>JAPVLO010000075.1:0-2499560 GCA_027257055.1 Cephalopachus bancanus
TTTTTCTTTTTTTTGTAGAGACAAGGTCTTACCAAGTTGCCCAGGCTAGTCTCGAAACCCTGGGCTCAGGCAAGCCTCTCTCCTCCACCTCCCAAGGTGCTGGGATTACAGAAGTGAGCCATCACACTCAGCCTCATATCTCACTTAATACCTTGTGACATAGCTGAACAATATTATCATCTTTATTTAAAAGTGTGAGGGAAGAGCTCAAAGGTTTTAACCTGCCTGGAATTGTGTAACCCAGGTCTTCTGAGTCCAGATCTGGCTTGCAAGCACAGCACCAGACTCTTCCCTGGGAGTGACACACAAGGGAAGTTAAATCTGAGTGAGTGACCAGCTGACCTTAAGAAAAAAAATGTGAAAATGAAACTTATTCAAGGTCCACTGCTGAACTTCTCTTGTTGAGAAAAATCAACTATTAAAGAAATGGAAAACACAACTCTCACTTTCCAAGAATTTACTGTGTAAGGGGAAAAAAATTGCAAAAATATATACTTAGGGAGTAGACAAATGATCCACATCACACATATAAGAAACTAAAAATTAAAGAATTTTAACAACTACATCTGTCATCATTGTTTGTCTAACATAGGTTCAGATTTCAGAATTTAAAAAGGCTGCTGGAGGGAAGGTAGTTAGCTACTCTGGCCAGTACTAGTTTAGTTGTCTCTGAGAAGCAAAGTCTTCCAAGACAGGTAGGTTTTTAAGGGTGGTTATGTGTGTCACTTCCAGGGAAGGGATTTAGAATCTATCATACTCAGTGATCTATCACAAAAACAAAGAATAGAGTACCATATGTTCTCACTCATAAGCGGACCTTGAACAATTATCATAATGCTATAAGAAAGGGATTGGCAGTCGTGGGAAACTGCTGGAGGGGGTGGGAGGGTGGGAGTGGGATCAGCAGTTGAGGGAACCACCAGGGGAGGGAGGGGCACACCTCATCCACAAGTGTACCTGTATAATGAACGTTTGTATACCTACCCTGAATTGTACCCCACATCTTTAAAATTAAAAAAATTTAAAAATAGATAAATTAAAAAAGAAAAAAATTTACCCTTGAAGAACATTTTCATAGCATTTTTGGAAACAATTATGAGATTAAATTTTCCTGAAAAACTTACTGAAACCTCTGTTTTTCAAAATTAAATTGGAAATATTTTTTTGTTGTTGTTTGTTTGTTTGTTTGTTTGTTTTTTGAGTTGGAGTCTTACTCTGTTGCCCAGACTGGAGTGCAGTGGCCGCTCCCAGCCACCGCAGCCTCGACCCGCTGGGCTCCGGCGATCCTTCCGCCTCAGCCTTCCGTGTAGCCGGAATTACAGGCGCGCGCCACTAGCCCGGCTGATTTTTTGATTTATTGTAGAGATGAGGTCTCGCTGCCCAGGCAGGTCTCGAACCCATGGGCTCAGGCAATCCACTCACCTCAGCCTCCCAAAGGCGCAGGATTACAGGCTGAGCCACCGAGCCCGGCTTTAAATTGGAAATATTAATGGCCTTGGGCATCTGTAGCCAGCAAAGTCATTTACCATTCCAGAACCCCTAGCTACAGGGTTTCCTTTCTTCAGTTTATTAAATCTATGTCCTGTAGCAAGTAGGGACACTGCTGCATTCACCAAAAAGCCACTGTTTACAAAATGCATGAGGCAGCTGTTTCATCTGGGTATTAATACTGACCTGCAGATTGCCAGTTCAGAATACAGACCTTACTAGGGTTGCCACTAACTTCAGGACTGTAGGATGGATAGAGCAATTATGGAAATACCAGAGTACCACAGCCTGCCCCTCTGTTCTGTTTATTTCACTCTTCGCATTCCTGGTATGGGCCTGCTGAATTGAATCCTTAAGAGAAAGATTAAGAAGGGTCTTTGGTGAACCTGTTGTTGCTATCAGCGCATTCCTCCCTTTCCTCTCCCTCTTTTACCAGCCTGCTTGATGAAGACAAAGGGACTGAGAAATTTTAGAGCAAACTGGCTCAGGATCTTAGGGGAGCAGATGACTCTGGGTAGAAGCTGGGGAAGGAAGTGGCTTTGCTTGCTGTCACACTCTGTCTCTCTTCAATTCCTTATCTCTCACGCTTTCCTATCCCTCAGGCAAGAGGGGAGGAGTTTTCCTCCTTTTCCATATTTTCTTTCTTACCTATTCTTTAAAACTATTTTCCCTCTCAGAGTTGTCCTTGGAGTGGCCCTGATCTTAACTCACAGTATGATTCATGCCTCCAGGGGTGGCCCTTTCTCATAAACAGTTTAAAGCAACATGGAACTAGAACAGGGAATGACATTGTCAACTAGGAATTATTTGTGCATTGAATAAATATCATTTTCCATTTCCCTGTGTGGTACACGTTAAGTATAATCTGAATTGTAAGATGGTGAATTTATCACACAGTGATAGGATTTCAGTGTTTAGTTTTAATATATATTTGACTTTTAAAAAGCAGATATTACCTTCAACCCATGAAATAATGGTCTAGATGATTTTTATCATAGCTATGTAAACTGTCTGATTTCAGTTATTTCTTAGACTTATAACCACAGTATTCGAGCACTATGAAGACATTGTTTTGCAGAGGGAGTTGTCCTCCAAAATGTCACAGTTCAGTGGTTTACTATAAGGCAGTTGCTAAAGTGGATAGTTAAAAATGGTCACGTGTATAGTTTATACCGTCATTCGTGAATATTAACTGGTCATTCAACACCTGTTAAGCACTTCATCAGTCAGGGTTCAGTTATAGAACACAGAATCTACTGGAGCTGATTTAGATAATGAGGCATTACATGTACTAGTGGGTATTAATAGTGGCACAAAGAGTCTTTGTGAATGCCAAAAAAAGTAGTTCTAGGTTCAGCTGGCAGGTGGGGAATCATAATTTTGTATCCAGATCACTAGTGGCAAAGAAGACTAAGAATGTAATTTTTAGCTCCCCAGGCTGGGATGGACAGTAAGTGGTCGCCAGCGCCTCTGTCCTCAGCACTCCTGCAGCAGCCACTGAGTGGTCTCCAGGGGACCAGCACAAAACCTGGCAGTCTTGGCCCTGCTCTCACCGGGTATACTGCCTGGGAGACAGACATCAGACACATCACACAAATACCAGTGATGCAGCTGTATGAGGCAAAAAAGGACAGGTCAGTGCTTAGAAACTATAAGGAGGCTGAGGCTGAGGTGGGGTGGAGTGCCAGGAAGCTTCCTCCAGGAAGACTCATCTAAGTTGGGAGTTGTCCAGGGAAAGCAGATAGAAGCAGGCAAGAGAATTCTAGGCAGAGGAGACATGTGGGAGGCACAGGACTTGCTGGGAGGACAAAGCGAAAGCAGGTATGACCTGAGTGAGTGGCTGTGGGGTGCAGATTGGAGATAGGGTGGATTAGGCTTTGAGGTCAGGAAAATATTTTTCCTAAGAGCAATTGGAAATAATGTTTCAAGGACAGGAATGATAGCAGATGAGTAGTTTTAAACTATGGCAGCTGCTGCAGTTTGGAGAACGGATTGGTGGAAGGACAGAGTTGAAGGGAGGAGACAGTTGAGAGTCTGCTTGGTAAGTTCAGACAGACTGTGGTGTGGTTCAGACAGACAGACTCCATAGAGAGGAGGTGGGGAGAGAGAGACACAAGATCTACTCCTCAGGACTCAGGGTGTGTTTGGGGGTAGGGAGGAAGGGTGAAAGACATGCCCAGGATAAAAATCTGGGCATAACTGTTTCTGGCATATTGTTTCTGGCATAATTAACTGGGGAATGAGAGTTTGTTTCAGCCCTCTAAGTGGAGATGTCAAGAAAGCCATTGGATGTGAAGGTCTGGGGCTTGGAGGGAAGATACCAGCTGGTGTTATGGATCTGAAGTCTTCACATCTAGATGAGATTTAAAGCCCTGGTGGAGGAGGGAGCCTTGACTCAAGCCAGACCACTTAAACCACTTAGACTTATAGAAGTGGGTTAGAGCAGGAACAGCCAACAAAAAGTAAATAAAAAGTTCAAGTAAACTCAATATATATTCAAAAAGAAGAAACTTTCCATCTAATTTACAGAGAATATTTCTATTTTTGAAAATAGACCATTTCTAGAAAGTGTAGAAGTTGGTTGATGTATCCAATTCTGTTAGCAGCTAGGCCATGCCTGGAGAAGATAATTTAAAATAAAGAATGAATTTATCTCTCTTAAGTTTATTAACAGTCTTGACATACCACTAGTGACACCCAAATGAGAGAGTATACATATGAGGCCAGAAATTCAGCTTATTAAATGATAAAATTGAGCCCAAATATGTTGTCACATTTATATAGTGCTATTGTAGTGTGCTCTAATATTTTATGGTGAGATATATAGGGCAGAGATGCTATTTCCATTTTATAGTTAAGAATGTTGAGGCTAAGATAGAGTAGGAGTAAGTCAGTGATATGACAGCAAAATATGCCCCCTTGTAAATTCCTCTGGATTATCGGAGCTCTTGCCTAAGATACCCCTAAGGGAATGAGACACAGGACAGACCACTTGTGCTGGGGGTGGGATAGCCTAGAAAGTTTGGGGCACAGTTTAGTTGAACAAGTGTTTGTTGGGCCAAATCCCATGGTTGGATTCTGGGGTGAAATAAAGTCTCTGTCATCAGGGAGTTTATGGACTGTTGGGGGAAAGCAGATAAAACCATGAAACTGTGGGTGTTCCTGACTTTTCCTACAGGGACACGGAAGCTTTTGTGACCAAGTGGGAGGGGGAGGTGGTATGAATGGCCATAAAGGCAATTCAGGAAAGAGCTAAGGGTGGTTTTTGCTGAAGAATGAATCCACTTAAGCATTTTTCCAGGGCTGATCCTTCCATATGTGCTATGCGGGTCACTGTGGGCAAGGGTTCTACTGTGGGCATGGTTGATTCCTCTTACCAAGTTAACTTGCCAGTTCTATTCTGTAGCAGTGTGTCCTAGTCCTGGTCTCACCACTCATGAAACATGCTCACCTTTTGAAGTTAAACATCAGCACATGTGCACATACTTTCAAGACTCTTCCTCCCCATGTCTGTGCCATCACCTCTCTGCTCACTTTAACTCCTGGAGGACAGGGAGCATGTTTGTTTATAGTGCTGTTTGGCCACCTGTACTGTAATGGGTACCACATGGCACTTACATGGAAAAAAAATGGCAATTTAACACATATTTTGGCTCAAAGTGTTTTCTCAAATTCAATAGTGACTCAGTCACTTGTCCCTTTTTGGAGGACAATGATTCATTTGATAGCCATGTTAGTATTTTAAAATATGAATTTAAAAACAGTAAAGAAACTTTTTTGAGTGGAAAAATTGTAGTCAAAGGAGGAAGAAACTTAGAGACGTTATAAACCCATCTGATAGTGGAATACAGGAAAATGTTAAATTATTCATAAGTTGCTTGATAACTGGTGAATAAATGCATGATGGAACATTTCAAATTTGGCAAAGTCTTACAGAGAATCCATTAAACAAATGCATTCAACAGCAAGACTTTTTGGAGAAATTTTTATTCTTATAAATTAGATGACATAGAGCTGAACTCAAGTTAGAACTAGCAAATTACTTTTACAAGGGCTTTCTGGCTTGCAAAAATAACATTTTGAGAGAAATCAGAGGATTAATTCTTGAAAGTAAGACATTGGTGTCGCCGGGCTCGGTGGCTCAGCCTGTAATCCCGCGCCTTTGGGAGGCTGAGGTGAGTGGATTGCCTGAACCCGTGGGTTCGAGACCCGCCTGGGCAACTTGGTGAGACCTCATCTCTACAATAAATCAAAAATTAGCCGGGCGTGGTAGTGCGCGCCTGTAGTTCCAGCTACTTGGAAGGCTGAGGCGGAAGGATCGCTGGAGCCCAGCAGGTCGAGGCTGCGGTGGCCGGGACTGGCCACTGTACTCTAGTCAGGGTGACAGAGTGAGACTCCAACTCAAAAAAAAAAAAAGACATTGGTGTCATAGGATGTGCTGCTGCCTCCAAGCAAATGGTAAGTCTTTGGGCTAGATTCTGATGATCACAAATATCCCTTTGTTGAATTGTTTTCCATTTCAGGACCATGAATAGTTTCTGGTCTTTATTGATAAATTTATCTCTCAAAGACATTGTGGTTTGGTAGAACCACTTCTTGCTCCTTAGGTTTGGAGTGTGTTTTACATAGATGCATTCACTTATATTTGTTTCCTTGAAAACTTGTGAAGGAAATGTGCCTGTTTTGGACCACAAGAGCAAAGAATTTTTTAAAAATGTTTGATTTGTGGTTAATCAGTTTTCTTTTTTTCCTGGAGATAAACTGCTTAAGAAAGGACCACGTGGTTCAGGATACCTCTAATAAAATCAGAGATACATATGAAATGACAGAAAAGAGTGTTTTTCAGTCTGAGGGGAAATACTTGGAAAAGGCGAAAATGTTCATTGTCCCTAACAAGTGATTAAATATTTTCAAAGACATGCATAAAAATTTGAATAAGGAATAATGAAAAGAAGCTATCCCATGGAAGGAACTTCCTCCACATTACTTTTCCTCTTTGATACAGTAATAACCAGGGAGCCATTTAATATTAGCTTAATTTTAGCAGAATGACTATGCTATACCGACTTGATGTATTGATTGCCTGCCCCCCACCCCTTTTAGCTGAGTGCTTAAGTTTTTACTTAGTATATTTTAAGATACAACCTTTGCAGGAAAAAAGCTGTATATTTAAACACACTGAATTGTGTAGTAAGTAACTCTGGAGGGACAGACACTGGGAGAAAGATCAGTCAGAGTTAGAGTATTCCATGAAGGTTTTGAGGAGGGAGAAAATAAAATTTGAACAGCTTTGAAGAATGGGTAGATTTAGGAAAGTATTCAGGAGGGTTTTTAGTTAAGGATGGTTCAGTGTAAGCAAAGATACCGCTGAGATGTTCTTCTTGATATTTTATTTTTATCTTGTAAATGCTTTTCTTGGAACATAGTTCTTATTTATTTTCACACATTGTTTTTGTTTTTCTCAGTCTTCTGCCAAGGGCTATTGCTGAATTCTCCTGCAACTCACTGAAGATTCTGCTGTGTAAAATCCCAAAGGGTCACTTGCATGTATTTGTTGTCAGTAGCATATTTTCATTGGGTCATTTACTGTGGCTTAATTTGCCAGCTTCCTCAGTGGACCTCACATGCAGAAAGCCCACAAAATTCTGCCCTCTGTGATTTTTCAGGGGGCATTTTCCTTGTTACTTGGAACAAAGATTAGATAGTTGCTTGTGGGAAGACCATCCTATGTCAACTATCTCATCAGTCACTTTGTTTATTCCATGTTGTTGAATGCAGACTGAGTTATTGTTATGTGTTACTGCCTTCCACATTGTGTAGATCAGATGACTCAGGTGGCCTTTAAGATGGGAGCCTCAACTATCAAATCCCGGGGAGAGTATGTTTATCTCTAACACATGTCTCCTTCTACTCCTTTCATCTGTGTCCCTGCCTCCACCTCTGTCTCAAAAGCCTTTCACAAAATAATGACACATTGACTTTAAGACAAAGCAGGAAAACACAAACACATTAGAATTTAGATATTAGATACTGAATTATCTGAGAAGACTGCTAATTCTATTCTTCTGCCCTGTACAATACCACTGAAACTTGTATGTGGGCACATGTACACACTTTTAATAGGCTTCTTAGAGCCCATGAAATAATGAGAAGAGTAATACTAATTGCAGTTACAAGGCCTTGTGTTTCCTATTCTGCTTCTGCCAGAGTGCAATAAAGCCTCTTTGAGAAAGCAGCTTTCCATCCTTGGTTAAAAAAACTTTGTAGTATAAGTAAACAGTACTGTTTATTTTAATGAGAGAAAACACCCAAGGGTCAGCCAAGTTGACAGCCTAGTCAGCTAGTATCCTGTTTTGTTTTGTTTTTTTCTTTTCTTCTGCAGATTCTTTTCTGTAAGAAACATTGGAGTTCTGGTTAATCTGCATACAATAGAAGACAGCAATTAAGGAAAAGAATATATCAGCCAATCTATTTTAAGAATGATTTAACTAGATAATCTTGGTCTTTAAGACAATGTCTTAACTCTCATACTCAGCAGGTGGGTGTTAAGAGAGCATGCTCCTTCCTGGAGATCCTGGGTCCACCTTGGCTTCTGACCCCTGCCTGCTTTCAAAGAGAAAAAGTGTCCCTCACAAGTTATACAAACAGTTTGCCTACTGTAGCTTTTATTCTCTGATAAACAGATTGGCCTTCCAAATAATTATTCTCAACAGAAGTAGGGGTGGTCTTGATTTTTTGCCATCCATACTAGTCTGCTTCCTGTCTCTCAGATCTTAAGGCTGTCATTGAGAAAAATGTGTACTAGAAACCACCACTATCACCACCTATTAGATGAGTACAAGATCACTAAAAACAAAATATAAAATGACCTGTTAGAGCTGTTTTTAAGTTCTTTTGTGTAAGATGAAAGAAAATAAAATGCAGTGAAAGACTGAATTATTTTCAAAAGTAAGAATTCAGACAAAAGTTCAAGAAATCTTAGTCTCTCTTTCTGTAGCCCTGTTTGGGGACAAGCAGTGTCTTTCGTTAAGAGGCACATCACATCCTTAGAGGTGTGTCCATCATGGCCCAAGTGCCAGATTACAGAAGGCAAAGGAGATTGTTTTTTTCCTTGTGTCTGTGAAAAAGTTGACTTTCAGATGTACTTCCTCCTTGTTCATCTGTTACTGTGTACCACCAGGCTTTACTCAGAAAAGCTGATAATGAAATTAAAAGTGGTTTACCTGGGTTAATTGTATTTTTAAATATTATACCATATTGGACTCATTGTTTCAAGACATTTTTCACTTGTTACCTGTAGAAAAGTTTATAGTATTATCTTCTTCTTGTTTGCATTTCTTCAAAACTAATTCATTTTTAATAACTAACCAGATACACTTGTGATGGCATAAGCATTAGCATTTTTTGTAATCTTCACCCATTTTCCAAAAATATATATATTTTTAAAATGAATTTCTTCTAGGGTGGAGATTATATAATATAAAGTAACTTGATAACTGGCTCTACTTTCCCAAATAACAAAATTTTAAATATCAAAATTCTGATATTATACAAGTAAATTTAGTTGTGGTGATTTTTATTCCACCTGATAGTTTGATATTTCTTTCCTTTTTTAGTAAGTCCCTAGCAGAGGGGGAATGGGTGTACAGTAAGTCCTAGAAAACGGGACTGTGTGAAATTTACTGACTCGCATGGATTTGGAATTTCTAGACAATGGGAAAAAAAGCATATCTGGAAATTAAGAGAAGTGGTTCTTTTCCTACTGCAGTTAGGAGAAGCTGCCACCAAGCATATAATGGTGACTTGGCTGGCTCATTGAATTCATTTATTTATCAAATATTTATGGCTGGCCTCCTAGTATGTGGAACTAGTCTAGGTCCTAGGAGATACACACTGGGGAAAAAAACAGACAGATTAGGTCCTCACTGTCTTGTCTTACATTGTAGGAGGGGAGAGAAAAAAAATTTTTTTTTTTTTTTTTTGAATTGGAGTCTCACTCTATAGCTCAGACTGGAGTGCAGTGGCTGCTCCTGGTTACCGCAGCCTCGACCTGCTGGGCTCCGGTGATCCTTCCACCTCAGCCTTCCAAGTAGCTGGAACTGCAGGTGCGCGCTGGCATGCCCGGCTAATTTTTTTTAATTTATTGTAGAGATGAGGTCTCGCCAAGTTGCCCAGGTGGGTCACAAACCTGCGGGCTCAGGCAATCCACTCACCTCGGCCTCCCAAAGCACTGGGATTACAGGCTGAGCCACCAAGCCCAGCTGAGAAAAAATTTAAAATGAGTAAATTAAGTTGTAAATGTCAGGTGCTAACAAGAGCTGTCTGGGGAAGGAGTTTAGGGAGGCGAGTGCTTTTCTGAATAAGGTGATCAGGAGAGCACTGTCAGCCAAGACTAATGACATTTGAGCAAAGACCTGTATGGGGGAGGAGAGCGATCTTTCCAGAGAAAGGGACTGTCAAGTACAAGGATGTGAAAGAGGAATATGTTTGAGCAACTGTGAGGAGGCTACTGGGGCTGTCCAGGAATGGAGAGGAGAGTCCTGGGTACTGAGTCCTGGGAGACTAGCTGGGGCAATACAAGGTGAGGCCTTAGCCAAGATGAGGACTTTTAGAGGGTTTGGCCGGGGTGGAAATGATCAAATTCATGTTCCAAGAAGGATGATGTAGGTTGCAAGATGGGGACTGATTGACAGAGAGCCAAAACCTCCCAAGGGGCTTTGCAGTGATCTGGGTGAGATGAGCAGACGGCTCAGAAGAGAGAGGCAGTGGTGGTAATAAATATTTGGCTTGGGCAGGTTTTGAATAAAGAACCTACGGGTTTGTTGAAGACTTGGATGCAGGGTGTGAGAGAAGAGTCAAGGTTGACCCCAGGGTTTTGGCCCTGAGCCACTCTGTGCATGGAGGTGCCACTTGCTGAGACAGGGAACTGTGAGCAGGAGCTGGTGGTGGGTGAGGGGAGAACAAGACTTCAGATTTGGACAAGGTGTTTGTTTTTTGAGATGCTTGTTAGTTATCCTTTTGGGGATGCTGATGAGGCTGGAGGTTACAGTGCAGAGATCAAGGCTAGAGATAAGTGAACACCCACTGCTGTACTGATGGTGGGGCAGCCTGGGTTCTCTGGGAATATAAATTCTCCAAGGGAAGTTTGGGGGCGGGGGGGGGGAACAGTGACCAGGAGCTCTCCAGGAGGCAGAGGAGGTATGATATAGTCTGGTAGTGGGTGCTTCAAAGTATAGGGTGACTTTAGGGAGGAGGGAGGAACGGGAGTCTGGAATGGGTACAGAGGAACACAGAGTCCCCACCCCGGGTATGAGAGAAAAACGTGAGGGACTGCATGGGAAGTGAAGTCCTCAGGGTCAGTCAAAATGTGGCTAGTGTGAAAACGTAAAAGAAAGGCTCGGTAGAGACATTATTTTATGCTAATAACAAATTATGGCTCTCTGAGAGCCCCATGGAAGGATTTTGGGGCCTGGAACGGGGAGTCAACTGGGTCAGGTTAGGAGATTTTCAGAGTTGAATGTGGGTGGGAGCTGGGATTCTTATAACAACTGAATTAAGAAGGGATGGAAGGCCTAATAGGATTAATCCTCCTTCCTGAGACTGATGTAAGGGGTGAGCACATTGTTTTTATAAAATGATAGTATTTTAGACATTGCATTTAGGCCATGCAATCTCTGTTAGTTACTCAGTTCTGCTGCTGTAACGTGAACACAGCCATAGATAACATAGAAATGAATAGGCCTGGCTTTGTTCTAATAAAACTTTATTTACAAAAGCAGGAGGTAGCCAGATTTTCCCAAAGGTTGTAGTTTGCCAACCCCTAAGCAAAGCAGTTTGTGGTTGGTGAGAGAATGAGGAGGGAGGTGAGTGGGAAGAAGTGGTTGGGTATTTGGAGTTGGGAAAACTAGAGCTCCAGATCTGAGTACTTAGTCTGACCCCATCCTAATGAGGCATCCATCGCCCTCTGGGAGGACTAGGTGTTCCCACTCCCCCTCACCCTCCACAGCCTTTTGTAAATTGCTTAATGAAAGAGGCAGGCAATCGCAAGTCTCATACCCAGGAGGATAATAAGCTTTTTCTCATCTCCACAGCAGACAGACCAGGAAATAGAAATAGACTTAAGATGTAATAGGAGGAATTTAAGTTACATAAAAGAGCACTTCTTGCAGTGACGAGATGATAAAATATACCAATTAACTATCTAGGAAGATTTGAAGATTTTGAGGGGTTCTCATGAGCAAGACCAATTTCCTTCTTCCACCTGAATCACAGAATCTTTTTGATCTTTTCCAAGCCCTAGATGTTTCCATGTGAATGCTACTTTCTTAACTCTGTAAGAGGCAGATCTGTTAAAACTACATTTTAAACTGTTATAAGTATACTGTGCTATATATGTGTGTATATATATATATATACACATATATCTATTACATGTATATATATATATAAATATACTGATCTGTTGTAAATGCACTGTTATATACAAATACTCCTAATTTGAGAATATAATACTGTATATTTAAAATTTCTCTTTACTAGTTAGTTTATTGTTATTTAACTTAATAATTATATACTAATTAGTCAGATTTTGAGTGACAAGTTTGATTTTACTAGCCCATTCTAATATTCTTTTCTATTGATATTTTATTTGCCAAAATAAATGATTTTGCTTCAAACTGTACACTAGATATTAAATATCTTCAAAATTCAGTAAAACTTGGAGATGCTATAGGACTGGGGTTGTAAGGGACAGAAACCCAATTCAACCTAAGCAAAAAGAGGGCTTTGTCTTCAGGAGGCTACAGTGAGTTCTGGAAGCCTGAGCTAGGGATCTGGCTGGGCCTGCTGCACAGCTGGTCCCAGGGATGCAGATACTGCAAGAACCTCTCTTGTTTCTCACCTCTGCTGCTGTCTGCATCTCTGCCTCCTTCGGGCCAAATTATGGCAGTTGATGATTTCATCTATCCTTTATATCTTATCATTAAGTGGTGGGGGAAAGTTTGTGTGAAGGTCTCAAGGTCACACCCTGGAAAGAAGGCTCAGTGGTCTTGCTTGGATTTGGGGACAGCCCTGAACAGTTTTGGCTAGGGAGCGGAAGCTCTGTCATGGCCAAAGAATAGAGAGTAACCAGATAGATTTGGGGTTCAGGATGAAGTGGGATGTGAGTGGTGAGCTGGGCATTCAAAAAAGAATGTCAGTCAGGCTCGGGCACAGTGTCTCACACCTATAATCCCAGTACTTTGAGAGGTCAAGGTGAGAGGATTGCCTGAACCTACAGGTTTGAGACCAGCCTGGGCAACATGACAAGACGTTATCTCTACAATAAATCAAGAAAAATTAGCTGGGCATGGTGGCACGTGCTTGTGGTTCCAACTACTTGGAAGGGTGCGGCAGAAGGATCGCCTAAGCCCAGCAAGTGAAGGCTCCGGTAGCCATGAGCTTGCCACTGCATTCCAGCCTGGGCGATAGAGTGAGACTCTGACTCCAAAAAAAAGAATGTCGGATATAGGAGGATCAAAAAAACCCCCCAAAACCAAACAAAACCCTGGAATTATTTTGTGGAGGGTGGTCCCCTGGCAATATAGGCTTCCCCCACTAGATAAATATTCTAGGAACCCACTGGCATCAGTGTACCTGCTAGCGTTATTGTGAGAGGCTGCATTCAGCTTCATTGAATCCTTTTTGGAGAATCTCTCAACGCCTTTGCCCATTTTATAATGGATGATTTACAAGCACACTTGCCCACACTGTGCTGAGTGTTCAGCAGTTTTTGACCAAAAACAGCATGACTGCTGTGCTCCACCCTCATTCCATCCAGTCTCACCCTGAGCAACTTTTTTTTTGTTTCCTTGGATGAAAGAAGTCCTCAAAGGGAAATGTTTTGACTATGTGGAAGAGGTGAAACAAAAAGTGACAGAAGCACTAAAAGGCAGCAAAATCGACGAGTTCAAAAACTGAGCACTGGTGAAGCATCTTGATTGATGAATTACATCAGACGGAGAGTACCTTGGAAGTGACTGAAGTTTAAACATGTAAGAATAAATACACAGTTTTTTATAAATAAATTCTGATGTTTTTTGGGGTAATCCCATACATAAAACAAGTAAATAGGAAATCACTGTAAGAGAACAAAAATTCACTCCTTATGTCAAAGTCAGCATTTTAGTGTAGTCTACTGAGGATTCGTTTTCTGAGACAGATTCAAGTGGTAGAGAGTATCCTTTAGGACTGTGTCATGCAGGCTGTAAATAGAAGCAGAGACCTCTGACTGGGCAATCCTTGGAGTTTCACCCAGCTTTTCTACGAATGACTTTGGCTTCAGTCTCTTCATTTATAAAATAAGGGGGTTAGATTAGGCAATCTCCAGAGTACCCTCTGAGTTTGAAACTCCTGTTTCTGTCTGCAGTATCATCTGTCATAGAATACAATAGAATTTACAGTGAGATGGTACATTTTAAAAACACTGCTGCAACACAAGCATATGTTGCCATTTGTTGAATCAGTAAGGCTTGATCATAAAAAATGATTCGGGGCATTAATTTTTTTCAAAATGAAATGTGAATAAAGCTTTATATTTTTTCCAAGTATTTCTCTCAGTTCTTAAAACTGCTTATTGCTTTTTTCCTTGATAGTTTTCTGCTAGATCTCATTTTGCTCCACACCTTTGCTAAATGTTTGTGTAGACTATTAAACATTATTCCCTTTCATCTCACTGCAACCAAGTCTCTGTTTCAGCTGCACTTTCCTTCCACTTTGTATTAGGGAAGACAAGACTGAGCCATGTTCGAACAACTTAGTGTCAATCACACAGTTTAGATTCCATTTTCCCAGCCTGAGGAGAAGGTACATAAATTGGATCCAGTAAGAAGCCTGAATATTAGAATGTGCCCATCATTGTCTCTTTTAGCAGAACTTCATGCAGAGGACAGGCAGTCCCCTAGGCTCTGCACAGGTCACTGGCGCTGCCTTACTACCTGGCATCAGCATAATCTACTCCTGGGGTCCTTTGTGGAACTTTTGTGGGGCGGTGGGTCTTGGCCAGCATGTTTTCCTCACAGCTGCTGCTGTTCTTAGACACCTTTGTGCTTTCCTCTCGTTAAAAGGACCTTATGTTGGTAAACAAGCTGACGCTCTTGCAGGATGAAGCTCATAACTGGGAGGTGCTCTTCTGTGTGTGTGTAGAAAGAGCACCAGATTGTTGCCAAGGTTTCTTTGGTACCAAAATAGTACCTGGTGCTACCAAGGGAGACACTATAGGAGTGAATTTCCCAGTTGCAATACCTGTCATGATTCTTTCATGATTTATAAGTCCCTATTAGGTTAAGTCAAACAAACAGTTTCTTTTAATATTCTAGAATTAATAATAATAATAATAACAATAAAGAAAATCTAGTGAGCTTCATGTAAAGGATTGTGTTTTAGTAAAAGTGATAATTCAAAACACCTGTTTAACTTGTGGCTTTCAAGTCTAATCAAGGCTCTGTTAATCCTTTGCTTGGGACATCCTGATTTTTCTTTTGCTTTTTCTTACACCCTGCAATCCCCCTACTGGCAATATACCCGGAAGAACTCAAATCACTGTATGAAAAAGATACTTGCACACATATGTTTATTGCAGCATTGTTCACAATAGCAAAAACATGGAACCAACGGTGCTGCCCATCGAAAGAGGACTGGAAAAAAAAATGTAGTACATATACATAATGGAATGTTACATAGCCATAAAGAAGAACAAAATCATAAAGAAGAACTTCACAGCAACTTGGATGGACTTAGAGTCTATAGTACTGAGTGATCTATCACAGAAACAAAGAACTGAATATCACATGTTCTCACTCATAGGTGGACCTTGAACAGTTATTGTTAATACTATAAGAAAGGGATTGGCAGTAGCAGGAAACTGCGGGCGAGGGTGGGGACGAGGGTGGTGGGGTAGGATCGGCAGTAGTGGGAATCTGTGGGAGAGGGGCACATCTTATCAACAAGGGTACCTGTATAATGAACATTTGTATACCTAACATCTAACCCTGAATTGTACCCCACCTCTTTAAAATAAAATAAAATTTAAAAAAAGACCGGGCTCGGTGGCTCAGCCTGTAACCCCATGCCTTTGGGAGGCTGAGGTGAGTGGATTGCCTGAGCCCGCGGGTTCAAGACCCGCCTGGGCAGCGAGACCTCATCTCTACAATAAATCAAAAAATCAGCCAGGCGTGGTAGCGCATGCCTGTAATTCCGGCTACTTGGAAGGCTGAGGTGGAAGGATCGCTGGAGCCCAGCAGGTCGAGGCTGCGGTGGCTGGGAGCAGCCACTGCACTCCAGTCTGGGCGACAGAGTGAGACTCCAACTCAAAAAAAAAAAAAGAAAATTGAGATATTGCTAAAAACTGGATGAAATTAAGCACAGTAATTTCCTCCATGTGTTCTATAGCAGGGACTGTGAATGTGTGGATAAAGACATTAAATTTTTCTTGCTTTTACGAATTGAATATAACTTTTTAGTTTTGTTGGTGTTCATAAAAATCCTTTTATGTTTATTAAAGGGTAAAGATCACTAAAACTATATTATTTTATAAGCTATGTCTACTTTTAAAAATTAGCTATAGCAAATAACCCACTGGGGTTTAGTAAGGAAAATTACAGGCATTTTGTTTTGTGAAAAATTGTGCTCTAATTTTAGAATAGGGTATTCTGTGAATTGTGTACACTGTGTTTTTACCAATTTGTATTTTTTAGTATATTATCCACCTTTTTTTCCTGCTCATTTTAAAATCAATTTGGACCTAATAAAAGTTGGGTCACATGCATAACTTTTAAAAAAAGTTTTTAATCCCAACTCTTGAATGGATAAATTAAGAGAAATACATTTGTTTTTGTAAGTTAATTAAAAAGTTTACTTTTTTTTTTTTTGGCAAGCTCAGCTAGTGTTTCCTCACACTTTTTGGTTTTATATTGTGTATGGCAAAATGTTGACATATTATTCCAAGACACCATAATGTTTACATATTCTTCGTTAAACTTTAAGATCCCACATAATTCTTATAAAACAAAAGCCAAAAATGTGTGTCAGAGAATTTATTTCAACTGAATATAGAGCAACAGAAAAGTGGCTTTTCCCTTCCCTTTTAAAAAAATCAATCTCTGTTCCCCAGGGTAATGGCCATAGGTCTTTTCCATTTAAAATATTTATTTTGAAAATCATTTAGTTGGAATCAAGGGAAAGTAGGAAAAGAAAGAAAGAGGAATATGAATGATTCTGTTGGACTTTTCCTGCCCCTTGATTTCATACTTAATTTAAATAGGAATACTTTAAAATGTACCTTAAGAATAATTGAAGACAGGATATCAGGAAGACTGATTTTGGGAAGAGGGGAGGAGAAGAATTATTGAAAGAGACTGTGAATTTAGATGAAATTAACCAAAGAATATGGTCATATATAGAAATTTAACAGGGAGACAAAAAGAAGAGATTGTTCCAAAAAGAAGACAGCATAGTAGAGAAGAGTGGAGTTCATTTAACCTGTTGTGCTTTTAATGCCCCTGCCCCTAATTTTATATTTTGTGGGATATTTTAAATCAAAACCTTATGCTTTCTCTATTGTATTCATTTTTGTTATGAATATATATTCTTAGCAAGTGCAGCCACTAAAGTAGATGAGAAGTGCTTCAAAGTGCAAATTGTTACCCAAAATACAGCCCTCCTGGAGTACTGTTGGGGGACTATTCGTGCAAATTCCACTGTACTCTTTGGTGGGGATGGGGGTTTGTTGGTGAAGAGTGATTGGAGTAAACTGATGGAATTGTAGAGCACAGGGTCTCCAGAGGGCAAGTTTTCCAGAAATGGTATACATTTATGGATTCATTACAGAACTGTTTTCACATTTATTTTGAAATTATCCATGCAAAATCATTTTGTGAATCACAAATGGACTATTTCAAAGTATACTTGAACAAGAACTTTACATCCTGTAACTTGATGTACATCAGGACTAATTGTCCAATGAACATGTTTTGTGGGGTTTCACACTCTTTGTTCTTGAGTTCCATTGGTGGTGATGGGTCTGGGTTCTGGTTTTGTCTGGACAGCATAGTTGCTGCAGACTTTTAGCCAGTGTACTTCATGCTGCTTCACCATCTGGATGATTCCATCCATCCATTGAGCCTCACTGCACACAGAAGAAAAAACCAAATGTCTCCTGTGCACTAGGGCATGGCTTTCTTGAGGATGGCAGATAGAGTCTGTATAGGCTGATCTTGACGCTAAAAGTAATTAGTTGTGTTTCTTTAGGGATGACTCACTTCTTTGGCTTCAATTTCCTCAACTTTTAGGTTTTTTTCCTGCTCTTAAATTCTGGAATCTTTATTTGTAGATCATTATGTTTGTAATCAACAGATGAGGATATAGCAATTTAAAAAGAGCCAGCTGGAAAGGCTCTTGGTACTGGAGGGACCAACCCAGGTTTCAAATTGTGGGACCATTTTCAGTCTTCTTTGGGTTTTAAAATATTGTCTTCCATTCCAAACCTACATTTATTCTTCCTACATTTATTCTTCCTTGCCTCCCTCCCTACATAGATGTACTTTGCCTTCACCTTAAAAATGCTCTGTACTAGTTATTATGCTATATACTAAATCACCCCCAAAACTTAGTGGCCTAAAACAACTATTTGCTGGTGGTTTTGCAGTTTGGGCTGAGCTCTGCTGGACAGTTCTTCTGATCTCACTCTTGTGGCTGTGGTCAGATGGGGAGTCGCTGGGGCTGAAGCGGTTGCAGCAGCATTGCAGAAGGACAAGCCCAATGCTCACATACTTGTCAAGCTTATGCTTATTGTCTTGTCTGCCGATGTCCCACTGGCCACAGCAAACTCTTGGCCAAGACCAGAGTCAGTGTGTGAGGGGGCTATATGAGGGTATGAATACCAAAGTGTGATGCATCGAAGACCATAATACACAGTTGACTACATATATACACCTTGAATTTATATTTTGAAAGTCTATACCTCATACTTAAAGTACGTGTCTACACTCACAGTCCTTGGCTGTAACTTTCAGAAAGTAGCAGTGTGACTTAACGGTGTCTGTGCCCCTGGAGTGAAGGAAGGAGTGCATAATAAATCATTTTTGATGATAGAGGTGGGTGTCTGTACTTTCCTGAGCATGGCAGAAGAGAATGTTTCCTATGCCTTCTGTTTCTGTTTTATGTGAGAACTCCTTGTCCAGACTCTTTTGTGGAGTTCTCTTTCTGAAGATTTTGGCCGTTTTCTTTTTCTACTCTGAATCCCTTTGTGACATTATCAATTTTTATAGCTACGGCTCTTCCTAAAGCTTTAATTAAAAGCTCTTTTGCTGATTACTATTAAATGCTTTTGGCTTCAGTACCATATTTGTGACAGTATGTTAAGCATCTCTCTATGTGACTAATTTGTGCTCACACCAAAAGAATGCATCTTCTTCATACACCAGTTCTTCTTTCTGCATTTCCTATTTTAGGTAATAGCTTCACTATTCTAGTCTCAAGGACTTGAAACCTCATAAGCATTCATAACCCCTTCCAGCTACCCCCCCCCGTCTACCCCCATCCTGTGCCTGGGAATCCTTTGCTCAGTCCTGCACTTGGATTCTGACGTCCAGTTCTTATCCTTGCTCCAAATTCCATTCCACACACTAAGTTAAACTTTTTAGAGGGGTCTCATCATAAAACTACTGACTCAGAACCTTCTGGGGCTCCAGGATGCCCACAGAACAGAAACCAGCTTTCTTAGCCTGGCGCTTAGAAGCCCCATCAGTGTGGCCCCTTGACGTCCTTCGTCATCATTTCCCATGTTTAATGATATGTTCTCTTATCCAAACCCATGTCCTTTCCCCCTTCAATGTCTGGCTTCAACATCTCTTCCTTAGATAAACTCAATGAATGACACTGTCTTCCCTATCAGTACTATTACAGAATTTTATGCTGTGAACACTTTTTCAATTAACAGACTTTATATTCAGAGAAGTTTTAGGTTTACAACAAAATTGAAAAAAGTGTACAGAGTTGCCACGTACTCCTTCTGGCCACACACCCTTGGTCTCTCCACCATTGACATCCCAGCCAGCATTAAAGTGGGAAGTTTATTACAGTCCATGAACCTGTCTGACCTTGGCATTATCAGCCACAGTCCATAGTTGGCATTAGGGTTGTTGTGTATTCTGTGGGATTTGACAAATGTATAGTGATATGTACCCACCATTATGGTATTATACCGATAGTGTCCCTGCCCTAAAAATCCACCATGCTCTCTCTCCTTTCCTCTGCCTCCCTCCCTCCCTCCCCTATAGCTGTAGGCACCTCACACACTCACCTCACTGTTTCTGTCGCTTGGCTGTGTTCCCCCTCATCTTGGTCTTGCCTCACTACATAGATCTCAAAAATACAGATTCATAGATTACGTCTTAAAAATCCCTATCAAAGAGCAGTAATTATCTCCTAAGGAAGGCCCGTATTTCACACAATTGGCAATTTCCTTTGGGGACACAAGCTACCAAGGTTAGAGGTTGCTTTTAGAAGGGAAAGGTGAAACTTGACAGTTATGGGAGTCATTTTTCAGCTTAGTTGAGGTCAGTTAAGTATTTGGTAACATTAGAGATGTTTTTTGCTCCATGTTATTGTTGTGTGTGCTCCCTCCTAAATGGTTTCTCTGTAGATTAAAAAACGTCTGTGCTTCCTAAAACACTCTTCATCTCTACTACAAAGCAGGCAGAGGAGAGAATTGGACCTTGGAAAGGAATACTTAAGTGAATCTTTCTTTAAAGCAATCTCCTTTTATAATGTGAATAATCACCTCTTAATTGATTTTCTAAATTTGGACTTTTAAGAGATGCTATTTAATTATAATAAACAAGTGAGTAAATGCCAAACAGGTTAGCAGTAATGTATGCAGAATATGGTATAATATTGTTGCAAAGAGCTAAGCAAAAATGGATGCAGCTTCTAAAGTTGTTTGAACAGTGTTATCAGTAAGTGTCTAAGTGTTCCCCCAAATCTGTAACCACTGAGGAAATGAACTTGAAAAGTAAACAAGCAGTACTGTAGGAAAGGAGGGTGATATACCAGAGAAGGACATTACCACTTCCTGTAGCAAAAGGTGTGATGCAGAGTTTTAGATTTGCTAATGGTAATGCAGAGAAACAGAGTCACTTCTGCTTCCTCATGTCCTTCCTTGGTCTGTGCTGTAATTTGTGCACATATACTGTCCAGGGGCTGAGGGAAAATCACTAACTGTTAGCTGTTCTGTGGACTATCAACTGCAGTTCTCAGTTTCGTCGCACATTCATAATGACTCTAAGTCCCATAATTTTGTGACTTAACCACATTTTGTTTTCAGTAAAAGTTAGCAAATAGTCTGAGCAATATAGCAAGACCCCATGTCTACAAAACTAAAAATTAAATAAGATAATTAGCCTGGCATGGTGGTGCATGTCTGTAGTCTTAGCTACTCAGGAGGCTGAGGTGGGAGAATCCCTTGAGCCCAGTTGGCCCAAGCTACAATGAGCTATGATTATGTCACTGTACTCCATCTAGCCTGGGGAACAGAGCAAGACATTATCTCAAAAAAAAAAAAAAAAAAAAAAAAAGACAAGGACTTATTAAGTGTCTATTCCTGAACAGTACTCTGGGGACAATGACAACAATGATAGTAAGGCATGCTCACTATGTGCCAGGCCCTGTTGTAGACTCAGTTCATCCTCACAGCAACTCCATGCTCCTAGCCCTGCAAGTGAGATGCTTTGAAAAGACGTGCCCAACTGCTCCCATACTGGGACTAAGATTTGAGAAAACAAAACTACACTGAAGTGTGCAGCATTCATTGTCTGCTTCAGTGACTAGTTATGTGAAATGTTTTTAGAGTATATTTTGACCAGCATCTGGGTGTGGCTTTAAGGAGTAACAGTCCAGTTGAGAAGAACTCAGACCTCCAGGCTCTGACCCCTCCCTCCTAGGTTTCTCACCCCATGTCCCTCTTCCCCTGCCCACTGCTGGGCCCTTTCTTCCTGCTGAAGGAAGTGTGTTTGCAGCAGCACCCTTTGCTTCTTGCTCCAAGGAGCATCCGGCAACCCCAGCCTATCCTGAAGGATGAGGATAATATTATTTTCCTCTCCTTATTGGCAGTCAGGGCAAAGTTGGGATTTATTTTCATGAGGGAATTTTTACTGTGGGTGAACGAGTAAACTTAAAAGAGCAGAGAATTGTATAGACTTAGAGAAGTGTGTTTTACATAGAGGCTTTTTTGTGTTTGTTATTTAGTTGCCATCTACCCTATAAACAGCTTCTCTCTGGCTACTATGAGTAGTTGAGCAGGTGTTTTGTTTTGTTTTTCCTTTTTAAAATGTATATGCTTTTTTTTTTTTTTTTTAATGTGTATATAAAAACAAGAGGCAGTTGGGAGCCATGGCCAAGAGCCTAGGCCCTGGAGTTGCACTGCCCAGATCAGGATCACACTGCACCACACAGAGATCCTTATGACCTTGAGTCAGTTATTTAAGATTCATGGACTTGTTTTCTTATCTGCGAGTAGGCAGAGTGTATAGCAGTTCTGTCCATTTCACAGGGTTGTTAAGATAATTACATAAGCGAGACTGTGAAGCAATTAGCAGATACCTTATGTATACTAAGCCTTAAATAAATGCTAGCCTTGGTGATGTATATCGGCAATTTTTTGAAATAATGAATGTTGAAGATGAAAAGGTGTTATACAAGGAGTAAACCAAAGACTACAAAATAAAGTATAAAACTCAACTACTTTCCAAAAGCAAGGCTTGTTTTTTTCTCTTATGAAATTATTAAATAATAAAACTTGATATTGTAAGATAAACAAGAATATTTTATGTCCTATTCCTCTGGCCTTTCCCCCCATGATGTTTGCTTCAAAATAAGCCCTAAGGATTCGTTTATTCATTCAACACTGAACTAGGTGCTAGGGATGTGAGTGTGCTTGCTGACTTACACCTGAAGTTCATGCTTCTTGAATAAGAAATAGGACAGATGACATTGCTTATCCCAGTGGAGCACAGAGAAATATTCCAATTAATTATATGAAAGATGCATCATATGGCACAAAAACTACAAGTTGAGCTAAGGCCAATTTGTTAAATTTAGTATAAGCAAGGTACAGATTATTAGAGAGAGAAACGCAATGGTGTATATACTATACTAAAAATACCATTTTAATGTTTGTTTGTTTTTATTTTCATTTTGGAGTAACTTCAGACATATAAAAATGTTGCAAAAAATAATATAAAGAGCTCCCATATATCCTTCAACCAGATGTTAACATCTTACATAACCAACAGTACAGTTATGAAAATTAGGAAGTCAACACTGATACAATATTACTGTGTAATCTCTAACCCTTATTTAATTTCCCCAGTTCCACATTTGTTTCCTTTCTGGTCCAGGATTACATGATACATTTTGTTGTCATGTCTCTTTAGTCTCCTCTAATCTGAAATGTTTCCTGTCTTTACTGGTCTCTTGTGACCTTCACACATTTGATGAAGAATAGTGACTAGTTATTTTGTAGAATGGTTCTCAAGTAGGGTTTGCTTCCTAATAATTAAATTCATATTGTGTATTTTCTACAAGAATGCCAGAGTATTGATGTTGTGTTTATCTCAGTGCATCATATCAGAAGTCACATGATGTCCATTGATCCCATTACTGTTGCTGTTAACTTTGGTCATTTGGTGATGGTGATGTCAGCTCTCTCTGCTGTAACACAACTGTTATTTCCCTTTGTTCTTGTCTTGTGGGAAGATACTTGGAGATTATGTAAATATTCTGTTTCTCACCATACTTTTACTACTAATTTTAGCATCTGTTGCTGATTATTAGCCTGGAACCTATTTTTATTTTCCAAATTCCTTCAACATTCATTAGTTGAGATTCTGTAAGGAATTTTCCTCTTCTTCCCTATTTATTTGCATATCTATATTTTTAAAAAAATTAACATAAACTCACAGATTCTATTCCATAGTTACTGTATTAGTCTGCTTGGACTGCCCTACCAGAATACCATAGACTGGGTGGCTTAAACAACAGATATTTATTCTCCCACAGTTCTGGAAGCTGGGAAGTCCAAGATCAAGGGCTCCAGCAGGGTTTGATTTCTGGTGAAGACTCTTCTTCCTGCCTTGCAGATGGCCACCTTCTGGCTCTGTCATCACATGGCCTTTCACATGGTGGGGTGGTAGGGAGTGGTGTGAGCTCTCTGGTGTCTCTTCTTATAGGGACACCAATCCCATCTGATCAGAGCCCACTCTTACAACCTCATTTAACCTTAATCACCTCCTAAAGACTGATTTCCAAGTATAATCACATTGGAGGTTAAGGTTTCAACATATGAACTTGGGAGGTAAGGGACACAAACATTGAGTCCATGACAGTTACAATCCATTATTATTGTTACTTACAAAAAGATTCTTTAAAAAAATTATTTAGAAGAATGATGCTAAAGCAAAGAAATTTTTCATTGACTGTCAATACAAAGTAAAACTGAACATCACATCACATGGTATTTTGTTATACTGTGGTCATATTTTGCTGCTTTCTGAGTAGGATATATGACTTAACTCCTGATCTGTGAAAAGCTGTCATATTTCCTTGCCCCTGTTTTCAGTATTTGAGTAAGAGAATTGATGTGTCAAACTGTGTCTTGAGTCTGCTGACTTACTTGGGTTGGATGACCATGGAAGATAAGAGGATTCAGAACCCAGGTACGCTATAGTAATTGTTTGATGGAGAGTCATATCTCCAATTTGCATATCCTGTCCAAACTTTATGTGGGTGCTGGGATTTCTGAAATCAATATTTATAGAACATGAGTTTTTATTGTTGTTTTTAGGTTTTTTATTATCCTTTTTAGCTCAATCTAGAGTTTTGCTGATAATCTATGTTTGCTAGTGTCTAAATAAAACCAGTAGGGTCACTGCTGTAAAGTGAACACACACAACGGTTCTAGAAGCTGCTGACTTGGTGGATTCACATCTACAAAGAAAAGCAGTTTTTGTTGCTAAATCTCCATTTCATATATTAGAAAGATGATTCATATCCAGTCATAGATTTAACAGTCATTTAGTAATTCTGTACTTTAGTATATAAGTAACCACTTATATTCTGAACAGCTACAAAGTAGAATAACTTTTGAAATAATCTTTGTAGCATCACAATATATAAGAAACATGGTCAGGACTCTGAATTTTAGTGTTCTCTGCCACAGGGCTAGAGGGATGAGTATAAATCACATAATTAACTGTTATCAAGAGCATCGGGGATAGTGTTAAGTCATTTAAAATTAGAAATTGGGTGGAGAAAATGGCATGGGCCATTACCAGTTTCAAAGACCGTCTGTCCTGTATGCTCTATTTCTGCTGCAGCCTACAGGGGGAAGCCTACTCTCATGGGCCTCCTTTCTGAGTCATGTGAACCTGTTTATGTAACACAGACAGCATCATGTAGATGGTCTAGTCAACTGAAGGGTTAGGCAGTTTTGGAGACCATCTGGTACCATTTCCTATTTCCATTATCTAGTAAAGGTAAAATATCTTTTTGAAAGAAATCTTAGGAAGGGAAGTTCCCCTGTCCTTTCTTTAGAATTGAGCACATTTATTGTCTCAAGTAACTGCAAGCTTGGTTGTCTTTGGTTACTTCACAGTAGGAAGTGTATTCCCTCTACAGTGTTAAAAAAAAAGATAGGAGAAAACTAGTGAGACTGAGTTAACTAGTCCACAGATTAGGTAGATGACATTTCCTAAAGTTCTGGTGGGATTAGCCCTATCACCTCAGCAAATGTTGTAAGCCACCTGGAATTTTGCTTCTGAGGTATGTTATTATTTCTGTCTTTATCTTCACTGTTGTTTATACATTATTTAAAAGTCGCTCTTGGTTTTGAAATATAATACAGAATTTCAGTTTTTTTAAAAAGGACAACTTATTTTATAATTCACTGAGGTACTAGATTGCTTTCCTCAAAATAGAAATTGTCATCCCATGCTAGCATACTGTGCCAGTTGGGATATTACTGCAGTTGTTGTAGAATAATCCTAGAAGCACTTTATGCATCCACATTTTTGGAGAATGCAAGTATGGTAAACATTTAATCACATGTAAGTAAAATATTAAGTAAAATATACTTTTAATAGCTTTTTTTTCCATTTTCAAGGTTCCAATAGTGTATGTTTAGAGATAGTGGAATTAACGGGTCTTATGTATTAAAGCTGAATACATCCTTAAGCATTATTAACCTAAGTCTCTGTTCTGTTCTTTTTGACTGTCAACAAATTGTCTGAGAGTCAAAGAGGATGCTGTTTGTTGTTGTTTTGGATTTTTTAGTATGGAAATTTACTGTGTCCTTAGTATATAGTAATACTTTTAAGCATTTAGGGTACTACTTTTTTCTGTGATTTTTGATCCTTTAGATGATTGTCAAAGTTCATATTATCATAAAGATGATATAAATAATGGATATGAACATTTTTTAGTTTAAAAAGCTATGCATATGTACAAAACAAACATCTTCCTCAAGAATTGCTTAACTGGTGAAATTAGTGTTTCAAGAACATTTTATTGCATTTATTTTATGCCAGTGAAATAATCTTTTTGTAAGTCATTTTGTGTTTAATCAGCCCAAACTATGGTGACTTGATACATAAAAATTTAATCACTGACATCATAGCTTTTGGTTTTCTGAGAGATCAGTATGAGTATCAGGGTTTGTCTGTGATAGATATGACACTAAAGTCACTTTTAAAGTTTATAGGTGAAGAAATGAGTTTAAAATTTATTCAACAACTATTTCTTGTAGTTAGTCTCTGGGGATGGACAGAAGTGTACAAAAATGAATAAATGTCCCCCCAACCCCCTTAAGGCGGTTGTAATCTTGTAGGGAGAAAAGACAACTATAGGCCAACTTTTCCCTTTGTTTTATCTTGCTATTACAGCTAATGCTTATATTTGTACCTTCTCCTTAGACTGTTTTTACATAAGGAATCATGAGAGTTCTCTTAAACTCGACAATAAAAACCTTGCACACAGGCAAAGCCCTTGAGTAGTTAGATGGCAGCAGTGAAAAGCATAATTGGTCATGTAACACAGCAGGTTTTTTTTACAGAGCCACAGCAAGCAGCTTTCCTTATGTTGCTTTACATATTAGACTTCGGTTGAACAAATGCAAGTGTTTCTTAGATTTCACATCCTTGATGAGCAAGAAAAGGTTATGCAGTAGAGTTTACATAAAATAGATATTCATGAGAAAATATTAAAGAAATGAATGTATTATTTAAGATCTGCATGATTTACCTCATCACTGAGAGATCTCTTAGGGCAATCTGTATTCTTCCTAAAAATATATTTGTGATGCTGGGTGGTATGTGGGGGGGAGAGAGGAGTGAATGAGAGTTACATACCCACAGTCTGCTCTTTATCTTGTTGAAAACTATTAACCTCCAATGATTCATAAAAAGCACCAGAAGATGATTGGCATATAAAGACAAAAGAAAAATTTGAATATTTTGTAACAGCTAAGAGTACAGTTCTCCACCAAGCTTTTAGAAGTTTCCAGGTTAAAATACAGTGAGAATTGTCTGGATCTGGGTGTATTGCATCCTTGATTCATGTTCATAGCAGATGGAGACTGAGAAATTAATATCAGTTGACCTAATTGTGAATTTGGATTCCCTGTCCTCTAATTCTCTGGTTTATTTTGTTCATCTATTTTTATAGTTGATAGAATATATAGAATGTGTAGGAGGAGGTGGGGAGAGGAGATAAATATTTATGCAAAACTCATGTGATGGCAAGTGCTCCTTTTCCGAAAATAATGAAAACGAACAGTAACATTTTTGTTCTGTTGAAAGTTTATGAATAGGAGTATGTATGAATTGGCATGACATATTTTTGAAAATTAATGATTCATGAAACTATAGTAGTTTTTTTTTTTACTGGCTTAAAAAAAAGTGCTTTTTTTGTTATTTGTAAAGGACTTAAGTACTTTTTTGTGAGTATATATGCATCTAAGTAAAAGGTTAAAAATGTTCTATTTTCAGCCATGAAAAAGAAATTGGTTGAGCTAATGGTTGTTTTTTTAAACCACACCCCTGTACTTTGCTTCAAAATGTGAAGTAAATTTGTATCTATCCCAAAAAGTGATTTTCTGCAGTTGAGTGTGATGATGGAAGCGTAGGTGTACTAAAACCTAAACTGAAAAATCTTTATAATGACTTGCTGACCTGGCTAGCTTGTTCCCAATTTTCAGAAGTATTTTCAGTGACAAAAGAAAATTATGTAAGAAATGTAGTGTGGTATGTCTTATAAACAGTATCCTCTTGTTCTGAATATAATAGCTTTGAAATATTATTTGCTAAATAGTGCTTTCTTTTTTAGAGAAAACTTGAGTTGCCTTTTGGCTTTTATTTTTTAAAACAAATGCATTTAGACAAGCTTGAAATAGTCTTTTGAGCTAAAGAATGTAATTTACCAGGAAAACATGACTAATACAGCATATCAGATAGAAAAGCTCCGAGCTCAGAAAAAAGTTAGTCAAACTTTTTTGAGCATTTTCTATTTTAGAAATTGGGATGAGGGGTGGTGGAGAAATTTACATGAAAGATTGGAATTTAGATACCAGAAGTGCTGTTAATACCATGCAGTCATTTGATGTCAATTTATATTCCAAACTTTCATGGTTTTAGCAAGCGCCTTGAATGCAGCCTGCCGCAAAACCCAACTGAAAGAGACTTAGCTGGACTCTTGCTTCCTTATGAAATACCATGGCTACTACTGGGCCAGGGGGTGGCTATAGTGTCGCTTCTGTCCATGTGGAACCCACTTCATGACTCTAGGGTTCAGGTAGAATTCAGGGTCAGGCCCTAGAGTCTAGTGTGTAGGTGAGGTTGGTGCAAGCACAGAGCATGTCAGAAAGGAGTTTTCTTCTCATGACCTAAGGAAGGCCATTTACCCTTTCATCTGAGTTAATTTAACTTTTATGTTTCATCTGTTCAGTGAGAATAATCTTACTCAAGTGTTGTGACTAGGAAAAAAAAAAAGAGGTCTATGTGAATTTTTTTTTTTTTTTTTTTTGAGTTGGAGTCTCATTCTGTCACCCAGGCGGGAGTGCAGTGGCACGTTCCTGGTCACCGCAGCCTCAACCTGCTGGGCTCAGGTGATCCTTCTGCTTCAGCCTTCCAAGTAGCTGGAAGTACAGGCGCACGCTACCATGCCCAGCTAATTTTTTGATTTATGGTAGAGATGAGGTTTCACCATGTTGCCTAGGCTGGTCTCGAACCCATGGGTTCAGGCAATCCTTTCGCCTCGGCCTCCCAAAGTGCTGGGATTACAGGCTTGAGCCACCACGCCCAGCCTGAAAATTACTGACAGCTTTTAAAACATGTTTGTTGCTGTGGCTAAGTGTGAATACTGAGTATTATGCCTGCTTCTGGCCAGCATAAATATAATAAGGTCACTTTCTTAATAATGCTTACTAAGTGCCCAGAGGACACAGAGGAGGAGAGAACTGTATCAGAAATACCTAGGGGTTTCCTTGGGTGGTGGTGGGGGAGGGCTTTCCTTATTTTTAATTTTTTTGTAGAGATGAGGTTTGCTATGTTGCCCAGGCTGGTCTTGAACTCCAGGCCTCAAGCAATCCTCCTGCCTCAGCCTCTCAAAGTGCGGGGCTTACCAGCAGTGTGAGCTACTGCACCCAGCCCAGAGACTTTCTTTCTTTCTTTTTTTGAGTTGGAATCCCCAAAGCCCCAGCCAAAATATCCTCTTTACCACTCCAAGGATAGTAGATATATAAAGATAGGTATATTCTGAAAAATCTCCCTTAGAATAATAAGACTCCATATATTTGTATTACATAACTGTATGTGAAATCTGAGCATATTAACATGTATTGTGAATCATAACATTTAAATATATATTTATATATAAATATTAATGTTCTAATCTAGACTAAATATTTTAAAATAATATTAACACAACAAAAAACTGTTATTCTCATTAGAGATTAGTTTTTTAGTGAAAACAATGTAATTAATTTTTGAATTTTTTTGTTTTAATAGTGATTTTTTTTTAAAGCCTAGCTCTAAGTTCTTCATATTCTGATTCTTGGTTCTAATGACTTTCATTGCTGAAAAATATACTTCACAAAGATTTGTAAATATGATGGAAGAACTATATAACGCTGGCTATTTTTATTAAGCCATCTTACTCCTTTTCTCAACCCATCCCACCAGTTATACAGTGGTTTTAATTGATTTTGAGATGGTAAAATTTCATTTTTCTTGAAAACTTTCAAACTTATTGGAAGGGTATTGCATTTTTAAACTTTTAAGAAATGGGTTCAAATCCCATTAACAAATGGGCTTGAAACTCTAGCAAGATTTCTTATAGGCTAGAATATTCTATTTCCAAGTTTTTGATTGTGCTGATATAAAAGTTTTCATAGGTAACACAGTTATATTGTTTTTGGCAACAAAATCACAAAACAGTGGAAACATTTCCAAACATCTGTTTTTAGAGTACAGTACTCCCTTTTCAAAGCCTTAGTTTCTCTTGAAAAGCAGTTAATTTCTTACTCAATGTTGAATTTCACTTTTACTTTGAAAGGAAGCTTAAAGTGTTGATATTTTTTGCTGCTAGATAGCATATCACTGAGAAGCACCTTTGACCCCTGCAAAGGTCCATGAATTTGGAACACTTGTGTTTTATAAGAAAAAGTGCATGACTCACCTCTTAAATTCCACAACTTTTAGAGTGCTTGTGTTCTTCTTCCCTCTACACACAGTAGCTCTTTGAATATAAAATAATTGAGCAAATACCAGAAGCAGAGTAATGTTGAAATCATTTTTACTTTGATATAGCTATAAAGCAGACTTCTCAGACTGTGTAATGTTTTCTAATCCTCGAATCTTCAGATACTGGCCAGTGTTTCTGTGCATCTCCTAACAGTATTTGCTGATGAAGGAATTCATTCAGATTTGAAGCCATATTGATTTTCTTGTACTTTCAGCCATTTTTACCTTGGTAGAAATAACACGTATTTCTTAAATAGTATGTAAATTTTTAGTCTTTTGCTACTAAAGGAACCCATACAGAAGCTTCTATGTATTAATTAATTTAATTAATTATATTTTGTAAACTAAACTTGGTAGTTTAACTGCACAGTGTTAAATATATTGAAATAAACTATAGATGTGTATCTTCAGATTCTGAGTGTTTAGTTTGTAAATGACTTGCCCATTTTGATAGCTCTATACTGTTAGCTGATATCTCTAGGCACAATGTACACTTAGAGAAGGATTATCATTAACAAAAATTTATGGAAGCCCACATTTTAAATAAAATCTTCTTAATCATTTTGATTGTTTTTGAACTATTGTCATAATGTGACAGAATACATAGGAGCTCAGCTCCATGTGAGTTCTGCTGTGTGGGTTGGTGCTCGTGTGTTTAGTGTTAGCTTCAGTTTGTGATTTCTTTTGGGGCATCATTTTAAGCTCTTGTCTGTTTTGTGAGGGTTAATTTAGCTTAGTTAAAGCCAGATGGTATGATCTGCAAATCTACTTAACTGGGCATCTGTAAACTACAAGCAATTGCAATACATTGGCTGTGAGCAATGCATTGGACATCCCCTGCCAACCTCCCAAGTTCCTGCTGTTCCTTGGACACTTCCCTCCCAGAACACAGTTCGTGGCTGTCTCTCATAGAACTGATAAGGGCATATGGCAATCTGTGTAATAAGTCTTGTAAAGATTATTCTTTTAGATATGAAATACACAGAAATAGAAATCTTTCTCTTCTCCCTGGGGAGCAGGCCCCAGTTGTTGAAGACCATTCCGTTGCTTTAGAGCTGTGTCATGCTCCTCAGCCAGATGCTTCATGAGCACTTTGATTTTTCTCTCCATCATTAATATGAAAACAACATGTGATAAGGAATTGGAACAACACAGAAGTGCCCAATTACAAGTGAGCTTTACCCTCCACCCTAGACACCCAAGCCTGTTCTTCCTGCTTTTTTTGTGCTTTCTCAGTAAGTTTCATAGACAAATGCATGGATGTGTATAACCTTTGTGAAAAAAGAAAAAAAATCAGTGAAAGTACATTAAACACATCTTTTTTTCACTTTACACTATTTCTTAGAGAACTTTTCATATTAGTTCACATAGTTATATACATAATTATCTACCCTTGTGTTTGCTTCCATATCGATGGGTAATATACTTGTGCTGTTCTTTTCAAATTCGTCATTTTAGACATTTTCTATTGAGTTTCTGCCATGACGGATGAGGCTGTGCCTGTCTTCCAACTCTTCTTTTCTCCTCTTATCCTTCTTTTTTGTTAAAATAATATACAGATTTGGTGAAGATTATAGCATTCACTTTAGTATAACAATTATTTTCAATAATTTGTAAAATACAAAATTTGGTGATTTAGTATTTCATGATATTAAATATCACTGAAAAAATAACCAACACTGTTTGAGTATCTCCTTTTCATGCTAGATGCTTTTCTCCTGTGTTCGGTGGTTTGTTGCTCTCCATTCAGATTTCAGAATGAGGTGTGAAAGAGGGAACAGTTTTGGGTACGTGGAGTGGTGGTGGCTGTCCATTGGCAGTGGAGAGAGAGCAGGCCAGCCTCCTTGTTGTTGCCCACTTGGGGAGCTTTCTCTGGGGCCTTTTCCCCAGAGAGGAATCCTCCAAGGTCCCTCAAGGAGGAGACACAGGCCACAGGTATGACTGCAGCAGAGCAGAGGACCCAGGGCTCAGCATGCCGATTTTCATCGGCTCTCGCTGTGCTCAGCTGGCTTGTCTGTGCCAGGCCCTCCCAAAACTGAAGCCTCTTGGGTTCAGGTCTCTGAGGAATCAATCCCCTGTCTCTCTTGGGATGGAGTGGAGTGATTGGCAACAGGTGACACACTGTCTTTCTGCCACGGGAACCCCAGCTGTGGAGCCCTTCAACACCTGGAAGAACACAGCATCAAATGGCCATGAGCATCCTAGTGGCAGCTTTCTCTTCTGTTCTCTCAGCTAACAATCCTCTACTTCTTTTCTTTTAAATTTCTTTTAAAATTTCTCCTCTTCTGTTGTCTGCTCTCCAGTTTTCTTTGTCATATTTGTAGTGGGTTTTTTGTTGCTGTTGTTTTGGGGGAGGATTTTGCATTGTTTGTTTTTGTTTTTCATCTCTAACTTCCTTGTCGTTTTAGCAGGAAGGGAACTAGGTTAAAAATGCATGGTCAAGTCATCACTTAAAATGGGAATCCAGGAAAGCTAGGTAAATTGTGTAATGATAACCTTCCTCATATTTTTTCAGTATAGATCCTGGGTGGTAAAGCAGAGCTGCCCCTCTGATCCGGTCATGGAAATAAAAACAAATATCCAACCCTAACAGAGTCAGGAATTCAGTGCTTCCCTCTGGAATCTTAATATAGGTCCAACTATGATTTCTGTTGAACAAATCCTTAAAAAGAAAAAATAAAATAAACCGAACTGTTTGTGCCACCCCCATCTCCATCGTCTTGTAGGGTTTTTTTAAATGATGTGTATCAGTGATTGATTTTCTAAATGTATGACTGTTGCCCATCACCTGCTTTCTCAGCAGATGCGGTTCTCTAGAGCACCAGTGGGACAACTGTGTTGCACATCAAACTTCTCCCCATCTTCTCCGCAGCTAGCCAGACTCTGCTCCCAGAGGAGTGTTAGAGTTAGCACCTCCTGCAATCACAGCCACCATTCAGTGTCTTCTGGAAGCTTCTTCACAGTTCCCTGAGGAACTGTAGTTTTAGGATATCCTCATCGCAGGATGAATATACAGAAAGACATCAGGAAGTATTAAATTATTTTGATAGATTAAATATCTGATCAAAAAGTAAAATGTTTATTAGAAACTTTCAGGGTCAGTTTCTTAGAGTGCTGTGCAATTACTAATATTCATGCCACTTAGATGAATGAAGTTCCTGTTTACTTGACATCCCTAGGTATTTGAGTGCTGGATTTGGATGTCTTCAGTCATAAGCAGCAGAAGACTAACTTCCACGGGCTTAAAGGGTCGATTGGTTTCTGTATCTGGGAGAGATCACAGGATAGACTGGCCGCAAGAGCCCCTGGGTCCAGGGATTCAAGGATGTTACCTCCGCATGGCTTTTGTCTCTCTTATCCCATCTTTTCTATGCATCAACCATGATGCTCTTCTGGAGGCAGGCTTACTTTACAAGGCTGAAGACATGGTTACAGGCAACTGCAGGCATATTAGCTTAGCATCCCTTCCTTGTTTTTATGTCAATTTCAAAGAAAAAAGCAGAAACATACAGTACCCTTAATTAGAATATTGGAGCTGTGGCTTCTCTTCCTACCTCTGTCCCTGCCCTACCACATCCATAGAAAGGAAACCTGAAAGAGGTCTTCTAGGAAGAGACTCTCTGTGGAGAGTTGTTTTGTGACTCAAATTCGTATTTGTGGGACTGCCTCTCGAGTGCAGGCACTGGAGTCTGGTGGTGGCTGAAGCCCTGAATTGGGCCAAGTCCTCGAGGCAGGAGACTCTAGGGAGTGGCGGGAACTGTGCCCAACCAGAGGGTGCATCCCCACAGCTACTCAGCACCAGACGGACAAGTGGTGCCGGGCCAGATGCCAGGTCTTCCCTCCCATTTTTAAAAGAAGCTAGAAATCCAAATTTGTATGTAAATTTTCTCAAGTCTGAAAGGATTCGCAATTAATTGAAGTATTTTCTAAATCAGTATCCAGGCCAAATTATACATCATTTGTGATCTCTTCTGAAACTCGTTTTTTAAAGTATAAAGCGAGATCAAGGGAGCTGGTCACTTTGCTCAAGGCCAGGCAGTGATGAAGTGTCAGGCCAAGGCACAGGCATCGGTCTCCTGACTCCAAGCCTGGAGTCCTTTTGAATGGACCACATTGTAAGCCGTTGTTTTTGTTGGAAAGTGTTTTTTTGTTTTTTAAAAAACCAGTATTACCTCTGTTCTAACTTATACAGTTTTGGCCTTAATTCAGTAGTTTCATGTCAGCATCTATGGTTCATGGGAGGTAGCATTTTAACATGACTGCATTCTTTTGGATGAAGTTGGCAGGGGGCCAGCCGGTCAGGGACATTCATCACAAGCTGATTGAGCTTACAGATACCGAGTTGACAGATGGTAGAATTTGTGTCTATATTATAAATTAAAGTAAAATTCTAAGCAAGAGTTTCAATGTTTCTGATGACATTTTAATTTTAGTCAAGTAGCCATTAATCAAAAGATTGACTTAATGATTCTTGTTCAACAGAAAAATCCCCTTAAGTGTATTAATTTAGACTTTCAAGTTTACAGGCATTAGAATGGCAGACCTTTGTGCTTTCATTCACATCTCAGCTTTGATATCGGAATAATTTTGTCTTGTCAAATAAAGCATCTATTTTCTGGATATTGGAAGGTAGTTCAGATTTCAAAAGAGGGTTTTAATTAAAGTATACTTGGGTCTTTGATTTTTGTCTTACTGCAAATACAAAGGCATTAACTTTTTTAAAAAATGGTCTTAGAAAATGAATATTGATGGAGCAGTTGTAGAAAATTGACCTCCTGCCCCAAGACAAATAAAAACACATTTCACAAACATTTTCAGCTGCCTGTTTTTTCCTACCTCTGTAATTGACTCTAATTTGCTCTGCTTGTCCCAACTCTGAAACTTTAGAACTTTCAAATTGCTATTCAGTTTGCAGTCTAAGTTGTAATGAGAGCCACACCATTCCAAGTGTAGGCTACACCCTTGAGTTCTACTGTGACTTCATATTTTCATTATAAGATTATAAAAATTTTTTCCAATAAGAGCTCAAGCTAGTGATCCCCCCCTATATGGAATTAGGAATTACAAATGAATTTCAATTTTTAAATTGAAATACACAGTGAAACTCAGATTAAAATTTTAGGTATCACCCCTGCTCCACCTCCCCAAACTTGCTAAGAAAATTATTAGAAAAAAGTAAGAGAAAATGGTGTCTTTATGATGATCTTTGTTCTAAGGATGTTATGGTTGCTACCACTACACATCAAAAATATGCACTTCAGCATATAAATGGTGGCAGTATCCCCATTTTACAGACAAATTGATCACAAGAACTCCTAGGTATTTGAAAGGAGTGGTGATAGGTGTTGCACCTAATATGGGTAATTCTGCGTGAACCAGGCAGCCTGCCACTTTGCTAGTATGTATTATTATTATTATTTATTATTATTTTTTAATTTTTTGAGTTGGAGTCTCACTCCGTCGCCCAGACTGGAGTGCAGTGGCCGCTCCCGACCACCGCAGCCTTGACCTGCTGGGCTCCGGCGATCCTTCCGCCTCAGCCTTCCGAGTATTATTTTAACCCTCAAAGCTGTTACGTCCCTTTCCTTCTCAATCCCCATCAAGCCCATTCTCTGCACCCTCTGCAGAAATATTGCATGCAGACAGCTCTGGAGAAGAGCATGGGAAATGTGCAATCTTGATGGTCTTTTCTAGGTCACACTATGGAAAATATTTTCTTAGCAATGCGCCTGAAGTCATTGTGTATACCTTTGGGGAGAACTAGTGAAAGTTCTGATTCACATGTGCAGGGGCCTGATGTTTGCGGCTAGGGACTGAACAAGTCGGAACTTCCTGCTGTGATTCATCCAATAGCTCTGTTCACCCTCAGCTCTTATCTCCTAATAGTTCTCATTTTAGTTTTTTGCTCATTTTCTTCCTAAAGCAAACGGACCCCAGGGCAGAAAATGTCCAAAGCAAATTATTTGGTGGAAGGAATCCCTTGTATTGCATTATTAACTGTGGAGTCACAAAGGAATTGTGTGTTTTTTTTTTAGGATGAGTTCAGTAGAAACTATCTATTTTCAGATACTGATATAGCTGGATATAGTAGGGGGTAAGGAGGCAGGAGAGATTTTTATTTGTAATGTTGAATCTGTATCACATTTTTAATTGTAAAGCTAGGATCCAGAAGCAGTTGAAAAACATGTAAAGTCTAGAGAATCTGGAATGACATATTTGCTGTTTGACTTCCCTAAGAAATTAAAGTTAAAATAGTATCCAAAATAATAGTCATGTGGGCTGTGCATTACAGTCCTTCCCATTGGGCCCTAATTGGTCTTGAACCCTTTGTGCTTATCTTGTTCTGGTATTTTTATTACTGAATTTTATTTTAAAATAGGCACTCCTATTAAGTGGCAGGAATATTATTTGGGAGATAAAGTAAGCCCTTTCAACCTGTGTCTTGGGATTTTGAGGAGGGATGCGTGGGTTTTTCCAGATAATTCCCACTTCACTCTCACCACCTCTTGTCTTGCCCCAGTTTGGGGAAGACACACTTCCAAGAAACAGTCCCCACCCCAGGTCCCCAGCAGTCTTTATACTGGACAGTAGCCTTGCACGTTTGGATGCTTCTTGTTTCATCTCAATATGTCACAATTTGTAGGGAATTGTCTTCATTATAATCAGATTAAGTACCTGAGTATCTCCTCTTCATGTGAGAGGTTTTTTTGGGGGTCATTTTTGCATAGTCTCGGCTGAATGAAAACCAATTACTATTATGGATTAGTCTGAGAGCATAGTGTTTAGGGTGACTATATCTGAATTAATTGTCAGAATGCTCACAATTTATGAACATATTCTTTGCTTGACTTAAAAATCATATAAATTTGTGAGGCTTATTTTTTAAATGTCGTGGTGTGAAATGGCTTTGTGGGGACAACTCTGTGCCTTAATTTCAGAACTCTTACTATCTGGGTCTCCCTTATTTATTCCTTGTCCAGGAGCTATTTATTATTTCCGTCTTCAGTTTAATTGCAATCTCTGTTTTCTTGCCAGTATGAATTCAGTCTTACATCTGCAGGAGTGATGCTCATTGCAATCAGTGGAGCTAACCCACCAAAAACCTCTATTTGGCAGTATTGCAGGTGGTTTGCATGCAGAGTAAATTTGAATGCCTTGCTGAGGAGAGGAATCAAGATGCCTTTTCTGAATTAGGCTATTAGTATTTTGAAAGGAAAGTTCCACATAAATTTTACTGTGCTTTATGTTAATTATGTTTTTGTAAAGGAAAACTCAGATAATTTGCTTTAATGAATAATTTGCCAGCCGGGCTCGGTGACTCAGCCTGTAATCCCGTGCCTTTGGAAGGCTGAGGTGAGTGGATTGCCTGAGCCCGCGCGTTCGAGACCCGCCTAGGCAGGCGAGACCTCATCTCTACAATAAAATAAAAAAATTAGTTGGGCGTGGTAGCACGCGCCTGTAATTTCGGCTACTTGGAAGGCTGAGGAGGAAGGATCGCTGGAGCCCAGCAGGTCAAGGCTGCAGTGGCCGGGAGCGGCCACTGCACTCCAGTCTGGGCGACAGAGTGAGACTCCAACTCAAAAAAAAAAAATAATAATAATAATAATAATCATTTGCCTTAGAAATCGATTTGATTTTGTTTCCTTCAAGGATACTGTTTATGATTGATTCATTAAAATTTAATGGAGCTTTGAGTTATTTTTCCTTTTTTGAAATGAGGGAATATTAGAGAAATCATAACTTTTCAGTGACACAGGTCCTTCTAAATTTAGATTATGCTATTGAATTTACAGATGGTATAATTGTAGTAGCCCATAGGGCATATTCAGTTAAATGTACATTTAGTTATTCTAAACATTTAATCACTGCTTTAAAAAATAAGGAATGCTTTAGGAAATTTTGACATAATAAAGACATTAGTTTTAGGCAGATGCCTTATGAAGTTGCTATGACTCCTACCTCCCAGGCTGTCAGGAATTTGAAAGTATCTTAGGCTCAGCTGGTCCAGCCCTCTGAATTTGATATTTTACAGTGAACATTTAAGCTCAGGCTAGGTTCCAGCTACAGCTCTACCATTAATAGCTAGTAGCTTCCCTAATCTCACTAAGCCTCAATTTCCTTATCTGTAAAATGGGGATAAATAATAGTACCTACTCCAATGGGCTGTAAAGATCAGATAAGTTAATGTGTTTAAAGTGTTTCACTAGGGACTTGGCACATGTCCACCTAGTAGCAGCAGTATGGTTAGTGCCAGTTATTAAAGTGACTTAAGGCAGAGCTGAGCTTAGTCCACAATAGCTCCCCCCAGGTATATATATATATATATATATATATATAGCTATATATATATAGCTCCTCCCCTTCCCCATACTGTTGATGTAATACAATTGGGAACTGTTTGGCACTTTGCAGTAACCCTCCCTGCCCCCTTTGGCCTTTTTTCTATTGATGTTGACAACAAAGCTTCTTGATTTTATGTTGTTTGTTGTCTCACCCTCATTGACAGCATTGATGCCCAAAGGCTAGGCAGCAAGACAGTGCTGACCCACATCTGCCACTTAGGGGTGATTGGCATGGCATTCACAGGAAAAGAGGCCTCTCTCCCAGGGCATTCAGAGACCTAACCTGCGACCTTTCTGTGCAGGACTATTTCTACTACTAAGTGCAGGACTATTTCTACTACTAAGTGTATGATCCTATGTGATCATACACTTAATAGGCCCGTGAATATGACTGTTAGCACAAATGGAGAACAATAGGTATCTGACACAGTGGCTTGACAACTATGAGGTACTTCCCAAGTATAAAGTGGTATTGCCCTTTTGTTGTGAGAGTTTATTAAATATTTGCAACCTGAAGGAAGCTTAAATGTAGCATTAATACTAGTATAACTAGTGCTTCCAATTTGCTTAGCTAATCTAACAAAATTTTAATAAACTCCAAAACCTCTTTTGTCTTCATAAATTAAAAATTGTTTGGATTTCATAATGTGTGCTTGTTCCTAAGGAAAGGGGTATATGATTCTTTCCTTTCTTCTAGTAATGGTTAACACAAATCTTTTTGTTTCTTTCATGAATATTATGTAATTTATATAAATATAATTAAATATGTGTATTCCTGATGCAAGTATTTATAAAGACTTTTCTAAGCATAAATGCGTTGTTAAAAAATATTGATAATAAATATAAACTAATGATGATAAACCATTGCTATGTGTGACTGGCTGAATAGGTTTGGTATGGCCAGAGTCACGGGAAATGAAAGTATTAGTCAAGATAGTTATGAATTAAGAAAGGTAGGTTTATTAAAGGGCCAAACAGCAGAGACAGTGCAGCCTGCAAAGAGTCAGGGGCTAGAGGGGTGTTTTTATAAGATGACTGGCTCCAGCGTGGGCCAAGGAGAGCTGTTCTGGGGGAAGGTCTGTGAAAGGAAGTTTCCAGATGTTTGTGAAGTGGCTGATTGATGGTAGGATTTTTGTTTCTTTAAGATAAGGTTTGTTAACAGCAATAGTTAACTAGCTCTTTTTTTTTTTTAACCAGGGAACAGCAAATGCTTTACAGCTGGCTAATCAGCTTTTATAACTCTTTGCTGTTATCAGTAAGTTTCTTTGTAACATTTGTAAAATCTCTTCCTCAATTTACCCAATTGTTGCTGGCCTAATTAAGCTGCATATTCCTCTACAACCATTATTGGTTATGCTACTACTTTTGGGAAAGGACCATATAGAATGGTTGGGCTAGGTAGAATGCCAGACTCATAAATTAAAATTTTCTCAAACTGAAGAGTTTGAAGCCAAATAATTTCATCCCAAAATCTGAAAGTTCACAGTCAAGAGCCTATGTAAAATATAGACGTTAACAAATAGGATTAACTCAGCCTTATTCAAGACTCATTGTTCCTACCTACATTGGCTCCTGGATTTGAAATAGAGATAAACAATGTAATTTAGTTTGGTTAATGGCAAGGTAATAAGCTAAAGGTGATAAGTTATTCAGGAAGTTAAATGACTTTTCAGTTATTAGGCAACTCTGTAAAAAATGCGTTTCAGTAAAACCGGCAGATGATTGCTTATTCACAACAAAATAAAACATGTAATAGAAAAAAATAATATAGGGGCTCATGGGTACACTATTGAAAAACAGTTTACTAATTCAGAGCTTCTTTTAAGTGGTGGATCCTCTGGCTTGTGAAGTGTTCATTCCCAGGTCACTAAATCTAGCTACTCACCTGACCAAGAACTCTTGGGGTGGGGACAGGGAACTGGGGGCAAATGAGGAAGCCATGGGAAATGTGAAGCAATTGTGAATGAAAGGCTATCTGGAAGAAGGGTAAGTAGCCATGAAATAGTTGTCCAGTGTAACTCAGTAGCCAGCTACTACTCAGTTATACAGGTGTAAATATGACTTTACCAGGACATATTATAATCTATAAAATGAGAGGTTAGATTTAGGATCTCTGAGATTCTCTTTTAATTTTAAAATCTTATGAGTCTATGTTAACCAAGGTATAAATGTCATTACTTTTGATTTCTCTTCTTGTCTTGTTTATTAAAAACAAGGATCAAGCATTCTCTATCTTGTGGGGTAGTCTGATTTTTGAAGATAGGCAATAACTAAAAGGTAGCATTTCTCAGACATTTAAATGACACACTAGTCACAGTTCTCCATCCCTCAAGAACCATATCAGGCTGCACTTCCTTCAAGAAGCCCTTCACCCACACCTGTGACAGTGGACCCCTGCTCTGAGTTCCTGTGTCGCTTTCTGTCTAGATTTCAGCATTTCATCTCTGTTGCTTTGTATTTGTGAATGCCCCATCACTACAGTGGAAAACTCCGTATGATGGGGGATCATGTTTTTACTAACTTTCCATTTCCTAGTGATTGTTCTAGAACTTCCTTGCTCTCTTATCTTTATGTCACACTAGAGAAAACCTTAATCCTGAAGGAACCTAACCATCCAGTCTCTGCAACTGTACCCTGAGGCCAAGGGAATGTCACTCCACAAGTTTACTTGGTTCCCTACCAATCAACTGTTGGGCTGCAAATGGATTCTTAACTCTACCCAAGAGCCCAGCCCCATTTCTCTTTAAATTTGTCCATCCATATTCTGCAGTCACTTGTTCAAGCTCTCTGGGTTCTCCTTAAGCCTCTGATCACCTCAGCCTGCCTCTAACTCTTTGCAGGTGGCCGTGGCTCCTACCTCCCAGAGAAAATAGGAGCTAGCGGACAGGAATTACCTGGCGTCCCTCATCAGATCCTGCCACATGACTCCTTTTTCCCTTCTGTTGATAGGAGAGCTACCTCCCTAAAGTCTTTCATTCATGCATGCTTGGATTCCATCCTTGCCCACCTTCTCAAGAATTGCTGCAGAATGTTCCTTCTCTCTCAGGCTTCCTCTGTCCTCATCCCTCTTCATCTCTCTCCTCTTCATCTCTCTCCTCTCCTTTCCTTCCAGACTCCTTGGAAATGAGCCACGTTCAATGTCTGCATTTTCTCACCTCACCTTACTCCAGTCTGGTTTCTGTTGCTATACTCTATCAAAACACCTCACACTAAGATCACTAAAGATGACCCATGCTGCCCAGTCCAACTGATATTTCCCAGTCACTCCGCTTGACTTCTCAGCAGCATTCCACACTGCTTATCCCATTTCATGACTGAATCCCCCTCATCCCTTCATTCCCATGGGGTGGCCCTGTACTTTTCAGTCCCGTCCTCACTGGCAGTTCCTCCCTGTCTCTCTTGCAGAGTCATCCTCTCCTCCAGGTTGAAAATGTTCATGTTCTTCAAGCAGCTTGTCAGCCCTCCTGCCCCCTCATCTGTCCCCTCCCCAGGTTACCTCCCCTACTCCGGTGGGGAGCTAATGTCTGATACACAGATAAAGGCATTTTTACCTCTCACTCCTACCTTCCCTGGGAACTTCAGGCCCACCTGTCCACCTGCCTGCGTGGCATCGACACTTAGATTCTCAAGAGTGTGTAAAACTTAATATGCTCAACACAGAACTCTTCTCTTAAAATGCACTGTCAGACATATAGTTGGCAAATATTTTTTCCCAATCTGTGGGTTGTCTCCCCGCTGTCTTGTTGGTTTCTTTGGCTTTGCAGAAGCCTGTCAGTTTGATGAGATCCCACTTGTCTATCTTATCTCTTGTGGCTTTGGCGCTTGGAGTTTTGATCAGGAATTGGTTGCCAGTTCCAATTTCCATTAGGGTGTCTCCTGAATTTTCTAAGGTTCTTATAGTTTGAGGTTTTACATTTAGGTCTTTGATCCATTTAGAGTTAGTTTTTGTGTGTAGTGATAGGTAGGGATCTTGTTTTAATCTTCTGTAAAGGCTTAACATCTAGGATCTACAAGGAACTCAAACGTGCTGAAACGAAAAAAACAAACAGCCCCATTACAAAGTGGGCAAAAGATATGAGCAGACAGTTCTCAAAAGAAGACATGCAAACAGCCAACAGATACATGAAAAAATGCTCAGCCTCACTAGTCACCAAAGAAATGCAAATTAAAACTACACTGAGAGACCACCTAACTCCAGTCAGCATGACTATCATCAATAACTCAAAAAACAGCAGATGCTGGCGAAAATGTGGTGAAAAGGGAACATTTTTCCACTGTTGGTGGGAGTGTAAACTAGTACAGCCTCTGTGGAAAACAGTGTGGCGATTCCTAAAAGATCTAAAAATTGACCTGCCATACGACTCCACAATCCCCCTACTGGGAAAATGCCCGGAAGAACTCCAATTACTCTATAAAAAAGATAACTGCACGTGTATGTTTGTCACAGCACTGTTCACAGTAGCAAGAACATGGAACCAACCGCCGCTGCCCATCAAAAGAGGACTGAATTTTAAAAAATGTGGTACATATACACGATGGAATATTACACAGCCATAAAGAGGAACAAAATCATGAACTTCATAGCAACCTGGATGGACTTAGAGTCTATAATACTCAGTGATCTGTCACAGAAGCAAAGAACTGAGTATCACATGTTCTCACTCATAAGCGGACCTTGAACAACTGTGATACTTTAAGTAAAGGATTGGCAGTAGCAGGAAACTGCTGGGGGTGGGGGTGGGGAAGCAGGATTGGCTGTGGTGGGAATCTGCCTGGGGAAGTGGGGGGCACACTTCATCAAGAAGGATACCTCCATAATGAACATTTGTATACCTAACCCTGAATTGTACCCCACATCTTTAAAATAAAAAAAATTTTTTAAAAATGCACTGTCTTAGCAGGCTCACCAGCCACCCTGCCATGCAGGCAGTACCCTCTCCTTTTTTCCCTGTATTTCTAGCATCAAGCTTTCCTGATTGTACCCACCTCTAGTATTGCAGGAATCTGCCAACTTCCTCTACCTCTGCTGCCTCCCCACACTCTGCCAAGCTACCCTCTCTGTCTCGTGGGATTCCATAGTAGTTGCCTCCCAGTGCTCCTGAGCATGTCAGTGAGCCCCTTCATGCCATGTGCCTTCTCAGTCTCTGTACTTTTCTCCGATGAATGGTGCCTCTTGTCTCCAGAGCCTCCCTGCTTCCTGGAAACCCTCTCCTCCTGCCTTTTCATTCTCCACACCACTGTCACCGCCCAGGGAAACCTCACCTGTCCCCTCTGCCCTGGCCTGGGCCTCTTTCATACTTGTTCATGGTTGATGCCCTTCTCCCTTGTGACACTTGTCATCACTACAGTTCTACACTTGGGCAGTTCTTCAGTTAATTCATCTGCCCCTCTGAACCAAAGCCCTGTGAGAGTGAAGACTGGATTCAGAGTGGTACCTACCACAGAGTGGACTCAAAAGTTGCGTTGGGTGTGAGGATGGGTGGGGAGGCAAAGTCGGTAAGGCAGACTGTTTACACATTCCATTTTGGCTGAAACATTGCCAATCTTTTTTCCACAAAACATTTCCCAGAGCCAGAGATAATGTAACAAAAAGGACTCAAAAAGTTTCTTCCCCCCACTTGCTTTCTACAGGAAATACTGATTTCGACTGCTGAGAGGGGAATCAATGCATTTGGAGGATCCACTGTGTAGATCATGTGCTTTAAAATAATCAGTGTTTGATCCTACTTCCACATTGGGTTTTGCTTTCTCAGTAATCCCTTGAAGCCCAGATGTGATAGGCATCATTTGTTGTGTTCTCTGAAACTTTCTTCTGTGTGAAAGTGATATGGAGTTGACTGTGTGTTAGCTTGTCCTTGTCATACTGCACTTTCTCTCTTTTTTATACTCTTTTTTAGTGCCATAAGACATTGAAACACTGATTGAGTTGGCACCTACCTTCATTCTAATTGTGTTTATGGTCACAGGACTTGGATTTCCATTCTGATTTTCTCTTCCTGTTATTTTTCAGACTTTGAGATTCTGTTGGTAGCATAAAGACATGTAAATTTTAATTTTTCACAACTATACTCTGAGAATTACTTCGTATTGTAAAATACTTCAGTAGACTGAAGAGAAGAAGTTATATGAGGTTAGATTTCTGTTTTAGTTTAATGGGTTTAAGAAACTAGCTGTCAGTGTGGTTGTTATTCCTTTGTTTAGTTCTATTGTTTCTCTCTGGTCACCTTTCTTTTTGCATTTGGTAGTCTATCATTTAACTATAGTATATCTAGTTGAGCTTTGACTATTATTTATATTGCTTTGAGTATTCTGTGTCCATGGATTTGTTTTAAGTTTTTTTTTTTAGACATGGAGGGTCTTGCTCTGTCTTCCAGGCTGGTGGTCAGTGACTCAATCATAGATCACTGCAGCCTCAAACTCCTGGGTTCAAGCCATCTTCCCACCAAGTAACTGAGACTACAGGCATGTGCAATCTTCCCTGGCCAATTTTTTATTTTTTAGAGACAAAGGCTCACTCTGTTACCCATGCAGGTCTCAAACTCCGGCCTCAAGCAGTCCTACCTCCATCCCAAAGCTCTGGGATTTTTTGCATGAGCCACCATACCTGGCTGTATATCCATAGTTTCAAGCATTCATCAGTTCTGGAAAATTATCAAACATTATTATATCTTCAAATATTAATCATCTTTGTTGATTCATCTTTTTTTTTTGAGTCGGAGGCTCATTCTGTTGCCCAGAATGAGACTTACCACAGCCTTGGCCTCTTGGGCTCAGGTGATCCTTCTGCCTCAGCCTCCCAAGTAATTGGACTACAGGTGCGCCCCACCGTGCCCAGCTAATTTTTTTATTTTTATTTTTTGTAGAGATGAGGTCTTGTTATGTTTCCCAGGCTGGTCTTGAACTCCTGGCCTCAAGTGATCCTCCTGTCTCAGCCTCCCAAAGTGCTGGGATTATAGGCATGAGCCACTGTACCTGACCTTTATCATCTATTTCTTTATATATTTTACACAAAGTTTTTGTTTTTTATTCTGTATCTGATCATCCTAATAGCTGAAAAATCTTCAAAATATTAATAGAGTTTTGTTATCTTGTGAGCTCATGTTTGTGTGAGCTCCATCTGTGGCACTCCTGGAGTCCTGGGGGGGGGTGCTTTCCCCCAGAGACCATTTACATTTACTTCTGCTGAGTGGGGCCACTTCCAAAGGTTTTCTTCAAGGATCCCGGTTTAATGTTGATGTCTTTGGTTGAGTTCCCTAACTTTCCTTTGGCCCAAGAAAAGGCTGAAATTGACATTTATCCTCAGAGAAACCGCTGTTTTCACCTTGCTTGATGGCCACCACACTCTGGATTGAACTCTCTTTGGGGGAAGAAGAAAAGTGTCTTGGAAGTTCCCTCTGCTTTCTGTGAACCCAGCACTATGTTAAAAACTCTCCTCTGTCGGGGAACTCGCTCTTTTGTTGTTTGCTTGTTTTTGTAGCTGAGAATCCTTCAGGGTACCTTCCGTTCTACTGGAAGCAAATATCTTTTTTTTTTTTTTTTTGAGTTGGAGTCTCACTCTGTCACCCAGGTTGGAGTGCAGTGGCACACTCACGGCCACCCCAGCATCGACCTGCTGGGCTCCGGCACTTCTTCTGCCTCAGTCTTCTGAGCAGCCAGAACTACAGGCATACGCTACCATGCCCAGCTAATTTTTGATTTATTGTAGAGACGAGGTCTTGCCAAGTTGCCTGGGCCAGTCTCGAACCCACAGGCTCAGTCAATCCACTCTCCTTGGCCTCCCAAAGTACTGGGATTACAGACTGAACTACCAAGCCTGGCCAGTGAAAATCTTTAAAGTGGTTTTTATTGCTAGCCACAGAGGAAGTATAGCTTCTGGACCAAGATGCAAAAATAATTAACCAAAAAAAAGTTCAAGTTTTTAAAAATCAGAAATGTTCCTGCCATTCACCAGTACTTGTCCCCTGGAAGCACATTTTTGCTTTTGTTCTTGACCCCTGTTCAACCCATCCCACTCTTATTTAGTCCCAGCCCATGTGTCTTCCGCCTTCTCTTAAAGAAAGTTCTTTTGGTAAATTCATGCCCCACTCCAATCTTTATTTTTAAATTTAGTTCCTTTAAGGAACGTAAAGAGCACGTGAATGACAGTGTTGACTTTGAGTATCCAAAAGTATAATTCATGTCTATTAATTTGATAAATATTTACATTAGAAATGTAAAATCCTTCTCAGATTTTCTTTACAGACAGGATTGTCATGGTTGTGTGATCAAAGGACTTTGGGTTGAGGTTCTGGAGGAAAAGTAGAGAGAATAGGTGGGGGAGAAGCTGAGGCTCTGTGTGACCTCAGAGACGGGTGGCATGAGAACTGAACTTCAGTCTTCCTTTCTCATTGCTGCCATTGGCGGCTACCACAGGCCCAGTGTGAGACATACATAAGAAGTGGGAGTTGGAGCTGAATGGGAGATGGAAGTAAAGTCCAATAAAGGAGTGAGGAAGGCAGGAAGAAAGAGTTTAGGATGGGAATAGGGAGGAAGGTGGATGGGCTGGCAGACAGGGAAGTTCTTGTGTCCACCATGATTTTTTGACAAGGAACATGTTCAAGTCAAGGGCTTCCTACCTAGATAATAATAACCTGTGCCATTTATTTTATATTTTTCTAGATCAATGAACTGAGCCATGTTCAAATCCCTGTTATGTTGATGCCAGATGACTTCAAAGCCTATTCAAAAATAAAGGTGGACAATCACCTTTTTAACAAGTAAGTACAAGTAACCTTGTGTAGGATTGATGTAGCTGCTAGGAGTATGATTTTTGTGAATTTCTGTAATCACATAATTTTTCAATGGGTGGGAGTAAAGTTTTGCTGATGAAGTTAATCCTGTGATAAACATAACCATCTGTCATTTTCAGAGAAGCAACAGCAGGCCCTCTGGGATAATATCCTTTGCCATATGGTGTATTGTTCTCTATGAATATCTTATACGTTGAAAGTGATACTCTCATTACAATTTGAATTTTTGAAGCTGTAAATTGCTTGGGTTTTTGAGCAGTTATGAACCTCTGCTCTCTTACACAAAACTTTGAAAATGATGAATTTATGAACAGCAATGACTACATCATGGAACAATAAAGAATGAAGGTACAATTTTATAAAACATAATTGGATGCTATGCTGGGCATTGAGAACATTTCTCCTTCATTTGAATATCATTTTAGATGTCACCATAAAGCACCTACTGTGTGTTAGGTAGTCCATTGAGAGCCAGAGATGCAGTGATGCATAAGACATGACCCTGCCCTTAAGGGCTCACAGTAAGGCCAGTAGTTTAAAACTGACACATAGACAAGTTATTATATACAGTATACGAAAAGAGAGGGCTGTGTATGTATATAATTTATAGATCTATTTGGTGCTATGGAAACATAAAAGGGGAAGCAATTCTTTTTTTTTTTTTTTTTTTGAGTTGGAGTCTTACTCTGTTGCCCAGGCTGGAGTGCAGTTGCACGCTCCTGGTCACTGCAGCCTCGACCTGCTGGGCTCAGGTGATCCTTCTGCCTCGGGAAGCAATTCTCAATGATTAGGGTGGCCCTCAAAGAAATTTCTCCCACATGAGGATCAGTTATGACATTTCTTAATGGGACAGTTGACCTAATATGAAGCTGATGTGTTCATTTTTCTCATAATACTGTTTAGAGGTTAACTTTTTGAAGGAATTTTCTCTATGTAAGTTTAGAATATGGTATTTATATTAAAAAAAGGTCATTCAGGGAGTTTGGGAGCAGGCTTACTTAGTAAGCTTTGCTGGACAGTGACTGAGAACGAACATCGGGACTGTGTGTGGTTTACTCTACTGCCCTTTTCTAACTCTCCTGTTGCTGTACTTTGTCTTCACTGTTTCCTCTGTCTTTGGTGTTCCCCTCTTCTTCCTTGCATAAGGGCTGCAATATGTAGCCAAAATTAAAGAGGTGATGCAGTCCAAGTGTGCCATTGACAAAGGAGGCAGGCGTTATTTGTCTGGCCCCTTCTGTCTCCCAGATCTTCCTGTGGGCTGTACCTGGTTCTAGGAAATGCACCTGTGCCTTCTGTAGACAGTGAACTCCAAGCCCTTCTTTGGCTATGCATAGAAATAAATGGTGGCAAATCCAAGTCTGTTTAATGCTTTGTCTGACTTAGTTTTGTTTCTCACCGTGACCTCAGAGAGAACATGCCGAGCCACTTCAAATTTAAGGAGTACTGCCCAATGGTCTTCCGTAACCTGCGGGAGAGGTTTGGAATCGATGATCAGGATTTCCAGGTGAGTTGCTTGTGTAACATTTGCTTCAAGTGGGAAATGGGTTTCACCATGCCTTTTCCTCTGTAAAATAAGATTTAAGATTTATGTTTTTGTCAATACAAGTAATTATATATAGTAGTTTTCGTTTTGTGTAAGAAGTTTTCAGTGTTCTTTCTGAAGCAAAGGATTCTCTGTTAGGGACCTTTATACACTATGACTTCAGTGTTAAAGTTGGTAAGAAAAGAAATGATTAAACTTTGGAAGGAGATCAAACAAGGGTTTTTTAGAACCCTTTCATTTCCAGGTGGAAGCATTCTACCAGCAGAGTCACGTGTGATTTCTGTGATTGGTCCATAGCCTATGTGATTGGTCCATAGCCTATGCAAGTGTGTATGTGTGTTGAGTTCACATTTCCCATCTTTTGGAGACCCCTTAAGAATCTCAGAAATTATCTTGCTGATTTGCTGCTTTCCAAGTTGGGAAACTTGGACTCTTGCTGCAGTATTTTTGTCAAAGGCCATCTGTTGTGCACTGCAATGCTGGACTTTAGTGTGACCTCAGTCCTGTGGTCACTACCAGGAGCCCACCATCCTGGGCACGATTCTGTATCTTCCTCCTGCTCTGCTTGCCACATAAACATGTGCACTGTTGCTTTCTCCATGTACTAACCTGGTTCTCCATATGAACTTTTAAATATCTGTTTTAACTTTTAAAATATCTTCTGTTCCGTGATCATTTTTCCTTAGAAAGAACTTGACATTAGAAAGAGCAATCTATATTCATAAGCACTAACGATTTTTTAAAGAGCATCCCTAATCAAAAAAATCTGAAATTTGAAATGCTCCAAAATCTGAAACTTTTTGAGGGTCAACTTGATGCTACACGTATAAAATTTTCTATATGAGTACTTAATACAATCTTTGTTTCATGCATAAAATTATTTAAAATGTATAAATGTGTAAAATGTTGTATAACTCAGGCTATGTGTATAAGATAGATATATGTATATTTGAGAAACATAAATTTTGTGTTTGGACTTGGTTTCCATCCCCAAGATATCCCATTATATATACAAATATTCTAAAATCCCCCCCCCAAAATCTACAATCTGAAGCACTTTTGATTCTAAGCATTTCAGATAAGGGATACCTAGCCTGTACTGACTTATATTAAATCTCTTCAAATTTAGTAAAAACTTTTTCTAGTTGCCCTAAATTTAAAGTTCTAATTTATCTTGTATTAAATGCCATATATTGCCACAGTGGGCAACCTTACAATTTGAGTATTGACACAGCTTAACCTGTATCTTTTCCTAAAGAGTAGGGTCCCTAAGGCAAACCCAGCTTAGTTAGTACACATTCTTAAAGATGTGTGTGTGTTCCCACTTCCTACTCCACCCCACCCCATTGCTGAAAGTTTCCACAAATTTCTCACATGGTCACTCAGCTGGCCAGACTGCCAGTGACGTTCCGTCATTATGCACTGGAGTCATGGTTTGCATGGGATCCAGGATCTGAGCTGAGGCTCTGTGTATCCAGGAGAGGCTGAGGGCTAGTGAGCCAGGCAGGATGTGGGCACTCATTTGCTCTTGAGACTGTACAGAAGTCCACATTCCTGATAGGGCTTTTTTCCTTTTTTTTTTTTTTTTTTAAAAGACAGGATCTCACTCAGTTGCCGAGGTTGGAATACAGTAGTTTGATCAGAGGTCACTAGTGTCGAACTCCTAGGATCTAGCAATCCTCAAGCCTCAGCCTCCCAAGGAACCAGGATGGCAGGTATACCACCATGCCCGGCTAACTTTTAAAATTTTTAGAGGTGGCTGTTTTATCCAGACTTGTCTTAAACTCCTGGCCTCAAGCGATCCTCCCACCTTGTCCTTCCAAAGTGTTGGGATTACAGGCATTGGCCACTGTGCCTGGACTGCCTGGACGTGGAGCTTAATTTTTTTTTTTTTTTTTGAGTTGGAGTCTCACTCTGTCGCCCAGGCTGGAGTACAGTGGCACACTCACGGCCACCACAGCCTTGACATGCTGGGCTCAGGCGATCCTTCCACCTCAGTCTTCCAAGTAGGTGCATACTACCATGCCTGGCTAATTTTTTTGTTTGTTTATTGTAGAGACGAGGTCTCACCATGTTGCCTAGGTTGGTCTCGAACCCCTGGACTTAGGCAATCCTCTCTCCTCGGCCTCCCAAAGTGTTGATATTACAGGCTTGAGCCATCGTGCCTGGCCTGGAGCTTAATTTTTTTTTTTTTTTTGAGTTGGAGTCTCACTGTCACCCTGACTGGAGTGCAGTGACCGCTCCCGACCACTGCGGCCTCGACCTGCTGGGCTCCGGCTATCCTTACGCCTCAGCCTTCCAAGTAGCTGGAACTACAGGCATGCGCTTCCACGCCCGGCTAATTTTTGATTTATTGTAGAGATGAGGTCTTGCCAAGTTGCCCAGGCGGGTCTCGAACCCACGGGCTCAGGCAATCCACTCACGTCGTCCTCCCAAAGCGCTGGGATTACAGGCTGAGCCACCGAGCCCGGCCTGGAGCTTAATTTTTAAGAGCAAACTTAGATCACAATTATGGACTTGAAATTTGTTGCTGAAAAAAAAGATCACTTTTAAAGAATAATTGTTGTAATAGTAATTGAGTTTGTATGAAATAAAAAGCAATAATTCTGTATCATTTAATAACATTACATTTGAAGAGGTCATATGAAAATTCACTAGGTACTTTAAAAGGAATTAACTGCAGGTAAATTTGATGTCTCGTGAAAATCTCCTTTGCCCGAGTCTGGTCCTAAACACTAATGTATCCCTCTCTCTTTCCCCTTCTTTTGTTTTTTTTTGTTTTTAAATAAAACAGCTTCACTGGCATTTCACAGAAAATGACTTTTGAGGGCTCATGCTGCAATGTCTTGTTAGAGTCCTCAATTTATTACCAAACTGAAGTCTGTATTTCTTCTCTTAACCAGTTCTGCCAAATGATATCCAAAATGAACCCATTACATTCTGAGTTCTGCATTGCAGCAAATAAAAGTCTTAAAATTTTCCTCAAATGACCAATTTAGTGGCTAAAAAACTAAGAACATGAACCAGCTTTCCTTCCTTCTTTTCCCCCTGAAAACAAAACCCTGTAAGTTGATATTTAAGTACGTGCAAATTGCTGAGTACAATCTTTGAAGGGAAATTAGGCAAGTGAAGGATGATTCACAAGGAACTAATTGGCAAGTCTGTGAAACTCTTCACATGAGAACCCAGTATTGAGGAGAGTTGGTGTGAGTATAATTAATCATTTGAACACTCCTCTCCTCAGTCAGCTCTGCCTTGTGCTTTTGGCATTTAAATTGCTTCTTTCTCTTTGGCAACGATATTTCTGTTTTTTTTTTTTTTTTAAACTGGTTGTTCAGAGTAACTTTGGTAAACCAGAGGTAGACTTATCTTCCCTCCCCAATCTTATATTTCTTCTCCAATGTCTATACCTCTTAAAAAATGTTCAATAGGGGAAGGGACCCTGAGTTTCTACTGAATATAAGATTTTAAATGTGGGGTTGAACCCAGTTTGTTTACTCACTTTGTAAAAAGGAAGACAATTGTGACAACTCTGGCTCTGGGGTTACCCTGTAGGCCACTGTGAACTGCAGGGGTGCAGCTGGAAGGCAGGCATGGGCCAGGGCAGGGGCTCTGCCATCTCAGCTGCTTGGCATGTTGCTGCTTCACTGCCCAGACAATTCATTCGTCATGGCCAGTCCATGTAGCAGATACCAGTTGACATGACACACGTAGCACCAAGTAATTAAAAGCAGTTTCCTTTTCCTCTTCTGGAGCTTGGTTAACATATATTTGCTGAGCAGAGTCCCCCACTGGCCACCTCTGCTATTGCTGGGTATTAACCATTGAACATTGTGTTTAAAAGAGGAATCCCTAGCCGGGTTCGGTGGCTCAGCCTGTAATTCCGCGCCTTTGGGAGGCTGAGGTGAGTGAATTGCCTGAGCCCGCGGGTTCGAGACCCGCCTGGGCAGCGAGACCTCATCTCTACAATAAAAAAAAAAAAAAAATCAGCCGGGCGTGGTAGCGCATGCCTGTAATTCTGGCTACATGGAAGACTGAGGCGGAAGGATCGCCGGAGCCCAGCAGGTCGAGGCTGTGGTGGCCGGGAGCGGCCACTGCACTGTAGTCTGGATGACAGAGTGAGACTCCAACTCAAAAAAAAAAAAAAGAGGAATCCTTTTTCTGAACCCATCAGTGAGAGCTTTTTTGAATACCCTTTCTCAATCTGATTTGGAAAGGAGAATGGTGATTTAGGATATCATTATCTTTTGAAGGCACTGAATTTCTAAAGGAGACCAGGCATTGCCATGTGTGTTTATTTTCCTGAAGTGCTTGGGACAAGTAGCCTTAAGTCAACATGAAGGTTAGGAGCTCCATCATCTAGTTCATTTCATATTTCAGACCTTTCCATTCAGTCAGATGGGTAAATGGTCCCGACTTGTCTTGTTTGAGTGAACACCTTTTGCTTCTCCTGAAAAAAGTCAGCAATGATTCATGGACACACTACTTTTAAAAGTAGAACACAGTAATTAGCCTACCTAATTGGATTCTGTTGGTGAACTTAACTTCTTAAAAGGAACTGAAAGTATTCCTGCTGTCCCAGTAAGCATTTGTACTTTTCCTCTGATTTTGATTTCTTGGATGTCTTTTAAAAATAAAGCTTCTATTCCTTGCTGCTAGAAACAAATTCAGACAATATTTAAAGAAAATTCATCATGGATAACAGTACCATGCAACACACAAATGTAAACCAGAGTATGTATGCGTATATCCAGTGCTTCCAGATTCAGAACTTTCTCCAATACATTAGTGCTTTTTAAAATTATATATTTAGTTTGCAGTATGCTCAGAGTTAAATTATATCCTTCCGATCATCGTTTGGCCAATGTGGTGCCCAATTACTACACTTTTAAGATGTGTTTCAAGATGAATGCTTGAATGAACATAAGCCTCTCAAGTGACTGTTACTGCACTTCTTTTTTTTTTGAGTTGGAGTCTCACTCTGTCACCCAGACTGGAGTACAGTGGCTGCTCCCGGCCACTGCAGCCTCGACTTTCTGGGTTCCAGCAATCCTTCCGCCTCAGCCTTCCAAGTAGCTGGAACTACAGGCACACGCTACCACGCCTGGCTAGTTTTTGATTTATTGTAGAGATGAGGTCTCGCCAAGTTGCCCAGGCGGGTTTTGAACCCGCGGGCTCAGGCAATCCACTCACCTCAACCTCCCAAAGCGCTGGGATTACATGCTGAGCCACCAAGCCCGGTTAGTGCACTTCTATTTATTTCATTACCACTGCCACCTTAAGCTCTGGTCTCCGTTAAGTCCAGGATTTTATGCACAGTTATCAATTCAAGGTATGTTTATTTACACCTACTGCATGTCAGGCTCTGTACTAGACATTCTGGGGACTGCAGAAGAAAAGCAAAGGTGAAGCAATCACTTAAAACAAAAACAATAACAATTACATACTGGAGTCTGTATTAGATGGTAAAGAGATTTACAGAAACCCAGCATCTTGATTTGTAATGTTCTTCACAAAAATCTGCACCCCTCTTTCCAGTCTCACAGGGTATTAGGACCTCTTCTAACAGCCCTCAGAAATCAGATGGAGGCTTCAGTTAAGTTTCTCAGCTGTCAGAGAATGTTGCCCACCAGAAACCAAAAAGTTAAGTAGGAGGGAGCCAATGCTGTTAAGCCTAAATACACCACATAATTGGAACAGAGGCCTCTTGTTCATTGTAGAGGATAATATCAGGTTTACTTTCCCCCTACTGCATCCTGAATTAGAATCCCTCATTATTCTCATTTGATGCTCTTTGTATTTGTAACAGAGAATTCTAATCTTAAAATAGTTTTAAAAGCTAACATTTTAAACTTTTGTGTTCTTGTTTCACGTTTAAAAATAAAATTCTAAAGTGTTAAGACCTTCAGTGTATATTAAACTTGGGGGAAAAATCTGCCAGTATCTCCAGAATACCAAGTCTATCAACTGAAACCATTTTTCACATGGAGATATCTCAAATTGACTTTAAACTGCCTGGGGCCAGAAGTTGTATCTGTCTTTATTTCCTGACTGCCTGGCCCAAAAGGCACTTAAGAAATATTTGTGGACCAGACTCAGTAGCTCCGCCTGTAATCCCAGCACTTTGGGAGGCCGAGGCAAGTGGATTGCCTGAGCCCGCGGGTTCGAGACCCACCCGGGCAACTTGGCAAGATCGCATCTCTACAATAAATCAAAAACTAGCCGGGCATGTTAGCGCATGCCTGTGGTTCTGGCTACTTGGAAGGCTGAGCTGGAAGGATCTCTGGAGCCCAGCAGGTTGAGGCTGTGGTGGCCGGGAGTGTGCCACTGCACTCCAGTCTAGGCGACAGAGTAGTGACTCCAACTCAAAAAAACGAAATATTTGTGGAAGAAAGGGAGGGATGGCTGAAAGGGCATTGGAAGAAGAGTGAAGCCTAAGTGAGCCCTCTGGACCAAAGTAGGAAGCAAGAGAGCTCAGGCAATGTGAAACAATTGGATGGTGGTGGAATCATGGGAGATAAAGATGGGTACAGCAAGAGACACATGGTGTGCGTGGAAGTGGGACGACTCCACTACTAGCGAGCAATTCTGTGGGTGTTACTCAAGGGAATAGTGATGTCATGAGGTCTGTATTTTCTAAAGATAATGGATATGTATAGAATACATAAAAGGGGATAAGGAAATTAGGAGACTGTGAGATATCCCAGTGAGTCAGGATTCTTGTCACCCACTGTGTAAAGCAGGGAGCAGCTTCACAAGACATTGAATGAATAAACCCACCAGTTCAGTGGCTGATGACAAAGGACAAGAACTGAAGAACTGAAGAGGCATTGGGGCCCCAGAGACTGAAGAGTTGCTGATTACAGAGAGAGAGGGAAGTTTGGGACTGGGATGGATGGAAAGGAAGATGAAGTTGAGTTTTTGAACTTTGAGTAGAGGTGATGGTGAGATACCCACGTGAGGTCAGTGGTTCTCATTGGTCGTCCTGGGCTGGGGCTCAGGACGGGTCGGGAGCAGAGGTGGCTCTGAGAGGGATAGGCACAGCCATGCTTGTGGGATTCCTCCTTGATCCAACTGTTGACAGTCATCCTTGTACAACCACCCTGCACGTGCTTCTTCCCTGACCATCTGAGCTCTTTTATTCCCTGTTCACCAACTGTTGCCTACTGGGTTTGCCCAGCCTACTCTTTCACAGTTTGTCCTCATAGATTAGCCACCCCGGAAGGAAACTCTGCTCTGTGCTCTGTGCAAAGGTGCACTTGGGCTGAGACCCAAAGGAGCCCCTCTCAGATTGTACAACGTCTTGGTAGACTTGGGGAAGCTCCTTCACAGCCCATCAGTGTCACCAGATTCTTCTTGTGCTTTTTCTGCTTCTTTTTTTTTTTTTTTTTTTTTGAGTTGGAGTCTCACTCTGTCACCCAGACTGGAGTGCAGTGCCGCTCCTGGCCACCGCAGCCTCGACCTGCTGGGCTCCGGCGATCCTTCCGCCTCAGCCTTCCAAGTAGCCGGAATTACAGGTATGCACTACCACACCCGGCTGATTTTTTTTTTTTTTGGTTTATTGTAGAGATGAGGTCTCGTTGCCCAGGCGGGTCTTGAACCCGCGGGCTCAGGCAATCCACTCACCTCAGACTCCCAAAGGTGCGGGATTACAGGCTGAGCCACCGAACCCAGCTTCTGCTTCTTTTTATGAGCTGAGCAAATTACTGTCCCCACAGTAACCTGCCGCCCTCCCTCCCCCCTGGAACGCAGGCTTCCTGTTTGCCTGTATTTTCCATTCCAAACCTGCTTTGACCTGTACCTCGTGACTTTCAGTGAAGAGCTGAAAGTCAATCATCCTTGCCCACTGGGTGCTTCTCTCCAGGTTAAATGCTGTATTTGTTTATCATGAGCTTTGGGGGCAGGTCTCTGTTATTTTAATCTTCATAGTCAGGCACCAGCCTGAGATTGTAAAAGGTGATCTTATGGCACTATATGAAATTGCTACAACTCATTGCCTTTCATTTTTATGTTCTTCTTTTTCTGATAAGTTGTTTCATTATTGATAAATGTTAAACTGCTCCCCTCCATAATGAAAGCCATTCTGTGCCTGGGATTACAGCTCATAATTTCTTTGCATCTCTCCAAGAGCTTAATGCAGGACTTTGAACACAGTAGGCATTTAATACATTCTTGATGATGATGTTCAAGTTTGCACATTGGTCTTTAACTCTTTGGCGAGGTCAGAGGACCATCTGTGCTTACTCAGATATGTCAGCCACAAACCCAGAAAGCTGCCTTCTCTGGGCAGGTTACTTCTGTTTTCTGGGCTGTGTGATTTGAGGCATGTAATTGTAATCCTGAGTTGTCAGCAGGGCAGTGACTGGTTTCCAGGTTTCAAGTCCATGAAACAGGTCGTCTCAGTTGAGGAAAAGAATATTTCCTGGTAGTTGGTAGGCCTGTTTTGAGTTGTGGATCTTCAGTGACTGATGCTGTGACCACAAGCCATTCACTTAACCCTGGAGCACCTCAATGTCCTCATCTGTAAAATGAAAAGGGCATGATGTTCTTTGAGGTTCTCCCACTGTCATTTCTCTGAATCTATTGCTAAGTCACCATGAGTAGAAGACTGTCATTTAGGCTCTTCTACACAATATTGACATGTTCCCTTTAGGAGAGTCAACACTTGAGCATGGGAGAATTGAAGTTAAGGGACCTCTCCTTTGACTGAAAATGAAAACTTTTATATGTGATTTTTTTAGCAGAATGTACATACTGTTATCAAAATGAAAAGAAAAACAAAAGTGTATACAAGACTATATGATTAGTTCAAGAGAATTAAATGTACAAAATGATTGGGTATTTTTAAAATATAGAAAAAAGTAGTGGTTACTAAATGAGGACATTTTTATGAGAGGTATAAAAGATTGGTGGTAAGAATAAGCTAATTAAATTGACCTTTATGTTATAGCCACTCTTCTGAGGGCTTCACTAATCTTGGACCTCAGGTGATGGAAATATACATCTTCAATGCAGACTTCTAGAGGAATTGGGGAAAGGAAAGCACCATTAATCCTCTTCTTAAGGGAAAGGACAATACATTTCCAATTATACATTTAAGAAAGCCATTGAAGAGGGAACTGCTTCTCTCATTATCTTCTTTTATTTCCTGTGGAGGCTGACATGGCACCAGAGCTGCAAACACAGCTGTTGAGGTTTGAGATAGGATAGTGTGAGATCAGAAAGATATTTGGCTATGGAAAAGTAAGTTTCCTCACTAAGTTGCAAGATAGGCAAAATGTACTGCATTGTCATGTTCTTACCTGCCCTGATTCTCACAGCTTTACCCTAGAACTTGAATTTTTGTCCAACAGTTTATTTATCCCCAGCTCCCAACTAGCCTAGGAGCATCCTTAGAAGCAACATTTATTGGCTGTGACATGTCCACTGCAACCATGTGTAGGTGCTGAACTCAGTATAGAACACTTACCAGGTAATTTTACTTGCGCAAAGATAACCCAGGGTCTGCAGCTGGCAGAGTGGGTTACCTCATGATAGATGTGTTTGGGAACCTTGCAAGAAGAATGTTTGAACTAATCACAAATACCTGTGAACTGTATGATTATGTCCAGAATAGGCAAATCTATAGGAACAGAAAGATTAGTGGCCTCCTAGGCTGGGGGTTATGGAAATGAACGGGAATTATTCCAGATGGGCTCAGGGTTTCTATTTGTGGTGATAAAAATGTTCTAAAAATTATTGTGGTAATAGTTGCATGATTGTGTGAATATACTAAAAACCATTGAATTGTGTACTTTAAATAGGTGAATTCCATGGTATGTAATTTATACCTCAATAAAGTTGTTAAAGAAGAAAACTGTTTAGAATTTGAAATAGTTTATATTCAATAGGAGACCTTTTTTTAAATTTCCAGCCTTGGTATTGTCTGCCTTCTTCTTGGGATGAGTTATGATAACAGTATTTCCATTTAGAAGGAGTGAATTTAAGGAATTACATAGTTTGTAATATTAAATACCAAATCTATAGAAAAAAAGGAATAGCCAGTGAATAGAGTGGTTTGTTTTTGCAGTTTGTTTATCATTGAATTGTTTTTCCTCATAAACTAATAGTAGATCATTGTCTATTTCCTAAGTCTGTACAAAGTGACAGCAGTAACTTATACTGAATAATAATTATTTGAGTGAGCAGGAAGCTTAGAGACTGTTAAGTCCAGCTGTCTTGTTTTATGTGTATGTTCTTTTTTTATTATAAAGGTGTGGGGTACAATTCAGGGTTAGGTATACAAATGCTGATTATACAGGTACTCTTGTTGATGAGGTATGCCCCTCCCACCCCTAGCAGTTTCCCTCAACTGCCAGTCTCCCCCCACCCCATTACCCACTACTGCCAATCCCTTTCTTGTCGTATTAGGATAATTGTTCAAGGTCCACTTATGAGTGAAAACATATAGTACTCTGTTCTTTGTTTCTGTGATAGATCACTGAGTATGATCAACTCTAAATCCATCCAAGTTGCTGCGAAGTCCATATGTTTGTCCTTTATGACTGCATAATACTCCATTGTGTATATGTACCACATTTTTTTTATCCAGTCCAGCTTCGATGGGAAACATGGTTGGTTCCATGTTTTTGCTATTGTGAATAGAGCTGCAACAAACATATGTGTGCAGGTATCTTTTTTGTAGAATGATTTGAGTTCCTCCAGGTATGTTCCCAGTAGGGGAATTGTTGGGTCATATGGAAGATCAGTTTCTAGTTCGTTCAGAAATCACCACCCTGTCTTCCAAAGAGGTTGCACTAGTTTGCATTCCTACCAACAGTGTAGAAGAGTTCCTTTTTCTCTGCATCCTCACCGGCGTCTGTTGTTGTTTCTTTTATTAACGATGGCCATTCTTACTGCGGTTAGGTGATATCTCCATGTGGTTTTGATTTGCATTTCTCTGATGATGGATGAGGCTGAGCACTTTTTCATGTGTCTGTTGGCTGCCCTTATATCTTCTTTTGAGAAGCATCTATTCATGTCTTTTGCCCACTTTTGTTTTGTTTTTTTTTTCATAATCAATATTTTTTATTATGGTTTTGTGGGGTACAGTTAAGGTTTAGGTATACAATTACGTTTACGTTTCATTCAGGCACCCTGTTGATAAGAGGTGTTTCCCCGTCGCCAGACAGATATTTGCTACTGTTAATCCCATCTCCCTCTCCCCAGCCCATAGTTTTCCCCACCCCATAGTACCGTCAGTCATTTTCTTATAGTATTACATTGGATGTTCAAGGTCCATTATATGAGTGAGAACATGTGATACTCGGATCTTTATTTCTGTGAGAGGTCACTCAGTATTATACACTCTAGTTCCATCCAGGTTGCTGCGAAATTCATGATTTTGTTCTTTTTTATGGCTGCGTAGTATTCCATTGTGTATATGTACCACATTTTTTAAATCCAGTCCTCTTTTGATGGGCAGCATGGTTGTTTCCAGGTTCTTGCTATTGTGAACAACGCTGCGATAAACATACGTGTGTAGGTATCTTTTTTATAGAGGATATATTCCCAGTAGGGGGATTGCGGGGTCATATGGGAGGTTGATATTTAGAGCTTTTAGGAATGGCCACACTGCTTTCCACAGAGGTTTGCCCACTTTTTAATGGGGCCGTTTTTTTTTTTTTCTTTCAGCACGTTTGAGTTCCTTGTATATCCTAGATGTTAGGCCTTTGTCAGTTGGCAAATATTTTTTTCCCATTCTGTGGGCTGTCTCCCTGCTCTCTTGATGGTTTCTTTTGCTTTGCAGAAGCTCAGTTTGATGAGGTCCCACTTGTCTATCTTATTTCTTAAGGTATTGGCCTTTAGGGTTCTGAATAGGAATTGGTTGCCAGTTCCAATTTCCATAATGGTGTCTCCTGCTTTTTCTAAGATTCTTACAGTTTGAGGTTTTATATTTAGGTCTTTGATCTATTTAGAGTTAATTTTTGTGTATGGTGATAGGTAGGGGTCCTGTTTCAGTCTTCTGCATGTGATCAGCCAGTTTTCCCAATACCATTTACGAATAGGTTCTCCTCTCCCCAGTGGTTGTCGTTGGAGGCTTTGTCAAAGATGAGTTGGTTGAGAAATTGAAGCTTTGCTTCCGGAATCTCTGTCCTGTTTCATTGGTCTATGTGCCTGTTCTTGTACCAGTACCAGGCTGTTTTTTTTACTGTAGCCTTATAGTAAACTTTGAAGTCTGTAAGTGTGATACCTCCTGCTTTATTTCTTTTGCTAAGGATTGTTTTGGCTATTTGTGGTCATTTATATATTCTAGCTCGTTCAGAATTCCATATGAATTTCTGTATTGTCATTTCCAGGTCTGAGAAGAATGATGTTGGTAACTTAATGGTATTGCATTGAATCTGCAGATTGCCTTTGGTAGGATGGACATTTTAGCAATGTTGATTCTTTCTATCCATGAGCATGGAATATTTTTCCATTTGTTTGTGTCTTCTTGGATTTCTTTGAGCAGTGTTTTGTAGTTCTCATTGTAAAGGTCTTTCACTTTTCTGGTTAGGAAGATGCTGAGGTATTTCATTTTCTTTGTGGCTATTGTGAATGGGATTGTGCTTTTAATTTGGGTCTCTGCCTGCTTGTTGTTAGTGTATAGGAATGCAGCTGTCTTTTGCACATTTATTTTGTACCCTGAGTCTTTGCCAAAGTCTTCATCAGTGCAAGCAGGTTCTTGACAGATTCTCTTGGATTTTCAAGGTATGGGATCATATCATCAGCAAAGAGATATAACTTGACTTTCTTTTTTCCTATTTGGATACCCCTGATTTCCTTCTCTTCTCTAATTGCCCTAGCTAGGATTTCCAACACAATGTTGAAGAAGAGGGGTGAGAGTGGGCAGCCTTGTCTTGTTCCAGTTTCCTGTTTCCAGTTTCTGTCCATTTAGCAATATGTTAGCTGTGGGCTTATCATAGATGGCACTCACTGTTTCGAGGTAAGTTCCTTCTGTACCTAGGTGTTTGAGGGTTTTTATCAAGAAAGGATGCTGGATTTTATTAAAAGCTTTTTCTGCATCTAATGATATAATCATGTGGTTCTTGTTTTTATATCTCTTGATGTATTTAATTACATTTATGGTCTTGTGAATGTTAAACCAGCCCTGCATCCTGCGATGAAGCCTACTTGATCATGGTGGATGATTTTTGAGATGTGTTTTTTTGGATCCGATTTGCTAGAATCTTATTGAGGATTTTTGCATCTATGTTCAAAAGGGGTATTGGCCTATAGTTCTCCTTTTTGTTGGATCTTTACCCAGTTTGGGTATCAGTGTGATGTTAGCTTCATAAAATAATTTGGGGAGAAGTCCATCCTTTTCAGTTGCCTGGGATACTTTCAGTAGGATTGGTATCAGCTCCTCCTTGTATGTTTTGTAGAATTCTGCTGAAAAGCCATCCAGTCCAGGGCATTTTTTTGGTAGGTAGTTTTCGTGTAACAGAGTCAATTTCCTGGGTTTTTATTGGTCTATTTAGTGTCTCATTGTCTTCTTGTTTCAACCTTGGGAAGTTATGTGATGTCAGAAAGTCCTCCATTTCATTTAGGTTATGAAGTTTGTTTCCATATAGGTGTGCATAGTAATCTCTGATAATCTTTTATATTTCTTTGGGGTCAGTTGTGATTTGTTTCTTGCATTTCTGATTGGGTTTATTTGGGCTTTTGCTCTCTTTTTCCTGGTCATTCTGGCTAGGGGTCTATCAATCTTGTTAATTCTTTCAAAGAACCAGCTTTTTGTTTTGTTGATGTTTTCTATGATATTTTTGTCTCATGTCCCATATTTGGGTTTTTATTTTTGGTGATTTGGATTATTCTGTTAAAGTTGGGGTTTTGGTGGTCTTCTCTTTCCAGCTCCCTTAGGTGATTTGTTATGCTCTCCACTTGTGATCTTTCCGTTTTCTTGATGTTTGCTTGTAGAGATATAAATTTCCCTCTTAGAACTGCTTTCATGGCATCCCAGAGGTTTTGGTAAGATGTTTCTTCATTTTCATTTGTTTCCAAAAATCTTTTAATTTCTGCTTTGATTTCATTGTTGACCCAGTATTTGTTCAGCATTATGCTCTTTAGTGTCCATGTCTTTGTGGGCGCTGGGGAAGTGTTGTTGGTGTTGATATTTATTTTTATTCCATTGTGGTCTGAGAATGTGCATGGCAATTTTTCAGTCTTATGAAATTTGTTTATGCTTGATTTATGGCCAAGGATGTGATCGATCTTGGAGTACGTTCCATGTGATGATGAGTAGAATGTACATTCTTTGTTTGTTGGATGGAATAATCTGTAGGTATCTATTAAGTTCATTTGGTTGAGTGTCAAGTTTAGGTTTTGGATCTTCTTGTTGATTTTGTGCCTCAGTGATCTATATAGGGCTGTTAGTGGGGTATTCAAGTCCTCTGCTATAATAGTGTTAGAGACAATATCTTTTTTTAGTTTACTTAGTAGTTACTTTATAAATGCTGGTACTCCTGTGTTGTGTGTGTATATGCTAGGATGGATATTTATTGTTGCTGGATTGAACCTTTTATTATGTCGTGTCCTTTTGCATATTTTAAAATTTTTGATAGCATAAAGGTTGTTTTGTCTGATATTAAGATCACAACTCCTGCCTTATTTTGTGATCCATTTGCCTGGAAACTCATTTTCCATCCTTTAACTTTGCGTCTGTGTGCATCCCTTATAGTGAGATGAGTTTCATGGATGCTGCATATGTGGGTCATGGTTTCTTATCCAGTTTGCAATTCTGCATCTTTTCAGTGGTGCATTTAGTCCATTCACATTCAGACTGATTATTGAAATGTAATTATTTATCCCTGTCATGAGGTTCTTATAAAGTTTTTCCTTTGTTTGCTTGTTTTCTTTTGGCTTTAGGGTTAAAGTATGTGTGTGTTTTCAAGTTTCTTGTTGCGCTGTATTCTCTGCTGATTCTGTGCTCTGCTGTTCTCTTGGGAAGTATGTGGTCAATCTTTTTCTTCTTTCTTCTGTGCTTAATACCTTTTTAAGTGTTTTCCGTAGATCCGGTCTGAAAGCTGCATAATCTTTTAGGGATTGGATGTCTGGGAAGGACTTTAATTCTCCATCACTGATGAAACTGAGCTTGGCTGGATAGGATATTCTTGGATGAAATTGTTTTTCTTTGAGGTCTTTGAATATAGGGCTACAGTCTCTTCTTGCCTGTAGTGTTTCTGCCGATAGGTCTGCTGCTATTTTGTTTGGTTTTCCCCAGTAGCTAGTGTGACCAGTCTCTCTTGCTGCCTTTAGGATTTTTTCTTTTGTGCCTGCTTTGTGTAGGCAAATTACTATTACTATGTGTTTAGGGGTTGATCTTCTCATTTGATGTCTTGTAGGGGTTCTCTGTATCTCTTGTGCTTTACTGGTCACATCTCTGGTGAGATAGGGAAAGTGTTCTTGGATTACCTCCTGGAATACTTGCTGCAAGTTGTTCTCCATTTCCCTTTTTTCTTCTGGGATACCAATCAGGTGTAGGTTCGGCCTCTTAATATAATTGCACATCTCTTGTAGGCTTTGTTTTTTCTTTCTGAGTCTTCTTTCTATGCTTTTTACAGATCGTGTTAATTCCATGTTCTGGTCTTCAAGTTCTGAGATTCTTTCTTCAACTAGACTAATTCTGCTTTTCATGCTTGCTATCATTTATTTCCTGGATGAAATTTTTTATTGCCAGAATCTCTGTTAGAAGTTCTTTCAGTGTTGCATCTTGTCTTTCTTGATTCTTATTCACTCTTTCCATCCATTCCCTAATCCCTGTCATTGATGACTTCCATTGTTTGGGCAAGAAGTTCTGATTTTTTTAGGAGTTTTGTCTCTGGTACACTTGAAATTGCCTATTGTCTTCCTTTGGCTTTTCCTCATTTGTGATACATCTCTTGTTTTTCTCTTTAGTTCTTTTATTCAGTGTCAGTGGGAGAGGCTTTCCCTTCTGATGTTTACTCAGTCCTCTATTCTTTCCTGATCCGGGATATGGATTTTGAAGTGGGATAGTGAATGGGAAGTTTTGCTGTCTCTTGTAGTTTTTGAAATTCAAATAAAGTAGGGGATGGGGTGCTAGCATTCAGAAACTACTTGCAAATTACAATGCTCATTTATTGTGGTGTGTGTTCCCTGAGACCCACTCCCCACCACCACTCTATATGATGATGCAAAGCAGAAACCAGTGCAAAAAACAATTAAACACACACACACACACCCCAAAACAAATGGGAATAATAACAAAGTGTAACAAAACAAACAACAACAACAAAACCCAAGAAAACTAAACACACACACACATACATTCCTAGCACAAAGTGAATAGAGAAGAAAAACAAAGACTAGAAGAAAAAAAAAGGAATTCAGATCAAACCCTCACACATATATTGACACACACCTTAAACTATAAAAAATGAAAATAAAAACCCCAGAAGAACAAAAGAGCAAAAACAAACGAACAACAACAACAAAATTGAAAGATGAACACTCAATCATTCACATACACACATAAACAGAAAACAACAGATAAAAGAAGAAAAATACAGAAAAAGAAAAAAAAATGTGGGGCAGTGCAGATCAAACCCTCACGTTCACATTCATGCACAATCGAAAATTACTTTTTTTTTCTTTTTGAGTTGGAGTCTCACTCCGTCTCCCAGACTGAAGTGCAGTGGCACGCTCCTGGCCACTGCAGCCTCCACCTGCTGGGCTCCGGTGATCCTTCCGCCTCAGACTTCCAAGTAGCTGGAACTACAGGTGTGCACTACCATGCCTGGCTAATTTTTGATTCATTGTAGAGATGAGGTCTCGCCAAGTGGCCCAGGCGGGTCTTGAACCTGTGGATTCAGGCAATCCACTCACCTTGGCCTCCCCAAAGCGCTGGGACTACAGGCTGAGCCACTGAACTCGGTGGAAAAATACTTTAAAAATAGATGTACTAACAAACAAGCAGACAAAGAATTTTTAAAAATTAAAAATTAAAAAAAAAAAGAAAAAATCCCTGCCCTCTTGTGGCAGTTTCTGTAATTGTTCCTCTAATCAGGTGTCCTGCATAGCCACCTCTTTCACTCTCTCCTCAGAGAACAGGAAATGTTCTGGAGCAGGAAAGGAGGAGGGGCAGTGGAGGTGGTCAGGGAGATCTCCTCCAGTGGGGAGGTATGGGATTGTCTCTTCCCCAGGTATGTACTTGCACGGGTTCCCCAGCCAGGCCTATCTTGGAATGGAGTTCTCCTATTGCAACTGATATCCAGGCTCCGCCTGGATTTGTCCCTCTCAGGTGTGGCCCAGCTATGTGGGTCTGACATTCACAAGATTGCTGGGGAGTAGGGGGTTTGGGTCAGCCCTGGTCTCACCACTGATCTCTTTGGAGTCCTTCCTCGTCCTTTTCTGGCCACACCCTTTGTCCCGTGACTGGATCAGGTAGGGGATGGGGTGCCTGGAACTCAGCACTCATCAGGTCCCTCCAAAGTTTGTGCTTTCAGAATATTCCTTCTGGGTCACAATCAATCCCTGAGTAGTTGATCCAGCAGTCACAGAGACTGGGTCTATTGCTCCCTGGTGAGCAGGTCAAAGCACTTTCCTGCCCTGCCTTCGAGATGGTGATGGGGTGCCTCTCTTTTCCTCTTCTGGGGATCTTTACTTCTGGACTCCCTCCGCATTCCCTGCTGCCAGTGCCCTGCCAGGCACTGAAGTGGTGAGGCAAAGCCTGGAGCTGACAGTCTTCCTGCTGCTATGGTGAGGGATAGCCTGAGGCAACAGTCTCTCCCCACTGCTTTTCACAGAAAAACTTTTGCCTGTTTAAAAAAAAAGTGATGCTCAGCTTCTGCAACCTGGGAAGAGCCAGGGACCAAGCAAAGAAGCTGCAGCACCAGCTATTGCACCAGGTACCTGGCCACTTGCTCTGGAGCCCCCACTTAAACAGTTTCTCCCAGCGTTTTCTTCCCAGGAAGGGTTTTGTTGATTTAAAAAAGAAAAGAAAATGGTGCTTGGCTTCTGCATCCCAGGAATTGCTAGGGGCCCAAGCGCAGCAACTGGGGCATCAGCTGCTGCACCAGGAAAGCCCTGGCCACTAGCTCCCTAGCCCTTACTCAGTCAGCTACTCACACACCCACTCGTTCCCCAGCACATACACAATATTTTCCATACACTCACTCATTGGCACCGGGACTTGCATGGTCCTACTGGCTCAGCCGCCATCTTCCCGGCCTCTCCAGCTGTCTTTCTTTACTGATAATCAAATTACAAAACAAGGGGAAGGGGTGGGAATGGGGAAGGTGGTGGAGGACTCTAAGGCCCTGATGCTCCAAGGCTGCTTTCTGGGTGCATTCTGTTATGTTGCCATCTACTTTCTTTGCCGACACCTGGTTTGAGAAGATGTGGAGAAGTGAGCAGGGGCCAAGGATAGAAAGAAGACCTTATGGGCTTGGACTTTTCAACTTGAAACTTGTGTAAAATGTCTTCAATTCTCCTTTTAAAATGTAAGTTATTATTGAGGGCTCTAGGAAATAACCTGCTGTCACTTTTGAACTGATAGGTATTGAATCCCTAATTTTGAATTTAAATAATGTCACCTTATTACCATGACAAAGAATTTGTTTTCTAATGAAAGTAGATCTCTCCAAACCCTGGGTAGATTTCACTGGGTAATTTTATCTGGCAGCTTTCTCTTAAAGACAGCTAAGACGTGAATAAATGTTCCAAAAAGTGAATATTTCACTTTGGAAATGAAGATGACTAAATCAACCCTATAAAGGGTGCTTGTTAGGCCTTAGGTTAGATCAGATCTGCTTCTCAGACTTGGCCATTTTAATTTGGTGATTAAGATAAGAAAGACTTTTTTAAAATAGTGCCTTCTGCTAGGCTAATTTTCTTCCACAGAGAGCTGGTAACTTGCAAATCTCATTTTAACTTCTTTTTCTATCCTTTTTTCCCCCCTTCCTAGTTGTATTGCAGGGAGTAACCCAGAATTCCACACTCCTAGTATAAAAGATTACTCCTTTCAGCTTTGGCATTCTTTCCCGAGAAAACCCATGTAGTTTTAAGCAGAGAAAGAGGATGGGATAGGCTTCTAAAGGTAGAAGCCAGTGACAGAAAGAGAATGAAAACCTACAACAGTTCTCAGACCACATGAACTAATAAATAGGCATGATGCAGTGTGCCACATGGTCAGAAATGTACAGAATTCTTAGGGTTGACATCATCTCCACAGTCTACAGGACTTGTAGAAATGCTAAGTGCTAGACATCTTTCAGCTCTGTCTTTATGCAGCATGAATTGTCTGACTCTGAGCCCAGGACTCAGCAACAAACATATAGTCTGCCTGTCCTAAAGTCTTGTCCCACAAACACACATCTGTCTCTGCTCTTGCCTGGAGAGAAGACAGCTCCTATTCCTCCCCCCTCAGTTAATGTCTAGTAATGAACTTCCCAGAAGGCGTCCAGATAGTTAATAAAAGTATAAATAAAGGACCCAGGACTTCATTAGCATTGTGACTGTTATTGATGATAGTTTCTACTCTCTTTACTTGGCAAAATTGAAAACCTAAAGATAGGTTGGCTTTGTGCCAGCTGGCTCACATTCTAAATTGATATTAGAAGTTGTTTGTCACTATGGAATGATTGATATAAACTATCCTATTATAATGCCCACCAGACTCTAGAGCCCAGAAAGGAAAGCAGCACTGTGGGGATGAGTGGAGGCTTTGGATGGGACCCTTGCAGGGTTCTTCACATACCACGGCCCACCAGATGTTAGAGAACTGAGATGGGCAAGTCATTTTCACTCTCTGTGTCTCTGTTTTCTTATCTGTGAATTGAGTGGCTTGAAATAATCTCCAAAGGTGCTTCACAACTCTGCATGTTGTGAGATTTATTTACATGTGGAGGGAATCCTTGGGGTCCCTGAGAGTCACTTCTAAGCTATTTCCCTCAAGTCTTTCTCTCTTGGCCTCCCCATCTTGTCCAAGCATCTTGTAGTACAGTGCTTTTATTTGTTTTTCCTTTGTGACAGAACAAAGCATACCGAGGAGTTTCATATTCAGTTTCACTAGATAGCAGACGTTTTTAGGCAGCACAATGGCTACTTTGAATATATAAGACCTCTTTTCCCAAGCTCATTTCTAGCTGAAGTTGTCCTGAATACATCTGGAATCTATAAAGTGTTACTTTCATGTGGCTCTAAGAACTGGCTCTAAGAACCGTTGTCATCTTCTCTTTCATCTTGGCCCAGATGTCCTAAACCATCATTATGCTCCTGCTGAGATGATGGTTGTACTGTCTCCTGACTGGACGCTTCTTGGGGAGACGTGTACTGAGTCACTTTCTGAGGTCTGTGCTCTCCAGCAATTCCTAGAACAATGACCTGAGTCTGTGTGAATACGTTTTTAGAATTAAAGATCTGAATCTGAGGTAGAGATCTAATTCAGCCCTCTCTAGCCCCTGAGCTGATTCTCCATCGCTTTACAATCCCAGAAACTGAGGCTCAAAGAGACTAAATTATGTATGCAAGGACTGATGAATGTTCTAGATCCCAGACCAATGCCCTATTACATTGCGCTACCTTTAAAAATACACATTTGCTTCATGACCTGGAAAAGGTAAGAAATAAAATAATAATTAAAAATAAAAACACAATTTTACCTTATTTTAAAGGCTACAAAGTCTATGATTATGATACTACCTAAATGACAAAAGTTTAGTCTTGTCTTTGTAAATTGCCCTTTTTGGTTACAGGAATCTTAGACATATTGCTTGACTCCAGTGAAATAGATGGATTTTTCCAAGTCTTAGAATCATTCCAAGGATCAGACATTTTGTATAAAATTATATTAACTCTTGATTGTTTGCTTGTCTATCAGATAAGGCTTTTAATAGGTTGTATTCATATATTTTTATGTTCATAGTGGTACAAAAGGTATGTTCTAAGTTTTGACAAAGTATTTCTAACTTCACTGATTATTTGACAATCACGAGCCTTTAAAAACTTATTTCAAATACTGGAAGTAGACGTTGTGGGTTGGGACTATTTATGTGACTATTAAAATAAAGTGAACTGAGACAGAATCAAGATTAGAATTTGTGAGGTTTTATATCCCAGGATTAAGACATGGTCAGTATCCTAATGTAAAGTCTGTAAATGATTATAGCAATATCTTTGAAGCTGAAGGGAAAGGCAAAGAATTTGGAAGGAGATAGTATCTGACCTAAAGAGTTATTACATTATTTTATTTTACATTTCTAGTGCTTTATAAACCCATACATTGTATGGGTACTTGTATATAATATTATTAAAAATTTCCCTAATTAGTACAGTAAATGCCACGAGTTTTTATTCTGAACTATAAAGTTTTCCATTTTAATCAAACCAGAAATGAAGAGAATATAATGAGAAAGGCATTAATGCAGGTAAGTCTATAATTTTAACACACTTAATACACTAGACACTACGCATTATGCACCAGAAAAAAACAATTCATTAGACCCTTCGTTCTCACATGTGGTCTGCAGACCAGTTCCGTCAGCACCATCTATTTCTTAAAATGCCACCCCCACCTGCTGGAGCAGAATCTGCATTTTTTAACATGATCCCAAGGTTATTCCATTGCTCATTAAGATTGAAAAGCACTGACTATGCAGTTTTGATTTTATTCTACCCCATTGGCCCGTGAGAGAACATTATACTGTCCTAACTAATATGCATAAGAAAACAATCTATGAAACTGGTGCTGTTGTAATTCCATCCCATGCTGAATAGTTATTCTTTACTATCCCCCATCCTCCAAAAGTTATTTTGCACGTATTGTCAGTTTGACAAAGCTTTCGTCTGTTCCACCTGGCATTCATAAACTTGGTCTGCTCCACCTGGCTTTCATAAAATTGATTGTTCCTGCTTTGATTTTATGCCCAAAGATAATTTGCAATCTTACAATTCCTAAAGTTCTTGTTTTATTTGGAATTAATACCCTTTTTGCAAATTAATGTTTGGGAGGAAAAAGCAAGACCATTAACAAAGAACAACAATTGTTTTTTTTCCCCTGGTGTTTAAAATCCTAAAAGGGAACATTCGCTTTGATTTTCTTTGTTTTATTAAAAGTAGGAAGTAGTGTAAAGGAGGTTTTTTTTGTTTTTTTGTTTTTTAGAAAAAAATATAATTGAGAATTAAACTCTTGTTCATATAGCCTTTATCCTGAAAATCATTTTCATTATTCTTGCTCTATCTAATGAATTTGAGTTGTCTTAAGAGTAATTAAACACTGCCAAGTCCTGCTTTTTGAGGTCATAGGAAGCTAAGTTGACTTTTTTTCTTCTCTCAAGTTTTCTAGTAAACTAAGGAAAGCAAAAATCAGTTAATTGGTGGTCTTTATTCTGCATTTATCAGATATACCTGTTTACACTCGGATCTAGATGTGCTATCTCAGAATGTGATGATCCACTGCAGGGTCCATCAGGGAAATGAGGATGAGCTCATGGGCTGTCTACCTCCTCAGGCTTGGGGCATGCATGGGCCACTGCACCCCTACAATTTGATTCTACCTTGTACAATTCAGTTCCGTTGGATTTCATCTAGAAAGAAAGGAAAAGATAAGGAGACTTGAATAAGAAGACTCACACCAGGGGCAGAGCTATCACCTGCCTCTCTGAAGGCATCTGTGTTCCCTTAATTAGACAGTGTTTGTGCCACTTGACTTTTGAATGCCCACTTGAGAGAAGTTGAAGAGAAGGCATGTTTGCCTTTGGATCCTGCACATGCAGTCCAGTGGAGCCAGGCAAGGAGTGAAAGTCAACACTCAAGCACAGTCAGCAGGGATTGGAGGCCAGACTTCCTCGGGTGCCAGGGGCTTGTTAGCCCCATTCATCTGGATGGCCAGTGTCAGAAGGTTGGGGCAATGGGCAGTGGCTTCCTGGAGGATCTGAAAAGGAGGAGATCCAAACAAAAGAGTCATGTGTGCAAGAAGAAGAGTAGGCTTAACAGCTAGACTGTCACTAGCTTGAACCAGATCCTGAAGTTAAATTATGCCGGAAGAGCCCCTATTTCAGAGGCCCTCCTTGCCCATCCTCCAGAAAATCAGTAGTTCTCAAAAATGACTGAAGAGGCATGGAGGATGGACCAAATCTAAATCTCTGAAGAGGAGTTGTTTTAGAATACAGTTTGCCCAGACTCCTGCCTCCTCCTACCAGGGCACACCACAGGCCTAGTTTACTGGTTTACTAATTGAGTAGTCTACTAGTTGATAACTTGTGTTCAAAACCACCCACACTGGAGTTAGAATTCTAGCTTTTTCCTTAGTAACTGTGTGACCTCTCCTCTTTATATCCCTCTCTTATCCCATCTTCTTATCTATAAAATGATGATTGTGATCATAACCATTGTATGAGAATGTTACCATAATTGGGGGGGATACTGTGTGCAAAATGCACAGCACAATACCTGTTATGTAAGGAAACACTCAGTGACTGAAATTTTCTTTTATGACTGGAATCTAATTTTACTCAGAGGAAAAATTTGCATTCCTGTCCAACTCTGAAAAGATGACCAAGGCGAATAAAGTAACTTTGATTACATTTCTAGATGTTAGTCTGCTTAAGGACATTAGAATTATAGTACACACTCAAGCTGTCGTCATTTCATCTGAAAGGGTTGCAGTGTCAGTTATGATGAATTAAAATGTTGTCATCCTACTTATCAGTTTATTCTGAACACAAATGTTTTTGAAAACTTGGAATGACAACTACTTATCTGGGAATCAGAAAGCCTCATCTTTAACTCATTCTCTTCCCTCTACCCCCTCTTATCCTGCCCGGGAAGAATTCCTTGACTAGGAGTGCACCCCTGCCCAATGACTCCCAGGCACGCAGTGGAGCCCGTTTTCATACTTCCTACGACAAAAGATATGTCATCAAGACTATAACCAGTGAAGACGTAGCCGAAATGCACAACATCCTGAAGAAATACCACCAGGTAATTTTTCTTTATGTTTATTTGAAACTCTGAGAAGGTTAACGTTCCTGACTATTTATAGCCAAGGCCAAAGGTTTTAAATATGTATTAAGGAAATTGTGAGAATATCTTTGACACAAAAATCTAATTAAGTCTGGTTTTCTAAAATTACTGTGACCAGATCATACTTAGAAATGCTTATGCTGTAAAGATTATTAGTTTTAACACTTTTAATCTAAATGTTCTTCTGTAGAATAGTTCCAGTGATTATCACTCTGATTTTAAAATCATTAAACTTAAGATTTGGCAGCTTTTCAGAAGGGTTTGCCTGTGCTAGAAGTTAGGTGTTGACCTCTGAGTATTTGTCCATTGACACCTCCAAATCCCTTCCTGCTCTTACTGATCTCTTCTGCCCAGGCCCCAGAGCCCACCTCACTCATATCTACTGCTGAGAAAGTCCTCTGGTTTTAGAAGACGAGTGCTGATCTCCTCCCTGCCTCGTTTTTATCCCGGAACATTATCCTTTCTTAATTGCCTGGTGATAAAACAAACCAGTCTTGAGAGCAGCAATCTCTTTCTCATGGAATAAATTCCAGCACAAGCCTGCCTAGAAGAGCACAGATTCCCAGGGCCAGGCCTGAGATGTAAGAAGCCTTCCTGTTACCCTGGGGTAGGGTAGTAAGAACATGAAATCCATTGTTGGACAACCCTGGGTTCAAATCCCAGCCCTGCCATTAACCAGTGACTTCTGGACTCTGAAACCCTAGTTTCTTCATTTATACAGTGAGGATAACAGTTACACCTAACTCTAGAATCCTGAAGATTAAATAGGAAAATGTACGTCAAGTATCTGGCACAGTGTCTGCCACACACTAGGTGTTCAGTATATGGTAATGGTGGCAGCATCATTATCATCAAGATAATATTTATGGTACAACAGTAATAATAACAAAATCATCTGAGAAAGTGTAGTCTAATGTCACAAATATGACTGTTGCAACATCACAGGAATCATCTTCAGAACAGGTGTTTCAGACACACACACACACACACACACACACACACACACACACACACACAGTTGCTTTTAGAGTCTGTGATATGACTGTTGCAACATCACAGGAATCATCTTCAGAACAGGTGTTTCAGACACACACACACACACACACACACACACATACACACACACACACACACACACACACACACACACACACACACACACACAGTTGCTTTTAGAGTCTGTTGTACTCTCTTTAGGCTATTATAACAAAACACCGTGGGCTGGATGGCCTAAACAACAGAACTGTATTTCTTAGAGTTCTGGAGGCTGGAAGTCTTAGATCAGGGTGCCAGTATAGCTAGGTTCTGGTGTGGGCTCTCTTCCTGCTTAATGAACTCTTTGCCTTTTAAACTGCCTACCTTTTCACTATGTCCTCTTGTTAGGGGGTCAGGGGCTAGGGGGGAGGAAAGAGGAAGCTTTCTCCTGTCTCCTCTAATAAGGGCACTAATCCCATAATGAAGGTTCTAACCTCATGACCTAATTACTTCCCAAAAGATCCGCCTCCAAATACCATCACTTGGGGATTAGGGTTTCAACATATGGATTTGGAGGAACACAAACATTCAATTCATAGCAGAGTCATACTTTTTCACCTAAATATCTTCAAATCCTCCTCAAAGGTAAAGATTGGTTATCACAGAGGGTATTCAAAATAATAAAGTGCTACAAGCCCTGACCGCATTAATAAAAGGATTCCCAATGAGCTTAAACAATCATATTTATTAAGTATCAGCCTCTCAGAGTATCTGCTTTGAAGGCAGCACTCATTGGGTTTGTGAACCCTTAGATGTCTCTTTAAACATCTGTTTAAAAGCATTACTTTGTTGTCATGCTTTATGCTCTGATATTATGGATTATTTCTTGGCAGTTGCTTATTCTTCCGATCTTTGCAAATGTGGTCAAATTGCATTTTGTTTGCAGTGGAGTCTGTAAAAATCTTTGAGCTATATTCTGTTTCTGGAAACTTGGTACTGTCTCTAAATTGTTTTCTAAAAATCATTAGTCAACCTCTAAATTCATTTGACATGTAATTTTTTATAATATTGGTTCCTTTGGAAACTGGATCTGGAGTCTTTATGCTCTTGCCTATGATAAAGGAAATTTAAAGTGCCAGGACAGTGCCTGTGAGGGTGAAGGTGCTAAGGCTCTGACTTCTGAATGACTTGAATTACAACTGGCAGCAGCTTTTTTAACTCTTCACCTTTTAAACTGCCTACTTTTTCATTTTTCCCCTTCTGGAATTCAGTGTCACACTTATGCATTCTTTTTATACTTTCAGTTGTCTCAGAGCATGCAGAGCAAAGTGATATCTCATGACTGGTGAGAAAATATCCTGATAGATAGCTGTAATACCATTCTGATAAAATGTGACATGCAATTCATATATCAACTTCTTGATGACAACTTTGAATTCAGAATCCTCTGACTTTACAGAAGTCACAATCTGAAACGTTGTCTCTGGGGTAGTTACTGTTACCTAACATAGAGATTTGATATATCCCCAGTAGTATGTAAAATACATTTGGGATCAAAATAAGTCTGTTGACATACCCTAGGAGCTTTAACAGTATGAAGATTTCCTTTTGTTCTACCGCTACAATATTGTTATTTTCTTGATATGTTCTTTGTTCAGAAAAGTCTTGTTTATCCAACATCTATATTTTTTTTTCATGAAAACATAATATTTTAAATATAATTTAAATGGTCTTAATGATTGAGAATCACCATTATTAATACAGGTTATTTAAAGGGCACTCAGTTGAAGTCAGGAGATACAGACCCTGGATTGTTATGAGTTGGTTACTTAGACTATCTCTGAACTTAGTTTCTCCAGGTCCATTTTATTTATTAACTTATTTATTAATGTATGTATTCTTGACCTTATTTCAGAAAGGATTTAAGTTGGCTTTCAAGGAAATTTGAGATGCAAGACAGAAGAAATGAATAAAAAAAGGGAGAGATAGAAAGATAAAGGCACAAAATGGTACCATGATGACCAGCATGCTTGCTACTTTGAAATCATTGCTAAGGAGAAGTAGATGTGGCCTTGGTACTAAGATCCAGCAGAGTTGTCTCTAAGGAGTTCACAGAGAGGACTCAGGTCATCTGACCTGTTAACAGCATCCTTGCAGCAAGGTGAGGAACATACAAGAATGTCAAAGAACTTGGAAAAAAAAAAAAAAGCAACATAGACTGCTGAAACCATACTGGCATATGTTTACATTTAGTCAATACAGTTCTACCGAGGGAGAAATCAGTATACACCAGCTGCCTACTCTTTTCGTACACTACTCTCAGGCAGGGTTTTGGTGAATGTTACATGGTGGTGAGCTCAGCCTGGCACGTCCTTATGTGATTTTGTGTGACCAGACACAGGCCTCTCCTCTGTAATCCTGGGAGGTTCTCTCAAGCTATGTCATTCTCTCACTCTGATCTGAGATGCCCAGAGGTATTTGAGGTGTATATAAATAAGGCCTTTATTTCTATTTGAAGTAGATCAGGACTACTTTTAGTGTTTGTATCTAGCCTTGTAAATGTTGTCTCCTGCTTCAGTGGTGACTGTCATTTCTTACTCTTTCTTCTTGCTTTTGCCTTGAATTCACTGGGCTTCTGGACAGTCCCAATCTAGACAAGTAATTAAACTTGCTCAATTGCATATCAGTCGATGAGGTGGGCCCTCAGAGAAGACCTCTCTTATGAAGTAAATTGGATGAAATTTCTGACAACTTATTGACTCTATAGCCCTTTTCTCTTTTCTTTTCCTTTGTTGTTTTTGTTTTGATGAAATACATGCACAATTGCAGCTATATTATGGAGGGTTAAAATTATAACAAGGCCAACCTCTGAAGAAATGGAACATAGCTAGTTATTCGAATGAATTCTTTCTGGTATTAATTTTCTGACAAGCCAAGCTTACCAGCAATGTGGTGTGGCTGGTAATTCGGAGCCAGCTACCTTGAAGTCCCTGAACAATGAGCGTGACCTTGGGCAAGTTACCTAACCTCTCAACACCTACTTCTTGGTCTATAATATTTGGATAATAGTATCCCCTTCATTCGGGTGTTACACTAATTACATGAATTGATGGTTATAACATACTCAGAGCAGTATCTGGTATATAAGAAGTGCTATATAAGTGACTAAATACCATTCTTGTATTGTTTTCTACATCCCAGTATTGGAGTCATTCTGATATGGTTTTCAGTTGCTAGCTCTTTTAATCCACTAGGGGGCCTGGTTTCTGGAAGAGCATGTCACTGAGACAGGGTTATGAAGATTCAAACTTTAAGGGGGTAGACTTTTTTTCCCCCAAGTTTCAGTGTTTTGCCCTCATGTTTATTTGCTGCCCAAATTCTATCCTAATTTCTGCTCTGTGCTAAAAAAAAAAAGGTAAGCATCATCTCTCAGGCCCCAGAAAACTCATCTTAAGCACAGCCAACTTCCATAAGTCTCACTTTCTTCATTTGGTTTTCTCTTTCTTATGGTTGGGAAAATAATGTTTTGGTATAAGTAGCTCTTTTTTTTTACATTTCTGTTAGGCTATAACAAACTTAAGTCTTATAAATGATGATTATCAACTAATGAGCTAAACAATGTTACAAGAGCATTCCAAAAAGGGAAAAATTATCAAAACCTACTTGAATGTCTTATTTCTCCTAAATTGACTGATTTTTTTCCTCACTGACCTAAATTCATTGACAGTTTTGCTATCATGTCACTTCAACTTTAATTAAAATTCAGAGACATCATCAGTAAAATTTTAGAAGTTATATAGGACTTACATAGTAACTTTAGGGAATTTAGGCAATGTAGATGATTAAGAAATGCCTTATGAAAATGTCATTAAGAATATTTAAAATATGCTTTTAAAATGGTTTTGAAATATAGGATTTTTTTTTATTTCAAAGAGACTAAATTGATAAAAATAAGCCAAAATCTTTTCTTATTATTTTATTTGGGAAACAGTTAGTTACCTTTAGCTGAATCTAGAAGTTATGCCCTGTTAAATAAGCTAGTTAGCACCTCAAATTTCAGTAAAGGATTTTAGGGAGCCTAAAATTTTTGATTTTAGGAGCCTCGTCAGACTACATCTCTTTATTCTCCCCTGAAGGACAGTGGTGGTGTCATTTGAAGAATGAGACATCAGTAGAATAAAACTGAAAAAGTAGGCAATGTAACCCCCCCAAAAAGGGGGGGGATTATGGCACTAGAAGAGAAAAGTTTATGTGTTACATCAGTGCTTCTCAGACTTCACAGTAGACAGGCATGAGATTCCTGTGGAGATGCAGGTTCTGACTCATTGTCTCATGGGGGCCCGAGGAACCACCTTTCTACCTGGCTCCCAAGTGATGCTGATGAGCCCCCTATGAGTGACAGAGCAGTGCCTGTTCTAGAACAGCAGAACATTCTGAACATTCAGTTCTGAATCTGTTTTTTGGCTTTTTTGTTCATTATCTGGATGAGTGGTCAACTGAAGTTTGGAAAGTACTTTAAAATTCTAAGTCCTACAAGTACCATCAGACTATGAGACTAAGGGCCATCAGAAGCTGCAGACATGTATCTTGCTTCTCTTTTAGAAATGTCATAAAGGTGTTTCCTGTCTTGGGGGTTCCTGTGGCTCAAGGAGTGCCCTGTAGTTTGCCATGGAGACATTTATAACCCTCTGTTGCCAGTGTCCTCAGGTTTCACAGGAAGCTGCCCAGTGTACTCACTAGCAAGTTTTTCCTGTGACAGTTATTCTCCACTTTCTGGAAATTCTGCAGTCCTTTTCTCTTCAAGCCTTACCTCTGTCCTCCGTGCTTTCCTTCTGTCTTTCCAACAGCTATATATTTAATGTTCTTATTCTGGCCTCTCTGTTTTTAACTTTTCCATTTTCTGTGTCTAAACATTCTGCTCAATTCTGGGTGAATTCCTTAGATCTATCACCCAGTCCTGTGTCTCCCTTCTAATCTGTCATCTCACCTGTTCAATGATGTTTTTATTTCAACAGTTATCTTTTTCATCCTAGAAATTTTCTAGAAGTTTTCAAAATCTGCCGCTTCATTCTTGATAGTTTCTTGGTATGTGTTCATCTCTGAAATTTAAATTTATTTATTTAAGTATTTTTTGCATAACTTTACAAAGCCTATTTCTGATTGTCCTGATCGCTGCAGTTCCTAGGGCCCTGGATTTATTGTCACTGTGTCTGCTGACTCTCGCACACAATGACTTGCCCAACCAGATGCCAGCAGAGTTTGGTGTCAAGATGTTGATTAGAAATCAAAGCCTATGTAAGGAAGAAAAAAGAAGCAGGATTGGACAGAGAGAGAAGTTAAACCTCCGTGCCAGCCTGACCAAGCCGTAGCCACCTGGGGGATGAGGGGAACTGTGGTGCATGCCTCCCATCCCTGCCCCTCCTCAAGGCTTCTATGTTGGACCAAGATAACAGGCTGCCCTGGGAAGGCAGACTCCAAAGAGCTGCCTCTGAAAGCTGTCTGCTGACTGTGCCCCCACGGTTGAGCAACAAGGCTGTCCAGGAGGGAATCTGAGCCTCCGTCTCTGTGACCACACTTACCTTCCCTTGGGTTTGATAGTCTTCCTGAGTTCATTGCTATCTTAATCTCTAGAAGGCCTGGGAAAGCTTCTGAACCTAATTTAGGGAAGCTGCTTTCTGGAGAGTTTTGTCTCTGCAAAAGAAGCGGGTGGGGGTTCCCATTCTAGGACTCTGTCAGCTCCTTTCAAGGATTTTGGCTGAGAGTTAGAGCCCCTAGGCCCACTTACCCCACCATACTGATATCTTCAGTGTCCCTGTACCCACATATTCCTGTCAGGGTCAATCTGGTACCTCCTGCTCCCTGACAATACTGTGGCTGGGACCCAAGCTCCTCACCTGCCCATATGCTCAGACCCCAGCCCCACACATGGGCCACTCAGGGTCAGCTCCTGATTGTGTGAGGGATACGGAGAAGGTTTTGGAACACTCCTGCCTTTGATACCAGCTAAGCTCCTTATCTGGGATATGGCTCTTGAGGCCTTAGACTTGTCAGTGCTTCCTGACGACGATAACACATTTGAATTGTAGCAAAGGCATCTTTACTTATGATAAAGTACTTTATTTTTTTTTTTTACAAATGAAATCATTTTTAATGATGATGTTATTTACAGGTCTTCATTATAGTGTGTAACAAATGGAATTAGGCACATCTGTGTTTGTATTTGGGTATTTCTGCATTATTTCAGTGCTAAGAATTTTGTAAACACTGTAGAAAAATGTTTTTTTCTTTAAGCCTGATTTTATGAAGCTTAAGAAAAGCAGTTAAGTTTTATCTTCGTTTTAATGTAGTCATCCTTACTTTGTTTTTTAACTTCAAAATTATTTGAAACCAAAATAAGTTTTATTAACTTACACAGACTGTTATCTCAAAACATACCAAGACATCGAGTCAAGGGAATTTGGATTATTTATTTATTTAGCCATTGTAAAAGAAAGCAATCCATAATTTCAGCCTCCCTTCCCTTCTTCCCCCTTCCCCTCCACCATTCCCTTCCCCTCCCTTTCCTCCCCTCCTCCTCCCCTCCCCTCCCCTCCCTTCCCTCCTCTCCTCTCCCCTTCCCCCTCCCCTCCCCCTCCCCTCCCCTCTCCTCCCCTTGTTGGAATGATCTGTAAACATAGCCCGAGGCACAATAAGGATTACAGATAATTTAACCTTTCAGAAACATTAAATGAAACAAGACTTTACATTGAAGTACTAATTTGATGCTATATTAAATTGTCACTTTAAGCTTAAAAAAAAAATGGGTGAAACATGATAATAACTGCAATTTCCGAAAGCCAGAGCCCAGGTTCACACTATCATGTGGAGATATAAATATTTATCTGTTGCAGTACATCACTTAGAACCCTCTCTGCCGAAACCTTCAGTCAGCTGTGAATCTTTTAATGGCATTTCATTTTACATGAGAAGAACCACAAATCAGGCTTCTTAATCCTTGTTATTCTTGGTGAGTGCCTAAGAACACAGGAAAGTGAGACCTTGTAGCTGTTAGATTTTATATGCTTTTGAACACCTGGTTCCACCACATCATTTCATCATTGCATTACATTTCTGAGAGGTCCACAGTTGTACAGGATAAGTTCTAAGGGGGACTTAGGGAGAGAGGAAAGTTTCCTTTAATGATGATACCTTGACATCATTTATGAATAGATTTTTCAAAAGAAGACTGAAAAAAGTAAAAACTATTAGTGTTGGAAATGCAAGTTACAGACCAAAATAAAAGTAATAATAACCAGCAAATAAAAAAGTTTCTGAGTGCACTCTTAGAAAAAATAGATGCTGCTACATGCTACATTTTTAATGACCAGAGGTACCCAGCCAAGAAAACACAAAGTAAACAGTACTTACTAAAATCTTTTTTTTTTTTTTTTTTTTAAGAGGGAGTCTCACTGTGTTGTCCAGGATGGTCTCAAACTCCTGGATTCAAGTGATCCTCCTGCCTTGGTCTCCCAAGCAGCTGTGTAAAAACAGTACTTCAAAATGCAAACATAGGTAATACAATGAGTTAACAGTGATAATAGAGAAGCTGAGGGCAAGAATGATTGTGATTAATTTAACTACATATAGTAAGTACAATAAGAATTGGTAATAATTCATTTCACTTTTAGAAATTTGGGAGTAGACACTTGGCACTATTCAGATGCAAGCTTCCTGTCATCACTGCCTTACAAGCATTTAAAAGTTGCCACTTCCAGGTGCCAGACAGAGGTGCTCTGTTTGCTATGAGAGAAGGGCTTGGCTTCAGGTAACCTATAAAGCCCAGACAGGTAGAAATGACAGGCCAGCATTGTGCCCCCAGGAAGAATGCCTCAGGGAAAATGCCCTATTTGAGGAGCCACTGGGAGAAGCACTTTTCAGTATGGCACAGATGCTGCCTGTGCTCTCCCAAGAGAAGATCTCTGGTCTGATGTATGCTCTTAACTTCTGAGCCACACGCGGGATGGCCGGCATTGCTATGTTTGATCCATTTGCAGCCTTATCTCCTTGGGGACCTCAGAATGGCTGTGGACAGGAGTCACAGAGAGTCATCTGACTTTTAGAAAGGAGCCTGCATGGTCTGCATAGGACACTGTACCTGTTGAATTTGTAAGTTGAGATATGACTGTAGAAGATAGGGAATACTTGTATCAGTGGTATGCTTTTGCCAATGGGGAAGGATCACATTAAGGGACCATGGTTGAAAGTGAAAGAAATATTTGTACCTTTCTTGAAGAGTTGCCCTAAAGATTAAGTTGATATTTTTTCCATTCTTGTAATCTGGAAATTAAACACATAGAAGGGAGAAAGCAAAGAATTCTAGAAGTTAATAGATAGTGAAGATATTTTTAGCTATTACCAAAAAAGAGGGTTCAGACCAAATAATAGATTATTAAAGAAAAGCATAACATTGTGGGGACCCCAGTGCACTATCTTGTTATTTTTTTATTTTTTTATTTTTTTAGTTGGAGTCTCACTCTGTCGCCCAGGCTGGAGTGTAATGGCACACTCACAGCCACCCCAGCAATCCTTCTGCCTCAGCCTTCCAAGTAGCCAGAACTACAGGCACGTGCTACCACGCCCAGCTGATTTTTGATTTATTGTAGAAACGACATCTCTCCAAGTTGCCCAGGCTGGTCTCGAACCTGCGGGCTCAGGCAATCTACTTGCCTCGGCCTCCCAAAGTACTGGGATTACAGGCTGAGCCATCGAACCTGGCCCATCTTGTTATTTTTGAAGCATTTATTTACAACTTGTTTTGTTAATTTGTCTATAATGTCTAAGTTCTTGAAGAAAAAGTGATCTGAGTTTTGATCCTAAAAGCAACATAAGGTAGAAATAATTTTTTTTTTTTTGAGTTGGAGTCTCACTCTGTTGCCCAGACTGGAGTGCAGTGGCCGCTCCCGGCCACTGCAGCCTCGACCTGCTGGGCTCCAGTGATCCTTCCGCCTCAGCCTTCCAAGTAGCCGGAATTACAGGCATACGCTACCACGCCCAGCTAATTTTTTGATTTATTGTAGAGATGAGGTCTCGCTGCCCAGGCGGGTCTCGAACCCGCGGGCTCAGGCAATCCACTCACCTCAGCCTCCCAAAGGCGCGGGATTACAGGATTATCTCACTTTATAAACAAATACACAGAGAGAGACATATGCAGCATTATTCATTTTGGGCAAGTCTTTATTTTACGGAGTCCTTGAAAATTGGGGGTTCCCATCATGCATTTAAGATATTACCTGTGTCTGCCAAAGCATTTTAAGCACACATCAGGTGCTTGTGGAAGTCTATCACCCTCACCTCTTCCTGCTTGCCTTCTCCATCCCTCTCCCCAGGGTCTTGTTTCATCTTGCCCCAGCTTGAGTCATCTGCAGGCCCTGTTAGCCTCATCTCCACATCCTTCAGAGTGCACATCTTAAAAGCAATAAGTTTCTCCCTTGTTTGTTTGGGAACATCACATCTAAGCAGAATGATGCCCAAAGATCCCCTCCCTTGTTGGTGTGAGGATAGAGAGGGGCCAAGGGGCTGAGGCAGACAACCTCTAACTGCGGTGCAAGTCCTTCTGTGGCTTTAAGAGGTCACCGTTTATCAGCTCTGTAAGTGCACACAAACTTTGGGAAGTTGGGAGAATTTTAAATGTAAATTCTGTATAAATCATGGGATATAATTATTTACTCTTATTTCAGAACAAATTGATATTGCTAGGGTCATTATTCTTCTCTACCTCCTTTCCCCAAAGTCAAATTCCTCACATGAGGCCTAATGGACAGGGAATAAGAACATGGAGCGGTGCAGGTTACAGATGCAGTCTTGTTCTCTAAAGTATGTACACTGCAGCCACTTCCAAGTTCTCCCCCAAGTTAATCATGTGACAGCTGTTTTTATAAGATTAACACCCTTATATAATTATTTTATAGTACCTCCTTTTCCTCCTTTCATGGCTGACACATGCCTCCCTTTTTTCCTACTTTTTTCTTGTATGATGTTCTTTATCATGGCCATCATGAGAAAAACTTTGGGCTTCCCTTTCATTATAAATCACAGTGGATTTTTTTCTGCTTTCGAAATCTAGAATTTTTGTATTTACAACACCTGGAGGTGAGAGTCAAAGTATTAATTATAACGATAGCAGATAGAGTAAGCACCTGTAAGAAACATCTTAGGGTTTTCCTTTAATTTGCTCCATTCATTTATTTATTCAACAGTTAAGTATTATGTAGTATTTACATGCTACATCCTGCTAAGAGCTTGCTTAAAACAGACACAGTGTTTGCTACCGTCATAGAGTTACGTTTGACAAAGAAGCCTTATTAAACTAGTTGAATCCTATGTCAAGGTGAAGCTCAAAAGGTTATTGACTGGAAATAATGAGTTTAGATGTTATTCAGAAACAGAAACAAAAAGTTTGGACGAGGCAGCCTATGAACAGTGTGGAGTGAGAAGATGAGAAGGCATCTAGTTCAAGGCCCTAAGCAAGTCCTATATTTAATGGGCAAGTAGAAAGGAGGAATTGGCCAAAGAGTAGGAAAAGGAGGGACCAGGAGAGCATGGTGCCTCAGAGACTGGTATCTCAGAGGCCAAGGAAATAGTGTCAGGAAAAGTCCCTGGACAGAATGTCATGTGCTCAGAGGGTTCGAGTGAGAGAATGAGAAGCATCTGTCAAATTTAACCACTCAAGGGTCATGGATTATCTCAGCAAGAACAGCTGCCCTGAAGGGTCAGGAGGGTAAAATCCACAATGGAATCAGCTGCAGAATGGAGAGGAGATAAGAAAAAACAGAAAAGCGTGGACAACTCTTAAGTAGTTGCTCAGGAGAGAGAAAGACCAGAAATAAACAGAGTGTCAAAGAAGGGATTGTGTTTATTTTTACTTTTTTAATAAAAATTTCAAACGTGCAGAAAATTGGTAGCATATATCCATTACTTAGATGTAACAAGCATTAACATGCTTATCATGTTTGCATCTTTTTTGTTGTTGAAGTATTTCAAAGTAAATCATAGATATGTGCTTCTCTGAAGCATAAGGACTTCACACACTAACAAAATCGACAATTAATTCCTTAATATTACCAAACAACTATTGAGTGGCATAGTTTGGTATCCCCAGTTGCCCTCAAAATGTTTGTGTAAGCTATGATCCAGGCAATGCGAGACATTGCCATCTGATTATCACATCTCTGCAATTGAGGAAGTGTTTTGTTTTTTGGTTTTTGTTTTGTGAGAGAAACTTTAGCACATTTAAGCACTGTTGAGAAGCCACCGGTGGAGGGAGAGAGATTAAAGAGCCTGGACTGAGAGGGGTGATGCATAAGAACCCAACAAGACAGATCCCAGCGCGATGGAAGGGACTGGTCTTGGACTGGGAGCTACCATGCAGATGCTAGGTGTCTTTGTTCATTTATGATGCTATAAAGAACACTTGAAGCTGGATAATTTATAAAGAAAAGAGGTTTATTTGGCTCATGGTTTTGCAGGATATACAAGAAGCTTGGTGCTAGCATCTGCTTCAGATAAGAACCTCAGAAAGCTTCCACTCAGGGCAGAAAGTAAAGGGGAGTCCTCATTTCGTGGAGAGAGAAGAGAAAAGAGAGAGAGGAACAGGTGCCAGGCTCTTTTCAACAAACAGTTCTCCTGATGGCACCACGCCATTTATAGAGATAACCCCCATGACCCAGACACCCCACCAGGTCTCACCTCCACCACTGGGGATCAGATTTCAACATGAGGTTTGGAGGGGACAAATATCCAAGTGATATCACTGGGAAATGGGGCAGCAGGAAGTCAAGGCCACTCCCTGGTGGTGTCCCTCTTTTTCCCTCTGAGGTAGAATGAGTCGCACATAGGCAAGAACAAAATGTCTCTGTTCCTTGCTGAAGTCAGCACTGCTCTCAGTCCAGGTATACAATGGATGCTCAGTTAGTAGTCAAAAGATTTCTTTAACATATTTGTCAGCATGAATGATGGTTAGTCCCTGCTATGAGTCATGGTGTTCTGTGACTCTGCACAAAGGTATGGATCAAAGAGATATTTCTGTGGACAGGACTTTGAAGTTAGTTCATGATGAGGATCTGAGCAGAACAGCACAGAGGGGTTGGGCAGGAAAATGAAAATTGGTGTGTGCCCAGGGCGGCAGGGATTGTGTCTCATAGGATTCAGAAATAACTACCACAGAATGTGAGTCTGTTAGGAGTACAAAACAGGTGTGACATTAACATTTCTTAACAGAGTTTTGAATGAAAATAATTATTATCATTTGCAATATAGTACACAGCATTGTGTGAAGTATATTGACATACTATTATCTGTAATCCTCAAAACACCTCCAAGGTAGGAATTACGGTGCTCATTTCCTGGAAAATGAAACAAAAATGTAGAGTGATTTAGTAACTTGCCCAAGATCTCACAGCTAGTAAACGGAGGCTCCAGGATGCATAGGCACATGTTTCTGGCTCACAAACCTAGGTTCTTTCTGCTGCACTTACCTAACACACACTCCCTCAGTCTCCATGTCTTAAAGCCCATCCACCTACCTTTCTTCAGAGATGCTAAGCAACAGATTTCTTTAGATCAGATGTGAGAAGTTTTCTTCTCACCCAAGGACTATTTATCACATATTTTACATTAGCAAAACTCAATTATATTTTGATAAGAGAGAAACAGAAAATGTTCCATTCATCTGATTTCAAATAATAAATGAAGATGAAGCTCTACTGAGAAAATATATCAAATAAAGTATATAACTCAGTTATTGTCAGTAAGAAAAAAGAGCAGAAGCATCTTTAAAATCTGCCAAAACTGTGTGGCAAAAACAAAACTCAGATACTGATGCTGTTCATTTTTACTTTACTGATAAAGACTGAAGACTTTTAAATTCTGAAGGTAGTTAAATATTACCAGAATTGATTATTAGCATTGTTTACAAATAAAGAGTTTGAAAGAACATTCTAATTACTTTTGTATTTTTATAAAATGCTCATTGTATAAACAGGAAAAACTCAAGCAGTATAGCTTAAAAAAAAAAAAAGGATCAATATTGCCTCCACTTGCATCGTCAACATTTTGTGAACCATTCTTCCAGTATTTCTGCAAATATGTCCAATGTATATTTCGGGAAGTACAATGGGAACCATTTCATAAAAATCTGCTATCAAGGGAAAGCAGCTCCACCTGGTGGCTTTCTGGAGTATGGTCATGAAGGACTGCTAAATTGGTGTTGTGTTTTTGCAACTCTCCTTGGAAATGGTGTCAGCCATGGGACTTGTCCAGTGTACTTGATTGAAGCCAGTGGTGGAGGGGGTGGCAGACAATCTCCATCTACACGTAGAGCAATAACAAGCTGTCTGTGGTTGCAAGGGTTCCCCTTCACCTCTGCTAGACAGTTTAGTTCTAGACATTAAAATCTCAGTGAGAAACAGAAAAACTAGACCAGCACCCAGCGCTCCTAGCTTCTAGCTCTGTGCTCTCTGCAATTTCCTCTTTAATCTTGACTTTAACACTGTTAAGGAAGCTGATCTTAGCAACCAGGTTACTCAGCCTCAACCTTTGGGATTATCATCAGGACTTTTAGAGTGGAAGATAGAGGCCCTATGTGGAGTATAATTTAACTTCAAAGGAATTTCAGAAAGGATAGTCATATGTCTTCTTGCCTTGCACTGTTTTATCCAAGTCTTGACCTTGCAAATTAGTTTGGAATGTTGGGGGAAAAAAATCTCTCTTTGGGGAGAAAATTGAATTTTCTTATCTGCGGGGAGATGGTAAACACAGATTTGACTGGTAAGCAGTGCAAATGGGGTCATTGCTATAAATAGGACCTTCATGGTTGGAGGTTTCCACTGTGTATAAACACCGTAGGCATGTATATTTTATATCCAAACAAGCAATCTTTTGATTTTTTTTCCTTTATGTTTCTCTCCTATGCAGTATATAGTGGAATGTCATGGGATCACCCTTCTTCCCCAGTTCTTGGGCATGTACCGGCTTAATGTCGACGGAGTTGAAATATATGTTATTGTTACAAGAAACGTGTTCAGCCACCGTTTATCTGTATATAGGAAATATGACTTAAAGGTGAGATTGGTTTTATAAATTTTGTAAAGTAACTCAAGCTTACTCATCCTCATTGTAAATGTTGTAATAGGTCATATAAAACTCATAGGAGATGCTCAGAGCTTAAAGCTACCAGGAAAGTAGCAGTGTATTCCTTCCTGGAGAGCAGTCAGTGCTTACTGGCTTTACCAAAAGATTCTTACACATCTTAGACATTTTGTCTATTTATTCAACACCAGCTGTCTATTAGACACTGTTCTAGGTGTTGGGAATAATGTGATGAGCAAAGTAAAACAAACCTGCACTCAAGGAGCTGACATTCTGTTACATAAAGACAGGAAATAAGTAAAAATAATAAAGTCAGTCATATAGTATATTCGGAAGTGGTAAGTGCTATAGATAAAAATAAAGACAGAGAGGGATACAGTTTTAAATAAGGTATCAAAGAAGTTTTCTCTGGGAAGATGACATTGGAGCAGACTTCAAGGAAGAACATTCCTGGCAGAAGGAACAGTAAGTTCGCAGGTTCTGAGACAGGCCACTTCAAAAACTTGGAGTGAGAGGGGGACTCTTGGAAATTCTGAGAGTGGAATGACATGATGACCTGGCTTCTAGCATCACTAACTCAGGAAGACTGTCCAAGTTAGGGATCTGCAAACTGTGACCTGCCTGAATACCAAATCCATCTCAGGTTATTTTTATAAATAAAATTTTATTGCAATACTGCCATGCCCATTGTTTCTATATTGTCTTTGGCTACTTTTGCACTATAATGGCAGAGTTGAGTCATTACCACAGAAGCCATTGTGGACCACAAAGCCTAAAACATTTACCCTCTTTTGGTCTGAATCTTTTTATACTTTTAAAAGAAGACCCCAAAAAACTTTTGCTCATATAGATGATATCTATGGATATTTGGAATATTAGAAATTAATGTAAAAATATTAAAATATCTATTTTAACTTATTTAAAATAATGATAAAACCATTACATGTTAACATATTTTATGAAAAAAAAACTGTTTTCCAAAAATAAAAGATTAGACAAAAATGGCATTGTTTTCCATTTTGCACATCTCCATTCCACTCTCTGACTTAATGTGATACAGTTAAAATGTCCTATCTGATTCTGCTATCTCTCTGTTATGGTGTTATTTCATTGAAATATTTAAAGACAGTCTGACCTCACACAAATAATGTAGTTAGAATAGATAAGGTGGGAGTTCTGATAACTTTGCCAGATAATTATAGATACTCTACTTTCATACTTCACCAAAACTTGGCAAGAGATAATTCCTCAAAATTTAGTTACATTGTGGGATCTGAGATTGCATCAATAAACTTTTTTACTCTTTTCATTAAAATCCATTGGTCTAAATGCATGATTTTGCAAAGACATGCACTTATCACTTGGAACATACTAGTTCACTGGATTATGTGGGTTTTCCAATTATTGACACATTTCTATACAGTATCAAAAAGTCACCTTCATATCGCCAACAGTATCACCAGAAAAGTCTTTTACATACAGAAAGCTGTCAAGCTCAGTGTGGTAGATACAGGTTGTTTGTTTTGTTTTGTTTTAATTCCAGTTTTCACTTGAAAGCTCAAATTTTATCACTGGCAGCAAGCTGTATCAGTTGTTTTCTGTGAAATGACAGCACATAGCCTCCCCCAGCACACAGCCAAGCTTAGCAGCTTTGTTCGTCTTTGAGCAAATATCTACCAAATGCCCAAATCTGAATAAGCAAACAGGCTATCAGCCATTCTTTCAAATAAAAATGTTGTTTCATGAAAAAAGGTAGCTAGTTTAGCTTATAATTCAAACCATCATAAAAACAGTTTTTGAAAAACTATTATTTATAAACAGAAGTGCTTTGTCATACTTCCCACACAGAATATGGAAAAGGTGTGTACTCCAGGGTCAAGATTTGATACATTTAACTTTATTGCTTCAGCATATATATCTTCATATATTTACTAGATGCCCATTTGGGAGGCACTGTCTTAGGCTCATAGAGGTTCAGCAACTTGCACACAGCTAACAAGTCATAAAAACCATGGTATGTGGCATGTACACACTGAAATGACACTAGGTCTCTTAAATAATGCTAGTTTTTTTATGTGGATTTTTTTTTTTTTTTTTTTACTGCAGATTCTGCTAGTACCTTTTGGTACCACTGCTTGATTTATGCTAAGCTGCCGGTAGCTTTTCACACCATTGTTTTTGTGACTATCAACACAGTGTAAAAGACATAGTGTCTCGACATGATTAAAATAGTGTTTCCCTGTAAGGGTCTTAGGAGCCCAGGGTACTGAACCACACTTCGAGAAATGCTAGTTTAAGTGAAATAAATGGCCTAGACCTGTCTCCTGACCTCTGAAGTCCAGACAAACTGGATCAACTTCCCAAATACAGCCTCACCCTCTCCTGCGTTCAGGTCTTAGCTGGGGCCATTTTGTTCCCCTGGAGTTGTCCCTGGGGCGATCCCAGCCAACCTCCAGGGCTCTGGCCCCACCAGCTCTTTTGTGAAGACTTTGAAGTACTTTTCTTTATAGCATGTGAAATCCTGCTGAGGATTTCAGGACTACATGTGCTGGTCTCACCCTCCATCCATGTGAAAACCAGTGACCTCCAATGCCACGCATCCCGGTTTTATGAGTTGTTAGCCAGATCAGTTTCTTCATCTGTTAAAGCAGGGTTTATTTTACTCACGTTTGCAGGGTTGTTGTGAGGATTAAATAAGATGCATATGGGCCATGTACAGCACAAGGCATGGCATATGGGAAGCGTCAGTGAACTTGGTTGCCTCGTCCGTTCTATTAGCTTGTAAGTGCCTTAAGGTCAAGTGTTTTCTACTGACTTTTATCCCCCTGAAATGCCTAAGATAATGTCTCAGACAAGTAGGCGTCTAGTAAACATATCGTGATGTAAATTATACTTGTAAATTGAATGTTCTAGTTTTAATTTGTCTTGCATTTCATAATTTCATCTCCCTTTCTGGCTTGTACAGTAGACAAATTCTGTTCTTGCCAGTGCTTTCCATTGTGATGCCTGTGCATTTGGCATTGTTTCATGGCTTAAACTCATGGCCTTACTTTTCTATTTTTGTTTCAGTTTTTATTGTGAATTAATTTAAACTTAAAGGAGTTTTGTTTTTTTTTTACTCCTTTCCAGGCTAATAACCAGCATTTTCATAGAGATTAAGCTTCCTTGAGAATCAGAAGCAGGGTGAATTATATTGTAGGAAGGAAAACACACACACAAACCAACAACTTGGTGAAGGATACAAAGTATAATAAATAGTTTCTTGCTCTGCCAAGCAGCGTAGGCAGTGCTCAAGTGTTACTGTACCGTTTCTCTTTTTAAAACTGGGAACTTTCTTTGTTAGAAATCACCGGGTAAGGGAAGGAGGGAAAGGAAAATACTTGTGGTCCATATTCAGGAATCCCTAAAGAAAAGAAAGTGGATGGTAGTAGATGACAGTTGAAAGCTCAGCTATGCAGAGTGGTCTGGACTGTGGCTGTGGGATGGGTCCTCAAGTATTCTTTCATCCCATTTATCCATCTCCATTTGATGGGTCATCTTGGTGCTCCTCTGACTGACTCTAAAAAAAAAATTGAGCCTTTTCTCTGAGCCATCAGCAGGATCTCTGGGATCCACCAGTCCCAGGGATGCTGAGTACCAGGGGCCTGAAAGATCAGCCCTGGGGAGATTCGAGGCCTGGTTGCGGCACCCTTCCCTAGCATGAGGAGTCTAGTCTCTTCAGTCCAATTTTCTGCATTTGTGAATTACAGGCAGCATAAACCCTAATCAATGCCTGAGCGGCTCAAATGAAAGATGGTATATGTATAAAAATTTTGATGTATTTGCAAATGGCCAATCTAAAAGCCACTTTCAGTTTCCCCAAGTCAAATTATTTTAATGATTGGCTAACTCAAGTATTTCAGGGCAACAAATGTCTATTTAAGAGGTGGTCAGGTGAACAGTGGCTTTGCTAGCCTAGTAGAAGTTTGAGGTATCCAGTGAAGGAGGGGAAGGGAGCTCAGGAAATTAATCTGTCCTTCTACAGTCCTTTGTTCAGTAATCACTGGACATCTGCTGTGATCATGATCATGTGACATGATCACTACTGAAGAAAACAAAGAATAGTCATTGTTGTGTTCACATATTTCGGAATTCATTGGGACCATTTGTTTCTCAGCTTTTCTTCTGAATTAAAGTCTTCCACAAGCAAAGGAAAGTTTCTCTGCTTGAACTCTACCCCTAAAGCCTCCCTGTTGGCATCTGAGGTAGATTCGGGTCATCTTGGACAACCCAGAACTCTGAGGCATAGTTTTGAAAACCACTGCAGTAGAGTGGACACTGCTGAGATCAGTGACTGTGTTTTCTTCTACTTTGTACATCTGTGCTCAGCATAGGGCCTGACACAAAAGAGGTACAAGTAAATGTGTGTCTTTGAAGGAATCTCCAAAGTAAAGGGGGTCAGAAAGTCGCCTTGGGGGACTGATGTATAATACGTGAGGAAAAGTTGTTCATCGATAACTATAAGACAGGAGAAAATACTGAGTGCTGCAGAAAAAGCAATCAGAGGGCAAGGACATGCCCACACCTGGGAGATGTAATAGGAAAATAAGCATTTGATGCCCTGGTGATCACCCCAGCTGGCTGATGGCCCACATCCCATTCAAGATAAGACAACAATTTCTGGCACTTGATGCAAGATGGAAACTGAGTTTGATCTAGTGTTTAGTAACTGCTCAAGTGATAGTCAGATTTTCTGAGTTCCAGCATGTAGACAAAAAACAGAGCAAGACAAATGAGCATAACAGAGTCGGGGCTGGAGAAGTGGCCAGTGGACAGGAACACTTGTAGAGGGGGGACACACAGACCAGACAGGGAGCTGTGGTCAGGGAGGGAGAAGAAGCCCACTCAGGGTGCACTCCAACTCAGAGTGGATGCTGAGCCTCTCTGCCCTGCCTAGAACCATTTTCGTGTTTTATACATGTGAAACTTGATGCCTCACTCGTGCATTTTTTTTCCTATTTATTTGTGTTTCAGGGCTCTACAGTGGCTAGAGAAGCTAGTGACAAAGAAAAGGTAAGTTCCTTGCTATATTTCTTCCTGCGTCCCTGGGCACACTTAAGTAGTTCCTCTCACGTTCTTTCTTGTCCCCCTGCTGCTATTCTTCCTATTTCCCCTAATGCTGCCACCAACAAGATTCCTATCGTTGATCTGATGAGTGTTCTACTTCATTTCTCTTCCTCAGATTGTTGAAGGATGAAATTGTTATTAGTTGTAGATGTGGTTGGAAGGAACATTCCACATGAAGCGTGCTCTTGAAAAACACAGCCACCTGTGCAGCAAACTTATGATAAAAAATGATGGTAATGGCTCAGTGCACACCCGCAGGTCAGGGGACCAGGTCCCTGACACCACTGCACCACTAATGAACCTGATACATTTCTTTGCCTCTCTGAGTCCATTTTCTCACCTGTAAGATGTTGGCTTGGATGAGCTTCAAACTCCTTAAGTGTAAAATATGATTGTTAAAATATGATTAGAGTATTTTTTACTTAAAAATATAGGGATAAGAAGACTATAACTTTTTTCTCTTTTCCAGGCTTTTTGGACCTTAGGTAATACTTGAATTACTTTTAGTTTATTATACAAGATTACACATAGACTCAACCTGGAGGATCAATTTAAAAATGAATTTAGGAAGTAGCTTCCTGGATGTAAGCCTAAGCTAACCCAAATCAACATGTGCTTATATGAAAGGTCCTCTGTACTCTCAGTTATTCCTACCTGCCATCTCAAGAAGTACCTTTTTCTTTGTTCCATTTGAAAGGGCACAAGGTTTTGTTTGTTTGTTTATCAAATTATTTTAGAGTTACAGCACCTAGTTTTGAGTTGAATTTTATAGACTCACAAATCTAGTTTCATATATTCATTCTGAAGTTTGTAAATATCATTCTGGCTACTGCCCTAGCTTCAGAGGCTAAAATAATAAGCCACACAGATACATCTAGCAGAGGATGCAGACATTAAATAGAAAATGATGCTGCTATGTGATAAACACTCTCATGAGGATGCTTAGGGAGCTGCATAGCAAGGGCAACTGGCTCAGGCTGGATGGGGTCAGGAAAAGTCTTCCTGGAGGAGATGATGTCTAGAAACCTGAAGGATAAGTAGGAGTTAGCCAGAAGAACTCCTGGCTAACAGGGTGGGGTTGGTGGGTGGTATTGGTGGGTTAGCTGGAGGGAGAGAGGGAGGCCACAGATGGAAGCTGGACCAGTTGGAGAAGCTGATGAAGTGACCCAGAGAAGATGGGGGCCTGAGCTAGGATGGTAAGAAGTGTATAGATTCCAGAGAGACTTACGAAGGTGACTCTACAGAACTCAGAGATTGAATGCTGGGGTGAATGGTTCCAGAGAGTATGTGTGGAGGGAAGGGCTTAAGGGTGACTTCTAAGTTTCCGGTTTGAACAGTTGAGTAGATGTCCACTTACTACAAAAGAAACAGGGAGGAAGTGTTTTAAATGTCAGTGTGGCATCAAAACAGAGATATCCAGCCGGGCTCAGTGGCTCAGCCTGTAATCCCTTGGGAAGCTGAGGTGAGTGGATTGCCTGAGCCCGCGGGTTCGAGACCCACCTGGGCAACTTGGTGAGACCTCATCTCTACAATAAATCAAAAAATTAGCTGGGCATGGTAGCGCGCGCCTGTAGTTCCAGCTACTTGGAAGGCTGAGACGGAAGGATCGCCGGAGCCCAGCAGGTCGAAGCTGCGGTGGCCGGGAGCGGCCACTGCACTCCAGTCTGGGTGACAGAGTGAGACTCCAACTCAAAAAAAAAAAAAGAAAAACAGAGATATCCAGTAGGCATGAAAGGCTCTACAGAGGGTCTCAGCTGAAAGAAAAAAGCTTTGGGATCCTCCATGGAAGGATAGTCAACAAAGACAGGGAAGTGGACAGAGTCACCCAGGAGGACTGTATAGAGAAGAGAAGCATGTCTAGAACCCACCCAGAATAATCACCGTTTATGGGATGAGTCAAGAAGTCAAGAAAGAGAGTCCTGCAAAGGATCAACCAGAGATCAGAGATGAGCCAGGAGAGTCTGGATCATTCACTCAAATACTTACTGGTCATCTGTGATGAGCAGCATTTTGCCAAATCTTGTAAGAAATGCCTCAGACACAGTTTCTGTACTCATGAAACTTGCACTCTAGTAATGTCCTAGAAACCAAAGGAAAAGAACTTTCCAGTATCAGATGCTTCTGCAAGACCTGGTCAGATAAGGACTGAGAATTACATGTTGGACTTATCAACAGAGAAATCACTGGGGACCTCATCAGTGAGGATAGGTGGGAGCCACAGCCAGACTGCAGCAGGTGGAGAAGTGAGGAAGAGAAAAGGAAATGGCGGGTTCTTCTTTGGCCATTTGCATCTTTACTGTGGATTTGTGAATGTGCATTTTGACAATTCAGCCTCCATGTAAAGGGGGAGTCCTCCCTCCAAAAACTGGAATTATTATTTTTGCGGGGAGAGTGGAGGGGAGCAGGGCCTCTTTGAGTACGCTCTTCCCTGTAGGCGAGTGTTGCAGGCATCCACGTACCAGCTAGCATTTTTGTGAGAGGCCGAGTTCAACTTCAGTGAGATTTTTTTTTTCATCTGAGAATCTTTCATTGTGTTTGCCCGCTTCTCGATAGATGACCTACTAGCATACCTGCCCACACCGTGCTGAGTGTTCAGCAGTTTTTAACCAAAAACAGTATGCCTACCATGCCCCACCCTCCCTATTCACCCAGTCTCACCCCAAGCGGCTTTTTTTTTTTTTTTGCTTGTTTCCCTGAACAACAGATACACTAAACGGCATCAAATCAACAAGTTCAAAACTGTTTTGAGCAATGGAAAAAGAATCTTGATGGGTGTATTGCATCAAACAGAGAGTACTTTGAAGGTGACTGAAGTTTAAACATGTAAGAATAAATACACAATTTTTTCTAAATAAGTTCTGAGGTTTTTTGGATCCCCCTTTTAAACTACCTTGAAAGTACCAGTTTGGGCCAGAAGAAGCAGAAATAATGACTGTCAACTTCCTTGACTCTATGAGTCAACATTTCTTCCAGGTGCCCAAAACTCAGTGGATATTTAAATTTTAGTCCATGAGAAGCTGAGAGGTTTAATATTATTGAGACTTTCTCCTAGGAGGAAATACTAAACTATTTACAGAACCACACATACTCTTCAGATCATACAAAAGCCCAGCTCTTAAGTCAGATCTGTGGACAGAATGATATCACAACCCCACATTGGCTATTCTGTTTTTACTTTGTCCCCAGGTCCCTTGAGACTACCACTAGCTAGCAGAATACTTTTCCTTTGTTCATTTTTATTTCTTCAGGTTCAGTCAGTAAAGGCTTGGCATGCTCTGACAATAACCGTGCCAAAAAGGACAGTTATAGCTAATGGTATGGTTACTGAGAAGCCTAAATCATAAAAGTAGGACATGTAGCAAGGAAGACCACAAGTATTTGACTTCTTGTAGCTGTAACATTTCCTCAGAAGCAGAACATTCACTCTCCTGTCCTTCTCTCCACTGTTCTGCCTGTAGGACTACACACTTTCCAGAAACCCGAGACATGATCCACAGTTCTACTGCTTTCCTCACCAAAAAAATGTTTAGCCCTTTTATTAGCATAGATTTCTGTGAAAAGAAATGTAGAATACAGAGTTTGTTTGAACAGAAACTCAGTTTTCTAAGAACTTTGCTAGGATGCTTTTATCCTGTAATATGAATATATGACAATCGTTCCTCAAAACATTTTCCTTAGAGAAGGAATGCTTTTTAGCCCAGGGCTTAGAGAAAGCTCAGAGAGAGGGCAAGGACCTTGAGAGATGAGAGTCTGGCTCCTCCACCTGACACACGGCAGATTTGAGACCCAGAAGCTGAAGTTCCCACACAGCATCATAAAGCTAACAGCAGACGCAGAGACCTGACTCTAATCTGGGATTTATTTTTTTAATGTTAATTTCAATATGTTGGGAATTAATTATAAAAGGTAAATCATAATAACTTGCTTTTGTTGAGCACAAACTATGTGCCTGATACTGTGAAATTTTAACACAAATGAGATGAGATTAGTGCTATTATTCTTTTGAGTAGTTGAAGCTACTTAACAGGTTCAGTAACTTGTTCAAGGTTCCACAGTTACAAGATTCAAGCCTGAGGGCTCCCACACCAGAGCTCACATTTCTAAGCTCTACACCACACTTACTTTTAAACTTCAGGGAGTTCTCTCTCTCCCTCCCTCTCTCTCTTCTTTCTTTTAAGTGCATTTTATCAAAAAGTCATGTTAATCTCATTAATCGTGAAAATGAATGAAGAAAAAGCCATCACATTGACAAAAACATTGTTTCAGTGCTAAATATGGTGCTAAAACAGTTCATTCTGAGTCTTGACTTTTTTTAAGTAGTGAAATAAATTATTTGGTTTCATACTATGTTGGCCAAACAACCAATTTATGTTTCCTCCATTTGAGGAGTTTGAGCATTTTTGTACATTTTGTACATACAGAACAGTCTTTGTCACTGTGTCTACACTGTGTCTACATTAAAATTATTTACACTATTGCCCTGAGGAAGAATTCAGTACCTTATACTACTTTGGAGGATTGGGTCTTATGATAGTTCTTCTTCCAGAGAAAGCAGAGGCTCAAAAGGCCACCCCATCCACTCTTCTGTATTACAGAAGCTCACTGAGACGGAGGAGAGGAAATACCTTGAAGATACGGAATCTCGGCCGGGCTCGGTGGCTCAGTCTGTAATCCCAGCACTTTGGGAGGCCGAGGTGAGTGGATTGCCTGAGCCCGTGGGTTTGAGACTAGCCTGGGCAACTTGGCGAGACCTCATCTCTACAATAAAAAAACAAAATAAAAAAAAGATATGGAATCTCAATGTAATAAAAATTGGTAATTGATAAAGGAGAACGTGCCTGCCTTGGCAACAGGGCATCTTCTCTCTCTGATATGGCAGTTTGTTTATAATCTAGAAACATTTATCAAACTGTAATAGATTTAATACAATGTATTAATAAAGCTGAACTCTTAAAAATGTTCAAAGAACAGATTTCAGAGAACCTCCATTGACATGGCTTAATTAGTAATCTCATTTCTTATTCTTCCTGTGTTTTCTTTCACATGAATCATTATAACTGTTTTAATCTTTCATACTTTTAACTTGTTGATGACAAGTTTTGAAACTGTCATTTCAAATATTTAGTGATATAGGTTCAGACAAATCCCATCCCTTAGATTTCAGCTTGACACATAATTAGTGTGATTTGTATTAGCATAATCATGAAGATGGAACTGAAGCGTTTAAAAAAGTTATATTCTAACAATAATGGAATCACTTTCGTGGCAACAAGTCTCAGAACATGCATGTACAGATGTCTTGAATTTTTTTAAAAAACAGAACAGTGCTTTTTTTTTTTTTTTAAGCCGTTGTCAAATGCTGACAGCTGCTGTGACTTGTTTTATTCTTTAATTCTTTCGTTTTTAATGGAAGGGCATCTCCCATTCATGGCTCCAGCAGTTTTGCCTCCTCTAAATGAGACAGAGAAATGCGAATCTCCCTGGTGGTCGATCTTTTCACAGCTGCGCTGCAATTCCAGTGTGACATCAAATTAGTAATTATAGCTGAGCGGACTGCTTTTTACAAATGACAGTCTTAGCATGCTGCCAGCTAGCAAGCGACTCAGCAGGGGACCTGGGGAAGTAAAAGAAAACATAACTGGACTCACTTGATTTCTGGGGGATTTGACCTGACTCTTTAAAAAGCCCATGTTCTTCAGAGAGAGAGGCATGGGGATTTACACAGATATGCATTTTGTTCATCGTTCTGCACAGTTCTTCTCAAAACTCATGTCTGATTTTATTAGATAAAGTGAAGCCTGTGTAATGGAGTCGTAGGGTCACACTAAGAAGATTCCTTTTTACATACACCCTTCTTCCTGGAACCCATTTGAAAGAAAACAGCTGCCCTGCAATTGGCATTTGTATAACTATATTGGCAATAATCATTGTTGACACTTTGATAATGGGCTACAAAAAGCCACCCTGTCGATTCTCACACATTGTGAATTGCACCAGCAATTAAGTGACTGTCGCTGTCTCTGACATTTTACCTATTACTGACTGAAGATTCAAGAAAATTAATCATTAAAACTCTTACATCTAAAAATGCTCTTCTAAACCAGTTTTTAGCATTTCTTTTGTGATCTTTAAACTGCAACAAATTATAATTAATTACTACCTCTATCGGTCCTCTGGGCTGCAGTTAAAGGCAAGGCAGCCAGGATGGTAAAACCAGAGTAGGAGGTACAAAAGCACAGCAGTATGTCCTTCTGGAAATCTTTCTTTGCTTCTCAGTTAAGAAGTGCCTCCTTTTCCACTGCGGGTGCATCATCAGTTGAAAAGATGCTGTCAAGCTTTAGGCCCTCAGTCAGCCAATGCTTTAACCTTCTGTAAAATTCCTTTTCTCTTGAGACGAAGGGAATCATTTCCCTTTGCCAGCTGGTGTTAGGAGCAACTATTCCATCACCCAAAGAGTAGGGGAAAGTTGCCCATCAGTATGGAAGCAGGGCTGGTTTCTCAGGCTTTAAATCAAAGGCAGCACGAGTGACATCACCATGTGGACCAGATATGTTTTATAAAAAGGAGTTTGAGGGAAGGGCTCCAGACAGAGAGGGTTAGGGAATTGAGACCTAGCCCTGGGGTGACCTGCCATTAATTGAACTTTGGGGTCTGGAAATAGTCCTAATTTGTAAAATTAAAGGATTTGATTATATCATTGGTCCTCATGCTTTAGTGTTGGTGAAAATCTCATAATTTGAATGAAGCTTTCCTGGTACCTCCCCAAAGATACAGTTCGGTAGATTCTCACTTGGAGAATCCTGGATCGGACAATCGCTAAACTCCTGTCTGTTCTAGGTATACGTTAAGGTGGCTGCTATTATTGATGGGAAAAATTTCTAAACCATTTTATCAGCAGATATCTAATTGAGCCTTAAGAACCCCATATGTAAACAATGAAGGGCATTCTGGGAATTAATCAGTTCATTTGGAATGTTTCCTACCTGATAAGTATGGCACAGGAAAAAAGAAAGGATCATATGAGATGGCTCTTGTGAGAATCCTCCAGATTTTTGCTCAGATGACAGCAATTAAGATGACTTGTGATGGTGTATAAACTCTCGGTTGCCTTAGATTAATTTTTATTACACTGGAATGAATTCAACTCATAGTATCATAGCACACATGAAGCAGTGCAATTAGATGTGGGAATTTTTTTTACATTAACAACTCTTATTCAGTGGGTTCTAAAAAGAGTTAGCCTAGAGAGTAGACTTCTAAAATTTAGTATGTGACCTGAATTTAGGCCAAGCTGCTGCAGATGTATGGTCCTTAAAATAATGAAATAGTAATCTTCACTAGGTTAGTATTAAGCCAGAAACTATAGGACTTAGCAAACTTCTTGAGTTTTCAGCCTTTGATGTTTCTTAGATGATCACCATAGACATCCATGTAAAAGAATCTTCTCTTCAGATTGGAGCAAACCTATTCTATAGGTCCTGTTTTTATAGGTCTTGCATGTAGCTTAACCGTCACATCACAGCTTGTAGGGGAAGACCAAGCTGTCACCTTTGACATTTCCAATTAGAGTTATGGTCATAAAAGTACAACCATAGTGGAAAAGGAATAAATTTCACTTTTAACATATTATCTTGAGAATGTTAAGGAAAATAAGCAACAGCTGGGTCTTGCCAGCCTTAACAGTTCCAAATTGCAAAATGACAGTAGAGCTTATCCAGTTTTGTGCTTCTTAATTACAGCACTGTCTGACAAGTATGTTGAGGTATGTTCACTTTTCACATTTCCACATAGGCAAGCAGATTCAGAATAAAAATTATGAAACTTACACATCTGTGTGCTGGTCACAAATGTATATATCATCCTTATTTTCACTGTGAAAATTAGAATTGTTAATGACCTATTGGATCATTCCCAAGCCATGAACTTGTGTAGACAATCTGCTTATGTTGCTAAAGGTTATGATAAGTACTTTCTGTGTGATAACACCTGTTATCTTTGCGACTTCTGTATGAACTTTATCCATATTCACTTAATTTGCCTTTTCATATCAAAGGTGTAGCATAGATGTTTTGTGATGCAAAACTGATTTTATTATACATTGCTAGCATCTCTTATTACCCCCAAATTGATGTCACATATATAATGTTATTCCACCAAATTATCTACTAACTTAAGTGTAAGAATTACCTAAAATTCTCCCTCTTATAGAAATACTTCTGGAGTATATTTTCAACTCCATAGACTGATTTTTATGAAATTTTTTGGCAACCATAGTGACAGAGGTTTTATTCTGTTTTGCAAGTTTATTTGGGTGAGCTTGAAATAACAAGTAAATCAGGAACATAAGCAATCCATAACAAAACAATAATTAGTACATTTTTTATGTTGCAATTTAAGCTCTGAGTGTCACAGTCACAGCCCATCAAAGGGACACCCGGCAGCAATCTTTGACATTGAGGCTTACAATTAGACTTTTTTTGTAAATGGGTTGCCAAATGAGCACATCGAACAAAAATTCATTTCATTCTGAAATACAAGTCCTTTAATCACAGAGTACTATAATATGTATTATCCCTTGCATTGAAACCTTCTGGTGCCAAAATCCTGTTTGCATTAAACACTCAAGTGTGACCGGGTACATTTCATCCTCCTTGTAAGGCTTCAATCCAGACAAAAATAAAAACTTGGCCCTGTATTATAAAGATTTTGGCTCTGTGCATTTTAAGTACATGTATTTTTTATTTCTGATTTTTAATGACAATTTATAATACAGCTGGCTCTTTTTGTATGACTAAAGTGTAGAATGGTCTATGATCATAACCACCCTGAACACTCCTGATCTCATCTAAAGTATAGAATGATAATTTTAAAATTCAGTGTTATTTTAGTTTGAATTCTTTGTGTTTAAAGTTATGTTTCTGACTGTACAGATTTTAAAGTTTTTTGATTTTTTTTAAAAAAAATTTCTTTGGTCATTTGATTTTTTAAAATCTTGCTAAAACAATTTTCATATAATTTTTGGCTTTACTAAACCTTAAAACATTTGATATTACCAAACTCCATACAATAATAGCAGTTATACATCAAATCACAGAACCTAATAATGTAAGCATATATATATTCATACGCGCACACACAAATGGGTTAACTCTCACTTGAAACAAAAAGTTTAATTCCTTTTGGTAAATACATTTATTGGTTTTGGTTTTGTTTTCAGCGATTTTGCAAAAGTTCTTAGTAGTTTTTAAGTTTAAAAGTATAAGCAATAAGTACTTCTATATTAAACAGAAATTTTTTAGACCTTTTTTTCTCCTTTTTACCAAATCTGCTGGGAAGCAAGCAGAATACTGTGCTTCCATTGCCTCCATGGAATTCTGTAATTTCTCTCTGGTGCATCTCTGTGCTACAGGTTTTGTCTGCTGAGCTGTTCTCAGAGACGTATGTTCATTTCTAAAATTGAGAGCCCTGAACTTTGTAGCTGTTCTGAATATTGTTTTTCCCTTTTTAATCTCAAACCCCTAGCCAAATCTGTTCTTAGAGATCATTTATATTTTTATTGAGCCCTAGGGAATAAGTAATTATATTCCAAGTCTTTTATACATTTAAAGAGTTACCCATGTGTTGGCTATCTTCAGGTCTGACACAGCTGAGTGAGTATCTTGACTCTCACATTCATGTTCATTTGTGTCCTAGTGACACATAAACCATCTTTTACCATGACCTATATATTGTTGTATAGTGTATTTCTTACTGTTGAAGAATACAGACTTGCTGAGGAACAGCCTATGATAGTGTGCTTTAAAAAAAGCCAAAAACCTTTCGCCAAAAGGGGAAATGTTTACAATAAAATAATTTTATTTTTATAGCTCATAGCAAGTTAAATGTTCCCAGTGAGAACCTAGAATTTTCTGGTTACTAAGATTTCAGTTAGTGGATTTTTGCTTTAGGTCAGCAAAATAGCATTCACTAAATTATCCACTATTACAAGGTACTCAGAAAAATTAACTGATGTAAAATTAAGGTAGGACAAAAGTCAGCAAATTTTTGTCTTTGGCCATACATAAAATCATTAAATTTGTATATATATATATATATATATATTTTAAATTTATTATTATTATTATTTTTTGAGTTGGAGTCTCACTCTGTCACCCAGACTGGAGTGCAGTGGCCGCTCCCGGCCATTGCAGCCTCGCCTGCTGGGCTCCGGCGATCCTTCTGCCTCAGCCTTCCGAGTAGTTGGAACTACAGGTGCGCGCTACCACGCCCGGCTAATTTTTTGATTTATTGTAGAGATGAGGTCTCAACAAGTTGCCCAGGAGGGTCTCGAACCCGCGGGCTCAGACAATCCGCTCACCTCGGCCTCCCAAGGCGCGGGATTACAGGCTGAGCCACTGAGCCCGGCTTATTCCATATATTTAATAAATATAATAAATTTCTGATACTTTGTTCTCCCAGAATTTAAATTACCCAATTTTTATTGGATTTCAGTAAAAAAAATTTTTTTCAGTGAGATTTTCCTATTAGGAATAGCTTTTGCAGGTGACCATAGAGATTTTTTCTAGCTAGGAGAATTCACAGATGAGGTTTGGAGAGCAGAGTATGAAACTAGACCACCAAGGCAGGGAAGTGAGCGTCTCAGTTCGGTGTTGCCTTTGATTCAGCCTGTCTAACGTAGCCTCTGTGTTCCCCTATCACAGCTAGTATAAACATGTTAAATATACCAGTATATTCTTAAAAAGAAAAATTCTGTCCTAGGTTTATCAGTGATGAACTTCTTCCAGATCCATTAGCTATATTTGAGAACATGATGAGCAAGTAATAACGACGTTTATGTATAACACACTATGTGGCAGGGCACCTTTTTAAGATTTTGTTACATGAAGAACTTGTGTCATCCTCAGTAGTCCCCATTTAAGGATGGGAAACCAAGTCATGGAGAGGCTAAATAACTTGCCCAAAGTCACACAACTGATAATTAGAGGAGCTGAGATACAATCCATGCAGCCTGGATCTGCTGTCTGCTCGTACTACATGCTTCTGTCTCCTGCGTGGAATCCTGGGCCATGCTGAACGGAGCTAGGGCTGGGCGTCATCCAGCATGACAGTGTGAGTGGCCACTTGTCCTCATTTCATCCAAATTAGAAGGATGACTAGGTTTCAGGGGGAGCAGTGTGCTTTGCTGATGCTTTTGGCTGTGTTTGCGCATTTACTAGTCACATTAGTGGAGATGACTGCCATTTGGAGCCAACCCACCCAAGCAGAATTACCTCGTGCAAGAGAGAAAATGGCTCTGCCTGTACTAGCATGGGTCTGAATTGTGCTGTTTGTACTCACAAGGCCCCTGGGTGGGACTGGGCACATTGGGGAGAGTAGGATGAGGACGCGCAGGTCCCCCACTTCATGCCCCGTGCCCTCATCGTCTCCTCCCGGCGAGTACAGAGTGTTGTACAGCAGTCAGAGGCTCTGATCTCCACGCAACTGTCCAGAACTGAATTCAGAGTGAATAAAGACTTGGCTTGCTACCACTTCAGAAAGGTTGCTGACCGCTGGCTGGAAGCCAGCTTCTACCGTTCACAGCTAAGAAGCAATTCTGAGCTGTCTTTAGTTAGCCCTGGGGGTTTCCTCTGCCCTCTGACTGTTTCTGCACTGAACTAGAAAAGATATTAAAGACACTCATTAAAGAACCAGGCCCAGTAACTACAAGCTTGGAAAACTCTCTTAAGTGCAAAAAGTTAAGTGTTTAAAAGCAAAGGATAGGTAGAGCCCATTGCTACGTTTGCTACGTTAAGATTCTACTGTCCACAGTTAATTTTGTGCTGTTTTGAGACGTCACCTTTGCAGGCAGTTTACATGGAGAGTTTATTAAGTTCATTAATTCATAGTATAATGTTTTTTCTCATTTAAAAAAATGGTGTGTTCCTTAAGCATTTTATTATCATAGGGATATACTGACATTTATTTTAAAAAACTGAGCGATAAGATTTTCTTTGGGGTGAATCATTGCCAGGTGACTTAATCTTTGTCATCTAGATCTTAGTAAAACAATAGTTTTTTTTTAAAAGAAAATATTTTCTAGACAGTCTCTTAACCTGTAGTTTTAAATCTATGTAATTTACTGAATGTTCACAGTGATGATGATAATGATGGTGATTGTGGTGGTGATGGTGATGACAAGAGGCACTTACTGCTTAAATGTGTCACCCAGTTTGGTTGAATCCTCATCACAACTCTCCCATAGCAGAATGATGACAGTTCCCATCTGAGCTCGGCACTCACCAGGCTGGAAGACCTTAGTTAAATTCCAGAATATCAGTTTCCTGGTTTGTAAAATGTGGATAAGCAAAATAGTTAAGGTTGTTGCAAAGAGTAAATGGGAGGACGCTTGTAAAGAAAATGCTGCACACAGAGTGCTCTGAGACCTCTGCAGGTGGTGGCGGTGGCAGCGGTGTTGCCTTCCCTCTTCCACTCTTAAGGAAACAGCCTGCAGAGCCCCAGGAACTTGGCCCCTGGCCCCTGGCAATTAAGGAGTAGAACAAGGATTGGAGCCTCGTGATTCACTACTCAAAACCTCGCTGCTCCTAAGCACTCTGTCCCACAGCAGACATTTGGGAGGTGGGTATCTGTAGGCCAGTGTTGGATTCCGTGCTCACAGCTGCCCTGCTAAGGACCTGTCTTTGCCTCTTGATCCTTTCAATAAGCCCTTAAGTCTTTTAACCAATCTGGGTGCCCTTTTTTGAACTTGATCCAATCTAAATACGTCCCTAGTGCCTGTGAAATTCACAAGTAAGCTTAGTCATATAGCACAGGGTGTGCAGGGTTTTATGAGGTAGGATTATACTTCCCTGTCACATGAGGTAATTCTGCTAGGCTGAACCTGAAGTGGCATTCATCTTCATTAACGTGACTTGTATTACAAACATGTATCCGGTGTGTAATTGACTGCCTTGTCTGTGGTCTGTCATCTCTGCCTTCAGGTTTCTTGCATTCACACAAAACCAAAAACCCTTCACCTCTTTTCTTACACATATAAAATGAGTTGTGGAATAGAGGCTGGTATCTGAATCCTTGGCACCCTCACCCACAAGCCCCCATCCCAAACACATAGTTAAGGTGTCTACTCGGTGAATCGTACTTCTTCCTGTCTCCTCTGTGTCTAGATCTGACTTCAACCCTATTTAAGGTACTCCCAACTTTATATAGAGGACCATTCAGAGTTTATTTGACTTGTCACTGCCCTCCGAGTGAGTTTTGCTAAACTTTAGAATGTTGCATTTCATTCACTGTGAAACTACATTACCTTTACAGTTCCAATAGGAGAAAAGGAACCCCTATACTCTAATGTGATTGACTCAAACATGTAACATTAACTTCCTGTCTTCACAGTCAGGATTGTATGGGGTGTTTTTTTAAAAGCATGTATTAGGCCATTTTAAAATTATCAATAACAGATTTGAAAGGTTAGTATAGTAGATCCATCCTGAATTTTTGTGAGGAATGACACTGCATTTTATTTCCTGAAAACTATGACTCAGCATAAAAGTGTTTGAAATTAGATTAGTTTTCTCCAGAATCTTATTGTTTATCTCTACATCTTACATATTCATACTGCCTTATTTTCTGCCTACTTGCTTTCATGTTTTCCTCTCATATGAGATTACAAACTCCTTTAGAGTAGAAATTTTGACCTTTTCATATTTGCATCCTGGTACATGACTAATTTAGTAACTTCCTATTGGATTGAGTCTTTGAATTTCTAAGCTTTGCTGTATTTGCTTTGTAAGGATAATTATTTTGGCAGTAGTTATAGCAAATTCCAAGTTGCAAAACTGTTTAAATTTTCTCTTCTCAAAGTTAAACAAAGTTAGTAGCCAAAGCCACTAATTTAGAAATGCATAATTTATGTGCATATGTGTGTGTGTAAGCGTGTAGATAGAAGAAACTATGTTTACTTGCATGTGTATACTATATGAAATAAGAAGGAAAAGTGAGCAGCCCAAGCTTTTGAAAGATGGTTCAGGATGTCTACCCACAGAGTTTTCTTTTGTTGCTCTGAGGGGAGAGGAGGGGAGAGGAACAGTGCAGGGGCCAGAAAGGAGAATATGTTGTTTCCTTGGATTATTATTTTTTCATTTGGTTCACACTTATGGAAAAGAGGACCATTCAGACAGAGTTTATTAGTATACAAAGAAAAGCATTGTACTACATTGGATTCTTTTCACCTGAAAGAAATAAGCTATGGTTAACCAAAGGAGGGGAAAAGGAGATTAGTTTTGAGCTCTTTCAGAATGCAGGTTGCAGGAAGTATAATAGAATAGTCCACACTATTTTATAACTATATGCCTATATTATCCTATGTGCTGCAGTGCAAGTTGAAGTTTTTTTCTGTTCATGACCGATAGTTTGATAATCACTCATTACTTTTGTGTTGGTTGATGTAAGTACAGTTTGCTTGCCAGCTCACCCATTTGTTCATTTGTAGAACTTCTCCCCTTAATACATTTACTGCATTTAATGTTAAGAGAGACTTTTTTTCTTTGACGTTGTCCCAATGAGAAGAGAATTTCCTTATTGATGGAGTGGTGAACAGGCTACATGCTATCTCTGACTCAGAAAGTAGATATGATTATGGATGGACTTTTGTGAAACAAGATAACATGTTATTTGTAACATGAACCTAGCAGTGTCTACCCAAAAGTGGAAAGGAAGAATGGAAATAGATTGTACTGGTAAGAAAATTGAGGGTTCCTGACAAAGTCTTCTGAGGATGCAAATTCTATACTTAGAAGAACTCTTGTAAAAAAGTGAGTCTAAGAAAGCAGTCTAGTTCATTCCTATTAAAAACATGAAATGCCGGGCTCGGTGGATCAGCCTGTAATCCCTCGCCTTTGGGAGGCTGAGGTGAATGGATTGCCTGAGCCGCAAGTTCGAGACCCACCTGGGCAGGGAGACCTCATCTCTACAATAAAAATCAAAAAATCAGCCGGGCGTGGTAGTGCATGCCTGTAATTCCAGCTACTGGGAAGGCTGAGGCGGAAGGATTGCCGGAGCCCAGCAGGTCGAGGCTGCGGTGGCCGGGAGCGGCCACTGCACTCTAGTCTGGGCCACCGAGTGAGACTCCAACTCAAAAAACAAACAAACAAAACAAAACATGAAATGGGTTGCCAAAGCCTTATGGCATGGAGGCCTATGCTTCCAGAGGTAATAGCTCACTGGTGCCCCCTTGCGGTAATCAAGCCACCTCCCATTTTCCTGCCTTAGGTAAGACACCTGTGGTGGACACGGCAAGCTTTAATGTCCAGAGTTGGAAAGTATACGTGCTTTTCTAGATTTTATTTAAGCTTCATTCTCATTCATTTTCTCATTTGTTTTAGGCCAAAGAACTGCCAACTTTAAAGGATAATGATTTTATTAATGAGGGCCAAAAGATTTATATTGATGACAACAACAAAAAGATATTCCTGGAAAAACTGAAAAAGGATGTTGAGGTAAGAACAATCAGTATAAAGAACAGTCCCATTGTACAAACATCAGCAGTGTTGGTTTTTAGGAGCTTTTAAAACTATCTATTTAAGGACCTTGAACACTTATCATAATACTATAATAAGAAAAGGATCGACAGTGGTGGGAATCTATGGGGGCGGGACAGGGAGGGCAAGGGTGGTGGAATTAATGGCAGTCAATATCTGTCTGGAGACGGGGACACTCCTTATCAACAAGGGTGCCTGAACAATGCATATTTGTGTACCTAACCCTTAACTGTACCCCACAATTTTAAAATAAAAATATGGTTTTAAAAAAAAACTGTCTACTTAAGTCTGCAACCAAGGCAAAGATAGTCTACACTGTCAAAGTCAGATATAAGCAGGTACACCTCATACTACGTGATCTGGTTTAAAGGAGAAGCATGCCAGTTCAGCAGATCACTCATTCAGGTGACAGCAGGAGAGCACCTGCTGTCATCTTCTGGGTATCCCTAGCCTCAGGTTTCCACGTTCTTTGTATGTGCGGCGGCCCGTGAAGACTGACCTGCCCACAACTGGAGTTTGGGAGCGGTCGGAGGAGCACTACTGAGTTCTGTCATACCGCAGAGCATGTCAAAAACAAATGTTCAGTAACCCTTTGAGTCTTTGCTTTTTTCCCTCTAAACCACATCTCAGTGGTGGTAAACACGGCATTGCTGACCTCATGCTTTAATGTTTCCCCAAGCCACCATGAACGATGTCATAGACCCAGCGATGCAGCCTTGCACATCATTGGCCCAGGACAGGGGGAGCTTGGGCATGAGGGTGGTGGTAAGAAATAAAACACCGCATTCCAATGGGCTTGTAGTGGATAACAAAGGAGCTTTATTTGTAAGTACATTTTGTTTAAGAATTTAAAATATGCCTATTTCTATCATTTTGTTTATTATAAAGGCATTGCAGCTTTCCTGTTGGATTTCCTTATTTAATTATTTTAGAAATACATACAGGAAAAAAGATATTTTCTTGGAATTTATTGACTTGCAAAACAATGCAGAGAGAATTCTAATTTAGCAATTACTAAACTAAGTTTTTCTTAGCAGTCACTTTCATTCGTGTGTGTACACTTTTTATTTTTTAGACTTCGAAACACTGGTCCCCGCACACAATATAGATCTGTTACATAGGGAGAAACTTTGCAGAAAGATTTTCATTTTCTGCCATTAAACAAAACAAAAAAATTAAAAGAACTAGAGAAAAAGAATGAATATCATACATTTGATTGTATTCCTCCACGAAGGCAGAAGCTGTATTCTCATTAATTTTTTGATCTTCGAACACTCAGTGACTAAGTTAGTTCCTAGTTATTTTTAGATCATAAATTATTTTAACAAAATTTTTTACATTATTTTACTCTTCATGATACAGATGCTTGGATTAGAACTCCAATATTGGTTATTTGTAAAGGGCACAAGTGTCTACTGTAAACAAACAAACAAAAAGTACATACAAATATTTACTTTTACATGTAACATTTTTCTCCATTCTTGCATTAAGGAATCTTTAGTTTTCCTCAGTTGTCAGTGGTTATTATTAAAATGTACTAGTTAAACATTTTCCCCTTAATTTGGGATTCTCTTTTGGATTTTTACTGATTAATCAGCAAATCTTTGATACTGAAAATAATAATGTCTGGGCAATTCTAGTAAGTAGCCCTTAGGGTTATCTGTGACCTGCCCAAAAAACATTATTTTCTTTTCTTTTTTTTTTTCCTGTTGGCTATATATCACTATGATATTTAGATTCCAAGAATAACATAACTCAAGCGGTTCACATTTACAGTTGAATTACATAAACATCCTCTTAGCCCTTTTGTTGTCTCTAATAACGCTGTTGATTAGAGGATTCGATAGTCTAATCCTATATGTGGCTCGAGCACTTAGCTGTTTTGTCAGCATGGAGACAGGGTGTAAAGCATTCTTTCATTTAAAAATATTCTCAATGGCTGATAACAGTGTCTTTAGTTTTGAAATTCATGCAGAAGCTTCATTAAATTTTTAAGCAGGTAATTATGGTGAAGTAGCTTGACATCTGATCTTAATAATGAGACTTGAATTTAATCAAAATTTCTTTTTTCATCAGTTCTGTGCTTTCTAATTTATCTGACTGGCTTGTTAGTTTCAGCACAGTTTTTTTGTTGTTGCTGTTTTCCTTAATGCTTAGAGTAGAAGATCTGAATTTATTACAACTCTGTAAATCTATTTTTTAGAAAAAAAGGGAAAGAATTTTCATTAGAGATTCTAGTTGGGTTTTTTTTTCTTTTTTTCTATAATTGAAATCCTGTTCTACTGTTCATTGGCCAGACTGAGTACTTTAGTGTAGTTAGCTTTACTTTTGTCCAGTCGTCTATTGGGGGGAAGAAGAAAAAAACGTTCTAGGAAGAATGAAAGGCACTTTTGCCTTCTGCCCTGCTTTTTGTCAACCCTGCTCGTAACGCTGGAGAGTCAACCCTGATCTTTCCTCTCATTGACTCGCATTGAAATCCAAACATCATGTGATGCAAAACTGTGCTCTCCAGCGGCATCCTGGAGTGCCGTTACAGGGCATCTGAACTGTCTCATGTTTATAGATCCCAACCTTGGAAGTGGGTGAGAAGGGGTAGGGTAGTGGGAGTAGTGGGGCAGGTGGCACCCAACATTTATCGAGCCATCTAGTCTGTGTCCTTCCTTTGCAGCCATTATCTCCTGTCATTCTCAAAACAACTCCTTGAGAGTGGTTCTTTTATTATCTCTGATGAATAAGGAAACCAAGTCCAGAGACAACATGTAATTTGCTCAAAGGCACACAGCTTCTAAATTCAAAGTAGGGTTTGAGACCCTCAGAGGCCACACTCCTACTCACATAAAATGCAAGTTAAAAAGTATTTGTGAGAGCGCAGTTGAGACTGTTTTCTGATAAACCATCGAAAGAAGGATTATTATAATTTTTAACAAGTAGTAAAATACAACTGTTCCACAAGGCTGACTGGGATTTGTGTTCTACTTCACAGAAACATTGGCAGATGGCAATTCATTGTGTCGGTAAAATTAGCAAATAAAGTTAATTTAAAATTGTTGTAAAATATAGTTCATTAATTGTTCCTTTGCCATGTAGTTTTTAGAAGCGTTTGTGACAGGACTCACAAAGATCTCAAGGAAGATGTTAGCTCAAAGATTTGTCACAATGAGAAATTAACTATTAAGGAATTAGATGAGATGGGGTATTCTGAGGAGAAAAGAGGCAGATTAAAGATTTGGCAGGTAGTCATTAAAGAGTTGAAAAGGAAGAAAAGCAGGGGGCCTAAAGATTTTTAAATCTTCACACTTTTGGAATCTTAAGGCTTAAAAAATATATACCTTGGTGTTAGACGCTTAAAAGGAAGATGAGAAATAAAGAGCAAATAGTTACTGAGTTCCTGCTCTCAGCGGGAGGCCGACCCTGCAGCAGAGCCTGTGCCCCTTCTCTGTCTTTCTGTCCACCCTCCACCTTGAACTTTCAGTCCACAATCATTCTATGACGCAACAGTAGTTTTCTCTAAGAAAATCTTGGATTTTTTTGTCACACTTCATTTCACTCTACCTCAGAAGAGATTTAAAATAAAGTTTGTGAAGGTCAGAGCTCGTGAATCTGTGGACTTCTCCACATGCTTCTTTCTTCCCAGCCCACCATCGTAAGGCCTCTACCATAACCAAAACAACATTGACAGTTAAACAACAGCTTTCATTGTTATGCGCACAGCACTATATCCTTTGCTTCAACTGTGGCTATGTTACCTCTTTTAATCCTTTCCACACCTCTGAGAGGTGAGTAGTATTGTCCCATTTTATAGTTAGATTTACTGAGGCCTGGAAAGGTAAACTCATCAAGGCACAGTGAGACAAATGAGACTTAATCTGCCATCTGACTCCAAAACCTATACTCTCTGTTTCTTAGCATTATCCAGTACTTAATTAAAAAAGAATAAATGAGTCAACCTTGACAGCAAAACCTGTCTTCGTTACCACTGTGCTGTTCTTGGTCTTTTCTGTTACAACCTCAGTCTCATAGATTTGAGAACATCTATCATCCCCATTGGGATGTGTTTTCCTCCCTCTTCTTGAGTGTGTCAGAACAGCATCTTACCTAGAGATTCCTTTTTCATCTCACTGATAGTTTGGTGTTGTGCTAGGAACTGACTCCACCTTTATTTCTTCCTTACTGGAGGACAAGCATAAACAGCAGTCTGACCACAGGTCAGTTGCAGCCCAGATTGGGGGTGGAGGGACTAGGGCCTGGATACTCACCTTGGTGAGTGTGACTGGCCAGCCTCAGTTGTCCTCCTTCCCTGTCTGACCTTTGGCAAATTAATGAAAGGCAGTCCTGGACTCCTGTCAATAAAGTACACTTAGAATTGTATTTGAAGGTCAACCATCCAAAGGTCAAACAGCAGACCTCCCTGTTAAAGAAAGATGTCTTTCCAGAGAGCACAGATGTGTTGTAAATGGTCACATTGTGCTTCTGTCCCATAGGTGTTGCCACTTGCAGTCTCACACAAAGATTTTTTGTTGTTGCTTTGTTCTTTGGTAGTTATTCCCTGGGGGAAGCGGATTGAGGGAATTGGGAGAAGTTGAAGAGGATAGGGAAGAAGAAGCTGGCATCCCATTCACTGATTCAAATGAGGACATCCCATGAGCCCATCACTCACTGGGAGTCAGGAATACAGTGAGAACCAAACTGCAGACCCCTGTGGGACTGCACTATTTGGGAAAGAGAGAAGTTACTTGGAACCTCTAACAAAATGAATGTGCAGCTCAACCAAGTGTCACTGAGGAAGAGGGTGCAGTGCTGTAAATGCCAGACCCCGGGGATTGCTGCCCTGAGAGATGTGCTACAGTTGAGACCTGAAGGAGGTACCTGGCCACAGGTGAGAAGTCCAGAAGAGGGTGGAGCAGATTCAAGCCCGCCCAAGAAGTAGATGGGGCCAAGCTCCCCAGGCCTCCTGGGCCGTGTGGGAGTTTGTTTCTACCTGTGAGAAATGTGGCACCATTGAAAGGTCTTACGCAGGGTGTGACATGGTCACATTTGTGTCTTGAAGACATCCCTTTGCAGAGGACTGGAGGGGAACAGTCAGACAGTACCCCGTTGTAGCCACTTTGCAGGGATCTTCTGAGCACTCAGAGGGGGCAAGGATGGGCAGGAAGGGCCTTTCTGCCACCGTTTCAGTTGAGCAGGTCCCCGCCTGGCTCCGTCCCCCCTGCCCTTCACCCTCCAGTGCGTGTGGACTCTGGGGGCAGATGCAGCACTTGGTGACCTGGAGCCGCCAGCAGTGCGCAACCCCAACCCCTGGAGAGGTTTCCAGGAGTGGGGAGGGAGGCCAAGGAGATCCTAGGCCCAGGGAGCAGGGCCAGGCACCATGCGAGGTGTGGAAAGGAGCAGTGGAAGAGAGGAACAAGACCCTGACTGGGTCCTCCAGGAGCCCAGAGGCCTTGGAACAACAGGTAGGGCAGAGGTGGGGTCATCGTGAGCATTCTACCAGTCATATCTGCCAAGGACCAAATGATGTGACTGGGTATTTCTGATGCAATATTTCCAAATAGGCTTCCAAAACCGTAGACCCACAGAATGTTCTGAAGGGGGAAGCGGGTTCCATGGTGACAAGCAGTACACGGCATGCTGCTGGCTGTACTCCCTCTGGAGACCTGCGGAGCTCAGCCATGTGAAGAGGGCCTCCTCAGAAGCCAGTTGACTTTGTGGAGCTCATTATCTTCCTCCCAGAATTTCCAAGTACAAGGTTTGGGGAAAGCTGCTTTAACTCAGCTTCCAGACATAGCGGGATACAGCACAAAGGACACAGACTTTGAACGGGGCCCCTGAATTCACCCTTCCTTGGTTGTGAGTCCTTGTGTTCTCCTTCTGCTGTCTCAGCCAAACCTGCCTCGGCCTTGTCGGCTGTCTCTGTGCCTGTGGTGCTCAGTTATCTTTCACATCCGTGGACCCAGGTAAAGCAGGGCAGGTGCCTGAGAGCCATCACCTGGCTATGTAACAGCGCGGTGTTGATGCAAGTCTGAGCATTTTGCTGTCACGTTCTCTCAAACAGCTATGGCTTTGCTGAGGAAGGCTACCCCCAGACATGCTCGACCAGGTGTGTCCTGAGGCCTGGCAGCTGGCATCATCCTAGGGGAGGATCCTAGGGGAAGATGAGTCTTGAGCACCAGAAGGGAAGTCTGACTGAGGGGAGACGCGAGTGGCAAGTTGTTTCTTGTGCTTCCTGTAATGGAAGAGCTTGGAGGAAGGCTGTGGGCTGAGGGATGGAGATGGGGGAGTGGCTCAGAAAACTCAATGGAGGCACAGAGGCCTTCAGGGCCTCCACACTGTTGCCATGGCAGGTGGGCCTCAATTTTTAAGTAAGCAGGTTTCTCCCACCTTGCTTAAATGTCCAAATGTAAGATTTGTGTAACTTCTCTTTTCTGAGCGCAAAACAAATGGGGAAGATTTAGCTGGCCCCAGGGGATTCTTGGTGAGAAGGCAACTAAGTGGGAACTGGGGAAGGAATAATAGTAGAGCGGACTCTGAACTGAGGGAGAATTGTAGGCATCAGGAAACAGCTGGAGAGCGGACCTCGCACAGCCCTGTGCCCAGGGGTCCTCTCTTCCTTGTCTGTTAGGAAATGGGACTGCGCTTTCGGCTCTGAGACAAAGCTGCTTCCCAGCAGGGACAGGAAAAAGAAATGGCTCTGCAGGTCTCAGCAAGTTGATTCTATTTCAGTTTTAGCCAGAATTTCAAGACCTGTAATTTCATCTGCTTGCCCTTGGTGTAAGGAAGTTTGCTTCCTAAATTCTATCAGAGTAGCTCAGGGTCTGGTCACCTGCTCTGCATCCCCGAGAAAGGTGGCATCGCATTCTCCCAGAGTCAGAGCCACGTATCTTTTGGACCTCAAGCCCAGGATCAGAGCAGAACTGGCCCCTGTACAGAGCCCACCAGCCAGGGGATCAGAGAACTGTTTAGGTCTAGCCAGCAGATGGACTGCCACAGTTTGCACTCAATGTTACCATCCATGTTTTAATGACTCAAGTCAAACATTGTGCTGAAGGCCATGTATCTGGATGCATCTACTTAAAAAATAAGAAAAGAAGGCCTGGCATGGTGTCTCACGCCTGTAATCTCAGCACTTTAGGAGGCTGAGGCAGCAGGATCACTTGAGACCAGGAGTTTCAGACCAGCCTCAGCAACATAGCTAGACCCTGTCTCTACAAAAAGCAAAATTAAAATATTAGCTGGGCGTAGTGGCACATACCCATAGTCCCAGCTACTCAGGAAGTTGAGGTGGGAGGATCACTTGAACCCAGGAGTTTGAGGCTGCGGCAATCTATGATCGCACCACTGCACCATGACTTTGCCTGGATAACACAGCAAGACCCAGTCTCTAAAAAGAGAAGATGAAGAAGAAGGAAAAAATCATGATCTGAAAAGTCAAAAAAGAATTTGGCAGCCAGGAGTAGCCAAAGGCACAGAGCTAGGACTTGCCTCACATTATACTCTTGCTGTGGCTGGACCTGGAGAAGCAGGACAGTAATCCTGGATGTGCAGAGCCTTGTGGAAGCAAAGCCCCTTTAGTTCCTTGCATCCCTGCTTTCCTCAGAAGGTAGCCAGGGACAGAGGACTGCCTTACTCTCCAGTCGACACAGTGCCTTTGCTGGGTGCTTAGGATACATGGGCTTTTACTGGTGTGTGACAGACAGCATAATGATCACCTCTGTGGATTGGGCTGAATTTTGAAGTGCTTTCCCAAAGGACGATGAGAACCTCTGCTTCTTGGGAAGTCCCTGGTCTTCCCTCTTAGCCAGTCTTAACTGTCGGGAGAAACTTGCTCTTCCCTCCCTCCCCTCTTTGCTCTTTGGTGTAATCCATCCAGTATGACATTCCAGGGAAAACAGTGTGAGCCCTGAATCAGCCTGAAGTGTGTGGCTACATTTTTAGTCAGAGAAACGGCCTGGGAGTGTGGGAGCATCATAACTGGGATCTTCGCTGCCTCTCACAGCCATTCCCCCTGCGTGGTGTCCTGGGCTTTTCTTCTTTAAATCTTGGCTTTTACGTTTAAGTTGTGGCTGACCGTGTCATCTTCCTTCTCCAGTTTCTTGCCCAGCTAAAGCTCATGGACTACAGCCTGCTAGTGGGAATTCACGACGTGGAGAGAGCCGAACAGGAAGAGGTGGAGTGTGAGGAGAATGACGGGGAGGAGGAAGGGGAGAGCGACGGCACCCACCCTGTTGGGACCCCTCCAGACAGCCCTGGGAATACATTGAACAGCTCACCACCCTTGGCTCCAGGGGAGTTTGATCCGAACATTGACGTTTATGGAATTAAGTGCCATGAAAGTAAGCTTAGTTGCCATGGATGCTTTCTGCATATGAAGTAGCTTGACTTTTGCACTGTTATCTACCAGCACTCATAACTCCAGTTACAAGGGTCCTGCTCTACAAGACTCATTCTCCAGAGTCCATATAAGTGGATTTGGAGACAAGTGTGTTAAAGGTAACTGTAATCTCAGGTGTTGAAACATGTGTGATCAGATCCTTGAATTTTGTGATGCTGAGGGAACAGAGTAAAACCACAGACTACTTTATATGTACAACACACACGCACACACATATATATACACATATATATGTAAACATGTAACTATAGATAACATACATAAGAAATGTTTTAAGATATGTTTTCTTCCTGGTTATCTTCTCTTTTATCTAAGTCAGAAGTGTCACTAATCTATCCTGAGCTAGGCACGTGTATGCGGTCCACTCACCCTCTGCCTGCAAGACTGGCATGTCACTACCAACAGCCCTTTCTGTCTCAGGGACATGTGGCTGGGCCCTGGTGTGGGGAGCGAGAGCTGAAGTGCCATCATGTCTAATTCTGCCATCCTCCACCATGGAGGAAATCTGTGACCCTCTTCTCTAGAGTCAGATCAATCTTAATCCTCAATATCTAGGTGATTGGGTATTTTGGATATTTACAGGAATATTACATTCTACCTTAACTACTTATCTGTGAAAAAAAAAATATTTTAGTGATAGGATAAAAGCAGCCTCTTGTTTTTTGAGTAATATAAAGTGTGGCTCATCACTTTTTAAAAAAATCTCAGATGGCATACCAACAAAGGAGTTTGAGTTGTGTCGTTCCTGTTTTTATTTTGCTTACCAGAGTTGTTTCTTCAACACAGCAGTTAGATACAATCACAGGTACTTTTCATACTGTTTATAATGAAAACAGCTTAATATTTTGGGGAATATATAGAAAATAGATTGAAGAGGTTGTGTGCCTTATCCTGTTCTGATACTATATCTAATGAAAATTAATTATGAACAGCACATCAAATGGTAGGAAAGGATTAATGAGCATAATTAGTTCTACTTGGTTTATAGAGATTTCTTAAAATAGCATTTTTCTTACACCAAAGCAATAGACAATCATTAAATAAAGCTCAGATTAACAAAAAATAAAATAAAACACTTCTTCCCTTAGACCTCTGCTGTTTAATATCAATATCCTGGAGTTGTGGTGTTGATGATTTTTTTTTAACCTTTTAAATTGGAAGAAGATTGGGCACAGATAGGCAAGCTGTTTCGTCTTCCATCCGCAGCCCACAGAATCCCTCTCCCTCCGGCCTCACTCCCACCTCCCTCAGCAGCATCTGTTGTCCGGGGTGTTGTCATTTGTCCCACATTCATTGCTCTCCTCTCTTTACAGACTCACCCAGGAAGGAGGTATACTTCATGGCCATTATTGACATCCTTACTCATTATGACGCTAAAAAGAAAGCGGCCCATGCTGCAAAAACTGTTAAACATGGCGTGAGTATCTCCGTTTTTGTGTTCTTATCTCTTCCAGGTCCTGGGTGTTGTTTGGAATGCAGGGACCACTCCTTTCTGCCCCTCAATTCCTTTCTACTGAGCTGTTCAATGCCCTTTAGGGATGCTTGTACCCTGCAGAAGTCACTTCTGAATGCCCGACATGTAGAATCCGCAGATGCCACTGCTGCTTCCTGTGGCTTCTGGCGAGTCACTTAAACTCAGTATGTCTCTCCTTTTTATACCAGAAAGTTAATAGCCATGTGCATCACTAGAATATGATACAAATTATTTCTTGTTTGAAAAATGTTCCAAAGATTAAAGTGCGAAGATAGGAAGTATTTTAATATGAAATGTTCGGAACTCTGAAGCATGATTCTCTGCTTAAATCACTTCAAAAATATACAGGATTATATTTCTTGTCTCACAGTAAATTGTATTTTTTTCCTACTACAGAAATCTTTGAGTGCAAGATCAAAGTTTCATAATATCAATTCCTCAACTTGGTTGTGCTTGCTTGGAATTATCACTATTCTAGATGCATATTAACTTGTTGAATCCCTGTGACAAGTCTGTGAGGGACATATTAGGGTACCGCCTTTTTGTCAGTTGGAGAAACTGAGGAAAACAGCTTCAGAAATAATTTGCCAAGGTCTTCTACCTAGGAAAGTGGTAGAGACAGGGTTTCTCCCCAGGACCAAGCCCGCGTTCTGCTGTTTTGTGTCCACTCCACCCTCCCTGCTGATGAACCCCTCCTACCTGGCTACACTTCACAACTTTCTGAGCTTTGTGCTTTATTGGAGGGGTTCATTCAGACATTCTAGATACACTAAAAACTTGTGCCCTGGTTTGTTAATCCTGAAAGAAAAGGTGCTTCCCATAGACTGTATAGGGCTAAGCAAGATATACCAGAACCAACAAACTCACTTAAAGTATCCTTTGCTGTATTAAAATGGAAGCCAAGCCAGGCATGGTGGCTTATGCCTGTAATCCCAGCACTTTGGGAAGTCAAAGCCAGAAGATTGCTTTGAGACCAGAAGTTTGGGATCAGCCTAGGCAACATAGCAAGAGTTCATCTCTACAAAAAAAAAATAAAATAACCAGGCACAGTAGTGTGCACCTGTAGCCCTAGCTACAGGAGGCTGAGGCAGGAGGATCTCTTGAGCCCAGGCGTTTGAGGTTGTAGTGAGCTATGATTGTGCACTCTAACCTCAGCTACAGAACAAGACCCTGTCTCTTAAAATAAAATACAGTGGAAACCATCTTAAAACCATATTCTATTTGCCAAATAAATATTTCAGTCTTAGCCGGGCTCGGTGGCTCAGCCTGTAATCCCGTGCCTTTGGGAGGCTGAGGTGAGTGGATTGCCTGAGCCCGTGGGTTCGAGACCCACCTGGGCAGCGAGACCTCATCTCTACAATAAATCAAAAAATCAGCCAGGCGTGGTAGCGCATGCCTGTAATTCCGGCTACTCGGAAGGCTGAGGCGGAAGGATCGCCGGAGCCCAGCAGGTCGAGGCTGCGGTGGCCGGGAGTGGCCAAATTTTCAGTCTTATTGTCAGCAGCTATGGGTTCCTGCTGTGTGCTATGTGTGTTGCACAGACCAAGACCTCACCTGGTCCACTGAACCTGTCAATCAGAGAGAGTCCAAAGTAGCACTTACCCAGCAGTTGACATCAGAGCCATCTGAGTACTGTGTCCTTGCCAGATGCACCGTCCCATTTCCCTGATCCTAAGTCCAGTACAAGAGGTTGAGGGAAGGGTCTTCAGAATACTCTATGGTTATTTTGATGCTTATCTGTTGTTGAAAACCATGAGTGTGTTGCAAAGACAGAACTGGAACAGAATGCTCTTTGGTCTTTCCCACTTGTATGACCTCAAGGGAACACTTGAACTTTTGGTTCCTTCATCTGCTGTGGGGTCCTGCTGCCTTGCTAATGAGTTTGTAAGGGGGGATATGTGAGGTGACTAGGCTGAACACTGGGCAGATGCTTTGCAAATATCTGTGCCTATGTTATACACCATATGCAATTGGAGTGTGCCCTAGCCAACATGGCTCCATATTCATCTCCCCAGTAAATTGCCAGTTCAGCTCTATAATATGCCATGTAGACTAAAATCATGGGCTGTTTGCAAGAGCAAGACATTACTCTTAGCAAAAGAATATTGTATTAAGCTGCTGTCAGAGACTATTCTCTGCCTCCAAGGCCTGGGCTCCTCCCTGGAGACCCTTAGAAATTACAACTTCCCCCATGAATGTGGGTGTCTAAAAATAGCACCTGGTGACTTGGTAAAAGTCTAGTCTCATCCTTTGCAGCCCAGGAAACTGGCCAGTGACTGCCTCGAGTGTGCCGGCCTGCACTGTGCATCTAATAATAGTAGAAAGCCCCCTACTAGGCTGCTGCAAGGGGCCAGGCTTCCTTGCTCTCCACAAGGCTCTGTGAAGAGAGAACAACGGCACCCCTGTGCCCTGCTGCTGAGGGAAACCAGTCCCTTTCCCTATGGAAGAGATGTAGCCAGTAGTGCTGTGTGTCACCTGGCTATGGTGCCCAGAATGAACCTGGGCAGCTGTCCCAGTACCTGTTGCAGCTATTGTCATCTCTCATTTTTTAGCACTGAGCCACTTATCCCTGTCATAAACTAAAGGGTCCTGAAGAATTAACACAGTCCTTAAGTAATTGCCATCAGGGTTTTCTTTTAGCCAAATGTTGATATTTATGTCATTCTCAAGGCATCTCCAGTGAAAGTATTGTTTCTGCAGCTTCTGCTATTGGATAGGAACATCCAAAGTGTGACTAGTTTGATTTTTTTTCTTAAGTTGCAACATACGTGTTAATAGTATCTTGTGCTTCTGCCATACTTTGCCTCATTTTCAGAGACAGATTCATAGATTTTTATAATTACTCAGACACAAGAGCCAAGATATTTTGAGTTACGTTTTTAAGTGCAGAAGCCACATAGATTTGAAAAATTACTTGCTTTATATTCAGCTGCAGTTGGAAATTACTGGAGATATTGAATAGTAATTTGGGAAAATTATAAACATCGTATCAATATTGCCTTTCTTTACAACTGCCCAGGCTGGTGCGGAGATCTCAACCGTGAACCCAGAACAGTATTCAAAGCGCTTTTTGGACTTTATTGGCCACATCTTGACGTAACCTTCCGCGCAGCTTCGGATGGACATGAGCATGGGACAGACAGAGGTGGCTTCGGTGTAGGAAAAATGAAAACCAAACTCAGTGAAGTACTCATCTTGCAGGAAGCAAACCTCCTTGTTTACATCTTCAGGCTGAGAGACTGATTTGGGAGCTACTTGCTTTACAGCTACCTGATACTTTCCAGCGTCGTTCTAGCTATTTCTGACTGTGTGTGTGCGTGCGTGTGCATTTTAAAGTAATTCATTAATTAATTAAAATCAATCAGCTCCAGTCAGAATGCATTCTGAAAAACCCTCTGATTCCAGCTGTAACTGAATGAATGAATGAATGAATGAATGCACATGTGTAGGGGGAGGGGAGAAGGAAATGCATGTCAGAGCAACCATGTTGGCATCACATGATAAACTGTGGATCAGTTTATTTATTTTTTTTTGAATTGAAAGATGTGAGACGGTATTCATAATAATAATGAAGATAATAATAATGATGATAATAATAATGATGACGATTCAAAGGAAAAAAACTTGCCATGAATGTTACACTTCCACCCCACACACAGACACTCCTTAACAGCTGTAACCCTAAGGCCCCGGCATCAGATGGGAGAATGCAGGCATCACCATGTGTACTGGTTAAGGGTTCTGTCCCCAGCAGTGCCAGGACCCCCAGTGTCACGGAGCAGCCACCCCTCCCCGACAAGGAGCTGATGCCCCAGTGACTCTGTCTATACGTCTTCACCTTAGTAAATATGTTCAGGAAAACTGCTTACTTCTCTTTTCTTGCCTGGAGCCTTCATTGTTACACCCTTATGTTGCAGTATAGGAATTAATGCTATAAAATGAAAATAAAGCTCACCTGAAAAGTGCATAGTTTGGGGCAATGGTGTCTACATCTCTCCCTGCAGGAAGACAAGCAAAGTGTTAAAACTCTCAATTCTCCTGTCACTGAGTGCATATAAGGTGTTTATGTTTGACCATGATTTAAACAGTGGGATTTTATTATGAATTATCCCTTTAACTGAAACCTTCAGTTTTACTGTTTACATTATTAGAAAAACAGGGATATTTTTGAATCTAAAATTTTAATGTACAGCATGTGATTTTTGAAGTTTACATGTAAAGTCATTTTACAGTGTAGGTGAAATAATGTTTGTCATATTTTGAGATGTATCCTGCAAGTCATGTTTTTGAGTGAATGTTTTATTCAAAGTACATGGCAGACAGTCTTTTACAATAAAAGGAAAAGAATTTTTTGTTTCCTCTAGATGTACATTTATCAACCTAATTTTCTTAAAAAAGAGATTTCACCCCAATCTGGTTATGTGAGTTCATTGCCCTAAACTGTGCTGATTGTTTTTAATCAAGCTATACATTCCCCGCCTAGATCATGTATCTGCTAACTTTTCTGCATTTTCTGAAAGGCATCAAGCTTAAGACATTAGACTTGCTTAGAGTAGGTTATTCACTTACCCGCTGTGCTAAAGCTGTGCCTTGAAATTTTTTGTTTAAATCATGAGATAATTTTTGTAGGCAGTTTCAGAAAAGAAAAAAAAAATCTACCCTTTAATTATTACTTACGACTCAACAAATCTCTCTGCCCTACTACCTTTTTAAGTAACTTTACTTCAGGGCTATCCAGACTGCAAGTTGTGCCCAATGTTTGTGGATTCATTTCACAGAATCTTTGGAAGCCAGCAGCTATGCCATTCCTACTACTGTCTACTGATTTCACATAGATTTGTTATCCTCGGCAGCCGATGTTAACACCACCATAACATAGTTGTCAAATTCATATTGTATGTGTTTAAATTAATTGATACTATGATTTGGTTTTTCCTCCTGCACCATCAATTCTGACATCAAATCAGTTTTCATGTTTTGAAGTTCTACTGTGGTGTCTTTCACCCAAGACGACAAAAGCAAGACCCTGAAGTAAAGATAGGTACACATGCATTATTTGAGTAACTATTTCCTTTGTGGCCAATCTGTATATGCTTTTAGAAGTTTACAAATTGCTTTTATTTTTGTCTATGACAGTCCCTGTCATTTATTTCTGTTGATAAACTATTTGGACAGAGTAAGAAGTTTGCCCTGTATCTCCTAGTGCTAACAATACACTCCAGTCATGAGCCGGGCTTTACAAAATAAAGCACTTTGATGACTCACAAGATGACTCCTTTATTCCTCTGTCTCAATTGTGTTTCTCTCTGTTCCAAACGAATTTTAAATACTCAGTACTGAGTGTTCCTTTAAGCAATTCTTGAAAAGTAAAAGTAAAATGGAATATTTTTAGTTTCTTGAGCCCTGCCTTCAATTTATAAACTATTTTATCAGTAAGTAATAGAAATTTCCATGACAAAATTGACTTACTAAAGGTGGACAAGCAGAGGGAAAAAAATCTTTTTCACAAATAACCTATGAAGTCATATCGTTATATTTTTAGGTTTGATTGATCTTAGTTCTGTGTGTATCAGCATTTTTTCAAACTTTATTGCAATATCATTAGTGGCTTTTTTATGGCATTCCACTTTATGCCAGACTAACACACATTTTGGCTATAGCATTTGTTTTGAAAACTCATGTTTGTTCTAACGTGATTGATAATTAGAGACTAATTTGATTATAAAGCACATTTCATGTTGCTTATGTGTAGTTTGGTCCGCAAGGAACATTAGGCAGAAAACTGCATGCACCTGAACTGAAACTGATCTTGTATAGGGGTACACAGGACACCCAAACTTCAGACACCTACTGTCACCTCAGTTCACCACACGCAATTTGTCACATTTATATCTGGAGTTACAACTTTTTTGCCTGATATCAGATCATCTTCCTTCTCTTGATAGTACCCCAAAAGCTGCTACCCTTCTGATATCCACACCCACAAGGTGTGCCTCAGATATTTTTCAAGGTAACTTACCCTATTTATTTTGGTATTTATATATTTCCTAACTATTTACCAGGTGTAAAACTGTGCTATGGCTTTTATGGGGTTCTTTTTAACATATAACTTATGAAATTTGGGGGTGTTGTTCCCATAGTCCTATTTTTCTCATAAACTGTATGATTTCAGTTGTGCAATTTTGCTTAGAGCAGTGGTTTCTAGAAACATACCTATTGCATTATTGCAGAATTGACGTGGTCATCAGGGAACTTTAATTCAGTTTTGGGGTGTGTGTGTGTGTGTTGTGTGTGTGTGTTTTAAATGTGGACATTCATTTTCCTTTCCTTTTGGTAATTTAAGTTCCTGGATTGAATTCACAATAGTCCCAGAAAAATTAGTTCTTTCAAATTCTTAATTCTTACTACAGCATTTTTAGAAATGGTGGTAAGAGTTAAGTGCAAGAGATTAGGAGCTATATTTAATGAAGTGGCGATGTATATCCTATGTAAGTATATGTAACGTGACCAAGAGGTTGAACATAGACTTGGCACCACAGCACACGGCCTTTCACAGAATTTCTGATTAGCACAAAATCAGTGATTATAGTGACGACATGTACGTTCTTCTAGCTCTCAAAACAATTGGCCTCATTCCTTCCTGTCAACATCTTCCTCAGTAACATTGTTTTCAACCTCAGTCACACAATGTAGAGATTGCTATGTTAAAAACATAAAAACCATTCGTGAAGGCCAGAAACTCTGCTCTGCCTTTTGAATTCCTATGCTGCAATCACCAGCATAGCCTCGTTGCACCTCCAGCCAGCCTGGCTTCACGCCCTCTTTTTATTATTCAGAACTGGTGTCTTTAAATTACATATTAAGGAAGCACGCATAGTAAAGTAGCTCAGAAGACCAATGAAGTGTCCCAAGAAAATGACAGTTGGTAATTTTATGTAGCGTGATCATTGAAAGCTTTCATAAAATCCTAAGTTTAGTGGGTAACTTTTTATCTAAACTGAAGTTTTACCTAAACTTGTCTTCAGAAGTCCTGCCAAAGGGGCAGTTAGATGCCATCATGTGAAATTATCTCTCACTCTTCAACACTGTTTTTAGTTAAATTTCATAAAAGAAGAGACACAGGGTTAGAATTTCCTAGAATTCACTGTGATAGATTTGTTTTGTGTAATCCCACATGTGTTACAGATGAGGAAACCTTGGCCCAGAGAAGCCAAGTGACTTGTCCAAGGTCATATGGTAGACTGAGGCAAAGCCAAGATGAGAAGTTACCTCTCTATTTTAACTCAAAAGTGAAAGTTGGATGCATGACCAAGGACCTTGGACCCTCCAGGACGATGGGACCTCACCATCACCCTAATGAGAGTGAATCTGTATTATTTTGTTTTCCTATTTTTCTTTCTTAATTGAACACTATTTTTTTTAACTGTCACTTGACTTTTTAAAATCAGGGAGTCTTATTGGGTAATATAAAAATACTCATAGACCTAGTGAATGGCAATCTCTGGATGTGGCACTTGGAAATCTTTATCAGTTGAATGTACTTTCTAAGTGCAGGAATGGTCAGGTTTGGAAAACGCTGACTTAAATGATTAATACCTCCCATTGATCACTAATTTTAAATGCTTTCTTGTAATACATGTTTATCTCTCTCTTCCTCCCCCCACCTCCCTTTTCTGCATTATTTCCTAATATATGAACAAGGTAGCTTCTAGTTGGTAAGAACAGAAGTCAGCAAACCACAGCCTGAGGGCTAAATCCAGCCCTCTGCATGATTTTTTATTGTAAATAAAGTTTTATTGGAGCACAGGTGTGCCCATTAACTTAGTATTTTCTCTGGGGCTTTCAAGCTACGGTGGCAGAGTTAGTGGTTGTGACAGACAACATAGCCCACACAGCATTTACTACCTAGCTCTTTACAGAAAAAAAATTACTGACCCCTGAAATAGAGACTCGTTTTAATATTACAAAGCAGTTTCTGCAAAACCATGGGCTTTACCACAGTTTCTTCGTGTTGATCTTTGTCCATGATATGATATAAAAGAAAGTTTAAATAGCACTTCAAGACTTGTCAGCAAAATTGAATATTAAAAGCCTGGCGTGTTTTAGAATTGAATAAACTTTAATACCGCTGTCATAAATACATCCACGGTAATTGACTGATGAGTGGCTAGTTCTGGGGTCCCTTGATTTTCAAATCAGGATGATAAGCTTGGGGGCTTCATTTTTTGGTTTGTTTTGTTTTTGTTTTCATTATAACGATGTGGGGTACAATTCAGGGTTAGGTGTACAAATGTTGATTATGCAGGGACCCGTGTTGAAGAGGTGTGCCCCTACCTCCCCAGCAGTTTCCCTCAACTGCCAATCCCACCCCTCCTCCCTGACAGTTTCCCGCTACTGCCAATCGCTTTCTTATAGTAGTATAATTGTTCAAGGTCCACTTATGAGTGGGAACATATGGTACTCTGTTCTTTGCTTCTGTGATAGATCACTAAGTATGATTGACTCTAAATCCATCCAAGTTGCTGCAAATCCATATGTTTGTCCTTCTTTATGGCTGCATAATATTCCATTGTGTATATGTACCACATTTTTTTTATCTAGTCCAGCTTCAATGGGCAACATGGTTGGTTCCATGTTTATGCTATTGTGAATAGAGCTGCAACAAACATACGTGTGCAGGTATCGTTTTTGTAGAATGATTTGAGCTCTTCCAGGTATATTCCCAGTAAGGAAATTGCTGGGTCATATGGAAGGTCAATTTCTAGTTCTTTCAGAAACCACCACACTGTCTTCCAAAGAGGTTGCACTAGTTTGCATTCCCATCAGCAATGTAGAAGCGTTCCTTTTTCTCTGCATCCTCGCCAGCATCTGTTGTTGTTTTATTAATGATGGCCACTCTTACTGGGGTTAGGTGGTATCTCATCCCATTCATGTTTTTTGCTCACTTTTTAATGGGGCTGTTTGTTTTTTTCCTTTTGGCGCATTTGAGTTCCTTATAGATCCTAGATATTAGACCTTTGTCAGATATACGGTTGGCAAATATTTTTTTCCCATTCTTGGGGCTGTCTCCCTGCTCTCTTGATGGTTTCTTTTGCTTTGCAGAAGCTCATTAGTTTGATGAGGAAAAAAAGAACTCCTAAAGGTTAGAAAGCAACTTTCTAGTGGCTCCTTCTAATTCCTTGTATATGCTGCTCTTAACTAGTGTGCATATTTACTTTAATTAAATTCCTTGTCTTCAGAATCTTTCAAAATATGGCTAATAAAACACCACCATGTGATTATCTCATGTACACATCAAGTTTCAAGATGCTCTGATTGTGTAAAAATAAGCTATATTACTGTATTGTCACATCTGTTCCTGGAGATCTGTATTGTCCACAGTGAACTTTGACCTTCCATCTGGAAGCAAGACTTCTTTTTTTTTTTTAGTTAAAGCATATTTTTTCTGCTTAACTTACAGAAATGTGTTGCCCAGTGGTATTCAGTGCATTCATCTTATAGTGGCAAACTCGCATACAACGTGGTTTTATGCTTACCTACTAAATGTTTCCACATTGTGTTTGTTCACCCTGGGTAAGAGCTTGGCAAAAAAGATATCAGGGTTTCTTTTAAGCATATTTGAAAAAACAAGATTTTTCCTTCATTTGCAGTGGAGGCAGGATTTCTTTAATTTCACTAAAGTGGTTGCAACTCACTACTTTCAATAGCCATTGAAGAAAGAAGTGTTGAACTTCCCAGCCCTGTGAGGACTGGTGTTAGGTAAGTTATACTAGGGTTTCTCTACCTCGTACCATCAATATTTTGGACTGGATCATTCTTTACTGGAGGCATTGTTGCATTGTAGGATATAGCAGCATCTCTAGCCTTTATCCAGTTGATGCCAGTAGCACCCTCCCACCTCAGTTCTGACAACCAAATATGTCTACCAGATGTTCCCTGAGGGACACAGTGCCACTCTGCAAGGACTGAAGGACTTGGCTCAGTTTGACTTAGGACCAAAAGGAAGACTTATTCTTCCTTCCAAGAGGACAAATCTGATTCTTATATGTGCAGAGCTGCTATATATCCACAGTAGTGCATATTAAAACCACCTGGGGAGATTTTAAAACTCTCCATGCCCAGACTCTAAACCAGTTAAACCAGAATCTCTGAGAATGGGGCTCAGGTATCAGTATTTTTTAAAGCTACCCAAGTGACTCCTGAAGTTATACTGCCTTTTAAATTTGTTTTTTAGTAAAATGCTGTGGTGGTTACTTTAAATTATTATCAGTTACTAGTGAAGTTGACTGTCCACGAAACCCATTTAGAAAAGGGTCATAGCTTTTCAGTCAGTTTGTTAAAATCCTGTAAAAACAGATGGTTGAGTTCTTCAACATATATGACATTTTATTTTCTCAAGGAACAATTTCACCACAGACCATTCCCAACTTTTGATAGTTCAACTTACGATTTTTTTACTTTAACAATGACATAAAAGCAATATGCATTTGGTAGAAACCGTATACTTCAAGGTCCCACGCAACCATTCTGCATTTCACTTTTAGCATAGTGTTCAATAAATTACACAAGCAAACCAACATTTTATTATAAGATAGGCTTTGTGTTAGATGATTGTGCCCCATTGAAGGCTAATGTAAGTGTTCTGAGCACGTTTGAGGTAGGCAAGACTGAGCTATGATGTTAGGTATGTTAGGTGTATTAAATGCATTTTTGACTTAGGATATTTTCAACTTACAATGAGTTTATCAAGACAAAACCCCATCATAAGTCAAGGAGCATATCTATCTCTATACACACTTTTGAATATTTTTGCCTTCAGGCAGTATTAGTTAAGGGTATTGTGGCAACTGATATGTGCTGTTTTTACTTAATTTTACCAAGATCATACTGCTAAAGCATAAGAAATTGTTTGGGCTGTGTTTACCTAGCGTTTTTCTCTTTGTGCTTCCTAGTAGCCTTTAGTGCCTTAGACGGCCTCAGATTTTTTTTCCCATTAAATTCCAGAAGGGAGCGTCCTTCTGTTTAGTTGTACATATATATCTCCAAACCAGACTTTGACCAGACAAAAGGAGGAAGTTTTTACTTACTTCCTAAGCACAGACCCATTCTTTTTCTATTCACTCCCCCCCACCACAGTTTTTTTTTGTTTGTTTGTTTGTTTCAGATTGTGGAGTTTATTTAGTGAAAGCTAGCAGGTCTTTCTAAGTTTCTATAAATAAGTAAATAGCCACACAGTACATAGGACATGTTATGGCAATGAATGCAGATGCACTTCAGGGCAAGCAAAGCAGAATATCCAACATGCCAATCAAACACTAAATGTTTAACTGTGAAACCTTTTTTGGTTTTAATATTTTCCCACATGAACTTAATTTTGAATTAAATAAAATGCCAACTGAGCATTTTGACCAACAAGAAGCAAAGATGCTAAAATATACAAATAAATTATGTGTATTAAACATAGCTCTGATAGACCAGACTCAGGGCATTTGGAATTTGGTGGCTGGGCACAATTGACTGTGCCTTTGTGGAGGCAGGATGCATATACTATGGGTGTACAGATGTTCCTGGCTTCTTTTGGTCTTGATGATTTCAAATGTTATATAAAATGATTTTTTAAATCATCAATATGGGGAACTTTAGTTTTGTCAAGGTCTGTGCATTGTGCTCTACAGTTTATGAAGCATTTTCCTTCACATTTTCTCATTTAAATCTCATACCCATGGTTTTATTTTCATTGTTATTCTCCTTCTGGAAATACTGAAAGTAGTAAATCACAGGGCCTGGTCTTCAGCTGTCTCACCTAACAACAACAGCTCTTTATACTACATCATACGACCTCTACTTTCAAATTTTGCAAAACATGAGATGTTCTATTTCTTTAAATGCATGTGAAGTCAAACTGCTTACTATAAGTTTGTACTTCATCTGGTTTTTAAAAATTATTTATTTTGAGTCGGTCTCACTCTGTTGCCCAGACTGGAGTGCAGTGATATGATCACAGCTCACCACAGCCTTGACCTTTTATGCTCAGGAGATCCTTCTCAGTCTCCTAAGTAGCTGGGACTATAGGCACATACCACTATGCCTAGCTAATTTTTTTTATTTTTTGTAGAGGCGAGATTTTGCTATGTTGCTTAGGCTGGTCTTGAACTTCTGGACTCAAGCAATTCTCCTGCTTTAGCCTCCCAAAATGCTGAAATTACAGGCATGAGCCACTGCACCTGGCCTTCATCTGATTTAGACAGTCATATTTTGTTTGCTTTGTTAATAGCTTTTGTTGAAACCTGTTAACTTCTGGACTTGCCTCTACAGTGTTCCCAGAGACCAGATAAATATATTCTATCAAATTCTAATCTAGGTGTGGCTGAGAAGGTATTTTGTAGACGTATTTTATAGATCTATAGTCAATTTACTTTAAAGTAAATTTATTAGAGATAACCTAAATGGGCCTGATCCAATTAATTGAAGGATCTTAAGAGCAAACCTGAGGTTTCCCAAAAGAAGAAATTTTACTTATGGATAGTAGCTTCTGCTTATGCCTGAGAATTTCAGTCTGTCCCTGACAGTCTAACCTGTGGATTTCAGACTTGTCTAATCACCCCCGCAATCACATAAACTAATCCCTTGACAATATAAATCTCCTACTGGTTGGAGCTCTTGACTAGCACAGCCTTTCTGATGCTCCAGAGCTTTTTCAATAACAAGTGAAATACATATTCTGGAATGGTGAAGTAAAAACCTCTGAGCTCTGTCTCAGGAGACCTAACTGCCACCAGCATGTCTCTACTGACCTCTGAAAAGTTCCATCACTTTTTTTAAGTACTCAAAACCAACATTGATGGGCAGCAGAAAATAGCTTTTGCCATCATTTCCATTAAGGATGTAGGGCAAAAATATGCTTGTGTGTTGTTGAGAAAAGCAGACATCAACCTAACCAAGAGGGTAGAGGAGAGTATGTCTCATACACAGTGGTAGTGGGGGAACAGTAAATAGAAACTATCTTTGAGGAAGCCTATATGTTGAACTTACTATATGTTGGACTTACTAAGATAGTGACTTTAAATTTAGCTATTTTAAGTATATTTTCAAAACTAGGAAATCATGCCTAAGGAATTAAAGGAAAGTATAAGACTTAAAAATAAAGAACATCAGTACAGAGGTAACAATTATATAAAAAGATCCATAGAGGCTCAGTAGATGAAAAGTACAATAACTGGAGTGAAAAAATTACTACAGGGGCTCAAGGAGATTTGAACTGGCAAAAGAAAGAAAGCAAACTTAAAGACAGGTCATTCGAGGTTATTCAATCTAAGGGGGTGGGGGGAAGGAAAATAAAGAGAGCCTTAGAAACTGATGGGATCAAACATACCAATATATAAATAATGGCAGTTCCAGAGGAAGAGGGGAGAGAGAGAAAGAAGCAGAGGAAATAATGACCAAAAACTTCTTAAACCTGATGGAAAAACAATTATTTCCAAAAATACTGAACAAACTTCAAGTATGATAAATTCAAAAAAATCCACATCTGGACGCATCAGAGTCAAATTAGCAAAAGACAGACAAAAAGGGAATCTTAAAAGCTGCAAGAGAAAGTGAGCTCATCATGTACAAGAGATCCTCAAATAAGATTTTCAGCTGACTTTTCATCAGAAATCATGAAGCCCAGAAAGCAGTGATGACCCAAGTGCTGAAATATCAACCAATAATTCTATGTCCAGTAATACAATCTTTCAAAAAGGAAGGAGACATTAAGTCATTTCCAGATAAATGAAGAGAATTTGTCACTAATGGGTCTGCCCTAAATAAATACTAAATGAGGTCCTTCAAGCTGACATGAAAGGACAGTAGACAGTAATTCAAGTGCACATTAAGAAATAGCACCAATAAAGTCACATAGTAAATTGAAAGGATAGAATAAATGTAATTTTTACCTTTTAAAAAATCTGATTTAAAAGAAAATGGCATAAAGTAATATCACTGATGGGCTCATAAGGTATAAGCATGTGATTTGCATGGCAATAGCACAAAGGAGGCAGAGGGAATCGAGCTATAATGCTGCAACATTTTTGAATGCTAATAAAAATATATTGGTGTTATCTGAACTACACTGTTATGATGTAAATTGTGATCTCCAGGGCACTCACTAAGAAAATACCTCAAAAGTATACTAAAATAACAAGGGAATTAAAATGGTATACTCAAAAATATCTGTTAAACACAAAAAAGGCAGCACTGGAAAAATAGAGGAACAAGGACACATAAGACATACAGAAAACAGCAAATGACAGGTGTAAATCTTCGTAATTATATTAAACATAAATGGATTAAACACTCCAACCAAAAGGCAGACATTGGCAGAATGAATTTTTAAAAAATTAGTCCAGCTAAATGCTATCTATAGGAGACATGTTTTAGAATCAAAGACAAATCCATTGAAAATAACAGGATGGAAAAGATTTACCATGAAAACAGTAATCAAAAAAAGGAAAAGTTGGGGTGGCTATATTCATTATCAGACAAACAGACTTTACAAAATTATTACTGGAGACAAAGAAGGACATTTCATAATGATAAAAGGGCAATCAATCAGGAAGATATAACAATTGTCTACCTTACAACAGAACCTTAGGAACTTGAGTCTTAAGCTGATAGAATTAAAGTAAGAAATAGATAATTCAACAATAATATTTGAAAACCTTAATATTCCACTTTCAATAATAGGTAAGACAACTAGGTAGAACATAACAAGTAAATAGGAGACTTGAACACCACTGTAAACCAAGACGATCTAAGAGCTATCTGTAGAACACTCCACCCAACAGCAGTAGAATAACATTCTTCACAAGTGTCATAGAACATTTCCAAGACAGACTATATTTTAAGCCATAACACAAGCCTTAATGAATTAAAAATAAATTGTAAAAGAATTAAAAGCATACAAAATATGTTCTCTGACCAAAATAGAATAAAATTAGAAATCAGTGACAGAGGGAATTTGGGGAAAATTAACAAGTAGAAATATGTGGACATTAAATAACATGTTCTGAATAACCAGTGTGTCAAAGAAGAAATCACAAGAAAATTATAAGACACTTTGAGGTTAATGAAAACAAAAGTACACATGCCAAAACTTCAGTTAAAATTATGCTTGGGGAGAAATTTTTAACTGTGAGTACTTATATTAAAAAAGAAAAAGTATCAAATCAACTTGATGAAAGGTCCTTTCTTCTGTAAATATGGAGTATTACATTAATTTAATCAGGTTCATAAACAACCTGATAATCTTAGTAGATGCAGAAAAAAGAACCTGACAAAGTTCTTTCATGATAAAACCCATTCAACAAACTAGGAATAAAGGGGAACTCAACTTCTGTGACATTTATGAAAAACTCACAGCTACCATCACAGTTAATGATGAAAGACTGAATACTTTCCCCCCTGACATCAAGAGTAAGACAAGGATACAAACTCTTGCCACCCCTACTCAGCATTTATCTTTATTAGATTGGGCTGCTATAACAAATTATCATAGACTGTGTGACTTAAATAACCAACATTTATTTTTCATATTCCTGGAGTCTGGAAGTCTGAGATCAGGTGCCAGCATAGTTTGGTTCTTGTTGAATGCCCTTTTCCTGGTTTACAGAGAGCTGTAGAAAAAGGCAAAATGTTCTCTAGTTGCAGGTGACATGATTTTGCCTGTAAGAAAATTTTAAGGAATCCACTTAAAAACAAAACAAAAAAACTCATGCAGCAAAGAAACTCAGATTGCAAAATATAAAATTGCAAAGATTGCAAAATATAAAAGCAATCTACAAAAAGCATTTTATTTCTATACTAGCAACAAACAATCTGAAAATTAAGGACAACTATATGTACAATAGCATCATAAAAATTTTAAATTTGGGAATAAATGTAAAACATGTACACTGGAAACTATAAAACATCATTGAAAGAAATTAAAAGAAAACCTAAATAAATGGAAAGACATTTCATACTCCTAGAGGGTATGACATCTTTAAGGTGGCAGTATTCCCCCAAACTGATCTACATATTCAATCCAGTCCTTGTCAAAATCCCTGTTGGCTGCTTTGCAGAAATTAACAAGCTGAACCTAAAATTATATGGAAATACAAAGGACTTAGCCAAAATCTTAAAAGAAAAACAAAGTTGGAAGATTGACAATTTTAGATTTCAAAACTAACTACAGAGATACAGTAATCAAAACAATGTGAATTGAAATAAATATATAAATCAAAGAAATAGAATTTAGATTTCAAAAATAACCCTTATAATTATGATCAATCGACTTTTCACATGGATGCTAAGACAATTTCAATGGGTGAAGAAATAATCTCTTCACAAATGATACTGGATACCACTGTATACTCGCATGCAATAGAATGAAATTGGACCCCTGCCTCACATCATATACAAAAAGTAGTTTATAATGCTCCAAAGACTTAAATGTAAGAACTAAAACTATAAAACTCTTAGAAGAAAGCATAGGTATAGCTATGACTCGAATGGCTATAATTACAAAGCAAATGTTGGTGAAGATTTGGAAAAATTGGTATATCCATACACTGCCTGAGAGAATGGAAAATGGTGCAGCCACTTTGGAAAGCAGTCTGGCTGTTCCCTGAATGGTTAAGCATAGTTTACCATATGACTCAGGAATTCCACGCTACGCGTATACCCAAGAGAAGGGCTGCATTACTTCCAGAAGCCCTTGGTGAGCATCTATTCTCTTGCCTTTCCAGGCATGGAGGCTGCCTGCAATGTGGGCTTGTGATTTCTTCCTTTATTATCAAAGCCATCAGTGTAGCATCTTCAAATCTCTCTCTGACTGCTTCTTTCTTTTCTTTTTTTTTTTTTTTGAGTTGGAGTCTCACTCTGTCGCCCAGACTGGAGTGCAGTGGCCGCTCCCGGCCACCGCAGCCTCGACCTGCTGGGCTCCAGCGATCCTTCCGCCTCAGCCTTCCGAGTAGCTGGAATTACAGGCATGCGCTACCACGCCCAGCTGATTTTTGATTTATTGTAGAGATGAGGTCTCGCTGCCCAGGTGGGTCTCGAACGCGCGGGCTCAGGCAATCCACTCACCTCAGCCTCCCAAAGGCGCGGGATTACAGGCTGAGCCATCGAGCCCGGCCTGACTGTGCTTCTATTGTCATAGCTTCTTGATTAAATTGGCTTGGAGTCTGTCTAGTTTGTTTTTTTTTTTTCTTCAGAGAAAAAGAATTTTGATTAGCAGATTTGGTCTACTGTTTTGTTTTCAATCTCATTAATCTGTGCACTTATCTTTATTATTACCTTTTTGTACATTTTTTTTTTTGAGGTGGAGTCTCACTCTGTCGCCCAGACTACTGGAGTCCAGCAATCCTTCCGCCTCAGCCTTCCGAGTAGCTGGAATTACAGGCATGTGCTACCATGCCCGGCTGATTTTTTGATTTATTGTAGAGATGAGGGCTTGCCAAGTTGCCCAGACAGGTCTTGAACCCGTGGGCTCAGGCAATTCACTCACCTCAGCCCCCCAAAGCGCGGGATTACAGGCTGAGCCACTGAGTCCAGCTTGCACATTCTTTTGGTTTATTTTGCTGTTCTTTTTTCTAGATTTTTAAATTGGAAATTTTATTTATTTTCATTTTTTAATTATACTTGGCATAGATGCTTAGACCAATTAACTTTTTTCAGGACATCCAGGCAAAAAGATGAAATGATACAGAGAGGCCCACTTGTCAAGGAACTGACATCACTTCCCAGTGGATTTTTGTCCTGTCAACAACCATGTAAGTTGCTACCTCAATCGAGCCTTTAAGTGAGCCCATAGTATTGGGTGACAACTTAATTGCAGCTTCATGAGAGACCTTTAGACAGAGACACCTAGCTAAGCTGCTCCTGGATTCCTGACCCACATAAACTGAGATAATTTGTTTGCTATTTTAAGCCACTAAATGTTGGGGTAATTTGTCACACAGCAATAGATAACAATCACAAGAATTTCTCAAAGTTGATTATCCCATGTTAATTTTTAGGGTACTCTCCCAGTTGGTCCTTTCTGTTTCTGGTGAAATAAACATAACATAAAATTTACCATCTTAACTTTTTAAGTGTGCAGCAGCGTTACATACATTCACATTGTTATGCAACCAGTCTCCAGAACTCTTTTCATCTTACAAAACTGGAACTCTATATCAATTAAACAACTCCCATTTCTTCTGTTTACCCAGTCCCTGACAACTACCATTCTACTTCCTGTCTCTATTAACTTGACTACTCTAGGTACTTCATATAAGTGGAATCATGTAGTATTTACCTTTTTTGTGACTAGCTTATTTCATTTGGCATAATGTTCTCAAGCTTCATCTATGTTACAGCATGTGGCATATTTCCTTTCTTGTTAAGGCTGAATAATAGTTCATTGTATATAAATTCCACATTTTGTTTATCAATTTGCCCTTTAATGGACTTGGGTTATTTCCCCCATTGGCTGTTGTGAATAATGTAGCTATGAACATGGTTGCCAAATGGTCTTTATAATGGGTGCGTGCAGAGGTTTGTTTTGTTTTTACCGCCGAAACTTTTCCTAGATTATGGCTCTAAATATTAGTTCAGTTCCATCACTTTGATCTTTTCCACGTCTCCTACTTTGTCTATCTTCCCTTAATCACTTTTTCCAAGACCCTTTGTATATCTTTCTTTACCCAATTTCCTGTCTCTTGGGGGTTTTTCCCTAGTTTTCTTCAATATCCTGTTTTTCTACTTATAGGTAGTATGAGCATCATGGTATTCTCTGTCTCCTGATAGTGTTGAAGGTCTAGATCATGTGTGGCTTCATTTCCTCTCCTTGTTGGATTTATGGGCATTTGGGGAGTGTACATGGGAATGTTCAGAGTTAGGTAGCCACCATTGCCCTTCATATGGAAGTTCCAATGAGCTTTAAATGTTACAATTCCTCAAGGTTTGGACCTGGGTCCTCTGCTCACTGTATAAAACTGTTTGAGTCAATCTCAGCCACTTTTATAACTCCAGTTTTCAACTAAGCATTATTAACTCCTACTTATATATCTCCTGCCCGTATATCTCCTTTGAAGTCCAAAACTTTAGCCAATTACCTGTTCAATCTCTCTCTCTCTCTCTCCCTCTCCCTCCCCCCCCCCCCCTCCAGGATCTTACTGTCACCTAGGCTGGAGTGCAGTGGCATGATCGTGGCTCATCGTAGCCTCAGCCTCTAGAGCTCAAGCAATTTTCTTCTACCTCAGCCTTCCAAAAGCTGGGACTACAGGCACATACCACCATGCCCATCTAATTTTTTCTTTTTTTGTAGAGACAAGATCTCACTATGTTGTCCAGACTGGTCTCGAATTCCTGGGCTCAAGCACTTCTCCCACCTCAGCCTCCAGAAGTGCTGGGATTATAGGTGTGAGCCACTGCACCCAGCCCTATTCAGTCTCTTCACTTGCTGTTTCAAAGACCCTGCAATCTCAAACTAATTCACACTATTATCTCTCCTAAATCTAAGCTTCCTCTAGTGTTTCCTATCACATCTGTTTAGGTACATAAGCCAAAATTTTGGGAGTCATTCTTCTCCAACCTCAGTTTCATCATGCATCTTCCAAATTCAAGAATACCACACCCAGTCAGGCATGGTGGCTCAAGCCTGCAATCCCAGCACTTTTGGAAGCCAAGGTGAGAGAACTGTCTGAGCCCACGGGCTCGAAACCAGCCTGGGCAACATGATGAGACCTCATCTCTACAGTAAAAATAAAAAAATTAACCAGGCGTGGTAGCGCACACCTATAGTCCTGGCTATTTGAAAGGCTGAGGCGAAAGGATCGCCTGAGCCCAGCAGGTTGACGCTAGGGTGGCCGTGAGCGTGCCACTGCACTCCAGCCGACTGAGTGAGACTCCAACTCAAAAAAAAAAAAAAAAGAATATCATACCCTCCTAATTCTCCATCCTAAATATCCCTCAGAGCCATAATTTTTTTCTATGTCCACCACCTTAGTGCCCATAGAGCATCCAGAGTCCACGCAGTTACTTAAGCCAGAAAATTGGGAACATTCATTACTCATTTTTCTCCTCACTACCATATACAATCTATCAGCAAGTCCTACTGGCTCTTCTTTCAAAATATCTGATTCCATTGACTTTCTTCTATTTGCAATGCTACCAAACAAGTCCAAGCCATCATCTCCTCTCACTGTCCTCTTGTTAAAAGACATATGCTCCCTTCTTCCTAAAAGTAAATCAAAGTATATCATTCACATATTTCAAACCTTTCAATGCTAGCTACTTGGAAGGCTGAGGCAGAAGAATCACTTGAGACCAGCAGGTCAAGGCTGTGGGGCCATGAGCGTGCCACTGCACTTCGGCCTAGGCAACAGAGTGAGACTCCAAATCAAAAAAAGAGAGAAAGGGAAAAAAAAAAAAAAACAGAAACAAAAACAAAACTCTTCAATGGCTTCCCATAGTACTTAGAATAAAATCCACATTCCCCACATGTCCTTCAAGACTTAAGTCATCTTGCCTTTTGCCTTTCTTAGATTTTACCTATCCCCCTCCCCAAAGCTCCTTCTGTGCTCCAGCTATACCTGATTTATTTCTGTTACTCAAGCAAGCCAAATTCTTCCCAACCTAGTGTCTTTGTCTTTACTCTTCCCACATACTGGAATGTTCTTCTCTGGGTCCCTCCCATGACTCATACTGGACATACTGTGAAACGGAGGCTCTTCCATTATCATCTGTCATGACACTCTGTCTACTTCCATTGTAATCCATCTCATGGTCTTTTTTTTTTTTTTCATGTATGTTGGTTTACTTTTTTAGTTTTAGTTTTCTGTATGGTCCCTGCTTTAAGGTGGAAGTGTAGGTGTCATGGGTACACTTATGCAAGGCATTTATGCCATCATGGGGAGACAAAAAGTTGCCAGGAGGAAGTGGTGCTGTCTAGAGTTTGACATCTAAAGGATCATGTGCCAGAAGAGGAGGTGGAGTAGCCCATATGAAGGGACTGTTTGAGCAGAGAATGGCAGATGGAGAGGCTTGAGACAGCATAGCACTTTCAAGTGGTTTCCGTTGGGGGGCATAAGAAGTTGGAGGCAGAGAGTATTAGGAGACTGAACAAGATGAGACAGCATGCACTGGATCACGTCTGCAAATGATGGTGCTTGGAATTTACCCCCCTTTGACATAGCAAATTCCTCTGGTAGGATTTTATCCTACATACACATTCAAATGTGAAATAATGTCTGCACATTCACTGAAGCACTGTTTGCATGAGCACTAAATGTGCTGACATTGAAATGATCTGTCCAAGATACACTGACAAATAAGAAAACAAAAAAACACACAACAACAAAAACATGTTACCCAACAGTGTATAAAAGATAATTCCATGTGTGTTTTTAATGTGTGCATGTGTGTGTGTGTGTATTATGCTGTAGATACATAGAGTATCTCTGGGAGAAAACACAGGAAATCAGTTTCAGTGCTTGCCCTGGGGATAGGAGTACGTAACTGAAATTCAGAGATGAGTCAGAGACTTCCTCTACAATATGCTCCCTTTTATACCTTTTGCATGTATGTAACTAACTCAAAATACAAATTAAATCATGACCCTTAAAAAAAAAATGATGATACTGAAATTGAGAGGCAGACCTTTGACTTCCAGAATGTTCTTTGTCATCACTTGGAGCGTTCAATATCTCCCTTGTTCTGGGATTTTGTTTCCATTAAAATAAAGGAGCCAGAGGTGGGGGAGCTGGGAAGTCACCTAAACAACCCACCTCTGCCTACATTCACTGAAACCCCCTCCAAGTGAACAAGCAGAGCTGTTCTCAGATGTTATTACATGTGTTATTAATACAGGTGTTATTTCTCAGAGCTTGTTCTGGGGTGGTGGAAGTGGTCAGGTGTTGATGCTTCGAAGGGCATTCAAAGGAAACAGAGGTCAGGAAGACGTCCACAAAGTAGTCCAAGCCCACAGATAGGTTAGTTCTCCTTTCTCATGGTGCTTGTGCTCCTGGAAGCCTCTGCCTGCATATTAAGCCAATGGGATAATGAGTTACATTCTCACTTCCACATTCTCAACACCCCAAAGCAGAGTTCATAAATCTGGTAACACATCCAAGTGATGATTAGTCGATTGGTTGGACAGTCTTGTGGCTGAAAGGAATCACAAGAGGTGGTGATGGTACCAGATGTAGATTCACCTCGTCATTATTCTTTGAGGGAAAGTTCATTCAGCATTTGTAACTTTAGTTGTAAAAAAATAGAATATTGAGGCTTCCCCCTTGGCTCTTTGTTCTCATTTTTATTTTCTCACTTATTTTCATGTATTTGTTATTCCCCAACTATAATTCTCACGGGGCAAAAACAATTGAGATGTGTGACTCAGATGTCAACACCAGCCCCAATGTTTGTGCAGGGAGCAGCCTTAACAGTCAGCAAAGGGAGAAAGTAAGTGCTGCCAAGAAACAAGAGCTCTAGATGAAAGGGAAAGGTAGACCTCCAGGACTTGATTATACAGAATGTACATCATAATCTCATTTAATTGTTACTGGGTTCCTACCTAGCCTATTAAGCTTGTGTGAACCACTGACATTGTAAAAAGTCAATGAACTATAGAAGCTTACAGGCTAGCATGAAAGATAACGGTAACATCCTACCAGAACTATAGAGGAGTAAGACAATTCTACAGCATCTGTGATATTGTACCCATCTATCATATTAGAGGATTGTTTAAAAATGGATTCAGTTATTCCTTTTAATTAATAAATTAGAAATATCTGATGAGTACCCAAAGTCCTGAATGATCTGGGGGACATAAACACCTACCATGTCTAAGTGTATAACATGCATTTTCTCATGTAATCATTAAAATAACCATAAGCTGCAAAATATTATACTCCTTTCTATGTATATGGAACTGAAGCTCCAAAGCCTGTCCAGGGTCCTGCTGCAGAGTGGGAATTCAACTTCAGATTTAAATAGTGTTTGAAGTCTGTGCTTTTACCATGGGATATGAAAGAAGAAGAGCCACAAGGCTTTGCTCTTGGAATTTGGAGTGTGCGGAGAAGACATATATCTATTCTTCATAGACAGCAAGCAAAGGACAGGGATCCAGGCCTTTATTGAGATGATATCTTACTCCTCCTCTAATACCTAGGTATGTCAGTGTTCTGACTTCATGCTTCACTTTCATTCCTTCCTATTTATGAACCATATTATCAGAAAAGTGTCCCTCCCTCCCTCTCGTTCATTCTTCCTCTCAAATGTCTTTTCTTATATCTTCATATGATCACGCAGAGAAAGGTCAGCCATGTCTACTTTAACATGTCAGCACAAGATCAATGTTTGGGGGTTATGATTTGATTTGCAGGCAAGACAAGTTTATGTTCCAAGGTGGGTCACCAAATGGAATCAGATGAAGTGATGTCCTTTTGGTAGTTATAGAAAGCAACACACTGATGAGAAGGTTATAACTTTCTTTTTTTTTTTAATCAATATTTTTTATTATGATTTTGTGGGGTACAGTTAAGGGTTAGGTGTACAATTACTTTTCATTCAGGCACCCTGTTGATAAGAGGTGTTTTCCCATCCCCAGACAGATGTTTGCTACTGTTAATCCCATCCCCCTCCCCCCCATAGTTTCCCAGTACCGTCAGTCATTTTCTTATAGTATTACATTGGATGTTCAAGGTCCATTATATGAGTGAGAACATGTGATATTCGGATCTTTGTTTCTGTGAGAGGTTACTCAGTATTATAGACTCTAGTTCCTTCCAGGTTGCTGTGAGATTCATGATTTTGTTCTTTTTTATGGCTGTGTAGTATTCCATCGTGTATATGTACCACATTTTTTTAATCCAGTCCTCTTTTGATGAGCAGCATGGTTGTTTCCAGGTTCTTGCTATTGTGAACAATGCTGCGATAAACATATGTGTGCAGGTATCTTTTTTATAGAGTGATTCCAGGTAAAGATCCAACAAAGAAAGAGAACTACAGGCCAATATCTTTGATGAACATAGATGCTAAAATTCTCAACAAGATCCTAGCAAACCAGATTCAGCAATACATCTCAAAAATCATCCACCATGACCAAGTAGGCTTCATTCCTGGGATGCAAGGCTGGTTCAACATTCGTAAAACCATAAATGTAATTAAATTCATCAACAGATGTCAAAACAAAAACCACATGATCATATCATTAGATGCAGAAAAAGCTTTTGATAAAATCCAGCACCCCTTCTTGATAAAAACCCTTGAGCATCTAGGCATACGGGGAACATACCTCCAAATAGTAAAAGCCATCTACCAGAAACCCACAGCCAGCATACTCCTAAAAGGTTATAACTTTCTAGAACCAGTGGAACTGCCTCAGAAAGCCCAGGCTGTGGGGAAAAAAAGGAAGAGAAAACAAAGACATGTGAGGTGGTCTAGCTGATTGTTCACCCCACAAGTCAATCTTCCATTGAGAAGCTTTTTCCAGACAGATGATGTTAGAGACTCTAACCTCCAGTGACAGAAAAACAGCTTTCCAGTTCCTAATGCACACATAACTCTGATGAGTTTTCTGGTGGGATGAGAGTTTTATCTGAAGCTGTCTTAACAACATCTTTGATATATTTTTCTTCACCCTCACGTTGCCTCATCAATTTAACGTCTAGTCACTTGCTCAACGTCTTCCTGAAACATTTTTTGACTAATGGCTTTCACTTTAATTTTCTTCTAAAGTAAAATGTGTGTAGACCTTCTTTTGAAGGATTCTTCAGAGGATCTACAGTACAACTCAGAAAAATATAAACTGTTTTTGACTAGAAACTCAGGGGAAGTATGTTGATGAGTGTGCTCTGTCTTGGGGAGATGGAGGGATGGGGGTTAGGAAGAGTTCTTGAATTAACTCCCAGCCTCTTGAATGTAATGAATAAGTAATCCTTAGATATCTTATTAAATGAAAAGAGTTAAATAATGAAAATGTCCTTTAAAAAAAATAAGACAGGCATGGTGGAATGCTCCTGTAGTCCCAAATATTTGGGAGGCTGAGGTAGGAAGATCACTTGAGCCCCCGAGATTGAGTCCAGCCTGGACAACATATAAGACCCCATATCAAAGGAAGGAAGAAAGGAAAAAGAAAAAAGTTTAAAAAATAAGAAAAAAGGTGTCAATCCCATTAAACTATAAAGGTCATGAAGAGAAAACTTAAGGACATAATTTCCAAAACCACAATTTTTTTTTTTTTTTTGCTTATGGCTTAAATCAGCAACTTCTTCTCATTTTCAGAGGGTCCCTTTCCCACAGAGTCCCAGCTGCTCCCTGAGGAGAATTCCACTTAGCAAAGGCCAAACCCATCAACAAAGGTCAATGCTAGTGGTCCCCCACTGCAAAATTCTCTTGTCAAAATTTCAAGTGTAGATTAGATAACAGCATGTTTCATCAGCTAAAAATAAGAGTCCAAATGTAAATAAATTTTTATTCATCAAGAGTCAAAGTTATCTGAAAATAAGAGTTCACAGAATGCTTTTGCTGAATTGCACAGTGATAAATGATGTTCAGGCACTGCAATGTCCTAAAGGGCTTTATGACTCACCAAAGAATCACATAAATCATGGTTGGCTTGGCCTGTGTGGTGTGAATGTTATTAAGGCCTTTGAACACTTTTTTGAAATTAAGTGGTTTGTTTAGGGCATATTAATCAACTTAATCAGTAGTCTCCATTTCTCAGTCATTTGGGGGTTGGGTGTGGGGAGATTCTACAAGAAAAAGCAGCGACTGACCTCTTTTTTGTGATCACAAAACCTTTCACTCAGTCTGTCCAGTCATCTATCCAAACAACAAATCTTTATCGGTGCTGCCCTAGGTACTGGGAACACCAGGGTGCTTGCAATTCCTCTATTCACCCAACACCTTCCCTTCCCATCTATCCTTTTATCCTCCTGTTTCCAATCACTTTCCTGTATGGTCATTTGACCACAACTGTGAAATAAAAACATGCTCTATTTCTCTAAACTTCTCATAGGTACAAAAATTTACTAAAGGCTTAGGTGTGCAAATTTACCATTAAATGCTTAGGAGTGAGATTTGCCTAAATGCACAACTTCCTAGGCAAAGTATTAGAGGCTTTAATGAAACAAAGTATTCATTTATGCCCTACTTCTAAAAAGTCATATTTTTATGGTGATTTTATGCTCACAACCAGACAGACATCACTTCATTTGACTTTCACATATTCACCTTCCAGAACAAGATTCTCAATCTGCTGCTAAGATCCTCTTCCTGACGAAGGCTGCTTAGATGTTCCAAAATCTATCGAGTACTCTTTCAAAAATAAGTGTGAAAGGACAGACCGAGAGTGGGAAGCCACTTTTCTTGTTTTTAAACCCTGACACAATGATGAGAAAGTAAAAGCTATGCTTTTGGAGAAATGCACACTTTAGGTTAATTAATTTTACCGACTTGGTCTTTTCAGAAACAGACTTCCCGGTATCAGAAGTATCTCATAGTGACAATCAAGCTTTCCTAGAGTAAAGGGAATTTACAAGGCCTAAGACATCATGCATTGGGCAAGGACTGTAAAAGTCATGAAACTGGTAATTACAAAAGTTATAACCGCTCAGAGGGGGAGCAGGTGGGGATTTGATCTTCCAGTAAATTGGGCCCTATCTACAGGGAAGCCAAGGATCCCCCGAAGCTACCCACTGGGAATACCTAGGAGATAAGGGGAGGTGCACCGTCCATTAGCTCCAAGGAATGTCGTTTGGGAAGGTGCAGGAGAAGTAGAATCCTTGTCACGCCCTTCTCTAGGGGCTATGATGATGTGAATGGACATTAATGGGTCTCTGTGTCACAGGTTCTCCAAGACATCCATAGGTGGTCGATAAGGAAGTCACAGCAGTCATGGCAGTCAAGTGCAACATCTCCAAGAGAAGGATTTAAGCCAGGACTCTGGGGGGCTACGAGGCCACACTCACCTAGATTGTAGGCCCACTCCCGGTCTGTGGGGGGTGAACTTTTCTTAAATAAATCTTTTCTTCTCTCACCTCTGTGTGTCGCAATTTTTTGCAATTTACTCGGATCCCTGGGTTGCTGGCGCGCACCTCCGGCTTGTCAGCCCCGGCAGTGCTGTGCACCTCCCTGCGCCTCTCCACCCTCACCCTCACCCAGTCCGTCCAGTACCCTAACAAAGTGTACCAGAGAATCTCACTTTCCCTTCATAATTTCTCAAATTAGGAGAAAGGATTCTTTTTGCATGAAATCTGAAATAATAGGATTACTTCCTAAGTAATTAAATACTTAGCCATTTTAACCCTAGATCTGGGAAACCCAACCAAAAATGCCTCTTTCACATAGAAGTCTATTTTAACAAGGAGATAGCTTGCCTTCTGATGGATACACTTTAGCTGAACTTTGAAACAGCAATTTATTTGCAAACAGTGAGTATAGCCTGTGTAAAAGTTCATACAGATGAAAACTGTCTTTACTTTTTGATTTTGTTTGTTTTTAGCTTAAAGTATCTGGAGTCTCCCTTTTCTAACAGCGCTGGTGTTTCTTCCTTTAAATGATACCGCTAGTATTAATTTTTTTCTTTTGAAATCCCAGACTCCTAAAAAAAAAAGTATCCATATTTCCTTCTGCTTGCTTTGCCAGTGACTGCAATTACTTGTCAGTGCATGCTAACTTTCCTATTTGTCTTTAAAGTTAGTCTATCTTCCCCCGCCCCTCCCCCTGATTTTTAATACATGCTGACTTGAAAAGACTGATCAAGTTATTTTAAGACATTAAAAAAATGTAAGATGTTGTCACAGGACAAATAAATGACCATGATGAATATGAAAAGAGCAATGAAATTACAGGCAAACTCATTGCCCCTGATCTTGTGGTGTGACTAGGGGTGGTAGTTTGATTGGTAAGGAAATACCACTCCTTCTAGAAAATCTCCTTGTGTTTTCTGTATTTAGTTGCAACAGGACTGTTTTGTCAGTAAACAATACCTGTGAGCTCTGTTGAATAATGATTTTTTTTTTAATAGAGATAGTGTCTTGCTATATTGCCCGGACTAGTCTCCAGCTCCTGATCTCCAGCAATACTGCCTTGGCCTCCCAAAGTGCTGAGATTACAGGCATAAGCCACCACTCCTGATTTAATAATGTGTTTTATTGACATATATTTCTCTGAATCTGGTCTACTCCATGGTACTAGGGCTTAAAATATCTGAACAGCGTTCTGTGTGGAGATTTAATTTGTTGGATACTACTTTAGCAGTGTCTTTTGACTTTTTCGTGAAACTCTTAAAGGTTCATAACACTCCTGGAAGGGGGATTTCCTCTGATTTCCTTTCTTTTTTTTTTTTTTTTTTTGAGTTGGAGTCTCACTCTGTCGCCCAGACTGGAGTGCAGTGGCCGCTCCTGGCCACCACAGCCTCGACCTGCTGGGATCCTTCCGCCTCAGCCTTCTGAGTAGCCAGAATTACAGCCATGAGCTACCATGCCCGGCTGATTTTCCTCTGATTTCTAAACAGAGCTAATGAGGCATGGAAAGGTAAGGGGTTTTTCCAGCATCACCTAAGAATCCTCCAGCCATGGTGAAGGTAAGAATTTCATGTGTCTAATTCCTAGTTTTAAAATTGTACTAAGATAACATGCTCCCTCCCTTTAGGCCAATAAGACATATAAACCCAGGAATTGATGTTGCTATTCCAATCAAATCATAAAGGTCACTTCCAGTAATGGGAAAAGGACACATTTGCATATATCACTCGCAGCCCATTGTCTTGCAAACAGTGCCTGGAGCTAAACAAAGGCTTCCTCACTCAGTGAAATCATGGGGGAATTTAGAATTCTTATCTAACTCGATGGACCAGAATATATGGCCCATCTCACAGTATAAAAATATGACTGTCAGCTCAAGACGGGTTTGTGTTACTCTAAATGCCACAGAAAGGGGGTGTGTGTGTATGTGTGTGTGTCATCATAGCTATTATTTACTACAATCATTTTCCCCCCACTATGGCCCTCTCTTTAATTCCTAATTTTAAAAGGGAGAAGAACCTGAGACCTGATCCCTATTGCTGGACCATATGTCCATGTAACAAACATGGATGTGTACGCCCCCTTGAATCTAAAATAAAAATGGAAAAATAAAAAATAAATTTTAAAAAAGGGAAAAGGAAAACAAGATGACGTGTTGACATACATGTTTGTAAAAACTGCCAAGGTACATATTGATGATTGTAACTGCAGGGGTGTGTTTGGTTTTGTTTCTTAGTAGCTTATCCATTTGACGGAAAACAACTACTGACAGATGAGCAGTTAAACGCTTGCAGTTCCGGCTACTCGGAAGGCGGAGGTGGGAGGATTGCTGGAGCCCGAGGATCGCTGGAGCCCAGCGGGTCGAGGCTGCAGTGACCGGGAGCGGCCACTGCACTCCAGTCTGGGTGACCGAGTGAGACTCCAACTCAAAAAAAAAAGAAAGAAAGAAAAGAAAGGAAAAGAAATAAACACCGCAAACTCCTGTCTCTCTTTAACTTTTGATGTAATGAAATTGAAGGTCCACATCCTTTGCCCAGAAGCCTGAGGATGCTGGACACTGAAGGCATTCATCTTCCCTCTCTGTTTCCCTCTCTCCTGACATCTATTTCCTACCCCTCCCCAGGTCCCATGTTAACTTCACATTTGGGAAAGAACTGGATTGGCTGCTGGTGCTGGAAACTTTTCCCCATGAATGCTTTTTATATGGTTTTGGCAGGCATATTTAATACCAATGGAGAGAGAAATCCCATTGGTGAGAGAAAATAAAACCCTAACATAACTGTAATGGCCCTGAGTGGTGTTTTACATGTTATGCTTGCTCGAGATTTATGTTAAAATCAACCTTGCAAAAGAGGCTTTAAAAAAAAAAATCTATCAAGCTGCCAAAATTGAAACAGCTCTCTCTTTACTATCCAATGACAGTAGGTTTTAACAACTTAAATGACCTGAGACAAACTGGCATTTCCCTCAAAGATCTTTCAGGCCTGGTCTAATTTCACCCAGTAGTTTTGTAGACACTTTACCAATGTCTGAGTCCTTTTATCCCTCCCTCTCTCCTCCTCTCTCCTCACTTTTCTCCTCTGCTTTCACTCTTATTCTAAATTTTTTTCTGTCCAAGACTTGGGAGGGACCCAAGGTCAGTGATAATAATCCAAAGTCACAGAAAACAGTTTTAAATTTGGGGACCACATTTGGAAGTGTTCTTTCCTGGCCCCCAAATCCTACCTAGATGTTTCTGACCCAAATGTTGTCATTGGTCACACCTATACCACTGACTGCCAGGTGGCCTCTTCCTGAGTTGGCTAGTTGTCACTATTCCATACACATCCTTCCCCAGGTCAGCGACCAGTGCGGCCTCTGGGGAGTGGACCTCTTCAGCACAGTCCTTTGCACCTGGCCTTATCCACCCTGCAGTAAGAGGAAATCCTCTGCATGTGCATAACTAAGCAATAATTCCATCTCCCTGAGCTGCCTGAAAACTCACCTGGCAACTTACACCTTTTCAATCACTGCCTCTGACAATTGCTGAAGAAAAATTATTTCCACTCATGAAGCTCCTTCAAGTAGTTTAAATATACATGACTAAAATGAGGAGTGTGTTTCTAATAAGAAGCCAGTCTGACAACACACCAGGAGTTTCTTTTTCTTTCTTTCTTTCTTTCTTTCTTTCTTTCTTTCTTCTTTCTTTCTTTCTTTCTTTCTTTCTTTCTTTCTTTCTCCTTTTAAATGTATTCATCATGGAGAAGCCACCTGCTTCCAAGAAGTGCTGAGGCAGTGGAACACGTGAGCAGGTAATGAGTTTTCATGCTGACACAGTGCCTCAGATGCCCAGAAAGTGACGAAGGGTGATACATACAGGAAGAAAATGGAAAAGGGCAGGACTCAATAACCACTTCCAAGGAGGCAGGAGGTTGGCCAGCTGTTTTCCATTCTGAGTGAAGACAGGAGAGAAAGAAATACGCTGAGGCAGTGAAGTTGAGAGAGAAGAAAGACGTTCCAGTAAACATGGGGAGAGATATCAGCCTGCACCTCTTCACTTGGGGACCTCCCTGGGACACTAACCAATCCCCATCAGGACTAGATGGAGGCCCCCCTGGCACAGGAGTCTATGTAGGGTCACCTATGAATTCACGTTTTTTGAATATATAGTATGCGTGTTTTTTTGTTTTTGTTTTGTTTTGAGTCAGGGTCTCAGTCTGCCGCCCAGGCTGGAGTGCAGTGTCGCTATCATTGCTCACTGCAGCCTTGACCTCTGGAGTTCAGACAATTCTTCTGCCTCAGCCTCCCAAGTAGCTTGGACTACAGGCATTTGCCACCATGCTAGGCTAATTTTTTTTTTTTTTTAAGAGATGAGGTTTTGCTATGTTGCCCAGACTGATCTCGAACTCCTGGCCTTGAGTGATCCTCTCAAGATCCACTTCGTCCTCCTAAAGTGCTAGGATTACAGATGTGAGCCACTGTACCCAGCCAAATTTATAGTGTTTTATATTTGCTCTAATGGTTTATAAGCAAAGAGCAATAGGGATGATCATCAAAGTAAGAGAAGCCTGGTGCTGCTCTGGCTGACAGTGCCTCTCTCTCCACTCACAATAGCTGCAAACTTCATCCACTGTCTGAGCCCACAATAAAGCCCACCTGACCTTAATGGGGGTCTTCATAAAATGTTTCCCCTCAGATGGATTTCCTACTATGAGATGTAAAGATGGTTATTCCCTGGAAATCTAGCAGGTTCTGAGAGGAAGCTTGTGTTTTTTGAGGACAGATAAAAGGCAATGGTTAGCTGGGTGCAATGGCATGTGCCTGTAGTCCTGGCACATTGAGAGGCTGAGGAGGGAGGATTGCTTGAGGCCAGGAGTTCAAGACCAGCCTGGACAACACAGGGACACCCTGTCTCTAAAATAATAAATAAATAAATTAGCCAGCATGAGTGGAATAAGCCTGTAGTTCCAGCTACTTGAAAGGCTGAGGTGAGAGGATCACTTGAGTCCAGGAAGTCGAGGCTGCAATGAGCTATGATTGTGTCACTGTACTACAGCCTGGATGACAGAGGGAGACTCTGTCTCTTAAAAAAAAATGCTGTTATGGTGCAGAAGGCAACTTTTGTCTTCTCGGTTGGAATAACCCATCACTCCCTCACCACCTCCAACCCCCATGCTTACCCCAGAGGGTTTGCATCACTTCTACCAAGGAATCTGTGAGTCACTGAGTAGAATTTTGCACCAATCACTCCCTCAAGGGCCTAGTGACTTAAACACAGAGAGTGGTCTTGGGTGGTCATACTCTTAAGTTTATCTGATGTCCACTGAGAGCCATGGTTCCCGGTTACCTAGCAATTCCCAGATATCCAGTAAACTCTAAATCACGATGCCAATGTTCACTTTTCTTTCTGACAGATACCGACAATGGTGGAATAAAACTAGACTTGGCTTACAGTAGCTTTGCTCCATTAGTTATGGGGCCAGGGAAGAGAGAAAGCCATCCAATCTGAGAAGACTTGGAAATAGACAGGGTATCTATGAACGTCGTGGGGAAACATTCTTGGAGAGTGAAGAACAGGACAATTGCTAAAGGTATGAACCTTTCCTGGGAAGTCTGGGGGCACAGAAAGCTGAGGCTGGTTAGTCCAAATGTCTAAGGTAGTTTCTGAGCTGGCTCAGGCTCCCTGTCCTTTCCCCCTTTTTGTTTTTTGTTTTTGTTTTTTTGAGTTGGAGTCTCACTCTGTCGCCCAGACTGGAGTGCAGTGGCCGCTCCCAGCCACCGCAGCCTCGACCTGCTGGGCCCCGGCGATCCTTCCGCCTCAGCCTTCTGAGAAGCCGGAATTACAGGCATGCGCTACCATGCCCAGCTGATTTTTTGATTTATTGTAGAGATGAGGTTTCGCTGCCCAGGCGGGACTTCCAACTCAAAAAAAAAAAAAAAAAAAAGAAAGAAAGAAAGAAAGAAAACATGTTAAAGTGGTAAAATTCATTTGTTCATTCTTTCACTCAACAAGCAAGTCTTTGCTCTGTACCAGGTACTGGGATTCAAAGATGTAAACTTCCTGCCTCTCCCCACTCCTGCCATTGAACTTGGAGCTGAGAGGAAAAAGAAAGAAAAACACCAGTGATCACACCATAAGAATGAATGTACCCAGGATACTGTAGGTGGTCATTTAAGAATGCGAGCACAGCTTTGAGAGGGGCAGGGGCCTCACACAGGGAAGATGGTGACTCGAGAGAGCAGCTGGGTCCAGAACAGAGCCTGAGCCTATGGTACGGAAGCAGGAGGGGCCACCTGGAGAAAAGGGCAATAGACTTGTAGGGTAGGCTTCAAAGGGCTGGTATAATTTACTAGAAGGGGTAAAATTAAAAAGACGGACAATACCAGATGTTGATTAGGATGCGAAATAACCGGAACTCTCAAATGTTAGTGGAGGGAATGAAAAATGGTGCAGTCACTGTGAAAACCAGTTTGCAAGATTCTTCTAAAGTCAAAAAAATACTTTTAAACAATGCAGCAATCCCATTCCTAACTATTTACCTGAGGGACATTGAAACATATAGGCACATGTACACAAATGTTCCTGGCAGCTTTACTCAGAATAGCAAAAAATGGAAAATTATCCAAATGTCCATCAACTGCTGAGTGGATAAACTAATTGGAAAATAATCCCCACTATCAAACACTAATCAACCAAAAAAGAACACATTCTGATCACACTATGAATAAATACCAAAAGCTTTATAAGTGAAAAAAAGCCAGACACAAAAGACTACATCCTCTACTATTCCATTTATATAAAATTATTATTTTTGTATTGAGCTGGGTCTCATTCTGTCACCCAGACTGGAGAACGGTGGAACACCCTAGCTCGCTGCATTCTTGAACCTCTGGGCTCAAGTGATCTTCCCGCCTCTGCCTCCTGAGTAGCTGGGTCTACAGGTGCACACCACCATGCCCAGCTAATTTTTTGACTTTCTATAGAGATGAGGTATTGCTATGTTACCCAGGCTGGTCTCAAATTCCTGAACCCAAGCAATCTTCCCACCTTGGCCTCCCAAAGTGCTGGGATTATAGGCATGAGTCATTGCATTTAATCATAAAATTATGGGGGGAAAAGAAGGCAAAACTACAATGATACAAAGCAGATCAGTAGTGTCTAGGGAATGAAGACAAGGAGAGAGGGTAGAAATCAAAGAAAGAGACTGGGCTCGGTGACTCAGTTTATAATCCTGAGCTTTGGGAGGCTGAGGTGAGTGGATTGCCTGAGCCCGCGGATTCAAGACCCGCCTGGGCAACTTGGCAAGACCTCATTGTAGAGACAATGAAATCAAAAATTAGCCGGGCGTGGTAGCGTGTGCCTGTAGTTCCAGCTACTTGAAAGTTTGAGTGGAAGGATCACTGGAGCACAGCAGGTCGAGGCTGTGGTGGCCGGGAGCATGCCACTGCACTCCAGTCTGGGCAACAGAGTGAGACTTCAACTTAAGGAAAAAAAAAAGAAAGAAATCAAAGAAACATACGCAAATTGTGCTGGATCCTGATTATGGAGGTTACATGGATAAATACATTTGTCAAAGTTCATACTGGGACCTTCAGTGTATTTGACTATATATAAACTATACCTCAATAAAGCTGGTTATATTTAAAAAGTTTGTGTATTTGCTAAGGGGTGGACTTTATCCAGGAGACACAGGGAGTCAATGGAAAGCAACCTAGGCAGGGTAGTGACAATGAGATTTGTCCTTTAGAGAGATGTTCTAACAGAAGCATAGGGGACAGCTTAGAGATGGCTCTGGGGAAGGCAGTTAGAATAGTGCTACCCTGCCTCTAAATGGAACACTGCCTGACCGCCAACAGCACAGAGAATTTGCATGCATGGCCTCCCCACAACTGAGCAGTGCTCTCCAAGAGCCCCTCTGCCTCCTCTTTTTCCAGGGGTCATACTTTGAGCCAGTGATCAAAGTTGCACCCCAGGCTTTAAGTATCTGAGATGCTTGGAGACTAATGTGTTTTGGGATATGTTTGTTTATTTTTATGTTCCTAGCTTGATGCCAGGGAAAGACACCCCAGGCCTATGCACAAGCACAGACAGAAGCCTGAGAGCAGTCTTTTTGGAGAGCAGTTATAAAAGCCTGTCACGGTAGGGGAGGGGATGGGGAGGATACCATGTGGCTGGTGTCAACCTCCTTGGAGTCTCCAAGAAGAGTGAATCGGTCCAGCTAGACAAAAACTCTTGTTTTCAGCCATGAGGATACTATGTTTCAGCATTTCTCTCCAAGCTTTGGAATAGGATGCAACTGAAAAAACACACCCACATGCCCTTACCTGAGGAAGGGAAAATGTCAGATTGACCCGCACGTGTGTTTTCCTGGGTAATCCCTACTAATTCAATACCCACGCTAAATGTCAGTTAGACTTACTTTCCATGATAATAATCGCATTGTCTGATGAAACTTGTGGGGTATTTGGAGTGATTATTATTTACGCTGGTCCGTCTGCTAGCAGGGGTCCTGGCAAAGAGTGGGCAGGGCTCATACTTCCCCCAGATATTCAGGCAGAGGTGGTGCCTGGAGGCTTAGTGACTTGGGGTGCAGTGCTTTGAGTGGAGCAGTTACACAATAAGTCCTTGCTCTTTTGCACCGTATTGAATAAACCTTTAGATCACTGCTTTCCCATAATGCATCTGAGGGACATTGCTAATTTGTGCTTTTAAAATTCAGCAGGAACACAATAAGATTTCTGCCTTCACGGGTCATCACAGTCTGAGAAATAAATGGACTTCCCAGAATTTGCAACCAAGTCCTAGTGGGCTTTTCAGAATGTTGTAGCCAAACCTACTGCACTTGACAGAATTTATAGATACAGCTTAGTTACAGGGGGTGTACCTAGTGTCCTCATGTAGTGAATGCTTATAATTGTATGTGGCCTCAGAATGCATTTTGAATGCATGTTTAACTTTCTCATACAAGAAGCAGGGCTCAGTCACTCTTGATGCAGTTTCCAGTTCTACACCACATCCAAATGGCTCAAGCCTGAGGCCAGAGGTAAGAATTTAGGGGTATCTCTCCTGTCTGAGAGGCTGGGTTCCCTACTTTCCTTTAAACAGGCCATTCAGGCATTTCCTCTGAACTTAAAGTGCCCCACACCCTATTCTTTTATGCAGATGCTCCTCAACTTACAATGGCATTATATCCCTATAAACCCATCATAAGTCAAAAATATCATGTCAAAAATGTATTAATACTCCTAACCGATCAAACATCATAGCTTAGTCCAGCCTACCTTAAATGCACTCAGAATACTCACATTCCCCTACAGTTGGGCAAATTCATCTAACATAAAGCCTATTTTATAATAAAGTATTGAATCTCTTGTGATTTTTTTAGCACTGTACTGAAAGTTTAAAAAAAAAGCAGAGTAGTTTTATGGTACTTGATGTACAGTTTCTACTGAATATGCATCTCTTTTGTAAAGTAGAAAAATTGTAAGTTGAATCATCCTAAGTTCTGTACCTCCAAGTTGTCACATACTTTTCTCTCTCTTTGCCTGATTCTTCCTTCATTCCTGACTCGAATGACCCAGGAATGGAAAACTGCCCTTCCAACTCATTGCACCCTCTTTGCCCATTTGTAAGTAAAAACCTTTGAACTTGTTTCCTGTTGTGGTGCTGTATTGAATTTGTGCCTTCCATCTGAAGGACCAGGGGCTGCCCCAGGCTGGGTTTTCACTGGGACACTGGGGTGGGAGGGGAAACATCGGCTGAGCTCTCAGTGCCAGAGCGATGGTCAGACAAGTATAAGATGGAACAGGTCAGACAAGAGCCACAAGAGCATCTGCTAGTATAAACAAACATGGGGATGCCCCGTTCACAGGTCAGACAGCTAGACATTAGGCCATTTTCCAGGCAAAATAAGTGTCTCGTGAGTCAGGGCATGGTTGCTAGAGTCCTCAAGTTAGCTGAGAGCTCTCAAAATACCTAATCTCTGGAATATTCTTTATCTGAGAAGAGGATTAAGCTATCTATGTCATTAGACGCTCTACCTATCTGCACAGGCTCATGAATGGTCTCTAGTTCTGTCAATGAGCTTTGCCTGTCTAAATGACCCTCGCATTCCTAAGGGCACTTGTGGTTTGTATATTTCTATTTCTTTCTCCGGGAACCACATTTTCATAAGATTTTAGAGTATAAAGTATCACTCCATGAATCAAGGATCAAAATGAGTTGGGTTTTCAGTAGCAAACTTAATGGACATTTTAGAAACACCAAGGCACAGGCCTCGGTGATAGCTCATCTCACAAGATATGAGTTTATCTTCCCTGTTCAACCACTATAAAGGAACTCCAACGTGGTAGCAGAATACTGCTTGCTTTGATCTCAGTTGCTACATTCATTCATTCATGAATTCATTCACTTGAGATTTGGAGGGACAACATTAGCTAAGGGCTCAGTAATGATGGACCAAAGTTTATGTTGGCACAAATACTCTAGAATTTCCTTCTTTCTTTTTAACACTTTATCTATTTATTTATTTATTTATTATTTTTTTAGTTGGAGTCTTACTCTGTCACCCAGGTGGGAGTACGGTAGCATGTTCACAGCCACCCCAGCCTCAACCTGTGGGGCTCTGGCGATCCTTCTGCCTGGCTAATTTTTTGATTTATTATAGAGGCAAGGTCTCACAAGTTGCCCAGGCTAGTCTCTAATCCACAGGTTCAGTCAATTCACTCACCTCGGCCTCCCAAAGTGCTGGGATATAGGCTGAGCCACTGAGCCCGGCCCAGAATTTAGTTCTTGCTCAAGTAGCCACCTCAGGTGGGTGTCCCTGGACTGTAAGGTGGCTTTCCCCCAAGTGGTGGTTAGGGCCCAAGGCTTTTTTTATGTGTGGCGTTACCATAGTCTGAGGACTCCTAATTGTATGTGTCTAGTTGGTGGAGGACAAAGAAGATGTGCACTCACTTCTTAAAGGCCTTAGCCCAGAGATGCTACACATCACCTATTCTTACATCGTCTTGGCGTGGACTAGTCACATGAGGACTACAAAGGGGGCCAGGAGATGTAGCGCCTGTGTGGGCAGCTGCTTCTGCTTATGAATATGTCCTATGGAAGGAGAGGATGGATTTTGGCAGGCAGCTAACCATCTCTGTCACAAGGCCAACTGCTTTATTGATTGATGCATAACTTTCTTCCAAAGTGGATTGCAGGGCCCTGAAAGCTACTCTAAGCCTGGCACTGTGTAGGATGCTGGAAAGCATTGCTGTGATGAGAATATGATGCCCAGCTCCAGGTTGTATGGGTTGTATGAAGGAGGAAAGGCGAGCAGTCCCCTTAATTAGGAAGGAAGTGGTCAGTATAGCTGATAAGACATGTGTACTGTAAAGTAGGGTTCCTACCTTGTGGCATCTTTTTTTGCTTTTGTTTTGTGTTTGTTTTTTGTTGTTGTTGGTGGTGGGGGTTTTTTGTTTTGTTTTGTTTTGTTTTGAGTCAGTGTCTCACTCTGTCACCCAGACTGAAGTGCTGTGGCTCAAGTCATGACTCACCGCAGCCTTGACTTCCTGAGCTCAGGCAATCCTTCTGCCTCAGCCTCCTGAGTAGCTGGGACTAAAGGCGTGCACCACCACATCTGGCTAATTTTTTGACTTGATTTTTTTAGAGACCCTTGCTATGTTGCCCAGGCTGGTGTTGAACTCCTGGCCTCAAACAATCCTCCTGCCTTGACCTCTCAAAGTGCTGGGGTTCTAGGCTTGAGCCACTGTGTCCGACCCCTTGTGGCTTCTTAACAGGGTCTGAGTGTTAACAGTATTTTTATTAAGTGTTAACCATGACGAGATAGTAAGTCACAGATTGTGTGCCTTCTTTATAACATCTTATGTTTTCTAAATTATCTATAATAAACATGTTTGACTTTTATAATCAGAGAAAAGTTATGTTCTTTTAAGCAAAAGTATTACCAAAAAAATAAAAATAAAAATAAAACTAGCATCTAATTTACAAATGAATTTTAAGAACTAAGACTAGCTCCCAAACTCTGTATCTAGATAGCGTAGCTCTAGGAAAATCACTCCTTGGACGTCTGTGAGGGCACCATACTGCAACACTTATGATGCTGGTGGCTGCTTTTTAGACACCATGCAATTTGTCCAGTAAATGTTGTATCAGCCTGCTGGCCCTCTGCTGGCATGCTGCCCTTGTATGCTGGAGGTTTGACAATGGAAATCATGTGGGTAATGAGATCAGAAAGAGAGAGAGAACAAAGACCCAATAAACAGAAGGCAGAATCTTATAAACTATGAGTGTCAGGGCAAACCAGAGACAAGGTGGGTTTGGGGGCACACGAGGGTCAGAGGTGGTGATTGAGGGGCGAGTCAATGCTGGACAATTACCCTCACCTAAATAAAGGAGCCCAAATGTTTCTACAGAGCTGAAGGTAAAAGACAAGTTAGCAACCGGGGCCATGTAGACCCCAGATACAGAAGGACCTTGATTTGGGCAAATCCTGCCTCAAACAGAAAGCCTTTGGTGTTCTTCCTACTGTTGGAAGATGGAAAGTTTGCTAGAGTATAGCAACCAGACATAGGAGGCAGAACCTGACATCCACCCAGTCTTTTAGATGGATTCATTTATTCAACAACTACTTGTTGAGTACCTACTGTGGGATGGAGGTGATATCAGGTGCTACAGATACAGAATAAGACAGATAAGTTCTTGCCTTTGAATAACCTGAATTATGTGGAATCTGTATGCTACCTTTGAAAAAGTTGTGTATCATTTGCAAATATTTGGAGCATAATTGCATTGTTCTTTTAGCAGCAGAGGTGTCATCATGTGTACAGTAATCTAAGATGCACCAGGCCTTATAACTGAAAGATGACTAAACTCATGGGATGTCTTGCTGCAACATTGGGTAAACAGCATGGGGATTGCTGCTTGAACTTTCCATTCCAGTCCCCTCCTCTGTGATCCAGCATTTCTATCAATATGTGAACTAGAATTCTCTAAAGAGTTAACTCATCAGATAACAGCACAACTATAGTACATCTCTCCAGATCTTGATATAATCTTCAGTTTTTCTCATTCTGCTTTGCCCATGATGGTTTTGTGTCAGTGGTAATGGTGGTCTCCGACTGACCTTAGAAGTAGATGAGAATCAATGTCATTATCAGTGTTTCTAGATAAATCTGGGAGTTTTAGAGAAGTTTTAATCCTTAAGAGTTTTTTTTTTTTTAACTAAACTAGGTGTCACACTTCTCTAGTGCATTCTCTAAATGTACCCCTTCTTCCTGGCACCAACCACAGTTGCAATTTCACATTTATGTGTGTGGTTATTCTATTAATGTCTTTCCCACCCAGTGGGCTGTAAGGGTCATAAGGAAAGGAACCATGACTGCTTAGTCTCACAGTTTTATACCCTGAACTTAATATACTTCCCAGAATGTGGCATAAAACTGTGCAAGTATAAAGGGGCAGGGTGGAATGGGGGCAACATGAGAAGGGACAGGAAACTCTAGAGAAAGGTGTGAGAGCTTTCACAGCAATAGAAGTTTCCCATCTGTAGTGGTTTGTATTGTAGTGATTTCAACTTAGCTAACCCGAAACTGTTTCCCAGAGTTTCTCTCCTAGCATGGTTCCAGGTAAGATTTGGCCAGGAGAAATTTCCACTGGGTTTGAAAAGCAGAAGCAAAGCGGCAGCCAGGACACCCTGAAGGTCAGTGGAGGGCACCAGGTGCTACTGCAGCCCTGTGATCTGCTGGTTCTCCTGGTCCATAGCAGCCTGGCCCCCAGTTCCTCTGTCTCCCACTGTGTCTCCTGCCCTGACCCAAGGCAAAGGGTGCTGGCTTCTGTGACTCATGATTGGGGTGAGATAGAAATGCAAGTTCCAGCTCGTTCTCACACTTCCTTCATTTGCATTCAGATTTTCTTCCCAACCTGTTGGCCCTACAACGTATGGTGACTTCAGTATCACCCCAGGTTCAGAGGCGGCAGTGGTGTACCATCTCCTAATCCCTATAATAAATGCTTGGTGCCAAAACCCTCCTGTAGGTGCTTCTTCCCTGAGCTCCCTGACACATCACTGAAGGAGTTGTTGGGGGCAGATGTTCCTATGAATTAAGAGCGTCCATTACTGATATCATCTTCAACTGTGTTCGCTACAAATTACTATGTGCCACACCTCATGGTGGTCACTTAATGTGTATTATTTTTAATTCTCACCTAATTCCTGAAGGTGTGCATTCTAATCCCCTTTTGAAAGGGAAATCTGAAGATCAGAAAGACTGAGAAATTTACCCTATATCACATAGCAAAGGCAAGGATTTGAACCTAGATCCACCTGCCTCTCATATCTATGCTATTTTTATTACATCATTCTTTCTTTTGTTTCAGCAAGGTTTTAAGTAGGATTTTTTTCCCACTTAGTGTCACTCATGAGCTATGGTAACTCGATGTTTCATTTGAGCGAGAAAAACAAAATTTAGGACTATGTTTCGTACATAAGGTTTCTCAGAGATACCAGGCATCATTTTATCAGCAACAAAAAAATAGATATAATTTTGATATGTGATTTTTTTTGTTTGTTTTTGAGTCGAGGTCTTACTCTGTCCCCCAGGCAGGTATGCAGTGGCATGATCACAGCTACCACAGACTCAGCCTCCTGGGCTCAGGAGATCCTTCTGCCTCAGCATCCGAGTAGCTGTGACTACAAGCATGCACCACCACACTCGGCTAATTTTTTATTTATTTTTTGTAAAGATGAGGTCTCACTATGTAGCCTAGGTTTGTATGTGATTGTCAAGTGAGAAATGTCATGAATTAAGGACTCAACGAAACTGATTTTCTGAAAGTGAAGTCAGTGAACTCCCCAGGCTGGTGGGCACCCAGTGCCATCACAGACCTCACAACACAGGCAGGGGCTGGCTCCACTGCAACCCCCTTGGGCACAGCAGCGATGTGTGCTCTATATTGCCTCTCCCACTGAATACAGAACCTGGTAAACAGTAAGTGCCCAATAAATGTTTGTTATTGGACAGATGGGTTATGAATGAGTTCATTTATTCCACTCAGCATTTATTTCCATGAGCATACTGTATTCTTTGCTTTATTGTTCTATCAGCCTCTTGGAATATCTTGCCATATTTTTAGTCTGGCAATTCTTTTCTCCATGACATCAATCAAATCATGATATACATACTTAGCAGCCAGACCAGATTCGGGAAGTCTTTATGACAGAGAAATGAGTTGGGTCTGCCCTATATGACTCATAACATGCCTCCCAAGAGCAAAACCCTACATTACATGAAATGATGCAATTGGAGTACATTTTCAAGTGTATTTAACTTCCCATAAAAGACTCCCATGACAAGCACTGCTTTTCACAGGTGGGAATCCACACAGCCTCCAAAATACCCTCAAAATTGAAGGGAAACTTTTGTACAGTCAAATGCCACATGGTTTTTTTGAGACTTCCCGGTGCAGCCCCCTCTTTTAGTCTTATGAGATGGGCCCAGGAATGGATGCTGTACGTCAGAGAGCAGTCTGTTTCCACAGTGACTCCTGATTTCTCTGGCAGGCTCTGTCATCTGGCCATCAGTGACAGGTTTGTTAAGGAAGTTAAACTGTGATTTTTCATACTTCTTTGCCATTTGGAATTTGACAGTGAATTTGCTAACTTATTTTCCATAGATAACACTTATCTGGTCTTTATGAAGCGTGAACTTCATTTCTTTCATGCTGGCCTCTTGGGGGGATTAACAAACTGACAGTGATTTTTGATAGAGCCTTTCCACCTGCCAAAGTCTCGCTGTTCATGGAGAACTTAATACACCTTGGAACAATTCGGCCCTTTTTACTTCTGGAATTGCTCAAAAGCAGTAAGTGGTGTTTCTACATCTACCAAATATTTATTAGGAATGATAAAGCACCAGAAAGGACACAAAAGAAGTGTGCAAGAGAGGCCCTGCCCTTCACTGTCAAGAGGAAAACAGTAAGGAACAACATACAGCAGAAGGTATCGGTGGTTATACTTAGAAGTCCATGAGGGGAGCAAACAGCATGGCCTGTATCATCAGGGAGGACTCCCTGGAGGAGGAAGTCAGATTTGCCAAAGCACCATGAAGCTGCAAGGTATTATAGACCAGTAAGGACTAGAAATTTACCACAATTTTAAAGTAAGGAGTGATGTCTTTGTAAATAAACAGGCAACAGCAGGGCATCAATAACACAAACTATAAACTAAATCAGAAACCACAATCAAGCCAACAACAAAGACCATAAAGTGGCTTTAGTTCATACCTTCCATGATTACCTCAGAGTCAGCCTCTTATCTTTATTCCATTCTTAGTGTTATTTCAAAGAACTTGTCATGGACCTAAAGTGATTCCAGACCCATTCTTGGAGTTAGGCCAACTGGAACCAACCCCAGCTCCACTGTTACCAGTTTGGGAGAGAAAAAATCTTGAAAGACTCCACTTCCTGATGTTCAAAATAAAGATAATAATACCTACCTGGACAGATGGTTCAGAAGACTTGAATAAAATTATGTGTGAAGAGTTCTTAGCATAGAGCTCAACACATGGTAGAAACCCAAATAAATAGCAGTTATGATTGCGTGGTTTCATTCCTCTGATTTAGCAAGCACAGTGACAGGCAGATGTTCCTTCCGGTGGGAGCATGTGACAGGCACATAATAAATGTGAACTGAATGAATGACTGAATTAATTAAGCAAAGGTCTTTTCACTTTATTTAAGAGCTACTATCTGTTAAATCAATATGCCATTCATTTTATAATCCAGTGACACTGGAGCTTTATTATTTTGAAGAAAATCTGTGACAGAAAATGCTCTTACATACTTGACCCCAGAAAAGAGGAGTAAATAGCTTTGATCTTTTACAAAAATTGCAGAGAGCTGCTGATGAGGTCTTTGGTAAATGTGAAAAGCTAGAATGGAATCAAGTGAGTGAAAGAACCATTTTGATATCACAGGTGGTAGGTGCTGAATTCAGACTTAAAAAATTATGAGCTACATCCCTTTTTCCTTCAAGAAGGCTTTCTCTGGACCTTTACAACAGTGATTTCCTCCTGTTCTGCCCCATCTATTTCATGTAAGAAGAAAATCAGGTGAATCTTTAAACATGTGAATAATAAGTTTGTTTAAAATAAATCTGCTTTCTTATGAAAAAAGACCCACCACCGATCAAAGGACACAGTTTCTTAATTCCTCTTTCTCAAAAAAGGGCTTATAAACTGATTTTATGCATGAATGTTGAGATTTTAAAAATACATTTCATACTCTGGGCATATGGTCAGCTTGTTAGTACATTTCAGGAAGAAAAGTATCCAGAAAGATGTCAAAATTGGAGAAGGAAGGCCAAAGGATAGATTATCTAGTGCGGCATATCAGAATATGAGAGAAAGATAGAGAGAGACAACACTGGCAGTGAAGCTGCCTCAGGACTGATTTCTTGGCAGTCTGGAAACCACCTGGATCAAATTAACTTCATGGTTCAAGGATATCCTGTTTTCTGAAGCTACTGTGTTTTGAACAACTTTGTAGCATTCATTGGAGCAAATATAATCTGTACCAACTCACATTTTTGGAGCTTTGCCTCCAAAGTTGCCACAAAGTCCTTCAGATGTTCTAAGAGTATGTAGCCCATTTTTGGTATTGGAGCTTTGGTAAACGTTGTTGGTCTGCTGGAGAAATGAGGAGCCTCTCCTGTTCTGAGAAGGAAGTTTGTCAATACTAACCATGGACAACATTAAGACAACAGGGACGTAATTGCTGGGCACCTCACAAAGAGTAGATGCTGCTCTGTAAACATTTTATGTTCCTGACTAATTGAGACAGAGTCTCACTCTGTTGCCCTGGCTGGAGTGCAGTGGCACAGTCATGGCTCACCACAGCCTTGACCTCCTGGGCTCAAGTGATCCTCCCTCCTCAACCTCCCAAATAACTGGGACTACAGATGTGTGCCACCACGCCTGGCCAATTTTTTGTTTTTTTGTAGAGACAAAATCTCTCTATATTACCCAGGCTGGTCTCAAACTCCTGAGTTCAAGTAATTCTCCTGCTTCGGCCTCCCAAAGTGCTGGAATTACAGGCATGAGCCACCATGCCCAGTCCTTACTTCTTTTTCTGCTTTGATTTTTGCTTATTTGCAGCAAAAAAACCTTTCTAGACAGCTAAAGGCATGCATCATCCTACATTTAAAAAGAAAAATGAGGGATTGTCTAACTATGCAAAGCCCTAATTTACCTGAATAATCCAGAGTTGGGCTCTTTACAAAACTGTGTGTGTGTGTGTGTGTGTGTGTGTGTGTGTGTGTGTAATGAAATTACTACTGAGTTACCTGGCAATGTTGCAAAATTGATTATTTAAATTGTGAAACTATTTTTTTTAAATGTAGTCTACAAAAATTACAAGATCAACCATAGACTAGGACAGTATTTTAATCAGATATGAAAGACAAGGATTATTATGTACAAAATATAAAGCGATCTGTCAAATGAATGAGAAAAACATTGACACCAATAGATAAATGGGCAAAGTATGTTAACTACAATTCACATGTTGGAGGAAAGACAAATTAGCATGCAAATATGTTTTCATTTGTAGTCAAAGAAATACACATTTAGAACAACCCCCATAATGTAATTGTATACTTGCCATGTAGCCTCTTTTAAAAGAAATAGTATCCAATATTATCAAGGTGAAGATAAGACTGGGTTTCTTTCTTATTGCTAGAATAATTATACACTATTGTAATCCCTACAGAAAGTTGTGGCAGTGTATTAAAAAATGCATTTGTAAAGAAGAAAAATATCTAATCACTTTGCTGACTAATCATTTACATCTACTTAAAATATTTCCACTTTGGCCAGGAGTGGTGTCTCATGCCTGTAATTCCAGCACTTTGGGAGGCAGAGACAAGAGAATTGCCTGAGCCCAGGGGTTTGAGACCAGCCTGGGCAACTTGGCAAGACCTTGTCTCTACAATAAATAAAACGGTTAGCTGGATGTGGTGCTGCATGCCTATAGTTCCAGTTACTCGATAGGCTGAAGTGAATGATTTCCTGAGCCAGGCAGTTTGAGGCTATGGTGACCATGAGTGTGCCACTGCACTCCACACTGATCAATAGGATGAGACTCCAACTCAAAAATATTTCCACTTTAAAAGACCCCTGGTCAGGCACGGTGGCTCACACATATAATTCTAGTAACTTGGGAGGCTAAGACAGGAGGATTGCTTGAGTCCAAAAGTTTGAGAGCAGCCTGGGCAACATAGTGAGACCTCATCTCTACAAAAAATAAAAATAAGTAGCCACGTGTGGTGGAGCTCGCCTGTAGTCCCAGCTACTCAGGAGGCTAAGGCGGGAAGATCACTTGGGTCCAGGAGTTCAAGGACGTAGTGAGCTAGGATCATGCTAATGCGCTCTGACCATCCCTCCCCCCCAAAAGAGGAGAGACACCATTTACTTCTATGAAATTAGTACTTTATAGAAGTTTTTATAACAGCTGAAAACATGAGGATAGCTTGAGAGTCTAGCAGTTCTCTATGAAAATCTTTCATTGCCATCAATAAAAAACAATTCATGTATTAATCTAGTCACTCTCATTCTCCCCTTTTCTCAGATATCAGAGTTTCCAATGCCTTATTTTGCTTCTAGTTTCATTTCATTCACATCTACTTTCCACAGCTTTATTCCTGCTCATTTCCTCTGATTTAAGAGAAAGATAAATTTAGAAAGCAGCACTATGACAAGCTATCTTGAAGCTTGGAGCAAAAGGAATTATCAATAATATTGTGGGGTTTTTCCATGTTTGATTATTTGTTGATCATGATTTTTTGTGCTAATTTAGATTTTAAAAAAATATTGCATTAAATTATTTATCTTAATTACCAAGTTTTTTTGACACCCCCTTAAATTTTGTGCCCAAGGCAATGCCTTGCTTGCCTAGCCCTAGTCCCAGCCCTGTGAAAAGGGGAGGGGTCAGAAAGCTGCAGGTGTTCATAGTAGAGCTGATGGAAATAGATGCCACAGCGAAGGGTATGTACACACTTGTACCTCACGGGAGTCTTCCACTCATGAAGAAACATGCATGTGCCTGTCCTATTTTCTGTCTTGCCAAAGACATACATCCCTTTCTGGAGAAACTCCTCTGACAACCTCGATTTGGTTTCCTGTCTCAATATCACCCAAGAGGCAAAATGGGTTGTTAGGTCAGAAGAGTCAGGAAAGCAGCTCTGAGCCGTGTTACTGACCAGCCAGAGAATAACAGGGTTTCCAAACTGATTTGAAGGATAAGAACAATTTGGGAAAAGCAAGCTATAATGTGAGCAAAGAGAACAATTGGAAGGGGAATAAAACATCCCCCGGGAAAATGTCTGGGTAAGACCACCCATCTCCCTTTGATCCTGAAAATGGCATATTTGCATTTTCCTCCTTCAGAGGGCACAGTGAGTCACCAGCTTCTATCTGGGGCAGGCTGGCCTAGCCCAGGATCTATTTAGCAAGAGATGTGATTCCATAATTAGAGAGAATTCCCCAAGTGCAAAAAGGAAACATCTAAAAGGAGAGGCTGCGAGTGAATATGCTTTGTGGCCTGTAAATACATGTAATTCATGTGAAAGGCACTTCTGTCATTGACCTAAGACAGGTATTTTCTATGTGCACAACAGGCAAGCGAGACTCTGCCTGGGTACTACTGGCTGTAAGCTATGTGGGACAGTCAGGTTACAGGAGGAATTAATGGGAGCCACAGGAACCTCAACTCTGATATCTGAGGGAGAGAAGGGAGGAGAAAAATAACTTGAAATGTGTTCTTGCTTATTAAAATAGTGAAGACACATGGGGGACCCCCAAAAACCCAGAATTATCTTTTGGAGGGAGGGGCCCTTGTAGCACAGGCTTCCCCCGCTAGGTAAGTGTTCTAGGAACTCATTGACTTCAGTGTACCAGCCAGCGTTGTTGTGGGAGACTGTGTTCAGCTTCAGTGAGATTTTTTTTTTTTTTTGAGATTCTTTCACTGTGTTTGCCCATTTTGTGATAGGTGATTTACATGAATAACCTGCCCACACCACGCTGAACGTTCAGCAGTTTTTGATCCAAAACAGTGTGACACCCATGCTCTACCTTCCCTGTTCACCTGATCTTGCCCCAAGCCTTTTTTGTTTGTTTGTTTGTTTTCCCAGATGAAAAAATTCCTCAGAGGGAAACATTTTGCTGCTATGGGAGAAGCGAAACAAAAAATGGCAGAAGCACTAGAAGGCATCAAAATTGATGAGTTCAAAACTGTTTTGAGTAGTGGAAAAAGCATCTTGATAGGTGTATTACATCAAACGACTTTGAAGGTGACTGAAATTTAAACATGTAAGAATAAATACACAATTTTTAATAAGTAAATTCCAGTTTGGGGGGAGTCCTCGTACTTTCCAAATGAAGCCACTTGGCATTGGTGACTACAAGTTTGGTGAAACTGGCTCTATCTACCTGGCTGATGACTTGTACTAGTTCACAAAAGAGTAAAATTCAGTCAAATCCTGACTCTGCTATTTATTACCAGTACTGTTAAAGAACATCCCTACACCTCAGTTCCCTCACCTGTAAAACAAGTGCAGTCAGTGTACCTACCATACATAGGGTTGCTGTGAAAATGAAATGAAGCAGTAAGTGCTCAGCAGAGTACCACGTATGTAGTAAGGATTTACATATAGCCACGATCATTACCAACCAGACTTACTGCTTTGGTGAATAGCAACTGGACACTAATTCTCCTACATTTATAAGTAGTTTATAAGAATCTTCATATCTTCAAGTGCTCATTAGGCCCAGTCCTACCTATCAACAAATACTGTCTTCTTTTTCTAGTACACCTACCTACTTCTTTTCAATATTTTTCATGCCACTGGGTTGAGGATATGAACAACTCTAGGTAACATATGAAAAGCCAAGCAAAAAAGAGAAAGAATATTTATTTTAGATCCCAGTCTCAGTTTCTCAAGGCCTAACCAGGTGTAATATTGGTTTTGGTTTTCATGACCATGAATGGTAGGTGTGTCTGGGTGTCTATGCTCCACAAAAATCCAGGAGGTATTACAGGTGAGATTGCTGAATGTTTAAGGCCGATAAACATCACACCCTACAACTTCTGAAGGCAAACAAAACTGTCTCAGTTCATGGCCTGCATTGCTGATCAAAGTTAATTGCCTGGGCCTGTGTCCAGTCAGGCAGGTGAGGTAGAAAGAAGGAAGAGGAGAAACAGGGGACTCATCACCACCACGTGGGTTGTATGGGGACTCCACATCCTGCTGAGGTCCACCTTTGTTTTTGTGGCTATTTTTTCTCTTTTTATTTTATTTTAGATGTGTGGGATACATGTGAAGATTTGCTACAGAAGTAAATTGCATGCAGGTGAGGCTTGGGCTTCTAAGGAGCCCTCTTTCCCCCCAGTAGTGAGCATGGCACCCAAAGGGTAGTTTTGTGCCCCCTGATTTCTCCTCCCTCTCGTCTTTCCCCCCCAGTAGTGTCCAGTTTCAGTTGTTCCTACCTTTGTGTTCACATGCCCAATGTTTAGGGCCCCTTATGAGAGAAAACATGCAGTATTCAGTTTTGTGCTTCTGTGATAGTTAACTTAGAATGATGGTCTCCGGTTATATCCATGTTGCTGCAAAAAAGAGAGGCTTCCAGCTTACACAGGTCATGTCCTCCAGCTAGAAGCCTTTGTCCTGTGGAAAAGCCTGGCTCCCACTTGTGTCTTTAGTTCTGTGGCCTGGATTGCACCCAGTTTCTTGTAAGGCACCCACTAGTCTCTCTGTTGCTGAAGGTTGGGTTGTGCATACCTCCTCCCAGACAGTGGAGATGCAATGTAAATTTCAGGGCAAAACCATCACTCTAGAAACCTATTATAGTTCAGTGTCTCCTGCTGACTTCAGAGCCCTAAGACTGACACACAAGACCCCCAATGCTCTCCACATGGTCTAAGCCTGATCACTTACCCTCTCTAGGCCTCAGTTTCTTCATCTGTAAATGCAGAGAATAAGAAATTGCCCTAAAGAATTGCAAGAATTGTGTCAGATCTAAAGTCCCATAACAATGGAGGGTGTCATGTTGTGATTCCTACAGCTGCTCCAGTAGTTGAGAGGAGATCACTCAACAGAGCTCTTGTTGGTCCAGTTTTTCATGGTACCTTGAGGCCAGACTCAGCCGACCAGTGACAGCCACCCCAGCTTTCTGGGCACTTGTTCTAATATTACATCATTTGGGGAGGGACAGGGTGAGGCTGAGCTAGCATAATTCAAAAACAGCTTTCAGACTTTCAATGCCAGAGAAGGCTAGGAGTTATGTGTAGAATTTTGGAGAGACAAGTTGGTACGTGACTTTGATCTTTATCAAGCTAACAAGGGTAATACAAAATACAAAAGGGCAGATTTATGAGTATATGTGGGTGAGTGTATGAGAGAGGAAAAAGAGAAAGTGAGGAGAGAGAGCGAGAGATTCCAAGACTGTCGTTAGCAAAGAACAATTTTTTTTTTTTTGAGTTGGAGTCTCACTCTGTCGCCCAGACTGGAATGCAGTTGCATCCTCCCGGCCACTGCAGCCTCGACCTGCTGGGCTCTGGCGATCCTTCCGCTTCAGCCTTCCAAGTAGCTGGAACTACAGGCACGTGCTACCACACCCAGCTAATTTTTGATTTATTGTAGAGACAAGGTCTCACCAAGTTGCCCAGGCGGGTCCCGAACCCGTAGGCTCAGACAATTCACTCACCTTAGCCTCCCAAAGTGCTGGGATTACAGGCTGAGCCACCAAACCCGGCTGCAAAGAACAATTTCTAAACGCCTATCTCAGCCTTGTACAACCTTTCTTGTTCAAGATGAGTTTCCAAGACATTCCAAGAAATACTCCCACTAGTAGCTTTCCAGATGCTGTCTTGTGCTCTGAAGGGATAGGAGGATTTTCTGTCTGGCTGTGCCCCTTGCCTGCCTCCACCTACCATGACATAAAGAAAAGTGGAATAGAACACACTTTACTCCATGCAGGCTCTAGGCCTGATTCTAAATGAGGCCTCACAAGTGAACGTCCCTTCAGAGGAGTCCATCCCTATACTGTCTTCAGGTAACTCTGTATCCTTTGACAGCTACTGAACACCTGCTGGGTACAGGGATAGTACGTAAAACTCATGCCTGCCCAAATGCCACTGCTGCCACCCCATTGTCTTGGCTATTCCTGTCCTCAACCACCATCTACTCCCAGGCGACAGACTCCTGCCTGTCTGGCTGCCTGCTTCCCCATCCAGGTGACCTGGGCACTAGGTGGTCAGGGCAGAGAGGAGAAGATGCAAAACCAGAGTGATTTTTAAGGCAGTTGCACTGACCTCTTGCCTTCCCACCAAAACAGGTGCCCCAGTTCTGGGCCTCAGTTTTTGCTGCCAGAGCTTTGAGCCTATGTTAATTATACAGGAAACTTTGACTTAAAGAAAACAACAACAAAACCCAAACCTGATCTTGCCTCTGGAGTGGGCTGCAGAAATTGTCTGCAAGACCTGTAGTCTTGAAGTATCCCAGGTGAATTTCTTTTTTGTCTTTTCGGTGGCAAGTTAGCAGTCATGGCACTCAGTGATCACAACAGTCTGATCACTGATCTTTCAGGTGGTGGACCGGCCAGCCATAAGTCTGCATTTTAAGCTGAAAGATAATGGGTGCAAATCTAACTGCTTTGGGTGTTTTACTTCAATCCTTATTTTGCCTTTTGAACTTTGCTCTTGCAATTTACATGGAAATATATCAAGCAAATGGACAGATATATTTTTAAATGATCATAATTATTCCTGGTAGTGGACAGCACCTCCCTGCCGTGGGCACACAGCGGCTTGAACTGAAATAGGTGGTTAAGAAACCACACGGCGGTGCCTTGGAAGTCGTGGCCAGGTCTGCATGCAGAGAGCCAGGCCTTCTGAGGCGGCGACAGGCGTGTCCTCCGAAAGGGCTCCCGGCCTGCGCCGCTTTCCCCGGGCTGTGCGCGGTTGGGCTCCCCACGGCCGCTCCCTGCTGCTGGCTCCCAACCTTGGCGTCGCGTCTCGGGAGAGGGCGGTGGAGGCAGCAGCCCTCGCGACTCCCCCCCCCCCCGTGACAGCGCGCTGAGCCCCCAGCAGCGGACCCTGAGCAGCCGGGCGCCCCTTCTCGGCCGCGTGCAGTCCCCTTAGGGGATCAGGGAGGCGTTCCCTGGGAAGGGGTGGGCGTGCAGGGGTGGTGGGAGGAGGGACCCCGACACTGCCGGGCACCAGGGCGATCCTGTCCTCGGCGCAGCCGTTGGGGCTGCTTTCGGAGGCGCAGCGACGCCGAGGTCTTTCGCGGCCCGCAGGCCTCACTCAGGACCCGGGCGCCGCAAGTGCCTTCGGGTCACACCCGGGCGAACCCCGCCCCCTCCAGAGGCCCCCTGTGTGCCAAACCCCTCAGGCTATCGCTTTAATCGCACGGGTACTGGAGGGAGGGATAGAGGCAGGGTCCCTGGGCGTAGGGAAGGGCGCTGTGGGCCCGAGGCGGCCGGGGACACAGGCGGCGGAATGAAAGGCGAAGAGGCGACTGCCCGAATCTCTACGAGGGTGACTCTAACCCGTGGAGAGACGCAGCATATGGTTTCCAGGTTGGGCGGCGGAACACAAAGAGTGACTCTGAGCCCTGGGAGCCTCCTGACACCGAAGCCAAGCAATCCCGACTTAGTGGGGTCCTGAGTGGCAGGAGGCTGGATTTTTGGTTGAGTTGCAATTAAAGGGAGATAATTAAGCCCGGAGCCGCTCGGCTTATTAATATTTATAGCCCAGAGCGAAGGGCCTGCGCCCGCTGGAGGCGGATTCTCAGGCCAAGCCGTGCGGCCGGCGTCCCCGGAGCCAGAGGCTTCGCGATGACCGGGGAGTAGAGGGCTTGATGCGGCAACCGGACGCGTCCACCTTCCGCGTTGCTCCTAATCACACAGCGAGAATCTGCTGGGTCTGGACGCGTGCCGAAGGCCGGAGCCGCGCGCGTTCGGAAGCCCCGTTGTGTCTTCTTATCAATTACCCTAACAGTGCGTCCTGCAATTTGTTTCTGGCTCCCGGGACAGACGGCGCGTTTAGGGAATGGTTCAATAATTAGGACTCGGGTAGACTTCTTTTCCTCCTTGCGTGCGGGGCAAAGGAGGGAGCGGGTAAGCACGGTCTTGGCTTTCAGGCGGACCAGCAGAAACGCCCTCCAGCCCCGCACTGCTGAGTCCGAGGCCTGAGGGCGCCGCGCTGCGGCTCCTCCCCAGGCGGGGTCCCCGGCGTCTGCAGGCCCGCAGCGGGCGGGAGGGACTCGCGGTGCCCCCGTCGCGGGCCCGGCCTGGCGGACGCGCCCGAGCGGAGGGGAAGAGGATGCGCGGACCGCTCCCGAATGGCCTCCACGCGGGCGTAGCACCCGCGGGCTCGAGGCCTCCGGGCGGTGGGTTCGCGATCAACCTCCGGGAAACGCGTGCCGAGCGTTTGCCACTTGTATTTCACGCGGTTCTGCTTCTCCCGCACGCCGGTGGGCGGGGAGAGGAAGCGCGGGGCGAGGGGGGGCGCCGAGGGTCGATTCTCCGGTAATAAACGCGGGGTTCCGCGGGGTGGAGGGCGCCGCTGCGGTTCCCATGGCAACGCGGCGCCGGGCTGCAGCTCAGAGTCCTGGTGGCGGGGGGCCGCGTCGGTATGGAGCTCTTCGCGGCGGCCACCGCGACAGCGGGCCTCTGCCTACTCCTGATCTTCCTCATCTTCTTCTCGATGTACGTCGGCTCCGGGCCTCTCCAGCAGCCTCTATCCCACAGCTGTTAACCGGAAAAAGGGAAATTGGTCGTCGCGAGGGATGTTCCGATGGAGCCGCGCGCCACAAAGGGAGGCTCCTGCTGCGTCGCTGTGGGTGCACCGGCCGCCCTCGCCCCGGGCACCGAGACCCAGATGCGGCGACCTCGGACCCAGCTTCACAGCTGTGTCCCCTCCTCCGGGCCGCCTCCGAGGGCCGGTCAGCGCCGGCAGCAATTCATGACGAGGAAGACTCCCTGTGTGTTAGAAGGGGGATCAGCAGGGTTTAATTATAATGATTATGGATTATAGCATAAAGGCATATTTAACAAAAAGACGTGGATGGCGTTGTAAGCGAGTTTTCTTAACACACCTCTCGATGCACACACTCAGGAAAAGAAAACGTTTTGGCAGACACGAATTTTTTTTTTTTTTTGTATATAAAGGATATGTATAACTCAGGGGTGGTGGGGTTAATCAAAAATGCAGGTCAGAATGGTGGTATTAGATAGCTTACAACAAGGATTACGTTTGTGCTGAAAATCGAAACTATATTGTAATTTAGTTCAGTGCCTTTTGTATGTGTGCAAGCCTTTTCGACGGTACTAAACTGTTTTATCTTAGGAAAGTAAATCTGATGAAAGGGTAACCTATTCAGTACCAACAACCAGTAGATTAAGACACTTGTCCTTTATGGCTAATTTATACTTATTGCTTGAAATAGATAATGTACACTGATATTTTAATGTTTATTTTCTTGACCTTCCTTCAGTGTCTTGGGTGACTGTCATGTTATTTATTTTCCCTCTTAGCTCTGTTGTTTTTATTTTTTTTTAAATAAGCTTTCAAAATTTTAGAATAGTTTTAGGTTTACAGAAAAGTTGCAAAGAGCTCCCTATATCCCAACCCCAGTTTCTTCTGTTGCTACATCTTAGTACATTTGCCACAATTAATGAACAATATTAATACATTATTATTAACTAAACACCATACTTCATTTGGATTTCATTCAGTTTTTGCTTTTTCTGTTCTTGGATCCCATCCAGGATATCACATTACATTTAGTCCTCATGTCTTTTAGGAAGGTTGTCACAGTTTCTCTTTGTTTTTTAAAATGACCTTGAGAGTTTTTTTTTTTTTTTTTTTTGAGTTGGAGTCTCACTCTGTCACCCAGACTGGAGTGCAGTGGCCGCTCCCGGCTGCCGCAGCCTCGACCTGCTGGGCTCCGGCGATCCTTCCGCCTCAGCCTTCCGAGTAGCCGGAATTACAGGCATGCGCTACCACGCCCGGCTGATTTTTTGGATTTATTGTAGAGATGAGTTCTCACCAAGTTGCCCAGGGGGGTCTCGAACCCGCGGGCTCAGGCAATCCACTCACCTCAGCCTCCCAAAGGCTCAGGATTACAGGCTGAGTCACCGAGCCAGGCTGAGAGTTTTGAAGATGTTTTTATTTGTAATTGAGGTATAATTTACATGTAGTGAAATGCAAAGATTTCAAGTTCAAGTTGTATGATAGCATAATATACTTGATATAATCCACTTTTGCATAGAAAACACCAAATCTGATTTTTAAAATATTGTCACACAAATATTGCAGATGTAGTTGTATAGTTTCTCCCACATATATACACACTGTAGTAAAAAAAATTTTCCCATGACCTTTCAATTCCAACTTAATATTTAAAAATGTTCATTTCCAAAGGATGTTAAAGTGCTATTAACCTAATGCTTGCTTAATAAGTTGTTGATCATTTACTTTCAATAATATTTTTTTAGACACAAGTTAAACTACTGGCTGTTCTTTATTCTACAACATTTTCTTCTCTGCAGAGAGTATAGTCTAGGCACAAGCCTTAAGAAACCAGATATACTGGAGGATGAGTCAATCTGGGAAGCTTTCTGGGGTGGTTCCGAAAATTTTAAAAGTTTATCTTTTAGTTCTTAATACTGAAGCAATAATAAAATACACTTATTTTTGCACAGCTTTTGGGGAACTTGTTTTAATTAACACATTGGTACTTTTGTCACAAATCACTTATCCTCCTAATTGTAAAAATGTATTCCACATTTCCATAAGTCCTCGAGAATTTGACAAGATATAATCCCTAAAGATGTATTTTTACATAATGTTTAAAAACTTAGAACTAGTGCTTAACAATTAGGAAAAAGGAAACAAAAATCTTAAGACATCATTGTGAGCTCTGTTACTATAACTCAGAACTTGAGGCAGACACATTTTAAACAGGTGACTGGAGCACTAAATTAATAGAATCTAGTACCTTCTTCATTTCTGTGGTATTTCATACTAGCAGCCTCAGTGGATCACATTCTTATGGTTTGGCAAGAATAGCAGATATAACAAAGAAAAGGTAAAATTTAAGACTATTTCTCAACATTTATGCACAACTATTTTAAAGAAAACTCACAAACCTGCCCAGTGGGGTGGAGACCTTCTGGCCTCGTTTAGATGAAGTTAGTTAAGCCAGAGAACGCATCTGTCGATAATTCCCAGAGATGCCTTTTAAAAGTTTTTGGCTATCCTAGCTCTTAGAGTCAGGCCATATTCATGCCAGCATGATTCTGGCCCACGCTATACTTATCTTTCCTAATCCACAAGTAAAAACCAAGCCAACTAGGGTAAAAGACTGTTCAGAAGGTGTGAGTAGCAGGAGGCAGATGGTTTTCATTCTTTTGCCATGATAAAAGGTTTAAAAATCTGTCATTTAGCACTATAGTAAATATATTTTCCATCCATTATAAAAAGAAAACTCTCAACTCCTATACAAATCAAGCAATATGTGCAAATTTCCTCCAAAATGTTAATTTGGGGGAGGCAGTGAAAATAAATTTTTTGAGGAAAAATGTCATTTGAATGAAGTCTATCTTTACTTATAGCTAGGAAAAGACATTGTGCTAAATACTTTAGCACGTGTGATCATTTCAATTATTTGCCTGAATTTGGGTAAGCTAATTGTGACTCTCAGAAAGGATGTCAGAAACAAAAATCCTGTTTTTGCCTGAATGTTTATAAATCAAATTTCAGCAGTTGTCATTCAGTGACTAAGAGTTCAGCTGAGTAGAGCATGACATAGATTTAGTCACATGTGCATTGACTCAGGCAGTGATTAGCAAACAAAGACTCTGAAATTAGACAACCATGTTTATATCTGGTCCACAGATATGAGTGACCTTAGCCACGTCAGTTAACTCATCTGGGCCCTACCCAGTCCCCTCAAATGTAAAATGGAGATAATCACCTAACTTTATAAAATTGTTGTGAAGATTAAATGAGATACGCACATAACACTTAGGATGGGAAGCACATATCACATAAGAAGCACTAAGTAAATTATAACTATTATTGTTGTTATTGTTTTAAAATATCTACTATTAGCCAGGTGCTACATTAAATGCAGAGACTTTAGTAAAACAGAACCAGATGTGTTACTGCGTAGAGCCTAGAAACTGAATCTCTAGGTTTTGGTCCTATTTACCTTGTTATTTTTAATTTAACAAATTCATTTCTGGCCTATAATATTTATAACATTCTAAATACTATTGATTTTGCTGTGCTCTTGTCCATTGTCACAAAAGAGGTACAAACAAAAAGGAAATGTAACTCCTGGAGAACCTACTAAAGCCCCAGGTGGAGAAGCTGTGTATTCACATTCAGATCCTGACAACATTCCACCAGCAACAGGAAACGCAGGACCGATTGCAAATTATCTTCCATTTATTTAACAGACAATGAATATAAGCCACGTGTCAGGCACTGTTCAGAGCTGGTCATTCACAGATAAAACATAGTCCTTGCCCTCAACAAGCTTACAGTGAATTGGAGGAAAATGCAAAATTAAATAAGCAATCAGCATGCACAGGACAAGAAGCACTGTGAACATCTAGGGTCTCCAGCCCAGATTGAGGGGTGCAAGTGGGCCAGGAAAGCCTCCCAGAGAAGAGACCAAGCCATGTGCTGCTGAGGAAAATTCATGGCATTGATCCAGTTGAGAAATAAGGAACCTGAGCTGAGAATGGGCTGTAGATGGAAAGAAGGTTTCGGGGTGAAAAGACAAATCTTGTAGGGAAGAAGGGAGAGGAGAGCCTGAAGGAAGGCCCCAGGCTTCTGTTTAGGGGGCTGGATGGATGGTGGAACTCTTCACTGAGGGGGAATCCTGAAGAAAAAGCAGGTTTGTGGAGGAAGATGTTTTGTCTGATCTCTGACACAAGAATTTGAGGTGTCCTAGTGGAGATTCCCAGTGGATAGATGAATATCAGGTTCTAAAGGTGGGAGAGTAGGTGGGAAGGGCTATATTACAATTCATGTGCAGGGCTGCTGAGAGCTCTCCCCCATGGCCATATGAATGAGAGGCAATGTACCCAAAGAAGAGGTGTAGCAGACATACTATTGGGTGTCCATTGTGGTCATAGCAATTATAGCTCTGGAGGGTACCATAAGTAGAATTGTGTGTGAAGCCAACATATCTCTTGAGAGAATTCTGTTTAGGAACAGAAGACATCATAGTAAAAAAAAAAAAAAAAAAAATGGGGGTAGAGTAGAGATACCTGACTTAGAAAAACGGACCACAGTCTGCTACAAGTTTTTCTAGGGTATCCTATATGATCATTTTCATCATCTTCATCCTTTTAAGTCAGAATCACTCCTGTGAAAAATAGACTTGTGGTTTTAGTCAGTGAGAAGATTCAAAGGGAAAATAGCATTCAATCTGTAGAAAGTCACTTTAGAGCCAAATTTGACACATATTTCAATCCTAAAATAAAGTATGTACAGAATTATAACTAGTACCCTCATTTAGGTTAAAATGCTTAACCATTACAAAATTTCTCAAGAAGTTTTCAGACTTGTGAAAATGGATTATTATAAATATATTTCACTTCTGCCAACTCATTTGGTTATTCTTCTGGGCATACTAATAACCAAAATATGAAGTTTTAATACTTATGAACAAATAAATCACTCTTAATCACATAGCCTGACTGGGGTGGTTGCTGAGGGAGAGAGTACTCTATGCTTCAGAGAGGCAATGAGACATGGTAGACACACAGCCATAAGAGAGAGCCAGGAGAGCATGAGTCCTGACAGGTGTTTCGTTTTTGTTTTTGTTTTTTGAGTTGGAGTCTGTCACCTAGACTGGGGTGCAGTGGCCGCTCCCGGTCACCGCAGCCTCGCCTGCTGGGCTCCAGTGATCCTTCCGCCTCAGCCTTCCGAGTTGCTGAACTACAGATGTGCGCTACCATGCCCGGATAATTTTTTGATTTATTGTAGAGATGAGGTCTCACCAAGTTGCCCAGGCGGGTCTCGAACCCATGGGCTCAGGTAATCCACTCACCTCAGCCTCCCAAAGCACGGGATTACAGGCTGAGCCACCGAGTCCGGCTGTCCTGACAGGTTTAATTACAACTGGCTGCATGACCTTGGGCAAGCTGATACCTCCTTCAGTACATATTTTACTTAAGAAAATTAAATTAGGTAATTGCTATGGTCTGGATATTTGTGTCCCCCTAAAATTCATCTGTTGAAACCTAATCCCCAATGCAATAGTATTGGGGAATGAGGACTTTAGGAAGTGATTACATTATGAAGGCAGAATACTCATGAATGGGATCATGCCCTTATAAAAGAGGCCCAAAGGAATTTTTTTGCTCCCTCTGACTCATGGGGGCAAGAGGTGACAGAAGGCCCTCCTCACCAGACACTGAATCTGCTGGCACCTTGATTTTGGACTTCCCAGCCTCTAGGACTGTAATAAATTTTTTGTTGTTTATAAACTACCCAGTCTAAAATATTTAGTTATAGCAACCTAAATGAACTAAGACAGTAATCCATGTAATATCCTCAGCACAGTACCTACAAGTAATAAGTCTCAATAAGTTTATCTAGTACTGAAAACCCACTTAACTATCTTGGTGCCAAGCTTTATTTACAGTAAGTTGTTAATCATTTAAGTTATTTATTTCTCAAAGTCTGGTTCTTCCTATAAGTCATCCCAGTACTTGCTATTACCCATAGAATTATACCTGCATTTAAAATAACTATCAGCAGGAATGGCCTTCAAGGACTATAATTTTTATATCGGTTAAAAACAAATGTAAGGTTTTGGGTGTCATTCTTTTCTTTTTTCATTTTTATTTTTAGAGATGGGTCTCTGTCACCCAGGCTGGAGTGCAGTGGCATGATCACAGCTCATGCAGCTTCGAACTCCTGGGCTCAATGGGTCCTCCTGCCTCAATCTCCCAAGTTGCTGGGACTATAGGCATGAGCCACCACACCAAACTTGAGTGTCATTTCTTAGGTAAATTTGCTCTATGTTTCTCCTGAACTATAATGGCAGAAACCACAAGAAGCTTTCTTCTTTCAGATGAAGGCAACACTCTCTTATTTTAGGTTTAGTTGACTCTTCTGTCAGCTCTCCAAATGTTTCTGAAAGAGGCCCACAGGTAAACTACCATGGGCTGGAAGAGTGAGACCTGCCTTTGGCTTTTGTGTCATCATCATAGTGTCAGGTAGTGCAAGTGTAGATGCTTCTCTGAATGCTCTGAAACTGGCACGCTAAAACTCAGCCTCAAGGCTGGACACAGTGTTTCTCACACCTGTAATTCCAGCACTTTCGGAGGCTAAGGTAGGAGATTGCATGAGCCCAGGAGTTTGAGACCAGCCTGGACGACATAGTGAGACCTTGTCTCCACAAAAAATAAAAAACTAGCTGGGCATGGTGTTGTGCACCTGTAGGCTCAGCTACTCAGGAGGTTGAGGCAAAAGGATTGCCTGGGCCAAGGAGGTCGAGGCTGTAGTGAGCTGTGATCAGGCCCCTGCATTCTAGTCTGGGTGATAGAGTGAGATCCCAACTAAAAAATAAAATACTCAGCCGGGTTCGGTGACTCAGCCGGTAATCCCGTGTCTTTGGGAGGCCGAGGTGAGTGAATTGCCTGAGCCCGTGGATTCGAGACCCACATGGGCAACTTGGCGAGACCTCATCTCTATAATAAATAAAAAATCAGCTGGGCATGGTAGCGCGTGCCTGTAATTCCGTCTACTCGGAAGGCTGAGGCGGGGAAGGATCGCTGGAGCCCAGCAGGTCAAGGCTGCGGTGGCCGGGAGCGGCCACTGCACTCCAGTCTGGGCCACAGAGTGAGACTCCAACTCAAAAATAAGTAAATAAATAAATAAAAATAAAGAAAAAATAAAATAATCGACTTCAAAAGGAAACACAATTTTAAATTTTGTTTCTGACATGTAGCCACATTGAACTTAGTGGAAATGTTACATCTGACAATAATGGCATTTGGCCAACAGCCAGTCTGCTCCCAGCCCAGCAGAGATCTGGAGACAACTTTCAGTATCAAAAATACATTTTTAGGCCGGGTGCAGTGGCTCACACCTGTAATCCCAGTAATTTGGGAGGCTGAAACAGGATTGCTGGAGTCCAGGAATTCAAGACCAGCCTAGGCAACATAGTGAGACCCCCATCTCTACCAAAAAAAACCCCCCAGATTTGCTAGGCACAGTGGCACGTCTGTAGTCCTAGCTACTCAGGAGGCTGAGGAGGAAGGATCATCTGAATCCAGGAGGTTGAGACTGAGATGGACCATATCATGCCATTGCACTCCAACATGGGTGACAGAGTGAGACTCTAACTCAGAAACTAAATAAATATATATGAATATATACACATATATCTACACACCATTTTTAGACTTTTTCTTGACAAAAATGCAGAAAACTGATGATGGGTAACTTATACATATTAAATGTTTTTATATTAAGCAAATAGAACACAGAGCAAATTACCAGAGTTCTCATATTTTAACATAGTGCTTGACTGCCTGGAAGTATTTCTATTTCTCAGAAAACATAGTTTAAACTGTACAGACTACATAGTTACATTTTTAATGAAATCATTTTCAATATAATCCCAACACACATGAGATACTTTCAGTATTTGCTGTGATGCAGAATGAAATATAGAAAGAAGCACAAATATATAAGGACAAGTGCCAAATCAATATACAAGCTTAATTTTGTTATTTGCCTATTATGTATAGTAATTATATCGTCTAAACCTAAATCTGGCATATGATCTGGTAAATACATGTGGCAAAAATAGGGCAACTTATTTAAAATCAAAACAGTCTCAGAAAATTTAGATGACTTTTTCACTGTACCATTAAGTGTGAAGAAAGTATTTTGGAATAATTTGGAAAAGTAGCTGAACACTCTATTAATATTGATTTTAACTGTTCCTTTTAAGTTCTTGTGTATACTTACTTGTTACAAACTTAAAATTACTATTAGTAATGTCAATTCAACTTAGAAGTTTTAACTATTAAAACATTAAATATTAAACTTCAGATAATATGTCATGCTTTTTTCTAAGATGAACTCCAGATACTATGTCTATGAAATCATTAGAAAATTGCACATTGAAAAATATTCAGGTGAGCAAACATCATGGAAAATCAGACAAAGACAACTTTTGTCTCAATTAAAAAATTTATATTTTTCCTGAATTATGTGACTGGTTTTCTGTATTTTAGTCATGGCTGGATACATCATTATATCACTATTTGTTTGATTTGAGAGAAAAGTAAAAAGAATTCAGAATCATATATAGAACTTATTACTATTTGCTATGTGCCAGTTTACATGCTCAGATACAGAAAAACAACAAATAGCCAACCCAACAAATGGCAAATTGGCTCTTGTCTCAAGGAGCCTCTAGGGAAACAGACCAGTAAGCAGACAATTGCAATATGACATGGCAAGGTTTTGATGGGAACCAGAAAGTGGTCAAGTCACATCATCTAACATGGCATCTACCTCACAGCACTGAATATCAGGGATCAAACCTCCCAAAAGTTTCCATTGATAGATACGGCTCAGGATTTAATAGGTTATATGTAGCAGTTGGAAATAGTCCTTGTGGAGATAAAGATGTGTGGCCATCTTGAGGATAAGTCTTACATCATTCAACGTTCTTCTTATAGGGATCTGTTTCTGCTCAATAAGATGTTAAGTCTGAAGAGTAGGTACAAGAATGCAAAGAACAGGACAGTTGCAAATTTTAAACTAAATACGCAACCATTCTGATAGTAGGATTAGGCCTGATTAGGGAGTAAAAGCAATATGTTTTACTCATTCACCTATTTTAAGTGTTTCATACTGATTAAGTTACTAACCTTCTTGTGCCTTATTTTCCTCATCTGTAAAATGGCATAATATTAGGGTTGTTGTGAGGACTCAATGAGATAATCCATGTATACTTGGAACTTTGTCTGTTACATAGTGCTTATATTTTAAGCCAAAGTATAAACAGTGTCTGAAGTAGAGATTTTTTTAAAAGTGAATAAGAGGCTGGGCTCCTTGGCTCAGCCTGTAATCCTAGCACTTTGGAAGGCCAAGGCGAGTAGATTGCCTGAGCACGTGGGTTCGAGACCAGCCCGGGCAACTTGGCAAGACCTTGTCTCTACAATTAAAAAAAAAAAAATTAGCTGGGCATGGTAGCACAGGCCTGTAGTTCTGGCTATTTGGAAGGCTGAGGCAGAAGGAAAGCCGGAGCCCATCAGGTTGATGCTGGGGTAGCAGTGAGTATGCGTGCCACTGCACCCCAGGCTGGGTGACAGAGTAAGATTCCAACTCAAAAAAACCAAAAAAAAAAAAAACAGAGAAAAGTGAATAGGAATAGATGCAGTTTAAATAATTTGTTTGGGGAGAAAGAATTTGTATTCTGAAATCTTCTTTCATCCTTATATTTCATTTATAATTCATGTGAGAATCATTTCTTAAAAATAGAGTCCATATCTTTTAGAGATTCATACTGACATGTTTGTGGATGAAACGCTATAATAGCCCAAATCTGTTTAAAAATAACACAGTGGGGCTGGAGAATGAGGAACAGTATCAGTGAAACGAACTTGGCCATAAGCTGATAATTGTGGAAGCTGGGTGATAAGTACATAAAGCTATTCTCTTTACTTTTGTATATGTTCAAAATCCATACTAAAAAGTTAAAAAAATAATAATAAAACCAGAATTTGTGGCCACTATCTCTTCCTTTGTATAAATGATCTGGTGGGGATTGAATGTTCAGTTTTTCTTTTCAAATCAGGCGAGCATGAATTTCTGTTAACCTGAGGCAGAAAACATGTTGTTGCTACGGCAACTTGTCACCACATTAAATGGTTGTGGAGTCAAAATGGCAGCAGGTGTTTTCTTTCCAGATGATCTGCATATCACAGAGAGAAAAACCCATCCCAAGAGCCCATGTGAGCCATCCCCACACCCCAAAAGAGCCTCCATCCCCTGCCTAGCATGAGGGACAGAGGGGTGTAAACTCCCACAGAGTGTGGAGCCAGGAAGATGAGAGGATGAGGAGTCCCCGCAGCTGACTCCTGAAGGAAGCCATCTAAATTCAGAGTTTCCACTCTGTTGACTGGACTTCATAGCCCGGGTAGGGCGACTGGAGGACAAGCAATGAGATTCCCTTATCAGGAAGACAGGCTATAAGTGAACATCTGTTTCTTTCCTTTTATGCCCTTTCCCAACATGTGCAACTGATCAATGACAAGAAACCGGGCCCAGTCCCCATTTCCTGCACACGGGACTCCGTTTCACAGAGGCCCACTATGCATTTTTAGAATCATAAGAAAACCATCATGTGACACGGGGTCTCTCAGCATCAAGTCTATCCCCCTGCCTTCAGAGAGAATGTTTCTAAATCATTCCACATGTTGACTTCAAGGGCCACATAAAGGCAGAGGGACCCTAAGCAAGAGTCATAAGGGTTAATTTCACAACACAGAATAGTTCCTCCTGTCTGCTCCTAGGAGGGATTGGCTGTGGAGCCCTCCCCTTGACCCATCTGGTGTATCATCCTGGGCAAGTCATTTAACCTCTGTGTGTTTATTGTCAATTAAAAATAATTCCCTTGAGGTTGTCAAGAGAATGAAACAAGATGAAATATGAGGAAATACCTTGAAAAGTATATGTGTGATTACAACTTATGGGGGGGGAGATGACAAAGCTACTATATCGTTGCTTTCTTCCCCTTTCCTTCATTTTTCCTTCTTCCCGTCCTTCTTTTCTCTCTCTCCTTTCTCTCTCTTCACATCTTTGTTCTTTTTTAAAAATTTCACAAACTGGTCTGAGATTTGCTTTTCAGCATGCCCTTTGGGATCTGTCTCCTCACATTTTCAACAGTAAGTTCATTTATAAGCTTTTGGGCCTCGACAGTAAGCACCTAGGACACCGCACGCTAGTCTGTGGGTTCAATCATTCATCAAATTCCCTAATAGCACCTATTACACTAACTCACAGTGCTGGTTTTCTCCTTCCATCTCCCTCCAGCCAATCAAATTCAACATTTTATCATGAATGCTATTATTTTTTCTGAAAATTGCCTATACAGTGCAACCCAGAAAACTTGTTACTTGAGTCTCACCTACTCAGTCAAAAACATCTTCATTACAGGAGAAATGAAATGTTTATTTTGACTGAGTCAATATGTAGGGCTTTTTGTTTGTTCATTTGTTTTTATGTTTTCCTGACACTTGGTGCTGGCTACAAGAAGCCCCTAGCATCCTGCTTGGCTTCATGGATTCAAAGCATTTTTAAAGTGACAGAAAGTCTGTGCTGGCTTGTATTTTAATACATCTCAGTAGTTTTGAACAGGCTGTTTTTCACGAGGCTGCTTCTGTTGTCTGGTTTTTATTATTTCAGGTAAAAATGCTGATGATGTACAGTCCTTATTTAAATGCTCTCTCTCTCTCTCTTTAAACTCTTGAAAACAATAATACAAAATCCCGACTTTTGTTTGAATATTTGGTGCTTGTCAGATCATCGAATGGTACATTAATTATTGCTGGACTTGTCTTCATTTAATTTCCATAGAGTGGCAGTTCTGGGAAGTGAAGCAAGTTTCTCCTCCTCTCCTAAGCTTCCCAAAGGAGGAAATTGCTGAACAGACAGGGATGGAGTCATAAAGAGCAGCATACAGTGAGGAATCTGTGTGAGGGGAAGGAGTGAGAGTATGGGGTGGAATCTAAGATGATCCAAGGGCAATGGGGAGCTACAATAAGCTCTAGAGCAGAATGAGGCCATGAGTGCCTTTGAAGACCCATCTGTCTTATAGTCTCTTTCTGGTTACTTTGGTAGTCTATAACAATCGAATCAGATGGTAAAACATTCTACCCGATCTCTGAGCAACCAAATGGCTTAGAAGGAGCACAGATTCACAAATCTGAGTGTTAGTGTTAGACAAGGAAACTAACAGACTGTGAACATACTCCATCCAATGAACTTTAAAAAATAGTAGTGGAGGCTGGTCATGGTGGCTCTAGCCTGCTACTTTGGGAGAGGCCAAGGTAGGAGGATCACTTGAACCCAGGAGTTTGAAAGCAGCCTGGACCACAAAGTGAGACCCCCATCTCTACAAAAAAAAAAAGAATAGCCAGGCCTTGTGGCTCACATCTGAGTACCAGCTACTGAGGAGGCTAAGGTTCAGAAGGATCACTTGAGCCCAGGAGTTTGAGGCTGCAGTGAGCTGGGCTTTGTCACTGTACTTCAGCCCGGGCTACAGAGTGATACTGTCTTTTTAATTAAAAAAAAAAAAAAGAAGCAGCAGCAGCAGATGAAGAGTCTTTGCAGAAAAGAACCTTGAAGTCAAACTCAGAAAATACTTACAGTGATGTGGAACCAATACAACACCCACCAACAAAACAGACAGCCAGTCACATGCCGTAAATTTAAGTTGTATTTCCCAGGCCCACCAGTTTTGGAGTAGACACAGCATCCCATCAATAGTCACAATCACATTCATATTTCTTGGGACACAGTATGACTCACTGGCAGGAGCTCCAACCCCTTCTCCCTCAGAGTCCCAGAATCCTCCCAAACACTTCTGGGACTTCAAGAGGATGATGTGGTTGGTGTGGAAAGCAGAAGCTGTCTTTCTTGGTGCCCATGCCATTGTGCAATTCTTTTCTCTTCTAGTCAGTTCATAGCAGGGTGTTGTGTGTGCTCATGGAGTAGGGGAGGTGGGGTGCTGCAGGGCCTGCCTCAGTCCACACGAGGTTCACTGAGGCTCAAGGATGTCTCCACCTCTATGGTCATTGAGACTGCCTTTTTCAATATCCAGGGAAATGTTAGTGAGACAGCTCTTAGTTTTTATTCTCTCCTATTTAATGTGGGGCAAACCCTATTATAAGCAAGGGCTCTGAAGTCAGATAGACTTAGGATTTGAGTCTTTAAATACTCCTTTCTCTACCTATGTGACCTAGGGCCAGTCATTGAGCCTAAGTTTTTCCAGGTGTAAAATGGGGTGGTCAAAATAGACCTCTGTACTAGGACTAAACTAACTGACCCATGTAAAAGGCTTATCCTGGTGCCTGATCTTGGTTAAGCACTCAATAAACATTAGTTGTTATTGTCATCCTTTTAGTCGATGAGGTTTCTGTTATGCTGTTCCTACTGCTGTCCCCTTAATGTTGGGATTCAGTCATGAGTTCATGGGGACAAGGCATGAGAAGGTGAATAATAACTTGCTTTCATTAGGAACCTCAGCCTTATAAGGTACCTAACCCAATGCCTGGCATGTAGCACCTGCTCAGTGATTTCCCCTGTACATGGTCTTTCCCTTTTTAAACATGTGTCTGTCACCTGTGGTTTGAAATTGCTTATATAGTAGTCTCTCCGTGTGTGTGTGTGTGTGTGTGTGTGTGTGTGTGTGTGTATGTGTATTCTTAACACTATAATTGGATAGATTTTAAAATATATAGCTTTGTGGGGTTTTTTTATTATTTTGTTTTTGTTTTATTTTTACCTTTGTGTCCCTGGAGGACCTTGCTGGGTTAACTGCCGTCCATTTTCTCTTCGACAACTCCCGCCACTCCTGGAAATAGATCCACTTAGCACCATAAGAGTTCCCACCTCCCATTCCACTACTTTTTATATGAAACGTGTAAAATCCTGAGCCCAACCTGCTGTCTATCCCTTGGCATTGACGCTGACCTGCCCCAGCCTCTCTTCCTCCCCAGATTCTGTTCTACCCAACTGAACAAGTCCTAGCTTGTCAAGAGTCTTTGTGACAGTGAAATTAGTTTTTAGACTATTTTAAATATTTCATAAAGTCTAATAACAATCAAAGATGGGCCTGCTGTAATAGTTGCCACATTTAATGAAAATGCTGTGAACCCTGGCTGGATGTACATCAGCTCTTTGAGGCAATTCTTGTCCCTTCTGCTGGTCAGATGCTCTGAGCTTCTAATAAAAGTGAAAAACAGTCATTAATTCCTTTTTTTCCATGATGGGAATTGAGAATAATAAAAAGAATTCTTGTTGGCAAAAGGCTGGATGCCTCTGCTCTAGATGATTGCATTTTATCAGTATGGATTCTCCTGAAAAGCAAACCAAAGGGAACAAAGCAGAATACATAAGAATGTGAGGATATCATGAGCCTTTAAAGTCCTCTGATTTTTCTGAAAGTCAAAAGTCTGATATCTTTTAGACTGGAGGCACCTGGGTGAATGTTTGTTTTCATGAGTGAAATATACTGTTGCTTTCCAAGAGCAGCACACCGTAAAATTATTTTGAATTTTTTTTTTTTTTGAGTCAGGGTCTCACTCTGTTGCCCAGGCTATACAATGCAGTGGCATGATCATGGTTCACTGTATCCTCCAATTCCTGGACTCAAGTGATCCTCCTGCCTCAGTTGCCTGAGTAGCTGGAACTACTGGTGTATGCCACGATGCCCAACTAATTTTTTTGAACTTTTTTTGTACATTTGAGGTCTCATTATATTGCCCATGCTGGTCTCAATTTCCAGGCTTAAGCAATCCTCCTGCCTCAGCCTCCCAAACTTCTGGGATTACAGGCATGAGCCACTGTGCCTGGCCCCTTTTGAGACTTTTGACCACCCAGTTGGAAAAGCAATATTCCCTGGCTCTTTTCTACTGCCCTTCCCACACACGTCCACTACTGCCGTGCTGTTGCCTATGAGCTGGGCTTTCCTGTGCTTAGCCAGTTACAGCAAATGTGTGGGAATCCTCTCCTTCCCCAGAGCCCTGATATGGTTCATTCCTTATCCCTCCCTGAACCATAGAGTAGAGCATGGAATAAGTTCTTTAATCACACTGGAACTTTTTTTTTAAACTTTCATTATATCTTTATATTTTTTCTATGATTACCCTAACAACATTGATGAGCCTTTGAAATTGATGCCACTTTAAAACTACATAAGAGTGGGTTGTCTGGAGAGAGTATTTCACAATTGGGTTAAGGTGATGGCTATTTCCAATTTGTGTTCTTAGGCCTCATTGGTGCTCACTCTGATCAAACTTTATTCTTCCTTGGATTGATCATATGAATAAATAAAGCATGTGTGGAGAGGAATCTCTCCTTAAAAAGGAGCTCAGTCATCCTTTAAAGGGTTTTTTAAAGTGTATGCCTGGGGAAAATGCTGTGGTGGCACTAATAGACAACAGCATTTTAATTATGAATCTAATATATTTGTATCACAAAACCTGGCAATTTCAACAACAAAGTACTGCGATTACACAAAGTATTTTTAGTAATAGTAAACCTCTGCTCAATATGCTTATGAATCACATTAAGATTAAATTTCAGCTCTCTCTAGTAATATCAAATAGTATGGGTGGGTTGGCTATTTAAAAAAATGTATTAAATGTAAATTGATTTCATATCATCAGAAATAATATTGAGAGGCATTCTATAGTCACTATCATGACCCTTGCCTGGCTCCTGCCTCATGTTTCTAATCATTTAAGATTTATATAGTATTTTTATTTTCATTATGTTTTACCTTAACTGCCTGATAGACATTTGTTGTATGTTACTTTCCATCAATCTTGGACTTGTCTAATAGGTGCCAGGGCCCAGTGTGGGGACAAACAACAAGCCCCAAGTTTGGGCAGAGCTTGGAGAGATGAGGTAGTGACCCCAAATGTAGGCTCAGGAGGCAGCTGCATCACTTCCAAGTTCTTCCTCTCACAAGACTGCTTGCTCTGCTGCTGCCAGGACTGGCAAACTCTCATCTGAACCACACACATAACATTAGTTTGTCATGCCACATGAGTTAAGATTTGTTGAATACAACTTTATTCCACGTTTGGCCAGATCATGAAGCACTGATTGCAAAGTTCCCCAGGGCCTGCAACAAGGGATCTGGGTAGCTGCAACTCTTTAGTTTGTTCATGAATACATTTGCTAAACACAATAACCACCTGCCTCCCCTAAGCTTTGATCTTGTTATCTTGTTGAGTATGTGATATTTGCCCCAGAGATAAATGATAGATTGATAGATAGGTAGATAGATAGATAGATAGATAGTAGATAAGAAAGCACATGAAAAGTTAGAGGAGAATGCAAGCCCTTAAATGATCATCTATATGGCAGAAAACACTTGTCTAGAAGGACTGGCAGATGCCCTGAGATGGGGGAGGAGAGAAACATTATCTGGGTAAGAGAAATAGTATAAGAGAAACAGTACATTCAGCCAGAAGGCAGGATGTACTGGAGATTAGGCTGGTCTGAGAGAAGCAGAGCAGTGCAGGAATAGGGAGGAAGCTGTGCCAATGGGAGTTGCCTCACATTTCAGAGATGTGTTTTAAGATGTCAAGCAGCTACTGAAAGAGAGGGTGGGGCTATTGCCAAAACTACATTTTATACATAGATTTTTTTTACAAAAAACTATGGTTGTTGAAGTTTATATCCTGTATCTTGTCTTGCTCTTCTCTTAGCTGTATATCATAAACATTTTCAGTGTTTTAGCTGGGCATGGCGGCTCATGCCTGCAATCCCAGCACTTTGGGAAGCTGAGGCAGGAGGATCACTTGAACCCAGGAGTTTGAGGATAGAGTGAACAGTGATCATGCCACTGTACTCTATAGCCTGGGCAACAGAATGAGTACCTTCTCTAAAAATTTTTTTTTCCAGTGTACCTCAGCTCAGTAGTAGTGGTTATTGCCCCAGGAATCAGTCAGATTTTATATAAATTACAAATCTTTTTTTAAAATTTACAAAATGGTAAGTCATCCAGTCATTCCCTTGTAACCTAATATTTAGATTTTTTCCAACATTTTCCATCATTATAGAGCAGTGCAAGTTGCTTTGCATATAACATTTTTCCTCCTATTCAAAAGAAATTCTGTAACAGGGTATGTTACAGGGTAGATGTTGCACCGGTCAAATGTGACAATGTTAGTTTATTTGACTGTTTGATGGGCGGAAAAAGTCATTCTCTTCTAGTTTCAGTAAGATTGAATAGCTCTTCAATTTTTGGAACAAGTATTCTTAGGCAACAAAGTTATAAAGTAATTTAGTGAACAGATAAAGAAAATATTTGGTATTTTACACCCCAGTAAATCTGTGGCATGTGCAGACCAGTGAAACCATTTTAGTGTAGGCTAAAGTTCTTAATATAGCTGTATTATTATTTAAAAATAAATGTGCTTCCTAAAGGCTAAATAAGTTGTTCTTTGGAAGATAGGTATTAACGAACTAATAAACTGTATCTATAGAGATGTATAGATAGAGAAACCAAGTACCTATATGGCTTAGATAACATAGTAATCTGTTTATATGATTTAGGGATAAATGTATTCCTAAACCAATGTCCAGATATCTGAGAGCTCGCCTGTCCTGATAGAAACACAGACTCAATTTCTTTTTTTTTTTTTTTTTTTTTTGAGTTGGAGTCTCACTCTGTCGCCCAGACTGGAGTGGTGCAGTGGCCGCTCCCGGCCACCGCAGCCTCGACCTGCCGGGCTCCGGCGATCCTTCCACCTCAGCCTTCCGAGTAGCCGGAATTACAGGCACGCGCTACCACACCCAGCTGATTTTTTTGATTTATTGTAGAGATGAGGTCTCGCTGCCCAGGCGGGTCTCGAACCCGCAGGCTCAGGCAATCCACTCACCTCAGCCTCCCAAAGGCGCGGGATTACAGGCTGAGCCACCGAGCCCAGCTTCAACTTCTTTTTACTGACCTCAGGAAGTATCTGTAACAATCTCATGAAGGGTGACTCTTCGAAGAACTCCAGTGGTTTTAAGTAGTGGCTTCACAGAGCCACCCACACAGGAAAGCTTTGTTTTTCGGCCCTTTAAGACAAACCCAGATCAATTTACAACTGTATTCATGAAAAGCTCAGAGTGAGATTGCTGATGGAATTCACTTCAAAGGCCAAGTTCTAATTTATCTCACTCCAACTACCTCCAGGATAGGACTCTACTCCTAAAAGATTTGTTTGAAATTTACGTAAAATCTGACTGGTTCTCAGGGCAATAATCACAACCACTGAGCCGAGGACAGGCCTCAGATGGAGCAGATGCCTGAGGTCTGACTGAGTTACCAGACACAGGATGATGAGAAAGACTCTGGTGGTAAGTCCAACCATCCTTTTCCTGGGGGTTGTTTCCAGAGGCCACCCACAGAGGGCCAGCATTGGGAAACACTGGAAACCATAGGGCTGGCCCCTGGACAGCACACCCAGTAAAACATAGGGCGCTATAGCCTCTCAGGGACAGGGACTCTCTAAAACCACTAATCAATTTGGGTCCTTCTTCACTGGCAGGGGCCATTTCTTCAGGTCACGTAATCCAGATGATCACATCTTTGACCATCAATACATCTGAGCCACCAGTTCAGTGACCATTGAATACCCCTGTAAAAGCCAATTATTTAAAAACTGGTTTTAGAAAAAAACTGTCAGAATTCTATATGACTATATAATAAACTGTGAATTAAGAAGAAATTCCCTCATCTTTTGTATTAGAGTATGTGTAAGACAATATTATCTTATAGCCAAACTGAGAAAGCTCTATGCTAACCTGGAAATCTAGTACTGACTCTTAGTCAAGATAAGGATGGGAGTGCTAATTTGGAATCTGCAATATGCTGTTTAAAGCTTGAACTCCCTGAAAGGCACAAGGGCTAACTTGTCTACATTGTTTAAGGATGTACAAGATGAATGGTTTACACCAAGCTTAAACAGTTATGTAACCTGGTTTTAGCTATGTAACCAGTGGGATATAATACCCTTTGTGCAAAGTTTTGCCCAGACTCCCTGAAATAAAGATACTTCTCACATATCATGCTGATTCACAATCCAAAAAAGAAAAGAATTCTATATAACAAACTAAAATACTAAGGATAATGACTAGTTTAAGTCCAGTTAGCATAAAGAATAAGGTTTATTAGTCTCTTGGCCATGGTAGCCTGTCCTTCTCCTCTTGGAGTCTCTGACATAATATTTTGGGCGACCTCCATATGCATTCAATTGAAGAAGAGAGCATTTTGCCAAAACTCTCCATGTGGAAAGCCAGTGTGACTAGACAGACCTCTTTGAATTCATTATTGTCTTAGGTGTAGTCATCAAGTAGAGCAGTAAGCAAAGGGCCTGAGGAGGGAATGAAAAGGTCTCTAATGTATTTTCTGCCTCAGGAAATAAAGACTGTTCATTTTTGGAACTTACTGTTCTCTTCCATGCCCCTGAAACCGGACACCACTCTGGTGAGGAAAGGATATGGAAAGCTGGGACGGCACAAAGAAAAGGATAATTAATCAGGTCGTTCCTTGGCACCTAGCCATAGGTTCCTTGGCAACATGGATCCTTCAGCTGTTGGCAATCAGGCTACAGACAACTTTCAATTATCAACGCTATTGGAGGGGGCAGTGATGTGGGTAATCCAAAACAGCAGATAATCCCTCCAAATCATTTAATTTATCTTTTGAATGATTTTCACATGTACACACATGATTTCTTCCTTCCTCTATTGGTTCTGCTTAGACCCAAAGTAAAACTGATGTGCATTCCTTTAGCTTACACCAATTGATAAGAAGGTTAGCTGAAGGAAACTGGTCCTCAGATTAGACATTGTCTGTGGATCTTCCACTCGTGGATAATCCAGGGCTTAATATTTTGATTTCATAGACCCATAGCACTAGAAGAAACCAAGAGAGCATTCATTTCAAACCCTTTGCTTTGCAAATGAGGAAACTGAGTCACTGACCTAAGACCCTGCAGCTAGCTGCATGGCCATCCAGTTGCCTTGATTTCATTCACAAAAGTTCTTCCATTGACTGTTCCTTTAGTTAGTTTGCTCCCAAGGGGGAAAAGTCATAGGAGCCCAGGTATAGCTTCTGCTCAAATACCTCTTATGGCTGCATAGGCTGATGCTACGATTCCAGGCCCAGACCAGTGACCCCCCCAACACACCCCACCCTGCAGATCATTAGAATCACCTGAGGAGCATTACAAAATCCCTGGCCAGTTAAATTAGAATCTGGAATGGGGCGAGGGGGGTGCTGTTGGTGAGAAGCTCCCCAGGTAAATAAAAAGTGCAACCAAAGTCAAGAATCATTATCTAGAATCCTGACATCTTCCTCTACTAACTGTATAATCTCAGAGAAATCCCCTCCCTCCTCTGGGCCTCAATTTTCTCTATAAGATGGAATAATGAGAATAATAGTTTGCTATTGCCTTATGAGGTTGTTGAGAAGATTAAATTGTTTAACACACAGAAAACACATAAAGCAGTTCCTAGCACATAGAAATCATCATGTAAATGTTAGTTGTTTTAATTATTACCACCACTACTTCTAGTACTATTATATGGGGACCCTAAAGAGGAAGGAATGTCCTGAGGGTACTTTTGGAAGTATATTAGGCTAAATGGAGATCCCTTTTGAAAAGTTGGCTTGAGACCTTGAGATTTAAGTTGACTTCTCTAATCAACAAAATATCCAAGGATGGGGATGTATAAAGGAAGTAGAAAGAAAGAAATCAACTCCTGAAAGCAGATTCACCATTCAACTTGGTGGGGAAGGAGGAACATTTTAATGGGTTGGATGTGAGCAATATCTATGTTTTTAAAATTACCATAGCAGTTGGCATTACTGATTCCACCAGTGCATTATGGTAACAGGCCCCTTTGAGCAGCTCTGACACACCTTACATTGGGATGAATGTTCAGTTGTATATTTGCTTCCCTAGACCCACAGTGGCAGGGAATACTTTTAATATCAGTTTATTCATGGTTTTAAGAACTTTTGTATTGTAATTTTATTGTGATGCCAGACATTTTTTGATTTCCCATTGTTATGAACTTAATGTTCATGTTCCTGCCCCCCAAATTCATATGTTGATGATATGAGGAGGTGGGGCCCTTAGGAAATAATTAGGTTCTGAGGATGGAACCCCTAGGATTGGAATTAGTGCCCTCACAGAGAGACATGAGAGTACTCTCTGTATCTTTACATGTCACCATGTAAAGACACAATGAGAAAATGGCTATCTGCAACCTGAAAGAGGGTCTTCACCAGAACCCAACTATGCTGTCACCCTAATCTCAGACTTCCAGCCTCCAGAACTGTGAGAAATAAGTTTCTGCTGTTTATAAGCCACTCCCTCTACAGTATTCTGTTACAGCAGCCTGAGCTGAGATATTTATATTGTATTTTATTAGCATACTGATGAATTAGAAATGACCAGTTATTGGCTTCAGAAATTGACCTATTTACTGTTTCTTAACAAAGTAGCAATAAATTTTGTTCTAAGGAAGCAGACACACTGTAAAAGTAGTTTCAGGCTAAATGAAACTCACATGCTTCTCACTAAACATTTCTTATAATGCTAACAAAAACTTCTTTCTAAATAACAACTATCATTTTACAGAAAACTTTAGACTAATCATTTATAATAACACATAAAGCATCATGATGTTTGTATATTATAAATGCCGCAAGATTTCAGAATTTACTTCACTTCTAGTCTAGTAAAGAAATAGTGCCAGAGCTAACTCATTTCAAAGATCTCTTTTATAGAGAGATTTCAAAGACCCCCCTGTATATTTTGTAAATTGATTGAAGTACAACATACGTGCAGAAAAGTCAACCAATCATAAGTGAACAGCTTAATGAATTTTTACAAAGTCACAAGCCTATGTAATAAACGTTATCCAAAAGCGAAACATTACCAACACTCCAGAATCCCATAATGCCTAGTCACAATTCCCACATAAATATGCTCCTGATTTCTAACACCACAGATGAGCTTATCTTTAAAATTTGTTTTTATATTTTAATATAAACATCTTAATTTTATACAAATAGAATCATGCAGTACAGACTTTCTTGTGGCTGGCTTCTTTGGTTCAACATTGTAAGATCCATACATATTAGTGCATGTGGTTATAGGTTATGACATTGCTGTGTAGTATGCCATGTATAAATATGTATAATTTATTTTTCCATTCTACTATAGATAGACATTTTGATTGTTTCTATTTGATATGAATAGGGTGGCTATGAACATTCTAGTACTTATGTACAACTTTCTGTTGGCTATACACCTAGGAGTGGAATTGATGGGCCTTGGGAGATTATATAAATATATAATATAAAATATATATAATACATTCATCTTTAGTATATCCTCCCAGTTTTTCAAAGTGGCTGTCCTAGTTTATAACACCGTCATCAGAAGAGTATATCATTCCAATTGCTCCACATCATCACCAACCCTTGATATTATATACCTTTTTCATTTTAGGTATTCTCTCACTGAAAATTTTAAGAAAAGAAAAAAGCAAAGGACATTACAAATCATAATACTGGAAAAAGTTAAACTTGTCTTCATACTAGGCCAGGTCTCTCAGTCTGCAGTAGAAGTGAGAAAGAGACCTGCCTGGCACGACTGCAAAGCCTCTATCCCCATGGCTTTCCTGTATTCCATGGCTGAATTCCTTAGGCAATGGGAAAAAGCAGATCATAAAGGAAGATGGCTCTGGTTCCTGCTCAGTGTACTCTCTTAGCAACAGGGACTCTTTGATCCCCGGACTCTTTGATCCTTTTGACTGGAAGGAACAGTCCATAAGTATTTACTAAGCAGTTTCCATACTGGAATCTTGTCAAAAACCTAGCCTCTACCCTCAAAAAACTTACAGTAACCTCAATTCTTTGGAGAAATGACCGGCAGCCAAGCTGGGCACATCAAATTGGATCAGGAAGAAACTGAAGCTGGGAGGTGCTATATAGTCCAGGCATACAGGAACAGGCACTAGAGACAGTGGGGGCAAATTCTCAATAGTTTTAACTACCCAGCACCTCCCCGAAAGGATTGCTTTTATTGAAAATTCAGACACTTATCTTCAAGTTAGTTTATCTTTTGTTTTTTTACCCTGACTGCTATATGCTGAGTTTCTGCTAAAGAGATTCTTGGGGGTCTAGGGCCACTGATCCTTCACTTTTGGGCCCATCTGTCACCGCCAGTTTTCTCAAGATATTTCTAGAGCGTGGCTCCTCAATAACACTCTGAATGTTCACACTTTAGTCATGAGAACTTGTAAAACCCAAATTCACTTTTCTAACACTACTAGCCATCTTCAGCTAGCATAATCCCTGCAAGAACAAGCCTGGGCTTTAGAGTTCAACAGAAAGACCCTCTAGTTGCAAAATCATGTCTTCTCTGAGTCTCAGTTTCTTCATTTGGTTCTGGGAGGATTAAGTCAGATAACTTGTGGGCTAGGTGCAGTGGCTCATGCCTGTGATTCCAGTTACTAAGAAGGCTGAGACAGAGGATCACTTGAGTTCAGGAGTTTAAGGGTGCAGTAAGCTATGATTGCGCCACTATACTCCAGCCTGGGTGCAGAACCTGTCTCTAAAAAATAGTAAATAAATAAATATTAGATAACTTATCTAAAATACTTAGTACTACCCTGGTACATATTGGGCATGCAACAAATGGTAGAGGATATTATTAAAAATACTATTGTTTAATGTCTTGCCTATCAAATCATATGACAGCTTGAGTGAGGAGCCTCATCACTGATGAGGTCGCACTGATACCATGGATAAGGATACATCAGGAAAATGCTCCTTTATGGCCATGCGTGAAGGAAGTCAGGCAGGCACACATGGACTGGGAAGGAGGGTGCAGGGAATCATCTGGTTGTATTTCTATGTCTGAAAATTATTTCTACAGCCATCAGGTGTTTTGACTTGATCCCAGTGTTCTGGGAATTTTCTTCCAAGGGTTGTTAGTTTCTCCACTTGTTCAATTCCACATCGTGAAATTTCTGGTTGATGTGTCATTTCCCAAATTTAAATCTCAATGTTTCTCAAACTTGACCCCAGTCTTTGGCAGCATCATTCCTTTCCCTACTTTTCTTGATGTAGTTGGAAGCCTCCAGATGCGTTCTCAAACATTTTTCTTAAATGGTTACTGGATAATCACATATGGTCAGTTGCAAAGTTGAACTTGGAAAATTTTGTCAAGAGAGTCTTCAACTCCTGGTTTAAGGAGGTTGCAACTGTGTGATGTTGACACTTGAATGATTTGCTGAGATTATCTAACAAATATTTATTAAAATCTCCACTTGGTTAAGGAGCCATGAAGGCCCCAAAGACTAATGGAAGTCAGATCTCAAGGTGCTCATACACTTAAGGAGGAAATGATGAAATATGTAGATAGGGTACAAGAGGAAAGCCAGGGTAATAGAAATTTGACTTCTTGCTCATTCTTTTACATGCTGTGTACTCTTGGGCAAGTTTCTTATCTTCTCTGAGCCTTAATTTCCTCATCTGCAAAGTGGACACAGTAAAACTCTTCTTGACTAGATACAGGGAGGAGTTAACGGAGCTATGCCTGAAAAGCACTTAGCACATTAGCAAACACAGTAGCCATTCAATGACAGTTGGTTCTTATCCTCCATCCCTACTTCCATTATACAGCAACACACACAGACACACACCTTTAAAATAAAAAAATAACCTGAGATAGATCTGAAACTGAAAAATATTTTTAATTAACTTAAAACTAAGTTTTTACACAAACTATGTTAATTAAACACACACATTTCATGACAACAATCAGTTTCAAGGACCATTGGTTGAGTATCCAGAATCTTACAGGTGGGGTGGGGGTGCAGGGTAATGAACTTTCATCCTCAGATTCCATTGAGAACGTCTGACAAAAGGAAAGTTTTGACACAAAATCTTGGATTTTGAAAACTATTTATCATAAAATAACATTGAAGCCAATGTTAAGTTAAAGCTACAGATAATAAAATGGCTTTTTCCTCCAGCCACCCAAGATGCCGAAAGGAAAGAAGACTAAGGGGAAGAAGGTGGCCCCGGCCCCTGCTGTTGTGAAGCAGGAGGCCAAGCAGGTGGTGAACCCTCTATCTGAGAAAAGGCCTAAGAACTTTGGCATTGGTCAGGACATCCAGCCCAAAAGGGACCTTACCTGCTTTGTCAAATGGCCTTGGTATATCTGGTTGCAGCGACAAAGAGCCATCCTCTATAAATGACTGAAAGTGCCTCCTGCCATTAACCAGTTCATCCAGGCCTTGGACCACCAGACAGCTACTCGGCTGCTTAAGTGGCACAAAAGTACAGGCCAGAGACAAAGAGAGAAGAAGCAGAGACTGCTGGCCGGGGCTAAGAAGTAAGCTGCTGGTAAAGGGGATGTCCCCACCAAGAGGCCACCTGTCCTTCAAGCAGGGGTCAACATTGTCACCACCTTGGTGGAGAACAAGAAGGTTCAGCTGGTGGTGATTGCACATGATGTGGATCCCATCGGGCTGGTGGTCTTCCTGCCTGCCCTGTGTCTAAAATGGGGGTCCCCTAGTGCATTATCAAGATGAAGGTAAGCCGGGCTCGGTGGCTCAGCCTGTAATCCCATGCTTTGGGAGGCCGAGGTGAGTGAATTGCCTGAGCCCACGGGTTCAAGACCCATCTGAGCAACTTGGCGAGACCTCATCTCTACAATAAATAAAAAAAATTAGCCAGGCATGGTGGCGCATGCCTGTAGTTCCAGCTCCTTAGAAGGCTGAGGCGGAAGGATCGCCGGAGCCCAGCAGGTAGAGGCTACGGCGGCCGGGAGTGTGCCACTGCCCTCCAGCCTGGGTGACAGAATGAGACTCCAACTCAAAAAAAAAAAAAAAGAGGAAGGTAAGACGGGGACATCTGGTCCACAAGAAGACCTACACCACTGTCACCTTTGTTCAGGTTAACTCAGAAGACAAAGGAGCTCTGGTTAAGCTGGTGGAAGCCATCAGGACCAATTACAATGACAGATATGATGAGATCTGCCTAGGGAGGCAACGTCCTGGGTCCAAAATCTGTGGCTCACACCACCAAGCTAGAGAAGGCAAAGGCTAAAGAACTTGCCACTAAGCTGGGCTAAATGTACACTGCTGAGTGTTCTGTACATAAAAATAAAAATTCTCCTTCAAAAAATAAAATATTATTTCTAAGTAACCAATGTGGTGCAAACTGATTCAACAAAGTTTTGTTTTTTATTTTTTCTAAAGTACTGCCCATGTCGGTATCACCACACCTTGTTTAACCATACTGATCATACTGATAAGTACTCTTGGAAACTCACTGTTTAACTTATAGAACTTTGGACTTTGTGGAAGTAAACAAACTTAAAAACCTACTTATTACTAATGTTGTTAGTAATAGTACTTAGAAACCATTTTTCTAAATTTGCTTTGTATCTAAGAACTGCCTGTAACTGGTAATAACATTAAAATAGAGTAGCTTACTAGTTTATAGATTACATAGTATATCACTTTGGAAAATGGATGTGCTCTTAGTTGACTTTACTTATTTTTTTAAAATGATGTCTTTTTAATATTGTAGCATAAATACATTTTAAAAATCACACATGTTCATACATTAAACTTTAAAATTATTTTGCATTAAGGTGAGGAGTAATAATTTTAATTCTATTATTTAAATATTGTATCAGAAATGATTTTTTAAATTTGTTTTTAAACAGTACAATAAAATTTCAAACATACACACACAAATATATATATATATATATATATACAGTAGTGATTTTTTTTAGTTTTTTTTTGAGTTGGAGTCTCACTCTGTCACCCAGACTGGAGAGCAGTGGCCGCTCCCGGCCACCGCAGCCTCTGCCTGCTGGGATCCGGTGATCCTTCTGCCTCTACCTTCCAAGTAGCCGGAACTACAGGCGCGTGCTACCACGCCCTGCGAATTTTTGATTTATTGTGGAGATGAGGTCTCGCCAAGTTGCCCAGGCTGGTCTCGAACCCACGGGCTCAGGCAATCCACTCACCTCAGCCTCCCAAAGGCACGGGATTACAGGCTGAGCCACCAAGCCCAGCCAGTAGTGATTTTTTATGTACCCATCTCTCAGCTGCAATCTTAGGGCCAACTCTACCTCATTCACACTCTTTTTTTTTTTTTTTTTTTGAGTTGGAGTCTCACTCTGTCGCCCAGACTGGAGTGCAGTGGCCGCTCCCGGCCACCGCAGCCTCGACCTGCTGGGCTCCGGCGATCCTTCCGCCTCAGCCTTCTGAGTAGCCAGAATTACAGGCACGCGCTACCACGCCCGGCTGGTTTTTTGATTTATTGTAGAGATGAGGTCTCACCTGCCCAGGCGGGTCTCGAACCCACGGGCTCAGGCCATCCACTCACCTCAGCCTCCCAAAGGCGCAGGATTACAGGCTGAGCCACCGAGCCCGGCCCTCATTCACACTCTTATTTACTCCCTCTCTCTCTTACTATTTTGAAGCAAATTCTAGACAGTAGATAATTTCACCTGTAAACATTTCAGTACTTAACTCTAAAATATAATCACTATTCTCTTGTCAAAATAAGCATACACAATTGTCACACCTGAAACAACTAACAGTCCTTCATGTCATCAAATATCCAGCTGATGTTCAAAGTTTCAATTGCCTTATAATGTCATAATGTAATTTTAAAAAATTCAGGATCCAAATAAAGTGCATGCTTTACAATTGATTGGTATGTCTTCTAAGTCTCTTATTTAGTATAGGTGCGCTTCTATCTCTCTCCCCACCCTCACAATTCATTTTTCAAAAAACTGGGTTGTCATAAAGAGTTTCCCTGCTTAGGGTTTTGTTGATTGTATTTTGGAGTAGCACTCACATATTTTTCTGTACTCTATTTCCTGTAAATTGATAGTGGGATGGCTGATCCATTTATAAGATTTCTAAATGTTTTCTTTGGTTTGTATCTCTTTTTATTCATTAAACTTTCACTGAGTACCTACTAGGTGTCTGTTACTGAGGGTTAGGGAAACGAAAATGCCTCAGGAACTTAGATAACAGTGAAGGTAAAATGTACAAACAAAATTATAATCAATGTGTTTGGTGAGGACATTTAAAATAGTTACTAAAGGAACCCTGAAGGGTAGCAACTAGTTTGAAGGAATAAGGAGAAGCTTCATTAAGGAGTTGATTTTTGAACTAGACTTTGAAAGCAGAAGTAGGAGTTTTCCAGATAAGAACACAGGGAGAGAAAAAGGACATGCAATTTCCAATCCAAGGAATCAGCACACGTGGAGGCAGAAAATCATACAAGAAAATAAATTCAGCTCAAAGACCTACATGTCTAAGGTAGGAGCATTGGTGACAGTGCCTCTTAACTAGATAAAAATATCTTGAACCCCTTCTCCCCTATTCCTACTCCAGGAAATTTGGTTGCTTAGTTCCTGCCTCCTCTGTCTCCAAAGAAGTTTATAGCTTTGATGGGAGGAGGAGCAGTATATGCAGAGGATTCCAAGAGCAGCAGAGAATGATAACAGGAGATGAGTGGTCAGGGAATCTGAATACTCTATAACAAAGCTTTAGGCAATATTCAGTTAGCCTGTTCCACAACTGGAAACTTCCACACATCCAGCGATTGGCATGTTTTCCACATGCATTTAGGGGCACCTTTCAGTAAGATGGTCAGGTGGGTGAAATTTATTCTTAGTTCTTCAGTCCTCTTGACATATCCTTCCCATCTCTCCCTGCTCCCTTTTCCCATTGCCTCCATCCCTGAGCAATGAGGGCAGAATCTGATTCTACAAACAGGAAAAAATGTCTGGGAGAGAAAGAAGGAAAATGTAGGGGGGAGGGCAGTTAGAGATGTATAAAATATCTGGGACAGCTCACTCCCAGCTACCCTAGGCTTCTCTCTCTGAGATGATGCTTCCATCCCTCTTTCTTAGACTGACAAATTCCTACTCATCCTTTAAGGTCAGCTAAGGGGCACTATCCCTTGTCCTTATGAACATGTCCCTTGTCCCTTTCACCATACCCAAGCTGGATGAACTGCTTCCACTGTGCTCTCACAGCACATGAAAAAATCTGTTTCTGTATTCATCACTCTGTATTATAGTTATCTACTTTTGTCCTCCATTTGACTCCTTCCAAATACCGACTGTGGTCCATTCATCTTTAAGTCTCTGTTCCTAGTCTAGTGCTAGCATATGAAGATATTTGGTAAACATTTGCTTTGTGATTAATCAAAAGTATTAACTAGAAAGATTTGTCCTGCATCCTTTGCCTCACTCCATCTTTCTCCCAGTTATGAGAGGGTATAGTAGTTAATGGTCTAGAAATAATGTTCTGACTTTGCTATGTGGATAAGGCCAAGAATTAAGGTGCAATATTATGTGTGACTTGTCATCTGGGAAAAACCAGTCAGTCCTCAAATAGCCTAACTGAAAGTTCTCTTCCCTCTCTGCTCCAGCAGATAAGGTCCCCTAGCCAAACCACCCTCCTCATCAAATGGACCAGGTGCTGTTCCTGCTTATCCCTGAGAAGCAGGTTTCAGTTCCTTGCCACACTATGGGTTTCAAACAAGCCAATCACATCCTCCTATGAGAACCAGGGGCACCTCACCTCTTGATACTACAAAACCTGCCTCCTGCAGCCCCTGCCTGTTAATTCTGTTCCCCAGTCTAACTACCATTTGCTCCTGAGTGTCATATCCTTTTCCCCCTGGTCATAAGTATACGTGATTAATAAACTGCTGTCAATTTCATCTGTCCAGTGTCAGGTGTTGCATGTCTGGTCAACTCCATAACCCTAGGACAAGAATCCCTCTCTTATCAATGTGGTAAATAGGCAGTTGTTAATCCCAGAGGAATGACAGTGGTGGTGAGAAGTGAGAGGCAGGTTGGCAGGGATAGCTAAGACCTAGAACTTGGTCTCATTTCATGCTGGGCTCCTGAGCTCCTAAGGGGGTCTCACATGTGATCTGTGATCTCACTATGATATGTAATCTCAAGGTAATTTCACTAGTGATCTGTACATGATTCCCAATACTAACTAAAAACCCCTGGTTAAAATGTGCACTTAACCAAGTGAAGGCTGTATGGGTAATAAATAATACTACATGTTGGGTATTCCAGATATTACAAAACATGGCAACCCTGACATTGGAAATATAACTTTGTAAAGGTCTTTTGTTAAGACCTTCTGGCCTAGACCAAGCTAAATTTTTGGGGGTTGCTGAGGTTAAACTCTAAAACAGCCCCAGGCTTATTCCTTTCTGTTCCACATTGTTTTTCCCTCTTTAACCCAACTTAAAACCAGGGGAATTCATTCAGCAGCACAACAGTAATGAGCAGGGGTAATCCAAGCAAAAGTAGATTTTTGTTTGCCTTGAATTATTTCCATAATTGTTCCACTTTCCACCTGGTACCAGTTTTAGGCCAGAAGAGTTACTATTCTGCTACTGCATTTCTTGTTTGTGAAAGAACAGGCTCTTCCCAGCCTGCAGCTATGAGACAGAAGCTACAACTCCAAGAAGCAAATCAGTATCCTCCTTCCTCATTATGTAAAATCCTTACATAATAATTTTTAAAATACAGGTATTAGAAAAATGGGGAATCTTGAACAACCCAACCAAAAACTAAAATGATGAAAAATCTAGGCGTCAGAAATCAGAGTAACATTCTCTTAAAAAATTTTCTCTTTTGAATCATTCATTTTTCAAACATAACTTTGTGTTAGCAAAAAGCTCAAATTCCATCCACAGTTCAAGTCCATTGTTCTCTGGGTAAATGCCACAGAGCAGCAGGGTATTGTACTCTGATGTACGAGCTGCAAATCATTTCAGCCAACAGCAATCTGCCTTCTTTCATAGATTTTTAAAAATTCATTTTATGTATTTATTTGAGTCAGAGTTTGTCTGTCACCCAGGCTGGAGTGTAGGTATGATCACAACTCACTGCAACCTCGACCTCCTGGGTTTAGGTGAGCCTTCCACCCCAGTCTCCTGAATAACTGAGACTACAGGCACACACCACCATGACTGACTAGTTTTTTTTTTCTTTAATTTTTTTTAGAGATATGAGGTCTTGCTATGTCGTCTAGGCTGGTCTCAAACTTTTGGGGTCAAGTGATCCTCCTGCTTTGGCCTCCCGAAGTGCCGGGATTACAGGTGTGAGCTGATGTGCCCAGCCTCTTATAGATATTTTTTAAACAGCTTCTTTGGCACTCAAGGGAGTTGAATACATCTGGTAAATGTCTGATACTTTGGACAAGGTTCAAAGCCACTTTTTTCCCTGAGTGAATAAGCTACACTAAAGAGAAAGTGGAATATTCACTTTTTCAAATTTCCCAAATACAAAATTTGTATATTACTATGGGCTGTGATACTATTAATTATTATTTCAACTCTTACTCTATGGAGCATATTACAAAAGCTAGTCATAATTCTCACCTTACAAGCCTGAATGGTGGGGCTATTAATTTAGTAAAACCTAAATAAATAATAACAATTCCACAGTTCCATAGTCCTCCTTGTCCTTTCCCACCAATACCCTCCTAGGATGGCACTGTCAACAACAGGTGGCTGTGGCATACCTGCTCTTCTGTTATTTTTTCCCATGGTGTTCTATTTATAATATTGCTCCTTCATAGAACTGACTCATAGAACACTTCAGAAATTTGTACATAGTCTAGGAACAGAGCACAGAAGTCTCTGCTTTTGACTTTTTGTACTGCCTCTGGGAAACTTCTATAGTGCAACAAGAATATTAACAGCTCATGTGGTCCAGCCCTTACTCCTGGACACACTCATCTCTAAGCGAGTCTCAGTGGGACACAGGCCCAGGGCATTCTTTTTCCTGATCCTGTTAGAGGATATGGGAAGAGTGAGAGGAAGAGTCCTGGTTTTGTCACTAACTAGCAGAGTATCCTTTGGCAACTTCGTTTTTTTGAGCCTCTCTTTCCTTTTCTATATAATGTATATACTAGAACAGAGGATCTTCCATGGTCCCTTCGGATCTAAGTTTTTATGTATGGTAGATTACTTCTGAAGATGATCACGACAATCCCTCCTACCTCCTATCATTTTTTTAAAGGTATACTTTACCTAATTACATTAACATGCACACATCTTGAAAAATGTGCATACTTGTGTATACAACACCATAATCAAGGTTCTGAACATTTCCATCATGCCAAAAAATTTCCTCATATCCTTTACTGGCAATTCCTACCCTCCAGCTCTAGGCATGCAGTGATCTGCTTTCTGTCACTATAATTTGTTTGCCTTTTCTAGAATTTCATAAAAATAGAATCATATATATTGTGTCCAGTTTCTTTCATTTAGTCTAATCACACCACTTTAGCAATGTGCCTATACTATCTTCCCATCAAAAGTTGAATCTATTTCCCAACCTCTTGAACCCAGGTTAATCCTGACTTGCTTTGACCAACAGAATACAACAAAAGTAATGTAGTGTGATACCTTTCACCTCCTTGGAAGACAGCCACCACGTAAAAATGCTTGAGCTACACAGCTGAACTACTAAAAGACCATGTGGAGAGAGAGGGAGATCTCAGGGAGGGGAACCAAGGTGCCCCACCCAACAGCAACAAGGCCCCAGACATGTGTATATAAGGCTTGCTTGGGTCCTTCAGCCCCAGCTGAGGCACCTCAGTCAAGACCACGTGATGCAAGGAAGAGCCATTCTCCCTGACCCCGCCTCAATTCCTAACCCAAAGAATCATGAAAATGCTCCTTGCTTATGCCACTAAATTTTGGGATAGCTTTGTAATACAGTAGTTACCTAAAACGATGAGTCTTCTGCCCTGTCTTCCTTTAAAGTCCAACAGAATTTCTTTCTGACCCTAGGACTATGAGCTAACTACACAAAAAATTTATCTTAAAACGTTTCTACTTCTCTTTATTCCCTTTTCATATTGGACTTCCCTCGGGTGTTATAAATTGCTTCTAAATTCTCATGGTAACTCTGTTTCATAACCATGAAAACTGTAGAGTATTTCTCTTACATTTCACTTTACTAGATTAAAGAATATTAAATCTTTTCTATCTTCTCTTCAGATCCAGTGTTCTAGCATTTGAAATACCACATGTTCTAGAGAAAAGAATGCAAAGTTTGGGAGCCAAGAACCCTCACTTTATACCTCACTTTATATAAAGTGTATATATATATACACTTTATATATATATATATATATATATATATATATATATATATAGTGAGTTATATGATTTGAAAGATTCCTGCACCTGGTTTTCTTCATGTAAAATAGAAATATTTCAAGGGCTGGTAGAGAGAGCATAAACTACAAGTACAGATGGGAAAGTTATTCAAAAGCAAAGTACTTTTCATTTCCATAACGCTGACAAATTCTCTGCAAAGATATTTGCATGCCTTCCATGTGTCAAATTCTGTCATAGGTTTCAACATGCAAGATACATTTGCCTATCACCTGGAAAACAAGATACTCTATGAGTTTTTGTTGGAGAAATTGAAATTTTCTGTCTCTCCCTCCTCCCCCCCTTCTTTATCATTGCTATTCTCCACAAATGTTTTGTTCTGAGCTACTATGAGATTCATTACGGTCAGGTAAAATCTGGGTGAAGGAAATATTTTTATTGAAAAGTGAGAGCTGAGGCTTGTATAAAAAAGCAAACAGGGCTTAAGCCTTTTAGAAACTACCCCTAACAATTAAAGAATTATGGTAGGTTTATCTCTCTCCCCAAGTAAATTTTTAAACATACTAAAGCCCAAGTTTCTAGTTTGTACCTCAAAAATTACTTCAGAGCTTTGTTTGAAATATCAAATAAAAATCATTCCCATTTTTTTCTCTCAGTTTTTCCTGATGGATCTATTTTTGTTGGTGTTTTAACAGTGGTTCTCAAAGGATGATTCCTGAACCAGCATCATCAGCATCACCTGTGAACTTGTTAGAAATGCTCATTTTCAGGCTCCACCCCAAATCTACTGAAACAAAAACTCATGGGGTAAGGCCTAGTAATCTGTGTTTTACAAATCATTCAGGAAATTCTGACATACTAAAGTTTGAGAATCACTTCCTTAGATAGATACTTGGGCTGTCCGTTGAACTGGTTCTTAAATTGTTTATTAGACTTTCCTGGGAAGCTTTATAAAAGTATCACTGGGAAGATTCTAATTCCATAGATTCTAATTTAATTGGTCAAGGGTAAGCCAGGAAACCAGTATTTTAAAAAACACTGCCAAGTGACTCTAGTATGCCATGCAGCACCAAGAATCACTAGCCATATTGGGAAATCCAGCTCTGACCCCTAGGCTTGAGCAATTGGAGGGGACAAAAGGGGGAGAATCACCTTGCTTCCCTGGTTTAGGATGAAGAGAATGAGCAGGGAAGTAGGGATAGTCCAGAAGACTGTTTAAGCAAGTTTAAAATAAAATACATTTAAATGTTAAATGGGGAAGTGGGGAGGATTATAGTTAAGCCATAGTCTTTGGGGAAAATTTGGGGCAGTGAGCACTTTAAACTGAATGAAAGGTAATTACGTTTAGAGAAAATTGGTGGAAGAGGGTCAGAAATAATACAACTGATATAAATTAGACCTGAAAATTACTTCTGGGACTGTGCTGTGCACTAGAACTCTGTCGTACATTTATATTCTAAGCCTCTGAGCTAACATATTTACTCCTTTAAAAGAAAACAACTGTGGAAAGGGACACCTCTTTTTTTAAATGTATTTGATTTGGCTATTCTCCACATTACATTTTTGTTGTACTCTACTATAAAACTGGTTATAGCCAAGCAAAGTCTGGTAAAGGAAACATTCTCATGGAAGTGTTCATGCTGATTTGATAGTAATTATCTTCACTTATACACACAACAGCCAACTGACGAAAACCAGTACAATAATTTTTAGGTTTTAAAAAACATACAAGTGTTCATGCTGATTTGATAGTAATTATCTTCACTTATACACACAACAGCCAACTGACGAAAACCAGTACAATAATTTTTAGGTTTTAAAAAACATACAAGTTGGCCGGGCTCCGTGGCTGTGATCCCAGCACTTTGGGAGGCCAGGCGAATGAGTGGATTGCCTGAGCCTGTGAGTTCGAGACCAGCCCAGGAAACTTGGTGAGACCTCGTCTCTATAAAAAATTTTTAAAAATTAGCTGGACGTGGCAGAGCTCACTTATACTTCCGGCTACTCGGAAGCGGAGGCTGAAGGATCACCGGAGCCCAACAGGTCGAAGCTGGGAGGTGCCTGTGAGTGTGCCACAGCACTCCAGCCTGGGCCATGGAGTTAGACTGAAGTCAAAAATAAATAAATAATAAATAAATAAAAGCATAAAAAGAAAAAGTGGGAAATTGATTATTTCTGGTAAAAAGTTATTTTTTAGTACCTGATTTGAAAAAATTATTTCATCATATATTTTTATTTGGTATGTTCATATTTTGAATAAGTTGATGGACAGAAAATAGAAATGATTTTGAAAAAACTGGTGGAGGAAGGGAACAAAGTAGCAAAGAAGGTGGTAACAAAAGTTAAAATAAGGAGACAAAAAGAGGTAGTGAGATGAAAGGACTCTGAGAGTGGAACAATATACATGCAGGAAAGGATTTTTGTCTGTTTTCTTCAAAACTGCTATATCTACAGAATCTAGAGCAATGCCTGACACACAGATGCTCAATAAATATAGTGTACTTGTTGAATGAATAACTTATTTTTATAAAGAGCTTTTCCACTATACTCTGACAGGTATTAGAAACTTCCTCACTCAAGGTGTGGCCTTTTCCTAACCAAAGGTTCCAAAGAAATGGAGACTGCAACAGGAGTAATTTCCAGGGGAGCTGGCTATTCTGATCCTCTTCACTCCCATATAAAGTGCTCCAATTCACTTCCCTCAAAACCATCCTGTGGGGCCATTTTTGAAAGGGGGTTCAAGTAGCAGGAAGATTTGGCCAGCCAATTTTCATCTGAGACACCCCCTCACGTGTCTCCAAATTCTGAGCACACCACCATCTTGTAGGAGTTCTGAATGTCTCAAAGTTCCGTGTCCTGCTCACCACGCATGTCACCCCAATTCCCAGATGCAGGAGGTGAGCGCGCGTCCGAGGGTCGCTGAGAAACAGTAGGAAAGGGCTTCCGTTTGCCTCACAGATTTTTTGGGGTGGGGTTCACCTCAGAGAATCAATCTCTAGAACGAAGCGGAGAACAACCTATAAGTGAGAGATTGTTTTCACGATTCTTCGGAAAAACGGAATCGTGGAGTGATTACTGTTCTTTATGGATGTTCTTTATGGCTGTTCTTTATGGATGATTGCTCCAAAGTGCAAAGGGCAGGTTCAAAGAGAGAACTTTTCATCGTACCTTGCTTGCACCTTTAGGTTTTATGCTTGTCTCACGATGCCTTTAAATACGAGGCCCTGTTTTGTTTTTTGGCTACTGATGCAGTCAATATTTAAAATATTCAGGACATTGCCAGCTACCGTGCTAGGTTCCGGGGAACAACAGTGGACGAACAACTCTCTGCCCTCCTAGGTCTTTATCAAGCGGGAAACATACACAACACGTGACATCGGATTATAGAAGCCACGAAGGGAAATAAGCCGTTAACAAGAAGCACTAAAGCCAAACTTCACTTCAGTGCTATGAAAACATCGTCTTGGCCATTGCAGGTCGCCTGCTCGAACAACAGATGCCTTCCCCGCTGACTCCAGGCTCTTTTCTTAGGTTTCCTCCCACCTTCCCTGACCAGGCGGAAGTTTCCCCTGGCTTTTCCTAAAACTCACAATATTCTGGGGTCCCAGGGCAGCTCCGAGCCCAGCAGCCCGCCCTCCCCTCCACCCCCCGGGCCGGCGTTTCTGTCGGGGCCTCCTTTGAGACGCCGGGCGGACTCGGCAGAACCTCCGCAGGCCGCCGGTCCCTGTGACGGCGTCCCGCTCCACAGCCTTCCCTCTCCGTTATTTCTGAGAGAGGAAACGAGGAGGCTGCGAGACCCCCAAAGAGAACTCGGTTCCAGGCAAAATTTCAGAGGAGCGGGAACCCTCCTAAAGCCCAAGGGACACGATCCCCAAGGAGGCGGAGCAAGCGGCAGCAGAGGGCGGCTCTCCGCTACGGCCGACGCCGCGGCAGGACACTGAATGAAGACCGGGTGGCGGCAACGCGGGGCTTTCCTTTCTTTCTCTGAGGCGGGGGAACTGCCCGCGGTTCCCAGCGCGCTCCCCGCGGAAGGCGGGCGGCGGCCATTCCGAGAGGCTCTCCGCCACAGCTCGCTTTCGGCGGCCCCGAATAACTGCGTTCCGTACGGCAGAAGAAAAGTAAAATTGCCGCTCCCCGTCGGGCAGCCAGACAAAAGCGGCGGGCGGGCCGCTCCGCCTCGCGGTGAGGCGCCATCATCTTTGCAGCCCTCGCGCCCTGACGACGAAGTCTCTAGAAGCGACTGTAACACGGAGGCCGTGGGGGGTGGGGTGGGGGTGGGAGTGAGGGGGGAGGCCTCGCGTCGCTCGGGGCAGGGAAGCGGCGTGCTGGGCCCCGCACCTCGCCGCCTTCTCTGGAAGTGGCCGCGGGTGGCAGTTGGCCTCCCACGCTCTCATCTCCTCAGAGCTCGGCGGCCTGGGAGGGCGGGAAGTAGCGCCGTCTGCGCGGAGGGAAACTTCCCGCGGCGTCGCGGAGGAAAACGCGAGGGGTGGTGCGGCTCAGCGCGTCTTTATAGCCGCGCGGTAACGCGCCCACGGAAACGCGGCGTTGGCTCCCGGTGGCGCGTTTCGTGTCTGCGCACGGCGTCAGCCTCGGCGGCCATTGGCGGCCGGGCCTCTCAGCTGGAGCAAGTTGCGCCGGAGACCGGTTGCTGGCGCCGCTTGCGAGGGGCAGCGGCTCCGGCCTCGCGGGCGCCGCAACCTCGAACCCGCCGAGTCCTCAACTCCGGCCCGGGCTTGTAGCTTGCGACGCGCCCACCTCCTGGCCTGTGTGTTTGCCTGAGCCCGTACCTCGCGCCATCGCTGGGTCCCATCTGTCCTCTCGAGCTTGACAGCAGGTGTCAACCAGTCGGTCTCGCGACTGTGCCGGGCGTGGCAGCCAGGCTGACCGACGGAGGAGCCCACACGGTGTCCCCTCCTGCACGCAAACGCTGGGCGCGCCTCAGTTTCCTCAACTGTGAAACAGGATGGTCGTGAGGATTCGAAGTGAGATGTTGCAGATAAAATAGCCTAACAGCACATAGTTAATTCTCCGAAATGCTATAGTTAGGTCACAACCAATATCCAAGTCACAACCAAATGGATCTGAAAATATTATGCTATAGGGGGGGACCCCAAAAGACCATATGTATAGTCTGATTATATTTATATGAAATTCTAGAAGTAGCAAACTGGTGATGGAAAGCAGTTACCTGTGGAGGGGGTGGAGCAGGGACAGATGGAATGCACAGGAGGGGAGGGAACTTTTGGGGAGTGATAGGACAATTCCATATCTTGATAGGAGCAGAGGCTACCTGATGTATACAGTGGCCAAAGTTCATCAGACTGTAGTCTCTACGTGGGTGAAGTTTATTATGTTCAAATTATAAGAAGACCAACTTCCTCACTAGTTGGAGAAAAAGGAGTTAGAGAAGGTGGTGGCTGGAGGTAATTGAAGAGTATGAGATTGGTGGAGGGGAAATTACAATTTACAAAATCTGAGAGCTGAGTCCACACCGTCTCTGAATTCAGTGGCTGCTTCTGGCCCTCCAAGATCCGGTGAACAACAGCGCTAGGAATAGCTCGGGTCCAAGAAGGATATGGTTTACCAGACCCAGTTTATGTGCATCCCCAGATTTGCTATGTCCTACCCCCTCCCCCTTCCTTAGACTCATGCTCAGTGTAGAGGCCTGACCTCCCTGCTGTTTCCTCTCTGAATATTATCCTCCCCTAAAACAAAACCAAAATCCTTAAACGTATAGGATGTCTTGATTCCCTGGCGATTGCCTGGAGGGTTCAGGTGCTGCATCACGAGGAGTGGGAGAGTTAGAGCCCCAATGTGGCAGACTTTCACTGACGGGTGCAGAAAGCAAGAGGTAGTCAACACATAAACTCTTCTTCCTTCCTCGCATTCACACACAGCCCCAAGGCATGATAGTTCTGGAAGCTGCCCTTGCATATAAAGTTGTTTTCAGCTCAATAATACACCACTTTGTATTTGCTTTCCTTTGTCTTTGCCCTCCCTCTTGCTTCCCTGGAATTGTACCTCCTAATAAAATTTTAGCACCTAAACTTGGCTTCAGGCTCTGCTTTCTAGGGAATGGTTAAGCAGCCTTTGGGGTTTAAGTTTTCTGAAAATTTCATAACCACAATGACAAAATTAGAATTTTGTTTGTTTGTTTTGGCTTTGTTTTACTGTCCCATTAAGCTGGTTCCTTCAAAAGTCAACCAATTGAGACCAATGCCAAATACATAAATTTTTATAAGTGTGCCCCTGTCTGAAGTTAGTAGAGATAAAAGTATGGGCTTCCGTGTATTAGTTCTTAGTGATGTTTATTCTAAAGAGTAAACTTCTAGAGAGAGGCACTTTGGAAGCTTAAAAAACTTGAGATGCATGCAGGTACAAAACAAACACTTCCAATCATGATCATAAAGCTGTTAGTCTGGGGATCTAGTTACATGTTTTTGATTCATTTACAAAGCCATGTTGTGGCTTTGCTAAAGTCATCATGGGAGGATCTGTTAAGATCTTTTAAAGAGGATTCTGGTTTATGCTTTGCAAAACAGTTTTTCTTTGTATTATTTTAAATATCGAAGACTTCAGTAAGTGAGTGTTTTTAATAACAGCCACTGGCTTTGTGGCCTTACTTATTGTAATCCCAGCACTTTGGGCCACCAAGGAGAAAGGATTGCTTGAGCCTAAGGGTTTGAGACAAGCCTGGGCAACATAGTGAGACCTCATCTCTATAAAAAAATCCAAAAATTAGCTGGGTGTGGTGGCATGTGCCTGTAGTCTCAGCTTCTCGGGAGTCTGAAGCAGAAGGATCACTTGAGCCCAAGAGGTCAAGGCTGCAGAGAGCTGTGATCATGTCACTGTGCTCCAACCCAGGTGACAGAGCGAGACCCTGATATACACAAAAAAGAAAGTCTTCCTCTAGGCTTTCCTCCACCTGGCTTGCCAACTCTCAGTAACTTGATCAACAGTAATTTGAGATGGGACTTGCCAAGGTCATGTGTTAAATAGGACATCTCCACTTTTCTGACCATAAAATCCTCCCTTTCCTGACCACTTGAAAACTATTACATAATCCACAGGCATATGGATCTTATGATTTCTACTACATACCGTGACAAAGGTCACACCTACAAATCTACCTTTCTATTGGCGCAGTTGTTATTAAAGATTATTTTTGTTGCTTATAATCCTGGCCTATCAGAACATTTAAAAATTATTTTTAATAGCATGTTCTGTCTTGAGCCATATCATCATAGCAAATTGATTTTTGAGAAGCTTTGTTATCCTATCATGTGAACACTTTAATCTTTACACTTGAAAAATGTCTCATCTAAGGTTAATTTCAATTGGAAGCAAAAATGAAGTTGGGCTGTACACAGGATATGTTTTAATATATTTTCACAAAAAGAAAAAAAATTAAGATTATTTTGGGTTAACAGTTATGCAATATCAGAGGACATCCCAGTCAGAAAACGAGAGTTCTTTTAATTCTAATACTTGATTCTTTCCAAATATATGAAGACAGATAATGTTCAGCAAACATGCAGGTTTTAGTCACACAGATAGGTATTGGCCCTTTCAGAATGGGTGGGTCATAAGCTTGCTGCAATTGTATTGCCATTTATTACTCAAACATTTTTAGAATTCTTTAGACATTTGCCACAAGAGTCTGAGTCACTTTCTTTTAAATGACATCATCAGTGATAGCAATTCTTTCTCCTCTGAGAGCAGATTTTTAGAAATACCCCAAAGTTGTCTGAAACCACACCAAGTTTAGTAACATTATTTAGCAGGGAAAAATTGGACTAGAAAGAGTAAAAATAAGTGAACCGAATAATACTTTAAAAAAAAAATTAAAACTACAAGAAATGGATTAAGGAAAGAGTGAAGCAGAAATTAATGAATTGGAAAACAATAAAATTATTGATCAATCCCAAAGGTAATTCTTTGGAAAAAAGATCAAGAAACTGGAGAAATTTCTGATAAATCTATTTAATAAAAATGAAAAAAGAAAAAAATACAATTATAAGGGAGAAATGAGACAAAAGATATGGAGACCTTTTAAAAATTATATTAGACTACAATATGAAGTTAATGTGCTAATACTTTTTCTTCCTGGAAAACCATAAATCACTCAAAATGAATTAAGAAGTAAAAAAAACTAAGTTAATTAAAGCTAGAGAAGAAATCAGAAAAGGCTTCAAGCCTACATCATTTTATAGGCGAATTCTTGCAAATTTTGAAGGACATATAATTCATTTTTTAAATGCATAAAGTTATTAAGATTTAATTAACTTTTATGAATTAAATAGAATTTTTAATGTGAAACCTATCAAAAATGGTACACAAAAAATGTAAGCTCATATAAGAAACCCAGTGCCAGAATTCACCCAAAATACTGGAAATTACACTTAATAACGTAAGTCATTTAAAATCATCAAGTAGCTTTTCTCCTAGACATGGCAGAATATTTCAATACCAGGAAAATACTTTATATAGCATCATACATACAGGTCATATTTAAAAAAGCCTCATCTCAATAGATGATAAAAACCTAACACCTACTCCTGATTAAAACAGCAACTATATTTAAAAGGACTTAGTAAATATTAAACCAATAGCCAGCATCATATTTTTCATAGGTTTTAGAAAAATAATAATGCAAATGTAAGACAAACTGTGAGGAAGGAGAGAAGGTGTAAAGTTAATTCCTCAACCTCCCATCACTACATCTCATTCTGTCTCACCAGAGGTAACTTCTACTAAGTTTCTTGCATATTCTTTCAGAAATTTTCATGCACATAATAGCATATGAAAAGACTTTTGGAAAAAAACAAATGAAATTATACATATTGTCCTGTTCTTGCTTTTTAAAAAAACTTCATAAATTATCTTGGACATCTTCCCACATCAACACATATAGATCTACCAAAAATTTTTGTAACAGTTAAGTACGATGAAACATAATGAATGACTTATGATTTTTCGCTTGCCTATTGGGGATCATTTAGTCTGTTTTCTAGTTTTCTGCAATTGCATACACTGTTACAGTGAATATCCTTGAGTATTTTTGCCTGTTGGTGCAGATCAATATTTAGACCAATATTTCCAAATTAGTATCCAAAAGGTGGGATTAATTTATAATCTCACTAAAAGTATATGCAAAAATATTGATAATTATTGAAGGCAGGTGATGGGCACATGAGAATTTATTATTCAATCTATCGTGTGTATATTTTAAAAATTCCATACTTAATGATATATCAGTAGAGGCATTCTCCCTAACATAAAGATGCCTGTTATTATCACTATTATTTAAAATTATGCTGAAATAATTCTGTCATAAGATAAGGGACAAAAATAATAAGTAAAATAATTGCAAAGTGGTAGAAAAATTATCTCTATTTGAAGACAATACTTTTGCCTACAAAACCTAAGATACCTGATTCAAAAGCTATTATAAAATAACTATTAAAATCCAAGAACTTTTCCAGTGATCCAGCAATAATCTGTTGGGAAATATAATTTTTTCGTGCCAAAACTGGGAACAAATATAATTTTTAAAAATAACCTATTCACATATAAATATTGGGAAGAACAGAATGGGATCTATACAAAACAAAAAGAAAATGAAAGCAACAAGATTTGAATAGATTAAGAAGTATGTTATGCTCATAGATATATATCTATCCCTTTATTTGCAATTGTAACTAAAATTCCAGTGGGACATTCTTAGACGTTAAATTAATTTCCATCAGGAGGAAAAAACAGAGTAGCCTAGCCAGAATACTTTTGAAAAGGCAGAATAATAACAGGAGATTTACTCTACCAGATGTTAATATATATTATAAAGCCATAATAATTAAAATGATATTGAACTACTGAGAAAAGATTGACAAATAGATTAATATTTCAGAACAGATAGCCCTGAAAGAAAATTCAATATACCAATAAATGAAGCATCACTAATGGGGAGGACATGGATTATTCAATAACTGGTGCTAGGAAAACCAGTCAACCATTTGAGAGGGAAAACATCAGATTAAATGTTCATTTCATACTATCTACTTAAATATAGCCCGGATGGATTAAAGAGGTAAATGTGAAAATGAAATTATAGAGGCCTGGTGTAGTGGCTCATGCTTGTAATCCCAGGACTTTGGGAGGCCAATACAGGAGGATCGCTTGAAGCCAGGAGTTGGAGACCAGCCTGGGCAACATGGAAAGACCTCCATCCCTATTAAAAAAAAAAAAAAAATCTATAAAAGAACTAAAAGAATCTAAATGGATATTTAAGTGATTTTTGGATGGGAAAGAACTAACCATAAAACAATGGAAAAAATATAGATTTACCTGCATATTTGTTTAGAATATCTGTATGTCAAAAATACAAACAATATTAAATAATATGTTGTGTGGTAGAAAGATATTTATCATGAATTTTGTAAAATAGAAGAGTTAATATTTGCATCTAGCTCCTTAATAGCCCTTTTTTTTTTTTTTTTTTGAGTTGGAGTCTCACTCTGTCACCCAGACTGGAGTGCAGTGGCTGCTCCCAGCCACCGCAGCCTCGACCTACTGGGCTCTGGTGATCCTTCCGCCTCAGCCTTCCAAGTAGCCGGAATTACAGGCATGCGCTACCACACCCGGCTGATTTTTTGATTTATTGTAGAGATGAGGTCTCGCTGCCCAGGCGGGTCTCGAACCCACGGGCTCAGGCAATCCACTCACCTCAGCCTCCCAAAGGCGCGGGATTACAGGCTGAGCCACCGAGCCCGGCTCTTAATAGCCCTTTTGAAAGAAGAAATCACAAAACCTTTAGGGCAACAGCATGATTGTATTATGGGCTTAAATTCAGGAAACCACTTTGAAGAGAGTTCATTTGGAAGAATCACTCACTTATCCCACTTTTAGAATGTTAGATTTTTGTTGTTTTGTTTGTTTCCATCTCAGTTCCTGTATATAAGGTGACATTTGGACTACAAATGCTTTTTTCCCTCAGTTTCTTTATTAAAAACACTTCTAGAATATTGTGCGCCCCTGTATCCTCTGGAAGAGATTCAATTGATTGATCCCATTGCAATTCCAGGGGCAGATACTCTTCCTATTCCCATTTTCCAGATTACAAAGGATATATTTTTGTGGCTTTAAGCACACATAGGCAGCAAACTGAAAAATCAACATAAATAAATCATTCAAACTAAAGTCATTAAAGGAGAAGCAAAGCCAAATGAACACTAGAGAAAAAGAAACAGCTGTTAAAAGTACTTGGCAATCCTGAGTCAAAAGACATGTGCTCTGCCAGGATCCTCACACCCCACTCCAACCTTTACTGTCACAGACCATGCCCAAGGGATACAGCCTAGCTTTCAGCTGTGCCCAAATGAGGGTAGGTCCCAGAGGCGTCAGACTAAAGAGATATGAATCTGAGAGGAAGTACATTGGCAGCGGGAAACTCTGCTGCCTGCACTTGTGCTAGCACTTACTGGGGCCTTAAAGCTGGGACTGTTGTAAGCGTGTTCTGGCCTCGTGACATGCATGAATCATCTCATGTAACCACCACCGTGTAACCCCAGGATTAGGTACTCTTATGATCCCTATTCTTCTTTTTTCTTTTCTTTTTTTTTTTTAAATTGGACTGGAGTGCAGTGGCCGCTCCCGCCACCGCAGCCTCGACCTGCTGGGCTCCGGCGATCCTTCCGCCTCAGCCTTCCAAGTAGCTGGAACTACAGGCGCGCGCTACCACGCCCGGCTAATTTTTTATTTATTGTAGAGATGAGGTCTCGCCAATTTGCCCAGGCGGGTCTCGAACCCGCGGGCTCAGGCAATCCACTCACCTCAGCCTCCCAAAGGCGCGGGATTACAGGCTGAGCCACCGAGCCCCGCTCGATCCCTATTTTTCTTATTGGGGAACTGAAGTACAACAAAGTTAAATTGCTTGCTAAAGTTCACACAGCTAGAAAATGATAGAAGCTGCCAGGCGTGGTGGCTCACTCCTATAATCCCAGTACTTTGGGAAGCAGCAGCAAGAGGATTGCCCGAGCCCGTGGGTTCAAGACCAGCCTGGGCAACATGGTGAGACCTCATCTCTACAGTAAATTTTAAAAAATTAGCCAGGCATGGTGGCGTGTGCTTGTAGTTCCAGCTACTTGGAAGGCTGAGGCAGAAGGATCACCTGAGCCCAGTAGGTCGAGACTGTGTTGGCCGTGAGCATGCCACTGCACTCCAGCCAGGGTGACAGAATGAAACTCCAACTCAAAAAAAAAAAAAAAAAAAAAATGATAGAAGCTATATTTGATCCAGGCAGGTAATTGGAGCTAGAGCCAGAGCTCCTAGGCCATATGAAGCCAGTAACCATCTACAAAGCCCTTCCTTTCATACACAGGATCTCATCTGACCCTCACGACACCTCTTTGTGAGGAGGTCAAAAAGTATTCTCCCAGTTTACACTAGGGCAATGGGAGGCCAGAAATGGGTTATTGGAATCAATAATTTTTAAGAATGATTTGAAAGAAACAGACAGCAGAGTATGGATTGATATGTGATAGAGAATGACTTAGAAGGAGAACATTAGGCTTAGAAAGCTTGGACCTGAGACGTCCTGAACTTTAAATAGATTAAACAAACACAAGCTTCATGGAGGGGAAGGGAACTGGAGAAACACGCAAGGGGAGGTTATCCTGAGGGCAGCAAGAATGAAAATCGTAACAGTTCATGAGCCAGCAAGGGCTATAATGATGCTAGATAACAGATAATGAGAAATCAAATTCATAGCATACTTATTATTTGGAACCTATCCACCTTCCTAGGTACTAGCTCCTATTCCATGTCACTCTTGTCTAATAATACTGTTAATTTATACCTCTGTTTATTTATTAATATATGACCTTTGTTAGATTAGATACAATATTAAAAGTTGTATATAAACCACCAAAATGAAGTTCCCATTGAAAAATAGGATTTTCACCTAGTTTTTCAGTACAGCATTGGTGATAAAATAATTTGCTTACATAGAACTAAAACAATGTTAAACTCTGAGCTTGTTGCTTATTTTCTGATCACTTTTTTTATTCTGAAATATTATGAATACAAAGAAACTTCACAAGAAACAAGAATATTCTGAAAAATTTATTTTTACAAAATGGTTTATAGTAATCACACTGGAATTCCATCTATTGAAAAGTAGGAAAATAAAGAATTCCTTTGGTATAATACTGTCACCTACTCATTCATCTGATTTTGTTTCATTCTAATTTAATAGGTATCAGTACAGATGTATGTATTGTATACTTCAAAATGTTTAGTTCTTTGGAACTTAAAATTGATATGCATCATCAACTGCAAGGGAAATTATTTTACCTACTATAAATTATAGCATTATCCTCAAGTTTTATGTGATGTGATGTTATGTCAGTAACAAAAGATGTGTCATAAAAACTTTCTTTGTAGCATAAACATTTTTGAAGATGTGTCCACCTGAATCTTTTCTCAAAAGTGAACAAAAATTCTTTTAATAAGTCCTTCCTGACTCCCCTTGCCTGCTCCAAACACTCATTCTTTCCTTCTATAATTCTCTACCATCAAAATCTTTTGTGACCTATAGCAACCAAACAGGTTTCTAGTATTTGATCTCAAGAAAAAAAAAATTGGAGGATAGTTCAGACTGAAATATTTTGGCTATGCCTTGGGGGAAAAAATAAAAAGCACTCTTAATCCATAGTTATAACAACATAGTTCTGATTTTTTTTTTCCTGGTGCTGGCATGAATGAAGTATACGATGATTCAGCCAATGAGAATTTGAAGTGCTGATGTGAAACCATATAGAAAAGCCAGGTGAGTTGAAAGAAAAAGCCATCAGGGATTTGTGAGGAAAATGCAGTCAGAAAATGAAAAGAGAGGCTTTATGAATGCAGGAAAACAAACATAGCTGGTTTGAGTTCTAATATTTAAAGCCTGCTAAAGACTAGTGACATATGACACCAGGATGGGAGAAAAGCCGAGGGTGAAAAGTTTCTAAGCTGACTATTAAATAGATGTAACTCACTGATGAGTGTGCCCATGTGGGATTTTAATTACTCAGACATCTGTTTGGCGAAGTGTACTACTAAATAGGGATCAAATACAGAGATCGAATTACGTGGGGGGAGGGGAGTGGAGATGACATTCATGAGTCAGAAAGGAAAGCTATCAGCCCAGGGAAAATCAATCCCGGCTTTACATCTCACCAACAGAGGAGCAATTATTTTAGATGTGGGACTGGTTAGCATCCTAGGTCACGAATTTAATTAAATAACTCTCGAGTGGCAGAAAACAGAACAAACTACTGTATTTAACTGTCAGTAAGACATGCAGCCAATAAATGGTCCAAATTCCTCTTTTCCTTCCCTCCTCCCACACAGATTTGCTGCCGTTTTGCTTAAATTCACAACTCTCTGCCATTTCCTAATTTAGCCTTCCCTTCCTAGTGGCATCTGATAAACTCATTTAAATAATTTGCTTTAACCATAGGCAGGGTTTGTATCCAGATTCTCACAATGAGATACTTGAGAAAATGGGGGATAAAAGGGAGGACAAATTAAGTCACTATTTGAGTTCCTTCCTTGGGCTCAATAAAAAGGCTAACTCACAGAAATATTCTGGAATCAATAAAAAGCTTGTGACCTTCTTGTTAGTGTTAATTGGCACCTTGGAAGATTTGTGAGGCAGATGACACAAAACAAGTTAAAATGGCTGGAACAAGAGCAGATAAGAGGGAAAAGAGAACATCCAGTTGCTTTGAAATGGGTATGTAGAAACTAGCCTCATTCAGGGAGCTCCTTGCAGCCCTTTGCTGAGTCAACACTCTGCTTGGCAGCCTCTTGCACACAGCTTACTCTGGGCAGGAAGGTGATTGTCTAGCGCCTTCCCCAAGTCTCTTGACTTAGCTCTTCCCCTCTTTCCACAACATCCCTCAGCAACCCCACTGTTCTTCCAGAGCCTAACTCAGATCCACTGGTTTCCACCAACAGGCAATCTTTCTTCTGTTTGCAAATAACAGAAACTACCTGAAGAGAACATAGGTAAAAATGTAAATTTACTGTAAGAGTTTTACAAGGAAGAGTTGAACAACTAAGCCTCCCTCAGGGAGAAATGACCCAGAGCAGTTCCCAGGAACTCAGAGGCGGAAATCCACTAGTTTCCTCCAAAGAGTTGCAATTAATGATTAAGCTACCAACTTCCAATCACTGTCTCTCCGTGCAAATCTAAAATTCCTGGGGAAATATGATTGGCACACATGTGCATACACCCAGTCATTATTCAAGTGCAAGCTATTGAATAAACTCAGAAAATCCTATAGTGTTGGCTCATTTCTTCTAAATTGGTCCTTTTGCTGCATTTTAAAGTCCTGAGAACCGCTTTAGGCACTGCTAACCTAAATTAAGCAGAGGTGGCTGACAGCAGAAAGGTTCCCATGCCTAGTGTAAACAGACGAAGTGGCAGCAGCCCTGACAGCACTAGAGAAGAGTCAATTCTTGCTTGCGCAAGCTACACTTCAAAAAGTGTGTTGGCTAACGTCCCCTCAAAGGTTGCCAGCAACCAGGATGACTAGTGAAACGCTGCAGCCTCATTCACCCATTCATCTAATAATTTTTTCTTGACCTACTACTAAGTACTAGGAAGCTATGCCAAGTGTTGTGAGGGATACAAAGATGAATCAAGCGTGGTTCCTGCTCTTCTGTTGCATAAATCTAGAACTGCATCTCTTGTATGAGTAACAATCTTAAGGGCATCTAAGAACAAGTTTTCATATGAATACTACTTTTTAAAAAAATTCCCTCACCACTTTGAGAAACCTAAAGATTTTGCCTGAACTTTGAGTCAATATCTTTATTAATGAGGTTAGGATTTTACTCTTTGTATTGAGGCTTCACTGTCTTTATCAGATGAGAATTGAGATGGCTTCCCCTTTTTTTTTTCTTTTTCTTTTTACTCGGATCTCATTCTCATCCAGGCTGGAGTGCAGTGGCACAATCACAGCTCACCACAACCTTGACCTGCTGGGCTCAGGTGATCCTTCCACCTCAGGCTTCTGAGTAGCTGGGACTACAGGCATGGGTTACCATACCCAGCTAATTTTTTTTTTTTTTCAGTTGGAGTCTCACTCTGTCGCCCAGACTGGAGTGCAGTGGCCGCTCCCGGCCACCGCAGCCTCGACCTGCTGGGCTCCGGCGATCCTTCCGCCTCAGCCTTCTAAGTAGCTGGAATTACAGGCACGCGCTACCATGCCTGGCTAAGTTTTTGATTTATTGTAGAGATGAGGTCTCGCCTGCCCAGGCGGGTCTTGAACCCACGGGCTCAGACAATCCACTCACCTCAGCCTCCCATCAGCTAATTTTTTTATTTTTATTTTTTGTAGAAACATGGTCTCGCTTTGTTGTCCTGGCTGGTCTCAAACTCCTGGGCTAAAGCAATGCTTTTGCCTCAGCCTTCCAAAGTGCTAGCATTACAGTTGTGAGCCACCACACCTGGCCCGATGGCTTCACAACCACAGTCAGGCATCACTTATTTTTATGATGTGACTTGGAGGGTGTGATGTTAGTGGGTGTGGAATTACTTTTTGAAAAATAGCTGATGTTTTCTTTCCCCTCTGAACCAAATAGCTGAGCAGAAGTTAATTGTTAAAAATTCTAGCCATTTCCCCTACTCTCAGGTGGGAGCATACTTAGCAGCTAAACTCCTAGAGGCTTCTAATTTGAATGAACTGCTAAGGCCACAGAGAGTCTACCCAGGGTTATATGTGCAAAGTGTCTGGAATTTTAAGTTTAGTTTATATCTGAGAAAATTTGATGTTCTGGTTTGGTTGGATTCCAGTTTGGACTAGTTGTAAGTGTTCTTACATTTTGTTGGAGGGGAGAGCTCAAATTAAGGTGTCAATTTTAAGATTTAGCAAATTATTAAGACTCATTCTGGTTGTGGGTTGATTTAATTCAGTTCATATCTGTGGTAAGGATATAAAAAGTGTGACTCAAAAATTGCAGCAGCTGGTGCATTGGCCCTTGGCCCTGTAGAAGAGATATGGGTGGAACACTATTTACTATAGTTCACCCTTTGTGCAGCTCAGATTCACTTGCTTCTTGTAGTGAGTTCATCCCCCAGTGATTCTTGGATTCTTGTTGGCCTTTATTACCAGGGAACCTACAAGTGGGAAAACTATAGTCATTGCAGCTGCAATGGATCTTAAGCCTGAAGCAACTGATAGTTCATACTCATTTTCCACACACACCCCCTTTATAGAATTGCCTCAGCCTCAGCTAGCAGACATGCTGGTTGAGGCAGATTGTCTAGTGTGGTGACACAGATTCTCATCTTCAGGAGTCTTAGCTCCTGATCATCACGTCTATCTCAGAGCTTCTGTTCTTGTCTGTCTACTGTTAAAACTGGGGATGGGAGCATCAAGAGATATCCCACTGGATATTCTATATGCCAAATATTCTTCCCTCCCTGCATTCTGTAACAGTGTATCATCACCTCCTGATGAGTGGGGTCAGTGAACTTGCTAGTACAGTGACTTCTTTCCCACTGGTCTCTTGGCATAAGGAGACTGAAATAACTGAGTGACCACTATAGTGTAAAGTACAGTGAGACTGTGTCCACTGATGAACTTATTACTCCTGTGGGAACTAAGACCTCTTGACTCCCAGAATCTGAAGTTTTGGGGAGGCCGGGCTTGGTGGCTCAGTCTGTAATCCCAGCACTTTGGGAGTCCGAGGCGAGTGGAATACCTGAGCCCGTGGGTTCGAGACCCACCCAGGCAACTTGGAGATACCTCGTCTCTACAATAAATAAAAAATTAGCCAGGTGTGGTAGTGCACACCTGTAGTTCTAGATACTTGGAAGGCTGAGGCAGAAGTATCACTGGAGCCCAGCAGGTCAATGCTGGAATGGTTGTGAGCATGCCACTGCTCTCTAGTCTGGGCAATGAAGTGAGACTCCAACTCAAAATAATAAATAAATAAAGTTTTGGGGACAGAGAGCACAAATTATCCAGATGTACCACTGAGAATGACAGTAGGCAAGGCCATGTCTCCTTTTTTCCCTTACCCCCATAGTCCCTGGACCCAGATAGTCTACCTATTGGGGACATAGCACCATATAATGATCATTGATTTAGAGTGGCATCTCTAATCTTGTGGGGTATCATCTCCAAGCTAGATCCTCAGTTCTGTCTTTAAGCACCTCATGTTCTATCATGCCAATGACTTAGAAATGGTGCAGTATGTGATAGGATCAGTGAACTCCAGTCCAAGGCAATGAATGTCATATGGAATCTAATATCAGCAAATCAAGCATTCTTAAGTCCTTGGGTGGGGGTGCTGCCTGAGGTTCTTTGGATAGGAAAGACAAACTCATATAAGAATATGTAATAATCTCAGTCAAGATGAATTCCTGCCCCTTACAGGGTAGAAGAAGTTCATTGAAGTTGACACTTCCAAATGGTTGTTTGGTTTTCTTGAGGGATGATGCTATACTGGGTTTTCTGTTACTGACAGTTTAGACATTTGGCAGCAGCAGTAGCTGGATCAGCCTTGATGAGTGAAAGTCTATGCTGTTGGGTTTATTCATAGTCACCATCCCTGCCACCATGGCTATTCACTCGTGTACCCATTTGTGCCAGTGCTACAGTAGCCAATGAGAGAGGATGGATAACATGCATGACCAAGCCATGAAGGTTGTTTAGTGCCTTCTGGTAGTGGGTGATTTTATGGGCATTAACATATGACACAGTTCTTCATACTTTGTATCCATAACAATCTTTATCCTTCTAAGCCCCTGACCAAACTGCCACCCCATTCACCATTGTCCATGAAGCTGTATATATATATTCTTAACTTGAGCCATTCTTCCTTCCATATAAAGTAGATGACGAGTTGCCTCATCAGGAACTTTTCCCAAAGTGAAGTTGAGTGCAATAGCATCCATTTTGGGCTTGCACTCTTACATGAATGAAGATCAGCTTTTTTCCTCCTCCATGAGCTGGCCATACAGGACACTCCTGTGCAGCCATAGATATAAACTTGAGATAGTTGTGAACACCATAGTTGTAAGCACAAGTACAATAGTAGTGGATGACATGCAGATCTGGGCCACAAACTGGTACAACTTACTTGTGTCCTCTGGCCCTGCTCATGCCTAATCCTGTATCTGCCACTTCCATTTTGTGATGATTGCTGCTGGACCCATCCAATTTTATGACTTGGAGGGTCTGACAGAATCAGCTCATGATGGATCCCTCAGGCTGCATGGTTACTTGTTCCATTCTCAGATGCTCCATCTCAATAGGGGCCAGTGGTTTGCAAGAACTTCTCGAATAGTATATAGTTGTTTGCTACAGATGGTATGGCCCTGCTCCAGAATCTTAGGAGTTTATGCAGCTATTTTCCTATTGGATTTACCGGTAACCATTCCTGGCATCCTTTCCCACCACAGATCCCTCTAATTCCATAGTGTCTTCTGAGGGATGTGACAAGGCTTTTTGCAATGCTGTCTAGACTTGCCACAGAGCTCTATCACCTGGTGAAAAGATTGGAACAATATTCTGAAGTGCTAGGAAAATAATTGCTGGATGCCCTTGCTAAGGCATTTCTGGCTCTGTCCTCATCACCGTCAGCCTCTCCTCAGACAACAAGTCTCAGACCGTGGAACTGACTCAGGTCTGGAAACCGGGCTACTGACTGTGACTTTTTACCAGGGCAGTTGTCCTCAACCTTAGATTTTTTTATTTTATAATTTGATGTCCTTGTTGACTGCCCGTTTATCTTGTCTATGAATATTGAGTGTTATTAATCATCTTCAGAAGTCTATGTGGCTTGTGTTCCTGGATGCCACACCTATCTTGCCACTCACTGTAATAATTGTACACACCTTGCTTCTGACAGTTAAGTACTGCTGCTTGGCCTCTTTCAGGAAGTTATCCTTATTTCTATTGAGGAGCTCAGTACTGTAATAGTGCCTCCTCCAGCCAACCCAGGGATACAGGAGAGAGGCTTCACTGAGATTCTCAGTGACTGTTACCTCTTAACAATGCATTAATTATTGCTTTGGTATGTAATGTGTCCTTTGGGACTTCCCTTGGGACAGTCAGCTGGTGTGTTTTCCCTCACTACATAGGGTGTGTACTCCAGCATGCCCACCTCTCTGAGCCGTTTGATATTTTCTTCCAGTCTCACATGGCAGTTATGGCATGTCCACTTCATTTACTGGGCTATTGCTTTCTTCAGGCTCCCAAAAGGCGTCTTTGTGTCTGGGGTTGGTCATTGTCTGGGTGATAAATCCTGTATCTTGGAAGAGTGCTCCAGTTATCAATAAACTCTTGGTCAGTCTTCTCCATGTTCGTACTGCTAGGTATGAAAATGAGTCAAATATTTCCTTTTGTGTGCAAAAGGGTACGATAATCATCCCTTGAATAAGAACTATCTGGCTAGAAGAGGAGGTCACACCTGTTACATCCCAGCCCATGTTCTGAGAATGAAGAAAGGTCAATGGAGCCCAGCAAAGATGCTTTTCAGAGTTCTGTCATCTTGCAATAGGTTATTAGTATAATATTTTTAATCCAATTTTTAAGGTCAAGATGAAAAGGATATATGGGTTATTCCAAAACATACTTTGCTTTAGCATACATTATGTTCTCTAATTTGGTCTTACATCCAGTGTTTATAAATTCAAAAGTAATGGCTTAATTAGTATCTCTGTTAACTTAAATTGCAACTTTTATTATAGAGCATACTTTTCTATGGGGGGAGGAGAGGGAAGTAGTGAATACAAATGTTTCCAGGCTTTATAACAAAATGCTGATTCTTTTTATTGGGATTAACTTGTTCTCTTGATTTTTTTTAGATGAATTCCTTCATATAATAGCATTGTTTGTCTGGAATTCTCTTCCAACCCCACTTATAAAAGTGAAAAGAAGAGTAGAAAATACAATTTACTGAGCACTTACATGCACAGATGTGTCAATTGTGTGCTACACAAGGGCACCAATACTTCTAAGAGGACATGGTTCACATATTAGATGTCATAATTTACGTATTTATAGAGAATTTTCCAGCAGATGGCAGTAAAGTGTGTTGCTCTAGCAAAATAAAAATATTACAATAATTTCTGCTAGATGGAAATAAAGTGTCTTGAGGACTGGGCACTTTATTCTATTTCATGAAGATATATAGACTAATAGTGGCACTGCTTACTATGTGCCAAGCCATGTGTTCACTCACCCTCATTTAATAATCCTCAGGATCTGATGAAGTGGGTGCTATTAGTAACCTGTCCAAGGCCACTAACTCAGGGTGTAGTCGTTTTGAGATTCTAATGTTAGCCTCTTTAACTCCAGAGCCTATAGTCTTCCCCCCTACACGATGATATTTCAAAAAAGCTAAGGCCTAGGGACTTGAACAGATTTGACCATGGTCACAGCTAGACAGGCCTAAGTCAGCCAGGAGCCTTGAAGCTGAGATGTTCAGTTCAATCTGCCACTAATTCTCCTGTGTGCTCACCAAAGTGCTAGATGTCCCTAGGAACTGAAGAGAACATGAAGGGTACATTTTGCTCATCTAAAAGAACATACTTGAGTATGTTCAACCATATTTATATGATTTAAACAATACTTGCAACAGAAATATGAACAGCATAGGGCCCTATTTAGATTACAATAGTTCTCAATGACTTGAACTTCTTTATATCCAAAAATACTTTGAATAAACATTTACCTCAGTAATGTATACATTTTAGCAAGAGTGCATTACCACAAATTCTATATACATGGGAAAATTTAGAGGCTTTATTTAATGTATAAATATCTATACCAAGCCACTTTGCAATAATATGTTAGTATAATATCTTTGATCCAGGACTCAGTTTAAAATCTACTTTAGAAAATTTATCAGTTATAAATAAAAGGAGCTTATATATATATATATATTATATATATATATTTTTTTTTTTTTTTCATAATCAATATTTTTTATTATGGTTTTGTGGGGCATTTATAAATGTTTTATGTCAATCCCTGACTCAATCACTGAGGAAATATTTTTCCTTAAACTACTGAAATAAAAGTGAAAACTATCTTCCATGAAAACAGCACAATGCTATAACTTTTGGAATTTAAAAATAACATGTATATATTAGCATGAATATATTTTTCCAAAATTTATCTATAGCTGTACAAAGGCTTAGAGAGTTATTTGAAATTGTTAACTTGTTAATGACAGTTCTGTTCTGGGCTGTGAGATCTGGAGTGATATTTTTGCTTTTATCTTTATCCATTCACATATTGTTTAATTTTTTAAAAAGATTATTGGTATCTACAAAAATAAAACCCACTATTCATTAAAACAATATTACTGAGTATGTGTCTAATTTTATGACTTACCAAGGCCTCTTAAAAACAATATAGGAACTCATATTACTAGAAAAATAAGTGCATGGGCAAATCTAATTTCAAAAGTCTCTCAACCAACTGGTAAATGCAATGGTTACAAGTTGAGACTGTCCTTTGATACTTTTAATCTCTGAAAGAATCAGAATAGCTACAAATCAACATTTTCTAAACAGTGAATTTTGTGAAAAAATAAACCCAGTGTACACAGCCTCAGTATTTGCTAGCACCTATCTTAATCAAAGGGTTAGCTATCTGAAAACACAACATAAAAATTCTTCATTTTTTCAAGGTTGGTTTCTAAACTTTACATCTGGGAGTGGAGATGGCCTCACCCAGGAACTTAATGTCAGGGTTTATGTTAAGCAGGACTTTAATCAAGTTTAGAAACAAGCAAATCTTTCATCCTTTAAGAAAAAGGGTTTTCTTTAAAAGAGTTAGAAAAACAAGTAAATATAAGGTTGTAAATATGAGGTTGTCATGTGTTTTTACATATTACATTAAATATGACTGTTATGTGTTCAGTGTCTTGTGCCTATTCCACTCTCTCTGTCTGGGCAAACGTGTTTATACTAGAAAACTCCATGAGGGCAGAAAATGTAGTTTTTCTTTATCATAAATCATCTGGTTTAAACTCTATTTATCCCGGTACCTGGGGGATACTGCACAATTGCTGGCCAAAATATGGAATCTGTCATTAACTATCAGATTTCCCATTAATCACACATCAGGGTTATATAGAATAGAATTGTTTACAAAATTGTTACATGCTCCACGGTGGGTTATTTTCATAAGCATCTTATGAGCAAGTTGAGCAAGTTTGATCACCCTTACTACTTAAAAGACTAGGGACTAGAACCCAAGTTTTCAACATCTCTTTTCAGGCACTATTGATTTCACCTATTTCCACAATAGGTGAATTGACTGCATCTATAATAATAAGGTCCAAACAATTCTGTTCCTAAACTGAAATTCTAAAAATAGTTTTCATACAGGTTGAGAGATCCTAAAGATAATTAAATTTTAAATAAACTCCCAGGATGGGGTGGGTAGGGAGAGTGGAACAGGGGCTTGACTGCAGAGAATTGGAATTGACAACATTTAAACCAGAGGTGAAAAATATCAGAGAATATCATTGAAAGACACTAATTTTTCCCTTGCACAAATAGGAAAGATTTTGTTTTTATCTTTAATCTCACAACTTTTCTTTTTTTTTTGTTTGAGTTGGAATCTCACTCCAGGCTGGAGTGCAGTGGCATGCTCATGGCCACCCAGCATCAACCTGCTGGGTGCCGGCGATCCTTCCGCCTCAGTCTTCCAAGTAGCTGGAACTATAGCTGCGAGCTACCACGCCCAGCTAATTTTTTCTTTACTGTAGAGACAAGGTCTTGCCAAGTTGCCTGGGCTGGTCTTGAACCCATGGGCTCAGGTAGTCCACTCACCTCAGCCTTCCAAAGTGCTGGGATTACAGGCTGAACCACAGAGCCTGGCCCAGACTTTTCAAAAAGTAAAGAAAGCTTCAATTTGCTTAAAGTGCTTTATGTCAAGAAACACTCCCTAGCATAAATTTTCTAAAATGCATATGATCAATTATAACACTCACCTGAACACTATTATTTTATTACTTTCTTATTTTCTTACATACTTATCTTCTTATATGCTGTCTGATAAGTATAAGATGATGAATGAAGTGAAAAGCTTCAACTACACAGTATAATGGAAAAATTTTCATAAGAAATTCGCCATTCCAATAATAGCTGAAGAGGTTTTAGCCCAGAAAAACAAGTTTTTCTACTTACCAACATGGTCATCTAAGAAAAAGCCTTAGTGAAGAAAGATAAAAACTACTTTTATTTTCTCAGATTGTTAAAAGATTCATAAGATAAGCTGGGCAGGCAGGAAGGAAAGAAAGGAAAGCTACAAAATTGGGAATAAAAATTATATTTACCTATTTAATGAATTAAAGAAATTAAGAAAACAAAATAGGCCCAAGGAAATATTAAAACATGAAATCACTAGCAATTTACCCTGACATAAGACAAAAAGAAACAGGGCAATCTTGAGTATGATGTTTTAAAAGACACAAGAAAGTTTTGCACTGTTGGAAAATAATGATGACAAAGATGTAGCCAGAAAACACCAAAAATAAATGAGTAGTTTCCTTTCAGGGGAGGAAAAAAAGGAGTCCAAGAAAGAAACCTGAAAAGAATCAGACTGGAAACATTGCAGCCTAGGGGCTGGCTGCTTTATCATTCAGGCCTCCAGGAGAGCACCAGAAGTAATATCCCTTCAGATCAAAAGACTTGCACATACCAACTAACCAAGACCCCTAAATTCAATCACACATTTCCCAAGGTCAAAACATACTGGATAGGAAAAATGAAAAAGGACAATTCTAATGCCATTTTTATTTAAAATTTTATTGAAAACCTCTTTCACACCTTTATAGCTTCTTAAGTGAAAATGTATATAAAATCTGAGTCTGATGGTACTCTCTTCAAATTATTCCTTAAGTCCTTGAAAATGTAACTTGTGAAACTTGGGAAAGTGAAGCTAAAGCAAGGAAATACTGAGGACCCATTTTACATGCTTGCTTGTTTGTTTATTCATGAGCAGAGCTTGACTAAGAAACCTTTCAATGAGAGGGAGGGCATGCCTGTAGGAGCACTGACTTCTACCCTCTATAGCCCTGTGAAAGGTAAGGAAAACTTTAGAGAGGGTGAGAAGACAGCTTTGAAAACTTGTGATTAAGATGAGTGCTTTCCTAAATTCTTACGGAACCTGGCGGGTAACTCATGGAATCTGTTGTTAGTTTAATATACTTATGTAACCAGCATCAGGATCTTTTGAAAATGCCTTGTATGTCTGTCATCAGTTTCCTCTTTCAGCTATGTCTCTTCTGTATCCTACTGTATAATTGGCGTAGCCAGTTTTCCTTGCCTGTGCCTGAGAGGAATTATCCAAAAATAACCAAGGGTTTTTGAATACCATCTCTTATTTATTATCTAGTTGGAGATGTGTATGTGCATGAGTGTGTGTGTGCACATGCTTCTGTGTACGTGTGTGTAGTTTTAATAGAACAATAACAAATATCTTAAAACCCTTCCATGTCTTTTAAAAAATCTACCTTTAGAACAAATTCTATGCATGCAAATGACTGAATAAGTCCTCATATATTCAAGCTACTAATTCTTAAAGTACTGCATAAATTTAGAAAACATTATCTAAATGTATTTCATACTGAATAAATTTGAAATGTGCTTAGTTCAAATATTTAGAAAGAGCTTCAATAAACTGTTATTCATAACTACTCAGCTGCGAATTTGAGTAAAAAATATAACTTTGCTTAGTTAGTAAGTGGTTGATAGTTGTCCACTCTCTGCAGAAGTGTGTCTGAATATCCAGGGGAGCAATACCTGAAAAAGAAAATTTGCTGTTAGATACTTGTAAAAAGATTCAGCACAGTAGACAAAAAATATTCAATATAAGAAAGCCATCTGAAATAATTTTATGAGTAAAACCTCAAATACACCCTGAATAATTATGTTCCAGTAATGCTTCCCGCATAAGACTAGAGACTATCAAGGAAAAGAATATTAACTCACAATGTGGTTAGAGAAGTAGCAGAAAATTTAAGGGATATATATGTAGTAATGGCAAAGGGATGTCTTCCAAGAAGGAGACTTGAATCCACTGACAATATTTTATTACAGAGACTTTATTTTTATTATATCAAGTGACTAATGTTGCTTTATGGATCAGAGCTACTAGAATTTTTTTTTCATAAGTTAGGCTACACAGTCTATTGTTACTAATCAACTGCATTCTGGTTGCTTTAGAGATGAGTCTCAGTGTGTGTTTTAATCAGAGCTGGTCACTCATAAAACAAAAATTTCTAGGAATATAATTCACATTGGATAACTGTTTAATAAATTATTTACAAATATTTGTTTATACAAATCCAGGAAATTAATCTTTTTTGTTGGTTTTTCAGCATCTAAAGTACTATAAATATATATTTATAAATAAAAAACATTACAAATGATTTAGTATGAAAGTATTAGCTATATTGTTAATGCATCTGGGGGTGATTAATATGTCATGGAAAGAATTCATATGCATATAAAAGTATTTTAAATAAAATTCTTAAAGCATTATTCTATAATGAATGAATTAAAAAATCTAAGGAAGTGAACATTTAAAGTTTCTGAAACATTCAGAATAAGTAATCTTCTGAAGGCATTTTCTTTAGGGAAAACCCAATGTTTGAGATTTGTTTTGTCCTTTGTTATCTTTACCTATGCCCAGATGCTTGACTTAAAAACTCACAATTTACATTACACTAATTTCTTCCATAATTTGTGAAGTTAAAGCTGGCAAAACAGAGCTGTGTTTTCTCAGTAGTGTACTTATAGGTAGTTACAGTTTAACAGACACGTATATATACCTAAAAAGCTACCTAAAGAATATTTCTCCCCTAAAGGCCTCCTACCCTTGTCCTTCAGCAGTGGGTTTCTGGAAACTATTGTTCGCTGGGCTTGGTGGCTCAGCCTGTAATTCCAGCACTTTGGGAGGCCAAGGTGAGTGAATTGCCCGAGCCCACAGGTTCAAGACCAGCCCGGACAAATTGGTGAGCCCTCATCTCTATGATAAAATTAAAATAGCAGGGTGTGGTAGCGCACATCTGTAGTTCCGGCTACTCGGAAGGCTGAGGCAGAAGGATCACTGGAGCCCAGAAGGTCGACGCTGGAATAGTAGTGAGCATGCATGCCACTGGACTCCAGCCTGGGCGGAGTAAGACTCCAACTCAAAAAACAACAAAAAGAAAGTATTCTTTCACTGAGCAATTCACAACTGTTTCTTTCTGAGTTCGTCACAAATTTTAAAACAGACCTAATCTTCCTAGGCCTTATAAATGTGTCAGACAACAGAAAGACACTTTTTAAAAATAAATGCAAAAGGTAGTTTTATTTTTTAAAGCCTTTAAAATTTTTAAAAACTTAATTTTTATTTTAGAATCATGGGGTACATGTGAGGATTTTTTATTTACATAAGTATATTGCATGAAGGCGAGGTTTGGGCTTCTGATGAGACCTTCCCACCGCAGTGGTGAGCATGGCTCCCAATGGGTGGTTTTGTATATCCCCACCCTACATCCTTTAGCAGTGTCCACTGTCTGTTGTTCCCATCCTTACGCCTGTATGTGCCCAGTGTTTAGTATCACTTATGAGTGAGGTACTCAGTTTTTTGTTTCTGTGATGATTCACTTAGAACAATGATTTCAAGCTGCATCCATGTTGCTGTAAAGGACATGATTTCATTCTTCATTATGGCTGTGTAGTATTCCTTAGTGTATATTGCCACATTTTCTTTATCCAGTCCACTGTCGATGGGCATCTGAATTGGTTCTATGTTTTTGCTATTGTGACTAGTGCTACGATAAACATATGAGTAAAGGTGTCTTTTGGTAAAATGATTTCTGTTCCTTTGGGTATATTCCCAGTAGGATTGCTAGGTCAAATGGTAACTACTTTTAGTTCTTTGAGAAATCTCCAAGCTGCTTTCTACAGAGGTTGAACTAACTTATATGCCCAACAGTGTACAAGCATTGCCTCTTCTCTTCAACCTCACTGACATGTTGTTTTTTGACTTTTTTTTTTTTTTGAGTTGGAGTCTCACTCTGTCGCCCAGACTGGAGTGCAGTGGCTGCTCCCGGCCACCGCAGCCTCGACCTGCTGGGCTCCGGCGATCCTTCCGCCTCAGCCTTCCGAGTAGCCAGAATTACAGGCATGCGCTACTACGCCCGGCTGATTTTTTGATTTATTGTAGAGATGAGGTCTCACTGTCCAGGCGGGTCTCGAACCCGCGGGCTCAGGCAATCCACTCACCTCAGCCTCCCAAAGGCGCGGGATTACAGGCTGAGCCACCAAGCCCGGCTCTGACTTTTTAATAATAGCTATCCTGACCAGCGTGAGATGGTAACTCACTATAGTTTTGATTTACATTTCTTTGATGATTAGTGATGCTGAACATTTTTTCATATGTTTGTTGGTTGCTTGTATGTCTTTCTTTGAGAAGTGTCTGTTTATGTCCTTTGCCTACTTTTTAGTAGGGTTTTCTTTTTTCCTGTTGATGTGTTTGAGTTCCTTATAGATTCTAGATGTTAGGCCTTTGTTAGATGCACAGTTTGCAAATATTTTCTTCTAATCTGTGGGTGGTCTCTTTACTCTCTTGATGGTTTATTTTGCTGTGCAGCAGCTTTTTAGCTTGATAAGGACCCATAAATTTTAGTTTTTTGTATATTTGCTTTTGAGGACTTAGCCATGAATTCATTGCCTAGGCCGATGTCCAGGAGGGAGGGTGTTCTCTAGGTTTTCTTCTAAGATTTTTATAGCTTGAGTGTCATGTTTAGGTCCTTAATCCATTTTGAGTTAATTTTTGTATGTGTTGATAGGTAGGGGCCCAGTTTCATTCTTCTGCATGTGGTCAGACAGTTTGCCCAGCACTACTTTTTATAAATAGAGTTACCTTTCCCAATGTTTATTTTTGCCAACTTTGTCAAAAGATGAGTTGGTTGTTGGTTTATGATGTTATCTCTGAGTAGGTTCTCCATTCTGTTCCATTGGTCTGTGTGTCTATTTTTGTACCAGTACCACATTGTTTTGATTTCTGCATCCTTGTAATAAAGTTTGAAGTCTAGGAGTGTGATGCTACCAGCTGTTCTTTTTGCTGAGGATTGCTTTCACCATTTGGGCTCCTTTTTGCTTCCATATGAATTCAAATATTATATTTCTAGGTCTGTGAAAAATGGTGCTGGTAGTTTGATAAGAATTGTGCTGAATCTGTAGATTGCTTTGGGTAGTATGGACAATTTGACAATATTGAGTATGGGATGTTTCCATTTGTTTGTGTCATCTTTGATTTCTTAGAGCAGTGTTTTGTAGTTCTCATGGAAAGAACTTTTACCTCTTTGGTTAGATGAACACTGAGGTAAAATTTTTAGATTCAAACATTAATATATTTATTTATTAATATTTACTGCGGTAAATATTTAATTCACCATATTAAAATATTTATATATTTATTTAATAATATGATATTAAATAGCATTAATATGATAATACTATTAATGTTGAATTAATAATTACTATTATCATGTGTAATTTGGTAGCCACTAGTCACAAGTGGTTATTGAGCACTAGAATTATTGCTAGTGTGTCTGAGAAACTAAATTTTTAATATTTAGCTTAAAATTTAAAAACTGATATTTATACTGCAAGTTTTATACAATCTAAATACAGGCTGGGTGCAGTGGCTCACGCTTGTAATCACAGCACATTGGGAGGCTAAGGTAGGAAGACTACTTGAGCCCAGGAGTTTGAGACTAGCCTAGGTAACATAGTGAGACCTTGTCTCTACAAAAAAATTAAAAAATTAGCCAGGCATGGTGGCACAAACCTGTAGTGCCAGCTACTCAGAGGTTGAGGCAGGAGAATCCCTTGAGCCCAGGTGTTCAAGGTTGTAGAGAACCACGATTATGAAACCCCAACTCATAAATAAATAAATAAAAATATAGGTAAAGTATCGTCAATGAAATTTAGCATCTGAATGAAGAAGTGCTGAAGTGATTTCAAAAAACTGTTTTAAAATGTAAAATAACTCATCAATAATTTCTATGTTGATTGCAAGTTGAAATGATAAAATTTGGACATCTTGGGTTAATAAAAATATATCATTACTATTTATTTACCCTATTTCATTTTACTTTTTAAAATGTGGCTACCAGAAAATCTGAAATTACATATGTGGCTCATATTATATTTCTATTGGAGAATGTTGCTTTAAAATAAAAGTCCCCAATAAATCAATATCTATCAATAATTCTATCTGGCTAATTTCTAAATTGTCATACTTTTCTCCCCAAAGACCTAAGAGACTTCACAATTTCTAGGATTCCCACAGGAAAGAAAATGTGCACAGCACTTACTCCTTTCACCCTCATCAGCAGAGGAGATACTGAACACTATCTAACGTCCCATAAGTGCATACAAACCCTGTATATATTTCAGTATATAACCCATAAATAAATAAATACATCATGTTGCCAATTAATTGTTAGAAAGCCCCATTCTAAATAAAGTCTATCTGATGCTAAGGAATTCAAAAGTAGCTTTTCATTAGGAGAAAATTTGGAAGCCTACATTAGCAACTAAAAGCAATCTAAATCTAACCAGAATAATCTTTACATATTTTATATTTGCAAAAAAATGAAACAAAAATTTACTTGATATGGATTTATCATTAAAAAATAATGAAAAACAAGAAGTAGCCAAGTGCTGCTATATAGTTTCTCCAATATAATTATAATATTAAATTCGATCCACCTAACAATGCTATTTAATTTCATCAGAAGAAAAATGAAAATGGGGTGCTAAATGTCCTTTACATGAACAGACATTTACTGAATTGAATTGTTCCTATGTAGTATATAAGCCCATTGGCTAAGCATTACCTTATTTAAGTCTAACACTATGAAACAGACCATTATCTTTATCCTCATTTCACAGACGTGGAGACTGTGGCTTAAGAGTTAAATATACCTTCAAGGTCACACAAGTAGTTGGAACAGAAAGAGGAACCTAGTCTGTTTGACACCTAAGCCTGAGCTTTTAACCATACTCCTCATGAAAGAACCAAAATGAAACTCCAAAAAAGAACAAGAAATGCCTTCCCTCTGGCTGTCAACTACTGCTCTCAACTTACCTCTAAATGGCCCTCAAGAATGTAAGTGAATTAACCTTATCCTACACCCTTGTAGAATATGGCTTATTATACTGTTGTATCAAAAAAGTGTTGAATGGCAGAATATATACATGACTCTCCTCCCCACATTAGGTGCTTTTCCCCAAAGCTACTTCCCTTCCCCAGTTTAGGTGGAGATTCAGAAGACAAAGGAGTTCAAAAATACCTTAAGACTATGGAGTGGGCCAGGCCTAGAACTTAGGTCTCTAATGTCTAGTCCGGAGCCCTTCCCTCTGATACAACCTACCTTTATTAAAATTTTTTTAATTTACTAAAATTGGAAGGCTATATGAAATAAGTATTTAGGCTAATAACACATGAGAGAATGTATCCACTGATAATCTGTCTTATAAAGAACTATGAGTTCTAAAACAGCTGTCAATAAATGATTTATGCACTTGTAAAAATAAAACCATTTTGAAATTATATTAGTCTATTTTCATAGAAAGACAAGTTTTAAAGATTTCTATAAATATCATTTTATAGAACCTAATACTAAATTTCCAATGATATTTTGACAAAACACCAGATTAATTTTTAATATGACAGAGTTTTCCATTTTTTCCTGGTGCTCAGTTAAAATATGTCTTAAAAGGTAGAAAAAAACTTCTGTTGAAGAAAGCGCCTTACTACTGGTAGATTTCGATAGGTCATTCCATTTTGGGGACAGTTTAGTTTACTTCTTAAAAATCTTTTATACTTTGTGTTAGAAAATTACATTAAAAGTTATTTTAAACTTATATAAAATAGCATTCTTCCCGAAGGGACATATATTCCAAGTATAAAAGTATTTTTATTTAATTTATTGATAAAAGATTTTTATTTCTTTTACTTAGTGCTTTCACTCACATGTAACACAAAGTATAAATTTGTATATTACATGTGGAGTAGTTATACATATTATGATATACTATTCCATTGATATATTACATACATAAATATTTTCAAAACTGACTTATTGGAGGAACGCTTTTGGTCAAAAAGTTCTCATAAACTTCCCCAAAGTACATAAACTCATATTCTGGAAAGAATTTACTGGGAGAAAATATGTGAATAAAAAACAAATTTTAATCTCAAAATTGTTTTTGTGCTTTTAAAATCAATGTGACCATAAGTATTAAAAACCAATGATATTTTATTTATTTATTTATTTTTGAGTTGGAGTCTCTGTCGCCCAGACTGGAGTGCAGTGGCCGCTCCCGGAAGGAGCGGCCTGCTGGGCTCCGGTGATCCTTCCGCCTCAGCCTTCCAAGTAGCCGGAATTACAGGCATACGCTACCACGCCCGGCTGATTTTTTGATTTATTGTAGAGATGAGGTCTCACTGCCCAGGCAGGTCTTGAACCCACGGGCTCAGGCAATTCACCTCAGCCTCCCGAAGCACAGGATTACAGGCTGAGCCACCGAGCCTGGCTAAAAACCAATGATATTAAATAGAAAAACTAAACAGATATGTTATAGCTTACATAAGTATATGAGAGGGACCCAAAAAAACTAGAATTTATTTATAAATAGTATATTTATTCTTACATGTTTAAACTTCAGTCACCTCCAAAGTACTCTCTGTTTGATGCAATATAACTATAGAGATGCTTTTCCACTGCTCAAAACAGTTTTTGAACTCATCAATTTTGATGCCTTTTAGTGCTTCTGCTGTTTTTTGTTTCACGTCTTCCACAACAACAAACTCTTTCCCTTTGAAGACTTTTTTTCATCCAGGGAAATAAAAAAAGTCTCTCAGGGCAAGATGGGGTGAATAGGGAGGAGGGGTCATGCCGTTTTTGGTCAAAAACTACTGAACACTCAGTGCGGGGTGGGCAGGTGCACTCAAAAATCACCCATCATGAAGTGGGCAAATAGGTTGAAAGAATCTCCAAAAAACAAATTCACTGAAGCCAAATGCAGCCTTCCACAACAATGCTGGCTGGTACACTGATGCCAATGGGTTCCTAGAACACTTACCTAATGAGGGATGCCTGTACTACAAGGGGCCCACTCTCCAAAAAATAATTCTGGGGTTCTTTTAGGTCCCCCTTCGTGTGTTATAGTAAGTTTTAAAAATTAGAGTTTATATTTTCTGACTTTAATTGAAGAAAATAAGAAATAAATGTAGAATTAGAAAAACATGGGTAAATATGCCTTTTATTCTGCATGTTGTGGAAATTTGCAAGATTCTGTTGTTTAAATCATTTTTGTCTTTTCTTTGTAACTTTGCTTTTATTTATTTTGGGTTCAGTGATATAGTTCTCCTTTAGGCTTATAAGGGCTGAGGCTTAGATTTAATGCTCTGTAAGTCAACTTCATTTTTAAAAATTAATTTTGAACCCAAACCAGGTAAAGATCCAACAAAAAAAGAAAACTACAGGCCAATATCCCTTATGAACATAGATACAAAAATCCTCAACAAGATTCTAGCAAATTGGATCCAAAAACACATCTCAAAAATCATCCACCGTGAACAAGTAGGCTTCATCCCCAGGATTCAGGGCTGGTTCAACATCTGCAAGACCATAAATGTAATTAAATACATCAACAGATGTTAAAACAAGAACCACATGATTTTACCATTAGATGCAGAAAAAGCTTTTGATAAAATCCAGCATTCCTTCTTGATAAAAACCCTCTAACACCTAGGTATATAAGGAACATACCTCAAAGTAGTAAGTGCCATGTACGACAAACCCACAGCTAGCATATTGCTAAATGGACAGAACTGGAAACATTTCCCCTGAAACTGGAACAAGACAAGGCTGCCCATTCTTACCCCTCTTGTTCAACATGGTGTTGGGAGTCCTAGCTAGAGCAATTAGACAAGAGAAGGAAATCAGGAGGAAGTCAAGTTATCCCTCTTTCCTGATGATATGATCCTATACCTCAAAAATCCAAGCAAATCTGTCAAGAACCTGCTTGCACTGATAAAGAACTTTATCAGTCTCAAAGTCTCGAGGTACAAAATAAATGTGCAAAAGACAGTTGCATTCTTACACCAACAACAAGCAGGTGGAGAACCAAATAAAAAGAACATCTTCCTAACCACAGAAGTGAAAGACGTTTACAATAAGAACTACAAAACACTGCTCACACAAATCCAAGAAGCCACAACAAATGGAAAAATATTCCATGCTCACGAATAGGAAAAGTCAACGCTGTTAAGATGTCCATCCTACCAAAGGCAATCTACAGATTCAATGCAATACCCATTAAAATTACCAACATCATTCTTCTCAGACCTGGAAATGATGATACAGAAATTCATATGGAAACATAAATGACCACAAATAGCCAAAACAATCCTTAGCAAAAGAAACAAAGTGGGAGTTATCACACTTCCAGACTTCAAACTTTACTATAAGGCTATAATAATCAAAACAGTCTGGTATTGGTACAAGAACAGGTGTACGGACCAACGGAACAGGATAGAGATTCCGGAAGCAAAGCCTCAATTTCTCAACCAACTCATCTTTGACAAAGCCTCCAACAACAACCACTGGGGAGAGGAGAACTTGTTCAGTAAATTGTGCTGGGAAAACTGGCTGATCACATGCAGAAGATTGAAGCAAGACCTCTACCTATCACTACATACAAAAATTAACTCTAAATGGATCAAAGACCTAAACGCAAAACCTCAAACTATAAGAATCTTAGAAAATGCAGGAGACACCCTTATGGAAATTGGAACTGGCAACCAATTCCTGATCAAAACTCCAAGTGCCCATACCATAAGAGATAAGATACACAAGTGGGACCTCATCAAACTGACAAGCTTCTGCAAAGGAAAAGAAACATCAAGAGAGAGGGAGACAGCCCACAGAAGGGGAAAAAATATTTGTCAGCTGTATATCTGACACTGTATGGTACAGTGTCAGATATACATCTAAGATCTAACATCTAAGATCTACAAGAAACTCAAACATGCTGAAAGGAAAAAAACAAACAGTCCCATTAAAAAGTGGACAAAAGACATGAATAGATACTTCTCAAAAGAAGATATACGGGCAGCCAACAGACACATGAAAAAGTGCTCTGCCTCACTCATCATCAGAGAAATGCAAATCAAAACCACACTGAGACACTACCTAACCCCAGTAAGAATGGCCGTCATTAATAAAACAAACAAAAACAGATGCTGGCAAGGATGCAGAGAAAAAAGAATGCTTCTACACTGCTGGTGGGAATGCAAACTAGTGCAACCTCTTTGGAAGAGAATGTGGCGATGTCTGAAAGAACTAGAAATTGACCTTCCATATGACCCAGCAATACCCCTATTGGGAATATACCTGGAGGAACTCAAGTCATTCTATCAAAAAGACACCTGCACACACGTTTGTTGCAGCTCTATTCACAATAGAAAAAACATGGAACCAACCATGCTGCCCATCAAAGTTGGACTGGATAAAAAAAAAATGTGATACATATACACAATGGAATATTATGCAGTCATAAAGAAGGACAAACATATGGACTTTGCAGCAATTTGGATGGATTTAGTCTATCATACTCAGTGATCTATCACAGAAACAAAGAACAGAGTACCACATGTTCTCACTCATAAGCGTACTTCGGACAATTATCCTAATACAATAAGAAAGGGATTGGCAGTAGTGGGAAACTGTCAGGGGAGGGGGGGTTGGGATCGGCAGTTGAGGGAAACTGCCAGGAGAAGGAGGGGCACACCTCATCAACAAGGGTACCTGCATAATGAAAATTTGAATACCCAACATTGAATTGGACCCCACATCTTTAAAATTAAAAAATAAAAAAATTAATCTTGAAAATAGTGTTTTGCTACAGTACTCTGAATTACCTGCATATCATAAACAACATTATTCATGTATTTTTTTGCAGTTAGATAGTAACTTTCTTTTCATTATTCAACACTTGTCTTCTACCTGTAATATTCTCATTAATATAAATGTAAGCCTAAAGCAGAAACACAATATTCAGGGAACCATGAATATCAGAATCTAAAGACCTTTTTCTAAATCAGGTATTCACAATTTAAGAGCTATTAGTTTAATTTGTACTCTTTATTTTGGTACTCTTTGGTAAAACACATGTTAAATTAGTACAGAAATGTATTAAGTGACATTCCAGTTTGAATTGAAAATGTGTATGTCAATCAGAACATTATTTAATTGGGTGGGAAGAGATCCAGAGAGAAGTAAATGCACATTGGCCTCATGTAGTATTTCACAGTCTATCTTTTGACATAAGGGGTTTACAATGTAGGTTTTAAAACAGGAAAATTACATTTCAAAGTCCATTTTACCCACCTTACTACTTCCTCTGGATAACAGTTGTTGATGCTGTTGATGTATTCCTGAAGGAGAGAACCAGGTTCAGCTTTTATCTCTTGAACCTTTTTAAGGCCACCACTGGTTACAAAAAGACGTCGAGCTTTGCTATCATGCGGCAGCACCTTGAGACGTGAAGCACACAAAAATGTCAGCTTTTGTTTTCCAAGTTAGATTATTACTATTGAAAAGCAATAAAGTATCTGAGAAAACGTAAAAGAGAATTTATCCCTCATATACCTATAACATAATGGGCCAAAATCTGCTGATGATTTGAAGTCAAATACACTCTTTTTAGAAATGTATAAACTTTTTACATTGTAAAGAGGGAATAAAGGCAATGGACATGGGCAAAGGCATTGGAATTCCACTCATAAATGTAAAATGTAAAGTTTACACCCACTTAAGGTCTCTCTACTACCTATGAAATGAAAGGCAAGATCCTTAACAAGGCACAAATGGTCCTCTGGGACTCAGCTCCTAAATATTCTTTCCAGCCACCTTACCCATCAATCTCCATCCCAAATTTTGTTTCAGTAAACATCAAAGCTTGCATGCTGTGCCATTTCTGCCTTTGCCCATGTGATGCCCATTCTTATGAATGCCCTTCCATACTCAGAAATCTCTCATCTTTTGCTTGGTTAACTCTTAGCCATCTTTTGTGTTACCTTCTTTAACTTAGGACACTCCCATACTCTTATCCCAAGATGAGTTGGGACTTTCTTCTCTCACAGCATTCTATCAAACTACTGTCAGTGCACTTAACACATAATATTTAAATACCATATATTTTTATTAATATTTCAATTATTCATTATATGTCTGTCACACATAAATGCCACTGAAGGCAGAAGCTATACAATCATTCGTTTCCCTCATGCCTGGTGTCTAATAGATGCTCAACAAATGTTTAACAAATGAATGACGACACTAAACAATAGACAGAGAAAGGAGATTGAGATGTTAGGACGACAAAGATCAGGAAAGTAAGGAATCAAACAAATACAACAGAAGATTTTTAAAAGCAACCTGTGAGAACTAAAAAGAAAAAAGAAAAAAAAAGGAGTGGATTTGACAATGAAGAGAGTGCTGCAGAATTGAGTAAAGGCATGTAGAACTAAGTAAAGGCATGCAGATGGGACATCAAGAAAACCAGATACCGGGAGCTGAGGACAGCACTGGAAGCAGAAAAGTCACGTCAAATTTTAAGTTTCATAAAGAGAAAAGAGAGGAAATAAGCAAACTGAGAATGAGCTAGGATAGAACTAAAGGTTACAGATGTTTCAGATGTTGTTCATAGGATGAAAGAGACTTAAGTATGTTTGTATATTGACAGGAAAAAGCCACTGAAAATGAAGAAATTCATTGTGAAAGACAAAAAGCTAACTAGACTAGGAAAGTCCTGGGAAAGGGTATGGGCTCACAATATGGGAATTCTTGCTTTTCCTCTTGGTCATTGCTACTATTCCCCCTCCATCTTGTTCTTTCTTCAAGGACCAGCTCTTCTCAGGAAAGGGTATGGGCTCACAATATGGGAATTCTTGCTTTTCCTCTTGGTCATTGCTACTATTCCCCCTTCCACCTTGTTCTTTCTTCAAGGACCAGCTCTTCTCACTTGTACTTCCTCCACTGAAGTCCTTCTGAGTACTTCAGAAATAATAAAGGTACTTATTTCATAGGATCATTATAAAGATTAAATGAGAAGTATATGTTAAGAGCTTAGCTAAATCCTTTTTAAAAAGTTTATCATGGGTTGGGCTCGGTGGCTCAGCCTGTAATTCCAGCACTTTGGGAGGCCGAGGCAAGTGGATTACCTGAGCCTGTGGATTCAAGATCAGTCCGGGCAACTTGGTGAAACCTCGTCTCTAAAATAAAAAACAAATTAGCTGGGTGTGGTAATAGCGCCTGTAATTCTGGCTGCTTGGAAGACTGAGGTGGAAGGATCGCCGGAGCCCAGCAGGTTGACACTGGGGTGGCCGTGAGTGTTTCACTACACTCCAGCCTGGGCAAGAGAGTGAGATTCCAACTCAGAAAAAAGAAAGTGTATCATGAAGTCTAGTACTTTGAAGTGTTTGTTTGCTCTCAACTAGATTATAAAGTTATTTGCTTTGTCTTAATCTTCTTGTTTATTCCCCAATGCTTAACAGAGTGTTGTATATATGTGGGCATTTAACAGATAATGAAAACTACAAAAAGATCTTGCTAATAGAATAATACAAATCAACTGGATAATAAAAGATTGCATAGTATGTATTTGTAAGCAAATTAATAACCCATAAATATATCAGTCTTAAATATTTTATTTGGTCTGGAGAATTTTCATTACTTCCTATCTCTGTCCCCAGTCACATTAATATGTTTTCACCTTCCATCTTGCCTTCTCATCTCTATTTAGTGTTTTGGTATCCATAGATTAAGAAAGTACTCCTGAAGGCACAATAAGAATATATGATATGAAGTCTGTCTTTATTTTACCTTGACTGTCTAGTTTCCACAAATCCCACTGATTTTATTTACTTATTTTGAACTCCTAATGTAGGTTAGTGTTCATTTTCATAGCAACTTAAATACTACTAGGATATCTCACTCATTAGCCTAAAAGATTAAGCTACAAAATAAAACTTTCATAAATAATGTCAACTGCCCATTTTCAAGAGTGGATGACTCACAGATGATTCACTCAGCCTCTTACCCATTCTCCCTCTTTAATGACCAAATTAGCCAGCCAATTTCTTACTTAGCACCCAAAAGTACATAAAAGTAAAGAAATGGATCAATTTTCCCCTTGTAGTAATTTAGTCTTTTTTCTGTATTATTTGATTAGTTAGTTGATTTATCAAAGGGGCATATCTCCCACATCCCATATAACTAAGAAGGAAAAAAATTGATTATTTTCTTGGAAAGAGGAAGAAAGAACATGGGCATTTGATATACAGAACTATATATATCCTGAGGTGGCTTCAGCAATATAAAATGTCTACTTTCCAGTAGCTATGGTGCTTGAGGGACAGTGAGGCTGTTGGAGATCATGGTCAAAGTTGGAAATGAAGGTTGTCAGTAGGTATTCATCTATCTTTCAGACGAATACCTAAAACTAGACCTACTTAGCTATAGGGCCTACTTTAAAAGTTGTAGCAATATATAGTTTTCATTCATTATTTGTAGAAATATAGTATACAAATAGTAGTTCCTGATTTATATAGCAATATAACTTAATATTCAGAAGAACTTGGCTCCCTCCAGGCATCCTTTTTTTTTTTGAGTTGGAATCTCACTCTATCACCCAGACTGGAGTGCAGTGGCTGCTCCCGGCCACTGCAGCCTCGGCCTGCTGTGCTCCAGTGATCCTTCTGCCTCAGCCTTCCAAGTAGCTGGAACTACAGGCGCGTGCTACCACGCCCGGGTAATTTTTGATTTATTGTAGAGATGAGGTCTCGCCAAGTTGCTCAGGCAGGTCTTGAACCCGCAGGTTCAGGCAATTCACTCACCTCGGCCTCCCAAAGTGCGGGATTACAGGCTGAGCCACCGAGCCCGGCCCAAGCATCTTTTTAAAAATCTAAAAAGATTTAAAAAGATTAGCCTTGACCATTTGCATGTTTTATTTTCTAAAAATAACTCTTTGGTGGTTTTGGTTTTTACTGGGATTGAGCTAAACAACATACAGTATCTCATTTAATCTTTACAATGACTTTATGAAATAAGTACTCTTGGTATTCCCATTTTATAGGCAACTAAAGTTTAGAGAGGTGTCAAGACTTCAGTTAAAGAATTAGAGCTGGTAAAGTGGGAAATTTAGGTACTGCAACTCTAGAGCTTGAGCTCATAATCACAACGGGATACTACTTGCACAGATCCCATTTTCCTTAGTCAAATACACTGAGCGTAATTTAACCAGTTCTTGATAGCTTAAGGTCACCATGTTGACCAGAGTCTGTGGTAATAAAATCATTCTCTTTCATCCTTTGCTATCAGTGATCAGCTCTACTGACTGGGACCACTTCTAGCAGCTTGACCTTTCTATCTTACTACCGTTTAGTATCATTTAATCTGCAATGAGCTGAGAAATATGACAGCACTTTTGTTAAAATTGTTCATAAAATAAGTCAATGTGCTCCAAATGACTGTCTAAGCGCATCTCCAGTAAAGTGCCTGGACTGTGTGAAAAATGTTTCAGTGGCTCAGAGACCTTTTTCCTTTTCTTTATAAGATCTCTGCAGTGTTCTTGGGTGATAAAGACTAAAAGAGACTGGGAAAATTACTAAAAGTGATCTATCAATATAAATTATTTATTTTATGAGATTTTTACTTCATGAGAACACTAAAAAAGACAGTACAGAGGCTGAAAGGAAAATGTGAGGAAGGAGGAAATGTTTTATTTGCATGTGAGTTTTATTAATCTGTTACCTTCCCCGTCATTACAGATTGGTGAGAATTTAGTAATAAAACCCTGACCCCATCTTACAGAAAAAAACACTAACCCAATAGAAAAAAATCAATTAAATCATTTTAATTTTCTTCTTCCCCTTACAGGCTAAGAGGACATTTCTTACCTTACTGAACTGTCCAACCACATGCTTCAGAATATTGGGGGGAGCATCATACAGAAATGGTTCAAGGGCTGGTAGGTAGGTGCATTTTTGTAGAATACTCTTTATGGCTTTTTTACTCTATTGAAATACAAAGCAAAATGCATAAAAAAGTAAGTAACCAATAAAAACTTGACAAGAATTCAGATCTCACATTCCTGGAATTTGAAAATAAAGTCAGTGTCTTGATCTAACTTGCAGTTGTATCATTTTTCAAAACAGTTGTCAGAAAACCTCCTTCTTTAATTGGTTTTATTATAGAATACCCTACCAGTTATCTTCATGTTAAACTTTAAAATGTAAAGGGTATTATCTGAGCTCTTAAAATATCTAACAGCAAATTAAAATTATAAAGCATAAAGTTACAGACTATAAGTTAATATGTACTTTTTAAAAAAAACTTAAGGCCGGGCTTGGTGGCTCAGCCTGTAATCCCGCGCCTTTGGGAGGCTGAGGTGAGTGGATTGCCTGAGCCCGCAGGTTCGAGACCCGCTCGGGCAGCGAGACCTCACCTCTACAATAAATCAAAAAATCAGCCGGGTGTGGTGGTGCATGCCTGTAATTTCGGCTACTTGTAAGGCTGAGGCGGAAGGATCGCCGGAGCCCAGCAGGTCGAGGCTGCAGTGGCTGGGAGCGGCCACTGCACTCCAGTCTGGGCAACAGAGTGAGACTCCAACTCAGAAAAAAAAACAAAAAAAAAACTTAAAATGTGTATATAGGAAACTGCAAGATAACTAATACATCCTATTTCTTTCAACCAACAAATATGAGAAAACAGGCATTCTATATTCGCCATACAATTTCATGGTTTTTACACATACAGGCAGAAATGTCTACAGTGTGTTATTCAATGAGCACCTGCAGAAGTGCTGCTGCAACTCATAGGTAGGACATTTCCCATTCACAGAAGCAAAACAGTACCTTCTCAACTGTAGAGAAAAGCTCTTCTCAAAAATAGGAAATGTATCATCCACAAGCAAAAGAATAGGTACTACACATATCTCTCCTACTCCCCCTAGCATGCCTCCATATTTCAAAGTGATATCACTTGGTGCTGACCCCTACCACATATGTGGCTAGAGAAGAGTCCCAATGTGACTGTAGTCAATCATTGCAGCCAGCTCTCAGGTCATGGCTGGTTGTGACTATGACTGTTTTCCTTGTTTTAAAGTTGTGCCCTTCATTTTGGAAAGTTTCACAATTGGGTTTATCCACCAGTATTTTCTACTAGAATTCCATATCTGCTATCTGTGGTTTTGTGCTTCAGTGCATCCTTACAGCCTTTCCTCTGTTCACTTATTCTCTCTCTCAAGCCTCAGCCAACCTGGTCTTCTGGGTCATGATCTTGTTTTGTTGTTGAATGTTAATAATGCTCCTGAAATGCCAAGGAGCATTTTGATTTTCATATCACAAATTTTACAATTGGTAAATTGATTCAGCAAAAATTACACAATTCAATAATTTTTTTTAGTAAGTTTACAGAATTGTACAAGTATCTCCACAATCTAATTTCAGAACATTTTAATCATTCCAGAAGGAAGCCTCATGCCCATTTATTGTCACTCCTTATTCCCTCCTCCCACTTATCTCCATCCAGACAACAGCTAATCTACTTTCTGTCTCGATAAATTTGACTTTTCTGGACAATCCATATAAATGAAATCATATGTGAACTTTTGTGTCTGGCCTCTTTCACTAAGTATAGTGTTTGTAGGTTCATCCATGTTACAGTATGTATCAGTACTTCATTCCTTTTCATTGTCAAATAGTACTCCAAAATGCAGATTTCCTACATATTGTTATCCACTCATCAGTTCATGGACATTTGGCTATTATGAATAATACTGCTATGAAGATTCATATACAAGTCTGTGTGGACTGTTGTTTTGATTTCTCTTGGGTAGATAGTTGTGAAGTTAAGTAATGAGGATAAACTTGTTTAATATTTTGAGAAGCTACCAAACTTCTTCAGTGTGATTGCAACATTTTACATTCTTGCCAGCATTGTTAGAGGGTTCAAGGTTCTCGACATGGTGGTCAACACTTGTTACTGTCTGTCTTATTAACTATAATATTCTTATGGATGTGAAGTAATATCTCATTATTTTTTTGTTCTGTGTTTTTCATTATGTTTTTTATTTGTATTTCCTTAAGTGACTAATGATATTGAATGTCTTTTCATATGTTAATTGGTCATTTGTATATCTTCTTTGGTAAAATGTCTATTCAAATTTTTTGCCCTTTGTTTAATTGGGTTATTTGTCTTCTTATTATTGAGTTGTAAGAACTCTTTACCTATTTTAGATAAAGGTCTCTCTTGAATACGTGAGTTGTAAATGTTTTCTCCAAGTTTGTGTGACTTGTCTTTTCATTTTCTTAGTAGTAACTTTTGAAGCATAAAAGCTTTTAAATTTTGATAAAACCTAATTTATCTATTTTTGTATCACTTGTACTTTAGATAGTAAATAAATAATTTCCTAATCCAAGGTTATACTCATTTATTTCTATGTTTCTTCTAAGAGTTTATAGTCTTAGCATTTATATTTAAATCTATGACCCACTTTGAGTTGACTAATATATAATATGAAATAAGGATCCAAATTAATGTTTTTGCCTGAGAATATAACAATTGACTTAGGACCAGTTGTTGAAAGGACTATTCTTTCCACATTAAATTGCCTTGGTACCTTTATAAAAAATCAGTTGATCATAAAAAGGTTTATTTCAGATTCTCAATTCAATCCCATTGATGTATGTGTCTTTCTGTAAGTACCACACTATCTTGATTTTGTGACTTTGTGGTACATTTTGATATTAGGTAGTTTTCAAGACTGTTTTGCTAGCCTGAATTATTCTCATTTCCACCTGAATTTTAGGATCAGCTTCACAATTTCTGAAAAAAAAAAAAAAAAAGCTGGGTTTCTGAGAGATTGTGTTGAATATATAGATCAATTTGGAGTATTACCCTTTTAACAATATTGAATCTTTCAATCCATGAACATGCAATGTTTCTCCATTTATTATTCATCTCTTCAGGATTTTAAGCAATGTTTTATAGCTTTCAGTATATAAATCTTACACTTTCTTTTTAAAAGTTTGTTTATAGTTATGTAATTCTTTTTGCCGCTATTATGAATAAAACTATTTTCTTAATTTTACATTTGAATTGTTCACGACCACTATATAAAAATACAATTGATTCTTGTATATTGATCTTATATCCCATGACTTTGTTGAACTTTCATTAGTTCTAGTATTTGTGTGTGTGTGTGAATTCCTTAGGATTTTCTACATACAAGATCATGTCATATGTTAGATTTAAGATTTGTTAACTTTTAGAAGATGTGCATTATATTTGGTTATTTATGAGTGTGAACAAAATAAAATAGTTCTTACAACTTCATAGGGTGAATTACACAGAAATGTTATGAGTTCAAACACTTTTATTCCCCTAATTCAGTAAATCAAGTAATATCTTACTCTTAACTAATGAATAACAGGTTATGAATTACGCTGTCATTTTATTTAGCAGTTAATGTTTATTCTTAGATATAATATACGATGATGTCAGAGAAGGAATCATGCACTATCTGTTGTGGGCACACTGAAAGTTTGAGTCTGGTTTTCCTATAAACTAGCACAGAAACTACAGTTCTAAATTCATTCATTTTTTCTGTCATTTCTAAAAACTAACTTGATTCTTACTGATTAGGGCTATTGTAAAAACCACAATAAGTGACAACACTATTTTTTACCTCTTAAAAACACACATTAGAATAGAAACTAACAAAATAAAATTGTCAGTACTATGCAAACATCAATATGACTTCAGCTATTTTTCACAGATAACTGGAGGAATAACAAAAATTACTCACTGCTTTCCATAATAGATGATCTTTAACAAAAACTGCTTAAATTTTTTAAATAAGGCTTCTTATCAGAAAGTTATTTTTGCTGTGAAAGCATTCTCATCCAAAGAGGAGTTACAGTTATTAAAACGAGGGAGGACACAAGAATAAATATTTATGACCTTGGGTTAGGCAAAACTTTCTTAGATACAACAAAAGCACATGCTACAACAACAACAAAGATAGATACATTGAATTTCATTAAAATTTAAAACTTTTAGCCGGGCTCAGTGGCTCAGCCTGTAATCCCATGCTTCGGGAGGCTGAGGTGAGTGGATTGCCTGAGCCCGTGGGTTCGAGACCCGCCTGAGCAGCGAGACCTTATCTCTACAATAAATCAAAAAATCAGCCGGGCATGGTAGCACATGCCTGTAATTCCGGCTACTTGGAAGGCTGAGGCGGGAGGATCGCCGGAGCCCAGCAGGTCAAGGCTGCGGTGGCCGGGAATGGCTACTGCACTCCAGTCTGGGTGACAGAGTGAGACTCCAACTCAAAAAAAAAAAAAAAATTTTTTTTAACTTTTATGTTGCCAAAAATACCATCAAGAAAGTAATATGACAACTTATAGAATGGGAGAAAATATTTGCAAAGCATACATCTGATAAGAACTTATACCTAAAATACACAAATAACTCTTATGGCACAATAATAAAAAAATAAATAACCGAACTTAAAATGAGTAAAGGGTCTGAACAGACATTTCTCCAAAGAAGATACATGAATGGCCAATAAACATATGAAAAGATTTTCAACATCATTGACCATTAGACAAATGCGATCAAAGTCACAATGAGATACTAATTTAAACTCACTATAACAAAAAATAAAGCTCATAACAAGAATTGACAAGGATATGAAAAATTGGAAGCCTCATACTTTTATGGTGGTACACTGGAAGACAGTTTGGCAGTTTCTCAAAATGATAAACAGAATTACCCATTGATCCAGCAATTTCACCCTAGGTATATACCCAAGAGAAATGAAAACATACATCCACACAAAAACTTGCACAATAATGCTTATAGCAGCTTATTCATAATAGTCAAGAGTGAAAATAATCCTATGCCAATTAACTGACGAATGGATAAATAAAATGTGACATTAATACAATGAAATATTATTCGGCAACCAAAAGGAACAAAAGACTGATATATGCTACAACATGGAGGAACTGTGAAACTCAGACTAAGTAGTAAAAAAGTCAGACACAAAAGCTATATATGTATGACTCTATTTAAATGAAATGTCCAGAAGATGCAAATCCACAGAGACAGAAAGTAAATTAATGGCTGCCTGGGCTAGGCAGAGGGGCTATGGAGTTGCAGCTAATGGGCACAGCATTCCTTTTGTGGGGAATAAAAATATTCTAAAATTAGATTGTGGCAATGGTTTCACAATTCTGTAAATATGCCAAAAACTATTTAATAGTATGCTTTAAATGGGTATGATATGGGAATTATGTCTCAATAGCTGCTAAAATAATGATGGGAGAAAACCATGATGACCATAAGAACACAATAATTAAATATCTTATAAATAGTTTTATAAATAAACAGAATGAACTGATACAAATGCCAAGCCAAGCTAGAACATTTCAATATGATGTCCCTAAATCAAAACAAATAAAAATGTAATTTCTTAAACATTTTCAATATGTAGGTAAGCTTATTAGATTAAAAAAATGTGTGGTGTTTTTTCATTTTTATTAAGGTATTTGGAATAACATGGGAGCAAACAGTAAGACAACCCACAGAGTGGGAGAAAAAACTTGCAAATCATACATTTGATTTTAAAAAAACTTATATCCAGAATATACAAAGAACTCATAAAACTCAATAATAAAAAGATAAGTAACCCAATGTAAAATGAGCAAAGGTTATGAGTAAACATTTCTCCAAAGCAAACATGAGAGAAATTCCAAAAGGCTGCTCATTGGTTCTCCTAGGTAGGAACCAATTAAAGAATGCTTACAGATGGTGACATGCCTTTGGGACAAAATGAACTTCACCATGGCCTTATAATTTGAAAGCTGCCACGGAGATGAGAGATGCCACTATACAGTTCTTAATGCTCCTGAATATACTTTTCCCTACTGAGACAGTGTCAAATCAAACAGGCTTGAATGGACTTTTATTCTAAAGCCTTTAAAACAATGACTAATAAAATTCAAGAGGCTCTGGGAGAGAAAAAAGAATGATTGAGTCCCTGTAATAAGAAAATACTCAGATGGACTTGAAGCCTTGAAAGACTGCTGATAGGATAATGATAGATAAAGATCACACTTTTAAGCTTATTGTTTGAGATATTTCCTGAAAGTAAATATTATATCAATTATAGGCAGAAGGAAATCAATTTCTATTAGTTAATAAAACATCTTTGTGAAACTAAAACTCACAAGTTACCTTGCTTCAAAAAATAAAGTTTTCAAATTTATTTTACTCCAATGGTATGTAAACAATATAACATAATACCTCATTAAAAACCAAGTTATATAAACTTGTAGTATATAAAAGTATACAGTGCTATCTAAGGGACTATTTGCAAGGGTTTCTCAAGCTATAATTAATACTGAGTCCACTATTAATGATTTATGCTCTAGCTCATGTATTCCTTTACTTTACTTCCAAAACTTAAACAAAAATAAAAGTTATTAAATGTAGAAATCTGAAAAGATAGAGATGATGATGATGATGATGATGATGATGATGATTTTTTGAGTTGGAGTCTCACTCTGTCACCCAGACTGGAGTGCAGTAGTCACTCCCGGCCACCGCAGCCTCGACCTGCTGGGCTCCGGCGATCCTTCCGCCTCAGCCTTCCAAGTAGCCGGAATTACAGGCATGCGCTACCACGCCTGGCTGATTTTTTGATTTATTGTAGAGATGAGGTCTCACTGCCCAGGCGGGTCTTGAACCCGCGAGCTCAGGCAATCCACTCACCTCAGCCTCCCAAAGGCGCGGGATTACAGGCTGAGCCACCGAGCCCGGCTGAGATTACTTTAAAAATATTAAACATTTATCTGTTAATAATCTCTTATTTTAATAGATACTGTTATAACCTGGGTACAATTTGTGCCTATAGAGGAGGCCAAGAGCCATGGGATCACTAGAGTCGAGAGGAGGGCGATGAGAAGTGAGGAGGAGAGAGGAGGAGAGAGGAGGAGAGAGGAGGAAAGATGAGGAAGTCCCAGCAAGGTTGGGGGAGAGGAGGGAAACAAAGACAATCGTGATAATGGGTTAAAGAAAAGTGAGACCAAAAGAGGATCACATGTACAGGTTAAAATTTTACATATGTAAATCATTGGAGACATGAGGGAAGTTCTAAATCTATTAAATCGTTGCTCGAAAGACTTACACAAATTGAAAAATGTTAACCTTAGAAATTACCTTACCTCAATGAATTTGTGGAAAACTAACATGTAAACATAATCAAACATATATAAACTCACTCTTATAAAATGTGTAAGTCAAATAAATTATTCACTATATATAACTTTGAGTCCCTCAACTACGTAGTTCAAGTAAATTTCCCTTCCTCATTATACCATTTAAAGTTATGTTTCAGCAAATGTGTTTTCACACTTGTTAGTTTACTGTATTAAAATTTAAGTGTAATTTGATTTACTGTTGTTAATTTTATTTTGAATTGTCTTTTCTGTGAACTTCCCTCAATACAAGTCAATTCCTCAAGCTGCTTCCAAAAAGTTATATGTTTTCCTAATAAAAACTATGCTGGGAAACATTTTTTCTTTCTTTTAAATTCTAAAATTATTAAACAATCCATCCTACTTCATATTCATGGTTTGGGAATCATTTTGGTATCTTAATAATACTTGTTTCAGAAAATCTGCCTTTTAAAAATGCACGATTTAAGATGCTTAATTTAGTGAATCTAAATTAAGGTAAATTAAGACCTCAGGAATACTTCTGACTAGTACCTTTGAAAAGTACCCTAAGTTATTTTGGACTCCGTTTTTTAATGTAAAATGGACTAGAGGTTTCTCCAGCAAATTCCAATTCAATAAGTCTATTATTCTTCTATTCCTATTTCATAAGAAAAGTCAACAGGAATGTAGAATGCAATAACCAGGTATTCAGTTTACAAACAGCTTTGTACCTCAGAGAGCTTTCTTTAAAATTTATCACTACTGTTTAGAGACAAGGGTTACCCATTTTTAAAGACGAGTGACCTCAATTCTTCTAAGTTTATGTTTTTTGACTTATAAAAACAATATTGTCCATAATGCAAATTAAAATATTTTCAATTACATATTTTTAAAAATGAGTCAAAATCTAACAAATATCCATAAAATGGTTAAGAATTAAGCACTTACTTTTACTTGAAGATCCTCAGAGCTTTCTGGTGACATATACAAAGAAAGAAGAACTGGCAAAGTATTTGCGACTGCAACAGCCCTTGCATGTTCAGGAGTGTGTCTCCCTAACTGTCCTAAGGCCCAAGCAGCAGCAGCCTTAATATGATCTTCTGGTTCTTCTGACAAGCAGACTGACAACTGGGATACACCCTGTAGTGTTGATCAAAAGAGCAAGTGTTATGAATCTAGAATAGGATTAAAGAGTCTTCCATGTCTCCCAAACATTAGAAGCAATCATTTCAGCCTGGATTCTTTTTTTCCTAAACAGTTCAATAAATGAACACATCATAGGGGCTGCCATTTCTTAAGTCAATAAATAACTAGAATTAAATTACCTTAATTATCTGTAACAACCCAACTAAAATAAGAATATCTCTACTTTCCTTTCCAAATAGAGAGGTATTTAACCAAACAGCAGATGTCACAGACTAGGAAGTAGGCAAAGCCAGACTACATTGTGATAAGATAAAAATGTTTAGGATTTTAAAATACTTTATTTTTCTTTGTTAAGGAAAATTTCTTTAAAGAAATTGTCTTTTCACCAAGTGTAATACATCTGAGAACAAAACAACTACTATAGATTGAAAATCAAATAAATGAGTAAGAATCCTATCTAAGTGCCTTTTAAGTGAAATATATTCACTAATACCTTTCCTGAAACAGTATATACATAATTTTCTATTAATTTTGGTCAACATTTAAATTACAGTTTTGCCCATTTTAACATGATTGAATGTCAAAGTAGAAATAATTACTTTTGTTACACAGATAGCATGTGCTTTCTTGCATTTTGCATCTTAGGCTCCAATTTTATCTAAATATTAAAAATAGAATTAACTAAAGAATCTCATACATTACAATTTGTATACCCAAGGAAGAATCAAATAACCAGATCAAATTATAATTCCAGATTCTGTATAGCCATAATTTTCTAACAAATTTGAGATTATAGTAATCATCTTAAATTTAGTACCACAAAAACTAGTATCATATGGTCATGCTACCATAGTAAAGGCCAAAATTGTCATATATACTTTTTTCTTCCACCTTTTAATTTGGTTGATAAGACCAATTTCCTGAAGAGACCTGCCATATTTATTCATTGGCTTCAGGATTTCCTGCAACTAAAAAATGTATGTCTGTCAATACAAAGGTCAGATCTGTCTTCAGAATGAAACAACTTTCCAGAAAGCCCATACTTCCAGGACATAGCATAATAAGATTAAAGAAGCAGGAAGAAAAGATCACACCTCCTCCCCATCCCCAAAGCTCTGATTTGCTAGCCTCAGCTGTTTATGAATAATAAACCAGACAAGGAACAAAAATGTGCTTCAAAAATTAAAGTATTATTTAAGTGTAAGGTATAAGTGTTAGTCCCTACAGTACCACACAGGAAAAGGAGAGAGTGCTAGTGTGTGGTTCGCCTGAAACTTCTGTAGCCACCTTGATCTCCTACTAACTGAAAAACAAACCAGGTGGGAGAGGCCAACCACAACCCTGGACCAAAGAAGGGGAAGGCTTCCTGGTTCATTTGAGGAAGACATGTAGGAAGCAAAAGCAATTGCTTCTTTCATCATTTTTCCTATGCAGAAGCATTCTGACTATCCACAAAAGAACCAAGGATCAAAATCCCAGTAACATCCTTATGGTGACCCTTCAGAAAGCACCACTACTACTCTAGTCATTATCACAGCCTGTGGTCATAGAAGAACAAAAGGAAAAGAGCAGGATAAATGGGAATATAGCAAAGAATTATCATGAAATAGGTAGAAAATAAAGATCTGAGGCTCCTTTTTATTCTGAGGATTAGCAAGGGATAAAAAAAAAAATCCACATTTCTGTTTAACATAGAGCAGCAGGTTTTCTATGCTGATAAGAAATCCATACCCCAGAGGGTCACCACACACTGTAAGCACATAGTCTTTGAAGTGCTCTCCCAGAGATCAATATTTATTCATCAGCACAAATGTTGTGAGCACCTACTATGTGCTGGGGTTGTACTATACAGTGGGTTCATACAAAGTTGTGAATTGAGGTAAAGCAAAATCCCTAGAGCAAGGAAACAAAATTGCTATGTGACGTGTGCTCTGAATTGCCTACATCTAATAAGAGAAATTAGTTCAGGAAAGCTGAGGTGGATGAAAAGGGATGTCCTAGCCATTGCTATCTCCTATCCAAGTGACTGGAAAGGGAGGAATATATAGACCTTTGAGAGTAGTGAAAATGACTATTGGATATGTCATTTATAATAGTTTTTTTAACCAAGTATGCTTTACGTGTTTATAAATATGTACAATTTATCAAGATACAAATAAACTTAAGATTTAAATGCAGATAATACTAATACTCTAAAGATATTAAACATTGTGTAAAACTTTAAACTTCCCATAACCTAAACCTCACTTTAAGGGTTGCTTTAGAAAACTTATTAATAAGCATTGAAACAGTCAAAATTTTTTTCAGATAATTCTTTTGCTCCAGTTACTTATATTTCATATTCTGTAGGAGAGATTGATTAATCTGTGGTTTTGTCTCAGCATATCTTACTGCAATAAATAAAAGGAAAGGAAGCAAGAACGAACCTTGGAAATGATCACGGCCATTGCGAGGTTCTCAGAATGCGCCGCCACATAACCAAGCATCATGATGCCGGGCAGCCTTATATTCCCTTTGCAGGACCCGATACAGTCAATCACAGCAGCAACTCCTCCTGCATTAACTATCAGCTGTGAAAGCTAAAAGAAATGAACGAGAGCTAGATAATCAAGACTAGAAAGCATAAGGTGATTTTTAAATGTCAGTTAAGTATTGCCACACTTTATTTAGGACCTAAAGACAACTGGAAAAATAAAAATGTCATTTAGTGAAATTACAATATTTATTTTGAAAATATACAAGCATAATAACCCTATTTCAAATGCATAAATATACTCACTGTGAAGAGCTTTATTCTGTGGTTCAATTTTTCATGCATCGATGGCACAACTTTTATCCCTATTATAATGGATGTCAAAATTCCTTACCTAGACACTAAGCCTAGGGCTAGTTCATAACTAGCTAAGTACTGAAAACCCCAATCACAATGGGTGAGCATGAAGCAGATTAATCACTGAATGCCGAAAGACAATGTCAGACTTGAAATATCCTAACCTAATTATCCCACCTTTGCTAGTAATGATTACTAGCTGAGTGCACTTCAATTTTCAAAAATCTCAACCAAATAAAGATGTTAGGTCAAATAAAGAATGAGAACTGAAAGATTAATGAAATGAAAATTGATTAGTCAAAATATACACAGAAAAATAATACAACTTCAAGATCAACACAGACCTGCTTTGTCTCTTCTTTCCCATCTAAGAACTCAGAGCAGGAGATCGCCACACAAGAGCAACTGCTGGCGTGATCACACTAGGCCAGGGGACCTTTGTGGTCTCTCTACTCATTTTCATTACTCCCAACTGACACAAAATGGTAAGGATGACAAAGTTCTGCTTTCCCCACAGCCTAGGATAGAAAGCTGGAAATTATCAGAAACTGCGATTTCAAACTGAAAGTCCATTAACATAACCCAGTATTCTCAACTGGGGGCAATTTTGCCCCCTGAGGAAAATTGGCAATGTATGGAAATGTTTTTGATTGTCACCACTTGGGGGGTATGGGTGCTGCTGGCATCTAGTGGGCAGAGGCCAGGGATGCTGCTAAACATCCATTCTCCAATATACAGGAGAGCCTACCACAACAAAGAATTGCCTAGTCCAAAATGTCAAGCATAGCGCAGAGGATGAAAAAATCCTGACCTAACCAGATCATGTACAACCCCTTGATTCTACAGTTTTATTGAAAAACTAAAACTAACTACTACATATTATTGTAACATGAAGTCTTTTTTTTTTTTTTTTTTTTTTTACCTCAGGTGTATGTTTAGCAATCTCTCTAATTAAAGTAGAAGCATTTTTCTTCACATATTCATCTTTGTCCTTCAGACAGGTAAGTACAACTGGAAAAATCTCGGCTTCAACGACCATTTCTGCCAGATCCACAGAATGTTTCGCAACCTGACTGAGAGCCAAAAGAACCTGGCACTGTTAAGCAAAAAACAAAATAGAACATTATACAACACCTACTACAGAGTTCAGGTGTAATTTGAACAGGTTTATACATATGCAAATTCCTTTATGAAAGGGAAAAAATTACGTATCTAACAATTTGTGAATCTTGAAACATTCACATTTTAATCTTATGCTCAAGTTTTTAAAATTTGCTAATTTCCACATTAGTTCTCTACTATTTTAAAACTCTATTGCCGACGATTAAATAAGATGACCTCTGAATGAAGACCATTTTTAAAAAATGCAATTCTCAAATTATTAATTTATGATACATGTGATAATTTAGTACAAAAATGATCAAGCAGAACTAACAATTTATTTGCAGCATGATGCTGATACCACTTCAAAAAACTTTGCATTGCTTAGTTAACATTAATAATTTTTAAACTTTACAGAATATTAGAATATTTTTACAGAAATTGGAATAATTTATAATTGGTGGCCATTAACTAAAAATCAGATTTTTGAAAGCCATAAAAATACTAATATTAATATGACAATTTTTATAAGAAACTTAAATTTACAGTTATGGGCTAGAAAAAAATTTTAGGTCCCTTTCAAACCTGAGATTTGATTATCATGTGATTCCTTAATTATTAATGTTAACACTGATGTTACATGTAATCATCAACATTGCACATTAGTTTTCCCAATCACATCTTTATTGTCTAATCTTTACAGCATTATTTTTACACATTAAAAGACCAAATACACAATATATTCATATCTGTTTTCAATGATAATTTGCTAATTATTTTTAGATGTGAAATATTCATATGTATATGTTTCTTATTTTCTTACATTATAAGAAAGTTGGCTTGTTTGTTTTTCAAATTACTTTCAAATACCTTCAATTTAGCATCAGGGTTGAGGATCATCTGGGCTAAGTGAGCAATAGCTCCTGCATCCACTACTGTCTGTGCTAACTCTGGAGAATGCTTTGAAATATCACTGAGGGCCGAAGCAGCAATCCTTTTCAAAGCAATTTCTGGCTCCTGGATACAAAGTACTAAAAGAGGAACAGCTCCCGCATCCACCACAGCTTGTGACAGTTCTGTGGGTCCAAGAAAAGTAATTAAGTGAGTATGGGTGACTGACCCTTGTGCAAGCCATTTTTCACCCTGACAGATACAGCAAAGAAAAAAGGGGAGGGTATACTTCACTCTCTCGACATCTGCATTTCAAATCAGGCTTCCTGGTTTTATAAACCATGTGGACCAATCCTGAGCTGAAAAGAATACAGGTCAATAGATGGACCTCCATTTACATGAACACATTTGAGGTAGATTAGGCTGAAATGGCTTGTTATTCTTTTTTTTTTTTTTAAGAGAGTAAGCAGATGTCAGCTGTTTAAGCTCTGACAATTCTGCCCTTCTCAACAGGCAAGCATTTTATGCATGGTTTACAATAACAGAGAAAATTAAAGTACCAAAAATTTACCAACCACACTAATTAGGCAGTATTTTGTGCTATTTATGTGAGTAAACATTAACATGAATCTTGTGCCAATAATGTCGATTTTTAAATTCTTTTATCTTGTAGTACTTTTAAAAGATCTTTTAAAAAACTTAATGCAAAATAAAAAGCTGTATTTTCATTGTACATGTAAAAATACCTTCAAAAATGAGATCTACAATTATCGACATACTTTTTTTATATGTAAATGCTAATGCTTAAAGGAATAAATTTATCTTAACCATGTTACATGTCAGAAATCAAGTACATATCTTTTGAATACACAACGTGTTGATTTACTTGTGTGTCCAAGAATAACAGCTATAAAAGGAACACATTTTAAATAATGGATAATGGCAGACAGGCAGGCAGATCCATGTAATATGTATGTAAAAAATGCCTTTTGAAAAGCATAAAGCACCACACATACAGATTCTATTCTCATTGTATTCATGGCCGAATCACATATACTGAATCACATACACTCATTTCTATAATCTCTTCCTTTCTAATTATGTCCTTATTTTCCCAGATTTGTATTGCCTTAGCAATATATGAATGTATTGATTGTCAAGTTATCTATCAGCATATAGCTTAAAGTCTTTAATTTGAAAAATATAGTGTTTAATTTTTAAAAATTTTGGCAGTGTCACATTTTTCTTAAAAAAATAATGTTAGTAAACACAGATTAGTGTCCAATATTTGTTTCCCTTAAATTATATAATTATCTTAGATGTCTCAATATTATATGAATGATTCATTCATTATTTAATTAAACAAGTATTAACAGAAGGCTACTGTGTGCCAGGCTCATTCAACTCTGGCACTCATGATACACTTCTGCAAATTAACACCACATTCCTTGACAAATATATGTTTCAATTTTTAAAATCTAGTGTGAAATGATATACAATGGGAAGTTCGTATGTAATCGTAAGAACCAGGGATAAGAGGAAAATGATTTTAAAAAAAGAAGTCAATGGGAGCAACAGACTGAAGTATCAAGTTAGCAATGTAACAGGTTCCTCAGAAGCAGTCTCTGGGATGCTACTGCAATAGCCTGGAAACCAACAAAACAGCAGGTGAAACAGGTGATCACTGTTTTTCTCTCTCCCCATCCTATCCCTACACCTACCCAAAGAAATGGGAAGAAAATATTTTAATTAACATGTTACTTAAGAATTCAATACAAATTATACAGGTACCCTATTGTAATAAACTTTATATGTATCTATGTAAACACACCTGACATATATATATATCATGTTCAACCCATTTCATATATATATATATAATTATATATACATAATGGGCTGAACATTTTGTTTTTGAGAAAGTAAAAGGATTAATTTTTCTACTCAAGTATCTTCACTTTTATACACAGCTCCTCAGAGTGAAGAATATGCAATAAACTACAACTATTTAAAAATACTATTAATAAAAACTCAAAGTTCTTGTTTAAAACCATCTACATCGATATCTTTATAATTCCCATACATTTATCTTTTCCTTTAATAATTATTAAAGTGCCATATCCTCCTTCCCCAGAATACTATAATGTTTACAATAAATTCTGGCCAGGCACTGTGGCTCATGTCTGTAATGCCAGCACTTTGGGAGGCTGAGGCAGGAGGATCACTTGAGGAAGGAGTTTGACACCAGCCTAGGCAACATCGTGAGACCCTCCCACCTCTACAAAAAAGCTTTTAAAAATTAGCTGGGCATGGTGGTACATGCTTGTAGTCCCAGCTACTCAGGAGAGAAGCTGAGGCAGGAAGATGGCTTGAGCCCAGGAGTTCAAGGCTATGGTGAGCTATGATCGCATCACCATACTCCAGCCTGGGTGACAGAGCAAGACACTGTCTCTAATTTTTAAAAAAATAAATATAAAGTAAATTATGTTCTTCTGACTTGTAACCCTGTCTCATCCTAAGCTGTTTTCTAGTCTCTCTGGAGTAGTGATGTTAAATATGGGGAAGCCTGGGGACGGCACTAGAGAAAGATTTGTTTTCTCCTGTGTATCTTAGTTTATTTGGTAATGAAGTTTCTAATTTTATACTTACAATTTCATATACTTTACATCTTCAAGTGTATAGGATCCTATAAAACCAGGATCTACTCTTGAGTATACACACTGTCACTTAAAAATAATATCGCTCTACTAGCTTCATACATACATTAGATAAAAGATAGTATATATACAGGGCAGAATGTACTAGGCCTAAATAATGTACAACATACTATATTACACATACTACATAATATTTCATCATTCATTACTCTTGTTTCTACAACCTATCTTTCTCCTTTTTCCTTTTATTGCTTTCTCTGGTGTTTCTGTGCCAGTCACTGATAGTGACTACCCAGTAGCCTTTGTCAGCTGGGATAAGTTTATAAACCAATCCTAGCCAATGGGACCTGAGTGAAAGTCTGCTGGAAGCAACTGTGCAAGGCTTTCCTCTGTAATAAACTAAGATACACAGGAGAGAACACCGCCTCTTCTTTGTTGGACATGGTCATGTCTGCAAATAACATCTGGAACTCCTACATCCATCTTGCAACTATCATGGAAGAAATCACCAATATGCTGAGGATGGCTGAGTACAAAAATGAAAAACATCTGGGTCTTCCATGACACTGTTCAGCTGCATAACGAACTTGGAACTGCCCCGACTCTGAACTTTGTGTCATGTAACATAAAAAATGTCCTTATTGTTTAAGCCACATGTAGTTGATATTTTATAACTACAGCTAAAAACATCCTGATATAATTCTTTCTCGTGCTTGGTGTATGCACATATTCTCCTCTTGTCCTTCCCTTATTGAGTGTTCATTAGATGCTTACTATGTGCTACACAGTAAGATATGGTTATATCTTGGGGAAGCAGAATAAAGCATTGTTCTGTTCTAGAAGACTCTGCTCAGGGTGAAGACATGAACGGAGCACTACAAGTACAGAGAACAGCCAGGAGTTAAGTATATGGAATGTTCAGGGAAAAGGTATATAGGGATGTTGTTTCAGGAAGTGCCTTCACCTTACTTCTGTCTTCTCTCTTCTTTTTGTCTTTACTTTTCTACTTTTAAAAAAAGCAGTAATAACCAAAACATATACAAAATTCTGCACATCTAAAAATCACTTCCTATAGAGGAGAAATCTCAGAATTAATTTTTAAACTCTAATTTGGAAATGAATTTTTTAGATGTTCAATAATAATACTTATGAAATAAAAGATTGCACAGATATGTACAGACTTTAGATGCTCATAAAAGACTGACCCAAAAACCATAGTGAGCCAAGAAATTTATCTTCAATACCTGAAAATATTTTTGCCTCATTTTAAATTTTAAGTGAATCCTCAAAATTATTTTTTAAAATATATCTTCTCTTTCTTCAGACTACAGAAGGGACTAGTAAAATTTACATACATACATATATATACACACACACACACATATATATATATACACACACACACACACACATCTTCTAGTATGCAGTAACACGCAACGTAATCATGTAGTGTTACATATCAGGCAAGATTTAAAATGTCTAAAAATACAAAGAAAAAAGACTGCATGTTATACCAACATACTAACAGCATTTATACTGGATTGCTGATACTATTGGTGATAGAGCTTTCTTCTTTATTTGCCAAATTTTCTTCAATGTGGCTATTAAAAAAATATATATATGTATATATATATACATGTCTCTTGTCCATACATATAGCTATTGCTGAAGTTAACTGCATGAACACTGTTGTTACAAAGAGAAAACAAATATAAAATTTTTAGCTTATTTCTCAACATAGCAGAAATTTTCTTACTTTAAAAAATGGTGGAATGTATGTCTCCTTAAAATATTAGAAAAGAGTATGTAATTATTCTTCAAAGAATTACTAATATACACTAGAAACAGTATTCATTTATTTTTTCGCACTTTCCCTGCTGACTTAATTCATGCTCTTATTAAATATATTACATTTTTTACAAGTTAGGGGTTATTCATTTTTAATTATTTTTTAGACTGAAAATTATCAGAGAAATTATGATTAGCCAATAGCACCTTCCTTATTCACAGATAATTAAGGCTGTTTATTGCATACATCTAAACAACTGAATGTACAGTCCCCAAATTTGATGATTGGCTGTTTTCAGTAAAGGAATAACTAGTTCTATTCAGCCTCATGAAGAGCTCATTGTTGAGTGCAGGAACTAAGGCAGCCTACTCTATGGGATTGTGGCAAGGGGAGGAGGGAGTGTCATCACACTTCTCTTTCTGTTTATCCAGTTTTTTCCAACAACATTTATGTAGCTTACGAGCATACAATTTTCAAAATTAGTAACAACATGAAAACTTGGGGCGATGAGTCTTTGCTTCTCACATAGTTGCAATTTTTTATGAATTTCATCCTGTGCTGTTTTTGTTTTTGTTTTCTCTTAACTAAATAAAGGCTGAACTGAACTTGCAGTGATTTCTTGGTAACTGATGATATGAAGTGTTAACAATTTAAATGGATAAAAATCTTCAACTTAGAATAATCAAAAACCTCAGTACAACTTTACATTTAAATTTAAAACAAAAAGAGAACTAAATAAAAGGGAGAACTTTTAAGATAAACAACATTCATAAAATTAGAACTGTCTAAAACTGGATAAATGGAATGTTAGAATAACTCTGTGTTGACCAGAAGAGAGCAGACAGGAATGCCCATTGGCATAGAACAGACATGATTGTTACTAGGTAAATCAGGCAAAAGTGATTTTGCTTTCATGGTGTCCACAGTGGCCTCAACCCCTCTTCTTAATTATGTCACGGCTAGATCAGAAATGTCTATTTAGATCAGAAATGGTAAACTCAAATACCCACAGGGTCCACGCAAGTAACTAAAATTAGTAAAGTCAGAGGGTAAGGAAAATAGGAAGTGAGGGAGCAGTAGTGAAATGGAAAAGTCTAGGCATCATTTATAATGGGAAGCATTTTCTTAGTTTCAGCCCAGTGTTGCCATGTAGGAACATAGGCCTGCTATTGTCAGACCTTTTTTTTTCTTAAATATGAAATTGCTCATTTTTAAGTGTTGGCAACTTTTTTTTTTTTTAAGAACATTGTGTGAGACAATATAGTGCTGGCCAAATAAAACACATCTGTCTGTGGGCCTGCTACAGCCTGAACCACCATTTTACCACCTGAGACTTGAAACTTCCACCCTCTAAAACAACCTGTAGGGGGCTGCTGGGTACAAAAAAGGTGATGTTCTTTTTACTTTTAATTATTGAAGTTATATGTTTAGGAACATAAAGGAAGAACTACTATAGTGGTTACATAAGAAAGTTCAGAGAATTCAAAGAAATTGATGAAAACCTAAAAACTGGCCCACCAAAAAGGCTTAATCTAAATGTATATTATGATATTTCTGTTTTTTCAGCTCATAATGGAGATGTAAGAGAAAAGATTTAGCGCAAACTTAAGTGATCATGAGAATTCACAAAATACAAAATGAAGAGGTTCTCCAGAAAGAGGAAAAAAGAAAAAAATATGTATCCAGCATACTCATTCAAACACCCTTTTGGAAAATCGAATGACTTAACTTTATTGCTTTTTAATTTTTTTTCAAACACTACTTTTAACTGTTTCTAAATCCTACAAAAGTTATATTTTATTTGTTTCATTAAAAAATACAAGAATGTCATAAATCAATCATTTCTTTGCACCTAGGTGGCCCTATTTATCAGTTTAAAGATAAGCTGGGCTTTGCATCAGGTTATAAAAATATATAGTTACATAACTTCAAAATCTTTTTGAAATAAAGCAGGTTAAAAAACTATATTTAAAATTGGTTACCATTTGTTATGTTAATCTTATGTTAATAATAATCAATCATCCCATTCAACCAAACTTTTCCTGATTGGAGAAATTATAATAACAAATATGGTGCTGCAATTAACAAAGTTGGTTACTTAATTGGTCATACTCCAGTATGATTTAGTAATAACACTTTCAAAGTAAAATAAATTTGTTTCATTTTTGGTCTAACCCATCTATTTACCAGCCTGGGCAACTTGGCGAGACCTCATCTCTACAATAAATCAAAAAATCAGCCAGGCGTGGTAGCGCATGCCTGTAATTCCGGCTACTTGGAAGGCTGAGATGGAAGGATCGCTGGAGCCCAGCAGGTCAAGGCTGCGGTGGCCAGGAGCGGCCACTGCACTCCAGCCTGGGCGACAGAGTGAGACTCCAACTCAAAAAAAAAAAAAAAAAGAAAAGAAAAAAGAAATAAAAAATAAAATTAAATAAAACTGGCTTAGTCTTATCTACTGTTATGTAACAAATACATCAAATTTAGCAGCTTAAAACCGCAAATATCTACTATCACATAGTTTCTGTAAGTCAGGAATCTGGGAGCAGATTAGCTGAGCGGTTCCAGCTCAGGACTTCTCACCAGGCTCCAATCAAGGTGTCAGCTAGGGCCTGTCATCTGAGGATTTACTTCTAAGCACACTCAGGGAGTGTTAGCAGGAGCCTTCAGTTCCTTGCCATGTGGGCCTTTCGGTAGGCTGCTCATGATGACGCCTCCCCCAAAGTGAGTGGTCCAAAAGACAAAGGCATCATAATCTACACTTGGAAGTGACACACCAAAACTTCAGTTAGAGCTATTAGTACAGTGGGGAAGGCAACTCACAGCAAATGAATAATAGGAGGTAGGCATCATGGAGGCTGCTACCACAGAAACTTTTGTTCTTCACCAACACAGAGTGACAACATCCCGCAGTAGGTAACAGTGACTCACCTGTAGCTATAGTTCCAAGCAGAGAGATAGCTCCAATTGCAAGTGGAATGAGAAAAGCACAAAGAGGGAATCTGCATATTATTATTTAAAAGTCCCAAGTGATTTTTATTTCTCCCCTGCCACACAAATGTCATTTATCCTACTTTCATCATTCCACCCCACTTCTCTCCACCCAATATGCAGAGCCACTGCTTTATCTCTGCACATGGGTTGAGTGTTTGAGAGTTTAAGGGTTAACATACATACATTTGTTTTAAAGACGAAATAATCCTGGCTTCTTTTAAAAAGTCAAGTGAGTCAAATAAGCCATTGATCTGGAGTAATTGGGCTTAGTAAGAAATTACAATCAGCTGGTAGGTACTGCAAGCTTTTACAGGGCTCAAGTAAAAAGCAGCTTCAAAACATAGTAATGACTGGGTGTGGTAGCTCACACCTGTAATCGCACACTTTGGGAGGCCAAGGCGAATGGACTGCTTGAGCCTAGGAGTTCAGAGAAGCCTAGGAAACAAGGAGACCCCACCTCTACAAAGAATCAAAAAATTAGCCAGGCATGGTGGTGCACCAGTAGTCCCAGCTACCCTTGAGGCTGAGGCATGAGGATTGAATGAGCCCAGGAGTCTGAGGCTGCTGGTGAGCCAGGATCATGCCACTGCTCTATATTCTGAGAGACAGTGTGGGACCCCCAACTCAAAAAAAAACCATAATAATAATAAAGAAAGAAAGAAAGAAACAACAACAATAAAAACATGGTAACAAGTTGAGAAGTGGAAACCAGAGAAAGAAAAACTTAGGAGAAAAAAATAAAGACTTGGAAAACAATAGGTTGCAGAAATGTAAAGACATTTAACACCTACCCCTTACCAATTTAGCATTTGACTTTTAATAGCTGAAACTAAGCTGAATAGAATAAGGCAAAACTACAGAGAAGACCTGGAGTGCCCTTGTAAAGAAGAAAATGACCAACTAAAGTAAATGGAATTAGATCTTTACACAGTCATGCTTTTTGTATCTAGAAGCTTTTCATTTGTTTTCCACTTTATATGGCATTACAACCACAGCTGCGGCTTCATTCTACCTATAATTTTATATTCTGCTTAAAAACATGGAAAAGGCATGTGTTATTTTTCAGACTTTGTTGATATTCACTCTTTGTTCCAGCCTAGTCCTAAATAAGAAGTCCCTGCTTCCAAGGAGTTCATTCTAATGCAGAAGGTTGGACAGTAAAAGGCTACAGGAGTTCAGACAGAATTCTCTACAAGAACAGGCAAAGGAGAGAGAAAACAGAATAAGGAAATAAAAATAAAGCACTGGAAGGTTAAAAAGTTTGCTTCGTGTTTTTATAAAAGTGGTCTCTTATCAGTTGTTCTTGGTGTGACTCCCCTTGACTGGTTCCTTGAAGCCCTTCACGAGCTTCCACTCTCTACTTTTATTGCTGAGGATGGAACTAACTCCAAATTTTTAACAGTTGCCTAATATCTCACTGAGTACATGTGCCATAATTTACTTAACCTGTCTCCCACTTTAGAACATTTCATTCGTTTTTGGTTTGATTTTGTTGTTTGCTATTACAAAGTATAATGAACTTCTGCATTCAGATTACATATTAGTTACTTACTGTTATGTAACAAATGACCCCAAATTTGGCAGCTTAAAACAACATCACATATTCTCTTAGTTTCTGTGAGTCAGGAATCCAGGAACAGCTTAACTGAGTGGTTTTGGCCCAGAATCTCTCATGAAGTTGCTATCCAAATGTCAACTGCAGTTGCAGTCATCTGAAGGCCCAACTGGGGGGTGATCTGATTCTAAGATCACTCATGTAGTTCTTGGGAAGCCTCCATTTCTTGCTGTCTGCTGGAAACTTCAGTTCTTCACCACATAGACCTTTCCATAGGCTGCATAAGCATCCTCATGACATGGTAAATGACTTCCCTTAGAGAAAGTGACCTAAGAGAAACAGAATGCCCAATATACAAACTCTGATCTTTTATAACCTATTCTCAGAAAGTGACATACCATGAATTCTGCTGGTCACACAGACCAGTCCTGGTATAATGTAGGAGGGGACTATAAGGGGACTACACAAGGGTGTGAATACCAGGACACAGAACCTGGGAGGCTGGCTACCACAGTCATACACACACATATAGATATACATCTCCACATGTATACATACATATATACACATGCATGTGTGTGTGTGTATGTGTGTGTGTGTGTGAATTTACTTGTTACTGGTCCCAGAAGTGAAATTACTGAGGGGAAGGATGGTGGCATTTTTTGAGGCTCCTGATATTTTTAAATTAAACCACATGAAACTTCTTTTCAAATGGTATTTTAGTTCCATTTCCTTAACTTACTACAAACTAGAGTTAATAAACACAAATATTACATATGACTTTTTGAGACCACAGCATTACTACCACATTGCCTATTAACAAATATTCAAAGGGCAGGCGCAGTGGCTCAAGCCTGTATAATCTCAGCACTTTGGGAGGCCGAGGAAAGGATTGCCTGAGCCTACGGGTTCGAGACCAGCCTGGGCAACGTGATGAAACCTCGTCTCTTATAAATAAATAAAAAAATAAATAGCCAGGTGTGGTAGTGTGTGCCTGTAGTTCCCGCTACTTGGAAGGCTGAAGCAGAAGGATTGCTGGAGTCCAGCAGATCGATGCTGAGGTGGCTGTGAGCATGCCACTGCACTTTAGCCTGGGTGACAGAGTGAGACTCCAACTCAAAAAAAAAAAAAATTCACATAGTATAGACACAGCAATTGTAAGTGCTGGCCAAAAGAAATGTAACCCACACATACAATTTAAAACTTAAAATTAGCCACATTTAAAAAGCAAAATAAGATAGGTGAAATTAATGTTAATATATTTTAATGCAATATATCTGAAACATAATTTCAACATGCAAAGAATATTTTTTAATGTAATGATATTTCACATTGTTTTTTTCATACTAAGTCTTGGAATTAAATATGTATTTTGCACTTACAGTGTGTCTCAATTCAGCTGTTCAATTTTCATTGAAAATGTTCAATATGTATTTAAATTTCAAAAAGTTTACAGTTGAAAAAGTAGATTAATATATCCAAGTTGTTCCAACAATACCTGAACATTTTCTAATAACTAAATTGAGTAAATGCATTAACCACAGTTCAAGTGTACAATAGTCACGTGTGACTACAGGCCACCATACTGGCTGGTAAAACTATAGTGTGAGATCAAAGGAGATATAAAGAAATGGTCAGCTGGGCTTGGTGGCTCAGCCTGTAATCCCACACCTTTGGGAGGCTGAGGTGAGTGGATTGCCTGAGCCCGCGGGTTTGAGACCCGCCTGGGCAGCGAGACCTCATCTCTACAACAAATCAAAAAATCAGCCGGACGTGGTAGTGCATGCCTGTAATTCCGGCTACTCGGAAGGCTGAGGCGGGAGGATTGCCAGAGCCCAGCAGGTCGAGGCTGTGGTGGCCGGGAGCAGCCACTGCACTCCAGTCTGGGCAACAGAGTGAGACTCAAACTCAAAAAAAAAAAAAAAAAAAGAAATGGTCTATAGCTAGTTATAGCACTGTGACACAAGGGGTTAAATAACTACAGTTAATACCTTTGCAAAGCCAGAGGTCCTATTTTGAGTAAAATTCTTTGATACAATTAACTTACTCTATACTTTTAGAGCAAGCTGGTTCTTTCATCTTAATCCACAAATAAGAGACATTAGGCACAAAAAATTGACTGTAAAAAATCAGTCAGCTAATATGGTAATAATATTACTCCTATTTTCTTTCTTTCTTTTGGGGGGGGTCAGAGTCTCACTCTGTTACCCAGGCTGGAGTGCAGTGGCACACTCACAGCCACCACAGCCTCGACCTGCTGGGCTTAGGTGATTCTTCCACCTTAGCCTTCCAAGTAGATGGAACTACAGACACACGCCACCATGTCTGGCTAGTTTTTGTGATTCATTATAGAGATGAGGTCTCACCAAGTTGCCCAGGCTGGTCTCAAACCCCTGGGCTCTGGCAACCCTCTTGCCTAGGCCTCCTAAAGTGCTGGGATTACAGGCTGAGCCACCGTGCCCGGCCACCACTCCTATTTTCATGTAGACTGTGGTAAGATAAGACAGTAAACGTCTTATTTCAAAGTACAATCTTATGCTGAGTCCTGAGCTTTTTAAAAAAATTTTTATATATTTTATTTTAAAGATGTGGGGTACAATTCAGGATTAGGTATACAAGTGGACATCGTACAGGTAAAGTTCGGGCCTCCTTTTGGTCCTCACTTTGCCTGGTTTGAGATCATGTACCCTTATTGATGTTGTGTTCCCCCGTCCCCTCCCCCAACCCAGGCAGTTTCCTACTACTGCCAATCCCTTTCTTATAGTATTATGATAAATGGTCAGGGTCCACTTATGAGTGAGAACATATAGTACTCTGTTCTTCGTTTTTATGATAGATCACTGAGTATTATAGACTCTAAATCCTTTCAAGTTGCTGTGAAGTCCATATGTTTCTCTTTCTTTATGGCTGTGTAATATTCCATTGTGTATATGTACCACATTTTTTTAAATCCAGTTCAGTTTCAATGGGCAGCACAGGTGGTTCCATGTTTTTGCTATCGTGAATAATACTGTCATAAACATGTGAATGCAGGTGTCTTTTTGGCAGAGTGATTTGATTTCCTCTGGGTACATTTCTAGTAGGGGGATTGCTGGATCATATGGAAGGTCAATTTCTAGTTTTTTCAGAAATCACCACATTGTCATCCAAAGATGTTGCACTAGTTTGCATTCCCACCAGCAGTGTACCAGCATTCCTTTTTCTCCACAGCCTTGCCACCATCTGTTGTTGTTTGTTTTATTAATGATGGCCATTCTTACTGAGGTTAGATAGTATCCCAATGTGGTTTTGATTTGCATTTCTCTGATGATGAATGAGGCTGAGCACTTTTTCATGTGTCTGTTGGATGCCTATATCTTCTTTTGAGGAGCATCTATTCATGTCTTTTGTCCACTTTTTAATGGGACTGTTTGTTTTTTTTTCTTTCGGCATGTTTGAGTTCCTTGTAGATCCTGGGTATTAAGCTTTTGTCAGATAGTTGGTAAATATTTTTTCCCATTCTGTGGGCTGTCTCCCCGCTCTCTATGGTTTCTTTTGCTTTGCAGAAGCTTTTCAGTTTAATGAGGTCCCACTTGTATATCTTATCTCTTATGGCATGGACACCTGAAGTTTTGATCAAGAATTGGTTGCCTACTCTGATTTCCTTAAGGGTGTCTTCTGCATTTTCTAAGATTCTTATAGTTTGAGGTCTTTGATTTATTTAGAGTTGACTTTTGTGTATGGTGATAGGTAGGGGTCCTGTTTCAATCTTCTGTATGTGGTCAGCCAGTTTTCTCAGCACCATTTACTGAATAGGTCATTCTCTCCCCATTGGTGGAAACTTTGTTGAAGATGAATTGGTTGAGGAATTGATGTTTTGCTTTTGGAATCTCTATCCTGTTCCATTGGTCCATATGCCTGTTCTTGTACCAATACCAGGTTGTTAAGTCCTGAGCTAAATGCACTTGTAGATGTTTGCGAAATGCTCAATTGAAGTATTTTCAAATTTCAGCCAAGTACATTTTGCCTTATGTACTCAAGAAACTCAAGTGTAAATAAGAGTGTTTTCCCCACCTCAATATCTAAAAGGTGTTAGGCAGATTTATGCCCTAGTGACTGGAAAATAAACCAAGTTCAAGAAATAATTTTGTCCAAACTCAAGAAACATGTAATGATGTACTGTTCAAACTTGGTTTATTTCCAAACCACTAGTATACCAAATACCCTTCTCTTTATCTACTCAGCACATGCACATTTAGTGACATTTTCCCCACAGGTATTTGCATGAAGCCAAAAACAAAGACTTAAACTAAAAGAATTTTAGGTGCTATCAGGTAGAGGAGGTATTTTACAGGGCAGAGAGCTTTCCTTCCTGCATGTGTTACTTCCTCCTATATTCTATGACCAAAGTCCCTTCTGTGGCTATTAGGATGTAACATAGCTCTCAAGAAGAAAATAAAGATTCCCCTTTTGCCACTGTACACATAACTCATGACTCATTTCTCACTTAATCCAATGTAGCCATCCGATGCATTTTATATCCTTTTTAATGCAGTATTATACATGCATATCCTTTTTAATGCAGTATTATACATCCTTTTTAATGCAGTATTATACATGCCCACTGTTGGTCTAGCTGTCTGGACCTTCATGCTCATCTGTTATAAATCTTTCTGTCTTAAATTGTACAGTCCTAGAAGTGAGATCTTAGCCAACTTATTTTACTTTATACAGCAAGAAAGATATAGTAACACACTTATAAGTGCCTCAAATACTTTTAATGATCACCATAATGATAATTTTGCTAAAGAAATGGATTGCTAGCCTCATATATAAAGTTAGAGGACTGAGTAACTTAGAAATCTGAGGTTATATGATTATACTTTGTTGTTCCATATTCTAAATTCTTTTTTAACAATTCATAAGATTTTATTAGCCAAGAGTTCCTAACTAAAAAACAGAAGAATCACAGCATATTTTTTCCAAGCATACATACTGAACCCTGCAAATGACAACAGATTAGATAACCACTGAGTAAAACAAGGTTATAATTAAAAACTTTGTTTAGCACATTTGACCTCTGTGCCAAAATAACATAGACAACTTACTTATTTTCACTTAATATTTTTTTCACTAGCACCTAAATAAATAGAAAGGTATTTGTGAATATAAGTGTTAGGAGCAAAATAGATGTGATACTTAACATGTATTATCCCATATATCTTTTTTGCCTCTTTGTGTTCCTCAAACCCTTAAAAGAGAAAAGAAGTTATAAAAAGAAGAATAAAGAAGTAAAAGGTGTTACTGAAATCTACAGGCATCAGTAAAGACAGTTGTTTGCAGGGTCTTTAAAATAATTTTTGATTACCAGACTCTAGTCCCCTTTCCCCATCCATTCTCACTCTAAGACATACGTATAGTACAAAGACCCTAGCTTGTATCTCAGATATTTATCACTAATATTTGGGCTTCTAGAAAGGTAATTACTTTGACACTTGTTATGAGAGTAGATTTCGTGTTCTCATCACAAATAGATATGTGAGATTTTTTAAAAAGAAGTTAATTAGTGCTTTCTAAGCCAGTTCTGCACTATTTAGGCTACTGATAATTGCACATGGATGACAGAAAAAGAATATTTGCAAAAATTCTGAATTTTAAGATTTTCTTTTTATCATTTCATCATTCTCTGTAAGATAAAAAAACCAATCAGGCTGGCCACCTCTACCTTGATTCCTTACTTATATTATCTCTTTAGTTAATAAGATATAATCTAAATGTTTCTACAGGATCTACATCAACCAATCCTTGTGAGCCCTACTCATCTTTGGCTGCAATAAGCTCATCTCCTAACTGCTTCTGAGCTAGTCAGAAATCAGAACTATAAGAGAAATAGCAGTCACACATATGGAAACTAGCCATTTGGTATTAAAAACAGAAGTACCTGGCAAGACTTTCAGATACTACAAGGAGCTTTAAAATGAGATTTTGTACATTTTCCTTTCCCACAGTATACGATGGAAGAACCTCTGAAAAATTTTTAGTAGCTGCCAAGCGGTTCCACCATAAATTGCTGTGTGACCAGAATAAATCCTTTAACCTCTCTACTATAGTTTCCTCATCTATAAAATGATAATTACATCAGTATTTTAAAGTTGAAGAATACCCAATCAAATGTATTCCTCTTACCAAAGTTTACTACTTAAAAGACGACATTTTTTTTTATCTAAAGTTTGTAAAACAAGCACTTAAAACTCATTTTGGAGCCCAAATGTGGAAGACCATTCACCCAAAACACTTGGATGATTCCTCCTTCCTCACATCTTTATAGCTAGGCAATTGCTCTCACCTCAGGTCCAAATACTCTCAATGCTGCCACACTCTCCACAGAGGGTCACTGGAAGTGTTCCTTCACTGAGTTGCTGGGCTATAAGTCACAAGGCCTGAGAAAGGCTGCCCAGGGAGCAGGGAAGGAGGAAGGAGCAGGAGGCCCAAAGCCTCCTTAAAGCGGCCTCCCTGGGCCCCACTCCCACTGGCTACATCAGCAGCTGAGGAAGCCAGATGGCTGCATAATCCCACTGTCCCTTCTACCTCACACCTCTCACACTTCCAACTGGCATAGGATTTTCAGGCACCTTTATCTCCAAAAACAAGACTATTCCTCAGAAAAAGTGAGAGATTTGACATTAGTTAAGCAAATAAATGTTAATTGGGTAACAGCACAATATATTCAGGTAACAGAACTGCACGTGTACCCATTAAATTTATACAAAAATGCTTAAATTTAATTTGTAAGTTAGGCACAGTAAACAATTAACAACAGCTAATAATAAAATAATAAAATAGAACAATTATAACAATAGACTAATAAAAGTTATGTGAGTGTGGATTTTAAAAAAGAAGAATTCTGCAGAGTGGGAAAAGACAGCAAACAGGAAGGAGAGAGACAACAAATCTGAGAAGAAGTCTACCTCAGTTGTCACTACAGAGCAGGAAAAAATATAAAGAAATAGCTTGTTTATCTGTAAACGAGAGGTAAATATTATTGAATTACATTCAATAACTGGTGATTAAATTATAAAAATGTAATGGCATGATATGTACTGAGCTGGAAAGATATAAACACCATTTCTGGTGATCAGCCTCCAGTTCCCTTTGTCTATCTGTAAAATGCTTTAAAATCTATACATAGAAGTAAGTTTTAGAAATTGTATTTTTCACATAAAAAGTCAGATCACACTCATTGACGTCTCTCTTCTTCTATTATATGTTTATTTAATTTTTGTTTTCTATATATAAACATTTTCCTTCTATTACCCTTAAAGATTCACTTTGTTTCTTTTGCATCTCCACTTAATGTTTATATTTCTTAAGCTGTCTGATCAAACACTTTACCACTAATACTAAGAAGAGAGCACTGAATGAATATCCTCCCATTAATCTCAATATATTCCACTTTTAGGAAGTCATTAAGAAAAATCAGGTTATTTGGAAGTAAATCTATTTTCACAAACATGGATGTAAATGATGAATTCTATTGCTTACTAGATAGCAATTCCTTTTCCTTCTGAGAAATCTATGCAATAATCTTTTCTGAGATCTTCTGGGTCCCAGATCCCTAACTACTATGAAATATTGAAATTACAGTGGAAATTCCAGATTATAATAAGAAATTGGAATGGGATCCCTAAGACAGATTTTTATTAATGAACTGTAATCATTTTGCCCCAGACTCAACAAGTGTATCTTACAGTTGTCCTACAGAGCACTTTTGCACTGTTTTTTTAAAATAATTTATATTACAGTCTGCAATGTGTCACTCTGACACAGAAAATATACTAAATATGCTCATGTAGTTTCCTATGAAAACCAACTTGATTTAAAACCCTGCCTTAGTTTTCTCAATCAACATGTAATAAGCAATAGTCTTAAGGTGAACCTATTAGGAAAACCAAAACCTAGACTTAAATAAATAGTTTTAATATATTAATTCTGAATCATTCTAAGCATGGCAATAGTTTTCTTTCTCAACTTTTACACTGTTGTATCAACTTTTACACTGTTGTATTTACACTGTTGTATCTCTGACAATGTTCCCATCTTAAGAGCCAAATTAAATATAACCATAGGAGAGCCTCTTTCTGTTTCTATTTTGAATTTTTTCTTCAATACTCGTCAGGAAGTATTGAGTGAAGTTATATGGTATGGTAGTTAACATGGGCTTTTGAATCAGACAGATTTAGATTAAAATTCCAGTTCCACCATTAATATAATTTCAGGTAGCCTCTCCCTAAACTCTACTTTCTTTCTCCATTTATCAGGGGCAGTAATACTACCCCCAGGAGAGCTGCAATCAGAATGAGATCATGTGTCTGAAGCATACAGCACACAGCCAGGCACATAATAATTACTCAATATAAGGTAACGATTATTTTATACATATACACACTGACAAATCTGTAAAATGAAGAAAACATTCTTAATTTGCCACCTTAGTAATACAACATGTATTTTTTATAATTATGTCCACATAAAAACTTATTTATACATTATAATTGTAATGTACAATTTTTATCTTTTTAAACATCATAATCACTTTTCCATATTATCATGTAGAGTTTATTATTATCTTTTAAATTTGTTGCATGAGATTTCATTAAGTAGATTCCATAATTTAACTATTGGTACAAATAATTCTACAATAATATTTTCATAAGGCTGTGCATGGTGGCTCAAACCTATAATCCCTGCACTTTGGGAAGCCGAGGCAAGAGGATTGCCTAAACCTAGGGGTTTGAGACTAGCCTGGGCAACTTGGCAAGACCTTGTCTCTACAATAAATCAAAAAATTAGCTGGGCATGGTAGTATGTCTCTGTAGTTCCAGCTACTTGGAAGGCTGAGGTGGAAAGATTACCTGAGCCCAGCAGTTCAAGGCTGCGCTGGCTGTGAGCATGCCACTGTACTACAGCCTTGGCAACAGTGTAAGACTCCAACTCAAAAAAAAAAATTATAAAATAACATTTTCATGAATATACCTTTTCATTCTGTGGAATTCTTTCCTTAGGATGAATTTCCAAAGCAAGCTTTTTAGGGTAAGCATGAACTCTTTCATGACTTTTAATACTTTTGTCAAACTGCTTTCCACAAGTTTATACAATTTGTAGTTTGTCCACCAGTATGCATAAATGTCATAATGTCCTCTCTAGCATTCAGTATTAACACTAATATCTTGCATATACCGAGTATTTACCATATGTCAAATCTAAATGATTTACATATATTATTTCATCATCCTCACCAAAATCTCTGAAGTAACAGTTAGCTATCTTCTTTTGCAGATGAGGACATTAAGGTTCAGAAAGTGTAAAAGCTGTCCAAGGTCACACAGCAACTAAATGGCAGTACTTAGATGCAAGCTGAGATCCTGTTTAATGTCACAGGGCTCTTAATTACTTGCCTATACTGTTGCTTTACTCTCCCTCTCCTCCCCGCCCCCCCCAATAACAGGTGTAAAAGGTATCTTCACTGATATTTTAATATACAGTTTGTTGATTACTAGCAAAGTTAATTGTTCTTACATATGCTTGTTTTAAAACTGTATTTTCTTATGTTATTTGCTCATAAGCAACTCTGTAAAGTGATGGGGGTAATTCTGTTCACTATGTTTTTTTTGGGCATGTCAGTACACCTCTCACAAGAGGCCAGGTCCCTTCTTGATGACTTCAATGAGTTTATAGGAGAAAGTGCTCCTTCTTCTCTTCCTCCTCATTTCTACCCTTTATGAGCTGAATACCAATATTTTCCAGAAAGTTATGTCCATATTTTTTCAACATCACTCACTCATGATATGGCTCCTTGCTGGTTTGGAACACCCTATCATTAGTGAGAGGAAGACCCAATGACCACTTGAGGGGTAACAAATTGAAACAATCTTTTTTTTTTTTTTTTCTGAGTTGGAATCTCACTCTGTTGCTCAGACTGGAGTGCAGTGGCTGCTCCCAGCCACCGCAGCCTCCACCTGCTGGGTTCTGGCAATCCTTCCGCCTCAGCCTTCCAAGTAGCTGGAACTACAGGTATGCACTACCACGTCCGGTTGATTTTTGATTTATTGTAGAGATGAGGTCTCGCCAAGTTGCCCAGGTGGGTCTCAAACCCGTGGGCCCAGGCAATTCACTCACCTCAGCCTCCCAAAGCGCGGGATTACAGGCTGAGCCACCCGGCCCAAACAATCTTTAATTGAATCAATTTACCAAGGTCTTTGAGACTCAATACCACTCCCACACCCCCTGGCAGCCCTCTCTTCTTTTTCCACCTCTTCAAATTTCTCTTCTGCTAACTAACATAAAGACTGAAATGTACGGGTTTTTTGTGAATATATGATCCAAACAACATGGCCATCATTCAAAATGTATCTCTTATAACATACAGAAATATAATTAAAGCCTCATCTATGGTTTACTAAGCAAAACTGGATTTATCTAATAAATCTAAACTTTCATAATGCTATTTAAAATATGCCCCATTACCTGCATTATGTCTTGCAATATATCCAAGTGCCCAGGCTGCAGCCTCCTTGACTCCAGGGTCAAAATCTTCCAAGCATATCACCAGCGTATCCAGTGCTCCACAATCAACTATTGCCTGAGCAAGCTGAGGAGAGTGTTTACCAACTGCGCGTAACACAAAGGCAGCAGCTTTCTTGTAAAAACGCTACCAGGGTAAAAAAGACAAATCCAAAATGAAGTGAACACTTACGTAAGCAAAATAATTTTAGAACAAAACCAACATAAAAACAGCATTAATATAAATAAAACTCAACAGTTTTGGAATACAAAAAATGAAAAATATCCTGCAAAGTCATTTTGATTATTTGATGCTCCCTCATTGCTTTTGATCAGTAACTAAACTGAAAACAAGATAAGTTTTGGATTATATTTCAAATGTCTTACTCTGAAGCATGCACTTGGAAACTATAAAAAATATAGGCCAGGCAGGATAACTTACACCTGTAATCCAAGCACTTTGGGAGGAGTTCAAGACCAGCCTAGGCAACATGGTGAGACTTTGTCTCTACAATAAATGAAAAAATTACCAAGGCATGCTAGCGAATGCCTGTAGTTCCAGCTACTTGGAAAGTTGAGGTAGAAGGATCGCCTAAGCCCAGCAGGTTGAGGCTGCTGTGGCTGTCATCATACCACTGCACTCCAACCTGGGAAACAGAGTGAAATTCCAACTGAAAAGCAAGTAAATAAATAAAAATAAAATAAAATATAAACATACTTCCCACAAATTCATAAAAATAATGAGATTTTATGTATCTGCATTATAACTGAAAGATATTGTTTGACTCATGAGAACTCATAGACCCATGTGCAACTAAACTCTGCCAACCAACGAATTCATTTCCTTTACTTGTCCCCAGTCTCTAAGACTAATAGGCCTTTCTTGACCTCAACTATCTTTCTGTGTCCTAAGTTATCCTGAAATAACAACCATATTCCAAGATGCATTTACCAATCATCAAATAAACATAAAGGCAAAACATTCATAATGTATTTTAAAACTTTTCTTGTCAAGTAAATCAGTCAAACAATGGGATATAAGTTATTTATCCCTTCTAGAAATGCTGTTTTAAAAAGATAAAGACAAATTACTTACTATTATGCTAATTTTAAAAATTGTTTCATATTTATAATATTTCCTATATATATATAAAATGTATATATACAATTATCTGATTAAGAACTAAGAAAATGAAACTGAAACACAACACTAACATGTTTCTCTTCATATTGCTAAAAAATTTAAGCATATAGGAACTATTTGGCTATACTACTCACTCATTGTGGTTTTATAGCTGGCATAATAACACTGTGATGGTCTCCTAATTCTTCCTGTTATTAATAAAACCCAATCAACCCCCTATTTTACATTATGAACTTCTATTTCTTTCATAGTGACTACTAAAAAGTGACTAGGAGGTGACTATAGTACCTGTTTTGAAAGCTTTTTATTGACTTAGTCTATAACTTGATAGATACAATAAAATTATCGGAGAGAAAACACATCAAGTGTTCACAACTAATGGACATTCATTCAACTTAGAAAACTATTGAGAACCTTCTAAATGAGGTATCAAAACACAGACTCAGCTCTCAAGAAAAGAGCTAAGAGTCGAAGAGGAAGAAAGTCTAACAAAATTCAATGATAAATGGAACGTCACAAGGAAAATAAAATTTCTATGACTCCTTGTAGACTTATAATTCCCTAAGATAGATCCAATACCTTTGTTTAAAATTCCCATATGCAGCCTGGGTGAGGTGGCTCACACCTGTAACCTCAGCACTTTGGAAGACTGTGGCAGAATTGCTTGAGCCCAGGAGGTTGAGACCACTTAGGACACATAGCAAGACCTTTTCTTTACAAAAGAATAAAAAAAATAAGGTGGGCATTGTGGCACACACCTGTAATCCCAGCTACTTAGGAGACGAGAAGGTCGAGGTTGTGGTGACCTGTGACCATGCCACTGAACTCCAATCTGGATGAGATAATGAGGCCCTCTTTAAAAAAAAAAAAAAAAAAATCCCAGCATTTTGGGAGGCTGAGGCAAGAGGATTGCCTGAGTTCATGAATTTGAGGCCAACCTGGGCAACTTGGTGAGACCTTGTCTCTACAAAATACCAAAAACTTAGCTGGGCGTGGTGGTGTGTGCCTGTAGTTCCAGCTACTTGGAAGGCTGAAGCAGAAGGATTACCTGAGCCAAGCAGGTTGAGGCTGCAGTGGCTGTGAGCATGACATTGCACTCCAGCCTGGGTGACAGAGTGAGACTCCAACTATAAAAAAAGAAAAAAATCCCATATGCAGAAATACCACTTTAGGTATAATTTCCTTAAAAAAAATTAAATCCATTTTCTCCTTACTTTACAATAATGAAATGCTGAATATCAGCCCAAAGCAAAATACCCTAAGATATTATTATGTGCAGTCAGAGAATTGAAGATTGTATTAACACCCTAGTAATTCTAATATAATGCTTACACGCTTGCAACTGTACCAAAACTATCAAATTTTAAAAATCTAAAACACAAAGCATACAGTTTATTTTTCTAATTCTTACATTTTGTTCTGCTAACGAATAAACAAGCTGTGGAAGAATGTCACCCTTCACAACTGCTTCTGCTAAGTCTTCATTATAATTGGCTAGCCTCCCAAGAGCCAAAGCAGCAGTCTGTTGAATTGTCGGGACCACATCCAGAAGAAGAGGCCTCAGCAAAGACATTACACCTGAGTTAAATTATGAAAGAACAGAAATCAGCAAAATTAAAAAGCAAACATACAATTCAGCACATATGCAGGCAAGGAAATTAAGGGAGCAAATCAGTAAAACAACAATAACAACAACAAAACTATCCACTAAAAACTAAGGGGATATTTAAAAGCACCTAACTGTCCAAGGCACAGAATAATACAAGCTGTAATTATGAAACAAGCAGCATACCATGGAAATAAGAAAGGCTTTGGATTTATTAAGGTAAGAGTTTAAATCCATGATTCAGGGAAAAAAAATTAGCTATGTGACCTGATAGGGTGTCATGAGGCATGCAGAGAAAGGTTGTGGAGCATGTGGTATATAGCACCTAGCACATGGTAGGCAAAAAAGGAAAAAATATATAGGTTTTTCCTCCGGCCTTTGCAGATCCTATCTTTCAAGGGTCATTTCAGGACCTGTCATTCATGAAAAGTTGCATGAGTATTACCTCCAAATAAATTCCTTGAGATAAACAAGTATAAGGCATTAGTAGCTCTCCTAATATTTATTCTTGTGCTGAATGCATGGTAGGTATGTTATCATCACCATCACAACAGCAACAATAAAAGTAGCTTATATTTATCAAGCACTTATTACTATATATAAACATTGCTCTAAGGACTTTTGGCCATATCAATTCACTTAACTCTCCTAAGTCTCAATAGGGCAGTGAAGCAGGCCCTATTATTATGTCTGTTTTACTGTCACACAACTAGTGAATGATGAAGCAAGATTAGAATTCAGACATTCTTTTTTGATAACTGTAAAAATAAATAATATGTACTGAAAATTGACAAGGTGGAGAAAGAGAGACCACTAATAATTGCATTTTGGTCATTTTAGTGAATACTCCAACTCTTTCTATTAACTTTGCCTTACTGTAAGTTCCTCAAAAGAGTCAACTGGTCTTTCTGCCTTTTTTTTTTTTTTTTTTTTTGAGTTGGAGTCTCACTCTGTCGCCCAGACTGGAGTACAGTGGCACACTCCCGGCCACAGCAGCCTCGACCGGCTGGGCTCCAGCGATCCTTCTGCCTCAGCCTCCCAAGTAGCTGGAACTACAAGTGTGCGCTACCACGCCCGGCTAATTTTTGATTTATTGTGGAGATGAGGTCTCGCCAAGTTGCCCAGGCAGGTCTCGAACCCGCGGGCTCAGGCAATCCACTCACCTCAGCCTCCCAAAGTGTGGGATTACAGACTGAGCCACCGAGCCCAGCTTCTTTCTGCATTAATGAAGCTGTTTTAGTCTAAGGTTAAAGAAAGATAATGACAGAATTCAAACTAGAACAAAGTGCCCCTTGATTTTCTAAATGTTAATTTATACCAGGCTATTCAATTTGATGTCATTACATCTTTTCTTTAAAAACATATTCCAGTTAAACATAAAAGCAAATTTACAAATATTATTTTATAATGTTATATCCAGAAATATTTGAAATAGAATAAAAAGAAAACATTTACAAAACAGACACTTGATCTTAGCCAAAGGCCTGAGAAGTGATTACAATAACACTTAGGATTAGACCAAAACAAAAGAAAGAGTTCTATCAAATAACATAAGCAGAGAATAATGATTATCACAGGCACATTTAATGATGTAACCTGTGGCTTTTCCTAGTTTCCAGTTTCATTTAGTCATCATTTTTATTTCTAATTCATCTAGGTTACATCATCTTCTATCAGGCCACAGTTACAAGTATGAATCCCACACAGGCTGATTAGCTCTGCAGGCACAGGGCTCCTGCCCATGTTTGGGTCATAGCTCATTTAAACAAACCCAATGCTCATAGGTGTTACTTATATTATTACTTATGCTTTTTGACAGAGATAATTTCTGAAATATCTTACAACAAAAAGTTTAAAGCACTGGATAAGGTATTGAATGACTATCAAATGTTAACACATGTTATTTCAGGAAATTTGGATTTAAAACAATTGTCAATCTCTTCTTTGTAGTTTATTACTCAATTTTTTGGTTATTGCTTTTTTTAAACTGGTAAAATATAAATGACATTTAAAAATACAATTTTTAAGTGTACAATCAGTGGCATGAAGTAGCATTCACAAATATGTGTGAACGTCACCACTAAGAGCTGCACCATTTACATTTCTACCAGCAAAGGAGAAGCAAAATACCCTAAGATATTATTGTGGCATGCTCACAACCACCACAGCCTTGACCCGCTGGGCTCAGGCAATCCCTTCCGCCTCAGCTTTCCTTTTTATTTTTTATTTTTTGAGTTGGCTCCAATTTTTCTACATTCTCACCCTCACCAGCATTTATTACTTTCCAGTATTTAAAATTAATAGCCATCTTAATAGTGTAATGTGGTTTCTCATTGTGGTTTTAATATGCATTTCCCTAGCACGAATAATGTTCAGTGTCTTTTTCATGTGCTTATTAATTATTTGTACATCTTTATAGATGTACAAATTCAAGTCTTTTTGCACATTTTTAATTGGATTGTTTTTGTTATTGTTCTTCTAGAGTATTAACTTTATATTGTTTATAACGACTATGTACCATTTTAATTGAAATAAGTCAATATCCTAAAAAAGAAAGGCTAAATTTGTTGACATATATTTAAAGTTTCATAATAAATGCATTAATGAGGCCAAAAATATAAAGTATACTTAGAATAGTTTTAAAAGAGACACAATTGTGCTTCATGTTTTTTTTTCTTGATGATTCTTGTATTTCCTTGATATATGTATGTGAAGGTCATTGTTTATTATCTTTTGAAATATAATTGAGAAATCAATTCCTACTGGGTTTTCATATTAAATTATATTTTAAATTAAATCTAAAGGCACTTTGAACTTTTATGTTAAGAATTTGAAGAGTGAATTAATTTATCTGAGGTTATAATATTTTATTATGTGTTTATTATTAATTATAGTATTTAACTAATCTACATCTCCCAATTTAGGAAAATTTCAGTTTACAATTTTTTAAATTTCAAAGATGTGAGGTACAATTCAGGGTTAGGTGCATAAGTGGTCATCGTATTCAGTTTACAATTTTGAAATACAGTATAACCTCAAAAAAGGTATTTAACTAGTTCATAAACTCAAAGGAATCATATTTTTTATATGTATCAATTTTTCTTTTGTTTTGTTTTGTTTCTGTTTTTTTTAGTCAGAGTCTCACCCTGTTGTCAGCCTGGAATGCAGTGGCATGCTCACAACCACCACAGCCTTGACCCGCTGGGCTCAGGCAATCCCTTCCGCCTCAGCTTTCCTTTTTATTTTTTATTTTTTGAGTTGGAGTCTCTGTCACCCAGGCTGGAGTGTAGTGGCACACTCACGGCCCCACCAGCGTCAACCTGCTAGGCTATGGCAATCCTTCCACCTCAGCCTTCCAAGTAGCCAGAACTACAGGCATGCACTAGCATGCCTGGCTAATTTTCTGATTTATTGTAGAGATGAGGTCTCACCAAGTTACCCAGGATGGTCTTGAACCCCTGAGCTCAGGCAGTATTCTTGCCTCAGCCTCCCAAAGTGCTGGGATTACAGACTTGAGCCACTGCGCCCAGCCTTTTTTCCCCATTTTTCTATTGCATCTGGCTCATGAAATATAAGGCCAGTAAAATGACTCCCAATTTTTTTCCTTCTATTCTTATTTCCAATATCAAAGTCAGGCATTGCTTGATACTTCTGCTCTATTATAATTTTTCTATAAGGAATATAGGCAGTAGCACAATGAGAATCTTAAAAAAGTTAAAAACCTCCAAACTTATAGAAGTAAAAGCTAAAGTGTCAGTGTAAAATCTCTTTGTTTCAGTAACCTTATTCAATAAGGTTATTTTTATTGGAGAAGAAAATAAATTCTCAAAAAGCCTGCATCAAATTTCTAGTCCTTGGCTTGCCTCTTAGAGCTTTGCAATTATCAGTCCTCAGGTGCTTCTCTTTCTCTAAAGGGACATGTTCTTACCTCGTACACATATTAATTATAGATATGTCCTAAAAATACAGATAAATATGCAAGAGAAACTGCTTAAAAATGGTGACTAAATGAGGCAAAGAAGAGAGACAGAGAAAAGGAGAAGACAGAAATAATCACATATAATATATAAGAAGAAATTTTTCCTTACCCGCTTGTCCATTAGAAATCCAGAAATCCATGGTGAGTGAATGCATGAAAATTTACAGTTCATGAATTACTGCAGTCTGAATAGTTGCTACAATATCTTTTTTTTTTTTTTTTTTTTGAGTTGGAGTCTCACTCTGTCGCCCAGACTGGAGTGCAGTGGCTGCTCCCAGCCACCGCAACCTCGACCTGCTGGGCTCCGGCGATCCTTCCGCCTCAGCCTTCCGAGTAGCCGGAATTACAGGCATGCGCTACCACGCCCGGCTGATTTTTTGATTTATTGTAGAGATGAGGTCTTGCTGCCCAGGTACAATATCTTATAAACAAGGCCTATAGTAAGGAGTTAAGGACATCACTGGGGCCTCTGCTGAAGGACCCAACATGTACTAATAGTATATCAATATTAAAAATAATAATTCATATATTATACTCTAATATCTATAAAACAATTCTGTCTGCTCTACAAAACTTATAAAATGGTATGAAACAGTTTTGAAACTTAAGGATAGATCTTTACAATGCTGCCCCCTCATATACATGCAACTTATAGCTTTGAGGTTCCTTTTCTATTTTTCTTGCTCTAGTACCATACTGAAAGCGTTGCTTCTAATACCTACATTGCAATCCAGTTATGCAAAAAAAAAAAAAAAAAACAACAAACCTCACTGATCTTGTCATCCACTCAAAAAATGTATGAGGAGCCAGGTGTGGTGGTATGAGCCTGTAGTTCCAGCTACTTGGAAGGCTAAGATGGAAGGATCACCTTAGTCTAGCAGGTCAAAGCTGTGGTAGCTGTGACTGTATTACTGCACTATAGCCTAGGTGACAGAGATGCCAACTCAAAAATAAAATTGTTTTAATTAAAAAATTTAAAACAGTATGAGGGATAAACAAGCAATAAATACATATAGGGGACCTCTCAAAAAATTTATTTATAAAATATTGTGGACCAGGCACGGTGGCTCAGCCTATAATCCTAGCACTTTGGGAGGCCGAGGCAAGAGGATTGCCTTAGCCTGAAAGTTTGAGACCAGCCTGAGCAACTTGGTGAGACCTTGTCCCCACAATAAATCACAAAAAGTAGCAGGGTGTGGTGGCATGAATCTGTAATTGCAGCTATTTGGAAGTCTGGGGAGGAAGGATTACCTAAGCCCCGCAAGTCAAGGCTGTGTGGATGTGTGTGCCACTGCACTCCAGTGTGGGCGACAAGAGTGAGACTCCAACACACACACACACAAAATTGTGTATTTCACTTTGAGAGGTGAAGGTAAGAGACCAGGGGTTCAAGACTAACCTGGGCAACTTGGCGAGATCTCATTTCTACAATAAATCAAAAAATTGGCCAGGCATGATACACACCTATGGTTCCAACTTCTTGGAAGGCTGACAGAAGAATCACCTGAGTACAGCAGGTGGAGGCAGTGACCATGAGCATACCACACTGCACTCCAGCCTGGGCAAAAGGGTGAGACTCTGACTCAAAACAAAAACAAAAAAATGTGTATTCTTACATGTTAAACTTCAGTCACCTTCAAAGTATTTTCCATTTAATGCAAAATCAAGATGCTTTTTTCACTGATCAAAGCAGTTTTTAAACTCATCAATTTTGATGCCTTTTAGTGCTTCTGCCATTTTTTTGTTTCATCTCTTCCACATGAGCAAAATGTTTCCCTTTGAGGACTTTTTTCATCTAGAGTAACAAAAAAGGTCACTAGAGGAGAGATAGGGTGAATAGGGAGGGTGAGGCACAGGGGTGATGCCATTTTTGGTCAAAACACTGAATATTCAGTGCAGTGTGAGCAGGTGTGTTGTTATGGTGGAGAACCATGACTTATTTGCCACAACTCGGGACGTTTTTCTGCAAATTGTGATGCAATCTTCTCAAAACGTCCAGATAAGTTCCATATGTTCACACTCATAAGAGGACCTTGAATGATTATAATGCTATAAGAAAGCGATTGGGAGTAATGGGAAACTGTTGGGGGAGTGGGATTGGCAGTTGAAGGAAACTGCTAGGGGAGGGAGGAGAATACCTCATTAACAGGGGTACCTGCATGATCAATGTTTGTATACCTAACCCTGAATTGTACCCCACATCTTTACAATAAAATTTTTTTTTTAAGTCCAGATAAAAATTTTGATTGACCATTTGATCCAGAGGAACAAGTTCCAAGTGTACTATAAGGGGCCTGCCCTCCAAAAAGGTAATTCCGGGGTTTTCTGGGTCTTCCTCATATATGAGTTAGGGCAGCACCTGTGTCAAGAAACCAATAATCTAGTGGAGGAGATTATAAAATAGTCTCAAAATAACCACAGCTCTTTACTTCCTTATAACACAATGTAGACCAAATTACTTTGATTCTGCATACCAATGGCATATAGAAATCATGAGGAAGCAAATGTCAAACTTTTCCAATGGCAAAAAAAAAAAACCTATCCATTCTCATATTACATGCATATAATTCATATACATATTACCTTAATCTTCTTACAAAGCTATTTACCATCTCAACTTTGTTCTTGTAAAAACAAGTGTCTGCAAACTGGATTTCTGGTCCACTTAAGTCACAGTAAAGATTTCTTGTTGCCCTGGTTACCTGCTTTGTTTTGCCTTTTAAAAAAATTTTATTTATTTTTTTATTGTGGTAAAATATACATAATTGTCATTTTAACAATTCTTAAGTGTGCAATTCAGTGGCATTAGTAGATTGACAATGTTGTGTAACCATCACCACTATCCATTTCCAGAACTTTTCATCATCCCTAACAGAAATTCCATACCTCATTAAACAATAACTCCCTATGCCACTTACCCCCAGCCCTGGTAATCTCTAGTCTACTTTATGTCTTATAATTTTGCCTATATCAAATACTTCATATAAGTGGAATACAATATCTGTCTTTTTTGTCTGACTTATTTTACTTAGCATGTCTTCAAGTTTCATTCATGTTCTAGCATGTATTAGAATTTCATTCCTTTTAAAGCTGAATAATATTCCATTGTGTTTATATACCATATTTTATCTATTCATCTGCTGATGGATATATGGGTTTTTTTCCCGCCTTTTGGCTATTGTGAATAAAACTGTTGAGAACACTGATGTATAAATATTCATTTGAGTTCCTATTTTCAATTATTTTGGGCATATACCTAGGAGTGGCACTGCTGGATCAAAGGATAACTATATATTTAACTTTTTTGAGGAAAAGTCAAACTTTTCCACAGTGGTTTTACATTCCCATCAGCAAAGCATAAGGGTTCAATATCGCCACATCCTCATCAACACTTGTTCTTTTGTTTGTTTGCTTTGGTTTTCCTATAATAGCCATCCTAAAGGGCATTAAGTGGTACCTCACTGTGATTTTGATTTGCCTTTTCCTAATGATTAGTGATGCCGAGTATCTTTGTCATTTGTATATCTTCCTTGATAAAATATAATCTATTCAAGTCCTTTGCATAGTTTTGAGTTGGACTGTTTTGTTGTTGTGAGTTGCAGTTCTTTACAAATTCTGAATATTAATCTCTTAATAGACCTATGCTTTGAAAATATTTTCTTCCATCCTGTGGGTTATCTTTACAGTCTCTTTGTAGTATCCTTTGATGATCTTTTTTTTTTAAAGATTTAAAATTAAGTAATTTCTACCATTTATTTTTTTACTTTCAATTATGTTCAAAATCAATTATAAAGTTATAAAATGTGTCAGATATTTTTACTGTAAATTTTACAAAGTTTTTAAAATTTAAATTCCGACAATATGTTTCATTTTAATCTAAAGCTACATTCTATGTGACCACTTACTATGAAACTGCTACTATAGTTCATTCAAGCTTTGGAAGAAGTAATTTTTGCAAACAATTAACTAATTACCTTTGGCTGTCAATGTTACCATCTAACTCAGGCATTCTGTTTGGGGTTCAATAAGGATATAATAGAAACGTCATACTTTAGAAATAGAAGGAATGTCATTAATACTTGCTGCTTATGCTGAGAGGCAACAGAGTGAGGTGATTAAAAGCATGAATATAGAGAGAAACTGATTATGTTCAAATCTGATCTCCATCAGTTCCTAGATGAGGTGCCTTGGCCAAGGTTTACTTAACATCTCTGTGCCTCAGTTCCCTCGTATGTAAAATGGTGACAAATTCTTTGGCTACTCAAAAAGCTGTTGTGAGAATTAAAAGACTTAAATTTCTAAAATGCTAGAAAGATTAGTTGGGACAAAATAAACATCAAGTGCTTAATAAATAAAAATGTGAAGAAATCACTTCCTTGAGATAACTATACATACTTTTTTCTTTTTCTTTTTCCTTTATTTTATTAGAAAGATGTGGGGTACAAGTCAGGATTAGGTATGTTAGTCTGCATGCAAATGAAGTCTGGGCCTCCAACTGGTCCTCACTTCCCCTGGTTTAAGATCAGCTACCCTTAGTGATATCATGTCCCCCCTCAACTATATTTTTCATCAACATTATTTTAGTATTACTACTGAATGAGTCATTAATTATTAATACCTTCTATTGTAATGAAGAAATATTAAAGGTTTCATGGCTCCATAGATTGAGCCTTTTTAAACATATTTTAGAATTACTATGGGATGAATAATTCATTCAAGATGTATTTATCAGAAACATACATACAAAACATTGAAAACACAATTGTGTTTGACCTCAAGGAACTTATAAAGGAGTTGTGATAGTTAATCCCAGCAGATTATGATGTGTGCAATGACAGGAGAAGTTGAGCAAAGTCTGCAAACATACAACAGAGCAGCTGACCAGGCTTTGAGGCGCACAAGGAGGCAACATGGGGAAATGATACGGAAATTAAGAGCTGAAGGCTTTCAGGCATACTGTCTGCTGAAAAAATTGGAGAGGATGGAGAGGGGAGCTTCTTATAAGTCACTAAATCCTGTAGACTTTACCTCTTTAGCAGTTCTTATCCAGCATGACTGCTATAGCAAAAATGGACACCTGGTCTTCCTGATCCTGTTTTAATCCCCTCCAATTTATTCTTCACACTGCTGCTAAAATCATCTTTCTAAAACACAAAATAGATCCCATCTTCCTCCAGCTAAAATCCTTCAATGGCTTTCAATTTGTGGAGAAATCCAAATTTCATATGAGGTCCTTCCTAATTAGGCCTGTTTTCCTCTCCAGCCACAGCTGACTCTCCTCTCCTTGCCCTATTACCCTAAACTCCAGGTATACCTAAGCATTGGCCTTTTCCAGCCGTACCACCTTTTCTATCGTCTTTGTGCCTTTGCACATAATGTTCCCTCTACCTGAATGCAGTTTCATCTGTCTAACTCCTAAGACATTCAGCACAGATAGTACCGCCTTCTAGAAGTTTCCCTTGAACAGCATCCCTCATCTCCAAATCTTGGGTAAAGTGCCCTTCAAATAAACAGTAAATTATTTCTATATCTCTCTATTAGCAAATAAGCTTCTTAAGCACAGAAATAATGCCTTCTATTTTTGCATGATCAGCATCTCAACATACATCTGGTACTTGGACAACCAATAAATGTTTATTGAATGAGGAATAAACCAACTGTGAAAATTAATGTGAGCCGGGCTCGGTGGCTCAGCCTGTAATCCCGCGCCTTTGGGAGGCTGAGGTGAGTGGATTGCCTGAGCCCGCAGGTTCGAGACCCGCCTGGGCAGCGAGACCTCATCTCTACAATAAATCAAAAAATCAGCCGGGCGTGGTAGCGCATGCCTGTAATTCCTGCTACTCGGAAGGTTGAGGCGGAAGGATCGCCGGAGCCTAGCAGGTGAGGCTGCGGTGGCCAGGAGCGGCCACTGCACTCCAGTCTTGGCGACAGAGTGAGACTCCAACTCAAAAAAAAAGAAAGAAAATTAATGTGAAAGTTTCTCTCATTTCAGGTAAATCTTCATTAAAATAAAAACAGAATGTTCATGGCCATTTTCTTTTTAGGTACAAGAAATCAGGTACATGAATGGTACTGCCTACTACCATAAATTCATAAAGTTTTAAGTAGTACAAATGGGTCATTTAAACTGTTCCCTCACCTAAAATCACCCCATGTAGATAAACTGCTATTTTAATTTGAAAGTTTTTTTTAGAGCACTGCCAATTTTGAATTCATCCTGTCTTTTTTTTTTAACTAATGTGTTTTCTCTTCTACAGTAAATATCTATTATATCCATCTGTCTGCAGAAGGTAGAAGATTTGATTCAGGAATGGGACAGCATAGAGAGTAAATAGGACAGTACTAATGGTATTATCTGCTTCAGGAAGTTTCATGGGTTATATTTGAAGAGAAAAGATTTGGAAATTAATCAGCTCAAAAAAACTATCTTCAGATAGAATTTTTAAATTTTATTCATACATCACTACATTAAAAAATTTGAGATATTTTACTCAAAGATATATTTACAAAAATATGTATACAGTTCCCCCTTCTTTTTGTAGTGGGAAGGGGAACTGATAGTTCTATCATAAACATAGGTTAAGGGTGGTTGCAATTGATTTAGAACATAGCATTTAGTTTCTGACCACAAAAGTTAAAAATGGAAACACCTTGTGAAATAAAATAAAGCAGGAACAATTTTTTTCCTGAAATTTTATATCTAGCCCTAGCTTGCCATATAAAAGTTAATAAATATTCATTGCATATACAAGTATATCTTTGTATAAAAAATTTAATGACAAGATGAATATCTTCATGATAGATTGCAAGAAGCTATGGGAAAATCTAAGTGTGTTTTTTAAAAAATAAACTCTCAAATTTTTTTAAAAGGACATCTTTTAAACTAAGTCAAAATTCTATGGAAACTAATATAATCTAGTCTATAAACATACTTTAATAGTAATTCTAACTTTACGCAGATATAGAAATTAGAATATTTAGAAAAATGGATAGAAATCATTTCTTTTGGAGACACAAATGCACACATGCACAAATATTTTATCACTTATTTTCATTGAGGCTTTTAACAGAACCTGAATAATACATTTTAAATTGAGCCATTCTTATCCATAAAAATAAAATAGTAGCTGGGAATGGTGGCTCATGCCTATAATCCCAGCACTTTGGGAGGTATAGGCAGGATGATTGCTTGAGCCCAGGAATTTGAGACCAGCCTGGGCAACACAGCGAGGCATTGTCTCAACAAAAAATTTTTAAAAATTAGTCAGGAGTGGCGATGAGTGCCTATTATCCCAGTCACTAGGGAGGCTGAGGTGGAAGGATCGCCTGAGCCCAGGAGTTTGAGGTTCAAGACAGTGTTGAGCAGTGAGCATGCCACTGCACTCCAGCCTAGGCAACAGAGTGAGACTCTGACTCAAAAAAAAAAAAAAAAAAAAAAAATCATGGAGTATATGGCAAAATCAATATTTCACTTTGAAAATCAGGGAAGTATAACTTTGTATTCACACAGGCCAACATTTTTCTCAAGATGTAGCCCTGGATCAGCAATCTCCTAAAACCAGTACAGCTACTCAATAGAAATCCCAAAGTTATGCCCTCAATGAACAAGACAAAGTACTTTATACAAAGCATGATTAACTAAAAAAGGGAAGAAGTACTAAGAATACACTCACATCAACCAACCAACAAACATCAAGTGCTTCCTCCTTCACTGTACTCTACCTCATGCATTCTCTAAAGCCCAGAAGAGCAGTAAGTCACAGGTAGCTGACAATTCCAGGCTCTGAATAAGTCTCTTCTAGACTCTCCTGGATCAAGGCAGGTTCTCAGTCCAACACCATCTGCAGGACTACCTTGGTTTTCAACTTCTAGTGGATTATTGACTACCCTGGTTGCTTTTAAAGAGTTTCTGATTTGATAAGACTCAGGAAATCGAGGAGGCCTAAAGGTCCTCTAGTGCTCTGAGGCCACCTTAAACCCTAAATATTACTCCCACTCTTTCAAACCTCCAGGTATTTATCAATTAAAGTTAGTCCTCTCTATTTGGCCTCCACTCAAATTCCCATGATGGTCCTAAAGGAGACCTCAGCAGCCACCAAGTTTCACAATTATTGGAGAGGCATTGGTACACAAAGATCTAAACAGAAAACTTTTTTCTACAGATAACATCAAGATGTATTAGGAACCAGAACCATTCAAAAATAGTGTATTAATATCTATAAGGTAAGGTAGAAAGAGCACAAGACTAGGCAGCAATTACGAAATAGGTTCGAGTCCCAGTATGACCTCTATCTCACTTTGTGAAGAGGCAATTATCCAACTTTATTCGGGCTTAAGTATCCATACTACACTACTTGCCTGAGCTGCTGTGAAAAACTATTTTTTTTAAAGAGATGTGAAAACAATTACTCCTTCAAAAAACAACTTCAAAAATATTTTCTCCTTTCTTCATCCTACTTAAACATTTTGAACTTCTACTCTCTGCTAAGCATTATGCTATGCATGGAATTTATGGTTAATGGGGAAGACAGAAACTAAATAACCACAATTGTGATAAGTGTCATGAAAGAGAAATACTAGACTCAAGGTAGCATAAATCAAGAGACTTAATTTACTGTGCGAGCTCAGGGAAAGCTTCCCTGAAGAATCAACACTGAAACAAAGCCTTAAAGAATGAGCTGAAATTAGTTAGGCAAAGAAGTGCTTGAAAAGATTTCAGGCAGAGGTGCAAAGGCCCTGAATCAACATTCAAACGCTAAGTGGAATTATGAAATACTTAAGACTGGGCACAGTGGCTCACACCTGTAATCCCAGCACTTTTGAGAGGCAGAGGCGAGAGGATTGCCTGAGCTCACAGGTTCGAGACCAGCCTGGGCAACATGGCAAGACTATGTCTCAACAATAAATCAAAAAATTAGCTGGGCATTGTGGCACACATGTAATTCCGGCTACTTGGAAGGTTGATGTGGAAGGATCACCTGAGCCCAGAAGGTTGAGGCTGTGGTAGCTATGACTGTTGCATTGCACTCTAGCCTGGGTGACAGAGTGAGACTCCCACTCAAAAAAAGAAAAGAAAGGAAAAAAACCCTAAATAACTTTTCAAAAAACCCAAAAGTTTAATCTGTAACATTAACATTTGTCATTTGTAAGCCCCATCTATATCTATTCTAGGCTCATCTATAGCTTGAATTCTTTATTTTAATTGTCCAATTTTTCCTAAGAAAGCAATTAGAGCCTAGCCCTTGCTCTATTATGTTCTACTGTATATCAATGCTTAGTTAACAAACACAGATAGATGTCCCTGTAGGAACAGTGACCCAGAACACAATACAATTCTGAATAGGCTTTTGCTTCTAGGACACATTGTTAGGTGCATACAAGTCCAGAATGTTTATGGCCCCTTTTTTCATTTAAGCACATGTATTTCCACTTAAGCATATGCAACAAACTTCTCTATCCCTATCTCATAAGAAAAAGTCAGTATTTTGAGTTAATTATCTTTTATATTCATAACTCTTTTTATATTCACAAAATATGTCAAATTTAAATAACATAATTGGTTAAATTTTTTGAAGTTGCTTTGCTAATTTTCTTTTCAGTTTCAATATCCTTTGGAACAGTAGGCTTTGTAAGAGGATTACAGTACAGGAACATGCCAAGATATATATTAAATACATTATAAATGTTTACTAGGGACTTCTTATAGCATTCTAAGGCATTAGATAGTTAATCTGAAGATTTTCATTCTGTTCCAGACACATATAATCTAAAATCATTGTGTCAACAATATATATTACTTTTGTTGAATTTTGAACCCATTAAATTGCCTCATATGCAAATTTGCTTCATATAGATGCATATTTAAAAGTTATGCAAACTTATTTATTCCTACTCTCTGAAAATATGTATAACTAATTTGCCATGTTTTAATGTTTTACTAAATTTGGATCTCCATTTATATAAATAGCTAGTTCAGGAGAAGTTTATTTTATATAACTAGACAGTTTAAAAATAATTTTCTTGGAGTATTTACTAGCTTATTTCGGAAGACCTCCTAAAAAGACCCAAGAGTGGCCTGGTAGTCCAATATGTCACAAAACATGTTTCTTATATTTTATAACCAACCACCTCCAATTGCTGAAATTTTACAATTAATAGAAGTAACGATGTATGATCTTTTCTAAGTTGTGTTACTAATTATTCAGAGAAGGGAAGAACCACAATTCATTTTTAAATAGCTACAAGATAGCCGGGCTCGGTGGCTCAGCCTGTAATCCCAGCACTTGGGAGGCTGAGGTGAGTGGATTGCCTGAGCCCGAGGGTTTGAGACCCGCCTGGGCAACTTGGCGAGACCTCATCTCTACAATAAGTCAAAACTTGGCAGGGCGTGGTAGCGCGTGCCTGTAATTCCAGCTACTTGGAAGGCTGAGGCGGAAGGATTGCCTCGATCAGCAGTTCGAGGCTGCAGTGGCTGGGAGCGGCCACTGCACTCCAGTCTGGGTGACAGAGTGAGACTCCAACTCAAATAAATAAATAAATAAATAAATAAATAGCTACAAGATGTCATGGTTCAAACAGAGTGTTTGAGTGTACATATAGAAATTTTATAACAAACATTTAAGTTTTTAACTTTTCATATGTGTTCTTCTGATTTAGAAGGAATAAAACATCAATTTTAAAAACCTAAAGGGGGCAATGCCCATCGCAGCTGGACTGGGTAAAGAAAATGTGGTACATATGCACAATGGAATATTATACAGCCATAAAGGACAAATATATAGACTTTGCAGCATCTTGGAAGGATTTGGAGTCAATCATACTCAGTGATCTATCACAGAAACAAAGAACAGAGTACCATATGTTCTCACTCATAAGCGGACCTTGAACAATTATAATATTATAAGAAAGCACTTGGCAGTAATGGGAAACTGTCAGGGGAGGGGGGGTGGGATTGGCAGTTGAGGGAAACTGCTAGGGGAGGGAGGAGCATACCTCATCAACAAGAGTACCTGCATAATCAATGTTTGTATACCTAACCTTGAATTATACCCCACATCTTTATAATAAAAAAATTTTTAAAAATAAAAATAAAAATAAATTTAAAAAGAAAGTGAAAAAAAAAAACCGAAAGAGTATAGACATTCTGTACATAGTTCTTTTTAGTAACAATTTTGACTGGAAATCAAACTTACTCTTTTCAAAACTCTGAAGAGGAGCTCTTGCAATACTTTGTCTGCCTTTGTAATTACTTTGGACATGTTTAATAAGGCAAATATCAAAAAAAATTTAAAATATAAGAGATTTAAAATAAAATAAAACTCCGTTGATAATTTTCGCCATTAATAGTCCTTTTACATGGAATAAATCAAAAAATTCTTAACAAGGGAATTACTAGTTTGATAATGATGCCTATATATAAAATATTTTTCACATTATCCTGGAGTTATGATACATATTTCCATAAACAATATATCGGGGGGAGAGATGACAAAGCAAAATAAAATCTTCCCAGATACATGGACACTATGTCAAAAGTCAGGAGTAAAATGGACTGGTATCTTCAGCTACCAAAATGAAGGCATTTAGCAGGGGAAAAAAAGGCTTAATTACAATATATAATTGATAAACACATATTGTGGCTCACTCTAAAGCATTTTTTAATCCATGGTGATTTTTTAAAAGAATAAGCCACTTGAATGGTTAAGTAAAGTGGCTATTAAGAAAAGTTTTTGTAACAAAGCTCACAGGTCATTTTTTAATAAAAGGAATAAATATATTGGAATACAGTATCCATTACCTGCCTCTATTTAAAATTACTAAAGGAATGCTTATATTGAAACTAGATAACATAAAATATATTTTTAAAATTAGGTTTATCAGGAAAAGAAACATCTTAGAATGCTATCCAAATATAAGTCAAGCACAAAAAGTTTTGAAACATTAAGCTATATTCTTTTTGTATTCCATTCCCTCATAAACCAAATCATAAATGTAGAGTTGTATATCTAAGCCATTTACATTGCCAGTTTGGATTAAATTCCATAATATACTCTACATTGCACTCTTATGGGAAGAAGTAACCTGCCACTACTCACTACAAGTGATATTCCAAATCTTAAGTGTTATGTATACTTCAACATTTCAGTATTAAGTTTTAAAAATCATATTGACTATTTTCCCACTTAAAAAAATAAAGTGTTAGTTTGGCTGTAAACATATTGTTTACATATAGTAAGGCTATTCACAAGGGCCACCAAGAAGGCTAAGATGGAGAAAATTTAAAAAGTAACTGCAATTTAAAAATGCAATCCCCTGCTCTGCCCCATCTGGGGGTACCCTGCTCAGGGATGGGCCTGCAGGGCTGCACCCAGTCTCCCTGGTTAACAGAGATTCAAGAAACCTCTGGGGTCCTGTTTTCTGGTCATGTGATCCCAGGGGTACACACGAGCCCCTTGGGTGTCTGAACAGAAGGGCATGGGAGGGAGGGCCACACCCCTGCAGCCTTGCTCTGCTGGTGTAGTGGGCAGCTGCCCACCCCCACCCCACCCTGCACTGTGGGCTCCTGAGTTGGTAGATTAAGCATTTTATAAATTGTATTTTGAATACATGTTTTAAACTTGTCAAAAAAATGCAGTGTGCTCTGGTAAACTTAACTTAGTCTGTATATATGCAATACTGGGCATCTGGTATTGTTCTGGGTACTTTGAGGAGTATGAGTGAACACATACATACACACAGAATTAAAAAATTAACCCACATGAAACAACTACAGAACAAGGATTATCAATTTTGAAATGACAATATTTTAGAAATGGAGAACAGATTAGTGGTTGCCCAGGGTTAGAGACAGCAAGAGGTGGGTGTTGTCATAAAAGGGCAACACAAGGGATCCTTGTGATGATGAAAGTGTTGTGCGACTGCAGTGGTGGCAGACACATGGGATAAAATTGCATACAACAGAACACACACACACACACACAAGTACAAGTACAACTGTGTCAACCTAAATAAGATCAATGGATACTCATCAATGTCAACATCCTGGCTGTGATACTGTACTACAGTTTTGTAAGATGTTACCACTGGGGAAACTGAGTAAAGGGTACACAGGATTTCTCTGTATTATTCCTTACAACTGCATGTGAATCTACAATTATCTCAAATTTAAAAGGTTTTTTTAAAAATTATAAACTTCCTCCTTCTAAAGGAATGCTCCACACCCCCAAATAAAATGCACAAGGAATAAATGCCAAAATCTCAGTGACAAAAATTACCACTTAGGTGAGGTAGCAATTCCCCAGAATAATCATGTCTAAATATTCTTGCTGTAAATGTGATTTTTTAAAATTATACGCTAATTTAAATTAGTTTAAAAGATCATATCCTACAAACAAGATTTCTTAAGACACAGTAGTGATAAAATGTGACCTTACAGTTCAAATGGTGGTAGAATCATCCTTAATGAGAGAACTACCATTACCTTCTCTACCCTTTATGATAACAGATAAACAAATTCTCTCTCTTCTGCAAGAGGTCTGAGTAAGGGGTGGGATTCTCAAGAGCACCATAAGGATTTCCCAAAGATTGGTCTTTATCCACCTTGAATTTCTTGGAAAAGATTCAAGCATATCACTCCTCTTTCACTGACACAAGACGAGAAATAATGTGTAAACCACACTGGAATTCCTTTCCTGCGAGAAAGTCGAGAAAGTCGGAGGTGATCAAAGGCAGGGTGACATGCAACGGCACCCGGATAAAACGGGACTGATTAGGGTAGAATCCCATTCACGGAAAATGACTTCCAGGCAATTTATATGGTCTTGACTTTCAACTTGTGACCTGCCTGGTTGCATCGAAAAAATAAATAGGAACATCGGGCCCCTCTCACACCAATCTGGAAGCTTCACCCAAAAACCCGCTAAGGAGAAGGCAGGTTTCTGAAGTCTTTGCACCCTCGCGTCCCCACCCCGCCGCTCCCCAAAAGCCCAGCAGGCAGGAGAGCCGGGCGCCCAGGGCGGGGGCGCGGCGGGGGTTCAATGGCCCGGGTCGAGGCGAGGCCCGGGCGCTGAGCAATGAGAAGCTGGGGATGCCGGGCGAGGGGTGCGGGGCCATGCCGGGGAGCGACGTGGGTTCGCGATGAGGGCTCACCCGCGTTCTGCAGCGTCTCGATGTTTTGGGGTCTTGTCGCCAACTCCGCCACCATCTGCACGAACTGGGTCCGGGCTTTCTGGTACTGCTCGAACACTGCGGGGAGAGACTCGGTGGAACGGCCCCGTCGCCCGCGGCGCCGTCGCAGCCAGCCCGTCGGGGCCCCGCCCGCCCGGCCGTACCTTGCAGCACCTGCCTCTGACTCATGGCGCCCGCCGCGCTCTCGACCCTCGACAGGCCCCGAGGAGAAGCTGCTCGTCCGCGCCCAGCCTGCGAGCCTTCCCCGGGGCGGCCGCCGCGACGACCGGCCTCCGACGGGCTCTGCGTCTCTGTGTACCCGCGTCTCCCGGGCAACCGACCGGAACCGGAACGCGGCGGCTGAGCGGCCACGGCCAGGCCCGGGCGCGACGTCACGGCCACCGTGCCCTGGCGCCCCCCCGCAGCGCGAAGATGTGCCAACCCCTGGGACTCCGCCTGCAGGGGCTCCCCCAGCGCGCCAAGCTCTCCAGGCCGACTCCGGGATCGTACGCCACAGAGCGTCCCTGCCCCGTGGTACAAGCGTCTGTCGAAAGTACTAGGTTCTTTGCAAACCACCCCAGACCCAAGTGGATTCCTGACTGCGGCGCGGGTCGGGGCCGGGGGCCCGGAGAACTCCAGGCGCGGAGGGAACCTGGTGGGGTGAAGAGCTGCGAGACGAGTAAACTGCAGCCCTGGAGCCGTCTGAGCTTCGATGGGCCAGAGGAATCTCGCACGTGTCACTGAGTATCTGATCAACACATTGATTTCAACGCAACCTTTAAATTTGTGTTTTCATTTTTAATCCAGATGTATATCTGGTATTTCTGATTTCAAGATTCCAGAGAATCACAACAGCCAACAACCATGCTCATACACTTAATTGCAATATGTTGAAAGCATTTAATGAGAATGAGCATCCTAGAGAATCAATGAGAAAAGCAGAGGAGGGAACTATGATAAATGTCTTGTCTTCGGTAGCTTTCTACTAATTACCACTAATTTTGCTGTTTCCTCACCTTTGTGTGATTTTAAAATATTTTGTCTCAGTCTTTTAAATTCAGGCTTCCCTTTGTTGCTGAATGACATTTCCAGCAGAAAGGGAAAGAGAATTTACCTGGAAGGTCAGACTTCCCTAGCTCATATAGCTTAAACTCTTTACCCAGTTTCTTTCAGCAAAATTTAAGTGCTTAGTCTATCACTGGTTTCTAGGTTGTCTTTGAAAACGGCATACCAAATGTTTTCGATGACAGGTGTCAACTTTAAATGTCTTTCCATCAGAAACTACACCAGGTGTCAAAGAAGTAGATAGCCACAGCTGGTGTTGAGTAGTGCTAAGACAGGAAACCCCTTGCTATCTCTTCTTCAATAGAAGGGAGCAAGCAAACTTAGCTGGTTCTCACATTTGCAGTGAATCCTCTACAATAATCTTTGAGATCTCACCCTGACAGGAGCTCTCTGATGAAATCCTGATATTTTGTGAAGCCCCAAATTGTTGTGGAATGGACCAACAATCAGAAAGAGGATTCAGTGTATTTGGTCGGGTCCCTGATGCCCCCTCAAGAGCAGGTACATGTCTTTTGCTTCTGCAGTTCAAAACCAGTGATACCCACAATCTCTTTACTTAACTCCAAGTCATAAACTTCACAACAATCTCTACTTTTCTCAAAAGGAACAGGTTCTTTTAAATTAAAGTTGTGTGTTCCCATTTAGAGATGTGGAGGGGGAACAAATTGGGTAAATAATTACGATTACAAATAAACCTTCGTAATTTTATTTTCAGTTCCTTGTTGCATTATGAAAAAAAAATCCCCTTAAAACTAAAAGGTTCCATATTTGGTTTCAGTCCTTAAACAAACAATTCAAACTCCTAAGCTACTACAGCTGCCATTTTTAGCAATTGTTTTACTGTTTGTTTTCTACTTTAAAAGTGTTAAGAACTCAGTAGTGAAAAAAAAGGTCTGAAACATAACATAACACAGTCTATTTATGGGATGCTACAAAGTTCTTTAAAAACTTAACTTCAATGCTATGTAAATTATTATGACCTATAGAATATGAGTATCTGCAATTAACACTGTCTTTGAGTTAAATTGTATTGTACTTGATAAAACATAGGAACTCTACTTCATATCTTGAATTAGACATATCAAAGAAGCTAGGTATTTGCTCTTCTCACTTTCTTTTTTAAAAAGTCTTTAAAATTAAGCAGATAGCTGTAATATAGAATGATCATGATATGCATATAAATGAAATTGTTAGTAATTCAAATATAAAATATAAAAACAGATTTCTTTTACTGAAGAGAAAACTAATCTCTATTTTCTCATTTTTCAACTAACTTTATAACAAAAATACGATTCTGTTTTACAAAGTTAAATAAAAGCCCCATGATCACATACACACCTCTAAACTAACAGTTAAGCAGTAAAAAAGAAAACTATTCAAAGGGATATTTCAGTTCTTTTTTTAAAGAATGATATTAAACTAAGATTACTGTTCTTGAATTACCAGCCTGGCTTTAGAGATATACATTGTAACTGACCTATAAAACTACACATTTAATTGAGAATGAAACACTATCAGAAGAACTTGCAAAAGTGTTTCCATGATAAATTTGTTTGGAAGACTTTGGCTCCTTTTGTAAAGAGCTAATCATAATATGTAACTTCAAAATAATTTCTTCACTTAATTCCTTATGAAAATGAGATTGAAAAAGCCAACAGAATAAAGCCAGTTTTAAGATCCTGTTCTGTTTCTCTTTACATACCTCCTTTGATAATTCAGAAAATTGCATTATCATGGGAATATATACTATACATGACTAAAAGAAGTTTTGCTAATTTTAACATATATGTATTTTTTTTTCTTCAGCTCCTAGCTGAACTTTAAAAGTTAGATCTTTATATGTGCTAATTACATCTTAACATCCACATTTAAGAAACTGTTGAGGTCAATCAAGTGGTATATGTACATAATCCTCCATACATATTAAATATCAATGTATGCCAAACACTTTGCTAATAGGAGAATGTGCCTTTCTATCAGGACATGAAGTCTAGTAAGAGACACATATTAATTCACTCTAAAAGCATTTACTGCAACCTGCCACTATTATGAGGGCTGTAATTGCTCTACACACTGTGTTTTGGGACCAAAGGAGAGGGACTTAGTGTAAAGCAGGTGAAGCAAGAATATCTAAATATCACTTAAATAATAAAAGAGCAGTTAAGCAGTTTTCAATACAAAATTAGCTGACTTTTAGTCAGCAATAAAATTTCCTTCCCCCACAAACATTTTTCCCCTAAAAAAATTGTTAGCATTTTAAAAGGAGACCTATTGGCAGTTACATGTAATTATTTATGAGAATACAATAATTATTTTTCCAACACCAAATCTAAAATTACTAAAAATAAAGGCATTCCTGCCCCATAACCAAGTTAGTGGACCCACAAATTATCTATAATGATGAAAGTAAACATAACTATCTTAAATGTTGCCTCGCCCTTCTTTTGGGAAATAACATCAAGATTTTATGTTTAGGTCCCAGCAGACCATGCAGTTGTTTCATCCAGTTTGTGAGGAGAGCAGAAGAGACTTGAACACTTCCATCTGGGGAAGGAAAGATTAACATCCCTATGTATGCTTTGTGTTTAGGTTTTATTTCCTATTCTTGGCTTTTAAACGTTTTAAAGTCATTATTTACATTTCTTTACATTTTTCACGTTTTTGTTTCTTTTTAGTATTAAGGCCAGGAAAAAAAAAAGCCAAGACGACAGTGATTTAGCTGGTTCCAACGTCCTAAAGATACACCTTCTTTTCCAATAATTCAAAGGATGCAGATATGGAACTCATCCTCCCAAAGAAACCCGTGATGAGGGCGATTCCACACACGAATAATTTTGCTTCCCCAAAAGGCACCATATGGAGCAAAAGTGATTGATACTAAAAATTGATGTAGAAGTCTGAAATAATGTAGAAGTCTGAAATACAGCATAACATTTTCTAAGGCAATGACATGGATGAAAATCAAATTATTGCAGCTTAGTGCGTGGGTGTGAATGTACAAATATCTTTTTAGACTTAACGTGAGTTTTCTTAAGTAATAAAGACTGTCACCAAAGGCTGCATCATCAAATAGGAAACCCTAAGCGTCTGCTCCAGAGGCCCACCGGCCACTGCCTCCCACTCCTTAAATCTTGGCGTTGTTGCACTTGTGTCGGAGACGGTGGGTACTGTTCCTCTCCCACCTTTTGATCAGTACAGGACACACGACACACAGATGGAAGGTGCCACGTAGGAAACCACCCTTAGAGCCCACCGAGCCCGCGGCCGGGCCACGCGTCCTTTGGGTGCGGGTCCCGCAGGACTGCGCCGCGGCCGGGTCCCGAGAGCGCCGTGCGGGAACCCCGCTCCACGGCGCTGCGAGGCAGCCACGTGCGGTGTGCACTGGGGCGTCGCGCCGAGAGAAGGGGAAGAATGTGGACGTCCCCGACTTCCTCGGCTTTTCCCATGCGTCCAAACTGTCTCCAACTCCGACGCGCAGCTTAGCGGGCTCCGCGAAGTTTCTAAAGGGGGAGGGGCGCCGGGAGCCGCTCCCGGCTGCCCGCGAGGCCGGGCTGCGAGTGGCTGGGCGAGGCCGGGGAGGCGGCGGGGGCGCAGGCCCGGAGCGCCGGCGGCGCTGGAGGAAGGGGCGGGGGCGCGGCCAGAGGGCGCGAGTGCGGAAGCGCCGGCCTCCTGGGCCGGGGCTTCCCTTCCGCGGGGCCTCCCGGGGCGGACCCTGGCGTTGCAGCCGCGGTGCGCAGGGGACGACGACTCTCCCGCTCCCCGCCGCGCCACGGGCCGGCTTGGGCTGGGGCGGGCAGGCGCGGCGGGACGGCAGTAGGAGAAGCAAGGCCGCTCCCCTTTCACTTCGCTTCCCGGGCCTCCCGCTTCAGCCGCCCCGCGGGCTGGGTCCCGGGCACCGGTCCCGGCCCGAGCCTCCCGGCGGCGCCGCTACCCCGCAGGTCTGGGAAAGGCCGCGGCGAGCTCGGAGCCCGCGGAGGCCGAGACCAGGGGAGCGAGGCCGCGGCGCTGGCGCAGCCAGAAAACTCGCCGCGGCCGCTGGGGTCGGCCTGCTCCGCCTGGCTGTCCGCTCCGGGACTTAGAGCGCGCTGGGCTGCGGGAAGCGCGGGGAGGGGCCGCAGGCTCTCTCTGCCTGGAGGCGGGTGTGGGAACCCTGCGCCGCCTTACACAACAGCCGGCCCCCCAAGACCCGCGGCGCAGGCCAAATCCCAGAGGCGGAGAGAGGAGCCAATAGCTTATTTAGAAAAAATAAAAAATAAAAAGCAGCTGCACCTCACTGCGCATGTGCGAACCTCGAAATTTTTTTTTTCCTCAAATTTTTGACGTCATGTCGCTATATCAAGTTCCAAACCAGAATGTTTTGTGCATTGGTTACTCTGAAGAATAATTGTATGTTCGGACTCCTGGAAATGACTGCAAAAATACAGATAAATTTTTTAAGACTTCTGAAGCCTTTGAAACAAAAATAGTGTCTCCTGTTTATCAGCGCTGCCCGTCCGCTTCCCCCACAGAGATGACCAGAGCAGGGCTAAAACGTAGACTAAATTCGAGGAGACGGTGGCAGTACATCTCATTCTTCCAGAGGAGATAATTGCATGACAATTTGCACCCTTGCTTTTTGATATTTCAGATATATATGAATATTGCTAAACCTGGATTACTTTACCTCCTACTCCAATGTTATCTCATTTTTTTAGAGTGAAGAATAAAAGTTCTCATATAAGCAACATGAAAGATGAGCCACCTATATGAAGAAAATACTAATACTTTTCCCATTAGTAAGACATTTAATCTTAAGGAAATGAATTTTGAACAAATGCTGTTTATCCTAGTGGTGCTTTGTGTGTGTGTGTGTGTGTGTGTGTGTGTGTGTGTGTGTGTGTGTTCTAGTGAAAAAATACGCAAGTGCTTATTTTATGTATAAGTCAAGGGTAAAAGTCTTGAAAGTTTACACGTAAATTGGAAGTATATAAATAATTTCAGTATATGTATGGTCATACCCTAAAGAGAAACAATGTACTAATAAACTGGCTTAAAGAGTGTCTTGCAATAATGAATACATAAAGGGTAAAGTAGAAGTAGAGACTTCTTGCAGCTCAATTGAATGGAAAAAACTATTGAATTTTTAAAAAATGTGATGCTTGGGTATAATGTTTTAAGTATTTGACAAGAGTTTAAGTGGGAAACCAAGTAACTAGTATCAATTATCTAGGATATTCCTAGAACCCACTGCAGACCATGATAATATAATAGACTTGTCTCCCTTTTAGTTTAGAGAGGCTATATGAACGGTATATATTAAAGTTCATGAAAATGCATTTTCGAAGTCTATTTCAAAAGTTGCTTACAGAATTCAATTGTTATCCTTATTGTGATGACTTAACTAAAAAGTGTCCTCCAAAGTGGTAAGTATTTTAATAACTGAGTTATTTGAGCAAAATGATCATTTGGGGAAAGTAATGGGGGTTTTCAGAGAATCTGGTAACTTTTCATTCTCCTTAGAAAATGATGGGACAGTTTGAAGAAAACCCAAGTGAAAATATTTTAAGAAAACTGTCATGAAGCATATTTAGAAAGAAACAGCTGGTAAACACATTTCCCCAAGCTTACTGGGATGGAGTTCTTCTAACTACGCTAGAAAACAAACTGTAATGAATCCTGTTCAAAGTAAAAACACTCTCCCTAGGTAATTACTGATAACACTAATTTGATTCATAAACAACTAGGAGCTTTCAAAACATCATTGTATCTTTCCAGTACAATTTATTCATAAGTATTTTGGAAGCGTACTTGCTGAACTTAGGAGTTTTGTTGAGAAGTTTGGAAAGGAGTCAAAAATTGAGTGGTAAGATTCTATAGAAATGTAACCGATTCCAATAAAAAGTCCTCTGTACGGAAGTACATTATGGAAATGACGTGGTTGTCAGACCTAATTGCTTGGCTTTTGAGTCCTCATAGAAGAAATTATACAGCCTTAGGGGTGTAGCCTCAAAAGCAGCAGCGTTCCTGGTTTCAGTTTAAATAAAACAATGAAATCCATCATTATTCAAGTCAATAGCGATAATTCACATGAATATGAATGCACTTTGATCTTATCCTTCAATTCATTGAAAGACACAGTCGTAATGAAAAAGGGAGATAATCTCTTTAACTTGGTCCAAAGCAAGTTGTTGGAGCTTTTCTTTCTTGAAAGACCGTAGAAAGGAACTTTTCACTAAAGCCTTGCTTTTCTATTTTTAAGGTGGTGATGGGGGTGGTTGGGCAAGCTACAGGTCGTTATGCTGCCTCTAGGAACCAAGTAGTGGTAACTCTCCTCTTTGAGGCAAACTGTCTTACTTAATGAACTTGACATTTGTGAAGCTTAAAAGTGAACTCCTTTTATAATATACCTAAGAGCCATTTCAGGGGGCTTTGTTAATTTAAGTTTATCATCATTTATGATGAAGACATTAACTATTTTCAGAATGCTTTAAAGCTTATTTAAACCAAATAGGATATTTCTATGTGCATCGTCTTAGCAGATTTGCAATATCCAACATTAGATCCTTAAGGATTCCTGTTCATCTGTAGACATTCACTGCCATGTCTGTGCCATAAGAAAGTATGAAAGTTACTTTAAAATCTCACCTTACTTATGGCCATTTAACCGGTTTTTCTGATACTTTTGATGATAAATTAGCAAAGTTGCAAATTCTTATTACAATTTGTCATTCTCCTTAGAATTCTGGAAATGTCTGGCAGACTTTTAAAAGAACATAGTCCACTACGTTTGAAATATAATTTGGTAAAATATGCATGAATGAGGATATCTGATTAATGCTACTAGCTTAATGAACCACTGAGTTCACTAAATATACTTAAACTTTGTGCTAGTTATTAGTAATTTTTTTCCTAATAAGTGTTGAGACTTCTGGAATCCTCTGGAAGTCGGACAAATTTGTTGAGTTATGTTGCGAGAACTCCGGAACTTACAAAGATAAGTAACTGAGGTGCCCTCAGGGAGCTTTAAACTTAGAAATGTCAGCACATATGTGATTTACAAGAAATTTCAACCCATGAAGAACACTTGGCTAACCTAATGGCTATTTAAAGCCGGGACAATAATTAAGAGTGAAGAAATTTGGCAATGCACATATTTCCCGAGTTATCTTAGTAGCTAAATAAAAGACTTAGCTGGATACCTTGAAGACTTTTCTTCAATAAGACCTTGTTAAAACACTAACAAGAGTTTTATTGTTATAAGAAGTTAAATCAGTCTCCTAGAACCACAAAAAAGGTACAAAGAACCCTAAGGGTTAATGCCAGTCATTTTCTTTACGTAGCAGACCCCTCAGACCACACTGCCAAGAGTTTATTCGGATGATCCAAGGAAATGAAGAGAGAAAGAAAGTACTCCATGCATTTATGAAAAACAAGAACAAGTATCTAGGTTGCATATTTAAGCCAACGCAAATGGCTACATTCTGGTTTTCATGCAAAATATTCCTGGTAGACAAAGAAGAGGAAAGACTGCAGCGTGTACTTATGCCCGTGGCTCTAAACCCGAGGAAAACCACTGTCACCAAGAACAGACCCAGCTATAAGCTCTTCTTTGTGTCGATGATACTAGAAATGGAGTGGGCATCTTGACTTGACTCCTTTCTTTGCCACCATATTTATTTCTGATGTCAATGAAAGCTTTCTAGTTGGCCACCGATAAAGAATTTCGGCTCCAGTCGGAGAAGAGGCACCTGGGGCTGAGACTAAGCGACGCGCCCCGGGGTGAGGGGGGCTCAGGTGCCTGCTCCGCGCGCCGCAACGTGCGTTCCCGGCGCCCCCATTGTCTGCCGTGGGGGCAGGGCCAGGCCAGGGGCTCTGGCTTTTGAGCAGAACTGAGACCACTAGGGGATGTGGACAGGGGCTAGGGGCGAGAGATGTCCCGAAGGCCACCCCCGGGGTTTCCAATGCTCGACCCCGAGGCGTACGAGGAGACAGCAGCACCAGCGGCGGCAGCAGCGGCCCGGGCTGCAAATCGCCGTCGTGTGGTTGCTACTGGCAACCGAGCCTCTGCCGAGCGCGCAGCCCGCAGCCCCTGGAACGAAGGTGGCGAGGAAGCTGCTGCGGCGCCGCGGCAGCCCACTGGGCTCTCGCTGCCTCCCGCTCCCCGCGGCCCCTTCGAGCCTCGACCGCAGCTGTGGGGCGCCTAGGGCCGAAGGGCTCTTGGATTGGGGGCGTCGCTGTCTCGGAAGCGTCAAATTTCTGGCGACCTCCGTGGAGGCAACATGGCAGCTCAGGCTCCGAGACTGGGGCCACTGGGCGCGCGGGGGCGGCGGACTCCGCAGAGCGCACGTTTCCAGGCCGGAGTCAGTCCTGCCCGCCTCGGAATCCCAGCCGGGGGGAGCACCGAGGGCCGAGCGCGCGGCCTCGCCTCGCCGCCACCCCTCGGCCCTTTGTTCCCCGGGCACGCCACGCTTCGGGGCTTTGCGTGGAAACCCTCGAGGACTCGGCCGCCCGCGGGGAACGGCAGCCCCTCTGACGCTCCTGCAAAATGCCTGGCGTTCCCGTGCCCGGGTTCTCCGGGCGGAGCTGGAAGGCGGGCGCGGGATCCCGACCCGACCCTCCCCTCCCAGCGGAGGCACCTCTCGTCGGGTTGGCTGCTCACCGCCGGCCTCGGCTCGCCGCGTCCCCGCTCAGCTCGGAGGGTCGCGGCGGGGCCAAAAGATACTGCCCGTCACAACCGCGAGGAAACGAGGGTCTCCGCACTGGGGAGAGGAAAGCCGCGGGCTCAGCGTCATCTTGGTCTCGGAACGCGTCCCTTTGGGTCTGCGCTGGCCTCCATCGGGCTTCACCTTGGCCTGGGACGGGGATGGGGGCGGCGGCGGAGCCCCAGGAAGGGCCCCCCGGCCGCCCCGGGTCGCGGGGCCAAGCGGCTGCCCTGCTGGAGGGACGAGCCGCGCCCGGACGGGTCCGCCGGGAGTGCCGAGGGGTGTCCCGTGCCCCCGGAGGAGGAAGGCTGCGGGAAGTGTGCACTTTGTAAAACCGCGGTTAAGAAATGACTGTGCCACGTAGATGAGCCAGTTGTGACGTGCGGCACAACCTGCTACTGAAATGCCGAAATCCGCCACCAAATGGCGGCTCCTGCAGCCTGCTGCGCTGACAAGGAGGACTCGCCGGCGTCGTCCGCCGCCTTCACTTCCCCACCGCTCCTGACCCTCTTCCCAAGCGGGCCTTTCCGCTCCGCGTTTTAGGGCGCACGCGGGACTCCCGCGTCCTCGAAGCCTCTGTGCGCTGAGGATCCAGCAGGCTCGGCCTCCGCCAGCCGGCGACGTCCCGGCTGCGGCCCGCCCGCTCCTCTTGCCCGGCCTGGGGCTCCAGGGCGCCGGGCCTCCCGGCGGCGCCCTGCCCGGCGCACACATTCAGGCGTCCCTTTGGATCCCAAGGTGTGAGCCTTTGCCCGGATCTTGAGGTTCCCGCCGCGCAGCCACCCCTTCCTCAACGCTGTCACCGTCAAGGCTCCTTTCCCGGAGATTCCAGCGCGTTCTTCCCATTAAACGAGCTCTGCTAGAGGATCCTATTCCCTAAGTCTGTCCAGTCACCGCCCACCAAGTCGCCTTCAGGAGGGCAGCTTTACATTTGTTAATAATTTGCTTAAGACGCATCCCACAAAACCCCGAAGTCCAAGGACACCTCGTTACTGAAGGAGAGAGGGCGGGGACTTGAAGCGGGAGGAGGGAGGAGAACACAGAGCGAGGACCGGCAGGCTCCGTCGGAGCGCACCCCCCGCCCCCGGCGCGGGGTCTGCCCCTGCCCCACCGAGCTCGAGGCCCGGGGGCCCCGTCGCTGCGCCTCGCCGGCCGGCCGCTACCCTCCCCCCACGCCCCAACGTGGGTGGCTTCGGCGGGCAGGGGTCGCCTTGGGAGGCGGCGTGCACCCCGGCTGTCGCCGCTGCTCGCCTTGGGGTCCGAGTATGAAGGACGACGTCGTCCCCCCGCCTTTCCGGCCCCACACGGCCTGACCATCTCGCTTTCAAATTTGGCGGGATCCGAGCCCGCCGGGCCGAGGGCGGCATGAGGCGAGCGGCGCACGCGCAAAATGGCCTCCCAGTGCCCAGCGGATTGGGCTCGCGCGCCGAGCAAGGCCGAACCCGGCGGCGCAGTTGGGAACCGAGGTCGGAGCTGTAGCTCTTTCAAGTCCTCGGAGAGCTGCTAGTGAAAAAATAAGGAAAGGGAGAAGGGCCATTTCCTCCTTTACGTGTCCTTTCGGCAAAGGCGCCCTTACCGGGAAGTTAGCGCTGCGGGAAGGAGCGGAGTCATTTCCTCCACGCCGGTGTCCTATACCCTTTCCACCGGGCACTAGAACCTAGGAGCCCCCCCACCCCCTTTTTGGAAAGCCGTGGCGCTCCCCACCCTAGTCACCCTCGCCTTGGCTTTATGTTTCGCGCCGCGCAATGCGCCCCTCTCTTCGGCTTGGCTGGGCCATCTTCCACTCTCGAGGGCGTTTAAACCAGGACTCTGGCTCCGGGACGGACGTCCCTATCGGCAATGACGTCTTTATTCATCTCAGTAATCTTCTCATTGCTTCCATCCCAATTTTCGAAGCGTTTCCCGTGTACCCTGGTCTGCAACCTCCCAAGCCTCTTCTCTCAACTTGGGGTCTGACTGGCTCAGGAGCACAGAGTTGGAGATCCCCAAATCGGTGCCGACCTTGAAATCACGTTCACAGCGAAGTTTGGATCTTATGATGACCCAACAACCAGAGCAACAAGTAATAGTTTTAATGAAATGGGGAGAACAACACCTGCTATTTTTGAAAGTTCCTTCGGATAAAACCTGGAAGTGATATTTTTAAGGTACGGTCAGAGGATTGAAGGTAGACGTTTTCATTGAGCGTTCACTATTTATTTGGAGGGCTAAATGAGACTTCCGGATGAGTTTTCCACCTGAAATTCTTCAAAAAACTCACAGGGGTCTTACAGCAGCCTTTCCAATGATAAATGACTTTTGATATCGTCGACTTGATGAAGACAGAGTTGATAGTGAAGTTCTACATATGAGACCCCTAGAAATTGCACACTAAGAAAAAGAAACTGGTGCAAATAAAGGAAATCCGTTTCAAGAACCAAAAGAAGAAAAAACGTAAAAAAAAAAAAAAAAAAACAACTAACTGCGGAAACAGGAAACACTTGACTGTGTAAACATTTTCGGAGACTTTCATAATCAAAACTGAGCGATCTTGAGATTTACAGGGAGATCGGCAGGCTCGGAATCATCGCGGGGGGTATTTCCAAAATCTGATTTATTGGCAGGTTGAAATATGTGGTACTTCTTTCTCTTCCTTGTAAAGAACTCGTCTATCTGAATTCAGTGGTCCAAATTTAGTTCAAAAGCTGTGTGTATTTTTTTAGAGCGACCTTAGACGTAAACACCTGTTTTGGTGTTCATTTTCTACATAATAAACGCCCTCCAGTGAAATGAAGGATCCAACCCAAGAGTTTTATGTTGGAGCTGAGTTGGGTACTCTTTGTGCCACATTAGATGTCTTAAAGGCATATAAGGCTTTTGAACAGGGTTTAATTAGTATACTTTTAGAAGCAGCACAGATTTAAAATGATAAAAAAGTCTGATAATTTTAAAATATAACTCCATCAAGAGTTACATTTAAAGTGTTTTGTTTTGGGATAAAGTGTAGGAAAGACTGCATGGGGGAAACAGCCATAATATTTAAAAAGTATTATGGAACCTCCATTTCATGTAAGTACTAAGCTAAATGAGAATTTCCAACTGTCATTCCTAATACAATGGGAAGATGCAAAAAGATATGAGACATTCATCAAACCTTTAAAATATAAATTTAAAAACCACTTCACCCAGGATTTTAAGAGACCAGGTTCCATATACAGATTATTTCTACCTTAAAATCCTATCCCCTCAAGAGACATAAACTATTTTAAAAGATCAAACGTCTTCACTTCGTGGTCAATGCAAGTAGTTTTTCACAGGGTGTTTAAGCTCTTGTTAAGGTTTCATAACAAAACTTCATCTTGATAGGCCTATACTGAGAGTAATGAAAGACTTCACAAATGAACTGCAACTCTAAATATTGGGAAATGAGAAAAGGATGAAGGAAAGTTCCTGCCATCTGACTCTGCCTGTGGCATTTTACCTCCAGGGATCCAAACATTTGCACTTATGGATATGGAGATGAAGCAAAATGGTTGGCCGGTTAAGTCAACTGAAGAGCAACTTTTTTTTTTTTTTTTTTTAACAGTGCAATTAACGGCCGGCAATTTTAAAAGCAAAGTACTTGTAAAGTGTTATGCATGTGTAAAGCAAGATAGATCACTATTTACACAACAGCAACTAGCCTCATTTTTCTTTTTGCATTTAAGCTAAAAAATCTGTGAAATCAATTTAGGCATGTCTGTGGAATATTTTGTAAGCACCAACTATGTTACAGAATCCTAGAAGTTTCAGAAACAAAAGAAACGTACCCTTCTTTGACTACTAAAAGCTACAAAGTTAGAAGCTTTGATATGGGCTTTTATGAGGTTGAAATTTTTTTAAAGGGTAATTTAGCAAATTTTAAATCTTAATCGCCCAAACTGTAATAGTTGGTTATTTAAGAATGGAGAACATTATCTTTCTCCAACTTTATTAAGATAAATTTTACCTGAAATATTCTTTTAAGCTTAAGTAATTTTCAAAGTGAGTAGGGGGGGAAGATCCTCTTTCAAATAAAATAAATGGAAATGTTTTCAAGTATGGTGAAATAGTGCTAAGTAAGCCATAAATGTAATATCTTATCTTTTAATAAGTAATTTCAAAAATAAGTCCATCATAAAGAGGTTAACATGTAAAGTCTTCAAGTTTCATGTTTATCTTATAACTTGGTTTTGTTTAAGTTGGATGACAATCCACTAGCATTGAAAAGTTTTTACCTTTGAAAAATATTTCATTCTTCATACAAATGATCATCCAAAGTAAAAAAATACCACTTGAAATTTCTATTAACTATCTTTTGTCTTAAATACCATCATGAAAAACTGAGAAGCCTAGAAAAATAAGTTAAATTCACCAAAATTGGCAAACATTGGTAACTTTTACTTCAAAGATTGTAGAGTAAATAAACAAATACATCTTTCAATGGGCTTTCAAGCAATTACACAACAAAGCATGTATTTCTTAGCAACACCACTATAAGACAGCAATGTATTCTCTTTAGCTTTTACCTGTTGTAATCCACTATAGGGTTTCCAAAACTTCTCCACATTGTGCTTTTCAGATCAAATTTTTATTAAAGATCTTAGCTATTTTCTAAATGAATATCTTTTTATTGGATTTTTTCCAATTACAAATGAAATTTCATTTTACATCTATAATTAGAAACAACACTTACAATGGGACTGTACAAATTTAGGTCAAAATAAAAATATATGTATTTTGTGGCTTCATAAAATGTCCTTTACTGTATCTTTAAAGAAAGCAGAAGTAACAGCAATATATGAAAAAGTAATGATTTAATGACTATAAGCAAGACAAAGCAATAGAATTGTGCTTCTTTTGCAGACTGGGGACAATGAAATGTTTAGCTACAATTTTCCCATACAAACATGAAACAATATTCATACAGAATAAACACCCTCACAAATAACTGATGGGTGATGAACACACACCAAGTTCGACCCAAGCAAAACATTAACTGAAAATTGTTGGGGTTATTCATATTTTAAGTTCCACACACTTGCTCTATTTAAAAATACCTGCAGAAGCTCATAATAAATTGCTTCTGTTTCCAGACATAACAGAGAAGGCATACTCCATTTTTAACTATTAAAGCAATGCTTAATTTGGAAATTACTGGTATACCACATATTAAAAACACTTTAGATAAAATGCCTTCTTCCAGCAAATTGCTGGTTTATTTAAAAACTTGTTTTAGAACTATGGTGATCAATATGCATTTAAAAAATACATTAATTCCATCATAACCAATGGAAAATTAAGATATTATTTCTTAAAGCTTTTCATTACTGCAACAATTAATTTTAAAAGTAAATGTATTAATAGAGAAAACTCAGTATTACAATGATTTGCCAATTGTTTCCAATGGAACAATTTAGAATTAGATATCCACAGTAAAAATAATCTATGCTGGGAAGCAAGGCTCAACATAGGGTATATGAGTATCTGCAAAGGTCGAACCAATTGGGAGAATTTTAACAATCATTTCTGAATGCATGAAACACAATATTTTCTTTATAGTATTTATAAATATATCATACAATACTGTTTCCTGTTATGTCATATACCAATATGGCATTGTACAACAAGCATAATGCCATCTGATTCTTACAAAAGCGAATCATTTAAACAAGTCAGTAAAATAAACGGTAGTACCCGCTTTTAGGCATACAGATTGTAAAACTGAAGTTTACTTTCCTTTGATCAGTTTTGCGTAGCAACAGAGAAGTAAAAATCAAACAGGAATCAAAATGGCTAAATATGCAATAAATCGTTATTCACAGTGACATGGCTACATAGAATGCATTATTCTATGCATATTCTTTCTGTTTGTTAAATTTCAAGATAAAAAGCACTTGTTTTCTACAGGTTCACAAAACAGCATAATAACAAGAACAATCAAGGAGAATGTAATGTAGGTGTTAGTTGAGATTAACAAACTATGGCCCGATGTTTATATCCACTGCAGAATATTTCCAAGTCCAAATAATGGTTACAGAAACCATTTCATATCTTTCCTAACACACACACAAAATCTTGCCTGCTTTCCCAGAACCAATTCTTTATAGCAACAACCTTTTTTTTTCAATTAACGTCCATGAGTGTCATGTCTAGTCCGTCTTTTATAGCCAATTTTAATGTCACTACAAAAGAAAGCAAATTGGACGACAGTCACATGTATTAGCATCTATAAAGCTGTAATGGCATGAAGATATCTATATAAATCAAGGGTTTAAAATTTTTTTTCCTTAACAGTCTCAGGTATCAACCAGAAGAAGTTGCTGATGACCCATTTACTGATGATTTTCGAGGTCTACTGGCAAAGGAAGATTGGTGGTTACCGCTGGGGCTGTTGCTGGTTCCATTCATAGTACTGGAAATGTGAGGAAACTGTGGATGAGGAGACTGCACTGGAGTACTGGGGCTAGGCAAACAAGAAGAGGTGGAGGGAATACCTCCTGCTGGGCTGTTGGCCTTGTCACTCCCAGAGTCACTTTCCAGTTCTCCAGCATTTGTCAGTCCATCTCTCTGGTGACCGATTTTCATTCTTTTACAAGTAGGTCGAACTCTATATTTCAAAGGGAGTGGACCATTCTACAAAGTTAAAAGGAAAAAGAAAATCACTCTTAATTCTTGAAATAGAGTTTATTACCATAATCTAACAGTAGATATGCTACTTACCCTTCTCCAGGTATAAATGTACGCAATATCCATTAGTGTATAGTAATCCTTTAAAGGTTCCTCTTCGTACATGACATCAATCTACAGTAAAACAAAATTTCAATTATAAAGTAACAAAGAAACAAAGGTAAATCTACGTTTTTTGGTCATCTAAATATAATCCAAATAAAAGTGCTTTAAAAAGCATATTCTCCAAATGTTTGAACAAAGAAAGAATCCCTCTAGAAACTTCAAAGGAGAAAAAAATTTCTAGAAATTACTAGGGGATTTGTTCTCATAGCATAAAAGAGAATGCATACCAAATGTTTTAAGAAATTTTAACTTTAGTACTAAATTAAAATGTTTTTATTGTTTTTTGGGGTTCAGAATAAAGAAAAAATAATTTAATCTACATAAAATACATAAAGACTATAAAAGTAGATACCTGAAAAGTATTAGGTATGTCCATTTTACTTCTGAGAAACTTTCTTAAGTGCATCACAGTCATTGCTGCTGGGCATCTTAGATATCTTTTATCATTCACCTGAGAGCACATTTGGAAAAGTAATTTTTTTCAATTCCTAACTTTCAGAAAATAGTTTCAGTTTAATTGCCTGAATAGGATAAAAGGTACTAATACCAAAGAAAACGGTGTGACTAAACTGTCAACTAACTGTACTTAAGTTTACTATTATTGTAAACACTAAATGTTCAGATTTCTAATAGAAAGAAAACTTTAAATACAGCAAGGTATTAAACACAAACTATTTAAAATATTCTATGAGAGCACTCATATAAAATACATTCTAATTATTAAATATCACATGTAGACCCTTCATAAACATCAAACATGACCAATTTCTTCTATTTAACAGCAGAAATAGAATAGAAATAAATTTCATTTAATTATGTTCTAAAGGGCAACATAATTCCTGATATAATCTAGCATCCAATGTTTCTTCTATATATTTTTAGAACATGGAACATACCTCTTCCTTAGATTTCTCCTTGTCTTTGTTTACTTTTCGATCCAATCTAAAAAACAGAAAATTTAATAGTGAAACCACATATTTAGTAAACATATTAACAAAACATGGATTTCCTAGAGAATTTACCTGTTCTGGTCAAAGAATTCAATGGATAAGCTTATTATCTCATCATCAGTTATAATTCTCTTATCTTCATCAGCAACCTCTCCTCTATCTTCATTTGAGCCATTGGCAGCTATAAAGACATTTTGAAATTTGATTTTAAAAAAATAAACACCTAACTAAAATATTTCATACATAGAAGAAAGGAAGTGATAATTTAGATTAAACTCAATTTTAACACATTTTAATTACTGGATAAGTTCTACCCACAAATAAAATGTCTTCCTCCCCCAAAAAGTTTACCATCAGCTGAAGGATGAGCTGCATAAAAATCCCTTCTTCTCTTCATTTCATCTGGAGGAGGGGGAGAAAATTCAAACATTTGGTATAGCAGAACAAACTAATAAGCCCTTTAAATTCATTTTTTAAGCAAATTACTTACTTTTGAAAAGCCCTGGAACTAATTTGTATACAATGTCTTGAAGAGTTTTATCTGACCTGAAAAAGAATTAAAATAGTAAACAATATGACAAAAACTAAAACGGTTCATAAGTTTTTAGATTCTTTGTTTTTTGTGCAACAGTATTTTCTTGTTATGGTACTGGATTTAACTATATTGATAAGATAAAAATTAATAATGAGAATAGAAGTCCTCTATGCATAACACTCTTTTAAATCAGTAGAAAAAATATTTTTTATTCACTAATAAATTCTTCACATTCAACTCAGTCAAGGGAAGTGTGGCTGTCAAGTTACTAAATTAGCTATTATGAATAGAGACTACAAAGGAGAGAATGGAAGCCCTTTAAACATGTATTCTTGCCTATCATGAAGTCCACAGAGCAATGCTAATTAAGTTTTTAAAGGACTGTTAGGACAGAAAAATCTTAAAATTACTTGGCTAGTACTGAACGTCATCTGAGCTTGGTCACCATTAATATAGCAATAAATTAAAGGGCTACCCTCCAGAAAGCACAGACATAAATTTTCTGTGAAGAAATAAAGATGGGGGCTTTCAGTAAATTTTTTTTTAAATAATTAATCAGTATTTTTTATTATGGTTTTGGGGGTACAGTTAAGGGTTAGGTGTACAATTACGTTTCATGGCTTTCAGTAAATTATGTAACTCCAACAACAATTACTAACAAGGAATTTTAACATTTTCCTACCTTATATTCAGTAGTGGCCTGGTTTTGTGAACTTGGACATCACAAATAGGACAATACTTGCTGGTCTCCAGGTAACGAACAATACATGTTTTACAGACTAGAAATGGGAAGTAGAAGTTTTGTAAGTTGAGATATTTGAAGTCAAGCATTAAAATTAGTGTGAGAAGCTAAGAACTAGTAGAAGCATGGTAGTAAATGTCAAAAGACATTTCCAATTAAAAGACTAATTACTATCCTGAGAACACATACATTACATGATTGTAATAAAATACACATTAACAAAAATTCACCAAATGTCTTCACCACTTTGTACCAACATCTCTATGGATTGCAGGAACTGTTAAGAGTTTTCAAATTGCAGGACTAATTGTGAAATACATACACATGACACAAAAAAGTGCTAAAGCTCAGTACTTACAGGAATGTAGACATTCTATTATGGTTGTGGCATCAATGAAGTACCCTCCACAAAGCACACACATTAGGTGGGGATTTAGCTCAGTGATCTTGATTCTGGTTGTTCGATGCATTTCTGCTTGATAAAAGATCCTGCAAGACGCAGAAACACTGGCCATAATTCACAGAACGAGAATCGAGATTATCTCTAACTCTTAGTAATCGTATACTCTGAAACACTGAGCACATAAAAGTCGTTTAACATTGTGCAGCTGGGCTGTCCCAACATTTTCTACAGAAGGAATTTACTAATCAGACCAGAATCCATTCTACCGAAATGGTGAAAAAGGACCCAACCAACGTTACTTCTGGTCTCTCAGGTCACTCCTGGTGGGGGAAGAGGTCTGGGGTGGGGGTTGGGAGCTGGGAGCTGGAAGCTGCGCCTATTCGGGTCTCTTTCTTCCATTTGTCCTCCAGCCCAGCAGCCCCAAGGCTGCTGCAGACGCCACACAATCCCCGCGGATATTTACCAGCCACTAGGGCTTGTTCCAGGTCTCCGAATTTATTGTAAAACTTCCTCATGAATCTTGAAGCGAAAATCCCGGGGTTTTTGTTGTTTTAGACGGTTCGAACACCCCAAACCTGGCATGTTTTCACGCGATACCCAGGGAAAACAATTCCGCTCTCTGCATCCCTGGCATTTCCGGAGTTGGGTGCCGGGGCCGCGGGAGGAGCGCCTCCGTCGGCCTCGCGCCGGGGCTGAGCACGGCGGACGCCCGGGGCCGGGATGCGAGGGGAGGATCCGGCGGCGCCCGGGGCTCCGTCTCGCTCCGGATTCGGAACTCGCCTCGGTCGGGGTTTCCATAGCAACTTACACTTACACTTGGCATCCGGCCACCGCTGCAACTCCGCGCGGAGCCCGGCTCGAGCCCCGAGCCTCTGCGGGCATGCGGGGCGGCCGGCGGCGGGCGCGGGGGAGGGGCCGGCCGGCGCGGGGGCGGGGCCGGCGCGGGGGCGGGGTGGGTGCGGGCGCCGCCCGCGCGGGGGTGGCGTGGCCCCACGAAGCTCGCGGCGCTGGGGCTCAGGACCCGGGGCGGCGAGGACCGGCGGGCAGTTGAGGAGACCCCAGAGCCCAAGGCGGTGACTGTAAAGGAACAGGCAAACCGCAGTCCCAGCCATTTCGGACACTCTTGGGGGCCTCTTTCCACGTCGACTCCGTGCGAAGAGCTTGTTCCAAATCTCTTGACTTTTAGCAATCACTAGGTCACAAATTTCACGAAGGGATCTTTTGAGAATTGCCAACTGTGCACTTAGCACGAAACCGTCAGGGCTCCAACTGCAGAGATGTTTATTGAACCGAACCTCTTTAGAACTTCCTTCTCTAATTCAAAGCTCTCTTGTAGATTAGATGAGCAATACAAAGTTTTGGAAAGGCTGAATAATGAAATCTGTTCTACAAGAGGAGGAGAAGGCAAGGTTCTATGTTTTCTTTGAACTAACTATGCTGGGAGCAAGAAAATCTACCTTAATTGGTACTACAGTGACAATATGTAAAGAACCATGTGACCAGTCCATTCCTAACGCTAAATCAACACCTTGTCAACCCAGAGTAACTATAGGAGAAAAAGCAAATGTCATTTTCCCAGCCTAACTCCATAAAAACCCCCACACGATGAAATGGTAGTCCCAACAGATATCATATATTATAGAAAAGTCACAGTGGGAAACTGTCAGCAACAATACACCAGCCGACAAACAGGGAAGTCAATTACTTTGTGCAGTATTCTTTAAAAATATACTTCTACCCCCACTTCATTTCAAAACATGAAATAAGACTAAGCTTCTAGACCTGACTGAAGTACACTCTCTAATCTACCTTGAATGAAAATCTAAGAACTTGTGAAACTTACAGTAAGATGTGTCTGAGGTTTTACTCCTTAAGGAATTTTAATGCAGAAGGGGGAAATACCAATCAACATATCCCAATGGCCGAAATTAAGAGTTGAGTACTAAAAAAAGTAAAATAAATAAATAAATAAAAGCCTCTCTTATGAAAGTGACCACAGTGGCAACCAGCAACCTCAACCAGAAAACTTCTCGTGTGACTCCTGTTATCTTTGGATTACTTGTTTAGAAAAATAGTGTCAACATATTGTTAACATAAATCTAAGTGGGAAGAATTGTAGGAGGAGCATGCTCCTAAAGAGTAGCAATATTTACATCTACTTGTACTTGGTGATTAAAGACCAGCCCCTTCTGGGGATTGAATACAATTCCCCTTATGAAATCACAGAATCTGTGAAAGCATATACACTAAGCCATCCATCACGAACTTCATGAAGGGGCTCCAATAAAAATAGCTGCCTTTATTTCTCCTCTACGTTGCAGAAAACCAGCACCACACAAGCATAGATATTAACACTGACAACAATCAAACTTCCCTGGAGGGCTATCCACCAGTTGGTTTTGAACATTTAAGTCACATGTACTTACTTGACCAAAACTCTTTCAAATTCATCTTAGATCTTAATTCACACAACTCCTATACCTCAGTTCAGAAAAATGTGGCCACAATCCTATTGCCATTTATAATGCTAATACATGTCACTTTGTCACTTAGCTAAAAATCTTTTCATGCCATTTAGTACTGGCAACCTAATGAAGACTTCCAAAATGTTGGACATACTTGATAAGATTTGAGAAACAATCTCCTCTGTCTTAGAAATGAAAACTTTCTAAGTCCCAATCCAGAAACGGCCAGTTAAGCACGCAAAAATGCACCAAACATCCGATGGTAAAAATACTCAACAGTTAAAATTTGCCATTATAAAATATCCAGTTGGAGTTGTCAGTCTTTAGTTGGAGGCCTAACACTAGTAATGTCAAAATGAAGGAAAACAGAAGCAAGTTCTTATGTTAACAATCAGCCTGCCCACTGCAATCTAAGAAATGTAAATGAACTCTATAACCCCAGTTGGGGCTCAAGACCAACAAAAGTATGGGTAAAGTTGGGGTTAACTTGACTCCTGGGGAGAATTTTGCCAATCTGGACACTTACCATCTAAGAACTTAGTGATAGAGTATTAATGGAATTACCAAAATTCAATTAATTTTCTTACAAAAGCTTATATATCTATGTGTGTGTACATATGCAAACACACATGGCTTTAAAGATACTACTACTAGGCATATAATTTACACAGGCAAGTTATTTCAAATTTCTGACTGCACTTTAGGACAGATGTATGGAATGAACTCAAGTCTAAAAAATTTGTAATTTTGCTCATAAGATCAACCTCTGAGAGATTTCTGGTCAGTCTACTTAAAACCCAAATGTTAGTATACAGTCTCATAACTTGGTATACACTGTCAACAATTAGTATCCTTGAGTATCAAGTCTTTAGTGTCACTTATAATGTGTTTCCAGAACTTGGGAGTTAAGGTTCCTATAAAATATAGGTTGAACTACTCATAACATTCTACACGCCACCAACCTACACTTGCATTGGGATAGATATGCTCGGAATTTTGCCTGCTTTAAGGGAAGGGGTTAATACATGCTTCTCTTTCAAATATTGAACCGTGACCACTAAGCCCACTAAATCCTTTTATTGCAATTGGGAATGATCAAAGTCTCTCTACTTGTTTACTTCCAATTATTAACTGTAAACCTCTGGGGAAAAGATCATGCTAGATCGCTGTCAAGCCCAAATGACTGCGTAAACATATGCCATCAACTTTTTAGTGCTCCTTTCCCAAAGCATCCCTTTGCCAAATGACCTCCGGTGACATTTAGCAAAACCTATGCAACATCGTGGGCTTAAGCCATGATCCTGAGCGCATCCCACCGCAGAGACAGAGAAAAGTTGGAGTCTCCAAGAGGGGAGAAATAAGAAAAAGAGAGGAAAAGACAGAGAAAAAGGAAACCTCCAGCAAGACTAACGTCCAGTCACCATCTTCACTCCAAAAAAGCTCCAAATTTGAAATGTCCACTTCCCAGGGAGCGCATCCCAAGTAACGTTCAGCGCAGTCACCCAAGACTCCCAACAAACACCACCTTGAAAACTTTACCATTTTCAACACAAATGCAGGAGACCTTGGAAACAACTGGAAACCGCCATCTTACCAGCCATCCAATTTCACACAAGTGTCCCCCCAACTTAAGTTAATAACATTTTCTCCGGGGCTCTCTCCAGCCTAACACCCACCTTGGCGGGATCGCCAGCCCCCCTGGAACCCGTCCCTATAAGATGGGGGCGTTCTCTGGACGCTGAAACCCCTCAAAAGCCCGCTCTTCGGGAGAGGAGGGAAGCCACTTGACCCAAGCAGCTCCCGACTTGAGGAGCCCGTCCCCGTTCCATCCAAATCTACCTCTCAACAAAGGGCGCTGCAGCCGGGCGAGCCGCGGAGGCTGGAAATACGAGAGTTCTCCTCCGGGGCCATGTGCGTCGCGCGGGTGCAGAGGGGCGCTCGGGGGAGCACGGAACTAAAACGTGGGGCGGCGCGCGGCGCGTCCGGGCTGAGCGGGCGGCGGCTGGAGCGGCGCCGAGCCCGGCTGGCGGCGGCGGCGCGGCGCGGGCTGCGGGTCGGTCCCGGCGCCGCGGGAGTCGGCGGGCGGTGGCGGGCGCGCGCTCGCGGGGCCGGCGGGCGGCGCGCGGGGCCGCCGGGCGGGCGGCGGGCGGCGCGCGGGGCCGGCGGGCGGGCGGCGCGGGGCTCGGCGCCCACGCTGTCAGCGCCCTCCCGGCCGGCGCGGGCGAGGCGGGGGGGGGCCGTTCCCCTTCCACCCGCGGCCGGCCCGAGCCCCGCGCGGGCCCCGCCGCCCCCCGGCCTCGTCCCGGAGGCGCCTCGCCTCCTACGTACCCGGAAAAAGCAGCCGGCGAGAGGCGATCGAAGCGGGCGGAAAAGACAATGAAAGTTAAAAGTCGTTCAGCAGAAAATGAATGTGAGCCAAGCGGCCATCTTGAAGCGAGCTGCAGACGCCGCTGTCAATGGGCAACGAGCGCAGCCGAGAGGAGCCGCGGCCGCGGCGCTCAGCTCATGCTGCCTCGGAGCCCGGCCTCCTCCTCCTCCTCCGCCTCGGCCTCCTCCTCCTCCGCGGCCTCCTCCGCCTCCTCCTCCTCGGCCTCCAACGCCTCCTCCTCTCGGGCCTCCTCCTCCTCGGCCGCCGCCTCCTCCTCCCGCTCCGCACTCGGGGGAGGGAGCGCGCGGAGGGGGCGCGATCGGTATTATTCTGCGGGGCTGGGAGGTGTTTCTAATCCGGATCGGGGCTCCCTCGCCAACATCCCCATTGTCTCGCCCGATCTCTGCCTTTAATACTACGATTATTTCATAGTTGCTGTGGGGGGAGGCGGGCTGGTGGGGGGCGCCGTGTGTGTGCGTGCGGAGGGGCGGGGGGAGGGGAGGAAGGATGAGGAGGGGGAGGGGAGGGTGGAAAAAAAATGCACCGCTGAAGGCAGAGTGGAAACTGACACCGGCTCCAAAATGGCTCAGAGTCCGCCCGCCCCCTCCCCCCGCCCCCCGCCGGGTCACGTGCTCCCCTCATTCCTTAAGGGCGGCCTGGGAATTAGTGTCGGTGTAGTCGGGCCCGTGGCCGCCCCCTCCCCTCCGAGCCGCGCGCCCAGCCCCCTTCCCTCTCTGTGCGCGGCGGCGGCGCTGGCGCGGCTGCGGAGACATTTCTCCACAGCGCCACACGCGCCGCCCCGCTCGCGGCGCGGGCATCGCTCCGACCCCGCACGCAGCGCGGCGCAGCACCCCGCCCCCCGTTATTTCTTTCTTTCGGCCGCCCGCCTCCGCCCGCGGCGCACACGTCCGCGGGCCGCCGCCCCCCGCTGGCCCCGCGGGCTGCAGCCCAGAACCTGCGCCCGAGTCGGGCTCGCGGAAACAACAGCGCCCGCCCCTGCCTTCCCGCGGCCGCGCCTGCCCCTTCCCCGCCCGCCGGCGGCCGAGGCGGGGCGCGCGCGGGCGGCGGGTCCTCCGGGCAGGGGCTCCGCGCCGGGGCCGGGCGCTGGGGGTCGGGCTGCGGGCGCGTCGTCGCGCGCAGGTAACGGGCCGGGCCGGCCCTGCGGCGGGGCGCCGGCTTCCCGGAGCTGGGGTCGTCCCAAACCCCGGGGACCGCATCCCTTCCCGCCGTGTCTAACTTTAATCCAGAGAAAAGGCGATCGTTAAAAGTTAACACCACCCGTATCTAGCTCTTCACACAAAGTAATAATTAACACACAAACTCACATCAAAACAAAATATCACCACTCTTTTTGTGGAAAACAACACCTTATTTATTCAGCGTGTAATACTGTCTGCTTCCTTTCACAAGACTTGAAGATCAAACAGGATAAACGGACAGTTAATACTAAAAACGATTCAAATCCTCAGGCATAATTCCCCTCTTAACCCTTTCACAAGTGTAAAAAAAAGTGTCAAACTTGATGAATGGCATAAACTCAAAAGGAAAAATTTTCTCTACTGAAAGGGGAGGACATCCGGCTCGCACAAACGACGGTTCAGGGAAGGCAAGGCGTTTCTGGTTTTCCTCTAACTCGGGCGGGTCGTTAGCGTCCCCAAGTTACAACTGGGTTGCTCTTTCCAGGCTTTTTGAAGCATCTTTAAGTTTCCCCACCAAGTCCTAAAAGACGTATACAATGCCACTTCTTTAGGATAAAACACGGAAAGACTATGCAAGTTCAAGAAAGATACAAGAAAAAAGTCAGGACACTTTCTAAACCCGTTTAAAATTCAGAAGAATTTTAACCTTTGACAAACCACCATCAGTCAAAAGAAGCATTTCCTCTGAAATATCTCATCTTCAAATCGGCTATTTGCCCTCACATTGAAACATGATTTCTAACCGAAACACTTAACAGGCAATGCATATCTAAATTTTCTCAAGTTATCTATCAAAGATTATGCTGTATACATTTTCTGAAAGTTTAAAGTTTGATTAATAGGTACAATAAAACAACTCTGCAGAAGATGCCTTTAAAAATTCAATTTCACCTACATTTCCAGTTATGATCTTCATTTTTTTTAAAGTAGCAAGAAATAAATTCGTTGTCATATCCATTAATCGATGTAGTTTTTGAACTTCTCCAGTCTTAAATTGGCAATATAAACAGTTTTGGAATTTTCTGTATATTTCCTCCTTTATACAAATTCACTAAAGACCGGTTTCAAAATCCAATTTTGAAAGTTTGATTCAATTTCTGAATGCAAAGATGACATTTTCAAAGCCATGTCTTAATTTTGCTTAATCCCATTGGGTCAAACTCATCATGAATAGAAGAACTTTACACTAAACACTACACTTCAGAAGTTTATTTTAATAAGGAACAACAAATATAAATTCTCTATTCATAACATCTTAATTTTAGTAGTGAAGCCTATGTTAAAATATTACTTTTAAAGCCCTCTTCCCACTAAATCTTTAACCAACCTTCATTATTTGCTGACAGATGGTTAGATTATTTTTCTTTTGAACTTTCCAAAAGCTTAATTCTTAAACATTTATAAGAAGACAGGCATATTGACAAATCCTAATACTACACCTGTAATTGTTCCATGTTGCAACTGAAACTAATCTCTGGGTAGGATGGGGAATCGGTGTTCTAGGGAAGAAAAAAATGCTGTTTATTTAAATCAAGAAAATTTTAAAATTTCACTACACATTTCATTTTTGGACAGGGCTTATTTATAAATACCTGTACATTTAAGGTCACCAAATATGCTGGCCTGTACATCTTATGAAGTTGATTTGTCTAAAACAACACAACACATACATATCAGACTTTAAACCTATTTTTTAAAAATTCCCTAAATCCCCCTAGAGAAGTCTGTTAAACTTTACCTTTATCTGATATTCCAAGTGCCAAGAAACATCAGTTATATGAGGGAGAGATCTGCCTATACTGAAAGAGACAGTGGTAACTTTCCACATAATGTCTACATAAAAACTTCCAGTATTTATATCTACTAAGAATGGTGTCTACCTTCTACCCCCAACCCATTGTAATCCATTCTGAGTTTAAAATATTATTAAACTTTATTTTCAAATTCTGAATAGTAAAAGAGTAGGTAAAAATCATCTCAAGAAACTTTATATTTATAAACTTTATTTTTAAAACATTAGGTTAACTTCAATTATTTGACTTGTCCTTTGGCCTGTTTTCCTTGGGTCGAGATCCCTGGATTTTTTGCCCTGTTTTGCTCCACACCAGCACCCTCCCATTCATACCTGCAAGTGAAAAGTGCCTCCGCTTGACACCTTATACAGTACCTACCTTCCCAGTAGGATTTCTAGGGAATTCTTATTATTCTGGGGAGGAAAAAGAAAGGAAAGAAGAAATAAAACAAATCTTTGCAAACAGAGTAGAAGAAAAATAGCAATTTTTAAAACTTTAGAGTCAGTAACCTGATATTCCGTGCAAAACAGTTCTATTCTCTCTCTGTCAAATTTACAGTCTTCTAGATAAGTGCTAGAAGGAAAAAAAAAAGCCAAAGTTTAGTCTCAATTTTTAAAACTGAAATTGAAATCATAAGGGTAGTATTTGAAAATAAATGGATATTTAAATAAATCCTGTACCTTAGAGTTGATTTGTCAGCTCGATGCTTTCCTGCCTCCAGTATGTAAGTTGAAGCAGCTGCATGACAATGTTTTAAAACCACTGGGTCGATGTGTTTCAAGTCTGGGTGATCTAAAATAAATTAATTGCCAGTAATGCCTGTGATAACAATTCTTTATAGTCATGTTCCTAGAAAGGATATTTTAATTTGGGTAAAAATCCCTTTTTAATAAGATAACAAAAATAATTCAAATATAAAGACTGTCAATTATAAGTAAATTAGATGAGTAATAAGGTCAATTGCAAAACAATAAAGAGAATATATCAATAATTATGTTATCTGGTTTCAATTAACTTATTTTGTCAACGTTTTTGCTATTTTAAAAAACCATGATAGCTTCAAAGGAACAAAAAATAATACAATGGTCATTGAAACACTGGGTGGAGTAAATTCAAAGGAAAAACAAGAAGATAAATATTTTACATAGTGTAAATTTTAGAATGAATAAACTTTCATTCTAAAAATGATGCATTTTAGGGTAACAGGCTCCGTGGTATAAATACATAAAGGAGGTGAAAAGGAGGGCAGGAATTCAGAATATACAACATAAATTTCAAAATTACATCAGAATTCTCAGGGTTTAACTTTTTTTTTTTTTTTTTAGATCAACCCAGGTGGTGGTTGTAACTATTTTCGTTTGAAGAACTTCCACTTTCATACTTTTTGTACAAGTGTTTATTTCATGAAACCACAGGAAAAAATTGAATTGTTGTGATATTTATATTTAAGAAAACCATCTATAAGCGTTCTGTCTTAAAATATGTCTTCAATCCATACTGACAGTGCACTCCGCAATCACTGACCGGATTGCTTGACACTAGCTTCCTGAGAACTGGTACGGAACAAAGTTATGCAACATATTTTAAGGTTCTAGGTGTAGAACCTATTTAAAACACAACGAACTAGAGTGTGTGAGTGATCACAGAGCTTGAGGTACTCTCTAAGTTGGCAAATGTCAACACTGTTTGACCTACTAATTACTTCGGAAACACACCCCTTTAAACGTTTGCCAGCCTAGCCCTGGAAGCTTGAATTGCAGGGAGCTCCCCAGATGAAGTCCAAGTGTCAAAACAGCCGCAGCCTCAGACAAGGCTAAAAACCTTAGCAGTTTAGGCCACAAACAAGACTTGAACACGAGCTTTACAAAGGAACAAAGAGACTGGGAGGGAAACCAGGCCAGGAACGTGTAGCTGGCTATGTGCAGGTGCCAAGTGGGGCCAGAACAATGCTCAGGGTCCGCGCTGGGTCCCGGCAGAGTCACCTCCCCACACTCCGTCCGGAGCGAAGGGCAAAGCCCGGAGACTTCCTCTTCCCGGGGCTTTGCCCCTCGCTCTCCGTCTCGCTCCTCTTCTCCGAGCGCCCCTCCACCCCGGCCGATCCAGCTCCGAGCCGAGCGGCTTACCTAACACGGCCTCGTCCGCCTGGGCGTCCAGCAGGCTCTGGAAAGCCGCCCGGAGGAGAAGCGTGAAGGCGTTGGAGTCGAAGGAGCCAGGATCGGCCAGCATCTGGAAGCCTTTCTGCACAGACTCCGAGAGCTCCATTGTGCGCGCGCCGTGACCTTCGACACGCGCACCACGTGACACGCGCCGCGCGCTCAGCTGATGCGGCCGCGCGCGCACGCGGCTCCGGGCGGTGGCAGAGGCGGGGGCGCGGGCTGCGGGACCTCCCGGCCCGGGGCCTCCCCGCCAGCCTCCCCGCCGGCGCAGCGCCCCGGCGTCCCCGGCCGCCCACCCGCCGCCGCCGCCGCCGCCTCTTCCGTCCAGCCCTTCCTTCTGCGCAGGCCGCCGGGGTCGCCGAACCCGGGCGAGAGGGGCGGCCCTGGGCGCTTTGTGGACGCGCCCGGCGCTGTCGCCTCCCCTCGGCGCTCACCTAGGAGAGTCACCAGCTCAGTTCCCGAGAGACCCCTGGGGAGAAGGCGGGGGCGGGGGTGAAGGAGTCTCGGTCTCCCTCCTCCCGGCAAACTGCGTCCTCCCTCCCTGCGCCTCGCTCACCGCGAAATCCTGGGGGAAGCTTTGATCTAAAAGCCCTGGGTATTGTTTTTGTGATTTTTTTTTTAACTCGCCAGCTTAACCCCGCAGCACTGCCCTTTTATGAGTGACTCTGTAAGACGTCGAATTACACAATTCTTGCTTATTTTTGCCTTTTGTCATTTCTGGAATACGGCAGTAGATTCCTTTCTGCAAAGGGTGTGTGTGTATACACGTATACATGTAAATATAGTGCGTGTGTGCACGTACTATTCTCCAACAATTGGGAGTGTTATAAATTATTCATGAGCATATTTGACAGGATTATTTTAAATGTTCTGTTCCGCTGCAAATACCTTTCAAAAGCGAACTGCGATACAAATTTTGCACTACTGTACTCACTACACCTGTGGGTCCAGTTTTACTCAATAGAATCTTCATACATATACTAGGAAGATGTCTTAATAAAATACAGTTAGGAATAGCAAAAATCTTTACTGGAAGTGAAATACTATTTTGAATGTCCATAACATCCAAATTCTGTAAAGAGTCAAATAATGTATAGAGTTGAACTTCCCCTCTATTTCTGTAAACTTGGTTTAGAGAACAAGAGTGATTCTTTAAAAAAAAAATCGCAAAGTAGACGGCATTTTTTTTAAATCAAAAGAACTTGAAAAGCAAATAATGCAACCTCTTGATGGAGGGAAGGGATACAGAACAGGAAAGGTGTTTTGGTTTTCAGGAGCGATTATTTGCAAAGTTATACTCAACGTGAAACATCCTTTCTTTTGGCATAATTTAAGTGCCTATTTGAAAAAAATAATGAATAATCAACGGTTAACCTTGCAACAACACATAAAGGGTGCCTCATTTTATAACAGTATGCGAATGGAATAATTTAGCATCAGTAGCAGGTTGAATAACTCTTCTCAATCCTCCTTTGAAAGCTTTGAAAGGCACGTGCACTGGCTCTTCATTCTTCACTCGGTGATAACATAGTAGCAGTGAAGGGTTTAAAAGTCTCTCTAGGGTCTTTCTGAAACAAATACCTATTAATCATATTCATCTTTTCCTCCCATCTCATTTTCTTTCTAATTTTTTTCTCATCAGCAGTAAAATGTCAGTTGAAGAGTTTCAAGATATCTGATTTACTCAGGGAATATTTTACACGGCAGAGTTGTGTAAATGTTCGACAATAGTAACGCCACCTGAGCTCATTATGATTATTACACATATTTTTATGATCTGGTGTAACATTGTTAATATCCTAATAGAATTTTGGATGACAACTCTCATCGTAATTTAGTGTCAAAAAGCATTAATGCATGAACATAGATTTTAAAATGTTATTTTAAAAAAGGAAAGTAAGCCAAATTGGGTTGTGAGTTTATGGGCATAAAAGTTAGGAAATTCACAAGGACTGTTTCCATAATAGTTGTCGTGCTACTCTGTTGCCCATTTAAGTAAGTACTTTCATAGGATGGTTTGTCCTCTTCTGCCTAAGTACAGTCATGTGTTAGGCCCAAGTGATAGGTACGTTTTCAGCTTCCACAAAAAAATTTAACCATAATGTTTTCTGATTCTAGAAAAAGTTAATTTTCCTTCAACCGGCACTTTATTTCAACTCCTTTGGAGGAGGTACAGGAGTTAATATTTGTTTAAATGTAGAGCATGGGTGGCTTTGACAAGCCACTGAAACACATAGAAGTATGATCATTAAAAGGAATGATTACCCAGATGTAGACTTGTTTGCAGCTATAAAATAAATGCATTTTATATTTTAAAAACTATATATGAACATCTTATGAAAGTGTGAAAAGTAAAATGTAAAGTTTTGTTTTAATCACTGAAAACAGCATTGGAGCTTTCATTAAACTTTAAAAAATTCTACAGCCTCAAAGCCAATAGACTAAATTTGGTCTCAAGTACCTTTTAAAAGAACAATTATGTGCGGCTGAAATTAGCAAAATAGATATGCAAAACATCTTTATGTTACTAATACATCTTGCCTTCTAAACTGCAAATATTAAGGTAAACAATGCTGATACATTTGTTTTTCTTTTTGAGAATCTAGAAATTATTTGAAGAACTGGAAAGTTAAACAATGTTTTAGCGTTTCAAAATACATTGTATCTTTGAACTGGTTAATTTTTTTTAGAAGCCAACTTAATATTGGCCCCTCTATTGTGATTACAATTAAAATGGGCTGGAGCTTTTATATGTGATCAACTTTTCTCACAGGCCTCATTGCTACATTTGTTAGTTTCATGAATTAAAACATTTTCTTTTGGATTGCATAAGTACTTTTGCCTTTGTGCAAAGAACGCTGAAGGAGGATATTTCTTTAGATTGAGGAGTTCATTGAATATCCATGGGGAGAAAAAAATTTAGATATATTTAAGTGCCAATAAGACATTTAAAAGTTTTAATTGACATATGTGTTCTGGTGGGGATCCAGTTGACAGTTAAAAACACTTAAAAACTATCTATACATAAGAAACTATCCTCTTTCTGTCCCCTAATACTGATTCTTTGATGGCTAGTTGTCTTAAAACCCTGAGATAATTATTAATGAAAATAGAATTTACTGTTTTTAACCACAAATGAACAGTTGAAAGGAGTATTTAACTTAGTTATATGGCATTTGAGAGTATAGATCAAAAACCATTTCAGTGAAGTTTATAAAAACTAGCTACATACTTTTATTAAATATTTTAACTTGGAAAGTCATAGATTGGGAGTTGGAATATGAATGGTCAAGTTTTTGCACACTCATGATCACACAGCTCAGCATTAACGCATGAACATAGATTTTAAAATGTTATTTAAATATAAATTTCACCTTATATCACCTATGTTGTCAAACACCAAACCAAGTATTCAGAGGTGACAGCAAAACTTTTTAAAACTAAACATATAATCAAATCCCTTAATTTCTAAATGGTCATTGCTATAATAATACAGGCAAATATAACCTCTTCTCTCACATAGTTTAGCCTAATTTGTATGTGTGAATTTTACAATAAAACTTTAATGTCAATGAAATTAGTGCCTTAATATGTGAGGAAAAGTAAAATGCTAGTTAAAGAAACTAGAACCACAGGAATAAAAATCACTGATACAATGTTCTCTAGAACACTTACAGAATTCATGCTTATAGTTTTGCACAACTGTTTTGAACTGTTTTCCCTAAAACTTTATTGAAAACATTTTAGATTACTGGTATATCTAAGTCATATTTTCATCATTTAATGCCATTGCTAAGTTTTCATTTTTCATATAATTGTATCAGGGAGATATGAAATATAAAACATCAAAATATAACAATAAGAAAAAATATGTTAAATCTAAGTTTTCAAAAGTCAAATTATCATGCTATTAAGAAATTGAGTTTCTTATAAAGATATATCTCAAAGCACTTCCAGAAATTAGAAAACGATATTTTTGTTAAACTTTGCAAACAGGAAATTCTACAGTTAAGATCTTGGCAATTTCAGAAGTGAAATTTGGGAGCTATCATTACTGGTGCCATGCCATGATTTTGTTAGCTACTTGAGTCAGAATAAGATAATTACAAAATTAAAGGTAACTTAAGAATCAAATGATCATTTTAAATATCACATCTCTAACCAGTCTATACTTTTTAAAAATAAATTGTGCATACTAGAAAAGTCATGTCTACCTCTTCAGTGTAACATATTAAAACTTATTTTAGGAAGTTTGATCTCTTATTTTTAAGCAATTAATATAACACGGGAAAATCTGAGTTGTACAGAACCACATTGTGAAGTCTTCATCTAAGAAGAAATGAGAAGTTGATTTGTAAAAAGGAAATGAAAAAAAAAAACAAATATAATTTGGCAAAAGATGAAGGCAATTTTAATTTAAATGCAAGGAAATTAGAAAGAAATAAAAGAAAGCAATCATACTCCATATAATATCTAATGAGGAAAAAAAAGTTGAATTATCAGTCTTAGAATTTCTCTACATAGAACCAAATAAAAAAACAATCATTTAAAAAACTCAGTAATGATTTAAATGATTTCAATTCAATTGTCTTTTGTATGAATTATAAAAATAAGTTTACTCCCTATGTCATATAATTTATGTCTTTTTCACCAGTTAATTGATACAAAAATTAGGAGCTGGCCAATTATCTAATAAATTCTGTCAAATAGACAATTTAGATAATAAGCACAGTTATTCCCTCAACAGCAGGTTGATTTTTTTTCTCTCTCTACTTAAATTATAAAGATCGCCACTTGGTTTCCTGTGTTGTTGATCTGGTATCAGCCAGAATTGTCCATGCTTAGCTGTAGGAAGGTAAAAGTGAAGCATAGACATGAAGAAAGTTTACTCTGATGAATATATGTAACTGTCCCATATGGCATACAGACTGTCCTTTAAATTATTTGTATATTTTTAAAATGAAAGTGAGAGAGGAAGGAAGGAAAAGACAGAAAGAGAGGAAGGAAAGAGGAAAAGGAAGGGGAAAGCAGGCAGGCAGGTTTTTTCCCTCCATGAGGAGATAAATCACAAAAAGCTTATTTACTGTTATTTTCTCTGACACAATCCATTACAGCAAGATTCTTTTAGCTGCACTGACTTCAGTTGAGCTTCACAGTAACCCTTGAAATAGACTGGAAGATCATCTGTCATGTCCAGAATCTAATCAGTTTTAAGACGTCTTACATTAAGACAACAAATGGCAGAGGATATCTAACAGATTCTCTTCCTTTTTTGGTTCTGTATTTTGAATTTCTAGTTTAGCACTAATTTCTCATACCCTCAGTAATTGGAATCTAGGCCAGTTTCATAATTTCCAGCAAAAAGTTGAACAAATGGGCCTAAGCTATGGACTATTACTGTTGAAAGTCAGTATTTTTTTAAAGTTTGTATTTTGAGAGCATGCTTTTTACATATTAAAATTTGAAATGTAAGTAATACACAAATATCTATATTTATTTTAAGGGAATGTAATTTTACAAAGAAAAATAGAAAAAATAAAAGGAATATTTTATAGATTAAAATTCAGGTAACAGTTATTTGTACTTGCTTATAATCTAAATAACTTGACCATATTCATTTACCAAATGAAGCATCTTAGAATGGAAGTTTTGGGTATAAAAGGGATGGTTTGCATAAATATACTATTAACACTGAAGGAGACTATACAGCTAAATATACTTCTAACACATTTAAAGTAAACATTTAAACCAAAATTAATATTTTTAAAGTGCTTACCTGGCAAAGGAAGGCCTAGGTAAAGGTGTCTCAATATTTTGAAATATGTATAATATTTAGAATAATACTGGTTAAGGATTTAACATTTTAATTATGTTTGTTATAAATGTTGTATTCAACAGAATACTTCTTTTATTCCCCTTGTCAAAATAAAATGTTGAGGCAATTTTATGGATAATTCAGTCTAAAAATCCAACTTAAAAAACTTTGGTAGAATAATCGTGAAATTTTTCACATTTGTTACATAGAATTATTCAGAAAATATTTTGAATTGTTTCTACACAACTGATTTTTACATTATGATGTATCTTCAGAAAATAATTTTACAGACTTTGGAGAAAACAAGCACCTAAAAAATAGATTAAACTTTTCCATTCCATTGCTTCCCATAGACTCGGTTTTTTTTAAACTGTTGCTTGATTGTTTTATTAAAGTTAAAACATAGAAATCAGTCTTCTAACTCTTTCCAGTGTTATTTTCAAAATTAGATTTCCTTCTGCAAGCATTTTAATCTGTATTTTGTGAAAGCAGGTAGAGGGATAGGTTTTATAAAATATTTTTAATGTAGTAAAATACCAAGAAAATAATAACTAGTAACAGGTGAAAGGGAGAATTGTATTTATGTAGTCAATTTAGTCCATGTAATTAGAAACTTGGACCTGAGTTACTAGTATCTGGGTAATTACTCTACTTTCTACTTTTTGTTTAATGCTAAAGGAAACAGGCCTGGATCATTTAGAGCAATAGGATTCTAAATCAAAATTAATCAGATAATTGGCAACTTTTATTTGACTTTCAGTGCTCTATAAATTACAGACCAAAAAATGAGTTTAGTAAATAATAATAATGTAGATGGAAATATGTGGGCAAATGTGGCCCAGAAAACTCTGAATTTTCAAATGCTTTTCTTAAAATTTAAAAGTGACAGAAAATTTTAAATGCGGCTCAACCATAATATATGGGAGAGTAGTTGACAGAGATATAAACAAACTTTTGCTTTTGATTAAGTAATAATTTAATTAAAATATGAATTGAAATGAAGAATAGTTTTATAAGACCAAGAGTATCAATAAGGCATATACAAGCTAGTGCAACCTCTTTAGAAAACAGTGTGGCTATTTCTGAAAGAACTAGAAATTGACCTTTCTTATGACCCAGCAATCCTAGTGGGAATATTCCCAGAGGAACTCAAATCATTCTACAAAAAGATACCTACACTCACATGTTTATTGCAGCACTATTCACAATAGCAAAAACATGGAACCAACCATACTGCCCATCAAAACTAGACTAGATTAAAAAAATATACATAAACAGAATGGAATATGCAGCCATAAAGAAGGACAAACAAATGGACTTTGCAGCAACTTGGATTTAGAGTCTATCATACTTAGTGATCTATCACAGAAAGAAAGAACGCAGTACCATATGTTTTCACTCATAAGTGGATCTTGAACAATTATCATAATATTATAAGAAAGGGATTGGCAGTAGTGGGAAATTGCCAAGGGCGCGCGCGGGGTGGGGGGTGCTGTTGGCAGTTGAGTGAAACTGCCAGGGGAGGTAGGGGCACACCTCATCAATAAGGGTGCCTGCATAATGAACGTTGGTATACCAACCCTGATTTGTACCCCACATCTTTAAAATAAAAAATGTTAAAAAAGAAAAAATCAATAAAGACATACACATTCTGTTTTATAAATTTCTATAGACAATATGCACTCTTTTTTAGCAACGTATACTACTGACCACATGCAGAAGACTGAAATAGTACTCCTACCTATCACCATACACAAAAATTAACTCTAAATGGATCAAAGACCTAAACATAAAACCTCAAACTATAAGAATCTTAGAAAATGCAGGAGACATCCTTATGAAAATTGGAACTGGCACCCAATTCCTATTCAGAACCCTAAAGGTCAATACCTTAAGAAATAAGATAGTGAATTGCTTGAGCCCGCGGGTTCGAGACCCGCCTGGGCAGGCGAGACCTCATCTCTACAATAAATCAAAAAATCAGCCGGGCGTGGTAGCGCATGCCTGTAATTCTGGCTACTTGGAAAGCTGAGGCGGAAGGATCGCCGGAACCTAGCAGGTCGAGGCTGTGGTGGCTGGGAGCGGCCACTGCACTCCAGTCTGGGCGACAGAGTGAGACTCCAACTCAAAAAAGAAAAAGAAAGAAGATAGACAAGTGCGACCTCATCAAGCTAACGAGCTTCTGCAAACCAAAAGAAACCATCAAGAGAGCAGGGAGACAGCCCACAGAATGGGAAAAAATATTTGCCAACTGTGTATCTGACAAAGGCCTAACATCTAGGGTCTACAAGGAACTCAAATGCACTGAAAGGAAAAAAACAAACAGCCCCATTAAAAAGTGGGCAAAAGACATGAATAGACACTTCTCAAAAGAAGATATATGGGCAGCCAACAGACACATGAAAAAGTGCTCAGCCTCACTCATCATCAGAGAAATGCAAATCAAAACCACATTGAGATACCACCGAACCCCAGTAAGAATGGCCATCATTCATAAACAACAAGAGATGCTGGCGAGGATGCCGAGAAAAAGGAACGTTTCTATACTGCTGGTGGGACTGCAAACTAGAGCAACCTCTCTGGAAGGCAGCGTGGTGATTTCTGAAAGAACTAGAAACTGACCTTCCATATGACCCAGCAATTCCTCTATTGGGAATATTCCTGGAGGAACACAAATCATCCTACAAAAAAGATATCTGCACACATGTGTTTGTTGCATCTGTATTTGCAATAGCAAAAACATGGAACTAACCATGTTGCCCATCAAAACTGAACTGGATAAAAAATGTGGTACATATACACAATGGAATAGTTATGCAGCCATAAGAAAGACAAACATATGGACTTCGCAGCAACTTGGATGAATTTGGAGTCGATCATACTCGGTGATCTATCACAGAAACAAAGAACAGAGTACCATATATTCTCACTCATAAGCGGACCTTGGACAATTAAAATACTATAAGAAAGAGATTGGTGGTAGTGGGAAACTGTTAGGGGAGGGGGGCAGGATTGGCAGTTAAGGGAAACTGCTAGGGGAGGGAGGGGCATACCTCATTAACAAGTGTCTCTGCATAATCAACGTTTGTATACCTAACCCTGAATTGTACCCCACATCTTTATAATAAAAAAAATTTAAACAAACCGAAAAACAATGTATACTAGAAGTAGTGGAAAATATTGATTTTGTATGTATCAATTATAATAGGAGAAAAATATTCTTACATATATGCTTTTGTATTGTTTTGAAGTTTGCCTTATTTTTGTGACAAGGTAGACATAAATACAAATATAAAATACTTATATATTTAAGATGTTTCAACCAATGACTGAAGTGTTTATAGAAATTTTAAAAAGCATTTTCAAACTAATACCTTTAAATCAATTTTAATTTCATTTTGCTTTTATTCTCTGTTTCTAAAAGTTACTATAATCAGCATTTGTCTGTTTGTAGAAGCTATGATATTCCATGATGACTAATATTCAAATTGAGTCATAATGATAGTCTGTTATATTAAAGTCAAGAGTGACTATAGAAGAGTATTCATTTTGCAAGCAAACATCCTGCCATGGGGGGGAAGATATGCCATAAAATAACAGACATAAATTTTTAGCAAAGCTTTAAGCATCTGTCCTTTGCCATAAATGGTATAAAGACAATCTAATTGTGTTTGCCCAAGTCTTTTCTCTTAGCTTTTGTTTATTTTATTAAGATTTTAGAAAAGTGTAAGGATAAAAACTTAGATTTGAACATATTTGATATGATTCCTAAGTTTTTTTTAAAACTTTACGTAGAAATATCAGAATCTCATAGTTAATATGTTAAACAAAAATTTCAGCTGAATAAAGTAATGAATACTGTTTTGTGTATTGTAATAATATCGTACCATTCTTTGAATAAAAGTAATCTCTCTTTTTTCTCTAAGATATCTGAATAATTATATTAATAATTATTTTGGAAAATATAAGAGTTTAAGTTGCTATTTAAGCATTAGAGTTTATCTTTAGTTTCAAGTGCAATGTTAATTTTTCTTTTCTTTTTTCTTTTGGAGTCTCGCTCTGTCACCCAGGCTGGAGACTTATTTGTAATAAGACTTATTGAAAAGTAATACCAAAAAAAATTTTTGAAGGGTCTTTATCCAGAGATATATTCTATTTTTTAATAGGGAGATTTTCATAACTTTGCTTAACAAGTTAATTTTTATATTAACAACTGTAAGGATTATGATAAAGTTGTATAAATAAGTTACAGTGCCTTCTTGAAGTATTCTGAAATTCATAGGATTTATAATATGGGTTATAAAAAATGAAGTTGTTACGCCTCTGCTTTTTTACTTTGCTGTTTTTATAAAGAGTTCTTTCATTAGTCCAATGCCCGGTACGTAATAGATAGTCAAGAATATTTGTCGAATGAATGAAAGCAGTATAGTGCATGGAGTAAAGGAAGCTGAGCTTACACCCCTTATCCCACCTGCTTCCAGTTCTATGACCTTAGACAAATGATTTATTTTCTTTAAGTCTCATTTTCCTCAAATGTACAGTGGAAATAATAATGGCATCTCTTTCTCTTAGCTCTTGAAAAGTACTCAGCGCTAAGACACATGCACTATGCATACAGTGATAACCAAATAATGTAATTCTAGAATTGTGAATTTTGTTTTTACTGGTGTAAGGTTTTTTAAAATTCAAATTTACAGCTGTTATGCATGTGATATAATTATTTGAGGACCCCAAGCACATAAGCCCTTATTTAGAAAGTGAAAATAAAAACCTTCTGGGCAGCCTGGCACTTCACTTTCATCAGAACTCTAAAGTGAATCTTGCAGAGTTCTTATAATAAACAGTCATATGATACCCTCAGGAGTCTTGATGACAAAAATTATCTCACTCCCTCAAGTCTTCACCAACCCTCCCTCCACCCAGGAATTTCAGAGTCTACCAATGTCCATTATGGTTGGTCTACCTATAAACACCTACCTCTCAAGAAGGCCTAGAGAGCCCTTCCATTTCCTTTCTTTTCACTGGTTCTTACTTACTTATTCTTGAATCATTTCCTTTGGTAAGCAGCTCTTTAGAAAATCTCAGGGAGTTAAATAAAGATGACTTTATATTCTCCTCTGGAATGTTCCTCATCTGGTTTCACAGAGTTGTGGTCTCATGCTCTAGCCTGAGTGATCCATAACTCTGGTCTTCTTGATTCTTCTTGAAGCATCTTCTTCAAAGAACCACCTGCTCCATAAGGCATTGAGAAAACTGAACAAATTTTAAAAAACAGTGAGAACCCTCACTTCCCACAGAATGAAGGACACACGATTTGAAATGCAGAGGTTTAAACTCTACGACTCAAAAAATTGAACAGTTCAATGAGCTTTGGCAAATATATGCAGTTATATGCATATGTAGGTATAACCTACACTCACGATATAGAGTTTCACCATAATCCCAACAAATTTCTGTATCCCGCTTTGCAGTCATTATACCTGCCCCAATCCTGATCCCAGGAAACAACTAATCCGCTTTGGCTCACTATTATTTTTGCCTTTTCCAGAACATCATACAAATGGAATCATGCAGCATGTAGTCTTTTGTGTCTGGTTGCCTTCTTTTCCTTCTTTTCTCTCTTTCTTTCTTGGTAGGTCCTCTGTCACGCAGGCTGGAGTGCAGTGGCACAATCATAGCTCACTTCAGCCTCAACCTCCCAGTCTCAAGGATCTTTTGGCCTCAGCCTACCAAAGCACTGAGATTACAGGCATGAGCCACTGTACCTGACCACTTGTGTCTGGTTTCTTTTAGTCGGCATAACATTTTTGAGATTCACTTATGTTGATATATCAGCAGTTCATTTCTGCTTATTGCTGAAGAGTATTCCATTATATGAATATACTAGTTTGTTTCTCCATTCACCAGTTGATGAACATATGAATTGTTTCCAGTTTTTTGATGATTATGAATAAAGCCTTTATAAAGATTTATGTGCTGGTTTTGTGGTAGACATATGTTTTTATTTCTCTTGAATAAATTCCACGGTGTGGGATTCCAGGATTACATGCGGTATAGATGTTTAACTTTAGAAGAAGCTGTCAAACTATTTTCCACAGTAGCTATATCGTGTTGCATTCTCACCAACATTGTATGGGAGTTTCAGTTGCTTCACATTCTCTTCTATATGTGGTATTATCAGTTATTTTTGTTTTAGACATTCTAATAGGTAGAGAGTGGTATATTGTTGTGGTTTCAATGTACATTCCCCTAATGACTAATATGTTGAGCATTTTTTATGTGCCTATTTCCCATCCATATGTCTTTATTAGAGAAGTGTCTATTCAAATATTTTGCCCCATTTATAGGGTTGTTTGTTTTCTTATTGAGTTTTGAGAGTCTTTTATGTATTTTTAGATACTTGTCATTTGTCAGATATGTTTTTGCAAATATTTTTGTAGATATTGCATGGAATGTCTTTTCATTTTTTAAGTGTCTCTCAAAGAGCAGATATTTTAATCTTAAGTCCAATTTTTTCTTTTATGAATCAAACTTTTGGTATTATATCTTTAAAAAAGTATCCTTTAACCAAGGTCACAAAGATTTTCTCCTATGTTTTCTTCTAGAAGTTTTGTGTTTTAGATATTACATTTAGACTTATAATCCATTTTGAGTCCATCGTTATATATGGTATGAGATATTAAGTTGTGTTTACATATAAATATTCGATTATGTTACTATATTTTTTGAAAAGATTATCTAATCTCCATTGAATTACCTTTGCACTTTTGTCAAAATTCAATTAACCATATATGTGTAGGTCTATTTCTGAATCTTCTGTTCTTTTTCATTGACCTATGTGACTACCCTTTTGCCAATGCCACACAATCTTGATTACTGTAGGTTGATAGTAAGTCTTAAAATTAGGTAGTGTGAGTCTTCTTTGTTCTTTTTCAAAGTTGTTTTGACAATTCAATTTTGTTTGATTTTTTTCCATAAAAAATTTAGAATCAGCTTGTTTATTCCTAATTTTAAAAAGTGTATTGGGATTTTGATTGGCATAACATTTAATCTATAGTTCAATTTGGAGGGGAAATGACAATATTTAGTCTTCCAATCTATGAACGTGGTATATTTCTACTTTTACTTACATTGCCTTTGAATTCTCTCATCAATGTCTTATAACTGATCATTCAGATCTCATACATATTTTGATTGATTTATACCTAAATGCTTTATGCTTTTTGGTGCCATTTGAAATTATACTTCAACATTTCTCATTTTAAGTTTCTTCATTGAATATATATAAACATACTATTTATTTGTATATTGACCTTATACTCTATTCCCTGCTAAAACTCACTTATTAGTTCTAGCAGGCTTTTTTGTAGCCTCTTAGGGAATTTCTGTGTAGACAATCATGTCTTCTGTGAATAGATAGTTTTATTTCTTCCTTTCTAGTCTGTATGTCTTTTATTTATTTTTCATGCCTTATTGCACTGGCTACAACCTCCAGTATCATGTTGAATAGGAATGGTTAAAGTAAACATCCTTGCTTTGTTCTTCATCTTCAGGGAATGCATTTGGTCTTTCACTAAGGATTATGTCAATTGTAGGGTTTTTATGGATGCCATTTCTTAGGTTAAGCAACACAAGAACATTTCTTATATTTCTAGTTTGCTGGGAATTATTTTTCTTTAAATCATGAATAAATGTTAAATGTCGACAAAGCTCTTTTCTGTGTTGAGATGACCACACATTTGTTGGTATGGTGAATTACACTGATTGATTTTTAAATTTTGACACTAACTTGTATTCCCAGGTAAAGCCCACTTAATCTTACTATTTTTATATATTGCTAGGTGTAATTTGCTATTATTTTGTTGAAAATTTGTGTGTGTGTGTGTGTGTGCGTGTGTGTGTGTGTGTGTGTGTGTGTGTGTGTGTGTGTATGAGAGAGAGAGAGAAAGAGAGATTGGTCTGTAGTTTTCTTCTCATGTTTTTGCTTTGCTATCAGAATAATGCTGATTTCCCTCCTCTTATATTTTATGGAAGAGTTTGTGTGTTTTGGTATTTTTTCTATAAATATTTAGTAGAATTCACCAGGGAAGTCATATGGGCTTATATTTTTCTCTGTTTTAAGGTCTTTAGCTATAGATTTATTTTTGAAGTGGATATAGTACAACTCAGATTATCTGTTTTTTTCTTGAGAGAACTACCACTTGTCTTTTTATCTCTTTAGCAGTGTCATTCAAAGAGAAAGAGATTTTATACTAGTCATAGTACTTAATACAATACACAAAACAAACAATTTTAAGCAGCACAGTACAGTAAAACAGTAGTGTTTCAGGAATATGAGTAGGATTTACACAGAATCAAAGAAGTCTGGAATAAAAGAGACTATCTAGCAGATGGGGTCAGGGCAGAGGTTGTGGCAGCAAAAAAAGAGGAAGGTGTACACTTGGAAGTCACTTAAAAGAAGACATTTACAGGACTTCATAACTGTCCGGAAGATGATAAAGATGTAGGGGAATATTCAACAACGAAAGTAAAATTTTCTTTGGAAAGATGAGAAGAATGACTTGTATGTCTTGTACTGCAAGGCACAGGTAGCCGAATGGAAAAGGTAGCCTTTGTAGGAGTCAAGATCATGCTTCATCTCAGGATACATTGTTAAGTGAGTTGCTATGGAAATTGTTCTCGAAAATAGTATTAGAAGAAATAACACTAAAAGGGATTCCTAAATGAGTGAAGCCAGGTGCCCCAGAAGGAAAGGAGAATCGAGTAGGATTGACATATGAAATACAGAGTGCCTAGTTAAATCAGAATTTCCAATGATAAATGAATGATTTTTAAATAAGAATGTCCTAAATATTGCATTTACATACTTATATTAAAATTAATTCATTGTTTATCTTAAATTCAAATTTAGCTGTATATTTTTATTGCTAATTCTGGCAACTCTGGGATCTGAAAACTGTGATTTCCTTGTGGATGTTGGTCCCATGGGTCTCAAAGAAAGAGAAAGCATTATGAGAGAAGATTACAACAATTTTAGAGGAATCCAAAAATTTCAAGTGGTCAATGACTGAAAAAAAATCACATTATTCAAATTGTATATCTGTTTTCAAGTTTGGGTTCATAAATACTGTTAACCACATTTTAATTTCTCTCTGAATAATATTAAAAGTCATTTATAACCAAGGAAACTGACATACTTAACATAGCATTAAAATATTTTTCAAGAAAATTAAATGTAATTTTTTTTAAAAAAGCAAATCATAATAATAATCTTATCAAAAGAAGATAATTTGAAAAATAGAGGGAAATAACATAAAACTGGCATTTAAGGCTTTACATTAATTTGCTTCATGAGGTAAAAAGTATTACAAACTACATACTAGGTACTATAAGCTTTGCCTTGAAATCTATGTCCTCACAACAACTCTCCTAGGTAAGTACTATTATACCTTTTTCCACAAATGAGTAAACAGGCTAAGTGGGCTTTCTACTCTTATTTGAAGTGATGTAGTATGGTGACGTATTGAACCAGCTTAGCTGAGCTGGAATTTTGTTTGTTTCCTGGGATCCCCTGACTTACACAGTTCCTGTTTAAAGTTGGCCACAAGAGCTAGCTATCTGTGAACGATTTGAAATGTGGAAGTGAAGCAGCAGTCAATGCACTCAAAGCATGGTTGCTAGTCCCCTGGCCCACCCTCTTGGCTTTGGCAGCAGCTGGATTCACAGGTCCCTTAGCTCCCACCCATCTTTTCATTCAGGTGCTCTGACTCCTGGACCAGGTTGGATGCAATGAGCGACAGTATAAAGCCACCACCTTGTGCTACTGCAAGTAGGTGTACTTGCTTTCTATCACTTCGTGTCTAGCATTCCTGGCCAACAACCTGCCCTCTGGTTGAGGCAACAATGAACCCTGTATAGGTTTCTGTCTGTTTCCAGGTTAGGTTTATCTGATCCTCCAACTACCCTCTCCTTTGTAGACCTTTACTATCCTATCTCCTACAATCATGCAAAGTCTCATTCCTATAATGAAGCCTTTATTCCATATTGCGCCTAGTAATTCTACTTCCCTGATTGAACTATTGATTTATACATATAGCAAGCAAATTGCTGAGTAGCTTCTCAAGCCCAAGTTTGTCTGGCTCCAAGGCTCATGTCAGTCTTCCTCTTACACTGAAGAAAATCAATTAAGATTTATATTGTTCTGTTTGGATGACACTCGTTATTAAGCCTGACTTACTGTTATAAATGGTGTAATTACTTAGTTGTTATCTTGCTGTAATTGGCAGGTTTCATAGCAGTTTGAACCTTTTTTTGTTTCCTAACATATGCTATCTTGAATTTCAGTCATTGTGTATATGTCATCTCTCACACTGAAAAAGTTTTTCAAGGACCAAACAAAACTTTGAGTTTTATTCTCAGCAGCTTCTACCACAGTCTTTTTCAAATAGTTGGTGCTCAATAAATGTTTGTTACTTTTAATTTGAGTAGCTCAGTTCCTCAAAAATATGGAGAATAGTCGCACATTAGAGTATAAACTTACATTTGGGGACACTAAGCTATGTCATAATATGTGGAAGAGATATTGCAGTTGATATATATAGAAAGATCAAACATTTTAAACAGGAATTAAAACACTGTTCAAAAGTTTGAATGTTTTCTTTTTCTTTTTTTGAGTTGAGATCTCACTCTTTTGCCCAAGATGAAGTGAAGTGGCACCATCATGGCTCACTGCAGTCTCAACCGCCTAGGCTCAGGTGATCCTTCCATCTCAGTCTCTTCAGTAGCTGGGACTACAGATGTGCACTACCACACCTGGCTATTTATTTATTCATTTATATTTTTTAAGGTCTATCTGTGTTGCCCAGGCTGGTCTCAAACTCTTGGACTCAAACAATCCTCCTGCCACAGCTTCCCAAAGTAGGTGTGAGTCACCACAGCCAGTAAGGTTGGAATGTTCTCGTTATAAGCTGAGGCTAAACTTTATAATGAAAGACAAACTCTTGCCCTCCCTTGGACTAAAAGATGCCTGTCCAATTAATGCATTCATCAGTTTTCTTAGTCCTTAGAAAAATACTCTGATTTATTCAGAAAAAGATTTGTTTGTTTTTAAATAATAAATTGTTATCAGAATCTTTGGGAGGATCAGAGAATGAGGCTTTCTGGCAGTGAAACTAGCTCTCCAGGAAAACTGTATTTTCTTAAATTTTGTGCCATTTACAAGAAATGGCTGTAGACATGAAATATTTTTAAGTTTAGTCTGTACTATTAGCATTTCTCCATCACTTAAACTCTAAACAATCAACAAAGTAATAAACCAAGCTTGATTTGTGGTGTTTGCCAATTTCCATGGCGTAACAAACACACATCATGGCCATCTCAAGCTCCCATTGTGATGCCCCTGAATTTGGAAGAGATGTATCATAAAGATACAATAGAGGTAAATGGCCCCACATCTATAGTTAATAGTAAAAATAATTAGGAAATGATGAGTTTGAGTATTTATTACCTTGGTTTTTATATCATTTATTTAAATGTAAGTTTATGTAATTTAGTTTTTTAGTATTGCCCTTGACATCGTTTCTGAAAAGTTATCCATCAGCTTTTGCAAGCTGGTACCTCTGACTGTGGTACACCAGTGCTTTGGGGACACCTAACCAGGAAACAGCACCCCAAATCACTCACAGCACTGCTTCTGAGAAGATGGCATTGTACCATAGCTAGGCAGAGACCCTGCCACTAGCATCGACTCTGAGCATAGGAAAGTACTGCTGGGGCTAATGCCCTTACTGGTTTAGGAAACATCCACCACTGGCATCTGTCAGAGTACCATGACTCCTGTGTCTTTGTGTTGCTAACTCCCAAGACTTTGATGTGGTAGATGCATCTGGTTGACAGCCCTCACTTAGGTATATAGAATCTGAAAAAAAGAAAAGTATTTTATATTTTCAGCTAAGTAGGTAGCTGACCCTATATAGAAAAAAAGTTCAGATATTGGGTGGGAGAAAGAATAAGTGTCTATATTTTACCCCTTTGATTGTCCAACAGGAGCATACAATCTTTTCCCCATATCTAAACTTCCAAAAATAGAAGAAAGAAAGAAAAGGAAGGCAATAGGTCTGGATGGAGAGAGAAAGAAAGGGAATCTTGGAAGGAAATAAATGATTCTAGCTGAAATAATAAGCACAGTCTCATCATTAAATGCATCCAGCTCCAAGTCAGAATCTCAAGATTATGTACATTTCTCTTTCAGTTTCATCATCATCCCATCCCAATAATCTGTAATCTATGGATATGGACTAAGTTAGAAAATTAATCACTAGACTAATTTAGAGCCTGTACAAAATAGTGGGGAAAAGGGAATTCAAGAGCAAAGGGAAATTAGTTAAATGTATAGTTATTTCCTGACTCAGGGAAGAAGAAAAAATAGTTCTTTTTTTCTTTTTCTTGCTTTTTTTTCTTTTTTTTCTATTTTTCTTTGAGACAGGGTCTCACTCCATCATCCAGTCTGGTGTGCAGTGGTATGATCATGGCTCACTGCAGCCTAGAACTCCTGAGCTCAAGTGATCCTTCTGCTTCAGCCTCCCAAGTGCTTGGCACTACAGGTGCATGCTACCATACCTGGCTAATTTTTTTAAGTTTTTAAGAGATCAGAGACATTGCCCAAGTTGGTCTCTAACTCCAGGTCTCAAGTGATTCTCTCACCTTGGCCTCCCAATGAGCTGAGGTTACAAGTGAGCCACCATGCCAAGCCAATAGTTCTTATTTAGATAATGAATCTCCAGGCCAGGGTAGATGTCATTATTTTGATCCTCTGCCACACATTCCATATTCTCTTTGTCTTCACCTAGGATTTCAGCTGGTTGGGAGCCTTTTTTTTTTTGAGTTGGAGTCTTACTCTGTTGCCCAGACTGGAGTGCAGTGGCACACTCCCGGCCACCGCAGCCTCGACCTGCTGGGCTCCAGCGATCCTTCCGCCTCTGCCTTCCAAGTAGCTGGAACTACAGGCGTGTGCTACCACGCCCGGCTAATTTTTTGACGTATTGTAGAGATGAGGTTTCGCCAAGTTGCCCAGGCGTTTCTCAAACCCGCGGGCTCAGGCAATTCACTCACCTTGGCCTCCCAAAGCGCGGGATTACAGGTTGAGCCACCGAGCCCAGCGGTTGGGATTCTTAACCCAAAGAGATAACTCAGATTATCATTCCTGAAATATGTGAGTCCTTAATGGTCCTGAATGTGGAGTTTCTGTAATTTTTACCACTTCCAGGGTAGTATTAGGAGGTGACCTGATGTATCCTCAAGAATTGGTACATACTCTTTCCTTACCCTTTATTTAGTGGCAACTTTATTTCCCTTAGTCAGGAGAATTCACCATAGAAAACAATGTAGTAACTTTATAGAACTATTACCCACTGGCATAAGAAACCTGAATTGACCATGTGACACTTCAGCTTATACTTTGGTTTCCTGTTAGTGAAAACATTCCCTTCCTGGATCCTAACACCGCTATGCCAGAGTCCAGTGTCACTGAAATAGTTAACAAGTATTTTGCAGGTGAGTCGTCACGGGTAGTAGTGAAGAGTTCCATTCTTTCTTCCACCTTTTGGTTCCCAAATCCATCTGTTTTAGCTGAGGGAGAATTGGTTGTTGGTCAAGAACATAAGGCAACACACCAGTCTACCAAGGACATGTATCATTAGGTCCTCAACAGATCATTCCACCATCCTACAAGGCCAGCTACTTCTGAGTGATATACACATGATAACTGAATCTCATGGATACAGGCTCACTGTCTTGCTTCTTTTCTTACACAGCAAATTAAATTTTTGATAATGTATTTTCTTTTACAAGGTATCTGTTGGCTTCACTGACTATACAGGTGAGTTAAACAGCAATGTGAAAAGAAGCACTATTTCTGCATCTTTTACGTTTGTTATGATAACCCTTATCTCTGTGCTCCCTCAGGGATGAGAGGGATTGTTTTTGGGTGACTTGTTCATATGGAGGGGGACAGAGTGGGTGCTCCAAGGACTCTGAATGTGGCCCTTCCTGCCACAATAGCTCTTGCTACAACAAGGAGTCATATGGATTTTTTTTTTCAGTTTCTAGGTTTATTTATTTATCTTTATTTTCTCAGTCAAAGAGGAACAAAATGTAGTATAGGCTTAGCATCCTATCCAGCCTAGGTGAGAAAACTCAAATCAAAACTTTATTCCTTATTTTTATTTATTCAAGAAATAACTTTTGAGTGTCAACCATATGCAACGCATTGTTCTAGCTACTTGGGATACAGTAGAGAAGAAAACAGACAATAATTTCTGTCCTTACAGAGCTTATGTTCTAAAAGGAAGAAAAACAAACAGTAAATGAAATAAATAATCCAGAGTATGAGAAGGCAACACATTCTATGGTGCAAAAAAATAATTCTAGGAAGGAGGATAGGAAATTCTAGATGGGGAGGTGTCTGCACTTTTAAATAGGATGGTCAGGGAAGGCCTTATTGAACCGGTAACATTTAAGCGAAGATTAAAGGAAGTAAAAGAGTGATTATATCCTGTCTTATAAAAACATTTCATTCAGGAATTAGAGTTAGTTCAGAGTTGGTTTCCAAAAATCTTGCAAACAACTAAGTATCTGCCTTTATAGGGTTCATTTACCCTGATCAGTGGTCATGGGGACTTTGGGGAAGACTAAGAGAATAATTCACACAGGACATATTTAGGATGTTGTTGCAGGTTCTTCCTTCAAAAGTACCCAGCCTCCTCTTCAATGTAGGGTCTCTGGGTTACTGAACTGATTCTAGCTTAGGAACTGGGTGAGTGTCTCTGAATTGTCAGGTCTCAAAGCAAGTTTCTGTTCACCAGATTTTTTAGTCTTTGGTTATTTAGACCAAGTAGGCCTTTAATGAGTTAACCATCTATTTTGGTTCTAGAGACTGAATACTCAGATAGCTTCTAACACTGGACTGATAGACAGGCTCAACCAACTCTGAGTTTAAATCTCCTTTAACAAAAAATAATGAAAATATCAAGCTTTTAGATCATGTGGGAAGTTTGATGTTTAGACCTGACACACTAGATGTGTCTTTGAATTTAGACAGATTTAACTATCTTGCTGCATGGGGAGACCAGGACTTTATGTCTGGCAAACATTGTTGGGAGCTGGATATGGTTTTAAGTATTTTTCTACTTTAATGTCACTTCGTTTTATTGTTAAATATGAAGATAGTGTGAACTTAAAAAAAAATAGTTTCTAACAAAGATCTTTGTAGTGCTCATCCAATTTACCACTACCATTTTCTGCTGTACACACCTTACCCTGGTGATGCTACTTGTCTTCTACTACACTGGGTCTTTGATATTCCCCTTGTGAGTTCATTGGGGAATAAGATTAAGAGTGTGTTTCACCCAACACGTTTCTGGTCCACACAGAATGACCAGAACAATGTTCATTCATTTGTTTTCAATATTGTCATCTCTCTGGCCAAGGAATGTCTTGGGGGCACAGTTCAGAGGGCAGCCTGTGCATGATCAATCCACTCATGCTACATTATTTCTATTTTTGATTTGTAGTATCGAAGAGTACTGGTTTTGGAATTAGGAAGACAGGTTCAAATTCTACATCTATAACCTGCTTGTTGTATGTCTTGGGCAAATGACAGCCTTTTTAAGCCTCAGTTTCTTCATTTGTAAAAAGGGAGGACCGGGCACAGTAGTTCAAGCCTGTAATCCCAGTACTTTGAGAGGCTGAGGTAAGAGGATTGCCTGAGCCCAGGGGTGAGACCAGTCTGAGCAACTTGGTGAGAACTTGTCTCTACAATACATCAAAAATTAGCTGGGCATGGTGGCACATGCCTGTAGTTCCAGTTACTTGGAAGGTTGAGGCAGAAGGATCATCTGAGCCCAGCAAGTTGAGGCTGCAGTGGCCATGAGCATGCCACTGCATTCCAGCCTGGGCAACAGAGTGAGAATCCAGCTCAAAAAGGGGTGGGGGAGGAGAAGATAATAATATTCATTTCATTGTTAGGTAAGATTGTCATGAGAATTAAATAAAATGCTTGATGACAATAAGAATTCAGTAACCTCTGAACTTCTATGTCCTAAGCAAAGTCTCATGAGGGTTTGGAAAGCACTCAGTCTCATCAGTAAGACAGTTACAAATGATCATAAAATGTCTCCGCAGGTGTCTAATCTTACCCATTAGACTGTCATTATTAAAAAGCAACACATAGACTGCATCAATTCTATGAAGAGTCTCAATGTCAAATTAAAAAAAAGCTAGACTGCTCCTTGAGTCTCAGGCGTGGGTGCTGTGTCTTGTTCACTTCTGTATCCCTACACACTATCACATCTCATAGAAGGCATGGCAAAAATCTGGCACCTAAGAAATATTTATTAAATAAATAATGTGTCTTTTGATCTTGTCTTTAAATCTAGAGGCATCTTTTATTTATTTTTTTTTGTTGTTTCAGCTTCCAAAGTCCTATGCAACAACATACTCCCAATCAAACTCCCAACAGGTTCTTTTCTTCTTTTGTAGAAATTAAGAAACTGATTCTAAAATTAATATGGAAGTGCAAAGGGTAAAGAATCTTGAGCACAACATTGGAGAACAATGCTGAAGAATTTTTTCTGTCAGACATTAGGTCATATTATAATGCTATAATTAGGACAATATTCTATTTATGTATAGATAGGCAATCTTCCATACAAAACTGAGTAAAGAATCCAGAAACAGGGTTGTACATATAAGATTACCTGGCTTATGGTAAATGTGAAAACACAGGGCAATGGTATTGGTACTGGGTCAATGGGGTATCTATATGGGGAAAAAAGTGTATCTTACCATTACTTCACACCTTCACAAAAAATAAGTTCCAAGTAGATTGAATGTAAAGGGTAAAACTATAGTGCTTTTTAAAGGAAAACACAGAAGTCTTTACAACATTGGTGTAGACAAAGATTCCTTACCCATAACACAAATGGGGCTAGCCACAAAAGAAAATGATATATCAGGACTATAGTAAAATTAAGAACTCTATTAATCAAGAGACTCCCTTAAGAAGAAAGGCGAATTATAGAATGGGAGAAGATATAACAATTAATATTTCTAACTAAGCATTCACCCAGAATATATTTTTTAAAAACTTCTACAAATCAAGAAAAACACAATACCAGTAGGAAAATGGACAAAATACTTGAACAGATATTCACAAAAGATATAAAAATGGGCCAATGAGTTATGAAAAGATACTCAACTTCAATATACAATGAGGAAATGTCAGTTAAAATCACATTGGTTCTACCAAATATCTAAAGAATAATCAATACCAATCTGCTTCAAACTCTTCCAAAAAATAGAAGAGGAGGAAACACTTAACTTATTTTGTGAGGCCGGAGTTACTCTGACACTAAAGCCAGACAAAGATACCACAAGAAAATAAAACTACAGATCAACATTCCTTATGAATATAGATGTAAAAATCCTTGACAAAATACTATCAAATCAAATACAACAGCATATTGAATGGATAAAATACTATGACCAAGAGAAATTTAAATGAGGAAAGTCAGGGCAGTTCAATATAAGCAAATTAACCAATGTAATATACCACATCAATAAGATGAAGGAAAAGAAAATCACATGGTCATCTCAATCAGAAAAGGCATTTGACAGAATGACACACTTTCATGATGAAAACACTCAGAAAACTAGGACTAGAAGTGAATTTCCTCAATGTGATAAAAAGTATTTGTTGAAAAGCCATAGCTAACATTACATTTGATGGTGAAAGACTAAAAACTTTTCCTCTAAGATTAGTAACAAGACAAAGATTCCTGCTTTAATCACTACTATTCAACAGTGTACTGTGAGTTCTAGCCAGAGCCGGTAGGCAAGAAAAAGAAATAAAGGACATTCAAATTGGGAAGGAAAGAGTAAAACTATATTCTCAGAGGACATGATCCTATATATAGACAATCTCAAAGACTCTTTAAGAACAAACAAACATAAAAACCTTACTATTTGAGCTAATAAACAAATTCAGAAAAATTGCAAAGTACAAGATCAAATATGTATCAATAACAAATAACTCAATAAGGAAATTAAGAAAACATTCCAATAACATCCAAAATAATAAGATACATAGAAATAAGTCTAACCAAGGAGGCAGAATATTCCAACACTAAAAACTAGAAAATATTACTGAAAGAAAATTTAAAATGTCTAATAAATGGCAATATATCCTGTGTTCATGAAAGGAAAAATTTCATATTGTTAAGATGGCAATACTACCTAAAGCAATTTATAGAGTCAATGCAATCCCTATCAACATTCTAATGACAATTTTTTCAAAAATAGGAAAATCTATTCTCAAATTCAAATGGATTGCGTGGGACCCTGAATAGCCAAAAAGAAGAAGAAGAAGAAAAAAAACTGAAAAAGCAAAAGAAAAACAAAGCTAGAGGACTCACATTTTCCAATTTCAAAACTTACTACAAAACTGCAGTAATCAAAACTGTGTGTTACTGACACAAGATAGATATAGAGACCACTGTAATACAATTGAGAGTCCAGAAATAAACCCATATATCTGTGGCAAATTGGTTTTCAGCAGGGGTGCCAAGACCATTCAATGGAAAAAAGACACTCTCTTCAACAAATGGTGCTGGGACAACTGGATATACATATGTAAAATAATGAAAGTGGACGCCTACACTATACCACATCCAAAAATTAACTCAAATTGATCAACAATCTAAATATAAGAGCTAAGATCACAAAACTCTTAGAAGAAAACATAAGGATAAATACTCATGACCCTGGATTTGATAATGAATTCTTAGATATGACAGCCCAAAGCATTAACAATAAAATTTTTAAAATAGATTATTGAACTACATCAAATTAAAAACTTTTGTGCCAATGTTAAAGGGCATTATCAAGAAAGTGAAAGCATCACATATAGAATGTGAGAAAATATTCACAATCATATATCTGATAAGGATCTGGCATTCAGAATATACAAAAACTCTTACAACTCAATGACAAAGAGACAATCCAATTAAAATATGGGCAAAGGACTTGAATAGATATTTCTCCAAAGAAAATATGCAAATGACCAATGAGAACATGAAAAGATCTTCAATATCATTGGTCATTAGAGAAATGCAAGTCGAAACCACAGTGAGGTACCACTTCATACCCACTAGGATGTCTATGGTTATTATTTAAAACAAACAAACCTGCAAATAACAAGTGTTATTTTCTGCCAAGGATGTGGAGAAATTGGAACCCTGGTATAATGCTGATGAGGATGTAGAATGGTTCAGCAACTGTGGTAAACTTTGGCAGTTCCTCAATAAGTTAAACATAGAATTACCATATAACCCAAGAATTCCACTCCTAGGTGTATACCCAAAACAATTGAAAAGAGATACCAACCAAATACATGCACACACATATACATAGCAGCATTATTTACAATAGTCCAAAAGTAGAAATAATCTAAATGTTCATCAGTGGATGAATGGATAAACAAAGCTGTTGTATATACACACAATGAAATACACACAATACAGCATGAATGAACCTTGAAAACATTACACTAAGAGAAAGATATCAAGCACAAAATGCCACATATTGTATGCTTCCATTTATATGAAATATACAAAATACGTAAATCTATAGAGATGAATGCAGATTTGTGGCTGCCACAGGTTGGATCAGAGAACAGGAAATGGGAGTCATTTTTTACTAGTTCAGAGCCAGACACAAAATAATACATGCTGTGTGATTAATCTATGTTGTTGCAAATTAGGATAGTGTTTTTTTTAAGTCGGCAACAGAAGTAAGCAGTGCTTTTAGTGGTCTGGGTAATGCGCTGTTTCTTGATCTGTTGCTGTTTTTGTAGGTGTTTTCAAATTATGAAAGTTCATAGCTATACACTTTTCTGTGTATATTATTCTTCAATAAAATTTTTTAGGAATATGTTTCTGGATAAGTTTGGGGTAATAGGGGAAAACTGTTTCAAAAGAGCCTTTAAAAGAATGGGAATGAATCAACACTTCTTTACCTCTAAAAAGCTTAGCAATCCAGAGCAACTCGAATTGTGTCATCATGCTCTGTCTTCTTTTGAGGTTACAAAGGCCACAGGGAGAATTCCACTAGGATTTTTGATTCCTATTTTGAAAGGAGAGCACCATTTCATTTGTTAGCATTAGAAATATATAATTTATAACTGGAGAGGACCTCAGAGATAGACTAGTCCAATCCCTTAATTATTCTAATTAGGAAAAAAGCACAGAGAAGTAATACAAACAAGCATAAAATAATGTCATATAAGCAATATAATTAAGTAATATAAGACATTAAATAACTTAAGCAAGTTAAGTAAAGTAAGCTATATATTTCTTTCTTTGTTCATATTAATGATCTTAAGGAATTCTAAATCTCACTCCTGCCTGTCCCTCCTCTCATTTATGATTCAAATAATATAATTTTAGAATTTGAGCCTTGGAAATTATGTTTATAAAGAAAAATCTAAAACACTAATAAAGTATCCCTTCTGGATTATCTTTCCTTCATTAAAAATAATGCAAAGTAGATATCAGGTTTTTTTTTATATTTGACGGATTGTTTAAGTTAGAAGATTCAAATTAATTGATCTGTTTGGGAAAATTTCCTTAAGAATTATAGCTGACATTGAAATAATAGAGTTGAAATCAGAATAGGCAACCAATTCCTGATCGAAAACCCAAGAGCCCATGCCATAAAAGATAAGATAGATACGTGGGACCTCATCAAACTGAAAAGCTTCCTCAAAGCAAAAGAAACCATCAAGAGAGTGGGGAGACAGCCCACAGAATGGGAAAAATGTTTGCCAACTGAGTATCTTGACAAAGGCCTAACATCCAGGATCTACAAGGAACTCAAATGTGTCGAAAAGTAAAAAACAGACTCATTACAAAGTGGGCAAAAGGCATGAATAGATACTTCTCAAAAGAAGAAATATGAGCAGCCAACAGACACATGAAAAAAATGCTCAGCCTTACTAGTCATCAAAGAAATGCAAATTAAAACTACACTGAGATATCACCTAATTCCAGTCAGAATGGCCATCATCAATAACTCAACAGATGCTGGAGAGGATGCAATGAAAAGGGAACACTTCTACACTGTTGGTGGGAGTATAAACTAGTACAGCCTCTGTGGAAAAAAATGTGGCAATTCCTAAAAGATCTAAAAATCAATCTTCCATATGACCCCACAATTCCTACTGGGAATATACCCAGAGGAACTCAAATCACTATATGAAGAAGATAACTGCGCATGCATGTTTATTGCAGCATTGTTCACAATAGCAAGAAATGGAACCAACCATGCTGCCCATCAAAAGAGGACTGGATAAAAAAAAAAATATGGTACATATACACAATGGATTATTACACAGCTATAAAGAAGGACAAAATCATGAACTTCACAGAAATCTGGATAGACTTAGAGTCTATAATACTGAAAGATCTGTCACAGAAACAGAACTAAGTATCACATGTTCTCACTCATAACCAGACCTTGAACAATTATAATAATACTATAAGAAAAGGATTGGCAGTAGTGGGAAACTGCAGGGGATGGGAGGAGAGGGAGGTGGAATTGGCAGTAGTGCGAATCTGCTGGGGGGCACACCTCATCAACAAGGGTACCTGCGTAATGAACATTTGTATACCTAACCCTGAATTGTACCCCACATCTTTAAAAGAAAAAAAATGCTTAGCCTTACTAGTCATTAGAGAAATGCAATTCAAAACCACATTGAGATACCACCTAACTCCAGTAAGAATGGCCATCATTAATAAAACAAACCAAAAAAATGCTAATGAGGATGCAGAGAAAAGAGAACACTTCTACACTGCTGGTGGGAATGCAAACTAGTTCAATCTCTATGGTAAACAATGTGGCGATTCCTAAAAGAACTAGAAATTGACCTTCCGTAGGACCCAGCAATCCTCCTTCTGGGAATATACCCAGAGGACGTTAAATCACTCTACAAAAAAAAAAAAAAATACCTGCACACACGTGTTTATTATAGCACTATTTACAATAGCAAAAACATGGACCCAACCATGCTGCCCATCAAAACTGGACTGGATAAAAAAAAGTTGTACATATACATAATGGATTTTATGCAGCCATAAAGAACAAAATTAATAGAATTGAATAAACTTAAGGAATTTAAAAACAAATGAAAAAGTAAGGAACTAATTCTTTAACAGTGTCCAATTCTATTCTATGCTTCTTTCTTTCTTTCTTTCTTTCTTTCTTTTTTTTTTTTTCAGAGTATCACTCTGTCACCCAGGTTAGAGTACAGTGGCATGCTCACGGCCACCGCAGCCTTGACCTGCTAGTCTCAGGTGATTCTTTCACCTCAGCCTTCTCAAGAGCTGGAACAACAGGCACATGCTAATTTTTTGATTTTTTTGTAGAGATGAGGTCTCACCAAGTTGCCCAGGTTGGTCTTGAACCCCTGAGCTCAGGCCTATGTTTCTTTAAAGAAAGTTTGTTTTTTGTTTTTTGTTTTTTGAGTTAGAGTCTCACTCTGTCACCCAGACTGGAGTGCAGTGGCCGCTCCCGGCCACTGCAGCCTCGACCTGCCGGGCTCCCGCGATCCTTCCGCCTCAGCCTTCCAAGTAGCCGGAATTACAGGCATGCGCTACTCTGCCCGGCTGATTTTTTGATTTATTGTAGAGATGAGGTCTTGCTGCCCAGGCAGGTCTCGAACCCTCGGGCTCAGGCAATCCACTCACTAAAGAAAGTTTTAATAAGCATGAAACCTTATGGAGAAGTTGAAGCATTTTCTGCGGAAAATGTCACCAAACTATTTACTGCAAATGTCTAAGTTAGCTGTATTTTTTTGTTTGAAAAATATATTTAAGATTTTGTCAGAAACTGTCCATTCTCTCAAATTCCACTTCATTTATATTAAACAAAGCATGAATTGACAAGCTCTTAACCATAAGCTTGAGTCAGACAGTCATTTTGATCTTCTCTGTTGGAATTCCTGTTCTGAACACCTATACTTGATGCACATACATCGTCCCTTGGCTGTCATCCCTGTGCCCATCTGTTGGCATGGCTTGCTGCCCACTCCCAAGTTTGGACTCCTGCCCTAGTGTGTAGGTGCCAGGGAGTAACAGTTTATACCAGCAGCCTGTACAACAGTGTCAGTGTATTCTCTGCCCAATGTCACGACATAGTATCCAATAAACTTGGGTGCTATATGTTTCCTTTTATTGGATTACATTTTTCATCATATGTTCCTGACAGATGAACACAATATAGAAAACAATAGTGGAGGTTAGGGACCAGAGGGTAAAGGAAGTGAGCTTTTTAGTTTTCAATTTTTACTTTATTTTTGTAGAGATAGGGTCTTGCTATTTTGCCCAGACTGGTCTCAAACTCTTGGTCTAAGTGATCCTCCTGCCTCAGCCTCCCAAAGTGCTGAAATTACAGGCATGATCCACCTCGTCTGGTCAGTTTCCAATGTTTTAAAACCCACAGGTTAATTTCACTCGGATAATTTAAAGTCCAATCTCTCTGACCCTTGAAATTCAGCTAGGATAGAGGCTAGAATCACATATACAGAAGGAAACACAATATTTTATAAGGTCTGAAGATTTACTTTTTAGTTCAGAAGAAAATGACACAAGTCATGAAACCCACGCTTTAATCTTGTAGAACTGCTGGGAGATGGGCAAGTCTTTCTGTTAGAAGGACAAACGGTAAGTAAGAATAACAGTAGAACTCATGGGCCCATTATAATAACTTTTGTAACTTAACGAAGCTCTGAAACAATTAGTATAATAGTGAGCAAGATGTGGAGTTTTGTTTATTTTCTGTCAAATGATATGAATTATCTTCATTCTATAATATCTAGTAAGTCAGAGCAAAAAATAAGTATTCTTTACCTTAAGTCATTAGTAGACACATATTATCCACCTATTATGTGCCTAATATGTGCTAAACACTACAAGGATTTTAAAACCAACTTGTTCAATTCAGTGTTCATCAACAAAAGGTTGTGGTAAAAGCATCCCTGAATCCAGTATCACAAGAGTCTGTTTTCTGGTCTTGTGTACTCCAATTGCTAGTTATGAAACCTCAAGCAAATCACTTATTCTCTTTGAATCTTACTTTCCTTATCTGTAAAATGAAGATAATGCCAGTCCTGGTTTCTTTTTAATGTGGTCATTGCTGTAAACAAATTGACTATGTAAAAGCTCTTTGAAAATCACATAGTGCTATAAAAATAAGAGACTTTATTTACATTCCTAGAAAAATCATCCTTATCCATTTCTGGGGAATTATTTACCTTGGTATTTGAGAAAAAAAAAATCCTGTTATTTTGTTAACTGTTAAGTTAAATGTTGGGTAGAAATTGTAGAAGTCTTTGGAAATTAGATTGGAAGTCTCGGTTTTATCACAGAGGCAGTAGTAGTTAATTATCTTTCAAAAGGCTGGGGAGTGACATGTTATGACTTGGTTATTTGATCCAACTTATGTAACATTTTTACATTTTTTTTTATTATTTTTTTTTATTGTGAAGTTGTGGGGTACAGTTAAGTGTTAGGTATACAATTGCGTTTCATTCAGGCACCCTGTTGATATGGGATGTTTCCCCGTACCCAGACAGATATTTGCTACTGTTAATCCCATCTCCCTCCCCCCACCATAGTTTCCCAGTACAGTCAGTCATTTTCGTATAGTATTGCATTGGATGTTTAAGGTCCATTATATGAGTGAGAACATGTGATACTCGGATCTTTGTTTCTGTGAGAGGTCACTCAGTATTATAGACTCTAGTTCCATCCAGGTTGCTGCGAAATTCATGATTTTGTTCTTTTTTATGGCTGTGTAGTATTCCATCGTGTATATGTACCACCTTTTTTAATCCAGTCCTCTTTTGACGGGCAGCATGGCTGTTTCCAGGTTCTTGCTATTGTGAACAACGCAGCGATAAACATGCGTGTGCAGGTATCTTTTTTATAGAGTGATTTGTGTTCTTCAGGATATATTCCCAGTAGGGGGATTGCGGGGTCATATGGGAGGTTGGTATTTAGAGCTTTTAAGAATCGCCACACTGCTTTCCACAGAGGTTGCACTAGTTTACACTCCCACCAACAGTGTAGAAGTGTTCCCTTTTCACCACACCCTCTCCAGCAGCTGTTATTTTTTGACTTGTTGATAATTGCCATTCTGACTGGGGTTAGGTGGTATCTCAGTGTGGTTTTGATTTGCATCTCCCTGATGATTAGTGAGGTTGAACATTTCTTCATGTGTTTGTTGGCAGCTTGGATGTCTTCCTTTGTGAAGTGTCTGTTCATATCTTTTGCCCATTTTATAATGGGGTTGTTTGTTTTTTTCTTTTCAGCACGTTTGAGTTCCTTGTAGATCCAGGATGTTAAGCCTTTGTCGGACCTGGAGTTGGCAAATACTTTTTCCCAGTCTGTAGGCTGTCTCCCTGCTCTCTTGATGGTTTCTTTGGCTTTGCAGAAGCTTGTCAGTTTAATAAGGTCCCACTTGTCTATTTTCTCGCTTATGAACTGTGGGTTTTGGGTTTTGTTCAGGAATTGGATGCCAGTTCCAATTTCCATGAGGGTTTTTCCTTCATGTTCTAAGGTTCTTATGGTTTGAGGTTTTACATTTAGGTCTCTGATCCATTTGGAATTAACCTTTGTGCATGGGGATAGATAGGGGTCCTGTTTCAATCTTCTGCATGTGGTCAGCCAGTTTTCCCGGCACGATTTACTGAATAGGTTCTCCTCTCCCCAGTGGTAGGTGGTGGAGGCTTTATCAAAGATGAGTTGGTTGAGAAATTGAGGTTTTGCTTCTGGAATCTCAATTCTATTCCATTGATCTATATGCCTGTTCCTATACCAATACCAAGCTGTTTTGATGATTGTAGCTTTATAGTAAAGTTTGAAGTCTGGTAGTGTGATACCACCTGCTTTGTTTTTTTTTTGCTGAGGATTGTTCTGGCTATTCTTGGACGTTTGTGTTTCCATATGAATTCCTGCATTGTTTTTTCTAGGTCTGAGAAGAATGTTGCTGGTAATTTGATGGGTATTGCATTGAATTTGTAGATTGCCTTAGGTAAGATGGACATCTTCACAATGTTGATTCTTCCGATCCATGAGCATGGGATATTTTTCCACTTGTTTGTGTCAACTTTGATTTCTTTGAGCAGTGTTTTGTAGTTTTCCTTGTAAAGGTCTTTCACGTCTCTGGTTAGGAAGATGCCAAGGTATTTCATTTTTTTTGCAGCTATTGTGAATGGAATTGTGTTTTTTATTTGGGTTTCTGTTTGTTTATTATTGGTGTAGAGAAATGTGATTGTCTTTTGTACATTTATTTTGTATCCTGAGACTTTGCCAAAGGTCTTTATCAGTGTAAGAAGGTTTTTGACAGATTCTCTTGGATTTTCAAGGTATACAATCATGTCGTCTGCAAAGAGAGATAACTTGACTTCCTCTTTTCCTATTTGGATACCCCTGATTGCCTTCTCTTCTCTGATTGCTCGAGCCAGGACTTCCAATACTATGTTGAACAGGAGGGGTGAGAGTGGGCATCCTTGTCTTGTTCCAGTTTTCGGGGGAAATGGTTCTAATTTTTGTCCATTTAGGAGTATGCTCGCTGTGGGTTTCTCGTAGATGGCTTTTACTATTTTGAGGTATGTTCTCCGTATGCCTAGATGTTCAAGGGTTTTTATCAAGAAGTGGTGCTGGATTTTATCAAAAGCTTTTTCTGCATCTAATGTTATAATCATGTGGTTTTTGTTTTGACATCTGTTGATGTATTTAATAACATTTATGGTTTTACGAATGTTGAACCAGCCTTGCATCCCAGGAATGAAGCCTACTTGGTCATGATGGATGATTTTTGAGATGTATTGCTGAATCCGGTTTGCTAGGATCTTGCTGAGAATTTTAGCATCTATGTTCATCAAAGATATTGGCCTATAGTTCTCTTTCTTTGCTGGATCTTTACCTGGCTTGGGTATCAATGTGATGTGGCTTCGTAAAATGATTTGGGGAGAGTTCCATCTTGGAACTCCTTCAGCCTGGAATACCTTCAGTAGGATTGGTATCAGCTCCTCCTTAAATGTCTTGTAGAATTCTGCTGGAAAGCCATCTGGTCCAGGGCTTTTTTTTGTAGGAAGTTTTCTTATTACGTAGTCGATTTCCTTGATTGTTATTGGTTTATTTAGGGTCTCAATTTCTTCTTGTTCCAACTTAGGTAGGTTGTGTGATGTCAGAAAGTCCTCCATTTCTTTAAGGTTTTCAAGTTTGTTTCCATACAAGTGTATGTAGTAGTCTCTAATGATCTTTTGTATTTCTTCAGGGTCAGATGTGACTTCATCTTTTGTGTTTCTGATTGTGCTTATTTGGTTTTTTTCTCATTTTTTCTTGGTCAGTCTAGCTAGGGGACCATCGATCTTGTTTATTCTTTCGAAGAACCAGCTTTTTGTTTCATTGATTTTTTGTATTATCTTTTTGTCTTCTATGTCCTGGATTTGGGCTTTTATTTTGGTGATCTGGATTCTTCTGCTGAAATTAGGTTTTTTGTAGTCTTGCTTTTCCAGCTTCTTTAGGTGGCTTGTTAGGTTGTTAATTTCTGTTCCTTCCATTTTCCTCATGTGTGTTTGTAGGGATATAAATTCCCCTCTTATTACAGCTTTTAAGGCATCCCAGAGATTTTGGTAAGATGTTTCTTCATTTTCATTTGTTTCCAGGTATCTTTTGATCTCTGTTTTGATGTCATCATTGACCCAGGAGTTATTTAGCATCATGCTGTTTAGTGTCCATGTCTTTGTGGGTTTTGGGGGGACTTTGTTGGTGTCAATGTTTATTTTTATTCCACTGTGGTCCAAGAAGGTGCATGGTAAAATTTCAGTCCTTTTAAATTTGCTTATACTTGATTTGTGTCCAATTACGTGGTCGATCTTAGAATATGTTCCATGTGGTGATGAGTAGAATGTGTATTCTGTGGTCTTTGGATGGAGTGTTCTATAGGTATCAATTAAGTCCATTTGGTCCAGAGTCTCACTGAGGTGCCGGATCTCCTTGCTGATTTTTTGTCCTGATGATCTGTCTAAGGTTGTGAGTGGTGTATTGAAGTCCCCAGTTATGATGGTGTTAGAGTCAATGTCTTTCTTTAGTTTTCCTAAAAGTTGCTTTATGAATGTTGGCGCACCTATGTTGGGTGCATATATGTTTAGGATAGATATTTCTTGTTGATGGAGTGAACCTTTTATCATTATGTAGTGGCCCTCTGTATCTTTTTTAATTTTTGATAGCTTAAATGGTATTTTGTCTGAAATTAGGATCGTGACTCCTCCTTTCTTTTGTGTTCCATTCGCCTGAAAATTTGTTTCCCATCCTCTTATTTGAGTCTGTGTATGTCCTTTCTAGTGAGATGGGTCTCTTGAAGGCAGTATATTGTTGCCTGGTGATATTTTATCCATTTTGTCATTCTATGTCTTTTCAGTGGTGCATTTAGTCCATTCACATGCAGACTAATTATTGAAATGTGAGAGTTCGTCCCTATCATGGAATTCTTATTGAGTTGTTGTTCTTCCGCTTGGTTTTTTCTTTTTTCTTTTTTTTGTCTTTCTTTTGGTTTTGGGGTTGGTTCATGTATATTTTATTCTTTTCCCTGTATTCTTGTGAAGAATGTTGTTCTTTTTTCCTTTTCTTCTGTGTTTAGTACTTTCTTAAGTGTTTCATGTAGAGATGGTTTGGTGGCAGCATAAGTTCTTAGGGATTGGCTATCTGGGAAAGATTTTAATTCTCCCTCACTGATGAAGCTTAGCTTGGCCGGGTAGGTTATTCTTGGTTGAAATTGTTTATCTTTTAGGACTTTGAAGATAGGGCTCCAAGCTTACTCCTAGCCTGCAGGGTTTCTGCAGATAAATCTGCTGCTATTCTGATTGGTCTTCCATGGTAGGTGATCTGTCCTTTTTCTCTTGCTGCCTTTAGGATTTTTTCTTTTGTGCCTACTTTATTTAGGTGAATTATTATGTGTCTAGGAGTTGGTCTTCTCATTTGTTGTCTTGCGGGGGTTCTCTGAATCTCTTGTGTTTGAATTTTTGCATCACTGATTAGATAAGGGAAGTTTTCTTGAATGATCTCATGGAAAGTTTGTTCCAATGTGGTCTCTGTTTCTCTTTCTGCCTCAGGGAGTCCGATTATTCTTAGGTTAGGCCTCTTGAGGTAGTCACTCATCTCTTGAAGGTTTTGTTCTGTCTTTTTGAGCTTATTTTCTGTGTTTTTAAGAGTTTGGGTTATTTCTATATTTTGGTCCTCAAGCTCTGAGATTCTTTCTTCTGCTTGGGTAATTCTGCTTTCCATGCTTATCAATTTGTTGTTTATTTCATTCACTGTATACTTTATTACGGTTATTTCAGATATCAGCTCCTTCCTAGTTTCTTCTTGTGTCTCCTCAATTCTTTTTAATCTCTCCATTATTGTTTTGATATCTACATTTGCATTTTAAGACCCTTCATTCTGGGGACTTTTCATTGTTTGCATTCCAAAGTCAGTTTTCTCAGTGTCTGCTCTCCCAGGCATCTGGGAGAGACCCATACTCTTCTTTTGGTTTTTCTTCATTTCTGTAGATTTTTCTCTCTCTCCCCCTTTTCCTCCCCCTCTTCAATTCTGTTTTTGAGGGAAGGTGGGGTTGCTTTTATTTCTCTTCTGCAATGACCTGTTCTTCCTTATGAGGGTCTTCTGGCTTTGTTCACTTTTCCCTCTGCTTTACAGTCTGTCTATTCAGCAGTATGCAGCCTTGGTCCGTTCAGAGAATCTCACCAGTTCACCTATGCCGTCACCATCTTGTCCCGTTTCCCATTTTTACATTTTAAAAGCATAGGTAGTTTAAGCTTAATCACAAGATTCCTGTTTTATTATGAGTTTCATAGGACTATCACCGTCATCTAATAGTTACTCCATGCAAAGCACGATCCTGTGCTTTAAATATATTTAATCATTTAATCTTCACAACAACCACATATGTAATTACTATTATAATTATTATTCCTATTTTAGGAAGACACTAGGCACAGAGAAGTTAAGTGCTTTCCTCTAGCTTGTACATCCAGTAAGTAGAGAAGCTGGGATTTGAACACAAGCTTCAGTTTGTGCTCTTTGATAAACATTCAATTATATTCCACAAGTGTTTTTTGAGTGTCTACACTATGATAGATACTATGTTAGAAGCTGGGGTCAAAAAGAGGGGAAAGGCATGATGGCTGCTCTTAAGGAGTTTATCCTTCATGAAAGCATCTTTGTTCATTATGCTTTTGCCCTAATTAGTCATAAATAATCACTACTTATTTATTCGTGTGACATATATCTATTGAGCACTTACTTATGCTAGGGCTTTGTTCTGGCTATATAAAGCCAACACAATTCCCTGACTTCATAGAACTTTCATGCTTGTGAAGAGACTCAGACAATAAACAAATATAGAAGTAAAATGTACATCAGAAGGCGAGAAGTATAATGGATAAAAGTAAAGAAACAAGAAGAGATAAAGCATATTGGATGAAAATGGGAGTTGCAATTTTAAATAAGTTAGTCAGGTAAAGAAGGTGACTTTTAATTCAAAACCTGAAGGTATTTCTGAGTATACCTGAAGAAAGAATATTCTTGGTAAAGGAATAACAATGGCAAAGCTCTCGAGGAGAGGGTATGCCTGAAGTGTTGGAGGAATAACAAGGAAGCTCCTGTGGCTGAGTAGAGGTAGGGAACAGAGGGGGCCCATCATGAAGGGCATTTGAGACAATTGTAAGGATTTTGACTTTGTCTGAGATGGTAATACACTGAAGGACTTTAAACAGAGGAGATTTTAAAAGGATTATCCTGGTTGTTATATTAAAAATAGACTTTAGATGTGGGGGTTGGAGAGAAGGCTGAAACAGGAATGCCAGTTAAGAAACTATTGCAAGAATCTAGGGAACAGATGATGACAGTGCACAACTGATGGAGGTGGTGGTGAGAAGGGGTTGAAGTCTGGATTGATTACACAGGTAGAACCAATAAAACCTCCTCACAAATTAGATGTGGGGGTGTACAAGAGATAAGAGCCAAGAATGGCATCAAAATTTTTGACCTGAGCAATTTGGAAGATGGAGTTGCCACTTCTTGAGATGGGGAAGACAGTGGGATTTACAGTTTTTATTTAGGGGTAAAAAATCAGTTCTGTCTGGGACACATTAAGTTTGATAGGCCTATTAGACATTAGTGAGATGCTATATAGGCAGGGAGATATGCAGACTGGAGTTCAGGGGAGAGGTCTGAGCTGGAGATACATCCTTGGGAGTTAACACAGAGACAGTTCTTCAAGCCTGAAAATTGCTTGACAGCAGCCTAGAAAAGTGATGGATGCAAAGACTGAACTGGGAAACATCAACATTTAGAGTTGAAGAAGAGGAGGAAGCAAGGATGGAGATGGAGAAGGCCAGGAAAAAAGTAGTGGAAAATCAGTGGTGTGTTTAGAAGGAGTACAGGGAGATCTTGTTTTCTTTAAAACGAGATTCATCAGTTTCCCAAGACTGTATTCTATTTGTTTATCAAAAATTTGGCTGTAGTGTATAAAATGGCATTGTTTCTTTTTACAAACAAATTAGAGCCCACTTAGCACCTTGAGTGCTATTAAATATTTAGATAATCAGTTGCAGGACTAATTAACCTTTGGGGAAGTCCATCTAGAATGTCAAGTGTTCTGTTTTAATAATAAAAAAAATCATTGCTTGAATGTATGCAGATCAAATTCCCAGTCCAATTAATTACATATTTATGTTTTGTTAAGTAAATATGCTTAAGGTGAAATTGCTCTACGGTCAGTATTAGTGAGACACCAACTGATATTCGGGGTCATAGGAGGTCTTTAATGCAGGAATAATGCGAATCAAGGGAACTGTCTGTGAATTATATGGTAAGAGTGGTCTGTTCTTTCTGTGTGGAAGTTTTCCAGATAGTTGAGTTCATTACCTGTCACGTTAAAGGAAATTAAATGTCAACATAGTATGCACAGTAGCTGCATAATAGAAGGTTTGAAGATAAAGTATGGCTAATGTTAAAGTCCAAATCTTTTTTTTTTTTTTTAATTGTGGGGTACCATTCAGGGTTAGGTATACAAATATTTATTGTGCAGTTACCCTTGTTGATGAGGTGTGCCCCCACTTCCCCATGCAGTCTCCCACTACTGCTAATCCCACCTCCCCACTCCCCCTCCCCCATACCCCCGCAGTTTCCTGCTACTGTCAATCCTTTACTTATAGTATTACCATAGTGGTTCAAGGTCCACTTATAAGTGAGAACATCTGATACTCAGTTCTTTGTTTCTGTGAAAGACCACTCAGTATTATAGACTCTAAGTCCATCCAGGTTGCTGCAAAGTTCATGGTTTTTTTCTTCTTTATGCACAATATTCCATTGTGCATAGGTACCACATTTTTTTATCCAGTCCTCTTTTGATGGGCAGCACAGTTCATTCCATGTTCTTGCTATTGTGAACAATGCTGCAATAAACATATATGTGTAGGTATCTATTTAATAGAGTGATTTGAGTTCTTCTGGGTATATTCCCAGTAGAGGATTGCAGGGTCATATGGAAGATCGATTTTTAGAACTTTTAGGAATCACCACACTGTTTTCCACAGAGGCGGTACTAGTTTACATTCCCACCAACAGTGAAAGTCCAAATCTTTATTTCTAGAGAACGAGACATAAAGAAAGCAAAGGGAATGAAGAAATGAGGGCTTTTGCATTCAGGACTGAATATGAAAAGAGGCTTGGCAGGTGAAAGAGCAAAGCCAAGGATGGAAAGTTTGGGGGAATCTCACAAGACATTTTTCACTTTTTTTGGTTTGCCCTATCTCCCCATCTTGGTAACCTCATAACATGTTCATCATGCTATCCCACCTGAACAGCTCTTCTATTTCACTAGCCAGAATATCCCTGCTAAGGAACTAATCCAACCCAGTTTGAGCAGCAGGTCACACATGTATTTTGCATTCTAGCCAGATGTCATCTCCCTGATGCAGTCGGTATACCAACCAGGTATGGCAGACACTGCTAGCGGCTTTCACAACCATTATCTCCCTTTTCTACAGTAATTTCTGACTTTTAGCAGACCTAGGTCACCTAGAATAAATTTACTTTCTCCAGGCTTCCTTACCATTTCTTCTGACAACACACCTATTTTGATATTTACAAAAAATTTTGCCTTTTCCATGAAACCCATCTGATTCATGTACTGAAAGGTGACTTTATCCTTCTGTAAATGCTCACAGGAGTTTAGCTGCACTTCTGTTATGACACTTGTACAAATGTCTGACGTAATTAAAAATGTCTGATCTCTGAATGTGCCATACTTGGTTGAAAGGCAACTGCTGCGAAAAAAGTCTGATGTATATTCCTTAACATTTCTACTATCTTGTAGGCTATGTACAAGATATCTTCTACTATTTTGTAATCCACATGGATTGGATTTTGTGTATGTTTGATAGCCTCACATCAAGCACTTTGCAAGTAGAAGGGACTCAATCAATATATTTTTGGCATGAATTGTGGAAGTAGCACCTTTCTTATTACTCTCTTCTCACCTGCTTTGGACTTCACTCACCTTTTAATGTTTTATTTTCTAACCTTTTTTCTTTTGGATAGAATAAAGTCAATATAAGTGAACTTGAACAAATGGAATATAAGAGGCTCTATTTTTTTCTATCATTTAACATCATCCTTGCCAAGTAAGAGGTTCATAATTATTTCATTAATTATATTTCCATTTAAATCAAAGTGGAACGCTTGCTAAAAGTATACTCTCATTGCTACTCTTTTGCTCAAGAAGTTTAGTGGGTCCCTACTCCCTTCTATATCAAATTGATCCTCTGTTTTTCAGTGGATTCCTCCTATGGCTATCCAAGTGTAATTTCCACCGCTCCCAGAATGAATTCTATCGGGTTGAACTCCTTGCTGCCTGGGAAATGAACCCTGTTAATTCTCACCTCTGATATTTTGTTTATTGTCTTCCTCCAGCTGACGTTACTTTTTGTTCTAAATTTCATGATGAAGTCCTATTCATGTCTTAATTGCCCTTTTGAAATTCCACCCTCTACTTTTAATTTTATTTGAGCACACCAGTACCTATTAATTGCTTTCATTTATTCTATTGCATTTACAATTTTTCTTTTAATTTAATTTCACTTAAAATTATCTCCTCTTTTTAAATCTTACATCTTTAAATAAATTAGAAGCTCTTTGAATGCAGGAATACTTTATATATTTATATTTAATTATGGTTAGTTAGTTATAGTTATATAATCACTAAAAAGCAGTCTAACCAGGGGCTGGGTACATAATAGATATCAATTAGTACTTATTGATTGATGGATTGTTTGGTACAGAATTATATTCTACAACCCCTAGTTAAATATAAACTAATTTTTTAAGTGTATGTATTTACCATATACTTCTAATTTTATTTTTCATATCATTCTGAAATGAACCAAATGCCTACTAGCTATCTATATCACTCCATTTGAACGTGATGTCTGGGGATTTGGTCTCTGCTATGAAAATAAAAACATACCTTGATAACTCTTTCTTGAAAATTCAGTTAATATACAAAATTAACTTGGAATTAAAAATTAGAGGTGATTTTGTAACCTTTTAATTTTACACCATTTAGAAAAGTCTAGCAATCTGCTTTTGTCTGAAATGAAGACTTTTTCAAATTATAGATGTTGTTAGCAAATTATATTGAATAATAATGCACTCTCAAATATTTTGGAAAATAAAGCCAGATAAGTTGAATTGATTGTAAGAAAGTCTATGTGAGACTAAATTACATTGTAAAGAAATGCATCTTCACTGAGACAAGTTTCTCTCAATTCTAAGTTGATAAGTCTTGATGAACAGCAATCCTTTAGAGACGACTGTAATGATGCAAGCGATAATATTGACTCATAAGGACTTGAATAAAGTCCTTCTAAGGTTTTAGGAAGTTTATTATCTAAAATAGAAAAATATTCTTTTGTGGAATCTAATTTACATTTCAGAAATAGTTATAAGTCCTTTTAATAGCTCACTCAAAGGTAAAAATTCATTTTTAATAACAACAAGCTTGAAATGCACAAGATATCAATTAATGAGGCCACCCACAACTGAGTCCTAAAAATAGTAAAAATGTTCAACATGCAATTCTTTTTTATTTTTCAAATATAGTTGTAAAATGTGTATAGCTTTTATGTAAGATGAATATCTAATTAAGTCACACTGGAAGAGAATATTTCCTTTTTCTACTAAAGTTAAGACTAATCCTAAATTTATATTATTATTATAGAAGAATATTATTATAAAAATGGCAAATTTTGATCAGTCAAGGAAAGCCTCAGTTCAAGTTGGACCTTTGGAAGTCATAAGTCAAATCTAAAAACAATCAGCACGGTTTGCTGTGTTCTAGGTGCCACACAGGCTCGGGAGTTTCAAAGCATGTACGATGTTTACAATATTGTGAAGCATTTCACAGCTGGAAAAAATTATGCTAACAAATTTTCCACAATAGAAAAAAAGGATTATTCTTTGACCTTAGAGTTTATAGGTCAAACTTATATATCAGTTGTTGATAATAAATTACTGATTAATTAGAAAAAATTCAGAAGCATTTATAATTTTTACCTTATAATAAACCAAGGGAAAATATCTTTGTTTTGTTTTGTTTTTTTGAGTTGGAGTCTCACTCTGTCGCCCAGACTGGAGTGCAGTGGCCGCTCCCAGCCACCACAGCCTCGACCTGCTGGGCTCCGGCGATCCTTCCGCCTCAGCCTTCTGAGTAGCCGGAACTACAGGCACGCGCTACCACGCCTGGCTGATTTTTTGATTTATTATAGACATGAGGTCTCGCTGCCCAGGCGGGTCTCGAACCCACTGGCTCAGGCTATCCACTCACCTCAGCCTCCCAAAGGCGTGGGATTACAGGCTGAGCCACCGAGCCCGGCTAGGAAAATATCTTTAGTCCCACATAGGACCACATAGTCATACTTATGAATGAAATTCATGCTATTTGAGATCAGACTTTTAAGGTTTTTGGTCATGGTCATTAATAAACTTGCAGAACAAAAGATTACTTATTCTGATAATGTCTTTGTAAGTTATAGAGACTGAGTTTCCAAGCATGAAAATATGTAACATTGTAAACTGTTTTACAATTTGGAAATATTGCTATTTAATTTTTACCACTAGGTGTAAACTGTATAATTTTCTTACCTTAAAACTGCTGGTTTAGAATACTTTTTAAAAGATTAAATGCATCGTATATGCCAGTAATTAATACCCCTTTTCTCAAATTGATCTTAAATATGTTTCTGATATCATTCTCAAGGAGTCTCTGCCATGATACTTATCATATTGATTTCAGAAACTAGTCAGTTATAAAGCAGAGGTATGAGAGACACACAATTGTATTCAGGAATTGATCATCTACAGTTTTGTGTGTGTGTGTGCTCTTTGCTCATTTCTGTGGTTTTTTATTTGAAACCCAGTGTAGCTTGGAACTTCATTTGAACTGTATCAGGAGAGAATGTGATATTTGCTAAGAAATTTACAAGCATTGATGTAATTGTGAGTTAAAGATATTTTAAGTTTTACTTCATCTTTCCAATCTTGTCTTCCAGTTGAAGGGTTTTTTGTAAGCTGAGATTTGTCATTGAGTCTAATTTTTTTCACTTGATTAAAGAGAAAAAGCCAAGACTAATAATTGAAAATCTGGAACTTAGGAATGAAATGAATTGTAGCAGCCTCCAGACTACCTCCCTATGACTGACCCTTATCTTCTGCTATCATGCCTTTATATAATCCTTTAAGTATGGGAAGGACTTTGTAACTCAATTTTAATGACTGAAAAACAGAAGAAGTAATGATGTCCCCTCAGAGATTAGCTTACAAAACTGCTGTTTCTTTCCCTCTTGGCTCACCTGTCTCTTGCTCTCTCATGGATCACTAGGTCAGAGGAAAACCAGCTTCCATGTTGGGAGCTGCCCTGTCGAGAGACCTGTGTGACAAAGAACTGAGGCAAATTTTCCTTGGAGTAGGGCCCTACATCCAACATCCCATAAGGGATGGAAGCCTTCCAACACCCACATAAGTGAGTTGGAAGTGAATGGTTGAATCTTAGTAGACCCTTGAAATAGACTTGGCTGACAACTTCACTGCAACCTCATGGGAGGCTCTGAGCCAGAACTACCCAGGCCGGCAGCCCCCAGATTCCTCTGTATCAGAAACAGGTAGATAATAAAGTTTGTTGTTTTAAGCTGCTAAGTTTGGAAGGTAATTTGTTATGTAGCAATAAATAAACAATACAGAACATAACTTCTAACAGTTTCATAACTAAAACCCATTGGATAGAAGCCCAGAAGTACCCGTTTTAGATCATATTCATCGCAATAAATGGTGATGTTATATAATGTGTAAAGTAGGAGTTCACCAAAACTTAGACATAGCATCTTATATTTCTTAATGTGAGATTTCATTTCCCAGAACTCAATAAAGATCTAAGCTCTGATGTCAGACTGCCTGGACTTCAATCATGACTCTATCAGTTATTGAGTGTGTGAATTTGGACAAGTCTTCCACTCAAAATTAATTTCTTCTCTTTAAATGGAGGTAATCATAGTAGTGTTGTGAAAACTGAATAAAATAATTCATTTAAGGTACCTGACACCTAGTACACATTCAAAAAATGTATATTATTATTGTCATTATCACTATCAGGTCAGAGAAGAGGCATTGACAGCTTTTATTCTTGATATTTTTTCCCATAGCTTAAAAAGCTCTTTATTCTTTAAATTCAAATATTCATTTAAAGAATGAAAATGCTCTCTAAATGGAACTGGGTTATTGTTCTGGGGTTCAGTGTGGATGCCTAGAGGCAAAAAGGCATGTGGCATATTTATGGAGCAACACATAACTCAGTATGACCAGATCTTGTAGGGCAGTGGGGAGTGCCCAGAGATGCAGCTGGAGAGGGAAGCAGGGTTCAAATCTTCAAGAATAGTGTATGCCATACCAAGGGATTTTTATTGTGAGTACACTGGTGAGTCAAGGAATGATTTTAAAGAACGAATGCTCCTATATGTTACTCACTTATTCAATAATGCTCCCTCACTCAGAACTGTATAGGATGCCTCTTAAATGGCCTTCAGCTCACTCTTTTGAATGCCAATAAATACATTTGAGAGTGGACTTGAACTGGCAGTGGAGTGGGAAACAAATCACTTATAGGAATTGTGATTAGTAAATAAAGTTTCCAATGAAACAGGTAAATTATTATTTGGGGTAAAACATTTTTGCTCTAATTATAAAGACATGAGGCTGAATCCTTGCTTCTTATTGCATTTCATTAAAATCTTTCCTTGACTCACCGGTGCATTTTTGAATTTGTTAACTGGATGGCCACTCACATTTTTAACTGACTTGACAACAGCAGAATCACTCAAATGCTCTAAAGGAATCTAGTCTCCCAGCTTTAAGAAAATGACCACCTGTAAAGCTTCTGGTTGGGGCCAGAACTCTTAAGTCAGAGCAGGGCTATGGCACCATCTCTCCCGGCTGCCTGCACATTACTCCGCAGTCTAAGTCATGGTCCCATTCCAAATCATCTCAGACAATACCCCGCCATTTAGGTGTGGGGTTTCTCACCTAGCAGCACTATCGATGTTCAAAACATTCCCCTATGTATTTATCTTCTTTAAAGGGTTGGTGACAAACACTTTTAGTTAAATTCTGTGATATGTGCCATCCTTCTGACTATAGTGAGATGATTTTAAATCAATACTGAGCATTCATCTTTTATGCTCATTCTGTTCATTTGTTTATGGCAAGCATATGAAGAAAAGTCTGTATTGTTCTGAGGAGTAAAACAGAGATTCATGTTTGAGACAAACAAAATATTCTACTAATGTCATTTTATAGCCATAAAATGTTTATCCCCAATTTTTACTTTTGATATCTAGAGTATTGATCATTTTGATAATTTGGGAGATCCGATGTCTTTACTTAATAGTTTTTTTTCCTTAGCAGACATAATCTTATAATTCTATAGCTGAAAAGAGTTTGTGCCATGGGGAAAAAAGATGCAACAAAGTAATAACAAAAATAAGTAAGGGAAATAAGAGTAGAAAAGATAGGATCATAAGTGAGGTTATCACACAAAATGTGTACAATGAAGCCTATACATTCAGGAAGAAAGCCATACATTTGCCTTAAAGCTTTTTAAGAGTCACGAGGAAAAAGAAAACACCATTGATCACAATTCCCAGCATCCAGATGATTTAGACAAATCACACCACCATCGCCTCCAGCAGCAGCATCCCACGCCCTTGGAGAAAACTGGCAATTTGTGATTCTGGGACTGAAGAGGTTATCTTGCTCTAAAAACCACTCAACAAAGATGTTATAAAATGCTCTACTGTAGATTACTTAATTTCACAGTGGTCCTCATTAAAACAGCTGTAGACAATTTTTTGTGACAAACTGAGAGTTAATAATAGTTTAAATCATTTTACAAAGAAGGGTCAATCAAGAAAGCAACTATTTAATTGTTTCAGAACCACCCTACCTCTGCTAACTGACAGCAACAAAATGGACAGGTGTACCCTACCTTTCTCTCCACCCCACTTCATTCCCTAGCTGCAAGGGAGTCTGGGACATGTAGTTTTGAGCTTTTTTGTATAGGGTGACACAGTAGAAAGCGGTTAGGAGAGATACCATGCAAACAAGTCTACCATAACCACCTCAGTAATTTTAGTTCTTTGATACTGATTGTCTAAGAATCAGTTTGGGCAACCCCTTCAGGTCCCCTCGCACTGTGGGAGCTTTTCTGTCCTCTCAATAAATCCTGCTTTCTCACTTAAAAAAAAAGAATCAGTTTGGATCCAATTCTAACTGATGAGATATAAGGGGACATCTTCTGGCAAAGGCTTCCCTTCCTGAATAGACAGACAAAGCTTCTGAAGAAAATCATTCCCTGACCATACCCTTCTTCCTGTCTGGAACACAGATGCAATGCCTGGCAGTGTAGCAGCCATGTGGACACATGATGTGGTAAACAAAAAAATGAAAGCCAACATATTAAGGGTGATAGAAAAGAAAGATAAAGCCTGGGCTCCCCATGGCATTGTTGAGCTGTTGCACCAGACCTGGATTGCCTACTCTTCGACTATTTTATGAGAGACAAATAAACTTCTATTTGTTAAAACTATCACAGTTGAATGTTCTGGTTTGCTGCTGAATGCTTTCCTAATCTAGAACCTATTACAGCAGCCAGGATAGGACAGAGGTATGGTAGCTGTGATAATGGAGAGGTACAGTCAGACTCAGGATATATTTCGGTGATAGGTGGGCTAGAAAAGGAAGAGGGGGACAGAAGAAATAAAGGATGTCTTCTTTGTTTTAGCTAGATATGACTGATGAAAATGTGTAATTTTGTCTTCATTCACAGTGTGGGAAAAATCTTACTCTCATTGATGCAGAAATACCTAAGGATGATGAAAACACTTTTGTGTTGCTCCCTTGATACCTCTTTTCCATTGAACTTGAGGAAAAATTGGGATAAACTCATGTTAAATAATGCAGAAGAGCACTGGAAATACCTAACATCTATTATGGACACTGTAGCTAGAACATACAACAGCCTCTCCAAAGCCTTCTTTTCCAATAGATTCCAAGTGTATAAAACTAAATCCTTTCATGAACCATTATGTTCTGGTTTTTATTGCTTGTGGGAATAGACTATTAGAATACTAACACTTCTACTAAAAATATATTAACTTCTTGAGTCTATAAATAATACTCCACAGCTGGATCAAATAAACATTTCAAATCAGATTTTTTTAGGGAAAAGAATATATTATTTAAAATATCTACCTTTATTTTACACATGTATTTTAAAATATCAAATAAAAAAGGAAGATAACTTTGTATGTTCTGTACCTGTTACTTGCATTGTTAAGGTTTCAATTTTATTAATGAGAATATACTAGGAATGTCAAATACATTGCCTGTTATATTCAAAATTGCTTCTAAAGGAAATGTATCACTCTCTGCATCTCCTAAAATGACAGCTTTTAGGTACACATATTGCAAGACCCCCTTTCTTCTCTGTGCCCTTCAACTACAGTTGAAAGAACAGTAAATTCATAGGTTGGTATGAGTAGGCTTGGAAAGGTGCATAGGCCATTCAGATTTTCACTCTCTTTCTCTATCAGGAATTTGAAATTAAAAAAACTTTACATGAATGAAGCAGTCTTCGGCAAAACATGAGCTTAAAAGATATGAGGTAGAGAGGTACCATTTGCATGTCCAGGTAGGTCCTGAGGGGGAAAGTGATGAATCAAGTTACTAGCTTGAGCACAGGGAGCCAGGTCACAGTCCCTGATGGTGAGACATTCTTTCCACCATCCTCCTCCTGTCCACCACTTGGAGACAAGAGGAAGAAGGCTGGGCTGCAGCAATGGCAAGATGGACCTCAATAGCCAACACCAAAAATAGACAGGAAATAATCAAATCTGTCTAGTTGACCACAGAGCACAGTCAAAATCAACATAGGCTCCATCCCATGTCCATCAATTAGCTAAGGTAACTTCAGCCGGTCTCTACCTTTTACAGCAAAAATAGCCCAACAAAAACCCCAAATAGTAACAAATTCTACTGTCTATTTTCAAAAACAAATGATTACACTTCTGTGTTCTCTCCAAAGCTATGCTAACTGAGAGCAAGCCTTTGGGGCACATGCAATACCTTCCTATGAATAATCCAGGACATTATTTTCTCCAAGGTGAAATTCAAATTCTACATAGGCTATTTCATTCAAAAATCCCATTCATTCAAACCAGAGCATTCTGTGAAACTGAGGAGCAATTTCTAGAGAAACTGCTTATGCAGCCTTTCCCCATAGGCCTGGGCCCATGTTGTGTGTGGTGGAGGAAAGTAAACCTATACTGTACAATGTGCTCAAGATGGCATGGGAGGGTGACATCCCACTGAGGACAGCTTTGTATCTGTTTCCTCAAGAACACATGTTGTTCTTCACCAGTGTCCTTGAGCCCACTGCCCTTCCCCCTCCTCTCTAGTTCCCTTCCTTCTAGATGTCTTTTTCAGTAGTATACAGGCAGGCATTTACAGGGTGAAATTATTTGATCCCAGTAGGAGGAAACACGGCAAAGTGGAGTTCCACATAACTCAAGTTCAAGTCACACAAATTGAGATATACACATACTTAATACAGAGTGGTGAGTGTTTCAACATATACAGAACACAGTTTATGTCACCTGGGTCCTGGGGGAAATGGCCAAATATGTTGAAAGAGTCTTTGCTTCTGTCTCATGCACTTTTCTAGCTGCCAGACATCTAGCTCTCTACCGTTAATATAACCACAGTTATTCACAGACTGATGGATTTATTATATACATTTAAAGTAAAAGATTGTAGCCTCCCACCCTCCACCCCCCTACCAATGACTCTAAAACAGGGAAGATGATAGGTGATAAGTGAGGAGTATAAGGGAGTTACTTTAGCTAGCCTACCGGAAGATAGCAGACCAGGGCTTCCAGATTCTGCCATCTCTGTTTGACATCTCTTTTCTAATTCTTCCAGTTTCCTTGTTAACCAAATTTAACCAATTCAAATACTTTCATACATTGTACGTGTGCACAGCTGCTAAAACCTTCTTTATCTCTTTTGTTGCCTAATACAAGAGACCCTGAGCCATCTCTGTTACACACCAGCCTTCAGAAGCCTTGTCCCACAAAGGAGCATGAGAGAAGTGAATGGGATATGATGTCATGAAAAGGTCTTCTGTGGAGGTGATGCTTAAGGTGAAAACTTTGTAGTAAGAAGAAGTTAGCCATGCTAGTAAAGCACATGCAAAGACCCTGCATCAAGGCCATTGCATCAAGGTCGTTGCATATTCCTTGGCATACACAAGGAATTAAAAAAATACTGAGTGAGTTGGAGCATATTGAGCAAATAGGAAGTGGCAGAACATGAACTTAGGGAAGTAAGTAGAGGCCAGATAGTATTGGGACCACAGTAACATGTTTGTATTTTAGTATAAGTATAAAGGAAGCCTTTGAGAGGTTTAGGCAGTAGTGTCATAATTTGTATTCCAAAACTGTTGATATTCATTATATAATGTTCGGAAATGGGAAAAATGAAATTATGACAATAGAAGTCAGAATACTGTCTACCTTTGGGAATGATCACTAAAAGGAAGGATGGGGGGGATTTATGGGGTGCTGATCTATTCCTTGATCTGAGTGCTGGTTATACAGGTGTGCTCAGGCTGTGAAACATAATCAGGCTGTACTTTATGATTTACGCTCCTTTCTGTAAAATGTATTCAGTAACATTTTGGTTAAAATTTTTACTAAAAAGCAGAATAAATGTTTACAATGGCGGGATGGAGAACAGATTTCAAGGGCAAGGTAGAAGGGAGATCCCTCAGGAAAAGTTGATGGTGGCTTGAATTAATATGGCATCTGTCAAGATAGAGGAAAGATAGAAAGATAGGAGATATTTTGGAGAGAAATTACTAGAACTTGGTGATGGATTGGATATATGTATTTTTTATTTTGGGGGGTAGGAGTGTTACTCTGTCGCCCAGGCTGGTGTAGCGTGACATGCTCACAGCCACCGCAGCCTCGCTGCTGGGTTAGACAATCCTTCTGCCCCAGCCTTCCAAGTAGCTGGAACCACAGGCATGTGTCACCATGCCTGGCTAATTTTTTTACTTATTGTAGAGACAAAGTCTCGCCAAGTTGCCCAGGTTGGTCTTGAGTCCCTGGGCTCAGGCAATCCTCTCGCCTCTCCTCCCAAAGTGCTGGGATTACAGGTGTGAACAACCATACCTGGCCCAGATACAAGCATTTTAAAGAGAATAATGATTTCCAGGTTTCTGACTTTGAGCAACAAGGGAAAGAGTGATGCTATTCACTGCTTTGTAGGTAGAAGGTCAGGGATTCAGCTTTGGAAATATTGTATGGTTTCAGATACTCATGAGGCATCCACCAAGTGGTAGCACCAGAATGATTGTTGGATAAACTGATGCTCAGAGAAGAGATCTGCATAGAGGTGTAAGTGATGTCATTGTAGGTATCCAGATTGCAATTGAAGTTATGAGAATGTTTGGGATCATCAAGGGGAAAAGAGTAGAGAGCATAAAGAGAGGGTAAAGCATCCTCACTCAAGGAACTTCGTCCTTGAGAGTTAAGGTAAGAAGGAAGAGACAGTAAAGGAGACCAATGTGATAGAAAAAGAGTGGACAACTGTGGTGTCAATCTACAAGAGCTGACTGGTGCTAGGAGGTTGAGTAAGACAATGATAAAAAGGGATTCACTGGATTTGACAATGTGATGGCCATTAGTAACATTGACAAGATCCTCAGTCACATTATTAACTATCCTAAGGCTTACTTCCTCTATAAAATTGCACCTACTTCCCAGAGTTTTGTGTGCAAATCACTTCACACACTTTGCACAAGTCCTGGCTAAATGGGAGTTGTTAATATTAACTTTCAACAAATGATTGCATTCTGTAAAATAGGTTTGATAATACCCTTCCCATACACTTGTTATGAGGAATAAATGAAATAACATTACATTTTAGAAAAGTAGATTTAAAAAACAAGTATAGGCAGATCTTCATCATACCCCATCTGAGTACTTACTTATAGATGGGTACCTCTGTGAATAGGAGGACCAAACCAAATCTTCAAGGGAGCAGAATACTGAGGCAGGAGTAAATACTGCCACCATTTACTTAACTCAGAATCCTTTAGAGAAGTAGTTTGGGTACCAGGAAAAACAGAGATCCATATTAAAGAAAATATGATGATAAATTAAAACACCAACATTTATTTCACTTTCTTTACAAAAACCCGATCTGGCATTGGCTTCCTATAGTAGTATGGCTGGTAGAGATGTTTCAAAGATGTGCCGAAGGACTGGGCGTGGTGGTTCACACCTGCAGTCCCTGTGCTTTGGGTAACCAAGGCAGAAGGATCACTTGAGACCAGGAGTTTGAGATTAGCTTGAGCAACATAGTGAGATCCCATATTTACAACAAACAAAACAATTAGCCAGGCATGTGCACACACCTGTAGTTCCGGCTACTCGGAAAGCTGAGGTAGAAGGATGACTTGAGCCTAGGAGTTGGAGACAGCAGTGAGCTATGACAGTGCCACTGTACTCCAGCCTGGGCAGCGAGGCCCTGCCTCAAGGGAAAAACAATGTGATGCCTCAGGGCCAAAAGCCGTGCCCCAGGATTAGGAAACCCACTACCATAAAGTCATAGTGTTCCCCACAGTTTTTAAGCATGAAGACCAAGACAAGGCCTGGGATGTTGACACCTTGCTCAAGGTCTTCCTACTGTTCATATTCTACTACCTGGAAGTCTAGTACTAAGAACACAAGTACAGCAGGTCGAGGCTGCGGTGGCCGGAAGCGGCCACTGCACTCCAGTCTGGGTGACAGAGTGAGACTCCAACTCAAAAAAAAAAAAGAACACAAGTAACCAGTTATTGCTGGGGCTGCCCTAGCATTGGGACAATGGAAATATGTGGAGATAGTTCCTCTATTCCTTTCAACTTAGAGATGGACTAATTGGCTAAATTCTCAAGTAAATCTTGTGGAAGGTAATCTTTGGCAACCAACAGACTGAAGAAATAACTACACACTGATCTAGTTAATATAGGAAATTGAGGGAAGTTTTAACACAACTGTAAAATACTGCAAAGGCAATACTTTTCCTGGTCTGTTCTGATGGAAACACACAGTCACTCGTTCTTAGAAAATCTGATATCAGGCACAGCTGAGAGGGAAAGCAAGTCAACAGGTGACAAGTCTCTATTCTTGCTGAGAGGCAGATGGTCAGGTGGTCATGCTACCAGAAGAAACAGCACTGACTACTTACTGAGTCACTAGGTCAGCACTCACTGGGATCAGCAGGCTGTGACAGAGAAACATACAAGGCTCTTTTCAAAAACAGTCAAACATCAAAATGCAGGAGATCTGTTTACTTGCTAAGTCAAAGTTAGGGATACGAGATAAAAAAAAATTAGCCTGCAATCACAAAATAAGAAACCAGAATCAAGTCAAATGGTGGAGAAACTCACAGGCTATTAAAAATCGAACTCAGAAAGCAGATAACCAGTTAGGAAAGAGATATTCTTAACTGCCAGACTGTGAGAGTGCATCTCCCATCATCAGAGCCCACGGTACAAACTAGAAAATTCCTTCTTAAATCAGCACAAATCAGCTTCCAAAACCAGCAATGTGTCTCCAAACATTAAGAAATGCGGCATCATTGAGAAATGGCTTCTAGTTGTTTAAATTTGAAGAATTAATCTGTTGAAACACATCCTTGATCACTGTTAAGTTATTGCACTGCAGAGGAGTAATCAATGATGAATGATAAACCAATTAGTTAGAAATTGTATTTCATTTATTTTGGTTTTTGGCTAATTCAATGATTAGTTGGTATTTGTTCAATATTTAGGAACAAGAGATATACATAAATTTCACATTTATGTCATTAGCATTTTAACAAACAATTCATTTTTCACTTTCATTTGTGAAGCTAAACTTAGTGATGATCCCTTTATCTTAATCTTCATTTGTTTGAAATTAGTCCAGAATGTGCAAAATACTGCTTTTTGGACAGCATCTTGAATGGGTTGGAACCAGTTGATTAGAGAAAAAAAAAAATCTGAGTCTGCTTTTATGTTTGAAATAACTGAACTATCACCTGATTGTCTGGCTGTCTCAGCAGCTGATTTTGAACTGACAAATGTTCTAATTTTCACATAATGTAGAAATGTGTCATTAGTATAACCAATGGGGGGAAAAGCTAAAATCTATTAAAAAATAATTTGAGACTGCATTTAGTCATGATATTTATTAACACAGTTCATAGTAAAGATGAAATTTAGCAATAGTCTGGCTAATTTGATTTATGTAGACAGATAAATTATCTGGTTGTCAAATACATAACAAAACTGATATTTCACTTTCTATTTTATAGACATGACTTTAATGATCTGAATATTTTACATTCAAGTCAAGTTTGTGCCTGAAATTTCTAATTCATTTTATTCCCATTATACCTTGCGCTGATAATTGCCCAGATAAAAGGGTTGGTATAAAATAAAGTGGATTATAGATCATTACATGTTAATATTAAAACGGGCATTATCTATTTAGTTAATTCTGACCAGGCAAAAGTGTAGAAAAAATGTTTGTTTCCATTGCTCAACAGGTCAGCCCTTTCTCTGCAACCATGCCCCACTTTCTTCAAGTTTTCTTCTTCCGTTTATATTAATTACTCAGTTCCTGATACTTTCTCTTTCTTCCACCAACATTTGCTTTGACACTTATTTAAAGGTATAGATAACTGACAACAATTTAGAGTGTAGGTTTTCTCAATAACGTTTGGATTATTCCTAGGTTCAAACTTTTAAACTACAAAAATGTTGAAGGCATCAGTAAATGGTTGATTGAACTATTTTGGGAGGATACACTCACTGCAGTTGTCTTTGAAATTGTACCAAGTAACCACCTGCCCACTCCATTGATGAGGAAGGCAGACAAGAATCCTGCATCCAGCCACTCAAAACCTTCCTTTGTTTTACATAACCAGAAAATGTTTAATTATCTGTATATATGTTTCTATTTTTCCTGTGTCATTGTAAAGATGGCATGGTAAGAGGTACAATAAAACGACTGTATTTTATGCTCAATATTCTAAATTAAGAATTAAAATCATAGTTTCTAGATGCTATCTCAAATTAATTTTCTTTCACACTGTTCATAAGAATAACATATTATTTTAGGTGTTTTTTCCACCAGGTCACTTTGTTAAAAAAAAATTAGGTAATTGCTAGTTCTTCTGTGGAAAATAAATTATGTAAGTAGATAATACATAATTGTAAATACAATTGGATAGTTCCACTCTAAGTTGTTCTCAGTGCAATGTCCAGTATGCAAATGCTTCATTCATTTGTTAATTTTGGAGAACAACATTTCAGTGCAATAATTGAAAACAGCTCATAGCCTCCTCTATGAAGAAACAAAACATTGTTTGTGTTGGTGTCAAGTAAGTTAATTATGCTTTATAATCTTCAAATGGAGCATATAATTGATTTATGAAATTTTGTTATCATTGTGTTTAGACCATTGTTAGTAACCAAGAATTCCACTAGCTTCTTCTTATTCCTAATGTACAAAGTCAGATGTGTATACTGTATGTTTAAAAACAATTCAATTTGAAAATACTGGTACTATAATAAAATGAAGAACTTAAAACATTGTGTGACAACCACTATAAAAGATAACTGATATCTATAAAATATTGCCCTTACTGTAGAAATACTTTCTCATTCAACAATATGACTATATAATTTTTCTGTAATACTTTGTAGAATTTCCATTAATACCACTTAAAATCAATGACTTATTTATAGTTCTTTTTGGTGACATGGAAATGATCATCTTTTAGCTGAGCTGTGTCTTTTACTCATTTAGCTTTAGATCTTTCTAATACCTAAGAAATTGCCTTAGGCATTAAGCACGTTGCAAAATATTTAGCTAAAAACAAAAAATGTTTTCAAACAAAGATGTAGATTAAAAAGCTATACGATGATTTCAATACATTCCCCTCATCACTTCTAGAACAACTACCAGCATCACACGCTTTTCTTAGGATAGTCATTAAAATATTTTTTAAAAGAACACTACTCCTAAATTCCCAGTTAAACTGGAGAGTAACCCTTGAACTTTCTGTGTATATTAATATTTATTTTCAACTCATTGCTCAGGTAGCTTTGGACCTCAATTAATTCTATGCTTCAGAACAAATGCAAGTTTTCATTGTTAGTCTTACAGTTTAAAGATGTTTGTTAACATCTTTGAACTATATTAATTTCTCATAAAACAACTGAGAAAGAGCATTTAAAAAGGAAATGAAAATATTTGTTAATGCTTGGTATCAAGTAGACATAATCAGAAGAGAATTTAATAAAGCAATGAATTGGGAATTGGCTTCTAGAGAATATAAATTGTATTACTTTTTAATATTCTGATACAAAAATATGGTTTTAAGAAATTGGAAATTTACTTTATGTTTTTCCATGAATGTTCTTAAAATGTCAATAAAAGTGAAATAAAGTGATTTTCTTTGCTGATTCATATGATAGCATATACCTCATTTTAGACATTTACATTTGAATTCTATTAGAATGAAATACCTGGATATAGTCCATGTGCTAGCATATGACAGTAGCTGGGATTTAAGAAAATATATTTTGAAATTGTAAAAACTGCAGATAGTTGAAATTTCAGGTATTCATAATACAAATAAGGACCATGCAAAATACACTTGGAAAAACATAACTCAGTGGGTTAAAACAATTATGATTTGTAATGTAACAAAGTTCTGAAAATAAAGAAATGCCTTAAAAGTATAAAATATGTTGCCAATATTAAGATTTTGAATGAATATAGACCTATAGGCAGCATTAAAAATAATAATCAATATAGACTTTTAAAGATTGTATGTCATAAATGACTATCACATACTAGACGTTTGTGAATTAGTTTTTTGCATTCCTAAGAATTATGTTGCCAAAAATTTGCTCTGAAGGTAATCTATATTACCTAGCTTTCTAAATGGATTTTAACATTCTACTTCTATTAGTTCTAAGACTGTGATTGCATGCCTTCTTTACATGATAAATCTATCAGAGATGATTTTCTTTTTTAATTGAATATTACCTAGCAAAATTCAACACATGAAATGCTAGAAGTGGCTTACATTAATATGGTGATCTTTATTCTTTATCGATAATTGATCAGAACATGGCCTCATGAAAAGAAACCCAAGGTTTTTTTTAAGAGTTTACTAAGCGCTTTGCGATTAAAAGCAGGCCCTAACACCTAATCAGTTGCATTCAATGGCTAGATTTAAGAGTGTATAGAACATCTACCAAAATACAACTTCCAACCTTTATTTCAAAAGGAAGCAATCCTTGAGAGATGAGAAAGTAACTTAATTTAAGCTTTATTCACTATTGTGTTTGGCTTTCATAAAATGTCCTTTTCTAAATAGCTTTAGGTTTTGTTTTTTTTTTCCAAAATCAAATCCTGATTACATTAAAAAGAAACTTGGTGAATAAATTGTAAACTTTTCCATAAAAGAGGGAAGTACAATAGACTATGAAGTATATACAAAAAACACAATATAGACATGAGACTTATGTGTAATGCTCTATTTAAAATTTCATATATTATCAAATGATAAATGTCTTCATTTTAAGTTATGAATACCTTAATTTCAAGAATCTCTTTATATCTTTCTCAAACACAGAAGCAGGAATGTTATTTGTGAACTAGGCCTTGCAGCAGCTTGTCAACATTTTTATTCTCAATTTTGTGGATATTCTAGAGCCATCACATGGCTTATCTCATTTTGAAATTTTGATTTTAGCATGTTGCAAAACAGGCACACACACACACACACACACACACACACACACACACACACACACACACAGAAAGGATTCTCTTCATTAAAGATGTGGTTGTTTGAGCTTAGTCATTGAACTTTGAAATCTACATTTTAATGTAAGGTTTAAAAAAAATACATGTTCTTTGCCGTTTAGAAAAAATACATTTCCTTAAATTGTGGAAATCTGTAGTCTAAAAAACATATATAAAGCACGAACTGTTGAAAATAACCAAATGCTGTCTCAAAACGTAAAGTCCGGTTCATAGAGTCGTGGTAAAATACAACAAAAGAAAACAGCCGACTTGCAGAACTCAGAGCCACGCCGCGGTTGGGCGTGCACGGCGCGTGGCTCGCACAGGGATTGGGGTTCTAGGGCGCCGCCGCCTGCTCTGGAGGAGCTTCGAGGGCGCCAGGTTTGGGTGGCGCTCCTGTTGGATTCTGATCTGAGATGATCCAAGTACTCCGGGCCGGTGACAGGCACAGGCTGAGCCGGGAAGGGCGGCCAGGGGGAACCGGGGCAACCCAGACGTGAAGACCTTTACTTCTAGGACCAGAATTAGCGCAGCCGACGCCCCGGGACATTGTGGGGCTCGGCTGCCTTTGCGTTCATCCTGAGTCTCTCTCGCTGGACTGCTCCATTCCACTGGCCTGAGGAAGCCGTCGCTCCAGCCTCGAGCCGCCCTTACCTCCGCGGGGCGAAGAGCGCAGGGCGAAGGAGAGAGAAGGAGCCGGCGGTTTTGGTCCCCCGGCACCGCGCGAAACCCGACGGCCCGAGGCTCTGGCCTCGGGGCCTCCCCGCCCGGACTCCTCCCCTACCGACTGGTCCTCGGCGGCGGGGCCGCGAGCATCAGGAGTCCAGCGGCTCCTCCAGTGCGGGCGAGGACATAACATTGAGAGAAGGACAGTGTCAAGTGCAAGTGGAAAAGGGGAGGGCGCGAAGGGAATGCATTTGGGGGTGCCCTGGACCCTCCGGAGGGCCGAGGTAGCGCTTGACGAAAGCCACTGGCGAGGCCTGGGGGCAGGGTGAGAGGAGACCCGACTTTGTGTCGTGAACCGCCTCCAGTTGCCCCAGCACTTAACCCCGAGGAGCTTCCAGACAATGGCCACACCAAAAGTTGATGGGAATCCCGAAACTGGTGTCCCGGTCGCCTCCCGGACAGCTGCGCAAGGCAGGTGCAGGAGAATCCTTTCCTGGGGACCCACCTGAAGCTCCTGGTGCAGCCTCAACCTTGGACGTTGTTCCGGGAGCCTGGAGAGGCCTGGGGCCGGGTCGACCATCGCCGGCTTCAAGCGAGAGGCCCCGCGCAGGTGGAGGGTCCCGGGTCACCTCCGTGAGCGCCCCCCCCACACAGGCCGCCACCCCCCCAGCCCGCGGTGCGCACCCTCTCCTCCTCCCCACGGGCTTGTCTTGTCTTCAGTTTCTGTCTCCGACGCTTCTCGACGGGTTGCCCAACGCCTTGACTCGCGTGCCCACCCACCAACATCGTGGGCACAACTAGAGGGCCTGTGTCCCCGGGGGGCTGCGTTCCTGGGGAGCCCGGACAGGGTGTCACCTCCGGGACGGGTTCTCGTCTGATGCCCCAGTGCAGCCGAAACCAGCGCGGGGCATGGAGACGGCCAGGCCGGGGAGGGGCGGCGCGAGGGCCGGGGTCGAGGGCGCTCGTCCCCCGCCCGGGCCCGGCGGTCCTCCCCAGCTGTCGACCGAAGCTGCTGAAGCTGCAGAAAAGTGCTGGCGCCCGTCCACCGCCGGCAAACAGACCCACGAAAAGCAACGAAAGGAAAGGCGAATATGGCGCTGCTGAAAATGGAGCCTCGGCATCTGGGACGCCTTTCTCTCTCTTCCTCTTCCCTCTTTTACGTGGTCGAGTTTCCCCCAGCCCTCCAACGTCACCCTCTTTTGCTGTCCTTCGGCTGTTCTCCACCCCACGGCCCCTTTGCTGCTCTTATTCACAACCTCCGTTCCCCGCTTTTCCTTCGTTTCTTTCCCCTCTCGGTTCCTCTTTCTCCATTTTGTGTCACAGGCGCTTTTCTTCCCAGTTCCCTTTCTGGGCGCGCACTCCCCCGCTCGGCCCACTGTATAATTTTATGTGGGTGTGGGGAGAGGGGAGGGGGTGGTAGGGATGGTGAGGCCAAGTATGGAGTTGATTTGGTCAAGAGAGGTGTTACTTTGGGACCCAAAACCATCCTTCACCCTGTCGTGCGCTCGCCTGGCAGCTGCGGGGACCGTCGCCTCGCGCCTGGCATCACCCGTGGCCACCTCGGGCTCGCGCGCTGTCCCCAGCCGAGCGCCGCCGTCCCGGGAGGAGGCACGGGTTTTAGGCAGAACAGAATACTTTTTGTTTTGGTTTTAAGCTGGAGCCTTACTTTTGCAGTGGTTCGTGGCCATGGCGTAATTTTTGAATAGGTATGGAGTCTGAATCTCATTTCCCCGGGGGACTTCCCGTGACGATTTTTAAGACAAGCGTGCAAAGAAGACTGCAATGTTAATCTCCCCCCCACCCCTTATTTTCTTTTCAGCAGAGGGAACCGCCCCCAACCCCACGCTAACATAGTTTTGGGTTTTTTTTTAAAGGCTAAACTTTTTGTTAAAATTACTTTTTCTTTCTTTTACACTCATGGCTGACTTTTGATCCTTTAAAAGAAAGGATGGAGTTTTTCAAAAGAGACCGATGCTTATGGAAGCATAATGCCCCCAAATTGTGGCTTTGGGATAGTTCCTCTAGATGCATTGATTTTGAAGTTCAAGGTCTCCAAGTGCTGTTCAGTGAAACAATGAGAAATATGCTACTAAGTTAAAGATAAAACAGACTGTGATATTTCCTGATTGTGCTGAATCTTAGTAGAGTCTCTGTGTCTCTTTTAGACAGGATTTTTAAAAAGGTTTGTCTACGTTTGACAATCAAGTGTTTTTTTTTTTCTTTCAAATGTACTTTTTAACAACTGTATTTTACTTACTCTGTTCACATTTGCCAGTTGCACATGTTCTGGTCAGTTTTACCTCCCTCCCATGGTGTGTTAGAATCACATCCTCCAGAAAAACATACAGGTGTTCATTCCTTATGGGACTCTGGTGCTCCTGGTTTGAAATAGCAAAATTTTGTAAGGAGACACTTTTAAAAAAAAGTATGAAGGGAAGTATTCTTTGAAGGAGTCTTAGAATGTTTCCTTTAAAAAAAGTTACCTTCCTTGGTTTTCATTCATTGCCTTTGATTAAAATTAGGTATGGATATATTTTAACTTCAGACTATTTCCTTATGAAAGACAGCAGAAAGTAAATAGATGTTGGCAAGAACTAAGCCAATGCAACTAGGCCTTATTCAGATCTTAAATGTGCATATTACCCTCAAAATATGTTTATCAAATCAGGTTTGGTACAAGTATTTCTCTGACTCAAACAGTTGATTTATAAAAGTCTCCTAGAATAGGTTAAAACATGTTTTTCACCCAAGGCTCCTACTTCTTTGTTATGCATTTCTCCTTGTAGATAAACAAGAGTCTAACTTGATGAGTAAGTAGATTTTTTTTGTTCCAGATGACAATTCTAAAAATGGGCAAAGTTAGGGAAGTCATTAATACCCTTCAGTGTAATTGGAATGATTCAGTACTTATACCAAGTTAATCCTATTAAGATGTTCTTTCCTGCTAAGGGGGATGAATTAAACACAACTCAGATTATTTTAGATGGACAACTTTGTATATACTCTAAGAAGTAGGGACTAGAAAAAAATGTATCTTTTATCCAAAAAATGCATATTGAGTACCAGGGCCGTTCAAAGACACTGAGGCAGTGTATTCATTCATAAGGTGAGTATAAATTATAGTGTCTGTTATTAGAGTTTACAGATTATAAAAGCAATCCTTCTTTGTTTTCTCTCATTTAGAAAACAAACATCCATATGGAAAGAATAAAATTAGATCCCTAATTTTTTGTCCTGATACAAATTAAATTTCAGATGGATTAAAAATGTAAACAAGAAAAACAGAACTTTAAAAATACTGGAAGGAAAAATAAAATAATCTCTTTATGACCCTGCAGTAGGAAATAATTTCTTAAACAAAACATTAGAATGCATGATCCATAGAGGAAATGATAAATTGGATTATAGTCATGCAAACACATAACAATATTTTGGTCAATGATGGACCACATATCCGATGGAGGTTCCATAAATTTATAATATTATATTTTAATTGTACCTTTTCTATGTTTAGATGTGTTTAGTTACATAGATACTTAGCACTGTGTTAGAATTGCCTGAAGTATTCGGTATAGTTACATGCAGATGTGTAGTCTAAGAGCAATAGGCCATATCCTATAGCCTAGGTATATAATAGGCTACACCATCTAAGTCTGTGTAAGAACGCTATATGATGTTCACACAAGAAAATTACCCAGTGATGCATTTCTCAGAATACATTCCTGACATTAAGTGCCACATGACTCTATCAAAAATTTAAAAATACTTTTTGTAAGACATCATAAAAAGTTAAAAGATAAACTGAGAAGACATTTTCAAGGCATGACAAAAGATTAATTTTCAGAATGTATAAATAACTTAAATAATTTTATTAATTTATATATAAGGAATTTCATAAGTAAAAATGCAAATAAGGATATACACATATCACGTGAAAGTATAGTACTATTAACAAGAAGGAAAGATACATACTGACTTCAAAAAAAGTGATTTCCTTTTGGAGAGAAGGAAAGAAGGAAGGAGGGGAACAGGAAAGGATCCCAGGGGCAGCAATGCTTTATAAAAAGATCAGAGGCAACTATGCAAGATGTTAACTTTTGCTCTTTGCACATTTTTACAAGCTTGTTATAATTTATTTAAAAATCTCTAACATCAATTCCTAGTCCAAAAAACAAACGACACATTTCTTTTCATTAGTCAGTAATAGTCTTGTAAGCTGGTGTTCATGTATATGATGGCAAAGAAAACAGCATTCCCCGTGCAGTGTTTGAATGTTATATGGTATTCACATCAGAGATTTCCCTGGTTTGGTGTCTCTCTGTTGTAAACCCGTTTTCTGAGTAGATTTAATGAGAAGAACAGAAAAATGTTTGAAACTACGAATATATATAAAAGCATTTATTCTTATAGAATGAAATCATAAAACATGTTTTTTAAAAGTGAGCAAGCAAAGCACCTCCACATTATTATAGAAAAGCTGTTGAGAAATCATTGGATAATCTCAGGCCTAGTGTGCAAGATTTATTATTTAGGCATATCTAATTTCTTGTGCAGTCTAAATATCAGGAACTGGTATTGTGGAGAAATATTCATTTTCTCCTTTTTTATGGCAGGAGTTCATATGATGTTTATATTTGTCACTACTTTTTATTAGCAAATATTTTGTTTACTTACAATTTCCACAGGGATTATGCATATTATGAGAGCACTAAAAAGAGGTAACATTTCATTTGCTTTGAGACCTTATGTTTATTTTAGATCAACAAGCATTATGAAGCAACATGGTTATTGTTGTGTTTACTCATGTGTAAATTGAGTGAGGGGCGTTTATACACAGTGAGTCACAATTATGCCAAGTAAAGGTCAGAAAGCTAGGCCAAGAGATACATCATTTGGGGGTCATGTATGAATTCTGCTAATTTCTGCCAAAGTTATCTTCAGAAAGTTCCAAAACTTTACTCAAAAACCTTTTATGACTACCTTTTGCCAACAGAATTAAAGCTCAGGTCTCTTCACTGGCATTAGAGATCCCTGTAACTTCATTACATTTGCATTTCCATTCTCTCTGAATACTATCAAACAAACTCTGTATCCTTCAGGCACCAATTTGTACTATTTATAATATGTTCATTAAGAAGAGGGATCTTTACTTGCTTGACTCTCTTTCTTCTTATATCAATTAGATGTGACAAAAACCCAGTTAAAGCAGAGTCATATCTTTCTTATGTGACAAGAAGTTTGTAGATAAAGAATCGCTGGTGTTTTCTCAGGAGTTTAGTGATGTCAGCTCTACAGTTCATTTGACCTTCACATGGTAGGTGCAAAATGGCTGCCATAACTCCAAATGTCATACTTTTCACACTGGGCTCACGTGTGGGAAGGCAGGCAGAAAGTTTATTCTTCATAAGTCTTACTCTCAGTCAAGGAGGTAATATTTTCCAAAATATCCCCACAAAGGATTTCCCCTTACATCTCATTAGCCAGAACTGTGACATATTATCACCCTTTATCTAGGGTGTGGGCCCACCTTTCCACATCAAAGGGAATTTGCTTAATGCCTAAATAAAACTGGAGTCCAATATAGCAAGGAAGAAATAGGGGAATGGCTTTGGGCTAGGTAAGCAACACTGTTGGCTGTATTTCCCTACAAGCCATCACTCTCTTGAAATATCTTTGACTAATGTCATCAGTGACTTTTAAACTTTTTTATTCAAAGGGCAATGTCTATTTTTTAACTCACTAGAACTTTTTGTGGGGCTTAACACACCCTCCTCGAAATGTATTCATCAAATACCCACTCACAACACTTCCTATGTATTAGTCTCTCTGCTAGGTGAAGAAAATACAGAAATGAATTCTGCATAGTCCTGGCCTTCTTCAAGTTTATGGTCTGGTGGGGGAGACAGAGCAAATAAGTACAAAATAATGTTATAGATGCTGTGATAGAATTACGAGCAAGATAAAATGGAGCACAAATAAAGGAGTAGTTATTTCTAGACCTCAGGTGCGATGCCTCTTTTCAGGGAAAGAAAGCCATTAACAAAAACAATCTCACTTGCCTTGTTGACTGGCTCTTTGTATTTCCCCCTTTGGAAGAATACTGACCTCTGTAGAAAATAAGAAGCCTGGGAGAGAGCAGGAGCCTGACCTCCCTCCTTCCCTTGGCCTGACAAATACAGATGGAATTCCAAGGAATATTCAGCCAATTTTGTTTTTACCTCAGATAATCCAATTCATACAGAATCCACCAGGCATGGGAATTCTGGAGTGATATCTTTGGTTTATTTACTTCATTCTGTGTTCTGTGGAAGGCACTCACTGTCAACCTAGATTTCAGTAACCACATGTCCCTTACTCTCTTAGATGTCAGAGCCTAACCACTCAGGACGGCAGGAAGAATGTATTTGGGGGGATTCAAGCCTATCAACTTGGCTGTGGAGTAGGATTTTAAAAAGGCACGGTAAGGATCAAAATAGGCAGGTAAAGACCAGTTTATGCCATGCTAAGGGGCTTGAAGATATTTGGTGGGTTATAGGTTCCCAAACTTTCTCAGTTCATTGCACCAGTAGTGTCTCTATAATTTTCTCCCAGTGCCCAAGGCCAAAAGAAACACTTTATGGTTCCATTCATTAAGTAATTAGGTCTAAACAATTTAAAAGTGGTAATTTCTATGGTGTCTGATAGATGGGGCTGCATTTCTCTCAAAAATGTAAAATATCCTACAGCAACCTTGTGAGTTTGTTCACTGTGATGCCCTAGGGTAACCTGGCATACAGTTTGAGAACCATGGTACAGATCATTAAATATTTTTCATCTGGTAAATTATTTGATTTCATTATTTATTTATTTATTTATTCATTCATTCATTCATTTGAGTCAGAGTCTCACTCTGTCACCCAGACTGGAGTACAGTCACACAAACACAGCTACCATATTCTCAACTTTCTGGGCTCAGGCGATTCTTCCATCTCAGCCTTCCAAGTAGCTGGGACTACAGGCACATGCCACCACACCCAACTAATTTTTTAATTTATCATCGGCAAGTTGCCCAGGTTGTCTCAAACCCCTGGGCTCAGGCAATCCTATTGTCTCTACCTCCCAAAGTGCTGGGATTAAAGCCATAAGTCACAGCCCTGGTGACTTTGCCTTTTAGAAAGCTCACTCTTTCTGTGGATAGGAAGATGGATTGGAGTAAAAGCATGATGGGAGGTAAGGAAACCATGAGTTAATAGTAGCCATTTAGGAAACAAGTATGATGAGGGTGTCAAATGAGGCATGATAATGGAAATACTAGTGGATCTAAAATATGTTATGGAGGTAGAATGGATAGGAGGATCTCCTTATAGGCTGGTTCTGGGAGAGAGAAAAAGAATGATTCCTAGATTATAGGCTTGGCTTAAAAGGTACCTAACAATAGGAATATAGGAAAAACATATCTTTGGGAGAAAGAGTTCCATTTTTTGGCATGTTGAATTTGAGACATCTATAAGGATAAGATGAATAAAAGCATTGAAGCTCAGGAGAGATCTGGAAAAGAAATATAAAATGATAAATTGTGAATATATAGATTGGGGTTGACAGCATGAACTTTCATGAGTAAATGAGACTGCTCAAGAAGAGTATAGAATAGAAAGAAGCAAGCCCACGTGTGATGGTTCATTTCATGTATCTACTTGACTGGGTCATGGGATGCCCAGATATCTTGTTAAACATTACATCTGGTTGTGTCTTTGAGGATGTTTCTGGAAGATATTAGCAAGTGAAATGAGTATAGCAGATAACCCTTTCCAGTGTGAGTGGGCATCATCCAGTCTGTTGAGGGCCTGAACAGAACAAAAAGCAGGGAGAAAGGTTGAATTTCCCTCTCTAATTGACCTGGGGCATTGATCATCTTCTATCCTCAGCGATCCTGGTTCTCAGGCCTTCAGACCTAGACTGGAATTCATGCTGTGAGTTCTCTGGCTCTCAGACTTTCCAACTATGCTATTAGCTTTCCTGGGTTTCCAGTTTGCAGAAGGGAGATTGTGGGACTTCTCAGCCTCCACCATCATATGAGTCAATTCCTTATAATAAGTGTAAGGAATCCACCATGTTTAGAGAGTCAACAAAAGGGAGAAGATTCTTCAAAGGAGACGGAACCAGAAGAGGTGTCATGAAGCCTGTGTAAAGCGAAGTGTTTGAGTTAAGCCAGGACTCTTCTCCTACTCTGTTGTTCTGTTCAATAGAGACCCTGGGTCTATCTTTCCCCTTTGTGGTAGGACCCCCTAGGTAGAGACTCAGAGAGATACCATCACGCAGAGCTACACAGGAAATTGGTTCTGCAGTAGAGATAACTTGGGGGGAAGGGAGAGAGGTGTAACATACAACTCAGGGAATGTTCTATGCCATGACAGCTCAGCCCTAGGCTCAAGAAGTTTCCTTTTCTGGGACCCCAGGAGAGAAGCACCATTTTAATGCCCACATTTCAAGAAAAAATAAGGTAACTTATGGTTAACAGTATCAAATGAAATACATTAAGTAGAGAAAGTCTACGGAATCTCACAGTTTGGAGGGCCTTGGTGACTTATCTAAATACTTTTTCTTTTCTTTTACTTTTTTTTTTCAGTAGAGCAAGGCAGAAACCCGAGGAACTCAAGGAATAACAAGAAAAACAGTCATGTAAACAAATAATAACAATGCGCGTGATAAAAGGTTGAGTATCAGGTAGGGAAACTTTCTCCTGACTCTGTCATTCACTAACTACCTCCTATCAGCATCTGTCACTAGCAAGGCAGTTTCTGGCTGGTCCAAAATGTTCAGGTCCCCAGGGTTCCATCCTTGCACTTTTCCTTCCTCTGCTTGTTCCTCCTGAGCAATTTCATACAATTTAGGATTCAAACCAGCACCTGTAGAGCAAGGATTTCTCATTTTATGTTTCTACTTCCCTGACTTACTGAGCTTGAGTTCTACATTTCCAGCAATGTGCACAGTACTAGGCACATATAGCTACTCGGTAAATGTATACTTTTGATCCCAAGTAAACTGGTGCTATAGGAGTAAATTTAGATATCAAGTAAACTGCAGTTTACTTAGCGAATAGGTAAGGAAATGCTTCCCACCAGATTTATCACAAAACTTCAAGAATTCGCCTGGAATCAGGTGACAGTTTCAGTATGGGAACTGAGTTAGATGCAGCTAGTTACAGTGAACAATCATAGATTAAAATACACAAATGTGCATATAAGAATGCAGATTCTTTTGTTAACTTTGGACAATTCAGTTAATTCTCTGTGCCTTCATTTCCACACTAGTAAACAATCCAAAGGCACAGATACACTTTCTGCTTTTATTTACTTATGGTAATTAAGATGTAATTGACACCGCATAAAATTTACCCTTTTAAAGTGTACAGTTTAAGTATATTTACAGAGTTGTGCAACTATCACCAGTATCTATTTCCAGTACATGTTTTTCACCCCAAAAAGAAACCCATATCCAGTAGCAGTCACTTTCCATTCCTCTTTTCCCCGGTGTCTGGCTTCTGCTTTCTGTCTCTATATTTGCTTATTCTGTATATTTCGTATGAGTGAAATCACACAATATGTGACCTTTTGTGTCTGGCTGCTGTCTCTTAGGAAAAAAAGTTTTCAAGATTCATTCATCTTGAATTCATCTACTATTGATACATCTTGGAGAATGTATCAATACTTCATTCCTTTTTGTGGCTAAATAATATTCCATTAATTGGACATATCACATTTTGTTTATCTATTTATCAATGGATGGGCATTTCAGTTGCTTCCACTCTTTTTGGTTATTATGAATGATACTGCTATAAACATTATTGTATACTTTTTTAATGTGGCCATATGTTTTCAGGTCCCTAGGAATAGAATTGCTGGGTCATATGGTGACTCTTTTATTTATTTGTTTTTTTGAGTCAGGTTCTCACTCTGTCACTCAGACTGGAATGCAGTGGCACAACCATGGCTTACCACAGCCTTGAACTCCTGGGCTCAAGTGATCTTCCCTCCTCAGTCTCCCAAGTAGCTGAAACTACTTGGGAGGCACATGCCACCACACCTGGCTAATTTTTAATTTTTTTGGTAAAGACAGGATCTCAGTGTGTGGCCCAGGCAGGTCTTGAACTCTTGGGCTCAAATGATTCTCCTGCCCTGGCCTCCCAGAGTACTGGGATTACAGACTTGAGCCACCACATCCAGTCCATTGACTCTATTTTGACATCTTAATCTTTGGAGTGGTGGCATCACTCTACAGTCTCACTAGCAATGTATAAGGGTTCCAGTTTCTCCATGTCCTGGCTAATCCTTGTTATTATCCATCATTTTGATTATTGCCGTCCTCATAGGTGCAAAGGTATATCTCATTGTGGTTTGATTTATATTTCTCTAATGACTAATGATATTGAGCATTTTTTATATGTTTATTTGCCATTTGTATATCTTCTTTGGAGGAATGTCTACAAATCCTTTGCCCATTTTAAAACTGGATCATTGTTCTTTGTATTGTTGCATTGTAAGAGTTCTTTATATATTCTGGATAGTAGATCCTTATCAGATATGTAATTTGCAAATACTTTCTTCCATTTTGCAGGTTGCTTTTTTATTTTCTTGACAGTATCTTTTGAAGCACAGAAGTTTTATATTTTGATGATGTCCAATTTATTTTTTCTTTTGTTGCTTGTGCTTTTGGTGTCATATCTAAGAAACCATGGCCTAAACCAAGGTCACAAAAAATAAGGTCTATTTTTTTGGTCAGAGTTTTATGGTTTTAGTTCTTATACTTAGGTCTTTATTCATTTTGAGTTAATTTTTTATATGGTGTGAATTAAGAACCTAACTTCATTCTTTTGCTTATGGCTGTCCCAGCACCATTTGTTAAAAAGACAATTTTTTTCCTATGGGAAAAAATTTCAATTCAATTCCTTTGAATTGAATTGAAAACATATTGGTCATAGATGTAGAGACTTACAGTTCTATTCCATTGATCTCTATGTCCATCCTTATTCCAGTACCATGACTATAATTCCAGAATGAAAAAAATGAATTTCATTGAAGAAACTCTTATTCTGAAATTATTTGATAACTCAAAAGACTGTGAATCTGAATTTTCTTTGGCACCTTTTTGAAAAATAAGCATTTGTATCAACCCCACCTAAAATAACTAAATTGTATGCGTACATCTAAATGTAAATGCTCACCTGCAGGTCCCTTTTATATAACTACTCTTCTGTTGATGATGTGGGATTTGAAAATCTCTTCCTCTGTGTATTCTATGAAATCATTCAAAAAGTCAATCGAGGCATTCAATTATTAGAATGTTTAATGTTAATCTAATTTAGAAGTTAGTCTTCAATTTCATGCAAAAGTCTTCAAATTATTAGTTTTAGAAAAATATTTATTTGTATATCCTGTGGACTTAGACAAAGGATCTAGAGTTCCTCTACTCCAAACCTAAGTATTCTCAGGAATAAAACATCTCTTGCCTCTAGGACCATGGAATCTCTTGATTCAATTTGTAGCCTTTGTGTTTCTGTTATTGACACTCCTAATTTAAAAAGTGTTTTTAAAATATTCTCTAGATGAAGGAGATACTGTAGCAAGGCGAAGCTCTCATGAAGGGGAAAAATGATTCTCTTGGAACTGCCATAGACAGTTGGTTTTGGTAGTTTAGCTCATAGGAAATATTTTTTCCCTAAGTAAACAAATTACTAATTCTTTTCTGGCCTTGCTAAAAGGAAGTCCTTGGAACAATATTTCTGTTACAGTCACTTGTTGAATTGCATATGAACCCTCTGTCATCTCTGAATGAATTTTTGATCTTTGCAATTATTTGGACAGTGCTGAGTCTTTGAAAATTCTCTGCTCCCTATGTCTTATTAGCTTAGGAACTGGTGTGTGGAAGGCAATCCAGGAAGTGAGGAGGCATACTTGGCTAAACCTTGATGTAACCAGAGGCTTCATATGAATGAGTCTTAGTTTTGCAGGTTTCGAAATTCAAGTTTATTGGTTCACCAAGAGGTTAACAGGTATGAGGATTTAATTCTTCATAACTAGGTATAAAAGAATTTAGTTTTCAAATCACAAAGCTTAATGACCACTCATTGAGGGTTCTACCTCACCGAAGAATCAGAACCAATTTTATGCAATAATTGGTATCCTTTCTGATCAGTGGTTCTCAGGAGTTGAAATTTCAGGTCAGAATTACTTAGTAAATATGTAACTGGAACAACAACAAAAATGAGAGATACAGAGAGTGAGAAAGAGAGAGTTATGGGCTTTTAAAATTATTATTTCAAGAATATTTTTGTTTAAATAGTTGGAACTATGCATATTGAGGAATACTGAGAAGTTCTGCATTTACCAAACTCATGATCAACATCACACATTTCTTTGTGTTTGTTCTAGCCTCATTATTTTTCATTTTACCATTGTTTCAGGTTGATGTTGCAATATTGCTAACTAAATGTGTTAAACAGAGGGAGTGAAAGTGTCTAATATGAATCTAATTATGAGGAAACACCAGACCATTCAACAGTGAGGGATATTCTACAAAGTAACTGGCCTGTACTCTTCAGAAATGTCAGTCATGACAGCAAGGAAGACACAGAGTAAAAGAGACTCAGGAATTGTTACAGATTAAAGAAGACTAAACTATATAACAATTCAATGCAAATTAATGTCTTGAATTTTCTTTTGCATTAAAGGACTTCATGGGAACAATTGGTGAAATCTGAAGATCTACAGATAAGGATCTAATTCTAATAATGTTGTATCCATGCTAAAATCCTAACTTTTATAGTTATAATGCAGTTGTGTAAAAATATTTATTTATTTAGGAAACACATAAGAGTATTTAGGGGATATTATCTCTGCAATTTACTGTCAAACAGATCAGGAACAAAGCACCCAACTATATAAAGCAAATACTATTAGACCAAAAGGGAGAGAGAGACTGCAATATAGTAATAGTAGGGGATTTCAACACTCCACTTTCAGCAACAGACAGACCATTCAGACAAAAAAAAAAATTAACAACAGCATAAAAATAGGACTTAAACTGCACCAAAGACCAAATGGACTTAATAGACATTTATAGAAGATTTCACCCAACAGCTGCAGAATACACATTCTTCTCAACAGCACAATAAACTTTTTCCACAATAGCTCATATGTTAGGCCACAAAGCAAGTCTCAACATATTTTTTAAAAGTGAAATCATATCAAGCATCTTGAATAAAACTAGAAATCAATAACAAAAGAAACTTTCAAAACTCTACAAATACATGAACATTCAACAACAACGTGTTCCTGAATAAATAATGGGTAAATGAATAAATTTTTAAAAGATTTCTTGAAACAACTGAAAATGGAAACACAACATACCAAAAACCTATAGGATATAGCAAAAACAGTTCTGAGGAACGTTATGGCAATAGATACCTACATTAAAAAAAATAGAACAATCCCAAACAATCTAACATTGTCCCTCAAGTAATTAGAAAAACAAACTATTAATAAACCCCAAATTAGAAGAAAATAAATAATAAAGATCAGATCAGAAATAAATGAGATAGAGACTAAAGAAAAATATAAAAGAGCAATAAAATAGAGTTGGTTTTTTTGAAAAGATAAACAAAATTGACAAACCTTTAGCTAGACTAGGAAAAAAAAAGAAAAGGCAAATAAATAGAATCAGAGATGGAAAAGGAGATATTACAACATAAGTACAAAGATCATAAGAGACTATTATTATTATTATTATTTGAGTTGGAGTCTCACTTTGTCACCCAGACTGGAGTGCAGTGGCCGCTTCTGGCCACTGCAGCCTCAACCTGCTGGGCTCCGGCGATCCTTCCACCTCAGCCTTCCAGGTAGCTGGAACTACACGCGCACGCTACCACACCTGGCTAATTTTTTATTTATTGTAGAGATGAGGGCTTGCCAAGTTGCGCAGGCAGGTCTCGAACCCGCAGACTTAGGCAATCCACTCACCTCAGCCTCCCAAAGCATGGGATTACAGGCTGAGCCACCGAGCCCGGCTATAAGAGACTATTATAAACAATAATACACCAACAAATTGGGAAAACCTAGAAGAAATGGATACATTCCTGAACACATATAAAGTACCAAAACTGAATCATGAAGAAATAGAAAACATGAACAGACCAGTACCATTCAATGAGATAGAATCAGTAATAAAGAGTCTCCCATCAAAGAAAAGTCTTGGACCTGCTGGCTTCACTACTAAATTCTACCAAACATTTAAAGAACTAATACCAATTCTCTTCAAATTGTTTCCAAAAATTGAAGAGGGGGAAATTCTTCCAAACTCATTCTATAAGGCCAGCATTATCCTGATACCAAAACCAGAAAAGGATACAACAACAACAACAACAAAAGAAAAAAAAGAAAGAAAGAAAACTACAGGACAATCTCCCTGACAAACAAACCTGCAAAAAGTTTCAATAAAATATTAGCAAACCAAATTCAACGGCACATTAAAAAGATCACTCATAAAACAGATCAGAAAAACAATAAACCCTGCATAATGAGAGAGAATGAGAAAAGGATAAAGCCAATGTAGTAACATGTTAACATTTGGGGAATTTGGTTGAATTCTTTGTGCTGTTCTCACAACTTATAAGTCTGAAATTGTCAACATAAAAACATTTTAAACTAATGGAAGGTTTTTTTTAAGTTTCCAATTTGTTTTTAAAAAGTGTTTAATTATACAGTACATGAAAGTTACTCCATAATTTTTAAGAGAGAGAGAGAGACAGCATAGTTCATGGTTTTAGAGAGTAGTCTAGAGAAAGATTCCTCGGTTTGATTGCTTATTCTGTCACTAGCTGTGTGATCTTGGGTGTTTTACTTAACTTCTTAAGTTTTCTTACCTGTAAAAGAGAGATAATCATACTGAAACCTACCTCACAAGGTTGTTATAAAATTTAAATGAGTAAATATTTGCCAAGAATTTGCAACAGTGCCTAACACAAAGTGTTGTATTAATAAAGTGTTTATTAAATGAATAAATCTAGGAAAGCACTTCAGTCTTAACCATGTCAAAATCATCTTCAGAAATAAGCAATACTTTAAACTTTAAAACTTTAAAAGGTGTTTCTAGAAACAACTGATTTGGACTCTTATTAGTCTTTTCTTTGGCCAACTCAAGATTCCTAAAGTTTCCCTTGATAAGCTCTTGCACTAATTTTTTGGTCTGCTTCATATCAGGAACCTGAAAACTGCAGTGTTTTTCAGTTTTCTACAACAAATATTCAATACAGTTATTTTATTTTCATTATTAATTTCAACTATTCAACACATTTATTTAGCATGACAAAGTAAAGTGCTACGGGAGGAATAAAGATAGATAACATTTCTAACCCATGGAATATACAAACTAGAAGGGGAAATTAAATAAGTACAAAAATGGTTATATAATAATATGAGGTTTGGAGAAGTAAAAGTACAGGAGGGTTTACAAGAAGGAAAGACTGGATGTAGTCGGAGGGAGCAAGAAAGGTTTCACAGAGAATGAATCCACTATCAAGGCTAAAGGAGGAATAAGGCTTTAGTAGGCGAGTAGAGAAGGGAGGGTGTTCTGAGTAGAGGAATGAGCACAAAGCAAGGCACAGAGCAAGAAACAGCAGGTGGTACTTTGGGCAAGTTATTTGAAGTTTAAATAGATTTAAAGTTAAATTTTAAACCATTGTAAGCCTTCATTTCCTTATCCATAAAACAGGCATAACAATAGTACTTGACTTAGAGAGTAGAGAGATAAATGTGATGTGTGTGTAGTATTTAGCACAGGGACCAACAATACATAGCAACAGTGTATATGCTATATATAGTGCTGTGTTATTTTTGGTAAACATTTGTTAGAGTTTAGGTTACAGTAGAGAAATAGGTACTGGAATTTATTGGATGAATGTTGAGTGGTGGGAATGGAGTGGAAAGGTGGGGACAAAGGCGAAGTTGAGAGACACATTGCAAAGGTAGAATCCATGTGACTGAACACAGGCAAGAAATGGAAGAGGAAGCCGAGGTTGATGGCACAGTTTCGATGTGGGCTGCTACAAGAGTGGTAGCATCCTTAAAGGGCCACAGGGAAAAGAAACTTTTACTGTATTCCGTAAACTCCAGGAACCAGGCAAGTATTTGGTTCCTGTTATCTCATATTTAAAAATCATCCTTTTGGTGTGATCATACTTTAAATATACAAGAACACTTACCATTTGCAATATTCTAAAAGAAATCATTTTGTTATACTACAAAGGCTATATTTTTCAAATATTAATTTTAGTCCGGGAGCAGTGACTCATGCCTGTAATCCTAGTGCTTTGGAAGGTGGAGGCAGGAGAAGCACTGAGGCCAGGAGTTCAAGACCAGCCTGAGCAACATAGTGAGAACCCATTTCTACTAAAGAGTTAGGCATGATGGTTCACACTTGCAGCTCCATCTATTCAAGAGACTGAGGTGGGAGGATTGCGTGAGCCCAGGAGTTTGAGGCTGCAAGTAAGTTATGATTGTACCATTGCTCTCCAGCCTGGGCAACAGAGAAAGACTCTGTCTCAAAAAAATATATAGGATTTTATATCAAATTTGCTTAAAATCTAGATAACACCTATAAGTCCCAAAGATAATGTTTATATGTCTCCAAAACTGTAATGATGTAACAGCTAACTAATTATTAAATAAGCACTTCACTGAGTACCAATGTTTTACTAGGTACAATTGTCTTTATGATTTAGTTGCCTTTTATTCAAGGTTTCCTGTCCATTTTGTGGGAGATAGCACCAGAAGGGAGCTATTCCTGGGCTATCAGTCTGTACCCCTCATACCTGAAATTCTACTAGAACTGTAGAAATGAAATGCAGTGGTTTTACCTGCATAGTATGCCCTCTGTGTGCTCACTGGAACACCTGGAGGCCACTAGGAAGTGTGTGACAGGGCCTGTTCTTTTTCTGAATAAATCATCTTTGCCTTAATGACCAGAGGTTTAGATTCTCTGATTTAATTGAAACTATCTCCTCTGAATTGAATTAAGATATTATTTTTTCTTGTAAACAGAACTATTGATCTTTAAAATTTTAAACGGCATATTTGTTTAACATTTTAGAAGTGAAAAAAATATATTCATGTGTCATTTTCCAATAGCCCTATGAATTAGGTAGAGAAAATATTATTAATTTTATAGAGGAAGAAATGGAGGAGCACTGCCTCCAAATCAGGCAATATTTAGTGCTCTTCCGCCTCCATTTGCCTGCCTGGCTCAATTTATGCCACACTGATTTCCTTTTCCCTGAGGCTCTTCTTCAACTGATTGTTCCCTCAGCCCCAGGCAGTCTACAGCTGAGGAACTGAGTCTCCCTTTGGTATCCCCTTTGCTTTATTCTTTTAGAACAAATAAAAAAATCTGTTCTGATTTTTTTATGTTAATTTTTAATGAGTGAGTTCCAAAACACAGGGAGAACTGCCAATTTATCAGCACTTTTACTTTATAGATGGAATAGCAAAGAACTAAAGAACTGTTGCCTCAAGTTGCTTCTATGAGTACATCATGGAAAATAAAATGCTTCCATGCTAATAGTGGTATGGTCAAGAGATGAACTATGATATGGAACTTATCAAATTGACTGACATAACCATAGAGTCTTCCAGGAGAAGTTTCCTGCGTAGTGAAGAAGGTTAAAGTCCATCCCCAACTCCCCCGACCCCACAGCCCACACCATTTCTAGCAAGATCCAAGAGGTCTGTGGTCTGGACATGGTTGAAATCATTTATACTATTTAAATAATACTTTTCTACTAATAAGACAAGCAGCCGGGCTCGGTGGCTCAGCCTGTAATCCCGCACCTTTGGGAGGCTGAGGTGAGTGAATTGCCTGAGCCCGCGGGTTCGAGACCCGCCTGGGCAGCGAGACCTCATCCCTACAATAAATCAAAAAATCAGCTGGGCGTGGTGGCGCATGCCTGTAATTCCAGCTACTCGGAAGGCTGAGGCGGAAGGATCGCCGGAGCCCAGCAGGCCGAGGCTGCGGTGGCCGGGAGCGGCCACTGCACTCCAGTCTGGGCGACAGAGTGAGACTTCAACTCAAAAAAAAAAAAAAAAAAAGACAAGCAATAGTTAATATTTTAGCTCTGCATCATTTGGTAAAACCATAAAAATGGTTTGAAAGTATTTCCACATATGAAAGAGAGGTTTGTGAAGAAAAACTATATTTTAAATAATTTTTATTTGAACCCACTAGGCAGAATATTAGTATATTATTTTTGTCTCCCTTTACCTTTTCTCTTAAACTATATCTATTTAATTAAAAATAAAATAGAGATAATTATCTGAACAATTTCACAAAATTTTCCAACTAAGTGACACAACTTTTTAAAGTGATGAAAAAAGAAATATGCTACTATATCTTTCTCAATTTTCCTGTTTATTTTGTGAGTAGACCCAATCTAAAGGTCAAATAAAAGCAGTATTCTTGGCTTCTGTCATGTTACCACTGGCTTGTTAAACCAATAGCTGTTTGAAAAGGATACTTCTTGTGAGTAGGAAACATGCAATTGAAGCATGAGACTGGTTGGAACGGTTCAACTTACCTTTACTATAAATCAGCTGTAAAATATGACTTAAACTGACTTTAAGAATTGGTTTCATAGTTCTTTTCTTGCTCTTAGTGACATCTGGCTTAGCATTCTCTTTGAACTTACTTCCTGGTGCCACAATCTTCCATTTATGGGGATGATTTCTGTAAATCACCAGATTAAAAAAAAAGCTCTAATTGAATTTTTTATTTTTAACAACTCAGCCACCATGCTTCTGAAATACAGTAATTGAGAAGAATTAAGGTAGTGAACAATTGGAACTCCTGTGAGTTGCCAATGCTATGGGGGTTAAATTTGGAGACATATTATCTGAAAGTGTTGAATTCTTGATATCTGGAAGATCTATAAATCATCATTGTCCATCTTGTTTTGCCTGTTAAGACAGGTAGATTCCATTTATACAGATATTCTTTCTTTTCTCTCTCTCCCTTTTTTTCCTCTCTAAAAAGAAAACAAAATATATAGTCCCATTAATTTTCTCAGATCAACCCCATTGATAGGGCATATTCTTGGGAAAAGTACATTAGCTGTTCAATTGTGTATGATATACAAAAAAGAGGCAAAATGCCCAGTCCACTTCACTTTTCCCAATGATAAAGACTTAAGTACTAATGAAGCTATAGGAATCATTTGTCTTGGGTTATCTCAACATTTAAGGGGAGATAATGTGTTTCTAAAATTAATCCAGTGGGCTTAACTTGGCTTTAAAAACTGAGCATAAATATTAAGGCCTAAGATGAGATAATCACAAAGATTTAGATGACTACACTATCTCTCTCTTATTTTTTTAAGTGGGCATTTTGCATAAAAGCTATTTCTTATATATGTCATTGGAGTAAAATGTTCAGATTCTATTCAATATTTTTATAGTTATATGTTCTTTTTGAAATAGTTTCAAGTGGAGAGGAAAGAAAGGCAAAATGAATTAACTGTGGAACTAGTCAGTTATTTTATTTAAAATGTTAAAAACTACAGAACTAGGCTTGAAGACAGCTTTAAAATCAACTCATTCAAATTTTTAATGTACAATGAGTTAATATTCCTTTCTGAATTAGTTTTTCTCAACTGTTTCTCATCATCTGTTTTTTTTAGAAGTTAAGATGTTAGTATGATGACTGAAGTGACATAAAGAGATTGGAGCTAAAGATATTTACGTGAATAGAACCCTTTCTAGTATTATTTTAAGGAGAGCAAATATTCAGAGTAGGGGCAGAGAGGTAGGCCAGTTGCAGTCTGTTTTAACTGGGTAGTCACAAAAACAACAGCAGAGGAAATGCACTCATTTTGGTGTTTTGAGGGGGGAAAAAAAGCCAGTGCCTGAGTTTTAGCTCACATTAACAGGTTCATAAAATAAAAAGCATGAAGGTAGCATCATATAATGAAATTAGACTCAATTTATGCTCTATATAAGCATTTTCCTACATTGTTTTTTCAATTTCAGAATTTTCAAGGGCACTTCTAAAAGTATGTAGAAAGCGGAGTTGTGCAGCTGGGCGTAAATTCACAGCTGTTTAGCATCTCAAGGCTTTCAAGAAATTCGGTTGCTAATTGGTTCCAACGCCAAATGAAGTTGTGTTATCACGCAACAGGAACTCAGATGTTAACCGGACCAAAGCTTGTCGCATATAACTTCCATAAATCATGATACAGATTCTTTTTCAGGGGATTCTGGCCAGAGCAATTTAGTGGCTGTTAAAAATTTAAGTATCAGTTTCTCAAGTGGAAACTAGCAAGTCTTTTAGTGAAGAGGGAAGCAAAAGAGTGAAGATTTGAAGAGAAACTTAAAAGGGATCAGGAAACATTCACCAAAGGGAATGATTTTACATATAGAATATTTATAAAGATGTAACATGTTGCCAGCAGTGTTTCTGTGCTAACATTTTTAAGGAGTTAGTTATAAATCATTTTTATTCCTTCTTTAACTTCTCTTTCCTCAAACTGGGTTATAATTATCCTGTGAGATGTGTGTTTTAAATGGCACGTGGGTGTATAGGCTAATTCCAGAGAGAATCAAGGACAGATTTAACAGTAAGCTACAATGCACAGGGAAAAAGGGATATTACTGTTTTTCCTGACGTTTCCTTCCAGTTAAAAAAAAGTTAGTTTGAAGTTACTGTACTGTAATTAGTACACAACACATAGGGATTGAACATATTCATCTAACAATACCTGAAATAATAAATCAAAAAGGCAATACATACAATTCTGATGACCTTGGAAATGACACATAAGTAAATCATGAAGATTAGCGAGCTAAGCAACGGACAAATAGTTTGAAACAAGTTTCTCAACTCATGAGATGAAAATTTTTTGTTTCCTTATAAAAGGAAACTAGTCAAAAATAGATGTTTTCTTGAAACAGAACGTTCCAAAAGGGATTTGGGAAAAAAGCAACAGTATTTTAAATACACGTTGCAATCTGTAATTCCGCTCAATCTTGTATAATTGTCCAACATGCTTAAAAGGTGGCAAATGGAATTAAGATAGTTGGAAGTGTTAAATAAAAAATTCTGCTTCTAACATAAATCGGAAAGTAGAAAGCAGCAGTCACACATCTTTATTATTCTTCATAAAAGCTACGGTTAAAGGGCCAAATGGCATCGAAGTCTCTGTGGCGCAATCGGTTAGCGCGTTCGGCTGTTAACCGAAAGGTTGGTGGTTCGAGCCCACCCAGGGACGCGCGATCGTTTTATGAGCAGATCGCCCGTAGTTTTGCACAAATCCGAGTTCAGGCCTCCAGGCTAAACTGATGGACTCTAGGGACCGGAACAGAGAAACCACAGACTGTCAATCGTGCGGCCAACTGGCGGGTGGCTCTTCGGCTTCCGGGCGTGCTAGGGGTCCCTCCTCTAACCGCCTTCCTCTCCTGCTGGCAGGTGGACGCCGCCTGCCCTTCCCCCGGATCGGCGCGCGGGTCTCAGCCTCGCCAGGATACTGGGGCGGCGAGCGCTGGGGGCGCGCAGAGGCCGCGCGGGCCCCTTCGCCGCGCGCTCCCGCAGCTCCGGCTCCTCGCGTCCCGGGAGGCTCGTGCGCGCAGGGAGGGCGGCCCGAACTGGTCTTGCTCGGCTTCGGGACGCGTGAAATGTCAGGGGCCACTGAGTGCGTGTATTGCAAGAGCGTCACGTTCAAGCTGCAAACTGATTTAAAACTCTCTTATTCTGTTGAAGTGTGGCCCTTTTTTTGTCTGTTCCCCGTCAGCGTGAAACACACACTCCGTCTACGACTTCAACTTTAGTTGTTCCTGGTATTATTCAATTCAGAAATAATTTTTGTCATAGCAAATCCTTTGTGTGGACACTTGTAAGAGTATTTATATATTTTACTTTTTCTACTAAAGTATTAGACTTTATAGGAAATGAAATAAATCTGCAAAATTCCCATCGATGCAGAAAAGGAGAAAATCTATTTTACAACAGTGGGGTTGTTAAACTTACTTTAAAAAAAAAAAGGAATTATGAGAATTGAAAAATGGAGCTGCTACCATATTTTTGCTTCAACATTCCATAAGCCTTTTACCTTTTATTTCTCAAAATGCAAAACTCTCTCAAAAAAAGTTACCTTGTACTTGATTCTCTAAATATATGCTGCTTTGTTCCATCTAATAATTACTGTCTTTGGCAGAGATTACAAAACTTTGAAAAACAAATTTGAAGAAAAGTGTAAGAATTGATGTATCCTATTCCTGCAAATATACAGTTTCATAATTTTCTTTATATTTCTCCCAGGTTTACAGATCAATAAAATTATGTGCACTTTCTACTTACCAGGCTCTGTTCTAAGTGCTTTCGTGCATTAATACATGTAATCCTCATAACCCCTCCAGGTCCTATTATTGCCATTGCACAGAAGAGACTACTGAGGCACACTGCAGCTGCACAATTGGCTGAACAGTTTGCCCAAAGCCAAAGTTTGTAATCTAGGTTGTCCGACCCAAATCCTGAGCTCCTCACTGCTGTACTGCCTACCTGGAAGTTCTCTCCTCTAAAATGCAGCTACTTGATTAATTTAAAACCAAAAGTGATATTTGAATTGGGTTTTATGAAATTTCATTAATAGTGTGCCCCAAAACTTGTAAAGGGGGTAAATAAAATAAAATAACCCAGCACACTGTACATGACATGCTAAAGGGCATTGTTAAATTATGCTTTCATTGTGCTGCTCAATTTTATTCAAACGAAAACTGGGTGTGAACATGAAATCTTCCTGCGAATGTGTCTTGGGAAAACATTTCATGGCCCCCTCATGACTTCATGTAACCCTAGTTACTTTCCAAAGCCCCATCTCCAAATTCCATCCGACTGGGGATGGAGATTCAACATATCCATTTTGGAAGGACACAAAAATTCAGTCCATAACACTGTATCTGAGGATGTTAGGAGATGAGGAGATTAGGAGAAAGAATATAATTTAGAAATCAGTTTTCCATGCCTGCTCGCTTATGATCTAGCCATCTATGATAGATTAGATGAGAATAAATTTATGCTATTAAGGCAGAAAATATGAGAACTTCACTATTTAAGTGTTTAATTTTGTCTGTAAGCAAATAAAAAGTGCTATTAAAAACGCACCCACCAAAAACAAAAAGCAACCTTTTAGAAATGAGTATGACATTTACATTAATTCAACTTTTATTTTTTTAAATAAAGTTTAAATTTTAAAACCAAGATGAGATTTGATATTAAAAGGTGCTGTAGAAGAATAGCTCTCAATCGTTTCCCAAATAAAATATCCAAAAATCTTAAAAATTTTGAATCTATAGTTCTTTGTTGGAAGAAAATAAATAGTTGTCCTATCATTTTGAATCTATAAATACATATAAAAAATCTACAGCCGTATGGAAAAAGCTATGTTTAAAGCTGTGGAAAGTCCAAAAATATCAATGAGAAAAGGCATTAGCCTAAGGTTACAGTAATAAATATTTACAAAAGTTTGAGTACAATGATGTTTATTGCAACATTATTTATAATGGTGAGAAAGTGTAAACAAGATAAATATTAAGCACTAATGAAATAGTGAAATAAACTATAGTATATTCTTTAGACATTGTGATAATATCTAAAAAACATTATGCATTCATATATGTTTTCCAGGAATAATACCTTTAAACAATGTTAAAAATGTAGCATTGGGTACAAAAAGCTGGATAAAAAACTGTCCAAAAAGTACCATTCCAATTTTGTAATCAGACTGAATTACTTACATAGGTGATCTATAACTATTTCTTGATGGTGCATGAAATGTATCAAAATGAGATTATCTGATTTTTTCATTTTTATACTTTACTTTCCTAATCAACTACAATAAATACATATAATTTGTATTTGTTAACTTTTTTCTAATATCAGAATAACACCTGAACTCATACTGTCTATATAATTCTGAATTCTGTTTTTCTCTCTTATAATTGTATATTAGTCTGGGTTCTCCAGAGGAACAGGAAAAATATATATTTACTGTGAGGAATTGGCTCATGTGATTAGGAGAGCTGAGAAGTCCAAGACCTGCAGTTGGCAACTGAAGACCCAGGAAAGTCAATTATTTAGTTCCAGTCCGAATCTGAACAAATTGGATGAGGCTTGCCCACACTGGGGAGGGGCATCTGTTTTACTTGGTCTACTAATTTAAATATTAATCTCATCCAGAAACACCCTCATAGACACACTCAGAAAGTGTTTAACCAAATGTCTGGGCACTCTGTGGTTCCATCAAGTTAATACATAAAATTAATAATAAATTATATGGAGTGAGAATTAGAGACCCTGGAAACAAACCTTCAAATACAAAATAAAGTAACTTTCAACAAGGGTGCTAAGAACATTCAAGAGGGAAAGGGCATTCTTTTCAACAATGTGGGAAAACGTCATGCAGAATAAAGTTGGGCCGTTATTTTATACTATGTACAAAAATTAACTCAAAATGGAGTAAAGATCTCAGAGTAAGAAAAAAAGTATAAAACTCTTAGAAGAAAACATAGGGGAAAACTTCATGGCGTTGAATTTGACAATGTTTTCTTGGATATGACATCAAAGCACAAGCAACAAAAGAAAAAACAGAAATTGGAGTATATAAAAAATATCAAAGGATACTATCAATAGAGTGAGAAGGTAATTCATAGAACTCTATTAAACAGAACATCACTGGCAGGTGGGTTTTCAGTATATCCACTCTAGATCATTTTCCTGGGTGTTTTTATCCTTTATTTTTGTGTCCTCTATGGAGGTTCTGGCACTTCCTCTCACCTAATGTGATCACGTTTCCCACCAGCTTTTAAGAGCTTGTAGTGTGTTAGCACCATTTCCCAAGGTGCTTTCAGGGTTAAATCCTGTTTCACAGAATAGTACTCCATATTGATCAACTCTTTTATCCAGCTTTATCTTCTACTCACCTTGAAAGTTTTGTCTCCTGGCTCCTTTTGGGGACATAATCGCTTCTCTCCCTCAGCAGGCTGGTTCATGTTATGACTTAATTGTATTTATCTGCTGGTCAGAGGAGGCGGTGGAGTGGATCTGAGGGGAATGCCTATGACCTTGCCAGGAGGAGAACTCTGCATCATCTTCAGGCAAGGAGGGAGTGCTGGCCTTTGACAGGATGAAGTGAGCCACTTCTGCAGACCCAGAGTCTGGGGAGAATGTAGGACTTCAAGATGTCCCTATCCCATATCTTAAGGCCAGTTTCTTCCCAACAGGCCCTCTCCTTGGGTAGTAAATTGGCCTAGTTTAAAGCATTCAACCTCTTCGGAAGCTCTGTTACTTTTATCAGTGAAGTCTGAACTTGACCCTCAGCCCTTTCTGGTGTCCACACACAGGAAATGATAATCTCTTTATATGGTGCCAAAGAGGCTGTCTGACTTTCAAGCTTACCTTTAATTGGAGATTAATTAACCCTAGCTTTTCACTATCTTTCTCTAGGACATCCATTACCCTCAGCAACAGCTAATTCCATAATCCTTGTAATTACCACTTTATCTTTCAAACTCCTGAGATACTGCACCTGCCAGTACATTCTCTTTCTTTAGTATCCCACCTTTATTCACATCATAAAAGTTTTACTTCTTGCACCACTGCCTCATGCCAGAGGCTATTCATGTTTCATCTACTGCCGGTGATGGGTCTTCAATGCCTGCTGATCAGTGGATGATCCTTGAATCCATCTTTCCAGGACCACTTCCAGCATTAGCTGCTGCAAGTCAGATGCCCTTAGGAACTGGGACTCTGAGATTTGCGTGTAGGAGTTTATTGAGGAGTGCTTTCAGAAACAACCCCTTTGAGGAAGCAAGGGAAACAATAATACTGAGCAGAGGGACAAGCTGAACTGTGATGCAACTAATTCCAGGCACCAGCTAAGGAGCATTGAGACTGAAATAGCTGAAACGTACCAAGACAAGGCACAAAGGCTGAGGCTTTGAATCCCTGCCTTGACTAGTCATTGGATGTGAGCTGTCCTTGAAGAAGGGGCATAAACTTATGTGAGACAACTTCCTTTGGCCAAGTAAAATTCCAGAGGATAGACTCATATGAGCCATCAGTAGCCAATAATACTCCCAGCAACTGCCTTGGACCTAAAGGGAACCTGGGCGACAGGCTATATAGTATCCATTGCTCAAGTCTTCTAGGAGTTTTGTTTTCATTATTTTTCCTTTCATATTTTCCTGTCTTTCTTAAGCCGTTGCTACTTTTTTGTTGTTGTTACATGTTTGGTTTGTATTTCTAATTTTAAAAAAACAGTGCAATCATTGAGATCTGTACTTAAATAGCAGAAATTTTGATATGAAGTGTTCTTCTTTTCATTATTTTCTAAATAGTCTATATTTGTAGCTTGCTTTTTGACTTAGTTATTTAGGTGAGGCTTACTTTTTTTTAAGTGGTTGGTTTTTTCTAAATTAATTTTATTAATGTATGATTATATCTTGGATAGTCAGATAATATGGCCAGTATAGTGTCTATTTTTGTAATTTATTAAGGTTTTCTTTATTTTCCATTAAAAGTGTTGCTTCTATTTTTCTTGCATATACCGAGGAAGATATTAAAAAAACTGAATGAAATTGAATCTGACAAACACATTTGTGTATAACGAGATAATAACGTGTAGTAGATACAGAAAAAGAAAGAGCATGTATTTTTTTCTCTTTCTTTGTTTCTTTTTATATTATCAAAGTTTTTGGCACCCAAGAAATGAGTATGAGAACCGTATGAGGTGAAATTGTTCTCCTTATTCTCTCAGAACCCTCACATAATGACTGGGGAAAAGCAACCAGAAAATATTTCTGCTTTTTTCCCCTGAAATACTGATGTATGCTAACAGATTTAATAATAATTTTTGAGTATGCATTTATTGCTTTAAAAATCAAGCAATAGAGTTATTTTTGTAATAAGCACGAAGGTTTCCAAGGCAAAATTGGATTCTGATTGGCCAAGTCAAGGTAAAATGAAGCAGCACACAAGTCTCACTTTTTATACTTGAGGCTCAAGTGTACTCAGTTTGGGGTCTCAACAAAATAGTCTTGAGAAAAATAATAAAGAATTTTTATTATGTTGATTTTTAACACAAAAAAAGAGGAGTTGAAGTGAATGAAGGACAAGCAGTACTTCATAGACAATAATGATTCCTGATTAAACTTTGTATTTTAAAAATCAATTAAATTTCTGAAAGTTTATACTCTGCTTAATTATATTATCTCAATTTATAAATTGCAACTTTTCATTAAAATCCTGTCCTTCTTCAGCTTTCATTTTATTATTTTTTTTTTTTTTTTTTTTTTTTGAGTTGGAGTCTCACTCTGTCACCCAGACTGGAGTGCAGTGGCCGCTTCCGGCCACCGCAGCCTCGACCTGCTGGGCTGCAGCGATCCTTCCGCCTCAGCCTTCCAAGTAGCTGGAACTACTGGCATGCGCTACCATGCCCGGCTGATTTTTTGATTTATTGTAGAGATGAGGTCTCACTGCCCAGGCAGGTCTCGAACCCGCGGGCTCAGGCAATCCACTCACCTCAGCCTCCCAAAGGCGCGGGATTACAGGCTGAGCCACCGAGCCCGGCTCATTTTATTATTTCTAATCTATCTTTGTTTGAGGTTTTGTGTGCTGAATTACCAATGATGAGGATTATATATTTAAAAGAAATATTCTAAGTTTTTGAAATAAAACTACAAGCACATTATCTATTATATACAGAATGTGACTACCTAGGTGTTTTTCAAAAGAATAATAAATATTTCATTCTGATTGCAAGTAGCTTGCCTTAAGGAGGTTGCCTTATTTGATTCTATTGGTGGTAAAGTAGGTTCTATACAATTTTTATTTTAAAAAATTTAGCAAATCTAGATTGGAAACAGTTTGAGAACTAAATGTTTCCTGTAAATATTGTTGTAGAATGAAGAGTAAAGAAAAAAATACATCATATCTTATACACGGATTAAGGTATACGTTATCACTTTTTTTTGGCTTATTTGTATATTCTAAAGTTGAGGTGTTAATAAGTAGTTTACTGAATAATTTTTATTGGGACAAAACAAAATCCTGAAGCACAAAGTCACTTTCAGAAGAAACACTGACATGCTGAATTTTGAAACTCTTCTTTGAATATCTGGTGTGAATTATGGCATTTGTAAGCCACACATCATATAGTGCTTATAGTTATTGTTTTATTTTTCCTCTTAGATATTTTAAAACATGTTGTGTAATTTATTAAAGAGAACTTGAAAATACAAAAAAAGAAGAAAAAATTAAATGTTCTAATAATATTGTGTATACAATTTTGTAGTCACTTTCTTTTAATATATGTAATAATTTTCCCATATGAATATGTAATCTGTAATATGTTTTTAGTTATTACATAATATTTAATCTAGTATGTATACCACAGCACACCTAAATATTCCACTATCACTAAACATTTAAGATGCTCCATTCATTCATAGACATATATAATATTAAAATGAGGGTCTTTTTATATAAAAACTTTCCCTCTTATATTTAGGATGAATTTCTTAGGTTTTTTTAAATAACCAACACCTCTAAGGCAAAGTATCATTATATTTAGATGTTTAAACCGCCTTCTAAAAAAGCCATGTCAATTTGTATCTCAGTGACAATATATGAAAATGTCTATTTGTTCATACTTTTAACAGCAATGAGAACTGTCATTTAAAAGCTATTTCCCCATTATTTTGATTAGTAAATATGCTAACTTTTTATTGTTTTAATTTGCATTTGTTAGATTATGAGAAATTTTGGTAATTTCCTTATGTTTATTAATTGGCTTTCTTCTGTGATTTGACTGGGTATGCTCTAAAAAGAATCATTGTTATAATAAAGTTATTTATAATATTGTACAGTGATACAATATAGACAATATAGTGACATAATATACTATATATTATATATTGATAAAATTAGTATACCATACTATTCGCCCATTTAAAGTGAACAGTTAAATGATTTTTAGTATAATCATAGAGTTGTAAAACTATCACCATGATTAATTTTAGAACATTTTCATCACCCCAACAAGAAGCCTTTATTTTCCCCCAGACCTAGGCAACCACTAATTTCTACTTTCTGTCTCTATGTGTCTACTTGTTCTGGATATTCTATATAAATAGTATTTCACAATACATGTTATTTTGTGACCATCTCCTTTGCAAGAGTCAACTATATTGTAGCATGAATCTGTACTTTCTTCCTCTTTATTGCCTAATACTATTCCATTGTACAGATCTACTCCATTTCATTTATCCACTTATCAGTTGATGGATATTGGGACTGTTTCCACTTTTTGACTGTTATGAATAATGCTTCTATGAACATTATGTACAAGTGTTTGGGTGGACATATGTTTTCATTTGTTTTGAGTATATATCTAGGAGTGCAGTTTCTGGGTCTTACAGTAACTCCATGTTGAACACTTTAAGGAACTGCCAGACTGAACATGATTTTTTTCACATATCAATCTGAAGGTGTCTTGGTGATTTTCTTACAGATTTGTATGAGCTTTTTATATATGGTCAACAGTGACCTTAGTTACTTGCAGAAAGCATTTTGTCCCCATAGATTGCTTGTCTTTAATTTGGATAATGAGTTTTTTGAATGCAAATATTTTTCAGTTTTATAGTACCAGTTGTATTAATATTTTATTTTTAACTTGCTTCATTGTTACTAAGCTTTAAAAAATCATTCCTCTGGATAATTTGGTAAATATTAATGTTCACTTTCTTATAATTCTTCTACAATCTGATCTTTAAAAATATTTTATCCTTTATTAAGATCTAAATGTATTTTCACTCCCAATTATCTAACAAGTTGTATCATTATCATTTTTTAAACATTTCTTTCCTTCACTACTGAATTTGTCTTAATATTTTCTCTTTTGTCAACTAGTAATTTTTTACATGTCCAAAAGTCTGTTTTGGTCAACATGTCATTCTTGCACCAGTACCATATTGTTCAAATTATTGAAGCTTTAGAATATGTTTTATATCTAGAAAAGCAGTCATTTTCTCCTCAACCCAGTACCTCATATTTAATTGATCATCTTTTTCAAAAATATCTTAGTGACTTTTATTTTTTCCAGATGTTTTACATATTTTTCTACAGTTTTGTTATGTTTTCTGCACACTGTTAGAATATTTATTGTGCTTCCATGAAATTCTCAATCTAAATTCGAGAGACTTGATATTTTAATAGTAGTGAATTTTGTCATCCAGGAAGCTGATATATTTCTCTGGTTATAGCTTTTTAAAATAATGTGGCCAAATATTGTACTCATTTTATGCAAATCGTATATTATTTACTCTCCACTGGGACAGATCCAGGTTCAGTGGGGTCTACAGCTTATGTGATTTTGGACACTTTCTAAAATAAAAAGAATACAAAATTACAAATACAAAATTAAGCATTGAATCCTGGAAGGAGCCCATGCAAATGATGAACTCTGGGACTACCTTAATTTTATAGGCAGTGGCTTCTTTTCACAGATATCTTTGTTACTCTTGTGGATGATGCCTCTTGTTATAATATATTTTTAATATATTATCTTGCATTCCTATGGGGATTAAATAAGTCATTCATTGAACTTATAAAATACTTTAAATTAAAATATTTTCTATTTTTCCATTTTGGAATTCCTGTCTAGTAATAATTTTCTGTCATCTATAATATTTCTCCTATGTCTTAAACTTTTTGAGAAAAATAACTATATTATGTAAGTAATTAACATGTTTTTTGTGATGACTAATAAATTAAACAAAGGAATATATTTATTGAGGCCACAGCCAGATGAATTTGCTATTCACCTAATTTCATGTTTCAAATGGAATATAATTTTGCCCACAATGTAGAGCAGAGTCTACAGATGGTTCATGTCCCTTAAATAAATATATTTTATTGGTGCATATTACAACGTTCTTTGCATCATAGACTAGGTTTTTAATATAATTTTAGCATCTCAAATTCAGAGTATATTTATAAAGACTTTTCAATAGTTTTCATTCCAGAAATTATTGAAGAAACTTTGTATTTGGTCTAGATTCTTGGACTAAAAATAGCCGAATGGGAAAGAAATATGCTTAATGAAATAGTCTTGAGACCATAAATCAACAACTAAGTTTAAAAAGTCTAACTGGAGACTTATTCTATTTACAAAACAAATGGAAAATATTGGAAAGGTTATTTGGTATATGTCTCCTACTGCTACAGCCTTTTATAAGATAACCAGATTTTTATAGGCCATTTGAAAACTGCATATTTTAAAAGTTTCAGAGGACAAGCCATCTATAATTTCTGCTTTACTCTTTAATATGTTTGAATTATAATTAAAGAGATGGTAGGACAACATTGACAACATAAATATGAACAATTCAAGTTATTTGTTAGTTAATTAATGTTTTCATTGTGACTGGTACAAGTTTTGGAAAATTCTACAGTACCCAAAATATCCCACCAAGTGTTTTACAGGTATTCAACGCATTGTGGTTGATATCATTTGGAACACCAGCCCTAATTCTCAAGTATCCAAATAATAAAGAATACAAGATGTTTTTATTAAGACTTTTGGTTTTAGTAACTTAAAATACTTATTCACAACAAAGGTTGCTCAGACCATTGTGATTATAACTATTTATTAAATTTAATGTATGATAACCTAATGTTTGGGGCATGGGATTAAGAAGTGACATAGTCAAGCACATGAAAAAGGTGGAGGAAAAAGCTCATAGATGCACCTTAAAATGTTTTTTGTTAATACGATTTAATACTTATTAGATTTTATCATTGTCTAAACACAACATAACTCCTATATTTTTCATATATTTTCAGAATTGTTAACCACAGGAAAGACTATAATGTTTTAGACTTTATGGTTTTAAAAAAAATGTGTGGAAGTTTTAAACATTTCTTCTCATAAATTGCACCATTTCCCACCACAAGTGGACTTTTTGGGAATAAAAGTGGATTGTTATTGTGAATTAATGCAAAGAAAAGTACTTATTGAGATGCACAACATACCAACAAAATCAAAAGCCTAAATTTAGAACAAAACAGTCAGAAACATGATTAAATAAAACATAATAACCTTTAATTGCATTAAGAGGTGAGACAAAAGAAAGAAATGAGCAACAGTATGAGGCCTAATATATTACTTCCATCAGAGATCTCTAAATTGAATATTGTGATTAGCATTGTGGTTGCTTCAGCTTTAAGCTTTTTTTTTTTTTTTTTTTTGAGTTGGAGTCTCACTCTGTCGCCCAGACTGGAGTGCAGTGGCCGCTTCCGGCCACCGCAGCCTCGACCTGCTGGGCTCCGGTGATCCTTCCGCCTCAGCCTTCCGAGTAGCCGGAATTACAGGCATGCGCTACCATGCCCAGCTGATTTTTTGATTTATTGTAGAGATGAGGTCTCGCTGCCCAGGCGGGTCTCGAACCCGCGGGCTCAGGCAATCCACTCACCTCAGCCTCCCAAAGGCGCGGGATTACAGGCTGAGCCACCGAGCCCGGCTAGCTTTAAGCTTTTATCGTTGTCTAGTTTTAAAACAGGAATGCAGTATTACATCTTAAAAGCGCTTTAATTTTTAAAAACCCTGGAGAGCCTTTAAGTAAGACTTAATTAAAATTCAAATCAACCTTAGATGTGTATCCAAGACCGTTTTCAAAAGACCTGTACAGCCTGTGCTCAAAATTTGATTCACTTACTCTCTGATGTTATCATCCTCAGTAGTTCTTGCTCCCGACAGCATCTACTTGGCCAGAAAGTTTGGAAATATATGGAACATTTTTGGTTGACACAATGATTTGATATGGGGTATTACTGAGACTTAGAGGAAGGAGTCGGGTGTGTTTGATGTTCCCAAAGCTTAATTCAATTGTGCACAAAGAAAAATTTTCCTATCCTGCTAGAGTTTCAAAAGATGCACTGAACTATATCCTACTACAAATACGGCAGGAGTACTTTAGTACAAATGTAAGTTCAGTAACGACTCAGTGTGAAGGAATACTGAATTTTTTTTCAAATAAGAAGTTACACAAAAAGGTTTCTCATTTAGAAAAAAGTCATTATGGAGAGAGAAGCTTAAGTGACATGAAAATATTGTATCATAATTATTGAGCAACTTACTCTGTAGACCCTGACTTTATTTGAAGTTTTGATATTTTGTTCATTATAAGTTTTTGGCATTAATGCAATATTTTCAAAGATGACATTAAAATATCACTTACCTTTATACAAAGTTTAAATTTAAGGACTCCTTAAATTTTGTGCCCAAAGTGAGCAGCTCATTGCTCTCACCCTAGGCCCAGCCCTGGTATACAGTGTACGCATTGTATAGGAGAAAGGGTTTTGGTGCAGGTAAATTGTGCATTTATTGTAAAAGCAAGAAAATAAAAATCACATGTATAATTAAGGAGACTTGAGGATCCCTTTACTAGACTAAGAAATCAAATTTTAGTAAGAAGCATATGAAATACAGAAGTCATAGTATATTCTATTAATGTTATTTTTAAATATTTTATATTATTGGCAGTCTGTTTAAATTTTTGTAGTGCAAAAAGAAATTAATGATATGAAAATCACATCTTTAAAATATGTATCTGAGGGTTGCCTACTGTCTTTTATTCTTACTCTGATATGTCTCTGACATCCATCGCACAACTTCTCTCTAGTCTCTTATTTACTTCCTTCTAAAAATCTATTCACTATGCTCTATGGCTATTGAAAGATGTGGTTCTAAAGTCTTTTTAAGTACTACAGGCTTAATATATACTTTGAGATGTGACCGAATTTTGAAATAATTTAGTACTTTTAGAGTAAATGTGAACTTTGTGATTAAAAATGATAAAAACACCTGTTCATGTCAAGCATTGGCACTGGATTTGCCATCCCTTATGGAGATGAGCTGATGTCATTAAACGGGGAGAACTTGCTAGAAAGTTCCCTGTGAGAAATATCACAATATGAACAAAGCCAAGGAAAGCATCACTATTTTGAGCACTTGCGTATTTAAGTAATTCCATGTACGTATCGTTCTTATTCTTTGGTGTGAATGATTGACATTTTCTTAATCTAATGGAGAGGATGAATAAAAACATCTTTAGAAAACTATTAATGCTATTGTCATTAATCTGTAACATACAATTTAAGCAAAGACAGTGTGCTTATTGTGTCTTTTCATTTTCAAGACAAGCCCTGTAGCTTTTCTCTCAACCATTCTGTCATCACCAAGCCCCCAGGTGGCCCCTAGAGCTACTAACCTTCAACTGAATACTTGTCACATTTTAAATGATTAACTTTTCCCCCCATATTTAAACGGAGACCAACATAGAGGTTTACCAATGTAAAAGAAAGACTAAGGTTTAAAAGAATTATGTTAAGATTCTCTGGTGCAAGAAAAATTAAAAGACTGTTTGTATTAATTTGCATCAATATTGGTAGAGACTTTATTGTTGATCAGTAGATGTTTTTCATTTTTTAAATGTTCATGCCCAACAGAAATTTATCAATTATTAAATTTTGCTAAGAAAAACCTAAAGGAGACATAGGACTAGGGAGGAGAGAAGGAGGGATGAAAGAAAAATTGTTGTTATTGTCGCTCTTTTATAAAAGATGGGACACACTTTCATAATAAAGGACAATTAATGTGACTCCATGAAAGCTTACAGCGTTATCCTTATTTTCTTGCTGTGCTAGAGAGACGTAATGACAGAAGGATGTTGCTTTACATACCCGCACTGGGAACCACAAATTCTAAGTCAATCTCTTCATTTTACAGATGAGCAAATTAAAATTCCTCTCGAAGTAAATTTGAATATACCCTAAGAGGCTTATTCAGGTTGACTTAGGAAAAATTTTTCTTCTTTTTCTTTTCCGTTTTTTTTTTTTTCCCCTTTCTTTTTCTTTAGAGAGCATCCTACTTCGGTTCTCTGCTTGTGCTGGCCAGAGCACATTAACGTACAGTAGTCTTTTTTAGTAGTCACTGGAGTTCCTTGTTTATCATGTCAAAAACATTGGTATCTTTTTGGCAAATAATGGCTTCTCTTTCTTAATATTGGTGCTGAAGCAGTCAAAAAAATGTCATTCTCTAATCTGAAACCTGAGTGTTCTAACTACTGATGCCACTAACCAGAAAAGTCAGGTCACTTATTAACATTAACGAGGTAGAAGCATAAATGGAAATTGTTTTATAATTTTGTTCACAAGACATAAAATAATTTTCATGATATTTGTGGCTTTCCAGTACTATATCTCTTATTATAGCTTCTGGAGCACATAGAACTTTGGTTTCTTAATGTTTTTACCTTGACTTCTTCAAGTTTGCATGTATAAGCAGAAAACAATAAATTATCTCTTGAAATTGAACATTATCATCAAATCTATTTCTCTCTCCTACCCATTTCATTTTCTCTATCTCTTCTCGCTCATTTCCCCCCACTCCACTCCTGCCAACACATTCCAGCTTCCAGAGTTTCCAAAATACAAATTTGAAAATTCCAGTTTATCCTAATTTTAGTTGAGGAGTTTTCGTTATATTCATATGCTAAGAAGTACTTTATATTGATGCCAATCTTTTACATTCTAGTGGGAATAAGTTTTCAGGCTCCCCTCCCCCAATCTAGTTTCCTGGAGAGAATAATGGACATTGGAGAAGGGTGCCATCAAGTGGGGAAAATGGCAAAAGAATGGTGAGGCTAAAATTATTGAACAGGAATTTCATCTGCTTTTCAGTTCTGCCTAGGACTGAATGTTGTCTCTACTTAAGAAAAAAGAAAGAAAGAAAAATTCATTCCAATTAGTTAATCAGACTTACCTGCAGAAAACTTGAGTAGACAAAAGCGAAGTGGGTGTGATTATGTTTAAAAAAAAAAAAAAAAACCTTAGAAAACCATGCTTTACAAATGATCAGCACAAAGACTTCCGGTTAATCATGGTGGATTGAACAGATGCATTTATTTATGTTCCCTCTATAAACCACACTAAAAGGATATTAAAGGATTAAAAAGGAACAAACCCACAGGAACAGAGAGAATGGCAGAGGAAATGACAACAGACAAAAGATGTCAACAGAGCTTGGGAAAGTAAATGAGTGATAACTGATTTAGTAGTGTGAATAAGGCTGAAACCCAAGACTTTAGGTGGAGAGCCTGCCAAAAGAAAGCCGCTCCTCTCTGCACAACCCCAGAAAGCCGCAGGAATTTGTAGGAAGCAAAAACCTCTGAGAGAGGGAATACAAAGTGGCACTGACATTTGAAGAATTATTTGAAGGGCTTTCCATCTCAGGCTTCCAGATTATCTCCCTCTCCTCTGAGCTAGATGGCTATCTTTCCCCTACCCCTCAGAAGATTGAAAGTTTGTTCTGGAGAGTGTGTTAATGAATTCGAGACAGATTCATAGAAAACCAAGCAAGGAAAATATCTGGGAAAAGTTATCAGAGAATTTTATGTGGTTTAGTGGTACAGATTTATGGTCTAATAATGAATCACAGAAAGTTGATTCATTATGCTGCAACTATATTGGGAAGAGGGGAAATAGTTTGCTTTTTGGTGCAGTGGGTAGGTAAAAAATCTTAATACTTATCATAGGAAGAAGTCAAAAAACAATACCGGGAACAAAAGCATCGAGAAACAGAAGAAACAAGGAGTTATTTTGAGATATAGTAATATAAATTAGAATAATCAAAAGGTTTAGGAGTGGAGTCTCTACAAAGTAAAGTCTCTACAAAGTCAGAATAAGGAGCACTCCTTATGAAGTTTCAACTGTAAATGAAATTTTAAAAGAATCATTTTAGGAATTATTTTTTCCTGCTCTTGTTTTATCTCATTTTCCCACAAAACTTATATAGTGTGAACATCAGAAAAACAAATTGCTCCTTAAAAAAAGAAAAAAATCCCATAGTGTTCTGAACTTTGACATAAAGATGAAACTACAAAAAATATTTCAAACAGAATCTTCCTTGAAAATATTAGATTTTGTTGTTGTTCTTTCTTGATTTTTCTGGTTTTCTTGATTTTTTTTTAACCCTGCCTAGTTCTTTTTTCTTCATCATAAGAACCAAATAGTAATTTTCCAGATATTGTGTTTCTTCTTCTTCTTTCTTTCTTTCTTTTTTTTCTTTTTGCATTGAAGTTCTCACTCTGTCACCCAGGCTGGAGTGCAGTGGCACGATCATGGCTCACAGAAGCCTTGGCCTCCTGGAATCAGATGATCCTTTCACCTCAGCCTCCCAAGGAAATGGGACTACAGGTGTGCACAACCATGCCCAGTTAAGCTTTTTAATTGTTTTGTACAGACAAGTTCTCGCTATGTTGTTCAGACTGGTCCTGAACTCCTGAGCTCAAGCAATTTTCCTGCCCCAACCTCCCAAAGTGTTGGAATTACTGGCATCAGCCACCACACCCAGCCTCAGATTTTGTGTTTCTTTAAAAAAAAAAGATGACATGAGACAGAAATTTAGAAAATCTGAAACTTATTTCTTTTTGAACCTGGAAATTGAAGAAGATAATAGAATAACCATAGTTGTAGTGAACATGTTATACCTGCCTGTTCTTTTCTCTTCTCCTCAGCTTGGAATCACTGATATTTTCCATTTATTTATTTATTTATTTATTTATTTATTTATTTATTTATTTATTTATTTATTATTTTTGAGTTGGAGTCTCACTCTGTCACCCAGGCTACAGTGCAGTGGCACGCTCATGGCCACTGCAGCCTCAACCTGCTGGGCTCCAGCAATCCTTCCACCTCAGCCTTCCGAGTAGCTGGAACTACAGGCAGGCACTACCACGGCCGGCTTATTTTTTGACTTATTGTAGAGAGGAGGTCTCACCAAGTTGCCCAGGCTATTCTTGAACCCCTGGGCTCTGGCAATCTTCTCATCTTGGTCTCCCAAAGTGCTGGGATCACAGGCTGAGCCACTGCACCTGGCCATATTTTCCATTTAAATGAGTAAATGGGTTTAAAAAGAGGGAGAACAAAGAAACAAGAACTAAAAAGTCCTGATACTGCAGCTTTTGCTCTGAACTGAGTAAATTTCAAGACTAATCAAAGAGGCAAGAGGACACAGGGTGGACAGATTTCTTTGCAAAGGAAGTCGATTGCTGAGGTAGATATAAGTCAAAGAAATGTCTATCATTTATGCATAAAAGGAATTGAAGTTATAAACAAAGCTGATAATATTGATATTCATATTGTCCCTAAAATAATATTGAATTTTCTGATCAGTTTGTGAAGTTGGAATTTGAATTTTTTTCTCAAATTAATAAGTTTATCAAATCCAAATGTAAATTTACTTTAGGAAAAGGAATCCTAGTGTTTTAGATGCTAGATGAGTGTGGAAATGACTCTCTTAGATTAGCATCACAACAATTATTTTAAATTCTCAGGGAGAATAAACTAGATAATTGGTAAAACAAACAAACAAACAAACAATTATGTCTACAATTTCCTTTTTTAAATCAGAGTCGATGAGTTGATTTAGTTCTCAGAATCTTCAGTAAAACACATGAGTGTTCAGAGCGGCCACTGCACTCCAGTCTGGGCGACAGAGACTCCAACTCAAAAAAAAAAAATTTTGTATGATGTGCATAATTTATGTGCTTTAGATACATATACTGACTTAATAATGTTACCCATTAAAAACACTTAACTCTTTTATTTATTATTATTGTTGTTGTTGTTGTTTTGATACAGGGTCTTCTCTGTCACCCAGGCTGGAGTGCAGTGGCATGATCATGGTTCACCGCAGCCTCAACCTGTGCTCACGTGATCCTTCTGCTTCAGCCTCCCGGGTAGCTGGGATTACTGTCAAGCATCACCATACCAACCTAATATTTGTTGTTGTTGTTGTAGCAACAAGGTCTCACTATGTTGCCCAGGCTGGTCTTGAACTCTTGGGCTCAAGTGATCCGCCCACCTTAGCCTCCCAAAGTGGTGGGATTATTGGTGTGAGCCAACACACCCAGCCATCTCTTTATATAAAATACTATTTAAGCTAAAATACCCAAGTTTGAGTTTTAATCTCTGTTTGGCTTGATAGAAACTCGGAGTATTATATGTTTTTTGGTTTTTTTTTTTTTGAGTTGGAGTCTTACTCTGTCGCCCAGACTGGAGCGCAGTGGCCGCTCCCGGCCACCACAGCCTCGCCTGCTGGGTTCCGGCGATCCTTCCGCCTCAGCCTTCCGAGTAGCCGGAATTACAGGCATGTGCTACCACGCCCAGCTGATTTTTTGATTTATTGTAGAGATGAGGTCTCGCCTGCCCAGGCAGGTCTCGAACCTGCAGGCTCAGGCAATCCACTCACCTCAGCCTCCCAAAGGCCCGGGATTACAGGCTGGCCACCAAGCCCGGCTATTATATGTTTTGTGTAACAATATGTGTAGGAAGGAAAGCCTGGACAATCCTTGGTAGTATGCCACTTAATATGATAAATGGAAACTATGTTGTATAGTTTAGGTTACTGGATGTATCTATAATGAAGATAGCCTGGTCAGGAGACTTGTGTCAGCTTGACTTGCAGAGTGGCTTTGGGCATACCTCTTAATCATTCTGTGCTCTCTACCATGAGTGTTTTTTCTAGATGATTTTAGCTCTAAGGTTAATAGGAAATTAATGGGAATTAATTAATAGGAAAAAATCTGATTATTTAGGAATTACGGCAGGTTGCTGAATTTCCTGGATTTACATATAATTAATATATGTTTGGAGAAATTTCTGAAACTGTGCCATGGATAGGAGGAACTGTGTTAAAGCTGGCTTAGTCTTACCCTCTCTATCGTAGAGGTATGATTAAAACATAGCTTAGATTAAGGCGAATGTTGAGTTTTTATTCTGGAAGATTTATGTTACACTACCATTGTCAGAATTTTGTTCATAAAACAAAGGGCATGATGTTAAAGATGATGTGGTTCATTTGATCATGGTAACATATATATACACTCTGTGTGCCAGGGACCGTAAGAGGGACATCACATACATGGTATCATTTAATCTTCTCAATGTGTGAAAGATAAATAGTAGTATCCTTATTTATCTAATGAGGAAATGATACTGTTCACAATTTATTTAAATTCTTAATTATCTTCACGTTGAGCAGATATATTCCCTACTTTAGTTATAGTGGCACAAAAAGAGACTCCGGGTTTCTGGCTCCACATGTGAGGAACTTGGAAGTCACCACTCTATCCAAACAAGTAACAAAGTAAAAATCCAACAACTTTGCTTGTAACAAAATTTCAAACAAGTAACAAACTGAAAATCCAACATCTCTTTTTAGATGCCTAAAAGAAGTCACAAGACAAATTGCTGTACTCAAAACTAGAGAAACAACAAGCAGACACAGAATCACAACACAGGAAGCAGAAACCTTCTTAGAAAACAGCGCCAGGGTAGGAAATCCTGAACTGTAATTGAAAAATAGGTAGAGGCTAGGTGTGGACTAGCCTAAGAGTTCAAAACTCCAGGGGGCTAGTCATGGGGGCCCCACGCTTTTGTGAATTTGCCTTTAGGGGCTCAATCAAGTTCTTAGAGTAAATATTAGTGAAAAATCCTCTTGTACTTTGAGCACGGGCAGGGGAAAAGGAACCATTTTGAAGTATGCACTCTGTTCTTCTTAACAAAACTCACCCTTAGGAGAAACTATTTAACCAGAGCTAGACAGGGGTTTTGTCAGAGCCTAACAAATCTGGGGGAAGGGAAACACACAATCCCAGTCTGTTCTAGCTATCCTGTCCCTCTAGACAAAGATAAAAAACACAGTTTGAGAAGACGAAGTGAGCCTTAGACCCAGATATGGCAGGGATGTTAGAATTATGAGACAGAATTGAAAACTATGATTAATATGCTAAAGGCTCTGATGGATAAAATAGACACCATGCAGAACAGATGGGCAAGGTGGGAAACTTTAGAAAGAATGAAAAGAAATCTAGAGATCAAAGACATAGTAACAGAAATGAAGAATGCTTTTGATGGGCTTCTTGGTAGACTTGACACAGCTGAGGAAAGAATTTCCAAGCCTGAGGTTATATCAGTTGAAACCTCCAAAACTCCAGAACGTTATATCCAAGAACTGTGGGACACCTACCAAAGGCATAACATACCCTTAATGGGAATACTAGGAGAAGAAAAAGAAAAAAAAAAAAGGAAGAGAAGATATCTTTTAAATTATAATGACTGAAAATTTCCCAAAATTAATGTCAGACACAGATCCAGGAAACTCTGAGACTATTAAACAGGATAAACACCAAGAAATTTACATCTAGGTATCATTTTCAAACTACAAAAAAATCAAATATAAGGAAAAGATACTGAAAGAATACCAGAGAAGAGAACAGCTTATCTATAGAGGAACACAAAAGTTATGTTGGATTTCTTTTCAGGCACCACGCAAGCAAGAGTGGAGTGAAACACTTTATGTTGTGAAAGGAAATAACCACCAACCTAGAATCCTGTAACCTTTGAAATTATCCTTTAAAAGTGAAGGAGAAATAAAGTCTTTCTCAAACCAATATTGACAGAATTTGTAGACTATAGACCTGTCTTGCAAAAAAAAGTTAAACTTTTTTAGAGAGGAAAAAAATAATGAAACTGAGATCTACATAGAGAAAGGAAGTGTATCGAAGAAGACATAAGTAAAGATAAAATAAAAATTTTTATTTTTCTTATTCTTAATTGATCTAACAGATAATTTGTTCAAAACAATAATAGCAACAATGTATTTATGTATATATATATATGTATGCTTATGTATAATATAGTCATGTACTGCATAATAATGTTTCAGTCAATGATGGATCACATATGCAATTGTGGTCCCATAAGATTATAATACTATATTCTTACTGTACCTTTTCTATGTTTAGATACACAGATATTTAGCATTGTGTTACAATCGCCTACAGTATTCAGTACAGTCACATGCTGTACAGGTTTGTAGTCTAGGAGCAATAGGCTACTCCGTATAGCCTAGGTGTGTTGCAGGCTAGACTATCTAGGTTTGTATAAGTACACTCTATGATGTTTGCACAAGGACGAAATCACATAAGGACACATTTTTCAGAATGTATCCTCATTAAGAAACACATGACTATGCATATATGTTTACATATGCTATGTTCAAGTAAAATGAATGACAGCAATGATATAAGGAATAGGAGGGAAAAATTAGAATTGTTTTTATAAGGCACTCACACTGTACCACTTTTCAGTGGTACAGTGTCACTTCAAAGCGGGCTTGGATTAGTTGGAAATGTGTATTATAAACTCTAAAGCAGCCACTAAAAAGAGTAAAAAAAAAGTATAATTGATATGCTAAGATAAGAGAGAAAATACAATCATATAAAATGCTTGAATAAAACCACAAAAGCCAGAAAAAATAGTGGAAGACAAAAATAGGAAGAACAAGGACAACAAATAGAAGACAGTAACAAATATGGTAGATATTACTCCAACTATGTCAACAGCCACTTTGAACATCAGTAGTCAAAAGCAACAATTAGAGACGGTCAGAGTGGACCAAAAAACAAGACCTAACTATATATTGTCTACAAGAAAACTATCTTTTTAATACATATATTTTTAAATCAGGGTCTTCTTCTGTCACCCAGGTTGGAGTGCAACGGCATGGTCATGGCTTACCACAGCCTCAGCCTGGGCTCAGGCAATCCTTCTGCCTCAGCCTCTCATGTTGCTGGGACTACAGGCACATGCCATCACTCCTGGTCAATTTTTAAATCTTTTTGTAAAGAGGAGGTTCCACTATGACCCTCAGGCTGGTCTCAAACTCTTGGGCTCAAGCAATCCTCTAGCCTCAGCCTCCCAAACTAGTGGGATTACAGGCATGAGCCACTGTGCCCAGCAAGAAAACTGTTTTAAACATAAAAACATAAAGTTAAAAGAAAAGGAATGGAGAAAGATATACTACGCTAACACTAGTCAAAAGGAAGGAAGGAAGGAAGGATGGGAAGGAGGGAGGGAGAAGTTATATTAATTTCGGGCAAAGTAGACTTTAGAGCAGGGAAAGTGATCAGTGATAAAGAGGGCATTACATATTGATAAAGGGGTCAATTCTCCAAGTAGACATACCACTTTTAAATATGTATGCACCTAACAACAGAGTATCAAACTACATGAGGCAAAAAACTGATAGAACTTCAGGGAGAAACAGATGAGTCCATCATTATATAGTTGGAGATTTCGACATCCTCTGTCAGAAATGGGCAAATTCAGCAGGCAGAAAATCAGTACAGACATAGTTGAATTCAATGCCATCAATCAACTGAATATAATTGACATCTGTAGACTAATTCATCCAACAAAAGCAGAATTCACATTCTAATCAAGGTCACACAGAACATTCACCAAAACAGACCACATTCTGAGCCATAAAAACACTTCAACAAATTTAAGAGTGGAATAAAGAATGTTGTTACATATATACCAAGTAAGATATTTTCCCCTAACTTTATTTCTAGGTCTTACCAGGAGGAAACTATAATCCCCATTACAGCTAGGCGAGTATGTTAATAACAGCTGTAGATCCTTGTTCTTTTGGGGTAATCCTTGAGACTTTCTTTAGTGAAAAGAGTAGGAAATACCAACTCCTTTATTCCTGCATTTTGTTCATCAAACTCTTCTCCTAGAATTAATAGGGTTCTCTTGCTGCCCTGCAGTCTTTCTCAGTCCATCTCCTCCTCTCTGGAAGGGGAGCATTCTTATATATTTCATAGTTGGCCAGTTGTAATATTAATTTTCAGTGACTCAAAACACTGCTTGATATACTTCCTCATAGAACTGCCTTTGGTCCCAGAGTGAGGTCTGTTCAAAGATAGCACTTTCATTCAATGTATGCTTAGTTAATTTTTTGGTTTATTTAATTAGTCGTTCACATTAGGACTCCTCTAAAAATGCAGTGTAGCTGGGTGCAGTGGTGCACATCTCTAGCCCCAGCTATTCTGGAAGCTAAGGCAGGAGGGCTGCTTGAGCTCAGGAGCTGGAAACTAGCCTGAGCAACATAGTGAGATTCCATCTTAAAAAAAAAAGTAAATAAGTAAATAAAAATGCAGTTTATAGAGCAGAAAAAATACTAGACAAAATCCACTTACATCAAGTTAGACTGTGTTCCAGCCCAGTGGTAGGATGTGTATAGGATATGTTATGTATGTACAGAGAACTTATAACTTTAAAATTAGTGCCTTTGAAATGCAGTCGGTTTAATTGATATATATGTAACAGAAAAATTTTATAGACATTTAAGGTGTTTTTTTTTTTTTTGAACTGGGGTCTTATTCTGTTACCCAGGCTGGAGTACAGTGGCATGATCACTGGGCTCAGGCGACCCTTCTGACTCAGCCTTCCAAGTAGCTGGGACAACAGGTGCATGCCACCATGCCTGACTAATTTTTTGATTTATTGTAGAGACCAGGTATCACCATGTTGCCCAGGCTGGTCTTGAACTCCTGGGCTCAGGCAATTTGCTCTCCTTAGTCTCCCAAAATGCTGAGATTACAAGCTTGAGCCACTGCACCCAGCCTAGACAGTTAAATTTTGTAAATAAAATTATCCTTTAATGATGTAAGAAAATACATTTTTAAAAAACCGAAGGTGATCTTTTTAAATGTGAATAGTGATTATTTAATTGTCTATATATTTTTTAAAGAATTGGAAATCATATATATATATATAAATTCACTTAGGTAAATGTTATAATTTAATTTACCTTGACATTTAAATTGTACTAAATAAAAAAAATTTATGATGGCACAAACCCTCTGTAATCCTCAGAATCTTAAATCTATAACACATTCAAAATATTCTGAGATCCAGACTTCAGCTTATTCAAAGTTTAACAATTGATATTTGTTGCTAAATTATTGAGTCAGTGTCTATAAATGATGTACTATACAGGTTTCAACTTGTTCTGAATTGAAAGAAAATAACTCTTAGAAAATTGCAAGAAAATTGAGGCTAGTTTTGCAGTCTGGTTTGTTTTCAAATCAATACAATTTTCTCTGTAGCAGTAGTTCTCAAACTTCAGCATGCATCGGAATCACCTGGTTAGAATATTGATTGCAGGGGCTTATTTTAAGGCATTCTGATTCAGTAGCCAACATAGGAAACATGTAACATGAATTTCTATCAAGTTCCCAGGTGATGCTGATACAACTGGTACTTGAATGACACTATAGGAACCACTGCTCTATAGCACTGATGAACACATTTTTCCCTATTCATGCAGTGATGGCTTGGTATCATTGCTGGCTTTGTGTGAAATCCTGGTTCTAAAAATATCTGCAAGAGAAGTTCTATTTCTTGCTAGTATTTAAGTCAAAGAATTCAGCGCTAATGACCTCATTTTCAGTTACCCTCTTTTGATTGTGATGAGGTAACTCTGCTCCCACCATGGTTAGGTTACACAAGCGCCTGTAACTATGGAAACACGTGTAGGCATTTGATTAATGTTAGGTGAATGACTATTTAATATATCATAATGTTTGGTCCTGTTGCCCATCTGTTTTCCAACTTGATTATCTAATGATAGCAGTGTTTATTTTTTGAAGTATTTGTTTATGTGAGTGCTTAGTGGTGTCAGGATCTGGTCTATTAAACTTACTTTGGCCAACTACCACAGAAACATTTATTGGATTCATCATGAGTAACTAATAAATTAATGTAGGTGAAAGGAGTAGTTAATTAGCTCTAATCTTTGCAGTAAGGATCATTAGCATTTAATGAGAATGAATAATTTCATAAGACATGGAAATATATTGCCCCAAGCCAAATAGTTTATAACTATAGTATGGCAAATTGCTATTTGAAATTAATGAGTGACATTTTCACATATTGTTAGATGATCTATAATATTTTTATGTTATACCTCTAGGTCCAATAGGGTGTATATGAGGGTCATGTAATTTCATTGTAAATTATTACATTTAACCAGATTTGAGATTCTGTCTTAATATGAAATGCTACCTCTCTTTTCCTGGATAATTTATTCTTCAGTTTAGATACTGCTTCTACAGAGGGGCTTTCTCTGATCCCCTTCATCCATCCATTTCCTCATTCTCTCTCACGATATCTGATTCTTACTCTCTCAGAACACTTATTGCGATTTGTAAGCATATATTTACTGGTATGTTTTTCAGGTGGTTATTGTTTCTCTCTCTTCTCTATTACTCATGCCATGAAGGACAAAGGACAAAGGTGAATGATTTAATTAAAAGACTGCAAGTGTGAAGAGCACTCCAAATACCCCAAAGTCTCATTTTTCTCTTTTAACTATAAACATATCAAGGATTAATTAGAGGCATCAGGTCTAATCAACTTGAAAATCTCAATAGCTAATATTTAAGTAGCATACTTCTAAAAGTCTTAGGCTGCACTGCCTAATATTACTTCAGACTTTAGCTTGAAAAAATACATAAAACCAAATACTTATCCAGTTAACATTATTTACCTTTTATTGTGTTATTGAATAAAGATCGATTATGATTGTTTTCCTCTTAGCTACTATTCTTATAAACAGAGTGGAAAACGTCAAAATAAATCCTTATCTCACCTTAACTGTGACATTGGATCTGGGGAATTTCTGAAGGAAAAAAAGTTGTTACCTGTACTGCTTGAGAGCAGTTGATACTTTCCTGTGATTCTTCCTTGGTGTCCTGTGTTTTAGCAAAGTTAATTTATGAAGATGCTTTATTTTCAAGAGTAATAACTTTTGCAAAATGTACTTAGGCTCAATTCATATGGACACTGCAAAAATCGCCTCTTATCCTAGTTTAAAAACATCATCATTTTAAATTGGGCACAGTTGCATTACAAAATGTGGACATCAATACTCTATTATAACATATCATCCCCACACTCTAATTTGGCAGAGCCTGTTTGACTCACCTCCATACTCTCTTTCTTGGTCTCACACAGTGTTGTCATTTTATTTTCCTGAAATACAGCTATGATAAAGCCACGCCTCCCCTCTCTTCCCTGAACCTTCAAAAGGTCTCCCATGGCTTCCAAATCAAGTGCAAACTTCATTGGGCATGTGCTTGAGGTCATTGTGACATGATCTCAACCAACAATTCCAATCTTAAAATCCTGTATCTCTTTTAATAAACCCTGCCCTTGCCCCAGGGCAAACATTTGCATTTCCCTGCCCACCAGCTGCATTTGCCCATTAGTCTGTTGTTTCTTTTGTTGGCTATAGCCTTCTCTCCTATTTCTATGTCCCAAATCTTATCAGCGTTCAGGGACCAGTTTAGTTGCCTCATTTTCATAGAGATTTTCTAAGCACACCCCCCCACCATCTGGAGTAGCATTTTGTATCACTGTTTTATGATATGACTTCTACCCTGTCCTGTGCTTATTTATATTGATTACTTATATCTATATCTAATTTCCCTAACTTTGAAAAAATGGGCAGTAGGGACTAGATTTCTATATTTCTGTTTCATCTTCTTATCTCCCAAGGTGTCTAGCATGGTTCTAATTTTGCAGAATACTGCAATGCCAAAGAAATTAACTGTGAGGTAAATACTATAATATGTTAATAAAACACTGTTAGTCTCAGTATGTATCTGTTTGGTTTCTTTCATATTTGCATTATTAAAAAATGGCTACATTTAGAATTATGAATGTGAGTAAATATCTATATTTGTTTTCTTTATCCAAAATTGTTTTTTGCTAAAACAACCTGCAGGAATCTTTTTATTTTGTGATTTATGTTATATATAAGTAAAATATTTATAAATTAAATGCTGAAGTAAAATGTTTACTTATAGCTGGTCATTGGGAGCAATTTTTAAATCATTTTCTATAAAATGTGTACAAGTTAGAAGTAAAAGGAATTTATTTTTGTAGTATGAAAAATTAGAACTTTTTTGGCCCTAATCTATCAAATGCAAGATAAACAAATGAATTAAATCCTTGACACTTGATGAATCAACCAGAAATTGCCAGTTGATAGAATATAATTAAAATTAAGAACCAATTTTTTATTCGTGGTTTATAATGGGCACATAAATATCCAATAGCCCTTTAAACCTTTAAAAATGAAAATGGCAGGCCACGCTCGGTGGCTCAGCCTGTAATCCCAGTACCTTGGGAGGTGAGGCAAGTGAATTGCTTGAGACTGTGGGTTCGAGACCAGCTCAGGCAACTTGGCGAGATCTCGTCTCCACAATAAATAAAAAATTAGCCGGGCGTGGTAGCGCATGCCTGTAGTTCTGGCTACTTGGAAGGCTGGGGCGGAAGGATCACCTGATCCCAGCAGGCCGACGCTGGGGTGGCCGTGAGCGTGCCACCGTACTCTAGCCTGGGTGACAGAGTGAGACTCCAACTAAAAAAAAAGAAAAAAGAAAAAAATTAAAACTGCATATTGATCTAAACTTTATCCTTACAGGAAACAAATATATAACATAAATTAATATCTTCAACTTTTATATTGTGGTGTACTTGGTACATAATGTGCTAAAATCTTAGTGTGTTTGTATTTCAGCAAAATTTTCTAAGCCAAGAGTGGCAAATGAAGGAGATCAGAAAATGCCACTCCAAAATACACCACTTTGGCACATTGATTATTTTGAGTTGAAAGCAATTTGGGAGCAGCAGATAGAGGAAGGTATCTTTGATCTCTTCCTTACTACCTAAAAACAGGGCATAAATTTCCAGTGAGAAAGGTGCCCACCCCATGCCAGAAAAAGGAGAACGTTCTCAACACTGAAGACAGATAATTGATGCTGAGATAAATCTGTGCAAACGAATCTTACTAAAGTAATGCTTATTTTTGACTAGTTTCCCTTATATATTTCCTGGTCATTTTCCAACCATTTACTACTCATAACCCAAACCTCTTTTTCTTTTGTTTTGTCACACGTGCACAACTCATAACTCTTTTTAAAAACAGTATGCAAGCTTTCAGTCCTATACACTTCTTTGGGTCTTTACTGCTTTTGTATGAAGATGCCTGTATACATGTACAAATATAAGCATCAAATAAAATTTGTATGCATTTCTCCTGTTTATCTCTCTTTTTCAATTTAATTCTCAATCCCGACCACAAAACCTAAAAGGGTAGAGGAAATATCTTTCCTCTTCTGATGACCAATACTTGTCGTCTTTTTTCCCTAAGTTCTTGAGATTCTTCGAATATGATGCACGTGTGTGTGTGTGTGTGTGTGTGTTTGTGGTTTGTTTGTGAAAGAGTCCTGATGATAAACCCTCTAAGCATAGTAGGGAAGATGATTCTGCAGGCACATGTGCAATTATTATAATTTACTGAGGGATTGAGATCAGATACCCTTCAGATCTACTTAGTGTCTTTCACAGTGTCAATGATCTCTATTCAGATGTTTTGCTGTCACCTTAGCTAAGTCCTAATGTTACCTACTAGAGCTACTATATGCTACATTTCCCACTATATGCTGAAATTGGTTGTCTTGCTACTAAATTCAGTTCAACATCTTTAATACTGAACTCATCATTCTCTGCCCCTATCTCCTATCCTTCTTATCTTGACTTGCCAAACTCAGTACCTCATTATTGTCTTTAAAGAATGTTAGAGCAGCTGCCTCACTTACATCTTACTGCCATCCATGCTACACTCTGCTGTCAGATTAGTTACCCTCCGAAACATACTACCTTTGTTCAAAAGCTTTCATTTGTACTAATTTACATTCACACTTTCAGCCTGGACATTAAGGTCTTCTACTTGGCGAGAACCACTCTGATATTAGCAGTACACAGCCAAGTCTACATGGTCAGAATGTAGCAGATTGCAGGGTGACTATTTATAATTTCTAGCGCGTTTGAGACAACTTGCTAAGCCAGGTCAAACACCACTATCACACTGCCTGTGGTTAATCTGACCACAATTTAAAAATAAACAAGCATGTTCTGACTTTTACAATGGTTGTTGGTGTTTTTGCTTACTGCTAAATATTTAAGTACCACATTGTGTCAATTCAACATACTAACTTATTTTTAAGTTTTACTTGTACAGAAGGAAAGGTAAATGGAAATCCAGCAGGTTTTCTTCAATAATAAATGATGGAGGAGGAAAAAGATAGGTAGTGTCAGACAGCTGTTTCTGAGAGTCCCTTTCCTTTGTATGTTTTAGTTTGATTTCTATATCGATCAAATTTACAAGATAATTGCTGAGTTCACTTTACGTTGTCTGAGAAATCACAGCATTAGTTAGATTCTGACCAATATTAGGATTTTTTTTTAATTTTTAATTTTAAAAAGTTTATTTTTTTATTTTGTAGAGGTGGGACCTTGTTTTGTTGCTCAGGCTTGGCTTGAACTTCTGGGTTCAAGTGACCTTGTCTCAGCCTGCTGAGTAGCTGGGACTACAGGTGTGTGCCACAATGCCCAGCTTGGAGAAATTTTCAAACATGTTTTGAAGGAGAAAAAAATATTCCTATTAGGCTACACGTAGTTTTTATCTTAATTTCCAACCGATCCCCAGTAACACTGATCAATAAAGTATTAAAATGAAAATATCGAAATGCTTTGTTTTTTGTCTAGTGCATGAAAGCCTCACAATCATAAGACATGAATTTTAAGATCCTATTCATTTAAGATTAATTTAATAAGAGAAGAGTTGGACTTACCTACAATGGGTCTTCGTCATCAAAATAATCCTAAGATTTAGCTTCTTAATCAAATAGCTCTTCTATTACTAAATTGTGTTAACTATTAATGCCAAAGTTAATTATTCAGCATTTGCAAATTCTCAGTTAACAATGAAGGAAGCATCTCACTAATTAATAACTGTTCTTGGTTTATTTTATTCCATCTATTGTATTTAGACCTGGTTGTTCTGTAACTTATCGCTAAAAAAACAAAAAGAATGCATATTTGTTTTATGTAAAACTCTTAAACTTGAATCCTCTCTTAGCATAGAATAAGGTCCTAACTCCTTGCTTAGCTGAGCACAGAAGGTTCAAAGTTACCCTGTGCCAAGTTACAGAGAAGGGGGAGGGATTGGAACAGGAGAAGACACCCCATAACAACAGCTTTTATCTTTTGCAGGAGCTGCCTAGACTCTGGACTAGTTATCAGAAAATGTTCGTTCTAGTTCTAGCTTTTATTCCAACTAAGTGTGCTTGCTTATTTATTTCTTACATTTTCAATAATGTAATAAACATCATCAAACCCACCCTGTAAAACAAAAGTTAGGACCTTGATATATTAAGGTTTATTAAACTAAATCTTAACTATGTGGCTTTCTTCCATCTCATTCCCTTGTCTTCCCTGACCTAAAGTAACTCTTGTCCTGTATCCTATGTTCATACTTTGTTTTTTTTCCTCCCATTTAATATTGTTTCATTGCATCTATATGGTTTTTTTGAAAGCATTTTCTATTTTAGTTGTTTTTAACCTTAAGGGGCATCAATCTACCTACCAGCTTACCCTTTGTGTGCAAGTATGTTATTATTGTTTAAGCCAGTTTGGGGTTGGTTTTTCTGGTACTTGCAACATAAAACTCATAGCTGATTCAGTGGCTGCACCTAACTGGAAATGAAGGACATAATCTCCTTCCACATTAACTACAATGAGCTGAGAATGTTTATGGAAGGCCCGCAGCAACGTCTCTACATTTCCTTTCTTCTCATACATAAAGATGGCCACTTAAGGCCGGAAGGAAATTCTCCTATCATCTCTTAGACAGGAATTTTAACCAGCCTATCACAATATTAGTATTGTCACACGTTGTGGAGTCTCCTCACGATTCCTAAACCTAAGGGTTGGATTTAATGTCGTGGGAATGAAGGAAAGAAACCTAACTTCCTTACTGGAACTGAAGCACTCCTCGTTCCTTGTTCTGTGTTCAGGGAAGATGGAGAACAACGTGAGTTTCCTTTCACTTTTTTCATTCAGGAAACTTTTTTTGTTTTGAAATTATTGCGTAGCTGTTGATGTCAAGGAAGACAACTATATTCTGTGATGGATTCGCTGATGTCAGAGTGCAGGACTAGATGAACCAGCAAGATAACTGGTTCTAACTGGATGGCAGCTTTTATGTCCTTGCAAGCAGTGGACTAATTAGTTACTTAATATATTTATTCAGCAAACATTTTCTTGAGTATCTACCATTTGACAATATCTCAAAAGGTAATGAAGATTTGTTTAAATTAGGAATAGAAGGGACATGCAGACACAGAAAACACTGTTACAAAATAAGTTTATACTCCCACTCTCTGGAAATAGGCAGCACACCATGCCACATGGAAGTTAGGGGTGGGGGGCGCATGGGGAAGTATCAAGGTTAGTTAGGAGGCAGGGGGAGAAAGCGAAAACATAGGGCAAGACGTTTTATTATGGTTTCCACAGAAAGATCAGGTGAGGCAGAGTAAACGGGTTGAGGATTGGCTAGTGTGAATTATTTCAGTGGGTTCTGGGGCTTAGGAGCTGGTAGTTGTCTAGTACTTAGCACTAAAGTGACTAGGGCCTGGAATGTAAGAGTCCTGAAAGAGCTCAGAAGGGAGGTGGTTGGGTTTTGTATTGGTTGGTTTGCATATTAAAGGTGCCCTTGCAGGTTAGTCCTTTATTGTTTCTGCAAATTAGTTAGCCCTGAGTAGGGCAGTCTCTCTAGGGTCAGCAAGGCCCTTGACGTCAAAGCCTCAGAATAAAAATACATGCTTAATACAGACAGGTAATGTGTCCAACGGTGAGAATGAACAAGATACAGTCCCTGCCTTCAAGGTGGCTCACAATCTACAAAGTAGACAAACACAGATAGATGTTGATAGAAACATGCTGCACATACAATGATTGAGGTGTACACTGGGTATCAGCACCAAAAACAGTATCTAGCACAGGTGGAAGGTGCTTGGGAAACCAGGAAGGATTTTGTGGAAGAAATGATGCCAGTACTGAGAACGAAAATAGGCATTATCTAAACAAGAAAGCCAGTGTGAGAAACTCCTGCTTAGAGAAAAGCATCAACAAAAGGATGGAGGCAAACAACACGGTTCATTGGCAGACACAAACATGTAAGTGTTCAAATTTAAAATCAAAGGCAGGGGCAGAAAGAGTTGAGACTGAAGTGAAGGTATTTCCTAAGGTTTTTGACTCTTATTCTGCAGACCAGAGTCACTCTGAACTGTGTTTTGAAGACAATTTATGTACTGTGAGGCAGAAACAATTTTGATGTTGTTGTTTTTAGGAAGACTTTATTCTAGACTATTGTAACAGAGAGAGACTGAACTCAACTTCAAAATAATAGTGTTTTAACTCACATTTCCTTCAGCAATCCAAGATGCACATTAACATGCTAAAGTTTCCAAAGTACACACAATACTGAAACTTTGCTTCATTTAACTCAGTAAATCCCAGACTTATTTGACCACAAAACCTCTTCCTTCTTGTACTCCTCCCATTAAAACACAAACACAACTTGGGAAATACTACCAGTGACTGGACACCCATGGCACCGTTTTATACTTGGGGGTGGTGGGGCATTATTAACTTTGAATCTTATAGATTGCTTTCTAAATGATTCCACCTCCCTAAAATAGCAGTAGTGACAGGAATGGAGAAGAGATCAACTTAAGCATTATCTTGGAAATAAAAGAGCAGTGCTTTCTGATTAAAAAGAGGTAGGGAACTCAGCTTATGGGGAAGAGCATAACATTTTCAGTTTAAGGAATCTACCTGAACTTGAGGTAAGGATGTCTATCAGGCAGCTTAGGTGAACTCCTGTGTAAGGATACATACCTGCGCTTGAAACAATAAAAGTATGTTTGATTTCACCATGAAAATTTGTCAAGAAAGAATTGGATTGGATCTCAGGGAACCTCAACTCTTAAGCAAGAGGAGAAAGAAGATTCTGGAAGGCATCAGGCAAGGAATGGTTAAAAGGCAGGAGGGGTTTCAAAGACATGTAATGTCATGAAATATCAGAGAATGAGAAGTTAATTAAGGAGTGATCGACAGATTCCCGTGCAGCAAAGTTGCAGTAAGATTACAGTGTCATGCTCGAGGAGGCTTCTAATGACTCACAAGAGCCAATGGTAAATTTTCAGAAGTTTTGTAAGCCAATCGATGCCAAGCTGGTAGCTGAAATCAACCACAGGGAACATATCTGCACCACTGAAAGTGGAATATGTGACAAATCTAGGCTTCCTCACTCCTCTTCTGAGAAGCTGATTGTTCAACATTTTACTGGCACATCACTGGGTAAACACCAGAAAACGCTCTTTTGATTTGTTAGATAGGAAGTCATCCTAGAGGGGGTTCTAAAATTACTTTCAAGTAGCCAGACTGCTGTGGGTTAAGGAATGAGAGGGAGGTAAGGAAATGGAGAGGCTTAAAGAGAAAGGAAGATATAAATTATGTAGTAACCAGAGGATAATATGAATTCAAGGGAAAGGAGAAACAAGCATATTTATAGCTTAAGGGAGAAAGCCAGGCTGAAGGTACAAAGAGATACAAGGTGAAGGTCTCAGGGGAGGGTCAGGAAAGGATGATCTGAGGGCATGGGTGCAGGAGTTCTTGAATATGAGAAGGGACAGGCTTATTACTCAAGACTGGGAGGAAGATGGAGTCTCTGAGAAGGCCAGCATTTGCCATTCAACCTACATTTGCACTTGTGGGACTCCACATTTCTCCTCAAATAACCTTGGCTGCTTGTGACTTTGGGAAGCTAACAGTTGCTGCTACTTATTTTTCCTTCGGGCAGCAGCATAGGTTTTTCACCTAGTTATTCACACACAACAAAAGTAGAGAAAAATTCTTTTATTAAGAAATGAAGGAGAAATGACAAATGTGTGAAAAGGATTATGAGTTTTGAATTGTTCGGGTCTACATTCAAACCAGTCGTGGGTATTTTGGCTACCCTAGCCTCTGCATTTGGTTGGATAATGAGTCAATCTTGGATTTAATTTCTGGCTCCAGTTTATCCTGCTTCTCCTGCCATTTCCACTAGCCTAGATTCAGGTTGCTGTGATTGCTTATATTAGTCTATTTCTGACTTAACAAGGGCCTCTCACTAAGGAATATGGAGTCAGGATCACAGATGCCACCTTGTTTCTTACTGTCATTTCTAATCCTGCTAAGGAAAAACAACTCATTGAGACTGGAAGAAAAGATTTGTGAGTTTATTTTCTGAGCCAGGATTGTGTCTTCTTTATATCTCCATTCATCTGTTTATTCATTCAATAAATATTTATTAAGAGCACACTATTTTCTGGGCAAAGTGCCATAGGCTAGGGATGATGGGGTAAACACAGAGAGCTTTTTAGTATGATGGGAGAGACATATATTAAGTAGCCACACTGATAAATACGCATAATTACATGAGGTAGTAAAAGCTTTGAAGGACAAAGATAGAGTTAAAGGAAATATTAAAAAACAGAGAGAGGTGACTGAAGCTCTGGAATCATGAGAGGACGTCCTAGGGAGAATTCTGAACCTGAAGTCTGAATAGGAGTCTTCCAGGCAAAGCCTGAGGCAAAGAGCATTCCAGACAGATGGAACAGCCACTGCAAGGACCTGTGGCAGGAAAACTTTGCCATCTTCAGGAAAAAAGAAAAACAAAGAAAGAAAGCACTGTGAGTAAAATCTAGTGAAAAAGAAGGGCTTAAATAGGTAGATTAAATTAAAGCTTTTGGATTTTATTGTAGGTGCAATTTATAAGCTGGTGGAGGGTTTAAGACAAGGCAATGACATAACCTAAACTGCGTTTTGAAAAGATTACTCTGGTTGTTAAGTACAGAAGGATTGGAAAGGTAACAGTGACATAGACTAGGGAGTTTGCCTTGGCGATGGAGAGAAAGGGAATATTTGGATTAGACCTTCAAAGAAACTCCACCAGTGCATCACACCTGTTTTTTATTTGACTGTATGTCTTAGAAACAACAAGATAAGAAAAATAAGATATGGGCATAAGAACTGGAAAGTAAAGAAAAAAATTATCATTATTTGCAGATGACATATATAGAGACCCCAAAGAACTATAGAAAAAGTAGAAATGAAAGTAAATTAGAAAAAAAGGTAAACTTCTAAATACAATATTTAATTTTAACTGAATAGAGAAAAAAGTGAATACAAGTGAAAAGTGATGACTAGAAAGTAGAGGAATATTGGTTGTTGTGGTGACTGGAAAAAGGAGGTATAAACAGATGGTTTGTTCTCAAAGGCACAAGAGTTTTACAAATGGGAGATGAAATAATATGCTGGTAGTGACAATAGGAAGAAAGAAGAATGTTTAGGTGGGTCTTCCATTTGAGAAGACTGCAGAAGACATAGTATTCCTGAGGGACATCTATAACTCTGTTATGGCAAGAAATTAAAAATATCTTCCAGAGATGATTAAAAAAACAAAGAAAAATTGGCCAGTTGTAGGTCGGAATTTTGAAGAGCACTTGACCAAATAGTAGTGTATACCAGTGCTTAGAAGATTCTCAATAAATATTTGCTGGTTGAATTAATAGAGTAACTGATTAATGAGTTCCTTATCTTTGCTTGCTTTATTAAAAAACTCCCTTCAGGCATCCTAAAGATCTTCAACTCTCAGTATGAGAAACATTGCTCTTCTTGGAATTCTTTGTTTCTACATATGGTAGTAGGAAAGGGGAAAAATTTCCTCAGCATTATCTTGCAATTACTATTCCAGTCATAGGTTCCATTTGATTCTCATGTTTCTGCCAAACTGAAAGCATCAAGTGCCTTTAAATAGCACCTAATCTCCTAGGTCTCCATACTTACATATTTCTTTTTACTTTCCTCCACTGATATCCTGAAGTCTTCTTTTTATAACATACTTAAAACTGTGTCTTATTCTTCAGATTTAGTAGTTTACTTTGTTTCTTTACACATCACAGTATGTAGCATCAAAGTCTTTTATAATAGCTATAAATATTTATAAATCCACCTCACATGGTGCACTTTCCTGAGGTGAAAATTGACCAGGTGCGATTAATGAATTTTGACTTTACCTTGGGGTAGCCAATTACTAATTCTATAAAAAAGACCTGGGTTTATGTTACGCCTTAAACAGAACTCTTGAAATTCCAAGTGATTTTTTTTAACCACATGCTGCCTTGAACCTCTATTTCTTAAACAGAAAGTTCATTATTTCTAATGGAGGCATTTATAGTTCATGTTAATACATTTTTAACAGCTTTATTGAGGTATACATTACTCACAATAAACTATACATATTTAAAGTCTGCAATTAGATACTCAAGAAATTATTACCACAAACGAGATAATGAATTTATCACCTCCAAATTTTTTTTTTTATCCCTTTCTAATCTATTCTCTCCACTCCTACCTCTGTTCTCAGGAAACCATTCATCTGTTTTTTATTTCTATAGATTAATTTTGCATTTTCTAGAATTCATTTATAGTAGACTTATAAGTATATACTCATCTTTGTCTGGTCTCTTTCACTCAGCATAATTATTTTGAGATGGATTAATGTTGCTGGATGTATCGATAACCTATTTCTTTGTATTGCTGGGTAGTACTCCATTGCATGAACATGCCACAAGTTATTTTCTCAAGGTGGACATGTGGATTATTTTCACTTTGGGGCTATGACAAATAAAGCTGCTATGAATGTTGATGTAAGAGTCTTTGTACAGACAAAAGTTTTTGTTTATTTCTCTTAGGTTAATATCTAGAATATGAATGGTGGCATCATATGGGCATATGTTTAACTTTTTGTTTTTTAAGATGGGGGACAATTCAGGATTAGTTACATAACAGGTCTTTGTAGAGGTAAAGTTGGGACCTCCCTTTAGCCCCCAGTTTGCCTGGTTTGAGATCAGGTACCCTTATTGATGTTATGTGCTCCCCTCCCCCTCCCTTGGCATTTTCCTGCTACTAACAATCTCTTTTTTATAGTATTATGATAAATGTTCAGGGTCCACTTATGAGTGAGAACATGTGGTACTCAGTTTTTTGTTTCTGTGATAGATCCCTGAGTATTATAAACTCTAAATCCATCCAAGTTACTGTGAAGTCCATAATTTTATCCTTCCTTAAAAGAAATTTTCAAACTGTTTTCAAAAGCGATTATAACATTTTACTTTCCCATCAGCAGTATGTAAGAGTTTCATATTTTCTACATCCTTGACAACACTTGGTATGAATAGTCTTTTAATTTTAACAATTCTAACTGATGATAGTGTTTTCTTGTGGGTTTTTAAATTTTGCGTTTCCTTATTGACGAAAAATGTTGAGTTGTGTTATTGACTAATTGTGTAAATTGATCATGTGCACATTTGCCATTCACATATCTTCTTTGGTGAAGTGTCTGTTTAAAGTGTTTCCATTTTTTATGGGTTATCTGTTTCTTAGAACAGTTTTGAAAGTTCTTTAAATATTCTGGATGCAAATTATTCAATAGATATGTAATTTTAAAATATTTTTTTCAGCCTGTAGATTGTTCTTTCTTTCATTATTTTTAAGAGCAAAAGATCTCAATTTTGGTGATGCCCAATGTATCAATTTTTTAAATGAATTGTGCTTTTGGTGTCATATCTAAGAAATCTCTGTCTAACCCAAGATCACAAGAACTTTCTTCTAAAATTCTTATACTTTTATGTTTTACACCTAGCTCTATAATCCATTTGAGATCATTTTTGTAAAGGTATGAGATATAGATCAAAGTTTTCTGTTTGTTTTTGTTTTGCTATAGATAGCCAAATGTTCCGGCATAATTTGTTGAAAAGACTAGACTTTATACAATGAAATTCCTTCACATCTTTGTCAAAAATCATTGGTTAGCCGGGCTCAGTGGCTCAGCCTGTAATCCCGTGCTTTGGGAGGCTGAGGTGAGTGAATTGCCTGAGCCCGCGGGTTTGCGACCCGCCTGGGCAACTTGGTGAGACCTCATCTCTACAATAAATCAAAAAATTAGCCGGATGTGGTAGTGTGCGCCTGTAGTTCCAGCTACCTGGAAGGCTGAGGCGGAAGGATCGCCAAAGCCCAGCAGGTCGAGGCTGCGGTGGCCGCTAGTGGCCACTGCACTCCAGTCTGGGTGACAGAATGAGACTCCAACTCAGAAAAAAAAAAAAAAATCATTGGTTATATAACATGGATTTATTTTTGGAGATTCTATTCTGCTCCACTGATCTACCTGCCTATCTTGATGAGTACCTTAGTCCATTGTATTGTGATAAAGGAATACCTGAGGTTGGCATGTATATCTATATCTATAGATATATAGATATATACATATTTTTGAGTCTGGCTAATTTATAAAGAAAAAAATTACTTGGCTCATGATTCTGATGGTCAAAAAGTTCAAGACTGGGCGTCTGGTGAGGGTCTCAGGCTGTTTCCACTCATGACAGAAGGAGAAGGGGAACTAGCATGTGCAGAGATTACATGGTGAGAGAGAAAGTAAAAGAGAGAGGGAGGGAGGTGCCAGACTTTGTTTAACAATCAGTTCTTATGGGAACTAATAGAGTGAAAACTCACCCACTCCTGAGGGAGGGCATTAATCTATTCATGAAAGATCTGCCCACATGACCCAAACACCTCCCCTTAGGCCTCATTTCCAACATTAAGATTAAATTTTAACACAATTTTGGGAAGACAAATATCCAAACCATAGCAATGCTAACAGCACACTGTCTCAATTACTATAACCTTATAATGAACCTCAGAGTCAAGTAGTGTAAATTTTCCAACTTTGTCATTCTTTTTTAATAGCATTTATCCCTAAACAGTCTATATTTTTGATACTACTCTAATTTTTAAAATTTCAATTTCTGGCTGTTTATTTATACAAATACAGTTGACTTTCATATACTGGTCTGGTATCATTCAGTTTTTGCTAAACTCTCTTAATAATTTAGGGGATTTTATTTTTATTGACTTTATTGGATTTTCTACTTACCTGATCTGTTATCTGTAAATAAAAACTATCTTACGTCTTTTTCAGTTTGAAGAATTTCTTTCTTTCTTTCTTTTTTTGACTTGGAGTCTCAGTCCATTGCCCAGACTGGAGTGCAGTGGCACACTCATGGCCACCCCAGCATCAGCTCGCTGGGCTCCAGACTGGAACTACTGGCACGTGCTACCATTCCTGGCTAATTTTTAAAAATTTATTGTAGAGACGAGGTCTTGCCAAGTTGCCCGGACTGGTCTCGAACTCACAGACTTAGGCAATCCACTCACCTGGCCTCCCAAAGTGCTGGGATTACAGGCTGAGCCACCGAGCCTCGAGTCTCGCCTGAAGGATGATTTCTTCTGTTTTTGCCTTTTTGTACTGACTAGAATCTAGAAATTTTAGTATGATGCTGAGTAGATGCAGTATTGTCTTTTTCCTGATCTTGAGAAGAAAGCATTTCGCCCTTCACCGCTGAGTATGACATTAGTTCTAGTTTCTCATAAATCTACCATTTTGAACAAGTTTCTTCTTTTTTTTTTTTTTTTTGAGTTGGAGTCTCACTCTGTCGCCCAGACTGGAGTGCCGTGGCCACTCCCAGCCACCGCAGCCTCGACCTGCCGGGCTCCAGCGATCCTTCCGCCTCAGCCTTCCGAGTAGCCAGAATTACAGGTATGCGCTACCACGCCCGGCTGATTTTTTGATTTATTGTAGAGATGAGGTCTCGCTGCCCAGGCGGGTCTCGAATACTACAATTTCTTTAATAGATATAGGGCTGTTCATGCTAACTACTTCTTCCTCAGTGAGTTTTGATTATTTTTGACTTCCAAAAAAGGTTTCATTTTGTTTACAATCTTGAATTTACTAGAATGAAGTTGTTAATAATATTCCCTAATTATCCTTTTAGTTTTTGTATAATCTATAGGATGTCATTCTCTTATCCTTATTTTCTTATTGAAATTTTGTGTTTGCTCTATTTTCTCCCAACCAAATAAAGTTTTATCAGTTTTATAGATCTTTTCAACTTTGGTTTCATAAATTTTCTCTATTACTTTCTATTTTCTAGCTCATTAATTTCTTCTATGAATTTTATTATTTAATTTTTTCTACTACTTCCTTTGGTTTCATTGATTATTCTTCTTCTAGTTCCTTAAGGTGGAAGCTAGGTCATTTCAAGAACTTTCTTCTCTTCTAGTATAGATACATACATACTGCTATCAATTTCCCTCTAAGTACTCCTTAGCTGTATGTTTTACTTTTACTTTCATTCAATTCAAAATACTTGTACTTTCTCCCTTGATTTTTTTCAACCCATGACTTATTTGGAAGTGTGGTATTTAATTTCAAAATATTTTGGAATTTTTTTAGATAGTTCTATATTGTTATATTTAATAGCTTTATTGACATAGATTTAATAGCTTTATTGGCATAGCTTTATAACAAGGGAGGACCCAAAAAACCCTGAATTTTACTTATTTTAAAAAGTGTATTTATTCTTGCATGTTTAAACTTGTCACCCTAAAAGTAGTCTCCGTTTGATGCAATACACTTATTGAGACATTTTCCACTGCTCAACACACACAGTTCTTGAACTATCAGTTTTGATGCCTTTTAGTCCTTCTGCTATTTTTTTGTTTCAACTCTCCCACATGGACAAAACATTTCCCTTTGAGGACTTTTTTCATCCAGGGAAACAAAAAAAAGTCACTCAAGGTGATATCGGATTAATAGGAAGAGTGGAGCACTGGGATTATGTCATTTTTGGTCAAAAACTACAGAACACTCAGTAGGGTGTGGGCAGGTGTGCTCATAAATCACTCATCATGAAATGAGCAAATGTGTTGAGGGAATCTCCAAAAAAAATTCATGAAGCTGAATACAGCCTCTCACGACAATGCTACCTGGTACACTGATGCCAGTGGGTTCCTGGAACACTTACCTAGCTGGGGAAGCCTGTACTACCAGGGTCCTACCCTCCAAAATATAATTCCATTTTTGGGGGATTCCCCTTACATATAAAAAATATAATTTCAACATATAATCAATATAAAGATTATTAAGGAGGTACTGGCATTTATTTATAGTAAGTCTTTGAAGCAGGTATGTATTTTATGCTTACAGTACATCTCAATTAAGAATAGTCGCATTTTAATTGCTCATAATCACTTGGTAGTGTTTACCATATCGGATAGTATAGCAATAGATGAATTTAATAATACTATGAAAGAAAAAAATCTGAGAGATAAATGAAGAGGTGAATCAACAATACAAAGATGAAAAAGGAGTTTGCTGTTAGTGTTCCCCCTACATCCCTTAACCTTGCCTCTTCTATGCCTTCTCTGTATATGCGAACATGTGATTCCTGTGAATATCTGTGATTGCCCATGCTCCTTTTTCTGACTAAAGTAGAAAATGTAGATTCCGTTCATATTCTGGGCAAATGACAAGAACCAGGGTGCGAATGCACACCAGAAACTGTCTACAACTAGTGACAGACAAGGAGGTGGGAGATAAATGCTTTGGCTTCTTGGCCTATCAGTTGTGATAGCTCTGAGACATATTCTATAATGTTTCAAAGAGCTCCCCAGTAGGTTTTAGCTCCAGTTGCCCACAGCAGTAATGTGCTTAATAATATCTTTGAATTTCTTCCCTTTTATACCTACTTTTCCACTCCTTTATTAGTGTATTCTGGAATTGGCTCTCAAATCTTGCATTCAAATTATTGGGTCTGCTTTTGGGGAATGCAAACCATGACACAAAGTTTAGAAAACAAATTAAGAGCCAAAACAACTCCCTTACAGAGCCATTAAAAAAATTAGAAACAACAAAGAACAGAACAGACACAACCTAAAACCAAATGACTGATATAGGGAAAGGGCTTGGCAATCACAGTGTCTGAAGATTTTTTTCAAAGACAAAGATTCTAAAGCAATTTTAAGAGAAGATATTGGGAGGACAAAGACTAATCGGAATAAAAGTTATTGATGTCCTAGAATTAGGGAAACTGACAAATGGATCAGAAAATGCACTTAAAAACCAAAAGAAGAGATTTTTCCTGATTACAGGAAGGAATTAATCTAGAATATCTTGTCCCTGGGGGGAGAAACTGATATAGGAGCAATGATACTGAGATTTTTTCTAGTGGGTTTGCATTTTATTGATTAAGACAAAATTATATAGGTATTCAGGCAAAAGCTAATTATTTACCAGGAAAAATGTCAGAATAGCCTCAGATTTCTCTAATAATTTTTCAATGTCTGCAAAGTGTTGAGAAAGAGAAGGTGAGCCATTAAGAGTATTTTCCTCAGTCAAGCTGACATTCAAATACAAAGGCTAGAAATAGGCAAATAGATAGCCTCAATAATAAATGAACCCAGGAACTACATGCCTTTTCTGAAAAAACAAAAAACAAAAAACCCCAAAAAACTAAGAAACAAGCAGAGAATCCACAATAAGGAAGGAGGGTAATAAGGACTTAATTCAAATGTAGAGTTAAGACTAACAATTATGAAAAACGTGGTTACAAAATATGTGTTACAAATCTTGACAATGTAAAAAAATTAATGTAACAATAGAAATCAGGCATGCTGGCCAGGCAAGGTGGCTTACACTTATAATCCCAGTACTTTGGGAGAAGGAGGTAAAAGGATTGCCTGGGCCCAGGGGCTTGAGAGCAGCCTGGGCAATTTGACAAGATCTAGTCTCTACAATAAATAAAAAAATTAGCCAGGCATGGTGGTGCACACCTGTGGTTCCAGCTGCTTGGAAGGCTGAGGCAGAAGGATCACCTGAGACCAGCAGGTCGAGGTTGCAGTGGTTGTGATAGTACCACTGCACTCCGACCTTGGCGACAGAGTGAGACACTGACTAAAAGATAGATAGATAGACAGATAGACAGATAGACAGATAGATAGATAGATATAGATAGACAGATAATCAGGCATGCTGGGGGAGGAGAGAAATAGAAGGAGGTTTATTTGTGCTCATTTCTTTGACATTCTTTCATAACTGGGGGTCAACAGATCCAGTCTGAAGTTGCTAAATCAGAAAATGGAGGGTTAATAATATTGAATAAAGCTATAATGACTGCTCAAATTAATCCCCAAAGGTAGATAACAAACCTTCAAAATTATCCAAAGAAACACACACACACACACACACACACACACACACACACACACACACCTATAAAAACAAATACAGAAAAGATCACACATATGGTAGCATATGTTATATATTGATATGGATAAATGGGAATAAGTTAACCCATTACAAAAAGTCACAGAATGAATAAAAGAAAAAATTCACGAAATCCAACCATACAGTTAGGAGAAAGAAATAGAGTTGCAGAGAATTGGTTCTTTGAAGACAAACATATAGATAAAAACCAGATAAACCGCTTACTAGTAGAGGAAGTGAGGACCAGCTGGAGGCCCAAACTTCACCTGAACGCAAATTACTTATGTACTTAATCCTGACTTGTGCCTCACATCTCTATAATAAAAAAAAAAAAGTCACTGGCTAGTGTAGTAAGACAAAAAGAAAAAAGGACACATATGCAAAATTATAAATGAAAAAGGATGGGCAACCCCTTTGGGTCTCCTCCCACTGTGGGAGCTTTTCTGTCCTCTCAATAAATTCTGCTTTCTAAAAAAAATAAAAATAAGAAAAGAGACCCATATTGCTATTGACATTGAGGGAATTAGAAGATCTTTAAAACACAGCTGAAAATACAAGTTAAAAATATTGAATAGCAGAAAGATACACAAATCTAGACAAACAAGTGAGAAGAGCCTCTTTCTTAAAACCTCCAGGCCCCCATTGTTTCACTGACAATTCTTTTAAATATTTAAGAAACAGGTAAATTGGACAGACTTTACAATGTCCCAAAACACCAAAAGAGGAAATCTTTAACATTATATTTATGAAAGTTTAACACTGACATCAAAACTTGACAAGAAAGAGCAAACCTCACTTATCAATATTTATGTCAAAATCCCAATAAAACAAGGGCAATTGTAATTCAGTACTTACAGAATATGCTATTACTAATTAGATTCCTCCTGGACTGCAAGGAAGAATCAGTATTAGAAAAACTGTTAATATACTTGTACCTTATTAATAGCACAAAATATGTATAATATAACATAATAGCCCAAAAAGCTATATGCATACATATACATATATATGTATATATGGAGAGACAGCACCACTTTAAAGAATGCAGAACAAAGTATTTGACAAAGTTCAACATCCAACATGATTTTTTTTTTTTTGAGTTGTAGTCTCATTCCATCGCCCAGGCTGGAGTGTAGTGGTACACTCACAGCCACCCCAGCATCGACCTGCTGGGCTCTGACGATCCTTCTATCTCAGCCTTCCAAGTAGCGGGAACCCCAGGCGTGTGAGACTGTGCCCAGCTAATTTTTGATTTGTTGTAGAGATGAGGTCTTGCCAAGTTGCCTAGGCTGGTCTCCAACCCGCGGGCTCAGGCAATCCACTTGCCTCAGCCTCCCAAAGTGCTGGGATTACAGGTTGAGCCACTGTCCTGGCCCATCCAACATGATTCTAAAACTAGAGAATTAATTAAAAATTGATGACAACAGCAGAATACACAGTTTTCTCATATGTGCACAGAACATTCTCCAGGATAGACCATATGTTAGGTCATAAAGCAAGCTTTTTTTTGTTGTTTTTTTTTTGAGTTGGAGTCTCACTCTGTCGCCCAGACTGGAGTGCAGTGGCCGCTCCTGGCCACCGCAGCCTCAACCTGCTGGGCTCCAGCGATCCTTCCGCCTCAGCCTTCCAAGTAGCTGGAACTACAGGCGCGCGCTACCGTGCCTGGTTAATTTTTGATTTATTGTAGAGATGAGGTCTCGCCAAGTTGCCCTGGTGGGTCTCGAACCCGCGGGTTCAGGCAATCCACTCACCTCGACCTCCCAAAGCGCTGGGATTACAGGCTGAGCCATGGAACCCGGTTATAAAGCAAGTTTTAATACATTTAAAAATATTAAAGTCATACAAACCATCTTTTTTAATAATAATGAAATGAAACTAGTAATCATTAACAGAAGGAAAACTGGAAAATTCACAAATATGTGCAAACCAAACAACATCTTCTTAAACAACCAATGGGTCAAAGAAGATATTACAAAGAAAATTAGAAAATACCTTGAGCTAAATGAAAACAAAGCATTGCATACTAAAACTTATGAGATATAGTGGAAGGAGTGCTAAGGAAATTTATAGATGTAAACAAATCTATCAAAAATAGCCTTTATCATATTAAGAAAGTTTTCTTCTATGACTAGCTTATTGAGTGTTTTTATCATAGTGTTGACTTTTGTCAAATGCTTTACCTACATCAATTTAAATGATCATGTGGAGTTCTCCGCTCCATTTTATTAATGTGGCATATTACATTGATTGGTTTTTTTATATGTTAAACTATCCTTGTATTCTGGGAATAAATCCCACCTGCTCACAGTATATAAATAATTCTTTTAATGTGCTGCTGAATCCAGTTTGCTATTATCATGTTGAGGATTTTTGCATCAATATTCATCAGGGAAATTGGTCTGTAGTTTCCTTTTCTTGTAGTGTCTTTGTCTGGCTTTGTTAGCAGGGTAATGCTGGCCTCATTAAAAAAGTCAGGAAGTGTTCCTGCTCTTCAGTTTTTTGTAAGAGTTTGAGAAATATTGGTATTATTCTGTAAATGTTTGGTAATATTTGCCAGTGAGCCATATGGTCCCGAACTTTTCTCTGTTGTGAGTTGTTTGACTACTGATTCAATCTTCTTGTCAGTTATAGATCTACTCAAATTTTTTATTTATAATTCAGTTTTGGTAGAGTGTTTATTTCTTGGATTTTGTCAATTTCATCTAGGTTATTCCATTAATTATTTATTCATTGTCTTTTTATTTCTGTAAAACTGATAGTAATAATACCACTTTCCATTTTTCATAATTTGAGTTTCATTTCTTTTTTTCTTAGTCATTTGAGCTAAATATTTATCAATTTTGTTGATCTTTTCAAAGAGTCAACTTTTGGTTTTGTTGATTTTTGCTATTTTTCCATTCTTTATTTATCTCCATATGAATCTTTATGGTTTCCTTTTATCTGCTAGTTTTGGGTTTAGTTTGCTCTTCCTTTTCCAGTCCCTTAAGGTATAAAATGAGGTTATTGATTTGAGATATTTCTTCTTTTTTTAATGTACATTTTTGCAGTTATAATATTCCTTAGCATTGTTTTTTCTGCATCTCATAAATTTTGATTTTTATTCAGCTTAAGGCATATTCTAATTTCCCTTGTGATTGGCCCATTGATTGTTTAATAGTGTGTTGTTTGGTTTCCAAATATTTGTGAATTTTCCAGTTTCTCTTCTACTTTGAAAAGCTACTTCAGCCGGGCTCGGTGGCTCAGCCTGTAATCCCGTGCCTTTGGGAGGCTGAGGTGAGTGGATTGCCTGAGCCCGCGGGTTCGAGACCCTCCTGGGCAGTGAGACCTCATCTCTACAATAAATCAAAAAATCAGCTGGGCTATGGTAGTGCCTGCCCGTAATTCCGGCTACTTGGAAGGCTGAGGCGGAAGGATCGCCGGAGCCCAGCAGGTCGAGGCTGCGGTGGCCGGGAGCGGCCACTGCACTCCAGTCTGGGCGACAGAGTGAGACTCCAACTCAAAAAAAAAAAAAAAAAAGAAAAGCTACTTCACAATCTTCTAATATTTTAAAATTTATTAAGACTTTTTTGTGACCTAACATGTGGCCTATCCTTGAGAATGTTTCTTGTACACTTCAGAAAAATGTATATTCTGCAGCTGTAGGGTGAAGTGTTCTATATATGTCTAAATTATCTATCTGCCCATATAGCCACTTACTCATCTATCTGTCTTGCCGTGAATGCCTTATACCTTTTATGCCCTTGGTCTGGAAAACTGCACCCCTGGATGTTCACATGGCTGGTTTCTTCTCAACACTCAGTTCTTTCTCAGATATAACCTTAGAGAAATTTTCTCTGACCACAGTATCTAAAATAGCACTCCACCTCACCACACCTCATTTGATTATTTACTTCTTTCTTCTCCATCTTTCCCAGTAGGATGTAAACTCAATGAAAACGGAGATAGTTTGTCTTGTTCACAAGTGCTTACTAAATATTTGATGAATACGTATTTGTTACCATTTGTTAAATACCACCTTGCTCTTCAAATATCACACTATTTTGACTTAAATAAATTTGCTTGTCTGGTTTTCCAAGCTGGGAGACGTGAGAGACAGTTCTCATATTCTGTAGTTTTTCTATGCTTTTTTCCCTCCCTGAAGTTACTACATTTTGCCCTTCATTGGGTTTAGAGCCGAAGCTTGGATCATATATATCATCCAAGTTTATATGATAACTTTTATAATTTTATACATTTCAATAAAATCTTTAGTGACTTTTTTCTATACTGATATTTCAGATTTTAGAGTAGTTTCTAGAAAACTTGTTTTTTACAAGCAAATTCTTTAAGCAACATTGCTATTCTTTTTTTTTTCTCTTTTAATTTTTATTTTAAGATTATGGGGTACAATTCAGGGTAGGTATACAAATATTTATTGTGCAGCTACCTTTGTTGATGAGGTGTGTCCCCCCACCCCAGGCAGATATCGACTACTGTCAATCCCACCTCCCCACTCTCCCCCTGCAGTTTCCCACTTCTGTCAATCCTTTACTTATAGTATTACGGTAGTTGAACAAGGTCCACTTATGAGTGAGAACATGTGATACACAGCTCTTTGTTTCTGTGAGAGATCACTCAGTATTATAGACTCTAAGTCCATCCAGGTTGCTGCAAAGTTCATGGTTTTGTTCTTCTTTATGGTTGCATAATATTCCATTGTGCATAGGTACCACATTTTTTTATCCATCCTCTTTTGACGGGCAGCACAGTTCATTCCATGTTCTTGCTATTGTGAACAATGCTGCGATAAACATATGTGTGCAGGTATCTTTCTTATAGAGTGATTTGAGTTCTTCTGGGTATATTCCCAGTAGGGAGATTGTGGGATCATGTGAAAGGTCGGTTTTTAGGACTTTTAGGAATCGCCTGTTGGGAGCCAGCCTTGGAGGCCCACCTGATTGACAAAGTCCAGGTGAGCTGAGGACCCCCAGCTGCAAAGTGAGTCCCGGCAGCTGAGGCCCTTCTGTCTTCCACCTTTGCTGTTTGGTACTGCCAAAGAATTCCGTGCAGTTGTGGAAGAAGAAAATGGCATATCTATGTGAGGTACTCACAGCTAACCTGGAAATGTCATGATTCATTTTTCCATTTCCCACTATGCCGTTTGGCCTTTTCTAACATATGCAAGGGTTAAACTCTGAAGCACATCAAGAATGCTTTCTTTCACTTGGTTATAAGTTACTAGATATTGCTTAAGTAATAAATGATATAAGTATATTCACTCATTTGATTTAGGATTATGCAGTTTAGTGTTTAGACATAAGGTTTTTTAGAAGCACAAGTTTATAGTAAGTTCATTATGAATTCATTATAAGTTCTAACATTTATCTAGGAGTTATGTAGGTGATTTATGACACTGTTTTCACAGACTTAGGATAAAGATTAATCGTTAAGGTTTTTACTTAATTCTATAGTTAAAATTTTAAGTAAATGTTTATAGAGTGGGTTTTCACTGAATTCATAATATAGTAATTAGATACTTTTATGATAATTAACTAAATACAGAAAGCAACCTTGGGGGCCTGGGAAACATCACTAAAAGCTTCTTTTGAGTTTTCTTTAGAAATAAACACTGCAGGATAAGAGAAAAGTAATGAAGACACCTGGACAAGAGAGACGATTACAAAGCTCTGAGGGTCATAGAAGCCCCAGAAGGAAAACTACTGCTACATGAAGAAGTGTACACTTGGAAACTTTTTTGAGACATTTCAAGGACTGTAATTTGGAACTTTGGACTAAAACTATTATTTTTGGCTTTTTGAATCATTGTCTGAATGTTTATAGGGTTCTTGGCTTGTTTGTTGCTAAGACCACTAAATGGTGGTAACTTTTAGAGGATATGTACATGAAGGAATTTTCTTTGTCTTGCCCCTTTACAAATGGTATAAAAGCTTTCCATTAGCCAACATTAAATGTCATCTGTTCAGGAAGCAGGTGTCCAAGTATAATGTTTTCGTCTTTTGCCTATTCGCCTTTCCTTCAGGAAACCTCACGACCCAGCAGGGGCTGGACCCCCGCAATCGCCACACTGTTTTCCACAGAAGCTATATTAGTTTACACTCCCACCAACAGTGTAGAAGTGTTCCCTTTTCTCCACATTCTCTTTAGCATCTGTTATGTGATGGCCATTCTGACTAGAGTTAGGTGGTATGTCAGTTGATGCCTAGGAGGTTAAACATTTTTTCATGTATCTGTTGGCTACTCGTATGTCTTCTTTTAAGAACTGTCTATTCATATCTTTTGACCACTTTGTAATGGGGCTGTTTGATTTTTGCTTTTCAGCACATTTGAGTTCCTAGTAGATCCTTGATGTTAGGCCTTTGTCAGACACAGAGTTGGCAAATATTTTTTCCCAGTATCTGGGCTGTCTCCCTACTCTCTTGATGGTTTCTTTGGCTTTGCAGACGCTTGTCACTTTAATGAGGTCCCACTTGTCTATCTTGTCTCTTATGGCCTGGGTACTTAGGTTTTTGTCAGGAATTGGTTGCCAGTTCCAACTTCCATAAGATTGTCTCCTGCATTTTCTAAGATTCCTACAGCTTGAGGTTTTACATTTAGGACTCTGATCCATTTAGAGTTAATTTTTGTATATGGGGATAGGTAAGGATCCTGTTTCAATCTTCTGCATGTGGTTAGCCAGTTTTCCCAGCACCATTTACTAAATAGATTCTCCTCTCCCCAGTAGTGGGTAATGGAGGCTTTGTTAAAGATCAGTTGGTTGAGAAATTGAGGTTTTGCTTCTGGAAGCTCAACTCTATTCCATTGGTCTGTATGCATATTCTTGTTCCAATACCAGGCTGTTTTGAATATTGTAGCTTTATAATAAAGTTTAAAGACTAGGAGTATGATACCTCCTGCTTTGTTTTTTTTGTTGTTGTTTATTTGTGTGTTTGTTTGTTTGTTTTGCTGAGAATTGTTTTGGCTATTCTTGGTCATTTATGTTTCCATATGAATTTCTGTATTGTTTCTAGGTCTGAGAAGAATGTTGCTGGTAATATGATGGGTATTGTGTTAAATCTGTAGATTGCCTTGGGTAAAATGGACATCTTAACAATGTTGATTCTTCCAATCCATGAGCATAAAATATTTTTCCACTTGTTTGTGTAATCTTTGATTTTTTTCTTGAGCAATGTTTTGTAGTTTTCATTGTAAAGGTCTTTCACATCTTTGGTTAGGAATATGCCAAGGGATTTCATTTTTGTGTGTGTGTGGCTATTGTGAATGGAATTGTGCTTCTTATTTGGGTTTCTGTTTGTTTATTATTGGTGTATAGAAATGCGATTGCCTTTTGCACATTTATTTTATACCCCGAGACTTTTTCAAAGTCCTTTATCAGTGCAAGGAGGTTTTTAGAAGATTCTCTTGGTATACAATCTAAGGTATACAATCATGTCATCTGCAAAGAGAGATAACTTGACTTCATCTTTTCCTATTTGGATACCCCTGATTGCCTTCTCTTCTCTGATTGCTCTAGCTAGGATTTCCAAAACTCTGTTGAACAGGAGGGGTGAGAGTGGGCATCCTTGTTTTGTTCTAGTGTTCAGGGGAAATGATTCCAATTTTTGTCTGTTTAGGAGTATGCTGGCTGTGGTTTTCTCATAGATGGCTCTTACAATTTTGAGGTATGATCCAACTATGCCTAGATGTTCAAGGGTTGTTATCCAAGAAGGGGTGCTAGATTTTATCAAAAACTTTTTCTGCATCTAATGATATAATCATGTGGTTTTTGGTTTTTTGTCTGTTGATGTATTTAATTACGTTTATGGTCTTACGAATGTTGAACCAGCCTTGCATCCCGGGGATAAAGCCTACTTGGTCGTGTTGGATGATTTTTGATATGTGTTGTTGAATCCAGTTTGCTAGGACCTTGTTGAGAATGTTAGCATCCATGTTCATCAAAGATATTGGCCTGTAGTTCTCTTTCTTTTGGGTCTTTACTTGACTTGGGTATCAATGTGATGCCAACCTCATAAAATGTTTTGGGGAGAGTTCCATCTTTCTCAACTGCCTGCAGTACTTTCAGTAGGATTGGTATCAGTTCTGCCTTGTATGTTTTGTAGAATTCTGCTGGAAAGCCATCTGGTCCAGGGCCTTTTTTTGTAGGTAGTTTTCTTATGACATAGTCAACTTCCTGGATTGTTACTATTCTATTTAGTGTCTTGATTTCTTCTTGTTTCTACCTGGGGAGGTTGTGTGACATTGGAAAGTCCTTCAATTCCTTTGAGTTTTCAAGTTTGTTTCCATACAATTGTACATAGTAGTCTCTGATAATCTTTTGTATTACTTCAGGTCAGTTGTGACTTCATTTTTTGTATTTCTGACTTAGTTTATTTGGACTTTTTCTCTCTTTTGTTTGGTCAGTCTGGCTAGGGAACCATCAATCTTGTTTATCCTTTCAAAGAACCAGCTTTATGTTTTGTTGATTTTTTTGTATTATCTTTTTTCTGCTATTCTTTTCTGAATATTTACACTAATTATATTTTAGTACAGTATGTATTTCCTAGGATGTTTATTCATTAAATAAGTGAAACTATATAAGGAGATCTTAGAATTTCAGAGAAGGCAACATTGGTTTATTTGCAAATTTTCTTATTCTTATTTCAACTTCCAGTATTGAATACATAATTATATTATGTAAAACTAGGTTATCTATTATTATTTTATGTGAAATTATATTATACACACATTATGCGAAATTAAGTTATATGCAATTTATTTCACTATTTGGAAGTTTGGTTAATTGAAATTGCTACTCTCTCATCAAAATTATAAGTTTTCTTTTCATATCATCTCTTAATAACCTATAAAGAAAAAAATATTCATCATTTTTGCTTTGTCTCTCACTATCTTAAAGTTCCTTTTTTTCTTTATATCAGTGTCTCTTTTTTTTCAGCCTTCATTTTGCCAGAGTTGCTCACATTCTCATGTGCATCGAGTCTCAGGTGCCACTGAACATTGCACTGGAGCCAATATCTGGCACTTTTTTCTGTATCTGTGACTGTTCCTGGCAACTTTACTTATGGGAGGATATTTAAAACTCCATCTTAAAATTAGTTTAATATTTAAGAAGGAAAAAAAAATATAAGAGATTGTTTAAATAAAGTGGGGTCAAACATACTACTTTCTTTCTGGGCATATTGCTTTTGTTGACAAAGGAAAAGTAATGGCTATAAGGGGTAGACATAGACCCCACATCCTGAAAAGAATGGACAGAAAACTCTAATTTTAAAATGGGATTATGCACCACCCAGTTTTCACCACATTTTCAAATACTGTCCTTCTTGAAGTACAGCTTCTTATTCTAGGAAGTTTTCTCTTTTGTCTGGACTCCTTTAAGGAATTGCCAGTTGTATCACACATTCTAGTACATTCTAGTTTTGTAATTGTTTTATGTTGTAGTATTATTTCCCTGAATGATGTTAGCTTCTTGTTTGTCATGTTATGTAAACAGATCTAGACCCTAGGGAGATGGAACTCAGTTATAATTGTTTTTGGAAAGTGCTAAATTTGAAAAATGGATGTCCTGTTATGAACTGGGTTACAAGTAAAGATGGGTTTAGTGAGGGACATTTTCTTCCAGAAACAGAATTTTTAAAACGTCCCATTGTCTCATTAGTACCCATGGGGTTATAATTTATGGATGTGACTAGGTGATGACACAGAGAAACCAATGTTATTAAAAGAAAAACTTATTACTTACAACTTCCAAGAGAAGGGACCACACAGGTCCATTAGGGGAAAGCACCAGTTTTGGTCAGGAGGCAGAAAGAAGTGAGGAAAAGCACAGGTCACAGCCCTTTTTAGAATTTCTGTGAGAAAGGCTAGGCAGGGCAGAATAAACAGTTTAGGGCTTGCTAGTTTGAATAATTCTAGTGGGCTTTGGGTTATAGAGATGGTCTCTAGTGTTCTGTTTACCTGGCCCTGGGATGATTTAGGACAGGGAACATATTGCCTTGGATTGTGGATTAATGAGGAAATGATTGGAGTGTACAGACTCTGGATTGGTTGATTTGCACATGAAAGGCGTACTTTGCTACCTCTGAGAACTGGTTAGCCATGGAGGGCAGTTTTTCTCAGGGTCTGTGAGGTTCTTAAATGGCAGAATATCAAGAATACAGGAAATAAGAAAATATAGTTGACACAGAAACCCTGTGATGAATGGATGTCAAATAGATAAATGTGAATCTAAGAACATCAAGAACACAGAAAATAAGAACATATGGTTAACACAGAAACCCTGTAATGAATGGATGCCAAATAGATAAGTACAGAATCTAAGAAAACATAGGTAGAACACCAAGTCCATCACTTTTCCCCAAAATGGTAGGAGGAGGGAATAAAATCTCAATACAAGTTTAAAGTTCTTCTTTGTCAGGAAAAGGTAATTGCCTTGCTTAAGATGGGGATTACTGAGGAGGAGGATGGTTAATTTAGACCAGCCCCTCTGTCCCAGCTAGTGAAATGGCAATGAAAAGCTTTTTGTCCAGTGAGTGTAAAAGTGGACTGAAGTTTGGTTTGTACTGAATTCCCTAAAGATTTCTTCTAGAAAATAACAACTCTTTCTTCCACTTCAGCAACGAAGTTGTTTTTAAAAGCACTTGAGCAGAATGTGATAATGCATACCTATAGTCCCAGCAACTCAGAAAGATGAGGTGGAAGCATCACTTGAGCCCAGGAGTTTGAGACCAGCCTGGACAGCATAGCCAGAACCTGTTTCTACAAAAAAATTTTTTTTTTAAATATTAGCCGGGCATGGTGGCTTGTGCCTGTAGTCCCAGCTAAATGGGAGGCTGAGGCGGGAAGATTACTTGAGCCCAGGAGTTCGAGACTGTAGTAAGCTAGGATTATGCCACTGCACTACAACCTAGACTGTAGAGCAAGACTCCAAAACAAAACATATTGGGGTTTCTTCAGGTGTGAGACTCAGAGAAGGGTGTCATCAATATAGCCATTTTCTAGGGAGTAACAATTTCTAAAGATTGGAGACTTTATGGATGTGTACAAAGGCTGCTACCACCACCAGGATGTAAAAAATCAGATGAGATTGGAAAAATATGTCAGATTTTCCAGGAAAGAAGTACTTGGAAATTTGAGAAGCTTCAAGACAGTTCTGGTGACATACATCAGTCACAATCATGAGGAAGAACCAGTTTATCTGGTCCACTGAGTTGGCCTTGATAAAGTCCTCAAAGGTACTAAAGTACACGGTAGGGACAACACTGTCCAAGTCAAGTCCCAGAAACACTCCTGCTCTTGTCTGTCAGTGTATAGGAGTGGAAACCTACTCCCACTGTGCCACAAGGATGCAGAAATGCTCAGGACATGAGTGGTGGACAGGCAGATGAGCCATGGCTGTGGGAAAAGCAGAAGGAGTAATAAAGCTGGCAGACAAAGCTCCCCATAATCAGCAGAGCAATCCCTGAATAACTCAGATTAGAATAAGTCTGAGACTTTCTTTGAATGACAGTAGATAGTGTGAAAGAGCTAGGAGAAACTGAGGCATAGCACCGCACCCATAAGGAACATCCTCCAAAACTACCTTCTTCTGTAGATGAGGCAATGAAATACATATGAGGGCTGGCAATTAAGTTCATGAACTCATCCTAGAAAAAGTGCTACATACCTCACTCCTGAATATCACTACAGTCACCTTTGAAGTACTCCTCTTGGGAAGCTATGCACTGATGCCAGTGCCTAGTCTACCCGTTAAAGCAATTTTGGAATTCTTTTTCAGGAATGGCCATCGGAGCTGCATTACCTTTGATGTCCGGAATGTCATTAAATGTCTTCCTTTCAACATTTCCTTTATCTTTGGGTAAAGAAAAAAGTCATTGAGGGCCAGGTCAGGTGAGTAGGGAAGGTGTTCCAATACAATTATCTGTTTACTGGCTAAAAACTCCCTCACAGTGCTGTGTGAGCTGGCACATTGTGATGAAAGAGCTTCTTCGGGACCATTTTTGCACACACCTTTTTTTTTTTTTTTTTTTTTTGAGTCTCACTCTGTTTCCCAGGCTGGAGTGCCGTGGCACACTGATGGTCACCCCAGTGTCAATCTGCTGGACTCCAGTGATCCTTCCGCCTTAGCCCTTCTAAGTAGCTGGGACTACGAGCACGTGCTACCATGCCCGGCTGATTTTTTTATTTACTGTAGAGACCAGGTCTTGCCAAGTTGCCGGGGCTGGTCTCGAACCTGTGGGCTCAGGCAATCCACTCTCCTCAGTCTCCCAATATGCTAGGATTACAAGCTGAATCACCGAACTCAGCCCACATACCTTTCTTATGCCATAATGTTCAGTTATGATTTTCCTAACTGTCTCTCTACTCATGTTTATTTGGTATACTATGTTTCTCACAGTCAACTGATAATTTTGACACACAATTTAATGAATTTTTGCAATATTTTCATCAGTTCTGCCTGTTACTGACCATCATGACCTCTCTTCTTCAGTGATGCTTTCTCTCCCCTCAGAAAAATGTTCAATCTATTTGTATACTGCCATTTTCTTCATGGCATTATCTTCATACACTTGAACTAATATGTCCAATTTCCCTTCCATTCTTGCCAAGTTTAATAAGAAATTTAATGTTTGTTCATTGCTCTTATTCGAACTCTGACATTCTTGTGACGACTGTTCTGATGACTATTCCAGGAAAAGAGTTCCAAAATTGCTCTGTCAGGTGAACTAGGTGCTGGCATCGGTGCATAGCTTTACGGGGGAGTATTTCAAAGGTGACTGTGGTGATATTCAGTAATGAGGTATATAGCACTTTTTCTAAGATAAGTTCATGAACTTAATAATTGTCAGGCTCTGTACAATAAGAGCTCTGCTGACCATTCCAGAAAAAGAGTTCCAAAACTGCTTTGATGGGTAGACTAGGCATTGGTGTCAGTGCATAGCTTTCCAAAGAGAGTACTTCAAAGATGATATTCAGCAATGAGGCATGTGTAGCATTTTTTCTAGGATGAGCTTGCAAACCTAATCGTAAGACCTCATAGACCTTGTATATAAACTCCTCTGTTTTCTTCACTGTATGGTAGGCTTGCAGGGAAAGCATCAGTACTTGCACCCTCATACTCCTGAGGTGCTGAGTCTTTTTACTCTTTAACTTTGGGTTGGTAATTACCTGTTTGCCCTTCTCTTCTAGCAGGGGTCCCAGTACAACAAGTTCTACCATGTTAGTTTCTCTATTTTTTTTCTTCCTGCCTCAGATTTATTCATATAAATGTCACAAAAAGATTCCAGCCCCATGCAGATGGCAACCTAGGGGTCACATCAGTCCTTCTATCCTCATGTTGGCAGAGAGAGGCCTCTTGCTATTGGGGTTTCTTGATGCCATTTTCAGATCTGGATGTGGTGTGGTTCTTGGACTCGGTCATGTCTGCACTGTAACTTATGGCTTCTGAAGTGCCTGGAACTGGAAGAGAAAGAGCCATGTCAGTGCCCTGTGCCACTACAGATCCTTGGTGGGAAAACATCTGGCTGGTACCTCAGTGCCACATAGCTTCAACTTTGGGAAAGATTTGTGCCTCTCAGCCTATGGTCAAAGATTTCTGTGATGGTAGACAGGTCAGGGGGGCATGCTCTGTTAGTGACCACTGTTTCCTGCCAGTCAAGTTGCAACCAAGTGACTCCAGATATTCAGCTACCTCCCTGTGCTGGAAGGGGCATGTAAAAAGGGCTCCTTTACTTTTGGAGGATAATTTTGCTGGAGACACAATTCTAGGTTGGTAGGGTTTTGCTTCAACACTTTAATTTTTTTTTAACTTCACTCTCTTGTTTACATGGTTTCAGAGAAGTCCAATAGTAATTCTTATCTTTTCCCCTTTATAGTAAGGTTCCCCTACCCCACCCTAGAATCGTCAAGATTTTCTCTTTGTCTTTGACTTTCTGCAGTTTGAATATGACATGCTTAGTGTAAATATTTTGATATTTATCCTGCTTGGTGTTCTCTGAGCTTCCTGATCTATGGTTTGGAATCTACTATTAGTTTGGGAAGTCATTGATGCTTTAAATATTTCTCTTCTGTCCTTTCTCTCTTCTCCTTCTTATTCCCATTACCCATATGTTATGCCTTTTGTGATTGTTATGCACTTCTTGAATATTCTGTTCTTATTTTTCTCTCTTTGTTCTCTTTGCCTTTAAGTTTTAGAGGCTTCTATTGAAATTTTTTCAAGCTCAATGAGTCCTCAGCTGTGTCCAGTTTATTGATGAGTTCATAATGCACTCTACTTTTCTGATACAGTGTTTTTTACTTCTAGCATTTCCTTTTGATTATTTCTTTGAGTTTCGTTCTCCGTTTACATTAACCATCTGTTCTTTTGTGTTGTCCACTTTTCCATTAGAGTCCTTGGCATATTAATCATCATTTTTTAAAATTTCTGCTCTGATAATTCCAATATCTCGGCCTTATCTAAGTTTGGTTCTGATGCTTATTCTGTTTCTTCAAATTACTATAGCTGTGAATATCAGAGGCTTGAATTTTCTCTAGTGTCCATATTTTAGTCTTTGCTATTCTCTTTGGGTTTCTCTAGAGACTTCTTAAATAAAGTCTAAGACATGCAGTTTTTCAGTTATCTTCCCCTCTTATTATATAAGAGCCCTACTGATGAGGTGGTAAGGTTTTGGGAGGAATGGAAGTGTTCTATGTCACTATGATTAGGGCTCAGTCTTCTAGCGAGTCTGTGCCTCTGAGCTGTGACATTTATAGGTGCTTCTCAGTTTCACTGTATTTGTTTTCCCTTTATACGAGACAAGAAGATTAGAGTTGGTTGGAGTTGAATATTTCTCTTCTCCTACATTGGGTAGGCTCTGGTAACACTCAAATCAATTAGGCTCCGGTAAAAGTTTCTCTTGAGAGAAGACCTAGTCAGAAGAATAACAGAATTATCTGGGCCTATTTCAAAATGGCTACCTTTTCCCTATTCCTGCCAGAAGCATGAAGGGATTTTTCTGCATTCTTCAGTGTAAGAACCTTGGAGGATTCTTGTAGGTAAAACTCAGAAGAGTGTGCAGCACCCCCTAAGACTAGGTCTCCCTGGAGTTTTTAACTGTCAGACTTGTCCACACTGAACCTCTAGCAACTTATCAATGGCAGATTAAGTTTTCCTACCTCAGCAACTGGTTCCCAACATTCTATTCATGGGTTTCTGCTCTGGAAAGTTGTGCTTCTGCACATATTGCCCTGTGACCTCAGTTCTCTGGTGGGTCAAAGAAGAGTTGTTGATTTTCAGTTTGTTCAGCTTTTTTTTTGTTGTGAGTTCAGAAGTAATGACTTCTAAGCTACTTGAATGCTAGATCAAAAGCCAAAAACCCTTTACTTTTATTTTTCTGTTATTTTATTTTTACTGTGCCTGATTCATATTTTAAAGAATTTGGGGGTGGCCTATAAAACTCATTGTGTGCATGTTATTTACACAGAGATTAGAAATTGAAATTATAAAAACAATGAAGCAAGAACACTTTATTTTGGGCTATTATAGCTACTGTGCCTGAACATATTACCAGGAATTTCCTGATAGTGAAGTCAAAAGAGAGAAATAGGATAGGTTGCATAGCTATCTTGCTCTTGCAGAGTAAACATACCAATTTTTGAGTAAAGACAATATTGTCCTATCTTTAAATTCTCAAGTAAGTTTACCATATGGGATAAACAAGAGGATCATTGAATAACAGACATATAACAGACAATGCTGTCATCAGCAGTCAGCAGATACATAGGTTACTTACATAGCCCTTGTTCATAATGACTTTCAGTAAAAAAGTCAGCATTAATGTTTGACTCAGTGAAGGCAATTCTGAGAGGGTCAACGTTAATATGACATGATACTAGGCTAGAACTTTTACAACCTTGAGGAACGAATGAATGTCAGGGGAGTTTGCCTTTATTAAATATGACTTTTCTCAGTTGGGCTTTAGTAGTTGTTGGGTATTAGATGGGACCCAATAATCAACTAAAAAATAAAACGTAGGAGTCAACAGTTGGAGGAAACAAATATCATCTTCATTTTTATGAGTCTGATTTTGGAAAATGTGACTTCTAAGTTAAGCAAGTCCCACTACAGAACTCCAGAAACAGAGCAACAAATCCACATGGTACCAGGCAGCACTGGACTAGAGAAGGCCTCTGCACAAAAGGCTCAGGAGGGGCAGAGAAGAATAGTTGATCTTCTCCCAAGTGAAGGTAGAAGAATCTAGCTTACGCATGCCCCGTTCCTCCTTCCAAATTCCCTTCAGTTTAGCTCCTTAGGACAGAAAAAAAGTCAGAATATTGTGTTATTGGAATTCTTCCACTAGGAAGAAAATCTGAGAAGTAGGAAAGAAGCATTAGCAAGAGTAGTAACTGGACAGGTAATTTAAGACTCTACTTTCTAGTAACAGTTTTACAACAATAGCTGCGATTCAAGACATATTTATGATACTAGTAACATTTGTGGATGTCCTTCCTATCTGCCTTTCTGTTATAAAATTTGAGAGGCATAGGCAGTAGGTCCATCAGATGAGGACCACCCCATCTTAAACTAGATAGGAGACAAGGGTACCTACAAGAAAAACCAAATTCTCCTCAAGAAGCGCAAACCAGGACGGTTCTGAGATTCCACACTTCTACACCATGGTGCACGAATGAAGTGATCAGACCTAGAAAACAATAATGTTTTGTCTGCTTTTAGGGCTGTAGCAAAAGGTTAGTAATTCCCAGGGAAATGCCAGATTCTAAGCATAAGCTCTCGGTATGAACATTGGGTTGCATTCACTGAAAAATGTCCCCCCAAGGTAATAAACACAGGGACTTCCTGAATCAAGCAATCAGAGAATTTAGAGCTCTGAAATAAAACCCATATTTGAAATAGTTGGAGGCTTTGTGGAAAAATACATGTTGTTTTAAAGGGAAAGATGAGAAATCGAGATAATGGGTATACAGGGTATATTTTTTGATTTGCTGCCAAGATATTAACCAAATTGTGTCTTATTAAACAACTCAGTAATTTAATGGGTTAGGCTAATTAACCACAGACAATCAAGTTTTACTGACATAGCTAGACCACAAACAAGGGTTGGAAACTGCACAGTCAGTGGTCTGAGCTGCTTCAGAATTGAACTTCAGCAGATTTGCCCAGAGCAGAATTTCTGCTTTTTGCAGTTTTCTTCAGAGGGTTCCACTGGGAGTATGACATGAGCGGCTAAAAAGTGTGAATAACTGTTAGCTCTTCCATTTCTTTCAATAAAGGGATTTAATTAAACTCAGTTCTACACATAATTCACATATCTTTGATTGTTCTTTCTAAATATTGTTTTGACTGCTAATCGCAGCCTGCCTGGGATGCAGGGGAAAGATTTATACAAACAAAACATATTCTATATTTTTTTCTTCACTCAATAAAGATGCTGCTGATAAACACATCCAGTAATTAAAAGAGCCAGTGTATTTATGTAATGGAAGAAGGAAATTCATATAATAATAATTACATAAAGTTAGCAAGGGTCACTATCATTACGTACTTACTGGTCCATAAAGAACTAGATTCTTATTTCTTCATGTTTGTTGGGGATATCATAGGTTATTTTGTTTTTAGAAAATCTGCATTTGAGTCTAATTAATCTAGATGCTAAATTCTGCACTAGGCAAAAACATTATAAAGAAGAAAACCAGCAATCTCTGCTGAATTTCAGTTATCTGTACATCCTACTCACTGCCAAGCTTTCCTACTTCAATCCAGATTTTATACCATTCACCTACTAAAAAACCTTTGAAGCTCTCTGCTATCCACACAATAGTTCCTATATAAGCAAATTTGGTGGGAGAATTCAAGGCCTTCTGTAATTTAGCTTGATTCTCTCTCTACAGAGACTAGACACTCTTAGTGTGTAGTCATATTAATCTATGGCTTTTCTTCAAACCCTGCACATTTGCCCTTTCTACTATTGTTTGCTCAATCCTTTATGCCGTGCAGATCAGTGGTTACAAGCACAGCCTCTGTGTGTCAATTTTTTTTCCATTGCTTAGTAGTTGAGCACTCTTGAACAAGTCTCTAAATTTATCAGTGCCTCAGTGTATCCATCAAAAAAACCAAACAAACAGAGTTAACAATATTTGTCTCATAGTGTTGCCATGAGAATGAAAGGAAATAAGGCATATGGAATGCTCAGAACAGTGTTTGGCTTGTAGTAAGTATGCAATAAGTATTAGTTCTGATGACGATGATGATGATGATGACAATGGCGAGGAGAGTGGTGGGAATGCTGACTGGAATGCCCTTCCCTAAAATCAACTTATTAAGATTTTACTTGTAGGTCAATTCAAATTCTGCCTTCTCTAAGAAGCCATCTCTCCTTTCCTCATACTGTCAGTTAGCATTTAAATGTACTGAAACACACATTGAAGAGTGATGATGTATGAGAGAAGACAAGTAATACAAGCTTCCTGAGGAAACTGAGTTTTGACAAACATTTTGAATGAAGTAATCATTAACGTAGATTGACAAAGGCAGAGAGGAATAAACAAGCCTGACTGAAAAGGAGGATGGGGTGATATGGGATAGAAAAAGGCAGCTTATTTATGGGGAAATGTCATGAGTTTTTGTTTGGCTGTATCTGTACTCACCCAAGGGGAGATATAATTCTGATGCTGAGGAAACTGGACAGAATTGCAGAGATTGTTTCGATGTGTAATCATGTGCCACATAGTGATGTTTTGGTCAACAACAGACTGCATATATGATACTGATCCTATAAGATTATAATACCATACTTTTACTGTACCTTCCTATGTTTAGATACATTTAGACACACAAATACCTACATTGTGTTACAACTGCCTACAGTATTCAGTATAGCAAACTGCTCTACAGATTTGTAACCTAAGAGCTATAGGTAAACCATGTAGCCTAGGTGTGTAGTAGGCTAAGCCATCTAGGTTCACATAAGTACAATCTATGGTGTTTACAACAAAATTGCCTGACAATGTATTTCTCAGAAGGTGTCCTCATTGTTAGGCAATACATGGCTATGGTTGTGTTTTGAAAGTTCAGTGAACAGACCTGAACAAATATTTTACCTTCTTCCATTGCCTGTATTTTGTTTTTATGCACAAATACTTGTACACAACACATTTTTTTGTGCAGCACATTTTTATAATGGTAGCTTCTTTATATTTTTACATCTGTGTTGTTAACAGGCAAATAAAATTCCTGTTTTATAAAAGCCTGACTTCAAGAAAGCAAAAGAATGCCCAGGTCTCAGATCATTAGCAGGGAAGTCAGTGTCTTTTTCCAGGTCATCGATGATCATATCAAACAGCATGGCCCCGACATAGACCACATGGTGCTCTATTCAAGTCTAGTGAACTGGATAAACCACCCTGTAGGCTGCAGTCATGCAGCAAGATTTTTTCTTAGGACTATCTGTAGTACCTCAACTGCATGTTCTTCATTCATTGGAGTAGAATTCCTGTCCTTCCCTAACACTTTTTCAGCCCTGAAAAAGGTAAAGTCTATAGTAGCCAGAGTAGTTTGGTTCCACTCAGTTGTAGGCAATGAGGATATTTAACCCACTGGCTAAGGAAGCACAACTGAATTTCACAGTTAATCCTAGTAACAGAGTCATAATTAGTAGATTTAACCATCTGCTGCCAAGATAGGGAATTAATTTTCTACAAGAAAACCTATATGGTATATGGGCACACTCCGGCCTCCTCCTAATCTTGCCACGTACAGTAGACTTTCCTCTTGGTCTTATTTGCACAAGAATTTGAGCCTTCCTTGAACTTCAAGTCAGCTGACCAGGGTTCTGGTACTCTGCTTAGTCTTTTCCATTCACTCTGTTTCCCAGAGATTATGTCCCTTAGGAACTGACAAAGATGTTGTTCTTAACCAGATGTACCACTAGCAACCATGACATGGTCATGGTTCTGTTATCATTTTCTGCCAGTTGACCTGGACCATTTTTGATACCAGCACAAGTCCAGACAAATCCTGGGGTTGCTAAACACATTGGACCCTGCCTATCTAGAGTCAATCCTACACTGGGTTAGTTTCTGTAGACCATCTCTGTCCATTGCAGACTAGCCTGCTGTTAAGACCCTAGCACACTTGAAGCTTGTGCAGGCCTAAGACTCTTGAGCTAAATTTACCCTATGGTCTATCTGACCCGGTGCTGACCTCTTTAAAAAATATGTGGAAAGTAAAAGAGGTGTTCTTCTATAGGTTGACTGAATATTTAGTGGAAGTCTGCATCACTTTTAACATGTTCTCTTTTTTAATTTTAATTTATCTTTGCTAAGGCTATATAATAACCTTCTATTTTCTACATTCCAAGTATCTTCTATTTTTTAAACAACTTGTTGAAAGTTCTTTCTGATGGTTTCAAGTTATTTTTGTTGTTGTTTCTGTATTGATAAGTGTATCCCCTTAAGTTTTTGCATTGTATAGCCAAGCTTAATAGGCTGAAGTTCTAAGCTTTAAGCCCCTAGGTGGCTCAGTCAAGAGCTGATACATGCAAGGAATGTTTATCCCTACTGAGAGTACTACAATTAGACACAGTGACTTTTTGCTTGAGGGGTTGCTGATTCAAATGTCTCTGAGTTAGTAAGGGACTTTATTGTGTTTGCAATGAAATGCTTAATAAATGTTGCCACCAACATTGTTGATCATTGTCATTATCATCATCATCTTAGCTGACATTCTTCAGGTATAAGCTTACACCTTGGTGCATATTGTATTTTAGGAATACAGTCCCAATGAATAAAGTTCTATAGGATAGGTGGGTGGCAGTTGGAATAACCTTGTAATAGTGAATGGGTTCTAATTTTTTGTGTGCAACTTTGGTTCAGAGGATAAATGAACTATGCCACATGGTAGAAGGTGTTAATTCAACATGTCAGAGGTACACTGTGCAAAAACCTGCTGGGAGCTGAAAATTGAACAGGATGCCATGCTCCCTGGCTGGCCCTCTCAGTGCAAACCTGGAAAGAGAATTCAGCCATCACACAAGGGGAAGAAATAATGGACAGACCTTTTCCTAATTTAACTAGGACTCACCTTGCTTGAAGAGGAATAAAAGAGAAACAAAACCAGGAGTCACACCAGCAAGATGACAGAATAGGAGTTTTCTACCATCATTTCCCCATGGTTCATGGATTTTGATAACCACTCATAGACAAGATTCCATCAGTCTTAGAGTCCTGTTGGAACAAAAAAGTTCTTAGAATAGACACATTGATGAGTATAGGAAGAATAGTTTCACTTTACCAGAGTCATTCTTCCCCCAAGGTGGCACAGCTCAGTGACAAGAGAGACCCCTGGGCCCACCATTCTCTCTACAGGGGAAAATGAGAACACAGTGCCCAGCTACCCTAGCTGTGCCAGGGCACCACCCGAGAGGCTCACCTCTTTCTTGCCTCATCCTGAATACTGAAGGAATCAACACAACCGAGTAGCTGGAAGAGGCTGGGACCAGGGAAGAGAAGAACTCACAGCAATCAGGGCTCAAAACTTGACAAAGGGTCTTAAATCCTACCCATCACTTCCAAAACTCCATCAGGAGGCCTGCCCATGACACATTTCCTGAAGACCCTTTCCTCCCAACTGGTCATAGGTGTTCCCAGTACTCTCTGTGCCTCACCATTCTCCCATGACTGTGGCTAGCTCCTTGTGTGTGCCCTCCAGACAGCAAATGCAAGCCTTTGTAGCAGTTGGATTTTGTGAGATTGGGAAAAGTCACACAAACTTCAAAAGAAAATTACAGGCCAATGTAGATACAAAAATTCTCAACAAAATAACAGAAACCCAAATTCAACAGAACATTCAAATGATTTTTAAAATTTTTTTATTTTAAAGATGTGGGGTGCAATTCAGGTTTAGGTATACAGACGTTCATTATGCAGGTACCCTAGTTGATAAGGTGTGCCCCCCTTCCCTGGCAGTTTCCCACTACTGCCAATCCCACCCCCCAATCCCAGTAGTTTCCCACTACTGCCAATCCCTTTCTTATAGTATTATGATAATTGTTCAAGGTCCACTTATGAGCGAGAATATGTGGTACTCAGTTCTCTGTTACTGAGTGATAGAGCACTCAGTATTATAGACTCTAAGTCCATTCAAGTTGCTGCAAAGACACTAAAATGATTATATGCCGTGATCAAGTGGAATTTATTCCTGAGGTACAAGGATAATTCATATATGAAAATTAATAAATATGATACATAACATTAACAAAATAAACAATAAAGACAAGATAGTCATCTCAACTAATGGAGAAAAAACATTTCATAAAATTCAACATCTTTTCATGATAAAAATTCTCAACAACTTAAGTTTAGAAGCAGTATACCTCAACTCAATCATATTCAATGGTGAAAAGCTGAAAGATTTTCCTCTAAGATCAGGAACAAGACAAGAAAATCTATTCTCACCATTTCTTTTCAACATATTACCAGAAGTCCTAGCTAATGCAATTTGGCAACAAAAAGAAAAAGAATGCATCTAAATCAGAAGGAAAGAAAATTGTCTGTTTGCAGATGATATGATTTTATATATAGAAAGCACTAAAGACTACAGCAATAAAGTATTAGAAATAATAAGCAAATTCAGTAAAGTTGCTGGATACAAAATCAACATACAACATAAAAATCAGTTACATATTTACTCACTTACAATGAACTATCCAAAAAGAAATTAAGAAAATAATCTCATTTACACCAGCACAAAAATTCATTAGGAATAAATTTAACCAAGGAGGTGAAAGATCTGTAAACTGAAGATTATAAGACACTGATAAAAGAAATAAAAGGAAAAGGAGGTACAAATAAATGGAACGATGTCTCACACTCATGGATTGGGAGAAATAGTATTGTCAAAATGCTCATACTACCCAGAGAAATCTACAGACTCAATGCAATCTTATTCAATGCAATGAAAAATTCCAATGGCATTTTCACAGAAATAAAAAAACCCCAAAGCTATAGTAATCAAAATAGTTTGGTAATGGCACAAAAACAGACACATAAATCAAAAGAACCAAATAGAGCGCCCAGAAATAAACCCATACATATATGGTCAACTAATTTTCAATAAACATACCAAGAATACATAAAGGGGAAAGGACAGTCTCTCCAATAAATAGTGTTGGGGAAACTGAATATCCACATGGGAAAGAATGGAATTGGACACTTTTCTTATCTCATATACAAAGATCAATTAAAAATGTGTTAAAGACTCAAATGTAAGACCTGAAACTATAAAACTACTAGAAGAAAACACAGAAGGAAAGCTCCTTGACACTGGTCTTAGCAATGATTTTTTGGATATGACACCAAAATTACAGACAACCAAAAGCAAAAATAAACAATGTGCAACTATAGCAAATTAAAAACTTTTACATAACAAAGGAAATAATAACAAATGAAAAGACAATCTATGAAATGGGAGAAAATATTTGCAAACGTTGTAGCTGATAAGGAGAGGTTAATATCTAAAATACATAAGGGACTTATACAACTCAACAGGATAAAAACTAATCAACCCAATTTAAAAATTGGCAAAAGACCTGAATAGACATTTTCTCAAGGAAGATATATAAATGCCAACAGATATATGAAACTGTGCTCAACTCAAAGAACAACAGATGTTGGCGTGGATGTGGAGAAAAGGGAACACTCCATCGTTGTTGATGGGAATGTTAACTAGTTCAACCTCTGTGGAAAACATATAGAGATTTCTCAAATAACTAAAATTAGACTACCATTTGACCCAGCAATCTAACTACTGGGTATTGACTGAAAGGAAAAGAAATCATTATATAAAAAAGACATCTGAGCCAGGTTCGGTGGCTCAGCCTGTAATCCTAGCACTTTGGGAGGCTGAGGTGAGCAGATTGCCTGAGCCCATGGCTTTGAGACCCACCTGGGCAAGTTGGCGAGACCTCATCTCTACAATAAATCAAAAAATTAGCCAGGTGTGGTCGCGCGCGCCTGTAGTTCCAGCTACTTAGAAGGCTGAGGCAGAAGGATCGCTGGAGCACAGCAGGTCGAGGCTGTGGTGGCAAGGAGCGTGCCACTGCACTCCAGTCTGGGTGACAGAGTGAAACTCCAACTCAAAAAAAAAAAATCTGTACTTGTATTTTCATTGCAGCTCGATTCACACTAGCAAAGTCATGGAACTAACCTAAGTGTTCTTCAACAATTGACAGGATAAAGAAAATATGGTACATATACACCATGGAATACTATGCAGTCATAAAAAAGAACAAATCACATCCTTTGCAGCAACATGAATGGAGCTTGAGACCATTATCCTAAGTGAACTAACTCAGAAACAAAAAACCCAACACTGCGTGTCCTCACTTATATGTGGGAGTTAACAATGGGTATTCATGGGCATAAAGATGGAAAACATAGACACTGGAAGCACCAAAACGGGGAAGAGAGATAAGTCAGGCAAGGATTTAAAAACTACTTATCAGGTACCATGTTCACTAAGGGGAAGGGAACACCAGAAACCCAGTCCCCACCAGTATGCAATATGCCCATGTAATGACATGCACTTGTACCACCTGAATCTAAAATAAAATAAATAAAAAGTAAAAACAAAAAAAGTAAGGAAAAGGTGTTCAACATCACAAATCATCAGGGAAATGCTAATCAAAACCATAATGAGATTTTATATTACACTGGTTAGGCTGTTACCAAAAAGACATAACAAATGATGGTGAAAATGTACAAAAAATGGAACACTTGTGCACTTGGTGAGAATGTAAATTTGTATAGTCATTATGGAAAATAGTATGAAAGTTCCTCAAACCTCAAGAAGGTAAAAATAGAATTTGCATATAATCCAACATTCCCACTTCTGGGCATATATCCAAAGGGAATAAGAATCACTCATTATTTATAGTAACCAAAATATAGCATCAAAGTGTCCATCAAGGGATGAATACTCAGCCTTAAAAAAATCCTGCCATTTGTAGCAACATAGATGAAACTAGAGGGCGTAATGCTGAATGAAATAGACCAGACACAAAAGTACAAATGCTGTTGATCTCACACATGGAAGGAGGACCCCAAAAAAGTCAAAATTTAACTATAAAGAATTGTATATTTATTCTTACATGTTTAAACTTCAGTCACCTTCAAAGTACTCTTCATTTGATGCAATACACCTAGCAAGATGACTTTTCCACTGCTCAAAACAGTTTTTGAACTCATCAACTGTGATGCCTTGTCGTGCTTCTGTGGTTTTTGTTTAACTTCTTCCACATTGGCCAAACGTTTCCCTTTGAGGACTTTTTTTTCATCCAGGGAAACCAGAGAAGGTTGTTCTGGATGAGATTGGATGAATAGGGAAACTAGAGTTGGAGGTCATGCCATTTTTGGTCAAAAACTGCTGAACACTTGGCACAACATGGGCAGGTGGGCTCCTAAATCACCAATCATGAAATGGGCAAACATGATGAAATAATCTCCAAAAAAAATTTCACTGAGGCTGAACACAGTTTTTCACAACAATGTTAGTTGGTACACCGATGCTGATGGGTTCCTAGAATACTTATCTAGTGGGGGAAGCCTGTACTAGAAGGGGCCTGCCCTTCAGAAGATAATTCTGGGTTTTGGGGGGGAGTTTCCCCCTCAAAAATATGAAATCTTAAAAATTTGAACTCATAGAAACAGAAAGTAGAATGTTGTTTTCCAGGGGCTAGATGCTGGGAGAAATAGGAGATGTTGGTCAAAGTGTACAAATTTTCAGCTAGAAGATGACTAAGTTCTAAAGATCTAATGTACAGCGTGGTGACTATGGTGAATAATAAGTATTATTATCTCCTTGAAATTTGCTAAAAGACAAGATCTTAAATATTATTCACACACACACACAAAGAGGGGAACAATATGATGTGATAGATACATTAATTAACTTGATTGTGGTAATCTTTCATCATATATATACACACACATATATGTGCCAAAAATGTACACACATTTTAAGAAAGAAAAAAGTATTAAAATTGTAATAATATATATCGATAATAGATCACACTTGGTAGATGGTTGCACAGACCAGTCCTACTGTCCTGCCTGTTGCGTGGTGACACACATTCATTTGATTAACACCATCTTTTGAGCAAATGTGTATACTTTTTTTAGCATCCCAAGTATATATGTGAAGTCACATTATGTAACTTAAATATAAGCAATTTTTATTTTTCAATCTTACCTCAGTAAAGCTGGGAAAAATTCAGATATATTTTTAAAAGCTAGACTATATGGAGTGCTGTCCATTCCTAGGCACTGTGCCAGGCATGTTATACACAGCAGTGCATTTATTCTTTCCAAAAACCATATGATATAGGAGCACTAAATAGCAGAGCTGAGTTTTGAAGCATTTCTTCCAGAATAAGAAATAAAGGAAAAATAAACATAATTTGGAAGAGTCAGCAATATCTCTGAAAATAACCTATTGCAGAATTCAAAAGAAAATTCCAGAAAATGGGTTGTTTATAAGGCAGTTGAAGAAGTTCAATAGACTGCAAGGAGATATGGCTCCTATGAATGGGGAAGAGAGGTCATAGAATTGATGAAGATGAACACTTAATTGAATAAGAGAAACATAGCAAAATAAGACAAAGGGAGCCAGAATAAATTATCCAAGTTCTTATGTATATTTGCATCTAGTTGTAGGTTCTCTATTAATCTGCCATTATTCTAACTATCTATTCTGGTGCTACTGTCACACTCTTTATTATAACTTTGTAATAAATTACTGTCTGGCAGGGTAAAGTTGGTATGTTATTCTTTAATATGCATTCATGATTTTAAAAACTTCTCAGTAAAATATAATAAAAGGAAACTTCCTTATTCTTCAAAAGTATACCTAGCAAAAACCTACTGCAAACATATTTAATGGTGAAAGGTTTACAGCATGCCCTTTAAATTAGGAACAAGGCAAGAAAGACAGATATCATTGTTCCTATTCTATATTTTTCTGAAAGTCTTACTCAGTAAGAATGAATGAATGATAAATAAATAAATAAAGCTATGAAAATTTGAAAAGAAGAAACAAAATTGGTATTATTCTCAGACAGTGTGATTGAAAGCATAGGCTTTCAGAGGTAATGTACAGATAAACTATAAGAATTAAGATGAGTGCTCACCAACCTTCCTGGACACAAGATCAAAATATAAAAATCTAAAAAAGATATTGACTCTAACACTATCATAGCTGGGGACTTTAATACCCCACTCACAACCCTAGACAGATCATCAAGACAAAAAATCAGCAAGAAGATTTGGAACCTCAATGTGACACTTGACCAAATGGACTTAAATGATACCTACAGAACACTCCACCCAACGACCACAGAATATACATTCTACTCATCACCACATGGAACGTACTCTAAGATTGACAAAAACCTTGGCCATAAATCAAGCATAAGCTGTGCTTGGTGGCTCAGCCTGTAATCCCACGCCTTTGGGAGGCTGAGGTGAGTGAATTGCCTGAGCCCGCAGGTTCGAGACCCACCTGGGCCGCGAGACCTCATCTCTACAATAAATAAAAAAAAAAATCAGCCAGGCATGGTAGCACGTGCCTGTAATTCCAGCTGCTTGGAAGGCTGAGACGAAAGAATCGCCAGAGCCCAGCAGGTCGAGGCTGCGGTGGCCGGGAGCGGCCACTGCACTCCAGTCTGGGCGACAGAGTGAGACTCCAACTCAAAAAAATTAAATAAAAAATATAAATAAATAAATAAATAAATAAATCAAGCATAAACAAATTTCATAAGATTGAAATATTATGCGAAGTTCACGGTCCCTTTGTCAGGTTTTGTTTTATTTTATTTTATTTTATTCAGGAATCAAAATTGCGGGGGTCCAGTCCTGCAAGGGTCGTGGGCTTTCCTGAAGGAGAGACGGATAGGTGAAAGATGAAAATATTATACTCGGACCCCTGCTTCCTAAACAGATGATGTTTAATGTTAGCGAAGGGAACGCTTTTATACCATTTGTAAAGGGGCAAGACAAAGAAAATTCCTTCACGTACATATCCTCTAGATGTTACCACCATCTAGTGGTCTTAGCAACAAACAAGCCAAGAACCCTGTAAACATTCAGACAATGAGTCTTATTCATAAAAGGCCAAAGATGATAGTTTTAGTCCAAAGTCCCGAATTACAGTCCTTGAAATGTCTCAAGAAAGTTTCCAGGTGCAAAGTTCTTCATGTAGCAGTAGTTCTCCTTCTGGGGCTTTTATAACCCTCAGAGCTTTGTAATCGCCTTTCTTGTCCAGGTGACTTCGTTACTTTTCTCTTATCCTGCAGTGTTTATTTCTAAAGAGAACTCAAAAGAAGCTTTTAGTGATGTTTCCCAGGCCCCCAAGGTTGCTTTCTGTCTTTAGCTAAGTTATCATAAAAGTGTCTGATTAGTATATTATGAGTTCGGTGAAAACCCACTCTATAAATGTTAACTTAGAGTTTTAACTATAGAATTAAGTAAAAACCTTAACGATTAATCTTTATCCTAAGTCTGTGAAAACAGTGTTATAAATCACCTACATAACTCCTAGATAAGTGTTAGAACTTACAATGAATTCATAATGAACTTACTATAAACTTGTGCTTCTAAAAAACCTTATGTCTAAACACTAAACTGCATAATCCTAAATCAAATAAGGAGTGAATATACTTATATCATTTATTACTTAAGTAATATCTAGTAACTTATAACCAAGTGAAAGAAAGCATTCTTGATGTGCTTCAGAGTTTAACCCTTGCATATGTTAGAAAAGGCCAAACGGCATAGTGGGAAATGGAAAAATGAACCATGACGTTCTCAGGTTAGCTGTGAGGACTTCGCATAAACATGCCATTTTCTTCTTCCATGATTGCACAGAATTTCTTCAGCCGTACCAACAGCAAAGACAGAAAACAGAAGGGCCTCAGCTGCCCAGACTCACTTTGTGGCCGGGGGTCCTCAGTGCACCTGGACTTTGTCAATCAGGCGGGCCTCCAAGGCTGGCTCCCAACACAAAATGAAAAGTAGGATTAGCTAGGATTAATTCCATATATATGGAATGTCGAGAGTGAGGACAAGAGAGGTGAAATATGGGGTTGGAGAAGCAGAAGATCCCAGACATGCAGAGCGGTATGGCAAATGCCATGATGAGAAGTTTGCTTTTGAGCAATACTTATGAGCAATATTCCAATTAAAATTTATTTTCCATTTTCAATATGACCTATTTAAAAGATTTCTTGTTGTAAGGAATAGATTAGAAGGAAACAATTAAGTATAAGACATAGGTCAAACAAGACCTGTATTACAGTGCTGATGCACAGATGACAGATTCAAAAGCCACTCAGGAGATAAAATAAAGGAGATGGGGGGAAAGGAAGGTTTCAAGGAGTAAAAATAGTTCACTAAAAAAAGAGAGAGATTGAAATATTGCCATGCACCTTCTCAGACCACAGTGGAATAAAAATAAATATCAACACCAGCAAAGTTCCCCCAAAACCCACAAAGACATGAACATTAAACACCATGATAATAAGCAACTCCTGGGTCAACATGAAAATCAAAACAGAGATTAAAAGATACCTGGAAACAAATGAAAATGAAGAAACATCTTACCAAAACCTCTGGGATGACATGAAAGCCATAGTAAGAAGGGAATTCTTATCTCTACAAACACACATGAAGAAAATGGAAAGATCACAAGTTAACAGCCTAACAAGGCACCTAAGGAAGCTGGAAAAGCAAGACCACCAAAACGCTAACTTCAGCAGAAGAATCCATCCAGATCAGCAAAATAAAAGCCCAAATCTGGGACATAGAAGACAAAAAGATAATAGAAAAGATAAATGAAACAAAAAGCTAGTTCTTTCAAAGGATAAACAAGATTGATGGTCCCTTAGCTAGACTGACCAAGTAGAAGAGAGAAAAAGCCCTCATAAACTCAGTCAGAAACACAAAAGATAAAGTCACAACTGATCCTGAAGAAATACAAAAGATTATCAGAGACTACTATGTACACTTGCATGGAAACAAACTTGAAAACCTAAAGGAAATGGAGAACTTTCTGACATCACACAACTTCCCCAGGTAGAAACAAGAAGATATCGGAACCATAAATAGACCAATAACAATCCAGGAAATTGACTATGTCATAAGAAAACTACCTACAAAAAAAAAAAAAAAAGCCCTGGACCAGATGGCTTTCCAGCAGAATTCTACAAAACATTCCAGGAGGAACTGATACCAATACTATTGAAAGTATTCCAGGCAATTGAGAAAGATGGAACTCTCCCCCAAATCATTTCATGAAACTAACATCACATTGATACCCAAGCCAGGTAAAGATCCAACAAAGAAAGAGAACTAAAGGCCAATATCCTTGATGAACATAGATGCTAAAATTCTCACCAAGATCCTAGCAAATTGGATTCAACAGCACATGTCAAAAATCATCCACCAAGACCAAGTAGGCCTCATCCCTGGGATGCAAGGCTGGTGCAACATTCGTAAGACCATAAACATAATTAAATACATCAACAGATGTAAAAACAAAACACATGATTATATCATTAGATGCAGAAAAAGCTTTTGATAAAATCCAGCACTCCTTCTTGATAAAAACCCTTGAACATCTAGGCTTAGATGAAACATACCTCAAAATAGTAAGCGCCATCTACGAGAAATCCACAGCCAGCATACTGCTAAACAGACAGAAATTGGAACCATTTCCCCTGAAAACTGGAACAAGACAAGGATGCCCACTCTCAACCCTCCTGTTGAATATAGTTTTGGAAGTTCTAGCTAGAGCAATCAGAGAAGAGAAGGTGATCAGGGGTATCCAAATAGGAAAAGAGGAAATCAAGTTATCCCTCTTTGCAGATGAGATGATTCTATACCTCGGTAACCCAAGAGAATCTGTCAAAAACCTCCTTACATTAATAAAGGACTTTGGCAAAATCTCAGGATATAAAATAAATGTGCAAAAGACAATCGTATTTCTATCCACTGATAACAAACAAACAGAAACCCAAATAAAAAGCACAATTCCATTCAAAATAGCCACACACTAAAAAAGAAATACCCTGGCATCTTCCTAACCAGAGACCTAAAAGACCTTTACAATGAAAACTACAAAACACAGCTCAAAGAAATAAAAGATGACACAAACAAGTAGAAAAATATTCTATGCTCATGGATCGGAAGAATCAGCAATGTTAAAGTGTCCATTCTACCTAAGGCAATCTACAGATTTAACACAATACCCACCACATTACCAGCAACATTCTTCTCAGACCTAGAAACAGCAATGCAGGAATTCATATGGAAACATAAACGACCAAGAATAGCCAAAACAATCTTCAGAAAAAAAAAAAAACAAGGCAGGAGGTATCACACACTCCCAGACTTTAAACTTTATTATAAAGCTACAATATTCAAAACAGCCTGGTATTGGTACAAGAACAGGCATACAGACCAATAGAATAGAATTGAGATTCCAGAAGCAAAACCTCAATTTCTCAAACAACTCATCTTTGACAAAGCCTCCATCACCAACCACTGGGGAGGGGAGAACCTATTCAGTAAATGGTGCTGGGAAAACTGACTGACCACATGTAGAAGATTGAAACAGGACCCTACTTTCTCCCATACACAAATATCTACTCTAAATGGATCAGAGACCTAAACATAAAACCTCAAACTATAAGAACCTTAGAATATGCAGGAGACATTCAGGAAACTGGAACTGGCAACCAATTCCTGATCAAAACACCAAGTGTCCATACCATAAGAGATAAGATAGACAAGTGGGACCTTATCAAACTGCCAAGCTTCTGCAAAGCCAAAGAAACCATCAAGAGAGCAGGGAGACAGCCCACAGACTGGGAAAAAGTGTTTGCCAACTCCAGGTCTGACAAAGGCCTAGCATCTAGGATCCACAAGGAACTCAAATGTGCTAAAAAGGAAAAATCAAACAGCCCCATTACAAAGTGGGCAAAAGATATGCATAGACAGTTCTCAAAAGAAGACATACGAGCAGCCAACAGATACATGAAAAAAATGTTCAGCCTCTATAGTCATCAAAGTTATGCAATTTTTTTTTTTTTTTTGAGTTGAAGTCTCATTCTGTCGCTCAGACTGGAGTATAGTGGCTGCTCCCGGCCACCGCAGCCTTGACCTGCTGGGCTCCGGCGATCCTTCCGCCTCAGCCTTCCAAGCAGCTGGAACTACAAGTGCCCACTACCACACCCGGCTAATATTTTTGATTTATTGTGGAGATGAGGTCTCGAAAGATATGCAAATTGAAACTACACTGAGATGCCACCTAACTTCAGTCAGAATGGCCATTAACGATAACTCAAAAATAACAGATGTTGAGAGGATGTGGTGAAAAGGGAACACTTCTACACTGTTGGTGGGAGTGTAAACTAGTACGGCCTCTGTGGAAATCAGTGTGACAATTCCTAAAAGTTCTAAAAATCGACCTTCCATATGACCCAGCAATCTCCCTACTGGAAATATACCCAGAAGAACTCAAATCACTCTATAAAAAAGATAACTGCACATGTATGTTTATTGCAGCATTGTTCACAATAGCAAGAACATGGAACCAACCGTGCTGCCCATCAAAAGAGGACTGGATCAAAAAATGTGGTGCCTATATGCAATGGAATATTATGCAGCCATAAAGAAGAACAAAATCACGAACTTTGCAGTAACATAGATGGAATTAGAGTTTATAATACTGAATGATCTCTCACAGAACCCAAGAACCGAGTATCACATGTTCTCACTCATAAGTGGACCTTGAACAACTACTGTAATACTGTAGAGAGAAGGATTGACAGTAGTGGGAAACTGCGGGGGTAGGGGACAGAATTGGCAGTGATGGGAATCTGCTGGGGGAAGGGGGGGCCACCTCAACAACAAGGGTACCTGCACAATGAATATTTGCATACCTAACCCTGAATTGTACCCCACAATTTTAAAATGAAAAATTAAAAGGCAAAAAAAATTAAAAATAAATTCCTAGAATTGAAAAAATATATATATATAAATTTCATTCCTACACAATTAGAGCCAGGGACATGATCTAGAAGTATCTTGTAGGCTTAGAGAGGGGAAGGTGATGGAAGGAAAGTCTTTACAGGTTTTTGAGGGAGTGTCACAATCACACTTTTGTACTAACAGGTTCCTTCTGGCTATTTGGAGGAGTATGAACTGTAAGAGGCAAGAAGGAAGGGGGGGAGCCCCAGTGAAGAAACTGCTGATACAGTCCAGGTGAGAAATGGCTGTTGCTATGTATGCACAGTGGACATGGAGATGGTAAGAAGTTGTATATCAAACAAACACTGAACAATGACTCATACAAACAATTCATTTAAATTGGCATGTGGTAAAAGAAAAAAGTTAAAGATCTAAAAATTGAACACATTATGAAAAAAGATTTGCTATCAGAGGGCAAAAAATGAATAGCCTACTATATAAAGAGCTCATCACATCTTATAGAAAAACACAAAGTCCATAATAAAGTGTCCACTCTGCTTGCCTTTGTGAGATTATTGATACTCATTCACAAACTTCAAAACAGATTCCGTACAAGAATGCTGATTTTTAAGAATCCAGTGATGTCCAGAGAGAAAAATGAACCTTTTCAAAGTGGATTGAATTAATTTACTAAAACAGTAAGTGTCACTCTTCAAAGAGACACCTACCTGTACTCCATGTTTATTGTAGCACTATTCACAATAGCCAAGATATGAAAACCCAAGTGTCCAACAACAGATGAATGGATATGTGAAAATGTGGCATATATACCCAATGAAATATCATTCAGTCATAAAAAGAATGAAATCCTGTCATTTGCAACAACATGAACGGAACCAGAGGATACTATGTTAAGTGAAATAAGCCAGGAACAGAAAGCTAAACATCTCATGTTCTCACTCATATGCAAAAGGTAAAAAAAAGTTGATCTTACAGAAATAAGAAGTAGAACCAAGGTTATTAGAGGCTGGAAAAAGTAGAAGGGAAAAGGTGATGGAGATATTTGTTAAAGGATACAAAATTACAGCTAGATAAGAGGAATAAATTCTAGTTCTCTATAGCTCGGTAAGATGACTATAGTTAACCATAATATATTATATAGTTTCAAATAGCTAGAAGGAGATTACTGAATATTCCCAACACAAAGAAATGATAAATGTTTGAGATGACGCATATGATAGTTACCCTGTTCTGATCACTATACATTGTACATATTAAAACATCACTATGTATCCCATAAATAAATGCAGTATATTTGCCAGTTAGAAAAATAGTTTAGTCTTTTATTATTACAAAGTAAACCACTAAGAACTGCCTCTGACACAAAATTGTTAGGAATTTTTAACTCCGGGTGATGGGATTTAAGGTAATGTATATTTTTAAAAATATTTCTGTTATTGCTTGACTTTTAAATAATGGCATTACTCATCTTTATAATCTAAAAGAAAGCATTTAGAAGAAAAATTCCAACTCTTGAATTGGAAACAGTCACAGCAGAAAACAGATGGCACACTCAAATTGAGTATTTTAAGGAGAGCTTAATAAAAGACTATTTATAAATGTGTAAGCAGAGCTTAGGAAAATCATAATAGCTAATTCAATAATCCAGGACTCGAAACACCATTACTACTCAAAGGCCTGAAATGACAAGTAGAGAAATGCTCATTAGAACCTTGAGACTTCCCATATGATCCCGCAATCCCCCTACTGGGAATATACCCTGAAGAACTCAAATCATTCTATGAAAAAGATACCTGCACACGTATGTTTATCACAGCATTGTTCACAATAGCAAGAACCTGGAAGCAACCATGCTATCCATCAAAAGAGGACTGCATTTTAAATATGTGGTACATATACATGATGGAATACTACGCAGCCATAAAAAAGAACAAAATCATGAATTTCGCAGCAACCTGGATGGAACTAGAGTCTATAATACTGAGTGATCTCTCACAGAAACAAAGATCTGAGTATCACATGTTCTCACTCATATACTGGACCTTGAACATCCATCGTAATACTATAAGAAAGGGACTGACAGTGGTAGGAAACTATGGGGGGGGGAGGGGAAGGGAGGTGGGATTAACGGTGGTAATATCTGTCTGGGGACGGAGAAACACCCCTTATCAACAAGGGTGCCTGAACGAAGCATATTTGTAGACCTAACCCTTAACTGTACCCCACAATATCAAAATTAAAAATATTGATATATAAAAAAATAGAACCTTGAGATACAAAAAGCCTGGCAGATGCAGAGCCTGGGACAAATCTATAGCTTATTACTCTACTGCTACCTTTTACCTGCTTTAGTGATTCCCATTGGCCAAAATCAACAGGAGCCAAAGGGCAGAGAAGCCCGTGGATTCAAGGCAGCCTCCAGAATACCTAGAGGATGGATCTGTGACTGCCTCTTCCACCTATAATGCAGAAAGCTGGAAAGAGTGTCCGTCACTTCCACCCTAATCATGAGGGAAAAGTCAGATAAACTACAAAGTCACAACTTTTCTTGCCCCAAATAAATTCAAGTTTGCAGGAAAACCAAGTAGTCTAAATTCCAAAATTCTCTGAGAATTTGTCAGAATGAATTCACCTAATCACAAACCGTTTCCCTATAAAATATATTTGTTTTCCTTTTGCTTTTCTCACAGTGAATGCTGTTTTTATTCTCAGTACTATCATCGTGACTGTAGGTAATGTGGTCTTGGACATACTACATAAGTAAAAAAAAAATCAATGGGGAGAAAAATGCACTGTACCATTCAAATTTGCAATTATATTAAATCAAACACTAAAAAATCAATTGATTCATTTATGACAGCAAGGACAGCATTGGATCAAACACAAGGGCTCCTAATATACTCAGGTATTATTCTAGAACTTGGAAATTTATAGTGGAAGTTCTGACAATCACTCTGAGAAGATCACTGCTTTTATTATTTATTTATTTATTTATTTATCTTTAAGTTGGAGTCTCACTCGGTCGCCCAGACTGGAGTGCAGTGGCCGCTCCCGGCCACCACAGCCTCGACCTACTGGCTCCGGCGATCCTTCCGCCTCAGCCTTCCAAGTAGCCGGAACTACAGGCCTGTGCTACCACGCCCGACTGATTTTTTGATTTATTGTAGAGATGAGGTCTCGCTGCCGAGGCGGGTCTCGAACCCGCGGGCTCAGGCAATCCACTCACATCAGTCTCCCAAAGGCGTGGGATTACAGGCTGAGCCACCGAGCCCGGCTGATCACTGCTTGTAGGACAAGAAATAGCCCTGGCAAAATGAAGTCAAATATTCCATAGAAACTGAAAAATAAGAAACAAATAATGGAAGTATCTGAAGAAGGGACAGGTAGCCAATGATGCCCTTGTATACTCCATTATATGGTGAGATTAAAAAAAAAACAAAAAACCCTTAAGAGTTTGCTTTGTTATTTACTGTGGTATGTTCAAAATGGAATAAACTTTTTCTCATGAAAACATACACCACCAAAAACCTTATGATTTTACTAAAGGTTTTCTGGTTCAAAAGTTAGCTTTTCTAGTGACATGTTTATATGATATGATCTTAACTTTTACAAAACAGCATTGGATCAAATATTTGAGAATGTCAGAACTTCATCAACTCCACTCTCACGGCATCCAGCCCAGTGCACAGCACACAATTAGTACTCAATAAATACTGGAATAAACTAATGAATACATACAAGAAAACCATCTAAGTTACATATTGTAAATGATGTACACTTCTATTTAAAAGTATTTTATTGCTTTCTTTTAACAGACATAGACTCTGTTTAAAGCAAAGGATCTACTTTGAAATTACTTCTTGTCTCAAAAGAAAAACATTTATTCTTGTCTCAAAAGTCATACAGTTTCCAAGAAGCTCAAAACATACTAGTTTCAGGAATTATAGATTCAAAGCAGAAGCTAACACTTGATATGCAGAAGATAAAAATGCATAATTCATTATTTAACTATTATTATTTAGTTAAACATTATTTTTCAAGGACCTTAACTGATATAACATGATGTAAGATCTTTAGACATAAACTATATTTATATAACTTGATGTGTGTAAATGTCATAGCTAAAAGTCAAATTGTTGCTAAATTTCTTTTTTTTTTTTTTTTTTGAGTTGGAGTCTCACTCTGTCGCCCAGACTGGAGTGCAGTGGCCGCTTCCGGCCACCGCAGCCTCGGCCTGCTGGGCTCCGGCGATCCTTCCGCCTCAGCCTTCCAAGTAGCTGGAATTACAGGCACACGCTACCACGCCCGGTTAATATTTTGTTTTATTGTAGAGATGAGATCTCGCTGCCCAGGCGGGTCTCGAACTCGCGGGCTCAGGCAATCCACTCACTTCAGCCTCCCAAAGGCACAGGATTACAGGCTACAGTAACAAGGAAATTAATGTGTTGGATTTAAATTGACTTAAATTTTTTAAACTTTAAATGTTTATGTGCAAAAAGCTGATTGACAGATTATATAACATTTTTGCTTTGATCATGAATATATACCTCTGGCAGAATTTGTAATCCTGATTTGAAATGTAACACTTATGAAATTTAAGTATTATTGTGAAATGTAAATTATTGTGTTCTGAATTGTAACTAGTGGTTTATAACCCTAACACTGTCAGTTAGTTTAAAAAGCAGGTAGCTTGTTTTTTAAAATTTCAAACTTCTTGTCCTTTTACATTATTGAATACATCTCATTCATTCCATTAAAAAATATTTAATAGCACCTACTCTATGCCAGGTACTATGGGGAGTGGAAAATAATAGTGGGGTTTTTTAAAATTTGTTTTTATCTTAAGGAGCTTAAAATCTACCAAAGTATACAGAGATGTAGATAGGAAACTATAATACTGTGTGATTAGTGCTAATGATGGAATGGGGAGCCAGGCACTTAGGAAGCAGGTAAAGGAATAATGAACCCATTTCACAAAGTACATATGTGAAATTTAAAATATGAGCGAGACCTTTGCAAATTTGAGGAACTGAAAGTAGTTCACTTAGGTATTGGAGTTGAGATCAGAAAGAGACATCAAACTGCAACAAAATTTCCTTAAAAATCTTCTTTCAATCTCTGCCCTGAATATCTCATATATCAGCAGTATCTTCGGTCTGCTACACTTCTAAACTTTCTTAAAATTTACTTTCAAATTATATGATAACATTAGAAGACACTGTTAAAACAGTGACAGGGTAAGTACATAGGAAAGGAAGGTGTTTGTAAAACACATATCCAAAAAGGACTCATAGCCAGAATATATAAAGAATTTGTACTAGTAAGTTTTAAATTTAAAAAGGCAAACAATCTAATAGAACAATGGACAAAAGATTTTGTATTAGTCTGGTTTCCCTGAAAAGTAGGGAAATTCCAAATGGGATTAAACATACATGGATTTTATTAGAAGAAGTGTCTGGGTGTAAGGAAGCAAGGAGGCATCTGGGAGATGCTAGGAGAGCCACCAGATCACAATGCAAATCTGGTGATGAGTAAGGGAGAGAAGAGTGATTGGAAGTTTCTTAGACTGCTGTGTAGTCTAAGGAAGTTTCCACAAGCTGTTGAGAAGTCATCAAGACAAAGTTGGCTCTCAGGTGAATCCTGTGCTTCCTAGAAATGGGTTTTGCCTTAGAATCCTTGTGGAACATAGAGCCTTGGTGCAAAAACTGCAATAGATTCCAAAGCACAGCAGCTGAGGCTCTTGTTCAGTTATACTCCCTGAAGTGCCATTACAACACTGAAGTATCCTATGGTGAGGTTCACATTCTAAGAAACTGAAACCTCTTGTCAATAGCTTTGTTGGCTAGTCATTCAGAAAACAGATCCTCTAGCCCCAGTCAAGCCTTCAGATGATTGCAGTTGCTGCTGACAATTTCACCACCACTACTTGAGAGATCCTGAGCCAGCATCTAAACACCTCCTGCATTCCTGATGTGCAGAAACTGTTAGACAATGTGTTTGATATTTTAAGCCACTAAGTTTGGGGTAATTTGTTATGCAGCAATGGATAACTAATAAAATGTCCCTCTGCCACCTGCCATAATTTTTATTTAAAATATATCAAGAATTCAGTTCTATTTGATGTGCAAATATAAATGCATATTTCACTTGCATATTGCATATAAGAAATAATGTAAGATCATCTTTTGAATTAAAGTAATACATCTTATGTAATAAATTCAAATGAAACAGAAGTATACAATGCAAAACATTCACACCCATCATGACAATGCCAATCATCTGAGGTAGCCACTAATCATCATTTTAAGAGTGCTCTTCCATATGTTTTCTATACAAATACAAACATATTTTTACGTGCAGTCCTACAACTTGCTTTCTAAAATTTGACAATGTTTTACATATATCTTCTACATAATTTCATATGAAGTTTAGATATGTATAATGTTCATGTACTTTCATTGTGAGAGGATATAAAATTCACTTAATTTTTTAAACAGTTTTATAGTATTCTATTGTATTATATCTTGATGTTGGTATTAATTTGTCTTTAATTTTTCAGTATTACATACAGTTCTGCAATGAGCATTCTTCCATATGTAGAAGAAAGCAGTGAATATCCTACATATGGCTAAGCCTTAGTTTTCTATTCTGGAAAATGGAAATTACAGCATTTAATTCCTAGATTGCTGCCAGTCTCAACTTAAATGAAAGAAATTAACAAAATGTCTGATATATAGTAAATTTTCAATAAAACATTAGCTATTACTGTTCTTAGGCATTGTTGAGTTGAAGATTATTTATGATGTAAATTTTGGGAAAGTCTGACAAATAGCCCCCTCTAAAATGGATGTACCAATTATATTTTACTAGCAATGAGTGAAGCTATTTCATTCTTCAAATCCTCACCAGCTCTGTATATTATCATTTAAAAATTTTTAGCCTATTTGTAAAACAAAAAAGCAAATCAAACAAAAATTCATTGTCGTAAATTTCCTGTCTCACTTGTGAATCTGTTAGAGGTTATTAGTGAGGTTGAGCATCTTTTCATAAGTTTTTTTTTGGCCTCTACTAATTTGTCCATGTTTATATGGTCTCTTTATACCAAGTTTTCCATGCAATTCTTTAATTTGTGACTTAGACATGAAAGAGTTCTTTATAGAATAATAATATTTTGTCTGTCATATATGTTACAAATATTTTTTTCCAATTTGATCTTTTGGTTTTCAACATTGTTAATGTAATTTTTCCATTCTGAATTTTAAATTTTACATAGTATGCATGTCAATTTAAAAAAATTAAGCTTACCATATTCATGGGTTGGAAGACCTATGTTGTTAAGATGGCAATACTCCCAAAGCAATATAGAGATTCAGTGCAAATGCTAACAAAATTCCAATGGCCATTTTTTAAGAAATGGAAAAGTTTATCATTATATTTATACGGAATTCCAAGGAGCTCCAAATAGCCAAAACAATATTGAAAGTAAGAACAAAGTTGTAGGAATCATGTCAAAATTTCAAAAATTACTACAATAATTAAAACATGTGGTACTGCAAAAGGATAAACATATAGACCAATGAAACAGAAACGAGAATCCAAAATAAATCAATATATATGGCCAAGGTAAAAGTAAAAGCTAAAATCACAAAACTATTAGAAGAATGCATGGGTTATATAATCATGGATTTAGTAATGAAATCTTAGATATCACATCAAAATCACAAGCAATAAGATTAATATAGATAAATTGGACATTATCAAAATTAAAAGCCTTTTTGTATCAAAGAACATTATCAAGAAAGCAAAAAGGCAACCTACAGAATGGTAGAAAATATTTGCAAATCTTATATCTGACAAGGGTCTAATACCCAAAATATGTAAATAACTCTTACAATGCAACAACACAAAAGACAAACAATCCAATTTAAAAATGGGAAAAGATTTGAATAAACATTTCTCAAATGAAAGTATAAAAATAGTCATAAACACAGGAAAAGATGTTCAATATCATTAGCCATTAGAGTAATATGAATCAAAACCTAATGAAAGCTGGGCTCGGTGGCTCAGCCTGTAATCCCGCGCCTTTGGGAGGCTGAGGTGAGTGAATTTGCCTGAGCCCGTGGGTTTGAGACTCACCTGGGCAACTTGGCGAGACCTCATCTCTACAACAAATTAAAAAAAAAAAAAATTAGCCGGGCGTGGTAGTGCACGCCTGTAGTTCCAGCTACTTGGAAGGCTGAGGCGGAAGGATCTCCGGAGCCCAGCAGGTCGAGGCTGCGGTGGCTGGGAGCGGCCACTGCACTCCAGTCTGGGTGACTGAGTTAGACTCCAACTCAAAAAAACCAAAAAAACAAATGAGATGCCACTTCACACTCACTGGGTGGCTGTTTTTTAAAATGGAAAAATAAGTTTTGTCAAGGATGTAGAGACATTAGAACCCTCATACATTGCTAGTGGGAAGGTAAAATGGTTCAGTTGCTGTAGAAAACTTTTTGGCAGTTCCACAAAAAGTTAAAGTTAAATGTATGGTTACCATATGACCTAGCACATTTACTCCTAGGTATATACTCAAAATGATTGAAAACAAATATTTAAAAATATATTTACCCTAACTCTAAATGGATCAAAGACCTAAATGTAAAATCTCAAACTGTAAGAATCTTAGAAAATACAGGAGACACCCTTATGGAAATTGGAACTGGCAACCAATTCCTGATCAGAACCCTAAATGCCCATACCTTAAGAAATAATATAGACAAGTGGGACCTCATCAAACTAATGAGCTTCTGCAAAGCAAAAGAAATCATCAAGAGAACAGGGAGACAGTCCACAGAATGGGAAAAAAATATTCACCAACTGTATGTCTGACAAAGGCCTAACATCTAGGATCTATAAGGAACTCAAACATGCCAGAAGGAAAAAAAAAAACAGCACCATTCAAAAGTAGGCAAAATATATGAATAGACACTTCTCCAAAGATATATGGGCAGCCAACAGACACACGAAAAAGTGCTCAGCCTCACTCATCCTCAGAGAAATGCATATCAAAACCACATTGGGATACCATCTAACTTCAGTAAGAATGGCCATCATTAATAAAACAAACAACAAATGCTGGTAAGGATGCAGAGAAAAAGAAACGCTTCTGCATTGCTGGTGGGAATGCAAACTAGTGCAACCTCTTTGGAAGACAATGTGGCAATTTCTGAAAGAACTAAAAATTGACCTTCCATATGACCCAGCAATTCTTCCCATTGGGAATATACCCAGAGGAACTCAAATCATTCTACAAAAAAGATAACTGCACACACATGTCTGTTGCAGCTCTATTCCAAAAACATGGAACCAACTGTGTTGCCCATCAAAGCTGGACTGGATTAAAAAATGTGGTACATACATACAATGGAATATTATGTAGCCATAAAGAAGGACAAACATATGGACTTCACAACAACTTGAATGAATTTAGAGTCGATCATACTCAGTGATCTATCACAGAAACAAAGAACAGAGTACCACATGTTCTCACTCATAAGCGTACCTTGAACAATTATCCTAATACTATAAGAAAGGGATTGGCAGTAGTGGGAAACTGCCAGGGGAGGGAGGGTCACACCTCATCAACAAAAGTATCTGCATAATCAACATTTGTATATCTAACCCTGAGTTGTACCCCACATCTTTATAATTAAAAAAGAAAAGAAAAAATGTATATATTTATCCATAGCAACACTATTATTATACAAAAAGATAGAAACAACTCAAATGTCAACATATGAATGGATAAGCAACATATAAATGGATAAACAAAATCCATTGTGGCATATACAAGGGGAGAAACCCCCAAAACTGGAATTATTTTTTGGATAGTACACTTGGAATTTGTTTCTCTGGATCAAGCTGTCAACCAAAGTTTTTATCTGGAAGTTTTTAGAAGGTTGTGTCACGATTTGCGTAAGAACCATTCCAAGTTGTGGCAAACCACTTACTGGTTCTTCCACCATGACAACGCATCTGCCAGCATCTGCCCAAAATATGCTAAGTTTCTAATAGTTTTTGACCAAAAATGTCTTGACCCCCTTGTCCCACTATTCTTATTCACCTGATTTCATCCGGAGCAACTTTTTTTGTTTCCCTGGATAAAAAAATAAGTTCTCAAAGAGAACTGTTTTGCCAATGTGGAGGAGACGAAACATAAATGGCAGAAGCACTAAAAGACGTCAAAATTGACAAATTCAAAAACTGTTTTGAGCAGTGGAAAAAGCATCTCAATAGGTGTATTGCATTAAACGGAGAGTACTTAGAAGGTGACTGAAGTTTAAACATGTAAGAATAAATACACAATTTTTATAAATAAATTCTGGTGTTTTTTTTTACTATCCTTCATATATACAATGAAAGATTATTCAGCCATAAAAAGAAACTATCAATACATACTATTGTTGGATGAACCTTGAAAGCATTATGCTAACTAGAAGAAGCAAGGCACAAAAGATCACGTACTGTATGATTTTATTTATATAAAATATCCAGAGTAAGTAAATTCATAGATACAGTAAGCACATTGGTGGTTTCCAGGGGTTGGGAGAGGAAAGAATGAGGAATGACTATTGTTCTTATGGAGAATGATCTTTTGAGGAGATGAAAATGCTTTGGAACTTATTAGAGGTGGCAATTACACAACTCTGTGAATGTTATAAATTCCACTGAATTGTACACTTTTAAATGGTTAGCTTTCTGTTATGTGAATTTCACTTCAATAATAAAAATTAAGTCTACATTTTGTGTGACGCTAAGAAATGCCTCTCCTTTATTGGCTCATGTCACTGAGAAGGTCATCCTTCATGTGTGCCTGGCTAGATCTTGAGCTCCATTTGTTAAAGTTAAAGGGCATGGCAGTTCCTACTCTTACCTCCAAAGACTATAAACTTCCTAGAAGAAGGAGTTTCCTTTCCTTCAAATGTCACTCTATTGTATCAGTGTAGGTCATCTGACCATCCTGAATCAAACACTGTGGGAAAAGATTGGGCTTTTTTTTTTTTTTAAATACTAGTTACATTAGACCAGAGACTACCTACACTTGGAACTGGAGTCAATCCCACCCAAGCAAAATGACTGCTGTGGAGAAAACAAAAACTGGTAATGGCCTCTACCTCTAGGGTAGGCACTTGGGAAGTTGGGAGATGGGGCGAAGAGATAATTTTTTTTGTATCCCCTTTGAGAGTCTTATAATTTTTATTTCATATATATAGCACCATTTTCTTAAAAACAACTAAAATAAATATTTTAAAAAATCTTAACTTCATCTATAAAGTATTTTAAAATAAAAATTGAAACAGTCCCAGATTTAATTATTTCCAAATATGGCCAGTACCCCTTATGGAATAGCACTTTTTATTCCCACTGATTTAAATGCTTCCTTTGCTATATCCTAAGATCCCAAATAAATGTAGGTCTAGTTCTGACTTTAAAATCTGTTCCATTTCTATCTTTTTGTTCCTACACAAGTAATACTGTAGCATTTCCTTTATAGCTTTAAAATATGTTTTAATCCCTGCTTGGGCAATGCACCTTCATTGTTCTTTATTTCTATGATTCTGTTGACCATCACATCATGTTTATGCTTCCAGATATACCTTAGAATCTTTTATCAGGTTCCTATAAAGCGACAGTGGAATTAGAACTGGAATTGCATTGAGTGTATAGATTTTTTAGGAAATAGTAATATTTCTACCATATTAAGTTGTCTATTCAATGACTGAGCATATTTTATTTACTCAAGCCTTTTTTTAAGTCCTTCAGGAATATTTTAAAGGTTTCTTTACTCTTTATTAAGTTTATCCAAAGACTTGCTTTTTTTATGTTTATGATGCTATTATGAAAAAGATACTTTCTTTTTATTTTTTTTTATTTTAATCAATATTTTTTATTATGATATTGTGGGGTACAGTTAAGGGTTAGGTATACAGATATTCTTTGTTCAGGAACCCTTGTTGATAAGAGGTGTCTCCCCATCCGCAGACAGATATTTACTACCATTAATCCCATCTCTCTTCCCCTCCCCAGCCATAGTTTCCCACCACTGTCAGTCATTTTCTTATAGTATTACATTGGATATTCAAGGTTCACTATATGAGTGAGAACATGTGATACTCAGGTCTTTGTTTCTGTGAAAGATCACTCAGTATTATAGACTCTAGTTCCATCCAGGATGCTGCAAAATTCATGATTTTGTTCTTTTTTATGGCTGCATAGTATTCCATTGTGTATATGTACCACATTTTAAAAATCCAGTCCTCTTTTGATGGACAGCATGGTTGCTTCCAGGTTCTTGCTATTGTGAACAATGCTGTGATAAACATACATATGTAGCTATCTTTTTTATAGAGTGATTTGAGTTCTTCAGGGTATATTCCCAGTAGGGGGATTGCGGGGTCATATGGGAGGTCAATATTTCGAGTTTTTAGGAATCACCATAATGTTTTTCACAGAGGTTGCACTAGTTTGCACTCCCACCAACAGTGTAGAAGTGTACCCTTTTTGCCACATCCTCGCCAGCAAACATTATTTTTTGAGTTATTGATAACTGCCATTCTGACTGGAGTTAGGTGGTATCTCAGTGTGGTTTTGATTTGAATCTTCTTAATGATTAGTGAGGTTGAACATTTTTTAATGTGTATGTTGGCTGCTCGGATGTCTTCCTTTGAGAAGTGTCTGTTCATATCTTTGGCCCATTTTATAATGGGGTTGTTTGTTTTTTTCTTTTCAGCACATTTGAGTTCCTTGTAGATCTAAGATGTTAAGGTTTTCTCAGACCTGGAGTTGGCAAATACTGTTTCCCAAGCTGTAGGCTGTAGGCTGTCTCCCTGCTCTCTTGATGGTTTCTTTGGCTTTGCAGAAGCTTGTCAGTTTAATGAGGTCCCACTTGTCTATCTTCTCTCTTATGGCCTGTGGGTTTCAGGTTTTGTTCAGGAATTGGATGCCAGTTCCAATTTCCGTGAGGATATGTCATTCATTTTCTAAGGTTCTCATGGTTTGAGGTTTTACATTTAGGTCTCTGATACATTTAGAGTTAATTTTTGTGTTTGGGGATAGATAGGGATCCTGTTTGAATCTTCTGCATGTGGTCAGCCAGTTTTCCCAGCACCATTTACTGAATAATTTCTCCTATCCCCAGTGGTAGGTGGTGGAGGCTTTGTTGAAGATGAGTTGGTTGAAAAATTGAGGTTTTGCTTCTGGAATCTCAATTCTATTCCATTGGTCTATATGCCTGTTCCTGGACCAATACCAAGCTGTTTTGATGATTGTAGCTTTATAGTAAAGTTTGAAGTCTGGTAACGTGATACCACCTACTTTGTTTTTTTTGCTGAGGATTGTTCTGGCTATTCTTGGTTGTTTGTGTTTCCATATGAATTCCTGTGTTGTTTTTTCTAGGTCTGAGAAGAATGTTGCTGGTAATTTGATGGGTTTTGCATTAAATCTGTAGATTGCCTTAGGTAAGATGGACATCTTCACAATGTTGATTCTTCCAATCCATGAGCATGGGATATTTTTCCACTTGTTTGTGTCTTCTTTTATTTCTTTGAGCAGTGTTTTGTAGTTTTCATTGCAAAGGTCTTTCACGTTTCTGATTAGGAAGATGCCATGGTATTTCATTTTTTTTGGTGGCTACTGTCAATGGAATTGTCCTTCTTATTTGGGTTTCTGTTTGTTTATTATTGGTGTAAAGAAATGAGACTGTCTTTTGCACGTTTATTTTATATCCTGAGACTTTGCCAAAGACCTTTACAAAGACCTTGTAAGGAGGTTTTTGACAGATTCTCTTGGGTTTTCAAGGTACACGATCATGTCATCTGCAAAGAGAGATAACTTGACTTCCTCTTCTCCTATTTGGATACCCCTGACTGCCTTCTCTTCTCTGATTGCTCTAGCTAGGACTTCTGATACTATATTGAACAGGAGGGGTGAGAGTGGGCATCCTTGTCTTGTTCCAATTTTCAGGGGAAATGTTTCCAGTTTTTGTCCATTTAGGAGTATGCTGGCTGTGGGTTTCTTGTAGATGGCTTTCACTATTTTGAGGTATGGTCCCCGTATGCCTAGATGTTTGAGGGTTTTATCAAGAAGGGGTGCTGGATTTTATCAAAAACTTTTTCTGCATCTAATGATATAATCATGTGGTTTTTGCTTTGACATCTGTTGATGTATTTAATTACATTTATGGTTTTACGAATGTTGAACCAGGCTTGCATCCCAGAGATGAAGCCCACTTGGTCATGATGGATGATTTTTGAGATGTGTTGTTGAATCCAGTTTGCTAGGATCTTGTTGAGAATTTTAGCATCTATGTTCATCAAAGATATTGGCCTGTAGTTCTCTTTCTTTGTTGGGTCTTTACCTGACTTGGGTATCAATGTGATGTTAACTTCATAAAACGATTTGGGGAGAGTTTCATCTTTCTCAATTGCCTGGAATACCTTCAGTAGGATTGGTATCCGCTCCTCCTTAAACGTCTTGTAGAATTCTGCTGGAAAGCCATCTGGTCCAGGGCTTTTTTTTGTAGGTAGTTTCCTTATTATGTAGAAAAAGATACTTTCATTATTTTTTCTAACTTGTTTTCTTGATATGTTAAAAACCTATTGATTTTTGTATACTTAGTTGGTAATCATTTGTCTCCCTGTTAATGCTGATGAAATGTACTTGACTATTTTTCCCTCTTCATTTTCTTGAATTTTGAAGAGGGAGTTTCTATAAATCTCTACTTACTTTGTTATCATTCCTAAACATTTGGAGAATTTAGATTTGAATCATCTCTAGAAAAATCATATGGGATTTAGAGAGAGAAAGAGCATTCCAACCAAGAGAAATTGAACAAAGACCCATAGGCAGGATGGGCAAAGTTTTCTCAGAAAAGAATAAATGCATCAGGCTCGTTTATTCTCTTGTACAAAATTCAAGGTAGGAGTTGGTGGGTTATGTAGTAAAATTATTGAATAGACTAGTAGAGTCATAAAAAAGTTATTTGATAGTGCTTCACACCAATGACTATTAAAGAATGGCTGTTATAAAAATAAACATAAAAAATAACAATTATTGGTGAGGATGTGGAGAAACTGCAACTCTTGTGCATTGCTGATAGGAATATAAAATGGTGCTGCTGCTATAGCAAATATTATGATGGTTCCCTAAAAGCTAAACATAGAATTACTACATGATCTAACAATTCTACTTCTAGGTATACACTCAAAATTGAAAGCAGGGACTCAAACAGACACTTGTACAACAATGTTTATAGCAGCCTTGTTCACAATAGTCAAAAAGAGTCAAAAGGTAGTAGCAACCCAAGTGTTCACCCCCAGATGAATGAATAAACAAAATGTGGTGTGTGTGTGTGTGTGTGTGTGTGTGTGTGTGTGTGTGTGTGTGTGTGTGAGTGGAAAATTATTCAATCTTAAACAGGAACGAAATTCCAATACATACTATAACATGGGTGAACTGTAAAACATTATGTTAAATGAAATAAACTAAGCACAAAAAGGACAAATACTGTGTGATTTCACCTACATAAAGGACTCAAAAAAAGTGAAGATGCAAAGACTAAAAAAGTAGAATAGTGGTTACTAGGAGCTGCAGGAAGGAGAAAACAGAAAATTATTCTCAAATGGATAAAGAATTTATTTGATGTGATGGAAAAGTTCTGAAAATAGATGGTGCTGATGGTTGTACAACACTGTAAATGTACTTAATGCCACTGAATTATATATGTCAAATGTTTAGAATGGTAGATTTTATGTTCATTTTACCACAACAAAGAAAAGTAATATATATGTGAGAAAGTCCAAGTCAGTTTCAGGGGCATAAGCAAATAAAAACTTTGATTTCATGTTTGTAATTTGAATAAGTTTGCAACCATGAGTACCCAGAATAAGAAATTTAGATTTTTTTCTGTAGGCAGTGAAAGCCTTGAATAGTTCTTGAACCAGTACCAAAGTGAAATGATGGTGATTTTTACCTTTTATTTTTAATATTTTAAAATTACTTTTATCAAAGTGTTACTTGCACATAGTTTAAAACGTTGAACACAGGACAATTTATAATGAATTCCATCCTCAATTCCACTCTCTAGAAGCTAGCATTTTAAACTTGTTTTAATTAAGTATATTTTTAGCTCTTTGGGTAGGGATATTTCATTTTTTTGTACCTAATATATTTATATGTCTATTTTTTACCCTTCAATTTTAGATATTTTTATTTTAGTTGAAGATTTAGCTCACTTATACTATCCTCTATTCCCCATGCCCCAAATACAGTTATATCAGTATTTTTAGTACTTGTATAAATTTCTTTGATGACTTCATATTATATTCTTGGACCCTTATTTATATTTCCATTATCCATAGGTAGACTCTCTAACATCTTTTGGCCTCCTTTCAGCTTTCCTTCATTCTGTGATCATAATTTAGTTTTCTATGCTTTGCCTATTATTTGATTCTAAAAGTTTAAAAATCACTAAATCAGTTACATTATTTTGACTACATACTTATTGTTCACAGAAAAGCCAAGCGTTATGCTAATTACATTTCCTTTGTTGTATAGCTTTTGTTTAACTGTGACATTCTTAACTACCATCTTTTTCCTTACGTTGGCTGCATTTATCGTGTTGTCTGTTCTTACAAAGACTCAAAAAAGTATCACGTAGAGAATCCCCCTTTTGCTTGATCCTCCCTTCTAGAACTTTCTGTCCAATTACTCCAATTTAGACTGATACTTTCTGAAACTGCTGTATAGTTCTCTTGCCAGGATTTTCCTTTCTTTTTCTTTCTTACAGAAGTCTAGTTTGAAACTCATTCTCCCTCAGGACTTTGAAGACATTTATCTATTTTCTTCTACATGATGAGAAGGCTAATGCCCATTTGATTTTACTTAAGATGGGATCTGTTGGGGGTTTCCCCCCTCTAGTAACTTTAGTATTTTATTTTTATCACTCATGCCCTGAAGTTTCTTAATTGTATCTTAGTGGGAGTCTTTCTTTTTTCTATTCCTTATGTTAGGACCTTTTTCATCTTGCTATGACCCTCATCTCTGGGAAATTTATGTTTGTTTAGCCTACCCTCTCATCCTCTTTATTATATCTTCTTGGAATTCCTATTATTTGAATGCTAGTTGTCTTAGATTTATTTCTATGTCTAGAATTCTTTTTTTGAAACCATGTTTTCCCTCTTGTTCTCCATTCTGCATTTGGAGAGAAGGTCTTTAAATTTATTATAATTTCTAATTTTTATTTTTGGTGTTCATATTTTTAGCTCTAAGGGCTTTTTCTTTGAAGACTATTTCTTCAAAGCAAATTTTCCTTTTTTTTTTTTTTTTTGAGTTGGAGTCTCACTCCGTCACCCAGACTGGAGTGCTGTGGCTGCTCCCGGCCACCGCAGCCTCGACCCGCTGGGCTCCGGCGATCCTTCCACCTCAGCCTTCCAAGTAGCTGGAACTACAGGCGTGTGCTACCACGCCCGGCTAATTTTTTGATTTATTGTAGAGATGAGGTCTCACCAAGTTGCCCAGGCGGGTCTCGAACCCACGGGCTCAGGCAATTCACTCACTTCAGCCTCCCAAGGCGCAGGATTACAGGCTGAGCCACTGAGCCCGGCTAACAAATTTTCCTTATTTTAAGTATATAATATTTCCCAAATTTTCCTAAGACTATTAGAAGAGTTTTTGTTACTTTTGCTCTTTTTCCTGGAATTATCTCTGATAAATCAAAAATATATAAAAACTATATTCTTGTAGGAGTTTGTTAATGCCACTCATCTGCTGATGGTCTTTTTCTCTTAGTGCTAACTTCTTGCTTTGTTGTTCTGTTAGTAATAGGAATAATAGAAGTCTCAAAAGAAAGAGAGCATCTATTTGTGGGGTCCATCAACTGACTTTATTTGGAAATGACAACAAAATTCATAGAAACAATTCAGAAGTAGTGTGTAACATGGTTGGAAGAAGGATGGACTGACACAAGAAGCCATTTGGAAGGAAACAACTACATTAAACTAAGGGAGATTATAGTCTAATTTACATACTTGTCATGCTGGTAAAAAGGAAGGAATAGATTTTAAAAATCATTCCAAGGGAGGAATTAAAAGGTCATCATTTTGCTTTTATATGGGGGGGGCGGCGAGGAAGGAGTCAAAGACATCCTTTCAGGTTTCAAATCTAAGAAAAAAAGAGAAAAATGGTTCCAATGAGAGAAGTAACAACAACAATAACAAATTAAGGAGTAGGAAAAGCTATTGGCCTACAAAAATAGGTGAATTTTTTTATTTTAAACAGGCTGAGTTCCCAGTGACTCATATATCTAAATGCCACACAGCTTTCAGGCAGGTGAAAACATGAGACTGAAGCTTAGAGAAGTCCATGCTACAGACACAGACTTGGGAATCATCCATCAAAAGGCCATCAAAGTTGCTGACATTTCTAAGGGGACCACAGTGAACAGCTAAATGACAACTAGGACTAAGTCTTGCACACTGTCCATACTTACAGACCTGAAGAAGGAAAGTAAATCACAAAAGAAGATAAAAAGATGTCCAAAAAAGCGGAAGGAGGAACAGGGCAGAGTAGCATCACTCATGAGAGGACACTTTCAGTGTGCAGGTAAATAACCAGGACGAATGATTCAGAAGCCATAAAAATGAGCACTAAAAGCCCTGTATGTGCAGCTAATATAGGCAGAGGACTAAAATCAAAAAGAATTTTTAGAAATCAAGTAGTTCAAGCCATCATTTTACAGATGAGGGCATTGAATCTCAAAAAGGTTAATTATTCTACCCAGATGACACAGATAATAGGGAGTACTGGTGGAATTTTATCTCTGCCTCCTGGCCCAGTGTTAACTGAACCAAATACTGTGACATATAATATAACATGTATTTCATCATATTGAAGTTCTTAAAGTCAGGGACCATATTCTGAAAAAAAAAAATAGATGAGAAAAATCATACACCCTAGTGGTTCCATAAAAATAGTCCAAAATAGTATTATTATAATCATGTTGAGGAGGATGCTGTGAAAGACCAATTGGAGAAGTCTAGCAATAGGTAAGCCTCAACAAAAATACGTTTCATTTTGTCAATAATTCGTCTTATTGTAAACTGGCAGTCTTTTTTTTTTGACTTGGAGTCTGGAGTGCAGTGACACACTCACAGCCACCCGGCATCACCTGCTGGGCTCCGGCGATCCTTCTGCCTCAGTCTTCCAAGAAGCCGGGACCACAGGTGCATGCTATCACGTCCGGCTAATTTTTTAAGAAATTTACTGTAGAGACGAAGCCTTGCCAAGTTGCCCGGGCTGGTCTCAAACCCGCGGGCTCAGGCAATCCACTCACCTTGGCCTCCCAAAGTGCTGGATTACAGGCTCTGGCAGATTTTTTTTTTTTAACAAAACAAAGAAATTGTGGGGGAAAAAATATAAGATAGTAAATATCACTGATAATTCCACCACCCACAGACAATGATGCGTAACATTGTGCTGATTTTTCTCATCCTATGTCTACTGGTTTACATAGCTAAGCCATTTACAAAAGACGATTTGCTTGCTATCTATATGTTACTATTATGTTACAAACATTTATTGAGGCTGAAACTCTTCAATGCCTATCTTATACCTACTCCTACCTTATCTATTATTAACAGAACCATGAGTTTTTTTAAGGAACAATGTTTTCAACTAAAATATTCATCTTCCTGGAGCCCTGGCAGAGCTGGCAAGTGACATGTAAGGAGAGTTTGCTGGTGGTGGGGGTGGGACTTCTGAGAAAGCTTTTAAATGAAACACACTCAGCTGGCATGTTACTCTTGGCCTTATGCCCTTCTCCTCTTTTTCCTGTCTGGTATGCATACAGGATATTGGTGGTGAAGGGTGTGCAGCTCCCTTTGACCATGAAAATGAAAGTCATACATATAGATAGTGGAGCTGAAGAATCTACAGATCCTGAGTTCCTTATTATATCCTTAAATGTTCATCTCAAACCTGGAATACCTTTCTCTCGATTTCTTGCGGTGTAAGACAAACCCTTTAAGCCGAAGTTGTGTCAGGTTCTGTGTTACTTCCAGCCAAAAAAATATTGATAAATATATTTGGTGAATGAATTTTAAATGCTCTGCCTTTGCATCATAAAATTTATTATGCATTTAATTTTAAACTCATTTCTCACCTTTCAAAAATTGTTCTGAGGTACTTAGGATAAATGATGCAAATAGTACAGGACCCTTCAAACCAGGGTAACAGAATAAGAGCTATGTAAGGAAAGAGGAAGATAGTTATTCTAGAGAACCTAGGTGAAGAGTGCTATTAATGTTACATCCAAAATTTATCTCCAAGTTTCTGGCACCAAATTCTTGTTATTCAGTACCTCAAAGCATACCAGTTTATCAATTTCTTCCTAGCACATAGTTCTAAAAAAGATCTATCATGTGAATCTAATAAAAGAATATTGAAAGCTATGCATTTAAAGGCAGTTTTTAAAAGCTAGAGCAATTTTATCATATATTAGCTAATACCAATTCCCAGTAAAGGACAAAGTTCAAAATAATGAATTTTAGTCTGCTCTAGCCTCTTACCAAAACAAAACAAAAACTCAAATTGTCTGCTACTTTAAAAAATTTTTTTGTCAAAATAGTTGAAACTATGTAAAATGGAAGAGTGTTTGAAGACTATACAGCCATCCTTGTTCTTTTTTTTTTTTTTGAGTCAGATTCTCACTGTCACGATCATGGCTTATTGTAACCCCAACGTCCAGGACTCAAATGATCTTCTACTTCAGCCTCCCGAAGAGCTGGAACTACAGATACATGCCACGACATCTGGCTAATTTCTTCTTATTATTATCATTTTGTAGAGAGACAAGGTCTCACTATGTTGTCCAGGCTAGTCTTGAACTTCTGGGCTCAAACGATTCTCCCACCTCAGCCTGCCATGTAGCTGGGATTATAGTCACGCACCACCATGACTGACTAATTTATTTTTCATTTTTTTGTAGATATGGAGTTTCACTATGTTGTTGAACTCCTGGCCTTAAACAATCCTCCTGCTGCAACCTCCCAAAGTGCTGGGATTACAGGTGTGAGCCACCATGCCCGGCCCCCTTGTTCTTCATAATGAATATTTCCCCTTGATTAAGCCAGATCAAAAGAGAGGTCTCTGATTGAAACACCTTGTCTCGAGTTCCCACAATTATCTTTAACATGTTTGGTCTTATCACTTGGAATCTATTGAAGGACATTCTAATAATCTCATACTGAGTCAGCTACTACATTCATTATTCAGTCGTGGTGAGGACATGAGGGGCAGCAATTCTCAGTATTTCATCTGAAAAACCAGACAAAACATTATTTTTAGTACCTGGGTGTCAAGAAAATCTTTTTTATGTACTTATTTGTTTGTGTTGTTTTTTTTTTTTCCTAAAGAACTGTTGTGACTTCTTTGCTAATAGTATTTTTCTTTTTCCTTTGGTTTCCAAGAAATTTAGAAGCAAATCTGCATTCCAGCTTTGTCTTTATGTTCATCATTTCTGTTACTATTCATTTTCACACTCAATTTTATTTACAATTTAAACAAATTATATAATTTAAATGTTATATATAATATTATACATATATATCCATTTTAATACCCCCCTGTCTATATTTTCCTTGAGTATGAACCTTAAAAACTTACATTTCATTATACATATATGGTTTCTTTTTTTTTTAATTTTAGAGATGTGGGATACAATTCAGTGTTATATGTGGTTTCACATCATTGGCAGAATTTATGGTAGGCTAGAAATAACTAAACATAGAAAGTCAAAACAATCTGTCCAAGTATGTGTTTTCTGGTTATCTGGTAATAAAAGGATAGAACTAGAGAACAAAAGCGTAATTATTTAACATATACATCTCAAATATTGATAATGTTAGCCAAGCTTTTGGCTGGGTTTAGACAGCACACACTTTGAAACCACTATCATTTGCAAATCCCAAATAACAGAGGCAAAGGTAATAAATCTTGTAAGTAGCCAACTGTGCCAGACACAATACTAAGTATTCTTCATGTGTTATCTCATCTGTACACCACAGCAGCTCCCCTATTGAGGTTCATGTCATTATATCTGTTTTTACAGTTGAGGAAATTGGGTACAAGAAGTTCCTGTGGTTACCTGGAAAGATAGCCATAGGTTATTCAGAGACTGACCAAGGAAAGTTTCTTTTTTGCTATTTAAGGTAAACAGCCTTGACGGTGTGTTCTCTCCGGCACTCATCTTGGAAAGCATCTCTGAATCTACCCAGATATTCGTTGGTACCTGATTGAAAACCCTAACTTCTGTACTCTAGTGCAGACAAGATCATCTTGATCTGGAAAAACTTGAGAGACAATTATCTTCATCAACTATAACAACACCTCTTCCTAATGCCTGTGAAATGTTTGGCTTTGAGTAGGGCTGTGGTCAGACCAGCTCTGATGATTTAATTCCTAAACTCATTCTTAAAATCAGCATAAACCAGAAGAGTCCTAGGGTATACAGAGCTCTGAGAAGTCATCTCATCAACCTTCAATTTCCCAGCTGGTGACACCTAAACCACATCCACGTAGAAAGTCCCCAAGTTCCGCAGATGAAACTTTAACGAGTCTTTGGAAAAATTGTGTTTTCTACAATGTGTGAAATACTGCTGTTATATCCCATTTCTGCACATAGACAGTGGCCTCTTTCACTACTGCACAAGCCTGACAGCTTCTGAAAACATTGTGTAGGGTCAGACAGTGGGCAGGCCAGGCAGAAAACCTACCAGGTGTGGGCACAGATTCAAGAAGTAAGACAGGCCTCCTAGAGTCAGGCCTGGAGCTGTAACTTCAGACAGAATTATCTTAATTAGCCAGTGTGGAAAAACACAGATTTGTGCATTTAACCCGTAGCTTTGTGTTCCCCTCTTCAACCTGTCTTCCAAGGCCAAGGCAGGCCCCTGCCGTTTGCAAATCTCAAGCTGGTAGGTTTTAGCCACAGCTCCTGCCTCTTGCCTTGTTCTTTCCCCCAAGGGTATAATTGACTGATCCTTTCTTGTTATTGCAAGACAAGTGAGTCTCTTTGCTTTTCCAATAAGATAAATGTCCATGGGCAAATAATCTGGTGGAACAGGAAATAATGCCATTTCTGCAATTCTTTTGTGGCCAAATTCTGTATTTTAAAATAAATATGCTAAAGAATAGGCAACTATTAATCGAGAGAGTCATGGGCAACATTATGTTTCAGGGTCTGGATCTTCTCTTGCCTCGGCTCTCAACTCTGTATCACAGAGAGTGATACAGAGACAGTGCCCACTGTTTAAACAGTTTTCTGGCTCTCTCCCAGATGCATTAATTAAGCATTCATTCCTGTTCTGAGGAAAGCTTCAGAAAACATATTAAAGTCAGAGCCACCCAGGTGGACAGGCGAAAAAGAAGGGGGAGACACAGGACACACATACGGTTGGGGGTCTGTGCCCTTTTCTGGCAGCCTAGCCATGTGGAGGTACACAGTCCTCTGTCTTCAATGATGCTGAGGGAAGAGGGTTCAGTGGGAAATGAGGAGTTAGGGATGGGGCTTAGAGGTGTGATCTGAGGGCTTGACCACTCCCTCAGGGACACCCAGAGTGCAGTACTGATAGGGAATCAGGGACCAGAGAAGGAAATGCCAACCTCATGAAAGCTCCATTTTTTAACATTTGGAACAGGCCTTTGCCCCAAGGCAACAGTGAGAAAAAAAGTACCATGACCAGCATCCCAGAGTGCACCCAGAGAAGCTTCCAGGTTACCTTTTCTATCCCCAAACCATGAGTACCCTGAGCACAGGGACAAGCCACCAGCTCAGCCGACAGCACATCCTAGTCCTAGTAGGCACACACAGGGTGGCTGTGTGTAGAGATGAAGGCTTAACTAACATTGCACCTGTCCCCTATCTCTAGTCTGCTATCCCTCTCTGCTCTTAAGACTGGCACTGGAAGACAATGGGTAGGGGATGAGATGAGATGAGATTGGATATTCCACAAGTAGACACTGAGACTGAATTTGAGGTGCAAGATATTTATTGGGGTTAACATCTGTGAAGGGAAAGGCAAGGGGGAAGGATTGGGCTGAAGGAAAAATCGGACAAATGAATGCAGTCCTGAAAAGGCCTCGAGCATCCAGAAGAGAGTTCTGGAGCAAGAATTGCTCATCAGAGCCATCCTGTGTCAGGTCTGAATGATTGGGTCACTGGATGCAGGAAATCTAGAAAGGAGGCAGACTGTGAAGGGGCTGCCAGCAGGAGGTTGTCTGCTGACCACACTCCAGCCAGCTGGGCACCCACTTCTTCCCTAAAGGGGGATCTTGGCAGTGCAGATTTCAGTGTTCACCAAGAAAGCAAAAGGAAGGAAATTCCAAGCAAAAATCCGAAAAGGAGGGGCCACCACATCACCATGTTCTTTCCAAGTAGTTATTTCATGGTGCCTTATTGTACAAATGTTTTCTTTTTTTTTAATAATCAATATTTTTTATTATGACACTGTGGGGTACAGTTAAGTGTTAGGTATACAAATATGCTTTGTTCAGGCACCCTTGTTAATAAGAGGTGTCTCCCCGTCCCCAGATAGATATAAACTACCGTTAATCCCATCTCCCTTCCCCGCCCCCCCCATAGTTTGCCACCACTGTCAGCCATTTTTTTATAGTATTATGTTGGATGTTCAAGATCCACTATATGAGTGAGAACATGTGATACTCAGAGCTTTGTTTCTGTGAGAGGTCACTCAGTATTATAGACTCTAGTTCCATCCAGGTTGCTGCGAAATTCATGATTTTGTTCTTTTTTATGGCTGCGTAGTATTCCTTCATGTATATGTACCACACTTTTAAAATCCAGTCCTCTTTGATGGACAGCATGGTTGGTTCCAGGTTCTTGCTATTGTGAACAATGCTGCGATAAACATTTGTGTGCAGGTATCTTTTTTATAGAGTGATTTGAGTTCTTCAGGGTATATTCCCAGTATATACCCAGGGTATATCCCCAGGGAATTGCAGGGTCATACAGGAGGTCAATATTTACAGTTTTTAGGAATCGCCATACTGTCTTCCACAGAGGTTGCACTAGTTTGCACTCCCACCAACAGTGTAGAAGTGTTCCCTTTTAGCCACACCCTCTTCAGCAACTTTTATTTATTGAGTTATTGATAATTGCCATTCTGACTGGAGTTAGGTGGTATCTCAGTGTGGTTTTCATTTGCAACTCCCTGATGATTAGTGAGGTTGAACATTTCTTCATGTGTCTGTTGGCTGCTCGGATGTCTTCCTTTGAGAAGTGTCTGTTCATATCTTTGGCCCATTTTATAAGGGGTTGTTTGTTTTTTTCTTTTCAGCACATTTGAGTTCCTTGTAGATCCAAGATGTTAAGCCTTTGTCAGAGCTGGAGTTGGCAAATACTTTTTCCCAAGCTGTAGGCTGTCTCCCTGCTCTCTTGATGGTTTCTTTGGCTTTGCAGAAGCTTGTCAGTTTAATGAGGTCCCACTTGTCTATCTTCTCTCTTTATGGCCTGTGGGTTTCAGGTTTTGTTCAGGAATTGGATGCCAGTTCCAATTTCCATGAGGATATGTCCTTCATTTTCTAAGGTTCTTATGGTTTGAGGTTTTACATTTAGGTCTCTGATGCATTTAGAGCTAATTTTTGTGTATGGGATAGATAGGGATCCTGTCTCAATCTTCTGCATGTGGTCAGCCAGTTTTCCCAGCACCATTTACTGAATAGGTTCTCCTCTCACCAGTGGTAGGTGGTGGAGGCTGTGTCAAAGATGAATTGGTTGAGAAATTGAGGTTTTGCTTCTGGAATCTCAATTCTATTCCATTGGTCTGTATGCCTGTTCCTGGACCAATACCAAGCTGTTTTGATGATTGTAGCTTTATAGTAAAGTTTGAAGTCTGGTAATGTGATACCACCTACTTTGTTTTTTTTGCTGAGGATTGTTCTGGCTATTCTTGGTTGTTTGTGTTTCCATATGAATTCCTGTGTTGTTTTTTCTAGGTCTGAGAAGAATGTTGCTGGTAATTTAATGGGTTTTGCATTAAATCTGTAGATTGCCTTAGGTAGGATGGACATCTTCACAATGTTGATTCTTCCAATCCATGAGCATGGGATATTTTTCCACTCATTTGTGTCATCTTTTATTTCTTTGAGCAGTGTTTTGTAGTTTTCATTGCAAAGGTCTTTCACGTTTCTGGTTAGGAAGATGCCAAGGTATTTCATTTTTTTTGTGGCTATTGTCAATGGAATTGTGGTTTTTATTTGGGTTTCTGTTTGTTTATTATTGGTGTAAAGAAATGAGATTGTCTTTTGCACATTTATTTCATATCCTGAGACTTTGCCAAAGACCTTTATCAGTGTAAGGAGGTTTTGACAGATTCTCTTGGGTTTTCAAGGTACACGATCATGTCATCTGCAAAGAGAGATAACTTGACTTCCTCTTTTCCTATTTGGATACCCCTGATTGCCTCCTCTTCTCTGATTGCTCGAGCCAAGACTTCCAATACTATATTGAACAGGAGGGGTGAGAGTGGGCATCCTTGTCTTGTTCCAATTTTCAGGGGAAATGGTTCCAATTTTTGTCTGCTTAGGAGTATGCTGGCTGTGGGTTTCTCATAGATGGCTTTTACTATTTTGAGGTATGTTCCCCATATGTCTTGATGTTCAAGGGTTTTTATCAAGAAGGGATGCTGTATTTTATCAAAAGCTTTTTCTTCATCTAATGATATAATCATATGGTTTTTGTTTTGACATCTGTTGATGTATTTAATTACATTTATGGTTTTATGAATGTTGAACCAACCTTGCATCCCAGGGTTGAAGCCTACTTGGTCATGATGGATGATTTTTGAGATATGTTGTTGAATCCGATTTGCTAGGATCTTGTTGAGAATTTTAGCATCTGTGTTCATCAAAGATATTGACCTGTAGTTCTCTTTCTTTACCTGGCTTGGGAATCAATGTGATGTTAGCTTCATAAAATAATTTGGGGAGAGTTCCATCTTTCTCAATTGCCTGGAATACCTTCAGTAGGATTGGTATCAGCTCCTCTTTAAATGTCTTGTAGAATTCTCCTGGAAAGCCATCTGGTCCAGGGCTTTTTTTTTTTTTGTAGGTAGTTTTCTTATTACGTAGTCAATTTCCTTGATTGTTATTGGTCTATTTAGGGTCTCTATTTCTTCTTGTTTCAACCTAGGCAGGTTGTGTGATGACAGAAAGTCCTCCATTTCCTTGAGGTTTTCAAGTTTGTTTCCATACAAGTGTACTTAGTAGTCTCCAATGACCTTTTATATTTCTTCACAATCAGATGTGACTTCATCTTTTATGTTTCTGATTGCATTTATTTGGGCTTTTTCTTGGTTAGTCTAGCTAGAGGACCATCAATCTTGTTTATTCTTTCAAAGAACCAGCTTTTTGTTTCATTGATTTTTTGTATTATCTTTTTGTCTTCTATGTCCTGGATTTGGGCTTTTATTTTGGTGATCTGAATTCTTCTGCTGAAATTAGGGGTTTTGTGGTCTTGCTTTTCCAGCTTCCTTAGGTGGCTTGTTAGTTAGCTTTCTTAGGTGACTGTTAATTTGTGATTCTTCCATTTTCTTACGTACGTTTGTAGGGATATAAATTCCCCTCTTACTACAGCTTTCATGGCGTCCCAGAGATTTTGTCAAGATGTTTCTTCATTTTCATTTGTTTCCAGGTATCTTTTAATCTCTGTTTTGATTTCATCATTGACCCAGGAGTTGTTTAACATCATGCTGTTTAATGTCCATGTCTTTGTGGGGTTTGGGGGGACCTTGTGGGTTTAATGTTTATTTTTATTCCACTGTGGTCCGAGAAGGTGCATGGTAAAGTTTCAGTCCTTTTAAATTTGCTTATGCTTGATTTATGGCCAAGTATGTAGTCAATCTTAGAGTATGTTCCATGCGGTGATGAGTAGAATGTGTATTCTGTGGTCTTTGGATGGAGGGTTCTGTAGGCATCAATTAGGTCCATTTGATCAAGAGTCACTTTGAGGTTTAGGATCTCGTTGCTGATTTTTTGTCCTGATGATCTGTCGGGTTGTGAGTGGGGTATTAAAGTCCCCAGCTATGATGGTATTGGAGTCGATATCTTTTTTTAGTTTACCTAGGACCTGCTTTATGAAAGTTGGTGCTCCTATGTTGGGTGCATATATGTTTAGGATGGATATTTCTTGTTGATGGATTGAACGTTTTATCATTATGTAGTGGCCTTCTGTATCATTTTTAATTTTTGATAGCTTAAAGTGTACTTTGTCTGAGATTAAGATCGTGACTCATTTCTTTTGTGTTCCATTTGCCTGAAAATTTGTTTCCCATCCTCTTACTTTGAGTCTGTGAGTGTCCTTTCTATTGAGGTGAGTCTCTTGAAGGCAATAGATTGTTGACTGGTGCTATTCTAATTGGTCTTCCCTGGTAGGTAGTCTGACCTTTTTCTCTTGCTACCTTTAGGATTTTTTCTTTTATACCTACTTTGTTTAGGTGAATTATTATATGTCTGGGAGTTGGTCTTCTCATTTGTTGTCTTGCAGGGGTTCTCTGAATCTCTTGTGTTTAAAATTTTTTCACAAATATTTTCAATTAGGTATATACAAGTCTTAGGATGCATATACTATAACTAGCTGTTACTATGAACTTATAGTATACATAGCTATTTTAAAAATTTATCTCAATGGAATTATTTCTGTGGGTGAATTTGCAGCATAAATGAAACCAAAATCTCTGTAGAGACTGTTCTGCAGTTTTCAGAGGTAACTTGTACATATTACTCTTTGAAAAGTGCTTATTGTGCACCTCCTATGATTCAGGCACCATTCTAGATGCTAGGCACAAAGTGGTGGCACAGGACACAAAGTCTCTGTGGCTGAGTCCCTGCAAAAGACCTTTGAGCTCAAGGATCTTACAGTCTACTTGAGGAATTTGATACTAGTTAGCTTTGTTGGAAGATGGGTAAAGTCAACACTTGGAGGTAAATTTTAAGCTGTGATTTGTTTCCACTTCTTTTGACCAAGTTTTTCCTGCCGTCTGTTAATATAGGTAATCCAGAATGACTTATACAGATATGATTATTGTCATGTCATTACTTGAAACAATAAAGGAGTTTTTTTGGAACTGCATGCATGTTTGTCTTTAAAACTGAAAACATGTCATTTGAAATACATTACCAGCTAGCTATAAAAAGAAGCTAACAGCATGTTGTCATGAAGCACTGCAGAGATGTGCTGCCTTCTGAAAAGTTGTCTCCACGATTCCATGGAAACCAGCCCCTCATCCCACCACCACCAAAGTTTGTGTTAGAAAGTAACATCTTTGCTCTTCCCCACCAAAAGGTGGAGTGGGGACTCAAAATCTTGTAGCCACGTTCTCCAAAGAATTTTCTTCTACAATCTTCTCACAAGATTCTCTTCCACACTTCAGTCCCAGTTCTCTAAGTAAGTTAAAGAGGTTTAAGAATCATTGACAACTTCTTGTTCCCGCTGTAAATTCTGTGCTTGATGGTGGTGATGATGAAGGGCTGTCTAGTCTTTTATTCAAGTTGATATTCTGGTCTCCATCACATAGTCCTCTCCGCTGGTAATGATGTCAGAAGAGTCTAACATCCTGTTCCACTTGCATCATTTGTTTACTCTTATGACAGTAATGAGGGAGATGCCATTATCCTTATTTTACATAAAAGATCACTGACGTGTATAGCGGTTATGTAGGTTGTAACACTAGACGCTGGATTCAGGTCTTTGTATACTCAATCTGTGCTCTTAAATCCCAGATTGAATTTTTAGTTTAAACTAAATGCAAATTGTTTTGAAGCCAAATAAAATTTAAATGTTTGGATTTATATTGAATTATACCAAATGAAAAGAAATACAACTTCAAGAGAGAGCCAAATTGTTTTGTTGGCATGTGATGTTTTTTCACTGAAATAGATTGCTATAAATCATATTCACAAACTACAGCATTCAGAAACTCAACAGAACAAATACTGTTACATAAATGAGCCAAAGATGGCCTCTGTGTAGGTCCCTTGGTTGTTTATTTCTTCATTGCAAGCTGAGAATCATTAACTCAAAGCTCACCAGTGCCATACTCAAATTTTTAGACATTCAGTTATTTAGAAAATAGCCACAAGCAAATTTTTAGCTATCTAGGGCCTGCCTGCTTCACATATTCTGCAAAATGTCACTCCATTCTACTGCTATTGATAAAATAGAGCCTTGTGGGTATTAAGACCCCATGCTGTTAGGGTCTTTCAGAGCTTTCTGACCCAGAGACTTCACACCATGCTGTTGAGTGATATAAATTACCTAGATCTCCTTCCCTTCTGGGTGGTGGCCTCCATGCTGTGGCCTCCTTCTGTGAGGGACTTCCTCCACCTGCAACCCTGTCTAAGCACTGCTCAATAATGCTAGCTGTGTGTTACTGCCTCTTGCAGTCAAGATTTGCTCCAAATACTCCGAACCTCAATACATATACAGTAAGGGGGAAAATAATTTTAGGAGCTGAAAGAAAGATTACCCATACCACTCTTGCTTTTCCTTTCTTAGTTCAAATTTCTTAAAATTATTTCCTTAGTGTGATGGTCTCAGAAGGCTTGGAACACTTATGAACATGTCTGAGCACTTATACCTGTAGGTCAGCCAGCTGACGGTGAATCCCAACAGCATCACCTACTAGTCTTACCCTAAGTGTTGATATTTGCAAAGTCATGGATTTGGTGTTATCTATCTGACATACATGATAACCTCAAGACCCCTTTTGAAAAGCCCATGTACTAACTAAAATATCTTTGTTGAACATTTGGGCAACACTTGGCTTCAATGGCCAGGTTCCAACGCTTTAGGATGACCTCCAAGACCCCTCAGGGCCTCTCTACTCACACGCTTTCATACACTTGAGATCTGGGAATCCAGAACTACCCTGGCCTTGCCTTGTTATCTCACGACTCTGCCTTTGTATATGCTCTTCTATCAGAAAGCATTCTTCCCCCTTGTCTATGGCATAGTCTCGTTTGGTTTTTAAGACTGAGCTGGTATGTGATCTCCCTGGCAAAGTCTACCCTCTCCACCCTCTCAGCAGATCCTCTTATCACACTTCTAAGTCAGAGTTGCCCCCACCCCCAGCTCTGGTCTCCCCTTGAAAAGAACACATAGCACTCATTGTACACTAACCACATTGCCCAGTGTTTGCCTACTTCTTTCTTTACAGGTCTTTGGGCTCTCAAGAAGTTAGGCGTTTACAGGATTTTTTCTTTCTGGCACTTACCATAATACTGAGGAGACACTCCATAAATGTTTTGTGCACCCATGAAAGATTGAGAGAACAAGCATCATGAAAATAACTGCTACTCTATTTTGCTTGTATTTTAATAACCTTTGTTGACCTGTAGTTTACCTGTGTGCTAGGGTATAGAACATAGAGAGGGAGAGAGAGGGAAGGTAAAGGGGAGGAGGAGGAATGGCAGGGGAAGAAGGGATTTCGTGACTCTTTTTATGATGCTGAATCCTTGAAAACTTACAGGCTTCCAGTACAAGACAGAAATGAGGGTTCTTATTTACTTCTTCTGACTCCCAAGGTCCCATTAAAATCACAGAATTTTTTTTTTTTTAAGAAATGAAACTGGGAAGACAAGAGTGGGAGTCACCTGAGAACAGAAAGTTTGAGGAAATCTTGAATAAGGAAACAGTAGACTAGGAAACTTGAAGAAAACAAAGAAGAGTTAAATGACAGCCCAAAGCAACCCTTCCCAAGACAACCCCAGCCCATAGCTCCTCAACAAATAAAAAGCATGAGAGAGAACTGGCAGCTAAGCCAGGGACACTCACTGATGAAGTTTATTCAGAACAGCTGAGACAGTGAGACCCTGTGCCCACCCCTCTTTTGCTCTCTCTTCCTTCTGGAGTGTCCTGCTTTGGCAGATCAAGAGCCTTTGAGCTGTCCTCTGAAGACAACAACTTGTCTGTTGGAGCTCCTAGAATAGGGTGGGACTTTTAAAAAGGACAAAGTCTATTAAAATAACTCTGAACTCCCACAAAAAGATAATAGAAGGAAGAAAAGAGCAAGGCAACTTTATTCCAGAGAGACGTTCAGTCAAGTCTCTGTTGACAGATTAATGGCTGTCCTCATTTTTTAATCTGGGTTGAGATAGGGTAGCTTGGCTGCTTGTTGATGCCCATACACCAAAGTAGAGGCTGCCAGTTAACACACCCTGCCCATTCTGGAATTCCTGTTGGGAACATACCTGCTCTATTGCAGAGAATAGCTGAGCCTCCTACCCATATGAATCAATCTGACCCTTCAGTCATGAATGTGAGTGGGCCACCCAGAATCCCCAGATATTTTTGGACAAGCAGCAGCATAAAACAAAAGGACCAAGAAGAATTTACTGATTAACTGTCTTCAGGGGAAACAGAGAATTTAGAGAAAAGAAAAAAGCCTAGCTGGGCTCAGTGGCTCAGCCTGTAATCCCGCTCCTTGGGAGGCTGAGGTGAGTGGATTGCCTGAGCCTGCGGGTTCAAGACCCACCTGGGCAACTTGGCGAGACCTCATCTCTACAATAAGTCAAAAATGAGCCGGGCGTGGTAGCGCACACCTGTAGTTCCAGCTACTTGGAAGGCTGAGGCGGAAGGATCGCCGGAGCCCAGCAGGCCGAGGCTGCAGTGGCCGGGAGCGGCCACTGCACTCCAGTCTGGGCAACAGAGTGAGACTCCAACTCAAAAAAAAAAAAAAAAGAAAGAAAAAAGCCTTAACATTCTTATGAATATCCACTGAGAGATTTGAGATATCATATCCATAAAACACAAGACTACTATTTAAAAAAAAAAAAGAACAATCAGAAGTTAAGAAAATGTTCCTGGAAATGAAAGCATGATTGCCCAAGTGATACATGTAATGGAAAGACTCCATAACTAGGGTAGAAAATGTAACACACATTAAAATGGCATCCTGTGATTCTCATACACTGGACATTTTCCTTCAAGTAGTAAGGGTTTATCAACCCAAGATTACAAATCTTTCTCCACGTCTTTTTTTATTTCTTCAGACTTCCTGACAAGTCTGTGAAGTAATTAGACATTGTTCTTCTTCTTTTTTTTAGAGTCAAGGGTACATGTGCAGTGCAGTTTCTTTACACAGGTATATTGTGTGATGGTGAGACTTGAGGATCTGAGCTTCTTTTGATCCCATCACTTGGGTGATAAGCCTGGTACCCAACGGGTGTTTTTTCAACACTTACTTCCCTCTCTCCCTCCCCACTTTAAGAGTTCACAGTGTCTTTGTACTTCTTATATCTAAACCCTTTGGACAAAAGATCTCGGTGTGAGTAACCGATGGTTGGAGAAAGCTGAAGTTACAGCTACTGGAATGGGACTTGGTTGTTTTCTGGTGGTGGAGAGCAGGAGCTCCAGTACTGGGAAAGGACCACCTTCTAATCTCAGGAGGTCTGGGGAAGGGAGGGACATTAATCATCTTTTGTCTTTCAGAGATCCCCACCCAGCCCTTCTCGTGAAAAAAAAAAATGCCTCGGTATGGCTCTCCAAACTGCAAGTGCCTTAAATGTAGCTGCTGGATCTGCCAATTCTACTTAATGACTCTGAATATGATTTGATGCTGTTCCCCTTAACCTCACTAGGTGTCTGTTGGATACAGCAAGAGATGGCCCCAGGTCCTACACTCCCACACAAAACACCTGTCTACACTTCCAGATGTCTTCCTCACTCCCATTTTCATAGCCATTGCTCAGCCATTCAGTGGCATGGAAAAATGTTACCTGGTGGGTCCCATGGACAAATGGGACAGACTCAATTATTTGAATTAAATGGAGAATCTTAAAGCCTACCAGCTGGCCAACAGGTCACATTGGAGGCACTACTGACCTGTAGCCCGAAAATAGTGAGGGTATTACTTGATGGGCTCTAACAATTATAAGCATCATTTTCTTTTCAGGAGTACCATGTTTGCTGCTAGGACTATGCTTCTAGTGTGGAAACCAGGCATTAACTTGTCTATGTCCCGCACCATGCCAACTTGCACCCTGTGAGTGGTCATAAAAGATCTTCAAATGCTAAGAAAACACAAGTCGATCATGAATCTTCAAGAAGCTTCGGATATTTTTCTGAAATAAGGTTACCCTCAGGTACACAAGGGAGTTCCCCTGAGCAATAACTGACTCATTTATGTGTATCCTGTGGGTGATTATCTCTGTGAGGGAGTTATTAAGTTAGAAAAGGCAGCAAGAAATATGTCCCTGACATTAGCTGAGATGCATCAATGATACATCTGGCTCTAGAAGGCATTCAAGCCAGCTTCCCTCAGTGGTCAGAGCTATTTTGGAAGAGAGACTTGCCCTAGACCTTCACTTAAGGAGGGGAAGGGTCCATGCTAGCACTAATACATCTTGTACCTGGATTAATGCCTTGGACCAAGTGGAAAAGTTAATACAGAGACTTAATGAGAGGACCACCTGACTTCCTAAGATAGGCTGATGGTTTGTCGTATAAATTCAGGATCCCTGTGGACATGACTGAGAACAATACTGCAGATTAGCCTTATTCTGCTGCTTAGAGTCCTGTTAATAGTAGCTATAACTACTTTAATAGATTTAGTGACACACTGTGTTAGTCAGTTTTATCAGAGTGGCCAAGAGTAACATACTCTATGAAAGTCATGTAAAGGGCCAAAATAATAGAAAATGTTGGAAGACACTCCCCCATGGGCTGTTTCTACATGTCTTTGCCAAGGCCCTGACCACTCTTTAAGGTTGTATTTGTGACAAGCAACCTTGAGGGGTGAGATAATGTCTGCTTCCGAGACAAGGAGAAGTCTTACTTACCAGCTGCTATGAAATATAAGGTTCTCCAAGCTCAGTGTTCCTCTTCTGCAACATAACCCACTGTGTATACGAGCATTTATCTAGGTCCCTCTACATTGGACCCTGCAAATTGGAGCTTGGAACTGATATAAACATCCTGACACTCTGGACACTGTTTTTCTTATGTGTAATAAAGTCGTCTTCATGCAGGGATTTTATATCTCTGTCAGCATCCATGAAACAGTGGCAAGCTAATTGGTTAACTTGCATGTAGGGTAAAATCTCAGACCCATCACATGTCTCAACATAAGGCTGTCATCATTTGTAGATGTCATGATGTAGGTCAAATGATGTGTACAGAAAAAGTCCAAGGGAATCTGCAAACAAGTTATTATAATAAATAAGAACTTTAGCAAGGTTGTGGGATACAGGGTCAATAAATAAAAATCAATTTTATTTCTACATACTAGAAAGAAAGAGAAGAAAATAAGATTTGAGAAATACCACAGGAAATAGTATAAAAAATAAAAACCAAGGAACATATCTAACAAAAGAATCACAAGATCTTTACATTGAAACTGTAAAACTTTGCTGAGAGAAATTAAAGATCATACTTTTTAAATGGAGTAACAATATGTTCACAGATTGAGATGTCCATTCTTTCCAAGTTGATCTCTAAATTCAATTCAATCTCAAGCACAATTCTAACAGGTTATTTGTGAAAATTTACAAGATGATTCTAAAATTTATATGGAAATACAGAAGATCTAAACAGGCAACACAATACTGAAGAAATAAGATGGAAAACTTTAACTACTACATGTCAAGAGTTACAAATTTAGTGGGATTAAGAGAGTGTGGTAATGTACAAATACAGATAGAAACATAAGAATATAGTTGAGATCACAGCAACAAGCCCAATGAGTGCATATGGTTACCTCAATTATGACAGACATGTCACTGCAACTCAAAGGAGGAACAAATGGTAGGTCAAATGGATATATACTTGGAAGAAAAAAGTAAATGACGCTGGGTGAAGTGGATATACATTTGGAAGAAAAAAAAGAATCTGGCCCTCTCCTTCACAATATATACAAAAATAAATTAAAGATAGATCTTAAATTCAGTTGTGAACTGTAACACAATAAACCCTCTACCAGAAAACATCAGAGGATATTTTCATGACTTTAGGGTAAAGATCTCTTGTACAGGACAAAAAAAAAAGATAAATTCAACTCCCTATTGTTATAACCAAAAGATATGAGTATTTATGTCCACAAAAAGACATACTCAAGAATGGTCACAGCAGTATTATGGTGATAATAAAAAGCTGGAAACAACTCAAATATCCATTAACAATGTAATGGATAAATAAATTGTGATAGAGTCATATAATGGAACACTACACTGTAATGAAAAAAATAAATCCCTAATATACCTAAAGCATGGATGAAATGCAAATATATAATGTTGAACAAAAGAGAGGTATATTGTTAGAAGTTATAATGTTAACACTTGGAATAAATTCTTTAAAAGTGAGAAGAAAAATAATCACCTATCAGGACTAACTTGGGAAATAAAAATTTTATTTTGTATTTTAGACTGTTCTATTAAATTTGCATTTTGTTTGTAAAACCACTGATAAAATGGCTTTTTTGTATTACATAAATATTTCTTAATTTTGTAAAATAGTCTTTTTTATATGTTCTAAATATTTTATAATATACATATATAATAGTTTTGCCATTTTTCATATTATTCTATATGTTCTTAAAATTTCTTTCTTTTTTTAAAATCAATATTTTTTATTATGATGTTGTGGGGTACAGTTAAGGTTTAGGTATACAAATATGCTTCATTTAGGTACCCTTGTTGGTAGCAGGTGTCTCCCCATCCCCAGATGTTTATTACCATTAGTCCCACCCTCCTTCCCCTTCCCCCATAGTTTCCCCCACCACTGTCAGTCATTTTCTTATGGTAGTGCATTGGATGATCAAGGTCCACTATATGAGTGAGAACGTGTGATACTCAGATCTTTGTTTCTGTGAGAAGTCACTTGGTATTATAAACTCTAGTTCCATCTAGGGTGCTGCGAAATTCATGATTTTGTTCTTTTTTATGGCTGCATAGTATTCCGTCGTGTATATGTACCACATTTTTTAAATCCAGTCCTCTTTTAATGGGTAACATGGTTGGTTCCAGGTTCTTGCTATTGTGAACAATGCTGCAATAAACATTCGTGTGCAGGTATCTTTTTTATAGAATTATTTGAGTTCTTCAGGGTATATTCCCAGCAGGGAGATTGCAGGGTCATATGGGGAGGTTGATATTTAGAGCTTTCCACAGAGGTTGGACTAGTTTTACTCCCACCAACAGTGTAGGAGTGTTCCCTTTTCACCACACCCTCTCCAACAACTATTATTTTCTGAGTTATTGATAATTGCCATTCTGACTGGAGTTAGGTGGTATCTCAGTGTGGTTTTGATTTACATCTCCCTGATGATTAGTGAGGTTGAACATTTCTTCATGTGTCTGTTGGCTGCTCGGATAGCTTCCTTTGTGAAGTGTCTGTTCATATCTTTTGCCCATTTTATAATGGGGTTGCTTGTTTTTTTCTTTTCAGCACATTTGAGTTCCTTGTAAATCCAAGATGTTAAGCCTTTGTCAGACCTGAAGTTGGCAAATACTTTATCCCAGTCTGTAGGCTTTCTTCTTGCTCTCTTGATGGTTTCTTTGGCTTTGCAGAAGCTTGTCAGTTTAATGAGTCCCACAAGTCTATTTTATCCCTTATGGCCTGTGGGTTTCAGGTTTTGTTCAGGAATTGGATGCCAGTTCCAATTTCCATGAGGATATGTCCTTCATTTTCTAAGGTTCTTATGGTTTGAGGTTTAACATTTAGGTCTCTGATCCATTTGGAGTTAAGTTTTGTATATGGGGATAGGTAGGGATCCTGTTTCAATCTTCTGCATGTGGTCAGCCAGTTTTCCCAGCACCATTTACTGAATAGGTTCTCCTCTCCCCAGTGGTAGGTGGTGGAGGCTTTGTCGAAGATGAGTTGATTGAGAAATTGAAGTTTTGCCTCTGAATCTCAATTCTATTCCATTGATCTATATGCCTATTCCTATACCAATACCAAACTGTTTTGATGAATGTAGCTTTATAGTAAAGTTTGAAGTCTGGTAATGTGATACCACCTGCTTTGTTTTTTTTGCTGAGGATTGTTCTGACTATTCTTGGTCATTTGTGTTTCCATATGAATTCCTGCATTGTTTTTTCTAGGTCTGAGAAGAATGTTGCTGGTAATTTGATAGGTATTGCATTGAATCTGTAGATTGCCTTAGGTAAGATGGACATATTCACAATGTTGGTTCTTCCAATCCATGATCATGGGAAATTTTTCCACTTGTTCATGTCATCTTTGATTTCTTTGAGCAGTGTTTTTTAGTTTTCATTGTAAAGCTCTTTCACATCTCTGGTTAGGAAGATGTCAAGGTATTTCATTTTTTGTGTGGTTATTGTGAATGGAATTGTGGTTTTTATTAGGGTTTCTGTTTGTTTTTTATTGATGTAGAGAAATGCGATTGTCTTTTGCACATTTATTTATATCCTGACACTTTGCCGAAGGCCTTTATCAGTGTAAGGAGGTTTTTGACAGATTCTCTTGGGTTTTCAAGGTACATGATCATGTCATCTGCAAAGAGAGATAATTTGACTTCCTCTTTCCCTATTTGGATACCCCTGATTGCCTTCTCTTCTCTGATTGCTCTTGCCAGGACTTCCAATACTATATTGAACAGAAGGGGGGAGAGTGGGCATCCTTGTCTTATTCCAGTTTTCAGGGGAAATGGTTCCAATTTTTTTTCCACTTAGGAGTATTCTAGCTGTGGGTTTCTTGTAGATGGCTTTTCCTACTTTGAGGTATGTTCCCCGTATGCCTAGATGTTCGAGGTTTTTATCAAGAAGGGGTGCTGGATTTTATCAAAAGCTTTTTCTGCATCTAATGATATAATCATGTGGTTTTTGTTTTGACATCTGTTGATATATTTAATTACATTTATTGTTTTACGAATGTTGAAACAGCCTTGCATCCCAGGGATGAAGCCTACTTGGTCATGATGGATGATTTTTGAGATATGTTGTTGAATCCGGTTTGCTAGGATCTTGTTGAGAATTTTAGCATCTATGTTCATCAAAGATATTGGCCTGTAGTTCTCTTTCTTTGTTGGATCTTTACCTGGCTTGGGTATCAATGTGATGTTAGCTTCATAAAATGATTTGGGGAGGGTTCCATCTTTCTCAATCGCCTGAAATACCTTCAGTAGGATTAGAATCAGCTCCTCTTTAAATGTTTTGTAGAATTCTGCTGGAAAGCCATCTGGACCAGGGCTTTTTTTTGTAGGTAGTTTTCTTATTACATAGTCAATTTCCTTGATTGTTATTGGTCTATTTAGGGTCTCAATTTCTTCTTGTTTTAACCTAGGCAGGTTGTGTGATGACAGAAAGTCCTCCATTTCCTTGAGGTTTTCAAGTTTGTTTCCATACAAGTGTACATAGTAGTCTCCAATGATCTTTTGCAATTCTTCAGGGTCAGATGTGACTTCATCTTTTGTGTTTCTGATTGTGCTTATTTGGGTTTTTTTCTTTCTTTTTCTTGGTCAGTCTAACTAGGGGACCATCGATCTTGTTTATCCTTTTGAAGAACGAGGTTTTGTTTCATTGATTTTTTTTGTATTATCGTTTTGTATTCTATGTCCTGGATTTTGGCTTTTATTTTGGTGATCTGGATTCTTCTGCTGAAATTAAGGTTTTTGTGGTCTTGCTTTTCCAGCTTCCTTAGGTGGTTTGTTAGGCTGTTAATTTGTGTTCCTTCCATTTTCTTCATGTGTATTTGTAAGGATATAAATTCCCCTCTTACTACAGCTTTTAAGGCGTCCCAGAGATTTTGGTAAGATGTTTCTTCATTTTCATTTGTTTCCAGGTATCTTTTAATCTCTGTTTTGATTTCACCATTGATCCAGGAGTTGTTTAGCATCATGCTGTTTAGTGTCCATGTCTTTGTGGGTTTGGGGGGGACCTTAGTGGTGTTAATGTTTATTTTTATTCCACTGTGGTCCAAGAAGGTGCATGGTAAAATTTCAGTCCTTTTAAATTTGCTTAGAATATGTTCCATGTGGTGATGAGTAGAATGTGTATTCTGTGGTCTTTGGATGGAGTGTTCTATAGGTATCAATTAAGTCCATTTGGTCCAGAGTCTCACTGAGGTGCCGGATCTCCTTGCTGATTTTTTGTCCTGATGATCTGTCTAAGGTTGTGAGTGGTGTATTGAAGTCCCCAGTTATGATGGTGTTAGAGTCAATGTCTTTCTTTAGTTTTCCTAAAAGTTGCTTTATGAATGTTGGCGCACCTATGTTGGGTGCATATATGTTTAGGATAGATATTTCTTGTTGATGGAGTGAACCTTTTATCATTATGTAGTGGCCCTCTGTATCTTTTTTAATTTTTGATAGCTTAAATGGTATTTTGTCTGAAATTAGGATCGCGACTCCTCCTTTCTTTTGTGTTCCATTCACCTGAAAATTTGTTTCCCATCCTCTTACTTTGAGTCTGTGTATGTCCTTTCTTGTGAGATGGGTCTCTTAAAGGCAGTATATTGTTGCCTGGTGGTATTTTATCCATTTTTCCATTCTATGTCTTTTCGGTGGTGCATTTTGTCCATTCACGTTCAGTCTAATTATTGAAATGTGAGAGTTTGTCCCTATCATAGAGTTCTCATAGAGTTGTTTTCCACTTGGTTTATTGTCTTTCTTTTGTCTTTGGGATTGGTTCCTTTGTATTTTATTCTTTTTCCTGTACTCTTGTGAAGAACGTTGTTCTTTTTTTCCCCTTTTCTTCTGTGTTTAGTACTTTCTTAAGTGTTTCATGTAGAGGTGGTCTGGTGGCAGCCTAAGTTCTTAAGGATTGGATAACTGGAAAAGATTTTAATTCTCCCTCACTGATGAAGCTTAATTTGACTGGGTAGGTTATTCTTGTTTGAAATTTTTTATCTTTTAGGACTTTGAAGATAGGGCTCCAAGCTCTCCTAGTCTGCAGGTTTTCTGTGGATAAATCTGCTGCTATCCGAATTGGTTTTCCATGGTAGGTGATCTGACCTTTTTCTCTTGCTGCCTTTAGGATTGTTTCTTTTATGCCTACTTTGTTTAGGTGAATTATTATGTGTCTAGAAGTTGGTCTTCTCATTTGTTGTCTTGCAGGGGTTCTCTGGATCTCTTGTGTTTGAATTTTTGCATCATTGATTAGATAAGGGAAGTTTTCTTGAATGATCTAATGGAAGTTTGTTCCAGTGTGGTCTCTGTCTCTCTTTCTGCCTCAGGAAGGCCAATTACTCTTAGGTCCAGTCTCTTGAAGTAATTGCTCATCTCTTGAAGGTTTTGTTCTGTCTTTTTGAGCTTGATTTCTGTGTTTTTGAGAGTTTGGGTTAGTTCTATATTTGGGTCCTCAAGCTCTGAGATTCTTTCTTCTGCTTGGGTAATTCTGCTTTCCATGCTTATCAGTTTGTTATTTCATTCACAGTATTCTTTATTACTGTTATCTCAGATATCAGCTCCTCTCTAGTTTCTTCTTGAGTCTCCTTAATTCTTTTTAATATCTCCATTAATATCTTGATATATAGGTTTGTAGTTTGAGACCAGTCATTCTGGGTGCTCTTCATTGTTTGCATTCCGAAGTCAGTTTTCTCAGTGTCTGTCCTCCCAGGAGTCTGGGAGAGACCCATATTCTTCTTTTGGCTTTTTTTCATTTGTGTAGATTTTTCTCTCGTCGTTCAGAGAGTCTCATGAATCTACCTATGCCATCGCCATCTTGTGGAATCTCCCTCTTAAAATATCTTTCCAGATGGGTAAAGTTATGCTTGCTTTCTCTACTTTTCTGTATTGTATGACTTTATTAGTGCACAACTCTCAAAAATCAGGAAAAAAAAAACTTTCTTTAAAAAAAAGAGTGAGAAAAACCACTTAGAGAAATGTTACCTACTTTTTACGTTTAAAAAAACTAGACCAATTTTAAAGAAAATTGTCCAAAATTATCAGAAGAATGGTTATAGTAAGTGGTATGTTTTACAGTGCAAAGATATTGCCTAATTTAGATTCAATGGTAAATTAGTTCATATCACTAGAACCTAAGAAGGAATCACTTTATTTAGAGTACTTGGATTAAAGAATAACATAACTCAACTTAATCCAGCAACTACTACCTTTATTAAAAAGTGGAAAAAATTTTATTCTTTTAAAAAACGAATTCTATGATGAACAAATTATTCAATTACATGAATTTTTAGAAAATTAAATTGAAAAGTGATATGTAATTCTTAGGGGAGATGGAAAAGAAAATGGTTTCCAAATTTGGTAACATTATCACTCGTACTATGTACACATAGCATTTTAATTGCTGTGTTCATATAAAACTCATTTTTAAGTGATTACTTTCATTTTCCTTCAAAAAGTCTTCAATGTATTTATAAGAAAAGAAACAATGAATTAATTAGATACATTGTGCTACTCACCAGCTTGCTTCCTAACATACTATTACAGTGCAGAGGTTATTTTGATTTGGTTTGATTTTTTTGTCACACATACACATATGTAAAGATAATTTGGAAAATACAAGACTCTTTTGTTTCTTCATTGTAATCTACGACTACTTCACAGAATCACCTGAAATGTATAGTCCTGGGCCACGCCTCAGAACTCTTTGATACATATTTGAGAAATGCTACTGTGGAATCTTTTTTTCATGAAAATCCTAATCAGGTACAAAATTCAGGAGCCATCAGGCAGGGAAAACTTAAGAGGAGTTTAAGACTGTTTAGCCTGGGGACAACCGGATAAAAGTGTATTCCACTTAATTTCACTCACATTCAGTTTTTTACAAGAACATTTTGCCAAGCAAACCAAGCATATCTGCAGGTCCCAGGTTGACTTATCACTACTAGAGGGCCAGCTAGCTGTAGATTGTGAGTCAGTGTATTTCTCTGAAATTGTTGGCACACCATCTACTATTGTGACCAAGAGATTTTCTTATTCACACATTGCCATTAATTGATATTAATGAAATACCTTTTAATGAGAAATCAAAATGCAGAAAGAAAAAAAACCAAGAAGAGAAATAATAGAAATGGAAAGACTACAAAGGCAAATGACAATTTGTTTTTTTTTTTAAAAGAGAAGCATCGTTACTGAAACCAAATTAGAGCTGTGATCTGAAGATTATCTTGTCACTGCTAAAAGCATGCAGTATATTTTGTTTTTATATAGAAATCCAGAGAAGACTGTTATAAAAACTGAAAATGGTAAGCAGTTAGAAGGGCCCAGATGTTTGTTTAGGCTTCCCTGTCTCCCAGGAGTCCAGCTCATATTTCAACTGGAGAGCACGCAGCATCCTTTGGCCACTGTTTACCTCACACTGAGACAAGCTTGGATTGGGATTTGGCCATACAAACATTTTGTTAACTTATAATTTATTTGTAGACATTAATTGAACCAGGATGATTGAAACTTTTTTAATTAACAAAGTTTAGAAGGAGTAACTCAGCATTTTTGCAGTTTTCTATATTGGAATTTACAAGTCTGATCTGTTACATAAATTTCAACCCACCATTTAGTTTATGGATGGACTTAGCTAAATATAAGTGAGAATTATTCAGAAACAGACAATCAAGTTCTCTCATGTGGTAACTTTAAACTATAAACCCAAACCTGAATTATAAATACTCTTTAAATCCAAATGGGGCACTAAAATACATATAGTATTTCATGGCAAAGTTTTGAATTGAAACAAAAAATGCTTTTAGGATTCTATTTATTTTGAAAAATAATTAGTTCTCATAATGACTCTTCCACTATTTATGCACTTCAATTAATTATGTGTATTTAATTGCAGTACTAACAATCATATGTTATATAACCCTATATTACAACACAGTATATATAGTTAATATTTCTTCTTGTGCTCTGGAGCAATAACATCAAAGTTACAGACTTGAAAACAAAATCAAATCAAATTAAAGGGGATTTTTTTTTTGAGTCAGAGTCTTTCTCTGTCACCCAAGCTGGAGGGCAGTAGCATGATCACAGCTCACTGCAGCCTCTGCACCCTGGGCTCAGGCAATCCTTCCACTTCAGTCTCCCAAATAGCTGGAATTACAGGCATGTGCTGGCACACCCAGCTAATTTTTTTATTCTTTTGTAGAGACAAGGTCTCACTATGTTGCCTAGACTGGTCTCAAACTCCTGGGCTCAAGCAATCCTCCCACTTCAGCCTCCCAAAGTGCCAGGATTACAGGTGTGAGCCACCGCACCAGGGCTAAAGGGATTTTGAGCTCAAATTCCTGGCTTCTTGTAAGATCGCAAGGACACTAAGTCAACTGTCCACTATCATTGAAGTCTTGAGGAGAACCTAAATACCTCTGAGCCAGAAGTCACAGGTTCAGAATATCACTGCTTGCAAAGTTAGGATTCAAAAGTTGTGAAAGAGACTTATCTAGTGATAAGCTAGGGTTGAAGACAACAGGTCTTATTGTGCCTTGAGTGAAGGGCACCAATTGTCATCTGTAGATTCTCTCTTCTAACATTGGCCGATAAACCTCAGTTCTCTACCTATTGAGGGATTTTATACCTACAGATATGAATCAGTCAAAAAGACCACTAACCATTTTAGAGGATGTTATAACTTGAAGGAGGCATGCTACCAGGCAACCAAAGCAGCTGGCACCTAAGAAACAGACTTAATTGAAGAAACAAAAGAGAAGTTTAATAATAATGGGAGTGTTGAAGGACATGCAATTAAAGCATAAAATAAGTTTTCTGAAAGGACAGAATTTGATTGTGCATTTTAAAATTTAATAGGTGAGTTTAAAAACAAAATGATCACTGCTGAACACTCTATCAGAACTTTAGTAGACTGAATGGAGAACATATTTCATCACACAAAGCACATTCATGAGCCATGGAGAAAAGATATTACAAATTTTAGAAGTCCCAGGAAGAAAAGGATAAAGATGTGGGGTTTTGGACTGACAGAGATCACTGAGTTATAGGCCAGAACAATGAAAAAGACACATAGTCATATCCTGGTGAAATTTCTATATCCAAGGGACAAAGTCTTACAAGCTTTCAGTTAGAAAGAATGAGTTATTTTATAAGAAAAAGAGAGTCAAACAAGCATCAATCTTCTCACTTACAACACTGGAAGATAGAAAATAGTCAGCCACATTTGGAGGGCAGCTAGAGAGTCAAGAATTCACTACATCGCCAAACGGTGACAGAAGAAAAGGCGTTTTCAACTCACAAAGAGCTCAGAAAAATCCATGACCATGTTCTCTTTCTGAGGAAGCCACCCAAGGAAGAACTGCAAACAAATTGAAACCAAAGAATATTGCAGGACAGGAAGAAATAAAAAGAACAGAAAATAGGATTGGGCATTGAATCTTGTACTATCTCTCTCTAAATATAAATGTGAGTGGATGATGATGTCTGAGAACTGCAATGTAACTATTAAGTGGGGGCGCTTCTCACAGATATTTCCACTACAATTATGTCCCCTCTTTCCTGCACCATCACTTGTCGCCTTATGAGGGAAGCATTACGAGCATGCTTGAGAATGTCCCTTCCTTTTTTTTTTTTTTTTTTTTTGAGTTGGAGTCTCACTCTGTCACCCAGACTGGAGTGCAGTGGCCACTCCCAGCCACTGCAGCCACGACCTGCTGGGCTCCGGCGATCCTTCCGCCTCAGCCTTCCGAGTAGCCGGAATTACAGGCATGCGCTACCACATCCAACTGATTTTTTTTTTATTTATTGTAGAGATGAGGTCTCGCTGTCCAGGCGGGTCTCAAACCCGCGGGCTCAGGCAATTCACTCACCTAGCCTCCCAAAGGCGCGGGATTACAGGCTGAGCCACTGAGCCCGGCGAGAATGTCCTTTCTAAATCCCTTCTTACACTCCATTTTCCTCTTGCAGATATCCCCCTGTTTCTGCGGTCCCCATTCCACAGGAAACTTCTCTTTAGCACCTGTCTCCTATTCCTCACCTCCCACTCTCTCATTCCACTGCTGAACATTATCTCGTGAAAGTCATTAATAATCTTATTACCAAAGCCAGTGGTTATTTCTTTTTACCCATTCTTACTTCATCTGTCTGCCTTCTAACATTGACCAATAAACCTCAGTTCTGTACCTACTGAGGTATTTTATACCTGAGGATGTGAGTCAACAGAAAGACCAACAACCATTTAGGAGGATACTATAGCTTGAAGGAGGCATGCTACCAAATAACCAAAGCAGTTGGCACCAAAGAAACAGACTTAACTCAAGGGATAAAAGAGATCGTAGCATTTGACATGGCTATGGAGGTGGATATTAAAACACTTATTAAAACACTTGCATTTCATGACACCACACTCTTTATCTCAGGGGCTCCTCCTCCTTTGTTAGCATGGACCAGGACCAGCGTACTGGCCTTGATCTTGGTTTCTCCACATCTACTCTCTATGTAAGCTTGTCCAATCTCATGGCTTTTAATGCCATCTTTATGCCAATAATTTCCAAATTTTCTGCATTAACTCCTAACATTTCCACTAAATGCCAGATTCATATTCCCACTGACTTATCTAACATTTCTTCCTGGATATCCCAAGAACACCCGATTCCTCTCTCTACAAAAAAATTATGAAAACAAAACAACTAAAACATACTTCTTTCCTAATCTTCTCCATCCATGGCACCCTGTCTACCTGGTTTATGATGCCCTCAAATTAGGAAGTCAGTTTTTATTTCTCTTTATCCCTGACTTCTCATATCCAACCCACCAAAAATCCTATCGTCTCTACCACCATCACCATCCAGGATTTATTAAGTTCCTGTGCCTCCATTACTACCACCTTAGTTCAAGTAACCACCATTTCTTCAGGTTGTTTGCAATGGTCTCATCTTTCTGCTTCCACTCTTCCCCCCCAGAATCCATTTTCCACATGTCACCCAAAGGGATCTTTTTGAAACGTAAATCAGATTGTATCACTAGTTTCCTTTATAAATCTCTGATGAACAATCCAATTTTTTTTTTATCCTTAGGGGACTGATGGAACACACTACGCACATGATGGAGTACTCTTTAATTGTAAAAGGAACGAAGAATGTCTCTGTATACTACTATAGAGTGATCACCCAGATTATTGTTTGGTGAGTAAAGCAAGATGGAGGATAATGAAGATAGTATGGTACTATTTATGTAAAAAATGTCAATTGCTTATTTCTTCCATTTTAAACATTTTTAGTCTATAGTTCATGGCATTAATAATATTCATAATATTGTAAAATCATCACTGCCATCTTTTCCCAAAATTTGTTCATCATCTCAAACAGAAACCATACTTATTAAGCAATAACTTATGTCCCCTTACTCCAGCCCCTGGTAGCCTCTAATCTACTTTTTGTCTCTATGAATTGTCCTATTTTATATATTTCATAGAAGGAGAAGCATAAAATATTTGTCCTTTTGTATCTGGCTTATTTCACTTAACACAGTGTTTTCAAGGCTCTTTTATGTTGTGGCATGTATTCACACTCATTCTCTTTTATGGTTGAATAATATTCCATTATATGCCTATATCCCACTTTATCTTTTGGGTTGTTTGAGTTGTTTTCACCTTTTAACTATTGTAAATAATGCTTCTATGAACATGTATACAAGCATCTCTTTGAATCCCTGCTTTCAATTCTCTTGGGTGTATACAGGGTCAAATGGGTAAATCTATGTTTAACTTTTTGAAAAATTGCCAAACTGTTTTCCACAGTTTGTAGCTGTACCATTTTACATTCCCAGTAGCAATACAAAAGGGTACCAATTTTTCCACATCCTTACAAACACTTATTACTGTGTTTAAATGGAAGCAAAATCAAATATCAAAAAACTATCTATGGCAAAAGAGAGAACAGGGTAGAAGTGAGCATACTGCTGAATCTACCTTCTTTTCTAGTTTTGACTTTATAACCATGTGAATACATTACATAACTTTTAAGCAAAAAGTAAAACAAACAACCCTTAAAAACAGAAAGCAAACTTAAAAAAATTATTTGACTGTATATTGAATTGATAGCATATCTATAAAGAAGAATTAATTCAGGTGCAAGTCTTGAGAAATATCTCCAAAATACAAAATGAATTGTGGAAATTCTTAAATTGTTTTAGTAATCATATTGTTAGCAGTAATGTTAGATATTTTTATTTGAAATTGCTGTGTGGATGAATTGTGTGTTAAGGCAAATGATTAATTTTGCTGATGTTATTGGGAATGGAATTCATTTGTCATGAGAAAAAGGAAATATACATCAAAGAGTTTAAGTAAGAATCTACAGTCTTGAATTGAAGGATCAACATAAATAAATGATGTGTGGAAGTTTATTTATTTTTTTAAATAAAAAGTATTTCTTAGTTCTGGGTCTTAAAAAGGTCTTGGAAAAACATGCAACCTGGTCATAATGAGTTAACACTGGTGTCCTAGTCTTGACTATTCCCACTAAAAGGAACCAAGGGAACTTGGAGAAATGGCTGATTTCTGGCCTGGGGCAGGAAATTAAAGATGAGTCTGGAATGTCTTATCACTCAGAAAGAAAATTATCAAGGACACTAAGACCATGGCAAAAGGACTCAGGAGCCAACTGGAAGAGGCTTTCAATGGCCAAAAATGGGAATTCTTGTATCAGTAAAAAAAATTGCAACCAATTTTAAAGCATCAATAACTTATTCAAATTCATGAGTTCATAATGAAACTTAAAAGACATCATTGATCACTTGTGGAAGATGCTAGGGAACCAACTCATTATTCCAAAAACTAGCAAATAAAGAGAAATGACTCAGCATTTATAATGCCTTGCCCACACAAATTTCCGTTGGTGTTTTAGTTTGCTAGGACTGCCATAACAAAGTATCACAGAATGGGAAGCTTAAACAACCAAAATCTATTTCTAACAAATCTGTAGGCTGGAAGTCCAAAATTAAAGTGTCTTCTGAGGTCTCTTTCCTTGACTTGAAGATGACCATCTTTTTACTGTGTCCTCATATGATCTTTCCTTGTTGTGCATGAATCTTTGGTATATCCCTTTGTCCAAATTTCCTCTTATGTGGACACCAGTAAGATTGGATGAGGTCCCACCTTAATGGCCTCATTTAACTTATCACCTCTTTAAAAGCTTTATCTCCAAATATAGTAACATTCTGAAGTACTGTGAGTTAGGGCTTCAGTATATGACTATTGGAGATGGGATCCAATTCAGCCAATAACATTCAAAGTAACCAAATCATTGTTGAGGGAAAGTATTTCTTTGTAAAAAAAATATTCCAGTTAATAAACAAAGAAGTAACAATAGAATTAACTATCACCTGTTTGCAATCCCTAATGAATTAATGCACTTAAGCAATGTCTGATAGCATCACAAACAGAGAGAAGACCAGATATTTCTAACAGCATCAAAAACAGTAAAATACTTAAGAATAAACTTAGCCAAGCAGGCTAAAGATTTGTACACTGAAAACTACAAAACATTGCAGAAAGACATTAAAGATACAAATAAATGGAAAGACACATTGTGTTTATAGATTGGAAGACTTACTGTTGTTAAAATATCTACTCACAACAATCTACAGATTCAATGCAATCCTTATCACAATCCCAATGGCGTTTTTGCAGAAATAGAAAAAAATTTTTAAACTTATATTGAATCACAAATTGCCTGGAAGAACCAAAACAATCTTGAGAAAGAAAAACAAAGCCAAAGGTCTCATACTTCTTATTTCAAAACATTTCAAAGCCACAGAATGCTACTAGTACAAAGACAGACATGTATCTCAAGAGACAGAATAGAAAACCAGAAATACACACTCGTGTGTATGGTCAGATGATCTTCAACAAAGATGCCAAGACTGTGCAATGGGGAAGGAATAGTCTCTTCAACAAATAGTCACAGTAAAAGTCAATATTCATGTGCAAAAAAATGAATTTGGATACTTACCTTACACCATATACAAAAATTAACTCAAAATAGATGAAAGTCCTCAATGTACAACCTGAAACTATAAAACTCCTAGAAGAAAACAGGGAAAGACTGCATGACATTGGGTTTGGCAATGATTTCTTGGATATGACATCAAAAGCAAAATAGACAAATGGGATTTTATCCAGCTTAAAAACTTCTGCACAACAAAGAAACAACCAACAGAGTGACAGGCCACCCTACAAAATGGCAAAAAAAAAAAAAAAAATTGCAAACCTTTTATCTGATAAGAGGTTACTGTTCAGAAAATATAAAGAACCCTGCAATTCAAAATAAATAAATAAATAATAACCCAATTCAAAAATGGGCAAAAGAATTTATATTTCTCTGAAGAAGATAGATAAATGGCTAATAATACAAAAAGATGTCCATATCACTAACTGCTGTGGTTCGTATGTATTCCATCAAAAATTTGTGTTACCAGTGATAGTATTAAGCAGAATGGCTTTAAGAGGTGATGAGGCTGTGAGGGCTCCTCCCTTGTGAATGGAATTAGGTGACCTTACAAGAGGTGCGACAGGCAGAATGCATCTCTTTTTGCTCTTCTGGGTTCTGCCATGTGAGGATACAAGGTCCCTCTCCTCCAGAGGACATAACTTTCAAGATGCCACTTGGAGACCAGACCCTCACCAGACAGTGAACCTGCTAGCACCTTGACCTCAGACTTCCCAGGCTTCAGAGCTGTAGAAAATACATTTCTGTCCTTTAAAACATACCTAGTCTGTGGTATTTTATTATAGCAGCACAAAATGGGTTAAGACACTAGTCATTAGGGAAATGCAACTAAAAACCACAAAATATCACCTTGTACCCATTATTTTTAAAAAAACAGAAAATAACAAGCGTAGGTGAGGATGTGGAGAATTTGGAGCTCATGCACTGTTGGGAATATAAAATGGTTTCAGTTGCTATGAAAAACAGTATAAAGGTCTCCCAAAAATTAAAAATAGAATACCATATGATTTAGCAATTCCACTTTTGGGTACATATCCAAAAGAATTGAAAACAGTATATATATCAAAGAGATATTTGCAACCCCATGTTCATTGTAGCATTATTCACAATGGCTAAGAGGTAGAAGCAATCTAAATGTCCATTAACAGATAAATAGAAAGGAAACTGAGATATATACATACAGTGGAATGTTATTCAGCCTTAAATAAGAAGGAGATCCTGTCATATGCCACAATATGGATGATCCTTGAGAACAATGTGCTAAGTGAAATAAGGCAGTAATAAAAAGATAAACACAGTTTTAACTTATTGATAAAAAATATTTATTTGAAATAAAAAAAGATAAACACTACATGATGCTACTTATATGCAGTATCGAAAGCAGTTAAACTCTTAGATACAGAAATTGGAATGGTGGTTGCCAGGGGTTGTGGAGATCAGGGAAAGAGAAGTTGGTGTTCAATGGACATAGAGTTTCAGTTTTGCAAGATGAATAATTTCAAGAGAACTGTTCCACCAAAGTCCTATAAATCTGCTGCACTAGAGATCTATGTGCATATAGCTAACACTACTGTACTATACACTTAAAAATGGTCATGATGCACCATTATGGAAATTGGAATAGGCAACCATTCTTAATCAAAACTCCAAATGCCCATACCGTAAGAGATAAGACAGACAAGTGGGACCTCATCAAACTGAAAAGTTTCTGCAAATTGAAAGAAACCATCAAAAGAACAAGGAGACAGCTCACAGAATGGGAAAAAAAATATATGCCAACTGTATAGCTGACAAAGGCCTAACATCTAGGACCTACAAGGAACTCAAATGTGCTGAAAGGAAAAAAACAAACAGCCCTACTAAAAAGTGGGCGAAAATATATGAATAGACACTTCTCAAAAGAGGACATACAAGCAGCCAGCACATACATGAAAAAATGTTCAGCCTCACTATCATCAAAGAAATGCAAATTAAAACCACACTGAGATACCACCTAACCCCTGTCAGGATGGCCATCATAAATAACTCGAAAAACAACAGATGCTGGCAAGGATGCAAGGAAAGTAAATGCTTCTACACTGTTGGTAGGAGTGTAAACTAATACAACCTCTGTGGTGATTCCTAAAAGATCTAAAAGACAACTTTCATACGACCCAGCAATCCCCCTTCTGGAAATATAACCAAAGGAACTCAAATCATTCTATTAAAAAGATACCTGCACACATGTGTTTATTGCAGCATTCACAACAGCAAAACATGGAACTAACCGTGCTGCCCCATCAAAAGTGGGCTGGATTTAATAAGTGTGGTACATATACACAATGGAATATTACGCAGTCATAAAAAGGACAAAATTATGGACTTCACGGCAACTTGGATGGATTTAGAGTCTATCATACTTGGTGATCTATCACAGAAACAAAGAACTGAGTACCACATGTTCTCCCTCATAAGTAGACCCTGAACTTTTAACATGATACTATAAAAAAGGATTTGGCAGTGGTGGGACACTGCTGGAGAACGGGGTGAGTGAGAACATAACAACAATAAGAGTACCTGATCTCAGACCAGGCAAAGTAGGGAGCAAAGGGAGCCCAAACTTTACCTGTCCGATGACCACTTATCTACCTAATCCTGAATTGTACCCCACATCTTTAAAATAAAATTTTTTAAATGGCCATGATGGCAAATTTTAGGTGATATGTTTTTGACCACAGGTTTAAAAAAAAATCTGACTAGGCACAGTGACGCACACCTGTAATCCCAACATTTTGGGAGGCCTAGGTGGAAAAATTGCTTTAACCTAGGAGTTCCAGGTTACAGTGAGCCAGGATTGCACCCCTGTACTCTAGACTGAGCAACAGAGCAAGACCCTGTCTTAAAACAAAATAAAATAAAATCTACCTTAAGGAACAAACAAGAAGTTATATAATGTATGCTTCCCTTTACATAATCTCTCAAAAGGTAGAACTTTAGTAACAGAGTTCATAAGTGGTTGCCAGAGGCTCTGAGTAGGAGAAGGGATGCACAAGGGAGTGTTTGGTAGATGGAACTCTACTGTCATCTGAGTGTGGTGGTGATTACATTAATCTATACATGTGGTAAAATTCATGTGTAGATTCATGTAACAATTGTGACCTCCCCCTCAAAATTCAATCTTTCTATATGTTGCTTTTTAATGAAATCAATAATTAAGTACAAAAATGCATACTTTTTTCATGTAATTTTATGACTGACATAAAAATCCTAGTGATTCTGTGATATATTGGTATTTAGGTTAATAATTTATGTACCTCCCATAGAGAAATCATAGAGTCATTCTAAGAGAATTCTATATACTAATGACCATTTTAGCTCCTATACCACTTTACAAATTGCTTTTCATGGCCTCCTCCTTTCAACATTATTCTTCCTTTACTCATGTTCTTTTCTTGTAATAACTTGACTTGAAATTGTTCTCATGCTAAGCTAGAATTTTTATACTTTTCCTGATTAATGATTAAAAATTTAACATTTTATCTGTTCACCTCTTCTAGTCTTTTTCCTCATATCATGTTTAACACTCCCAGCCTGAAGTCACTTAAACATGTAATGAAATAGTTTTTAAAATTTATCTTCTAAATTATTTATGAAGATGTTAAACAAAACTGGGTTTGACCTTAAGCTCTGCCAGGTCTGCTAATCTAAACCAAGATCGTTCACCCACATGCTGCTTCATTTTAAACTGTCCATTGTTTATAGTCTTATGTAAGATCCATCTCACGGTATCAATAACCAAAGGCATTTATTTCCATTTCTCTAATGCATATGCTACCAAATGCTTATCCCAGAGTCCAGATGTTTTATTTCTTTTGTCTATTCATTTGATAATTGTATGAAAATTTGATCTCACATCCTCTTAGGGGCCACCTACAAGGATGCGAACAGCAATGTGAGTCCATTAGAATCAGTTTGTTCTTAACAGTTAGATAATAAGTCAGTAAGTAAACAGAAGAAATGAGCAATAAAGACAGATTCTTTATACAGATAAGCAAATCTTCAGCTTGGAGAAACAGCATATTTTTAAAAAGGAAGAAAGGAAAAGCAAGGCAGAGAAGTTTCTTCTTATGAAAGGGTAATACATGGTTCACAGACACAATTAGAGGTAAGCAAAGCCTATGATGAAAAGTCATAAAAAATTCTGTGATAGATGACACAATGTGGTGTTTGAATGTAGAGACAAAGGAACGACATAAAAGTAGAATCAAAGCAGCACTTTAAAGAGAAATATGGAATGTTAGGGCTTTGAGCTAGATTTATGTAATGATGAAAGAAAATAGTTGAAAAGGCATTTGGGCTTATTCAATCCAGACACAAATAAAATGGTGATCTTGATAAAATGGAGGAAGCTCACAACTGAAGAGCTAAAAAAAAGTAGGAAGACGCTGAAACAGGGAAACTTAAAAATAACTCCAATCTACTCGGTATCCAAAAGTCTGAAACACAATATTGTCAAGAAGGAAGGGAGGGAGGGAGGGAGGGAGGAAGAGAGAGAGGGAGGGAAAAGAATGGAAGGGAAGGGAAAAGAAAGGGAATGGAAGGACATAAAAGCATGTTTCTATATGTGAGATATGGGTGACTCAATTTATGGGGAGGCGAATGGTAACCTGCCACTAGTAGAGATAAGAAAAAAATATGTCAAATGACTAGTGAATTACACTGTTCTAATTATGTTTTTCCTTTGTCTGAAATCTTTATAAATCTAACTGGATGACCCTCAAGCCCTTTTGCCAAATGGGTTCATTCTTCTAGCCTCACCACATCTGTACCTAATAACTATGTCTACCCTCATTCATTATGGTAGTAAGGTGCCTCATTACTACATCATTACAACTTGCTGAAGAGTTAACGATACATAGTATCTAATACCTTGCACATAATTAGTGCTTTCCAAATGCTAATTTTCTTACTTTTCAATTCTCCTTCCCAGGACCACACCAGACTGAGAACACACTGTGCTCATAACAGCTTCGTGTCTTTTCATAACCACTCTCTGAAATACCTTCTTGCCCCTTGTTTTTAATTTGGCAAAATGCATTAGTCTTCTTATCCTGCCAGACAGAAATGATGACTACTTCTGAGTTGCCCAGTTTTATGCTGTTTTTAGTGCCAGAATTTTAGTTATTTCATTGTTTTCTCTCTCATTGAATTCAAGTTATCTGAGGGCAGCAACAGTGTCTAATTATTCTCAGCATATCCAGAGTTTAGAAAAGTTGATCGTTGATTCATTTCATCACTAAACACTAATTGAACATCTCTTATGTTCTAAGTCACATGGATGCAAAGTTATGAAGAAATAGTCATTGCTGTTAAAGAACTCTGGTCAATTGTGGGAGAGTGACACATAAACAAATACAGTTAATAATGTCTTCCAGAAAGACGTCAGAAGATTTGTAATTTCTTCTTAATGTTATTCTGGGTTGTTTGCATGTGCAGAATGAAGATTTGGTAAAATAAGTAACTCAATGTGCTGTGTTCACTTTGAAAAAAGAATCACAGGCATGGTGATTGAATTCTATATAAGGCATAATGGGATCAGTAAGGAGGAACTCAAAGGGGAATCAGGTCTCTTGAAAAGTCTTCTCAAAGAGAAACTAAACAATGGGGTTCCATCCATGAGAATCATTAACAGGTGAAACAATAAAGATCAAGGCCCTACCTGGCCCCGTTTCACAGCACTGCACTAAGTAGGCTAAGCCATGCTCACATAATAATTTTCCTACTTTACGGTACTTTGATTTTATCAATCGTATCTTCTAAATCAGGGGTCCCCAACCCTGGTTTCGGTCCTGTTAGGAACCAGGCTGCACAGCAGGTGAGTGTTGGGCAAGTGATGAAAGCTTCATCTGTATTAGCTCCCCATCACTCCCATTACCGCCTGAGCTCTGCTTTCTGTCACATTTTGAAGAACAGGCCAAGGCCAAGGCTGCCGGTGATGATGAGGCCATGTTCATAGATGAAAACTTCTGTACTGCCCTGGAACACGGGCTGCCCCCAACAGCTGGCTGGGGCATGGGCATCGACCATGTCACTATGTTCCTTACAGACTCCAGTAACATCAAGGAAGTACTTCTGTTTCCTGTCATGAAACCTGAAGACAAAAAAGAGAATGTCGCAACCACTGATACACTAGAAAGTACAACAGTTGGCACTTCTGTCTAGAAAATAATAACTGCCAGTTGTATAACTCAGGCTTCATTACATTTCTACAAAAGATCAAGGTCTGCAAGGGAATTTTTGTGTGTTGCTACCCATTTGGCTGCCACAGTTCAGTTGAACCACCAGAAGAGAGATGAGGAATTGAGGATTCCTTTTTATTCCTCACTACCAAATAAACCACTTGTCTCTTGTCTTTAAAAAAAAAAAAAGATCAGCAGTGAAATGAGATTCTCATAGGTGCATGAACCCTATTGTGAATTGTGCAGGTGAGGGATCTAGGTTGCCGGCTCCTTATGAGAGTCTAATGTCTCTGTTGATCTGCACAAAAATGCAGTGTACTTGAATCATCTTAAAATCATCCCCATCCCAGCCACTCCATCTGCAGAAAAACTGTCTTCCGCAAAACTGGTCCCTGATGCCAGAAAGGTTGGGGATTGCTGTTCTAAATTATATACTTAAAAAAAAAAATCCACATCTCACATCAAAAAAAGGAAGGAAAGAAGAAAGGGAGGGATGAAACGAAAGAAGGAAAGAGAAATGTACTCACAAACCACCCAAGTGATATTCTAGTACAATTCCATGAAGCTGTTCAGATTATTTTGTTGTATCTAATATTCTCTTATTCATTAATTTAAAAACAGCCGGGCTTGGTGGCTCAGCCTATAATCCCAGCACTTTGAGAGGCCGAGTCAAGTGGATTGCCTGACTCCGCGGGTTCGAGATCCACCCGGGCAACTTGGTGAGACCTCGTTTCTACAATAAATCAAAAATCAGCCGGGCGTTGTAGCGCGTACCTGTAGCTCCAGCTGCTTGGAAGGCTGAGGCGGAAGGATCACCGGAGCCCAGCAGGGCAAGGCAGTGGTGGCCAGGAACAGCCACTGCACTCCAGTCTGGGCAACAGAGTGAGACGCTAACTCAAAAAAAAAAAATTAAAAACACAGATATTTACTGTGTACCCATGAGGTATACTGTCCTGTGACCAACTATGATTCATTAATTTCAACTATTATCAATGACTAACTTTAAAATAACTTGTACATTTATAGTTCAGACATGAAATTCCTCAATATTCTTTCCTATGATTTCCTCACGGCATTGTATCTTAACTCTATCTGCCAATACTCTTTCTGCCTTGGCCCGTACTGTTTCCCATCTGTGAGCTCCCAGACATTTACCTGTTTATTGATAACCTAGATTTTGAGAATTAAGAGATGAATGAAGCAGAGTCCCTATCCTCAGAGAATCCACATTCTAGTCAACAGAGGCTTTGATAGAAGAATAACTTCAGGTTTGTATGTGATAATACAATAATTTCTTACAGAATGTAGTGTGGGCATCAAAATTATAATCGGATGTGATCATGAAGGATCTAATTTGCATGGGTTAATACTTTTAAGATCATTTTTTTTTAGAAGAACGAATATCCAGACAATGAAATGTTTGTGGACAAGAAAGTAAATTCCATTAATTGCTATAATTTACTATAATGATATCTATTTTATATGAGCTTATAACATAGTTTTCATATGCTTTGATAGTAAAGTAGCATGGTATGCAATTTTATCATTTTCATAATGAGGATTATATTTTAGAATTGTGTGCTTAACTTTGCTTTTTTTACACTCCTATTTATTTTGAAATATTGCCTTATTTTAAAAAAATATAGATCAATGTTAAATTTTAATTTGTAAAGTTGTGAGCACAAATCTTATTTTGTAAGTTAGGTCACTTTGTTCTCAAGCTTTAATAACAGTTTAGGGGTAGAAGTTCATCTTATGTAGGTTATGCTGCTCAAAAAGGCTCATGAAGGTTTTCTTTTTTTTTATTTTAAACTTTTTTATTTTAAGATTGTGTGGTACAATTCAGGTTAGGTATACAAATATTCATTGTGCAGGTACCCTTGTTGATGAGGTGTGCCCCCCCTTCCCCAGGCAGATCTCCACTACTGTCAATACCATCTCCCCACCTATCCCCACAAGCAATTTCCCACTACTGTCAATCCTTTACTTATAACATTTTGTTTGTTTGTTTTTAATTTTTAGTTTAAAATTGTGGGGTGCAATTCAGGGTTAGGTATACAAATATTCATTGTGCAGTTACCCTTGTCGATGAGATGTGTCCCTCCTTCCCCAGGCAAATATTGACTACTTTCTTATAGTATTACGATAGTTGTTCAAGGTCCATTTATGGGTGAGAACATGTGATACTCAGTTCTTTGTTTCTGTGAAAGATCACTCAGTATTATGGACTCTAATTCCATTCAGGTTACTGCAGAGTTCATGATTTTGTTCTTCTTTAAGGCTGCGTAATATTCCATTGTGTATATGTACCACATTTTTTTTATCCAGTCCTCTTTTGATGAGCAGCACGGTTGGGTCCACGTTCTTGCTATTGTGAACAATGCTGTGATAAACATACGTGTGCAGGTATCTGTTTTATAGAGTGATTTGAGTTCTTCCGGGTATATTCCCAGTAAGGGGATTTTGGGGTCATATGGAATGTCAATTTTTAGAACTTTTAGGAATTGCCACACTGCTTTCCACAGAGGCTGTACTAGTTTACATTCCCACCAACAGTGTAGAAGTGTTCCCTTTTCACCACATCCTCTCCAGCATCTATTATTTTTTGAGTTATTGATGATGGCCATTCTGACTGTAGTTAGGTGGTATCTCAAGTGTTGTTTTAATTTGCATCTCTTTGATGACTAGTGAGGCTAAACATTTTTTTCATGTATCTGTTGTCTGCTCATATGTCTTCTTTTGAGAACTGTCTATTCATATCTTTTGCCCAGTTTGTACTGGGGCCGTTTGTTTTTTCTTTTCAGCATGTGTGAGTTCCTTGTAGATCCTAGATGTTAGTCCTTTGTCAGACATGAAGTTGGCAAATATTTTTTCCCAGTCTGTGGGCTGTCTCCCTGCTCTCTTGATGGTTTCTTTTGCTTTGCAGAAGCTTGTCAGTTTGATGAGAACCCACTTGTTTATCTTATCTCTTATGACTTGTGCACTTAGGATTTTGATCAGGAATTGGTTGCCAGTCCAATTTTCTGTATTTTCTAAGGCTATTATAGTTTGAGGTTTTACGTTTAGGTCTCTGATCTATTTGGAGTAAATTTTTGTGTGCGGGGATAGGTGGAGGTCCTGTTTCAATCTTCTGCATGTGGTCAGCCAGTTTTCCCAGCACCATTTACTGAACAGGTTTTCATCTCTCCAGTGGTTGGTGGTGGAGGCTTTGTTGAAGATGAGTTGGTTGAGAAATTAAGGTTTTGCTTCTGGAATCTCAATTCTATTTCATTGGTCTATAAGCCTGTTCTTTTACCAATACCAGGCTGTTTTGATTATTGTAGCTTTATAATAAAGTTTAAAGTCTGGGAGTGTGTGATACCTCCTGCTTTGCTTTTTTGTTGTTGTTGTTTGTTTGTTTGGTGAGGATTGTTTGGGCTATTCATGGTTGTTTATGTTTCCATATGAATTCCTGTATTGTTTCTAGGTCTGAGAAGAATGTTACCGGTAATTTGATGGGTATTGTGTTAAATCTGTAGATTGTCTTAGGTAGAATGGACATCTTAACAATGTTGATTCTTCCAATCCATGAGCATGGAATATTTTTCCACTTGTTTGTGTCATCTTTGATTTCTTTGAGCAGTGTTTTGTAGTTTTCATTGTAAAGGTCTTTCACATCCCTGGTTAGGAAGATGCCAAGGGATTTCATTTTTGTGTGTGGCTATTGTGAATGAAATTGTGCTTTTTATTTGGGTTTCTGTTTGTTTGTTATTGGTGTTTAGAAATGCGATTGTCTTTTGCACATTTATTTTTTACCCTGAGACTTTGCCAAAGTCCTTTATCAGTGCAAGGAGGTTTTTGACAGATCTCTTGGGTTTTCAAGGTATAGAATCATGTCGTCTGCAAAGAGAGATAATTTGACTCATCTTTTCCTATTTGGATACCCCTGATCACCTTCTCTTCTCTGATTGTTCTAACTAGGACTTCCAAAACTATGTGGAACGGGAGGGGTGAGAGTGGGCATCCTTGTCTTGTTCCAGTTTTCAGGGAAAATGGTTCCAATTTCTGTGTGTTTAGCAGTATGCTGGCTGTGGGTTTTGTAGATGGTTCTAACTATTTTGAGGTATATTTCATCTATGCCTAGATGTTTGAGGGTTGTTATCAAGAAGGGGTGCTGGATTTTATCAAAAGCTTTTTCTGCATCTAATGATATAATCATGCGGTTTTCGTTTTTACATCTGTTGATGTAATTATGTTTATGGTCTTACAAATGTTGAACTAGCCTTGCACCCTGGGGATGAAGCCTATTTGGTCATGGTGGATGATTTTTGAGATGTGTTGTTGAATCCAGTTTGCTAGCATCTATGTTCATCAAGGATATTGGTCTGTAGTTCTTTTTCTTTGTTGGGTCTTTACCTGGCTGGGTATCACTGTGAAGTCAGCTTCATAAAATAATTTGGTGAGAATTCCATCTTTCTCAATTACCTGGAATACTTTCAGTAGGAGTGGTATCAGTTAGGGTTCATCTTGTGTAGGTTATGCTGCTCAAAAAAGGTTCATGAAGGTTTTCTTAACAATAACAAAGAGAGCTCGCTGAGAGAGTATTCCAACTACTAAACTGCACCAGAGGGTTTACTTATAAGAAGTATATATAAACTTGATTTGCATTTACACAATTTTTAAAAATCATAAACAATAAAGTTTTATTTGATCTCCCATGGTTATCAATTTAATGAAACAATTTGCAATTATTGGTTAGCTTTCTTCTACTGTACAATCCTCTTTTGGTAACTTCTTTCAACAAGCAACAAACATTTGGACTGTATTGAGAAAGAAGGCAAACTATTCTGCATTCTAGACTACACCAGGAAAAGCATGACTGGGGAGAGCAATTTACTGTTCCTGAAGGAAACTATTCAGCAATATTGTCTAAGATTCTTACCCACTATCATGGTAGAGCCATCACAATGGATTCAGGTGAATGGGACCTTGTAGGAAAACTCTTGTAGGGCAAGAACACAATGGATATTATTCAGTCTTGAAAAGACAGAAATCCTGTCATTTGCAACTACATGGGTGAACCTGGAGAACATATGTAAATTAAAATAAGCCAGTCAAAGAAAGACAAATATTGGACATCTTACTTATATGTGGAAATTAAAAGTCAGACTCATAGAAGTAGAGAGTAAAATGGTGGTTACCAGGCTGGGGGATAAGGAGATTGGAGTGATGTTGGTCAAAGATACAAAACCCCGTTAGACAGGAGAAGTATGTTCAAGAGATCTAATATCCAATATAGTGACCATAGTTAATAACAATAGATTTCATTCTTGACAAACGCTGACAGTACATATGTGTCCTAGCCACAAAAAGTATATATGTAATGCTTATGTTAATTAGCATGATGTAGCCATTCCACAATGTGTACATATATCCAATCATCATGTTGTGTGTCATAAATATATACAAATTTTATTTAGTTGACTATAAAAAGAAAAAAGAACATTGGGAGAGGGGTTAGATAAGTGGATTCTGGTTGCTGCTGCCTAACAATAACTAATTGTGGGAATTTGGGCCAGTTATTTAACATTATGGGTAACAGTTTCCTTATCTGTAAAGTATCAAAGTTGGGTTGGGCACAGTGGCTCACACCTATAACCCCAGCACTTTGGGAGGCTGAGGTGAGAGCCCATGGGCTTGACACCAGCCTGGGCAACTTGGTGAGACCTCATTTCTACAATAAATCAAAAAAATTAGCTGAGCATGGTGGTGCATGCCTGTAACAAGTTACTTGGAAGACAGAGGTGGAAGGATTGCCTGAGCCCAGCAGGTTGAGGCTGCAGTGGCCGTGAGCATGCTGCTGTACTCCAGCCTGGGCAAAAGAGTGAGACAGCAACTTTAAAAAAAAAAACCAAAACTATCAAAATTTAACTAGAATCATGTCTTCAAGATATGCTCCAAGGAGTGCACTCCAGGGTGGCAGGAAAGGAATATTGACCAGCTGGTCTCCCTTCTACCCACCTATAGCAGTTCTGCTTTTATTGTGTTCATACATTGGGTTTCCACTTAAACTTTCTTTTGGAGTAGGGTTTTTCAGGCTAAAAATGTTTGACCTTCATCCTTTTTAGTCCTGTCATTCTAAGATTCTGTGAGTCTATAGGCCAAGGCTCTTCTGTTCACTTGCTATATTAATAAGGAAGTATCAGGCTAAGAGAAAAGAGAGAAATGAGGTTTATCTCAGATGGTGGGAGCTATGGTTTGAATGTATATGTCTCTCCAAAATGTATATGTTAGGACTTAAACCCCAAGGTAATGATTTTAAGAGGTGGAGCCTTTGGAAAGTGGTTAAGTCATGATGGTTCTGCCCTCCCTCATAAATAAGATTAGTGCCTTTATAAAAGAGATTGAAGGGAGCACTCTGGGGCCCTTTGGGTCCTTCCATCCATCTGCTATGAGAACATATCAAGAAGGTGCCTGTGAAGAGGAGGCCCTCACTAGATCCCGAATCTGCCAGCTCAGTTGATCTTGGACTTTACAGCCTCTGGTACTATAAGCAATGAATTTATATTATTGATAAATTACCCAGCCTGTAAGGAACTCAAATGTGCTGAAAAGAAAAAAACAAACAACCCTATTATAAAATGGGCAAAAGATATGAACAGACACTTCTCAAAGGAAGACTTCAGAGCAGCCAACAGACACATGAAAAAATGTTCAACCTCACTAATCATCAGGGAGATGCAAATCAAAACCACACTGAGATACCACCTAACTCCAGTCAGAATGGCAATTATCAATAATTCAAAAAATAACAGTTGCTGGAGAGGGTGTGGCAAAAAGGGAACACTTCTACACTGTTGGTGGGAGTGCAAACTAGTACAATCTCTGTGGAAAACAGTATGGCGATTCCTAAAAGCTCCAAATATTGACCTCCAATATGACCCTGCAATCCCTCTACTGGGAATATACCCTGAAGAACTCAAATCACTCTATAAAAAAGATACCTGCACATGTATGTTGATCACAGCATTGCTCACAATAGCAAGAACCTGGAAGCAACCATGCTGTCCATCAAAAGAGGACTGGATTTAGAAAATGTGGTACATATACACGATGGAATACTACGCAACCATAAAAAAGAACAAAATCTTGAATTTTGCAGCAACCTGGCTGGAACTAGAGTCTATAATACTGAGGGATCTCTCACAGAAACAAAGATCTGGATATCACATGTTCTCACTCATATAGTGGACCTTGAACATCCAATGTAATACTATAAGAAAATGACTGACAGTGGCGGGAAACTATGGGGGGGAGGGTAAGGGAGATGAGATTAATGGTAGTAAATATCTGTCTGGGGATGGGGAGACACCTCTTATCAACAAGGGTGACTGAATGAAGAATATTTGTATACCTAACCCTTAACTGTACCCCACAATATCATAATAAAAAATATTGAAGCCGGGCTCGGTGGCTCAGCCTGTAATCCCGTGCCTTTGGGAGGCTGAGGTGAGTGGATTGCCTGAGCCCGCGGGTTCGAGACCCACCTGGGCAGCGAGACCTCATCTCTACAATAAATCAAAAAAATCAGCCGGGCATGGTAGCGCGTGCCTGTAATTCCGGCTACTCGGAAGGCTGAGGCGGAAGGATCGCTGGAGCCCAGCAGGCAAGGCTGCGGTGGCCAGGAGTGGCCACTGCACTCCAGTCTGGGCGACCAAGTGAGACTCCAACTCAAAGAAAAAAAAAATATATTGAAAAAAAAAATTACCCAGTCTGTGGTATTTTGTTATAGCAGCAAGAACAAAGATGATAGAGAAACTTGGAAATAACCAGAGACATGTTAGCATAGTCTAGCCTTACTGGAAAGTTGGAGTATTGGTCAAGATGTAAAGGGCTTCCTGGACCACCGGTGATTCCTGGTATTCAATACCCCAGAGACTGGGCTCCAAATGGGTTTCCATTGCTCCCTATTCTGGTGACTCACTATATTCATGACATAACTTCTCTCTATTGCTTCCTCTCTACTTCTGTTCTCTGGGCATCTTGCACACAAGTTCCCAGTGAGCGAGAACCTGACTGGGCTGGTTAATTCCAATCTAGTATGAAGGGTCCTTACTGGCTAGTGTTTGTAAATTATCAGGGTCTAATTGATTGTGACCAAGGCAACAGCATCAGATGGCACAAAGCATGGTGACTTACGCATAACCAACAGCTAGGGCTGCTTTATCCCAAGAAGTCTAGAGTGTGTCAGATACCTACAGTTATACGGTCTAGTTCACTTGCATAGCTAGCTTTCATCCAATGACTGTGGTATTGTTTAGTATTTTTGATAACAGGAACTATTCAGGGTGCTAGGCTTTGAGTTACTAAGTACAGACTGGAACAAAAAATAATATCTGATTAAAGCACAAGTCATGTGTTGCAATATCCCAAGAGTACTGAAACTTTAGGATAACTCTGATAGTAAAAATGATAACAATACAAGGTGTTATAAAGCAAGATATCAAAATAGAAAGATCTATTGAACAAGTTATAGTCAGTGAGAAAGTAATGGTAATTTATAGCATTAATACTGTAGTAAGTATAAACCTTTATTTAAGCTTGTAACATCAGGAAGGGTGTGAAGGTACTATTCCTTACCAGAAAGAAAAGTCTTCTTATTAAATAATCAGAGACCCGCCTGGGCAACTTGGCGAGACCTCATCTCTACAATAAATAAAAAAATCAGCCGGGCATAGTAACGTGTGCCTGTAGTTCCGGCTACTCGGAAGACTGAGGCGAAAGATTGCCGGAATCCAGCAGGTCGAGGCTGCGGTGGCCGGGAGCGGCCACTGCACTCCAGTCTGGGCGACAGAGTGAGACTCCAATCCAATCAATCAACCAATCAATCAATCAATAATCAGATCTCAAATGCACAAAAGGCCAAATTACATCACAAAACAGATGTTTTTTGCATCAAGACTTCTCTCAGTACTTAGAGGATGCATTAGAGAACTGTTTGGTTTTTCTTCTTTCTGTCTTTGTTACCTCAGGGTTTTTACACATATCTCCTCTCCAATCCCAGTCAATTGATTGCTTTGGTTTTCTTCTCAGTAAGGCTGAGGGGGCAGCATCTATCCTCTGGGAGAGCATCTTAGGTTCCTTGGAGAAGGAAAACCCTCAACCAGATTAACTCTCCTCTCTTGGTTACTTTGGTCACCTTCATAGCACATACACAGAGGGTCCTTATGCTCTCTCCTTTTCTCTACTTAAAAAGACCCCTCCCAGAATGGAACACGGGGAGAGAAAGGGAGTGAAGGGAGAAGTAAAACCTGCCCTGCCACACAATCTAAATGAAAATGACCGGAGAACAGAATTTGTGAAGCCCTGGCATTGCAATTGCTGCCTTTCATGTTAAATTAGCTTCCTCTCCCCTAGTGCATGTGTGATTTCCATTAAAGTCGACTCAGTCCCAAACAGGAAAGGACGAACGGATTATATTATGTTAAAGCCCAGATTCATGAATGACACCGGAGCTATTGTAAATGCATTTGGAATTCCTTTGGGTTTAAAAAGCAAGTTCAGTTGTGAAGTTTCTATAGTTTTATGTACATTGGTATAGATTTAAGTCAAAATGAATACTATTTCCTTTATTTGGTAGTTCTATGTTTAATTTAGTGAAATTTGGATTATAGTAGGAGTTTATAAAAACAGGAGTTTAGCCGGGCTCGGTGGCTCAGCCTGTAATCCCGTGCTTTGGAAGCTGAGGTGAGTGGATTGTCTGAACCCGCGGGTTCGAGACCCGCCAGGGCAATTGGCGAGACCTCATCTCTACAATAAATCAAAAAATTAGCCAGGTGTGGTAGCGCGCGCCTGTAATTCCGGCTACTCAGAAGGCTGAGGCGGGAGGATCGCCGGAGCCCAGCAGGTCGAGGCTGCGGTGGCCGGGAGCGGCCACTGCACTCCAGTCTGGGAGACAGAGTGAGACTCTGACTCAAACCCCCCCCCAAAAACAGGAGTTTATATTTTAAAAGGTAAAAATTTAGACACAGCTAAATGGGAAAAGTATAATCCTAAGGTTCATGATATTTTCAAAATCTATGACTAACAAAAAACTGAATGTAATAATATTGATTTTAGTTTTGGATAAAAAACTTTTAGAGAAGACGGATAAAGGAAGTCAATGTGTAAAAGGTAAATTTTCTTTAATATAAGAGATATGAAGCCGGGCTCGGTGGCTCAGCCTGTAATCCCGCGCCTTTGGGAGGCTGAGGTGAGTGGATTGCCTGAGCCCGCGGGTTCGAGACCCGCCTGGGCAACTTGGCGAGACCGCATCTCTACAATAAATTAAAAAATCAGGCGGGCGTGCTAGTGCGCGCCTGTAGTTCCAGCTACTTGGAAAACTGAGGCGGAAGGACCGCGGAGCCCAGCAGGTCGAGGCTGCGGTGGCTGGGAGTGGCCACTGCACTCCAGTCTGGGTGACAGAGTGAGACTCCAACTCAAAAAAAAGAGAGAGATATGAATTCAAACTATAAGGCCAAAGTCATTTTTACTGAAATAATGCTATCTAATATAGACATTGAGTCTTCTACCATGAAGATTGATGTGTACTAAGTAGTCCTAATATGACTTCACTGCTAGCTTTAATTGTATACTTAATTATATTTCATTATTAACATCTTTGTCCACAAATCCAATCCAGATTTCTTATATCAATACATCATAAAGTCCTGTCAATTCCAACTTGAAGTTATGTTTATCTTTGTTACTAACACCACCTCTACCATCATGCCTCACTCGGAGATTACTGGCACGCCTCCTGATAGGTCTTCAGTTCTCCCACTCCAGTCTGTCTCTCGTATGTTCTCCGTACCACAAACAGAAGAGGGATTCTCAAATGCACACAGAAGAAGAGAAAGACATACTATTGACTGTGACTTACAATGGCCCTGACAATCTGACCCTTTCCTGCCTTCCGGGTCTCAGTTTGCTCAAGCTCCTGCTCATTCTTTGTTTTGCAGAACCTCTTCTGGGACCTTAGAACCACAAGACCTAATCATACATTAGGACCCTCTGCCCAGAATCCTCTTCCCTGCTTTCTTTACCTAGTTAACTTCAAACACCCTCAGGTCTCAACCCAAGGGCTACTTTCTCCAAGAAGCCTACCCTGACCTCCTTCCCTGACTGGATTAAATGCCCCCTCTTGGGTTAGCACCTTGCCGTTCTCCCTCCTGGCTCTTGTGAGTCACACTGCTTTATTGGTTTGGTAATTATTTGATTAATGTCTTTCTTTCCTACTTGACTAGAAGTTAAATGAAGAGAGAAATAATGTTTGTTTTTGCCCACTCCAGGCACTAGAAGAGACATGACACATAATTGGCACACAATAAGTATATGTTGTATAAATAACATAGGAAAATAGCAAAAAAAAATATAGGTACATTTATAATATGAATTCAAATATATACATGAAAAATTATTACAAAATGCCATGGATCTAACTATATTAGCAATTAAGAGAAAAAAGTATAAAGCTCAATTTAAATTTTTGTTTGTCAAACCATTCAAAGGATTGTTTTACTAAAATGTTTAGTTTTTTAATGCCATCTGTGAATATTAAATGATCAAATTATGTGTGTCAACCTGAAACTCCTGGGACATTATTTCCAAAATTAAATGTATTGGTTCATGATTCAAATATCAAGTGACTCCACATTTTAGCTTTGATTGAGTTTTACAGCTTTTTTAAAAATAAAGAAAACACTGGGAGGAAAAAAAACCCTTAAAATGAAAATGTTTCTTATGGTAACTATAGGAGGAGAAATAGCAAGAATCTAATAAAACTGGGAGTACTGTGCTCTATGTTAAGATGTCTAGGTGGTTTGTCATAATTTATGTTTCTACCTCAATAAATATTGGTTTCGTGAATTTTTTTCTTGCCTGGACCTTTCACAAATTTAAATGTGGTTAAAGATTTGGATAGTTAACTTTTATGACCAGAAACATTTGATTCTATATTTGTAATCCTTGGTGCATTTAGGGAAAAAGACATGTGTGAACAGTCTGGAAGAAAAAATTCCATTACAACATCGAACAGAAATGAAATTAACTACTTAATTTTCTGTGCAATCTTTAAGGAGATGTTCCCCACCCCACCCCCACACACACAGTGTACTTACTATGCAACCACTAATAGCTTGACTATTTAAATGGAAATATATGCCAGAATCAGACATTAGCAATTAGACATTTTGGTGATGTAAGACGGTACTCTTAAATCATGCTGATGATTTAAGAGCACTTTGCATATTTTGCTCATAGCTTATCCGTTTCATCTGAAAATAGTGCCTACCATAGGAAAGACATCTAATATCTGTTGACTGATAAAATGCATATGCAGGCCTAACTTCAAAAGCTTGATTAATAGACAAAATATAAATCCTTCATTTTGAAAAAATTAATTCTTAATTCAACTGATCTTAATAGCTGGCAGAAAGTACATCTCTGGGTCTCATACTTTAGAGGCAATGGAAGCATATTTCATTTGTATAGGAGAGAAATTTTTTCAGTGAGTTTTCAATGTCTAAAAGGGCTGCAGGCCAGAATGATACAGTTACCTGTGATTTGATTAATATTTAGTTCATTCAAGCCTTTAAATTCAGCTTATAGATATTGGTATTTTATTTATAAATCTAATACTGATGTGATCAAATACAAAATGATGGCTTTTACTTTTTCTTTGATTGATTTCCAAGAGATCATATATCTGACAGTTTCATTTCTCCTACTTATTTACTTATTGTTATTTTAAAAATAACAAAGGTTCAAAGAATAATATAATACATACCCACAGCCACTTCTGGCTTAAGGAATAAAGTATTGCAGATATTTTTGAAGTTCCTAGACAACTTCTCCCAAAATGTATCTCCTACCTCACATACCACTACTATTCTGAATTATATTCTATAAACATTTACTATAGAAAATACAGTATATTGTTTTTGCATAAAACTTTATATAAAGAGTATCGTGTTAGTTGGATTTGGTGGCTCACACCTATAATCCCAAAACTTTGGGAGGCCGAGGCAGGAGAATTGCTTGAGGTCAGAAGTTTGACACCAGCCTGGGGAACATAGCAAGATCTTGTCTCTGCAAAAATTTTCTAAACATTAGCTGGGTGTTGTGGCACATGTGTAGTTCTAGTCACTCAAGAGGCTGAAGCAGAAGCTTTGCTTGAGCCCAGGAGCTCAAGGTTGCAGTGAACCATGATGGCACCACTGGACTCCAGCCTGGGTGGCAGAGAGAGACCCTGCCTTTAAAAAAAAAAACAATTATCATGTCATAGGCTGGGTTTTCCAGAAGCAGATGCTGACAAGTTTCTGTAGCTTGTCTTTTCACTCCTTTTAAAAATATGGAATCACTTGCTAGATAGAAGTTTTAATTTTTTCCTATTTTTATGTAGAAAATTTATCACTTGTTTTCTTATGGTTTGTATTTTTTGTATCTTATTTTAAAAATCTCTCCCTACTTAAGGATCATAAAGATATTCTCCTGCATGTTAAAGTTTTATTGTTCCCATTTATATCTTTAACTCCTGTGTTGTTAATTTTATGTGTCAACTTGGCTGGGCCATGGAGTGCCCCAATAGTTGGCCAAACATTGTTCTGGGCATTTCTGTGAGGGTGTTTTTGGATGAGTTTAACATTTAAATCAGTGATCTTGAGTAAATCTGATTGCCCTCCCTAATGTGGGCAGGCCTCATCTAATCAACTGAAGGCCTGAATAGAACAAAAAGACCAACCCACCCAAGTAAGGGAAAATTCTCCAACTGAAGGCCTTCAGACTTCATTTACAATGTAGGCTCTTTCTGTGTGACAGCCTTTGAATTGGAACGTTGGCTTTCTCACCAGCCAACCTTACACATCTTGGACTTACCATATATATCTCTTTTAATATTATCTTTTAAATATTTATTCATAAATATTCTTTTGGGGTTTTTTTATTCCAAGCTTCCATTTGTTGGCAGTATATAGAAAAGTCACGGAGTTTTTAAATATTTGATTTAAAATAGGATAACCTTATTGAACTCACTTATTAAGATATACATATCTCCATATTTATATATACAGATTCCCATATTTATATATACATAGAAACTTATATGTGTGTGTCTTTTTCATGTATATAAGGGGGGACCCCAAAAAAGGAATTTATTTCTTTAAAAATTGTGTATTTATTCTTACATGTTTAAACTTCACCTTCAAAGTACTCTCTGATGCAATACACCTAGCAAGACGCTTTTTCCATTGCTCAAAACAGTTTTTGAACTTGTCAACTTTAATGCCTTTTAGTGCTTCTGCATTTTTTGTTTCACCTCCTCCACATCAACAAAATGTTTCCCTTTGAGAACTTTTTTCATCTGGGGAAACAAAAAACAGTCTCTCAGGGCAAGATGGTATAAATAAAGAGGGTGGAGCACAGGAGTCATGCCATTCTTAGTCAAAAACTGAACACTCAGCAGGATCTGGGCACGTGCACTCATAAATCACTCATCATGAAATGGGCAAACACGTTGAAATAATCTTAAAAAAAAAATTAACTGAAGCTGAGCACAGCCTCTCACAACAATGCCAGCTGGTACACTGATGCTGAGGGGTTCCTAGGGCTATTTGGGGCCCCTTTTTCACATATAAATTTTGCAATCACCTTTCAAAACCACTTTTTATTATAATTTTATTGCATTTTATTAATTTAGGAAGAATTGACATTATTATATTACTACGTTTTCCTATTCCTAAATTTATTTAGGTCATAAAGTTCTTACACATCTGTTTTTAATATTTATTCATAAGTACTTTTGTGTGTTTTTTGTTTGTTTCAAGTTTCCATTTGTTGTTGGTGTATAGATATATCACAGATTAAAAAAATTGATTCTAAATAGGATAATTTTATTGAACTCATTTATTAAGTCTAATAATTTGACTTCTAATATTTCTTAAGTTTTCTTTGTAGACCTCTATGACAGATGTCAGGGTTTTTGTTGTTGTTGTTCATTTTACCTTGTTTTACTTTCTTTCCAATTTTATACATTTTTTTTCTTGTCTTACCACAAGGTTAGTTACCTCATTCAAGGTGAAAGGCAAGCAACAGTAGAAGGCATTCTTTCCACATATTTAATTTTTTTTTTTTTTTTTTTTTTTGAGCAGGATTTATTGAGGACAGAAAATCTCCCACAGCAGGAGGGGGCCCAAAAAGTTTGCCCCACATATTTAATTTTAAAGGAATTTTTTCCTATGTTTTATCATTAAATATGACATTTGCTATAGATTTTTTGGTATACCTTTTAGCAGCTTAAGAATATTCTTTTTTAATTTACTAGCTCTTTTTTTTTTAACAAAAAAGGTTTTCATTTTATCTAATGCTTTTTCTTGCATCTGTTGAGATAATATGGTTTTTCACCTTTAATCTGTTAATATAGCATATTAACAAGTTATTTTTCTGCATCATTAACTTATTTTACCATGACAGATAACATCCATAGAGAAACATGCATAAACCATATATATATTATTTAAAGAATAATCAGAAAACAAAAACCTGTGTAATCCTCTATCAGGTCAAGAAACAGAGCCATTTCTTGAGTTTAGTAGCTCCCCATGAACCTTTCACACATCACATCAGCCACCGACTTCCATAAACATCACTATCCTGATGCATGTGATGACCAATTCCTTGATTCTCTTCTATTTATTTATTTATTTTTTGTCAACTTTTGATTTTCTTTTCATCCATGATTATTGCATGAGGCTTTAGTTTGTTCATTTTCATTGCTTTTAAGGAAATTTTCTTCCATTTTTTGTTTGCTAAAATTTTTAAAAATCATCAGTGCACTCTGAATTTTATCAGACACTTTTTCTATGAATATTGAGATAACCATATAATTATCTTCCTTAATGTGGCACAATTTATTCATTGATTTTTCTAATGGTAAACCAACATTTTATTTCTGGAATAAACACAATTGGTCATTGTATGTGTTAGTCATCTATTACTTTATAACAAGTTATCCCAAAGTTCAACTGCTTAAATAACAAGTACTCATTATCTTACAAAACTTCTGTAGGTCAGCAACCCAAGAGTGTCTTAGCTGGGTGATTCTAGCCCAAGGTCTCACATAAGATTTCAAGTCAAGATGTCAGCCATTTCTGCAGTCACTTGAAGGCTTGACTAGACTGGAGGATCTACTCTCAATCTCATCAACATGGCAGTTGAGAGGAGTCTTCACTCCTCATCATGTGGTCCTCTCTACAGTGCTGCTCATGTCACGGCAGCTGGCTTCCCCCATGGTGTATGATCTGAGAGAGAGATCAATAAAGATAGAAGCCACCATGGCTTTCATAATCAAATCTCAGAAATGACATACCATCACTACTGTATTCTATTGGTCACAAACACCATTCCCACAGATAAAATGTGGGAGGAAACAACCTGGATGTAGGGATCATTGGGGACCATTGGAGATTAGCTACCACAGTCACAGTGCTTTATCCTTTTTACATATTGCTAAATTCAGTTTACTAGTTTTTTTGTTTTTTGTTTTACAATTTTTGTATCTATATTCTTGAGTAACACTGGCCTACCATTTTTTTTTCTTGTTTCAAGTTTATGCTAACCTCATAAAATGAGATTAGCAATGTTCTGTTTTTCTGTTCTCTAAAAGAGTATGTACATAATATGAAACTAGATCAGAATTATTTGTTCCTTGAGTATCATAATTCAATGTGAAGCCATCTAAGCCCAAAATTTTCTTAATTCAATTTCTTCCACTGTATTGAAAGACCATTCAGGTTTTAGGACAACTCTGTTTTTCTATTCCTTCTTGAGGCAGTTTGTGTAAGTTGAACTTTGCTAGAATGTGTTCATATTATCTATATTTTTAAATTTATTGACATATAGTTGTTCATAGTGACTATTGTTTAATATTTTTAAATTTTATAGTAATGTCCTTTTTCTCTTCTCTATTGATTATTTGTATATTTGTACTGCCATTTTTTTTCTCACCAGAAGTTTGTCAATTTTGTTAGATGTTTTGAAGAATCACTTTGGATTTATTGAGTCTCCATACTGTATGATTTCTATTTCATTAGCTTATTTCTATCATGTCCTTCCTTCACCTTCTTTAGGCTTTTATTTTTGTGCTTTTATTTTTTGTTGTTTTTTTCTATTTTCTTAAATTATATTCTTAGCTTATTAATTTTTAGCTTTTTAAATAATATGCACATCTAAGATCATAATTTTCCTTTAAGTGTTACTCTAGTTAACTCTCATAAGTTTTGGTAAAAAGTATTTTTATTATTGTTCAGTTCAAAGTTTAAAAAAAAAATTCCACCATGATTTCTTTTCTGATCCATGAGATATTTAGATGTGTATTTAATTGTTTTCCAAATATATGAAGTTCTTTTTGATATCTTTTTGTTGTTGTTGATTTCTAACTTATTGTATTATGTTATAAAAACAAACTTATTATTATTTCAATCCTATGGCATTTGTTGAGGCTTCTTTACAATCCAGAACACATTTCAGTGACTGTGCTTGTTACATGCAATATTTAATATATGTTTATTAGGTCAAGTTTTATTGATCATAATGTTTAAATTATATATTTTCTTAAAAATTGTTTTCCCATTTGCTCTATTAATTACTGGGTGGTTATGTTAAATACCATATTATAAGTGTGGGTTTGTCTATTTCTCTTCCCTCATCCATTTTAAAGCTATTATTAAGTACATACAAATTTGAAATTGCTAAACATACCAGTTGAAATGAATCTTTTCCTATTATAAATTCTCCCTGTTTCTCCTGAATAAAACAGTTTGTCTTAAAAGCTACTTAGTCGAAAAGCAATTTGACTATATATCTGGGTCTTTACGTTTTATTATACTACAGGTGGAGTCTCTTTTCCTTCCTTCTTTCTTTCTTACCTTCCTTCCTTCTTTCCTTCCTTCCTTCCTTCCTTCCTTCTTTCCATATCAAGATTCAGTTTGTATCTTCCCTTTATAATAAGCTTAGGCTTATTTCACTGTGATTCAGTACAACCATGTTCATCTTTTTCTCCATTTCCCTGAATAAAACTGAGCTCTAAAGGCCTGATTTTTGCTATAAGTTACAAACAGAATTCGAGTTGGCTTTTTAAAAAGCAAGTCTTCATAATTAACAAAAGGAGTCTAAGAGACAGAAGAAGGAAATGTGCTTTTACCTCTGCAGGCACACAGGAGTAAGCATCCTTGTGTCATAAAACAAGTACAAAGAATCTGATTTGATGTGGCATCGAGATATATAAATATTTGTAACTATACTACCTTGCTCTGTTCTTTCGTCTTATAAATGTATCATTGGAAGGAACGTATAAACAAAGACCCTGGAAACCATTGCCTTATCCTCAAAAGTAATCGCCAAAGAGGTCTGTAATTCTGATGAGTTGTCTTACTCAATAATCCGATGTTCTCTTAATGTCATGTTTGATGTTTCGGTGTTCTTACACAGCATGAATACTTGTAAGATTGTTCTGTCAAATCAGTAGAAGATTGTCGGTATTTTTTTTTTTTTTCCTGCTCTTACCTGTATGGTAAAAAGAATAAATGCCCAAAGCTCTACTGGAGTTCTTGTTTAACAAAGAGATTGATGGTTTTGTCTCATTTATGAATGGGCTTTGGTATTTCTGTATTCTGTGTTCTACCTTTCTACTGCCTGAATTGGGAGTTCCCAGGCCTGGGTACAGTAATAATGGGTTGATTTGGTAGACTTTTGTTTTTGCATTCACATCTCTGGTTGTGTTTAAAGAGCTGTTCCAGAGTTTATTCCTCTTCATGAGATATAATTCTATCTGTTCTCACAGTTGAGGTAAGAGTGTTAGTGAAGGGGAAAGCCTCTGTTTCCTGACTAGTACTCTAATTCAGGTGGTGCTAAGCCTCTGCTAATACCAGAAGCTATTAGCCGTGAGAGAGTATTCGCTGTGCACTCTTTATTCACCAGCCACATCCTGAGCTTTTCTCCTGCCCAAGTAAGGAAAAAGAAAAGGGCAAAATGTAGAGTTTCTTCTAGTTTAGGCTAAAGCACTATTTGTGTGGACAACAGAGGAGATTGCTTTCACACGAAACTTTCTACATACCATCTGAGTCCCCAGCAATTTTAATTTTATTTTCATTCCATCTTTTTTTTCATTCTGTTTTGTCAAAACTTTCTTTTAATGTTTGGATATAGTTCTGTCTTATTATACCCAATTCTTCTCCTACCTTCCTTCTAGCATGAGAAAAATAAACCAATGTGATTAGCATTATATCTGGTGTTTGTTGATTCACTAGTACTCTGCCGTGAAGATTCCCACTCTAGAGGAACTGTCTGCATCTTTCCTTCTGGGCCACCTATTGACCCGCCATCACCAACAGTTCTGCTCAACTCCATCGTGGAATTGTTAGTCACAGACTAGAATTTTGTCTCAACACCTTCCTCTTGCTTTGTTTTTTTTTTCTCTCTCTCTCTCTCACTCTTGCATCTGCAAAATCAGGTGTGGTATTCCAGCACATAGCAGGCACCCAATAAATCTTTGTTGAGTAAGTGAATGGAGACATGATGAGCACTATTTCCGAGGAAGCAGCTGAGGATTTGCCCACTGATTCCCACAACCTTCTGTCTCTGATAACACTTTTCAGAGTTCATAGAGAAAAGCTTCGCTCCTCTCTAGTCTGATCATTCTGTGTGTCACAGTTTCTTTGTCTAATTAACTTATTAAAGTGTGAGTGGGAGGGAGGTTCCACAATCTTGCCATTTTTCTCTGGAAGGAAAGTAACAAGCATATTTTTAATGAATAAATGCTTAAAAAATATGGGTTGAAAAAAAGACCAGAACCTTTCTGGAGAACAATTTGGCAATATCTATGAAACTGTTTTTTTTGACTGAGTAGAAATTTATCTAAAAAGTATACTCACACAAGTGAAAAATGGCATAGGTATAGGGTGATTTACTGCAGTATTATTTGTAGTTGCAAAAATTTGAAAAGTATAAATATCCATAAAAAGGAAATTTCTCAGATAAATCATGATTTATCTGATAATAACTGGATAATAATATGCTGGATATTAAGCAGTAGTTTAAAACTGGATAATAAGCAGTAGTTTAAAAATGAGAACACCTTTTGTGGATTGATATAAAATATTTCCAAGATCTATGGTTAATTTTTTAAAAGTTGCATAGCAGTGTGTATAAAATGTTATCATTTCTAGAAAAACAAAGAAAAAAATACATGTATTTGTTTTTATATACACACAAGCTCTGGAATGATTTGGAAAGATACATAAGAAATGTACATTGTTTGCATCTAGGTGGCAGAATTCCATGGCCAGGTGACTGTAGTTTGCTCTTTTTAGTTTTTAATTTTGAACCATGTGAATGTATTACCTCCTCAAAAATTGAAAAGATGGAAGGAAAGAAATATATAAAAATGTTAAAGTAATAGTTTGATTATTAGAATCTGAGCAGCCTTTATTCTCTTTTCATGTTCTTCCATATTTTCCTGTTTACATGGTATACATTACTTGTGTAATTAGGAGAGCTATTTATTTGTTTATTTATTTTTAAGACAGGATCTTACTCTGTCTCCCAGGCTGGAGGGCAGTGGCACAATCAAAGCCCGTTGCAGCCTCAAACTCCTGGGTTTAAGCAATCCTCCTACATCAGTCTCCCGAGTATCCAGGACTATAGGCACACACCATCACACCTGGCTACTTTATTTTTTGTAGAAACAAAGTCTCCCTACGTTGCCCAGGCCAGTCTTCAACTCCTGACCTCTAGCCTCAGCATCCCAAAGTGCTGATATTACAGATGTGAGCCATCATGCTTAGTCAGAAAACAATTTTTAAGAATAAAAATAGAAACAAAACAGGAGGTATCACACTTCCAGACTTCAAACTTTACTATAAGGCTACAATAATCAAAACAGTCTGGTACAGGTATAAGAACAGGCATACGGACCAATGGAACAGGATAGAGATTCCAGAAGCAAAGCCTCAATTTCTCAACTAACTTATCTTCGACAAAGGCTCCAACAACAACCACTGGGGAGAGTAGAGCCTATTCAGTAAGTGGTGCCAGGAAAACTGGCTGATCACACACAAGATTGAAACAGGACCCCTACCTATCACCATACACAAACTAAATGAATCAAAGACCCAAACATAAAACCTCAAACTATAAGAATCTTAAAAAATACAGGAGACCCCCTTATGGAAATTGGAACTGGCAACCAATTCCTGATCAAAAACCCAAGTGCCCATATCATAAGAGATGAGATAGACAAGTAGGACCTCATCAAACTGACAAGCTTCTGCAAATCAAAAGAAACCATCAGGAGAGTGGAGAGATAGCCCATAGAATGGGAAAAAATATTTGCTGACTGTATATCTGACAAAGGCCTAACATCTAGGATCTACTAGGGACTCAAACGTGCAGAAAGGAAAAACAAACAACCCCATTAAAAAGTGGACAAAAGACATGAATAGACACTTCTCAAAAGAAGATAAATGGGCAGCCAACAGGCACACGAAAAAATGCTCAGCCTCACTCATCATCAGAGAAATGCAAATCAAAACCACACTGAGATCCCACCCAACCCCGGTAAGAATGGCCGTCATTAATAAAACAAACAACAGCACATGTTGACAAGGATGCAGAGAAAAAAGAATACTTCTACACTGCTGGTGGGAATGCAAATTAGTGCAACATCTTTGGAAGACAGTGTGGCGATTCCTGAAAGAACTAGAAATTGACCTTCTATACAACCCAGCAATTTCCCTATTGGGAATATACCCAGAAGAACTCAAATCATTCTACAAAAAAGATACCTGCACACATATGTTTCTTGCAGCTCTATTCACAATAGCAAAAACATGGAACCAACTGTGCTGCCCATTGAAGCTGGACTGGATAAAAAAATTGTGTACATATATACAATGGAATATTATGCAGCCATAAAGGACAAGCATATGGACTTCACAGCAACTTGGATGGATCATACTCAGTGATCTATCACAGAAACAAAGAACAGAGTACCACATGTTCTCACTCATAAGCGTACTTTGGACAATTATCCTAATATGATAAGAAAGGGATTGGCAGTAGTGGGAAACTGCCAGGGGAGGGGGGGTGGGATTGGTAGTTGAGGGAAACTGCCAGGGGAGAGAGGGGCACACCTCATCAACAAAAGTATCTGCATAATAAACATTTGTATACCTAACCCTGAATTGTACCCCACATCTTTAAAAAAAGAAAAAGAAAGTTTTTTTAAAGAAAATAAGTAGTGTTTTTAAAAAAAGAATAAAAATAATGATGTTTGTTCATTCATTTACCATATGAATCTCTTTTACTCTCGTTTAAGCCTAATTCTTACTGATAAATAGAAAGAAAAACCATGGGCTTAAAAGATTTATGCTCTTCTATCCTTACTGACATTGTAAATTAACAACAGAATATTATCTGTTTTCTCCCAGCGAAACAATCTAAATCATTCTAATATTTTGTTTTGCTATCTCTAAAGGAAGATTACAATTGTGTATAAAAGACAATACAAAAACAGCTTGGCTGGGCACGGTGGCATGTGCCTGTAATCCCAGCACTTTTGGAGGCTGAGGCAGGATGATTGCTTGAACCTAGGAGTTTGCAACCAGTCTGGGCAACATAGTGAGAAATCCCCATCTCTACAAAAAGAAAGAAAAAATTAGCCAGCTGTGGTGGCATGCACCTATGGTCCCAGCTACTTGCAAGACTGAGGAGGGAGGGTCACCTGAGTCCAGAAAACTGAGGTTCTGGTGAACTGTGACCTTGTCACTGCACTCCAGCCTGGTGACAGAATTAGACCTCAACTTAAAACAACAACAACAACAACAAAAGCATCTTTGCTCTCTTTGCGTCCTCATTTGCCTTAGATAGTCACTTCATTTTGACTAAGTTCTAGATCAAGAAATCTAAACTTATTCACAATTTTTTTTCAGCATCCTAAATCATTTGGTGATACCTTATTGTATCCACTTTTCTTTGGGGGGGTTCAGAGTCTCACTCTGTCACCCAGACTGGAGTGCAGTGGCATGCTCATGGTCATCATAGCCTCTACCTGCTGGGTTCAGATGATCCTTTTGACTCAGTCTTCCAAGTAGCTGGAACTGCAGGCGCACACCACCATGCCTGGCTAATTTTTTTATTTATTGTGGAGAAAAGGTCTCACAATGTTGCCCAGGCTGTCCTCGATCCTTTGGACTTAGGCAGTCCTCTTACCTCCACCTCCCAAAATGCTGAGATCACAAGCGTGAGCCACTATGCCTGGGTTGAATCCACGTTTTACAACTTTAAAATTAATGTGAGTATATCACCTATGAAGTAGGCCACTGTGACTAATATATTTTAATTTTTATGAGTAAATTCCCCTCAGATAATAAAATTTGACCAAAAATAATCATTTCATGTAATTTAAATCACTTATTTATGTAGATACTACATTTGCCATATGAATCCTTGGAATTCTGGTGACTGAGTGGTCAGGATTCCTACCTTCCTAAGGGAAGCCATGTACAGGCTAATCCAAGTGGACACATGTGAAAACTTTTATGCCCTAAGATCCTTAGAGAGATAAGGATACAATGCCCCGTATCAGCAGAGAATTTCAAAGCACAGAACATCAACAAGGCTTCCTTAGTGCCAGAATTATTGCCATAAATAGTAGTATAAGTTGTTTTTGTTTGCTGATGTTGACATGGCTGGTGGTGTAAAGGCAGCAAACACACAGTTTAATGGGCCTCCAACCTGGCAAATACCTCACTTACGGCTTGCTTAATCCTCCAAACTTCTAGCATGTTCCACAAAAAGCAAGGGAGGCGCTGGCCGCTATGTCCACCTGCCAAAATGCTTATGTCAATATCTTCTGCACCTTGCCCTTGAGGCAACCTACATAAAAGTTGCTTCAAACCAAAGTAATCATTCTTACCCAATGTCATTTCAGAACCAGACTCTGTGGTCTAGTCCAGCCTCCTAAGTTTAGAAACCAGAAACCACACATTTAGGTTAGATTGAGAACATAAATTCTAAAACCAGGCAGATCTGAGTTGAATTCTGACTCTACCACTTACTGTTTTAGTATCAAGAAGAATCACTTAACTTCTCTGAACTTCTGTGTTCTTGCCCATAAAATTGGGATAATGATGCTTACCTAATGATATGCTTGTGAAATAAAATATATTTGTGTAAAGTAGAACATCCTTAATAACACTTAATATTTCATTAGTTACTTTCCCATTCTGTGGTTAAATTGTAGAACAGTGTGAAACCGTAGAACTTAAAAAATTAAACATGTATTTTTTTGTTTAAAATATTTTTAATAATTGAACCTGAACAGAGGTAAAGTTTAACTAATTTTTGCTAATTCTACAACTTTACTTTCAGTTCTGTCTCTTTTTTCCCTTGAATCATTATTCTAATGTTTATTGTTCCTTTTTTAAGGTTAAAAAAAGAGAGAAAGAAATAATACATAAAAGACATCTTTAGTTACTAAATATAAGATCACACTGACAATCCATTTTAAAACTAAATTCTGAGTTGTATTTATTTTCACATTTTCCAAAAATACTTTCTTCCATTGTAATGTGAAACAAATAAAAAATTTCAACCAAAAATTATCTCTTCCTGTAATCAGGTAAATAAAATAGGCTTCTGACCAACATACAAAAGCATACTAAAATATTAACAGGACTGGTCTCCAGATCTGCTTCTACAAAAGCTGACTAGGTTTCTATAGGTACCACTGTGAAAGGTGGTACCTATAGAAACCTAGCAAAAACAGCTTTTTCTTAGTTTAGTCTTTTTGCCTCAGCATGGCCGTTAAGAAGCGTTCAGGCATTCTACTGCAGGACAAGTAGCAGCCTATCCCATCCCCCCTCGGCAAATCTCCATCAGATGCAAGACAGGGACAGCCCAACCTTTCAGTCAGTTTTCCTGGGAAACAGACTCTGAGATGGAGATGTGTGTATGGCTGTTTGTTGAGGAAGGCCCTGGGGCTCAATACCTGTGGGAAAAGTGAGGGTAATGGGATTGGGCCAAGGGAAAAGTTGAAATGTGGTATAATCCCCCAAGGTGGCTCTGGTGCTGGGAAGGCCCTTCAGAGGTGTGTGACTTGAGTTGGTCAGTATGGCTCCACCTTGGCTAGTCCTGCAAATTGTTCCAAGAAGGAAGGCAAAGTGACTCTTTTCAGCTGAGGGCTATTCCCAGAGAGGATGTAACTGAGAAGTGGGGAGTGGTGGGGTAGTGGGACGGGGGAAGCGTCTGAGTGTTGACCACAGTACTCACTACATGCTTAAATGAAAATATATTCAAACTTTCTGAAGCTAACAGTTTAGGTGTGTATTGCAAACTAACGTCTATTTTATGGTTAACAGCAACAACCACATTCAGGACAGAGTACTTTCTTAAATAATCAAGAAGCAAAAAAAGTAAGAAAGAAAACAGAATAAAGTGCCCATGTATTCAAATAAAAACAGTCTTGCAGTGAGCAGCATAATTGTCTTTCATGCCAATAACTTATTTTAAAAAGACTATTTCTAAATATAAATGAGCTTCTTACTAACCTGTCAGTCTTATTAGTGTATGTCTTCAATATTTAACATTAGGATGATGTTACGCCTCACCTCCTAACACCCCAGAAGAGAAACATACATTTGATACATGTACCTTCAAATTCAAGGACTATCCATGTAGAATCTCGGACAGTAAAAAGACATGAGATCGTCAGTGAATGCTGAGCTACTCCATGTTCCAAGACAGATTAATTTGGGCTAAATCCTTTTGGGGGAATTTATCACTTTCATGAACCCATTCTAAGACAGAAAAGCAAGAAGTGGGAGTGGGGAACAGGAATGAAAAGGAAACGCTTTACAATGGAATGTCAATTAATAAATAGTGTCAGAAAATCCACCACTTTGCAATCATCATAGTAATAACTTAGTCAAAAAATCCATTAGTGAATGCTAAAACTATTGGTCAGTTGTTTAAGGGGAACAGAATTTTCACACAGTCTCAAAGTATCTCTTCTGAAATTATTAATTGTACAAAGGAACACAGCAACTATAGTGAAGAAATATGAAATTAGCCAAGGGTGGTGGTGCACGCCTTGTAGTCCCAGCTACTCTAGAGGCTAAGGCAGAAAGATTGCCTGAGTCCAAGAGGTCGGGGTTATGGTGAGCCATCATTGTGCCACTGCACTCCATATTGGGCAACAGAGTGAGACTCCAACTCACGAAAAAAAGAAAGAAAGAAAAAAATCTGGTTGTCTCCATCCTAAGTGAATTTGATTCAAATTAACATTGCCAATAATGGGCACCTAATTTAGATGTGATACCTCAAAAAGGATACATCATATTTAATGTACAATTTCTGTCAAAATGCAAAATCTTGAATCTAAACATGAGAAAACAATCAATCAGGCAGATCCAGATTGGGAAACATGCTACAAAGCAACTGGTTTACATTCCTCAAAAATATTAGTGGCATGAAAACAAGAAAGATTCAGGAATTGTTTCAGATAAAAAGAAATCAAAATACATGATTACTAAACACAATGCATAATCCTGGTCTGGATCCTGGATTTTAAAAAAATTGCTATGAAGGATATTATTAGGACAATGTAAAAATTTTAGACATGGAACTTAAAGTAGATTTAAGTATTATGTTAACTTTTATGGATTTTATCATTATATTGAAGTAGTGTAAAATAATGTTCTTATTCCTAAGAGGCATATACTGAAGAATTTAGAGATCAATGTTCATAATCTCTATAACTTAATCTCACATAGTTCAGTTTAATATTGATAATATTAATATTTAAAAATGTATGTAAACATATAAGAGAGTGATAAGGCAAATGTGGCCGAGCATTCACAGTTGGTGAATTTAGAAAAAGAGTGTATAGGATCTAGTATATAACTCTGGCAATTTTATTCAAATATGATTTTTTCAAATAAAAAGTTGAAAATAGGTAAAGATATAGATATATTCTAGCTCTGTCCACTAAAATACTTGGTAGCAATGTTGCCTCTTCAATACAAACTAGACCTGCTTATGTAAGATCCAGAATTTTGTCCTTAATACCATTTTCCATTAAATGAACCAGGGATCCTTGGGGAAAATGACTGCTTCTGTGTCTGAAACACAGAAGGTACAACGTGAGTCTGGGATACTTTACAATGTCAGAGAGAAAGAAAATTTATTATGAAAGAAAGAAAACATATTATGGGGGCTGAATCCAAAGGACCCAATAGACAGCTAAAAGAGTTTAACATTGGCTAGGATAAAGCAATTGGAACATCAAAGAAAATAATAATTATACATGCAATTGCTTTTATAGAAAAATGTATGAATTCATAATAAAGCTCAAAAAAGAATATTTAACACAAAGTATAAAAAAGGAAGTGATTATTCTAGAATACATTACTGGTGAAACATATTTCTTTACTTACCCTATTATCACATTGGCTCATTGCTGACTCATTTATTGTACAATGAAGGAAATTCTGGGTTGACAATTTTATTTTTTCTATTATTACTTTAGCAGTGTCACTTTATTGTCTTCTGGTTTGCATAGTTTCTCACTAGAAGTCTGTTGTAATTTGTAGCTTTATTCTGTATGTAATGTGTGTCTTTTTTCCTCTAGCCGTTGTCAAAATTCTCCCATTGATTTCTGGCAATTTGAACATGATGTATGTATCTATGATTTCTGTTTTGTTTTTTGTTTTCTTATTTATACTTATCAGTATTCATTGAGGTTCTTAGAGTGTTGATTTGGTATTCATTAATTTTGGAAAATTCTCAGCCATCATTTCTTCAAATAGTATGCCCTGTTCACTCACTTTTCTTCTTTTGGGATTCCAAATATTTTGGAATAGATCCTGTTGTATCATTCTTGCATGCTCTACATTTTATTTTTTGTGCTTCTCTTCGTGTTTTATTTTGAGTAATTTTTATTAGCCTATCTTCACATTTAGTGATTATTTAATTGAGTCTACTGATAAGCCTCTCAAAGGCATTTGTCATCTCTGTTAACATGCTAGCAAGCATTTCCATTTCATTCTTTCTTATAATTTCCATCTCTCTGCTGAAATGAGCTAGTTGATCATGCATATTGTCCATCTTTTCCACTAGAGCTCTTATATTAACAATTATTATATTTAATAATTGTCATATTTAATTCCCTGATATATAATTCCAACATCTGTGACATGTCTGAGCCTGGTTTGTTTGATTGTTCTGTCTTTTCATAGAGTGGTGTATCTTATTCTTTGCACAGCTCATAATCTTCTTTTGAAAAAGACATCATGTATAGGATAATAGAGATTGGGGTAAACAGTACCTATGCCTGGAAATAGGCATGTCTTATCTTTTACTAGACCATGTGTATGGGGAGCTGAGTGAATCTGGTCATGAGTTGACCTAGGTTTTGGTTTTGCCATTTTTATGGTTATTCTCAATGCACCACAGGCTTCAAATTCTTTAGAATTATCTTGTTTTTAGGATGGGAACTGTTTTACCAGAGACTTTTAATAACAGCGGCACCTTCAACTTCAGGTTTCCCCTTTGCGCCTGTGTGTCAGAGGTCTCTTTCCATTTTCATGCACCTCCCTCAGAAGTAGGCTGCTGTTTGTTACTCAGCACTTGCTAGTCTTGTAATGGGGGACATTTTCTGTGTTCTGGTTCAACTTCAGTCTTAGGCAGGAGCTATAAACCTGGATCTCCACATGAATACTCCTATCCCTGCCCCCATCTGGAGAAGGATATATTCCTACCCCATTCCAAAATTAAAGAAGTTGCTTTTGTTTTTCTTTTTCATCCCATCAGCTACAATAGACCTTCACCTCTCATAGCCAGAAAGGGCAGGTTTTCTTTCCTCACTTTCTATCAGTACAAGACTTTCTTGCCTAGGAAATTTGAAATAACTGGTTCTATTATATGTTAATAAATAATAAATGCATTTTAAAGTCTCTGATCTCTTGACCTCTTGAAAAAACCTAGCATTCAAGTCTCAGTCTGTCTGTCTATCTCTCTATCTCTCAAAAAAAAAAAAAAAAAGTTGTTCCCTAGGACATGAAGCTGGACAATGACCTCTTTGTCTTGTACCTAACATCTCCTTCTCTGGAATTCTGTGATAATGGGCATCTCACTCTATATGCAAACAGGGCAGCTAGGAATTGCATGTATGTTACACGTATACTTCCCTCCTCAGGTGCATGCTGCATTATCCCTTTGGACTTCATTTACAAAGCACAAATTCAAAGATAACATTATTAAGAGTTTCAAGATGGAGACAGAGAGCATTGACCCAGTGTGGGATTCCGTGTGACTGCACACGTCCCAGAGCCATGATGCTGGGCCTAAATGGCTATTTCAGATAATATTAGGTACTAAGTTATACAAATCAGGGAAGATAATTTGAAAGATTCAGAAAACATTTCCAGTTTTTTGGAATGTGAATCTGAGGAAGAGGAATTATCAATTCAATTGATAAAGCCAAATTGACTAAAAGCCCGTTTCCTAACATCTTATTCTAGCAAAGAAGTATTGACCGTCCAGCCAGTCTCTCCAACATGCAGGCCAAGAAGCAGGGCTCATGAGGACCTCCTAGATTTGGCTACATTTTTTTGTAATGAGGTGAAGAAAAAAATATGGAGAATGGTAACAAAGACTAAACCCCTCTCCAAATTTACTTGCGACTTCTCCCTTGCAGAAGTAGAACTACTGATATTTAGCTGGACTGCTGATATTTAGCTGGACTCATGGCTACTGAGAAGACTATATATTCCACCCCTGCCTGCAACCAAATATTCTCATGTGATAAAGTTTTACAGTGAGAAATGAATGGAAATGTTTTTATATAATTTGTATAATGTATAATGTGACTTTCCAACCCTTCCTCCCTCCTTCTGCTTAGAACACATACGAGGGGGGAGCCCTCCAAAAACTGGGATTTATTTATTAAAAATGTATATTTATTCTTACATGTTTAAACTTCAGTCACCTTCAAAATACTCTCTGATGCAATATACTTATTGAGACACTTCTTCCACTGCTCAAAACTGTTTTTGAACTTGTCAATTTTGATGCCTTTTAGTGCTTCTGCTGTTTTTTTTTTTCCATCTCTTCCACATTGGCAAAACATTTCCCTTTGGTAAATTTTTCATCCAGGGAAACAAAAAATGTCTCTCGGGATTGGATCAAGTGAATAGTGAGGATAGGGTGTGGGGGTTATACCATTTTTGGTCAAAAACTGCTGAACACTCAGTACAGTGTGGGCAGGTTGTTCATGTAAATCACCCATCATTAAATGGGCAAATGCTTTGAAAGAATCTCCACAAAAAAAATTTTAAAATTCATTGAAATCGAATGCAACCTCTCACAACAATGCTACACTGATACTGATGGGTTCCTAGAGCTCTTATCTAGCAGACAAAGCCTGTACTACAAGAAGCCCATTCTCCAAAAAATAATTGTTTTGGGAGAGAGAAGGTCCCTTCTCCTATAGGAAGAGCCATCTTAGACCAGAAAAAGGCACCGCACTTTAGAAATCATGAACAACAAATTAGAGGAAGCCCCTGGCACCTGGACAACCTAATAGAGTCTTTCCCTGAAACTCCTACCTTCAGATTCCTGAGTATTAAAAAAAATTAATTTCTCTCTTTTTAAGCTGCAGTTATTTATACACAGCCAAATATATAACCTAACAAATTTGAGACTAATACTCAAAGAGCTCTCATATTTCAGTCTTCCATAGTGGCAAAAATGTATTTATTAATTCACTCAACAAGTATGAAATCACTCAGTACTAAGCATGTTTGTAAACACTGAGGATACAACTGCAAACAAGACATACAAATTCGGCTTTCATGAGCTTATATGAGGGAGGTATTCAATCAACAAATTAATATGGGCTGTGATGAGAGGTAGCAATGTGATCGCCCAGTAGATAGTTAAGGAGAGTCAGGGAATACTTTTCCAATAAGATTATTTTAAAGCAGAGACTTGAAGGAAGTAGTTAAATTGAAACCACTTTGTTATCTTTGGAAAGAACATTTCGGAAAGACATACTAACAAATATTAAGTGGGAAATGGGATCAAGATTGACAGGTTTGAAGGACAGCAAGGCCAATCGGGCTGGGCTGAGGGAGCAAAGGGAAGAGTGTTAGGAGATTACAGGGCTTATATGGTTAAGGACTTGGGATTTTCCTCTGAGTGAATGATCAAAAGATTTTGAACAAAAGAATGATGCAATCTGAGTTATATTTTGAAAACATCTCTCTGAGATTAGATGAGAGTGGGGCTAGGGTAGGACCAGAAAAAACAGGTGAGTGTTGAAGGTGACATGGACCAGGTAATAGTCATGGAGGAGTGGTCAGATTCTAGGTATGTTTTGAAATTAGAGAAGAAATTATTTGCTACTGAATTGAATGACAGGAATGAGAGAATATGGACTCGGGGATGACTCTAAGATTTGGCCTGGGGTACACTGTCTTGATAAATATTCCACTATAAATTTCAATGTGTGGATACAGATTTGGAGAAAGGAAAAGCTTTGTGGCACTTCTCAAGACATTCATTATAGAATGAACTACATTCACTATGACCTTGTACATGCTAAACATGTGTATATATTACTATCTTCACTTATACAGATAAGGACACTGAGGTTGCATAACTTGTCCAAGGTCACACAACTAATGAGTGACAGAGTCGGTATTCAAACTCATGGCTGCCTGACTCCAAAGCATGTTACAGACCATTCTGCTACACAGTCTTTGATGTTTTTACTTTGATGTTTCTACTCTTCCAACAGTTTAGAGCAGAGGCTGACAAATCTGACCCGCCTTTGTTTTTGAACAGCCCATAAACTAAGAACATTTTTTGGGGGAAAAAAAATCAAAACAAAAATATTTTATGACAGTCAAAAAGGACATAATATTCAAATTTCAGTGTCTACAAATAAAGTTTTGCTGAAATTCAGTCATACCTATTCACTTACATATTACCTATGACTATTTTTTTGCTACAATGGCAGAGCACACTAGTTTCAACAGACAACACATGGCCCATTAAACCTAAAATAATTACTTTCTGTCCCTTTACAGAAAAAGTTTGCCAACTTTGGTTTAGAGAATAAACTCTGTTTTAACATTCATGAAATGCCAGATTTGTGAAACATTTCTATTGTAGTTAATCTCTCTAAAGTCAGAGAAGATAATCTTCTGTGCGAGAGAGTTGGTTTAGCCAGTTAAGAATTAATTTCTCATATTTTACTATGAAAGTGCAATATACAATAGACAGGAACCTAGAGTCAGAATAATGGCAAATAACCGTTGCCAGCTCTCCCCATTTCCCTTACCATCTCCCTCCTCTCTCTCTCTCTCTCTCTCTCTCTCTCTCTCTCTCTCTCTCTCTCTCCCCCTCCCTCCCTCTCTCGGTTAAATACCACTCAAATAAGTTGTGTGTTTCAGAAAGTTGCCAATTCTTGTTATTTTGGAATTATTAAGGATTTGCCTTCAAAATTTTTTGCAAATTTTCAATTTTCCAATTTCTAGCTTTCAAACTACATCACACACTCATCTATAGAATCTAACTGCAATCAAGTTTACTTCTCCTGAATGTTGGTGGTTAATAATCATGATAACATTTATCAAGGAACAGTATTCTGTAGTTTAAAAACCACTCTATTTCTACCAGAATATAATTATATAAGGTCTACAAACATGCTTCTCCCCGTAGAAAGCTTTGTAAAGATCCAGTATGGAGGGAAATGAGAATGCAGAAAACAAGATAAGAGCCACATATAAAAGGAGAGTGCTCAATCTCTGTGTTAAGTACAGAAAATCTCTCTTTGCTACAGTTTTTATCTATGAGTCTAGAAGCAACTGAGGCTGTGAATGTGTATGTGTGTGCGTGTGTGTGTTGCTATCATTGCTTCTGGCTTTCTCTTCCAATAAAAATCTGTCTTATCTGAGTTGAACTGAAATAGTTTGTTTTCACCCATCCCATTTTGGGCCAGTCCCAGAGAGAGCTGAGAAATCTCATCCTTAGAGTAGACTTGAAAATAGACCCACTTGAACTGTATTTGTATATGAATGGTAATGCCTCCCAGACTCCTCAGAGAGCAAAAAACAGATCCTCTCCTTTTTTATAATCATACTCAGTGACCTCTTATTATATTTAACTATGATATCTTATATAGAAACTTTTTTGTACTGTTTTATGCATATCTACTACCTCTGGTAACAGGTATTTCCTTTGGGACTAAACTGTTGTTTAAAAAATATATAGGACCAGTCTGCATACTGTATGATTCTATTTATCTCATTCTATTTTTTAAATTTAATTTAATTTCTAAAAAATATGTGGGTACAATTCAGGATTAGGTATACAAGTGGTCATTATACAATCATACAGGTAAAGATTGGGCCACTCTTTGGTCCCCAAATCGCCTGGCTTGAGATCAGGTACCCTTATTGATATTACGTTTCCCCACCACCACCATCCCTGCCATCCTGGCAGTGTCCTGCTATACCCAATCCCTTTCTTATAGTATTATGGTAAATGTTCAGGGTCCACTTATGAGTGAGAACATGTGGTACTCAGTTTTTTGTTTCTGTAATAGACTTCACAGTGACTTGGATGAACTTAGAGTCTATAATTCACATTCTTTTTTAAAAACAGCTTTATTGAGATATAGTTTACATGCCATATAATTCACCCACTTAAGTGTACAACTCAATGATTTCTAGCATATTCACACAGACATGCAACCATCGCCACAATCAATCTTGAATGTTTTTATTATCTCAAAAAAAGATTTTACATCTTTTGGCCATCACCCACTACTCCCACATCCCACTCAACTCTGATCAACTGAGAATCTACTTTTTGTCTCTAAATGTTTGTTTATTCTGAACATTTAAAAAAACTAGAATCATCCTATGTGTGGTTCTTTGGGGTTAGCTTCTTTCATTTAGCATACTTTCAAGGTTCATCATGTTGTGGCATGTGTCAGTACTTTGTTTCTTTTTGTTGCTGATGGTTTTTCATTGAATGATGTACATGACACTTTTGAAATTGCACAATTATAGACATGGAGAACAGATTAGTAGTTCCCAGGTGTTAGGAGGGTGGTTTTGGAGGAAATGTGGCATGACTGTGGTATGAAAAGTTGACTTAAGTGATTCTTGTAATGGAACCATTATGTAACTTAACTGTACTCATCATCACAGAAATCTGCACAGTGATAAAATTGCGTAGAACTAAACAGATACATTTGTATGTACACACACACACAAATGTACACAAATCTGAGCAAGGTCCATTAATTGTAGCAGTATCAATTTCCTAGTTAAAATATTGTACTCTAGTTCTGCAAGATGTTACCATGAAAAAAAAGTTGGGTTAAAGGTATGTGGTACTTCTTTTTACTAGTACCTGCTACAGGTGAATCCATAATTATCTCAAAATTAAAAGTTAAAAAATAGGAACTAAAGAGCAATTCAGGAATGGCAAAGTAAGCATTTCTGAAAATTTATTTCTCTATAAAACCAACATGAACATTGGCAAAAATTGTCAAAATTAACTGTTCAGAACTCTGGAAATTAACAAAGATGGAAAAATTTGAGTGCTTATTCAAGAGAAACAGCCAAATCCTGGTAAGAACAGTGGGCTTTGTGGCATTTTAACTTGTCTGTTATCATTCATTCTACTCTCCCCAGCTTTAAGATGGCCTTTAAAATAAAAATAACTGCAACCATGGTGAAAATAGCCTAGCAGCCACTGAAGGGAACAGAATGTTGAAGTTCCTCCAAAGCTTCATTTTCAGATAACTGTCTCTATGTGACCTGTCTGCCAGGTCCCTAGAAAATCCCACTCACAATATCTGTCTTTATTTGACCTGAATCATAGCTCATCCAATGTGAACAGCATTTTACCCAAAGGTATTTGTCAAAAACAGTCAGTTATAATTGTTTAACATCACAGCTACATGAGGCAGTAACAGCTAGGATAAACAACAAGCTGACCAAATAATTTAAAAGGAAAAACTGGAAAATGAGACATTAATAGCAGACTTTGAACAGCTCTGACATATTCCTGGGAAACTAGAAGTCACACATAAGCATAGAGCTACTTGCACGCCCAGGAAATACCTGAGAAGGCCCTTAACTTGTACCTCTCACTAACCATAAGGCCTTGGGCAAGCAGAAAGTAAAAATTAAGGCAGAGTTGTACACTGTCTGCCTCAACATTGGAGGCATGTCCCAACATACACATCAAGTTCCTCAGCAAAAGCTAGCAGGCCTGATTCTTCTGAGCAGTTAAGGAAATCTCTGTACAGTCATTAACTGACAATAAAGATAACCAAGCAGAGATGTCTGTGTCCACACATGAAGGAAAAAAAAAACAAAACAGACTTTAGAAAATTAATTTAGGAAACTCACAGGAAAACAAATAGCAAAAATGACAGTCAATAGCATCAAACCTTGGGAATTGAAGAGAAATCTGATTTTCAGATTTATCACATGGTATAATACAAAACTTCCAGTTTTCAACTAAAAATTATGAGAATGCAAAGAAATAAAGTATGGCTTATACACAGGAAAAACTAAGACAATAGAATTGTCCCTGAGAAAGCTCAGATGGAAGCTTAGAACTAAAAAAAAAAACCATGTCTAAAAAAACTAAGAGAACGTATGAGAATGATGTCACATCAAATGGAGAATATCAAAAAATAATATCAAAAAAGCAGTAAAAATTATTAAAATGAATCAATTAGGAATTCTGGAGATGAAAAGTACAGTAACTAAAGTAAAAGTTAACCACTGGGCTCAACAGAAGATTTGGGCTGGCAGAAGAATCTGTAAAATTGAAGATAGTTATTTCAAGTGATCTAGTCCAAGGAACAACAAATAAAATAATGAACAAAAATGAACAAAAACACAAAGACTTGTGGGACCCCATCAAGCATACCAACATGCCTATAATGAGAATTCCAGAAGAAGGGGGAAAAGAAAAAGGGAAAAAATATGGAAAGAAATAATGGCCAAACTTCAAAACTGCAATGAAAAATATTAATCTTCACATTCACGAATTTCAACAAACCCCAAAGAGCATAAACTCAAAGAGATACACACATAGAAACATCATAACCAAACGGTCTAAATGCAAACACAGAGGCACTCTTGAAAACAGTAAGAGAGGAGAGACATATCAACTACAAGAAATCCTCAATAGAATTAATAGCTGATTATCTATCAGAAACCATGGAGGCAGCAGAATGATATATTCAAAGTGTTGAAGGGAAAGACTGTCAATCAAGAATTCTTTATCTAGAAGCACTATTCTTCAAAAATGAGAAAGAAATTAAGGCATTATCAGATAAGTAAAAATTAAGATAATGTTTATGGCAAAATATGAATAACTTAACTGTCAATCAACTGATGCACAAATAAACAAAAGTTATGTATTCATACAAAGGAATATTATTTAGCCACTAAAAAGTAATAAAGTACGACACATGCTACGGTATGGTTGAGGCTTGAAAGCACTATGCTAAGTGAAAGAGCCAGTCACAAGAGACCACATACTATATGATTCCATTTATGTGAAATTTCTAGAATAAGGCAGTTCTATAGGGACTGAAAGCAGACTAGAAATTGCCTAAGGCTGGGAGTTGAGTTGGGGAAAATAAGGCATGATAGCTAAATGGTACAGGATTTTTTCAGGAGTTGATGAAAATGTTCTAAAATTGATTGTGCTGATGCTTATACAACTCTGTGAATACACTAAATACTACATTGTACACTATATACTAATACTGCATTGTACAATTTATATATATAAATCATATGGTATATGAATTGTGTCTCATTAAAACTTATCAAAAAGGGTAGAAATAACTAAAACATAAAACTCTTAGAAGAAAATATAGACATAAATCTTCGTGACCTTGGATTAGGCTATGATTTCCAGAGATATAACAAGAAAAAAATAGATTTCATCATAACTTAAAAGTTTTGTGCTTCAAAGCACATCATCAGGAAAGTGAAAAGACAAGCCACAGAATGAAGAAAATATTGAATTTTGTTGTTGTTGTTGTTTTGTTTTAGGGTGGTTTTTGAGTTGGAGTCTCACTCTGTTACCCAGACTGGAGTGCAGTGGCACGCTCCCAGTCACCCCAGCCTCAACCTGCTGGGCTCTGGTGATCCTTCTGCCTCAGCCTTCCAAGTAGCTAGAACTACAGGTACATGCTACCACGCCTGGCTAATTTTTGATTTATTGTAGAGATGAGGTCTCGCCAAGTTGCCCAGGTGGGTCTCGAGCTCATGGGCTCAGGCAATCCACTCACCTCGGCTTCCCAAGGCGCTGGGATTACAGGCCACCGAGCCCAGCCAAAGAAAGTATTTGTAATCATATCTCAAATAAGGGAAGTGTACCCAGTATATGTATAAAAATTTTATAACTCAATAATGGCTGATTATCAGAAACTAAAGACAAATAACCCAATTTTTAAAAGGGCAAATGGTTTACATAGACATTTTTCCAAAGAAGACATGCAAATATCCACTAAGCACATGAAAAAATGTTCAATGTCATTAGTCATTAGGGAAATGTAATCAAACCCACCAAGAGCTACCACTTCATTACTAGGAGACTATAATTTTTTTAAAAAAGAATGAAATTAGTAAGTGTAGGTAAGGATAAAAAATTAGAACCTTCATATATTACTGGTGAAGAGGTAGAATAATACAATCACATAGAAAACTGACAATTCCTTAAAATTTTTAATATAGTTATTAAATCGCCCAGAAATTTAATTGATAGGTATGTATGTATCTTTGTGCTGTGATATAGTTTGGATATTTGGTCCCTTCAAATCTCATGTTGAAATTTGATTCCCAGCATTGGAGGTAGGGCCTGATAGGAGATGGTTGGGACATGGGGTGAATCTCTTATGAACAGCTTGGTACTGTATTCATAGTAATGAGTAAGTTCTTGCTCTATTACTTCCCATGGGAGCTGTCTGGACCCTCCTCCTCTCTCCCTTCCTCTTTCACCATGTGATGCCTGCTTCCCTTAGCCATGAATGGAAGCTTCCTAAGGTCCTCATCAGAAACAGATGCTGATGCCATGCTTCTTCTATAGTCTGTAGAACCAGGAGCCAAATAAGTTTCTTTTCTTTACAAATTACCCATCCTCAGGTATTCCTTTATAGCAATAAAAATGGACTAAAACATGCTGCTATAACAGAATACCACAGACTGGTATTCTGTTATTTAATTTATGAAGTAACATAAATTAATAAAAAAATAGAAATTCTGGTTAGGTGTGGTGGCTCACACCTGTAATCCCAGCACTTTGGGAGGCAAAAGAAGGAGGATTGCTTGAGCCCAGGAGTTTGAGAACAGCCTGGGCAACAAAGTGAGATCTCATTTCTACAAAATATCCAAGTGGTGGCACACACTTGTACTTTCAGCTACTAAGGGGGCTGAGGAGAAAGGATCACCTGAGCCTAGGATATTGAACCATGATTGTGCCACTGCACTCCAGCTTGGGCAACAGAGTAAGACCCCAACTCAGAAAAAGAAATAATAATAGAAGTTAGTTTTCTCACAGTTCTGGAGGCTGGGAAGTCCAAGATCAAGGCACTGGTAGGTTTGGTTATCTGGTGAAGACTGCATTCTCTGGAGGGAAAGAGCAGTGTATACTCACATGGTGGAAGGTCAAAGGGCAAGAAAACCCAATGCAATGCAGAGCCTTTGTTATAAAGACCTTAATCCCATTCACAAAGGAGAAGTTCTCATTTCCTGATTACCTCTGAAAGGTCCCTTCTTTTAATACTAAGGGGTTGGCAACTCCTGAATTATGGAGGGGACACTTTCAAACCATACCAGTATGTTTTGACTTTAAGATGACTCACATTTTAACCAGCTAGATGGTGGGGATATAGGAGAGTTTACTGAGGTCACAGAAGAAGTCTGGGAAGATAGAAAGGGGTTCAGAGATACAGCAAAGTAGTAGAAATATGATTAATTTAGTAAAGTTACTCTTTCTACCATTTCAGACCTTTTGAGGGGTAAAATTTAAATTTTCAACTAGTAATCTCAGGAAGACATATGAAGAAACCAAAGTTAAAACTAAAAATAGAACTACCATTTTATCCAGCAATCCTACTGGGTATCTATCCAAAAGAAAAGAAACGAGTATATCAAAGAGTTATCTACACTTATTATTATTGCAAGGCTATTCACAATAGGAAAGACATAGAATCAACCTAAATGTTCATCAATGGACAAATGGAGAAAGAAGATGTGGCATACATTTATATTTAATAGAATACCTATTGAGTCATAAAAAATGAAATCATGTCAGTTGCAGCAAAAGGGATGGAACCAGAGAATATTATGTTAAGTGAAATAAGCCAGGCACAGAAAGACAGTTATTGGGTATTCTCACTCATATATGGGTGTTGAAAAAAAGTTGACCTCATAAAAGTAAAGATTAGAATGATAGACAATAGGACTGTAAGAGGGGGTGGGGAGCTGAAACAAAGAGAGGTCTGTTAATAGGTACAGACACACAGTAGATAAAAGGTATAAGTTACATTATTTGACATCAGATTAGAGTGACTTTAGTCAACAACAATGAATTGTGTAATTCAAAGTGGCTACAAGAGAGGAACTGTTCCCAATACACAGACTTGATAAATACTCAAAGTGATGGATATCTCAAAAACCCTGATTTCATCATTACATACTCTCTGCATGTAAAAAAAAAGTACCCTATAAATATGTAAAATATTATGTACCAATAAAAAAAGAAAGAAAAGAAACTGAAGTTGATATGGTGGGGGCGGGGGCAATCTCATGGAGTAGGAGCAGGTCTTTCTGAGAGGCAGCTGATCTCCTTTTCCATAGAAACAGACCTTTTCCATAGAAACAGACCAACCCTAGTTCACCATATACTCACTTAAGCATATTAGGATAGTTAAAAGCTAGAATGTGTTAGGGGGAGGCCTTCTATCCTCCTCTTCATATTTCCAAAGAAGGGAGAAAGTGTCCACTCAGTGGAAAACAAAAATATGGGAGGAATATTCTAGGTTTTTCTCTGCCCACCCCCTCACTCACGTCTCCCCAGGCCCAGGGAGTAATTTATATTTAAAGGGACAGGGCATGTGCGTTCCAGTCTTTTCTGGGCTCCCTTTGTTGATGCAGCATGATTTTAGGAGACTTACTCCCTGCTCATCTTCCCCTAAACTTACAGCATAATCCAGTAGAGAAGGGGACCTATCAGGGCCACTGATAATGGCCACAGCTCACATAGTAATATTTAATTAGGACTTATCAGTAATAAAACTGATGTTTTTATTTCAGTCTGTCTGATTCCAGCATTTATTTCTCTTTTGGCTTTGAACTAAGCAGGGAAATAAAGATTTGTTACTTGATGCCTTGTAAAATTCCCCCAAATTATTAACAACGGAAAGCCACATCAGCCAGAAGAGCAGATAATACGTGGGTAACTATCTTCTGTTGCTGCCAGTGTTAATGGGTTCTAAGAGGTGAGCAGAGGGCAAAATCAGAGGCTGCTATCCATGCTCTGGTAGGCACCAGGAATATATATGTGCAGAGCTTCAGGAGAGTCCTTTATACCCCATGACGGTCATCTCTCCTGAATCAGTAACCTAGAGACTGCCACTTCCAGAAGAGTGGTGAGATGGTGACAGGTGATTGAAACATAAATACTAGATTCAGTTAACTTTCCTTCCACTTACTCAACAGACATTTGTTGGGTACATGCCACGTACTCATTGCATTGTACAAGGAGTTGGAGAGGTGCAGGTAAATGTGACAAAGGATCTTATCACCTATAGACTTTTCCATCAGGAATGGATAGCTCTCTGCTATCTCCATATGGACAGTGGAGACTGTCTTTCCCTTTCAAGCCTCTGATACTGGGACCCAGAAGAGGCTAGAATCCTTTCTCCTCCCTAGATTCCACCTCCAGGTCTTATCACTCCCACTCTCCTTCAAAGTTCATTGCATTAAACTTTCTAACTGCTACCTCTCTGTTGCTGACATTTGCATGTCTTGATCACTCTACCTCAGTAGCTGCCAAGTTTAACACTGAGTTCACCCTCTTCATTTCCACTTCTGCTCCTGTCTTCATTTTTTGATGACATCAATAGCCTCATGGACAATTTATCTGAGACAGGGTACATCTCTAATTTCCTGGGTGTTTTCTGTGTATTTTTCTCTTCTTTTGCTCCCTCTAGAACCCTGTAGCTCTCTTTCTCTCCCCTTAGCGCAGAAGAATAAACAAAGACTCAGAGAAATCTCTGTTGCAAATAAGAGACAGAAAGATTCTACACAGGCTAGCTGAATAAGTTGAGGATCCAGAAAAAGGAAAGAGAGGGTTAAGAGGATGGTTTACAAGTAAGAGGAAAGTCTGGAAAGAACAGAGGTCTTGAAATAGGAAGGGCAAGAAAGACCCAAAGATGTGAGAATCAGGAAGGTCAGTAGACAGGACTCTGCGCTGAGCCAGCCTCAAATGGGAAGGAAGCTCCCACCCATTGGGAACATCCTGCTATTCCTGGACATTTATTAATATCCTTGATCAGAAAGTGGGGAACTTGGTCATCTTATGAGGGATAGAACCATGGAGGAAAGTCACACCCCCTGACCAAAGTGGAGCTGTGGAGGATCAGATTAGACTTTTCTAAGCTCTGTGCAGCAGTAATGTACCCCTGCTGCCTCGCATTTGTACCTTGGCCTCTCAGTCCCTTGACCTCTCACCTATAAAGAGCTCTTCTTCAACACACTTCAGACACCCACTGCTATGATAATGACCTTGTCGGCAGCAGTGACCACACCCTTCCCACACCATAATATTCTCTCACTATCTATCACCAACACACACCTGGCAAACTTCATTAACTTCCCTTCCTCTCTCTCCTTCTGTTGCACTCTAGCAAAGTGCCAGCCTGGTTAAAACCAACCGTTTATCTGTTCCATGACTGTCCCTGAGCAGCTAAGTCATGCTGGAGAAAAACACACGGCCCTGCTAAACTGTCTCACTGTAAATCTATGACTACCGATCTCAAAAGAGTACTCGCTTTTTGCCAAGCATCCTGTTTTATTTACATCTCTGGTATATTTCCTTTCCCCGCTCCAAAATGGCTACATTATACCTTCTTTCCCATCACATTCCCTATGCACACCTCCTTTTCCTTCACCTCATTTCATCAGACAAGGCCTTCCTCAACTGCCCTTCATCAAAGTTACTGTCGTACTTGCCTAAACCTCACCCCACCACTCCTTCTATCAGCTTCTTCCCATGGGTTCTGAATCCCATCCTCGTTCTCATTGTCAAGGACTCTGCTTCTACAGTTTCCCTATTCTCTTCTAGATTTTTCCTGCTAACATCCAAACTGTAATCTGTCACATTAAATAGCAAAAACACAACTCATTTGATTTCATGATACCTTTTAAACTCTTTGATTTCTCTGCTCCCATTGGAAGCACATTTTGAAGGCCGTGATCATAATTATTCTCTGCTTCTTCCTGTCACACTGTCTTCAATTCACTCCATCTAGTTTCTGTCCACAGCACTCCATGGAGACTGCTCTTGTCAATTCTCTATCCTTCATGTTGCCAACCCCAGGATCCTGTCTCTGTGCTTATCTTACTCTTCTGTACATGGCATTGTGTAGTGTGAATCATTTCACCTCTTATTCCCCTTACTTCCAGGACACACATTCTTTTAACTATCCTCAGACGTTGCTTATCGTGCCTTCTCAGTCTTTGTCGGCCTCTATTTTTCCTTTTCTTTAAACAATTGGTCTATAAAAAAAAGCACAGCCTGAGAAGAAAATATTAGGGCTTCTATTTCTTTTTTTTTAATTTTTATTTTAAAGATGTGGGGAACAATCAGGATTAGGTATACAAATATTCATTATGCAGGTACCCTGTTGATGAGGTGTGCTCCCCCCTCCCCTGGCAGTTTCCTACTACTGCCAATCCCTTTCTATTAGTATTACAATAATTGTACAAGGTCCGCTTATAAGTGAGAATATGTGGTACTCAATTCTTTGTTTCTGTGATAGATCACTCAGTATTACAGACTCTAGTTCATCCAAGTTGCTGTGACATCCGTAATTTTATTATTCTTTATAGTTGCATAATATTCCATGATGTATCTGTACCACATTTTTAATCCAATCCTCTTTCGATGGGCAGGACAGTTGGTTCCATGTTTTTGCTATTGTGAACAATACTGCAATAAACATGGGTGTGCAGGTATCTTTTTCATAAAGTGATTTGAGTTCTCCTGGTATATTCCTAGTAGGAGGATTGCGGGGTCATATGGGAGGTTGATTTTGAGATCTTTTAGGAATCGCCAAACTGTTTTCCACAGAGGTTGTACTAGTTTGTACTCCCACCAACAGTGTAGAAGTGTTTTCTTTTCCCTGCATCCTCTCCAGCATCTGTTGTTTGTTGAGTTATTGGAGATGGCCATCCTGAATGAAGTTAGATGGTATCTCAGTTTTGTTTTAATTCGCATTTCTTTGATGACTAGTGAGACTGAGCATTTTTTCATGTATCTGTTGGCTACTTGTATGTCTTCTTTTGAGAAGTGTCTATTCTTATCTTTTCCCCACTTGTAATGGGGCTGTTTGTTTTTTTGTTGTTTATTCTTTTGTTTTCGACACGTTTGAATTCCTTGTAGATCCTAGATGTCAGATATACAGTTGGCAAATATTTTTTCCCCAGTCTGAGGGCTGTCTCCCCACTCTCTCAATGGTTTCTCTGACTTTGCAGAAGCTTGTCAATTTGATGAGGTCCCATTTGACTATCTTATCTCTTATGGCATGGGCACTTGGGGTTTTGACCAAGAATTGGTTGCCAGTTCCAATTTCCATAAGGGTGTCTCCTGCATTTCCTAAGGTTCTAATAGTTTGAGGTTTTATGCTTAAGTCTTTGATCCATTTAGAGTTTATTTTTGTGTATGGTGGTAAGTATGGGTCTTGTTTCAATCTACTGCATGTGGTCAGCCAGTTTTCCCACCACCATTTACTGAATAGGCTCTCCTCTCCTCAGTGGTTGTTGTTGGAGGCTTGGTTGAAGATGAGTTGGTTGAGAAATCGAGGTTTTCCTTCTAGAATCTGTATCCTCTTCCATCAGTCTATATGACTGGTCTTGTACCAATACCAGGCTTTTTTGGTTATTATAGCTTTATAATAAAATTTAAAGTCTGGGAGTGTGATATCTCTTACTTCGTTTGGGTTTTTTTTATTGTTGTTGTTGTTGTTGTTGAGTATTGCTTTGGCTATTCGCGGTCTTTTATGTTTCCATATGAATTCCTGTATTGTTGCTTCCAGATCTGAGAAGAATGCTCTTGGTATTCCTGGTATTTAATGGGTATTGCGTTACATCTGTAGATTGCCTTGGGTAGGATGGACATTTTAACAATGTTGATTCTTCCAGTCCATGAGCATGGAATATTTTTCCATTTGTTTGTGTCATCTTTGATTTCTTTGAGCAGTGTTTTGTAGTTTTCATTATAAAGGTCTTTCACTTCTCTGGTTAGGAAGATGCCAAGGTATTTCATCCTTTCGTGGCTAATGTGAATGGGATTGTGCTTTTTATTTGGGTTTCTGTTTGTTTATTGTTGGTGTATAGGAATGTGACTGTCTTTTGCACATTTATTTTATACCCTGAGACTTTGTCAAAGTCCTTAATCAGTGCAAGAAGGTTTTTGGCAGATTCTCTTGGGTTTTTGAGGTATAGATTCATGTTGTCTTCAAAGAGGGATAACTTGACTTCCTCTTTTCCTATTGGATTCCCCTGATTTCCTTCTCTTGTCTGATTGCTCTAGCTAGGACTTCCAATACTATGTAAAAACAGCAAAGGTGAGAGTGGACATCCTTGTCTTGTTCTGGTTTTCAGGGGAAATTGTTCCAATTTCTGTCTGTTTAGCCGTATATTGACTGTAGGTTCTTGTAGATGACTCACTATTTTGAGGTATATTCCATCTATGCCTAGATGTTTGAGGGTTTTTATCAAGAAAGGGTGCTGGATTTTAACAAAAGCTCTTTCTGTGTCTATTGATATAATCATGTAGTTTTTATTTTTATATCTGTCAATGTATTTAATTATGTTTATGATCTTGTGGATGTTGAACCACCTCTGCTTCCTGGGGATGAAGCCTACTTGTTCATGGTGGATGATTTTTGAGATGTGTTGTTGGATCTGGTTTGCTAGAATCTTGTTGAGAATTTTAGTATCTATATTCATCAAGGATATTGGCCTATAGTTCTCTTTCTTTGGTGGATCTTTACATGGTTTGGGTATCAATGTGATGTTAACTTCATAAAATGATTTGGAGAGAGTTCCACCTTTCTCGATTGCCTGGTATACTTTCAATAGGATTGGTATCAGCACCTCCTTGTATGTTTTGTAGAATTCTGCTGGAAAACCATCTGATCCAGGACTTTTTTTTTTATAAGAAGTTTTCCTATGACATAGTCAATTTCCTAGGTTGTTATCAGTCTATTTAGGGTCTCAGTTTCTTCTTGTTTCAACCTGGGAAGGTTGTGTGATGTCAGAAAGTCCTCCATTTCATTTAGGTTTTCAAGTTTGTTTCCATACAAGTGTACATAGTAATCTCTGATAATCTTTTGTATTTCTTCAGGGTCAGTTGTGACTTAATCTTTTGCATTTCTGATTGTGTTTATTTGGGGCTTTTTCTCTCCTTTTCTTGGTCAATCTTGTTTATCCTTTCAAAGAACCAGCTTTTTTTTCGTTGATTTTTTTGTATTATATCTTTGTCTTTTATGTCCAAATTTGGGCTTTTATTTTGGTAATCAGGATTCTTCTGCTGAAGTTAGGGTTTTTTGCTTTTCCAGCTTTCTTAGGGGATTTTTTGCTGAAGTTGCTGGCTTTCCCAGCTTCCTTAGGGGATTTGTTAGGCTGTTAACTTGTATTCTTTCTGTTGTCTTCATGTGTGTTCATAGAGATATGAATTCCTCTCTTGGTACTGCTTTCATAGCATCCCAGAGATTTTGGTAAGATGTTTCTTCATTTTCATTTGTTTCCAGGAATCTTTTAATTTCTGTTATGATTTCTGTGTTGACCCATAAGTTGTTCAGCATCATGCTGTTTAGTGTCCATGTCTTTGTGGGTTTGGGGGAAACTTTGTAGGTGTTGATATTTATTTTTATTCCACTGTGGTCTGAGAAGATGCCTGGCAATATTTCAATCATGAAATTTGTTTTTGCTTGATTTATGACTGAGGATGTGGTCAATCAGAGTATGTTCCATGTGGTGATGAGCAGAATGTATAGTCCATGGTTGCTGGGTGGAGTGTTCTGTAGGTATCAATTAAATCCATTTGGACAAGTGTCATGTTGAGGTTCTGGATCTTCTAGTGGATTTTTTGTCTGGATGATCTGTCTAGGTTGTTAGTGGGGTATTTAAGTCCCTAGGTATGATAGTGTTTGAGTCAACATCTTTTTTTAGTTTACGTAGAAGCTCTTTTATGAAAGTTGGTACTCCTATGTTGAGTTCATATATGTTTAAGACGTATATTTCCTGTTGATGAATTGAGCCTTTTATCATTATGTAGTGACCTTTCATATCTTTTTACGTTTTTGGTAGTTTAGAAGGCATTTTGTCTGATCATGACTCTTGTTTTCTTTTGTGCTCTATTCACCTGAAAATTTGTTTTCTGTCCTCTTATTTGAGTGTCCTTTCTGGTGAGATAAGTCTCTTGGAGACAGCATATTTTTGCATCAGGATATTTTATCCAATTTGTCATTCTATGTCTTTTCAGTGGTGTACTTAGTCCATTCGCATTCAGGCTAATTATTGAGATATGAGAGTTTATCCCTGTCTTGAGGTCTTGAGTTTATTGTTGTTGCTGCTCTTTGTTTATTTGTTTGTTATTGTTCTTTTTATTTTTGAGTTGATTTATGTGTGTTTTCAATCTTTTTCCTGTATTCTTGGGAAGGGCATTTTTGTTCTTTTTTCCCCTTTCTTCTGTGTTTAATACTTTTTAAAGCAATTCTTTTAGAACTAGTCTGGAGGTGGCGTAAACTCTTAGGAATTGAATGTCTGGGAATGATTTTAATTCTCCATCACTAATGAAACTTAGCTTAGTTGGGTAAGTAATTCTTGGCTGAAATTGTTTATGCTTGAGAACTTTGAGGACTGGACCCCAATCTCTCCTAGCCTGAAGTATTTCTGTAAATAAGTCTGCTGCTATTCTAATTGGTCTTCCCCAGTAGGTGGTCTGATCTTTCTCTCCTGCTGCCTTTAGGATTTTTTCTTTATAACTACTTTATGTAAGAAAATTATTATGTGTCTAACAGTTGGTCTTCTCATTTGTTGTCTTGCAGGGGTTCTCTGAATCTTTTGTGTTTGAATGGTCACATCTCTGATGAGATGAGGGTAGTTTTCTTGGATAATTTCAAGGAATGTTTAATTCTAGGGTGGTCTCTGTCCCTCTATCTGCCTCAGGGATTTCAATAAATGTTAGGTTCAGCCTTTTGATATAATTTCTCATTTCTTGGAGGTTTTGTTCTGTCTTTATAAGCTTCTTTTCCGTGTTTTTAACATGTTGAGTTAGTTCCATACTTTGGTCCTCAAGCTCCGAGAGTCTTTCTTCTGCTTGTTGATTCTGCATTCCATGCTTATCAGTTTGTTTTTTATTTCATTCACTGTATTCCTTATTGTTATAATCCCAGTTATCAACTCTTTCATTCTTTCCTCTTGTCTCTTCTCATTTCTACTTATTCTCTCTATTGTTATCTTGATATCTGGGTTTGACTGGTTTGAGACCAGTCATTCTGGGGACTCTTCATTGCTTGAGTTCCAAAGTCTGTATTCTTAGTTGTCCTTCCAGGGGGCTGAATGAGACCCATATTCTTCCTTTGGTTTTTCTTCATTTGTGTAGTCCCCCCCCTTTTTTAACCTCTTCTTTAATTCTGTTGTTCAGTGATGGGGGGATAGCTTTTACTTCTGTTTTCTCAGTCTTCTATTCTTCCTTATGTAGATCCTCTGGCTTTGCTCAATTTTAGAGCTAGATTGGAGGTAAGGGACTGTGCTTTTTGCAGTTTTGAGATTTAATTAAGAGGGGAGCTGTGATTCAGAAGCTATCTGCAGATCCCAGTATCTGCTGACAGGTGTGTGGGTCCCCTGGAACACACTTCTCACTGCCATACAATCTGTACATGCAGTGGGGGTGTATGTTTGCCCTCTGAAAGCAAAATGAGATAAGAAAAAGTAAAAGAATGGGAAAAGGAAGGAAGAATAAGAAAGGAAGGTAGAGAGAGAAGAAGAGGGAAAAGAGACAGGCATACCAACTAATGAGTAAACAGAGAAACAAAGACAGAAAAAACAAAAACAACAAAAATATACAGACAATAATACAAATGAACAAAAACTCCCTGTTGATGCACTCAGTCTCAAAAATAGCTGTACACAAATAGAAAATCTAAAAAAAAACTAGAAACAAGTACAAAACAAAAAAAGAAAGAGAGAGAGAAAAAAAACTAAAGCTAAAACAAAAACAAACAAACAAAAAAACAACTTGCTCTGTGGCCATTTCTGTAACTCCAGGTCCCTTTCGACTGCGGTCTCCATTTTAAGGAGTGGCTCTGGTCTCCAGCCCATCCCCTCCACTCTCAGTGCAGGCTGATAGGGTTGCTCTCAGTATGGGTCAGATGCCCCATGGACTACTGTGGGATGAGAATGGATCAGATCTGGACTCACCCAACTTGTCTGCTGATCCCGCTGCTGTCAAGTCTCCTACTCTGATCTGATGTGTCTGTGCCTGTTCCAGTGTGGGGGTGATGTGTCTGTCTCTCTGGGTCCCGTAAGGGGATAACCTCTGTGTCCCAGGTTAGAAGATGAGCAGACTTGGACATGGTAATGCAGATCTCTGCCCAGTCCTGGGACAGAAGAGATGGTATCCATTGGCATCTTTTCACCAGCAGTGGGGGCTCCATTCCAGATTTCCACTCCCTGCCTTCTCCATGGTTCCTGGGGCTCCTACCTGGTCTGCTGCTGCAGTGATGGTGTGGGCAGGGTGTCAGGTGGTAAGGAGTGGCTTTTCTCTGCTACCTTCTCTCAAGAGAGCCCCAAGAATGGCAGATGATCCTGTGCACCAGGGGCCCCAATCTCAGAGAGTGGTGGGTTGCAGTCACTTCCAGAGGAGAGCCCTGGGTGCATGAACCCAATCTCCCCTCAGATGGACTTTCACTCCCCCACTGGCACACGCCCACTCATGCAGAGAATCTTTATGTACACTCACTTTTGTGGAGACTCTCATACTGTGACCTATTGTGTCACCATCTTGCCTCCTCCCCTGGCACTTCTATTTCTATTTTTTTTCCTCTAAAAGTAATTAGGAAGAAATTAAGCTTTACTAATATGTAATACACATTTTTATACTGGTGCCCTTAGTTGAGATTTCGGAAAATTATGTGTCACAGAAGCTCCACAGAGCATGCTAAGGGAAGAGTTCCACACAGTGGTTACAATGGTATGCTAGTGGTTTATGTGTGCACAGTTGTGTAGATTTATAGATTACAGTATCTTTGAAAAACTTTTTATTGTGGTGAAATACACATAACATGGAGTGCAACATTTTAGCCATTTTAAGTGTACAGTTTACTGGCATTAAATACATTCACACTGTTGTTCAACCATCACCACCATCCATCTTCAAAGCTGTTTCATCTTGCCCATCTATACTCATTAAACACTAACTCCCCATTTCCCACCCCCAAGTCCTGGCAACCACCATTTTTTTCTCTGTATATAAATTTGACTACTCTAGGTATCTCATATAAGAGAAATCATACAGTATTTGTACTTTTGTGCTTGACTTATTTCACTTAGTGTAATGTCTTAAAAGTACATCAACATTGTAGACGTATCAGAATTTTATTCCCTTTTAAGGCTAAATAATATTCCAATATATGTATCTTTTTGTTTATCCATTCATCCATGGACATTTGGGTTTATCCCCCTTTTGGCTATTGTGAATAATGACGTTGTTATGAACATGGATATACAAATGTGTATTTGAATTCTTGCTTTAAGTTCTTTGGGGTCTACATCCAAAAGTAAAATTGCTAGGTCATCTGCTAACTCTATGCTTAATTTTTTTTAAACTGCTATACTGCTTTCCATAGCAGTTGAAACATTTTACATTCCCACCAGTAATGCACAAAGGTTCCAATGTCTCTACATTCTCACAAACACTTCTATTTTCTGTTTTGTTTTGTTTTTTATAACAGATATCCCAATGGGTGTAAAGGGTTTCTCATTGTGGTTTCAATTTGTATTTCCTTAATGATTAGTGATGTTGAGCATCTTTTCGTGAGCTTGTGGCCATCTGTGTGTATCTTCTTTGAAGAAATATCTGTTCAAGTCCTTAATCCATTTTGGAATGTTGCTTTTGTTGTTATAGAATTGTTCTTTATATATTTTGGATATTCATCCCTTATCAGGTATATGATTTGCCTTTTTCTGTTTGTTAATGATGTCTTTTGAGGCACAAAGATTTCAACTTTGATAAATTCTAGTTGTCTATTTTTCTCCTTTGCTGCCTGCACTGCTACAGTTTTAGCTATTGTGTCTATATCTTTGATTTGTTTTAAGATGATATTTTTATATGATGTTTGTTAAGGGCTCAACTTCATTCTTTTGCATGTGGATATCTAATTTTCCCTGCACTATTTGTTGAAAAGACTATGTGTCCCCCCCACTGAGTGGTTTTAGCACTCATGTGGAAAATCATTGACCATTTGGTGTATTGGAAGGGTTATTTCTGGTCTCTCTATTTTATTGCATTGGTCTATTGTCCATCTTTATGCCAGTACCATACTGTTTTAATTGCTGCAGCTTTGTAGTAAGTCTTAAAATCAGGAAATGTGAGTCTTTCAACTCTTTTCTTTTTAAAGGTTGTTTTGGCTATCTAGAGTCCTTTGAGATCCCATATCAGTTATAGGATAAATTTTTCTCTTTATGCAAAAATTATCATTGGATTTTCATTAAATCTGTAGCTCACTAGTGTAGTATTGTCATCTTAACAATATTATATCTTTCAATCCATGAACATAGGATGTCTTTCCATTTATTAGTGTAGTCTTTAATCTTGGGGAGGGGTAATGTTTTGTAGTTTTCGGTGGTATAATTTTTTCATTTGATTGGTTACGTTTACTCCTAAATATTTTACTATCTGTGATGCTATTAAAAACAAAATTTTTCCTAATTTTATATCCTGCAACCTTGCTGAATTTCCTTGTGTGGGTATGTGTGTGTGCATTTGTGTGTGTGTGTGTGTGTGTGTGTGTGTGTGTGTGTAGAATCTTTAGGCTTGTCTTTGATTTTTCCCTTTCTCTCTTACTCTGTCTTTCTTATACATGCAAAGAGCCACCAATTCATTTCAATTTGTTTTAATTTCACAATGTTTCTGGTCTTTGACTCTTCAGTCTCCTTGAAATTCACTGTCATCAAGTGACATTTATATCTACAATGTCCAGGGCAGTGTGTGAAGAATTCACTTTCTAAAACAGCTATTTTATCTCACTTTCCCACTCAAACCTCTAGGCGCTCCATCTAACAGTAGACATTCCAGTCAACTCCCTGTCATCTCAGAGGTAGCACTGGTAGTTAGCTTTAGAGTCAGGAGAACATGTGTGGAAATGGATATGCTGCTTACTAACTGTATAAATATAGACATGTTACTTAGACCCTCTCATTCTTTTTGTTAGCTGGAAACTGGTGATAATAATACTTCCCTCATATGTTTGTTGAGAGGCTTAAACAGGATGATGAATGTAAAAGCATTTAGTGAAATATACTTTTTTAACCTCTCTTCTTTTGAGGCTTTTAACTTGACCATTTCTCCAAAGACACAGATGAAACTGATCTTCTGACTCCTCCTGTCTGTATTATTACTCCTTTGGTACTTACCATCTACTGTGTTGTCCTGTTTATTATCTTTTTGTGTATATCCATATTATCTTTCCTGTCAAACTATGCATTCTCTAAGGACTGAGAGCTTGTATTTTCTTCTTCTTCTAGTGTTTGTGACATGCTAAATGCTGAGTCAATATAGTATTTGCCTTTTAATTGTCTGACATAATGAAATCCTTCATTGCCTGATTTTCAATGTCTTAACACTGATATTTCACTTATTTTATCTATATATTTTTCCCAGTTGTTTCAGACCCCTGTATTCCACCTTGGTCAGAAGTAGAAGTTCCCCATTTTGATTTTTAACCACTGACAGCATTTAAAGATAGCTAACAAGTAAGCAATAAAGACATCACTACTTTCTAGAAGACCATCTGAGTGTATTTCAATTCATGTCTCTATCAGAAATGGGAAAAATGAAGATAGAACAGGGGTTCGTTAAAGGCCATAAATACACCAAGTAATTTTTTTGTATATGTCCCACTCAATATTTGTTGTTTATATAACATTCAAATTTAAATAGGTGTCTGTATTTGTATTTGCTAAATCTGACAACGCTACCATGAAACCTTTACATTTCAGGGGGAAAAAATGAGAAAAAGTATTATTCTTTGTGGAAATGAGAATATTGCCCTGTACTTAAAGCAAAGTGTTTCTGTGTCAAAAGAAAACAGCTTGAAAGATCATTATGAAACAAGTCTTAACCACAGCTATGACCTTATGTATGTAATATAAAGATAATGAAGAATAACATTAACCAAAAATTAACAAGCATTGCACTTGAATATAAATGGAAACAATTATATTTCTGTAAAATGCAATCCTGTACTACATGAAATATATACACACACACACACACACACACACACACACACACACACACACACACACACACATATTGGAGTCAGAGTCTCACTCTGTTGCCCAGGCTGGAGTGCAGTGGCATGCTCATGGCCATCCCAGCGTTAATCCGCTGGGCTCAGGTGATCCTTCCACCTCAGCCTTCCAAGTAGCCAGGACTACAGGCGTGTGCTACCATACCCAGCTAATTTTTAAAAATATATTGTAGAGACAAGGTCTCACCAAGTTGCCCAGGCTGGTCTCAAATCCCTGGGCTCAGGCAGTCCTCTCACCTTGGCCTCCCAAAGTTCTGGGATTACAGACTTGAGCCACTGTGTCCAGCCTGAAAAAATATTTTCTAGTGAGTATATAAAAGTATAATAGCATTTGCATATGTAAGTCTTCTTGGTAATAATGTTATTCTGTGTGTTGGAGATATGACCTAAAACTTGTAGGACAAATCTTAAGAAAAATTAGAATTGCCTGTGGCATGTCCTATTGTAATTAAGGAGAACATAAATATAAATAACACTCAGGTGTATTTACTCAAGAAGACAATGAGAATTTTTATGTGACTGAAGAACTTTTGGAATAGTGTTCATTGTGGTACCACATTAAAATCTGGCTTGTTTTAAAAAATCATGAATAGTTTAATATATGCTAATAAAAAATGTAACTACAAGCCGTGTTTCTGAAGTCAGTGTTACCTTGAACTTTTTACACAACCAGTGATTTGTATCTATACAGCATATGGGTCAATTCATTCATCCTTCACTAAGAAGGTCTTACACTTGACTCTACATGGTGAAACATGGAACTCCTCTTGAAAGTAGTAGCTCACTCTGAGAGCTGGATACTTTCTTCTGGCTTAAACACAGACAATTCTCCAGTTTACTTGATTGTTTTGTCTTTGGAATCTGACATAATACAGTCATATATATGTTCAGAAATCTGACAATACAGTAAGGAAAGGAGTTCTTATTTTTAAGTTCAATAATATTTATTTAATGCCTACTATGGACTAGGCACTATTTGGCAGATTGAACAAGATAAAGTCCCCACTATCACATAGCTTATATTCTAGTAAGCAAGGCAGACAATAAACAAATAATGAATAAACAAGGAAAATTAACCGGGAGTGGTCAGTGCTATGCAGAAAATTTAATAAGGCAGTGATATCCTTTTGGGTTAGGTGATGCTGAAGCTCAGAAACTGACACACCCAAAATATGGCACTTTGACTTGCTAAAGACAAAAAAGATCTCTCTGGCCTTAACCCCCACACCGCTACCCTGTCTCTCTATATTTTGTCTCTCTCCCAAAGCACCGGATGAAGTTGCTCTCTGAAGTTCCCCTATCTGCCTAAAGGTCGAATCTGCCAAAAAAGAAAACAATTACCTTTGGTCCATTCCCTGAGTTTTTGTTAACTGAACTCTTATGCAGGAAGAAAGACTGAATGGAGTCTGTCAACACACCTGGACAGAATTTTGTCACAGACCATTGTCTATTCTGTGGGCCCAATAGACTTTGTCCCAGGTCATTGTACGTCCTTCAAGCCTGTTGAATTCCCCTAAAAATCATTTACCAACCCCTAAAATCATGGGATAAAATCAAAGGACATATACATCCATACTCCATTTCGAGGTAGGGTAATCACTCTGTGATTCTTCCCTGTGGATGTTAATAAATTTGTTTGCCTTTTCTCCTATTCAGCTTCCTTTTGTCGGTTGATTTTCGGTGAAGCTTCAGAGGGTAAAGGGCGAATTTTCCCTGCAGCAATTAAGACAAGCCTTTCTGAGATAATGGAATTCAAGCACAGGCCTGAATGAAGGAAATAAGCCAGCCATGTAAAGACCTGGAAACAGAGCACTGGAGCAGAGGGAGTGCAAAGGCCCTAAGATGGATGAGCTTGGTATTTTGTGTACTCTGAAGAAAGACTATTACAGGGAGAGGGAGGCTGGTCGGAGGTGAGGCTGTGGTAGGCAGAGGCCAGGTTATATAGAACTTTAAACAGGAGTTTATTCTAAGTGTGATGGGAAGCGATGGGATTTTTCAATCAAGTGTTAAAGAAATAAACATACTTTGAGGCTGGGCACAGTGGCTCACGCCTATAATCCCAGAGCTTTGGGAGGCAAAGGTAGGAGGATCATTTGAGCCCAGAATGTGAGTTTACAGTGAGCTATGATCGAGCGACTGCACTCTAGCCTGGAAAACAGAGCAAGACCCTGTCTTTCTAAATAAATACATAAATATATTCATAAATAATAAACAAACATACTCACATATTCCTCTGATGTAAAGATGGTGTTCTGGCAATGAGGAAAAAGTAAATATTTTAAAAGAAAATTGAGCAATGGATAAAGTATTTTTAAAAAATTAACCTTGGAACTAATCTTCTAATTATTGTAACATGGAGTATTTGCTAAACCAAGATTTTCCTCCAAAGTAAAGAGTATTACTATGTATTTTTATTGAGAGTAATACAATTAAAATGATATGTTAATTTTGAAATCTGGTTTAACATTTTGTGATAGGTGAAAGTCTGATTCTAATTTCCATTTATTTAGATGACTGGTTTTAATGGCTGTCATAGGGTTGAAAGATTCCTTACAAAGAGACATAGATGCAAAGAAGAAATGTATGGCTGGCTCTGCCACTAAGCCATAGATTCATTTTTCAATTTCATTCAGCAATCCTGCAGAGGTTTTTGCTAAAATTTAACTAAGTCAAATTTTCCATCCTCCCTGATATCAAATGATTGTTCTTGCAAACTAATTGAAAAGGGAATGGTTTTTATTTTTATTTCTTTAATAAGTGGATTTGAGCTGGGCATGATAGCTCACGCCTGTAATCTCAGCACTTTGGGAGGTGGAGGTAAGAGGATCGCCTGAGTCCAGAGGTTCGAGACCAGCCTGGACAACTGGTGAGACCTCATCTCTACAATAAGTCAAAAAATTAGCTGGGCATGGTGGCACATACCTGTGGTCCAGCTACTTGGGAGGCTGAAGTGATAGATCACCTGAACCCGGCAAGTTGAGGCTGTGGTGGCCGTGAATGTGCTACTGCACTCCAACCTGAGTGACAGAGTGAGACTCCTAGTAAAAACAACAAAAAAGTGAATTTTTATCTATGAAAGACCTTTATTTGGGAGATTTAAAACAGGTGTTTAGGTGTCAAGATGTAAGAGTTTTTATTAGTAACATATATCATTTTTGACAAACAATTATATAATAATGGAAATAATTTCAAACATCTATTTCCATTCTGTCTCTGTAGCATGAGCTTCTTTCTCACTAATTGTTAAAATATTCTTTACCTTAAAGAAGTTCTATGTGTATGTGTGTGTTTGTTTTTGTTTTAGAATATGCTAGGTAGCATCTTATTGACAATCATTTGCTATCGCAAAAAGAGATAATAAAATTTGGCCCAAGCCTAGGCAACATAGTGAGACCTCATCTCTACAGGAAAAAAAAAAAATTAGCCAGGTGTGGTGGCACGCACCTGTAGTCCTAGCTACTTGGAAGACTGAGGTGGAAGGATCATCTGAGCCCAGGAAGTTAAGGCGGTGGTGGGTCATGATCATGCCATTACACTCCAACCTGGGTAACAGAGTGAGACCCCTAACTACTACACACACACACAGACACACACACACACACACACACACTCACACTCACACACATACACATACACAATTTGGGCTTAGGCAAAGTGCTGTCAAAGAACACCGATGGGAAGCTGGTTGAAACCAGTGTGGAATCATAACTTGGCTGAGGCCCATTCATCTATGAGATGGGTAAGATTTGAAAAGATGCATTGGGTTCTTTAACACAGGTTGTGATGTATCAGAGAGTAAAGCTTAGCCTTGTCAATTCACACTAAAACAATTGTTTTTAAAAAATAAATCAACCACAAAAAAATCCTTTATCTCTAAATTTCCCTCCATCACTAATGTAACAGGGAACGGGTCATAGAATGTTCTTTAGTGTGCCTCTAGATAAACCCTTGACACTGACTTTTTGCAACTTCTTTTTCTCCTTATGTTTGCTTTCAACATTTATTTCAGTATGATTTAATCTAGAGAGAAATGTTCTTTAAGTGAGCACATAGTGATTATCTGACTCAATTTAACACCCCATGGTGACAGTCCTGGTGCTAGGAGCTGACAGTGGAAGTAATGACCAGGCTCGGGTTAGCAGTAAAGAGAAAGAACAAGCAGCAGATCTTGCCAGACCACTGTGGCATCTTCATTCTCCAGCCTAATTTGAAATAGGGGCATCGTTATAATAGATCAGGGAAACTTCATCTCAGTGGGTACTTAAGAGCCGAAGGAAGGAAAGGAAAGCCAAGAGAAATAAAATGTGGTTATTTTCCTATACCACAGATACCTTGATTTCAAAACTCTCAGATTTGTTTCCAAAGTTAGGGTTAGGGTTAGGGTTAGGGTTAGGGTTAGGGCTAGGGTTAAGGTTTTCATCACTGCTGTAAAATTTTTTACCAAGTTAAAAATCAGAAATAATGCAATGTCTTGAAATTTCAGTATATGAAACTTACACTTTAGATCAAATTTTTCACCACCCTGGTTCGTATTATTGCTCTTACCTGTAACATATTGTACTGACAACTTTGTTTATTGTCTTTTCATCATTCACAACTCTGGAACTTTCTGTGTAAATTCTGTGGTACCAAGCCCTCCAAACAGATAGCTTTTGATTTTATATGTTTGATAGTTATTATCATATTCCAGTTATAAAATGAATAATTGGCAAGCGTTAACCCAAACCAAAAATAATGGCCGGGTGCTGCGGCTCAGTCCTGCGATCCCGTAATTTCGGAGCCCAAGGTCGGAGTATTGTTTGTTTCCCAGAGTTCAAGATCAGTCTTGGCAACATGGAGATAATTCCTTGCTACAGAAATTCAATAGCAAATAGATAAGCAAATAATAAATTTTAAAAATTAGTCAGGCTTGGTGATGAGCAATGGTGGACTCAACTACTTGGGAGGTTGAGATGGATCACCTGAACCCAGGATGTTAAGACTGTGATGAGTCGTGAAGGGGCCACTACTCTCCAGCCTGGGTGACAGAGTGAGATCACAACTAAGAAAAAAAGAGAGAGAGAGAGAGAGAGAGAGAGTAAGTAGCAACTATGGGGGGCCAGCCCCCAAAAAGAGATTTAGAAGGTCCCTGGAAGGTGGGGCAGCATCGGCGAATATTCTGGAGAAATAGAAGGGAAGAAAGAGACTGGACTCTGTCTAGTGCAGAAGCCGATTCTGTAGTGGGGATAGATATTAAAAGAAAGCAAGGTGGAGGCATAGATATAAAGAGGAAGAAAGAGAAAGAAAGAAAGTGGACAACTGTTCAGTGAAATGAGCAGAAGCCATTTATTGGGACCAGGCGTGAGTCTCTTATCCCAAACTTTCACATGTTAAATCACAAGACTTTCACGTGAGCACAAGGCCAGGTAGGTGAGGCGCATCCCCCACCCACCAGGTGTTTCCTTAGGCATGAGGAAGGACAATCCCAATCAAATCACAAGACTTTTACGTGAACACAAAGCCAGGTAGGTGGGGGGCGTCCCCCACCCACCAGGCGTTTTCCCAAGCATGAGGAAGGACAATCCCAAAGTTATCTCACTGTTCCTCATGCTTGGTTTATATTCCTCAAAAGCAATATAACTGACTAAAATCCTAATACCTTTCTTATCTGTGCTAATTTTACCTGTACTATAAACAACTCTTAATTATGGCTTAAACCAGTTCCTAAAGAATGTGGCCCAGCCCAAAGTTTGTGCTGGGCCATTTCTGGTAATCCTAGATAATAATCTATACCATCTAACACTGGAAACCGCCCTCTAAATGTATATACTAATTTTATAAATATATTTTAAAATCTTATAAAGAAGCTTGTATTATGTATAAGGCTCCCAAATGTGATCTGAGTTTGAACTGTGTTAAGTTTAAAGCCGAAACCACAGTCTGTGAGAAATGGGAACATTGGATCTCTAGAGTCAGCCATGCCTGTCATATTCTCAGAACTTCATGCTTAGATCATAAAAGTCCCTGCCAGTGGGTAACGCTAAACAACAAAGAAAGGAGGAGGGAATGGGCCTTCAGCTCCTGAACCAGCCTGGTGGTCTCAAGGTCCGCAGCCCGCCTGGATCCCTAACGCTCATGCAGGCCTCCACGGCTGGCTCCCAACAAGCAACAAACCCAATATTAGAAGAGATAACAATCTTAATATATGAATGAATCACATTAAATTAACAAACAAAAAAGCAGAGCTGAAATACATGCTCAGGAAACCACTGGTCTGGTCAAAAATACTGTGTACTAACAAGAATGTAAAGGCCACCACAGAAAAAAACAATATTAGCATTTTAAAAAGTTCAATTCCATTTTTCTTCCTCATGTGCAAATATATGAAAGGAAAGAGTAAAGGAAGGAGAAATTTTTCCTTCTAAGCATCTAAAAGCTGTAGTAAATGGAAAGACATCGTGTTAACTTGTACAATTTTCTTTTTTATAAACACAATCATGCCTTTAATGTACAGGCTTAGATTAGAATTAACATCTTGAAGCTATTGAAATTCTAGCAACAACAAAAACTATGTTCACACAAAATAATTCCTTTAGACTGCCAGAAATATCCTTTACCTATAAAAATGTTTGCCCCCTGGTGGTGAAATTATTATTATTTAAGTTTTGTTTGTTTTTTTAGGTTAAAAGACTTTTTTAAAAGACTTTAATTATGGAGTCTTGGCATCAAAACTCCTTCTGTGATAAGCAAAAATAATATAACATCATATGCAGGAGGTGATGCGAGATGAAGCTCAGCCATATGACTTAGTGAAATGGATATGATTCAATAGTCATATTTAAGACAGTAAATTTAAACTTCCCATGTAGGGAAATTAACCATTTAATAGTCATATAGGAACTAAAGAGAATATTTCTGGATTTAATGAAAGCCAGGTATTTCTAAATCATGGATGAATAGGCCTCTAGGGGTGATTTTAAGAGAGGTTTGGATATTGGCTATCACAGATATTATTTTCAATTCCATTTGATATCGTTACATTTGATCTCACTATTAGGAACTAAGGAACTAAGTTTTCCTTAATCAATCTCTATTTGTTTCCATGTTGATCATATTGCTAATTCAGTATTGTAAAGAACGCTGCCTCCTTTTAGTAAATTCAATAACAGATGTTTATTAGGCATAGAATTTCTATACATAAACTAGTGCCTTGACTGGGTCCTGCTGACTGTGGGTGCACATCAACTTTGTACTGTTTTCTCTTGTGTTGCAATTTGGCATCACAAACAACATAAGGGCTCAACGGCAAAATGCCAAAACCAAGCTGTTCAGCCTGAAAGAATAGATGATGAAGAGGTCTGTTAAAATTTTCTTTTGCAGACTAATTGGATCCTTTGAATATGAGAAAAATACAATGATTGCTGTGGTCAGGATAAACTGAGGAGTTGGTAGGAGAGGTTTAGTTAAAGGAAAAAACTGATTTTCAAATTTTAAAAAAGTGATTTAAGTGAGTTACTAGAAAACTGAAAAATTAATGATAATTCGGGAACAGTAGAAGATGGTAGAAGGTACTTTACTGTCTGAAAATACAGAGCCGCATCAGAGGAAGTTGACAATGATCAACTTTTTAGTGACTAAATAGTTGAATGTATTTTCCCTTCCTCTTGTTCAGTTTGGTGGCTGCTCTTAATGCACTATCTACTGTTTAACCTTAAGCTGGCTTTAGCAGGAAAATTATGAATAATTTGAATAAATTATGAATAAACTGACTTTTACAACCAGTCATTATTTTATAAAGACAGTCTAGTCTTCCTCCATCCTAGGCAAGCAAGTGATTAGATAAATTTCTGGTGAAGTAGGTAATCACACTCTAAGTTTTATAACAAATACCTTTAAAGACAATATCTAAGCATTTAAAAATAGATCAGATTTATTTATTGAAACCTTAATACAGCATAAATGAAGACTTCCCATAAAATGAAAATAACATTTAAATAGCAATTACTAGACACTAGACACTAATTATCTCACTTAATGCCCTTCACAACCTTATGATTTTGGTAGTAGTATTATCCTACCTTTAGAGATGAGGAACCAAACACAGAGGTCACCCAGCTAGTAAGAAGTAGAGCCAGGATTCAAATTTAATCAATCTGGCCTTAGAATCTGTGCTCTTATTCACTATAAGATTATTTGAGTAAGTGGCACATTATTCAGAGAAGGAAATCATAGTGTCAACATGTTAGAAAGGTATGTATTATTTATTACATTAAAAGCATCTGTATTTGTCTATGAGGACCTTCAAAATGATTAAAATTCAATATTGCAATACAAAAGGGATTATTTTCCAAGGAGATGTTTCACCAAAACAATATTTTTCTAACCTTTGTCAACTCAATATAAGCTTGTGAATGGTGTTTGGATAAATAAATTACTGAGTGAAGGGAATGTTCCACTAAAGGACAATGATATCTTAGAATTTCAAGTTCATGCATTTGAGAAACAGTTATGTAGAAGCTAATGAGAATATTTCCAGATTTAATGAGAGCCAGATGTTTCTAAACCATGAGATAAATAGTCCTCTAATGGTGATTTTAAGACAGGTGTGGATTTTGGCTATCATAGGTATTCTATTCTATTCTGTGTGATTTAGTAAAATTTGATTTTGTCCAAAATTGAGGAATAGGTTACCAGATAGCTTATTTAAACCTCTTTGAGTCCTACTTGTGTATTAAGTTATCAGTACTCTTTCACATTTTCCCCTGGAATGTAGTAGTCATTATGATGTTTAAGTTCTTCTGTAACAAGATCAAAACTCCTTCCATCAGCCTCTATGTGGATTCTCCCTCCTCTCCTCATTGCCAATGGCATATTCTTGCAATGCATCTTAGCCACACCTTGAACCCTGTCAATACCAGGATGGCATATTCTTTTTTTCTTTTGCAAAACAATCAGAAAACATTTATACTGAAATGTGTACATCCTACTATTAAAAAAACAAAGTAACAAATTTGCTGATGCCATAATTTATTTAACCTGTTTCACTGGGACAGACTCATATCAATGCCACTCAGTATAATTTCAAGTTTGATGAGTTCCTAAGTATTTTTACTCCACTTCTAAAACCTGATGAGGAATTCAAAATTAGCACACAGCATTAAATGACATTTATTGTTCCATAAGTCTTGAGACCCCAAAAGGAATGCTAAGTAGACAAGCAAAACTCTAAAACAAGAGATAAGCTCATTTCTTTCCCAAATGACTGGTACAGAAAACATGTCATACAAAAGCAAAGCGAACGGGACAGAAAGGAAAGCTCTCTTCCCAGAAGGTCTATAGCAGTTACAGATATTTTCAAACCAAAGATGAAAATATTAGGACTGTGCCTCTTTGTAGCAAATAACCCCCTTTATGAGTAAAATGTCAAAGCTTTTACCCATTGAAGTAGTTTGTCTTTTAGGAGATTTCCAACTTAAAATTACTCATTCCTTCCTCTTTTTGGATGGCATATTCTTAAAATGCATCTTAGCCACACCTTGAACCTTATCAATACCGGGATCTATAAAATGATAGCATTAAAAAAATTATTTAGATATACATGAGCTGATACTTTCCTGGCTCACTTGCACAAGCACCATGTTGAAAAGTTAATTGCCCTCATTGAAACCTTCACTCTGGTTTATTCTATAGTTATTTATGTAACTGTCATATTGAACATGTAGCTCATTAATTCTCTACCTTCCGTCTTTAAGACATTCAAGGCTACAACCACTCTTTGACGTTTTATTGCCTTCGCCACATTCCACAAGCTTTTCTGCAGTTTGACTGTGATATACTTAGGTTTATGCTAGTTGGGTGTCTGCTGAGCTTATCGTATCTACGTGTTTTTTTTTCTTTCTCTTTTAATAGCCTTAGTGAGATATAATTGACATACCACACAATTCACTCATTTAAAGTACACCAGTCAATGTTTTTTAGTATATTCATATGGTTATGCAACCATCACTGTAATCTAATTTCAGAACACTTTCATATCCCCTAAAATAAATCCAATACCCATTAGCAGATAATCTGTAACCTCCTCTACCCTCAACCCTAAGTAACCACTAACTTACTTTCTGTTTTGTAAGTTTTCCTATTTTGGAAATGTCATATAAATAGAATCATACAATATGTATTGTTTGTGACTGGCTTCTATCACTTGGCCTAATGTTTTCATGGTTCATCTATGTTATAGCAAGTATCTATTCTTTATTTCTTTTTACTGCTGAATAGCTACATTTTGTTTATTCATTTATCAGTTGATGATCGTTTGTGCTGTTTACAACTTTTTGATTATTGTGAAAAATGCTGCTATGAACATTTGTGTACATATTTTCATTTCTCTAGGAGTGGAATTGTTGGATCATATTATAACTCTATGTTTAGCTTTTAGAGGAACTGCCAGACTGTTTTCCAAAGAGACTGCATCATTTTGAATTCCACTAGCAATGTGTGAGAGTTTCAATTTCTCCACATGTTCACCAAACTTTTTATTGTCTGTCTTTTTTATTATTGCCCCTAATGGGTATGAAGTAGCATCTCATTGTAGTTTTAATTTGCATTTCCTTAATGATCAAAGATGTTGAGCATGTTTTTATGTGGCTATTATTCATTTGGATACTTTCAAGAAATGTCTATTCAAATCATTTGCACATTTTTAAAAATGGGGTTTTTTTTGTTGTTGAGTTGTAAGAATTCTTTACATATTCTGGACACAAGTCCCTTGTCAGGTATATAATTTGGCAATATTTTCTTTCATTCTTTTGGGGTTTTTTTTTCCACTTTATTGATGGCACTGTTTGCAACACAAAAATTTTTAATTTATATGTAGTCCAATTTATTTATTTTTTCCTTTTTGTCATTCATGAAAGCCAGATATTTCAAAACCATGAGATAAATAGTCTTCTAATGGTAATAACTAATGTTATATCTAAGGAATCATTGACAAACCCAAGGTCACTAAAATTTACTTCTGTTTATTTTTTTATGAGCTAAAGTTTTATTTTTTAAAAATAAAACTATAACTTTGTAGTTTAACTTTATAGTTTATAGTTATATTTTTCTATGAGTTATACTTTTAACTCTTATACTTAGTAACAATTTTAAGTTAATTTTTTCATCTGTGGTTTTATGTCTTCCATTACTTTTATAAAATTCTTGACTATTATTTATTCAAATATTGCTTCTGCTTCATTCTCTCTCTTCTCTTTTTCCAAAACTTCAGTCACATCTATCCTGGATTTATTTATTGTGCACTTACCTTTTAAGCTCTATTCTGCTCTTTCCATTTTTTTTCTCTCTCTGTGCTTCAGTTTGGATATTTTTTCCTGACCTATCCCCATCTGCTCTGCTGTGTCTGGTCTGATGTTAAATCCATTTGTTGAATTTTTGCTTTCAGATATTATATTTTTCAATCAAGGTTTTCCATTGATTTTTTTTGTTATTGATTACAATTCTGTTACATTTCTGCACCTTTTTATCCATTTTGTCCACTTTTCTTCTATTTTATAATACATTGATTTATTTTATAATAATTATTTTAAAATTTGTGTATTATTTCTAATATCTGGTTTATTTGTGGGTCTTCTATTTTCTATTTTACTCTTGATTATTGGTCAAATTTTCCTGTTCTTCTCATGTCTCATAATTTTTTTTTACCATATGTTATACTTTTATATTAAAAATATATAGACAATATAAATTATGCTATTTTCCTTTGGAGATGAGAACAGATAAATAGGGTGAGGGTCTGGTTACCTCTGTCCAATCAGAGATAAGCTGAGTTGGAACTGGGTTGCAATTTTAATAAGACTCAGTCCACTTCTGATTTCTTTCTGTTCTTCACCTGTGATTCCCTTGGGCATTGAGAGCCTAGAAGTTTCCTGTATCCTTTTGTCCTGTATATTCAGTTTTGCCTTTCAGAGGTCTTAAACTTAGATCTTTTGCCTACTCATACAACTTCAGAATTATTGCAAATGTCTTGAGGGAGGAGAATGCCTGCATTTGAGGCAGGCTTTTCCTTCTAGGTAAAGTTACTATTACATGCAATAGTAGAGTGTGGGGTTATTTTACTCTATCAGGGCCAGCTGCTCAGCCTCCTGTACCACCCCAGAATTCATCAAATGTCCTGTGGGAAAGCTACCTGCATGTTTGGGACTCCTCTATATTTCCAAATCATTATACAACTCACATGATGGTTAAAGGTTTCACTAGTTTCTCTTTTTCTTTGTAAAGTCCCTCTTTACAAAGTCCCTCTTTATAAAGCCAAGCTTTATCAGACCATGCCCAGAATTAGTAAATGCCACCAGGGAAGAAAGCAGCAGATGACTGTCAGCTCACCTATTCCAGGCCTCAGCAAAATAAGATTTACTCAATTGCATTATCCTTTTCAGGACAATGACTGAACACACGAAGATGCTACACAATAAACAGTCTAAATATGAATATCACTGTGGTCTTTGCAGGGATCTGGACCAGCAAGAATATCATCTCAGAGTGGACAAGTGTCATTGGAACTGAGCAGAATGAATCTTAAAGAGCCATATCTTATGTTAGTGAAAACTACTGAACTAAATAAACTTCAATTCGGTTTCAGTTTGACCTTGGAAAGAAGGTGGGCTCCCTTTTGACGGAGTAAGTCCCTGCGGCTCTTGGACAATGTAAGGGTAGAGCTCAATAAGGAATTATTAGACAATCTGTTAAAACAACAGACTAAAAATCCTAGATATGTGGCAATTTGGCATCAGTTTCAAATGTTATAGTGCATTTAATCTAACAATCAAATTAGGAGAAAAGATATTATATAAAAGTAATGCTTAAGATTTTTACTTCATATTATTTTGATGTTTTACTCATTGAATAAACTTAAACTGCATTTAGGAGCTTGGTAAAGATGGCTTTCACTTTAAGAAAATGATTTATCAAAAAATAAACTAAAACATTGTAGTGGAGGAATGGTGATAGGAAGGTATTCGCAGGATTCAATTCAACGGATTGAGTGCTACCAGGTGCTATGCTTGGCACAGAGGATATACAGAAAAGGCAATACTCCTTACTATGGACTGAATGTCTGTGACCTCCAAAAACTCAAATGTTGAAGCCCCAGTCTCCAATGTGATGGCATTTGCAGGTTGGGCCTTTGGGAGATAGTTACGTTTAGATGAGCTCACGAGGGTGAAGCCTCCATAACGGAATTAGTGACCTTATAAGAAGGGACACCCATAAAAAAGAACAAAATCATGAATTTCGCAGCAACCTGGATGGAACTAGAGTCTAATACTGAGTGACCTCTCACAGAAACAAAGATCTGAGTATCACATGTTCTCACTCATATAATGAACCTTGAACATTCAATGTAGTACTATAAGAAAATGACTGACGGTACTGGGAAACTATGGGGTGGGGAGGGAGATGGGATTAACAGTAGCAAATATCTGTCTGGGAACGGGGAAACACCTCATATCAACAGGGTGCCTGAATGAAACATAATTGTATACCTAACCCTTAACTGTACTCCACAACATCATAATAAAAAAAAAGCAGAAGGAAAAAAAAGGGACACAAGATATCCATTTATCTATCTATCTATCTATCATCTATCTACCTACCTAAATATCATCTTCTATCCATTCATCCTATCCACTTCTCTGGCCATGCAAGGATATAGCAAGAAGGCGGCCATCTGCAAACCTAGAAGAGGGCCCTTACCACACCCAACCATGCTGGCACCCTGATCCTGGACTTCCCAACCTCATAAACTATGAGAAAGAAATGTCTTTTAATTAAGCCATCCAATCTAAGGAATTTTATTATGGCAGCCCTAGCAGACTCTGACGCCCTTGCTCTTATATTTTGAAATGCCACCTCATGAAAGACTAAAATGTGAATTAATTTGAACATATTTATTATTTTTAAGCAAGTTATATTTTCATTCATTCATTACTTCATTTAAAAATATTTTTTAAACTCCATGATAAGAGAAGTTCCTCAATAAGATTTGTGTAACCCACTGTTGGTGAGAGTGTAAACTAGTGCAACCTCTGTGGAAAGCAGTGTGGCGATTCCTGAAAGCTCTAAATATCAACCTCCCATATGACCCCGCAATCCCCCTACTGGGAATATACCCTGAAGAACTCAAATTACTCTATAAAAAAGATACCTGCACACGTATGTTTATCGCAGCATTGTTCACAATAGCAAGAACCTGGAAACAACCATGCTGCCCATCAAAAGAGGACTGGATTTAAAAAATGTGGTAAATATACACGATGGAATACTACGCAGCCATAAAAAAGAACAAAATCATGAACTTTGCAGCAACCTGGATGGAACTAGAGTCTATAATACTGAGTGACCTCTCACAGAAACAAAGATCCGAGTATCACATGTTCTCACTCATATAATGGACCTTGAACATCCAATGTAATACTATAAGAAAATGACTGATGGTACTGGGAAACTATGGGGGGAGGAGGGAGATGGGATTAACAGTAGCAAATATCTGTCTGGGGATGGGGAAACACCTCTTTTCAACAGGGTGCCTGAATGAAACGTAATTGTACACCCAACCCTTAACTGTACCCCACAAAACCATAATAAAAAATATTGATTATGAAAAAAAAGATTTGTGTAACCTTTAACAACACAATAGTGTATTCTTACTATGAGAGCAAAAGTAGCTTTATTATTACCCTGTCGAGCTTGAGTTAACTGACCAGATCCAGGATTGGAAAAGCATGAGGACTTTTTTTTCTCTTGCTCAAATTCTCAACTAAAAGGCTTGGGGAGTCACTGCCTGATGAGGACTTACCAAACAGGATTTTATTACCCTATTACCCTATACTTTAAAGCTTGCTTTCTAGTCTGACTCTAGCATAACATAACATAACATAACGTAACATAACGTAACGTAACGTAACATAACATAAATAAAGAAGGTATATCACCCTACAAAGCCATCTCTTATGGATTCCCAGACTCCCTTGTAAGACATCTGTACTCCTTGAAGTCTTTCACATATAGGACTTCATCTACATCTCAGCAAACCTGGAGTTTTCTACCTCTTTAACTTAACAAAGCATCTCCTCTACTGATTTCCCAAATCCTTGGGTAGAAACTGAAAATTACCAATCAAGAAATCTTTGAATTCACCTATGACCTGAAAACCCCCCACTTGGAAATGTCTCTTATTCTTAAAAACTAATGAAAGTCTCACATGTATTGATTTGTAGTTTCTGGTAACTTCTGCTTTCCTAAAATGTATATAACTAAGCCACTATTTGGCCACAAGGGGCACATATTCTCAGGACCTTCTGAGGATGGGTGCCACAGGCCTAAGGTCATTCATATTTGGCTCAAGAATAAACAATCTTAAAATATATTACAAAGTTGGCATCTTTTTGTCAACAAGCATGAGGTAAAACTTTCAAAATTGAACTAGCTTTCTGAGTTATATTAGCATTTTTTACTTCTTCAACAAAAGTAGGGAGTCAGGGAGGAGAAATATGAGAAGGCTAAAAAGAAAATAAAGTTCACACAAGAAAATAGTGGTGGAGAAAAGGAATTAAAAAGAGAACAAAGAGGAGCAGTGCAAGACTTTATTACAAGAGAGAAAGGAGGTTTTTAGCCTACATGCCTTTTAAAAACAGACTTCAGTTGGGAAAATATCCCCGGTTGGGGGTGGGCTAAGATGAATAAACTACACTTCTTTTCAAACCATGATTAAGTCACCCTTATTAATTCTACCAGGCTATTTTGTGTATTATGCCCATAAATCTTAATTCATAATTAGAAGTATACTTACTTCAAATTCTTTTTCTGCCCCATCTCTCTCAGAAAGATACTCTCTATTCACTTAGATTTGCCCTAGTAGACCCTGGTTCAATTCCTGTCTTTGCTGATGGACTAATGTATGGAACAGAAGCCATAATCAGTCTAGGCCAACACCACCCTAAAGCGCTCAATCTTGTCTGATCTCGGAAGCTAAGCAGGGTCGGGCCTGGTTAGCACTTGGATGGGAGAAGCCAAAATCAATAAATCAAGTCTCAAATACGCTTTCAGTGTTCTATATCTGGGGAAGGGCAGGACGGCAGCTATTGAAGGGGGGCACGTGGGATGTTCCAGGTAGATGGCGTGATAATCCTGACTTTCCATATCTCTTAACCCGCGTAAAAGTAGGTGCAGCTCCCTGCTATGCGCAAGCCAAAGAGAGTCATTTCTCTCGGAGGCCTGGAGCTGGGGCTCGCCGCGTCCCTACTTCCGGCCCCGCCCCCTTGCCGCGGTTGCTAGGATACGTGATGTCACCGGAAGCGAGGCTTGGGATAGGCTGAAGTAAAGGGAAGCCTCTCCCTCTCTGCAACCCCAGGGCCGGCGCTGGCTCTCCAGCAGTCGGTAGGCCTGCTGGTGAGGGTCCGCGGCAGAGCCGGCTGCGGCCCCGCCTGCCCACCCGCTGCCCCGGCCGCCGGCTACCGCCACCCCCGCTCCCGCTGGGGCCGGCTGCCCGGCCGGCGGCTCCAGTGCGGCTGCCCGCTCTTCTGACTGACAGGCACGGTTCCTTGCAGTCCGCGCTGCCCGCCACGTCCCCGGGCTCGGCCGACGGCACTGCGCGGCGGGTGACCTCTCCGAGCCCTGCGCGATGACGGCTTCATGTTCGCGGCCGGCGCGGCTTCCTCGGCGCAGCCTGCTCGGGCTCGTGCCGTTCCAGCCGCCGTGGCTGCTACTGCTGCTCCTGCTGGCGGCTGCGGCGCCGGCGCGCGGCTGGGAGAGCGGCGACCTGGAATTGTTTGACTTGGTGGAGGAGGTGCAGCTCAACTTCTACCAGTTCCTCGGGGTGCAGCAGGTAAGCGCGGGGCCGGCGCGAAGGGCCGCGGGGAGGCGGGCTTTGACCCCGTTCCTTCCCAGGGCGCGGAGGGCAGGACTTGGCCACTCCGGGCTCTGGCTGCCTTCCTCAGCCGGTCCTCCTGGGACTCCTCATAACCCCAGCCTCGGAAGGACGTGTCCACCTTCCCCCGTTCCTCACCCCGGCTGCAACTTCTCAAGTTCCAGTCCCGGCGACAGGCTGGGCGCCGTGCTCTGGCATTCTGGGGAAGATCTCCCCACCCCCAGCTGTGCTGGAGGAAGAAGGAGGAGTGCTGTGGGTAGACCTTTTTTTAACACCTACCCTTTGCTTTCCTTCCCCCCCGAATGTGAGAAAGAGCAGCCGTGTCTCACTCTAAACTGTCGTCTTCCCATTTACACTTGATATTAACTTCAGGTGTCCCTTTTCCTCTTCCTGTCTGGGAAGACAAGAACGCTTTTTGGTCAGTGTCTGGGTTGCATTTTGAGGTTTTTCTTACACTGTACTTTGTAATTGTTTTAGCTTGTTAGATAGGGATTCGTAGCACAGTTTGGAAATCGGGAAGAATTTGAAGCCTTTACCGGGTTGGTCCTGCAACTCAGAGGAGTTATTAAGCCTTTTGAGCAGCAGAGTATTGGGGTGCTATTGAAAGAGAGGCACAACCAGTAATGCAGGATTATTTTTCTTTTTCTTTTCTCTTTTGTTTCGTTTCCTTTTTTTTTTTTTTTTTTTAGCTTGAGACGTTAACTAGTAAAATCCGTTTGTTGCTTTCTAGTTCTACCATTGAGGGTGGTTCAGATATTCTACCTGAAGCCTAGTGCCAAGGAGAAGATAACATTTCCCAATTTCAGGATTATGGAGTGGAAGGTGTGAGATTTTTACACGATCATACAATGCTTTGAATAGTCATGAGGGTAAAAAATATTAGCGTTTACCAATAGTTGCCATTAATTCAAGGCATACTTCACATGATGAGATGTGAAACGCACATCCCTCCCCCCCCCATAGATAATGAATTTGGGTAAACTATTGAACGTACACTGAAATTTAATTTGCAAACATTGCGTTTTCATTTTATTGTTGAATAAAAATTGCTAGGTTGCTGTGGTACCATGAGTTTAACAATTGTTTTTTAAGAGTTATAAAGTTTAAGCATTTCATATGTCAGTTTCATATGTGCAAATTTATGATAACCACGATTTTGATCTGTCACTTGGTGCCATTTTCTGCTCATAGAGGCAAAAATATACCCCATTTTGAAAGTAAATGATGATGTAAATGTCTAAAAATAATTATTGAAACTGTAACTCTGAAGACTTTTAATGCATTTAATATCAGGAATAATTGTTTAGAATTTAACATGATTGATTAAATTATATAGCAAGAGGAGTCTTATATACAACCTATCCAAACAGCTTGAAGATGCTTTCCAATTATTCATGGAAAATTTTAAGCTCCTTTAAGAGACTACAGAAACTTGGTAGCAGTAGTTTAAAATTTAGATTATGTACTCTAGCTTTGCATGTGAACTTACATAGAATTTTTATTTATAATTTCGTGCAACCTAATTTTCAGAGTTAATTAGGCAGTATGAACAACCAGAGCACTTGACTGCATAGGCAAAGATGAGGAAAATAAAGAGGCATAGATAATTGAGAAGGTTCTTTGTCAAGTACAATTTGAAAAGAAGGATCCAGGAAATTGTCTTAATCTATCTTTCTCTATCCAACTATGTTAAAATTGGAAGGAATGCCAGAAGGAATTTTATTCTGTCTGTGCAGAGAAACTTATTAGAACAAGTTCTTTACTTTGAATCTTTTTTTTTCTAGAAAGTAGGTTTTATTAAGAAGACAGAAAAGCTTCCACAGTGGGAGGGGACCTGAAAGAAGGTTGCCCCACTTTGAATCTCAACTTCCTTAGTAGATTTTCAGGGGACCAGACATTTGGTTGAGACAAATGCAGCATGTCTAAGTTCTTTAATGTGTAATTTTCAACCAGAATCACACAATCTCTTGTTGCCTAGCCAGACATAAGGAACCAGAACAAAGTAGGCAGGTTACTCAAAGGGGTGACCTGGCTCTGTACACAAATCAGTTTTGTTGTTCATTCAACATATTCATTCAACACAGATTTATTTGGTGCCTATTGGATTTTAAGCAGTGGGAGTTGGCCTTTATATAAAACAAAACCTCTAACCTCATGAAACTTGGAATTTAGTAGGGGGAAACAGATTGTCAACAATCAAACAAGTAAATATAAATATCAGATGGTCAGAGAAGGCCTCTGAAGGAAGTTAGGGAGTGAGGCATGTGGATAATTAGTGTATCCTAGGCCATTCAGGCAGTAGCAAAAGACTATAAGCTGGATAGCTTTTAGCAGCAGGAATTTGTTTCTCACAGTTTTGGAGGCTAAGTAGAATATCAGGGCTCCAGCATATTCTGTGTCTGATGAGCGCCTTCTTGTTTATAGATGGTACCTTCTTGCTGTGTCCTTACATGGTGGTGAGGGCAAGACTGCTTTCTGGGACTTCCTTTATAAGGGTACTAATCCCATTCATAAGGGCTCCACCTTCATCACCTGATCACCTCCCAGAGGTCCCACATTGTAAGACTATGCACTGGGGATTGGGTTTCAATATATGAATTTTGGAAGAACACAAACATTTAGGCTATATCATGGAAGAGCAGTCAAGGAAGAGCAGCAGTAATGCAAAGACCTTGAGGCAGGCAGGGAGCTTGCTCCATGTTTGAGGAGGCAAGGCAACCTGTGTGGCTGGAGCAGAGTGATCAAGCAGCACAGTAACAGACAAGGTCAGAGTCAGAGTGGGTCAGGGAAGATCTTGTAGGGCTTTGCAGGTCATTGTAAAGACCTTGCCTTTTTTACTTACAAGTAAGTTGGGCATTGGGAGCAGAGAGGAACTGAACAGAAAAGATAAATGATTTGACTTAAATTTCAAAATGATCACTATTACATTAAGGATAGTCTGTAAAGCAATAGTTACTTAGAGGGATAATTGTGGTATAGATTGGACCTGAGTGGTAGCAGTGGAGGTGGTATAAAGTAATCAGATTTTGTATTTCATTTGAACATGAAGCATTCAGGATTTTATTGACAGTGTGAATGTAGGCTGTGAGAGAAAAAGAAATTGAAGATAATCCCAAATATTTTGGTCTCAGTAACTGGAAGGTTGCAGTTGTTGTTTATTGAGGTGGGAAAGCCTGGAATAGGAGCCTGGTTTGGGGAACATCAGAAATTTGAGTTTTGGTCATGCTAAATTTAGAGTGTCTATTAAACATTCTAGTGCAGCTGGCATATAGGCAGTTGGTTATTCAGGTATGGAATTTCAAGAAGAAAGATTTGGTCTGTAAATATGAATTTGGGAGTCCCTGGCACTTAGAAGGTAATTTGAAGCCACTGCATATATTCACCAAGAAAGTGAATATGAAAAGAAAAGAGATCTAGGAACTAAGCCTTGGGTATTCCAAACTTTAAAAGTCAGGGAGATAAAGAGAAACCAGCAAAGAAGATGGAAAAGGATCAGCCAATGAGGTAGGAAGCAAACCAAGAAAAGATGCTTGCTTTCAAGTCAAGTGAAGAAAGTATTTCAAAGAGGAGAAAGTGATCCATTGGGTTAAATGATGGTACTTCAAATAAGATGAGTTCTAAGAATTGACCATTGCTTTAATAGTGTGGAAGTCACTGGCTACCTGTTAAGAGCAGTTTCAGTGAAGTGGTGAGAGCAATAACCTGGTTAGATTGGGTCCAGGAGAAAACTAGGGGAAAAATTGGAGACAGTATAAAAAATTCTTTTGAGACAGTCATATCCTAAACTGGAATCCAGGGATGGTAGTGACAAATTGTTCTTCTTTATTCCATTATCCCTCAGGTTTAAAAGAGTTAGCTAAACTCTATAATTGGAGTAATAGATGACTTTAAAACTTGAACCAGCTACCTCCAGGCTTTATGACCTTAGGCAAGTTAGTTGCCTTATTTTTAGGACACATGTATCTTATTTTCTTCATAGTTAGGCATGTAGATACTTAAACATATATTGACTGAAACAATATAAACATTGTAACTAAAACTGAACTGTAATTCCCCAAACAAGTAGTTGTTTGACAGTTTTAACTCAACAGATTATCTTTATATGTGGTCTTTTATAGTCCTCATACAGCTGAGGAATCTCTTTCCATGTATTATTAGATTTCAAATTGGTTCTAGAAGTCTAGAAAGGGGTTCCAGAAATCTTTGGGAGAAGGGTGTATACAGATGACATATTAATAGGTCCTCCTATTTTTAGAATGATTTTAATTGTTCATAGGGCCTTTCAATTTGGATATTGTGTCTTCTCAGAGGAGATAGCAGGGAATATGAGGAGTGTAGGAAAAAAGATGTACTATTGAAGTGAGTGTTGTCTTCATGGTGCCAGTCATTGCAGACTCTTATTCATATAGCTAGAAAATGTGCTTCTTTCTCTCTCTTATTTTTTTAATGACTTCATCTTTATCTTCAGATGAATGCTTGAATTTGGTTAACAGAAGAAAAACTATCAAGTGACATACTCACAGAATATTTGGATTTTAATTTTTAAATCAGAATTAATAACTCTTTTAAACTCTTTCCGTCTGTATTTTCAAATACACATGTACAGAATGACAGCCTGTTTAGCGGAGGGACAATTGTTGCCCACTCATCCTTGCCCCATCCAGGGGGAGGGACTCCCCTAAAGAAGCACTGCTGATCACCTGACCCATCTCTTGCATCATTCTGTGGAAGTGTCAGTTGCCTTGTTGGCAGGTGATTGCCTTTGCTCTGTTTTGCTTGATTGGGAAGAGCTAATCAATCAGAAAGTTCAGTTTTCTCTCCTCTCCTCTCTGCTCAGACCAGAAAGGCAATTATCCTAGCCACACGTAAGCCTTGAGCATGCTGTCTCAAAATGCAGACTGGAGAGAAGAGGGCAGAAATTGCTAGCCTATTTGGCCACCACACCTAACCTGTATTCTTCAGTAGCTTTACAGTGATAATGGTGATATTTCATCTCTATCTTCCTGACTCCTGTCTCCATTTTTTGGATCGGAAAAATCAGAGTCGTTAGTTGGGAGCTTCTCAACCCCCATCACAGTCCTCTTAGAAATGAGGATGATGATCTCATTCATAGATGACTGGTGAATTTGTTAATAGAGTTTTCTTTTTTTCTATTGTTTATTCCTTTGTAAATGCGTGTTGTGTAATAATAGTGTACTCATTTTTATTATGGAATCCAAAATTATTATTTTTAATATGAAAGGAGGATGATATACAAAATCTGGAATGGTTGATAACCTTCTAGTCATTTATATTTCTGATTTAGGCATATCATGCACAGAGTTAGAGCTGAATAAATATTTATTTTATTGTATACATCTTTGCATCAGATTGGATTATCATAAAGTTAGTTTATTTTTCTTATGTACACACTGTTTAATGTAGTAGGTAGTGTATTTAGTGGAAATTGCCTGAGCATATCATACTAGAAAAAACAAGTTTATTGTGAAAATTTTGCCACAAATAATCTGGAATTGATGGAACAGGAATCTTCTTTTAAGTTTTCTTTTTCCTTTTACGGTATTCTAAGGTGTTTTTGTTTTTTCACTAATTGTAACATTCAGAATATTTTATCTTTCATTATTCATAGATAATAGCACAAGTTGAACTGGGAAAGTGGAACTGGCTTGTTATTACAACTACTCCTGGAGATATATTCTAAAATATTATATAGGTCACCATTTAGCTTAGTGATTGGTTTAATGTGAATTTCAAAATCGTGTCTTATTCATTGTTGAGAATGACACACAGGGCAGGGTAGATATTTGAATTGATTGCTGAGAGGAAAATATATATGGCAGTTTTAAGTAACACCAATGCAAGTAGTTTGATAAAGACCCTGATATCTATATTAAACCTGTTCTCAGCTTTGTTATGTTTTCTCTCAGTGAACTACTTATTTCATAAAATGCTGCTATGTGATTTTTGGGAATATTTTCCTAAGTCTGACATTATTGCATCTATTTGAACAGTAGTGAAACCAGTTGATTCTATCTGCAACTAAAACAATTCTGAAGCCATTCTTATAGTGTTGTGCAGAGATAAAGGAAAGGAATTGCAGGGGAAAGAGAATTTGGGTTGGGGGAAACAGGACCCTAGACCATTTTATAATAAGCTAGTGATATTTTCTTTTCCTTTCTTTTTTGCTTGCTTTCTTTTTCTTTCTTGTCTTTTCTCCTTCCTTCCTTTTTGAATCAGGGTCTCACTCTGTTGCTCAAGCCAGAATGCAGTGGCATGATCATGGCTCACCACATCCTCGACCTCCTGGGCTCAGGCAATCCTTCTGCCTCATCTGGGACTAGATATGTATGCCGCCACATGCAGCTGATTTTTAAATTTTTTTGTAGAGATGAGGCCTCACTATCTGGCCTCAGGCTGGCCTCAAAATCTGGGGATCAAGCTATCCTCCTGCCTCAGACACCCAAAGTGCTGGGGTTACAGGCATTGCAGTCATATTTTCAAAAACCTTTATTTGCTTAGAGATAGGATCTTACTCTATTGCCCAGGCTGGAATACAGTGGTGCCATCATAGCTACTGCAGCCTCAAACTCCTCTTCTGGACTAAAGCAATCTTCCCACCTCAGCCTCCCAAGAAGCTAGGACTACAGTCTCCCCCACCCCACCCCCACCTCCCCACCCCCAGCTAATGTTTTAAAATTTTTTGTAGAGATGGGCTCTCACTATGTTGCTCAGGTTGGTCTTGATCTCCAGACCGCAAATGATCCTCCAACTTTGACCTCCCAAAGTGCTGGGATTACAAGTGTGAGCCATTGTACCCAGGCTGATTACCATGTTTTAAATAATATCATAGTATTACATTTTGAGAGTTAAATTTTTGACATATTGCTTATATTTACTGACATTTTTTGTCCAAGGGTGTCATCAGGACTTAGAAATTTAATCTAGAATTTGTGTTTCATTCCCCATCATACTTAATACTAAATTAAGCAAGATTAGGATTTATGTTATATTCAATAAGTGTTTCTGATAATATCTTCCAGCAACAGGAATTTCATATGTAATCAGGCGTATTGCACAAGCAAGGGCATGCCACATTCCACATTTCTGGTTAGAGAGCATATGTACATAAAACAGTATGTCTCATTATTAGCTGGATGCCCATCTTATTGCTACTGAGGCAGTAAGAATTGGCTCTGTGCAGCTACACAGTTAGCTAATAGAATTTGAGTTGTTTAATATTAAAGCTAAGAGTCTAAGATCAAGAATTAAATAAAGGTCATGTCATATATAAGCAGCAGTATTAAAATGGAAAAGAAGCAGTATTAAGTTGCCACCAAGATTGAATACTAGAATTCTAAAAGGGAGTAATTTCATTAGTTTAACACATTCTGGAATACGTACACACAACTTCTGGTTGTGGAAGGCAAAAGAATTTTAAAAAGTGACATGAGACCTAACTGTGGCATGTATAGTAAGCAGAAGTCAATAAGTTACAAACAGAAAGAAGAAGATCATTGTCATTTCCTGGGAAAATCTGAATAGACCACAGAGAAATTTCTGGGTCCATATATATGCTTGCTAAGGAAGGTAGAAACTTCTTATTTCTACCAATCTATAAGGACTTTATTTAAACCATTACAATAGGTCAGGTTAAGGAATCTATCCTATGACAAATTGAATATGTACATTACCAAGACACTCCTGACTTTGGGAAATTTTTTAAAACTTGCAAATCTTATTAGCAGTTATTTTTAATTACCACACTTTGAGTTAGCAGGTAAGATTACTATTTAGGTTCATTTCTGACTTAAAGTGGTGTTTGTATTAATAGTGATTAATTTTGATTTATGGAAATTTATATATATGTATATAGTAGGAAATCTGGAAATTGTTATTTTGCTTATAGTTAATTATATCATACCTGATAGTATTTTTAAGGGATCTATCATCTATAGTAGGAAATAGACTTCCTGTGTTTAAATAAAGCATTTTAATTTAGATTTGATAAAGTTCAAATGCCTGACATTATAATAGTTATGCTGAATTGATGTATGAATTTTTGTGTAATGCTTTTGGAAGTTATAATAGTTATACTGAATTGATGTATGAATTTTTGTATCACACCTTTGGAAGTATATAAGATTTAATTTAAAGCAAATTAGATTAATTTTGAAAATAGTTATTGTAGAAAGTTTCACACTTTTCCAACAATGTTGCCATCTCTCAAAATGTCACTGAAACTTCTTGTTTTGAATTGCCTTCAAAGCCTATAGCATATTCTTCATATTAGCCTCAATAATATTAAATCTTTAAGTTGGATTTGATTTTGACTATAGCTAATTGTCATTTGGAGCCAAGTTTCACGACTGAATTAGGTTAGCAAGCTCAGGTAAATAGTTTGAATTGATAAAGAGATCTAAACATAAATTTATTGTAAAGCTCATAACAGCCTTGATGACTGTTCCCAAAAAAGAGTCCCTAAGAAATTTTGAGTGATATCGACATGAAGTAAATCCATAGCCTTACAAGGTAATAGAATATATTGGAGTAAATGACTTTTGGACTACTTACTACTTTGTGTGTAGCAATTTAAAAAAAATTTACCTACAGGAGAAAAATAAGTAAAAGTGATCTTAATATGTGGGAAAATATTGAACTAGAAGAAAATATTTCAATTATCTATCTTCCTTTAATATTAAAAACAAAAATATTGAAAGTATTCATTATATATTTCTATAATAAAGCAGCTAAAGCAGCATGACTGAGGAACTGAAATAAATATTAGAGACAGAGACAGTTGCTGAGACCACCACTAAAGAGAAGGTAGGAAATAAACAGGGATAGAGAAAAGTACATAGAAAAATGCATAAATGTAAGTGTAAATGATACTAGAATAATATCTCCATCTTGTGGCCTTCTTTGGATACTGCAATTAAAACAGTTGAGGGGTTGTATTTTCACAACTATAGGCATAAGTAAGAATAAAATATAAGACAGGAGAAAATAAAATATGAATCAGAGATTTCTTGTAGTATTTTGCAGGGACCCTTAAGGCCAAGCTTTTCAACTGGTATGCTGCAAGCAAGTGTGCTTAGATAGTGATGCCCTTGCTTGAGCAGCCATTAACAGTTTACCCCAGTATATCACAAACATAATTTTCTGTAAAGTGCAATGGTATGAAAGAGATTTGAAAAGCATTGCTAAGGCATGCAGTTCTAATGCTTTTCTTCCAGGAGAAAATTTGCAAGTATATATGCTGTATAAAATGTAAATATATATAAATTTATAAGTATATTATGATATATAAATATGTATAAAGTAAATTTATGTGTATATATAAACATAAAATTGTTCTATAAAATTTATCTTATCAAAATCTTATAAACTAAGGATCCTTATTTAGCTCTCATAGAAGCAAAAGCATTATTTAACATATGGGTGAAGAAATCTAGATAGAGAAGGAATCAAAGAGCCTTTGATGAATTCGTATTCTTCAGTTACCAAAGTTTGCAATAACTCGGAGAATACTTTAATGATCTGTAACCATCCTCTGTATGAAAAGGATACAAATGGGGGTTTGGATTGTATAAATATGCAAATTATGGGTACCCTACAGTAATATTTTGTGATACTAGGAGATAATATTTTACATACAAATCCTAGCTGATAGATATTTCAGACTTTTGATAGATGAAAATTTTTAGGCCACTGATCCCTTAGAACAGTACTATGCGCTAGTTATAGGATATAGGCCACAGATGTAATTTTAACTTTTCTAGAAACCATATTTAAAAATGTAAAAACAGAACAGGTGAAATTATTATTTAACCTACTATATACAAAATACTATTTTAGCATCTAATCACATTTTTAAAAGTGAGCTATTTCACTCTCTAATTTTTTGTACTAAATCTTCAAAATCTGGTGTATATTTTACAGTAATACTTCTAGCACACATCAATTTGGATGTAAATTTTTATTTAAAATACTTGATCTATACTGAGACTTCATAAGATGTATAGCTAACAAGTAGATTCATGTACCCCAATTGTTTCAAGCACACTTAAAATTTCCAGTAACTGAGTTGAGTATCAATTTTTAAATTTAAATGTAAATTAATGAAAATTAAAACTATGGTCTCGCAGTTGTTCTAGCACATTTCAAGTGCTCAAATATGTCTAGTAGTTATGGGCTAGCTTATGTCAGATGGCATAGCCTTAACGTATTAACATTTTGCTGGGCGTGGTGGCTTACATCTGTAATTCCAGCACTTTGGGAGGCGGAGTTGACAGGATTGCCTGAGCCCAGAGGTTCAAGACCAGTCTGGGCAACTTGGCGAGACCCAAAAATTAGTTGAGCGTGGTGGTGTGTGCCTGTAGTTCCAGGTACTTGGAAGGCTGAGGCGGAAGGATAGACTGAGCCCAGCAGGTCGAGGCTTCAGTAGCCGTGAGCATGACACTACACTCTAGCCTGGGCAAGAGTGAGACTCCAACTCAAATAAATAAATAAATAAATAACATTTTGTGTTATGTAGATATAGCTAAATTTTGGGGGGTAAAATTAGTGATTAGTTTCCTTTTTGTCAAGGACATAGTTTATAGTTTTCATATTTGTTTGTGTTTTAACCCAGTGTAGTTTTTGTCATTGTTTTGTTTTTTAGGTTGTTCTAATTGTACTAGATATTATCTTCCTATTTAGTTATCTATACATTTTTTTTTTACCATACTTCTGTTTGTTCTATAAAGTCTGTCAGTATAAAGTTCATGCTGTTGAAGTAACAGTGGTTGTCTGAATTTCTATGCATAGACCAGTCTGCTAAGGGTGGTTTCAGGTAGTCAGTTTAATTCAAGTTGGTCATTTACTTTTGCTATTATATTTTATAATTCTTTGTGTTATTTATTAACTTAAAATATTATCTTTAGTATCCATTCGCCCTATTAAGTCTGAAACTCATCCGTGTTATACATTGCTGGCAATGAAATATTCACTATATTTTCTAGTCATCTAATTTTGGTTATTATATCTTTAATTAAATGATTTTAAAAAGAGATTTCTCAATGCAGTTCTCTTTGTGTGCCAGTCTGTTGGCTCTTTATAGTATCAATCAGGGATCCTTTTTTACTAGCTGCCTTTTCCGCTTCTTAATACCTCCTAATGAATATGACTTTTCTTTAGACTGAATAATTAATTAATCTTTTCGCCTGGCCTCTTGTACTCTCATAAGCAACTGAGGAAAAGAAGTAGATTTTAATGTTGATAGTTCTTACACCTATCTAGCTACTGTTATTTCAGATATTCCCAGTATAAGAAAGAAATTGCACTGGGGTCTGAGATGTTAAAGTTTTATGCTGAGGGAAAAACAATAGCAAAACAAAAGTTAAAGAACTAATAACAGAATTCTGAAGTTGGAGGAGACCTCTCTAGTATCTATTTCGTATCTATTTCTTCATATAGGATCTCTCCTGTAGAACTCTCAGCAGAAGGTCCTCCTGCCTGCTTGATTACTTCTAACAATGGATATTATGAAACAACCTGTTAAGTTTTTATATAATCGTACTCAGTGGAAATGTTATTCTTATATAAACCTGAAATCATAATTATTATCTACTTTCAACTTTATTCACCATTTTCTTCTGGAGTACTCCTGAATATGTACTACCTCTAAATTATCTTTCTGTGATGTCTTAAAATGCATATGGGTAATAATAATTTGTTGATTCTCTCCACACAGTGAAGTTACTAAAAAAATACAGCCGGGTTGGTCACTCATCACTGTATTCCCAGCACTTTGGGAGACTGTGCGGGAGAATCACTTGAGCCCAGGAATTTGAGACTAACAGAGGCAACATACTGAGACACCATCTCTACAAAAAATACAAAAATTAGCCCGGTTTGGTGGTCATGCCTACTCAGGAGGCTGAGGTGGAAGGATTGCCTGAGGCAAAAGGATTACCTGAGCCTAGGAGGTTGAGGCTGCGTTGAGCAATGATTGTGTCACTGCACACTTGCCTGGGTGACAGAGTGAGACCCTGATTCAAATACAGGCAAGCTGAGGGACTACTTGTTTTCATTGTCTTTAGATATGTGCTTAGGCCACCCTAGAGAAGACCCAAACCACCAAAGTTATAGTTGTCTTGGAACTGGACTAGGCATGATGTGAGGTTACTATAAACAATTCCCTGTGCTCAATCAAAGACAGCAATAGAAAATTTTTGGAAGATTGAGAAATAAGATGATTTGGTGTACGCTATCTTTGATAATATAAACCACAGAATAAACTTAATTAAAAATGTACCTAGAGGTTGTTACAGACTCTTGAAGCAGGTCCCTGTGTACAGTTGTGCAACTTGTATGTCTACTTGAAACTATCCCTGTGATATAAAATTTTTTTAAACTTTGAGGTTGTTATGAAAAATTGCGCATAGGTGGTTAAAATGTGAAATAGATAATTTCTCTTTGATAATTAACATATTATATTTATATGAATGGAATTTTAATTTTCAGGTTCAGATTGAATGGAAGTTTCTCTCTCCTCTTTATTCACCTCTCCCTAGTGGCTTTATAGTTGCTTTTACTTCTTTCCCTGAGACACCTAGACAAGAACTAGGTCTTATATAGTCAGCTAAGGGCTCCCTCCTGAGGTTATATTGGGGCCATTGCAAATCTAGATACCAAACCTACAGATCCTTTGGCTTGGTCTCTACTGTGGAGCTAAAATCATTGCCTCTTAACATCTCAGAAATGTAGTATTTTATAATTATAATTTGTAGCCTTAGGCATTGGCCTTCACCCTTTTTACTGCCCCCCCACAGGGGATAGAGTAGCGCTATAATCCCTGGTTTTAAGCAACAAGTCCTGGCTGTCATCCCAGGCCTTTGTAGAGTACTTTTAGTCTTCATTATTACTCCATGTTAGTCAAATTTTCCAGTTTCTTCTACCTGCTTGTCATGGAGCCCAGTCGGCGTATAGCTTAAGCCCTACAACTAGTTTCTGATCATGGCTCTATGTTTATAATTTTCTCTCTTTAAATTTTAGCATTGGTATATATTTGGAATGGTTTTTGGGAGAAAGTTCCTCAAATAGTTGAATTGCTCCTTTGATGCTGGAACTTTTTTGTGAACAAAGTGTCACAATTTTATTTTTATTTTTTAGATTAGAAAGTATAGTTCATTTAAAGGTAGATTAGAGAGAGAGAGAAGATTCACCTCCCCAAGCTAGGGAAGGGGACCAAAGCCAAGGAACATGGCCTGGCCATAGGTCAGAGAGCACATGGCCACACCATGGCTTAACAAGGCAGTGGCAGTGGCAATGACCTAGCCATGGCCCACAGTTTTAAATAAAGACAGGATCAGGGCCAGCTTCGTGGGTGTACAGACTGAGCAGTCTCCTGGGTTTCCCGTGTGGCTCGATATTTCACTGCCGTCATCCTGCAATTCCAAATGATTTTTGAAGAAGGGGCCTCACAAATTACGTAGCTGGTCTCAGACAGGATCAGGAAAACAGAACTGGGTTGCGTCATACTGGAGCCGGAGTCATCGGTGACCATGGGTAGGTGAGGAAAGGGTGGCCCATGAGGTACTGATGGTGGAGGGTTGCGGTGGAAAGAAACCCCGCTTCAGGACAGTACAACAGTTCCATAGGTGAGCAAGTTGATTAATCAAATTTCTATGGAACATTTTTTTAAGCTGCATTTACTTTATAATTTTCAATGCTGTTTTTATTATCTGAGAACCTGTTTACTACTCATCATGCAGAACTATAGTTAGGTCTTTTATTCACAGCAATATAAGAGGCTATTACTTAGGCATTAAAAGAGACCGTATACCATCCCTGTCCCATTCTGGCCACCATTCTCAGACTTTATCCAAGTCTGGGGAGTTAAACAGGCAAGTAACCGTTCTAAAATAATCAGATCCCAGCCGGGCTCGGTGACTCAGCCTGTAATCCCACGCCTTTGGGAGGCTGAGGTGAGTGGATTGCCTGAGCCCGCGGGTTCGAGACCCATCTGGGCAACTTGGCGAGACCTCATCTCCACAATAAATCAAAAATTCGCCGGGCGTGGTAGCGCACGCGCCTGTAGTTCCGGCTACTTGGAAGGCTGAGGCGGAAGAATCGCTGGAGCCCAGCAAGTCGAGGCTGCGGTGGCCGGGAGCGGCCACTGCACTCCAGTCTGGTGACAGAGTGAGACTCCAACTCAAAAAAAAAAAAAAAAAAAAAAACAGATCCCACAAGGTTTTGAATACAGTAAGTAAATCCATTATCTCAGAGAGACTTTTATGGCCCTGTTATTAGAGATGCCCGGAGGAGAGTCCTGGACTGTCTTGAAACTAGTTAGAAAAATTTGTCAGGTGGGAAGATAAATATTGAAACTTGGGTGCATGTTTGAAAAATCATGAGCTAGAGCAAATTAATTATCCTAAAGTAAAATTATATGTACATAATTTCATGTTGACCCTTTATAAATATATGCCATTCACAAACCTCTCAAAAAGATTCTTTTTCTGGGGCTAAATAACATTTTGTTCTCTTATGGTTAGTCTCCAAAGACTCACAAAACAAAACATAGAACACTGAGGGTTAGCCTCACTTAAACTGTTTTAATAATCAATTTGATGGAACGTACTAAACAGACAGAATTTCAGTGGATATTAGCTTCATAGAATAAAGAATGATCCTTAATCACAGCTTTAAGCAGTTTATAGGGTACACATTTGGAACATTCTTTACATTATTTATTTTAAGGAGAAAATATCCATTCAAATTTATAAGAGATGATAAATTAAATGGCTCTTTCCTTTTGAATAGATAGGATTTAAACATAGTTCACATACAGTTTGAGGAGCACATTCAGTTTTTAATTATTATATGCCTTTAATATTGAATTGTTAATCTAAAGGAAGTCTTTAAGAATAATAACATGAAGCTGGGCATGGTAGCGCGCGCCTGTAGTTCCAGCTACTTGGAAGGCTGAGGTGGAAGGATCTCCGGACCCCAGCAGGTCGAGGCTGCGGTGGCTGGGAGTGGCCACTGCACTCTAGTCTGGACGACTGAGTGAGACTCTAACTCAAAAAAAAAAAAAAGAATAATTACATGGAAGAAACAGTGATAAAATGATCTTTTTAAAAGACATTTTTACTCATAGGCAACCACTGTTACCTTTCTAACATGGATAGTAATCCTCTCTGTGCCAATCTTACGTAGTAATGTTCCTAACCTTTGTTTTTGTGACACAATAGGACATGCACAGCTACCTAGATTATGTTAAGAAGTTTTGATAACAAAACTTGCTTTTCGTATTTGTTAATTCATTAGTTCTTTTAATAGCATCACTCATAATAGTAAAGAATTGGAAACAATCAAATTCTAATAGTAGCAGCATATTTAAGTAAATTATGACATATTCTTGGTGTGCTATGTAATCATAAATAACAATATATGTGAAAACTACATAGCAACATGGAAAATACTTAAAATGTTTGTGAAAAAAGTCAAATTTGTATTCAAAGTTGTATTCAGATTTGGTTATAATGCTGTGGAATTATATATGTGCACAAGGGCAGGACAGAAACTTAGGCTAATGAGAAGAGTTTGAGTTGTGAAATTTTATTTAGGGTGAATATTTCATGTAGTTCATTTATTTAGGGGTGATATTTTATTTTGGGTATCTAGTTATCTGTTAGTAATGGGTATATTATCAATATATACCTATGTAAATTCTGTTACTTTGGAAAGAAGAGTGCTGTACCATTAAATCACATTGGATAAATTAGCAACAGTTGTTTTCATATTTATGAGATAAATTGTATGGATATTTTTAAGCTTTAACCTATAATCTATTTAAGATTGTAAATATGTATGTGAGAAATTAAATAAGACAAATGATTTTAGACTTAAAAAACCCCATATTTCACCTTTAGTGTAACTTAAGATATAGAAATAGGTTTATTTTGTTATTTTAAAAATATTATCAAATCATTTTTAATAATCAGTGAATTTGAAAATATTATATTATAATTTCAGACGTTAATCTGGGTCTAATGAAGTAGATTTTTGGTCTATGTTGAATAAAAGTGCTTATAAATATATTTACAATAAGCTATGGATATAATTCTACATTCTGGTAAAAAACATCATGGTATCCTTGCCAAGAAAACCATCTACTAGGTCTTGAAGATGAGACCACAGTTCAGTTCTTCTAAACTTTGTATTATTCTTCTGAATGCTTATGTATATACTATATCTCTTAAATTAGTATTATAGTTACTATTGAACAACCAGCAGTATATAGGCTATAACCCTTTGAATCCTCACAGTGCTTATAGTTTAAAGGTGTGCTGTCCAGTACTGTAGCCACAAATGAGTATAGAGCACTTGAAATGTGACCAGTTAGACTAAGAACATGAATTCTACATTGTATCTAATTTAATTCCTTTAAAATTAAATTTGATAAATAATATAAAATATTTTCCCATAAAACACAGTTGTTTGGGTAGGACTGCATTGTTTGAGTAGGAATACATTTCACTTTAACCATCAAAAATTTAGCTTGTGAATTGAAATGCATTATAAAAACTATACAGTGGATTTTTGAAGACAGTATGAGAAAATAGTGTGAAGTATCTCAATAATTTTTAATAATAACTACATGTTGAAAAGTTAGAATTTTGATATATTGGTTTAAATGAAATATAATCTTCAAACTAATTTTACCTGTTTTCTTTTACTTTTTAAAATGTGGCTACTGGAAAATGTCACATTATATATGTAACTCACATTGAATTTTTATTAGATAGCACTGGTTTATTGCAGGGATGGACAAACTATGACTTGTCCCTGGCTTAGACTGGTTTCGAGCATTGGACTCCAAAGTGGGGGAGCAGGTACTCATAATGCCCAGGGTACAAAAGATAATTATTGGATTCAGGAAGAAAATATTAAAACTAATATTCACTTATATTTATCTTATCCTTTAAAATTTTATATTTTCATATATGTTTTCTGATATAGTGCATATTAGACTAGTTATACTAAGCTAATGAATATATAGATTTATAAAATTCAAATATAAATATAAAAATTTTAAAAAGTTTCCTGTTGGGTTATATATGATACAAAATATTTGAAGGCCACAGTTTAGAGGATGCTATAGAAAAAGAGAGAGAAGCCAGGTGTGGTGGCTCTGTAATCCCAACACTTTGGGATACCAAGGCAGCAGGACGATTGCTTGAGCCCAGTAGTTTGAGACCAGCCTAGCCACAGTGATGAGACCCCATCTCAATACATACATACATATATGCATACATACCTACACAAAATGTTAAAAGAGAGAAGAGGCAGAATAATTTTGGTGGAATAAGGCAAATATGCTCCCTCAAGACTGTAAGACTTGACAAAATTGTTAAAAACAGTTATTTCAGATCTTTGAAAATTGACCAAAGGCATACAACAAATTGAAAAAATTTATTTAAAAAAAAACTAGGAAACTTTAGGTAAGATAAGTGAGAGCCTGTGGTGTTTTAGCTTAGTATTATACCCATCACTCATTCCAGCTCTATCTGTGAGATAGTTCTACCAGGGTGAGGCAAGCTGTGAGAACCAACAGCTTTACTACTGGAAGGGGCTGACTTGAGTTGGGTTTGAGGCATTGAAAAATCTCATGCTTCTGGATGTAAGTTGGGAATAATAGCTATCTCAGTGGGGAACAGATGGGGAAGGACAAGGTCATAGCTTGCTTGAGGTTATTATATGGAGCAAGATAGACTAGCCAGAAAATTAACAGAGCTATCCAGAGAATGAGACAGACATAGTGGACTTTAATAAGATCCAACATATCTGGCAATCTGGAAGGTTATGCATATCTACAAGGCTATGTTGGACTTTCAGGAGGGAGCAGAGAGAGTCCTAGCTATTCATCATTACTGACTGAACATGAAGCTTTGTGCATATGTGCAGAAAAGACCCAGTGGGTACAATGAAAATAGAGCCTTGGGAGGCTTATAATGTGCTTAAACGTTGTGTTTCCCAACTGATACACAGATTCATTGACTAAAGGCCTTATTGGTCCAAGGTATTAGAGCATAATTTCTGACCAGGGATTGGCTAATCATGATCTATGCTGACACAGGGGCTATATATAGAAAAATATGCTTAAAAATAAGAACAAGGGATAAAAAGCCCTGATTATAGATTTCAGTGGCTGCACAAATACAGGGAAGACAAACTGCATAGAATAATCCCAGGCAAGAAACGAAAGGAACAAACACAAACAGCAACAAACCCCAGTGTGTGTAGGGAGGAAGGCAGAGGCAGAATCAGACTCTAAGGCTGTTCCAATATATTTTCAGAATGTCCAGTTTTCCACAACAATTATGACATGTACCAAGAAAAAAGAAAGTGTGACTCGTGATCACGAAAGAAGGCAGTCAATAGAAATTCTTTAAATGGGCCCAGATGTTGTACTTACCAGGCAAAAACTTCAAAGCTGCTATTATAAATATGTTCAAAGAAATAAAGGAAATCATTTTCAAAGAAAAAGTATGATGTCAATGAGTCAGCAAATAGAGACTATCAATAAAGAGATAGACATTTAAAAAATAAAACCAAGTAGAAATTATGAAATTGAAAAATACAGTAGGTGAAATAAAAAATTCACTTGATGTAATCAACAACAGAATTTAGCTTCAGTGAACTTGAAGATATGTCAGTAGAAATTATTAAGTTTGTATACAGAAAGAAAAGGAATGAAGAAAAATAAACAGAGACTGAAAGACTTTGTAGTATATTATCAGCTTTGAATATCTATTTTAGAAAAGAAGAAATATTTCAAATTGATAACCTGATTTTTGCCTTCAAACACTAGGGTAAAAAAAGAGCAAACTAAATCCATCATAAACAAAAGAAGAGAAATAATAAAGATTAGAGCACAAACCAAAGAAATATAAAAGAAAAACAGTAAAAAAATAAATGAAACTAGAAAATTGCCCTTTGAAAAGATTAACAAAATTGATAAACTGTTAGCTAGGCTGATCAAGAAAAAAAAGAAAGAGAAGTTATAAATTATCAACCTCTGAATGAGAAAGGGTGTATCATTGCCAACCCTACTGCAATTGAAAGGATTATAAGAGAATACTGTGAAGAACTTTACCAATAAATTAGACAACTTAGATTAAATGGACAAAGTTCATTTACCGAAACTGTCTGAATAGAAAATCTGAATAGATCTATAATAAGTAGACAGAGTAAACTAGTAATTCAAAAATCTTCCCACAAAGAAGAGCTCATACCCTGATGACTTCATTGGTGAATTCTATCAAATAATTAGAGGAGAAGTAATTACAATCTTTCATAGACTTGCAGAGAATAGAAGAGATATTAATACTTTCCAACTCATTCTATAATGTAAGTGTACCAAAGCCAGATAAAGATGTTACAAGAAAAGAAACTACAGACCATTAACCCTCAAGAATATAGATGTAAAAATTTCCATCCAAAATGTTGCAAACTGAATCTAGCAACATATACAATGGATTAGACACCATGATCAAGTGGGATTTATCCCAGAAATGCAATTTGGTTTAACACCTGAAGATCAGTTAATATAATAAAGGACAAAAAGTGTGTGGTCATCTTGGACACAGAAAACAACATCTGGAAGAATCCAACACTTATTCATTATGAAAAATTGTCAACAAACTAGAAACAGAAGGTACTTTCTTCAACCTAATAAAGAGAATTTTAAAATTTACCTGGATAGATATTTAACCCAAGAAGATATACAGATAGGCATGTGAAAAGGTGCACAACAGGACTAGTTATTAAAGAAATGCAAATTAAATCTGTAAGGAGATACACATCACAATGTATTGAAGTGGCAATGTGAAATGGTCCAGTCTCTTAACTTGACATAGTCTATCATTTTTTTCCCCATTTTTTTAAGTTTAGTAGTTTTCTTTTTTTTAAAATTTCGAAGTTAAAGTCTTAAATTATATCTAGTATATAAGTCCTAAGTACTTGGATTCTGCTTGTGAGAATCTGCCAGGGGAGTAGGAGGTCACCAGTGTGAGTGTCCACCATGTTCTCTACCTACTTACAAAGAAGCTTCAGTGTGGTGTGGTTCATTCATGAGGGCACATTTGAGACTGACTGCTCCTTTCTTCTGTTGCTTATCGTTGTCCCCATTGCCCCTTTACTGATGCTTCTTGTTTTGATTGGTTGTTTTTGTGGTGTTTGTGCTGGTGGTGTTATGAAGAAAAGAGAAATTGGGGTGCCTAGTGAGTGGCCTGCATTCAAGAAAAGACTTAGAGAAAGGCAGAAGCTACAAGACTTGTCTCTTCCTCACTGATTTTAACGTTGCCATAGAAGTTATTAAACACAGCCTCTGTAGCATGAGAAGGGCGGCACTCTCCAGCTCTTTTGCCTTTTGTAACTTCCTGGGAAGAGCTGAGAAAAGCCGGATATGGGAACCATCTCTTGCTCCTAAAATGTAAGTATGACCTTTTCAGACTGTTATTAATCTTTGCTGTATTAAGAAATACAATGTGCATATATTCCTTTAAACTATTTCTAACAACCTGTTGGCATTTGTTCATTAATTGGCTGACTAGCAATTTAAAAATTATTACTATTAAGATTCAATGATAATGGACAGAAGAAGATTTGGCTTGTAATTTTAGATGATAGCAGGGTGGTGTTGATACTCTCTGAAACTGTGGATAGTAAGGAAAAGACAGTGTGACAGTAAATGAATTCATGTTTATGTGGATTACCTTAGTTTACCATTGAACAATTCCTTTTATTGTTGGCCCTACCTCATAGAATCAAGGCATTTTTCACATATGCCAATATTTCACAACACATTCATTACTAAATATTGCATGCCTAGTTGGTGTATGATACTTTCCTAGATTTTATAGACTACGTAGAAGATTTGATCCTTGCTCTCAAATAAAGTTTAAAGAAGGAATGACTGTATTTTGGAATCAGGAAGATGAATACAATTTCCAGCAGTAAACCTATTGCTGTCTAGTTTTTTAAAAATCTTATTATATGGCCCTTCAAGATTCAGAGTCTCTCTTACAAATAATAAATTGTAATTATAGATATAACTGCTTATGTACCAGCTGACTTACAGACCTCTTCAGTGCGTTTTAGGATTTCTCCATTATATTTTTCCCACCTAAATATGTTACTCTTTCCCCAATTTCCCATAATCTATCTAGAAGAAATTTAAGATGAATCGAATTTTTTAAAAAATCCTTTAGACCAAAAAAACTGAGTGGTAATCAATTCATAGTTTAAGAAGGAACATGTGTAGTTTGAGTTTCTGGATAACCTCTCTTCCTTTGAAAGTGTTTCTTAATTAAAACCAGATGAAAGTATCAAAGAAGGTATTCACAACACTAAATAAAATGGATGTGCTTCATGGAATTTGCAGAATTCATCAATACATGTAACAGTGATTTATAATTGCATTTGGTTCTAACACATATCACGTAGATCTAACAGAGGCACAGTAAGTAAGATACCTAGTATAAAACACTAAGGTGAAAGGGTTAATTGGCCTTGCACAGTTCAATTTGCCACTCTAGTGGCACTTTCTGTTGTCTGTGTAAACAGAGTTGCTAAGTACTTTCCCACTAAGCTGCAACCCTTTTATTTATACAGTTGAACCACCAAAGAGGAATGGATCAGTTTACCAGTTGTAAGGCCTTTTTTCCCTGCCTTTTCAGCCCACTTGATGCTTTTTCCTCCCAGCTGTTGCAACATACCTCCCTAATTTTTCCTTAGTTTTTATGATTTTGGTCTCTGTTTTATTTTTGCAGCTTTTTTCTCTTGTTCATTGATTTGAGCATTGGGATATGTATACCTGAATCTACTCATCTGTGCTTCATTTCTTCGCCTCTACTACTATTTTACCAATTCATATCTCAAAACTTGCTACAACGCTTTCAAATAATTTTTTTCACGTAACATTTAAATAACTCTTTAGATATTAAAACACTACATAAGTAATGCTAAAGTCCTCTTTAGCCAGCCTATACTGTATGAGCACCTCTAACCCACCGTGAGTTAATACCAGGGGTGCCAAAAAAATGTATACACATTTTAAGAACTGTTATTTATGTATTACTTTTAGTTTGCCATGATCAAAAGTGTCTGGACGCTGATAGTAACCACTTTGAGCACTTATTGTAATTGCAGAAGTCAAATGTGACTTGTATTCATCTTTTGTTATCGGTATATATAGAGTATTACAATTTTAATATAGTTTTTCCTTTCTTAAAATGTATATACATTTTTGGCACCCTCTGTATATTAAGATAAATATTTTAATAATTTTACATCTCTGTCTATATTCAGAAACATAATATTGTCTTGCTAGAGATCTAAGTGGTATTTCCTTATTTTTTCTATCCTGCATTATATTTTTAAGATGTATACATATTACATGAAGAGAAGTACACTAGTACATTTCAGAGTGATCTAATTTAAACCATTAACTACTTCATAATATTACATTGTATTTTACATTTTAGTTTTCTGCTATTAATAAATATGGAAATTATGTCCAGTGTTTTCTCTATATTAAAAAATACCTTAGTGAACGACCTTATAGATGTTTTCTTGCACACATTGCTACAAGTTTTTTAGGGCAATGTTTTCCAAACATCAGGTAGTGAAATCAGTTTGGTAGGTTGGAATATCTATTATAAAAATAATAGAATGCAGTAGAAAGTGTTAAAGTAAAAAAAGAGTAAAAGGTACATATTTTTCCATGAAATGGATATAATTGTGTTCTGATTTGTGATATAAAATATATTTCCTATTGTAGGTCTCAATAAAAAAAGTTTATGCTATGATACAAAATACGTTTTGTACTGTATATCTTAGTCCGCTCTGAAATATATATACTCAGAAGTGGATTAATTGTGTCATAGGTACATAATATTTTGAGTCTTGCTAGATACAGTCAAATTACTTTCGAAAATGGCTATACTAATTTACACTCCCAATATTCTAATCAATATTTGATATTCTTGTCAGACTTTTACATTTTCTATAGTCTTAAGGGTGACAAATTTCATTTTATTTAAATTTTCATTTTATTTAAAATTTCATTTCATTAAAAATTTATAGTGAGGTTGAGCATAACTTTCCTTTTTACTAAAAAGTATGAAGACCTATCTGGTTGGTCGGTTACTATTGAAAATCATATTACAAGTGACAGAAACCTTCATCTCCACAATCTTTTCTGACCTCCTCCTTCTACTCCTTCTTCTTTTTTAAAGTAGTGAGCATAAAACTATGTGGCCTTAATAAGTAATTAGTAAACATAATTTTGTTAACTATGCCACGTGCTATTACATTCAGGTTTGCCTCGTATTGGTTTTGAAACACTTTTCTTTTACCCGATATGAATGACCTCAAGTACAATTGCGTATTTGAGAAATACTGATAACCCTCAGTATATAGACTTAGATTCATTTCAGCAAAACTGTATCATGTTCATTTTATCTGTTGTGTAAGAGAATATGGGTTCTAGCCAAGTGCAAGGAAATATTTTATCCCTTTATTCGGACCACTATAGAACAATAGCTTCTTGATATCAAATAGAACATTAGAAGATAATTTTAGACTAATTGTTGTTGGTTATCTAGCTTCAGCTTGATTTTCTCTGGTAATAGAAATATAGTCACTTCCTAGGCAGTCATTTCACCGTTAGTGTAATTATTAAAATTTAACCTGATACTCATGAAACTTCATTCATTGATACTACATTTGCCTTCAAGAGTCACATAGGAAAGACTACTTCTTTAATTATGACAGTTCAAATATTGGAAGCAGCAAGATTTCTACTTTGGTTATGAGAATTTTGATTTTTACAGAATGATAAACCAGAATACACATCCAATAACATGTAGCCCTGTTTTTTAGGTCATTTACATATAAATATGTGTAATTCCATTTCTGGACATATTACTTCCCTAAGACATCCCATACATTGCCATTTTTTAAATATTACCTTACTTCAGTTAACTATGTGGTTTATCAAGTTGTAAACAAAATTGAAAGCTGATTTGAAAACTGGTATCTTATTTTGAAACCTTTTAGCTCTCTATTCTTTTGAAGCCAAGACTTGTTATTGGAATATTTCATAGTTTTTAGGTGCTCTGGTTTTGCTTTTTGTTTTCAACCCAAAATTACTTTTTTTTTTAGCTTTAAAAGTATAGTTTATTTAAAAAATAAATTAGAGAAAAATGCAAAAAATTGCACAGAAGTTAGATTTAAAAATATAGTTTATTTAAAAATAAATTAGAGTGAGAAAGAGAAGGGAGAGAGAAGATTCACCTCCCCAAAATGGGGGAGGGAGCCAAAGCCAGGAAGCATGGCAACAGCCATAGCTCAAAGAGCACGTGGCCACACCAGAGTCTAGCAAGACAATGGCTGAAATTACCTTTTTTCGAGTTCCTTGATATAGAACATGAAATATATCAGTAACTGTTCTCCAGTAGGCAGAAGTAGTTTTGGGTTAAAACCAGTGCGTGATTATCAGTCCATTTTATGCTTACCATGTCTATAGCCACCTAACCACTCATTTAACACAATGTTTTATACTGGACAAGTAAGATTTAATTCTAGGACTGATTTATAACCAGTATTACTCTTGAGGGAAAACAGGCAGAGAGATTAGATTAATTTAACTTATAGAGTTTATTTTGTTTTTCAGACCCAATTTTATTCTCATTTAAATTAATTGCATGCTCAAACATTCTTCCAACTCTGTACTTGTCTTCAAATGTGATAAAGCTAATTCTTTTTTTTTTCTTTTTTATGGGGAGTTACTACCCAGTTACAAAACTTTAGAGGCTCAAGATGAAGGCATTACAGAGACGGATGGTGGCCATGATTGCACAACATGATGAATGCATTTAGTACCACCGAGCTATGTGTTAAAAATGACTGAGATGATAAATTTCATGTTATGTGTATTTTGCCACAGTTTTTTTTTTTAATTAATCAGTATTTTTTATTATGGTTTTTTGGGGTACAGTTAAGGGTTAGGTGTACAATTACGTTTCATTCAGGCACCCTGTAGATGAGAGGTGTTTTCCCATCCCCAGACAGATATTTGCTACTGTTAATCCCATCCCCCTCCCCCCCATAGTTTCCTAGTCCCGTCAGTCATTTTCTTATAGAATTGCATTGGATGTTCAAGGACCATTATATGAGTGAGACCATGTGATATTCAGATCTTTGTTTCTGTGAAAGGTCACTCAGTATTATAGACTCTAGTTCCATCCAGGTGGCTGCGAAATTCATGATTTTGTTCTTTTTTATGGCTGCGTAGTATTCCATCATGTATATGTACCACATTTTTTTAATCCAGTCCTCTTTTGATGGGCAGCATGGTTGTTTCCAGGTTCTTGCTATTGTGAACAACGCTGCGATAAACATACGTGTGCAGGTATCTTTTTTATAGAGTGATTTGTGTTCTTCAGGGTATATTCCCAGTAGGGGGATTGCAGGGTCATATGGAAGGTCAATTTTTAGAGCTTTTAGGAATTGCCACACTGCTTTCCACAGAGGTTGCACTAGTTTACACTCCCACCAACAGTGTAGAAGTGTTCCCTTTTCACCACACCCTCTCCAGCAGCTGTTATTTTTTGAGTTGTTAATAATTGCCATTCTGACTAGAGTTAGGTGGTATCTCAGTGTGGTTTTGATTTGCATCTCCCTGATGATTAGTGAGGTTGAGCATTTCTTCATGTGTTTGTTGGCTGCTCGGATGTCTTCTTTTGTGAAGTGTCTGTTCATATCTTTTGCCCATTTTATAATGGGGTTGTTTGTTTTCTTCTTTTCAGTATGTTTCAGTTCCTTGTAGATCCAGGATGTTAAGCCTTTGTCAGACCTAGAGTTGGCAAATACTTTTTCCCAGTCTGTGGGCTGTCTCCCTGCTCTCTTGATGGTTTCTTTGGCTTTGCAGAAGCTTGTCAGTTTAATAAGGTCCCATTTGTCTATCTTCTCTCTTAAGTCCTGTGGGTTTCGGGTTTTGTACAGGAATTGGATGCCAGTTCCGATTTCCATGAGAGTATTTCCTTCCTTTTCTAAGGTTCTTATGGTTTGAGGTTTTACATTTAGGTCTCTGATCCATTTGGAGTTAACCTTTGTGCATGGGGATAGGTAGGGGTCTTGTTTCAATCTTCTGCATGTGGTCAGCCAGTTTTCCCAGCACCATTTACTGAATAGGTTCTCCTCTCCCCATTGGTAGGTGGTGGGGGCTTTGTCGAAGATGAGTTGATTGAGAAATTGTGGTTTTGCTTCTGGAATCTCAATTCTGTTCCATTGATCTATATGCCTGTTCCTGTATCAATACCAAGCTGTTTTGATGATTGTAGCTTTATAGTAAAGTTTGAAGTCTGGTATTGATAAAGCTAATTCTTAATTTTAAGAAGAAAGTATGTAAATGAAATTATTTTAAATTCAAATTCGTACTCTTTAACAGAAAACTTATAGAATATTTAGCACTTGAATAAAGCTTTAACCACTAATTCCTACTTAATTTTTTTTTATATAATGTTCATTCTTGATCACTATCTGGGACAGTGCTACTCAAAATGTGATCTGTAGATTGGTGCTGGTTTGCAAATTGCTTGTTACTTGTTGCAATGAGATAAATGCAGAAATTGAGAATAAGCATTTAGAAATTTTTATAGACATTTGATGTGGTAATTTTATGCCTATTGAATCTAATCATTAAATTTGGAGTTCCATTTTATATCTTTGTTTTTTAAATTTCATCCTAATGGTAATTTATTTATATTATGCTTTGCAAAAGTCTCCTTTAAAACAAAATAAAGACTAGGTCACACTTCATATCAGTGAACCACTATAGTAGGATGAAGTTCTTAATTTTGTGTGTATATATATATATATAAAACAAAGAAGACAAAGGAAAAATGGGGTAAGAGAGGGTGAACTTTAATTGTACAGTCTAATTCCTGAACATTTTACCGAGAACTGTAGTTTTAAAAAATGTGTTTGAAATCTCCTGTTTATATAACATATTTAGTCATATTTTTTATTTTCTCTTAATATGCTCCAGTTATTCTATCAGTTACAATACCATCAAAGTTGAGCTGAAATTTTAAAGTTTAGAAAATGAATTATCTTTAATGTCATATATTTATACTTTTACCATTTACTCTTTAATTTTGAGACAATTTTAATATAAGTAATTCAATTTATAATGTCAAACTCACGATATTTTCAAAATTTTTATGTCATATATTTATATTTGTACTATTTGCTCTTTAGTTTTAAGACAATTTTAATAGAAGTATTTTGTTTGTAATGTCAAACTCTCAGGATATTTTCAAAATAAGTTTTAGAAGAATTTCTACATGGGCAGAAATCAGTTATAAAATTTTTTTAGCAGCATTTTAAAAACTGTCTCTTGTTTTTCATATAACAATTATTCTAGGCTAGTATTTCTTATTAAAAGTTCTTCAAATTCTGTTTGCAGATGTCCTTTTGATATTTTTCGTAAGACTTAAACATTTAAGTAATTTGGTCATAATATTATATAGCAAAGAGGTTGATAAGATATGACTATTAGAAATGATTTTGACTTGTAAAGGTGAAATATGTTGTTAAGATAAACAATTCATTTGCCTGATGTCAATAAAAGATATCCAATTTTTTTCTTTCAGTCCAACTTATCACTGAATTGTTGATGAGCTAAATATAATGCGTAAAGGGAAACATTCATCACTAGTCACTGGTTTTCTAAATATCCCTAAATAAATTATAAATTCAAAGACATTATGCCACATCTATGATTACACAGGCATTATATATACTTCTGTGTCCAGGGTCTATCAGGATAAACTAAAATTTTTTCTATTCAGTATGGAACAAAGGTTTAGAAACTTAAATAACTGTATGAGGTGATCAGTATGTTAATTAGCTTTATTGTGGTGACTATTTTACAATGTATATGTATATCAAATTATCAAGTTGTACACCTTAAATATATGCGATATTTAACTGTCAGTTATTCTTCAGTAAAGTTAAGGGGAAACTTAAAGGCTATATTTCAAAACCTTAATATGGCATAAAAATGTATGTGAGAAATTAAAAATATAAAAAACATTAGGGTATGATTAGAGAAAAAGTTTCTAAAAAATATTTAGCATATTCCAAATTCCTTGACTGATAGTTTTACCCTTTTTTCCTACCTTAATCAGTGAACATACTAACTATGCCTGAGAAAATAATTTCAGGAATATTTTTGTGGGAGTAGCACAGCAAAAATCAAATCAACTCCATATTCCATTGTAGTCCATGTTTTAAAATAAATCTTTGGTCTGTCAACTGTAGATAGAGATACTAATTTGAGAAAGAGTTTGTCAAGATCTAAAAAGGAAAGCAATCATTTTGGAAGGACAGGAACAAATACTTGGACAGGATTGCAAGTACTTTCCAAGTCTTAATAAATTCTAAATTCTTTATTTTAAAATGTTTATTATCTATCTTATAACTGAGAATTTCTTGCTTCTATTTACTTTCTGGTTCTAGTGCTTATTTTTACATTTTTCCTTAAAAAAAAGAAAACTCATATTTTAATATCCACGAAGAAAAGTGGAATTTTTGTTGTTTTTTTTTTCCTACTGACCTCCTTTATCAACTTAGTAGCAGAGGAAAATGAAAGTATTAATTTATTAGATAATTTAGCTTTTAGAATGATAAAATTTGAAAGGCCACAAAGAAAATTTACCTAATCTGTGATATTCCTTACACTTTTATTTGATGGTACAAAATTATATTAATAAAACTTTGAATTACATTATTTTTAACTTTGTGTTTGTAATAAATGTTCCCAATCAAGAAAACTTAGAAACACCAAAATGCAGAGTAGTAAGAAATGCTAATACAAATAAATGAAATTGTTAAAAATCTTCATGGTAATACTGATAACTTAAGAATGTAACTTATGTGCCTAAAATATTTGTAATTGTTACTCCCAGCCTTACAAATTATATATAAATTAGAGTGTAAAGAAAATTAGAAATTGAGTAAGTTGGAAACTCAGCAGAAAAACATTACACTTTATGATTCTGAAAAAATTGGAAATGCGTCAATGCAATTATGTGAGTTAATCATCAGATGTTTATACTATGTGATGCATTAGGTTCCTGGCCAGAAGATGGGATTGAGAGGCGGGAGAAGGTTTCATTGATGTTTTATCTGAAGCTCAATAATAAGGTGTTGTATAGTGAAATATATAGTAAGCACTTTATGCTACTGATAAGCATGTTGCACTTTTATATACTAGTTAGAAGGAAAACATACAGCCAGAGCTTTTTACCATTTAGAATGTTTATTTTATTAAAAGGACTCTATCAGAATCAATAAGACATAGATTATATCATTTATAACTCTTTTTTTCTCCCCCACCCCTATTTATAACTCTTGTGCATACCTGAAAATGAAAATATATTGTGAAATAAATTGGTTCAGGAATTGCTAGCATTCTTTGCATTCAGAGTCCAACTCCTTTCAATTGCCTTTTGACTCAATCAGTGACATTCAGTTTTTCTACATGGAGTCTTTCTCTGCTGTATTTCTAAAAAGAATCAAGAACCACTGGTGCATGCGTTGCAATTATGTCGAGTTAACCTACTTTTATACTCATTTTGGAAATGTTACTAAATATGTTTGATTTCTCCTACCCTCATTCTTTCTTCACAATTGTTTGGTTTTAGGAGTTAAGAATGTTTCAGTATTATCTCTAGGATTTTCTTCCTATTCAAATTCTGCAGGTTTTTGCACACACAGGGAATCACAGCTGCCTTGTTATGGCTACTTAGTATTGCTACCACAGCGATTATAATATGCCAACAGTTTAAAGATGCCTCATGACTTTATAGAACTTAAAATATGGGGAAATATTCATTTTTAAAGCATAGTGGCTAAGAGCTTAGAGTTGGACTACTCTAGTACTTAGTAATTTTATGATCTTGGTTAACATAAACTCCCTAAATCATAGTTTTCTCATCTATGAGTTAAGCAGCCCTTACCTTTTAAGGTGCTTGTGAGGTTTCAATGATATTGTATTTTTTAAATATACTGCTTAATAAATGTTATCTAATACTATATCTTAGTCTTTATGATAATGTACTTTTGTTGTCGAGCTCCTTGTATATTCTTTTACTTGTTTATCCTTTTACTTTGAAGAAGGTGGTAACTTGTAGAGAGGAAAAGATACTGATAAGTTTAGGTAGCAAATGATTGAGTAAAAATTTTTCTAACTGGACTTTAATTATTGGTATAAATAAAACTATTCAAATATGTTTTTATCAATAAAGGATGATATTGTATGTGAAGGATCATTTTAGAAACTTGACACTAAATTGTTTTTTAGTCTTTCTATTATTTTAGAAGATAGTAGACTATTTTAAGTTGTATGGATAATGGCTATCAAGCTGGAAACTACATTTACTAACTTTCCTTGAAGGTTGGCGTAGCCTCTGATGAGGCTTTTAGCAACGGATTATGAACAGAAGTCATGTGTGACAATTCTTTGTTTGGCCTTAAGAAGAAATGCCTCTGTACTCCCCTCTGCCTGTTTCCCCTTCATGTGTACTGTTAACTGATGAAAACTTGATTCAGCAGAATTTGGACACAGAGATTGGAGTATGTGTGGAGCTGCCTTACCAGTTTTGAACTTCTTATTTCTAAATTATTACATGAGAAGGAAACAATTTTCTATCTTATTTAAGCCACTGTATTTTAGGATGTCTTTGTTACAAGGGCTTGGCCTGTATCCTAATACCCTTTAAAGAATATCAAACAGATTTGCAAAAAGGACCAATTAGTACTTCTAGATATGAAAAAGGAAATTGAAATTAAAACTTAATGAGTAAATAGGGCTACCTGGAGAAATGTTTTATTCCAGGTGGAGACAGGGAAAATATAAGATGAACCTGAAACACTGTGATACAAGAAATTAAGGAAGTGCTTAAAATATGGTAAGTTTACTACTGCTCAGCAAAATAAAACAAACAATAAGAATAAATGATACATATAACATAATGGAGGAACCTCAAAAATGTTACCGTCAGTACAAGAAGCCAGACACATATAACTGAATATTGTATAAAATTTCTAGAAAAGGTAAAACTAAAGATCCTTGCCCACAGCTGGGTGTAAGTGGAAATTGACTGTAAGTGGACTTTTGCGATGATGAAAGTATTCTAAAACTGAATTGTTGTAAAGGTTACACAACTGGATATATTTATTACAAATTATTGATTTGTACACTTAAAATGGGTGAATTGTATGGTATATAAGTTATATTTTAATAAGACTATAAAAAATATCTGAATGATATTTTTTTTTAAAAAAAAGGTGAGCATGGCAAAGGAACTCAGGAGTCAATTTGAAGGATCTCTGAATGGCCAAATTCTGAAATAACTTGAACAAAATAATTGATGATAGTAAGGGATTTTAACGTGTAGGATAAAATATATATCCATGAATCTATACAGATATAAATAAATAACTGAATAAGCAATAAATTATGGGGAAGGCACAGCTCTTCTTAACAATAGAATCCCAGTTGAAGTGCAGAAGGAATGATGGAAATAGAAAAGCACCACTTGATGAACACTACAGTAATAATTGTTACAGGTAAGAATCATCAGTGGATGCTCAGATTAGTTGGTATAAGTATGCACAGAAAGAAGTATCTTCCCACAAAATAAATATGAATTATACTAAAAAATAGTAACTTTATAGGGAAGAAACTTGGTAAATACCACTTTAATCAAGTGATCAATGTTAACATTACCAGTAAGAACACATATCAACATTATATTCCCCTCTAATAGGATACACAGATGTAACTTATGTAACATATGTAATAGTGTTGCCACCCCAAAAAACATAACCTCAGTTTAATCATGGGAAAACATCAGGTAAGCCCAAACTGTGGGACATTCTACAAAATAACTCACTAGTACTCAAAAAAGTATCAAGATTAAAAAAAAATTAGAAAGACTAAGAAAGTATTACAAATTGGAAGTATCTAGAGAGATATGAAAACTAAATGCAGTGAGGGATTTTGGAGCAGCAAAAGTTTGCTAGTGTGACTGCTGGCAAAATTTGAATAAGGTCCATAGATAATCTATTACCTCAATATTAATGTCCTGATTTCAATAATTTTAGTATGGTTTACTTCTGGGAAAGCTGAGGTAAGAGTACATGGAGACTTTTTGTATTATTTTCACAATTTTCTGTAAGTATAAAATTATTTCAAAGTAAAAAGTTTTACAAAGCCAAAACAAAACAAAAAGACTAGACAGCAGATTAGACTCAGCTAAGAAGAGAATTAGTGAACTGAAAGAGATCATAGAAAATTATCCTGAACTATTTCCAGAGAGATAAAGAGATGCAAACATTAAAGATTGAGACATGGAAAAGGTGAGAGATAAAAGACATATCTAATTGGAGTTCCAGAAGGTTTAGTGGCAAGAATGAAGAAGCAGCAATATTGAAAGAAATAGTGACTGAGATTTTTGTTTTTGATTGTTGAGCAATATAATATTTTTAAGAAGCAAAATGAATCATCAGTAGAAACATTATAGTAAAAATACAGGAGAGAAAGAGAAATTTATGAAAGCAGCCAAAGGTAAAAGACAGAGTATCTACAAAGGAATGTCAGATTGATAAAAGACTTCTCCATAGCAACAACGAGGAAAAGAATGTGTTGGCTTCAGGGCACTGAGGAAAATAACTTTCTAGAATTCTATATGCGAAGTGAAACTGTCTTTTTTTTTTTTTTTAAAGCAGGATTTATTGAGAGGACAGAAAAACTCCCACAGTGGGAGGAGACCTGAGGGGGTTGTCTAAAGTGAATCTGTCTTTTAGGAAAGAAGACACAATCAAGACATTTTCTGGCAAACAGCAAAAACAGAGTTAATAAAAAACAGACCTTTTATGAAGCAAATATCAAAGACTAAACTTCAGGGAGAAGGAAAATGATTATCAGATGAACCATCTGAAAGGCAAGATAGGAGTGAGTAAACATGATAAGTATCTAGATAAGTCTTAAGCAAACATTGGCTGTATGGGAGAATTATCTAATTTGTGAAGATGGTAAATAGGATAAAACTAAAATTTTGGGTAACAGCAATATATAAGTTTGAAGGAACTGATCAGAATTAAAATATTCTCAGGTTTTTATCTTTTTCAGGAGGAGGGTAAAGATATTAACTTTACACTTTGTTAAGTGTAATATGCATTTGAAATTAACTAGAGTAGCCACTGAAAAAAATAGAATATGACATCCAAACATGTAGAGGAGTAGGATGGAAAAGAATGTACTAAGTGTTAAAAAAAAATTCATTATAAAATAAACGATAAAGGCAAGAGAGGAAGAGGAAGAAATAAAAGGAAGAAACAAAAAGGCCAGGATAAAATAGATAGGTAGAAATAAATTCAGATATATCAATAAATACATTAAATGTAAATGGACAAAATTGTCTAGTAAAATAAATAATTGACCAAATGAAAAAATAAATAATGAAACTTATATATGCTGCTTATAAGGGACACTCTCAAAATATAAACACTCAAAAAGATCAGACATCAAAAGATAGAAATAAATTAATGTGACTGATACTTAGAAGTAAGACACACACTTCACTATTCAGAGGCACTTCCTGTTATACATGACAATGTTCGCAATTATGTGAAGCAGATTCTTAGATAAGTTTTCTTTAGTAGCTGTAGTTAGTGAGACACACAGATGTTTCCATGCATTTCGTCCTAGTATAGCAAATTGACTTTTACCAACCTATATGATATTATTTATCTTCTTTCCCTGTGGCTTTCAGGAAGAATCAGGAATAAATAGGTTCTTAAGAGCAAGTAGGATGTAGTTTGCTCATTTGAACAAAACTGAAATGTTTTTCAACTGATTGTTCTTCATGAAGTACAGAATTAAGTCAGGAAATTGTCTATCACTTATTCTAATTCATATATCAGTTTAATCCATTTTAAAACAAGAAAATGAAGGAAAAGTTTCTAGAGGAAAATTAATTTAAAATTAGAGGCTTTGTTTCACCATTTATTCTATGATCTTTTTCAATTCTTTTTCTCATCTGTTAAAACGAATAGGGAAACTTTAATTGAAATAACTTTTTAAATGTGCAGGAACAGTAAGAATGATTTCAGTGCTAAATTAAACATAACTAAAAAGAAAGTTGGTAATAAAACAGAAACTTTAATTGCATCCTAGATGAGTAGAATAGAATTTAGAAAATTTAGAGCAAAAATTCAGCTATCTCCAATTCTGAAGAAGTGGCAGTTTAATAATTAGTCAATAGTCTTATGTTGAGATTTAGGATAATTTAATATTCATTAATCCAGTAATTACTTAACTACTATATACCTGGCACTATTTTAGAAACACAACATTGAACAAAACAGAAAGGAAGGAAATAAAAACAGACAAAATTTCTGCATTTGTGGTGTTGTGTTCTAGTAGAAGAGAATGACTACAGGTTAAATATATGTATATTATACTAGATAATTGAAATTCTATGGAGGAGAATATAGCAGAGAAGAGAGATAGGTAGCACTGGGGGGAGAAATTGCAGTTTTAAATAGGGAAGGTAGGGAGTCCTCATTGAAAGGGTGATATTTGAGCAAAGACCCAAAGGAGGAAGAATATGAGCTATGAAGATAAGAGGGGGAAGACTATTTCAGGCAAAAGAATCAGCAAATGCAAAGGCAATGAGCAAGTCTGTGCCCAAAGTGTTCTAAGAGAGTCAAGGAGGCCTGAGTGTGGAGAAAGCCAGAGAAAGTGGTTGGAGATGAGCTCAGAGAGATAATGAGGCATCAGATCCCAGTGACTTTGTAGCCTATTTAAAGAACTTCAGAGGTTTTGATGTGATTGTAAGGGCTTTAGCCTTAAAAAAAAATTGTGGTAAAATGTGTACAACACAAAATTAGTCATTTTAGCCATCTTTAAGTGTACAATCAGTACTATTAAGTACATTCACAATGTTGTACAACCATCATCTCTATCCAAAATCTCCAAAAGTTTTTCATCACCGCAATCTGAAACTCTATACCCTACCCCCGGTCCCTGGTAACCACCAGTCTACTTTATCTCTATGAATTTTGCCTGTTCTAGATATTTCAAATAAGTGGCATCATACAATATTTATCCTTTTGTATGTAGCTAATTTTTCTTAGCATGTTTTCAAGGTTCATGCACGTTATAGTGTATATTAGTACTTCAGTCCTTTTTATGTTTGAATAATATCCATTGTACATAACCACATTTTGTTTACTTATCTGTTGATGGACATTTGGATTATTTTTCACCTTTGGCGATTGTGCATAATGCTGCTATGAACATTGGTGTACAAGTATGCTTGAGTTTATGACTTCAGTTCTTTTGGGTATATACTTAGAAATGGAATTGCTGGATCATACAGTAATTTGACATTTAACTTTTTGAGGTGCTGTCATACTGTTTTTCACAGTATTTGCACCATTTTATGTTCCCACTAGCAGTAGTGGTGTGTTTCCATTTTTCTACATTCTCATAAACATGTTATTTTCCACTTTTCTACATCTTCATAAACATTTGTTATTTAACACTATAACTATCCTGGGTGTAAAGGGATATGCATTGTGGTTTCAATTAGCATTTCCTTGATAGCTAATGATGTTTAGCATCTTCTCATGTACTCAATGGCCATTTATATATCTTAGGAGAAATGTCTATTCAAATACTTTGCCCACTTTTAAATTTAATTGTCTTTTTGTTGTTGAGCTGTAGGAGTTTTTAAAATGTATTCTGGATATTAACTCTTTACCAGATATTTGATTTACAAATGTTTTTCCCCTTCTGTAGTTGTCACTTTATTGATCATGCCCTTTAGTGCTATTTATTTTTTTCTGTTTATATTCCTTGATTCCTCCATTACTGCCTGTTTTAATTGATTTTTTTTGCAGTGTACCATTTTGATTCTCTTATTTCCTGTTTTATATATTTTTTAGTTATTTTCTTAGTGCTTGCTTAGGTTGTTTTAGTTTAGGCTAAACTAGGTTGTTATAAGTTTAAAATGTTAATCGTAATTCCCAAGATAACCACTAAGAACTTTGGCTTTTTATCTGAGTAAAATGGAAAACTGTTGGAGGCTTTTGTTTTCTACTTTTAATTTAACTTTAATATTCTTATTGTTTTAAGGAGTACATGTGCAGTTTTGTTATGTAGGAATACTGAGTGATAATGATGCTTGAACTTTTGTTGAGGCCATCACTTAGTGGTGGACGTGATGCCTAGTGGATAATTTTCTTTTTCTTTTTCTTTTTTTTTTTTTTTGAGTTGGTGTCTCACTCTGTCGCCAGGCTGGAGTGCAGTGGCACGCACGCTCATAGCCAACCCAGTGTTGACCTGCTGGGTTCAGGTGATCCTTCCTCTTCAGCCTTCCAAGTAGCGGGAACTACAGGCGTGTGCTCTCACGCCCGGCTAACTTTTTTGTAGAGACAAGGTCTCACCAAATTGCCCAGGCTAGTTTCAAACCCACAGGCTCAGACAATCCTCTAACCTCGGCCTCCCAAAGCGCTGGGATTACAGGCAGAGCCACCGAGTCCAGCGCGCGGCCAGTGGATAGTTTTCACTCTTGTCCCCTACCCTCCCTTCGCCCTTCAGGAGTGCCCCAGTGTCTGCTGTTCCTCTCCTTGTTCCCATGTGCGTACAGTGTTTGGCTCCCACTTATTAGGGAGAACATATGGTATTCAGTTTTCTGTTTCTGTGATAATTCGCTCAGGGTGATGGCTTCTAGTTGCATCGGTGTTGCTACAAAGGACATGATTTTGTTCTTTTTTGTGACTGTGTAGTATGGTGAATATGTATCACATTTTCCTTATTCAGTCTACTGTTGAATAGGTTTGTTCCGTGTTTTTGCTGTTGTGGGTAGTGCTGCGATAAACATGCATGTGCAGGGGTCTTTTTGGTACAGTGATTTGCGCTTCTGGATATATACTAAGTAGCGGGATTGCTGGATTGACTGGTAAATCTATTTTTAGTTCTTTGAGACATCTCTAAACTGCTTTCCTCAGAGGTTGAACTGGCTTACATTCTCACCAACTTTTTGAATGAATCTGTTTTTCTTTTCTTTTCTTTTCTTTTCTTTTCTTTTTTTTTGAGTTGGAGTCTCACTCTGTCGCTCAGACTGGAGTGCAGTGGCCGCTCCCGGCCACCGCAGCCTCGACCTGCTGTGCTGCGACGATCCTTCCGCCTCAGCCTTCCGAGTAGCCGGAATTACAGGCGCACGCTACCACGCCCGGCTAATTTTTTGATTTATTGTAGAGATTAGGTCTCGCCAAGTTGCCCAGGCGGGTCTCGAACCCGCGGGCTCAGGCAATCCACTCACCTCGGCCTCCCAAAGCGCGGGATTACAGGCTGAGCCACCGAGCCCGGCTGTTTTTCATTGTAATCTGGCTGCTGTGTAGAAAATAGCGTTTTGAGGGAAGGTTTCAAGCAGGGGCTGAAGTTAGGAGATATGTTAGGTATTTAATGATTCAGGCAAAAAATAATGGTGGCATCTCTCATTGTGGTAATAGTAAAGGTGTTAGTGTTCGGAATCTCAGTATACTAATGGTAGAACCCACAGGATTTCTTAATGAATTAGATGTGGACTGTCAGAGAAAGAGGAGTCTAGAGTGATACCAACATTTTTTTGGAAGATGGAATTCCATTTGGAAATAGAATTTCATTTGGAGATAACATTCCAAATTTTAGGAGACTTGTATGAACTAGATTTCTCATTACTATATTAAAAAATGTATATATTTCACTTTTAGGAGAAACAAAAATATCTCAAGAATATAATGTACTCATATGTTGGATCTCTTGCTCTCGCTCTTGATTTGTTTTCTTGTTAAACTATCAGAATACGTAATGAAGTCAAAATAGAAAAAGGCCCATTCCTTATACCTTCCATGTATACTATATTGAGAAATAGTCTGTTGAGAGTAAAGATTAAATACTATAAGAGTATAAATTGGCAAAAGATATGAAGAGTGGGAAGGAAAGAAGGAAAAGGAGTTTAGTTATATTCGTACTCCCATTACATGAGCAAAGCATGTTGATAACCTTTAGCCAGAAGGTTTGAGCCAGAAGGTTTGAGACCAGCCTGAGAAATTTGGTGAGACCTCCCCTCTACAATAAATCACAGAAACTAGCCGGGCGCGGTAGTGTGCATCTGTAGTTCCAGCTACTTGGAAGGCTGAGGTGGAAGGATTGTCTAAGCCCAGTAGCTCGAGGCTGTGGTGGCCATAAGTGTGCCACTGCACTTCTCCAGCCTGGGCGACAACAATGAGACTCCAACTCAAAAAAACAAAAAAAGGTGACTTTTATGACTTGTAAATTATATTTTAATAGAGCAATTAAAAATAATATCAGAGAAAAAAAGTTCCTCACTTGTTAATCCCATTCTGATTTTTTAATAAATATTATATTGAGAAATTTTGGTTAAACTTTTTAATACCATTGTAGTTTTAGTTTCAGGTTTCTGTTTATACATATTTTTGTATTAAAATAGCATATGTTTTACACAGTACTATTCTCAATTATGTTTCTAATAATAAGCCAAACAGCGGTAAAACCAGTATTAAGTAGCATATTCTATATGAAAATGAATATTGCAATAAAGCCCTGCAAAGAAATATGTGACTAGAAGAAGTAGTCATTAATTATGAGTCTGTTTTAATATAAGGACAATATTTGCTTAATGGTAGTATAAAGTGTAACATTTCTACATGTACATATATAAGAAGAGACCCCCCAAAACCCAGAATTTTTTTATTAAAAAATGGGTATTTATTCTTACATGTTTAAACTTAAGTCACCTTTCAAAGTACTCTTCATTTGATGTAATATGCCTATGGAGATGCTTTTTCCACTGCTCAAAAGAATTTATGAACTTGTCAATTTTGATGTCTTTTAATGCTTCTGCCATTTTTTGTTTTTGTTTTACCTCTTCCACCTCAGCAAAACATTTCCCTTTGAGGACTTTTTTCATCTGGGGAAACAAAAAAGTTTCATGGGGAGAAATGAGGTGAATAGGGAAGGTGGGGCATTGGGGTCATGCCTTTTTTGGTCAAAAACTGCTGCACACTCAGCACGGTGTGCTCTCGTAAGTCACCCATCATAAAATAGGAAAACGCATTGAAAGAATCTCCCCTCAAGAAATTCACTGAAGCCTAATGCAGCCTCTCACAACAATGCTAGCTGGTACACTGATGCTGATGGGTTCCTAAATACCTAGCCAGGGAAGCCTAAATTACAAGGGGTCCACCCTTTAAAACATAACTTCAGTTCTTTTTGGGGGGGTCCTCCTTCGTATATGAAAGTAAGTACATTTAAAAAAAAATAAGTCTAGGCTGGACGCAGTAGCTCATGCCTGTAATCTCAGCACTTCAGGGTGGGGGGGTGAGAGGATTGAGTTAGGAGTTTGAACCAACCAAGTCGACATAGAAAGATATCTTCTCTACAAAAAAAGTAAATAATTAGACAGGCATGGTGGCATGCGCTGCAGTCCCAGTCACTCAGGAGGCTAAGGTGGAAAGATCACCTGAGCCCAGCAGGTTGAGGCTGTGATCGTGCCACTACCCTCTAGCTTAGTGAGAGACCCTTGACTTAAAAAAAAAAAAAAAGTCTAGGAATATAAGCACCAACCTGATAATTACTTCTGTTGGGGGAATAGGGCTTGAAGAAGAATGTATGTATGTATGTATTTATTATGTATGACTCGTTTAACTGATAGAAGCAAATGTAAAAGAGACTACACAACTGAAAGAAAAAAATGATTAGAACCTAATTAGAGCCTAAATAAAGGCAGTGGTGATAGAGAAGAAAGTATACACATGAAAAATGTTTAGTTGCTAAGTGGATATAGTACAAAACTGTTCCAAAAGATAAAAAAAAAGAATGGTTAAGTAGATTACATGATAATTAGCTCAATTTTAGCCATTCTACAATATATACATATTTCAAAACATCATGCCATACATGATAAATACATACTTTTTTATTAATTAAAAGTAAACTAATTAAAAAGGAAACAATTTAATACAGTACAAAAATATGAAAGGTCAAAAGATGATATTCTCAATACTTTATTCCTCAGTCCCATTTGTCAGGGGTAATATTTTTAAAAATTTGGGTGAAATTTATGTTCATCCTGTATCTCTGTATCTCCTTTATTTTTATATTTGCCTATATAAACCTTGTATTATGAGCTTTCATGTTATGATTTTGCACTTCATATTATGATTTTTAATTATTTAATTCTTAAATAGTAAGATATTACTATTCTAAACCTTCTGTAGATTTTAAAGTTTCTGTGTTGCTATAAATAATTTAAAATGGGGGAAAACCGACTTTTTGTTTTTGCAGTGTTATGATAGATTAAATTATGTTATGTCAGTGATGATTCTGAACTGGGTATTTCCCCCTACCTTAGGGCTACATTTATGGTTATTAGAACTGGGGAGAGGAGTGGTAGCAGCAGGGCAGTGGTACGGGCATCTGGTGGTAGGACTTAGGGTTGCTACTAAACATCCTGCAATGTACAGGACAGCTCCTCACAACAAGGAATTATCTCTTTCAGAATGTCAGTCATGCCAAGGTTGAGAAAACCTGACATATAAAGGTGGTGATTAAGGGTGAGTTCTACACAAGCAGTTTGTATGATAGCCCCACTACTTACTCTGTTACTGTGGGTGGTTATTTTAGCCTGTTTGTGCCTCTGTCTTTTAAATCTATATAATAATAATAGTGTCTATATTATAGGGTTGCTGAAAGGCTATTTAATGCATGTAATATATGTGAAACACAGAATTGCGCTTGGCACATAGTAGGGATATTGGCTTCTAGTGTTGTTTCTCAGTAAAAACTAAAATCTATCAAATTAATGAAATGAGAGCATTCTGAAATTTTTATACAAATATATAAAACATAAAGAATGGTCCAGTAATTTGGGGGAGTTTTAAAACATGAGTATGAGACTTACTAAGTTAACTCTGTATTTCTACCTACTATTCATAGACAAATTGTTTTTATTGCTTAAAAAGCTATGTCTTGGGTAATGATGCAATTCACAGCGTAGTATCCCTTGAACAGAGACATCAGAGGCCTTTTTTTAGATTCTATAGTTGGAGTTTTTGTTTTCTTGAAAGTCCTAACTCCTGTAACAATGCAGGAAGTATGCGATCACAAAAAAAGGAAAGAGTTTAATTAGAATTGAATTCCTGACTACTTTATTATTTCTCTTTCTTTTGCTTTCCTCAGTGTGAAATTCTTATTCTAATTTTCCTTGGTTCCTAGGCTGTTGCAGATATTTTGGGGAAGTATTGTTATGATTACATCCTGAGAGTACAATTGATAGTGCCTGATTTATTAAAATTTAGATATTTTTATAAGTAATAGAAAATTTGGTCACATCATGGTTTTATTTCCTCTTTTAATAGCTGTAGTAGTATACTGTAAAATTCATTACTCTTAAGTAATTATTTTTCTCACTGCTATACTTGTGAGATAATTCACAAACTGTACTTATATTAAAACATACCATTTAACTAAATAAAGATTTAATTCAAAATATTTTTATATGCCTTGCAAATATAAAAATGCCCTCAAGAAGTTTTAGATTTAGAGACAATGTCTAGTACTCCTGTTCTATAGAAACAAGTGGCAACTTTATTTTTTTCCATAACTTGATTAAAATAATAAATGGCATATGTTAAAAACACAAACTCATTCATTTCTTAACCTAAAAAGAGAAAATGTGTAAGTGGCAAAGAATACGTGTTGTGCCCCTCCCCCCCTGACCCCCCCATCCCGTCTTTCTTTTTCTTTCTTTTTTTTTTTTAAAGTTCAGTTTTAGTTTTTTACCACTTGATGGCAGTGATGGAGCTAGAGCTCTACGCTAAGAAGGTTAGGGCAAGAACTCATTATGAATAACAAAAGAGTAGGTACAAAGGAAATCTCTGACATTTTAATATTATTCACATTTCTAGGTGATATTACTTATATTGCAAGTGACAGTAATAGGGGGAAAAGCCTCTAGATGGAGCTTCAGTACTTTGTAAGGGAAACATTTGCTGCATCTTTCCAAATACATGCTTTATATTATTTTACATAATATATTTAATCCAGAATGGATTTTTTAAAAATGATATTTAAGGATGAATTTATGTCAACTGTAATTAGGGAAATTAATTCACCAAATTCATTAATAATTTGAAAAAAATGGTCATTAAAGTATCTTAAATTTCTATTTCATTATTAATATTTGCTGGAAAAAAGTGTGTTAAACTCTGAGTCAAATGTTTCTGTCTAGTATTAAGATGATTTGCATATCTAACAGGTTTGTAAAAGACATTTAATTAATAAGAAATCAAATGCTTAAAATTGTTATTGCCTCATAGTTAAAACCATCAATTTATAATGCCTATTATCATTCAACATTTGAGTTCTTAAGAGAACATAGTATTCCAGCTTCTGATAGGGTACTGAACTGACTGTCTCTGTCTCCCTCTCTTTCTATATATAACTTGTATATATACAAATGCACTTATACTTTGAACTAGATTCTAATTAAAAGGCAAATTTATATATGATGTCAAGTCCTTTAGTTAGTACTCTGTCAGTAAGACAGTTGGTACCGGAAGAACATTCTAGTTGAGAGGAGCTTTAACTTAGGTTTCCAAAATAATAGTCTTCAATATAACAGAAGATCGTTAGTCTGTAGTTGTTGCTAAAATTTTAAATGTAGTATTCTCATTATACTTAGAGAGTATAGGTTTAATATAGGTTTTGGAAATCTAAATGTAGCTGCTTTACATCAAACTAAATGTCATGATTTTCATAATAAAATTTGTTAGTAGATATTTCTTTGCATATGAGAGACTGTTAGGTTTCAGGATTTATGTAAATATCTATCAAACTAACTCTGTTAAATAAACCATTACTCTATTATCTTGTGTTGTAGCCTTTAACTGGAAAACAGGGATGTTACTGAAAGCATTTTGAATATATATATCTAATGAGTTAGTAAAAAAGATTTTATTAATCGGACATTAGGTGCTTAAAATCAATATTGCACTATAATTAAATATGACCATCTATATTGTTGTCTATAGTCATTCTAATAACATAATATTTTTCCAATTTATTTGCCCAATTAAAAAAATTATCTAAAAGGTTTAGGAATTTTTATGTATAATTTTTAAAAAGAATGTGGTTTTTTTTGTCTTTTAAAAAAAATCTCTGTATTTGCAGGTAATTTTCAGCAATATTATACAGTCTTTGAGACTCATTTTGTAAATACTGTTAATCAAATTTTAGTTTCTTTAACTTTTTTTAGTAAAATTCATTTTCTATCATTTATTATTGGTCTTTTTAAAAATTTAAGAATATATATGTTCTCACAAAACAAATTGGGAAAATAAAAATTTACTCCCTGCATTACAGTGATTATGTATTTATTCTTTTTTTTTATTTAACCATCCAAAAACATTGATTACTTTTCATATAACAGGAAATATATAAACTATTTGCATGAACAAAGTAAAGCTCCTACTTTTGCTAAGCTTATTTCTAATGGAAAAATTCAATAAACTAGAAATAAAGAGAGTAGGGCTACTTGAAAAATGATTAACTCTTTCTAAGAAAATAAAATTTAAGTGGAAAACTTAAAAATGAAATGAATCAGCTATGGAAAAAGCCAAGAAAATAATTCTTAAAAGAAACAAAAAAGAATATATATGTTCTTTAAGTAATAAATATTCTTACTCTCATCAGATGTGTTTTCCTTTTATAGTCAGAGTCTATCACCACTCACTCTTATAAGGGAATTTGTTATTTTTGTTAGGAGAAAAATGATGTTCATATTCTCAGTACACTGTTGATTTTAATGTCTACTTCTTTTAGAATAATAAGCCAACTTTAAACAAGAAAAGTAAGTTTTCTAGCAGGGTGCAGTGGCATGCGCCTGTAATCCCAGCTACTTAGGAGACCGAGGCTGGAGAATCATTTGAACCCAGGAGTTCAAAACCGGCCTGGGCAGCATATCAAAATCCTATTTTTAAAAAAATTGAAAGTTTTCTTACCTTTCTAGTAGTACAACATTATCCAGATTAATTTTGATCTCTTATAAATCATTCATGAATATGTACTGTTGCTTTAAATTACTTATTTTTTAGGACTCAAAATATTATAGGGAAACCTTGAGTGATATTTGGTTTGGAATTGGCATGCAATAATAATTGTTTTATGTTGAAAGAGAATATATAACTGGAAAATTGTATGAAAAGCGTGAAAATGATTTGCATTGGTTTTACTTCTTTACAATTTTGTGAATAAATTTTTACTTGTTCTCTAGTGAGACAAAAGCCTCACTAAAACAGAGTAGTTGCTAGTAACTTTTTATAATTACATTTAACAATAGTATTGGCAATAGTTGATTTTCTTTTTGGCTAAGCAAATATGGCGTAAATTCATTTCAGGAAGTATATAGGGTCAGCTGAATTGGCAGCATAATTTGCTTGTTAATCACCTTAGTACTAACAGTTCCAAAAAAGCCATGTGTTGCTTTATTTGTTCCTTATCTAATTAAAATTTTCAGACTGTAGTAGGAAAGGACACATTCCAAGAGCATCACACATAAATGTTCAAATGTTCTTTTATTATTAATACTTTCTAAACTTATATAGTTACATTAAATTTTCTTTTACTTATATAATGAAATAAATGGTCTCTTTTGCCAGGGTAGGAAAACTGCAAATCAAGAAACTGTTTTGCTCCTACAATGATCTGTAAATTGTTACCTTGTAATAGTACTTGCTAATAAAATAAATTCACTGAAAATAGTCATGGTTAAGTTTCAACTTAAATTGTCACTTGAAGAATCTGTTTTACAAAGGGAAACTGACATTGACCATTTCTGTGAAGCATTTGCCAAATAAAGGGATGATTTATATATCAAGTTAATTTTGTATGTTAAACCTTTTTTTTAAAGGAAAAAGAATAAATCATGTAGTTGTATGCTATGGTCACACAAGTTTAAACTGTCTTTAATTTGGTGAAGTGAAAACGTCTCTATTTTATGGTGATTTAAGTTACTGTATTATATTTTTTGCTTTTTATCTAGTATGTTGGCCATTATGTAGTATCATCTGTAGTATTTAAAGCTTGTTACTTTTGTTACTTTTTAATCTTGCTGGCAGTAGTGCTAACACCTGAAATGAAACATTTCTATCTAATACTTCCTGTCATATTTAGCATATTATACTCACTTTCAGTGTTAGTACTATAAACATCATTAACAGTAAATTTTATCACAGTTGATAAGACTTTTAACTCACCAAGTAGAAAAGGACTATCAAACTTCTCATTTCTTTTTCTTAACTAGTTTTTAAAATACATTTTCCTGAAATGTAGTCTAGTTAACATGAAAAAAAACCTGTATGTTGAAAGTATAATAAGCACAAGGAAACCTATAGCAGTTATTATAGTGCTAGTAGTGCTTAGTATAAATCTATTGATTTGTCAAAACATTCTATTAATACATACAAAAAGCACTAAAACAGCTCTTGCTGTAAATAGACTTTAAATAATACAGATTTTGTTTATAAATTCTTAAAATTTATTGAATAGTTTTTTTTGTTGTTGTTGTTGTTGTTTTGAGTTGGAGTCTCACTCTGTAGCCCAGACTGGAGTGCAGTGGCCGCTCCCGGTCACCACAGCCTCAACCCGCAGGGCTCCGGCAATCCTTCCGCCTCAGCCTTCCAAGTAGCCAGAATTACAGGCATGCACTACCACGCCTGGCTAATTTTTTTATTTATTGTAGAGATGAGGTCTCGCTGCCCAGGCGCGTCACGAACCCGCGGGCTCAGGCAATCCACTCACCTCAGCCTCCCAAAGGGCGGGATTACAGGCTGAGCCACTGAGCCCAGCTATTTGAATAGTTTTATATCCCATTAGATATACAGGCATACCTTGTTTTATTATGTTTTGCTTTATTGCACTTTGCACCTTTTTTTTTTTTAAATACAAATTGAAGGTTTGTGGCCATTCTGTCTTGATTAAGTCTATGGGCGCCATTATTTCCAACAGCATGTGATTGCTTCCTGTTTGTGTGTTGCATTTTTATATTTTTCCCAATATTTCAGACATTTACATTATTATTATTATTTTTAGAAAGCAGGATTTTTTTTTTTTTTGAGTTGGAGTCTCACTCTGTCACCCAGTTTGGAGTGCAGTGGCCGCTCCCGGCCACCGCAGCCTCGACCTGCTGGGCTCCGGTGATCCTTCTGTCTAAGCCTTCCAAGTAGCTGGAACTACAGGCACGCGCTACCACACCCAGCTAATTTTTTTGATTTATTGTAGAGATGAGGTCTCGCCAAGTTGCCCAGGCGGGTCTCAAACCCGCGGGCTCAGGCAGTCCACTCACCTCAGCCTCCTAAGGCGCGGGATTACAGGCTGAGCCACCGAGCCTGGCTAGAAAGCAGGATTTATTAAGAGGACAGAAAAGCTCCCACAGTGGGAGAGCATCCGAGGGATGTTTCTCCATTTTCATTATTATTATATCTGTCATGGTGATCAGTGACTTTTTTTTTTTTGAGTTGGAGTCTCACTCTGTCACCCAGGCTGGAGTGCAGTGGCATGCATGCTCACGGCCACCGCAACCTCGACCTGCTGTGTTCAGGCGGTTCGTCCTCTTCAACCTTCCAAGTAACTGGAACTACAGGTGCACACCACATGCCCAGCTAAGTTTTTGATTTATTGTAGAGACGAGGTCTCACCAAGTGGGCCAGGCTGGTCTCAAATCCCTGGACTCAGGCAGTCCTCTCGCCTCGGCCTCCCCAAGTGCTGGGATTATAGGCTTGAGCCACCACACCTGGCCTAATCAGTGGCCTTTGATATTACAATTGTAATTGTTTGGGGGAGTCACGAACCCTGCCTATATAAAATGGTGAATTTAATTGATAAATGTTGTAAGTGTTCTAACTGATGTACCGACCAACTGTTCTCCCATCTTTCTGTTTCTCCTTTGGCCTCCCTATTTTCTGAGATACAACAAAATCAAAATCAGGCCAGTTAATAACCCTACAAAGGTCTCTAAGTGCTCAAGTGAAAGCAAGTCACCTATCTCTCACTTAAGTCAAAAGCAAGAAAGGATTAGGCCTAGTGAGGAAGACGTTGAAAGTTGAGGTAGACCAAAAGCTAGACTTCTTATGCCATTTCTCTCATGAATGATGAGAAAATGAAGCAGACTTATTGCTGCTATGGAGAAAATTTTCATGGTCTGGATAAAAGCTCAAGCCAGCCACAATATTCTCTTAAGCCAAAACCCAGTTCAAAGTAAGGTCCTGGCTGTCTTCAATTCTGTGAAGGCTGAGAGAGGTGGGAGAAAGTTGGAAGCTAGCAGTGGTTCATGAGGTTTAAGGAAATAAATATTCTCCATAACATGAAAGTACAAGGCGAAGCAGCAAGTGCTGATGGAGAAGCTGCAGCAAGTGATCCAGAAGTTCTAGCTAAGATCATTGATTAGGGTGACTACACAAAACAACAGTTTTTCAATGTAGACAAAACTGCCTTCTACTAGAAGACACCATCTAGGACTTTCATAGCTACAGAGGAAAAGTTAATGCCTGGCTTCAAAGCTTTAAAAGTCTAGTAGACTCTTTTGTTAGGGGTTAATGCAGCTGGTGATTTCAACTTGAAGTCAGTGCTCTTTACTATTGTGAAAATCTTAGGGCCCTTAAGAATTACACTAAATCTACTCTGCCTGTATTCTAGAAATGAAACAACAAAGCCTGAATGACAGCACATCTGTTTACAGTATGATTTACCGAAGCCCACTGTTGAGTCCTACTACTCAGGAAAAAAATATATATTTTTTTTTCAAAATATTACTAATCATTGGCAATGTTGTTACCTAGTCAACCGAGAGCTCTGATAGAAATGCACAAGGAGATAAATGTTATTTTCATGCCTGCTACCATAGTCTATGGATCAAAGAATCATTTCAACTTTATTGTTTAATGATTACATTTCACAAGGGTATAGCTGCCATGGAGCATGATTCCTCTAATGGATCTGGGCAAAGCAAACTGAAAACTTTCTAGGAAGAGTTCACCATCTTAGATACCAATAAGAACATTTGTGATTCATGTGAGGATGTTAAAATATCAACATAAACAAGAGTTTGGAAAAAGTGGAAACCAATCCTCATGGATGACTGAGGAGTTTGAGACTTCAGTGGACAAAGTAATTGCAAATGTGGTGGCAATAGCAAGATAACTAGAATTAGAAGTGGAGCCTGGAGATGTGACTGAGTTGCTGCAATCTTGTGCTCAAACTTGAATGGATAAAGAGTTGCTTCTTATAAATGAGAAAATAAAGTGGTTTCTTGAGATGGAATTTATTCCTGGTGAAAATGCTATGAAGCTATTGAAATGACAACATAGGATGTAGAATAGTTTATAAACTTAGTTGATAAAGCAGCACCAGGTTGAAAGGCTTGACTCCAATTTTGAAAGAAGTTCTTTTGTGAGTAAAATGCTATCAAACAGCATCACAAACCACAGAGAGATTTTTCAGGAAAGGGAATTACCAATTGGTGAATAAACTTCATTGGTGTCTTATTTTAAGAAATTGCCACAGCCATCCCAACCTTCAGCAACTACCCCCGGATTAGTCAGCAGGCATCAACATTGAGGCAAGACCCTTCACCAGAAAAAACATTACAGTTTACCAAAGGCTCAGATGTTCATTAGCATTTTTTAAGCAATAAAAATGAAGTATTTTATTTTTAAAAATAAAGTATTTTTAAATTAAGGTGTTTCTTAAATTAAGATGTTTCTTAAAGAAACATTGATTCTTTAGACATAGTGCTATTGCATACTTAATAGTCTGTAGTATAGACATTTATTTGCAATAAGTATTTTTAAATTAAATATTATGCAATATTAATATTAAGTATTAAGCAATAAAGTATTTTTAAATTAAGATGTTTCTTAAATGAAGGTGTTTCTTAAAAAAACATTGTTTCTTTAGACATAGTGCTATTGCATACTTAATAGTCTGTAGTATAGACATTTATTTGCACTGAGTAACCAAAAATTTCTGTGACTCACTTTATTGTGATATTTGCTTTATTGTTGTGGTCTGAAACTAAACGTGTAATATCTCTGAGGTATATCTTTATAGTCTTTACATTCTATATCACCTGTGTTTCAAAAAGTGAATATGTTGTCTATGTTGTGGCGATTATGTCAAGAGTTGAAGTAGAGAATTATTGTGACGGATGAGGTAGAAATGCCTTAGTGATATATGGGCAAAGAAGTGCTTGACTAGGAGTTTGATGTCATCTGGGAAACAAAGTAAAAACATTCAAGTGCTATAGATCAAAGATTTTAGTAAATTCTGCTTCTTATAAGGAGAGACTAGGTAATAAAAAAGGCTATTGCAATGAACAATGTAGGAGTCAGTATACCAGGCCTTATGAAGACAATTTAATGCAATAGTTACCAAACATTTTAGAGTTTGCATTATCAATATGTATATATTTATTTATAAACAATATATTAGTGCAGTGGTGCTACTATAAAATTTGGAATGTGACTGGTTCCAGGAAATATCCTTAAGATGTTATGAAAGTAGTATATAGGCAGGTTGTTATCCTATCTTCATGATTATAAATAAATACATGATAGCACAAAAGTTAAGTTAGTATAAATTTGCTTTCATCCTACAGAAGAATATGCAATCATCTAAATTTTGTGTTCTGGAGAAAAAATAATTTAGAATAAGGAGCATGAAATAGAAATGACCAAGTCTGAAGTTCAGTTAAACATGATTCTTATAGATTACCATGTATTTTTGCCATGAGATAAATTATATGACGTAGAAAAGTAAACTAAGAACATTTGTACCACATAACATTTATTTAAGCTAAAATTAATTTGACCGAAATCAACAGTTCTAAACACTGGACAGACATTATGCAAAATAACACAAATAAATATGCAACTAGATTAGATTAAAAGAGTGGTTTGTCTATATTCCATAAAACTGTATTTCTTCGTAACTCTCCTAATTACCAAGGTAACCTCAAAGGTTTAAAGGACTGGTTTACCTGGTTTTGCATTAGAGAGTAATCACTTATTGAAGCATGGGTACTTCAAAATAGAATAGAACATAACTCTAAATTTGGAATGATTTAAAATTATTTATCAAATCAATTAAAAGCAAAGAGCAAAAAAAAAAAAACTATATGCAAATACATCCAGAAGTGATTTCAACAATTGGTTCCTGGTTCTCATACATTTGTAGTGTGAAGGAAAAAAATTGAGCCTTCATTTTTAAACTGGTTAGGTAAGGTTTTTTCCCTTTCTGGAATCTTTTTTCTTTTCTGTTCTTTTCTTCTAAATTTGTTTGTTTCTCAATAGACAGAAAAGACTTAACCCAAATAGATTTTTAAATTTAAAAACGTAGCTACTGAAGATGATTCGAAGTTTTAAAAATATATTCCCTCCAACCAGGCATAGTGGCTCATGCCTGTAATCAAGCACTTTGGGAGGTGGAGGCAAGAGGATTGCCCGAGTCCAGGGGTTCAAGACAAGCCTGGGCAACTTGGCAAGACCTTATCTCAACAATAAATCAAAAAATTAGCTGGACATGGTGGCGTGCATCTGTAGTTTCAGCAAGTTGGAAGGCTTAGGCAGAGGGATCACCTGAACCCAGCAGGTCGAGACTGAGGTGGCTATGAGCATGCCACTGCACTCCAGCCTGGGTGATAGAGTGAGACTCTGACTCCCACGCTCTCCCCCCAAAAATATGTATGTATAACCTCCATTGTAACTGGTGAGGTTTGGTCTCTTTCTGGGACAGATGCAATTTGTTTGGGCTACTCTTCTGAATTAATTAAATTCCCTTTACTAGCATCTTTATCCTAGAAAATTCCACTTGGGAAGTAATGAAGAATGAAACTAAGTGGCAAGCATTTTCTTTTCTTTTCTTTTTATGTTTTATTTTAAAGATATGAGGTACAATTCAGGATTAAGTATACAAGTGGACATCATACAGGTAAAGTTTGGGCTTCCCTTTGGTCCCCACTTTGCCTGGTTTGAAATCAGGTACCCTTTTTGATGTTTTATGTCTTCCCCTCCCCATCTCGGCAGTATACTGCTACTGCCAATCCCTTTTTTTTTTTTTTGAGATGGAGTCTCACTCTGTCGCCCAGACTGGAGTGCAGTGGTCGCTACCGGCCTCGACCTGCTGTGCTCCGGTGATCCTTCCGCCTCAGCCTTCCAAGTAGCTGGAATTACAGGCATGCGCTACCACGCCCGGCTGATTTTTTGATTTATTGTAGAGATGAGATCTCACTGCCCAGGCGGGTCTCAAACCCGCAGGCTCAGGCAATTCACTCACCTCAGCCTCCCAAAGGCGCGGATTTACAGGCTGAGCCACTGAGCCCGGTTCAATCCCTTTCTTATAGTATTAAAGTAATTGTTCAGGATCCACTTATGAGTGAGAGCATGTGGTACTCAATTCTTTGTTTCTGTGATATATCATTGAGTATGATAGACTCTAAATTCATCCAAGTTGTTGCAAAGTCCATATGTTTGTCTTTCTTTATGGCTGCATAATATTCCATCGTATATATGTACCACATTTTTTGTTCAATGCAACTGGCAAGCATTTTAAATAAGAGTTGGATTTAACTTGTCCTAAGCTGCTTTTGAACCTTGACTGGATTCATAATGTATACCAGTCTCCCTTTATCCATAGGGAATTTGTTCCAAATCTTCAATGGGTACCTGAAATTTTTTCCTTTATACTCATACTTTATGATGAAGTTGAATGTATAAATTAGGCACAGTAAGAGATTAACAATAATAATAAAATAGAAAAATTATAATAATACACTATAATAAAAGTTACATGAACATGGTCTCTCTCTGTCTCAAAATGTCTTAGTATTTTCAGACTGCAGTTGGCCATGGGCAACTGAAACCTTAGAAAGTGAAATCACAGAGGGGGAAACTACTATATGCAATAGATCACCAAACACACTCTGCCTGAAATTAGAAATTTTCCATATCCCGTTAACACTGACTTAAGAGCATTGTGATATTACATCTAAGTGTTTCTTTGATTCAATATTTTGTCATTTACTTTGCTCTTAGAATCACTTTGTGCAATGGTTCTGACATTCTTGAAAAGTAGTAAATACAGAAGTCCAAATATGCATAGTTGATAGATACTTTAACATTAAAGACTGCCAGTTGTTAAGGAAATAAGGACTGCTTAGTACTAATATTTTTATTATATCCTATTTTTTTTAATCACGACATTAGAGATATCTGATCAAACTATGTATTCTCTGTGTTTTTTCGTCATCTCTGCAAATGTTGGCTTATAAATTATTACAGATAATTAACTAAAATTTTGGTCAGCAAGTCAGGTATAACAAATATGCTAAAGCAAAGCATTTCTGTTTTTTTTTTACAGAGATAACCGTAGAGTATAATGATTTGGAAATAATTGATAAGCAACTATTGTGTAATAAAATCTCGCTGAGGAAACAAAAGTCATACACAATTTGTGGATTCTGGAGGTACTAAAATGCACAGAAAAGATATGCAGTATCAAAGAACAGCTGACCCTTGAGCAACATGGGTTAAGGGGTGCTGACTCCCCCAGCACAGTTGAAAAATCACATTTAACTTTTGGCTCCCTCAAAACTTAACTACTCTTAGCTGTAGGCTAATTAACTACTATTAGCTGTAGGCTAATAGTTACTGCTAATAGGCTCGAGGCCTAACTGATAACAAAACAGTCAATTAACACATTCTGTATGTTATATATGTCATATACTGTATTCTTACAACAAAATAAGGAAGAATAAAATGTTACTAAGAAAAGCATAAGGATAATATATTGCTATTCATTAAGTGGAAATGGATCATTATAAGGGTCTTCATCCTTGTCTTCACATGGAGTAAGCAGCGGAGGAAGGGGAAGTGGAAGGGATGGTCTTCCTGTCTCAAGGAAGACAGAGGCAGAAGAGGTGGAGAAGGTGGAAGGGGAGGCAGGAGCGGTAGGCACACTTGGTGTACTTTTTATTGGCAAAAAATGGGGTAAAAGTGGACCCATGCAGTTCAAACCCGTATTGTTCAAAGATCAGCTGTATATATTCTGATACTGATTTTATTGCTTGCTGATTTGCTTTTTAAATTGCATAAGTTATACCTATCCTGCAACAAAGAAGAGAAGTTATTGCAATTTTCCCTCTGGTTACAGTCCTAAAACCACAAAGCAAAGAGGAAAAATAAAGCAGGACAATATCATCTCATATTTAACCCTTTGTACTTGGAGACATCTTGTAGTTTACTTACTAGCAACTTGACCACACTTCTTTTTACAAAATAGTGAAAATGAATCACTTCACATTAAAGAGTATAGTGTTGGAACCAGTTATTTTATTGTAGTGATATTTGGCTTCTAATGGAATTTTGGACATTAAGGAACTTATTTATGACCAAAAAAAATTCAAAGTTTTCTATTTTATATTTTTCTAACGTGCGAATCATATGAAACAGTCACCAACATGCATTGCTGGTTCATTGATACATGTTATGTAATATGGTATGAAATGCTGCAAAAATGTTGAATACATGTTATACAATAGTTATCTGGTTGAAATCTACCACCTGGTGTTTTTCTATTCTAGCAGATAATACAGTCTTGTTTTCTTCCTCCCACATTAATAATTTGTAATTTATTGTCCAGTCTGTTGTTCAAAGATAATGTGGAAGGACACACTCATGATTCCTGAAAACGACTTCTGAACTGGCCGATCAGAAGCTTGACAAATTTCAAATAGAACATAATGTTTTTCCTTGTTTTGGTTTTTGGTTTGGCTTTTTTTTAATGCTTAGTACAGTATGTAGGAGTTAATAACACATATTTCCAGTCCCCAGAGGAATACTTTCCTCTACCATTTTTAAAACTTTTGCAAAAAGCAGTATTTAGAAATATATTGATCTGCATGATCCACACTGCTCATATTTGCAATATAATTTAGAATCTTTTCAGGCTTTTTGCCTGATATAATATTTCTACTATGTAATGTCCTTGGGGTAGATTTCATTCCTACATGATTCCAAGTGCTGAGAATTGCAATGATCCTTTTGTCCTTTCACACAAGAAGCTTAAGAGTATTTTTCCTATATGCTATTTTTTTTTTTAACTTTGGCTTTTTTATTCGTGCTCATATTCCCCTTTGGTTGACTCTGTACCAGTGAGATGACATTTCATCCTTGATAGCTCTTCTGCTAGGACAATACTTGTATAATAGGTGTCAGTAAACACATAGTATCATGCTGCATTGGAAACTTTTTTCTTTTTATGTAAATGTAATGGGATTCTGGTGCTTACTGGAAGGTCAGATCAGATAATGTTTTCGCATGTTACACTGCCATGGTAGGGAAGTATTGAAAAAAAATACGCTGCTTTTGAAGCAGATAGTACATAGATGTGTATACCCCATTTGGGAGGCTTATTTGGGTTGTATGTTATAAATTACATTGTCCTTTAAATTGAACAATTGATTCATAAACATAAATTGCCTAATCTGGTATGAAATGCTGCAAAAATGTTGAATCTGTGCATTCCAAATAATTGTTGGCCTTTTGAATATGAGTTCTGAGCATCCCATCACTCAACACAGGTGTCTTCAAATGAAGCTTCCAGAAGATTCGCATAAATCTTTCTCAACTGAGTGTTTCCAAAAAGAAGAGTATTTTACTATTGAAAGCAGTTGAGCAGTACTCTTGAAAATTTGGTACTTGAATTACTCCCATATTTAGGATAGCTGCAATAAAAGCTAAAAATTCTTGTTGGTCAGTGTCATGCCACTTATGCCAAATCGATTTGTATAATAGCTGCTTTTTCCTTATTTTTTCATCCACATAGTGATTTATTTTATTACACTATTCACTAATTCGTGTGTAAAATACAGAATAAAATGGTCAGTTGATTCTCTTGTATTACTTGCTACTTGTGGTCCTGTTGTTTGAGGCTATGCAATAAAATTTATTCTTGCTGGAGGATTGTCTTTTTGTGTAACATCTGCCCATTCTTCATTTGATGATATGTTGTCTTCTGCTTCTTCGAAGTACTAACACTTTAATCACTGTCACTTTCTATTACACTCGCCTGTTTTCTTTTTGGTGGGATGATATCACATCTCTACTATTGCTTTCTTCCACTTCAATGTTTATTTTTTTCAAACTTATCTGTATAAAAATCTCAATCTAACTCATCTTCGCTACTGCTTATAACTCTCACTTTTGTCTTTTTGTTTTGCCATTGTTCTGCAAACTAAATAAATGAATAAACAATTTCTTGTTGTAAATTATGAAATCTCAAAATGAAATTTATCAAAAGAATATTACTTTTCCAATTTTATTTTTCCAACTTAGTGCAGATAGATATATTTGATCTGTGCCACTCAGTACTTCAATAAGATCTGCCTTCAACTTTGAAAGTATCTTTATTTTAAGGCTATAGTAACTTGCTTATCTCTCTTTTCAGGTTGTGCCATATGATACAAAGGGTATATCCATGCTGCCTTTCTTATACAAACACTCTTGATCACTACCTTCTGTTACAAAGAAGTGTTGGCCCCACTGTGAAAGTGCTTCTCTTTATATATAATGCCAGCTAATTTTTTTTTACATTTATCTCAGTATATATTCCATCTCTTTATTTGTGTTTTTGAGCAATTTGAATGGAAAGCTTCAAGGAAGCATACATTTTTGAAAAATTTGTGCTGGCATAAGTTTGTCCTGTATAATCACCAGCAATCTCTTTATGTCCCCTGAGAGGGGACATCCATGCGGTTTGCTAGAGGGACATCTGAGGGCAAAGGGTTAATAGTCCTCACTTATCATTGTTGATATGTTCTTGGATACCACAACTTTAAGCTAAATGACATAATGAAGCCATATATTAATTGATATAAATAGGAGTTAAGTTCCTACAGCATATTTCTGGTCACAAGAACATCACTAAATTTCTAAACAAATAACAAAATGACATTTTTCAACTACCTGTTGTAGTTTTATCTTTTAGAAGGCTAGAAATGAAGCTGCTCTCCTTTTTGTTCCATACAGGTTAAAGAAAGGGAGGAAGATCACATAAGCCTATGGAATGAAGCCTGTTGGCAGGGATATTTTGTTTAATTTACATGTAATGTGTTTTGTATTTTTGTTTATTTTCCTTATAAGAGAGATTGTTTAAATGCTGAAATTTTAAAAATTGGATTGTTATTTTTATAAGGAGCTCATTTGGAGAGTCATATCTACTGAAATAGTTTAACAGATACACAGTTTTATGAAATAAACTATTTAAATATACAAGTTCATACAGTCAGAAAAAAATGCAGAACTAATAACTACAGTTAGATGACTTTTCACTGTGTAATCTTGATAAGTTCATAAAATAGAATGTTATGGAGCATTCTAGAAACCCCCCTTTTACTCCCTCCCATTTGCTTCCTTGCCTCAAAGACAACCATTATCCTGTCTTCTAATGCCATAAATTAGTTTTACTTTTAGAAAAATGTATATACAAGAATTATATAGTATATACTCTGATTGTCTTTTGGTAAACATGTGCTCATGAAATTCATCTATGTTGTTTACAGAGCAAATATTCACTCATGTTCATTGCTGTTTATGCATTGTATCACATGAATGTACCTTTTGTGTTGCTATAATAGAATCCCACAGACTGAGTAATTCATAAAGAAAATACATTTATTTCTCATAGTTTTGGAGGCTGGGAAGTCCAATAGCAAGGTGGCAGCATCTGGTGAGGGCCTTTATACTGTGTCATTCTGTAGTAGAAGGTGGAAGGGCGAGAGAGCAAGTGATCAAATTCACAGTCTCAAACCCTTTTGTGGTGTTATTTGTTCATTTAGGTTAAGCCCTCATGACCTAAACACATCCCATGAGGCCCCACCTCTCAACACCGTTGCATTGGGGATTAAGTTTCTAACACGTGCTTTTAGGGAGACACATTCAAACCATTGCAGTACCTCCATTTTTTATTCATTCTACGGTTGATGAATATTTCGGTAGTTTCTAATTGGGAGCTATTATGAGTAATGTTTCTACAAACATTTATGTACATGTCTTTTGATAAACATATATTTCCTAGGGTATACATCTAGGAATGATATTGCTGGATCATTACTTTGCTGGGTATATAGATATGTTCAACTTTAGTATATATTACCAAATAGTATTTAAACAGTTGTGCTAGTTTATACTCCTTCCAGCAGTGTGTTGGTGTTGCAGTTTTTCCACATCTCCAACACTTGGTACTACATTTCTTTTTTAACCAATGTAAGGTCTTTATCTTTATAAGAATTAAATAATTATCTTTTTACCTTGGACATTCTGGTAGGTATGTAGTGATATTTCACTCTGGCTTTAATTTACTTTTTTTCTAGTGATTAATGAAGTTGAATACTTTTCATATACTTATTGGCCATTTGAATATAAAATGTATAGATTGTAAAGTATCTGTTTCTATGTAGTATTCTCACATAGAGAGAAAAGCAGAGAATTTTAATTTACTGATCATTTTACTCAGTGCTTACTTAGTATGATTTTGATTTTTCATTTATCACTTCTCAAATTACTAAATTATCCTTTATTTTATATAAAATCAGAAATATAAAGGAACACTAATTTGGAGAGAAAGTATTAAGTTAAATGTAGAATTATTCACTGTATATTCGAGATCTTCTTTTAAAGAACTGCTAGGCAAAACTAAACAGACTGTTTTACCTGTCCTATCTCCCATCCATCTACTTGCTTATGTTTCCCCTACTATTATCTTTCTACCACCCCTGGTTAAGGATATAAAAAAGAACTCATTTACCATCAGCCTGTACCCTCATGCCCGTTGATTTAAACAAAGAATTCCCCTCTTTTACTGGCCCTGGCCTTATTTATTGTCAGGATTTATAACATTTACACTGAGATGTTTTCATCTTCCCACAACCAACCTACAGTCTGAGACCTACATTTATCCTCTCCTTCTGCCTGCTAGAGGTGTCTACTCTTTGAACACCAGCTTTTCTCTCATACTTTGTATTCTATCCCTCATTCTGTTTCCACTTTTTCTGGAAACATACTGTCAGTGATGCTATCACCTATATCTAAATTCTTCTCCCCTGCATCCTTCTCATCAGTATTTAAATAGATATGTTTCTTTAGAAAGAAAAGAAAACCTCTCAGCCATACATCTTCTTCCTTTCAGCTTCCATATTCTTAAAAATCTCTCATTTTCTTTTCTTTCTTTACCCCACTCTAGTTAGGTATCTATACCCATTACTCTACCAGAACAGCTCTTCCCAAGGTCACCAGTGATCTTCATAATAGCCAATCCAGTTGATATATTTTAGTGTTCTTTTTACTTGACATTAGCAGCACTGAAAATTCTGACTGTTCTTTTATTATTGGAATAAAACCACACTTTTCTGATAGTCTACTTACCTTTCTGATTTTGTTTTCTCAGTCTCCTTTGCCAACTTAATTCTTCTTTACTACTAAATAATTGACGTTCTTCAATGCTAATTTGAACCTTTACATTTTACTACTCTAAGCTTTTTTTTCTTTAAGCAATCTCATGCCTATGGTTTGACTTTTCTTCATATGCAATGGCTTCTAAGTTTGTGTATGTTTAGTACAAACTATGTTTTTGAGTTTCAGACCTATTTATTCAGATGCTCAACTGACAGTTCCACTTGACTATTTCAAAGGCACCTCCTACTTGGCAAACTCATAGTCTTCTCTGCCATTCCAATGTTCTTCCAGTGTCTTCCTGTTTCTGTGAATGATACCAGTATGCTTACTTATGCAAATCTGACAGTCACATTTACAATCTTCTTCCCCTAATTTAATCCATCAATGGAAGTTCTCATAATTTTTTTCCTACTTTTTTACTTTTTAATTATTTTCTAGCTTTATTGAGATATAATTGCTAAATAGAAATAGTATATATTCAAAATGTACAACATAGTTTAATAACATTTCTTACAGACTCTTGATTCTGCCTGATTCACATATTATCCAAGACAAATTCATTACCACTCTTCTGCAATACTTCAGTTTGTCTCCCCTGTAATTATCCTTGATTCACCCAGTATCTCTTACCTGTGTCATATTAGGATTGCTACAATTAGGAAGTCAATGATCAGAAAGCTACCATGATCAATTAGTCATTACAACTGCTGCCAACTCTAGAACCATATCTGCCAAACTCAGAGTGCCCAGCAACCCATAAAGCTAGTGTTTGAATACTTAGAACTCTGTTGATCCTGTCCCAGAAAAACTAGTGACCTCATTTGCCATGAAAAAGTCTTTTGCTGCACTTCTGCATTATATATCAGAAAGTATCTGACTGGCAAAATCTAAATCACTTTCAGTTTTTATGCTTTCTAGCTTCTATAATATGGGAAGACATTCTAGAAATGCATTGTCTAATATGGTAGCCATTAGCCACATGTGGCTATTTAAATTTAAATGAACTGAAATTAAAATTTAAAACTTTAGTTATGCTACTCACATCTTTTTTTTTTTTTTTTTTTTTTTTTTTTGAGTTGGAGTCTCACTCTGTCGCCCAGACTGGAGTGCAGTGGCCGCTCCCGGCCACCGCAGCCTCGACCTGCTGGGCTCCGGCGATCCTTCTGCCTCAGCCTTCCGAGTAGCCGGAATTACAGGCATGCGCTACCACGCCCGGCTGATTTTTTGATTTATTGTAGAGATGAGGTCTCGCTGTCCAGGTGGGTCTCGAACCCGCGGGCTCAGGCAATCCACTCACCTCAGCCTCCCAAAGGCACGGGATTACAGGCTGAGCCACCGAACCCAGCCAACTACTCACATCTTAAGTGTTCAGTAGCCATATGTAGCTAGTGGCTACTATATTGGACAGTGTAGATCCAGAACATTTTTGTCATTGTACAAGATTGTCTTGTACAGTGCTGTACTAGAAGGAAGGTGGAATAAATATCCATTGTATCTACCATAGAAACCATGATATTTACAGTAGGGTATACTTTGAACAGAGTCCCATAGAGGAGCGAGATTAGGTTACTTGGACTGGGATCATGGAAGCATTTGGATTGCTGGTGAATTATATAAGGAGTCTGAAGGAAAGAAAATAATTGAGGTTTACTGTTAGATCTTTGAAGTAGCCTGTTGAGTAGAGAATGGTACCATTTACCTAGAAGAGAAAGACTACGGGAAGGAGTAAATTTGGGGAGCTCCCTAAGATTTGTTATTTATGCTTTCCAGTGGGAACGTTAAAAAAAAAACATAAATTGAAAGAATTGTTCTCTGTCTTCAAAGGATTTATAAACCATGCTATAAATAATTCAGAAACTTACCCTGACAATCTTTGAAGAGAAATTAAAAGTATAATGAAATATTACCTGTCTATTATGTGAAGATAAAGATATAGCCTTAAAAAGTGAGTGAATTTCAGAGATCTAAAGAAGAGCATTCAATGCTATTTCATTGTACTTTCTGGTTTGCATTTTATTTTGAAAATTATTAGCCTTTTTCATGCTGTCAGAATTTGTTTATTAAAATTTGTGAGGGTGTGGAGAAAAGGGAATACTTCTACACTGTTGGTGGGAGCGCAAACTAGTTCAACCTCTATGGAGAACAGTGTGGAGATTTTTAAAAGAACTAGAAATTTACCTGCCATATGACCGAGCAATCCTCCTCATGGAAATATACCCAGAGGAGCTCAAATTATTCTACAATGATACCCAGAGGAGTTCAAATCATTCTACAGTGTTTTTGCTACTTTTCACAGTGAGGACCAGTTGGAAGCTCAAACTTCCCCTGCACATAGCGTTGTTTTGAGAGGCTGCATTGGCTTCAGTTAATTTTTTTAGAAATTCTTTCAACATGTTTGCTCATTTCATGTTGGGTGATTTACAAGCACACCTGCCCACACCATGCTGAATGTTCAGCAGTTTTTGACCAAAAATGGCATAATCCCTGTGCCCCATCTTCCATATTCCCCTGATCTTACCCTTAACAACTTTTTGTTTTGTGGTTTCCTTCATGAAAAAAGTCCTCAAAGGAAAATGTTTCGTTGATGTGGAAGAGGTGAAACAAAAACAGCAGAAGCACTAAAAGACATCAAAATTGACGGGTTCGAAAACTGTTTTGAGCAACGGAAAAAACATCTCAATAGATACCTATCCCATCAAACAGAGAGTACTTTGAAGATGACGGAAGTTTAAACAGTAAAAATAAATACTCAATTTTTTTATAAATACATTCTGGGTTGTTTTTGTTTTTTTTTTGCATCCCCACCTTGTATTTGAATCAAGGATCAAACAAATTTTTGTATATTAATTACATTTGGGTGTTCTGTCTCTTAAATCTCTTTAATATAAAACAGTACCTCTTTCCTCTTTTTCTTCTCCTGCCACTGACTTGTTAAAGTGACCTCCTTTTCAAGATAAATCAGTTGCAAGATGTAGTCTAAGATAATTAATCTAGTTATCAGATTATAGAAATTTTTATTTTGTTTTGTGAATAGTTGATCTGATATTCCTGCCAACTCAGTCCCCAAGTAATTAGATATCAGAAACAGCTGTCTCTTGAGGCTGTAGTCTTTTATCTGCATTTTAGAGAATGCTTATCTTTTTAATTTTATAAGAAGGACAAACTGTATTCAACTCAAATAAATGTGTTATTAACCTGTTGGGTTGATGCATAAGTTCATATTATTTTTTGCTTGCCCATGGAATGCAAATATTGCATGATGGTTGACTACATGGATCACTGTGGATTAAAGCATTCAAATGGTCGATTAAAGCCGATGGTCTTCCTGAATGTGGAGAATCACTCAGGTCAAAGTGGCCCTCTTTTGAAATGATAAAATCATTTTCTTGCCTTGTTTTCCCTGATGGCATTCTCCCCATACAGGGCACAAATGTTTCAAGCCACCTCCACTGCCTTCACTCCCTGTGAACTCAAACAGAAGAATATTTTGGAAGTGTTCGTTCTGTTCCACTTGACATGCCATCTTCTTTAGCCCACAAATAGCATTAACTTTCTTCAAATCTGCAAAATGCAAGGCATATTCACAAGCACAGCATTGTCACTCCAAATGACAAATGGCAAGCACTCCCAACACTGCAGTGACATCATGCCAGAAAAGAAGCTATGAACTTATTCATCAAATAATAAATTTATTTATTTTTATTTTTTTCAGAATTCCTTAAACTTTAATTGTGAGGGTAAAATCAGGCAGCCACTGAGGATAAAATATAGTCCCTGAAAACAATCACAATGCTGTTTTCTTTTGTAAAGAGGACATGATAAGAGTTATTTTTTATTAGCATGCACGGTCAAAAGTTGCCAAAATTGTCCTCATTCTTCAATTGTCTGTTTTTTACTGGTCTCTTCCCCTTCAAAGAGAGGATACCTGGCCTCCACATCGTCCCTCGTGATGCTGCCATTGCCCAGATCTGGGACTACACCGGGCAGTTCAGAGCCCTCTGCTCTTATCTGCTGCATGAAGTCTCAGTCCCTCGGTCACATAATACATTTATTTAGATACTAGTTTAAAATAAGGGGATTGAATACATTCCTCTTCTACTACACTGGGATTTATTATCTGACTTGTCAAGAAATTATTCTTCCTGACTTTGACTCTCAAATAATAATAAATGTTTATATCAGTAACCAGGATTTGATATAGACTAACCTACCATTAGTTGCTAAAGGCTAAGAAAGTCACTTCAAGCTGTGTTACATAAGTTTTAGTAGATTTATCTAAAAGCAGTTGACTTTAATAATCTATAATGGGGAAACACAAAGCTCCTCCCTGCTTCTTTTATAGCATATTGACCACAGAAACTCAGACTTAAGATTTATCATGAAATAACTACTTTATTGCATTTATTATTTTTATTTGCTATCTAAAATTATTTTTTCTTTTTAAGCCTATTTCAAAAACATTTTTCTTTTTAAATTTATGTTAAGTTTTATATGTACTTACTATAAAATTCTATAGTCCTGAAGATATAATGATGAATACAAGTTTCCTGCCTTATGCTCCTGATTCACTGAGCAGAGACAACTTCCTTTAAATATGTCTATTATTCCAGCTTAGGTAACTTGGTGAGACCTCGTCTCTACAATAAATCAAAAAATTAGCCGGGCTCCCGCCGCCAGCCACCCTCGCTCGCGCTCCCCGCCCGTGGCCCGCGGTCCTCCGTCGGTTCTTTTCTTTCTTTCTTTCTTTCTTTCTTTCTTTTTTTTTGAGTTGGAGTCTCACTCTGTCGCTCAGACTGGAGTGCAGTGGCCGCTCCCGGCCACCGCAGCCTCGACCTGCTGGGCTCTGGCGATCCTTCCGCCTCAGCCTTCCAAGTAGCTGGAACTACAGGCATGCGCTACCACGCCCGGATGATTTTTGATTTATTGTAGAGATGAGGTCTCGCTGCCCAGGCGGGTCTCGAACCCGCGGGCTCAGGCAATCCACTCACCTCAGCCTCCCAAAGGCGCGGGATTGCAGGCTGAGCCACCAAGCCCGGCTCGTCGGTTCTTTTCGTTCGTCCCCTGTCTATTCTTCAGCTTACTGGTCTTCATCTCCGAGCTTGCGACTCGCGAACAGGGGTCTTCGCCGAGGAGAGGCTAGATTCAAAGTCGTCGCTTGAGCCTTTCCTCTGAGAAGTTCAAGGTACTTTGATAACTTCTGACACACAGGCCGTGCATCTGTAAGCAATGGCTGCTATCCGGAAGAAACTGGTGATTGTTGGTGATGGAGCCTGTGGCAAAACATGCTTGCTCATAGTCTTCAGCAAGGAGCAGTTCCCAGAGGTATATGTGCCTACAGTGTTGGAGAACTATGTGGCAGATATTGAAGTGGATGGAAAACAGGTAGAGTTGGCTTTGTGGGACACAGCTGGGCAGGAAGATTATGATCGTCTGAGGCCGCTCTCCTACCCAGATACCGATGTTATATTGATGTATTTCTCCATCGACAGCCCTGATAGTTTAGAAAACATCCCAGAAAAATGGACTCCCAAAGTCAAGCATTTCTGTCCCAACATGCCCATCATCCTGGTTGGGAACAAGAAGGATCTTCGGAATGATGAGCACACAAGGCGGGAGCTAGCCAAGATGAAGCAGGAGCCGGTAAAACCTGAAGAAGGCAGAGATATGGCAAACAGGATTGGCACTTTTGGGTACATGAAGTGTTCAGCAAAGACCCAAGATGGAGTGAGGAAGGTTTTTGAAATGGCTACAAGAGCTGCTCTGCAAGCCAGGCCTGGGAAGAAAAAATCTGGGTGCCTTGTCTTGTGAAACCTTGCTGCAAGCACAGCCCTTATGCGGTTAATTTTGAAGTGCTATTTATTAATCTTAGTGTATGATTACTGGCCTTTTTCATTTATCTATAATTTACCTAAGATTACAAATCAGAAGTCATCTCACTACCAGCATTTAGAAGCCAACCATGATTATTAATAATGTCCAGCCCGTCTGGCCCACCAGGGTCCTTCTGACACTGCTCTAACAGCCCTCTCTGCACTCCCACCTGACACACCAGGCGCTAATTCAAGGAATTTCTTAACTTCTTGCTTCTTTCTAGAAAGAGAAACAATTGGCAACTTTTGTGAATTAGGCTGTAACTACTTTATAACTAACATGTCCTGCCTATCATCTGTCAGCTGCAAGGTACTCTGGTGAGTCACCACTTCAGAGCTTTCTTCTTTAACAGATTTAATTGGCATAGCTCTGAGGTGGTCATCCAGTTTTTTGAAAATGTGCTCAGCCAAAAAAGCCCAAGTCCGTGCAGCCGTGGCAGAGTTACAGTTCTGTGGTTTCATGTTAGTTACCTTATAGTTACTGTGTAATTAGTGCCACTTAATGTATGTTACCAAAAATAAGTATATCTACCCCAGACTAGATGTAGTATTTTTTATATAATTGGATTTCCTAATACTGATATTTGTCATCTCTGAAGAAAGTGTATTGGTTTTTTTAAAAAAAGAAAGTGTATTTGGAAATAAAGGCAGATAGAAAATTAAAATTAAAAAAAAAAATTAGCCGGACATGGTGGCTTGCGCCTATAGTTCCAGCTACTTGGAAGGCTAAGCTGGAAGGATCACCTGAGCCCAACAGGTTGAGGCTGAGGTACGCTCCAGCCTGGGCAACAGAGTGAGACTCCAACTCAAAAAACACAAAAACAAAAACTCTATCATTTGGTTCTTCTAGTGACAAATACACTCATATTCAGGCACATACTTTTGTTCTGGTTTGTTTTTTTTTGTTTTTGTTTGTTTATTTATTTTTTTGAGTGGAAAGGGATAGGATGACAAAGCTGTATTAACTGATAAGTTTACATGCAAAGGTCGGAGTAAAAAGGGCAACATCCTTGGGAGGGGTTTAGCTTGAACTTTTTTTTTCTTTGAGTCAGAGTCTCGCTCTGTCACCCAGGCTGGAGTGCAGTGGCACACTCATGGCCATCCCATCGTCAACCTGCTGGACTTGGGCGATCCTTCCACCTCAGCCTTTCAAGTAACTGGAACTACAGGCATGCGCTACCACGCTTGGCTAATTTTTCAATTTCTTGTAGAGATGAGGTCTTATCATGTTGCCCAGGCTGGTCTCGAACCTGTGGGCTCAGGCAATCCACTCTCCTCAGCCTCCCAAAGTACTGGGATTACACACTGAGCCACCGAGCCCGGCCTAGCTTGAACTTTTAATCAGTAAGATGCAAAAATGACCCAAAAAGACCTAGTCAGAAAGACTACATTGAATTACAGTCATGTGGCACTTAACAATAAGGATGCATTCTCAGAAATGCATCGTTAGATGACTTCATCATTGATCCAATATCATAGAGTGTATAGCCTAATGCACATACCTAAGCTATATAGTATAGCCTATGGCTTCTAGGCTACAAGCCTGTACAACAGGTTACTATACTGAATACTGTAGGCAGTTGCAACACAGTGTTAAGTATTATTTATGTATCTAAACATAGAAAAGGTACAGTAAAAATATAAAAGATTTTAAATGGCGCACCTATATAGTGAAGCTCCGTTATAATCGTATAGAACTCTCATCATATAGGCCGTCTATTGTTACCAACATTCTTATCTGATGCATGACTGTACTGATTTTGAGACAGTTGTTTCTTGGTTACTAACACTGCACAAATTAAGATTCTCAGATGTCAAGCAGAGTTGAAGTTTTTCAACTCCATCCTTAATATATAGTTTGGATGACTATAGTCTTCCTTCCTTACTGAATCTGATAGCCAAATAATTATCTTCCCTTGTATTTACTATTCCTGAGTTTTTTTAAGGCAATAGGAAGTTTTATTTAGAAGAGTTTACTTTGATCAGATCCTGGATTAGGTTTTCTGATTTGTTTTGGATAGCTAGTCACATATTTTTTCTTTCATCTGGCAGACCTAAAAAGGTAGATGTCACATTTGTGGAGACAGTGTATAAATATTTTTATTTTTTAATTTGTATTTATTTACTTATTTTTTCAAGTCACAGTTGTACTCTGCCACCACCCAGGCTAGAGTGCAATGCCACGATCACTGCTACTGTAGCCTTGACCTGCTGGGCTCAAGTGATTCTTCCGCTTCAGCCTTCTGAGTAACTGGGACTATAGGATCATACCACCATCCCTTGCTAATTTTTGATTTATTGTAGAGATGAGGTCTCACCATGCTGTCCAGCTGGTCTCCAACTCCAGGGCTCAGGCAGTCCTCTCACCTCAGCCTCCCTAAGTGCTGGAATTACAAGCGTGAGCCACTGTGCCAGACCTTGCATTGTATAAGTAGAATGAGTTTTAAATTATTGGCAATCCATGGATACAAATAAGGGGTCAGCAAACTACAGTCCATGGTCAAAAGTACCTGCTACCTACTTTTATAAATAAAGTTTTATTGGAATATCACCACACCCATTTGTTTATGTATTGTCTGTGGCTGCTTTCTCACTACCATGACAAAATTTAATAGTTAGAGCAGAGACTATTTGACTCATAAAGTCTAAAATATATACTGTCTGACTCTTTACAGAAAAATTTCGTGAATCCCTTATAGAAAGTAAAATAAGAAATTTCCCTTGAGTCACCTAAGGCAGAGTTTCAGTGCTATTGTATAGCAAAACGTTGAAGATAGGGACTGTTTATCATGTTTACCACTGTATCTCCAATAAATATTGTCAAATCATTTTTTATTTTTGAGTTGGGTTCTCACTATGTTGCCTAGACTGGAGGACAGTGGCATGGTCACGGCTCACCTCAGCCTCAAACTCCTGGGGTCAAGTGATCCTCCTGCCTCAGGCTCCCAAGTAGCTAGAATTACAGGTATGTGCCACCACACCTGGCTTTGTCTAATCAGATTTAAAAAGCTCCAAATTAGTTTTACTCTCCTCATTTTCCTAGTCCACATGGTCTAAAGCATGAATTTAAATAAGCTGCAAGTCAGATTTGCTCAGTGTTAAATTGAAGGAGAAATGGTGACTTTCTAGCCTACGTATTATACAGGTTAAGCATCCCTAATCCAAAAATCTGAAATCCAAAGTGCTCCAAAACTGAAACTTTTTGAATACTGATATGTTGCCACATGAGTAGCTGAGATGGTGACACTGTTGCTTTCTGATGGTTCAGTGTACACAAACTTTGTTTCATGCACAAAATTATTAAAAATATTGTATTAAATTTCAGGCTACGTGTATAAGGTATAGTTGAAACAAACAAAATGCTTAGACTTCGGTTCTATCACCAAGATATCTTATTATGTACATGCAAATATTCTAAAATCTGAAATTTAGCCGGGCTCTGTGGCTCAGCCTGTAATCCCGCGCCTTTGGGAGGCTGAGGTGAGTGGATTGCCTGAGCCTGCGAGTTCGAGACCCGCCTGGGCAGCGAGTCCTCATCTCTACAATAAATCAAAAAATCAGCCAGGCGTGGCAGCACGCGCCTGTAATTCCGGCTACTTGGAAGGCTGAGGCGGAAGAATCGCCGGAGCCCAGCAGGTGGAGGTGCAGGTTGTTGATTATGTTGTTTTTATAGTTTCTTATTTTATTTTTATGAACTCCCGGCCACCGCACTCCAGTCTGGGTGACAGAGTGAGACTCCAACTCAAAAAAAAAAAAATCTGAAATTTGAAACACTTCTGGTCTCACATTTTGGATAAGGGATACAAAACTGTAATAATAACTTTCATTTATTAAGAACTAACAATATGCTAGATACCATGACAAATACATCATATATATATTTAATTTAAACATCACAGAAATCTTTAGGTGTTATAGCATTATCATCTCCACTTACAGATGAGAAATTGAGACTTAGGGTAAGTATTTTGTTCATAATCTTATTGTTGGTAAAAGACTTAGTTATGTCCAAACTTACCTTCATCCTAAGTATTATAACTAAGTGGAAAAAGGCTAACTGTAATATGATATAGAATATGGGTAAAGATTTTTTTTTTTTTTTTTTGAGTTGGAGTCTCACCCTGTCACCCAGACTGGAGTGCAGTGGCCGCTCCCGGCCACCGCAGCCTCGCCTGCTGGGTTCCGGCGATCCTTCCACCTCAGCCTTTCGAGTAGCTGGAACTACAGGCGCGCACTACCACGCCCAGGTAATTTTTTGATTTATTGTAGAGATGGGGTCTTGCTGCCCAGGCGGGTCTCGAACCCACGGGCTCAGGCAATCCACTCACCTCAGCCTCCCAAAGGCACGGGATTACAGGCTGAGCCACCAAGCCCGGCTGGGTAAAGTTTTGAAATGTGTCCCACATCTAACAGTCTTACCAGGATTTGTTCATAGTATTCTCTTACAATTTTTTTTTATTTCTGTAAGATTGATAATAATACCCCACTTTCATCTCCGGTTTGAGTAGTTTACTCTTCACACACACACTTTTTTTATGCCTGCTATAGATTGATCTATTTTGTTTGACATTTTCAAAGAGCCATCTTTTGATTTTGTTGATTATGTTGTTTTTATAGTTTCTTATTTTATTTTTCTGAACTCTGTTATTCATAATTACCTTTCTTCTACTTGCTTTGGGTTTAGTTAGCAATCTCTTTTCTAGTTCCTTAAGGTGGAAAGTTAAATGAAGAGTTTTTAGATTCTTTTTTAAAAAATGTGTTGATATCTGTAAATTTTCTTCTGAGCAATGCTTTTACTGCCTCTTAAGTTTTGGAATACTATATTTTTTTCATATCAAGGTATTTTTAATTTCCGTAGTGATTTCTTTTTTACTTAAAAAATAACTATCAGCTGGACTCGGTGGCTCAGCCTGTAATCCCACGCTTTGGGAGACAGAGGTGAGTGGATTGCCTGAGCCCGCTGGTTCAAGACCCACCTGGGCAACTTGGCGAGACCTCATCTCTACAATAAATCAAAAAATCAGCTGGGCGTGGTAGCGCAAGCCTGTAATTCCAGCTACTCGGAAGGCTGAGGTGGAAGGATCGCCGGAGCCCAGCAGGTCGAGGCTGCAGTGGCCGGGAGCAGCCACTGCCCTCCAGCCTGGGCGACAGAGTGAGACTCCAACTCAAGAAATTAAAATTAAAATCAAAATTAAAAAAATAACGATCATAATCTAATTTTATTTTTGTCTCAACCATCTTAAATTAGAAAAATAGTTATAATTAATATTAATTAATTAAAATCTCCCCAAATGCATGATTCCAAAAGAAAATGTCAGACAGGTGATAAAATCCTAATTTTTGTGGCCTTTCCTGTTTCAGTCTCAAACATTCTAAGTATAATGGAAAAAAATGATTAGAGGTTTTCAGTTTTATTCCTTCAGAGCATAATTTTCTGGGCTATTACTTGGTATGGTTTTCTAACATATACATAATTATAGGAAAAAAACATAATGGCACTTTTTATTAATATCAAAGTATTTTCTAGTTTTCCTTTTGATTTCTTGTTGGTTAAGAATGTTAATTTTCACATACTTGTGAATTTTCTAAATTTCCTTCTGTCATTGATTTCTAATTTCATTTCATTGTAGTTGGAAAAGATAATTGGTATATAATTTAATCTTTTTTAATTTATTGAGACTTATTGTAGTCTAACATATGTTCTATCCTGGAGAATGTTCCACGTGCACTTGAGAAAAATTTGTATTCTGCTAGTTTTGAGTGGAATGTTCTATTGATATCTGTTAGACGTGTCTAGTGGGTTTATATTGTTCAAGTTTTCTATTCTCCTACTGTTCTTTCTGATTGTTCTAGTCATTATTAAAAGTGGAGTGTTGAAGTTTCCAACTATTACTGTAAAATTGTCTATTTCTTCTTTCAGTTACCTTAAATCTTTGTTTCATATATTTTGGGGCTCTGTTGTTAGGTACCTGTGTTTATGTTTATAGTTATTTATATTATGTTTTCCTGATGGATTGACCTTTTTATCATTAAAGTTTTTGTCTCTTAAAGTAAGTTTTGTCTTAAAATTTATTTTGTCTGATATTAGTGCACAGCTCTCTTTTGGCTACTGTTTGTAAGGAACGTTTTTTTTCCTACTCACTCACTTTCAACCTATTTGTGTCTTTGGTTTTAAAGTGAGTCTTTTGTAGATATCATATACGGTAAGTCTTCACTTGACATAGTAGGTTCCCAGAAATGGTGACTTTAAGCTAAATAATGTAGGTTCTCAAATAACATAATTTGCTTCGATGTCATTTTGCTGTAACATTGATGAGGAAAAAAATTGATTTCATTATACATAATTTTACTTAAGATCACAGTTTCTAAGAACCTATCCACCTTAAGTGAGTACTTACTATAGTTGTATTTTTTGGTTGTTTTTTGCCAATATTTTAATTTTAATTGGAGAATTTAATCTATTAATTTTTAAAGTAATTGCAGATAAAAAAGGACCTATTTTTGCTATTTTGCCTTTTGTTTTCTATATATCTTTTGTCTTCTTTGTTCTTCGTTACTTTTCTTTTCCTTTTTTTTTAAGTTGGAGTCTCACTCTATCGCCCAGGCTGGAGTGCAGTGGTACGCTCACGGCCACTGCAGCCTTGACCTGCAGGGCTTAGGCAATCCTTCTGCCTCAGCCTTCCAAGTAACTGGAACTACAAACACATACCACCACACCTGGCTTGTTTTTTGGGGATTTATTGTAGAGACAAGGTCTCACCGAGTTGCCCAGGCTGGTCGCAAATGATTCACTTTTCACTTCTTTTACTATAGATCTTTATTTTCTTAGTGTTTGCCCTAGGGATTACAATTAACATCTTAATTTATAGCAATCTAGTTTGGATTAATACCAATTCAGTTTGAATCATGTAAAAATTTTTGCTCCTGTAACAAGCACTGTTCCCTTCTCATTATGTTATTGTCACAGATTAAATCTTTATACATATGTGCAATAGACAGATTTATATTATTGTTTTCCTTAAGATTTTGATTTATAATTAATTGCTTTATATAGTTGTCTTTTAAGTCATATAGGAAAAAATTAGAGTAACTAACTAAAATACATTAATAGTGACTTTTAGATTTTTATATATAGTATCTTAGTCTGTTCTGGCGGTTATCACAAAATACCTTACACTGGGTAGTTATAAACAACAGAAATTTATTGCTCATAGTTCTGGAGGCTGAGAAGTCTAAAATCAAGGCTGATTTAGACTAAGGTTCACTGTGTGGCGAGGGCCCATTCCTCAGAGATGGAGACTTCCATGTGTCCTTACATGGCAGAAGACCAAAAAAGGACAGTTCTATGGGACCTATTTTTTAAGGGCACTAATCTCATGACATGAGCTAATCTCATAAAGGCCCCACCACTTAATACAATCACAATAGAAATTAGATTTCAACACATAAATTTTGGAGGGATACAAATACTCAGACCATACAATTATCTTTGCCAATGATCTTTGCTGATTTCAGTTACTTTCTAGTATTTTTTTTCTTCAAGCCTGAGATAACTCCCTGTGATATTTCTTAAAGTGCATGTTTACTGGCAGTGAATTCTCATTTTTTTGTTTTACTGGGATGTCTTAATTGTTCTTTTGTTTATGAGGAATAGTTTTGTTGGATATGCGATTTTTGGTTGACATAAATATTTTAGCACTTTAAATACATTATTCCACTATCTTCAGCCTCCATAATTTCTGATGAGAAATTAGATGTTAATTTTCTTGAGAAGTCTTTGTACATGATGAGTTGCTTCTTTTTGTTGTTTCCAGAATTCTCTTTGTCATACTCTTTCAACAGTTTGATTATAATGCTTCCAGATGTGGATTGCTTTGGTTTTATCCTAACTGGCTTTTGTTGAGATTCTTGCATATGTAGATTCATGTTTTCCATCAAATTTTGGATGTTTTCAGTCATTTTTTTCTGCCCTGTTTTTTTTCTTTCTTTTCCCTTTTGGACTGTAATTATGTATTTGTTGGTACTCTTAATAGTGTCCTATGGGTCTCTTAGGCTCTGTTCATCTTTCATCATTCATTTTCTTTTTGTTCCCCCAGATAAGGTAATCTCAGTAGACCTATCTTTATGTTCATCCATTTTTTCTTCTACTCAAATCTGCTGTTGATACTTAGTGAAATTTTCATTTCAGTTATTATGTTTCAAGTCCAGAATTTCTATTTTGTTCATCTTTAAAATTTCTTCTTGTTGATATTCTCAGTTTTGTGAGAGGCCATTTTTATGCTTTTCTTTAGTTCTTTGTGCATGCTCTTTGAACATATTTTAAAAATTGATTTAAAGTCTTTACCTAGTAAGTCCAATATATAGACTTTCTCAGGGACAGTTTCTATTGTTATTTTTTCTCTCTCTCTGTGTGATCATACTTTCTCGCATCTTTGCATGGTTCATAATTTTTTGTTGAATACTAGACATTTTAAATATATGATGTGGCAATTGTATTTTGCCTCCCTGGGTTTGTTTTTACTGCCTGTAGTGCTTAATGTTGTTTGTTGGTGTAGTGACTTTTCTGAAGTACACGAGCATATAATCTTCGTTATGTGTGGCACTAGAATCTCTTTTGGTTAGCTTGGTGGTCAACTAATGATCTGGCAGAGATTTCCTTGGAACCAGAAATATATGTGTTGTTTTAACAGTGACATGCATTCTGAGAAATGCATCATTAGGTAAATTGTCATTGTGTCAATATCATAGAGTGTATTTACACAAATCTAGATGATCTAGCCAACTACACACCTAGGCTATGTGTTATAGCCTATTGCTCCTAGGCTACAAACCTGTATAGCATGTTTCTACTATACTGAGTACTGTAGACAGTTGTATTTTTATACCATATGATGGTAGGTATTTGTGTATATAAACATAGAAAAGGTACAGTAAAAATACAGTATAAAAGATTTAAAATATATTCCTGTGTAGGGCATTTACTATGAGTGAAGCCTGAAGGACTGGAAGTTGCTCTGGGTGACTTGGTGAGTGAATAGCGAGTGAATGTGAAAGACTGGGACATCACTGTATACTACTGTAGATTTTATAAATACTGAACACTTACACTACACTAAATTTATTTTAAAATATTTTTTACAATGATAAATGAATCTTAATTACTGTAACTTTTTTACTTTAAAAAATTTTTATTTTTTAAACTTTTTGCTCATAAATAATTCTTAACTTAAAACACATTATACAGCTGTATAAAAATGTTTTCTTTTTTATATCCTTTTTAAATAAGTTTTTTCTATTAAATATTTTTTATTCTTTTTAAATTTTTTTGTTAAAAACAGAGACACTAACACACACATTAGCTTAGTCCTATACAAAATCAGGATCATTAGTATCACTGTCTCCCACCTTCACATCTTGTCTCACTGGAAGGTCTTCAGGGTCAGTAACATTCATGGAGCTATCCTTTCCTGTAATAACAATGCCTTCTTCTGGAATATCTCCTGAAGAACCTGCCTGAGTCTATTTTATAGTTAACTTTTTTTTCCCAAAAGTAGAAAAAGAGTATAATCTAAAATAACCATAAAAAATATAACATAGTAAATACACACCCCATAACATAGTCATTTATTATCAAGTATTATGTATTGTACATAATTGCATTGCTATACTTTTATATAACTGGCAGCACAGTAGGTTTGTTTACATCAGCATTACTACAAATGCATAACACATTGTGCTATGGTATTAAGATGACTGAGACGTCAGTAGATGTTATAATTTTTAGGTTCATTACATTCTTATGGAACCACCATTGTATATATATCCCAGTCTTTACCAGTGGGCTCTATGTATATATTGGGGCATGCTTTCAAAACTCAACCGGGCAATTTACAATCCTTTCTTAGCCTTCAGTTTCTGCTAGTGCAGAGTCTGAAGATCAGCCAGAGGTGAGAACTTAGGACCTTCTCAGGTCTTTCTGAGCACGTGCTCTGCCCTGGCCATGCACATATCCTAATTTTCAAAGCATATATAGAAGCATTTCAAAGCCCTTATTCCTCAAAACATCTCATTCCCCAGTCTCTCCTCCTTTTTGGTGTATCTATTGTTTGGCCCAATTGCTATCCCTTGCCCCAGTCAGCCCTATAGGCTCATAAAGTTATTTTTAAATGTTTTCTACAGATGGCTTCTCTGCCCTTGTCAGGTTCTGTGTTTGGCAAAATAAAGGCAAGTCTTTTTACACATTGTGTCAGGGAGCCAACAGGTCAAAACAAACAATCACAGTCCTTTGAGAACAAGGTTAGCTCAGCTTCCTCTGGCATCTAGAACCCACACCAAGAACTTGGGTTGACATCTTTAAAACCCTTAGTGAGAATCATCTTTCTTTTTCTTATATGCTTACTTTATTATTGTTAAGGTTTGATGGTTTTCAGATATCAGATAAAGTTGATTCTGACAGTTTTTGCCAGGTTATTCACTGTTTCTGTGGATGGACAGGCTCTTGGTGTTCCCTACCCTGCTGTTTTGGCTGACTTACCATCAAATTGTTTCAACTTTAATGAGCATATGTAACTTCTGGTTTTTGTTTGTTTGTCTTGAAGGGGTGACATTATGTCTCTTCCTTAACATCCAAATGTTAAGATAATTCATGTTTAGCTTGCTTAAGAATCATATCACATTTAGAAGGAAAAGAATCCTGATATTGAATCCAATACAGCTCCAATTCACCCATAGTGCTATCAAAATTTTTTTCTATCCACCAGAGAGATAAAAGGTCTAATCTGCTAAATGTAGGAGAAGGATGTTCAGACATTCAGGCCTCTAATAGAAGTGTAATATAAAATGTGCTAGAGAGGCCAACACATACCAGGGTTTTTACCTTTAAAGCTCTAATAGTGCATATTCACATTGTGGTTATATGAACTTGTTCTATGCAACTTATCAGATCAAGAATGTAATAATTGTTTTCCTGCCTTCCCAAAACTGTATTCCCTTGTGAAGTTATTCATACCAAATCTGAAGCTAATAATCAACATAAAGAACTCTGATTCTGAAGCAGTGTTTTTTGGGTTTGAATTCTCTTTTCATCTATGTGCCAGTAGTATGAACTGGAGGATGTTACTTAACCTCTATCTGCCTCACCTTACTTCATCAGTAAAATGGGCCTGATAATAACTATACTTACATCATAGGTTTGTTATAAGAATAAAATAAGTAAGGCCGGGTTCAGTGGCTTAGCCTGTAATCTCAGCACTTTGGGAGGCTGAGGTGAGTGAGTTGCCTGAGCCCGCGGGTTCAAGACCAGCCCAGGCAACTTGGCAAGACCTCATCTCTACAATAAAAAAAATTTAAAAAATAAAAAATTAGCCAGGCATGTTAGTTCCAGCTACTTGGAAGGCTGAAGCAGAAGGATCACTGGAGCCCAGCAGATCGACGCTGGGTTGGCTGTGAGCATGCCACTGCACTCCAGCCTGGGCAACAGAGTGAGACTCCGACTCAAACAAAACAGAATAAAATAAGTTAAACTTCTTTGAGTACCTAAAATTAAATATATATAGCTAGTTTGAAGTACAATTTGTCTTAGAGCATATTTTTATAGATAGAAGAATCTTCATATTTTTCAGCTGTATCCACTTAGGGTAGACTCTACTGGGTAGATTCTCAAGAAGAAAATAGACAATATTTATGTGTATCCAGAGAGGCCTGTTCCTTAGGAGAGAATACTCTGTAGCTGTAGTTGGGTGAGCATGAGGTTGGGGAACCAGGAGGATGAGCCAAGACGGTGAGAGATAAGAGGTCTTTGTGGAAAAAACACTTGAGAGATCCTGAAGACTTTGAAATAGGAGCCAACTGACCACACTTACATTTAAGGTACATCCAGTGACAGAAAAAGGAGGATTGGGGTCAGAATGGCAAGACTAGAAGCAGGGAAATGCCTTAAATGATTATTATTCATTTTTATTTTCATTTTTTTTAGAGACAGTGTCTTACTCTATCACCCAGGCTGGAGTTCGGTGGTACAGTCTTGGCTCACTGCAGCCTCTAGCCACTGGGCACAAGCAATACTCCCACCTCATCTAATGGTGTAGCTGGGACTATGGGTGTGTACCACCATGCTGGGGATTGATTAATTGATTGATTGAAGAGTCTTAACTCTGTTGTCCAGGTTGGAGTGCAGAGGCATGCTCACGGCTACCACAGAGTCAACCTGCTGGACTCAGGCGCTCCCTCTACCTCAGCCCTTCCAGTAGCTGGAACTACAGGCAGGCTAATTTTTTTTTTTTAATTGTGGAGACAAGTCTCTCCAGGTTGTCCAGGCTGGACTCAAATCCCTGAGCTCAGGCAATCACCTCTGCCTCCCAAAGAGCTGGGATTACAGAGGTGAATCACTGCTCCCTGCTAGTATTTTTATTTTTTTGTAGAGAAAGGATTTTGCTGCACTGCCTTGACTGGTCTCAAATTCCTAGCCTCAAGCAATCCTCTTACCTTGGCCTCCCAAAGTACTGGGATTACAAGTGTGAACCTAGTCATTTTTATTTTTGAGTGTATCATAGACGTTTTATAATGAGTATGTATTACTTTTATAATGGAAGAAAATGCATTAGTTCTTATTGTGTATGAAATCTACTTTGGGAATGATTTTTTTTCTGTAATATAGTCCTTTACTAAAATCTAAAATTAAACTCCCAGTTAGAGACTGGTTATTCATTTGACACTGATCTCTTTGCTTAAAAAAAAGATTCATCACAGATTTTTATTAAATGATCATTTGTTTCTGTTACCTACTATCTAATGTAAGTTTCATTAAGCAAATTACAATCATATTATCTGTAATACTCACTTTTGCGTATTTTATAGCAAGTCACAAAAATATTCACACCTAGAGTATCATACCGTCCTGAAGCAACAAGTCCCAGGGAACTGGTAGTGAAAATAATGGTTTATAAAAGAAAGCTTGACAGACTAATTATAGTTTTACTTTATCTCTCTCCAGTTCTATTTCTTTAACAACTATTTTGTTCCAGGTATATGAATTTTTTGCGTTGGTTTGGTTTTTTTTTAGTCATCTGAACTTTTTAGTAGTTTGAGAAATTAATTGGACAAATCATCAGCTATCAAATGAGATAAAATTTGGATGAGATCAGGCGCATTCAGGGTGGTATGACTCATAGACAAGAAAAACATTTAATAACAACTTTGCTACCATTTTGCCCCAACATGAATATGTTATTGGAGTATCTTTTAAAATTAATGGAGGCCGGGGGTCGGTGGCTCAGCCTGTAACCCCAGCACTTTGGGAGGCTGAGGAGAGTGGATTCTCTGAGCCCGTGGGTTCGAGACCAGCCCAGGCAACTTGGCGAGCCCTTGTCTCTACAATAAGTCAAAAATTAGCCGGATGTGGTAGCGCACGCCTGTAGTTCCGGCTACTTGGAAGGCTAAGTCGGAAGGATCTCTGGAGCCCAGCAGGTCGAGGCGGAGGTGGCCAAGAGCATGCCACTGCACTCCAGTCTGGGCGACAGAGTGAGACTCCAACTCAAAAAAAAAAAAAAATTTAATGGAGATAAAATTTTAAACCCCCAACTTGACAGTGTGTTCTTTGTTATTGTCATACATTTTATACTGGCCATATAATATGATGTTTTCTGATTTTGCCTGGGTGGCACACAGGGTTATAAAATATAATTTTAACATTCACTTAATCTGAAGTAGAAACGTTAGTGACCTTTTAGATATATTTAAACTATATTATTAATACATAAATATTGGGCAAATTTATTTCTACAAACCAGACTGGGAAAACTGGACAACGTTGAAAACAGTCCTTAAAGAACTAAGTAAATGTTAAGTGCAATACACAAATCTATTTCTTTTTTTTTTTGAGTTGGAGTCTCACTCTGTCGCCCAGACTGGAGTGCAGTGGCTGCTCCCAGCCACCGCAGCCTCGACCTGCTGGGCTCTGGCGATCCTTTCACCTCAGCCTTCCGAGTAGCCAGAATTACAGGCGCACGCTACCACGCCCAGCTGATTTTTTTATTTATTGTAGAGATGAGGTCTTGCTGCCCAGGCGGGTCTCGAACCCGCGGGCTCAGTCAATCCACTTGCCTCAGCCTCCCAAAGGCGTGGGATTATAGGCTGAGCCACCGAGCCAGGCGCACAAATCTATTTCTAATTATAATTATTTTAGATAAGTGCGAATTAAACTGCCTTCAGGTAGGCATACTTTTTGACATGTGAAATTGAGATTCCATAGGTTGTTGCTACATGATAAATTCACTATAAATAATAAAACCACATATGGTTAGCTGAGATTTAAAAATTGACTTTAAGATTCTCAAATAAATAAAGATCTTCTTTGAAGGCACACAGATGTATTAATTTTTAATTTGTTTCCTTTTGATCTCTTAATTACTGAAAAAGATTTATTGGTTAATTTTAGGAAGGCAAGTGTTTGAAAAGTTTTGCCCAATACTGTCTTCTTTAAATGCTGTATGGTAATGAAAAGTTAAGAGGAGAGCCAAATTAGATTGAATAATTGTTCAGTCATGTGGGTCAGGCTAGTTGCATAGCCTGGTTGTTAGACTGATTGCTCAAATTACATTGCCTGGGGTCCTGCACTTGGTTGGCTGTCTTCTCAGATCTTAACAAGGTTCTGGGAATTTCTTTTTCTGACAAAGTTTGCTTTGTATTTTCCCCCTCCCCCTACTACCTCCAGGATGCCTCATCTGCAGACATCAGAAAAGCATATCGTAAGCTTTCACTAACTTTACATCCAGACAAGAATAAAGATGAAAATGCAGAAACTCAGTTTAGACAAGTAAGTAAAATACGCCATTACATATATTTTGTGGCAAATGTATTAAAATATGTTTGTGGCAGAAATATGTTATATAGAATACTTCCATTTGAAAATTAGGTAGTAACTGAAAAATACAATGTATATATTTTTATTCAATTTTTTACAAAATATGTTTTTACCATTTAATATTATTAGCATCTGTAAATTCTTGGAGGGTCTTAATTGTCATAATTTTCTTGTGTAACTTACAGCTTTTATTTTTAAAATGCACACTTTAAGATAGCTATTACTTTTGCATCTTTCACAAAGATTTATATTTATATAAAGCATTTTTTAACCACCTAAGGTGCTACCAAAACATAAAGCTGGTACTTATAGTTGAGATTTTATCTGTTTGTTGTATATATGGGCAATAGAGCTTTCTGTGTGTGCGTTATAGTGCCTTTACCCTTGTATGATTTCTTGTAGTTGAGAGTATTTTTATTTTAAAGTAATGCTTCTATTTTAGTTGGTGGCCATTTATGAAGTCTTAAAGGATGATGAACGAAGGCAGAGGTGAGTGCTCAATTCTGCTTTTTAATTAGCTGTTATCGTTTCATGCTATAGCTTATGAAGGAAAGAACTACGTATCATTAAGCATTTTATTTATTGTAAGTTAGTATTTCATTTTTGTTCCTTCCAAAAGTGTGGTTTTTTAAAAATGTGTGTTTAGAGTAGAGTTAATGTCTATTGAAAATATTCACAAGGTTGATATAATACTTATAGGCTTCAGGATCAGGAGTTATAATGTTAGCAAGTCCTGGCTTCATTAGGTAATATTTTTAATGTGGGTGTTTATGCCTTGGGAAATATAAATACCACTAGACTTCAAACAGTTGTCCATTGTTTTCAGTGTATCAGTAATAGCTTCTGTCTGTGCTTGGTAGTCTTTCTCCCCCATTCCTTAAATGTTTGAGATCAGACTGTTAGTGATAGTCAAGTTAGTACCCTTTCTTGATATTTTCTCACTGACAAACCCAATTATGTGAACTTGTATAAGCCTGCAGAAGATTGGGATGGAAGAAAAATATATGCCACTTTCTACTATTTCTCTTGCCTCCTTCCCTTCCCTGACTCTGCTCCAGTGATTCTACATTTAGGGTTAAACTTCAGAGTGGAGGGCATGCATCACTCGAAGACTTACTTCTCTGTGCCCCCTTTGAGAAGAGTGGTAATATATTTATATAATGGTTTAGAGTGCCAGGGCTTAAGGGGAGATTACAGAGAGGCCCCTTTCCTCTACCCCTATAGAATTGTGATGGGCTTCAAAGTTTTTTAAGTCAGACCACAATAAGAAATTGCATTTTACATTATGCCACAGGACATACATGCATAACTGAAACAAGTTTCATAAAACACTTCTTATTGCATGTGAAGCAGAACAGATTATTTTCTGCACTAGGCTAGTCTAGACTAGTCTTTTTTTTTTTTTTTTTTTTTTTTAACAATGCTGGTATGGTCCACTAAATTGATTTTATGAGACTCAAGTGGGTCACATTCCAAAATTGAAAAATACTGCTCTACAGTAAAAGAATACCTTAAAAAAGGTAAAACAAAAACAAAGCTAGGTATTTGAGATTTAAGCTAAAACCAGCCTAAATATCTCTCTATGGGGGTTAATATATCTTAAGACAACTCCAAAAATTATGCTGTTTGACATTCTGAATCTTTCTTCAAATTTATTATCTAGAATTATTCTATATCCTCAAATGTTAGCTACCACTCTTGATTTTCATCTTAACTGTTTAATTTGAGTATCTCAGTTTGTCAGATTACAAAGCAAGGATTCAAGATATTCTCTTAAACTGTTCTTTACTTTATAACAAGGGCTGGCATTGGTCCAGAAACCATAGCAGACATTCCTCTGGTTTGAGATAATCCACAGTGTTGAAAGAGTCCTAGAAGTGTGTTGAAAAGAAGTGTTGGTCATTCTGTGCATATTTTCTAGTTGGTTTCTCTCAGTAAGCCCCTAGTTTTGTTTCATACATCAAGCATTATCTGCAAAGTTAGCTTTATTTAGTCTTCTAGCATCTCTGGCTTCAGATTTTGTATTTTTGTTCGTTGTCTTAAGTCAGTAAACTGTTTAATAATTTCTTTCAGTTACTAAAATTTTCTCTTTCTTTTCAAAACAAATCACTTCTTATGTATAAATTGTTTCTTCATTTAACACAGAATCATCAACATTATCTCTTTAGGATGAGTTTCCTCTGCATTTATTTTTGTATTGGTAGAAAAAATGGATCTGACAGTTACACAAACAGCTGTAGTATTTATACCCCTTGAGGCACAAGTAACTCTTTGGTAACTGGTTTTCCTTGAGGCAAAAGTCTTAACTAATCAAGCTAAGAATCACTCCTCTAAAGCTTGTGCCTGAGGCCAGGTGACCTGTGAGTATTTAAAAATATAGAAGAAAGACATCTCTGCAGACAATTACCTAATGTTTATGATTCCTTTAGGAAAAAAAAGAAAGCACAGTCAGCTTTGTCTTCTAAAAGAAGATAATCTCATATTGGTATTAAAAATGCTTTTTGATATCACAAGTATTTATTATAAATGTTCATTGAATATTTTTAAATGTGTAACCTTTTAAATGTGTAACCTTCCAGAAATTTGCAGTTTAGAAAATTGTCATAGACATGTTTCCTATTTATTTTTCTTACACATAATTGTGTTTTTACTGAATCAGATGTGTTCTTTAAATATTGGTGGGAAAAAGAATGACAATAAAATAGATCAATTAACAACTTGAATAACCTTTAAAAAAAAAAGAAAGAAAAGAAAATATTTTTTTTGTTTGTTTTAGTCAGGGTCTCATTCTGTCACCCAGGCTGAAGTGCTACTAATGGCACAATCATGGCTCACCACAGCCTCCAACTCCTGGGCTCAAGCGATCCTTCCACCTCAGCCTCCTGAGTAGGTTAGACTACAAGAGTGTGCTACTATGCCCAGTGAATTTTTTAATTTTTTTGTAGAGACTAGTTCTTGCTATGTTGTCCAGGCTAATCTCAAACTTCTGGGCTCAAAGAATCCTCCCACCTCTATAGGTGTGAGCCAGTTCACCCAGCCAAAAAAGATAAGTTTTATTTTATTTTTTTCAACAGCCTTATTTAGGTATAATTTACATACCATAAAAGTCACCTACTTTTTAGTAAATTTACAGAGCTGTACAAACCATCATTACAATGTAGTTTTAGAACATTTACATCACTTTGAAAGAGTCTCTTAAACCATTTGCAGGGGATTCCCACTCTGATCCCCAGCCCCAGGCAATCTCTGACTTACTTTACGTGTCTATACATTTGTTTTTCTGGACATTTTATGTAATTGGAATCATGTAATATGTAGTTTTTTACATCTGGCTTCTATTAACTGAGGTTCACCATACTGTAGCATATACCAGTAGTTCATTCTTTTTTATTGCTGAGCTGTATTCCATTGTATAGAAATACCACTTTTACTTATCCATTCACCAGCTGATAGACAGTTGTTTCCACTTCGGGGTTGTGATGGGTAATGGTGCTAAATATTCACATAGAAGTCTTCTTGTGGACATATTTTTATTTCTTTGATATAGATTCCTAGGAGTGTAATTGTAAATAAACTTTTAAGCCCTTTTCTTCCCAAAGACATAAACTATAGCATAAAAATAGTCATGCACTGCATAATGACATTTCAGTCAATGAAGGACTGCATATATAATGCTAGACCTATAAGATTATAATACTGTATTATTACTATACTTTTTCTATGTTAATATCTATAAACACTATATAGTTATGTTACAGTTACCTACAGTATTCAGTACAGTAACATACTGTATAAATTTGTAACCTAGGAGTAATAGGCTATACCATTTAGCCTAAGTGTGTAGAAGGCTATACCAACTAGGTTTGTGTAAGTATACTCTATGATGTTCACAAAACAGCAGATTCACTTAATGATGCATTTCTCAAAATGTATTTCTGTAGTCAGGTGAAGCATGACTGTAATAGGTTTCTCTGGTTAGTGCATAGTATAGCAGGGTTTTCTAAACTCCTTAACTAACTTAGATTGGGAAACAGTAATCCAGCTGTGCTCCAACAAATTATTATACCACTACTCTAAATATTAGCTGAACTAAAGTACTGACTACCACTCATTACATTTATACACTAGGTTGTGTTTTAGTAATAGTAACATTAACTTTTGTTTAAAATCTAGTTTTACATTTTTAACCAGTCTTCTTTTGCTAATCCAATTGTGCAACTTCAAAGTTTTTTGTCTGTTTTGTTACTATATTTATAAAAAGTTGATGTTTTTTAGTTTACTAAGTAAAATCATGATTTTTTTATAAATGTAGTTAAAAGTATAGTTATTTCATCCTTAATCTGCTAAACTCTGATAAATCCATTACCTAGTTATTATAAATTTGTTTACAAATGTGTTCAAATCAAGATAAACATTAGTCTGAGAATAAGAAATCTATTTTAGTACCTTCCCTAAGTAAAATACGGAGTACAGTAATATGCTGTATAAATTTGTAGCCTAGGAGTGATACAATTTTTGGCATTATATGTATATATTTTTATTTTAAAGAAGAGCGAGAGTAATCAATTTAAACTTGTTTTCTGTTTATGATCTTTGAAAAATTAATTTTTATTGAAAGTTTCAAAATATGACCTAAGTGGAAATTATACTGTTTTATTGTTTTAAGCTAAAAATTCAAGCTCTTGTATTATGAAAAATGTATAATTTAGGCAAATGCCAGAATTATTTAAATACTCATTTTCTTAATATACAAATTTTTAGTTTTAGTTGCATAATTACTATTTTATATTTATGATATGCTTGTATCTTAAATTTCCATGAATTTTTTTCTGCTGGCAGTTAAAAACATTTTAAAATCTACTTATTTTCCAGTGTTTATATTAGGCTAAATATGTTTGATGAATTGAAGATTGTAGTATGGAACTCACTAATGATTACGTGACCATTATTTTATTTTTATCATGTATCACCTATTTTAAGAAAATCAAAAGAAGTAAACACATTAGGCCATATGTTGGATGTGTGGAACTGATCAATTAGTGTTTTGCTTTCCCAAAAAAATGCCTTTACGGTTCCATAGGATTTTTAGCATTAGTGATATTTTTATCATAGAGATCTATTTCTGTATAACTTATAACACATTGATATATTCGTACATTCTTAATCTGATTTTAACAAATTGTTGAGAACAGTTTGTATGATTCTCAATTATAGAACAGTTTAATGTGTTATATGTTTAAATACAGAAAAAGCATAATAAAGTGATATTTAAAATTTTATGTGATATCAACAGTGTTTTTTTCTTAAATAACTTATGCAAATAACATCTGTGTGTACTTTAAGAAATGCATTTGTTTTTTCAGTGTTTCATCAGTAAAGCAATAATTTATCTTTTAACAGCATATATTCTAAAAAGTGAACTATAATAGATGCTATCTTTCCTTAGAATGGCCAGTTGTGTGAGCCATAATGTTCATTGATAGTAAAATCAATAGAGTATTGATTCTAAATTTAATCCTTAGAGACTGTTGTTTAGAGTTGCAGGAATATCTTAGTAAATATCTAGTTCTGTTTAATGTGTTCAGTGCAGGAGGTTTTGCTATCTTAAATTTGGTTATGCACTAAATACAGTTTATATGTGGGTTAGAAAAAGTAGCTATTGGCAGACACATAGCGTTTTCAATATGATGGTGATAAAATATTTAATACCAGATTCTTACCTATGAGTTCAATTGTGTTTTCTTTTGATACAGTTTGTTAAATCTAAAGCAAATGTAATACTTATGAGTGCTATTAAGGAATTGTCTTCATTTTCTTAGATGTTCTTTATTAATAACCATACTTTTTACATAAGGTTATTTCATGGAAGACATTTGCTGAAAATAATGATTTTTATATTCACCCTTTTTTTCTTTCAACAAATCTGAAGTAGAATATGAATTTAGAATAAATTCAGAACTTAACATTCATTGGGCTTCATTGAACGTTATAATCTTGTGTTATGCCACTTGAAACCTTTTAACTTATCCATCTACAATTTAAAATGAGTCAGTTTTATAAAAATCAATTTAAATATAAATTTTTGATAACAAGAGTGATAGTTTTTTGTGAAGTCATATTATTATATCTTGATGTTAATATTCAAGAATTACTATAAATATTGAAGAAGAATATTTAACACCAAATTTTTTCTGGTCCAGCTACTGTACTACCATATTTTAATTTGTAGACTTTTATCTTGCACAATTTGGTTTTTAAGAGTTTAGTGCTAACTAATGTGCTTTAGCTTTCAACATTGATTGTTCCGATCTAATAGTATTATTAGTAACCTAAGTTGATCTAAAAGTCAGGTTTTCTAGATTTGTTAAAAAAATATATTTTGCATTTACATCTATTGTTTTTCTACTGAAAAAAGAAGTTGCCTGTAATAAATCCTCCACTTTATTTTTTTAGCATATCTCCAAGGTATCAATTTAATAACTATCAAAGTAGCTACTGCAGTTGTTGCATTTAAATTGATTTACATGTCAAGACTGGCAGTTTAGCAGCTGCGCTATTATTCCTAGATCGGTCAATTTACTTGAGAAAAACCTACTACTGAGTTCTACTGACCTGCCTGACAATATAGGCCTTATTTCTATTCCTGTAATTAGGCCTGCGACTAACTCAGAATATTTTTAATTAAAATATTTTGGTCAATGTGTTGCACCAAATTAGGCCTTTCAGTGAAGATTTAATTCTGGAAATAGTGTGATTAGAATATTTAATGAGTTGTGTTCAATTAAGATTAACAAGTTGTGTGTGTTGAGCATACAGTGTGTGTGACCATTTTGAGTTTTACAATCATAAATGTAACTCCTTATTTTTAACCTTAAAAATATTTGTTCAATAATTGTCAGACAAGTAAATTTAAATTCAGTTGAAATTTTGTTTTAAAGTATCTTTTTTAGCCTGATAGTACCAGAAGGCTGATTTAAAATGCATGACTAGGAAAGCTTTTACTTGTTAATGTTCTTCTTTTCACTTCAGCAAAAGCCAAAAATAAGGAAATTATCTCTTAAATGTTTACAAATAAACAGTTTTATTGAGAAATCCGACATAAACAGTGGCTGTTTCCACATCGCTTTTTAATCTGAGAGTTTTTTATTTTCTAAAGGAATGTGGCAATACAAATTAAAAGGTGCTTATTTTTTGTAGGCTTTTACCTCATTAAAAAGCTTTGATAAAATAATGTGTATAAATGTTTCAACATTGAACCACTGTGGTATAGGGGTAGAAATAAAAGCACTGACTAGAAGTTTGATTCAATTAATATGTAATTTATGGGAACAAATAGCTCTTATCTTGATTTTTCTTCTATTGAGATCCTTCCTTTTGTTGCTGACTTCAGTGGTGGGGTCTTTGCTGTAGACTGTAGTAGACAGGTAGATTATATGTAGCTCCTTTAGTGTAGATGTCATTCAAGAGGTCACATCTGGATGCTGTAAAAACAAGAGAGATCTGGAATACATAGTATATTACTGTGTACCTTTTTGAAGGTTACAGTGACTAGAGCCATCCATAGTGCTTTGAATTTACTATATATTGGAATGCTGGTAATCCACATAAATGTTATCTAACTTGGATAAATTATTTTCTTTTTCCTCTTTGTAAATATAAATACAAATGAAGTTTTTTTTGTTTTTATTTTAAATTCTTCATGAAAAATTGTTATATTTGCTACTGTAGGTATGATGATATTCTGATCAATGGACTTCCCGACTGGCGACAGCCTGTATTCTACTACAGGCGGGTGAGAAAAATGAGCAATGCTGAGCTGGCATTGCTCTTGTTCATTATTCTCACAGTGGGTCATTATGCTGTGGTTTGGTCAATCTACCTGGAAAAACAACTGGTAAGTATTAGTAATAAATCAAGTTAACTAGCCTCTTTAATTTTATATGGAATTTCAGACTTTTCTTTTTCAACTGATGAAACTTTCACTTTTTCTATACATATTCCTTATTCTAATAGTTTTGTATTCAATGTTTAGTGTTTGACTTATTTCTAAGTGAAAAAGAACCTATGAAATGAGAAAATCTTCTTTTTAAAAATGTAGCACTTGAGTTTGTTACAAAACTTTGTGAAAGCCAAAATATTGAACTAAAAATTAGAATCACCACCTTCCAAACAGAACTTTTTTTTAATGTAAGACTGACTTTAGAACTTTTTTGTATCATAGGCTCTCATTTAATGAATGTCTATGTACTTTAAAAATATTTTAACTAAGATTTGAAATGAACAAATAAGGTTTGAAATGAATATAATTCTATAACTTTAGAGATCAGTTGGCTAAAAATTATTATACTTTTCTTGATCTAATATGCTTACTATATGGTTTTTTCTGCTGTGGATTTTTATTTATATATTAAAGATTGTCAAACATATTTATCAGTATTCATGAATTAGCATCTGTTTACTCATTCCTTTTGAAGTGACATTATTAAAGTTGGATGAATGAGAAAAAGTGAGTTGAATGCTTTCTCTTCTTAGAAAACTTTGATTGCTATGGAGATGCACATGACTGACAGTGCTGAACTTCATGTGTGTTTAAGTCCTGGATACCATGGCAACAGTTATTGTGAAAGATAGATGATTTTACTTAATCATGTTGGACGTTACATGCATTTGCATAAATGTTCCTCTATAATGTTTACCCTTCACAGAAGAGTCTTGATAACATTTGAAGAGTACATATTAATGATAACCTGTAACCATAATTCTTTCTACATTAAGGATGAACTGCTTAGTAGAAAAAAGAGAGAAAAGAAAAAAAAGACTGGCAGCAAGAGTATGGATGTATCAAAACTTGGTACTTCAGAAAAAAATGAAAGGTAGGAGAGTATAAAAATACTTTAAAACTTGAAACTTTTAAAATGTCTTTAATGTGATTCAACTTTATATCCATTTAGATATGCTATTTACTCCCATATTCAGTTTATAAAGGACTAATAATGTGCCATAGTTTATGAGACAAATTCTAATCTTACAGCAAAATTTCTACAGGTTCCCCTTATAAACTGTTAATATATATTTAAATTTTATGGCCTTTCAAATTCTTATAGTTAAATTTTTATGCTGAACTTTAGAAACAAAATATTCCTGGAAGAATCTATCACTTAGCTCAGGAGTGGCAGTATGTAGAGAGGCAGTGATATGCCGTACACTCAAAAAGATACCACCATTTTGTCTATTGATTCATAGAAAGGAATAAAGGGTTTAAATAGTTCACACAGCAGGGCATGAACTGGGATCAATGTGGGATAGAGATCAGAGACTATTCTGCCTGTCTTCTATTCTGATGACATCAGTGAGTAATGCTTCAGTGAACTGCAAATGACATTAATTTTTATGTATTGGTTTGTTTATGCTACAGTCTTCATATCTGGCTGTCAGCACTTGAGAATATTCTAACGATGGTTAGTTTTTTATTAGCTGAAGTAATCATAAAGTTGAAGAACTCATTTTGCAAAAGTGATGAAAAGCCCGGGTTGGAAAGAGGGCTGTTATTTCCTTATCTTTATAATTTGATTAGGAGCCTCCTTCCTCAAAATGTTACCCTAGATATACTTACTTGCTATATATATTGCATTTGTTGTAACTACTATATTTCATGATAAAGTAAGTCAGATTGTGATAACTGTTGTAAATATTTCAATGAACACTTTCTTAATTTTTTTGTTGAAACAACCACACAAAAAATGTTTTATCTCCTAACTTTCTCTATATTTTGTTCATTTGTTGTTTGGAGTTTTTTCCCTTTCCTTTTAGGTTGCTGATGAAACCACAATGGCATGATTTGCTTCCATGCAAACTGGGAATTTGGTTTTGTCTTACACTAAAAGCATTGCCTCATCTAATCCAGGTAAAATGTTCCTCTTTTATATAATATTAGATGCTTTTGTTTTTAATTATTCATGAAATACTTTATGCCCATGTCTGCTATCCGAATGCTTCATAATTTTGACTGGATTGAGTAGTATTATTAAGCTAAACCTAATTTAGAATAGTTCTAAGATTATTTAGGCAATTTCAATACTTATTTAGGTAATTTCAAAGATTATTTACAATATTTAGATTATTTCAATAATTGTCTCATATTGCTTTTAGATCATCTTAGCATTACAAGACACTAGAAAAAGGAAAAATAAAAATAGTATCTTTAGGACAGGCATAAAAGCAATAAAAATTTATTCTGCTGTTATGATTAGATGCATAACCAGTAGAAAGGAACAGGACGCAAGTAGCTTGTCACTCATTATTTTAATAGCATTTAAATACATAGTGTAAAAAAAAAATCCTTTTCACGGACATCTGTATAATTATGCAGAAATATATATTGCTTTTCATTTTATTTGCAACCTTAAGAGGAGTGAGAACATTTTATCTTATATTGGTCATCAGAGTTTCTGATTCCACTTAGTCTTGATTAAATAATAAAATTTGGATACATGTCATATTTATTTGGCAGTTTCCCCTTTTTTAACTTTTTTACATTTAGCATACCAAAGCATATTTTAGAAAAATTTTGCTTTGATTATTGCATCTAGATAGAAAATTTTCAACACATAAGTATTTGAAAGTTATATAATACTTTGGTTTATAAATTTTGATGTTTTTTGAGATTCCAATTTTGGAAGAGAAATGTCTTATTTTAGAAAATAAGTGTTTTTAGGATAGAGGATCAGATAATTTCTACCCAGTTCCACCTACTTTATAGTCATATATTAGAGTTGCTTTTCCTGATTGCTTAAGGAAGATAATGGCTCCAACTTCAGCATTTTATTTTCCTTTTTTTTTGAATTGGAGTCTCACTGTCACCCAGGCTAGAGTACAGTGGCACATTCACGGTCACCCCAGCATCAACCTGCTGGGCTCTGGTGATCCTTCCGCCTCAGCCTTCCAAGTAGCCAGAACTACAGGCGTGCGCTACCACGCCTAGCTAATTTTTTATTTATTGTAGAGATGAGGTCTCACTAAGTTGCCCGGGCTGGTCTCAAACCCATGAGCTCAGGCAAACCACTTGTCTCGGCCTCCCAAAGTGCTGGGATTATAGGCTGAGCCACCAAGCCTGGCCTCCTTTTTTTCTTAGTCTTATATTTAAAGAGGAAATGAACAATAAAAATTATTAATGTGCTTCTTTCTATCCTTTGAGAAATTACCAATTTTTCCATCAGAATAGTTCATCTTAATAGTTATTGCTTATAGAATCATATATTTTGTTTATAGTTAATAGAGAAAAATTAACATTTTGGTAACTTAAATACTTTTAAGTTGTTTAGCATGTTATATTGTTTATCTGAAAAACCACCACAATGCTTGTGTAGAATTGTCTGTGAGACGTAATGAGAGAGGGAAAGTCTATTTGTCATACTGGTATGTTTATGAGAAAAATTTTGGGGGTCTTATTTTTTTTTTAAGTCTGACTATTTTGCTAGCTTTAGAATCTGTACAGTAGGCAAACCAGAGTATAGAGGAGTTTAAAAGTGTAGTCATGAGGTAGTATAAATAGAATATTCCATAAAATGTCAGTTTTAAACACTTCTTTGTAATTTAATCTAAGTAATTTAAATAATGTTTATATGGTAAAAGTAACATATTTCTTGGCTAGCATGAACAATAATTTACCAAACTAGAACCAATATATTATGATTGCATCAGCCTGTGGTATCTGGACCCAACAGATTGAGTGATTGTTTTGCCTAATCTTAAATTTCTAGAAAATTCACAAAGTAAGAAATTTTACAAAAGCTTTTGTTGTTTAAAAACTCTGCTTCCTCAAACTGTTTGGTCAGTTTTAATTTTAAAGTTTTTCCTTCTTTGATGATACCTATTACCTTTCAGTTTTGAGATGTTTCGCATTAGGCTTTTAAATCTAATTTTTAAATTTTGTTCTAATTATGTTTTTCTAATATAGTAGCATTTCAAGAAGAAAAATAAATAATTTTTTCTTTTTTCAAGCACATATTTGATATTTTGAGTCTGCTTTGGGAACGCAAGATTAGTTTTTCTGATGATCACTAACAAAATAGTGTAAAGTAGTAGACTTGTTTTGGCACACGTTATAATAGTGAAAATATTTTAGATTGATAACCACACTGCTTACAAAAGACAGCAGCAAAACGATATTGAATAGTGGCTGTTAGAATTAGATATTTGTCTGCTTTTTGTTTTGTAGTAGTCTGTTGTAACCTTTGTATTGAGATCTTCTTAGATAAGATATTTATGAAATTTAGAACAAGTCTTTTTAACCTGAAGCAATCTGGATTGGTAGTTGGTATAGTGGTTGAAAAAGAGTCCTGTTAAAGCAGTTTTCATTTAAATGATACATATAACCCTAAACTATTTTTTTTTTTTTTTTGAGTCAGAGTCTCACTCTGTTGCCCAGGCTGGACTGCAGTGGCACACACAAGGCCACCACAGCCGTGACCTGCTAGGCTCAGACGATCCTTCCGCCTCAGCCTTCCACGTAGCTAGAACTATAGGCATGCGTCACCATGCCCAGTTAATTTTTTTTTTTTAATTGTAGAGACAAGGTCTCAACAAGTTACCCAGGCTGGCCTCAAACCCCTGGACTCAGGCAGTCCTCTCCTCGGCCTTCCAAAGTACTGGGATCACAGGCTTGAGCCACCACACCCAGTCAACCTTCAACTTTTAAAATGTATACTTTATATTTATTCACCACTCTTGTGATATAGGGCCATGGTTTTATTTTTAAATAAGAGTCCACCGATTGAAGTTTCTTGTCCTCTTTCTTGCATAAGCCATACCTAAATCTTGATTTCTTTAAAGATAGCTTTCCAGTCTTGATTTATTTAAAAGACAAACCAAACTCTTATGAAGCAGTGTAATGGTATAATCTTTGTAGATTTTTATAATTTCATCCTAGTCTTTCATAACTGACTTTCTCACATCTAGGGTTATTAACAATATTTTTATTTTATTTTTTAGAGATGAGGGTCTCACTTTGTTGCCCAGGATGACCTCAAACTCCTGGGATCAAGCGAGTCTCCTGCTTCAGCCTCCCAAGTAGCTGGGACTACACTGTGCCAGGTGTTTTTTGGGTTTTTTTGGTACTCTAGTTGAGACATGTTAGGCAGCATTTTAAGCAGCTCGTTGTTGTTTTTTATTTGGAGTCTCACTCTGTCGCTCAGGCTGGAGTGCAGTGGCACACTCACGGCCACTGCATTCTTGGCCTGCTGGGCTCAGGCAATCCTTCTGCCTCGGCCTTTCAAATAGCCATAACTACAGATGCATGCTACCACACCCAGCTAATTCTTTGATCTGTTGTAGAGACAAGTTCTCAACATGTTGCTCAGGCTGGTCTCGAATCCATGGGCTCAGGCAATCCTCTTGCTTTGACCTCCCAAAGTGCTGGTAATATAGGCTTGAGCCACCACGCCCTACCTTAAGCAACTCTTATATTGCGCTTTCCAAAGCACACAACTTAGTTTTCATAGAAACAATTCTCATTTCCTACTCACATCTCACTGTTTTTAGATATATTTAATTTACTCATGTAATTATAATAGCAAGTATATCAAGCAGGTTTAAGAGTTAACACAAGTCGGGCTCCATGGCTCAGCCTGTAATCCCATGCCTTGGGAGGTTGAGGTGAGTGGATTGCCTGAGCCCGCGGGTTCGAGACCCACCTGGGCAACTTGGTGAGACCTCATCTCTACAATAAATAAAAAAACTAGCCGGGTGTGGTAGCGTGTGCCTGTAGTTTCAGCTACTTGGGAGGCTGAGGCAGAAAGATCACCAGAGTCCAGTAGGTTGAGGCTGCGGTGGCCGGGAGTGGCCACTGCACTCCAGTCTGGTGACAGAGTGAGACTCCAACTCAAAAAAAAAAAAAAAAAAAAAAAGAGTTAACACTACCAGCATACAGTAAATTAGTGCTCATATTAGTTTAAGAGGGTTTTACTTTTGTTGTGAATCCCTTGAATTTCATGAGAAGTTAATTAAAACTGAGCTGCAGGTGTTCTGTGTAGGTATATAGCTATTGGATAAGAAGTAGGGACCAAGCTAAAAGTGAGAATCTCTATTCCGAAGCTTCCATCAAGTGACCTTCACACTGGCAGAATCTGTACCCAAATCTTGTTATAGCAATAGTTCTTTACTAAATTCTAACTTCTTTCTTTCCCATTCATCTTCCTAAATACTAATTCCTTTACTACACTTCACATATATGTAAGGTTATCCTGTAGGACTGGGAAAAGTGACAACTCTGGCTCAGATTATGCTCCCAAATTCATTTTTACTACTTCTAAGATCTCGTAGAAAACTATTATTGCCTGCTTACTTTACTTAAATTATTTTCTCCTCCCCCCAAAAATATTGTAAATGTGAATAATTACATTCACATTTGTGAATTTGATGTCTTTTGGTCATATGTTTAGAATAACAGTTCAGCCAGTTCAATTAAAATGTATTAAACCATATCAGAACAAGGCTCTATTAGGACCATACAGATTAATATGTCTTTTGGAACCTTATAGGCAGGTAGCAGTTTTAACAGATGAATTTAAATAGCCATTATACACTATGGTTTATAAGTTTCACATTTCTAGTATAAACAGTGATTTCTGCAGATGTTTAGATAAGTAACGTCTCTATTTAGGATGACCAAGGAAAACTAAAAAGAGGAGACAGTTGAACTGAGTTTTGAAAGATGAACAGATGCTTAAAAGTGAAGAGCCCGGCCGGGCTCGGTGGCTCAGCCTGTAATCCCGCGCCTTTGGGAGGCTGAGGTGAGTGGATTGCCTGAGCCCGCGGGTTTGAGACCTGCCTGGGCAGAGAGACTTCATCTCTACAATAAATCAAAAAATCAGCCGGGCGTGGTAGCGCATGCCTGTAATTCCGGCTACTCGGAAGGCTGAGGCGGAAGGATCACCGGAGCCCGGCACTCCACACGGGAGCGGCCACTGCACTCCAGTCTGGGCCACAGAGTGAGACTCCAACTCAAAAAAAAATAAAAGAAAGTGAAGAACCCACCAAATTCATGTATTTTTTTATTTGGGAGTGGGTAGCACATAGCATATATATCTTTTATTTTATCTTATTTTTTAATTGAGAAAGCAGCATTTATTGAGAGGACAGAAAAGCTCCCAGAGTTGGAGGGGACCTGAGGGGGTGCCCATATCTTTTATTTTAAATATTTTACAAAGTTGGTGATTGGTGGTAATTTCTAAATATAAGAATTTCCATACATTGCATAAGGAAGTAGCTAGAGTAGAAATACCAAGGGGAAATGTGTAGGAAAAAAATTCAAGAAGGAAAAGCAGGATCATTAGCAGTTGTTAACATGAGTCTCCTCTTTGGGCCTAAATCTGTCAGCCTTGATTTTGGATATACCTGATTGTCTTTCCACTGTACTCTCATTACAGCTTGCAGGGCTGGGGTCTGAGGCAGATATTGAGAAGTGGGCTTTAGGGGTTTGTTTTTCTTGGCCACCAAGTCAGCCTTGGGCATTGGTGGTAAACAAGACTGATTTGGCATCTGATATTTCTTTCTACTCCTTCTCTGTTCCCTCTCTGCTCAGACTGAGAGTGTCTTATCTTCATTCTGTGGCCTTGTGTGTGTATAGCAGCCTCTGTTCCTTTGTCCTTCACCTTAAGCTTCTCCAGTCCTTCACCTAGGCCTGCGCAGGATCACACAGGAGTGTCTGCATTTCCAATTCTCACCTCCACCTGAGTAAGGCAGTTGACCTGGCTTGGTGTGAAACCCCAGCTAAGGCTGTTGCTGTCATCTTACTATTTGTGAGTTTAGAAACCGTCAAACAAACTGGTTTCCACCTTCTTGGATATTTTTTTATTGCTCATATGTTTTATAGCTTTGAACATAGCAAGCAGTTGATGAAATATAATCAGTGCTATGTGCATTTAATTTAATTATTCAATTTACTTATTTTTCAAGTTAAAAAAATGTTTTGAAGTAGAGACGGGGTCTTATGAAGTTGCCCAGTCTGGTCTCAAACTTCTGGGCTCAAGTAGACTTCCTGCCTTGGCCTCCCAAAGTGCTGGGATTACAGGTATAAGCCTTATTTTTGTTAGTCTGTGTTGGAACCTCATAAATTTGGGTCCATGATAATTTAGATCGTTAAGACCATCAATTTCTCATATAAAATCAGGAAGTGCCCTATATCCCAAATGATGGCCAATCTAAATCATAGTCGTAGTTCTCAATATTTTCTGATATCAAAAAGATGTTAAGTAGCCAGAATTTAATTTGCATGATAATTTGTTTAATTTTCTAGGAATTCACCATTCAAATTTCTCTCTGCCTGACATGTTGCATTTCTCAATAACATAATTTGTAAAATATGAAACTCATTTATGCTTTACCTAAAGTTGTACATTTTTCACATTAGGTTCTATTCCCATCTTTTCCCATGACCAAGCTGATCTAACAAGAACACAGTTAAAATACAAATTATTGTAGTTCCCAGGATGTTCTTACCCTCATCAGGATTTATAGTTGCCTAGAAGCAGTAACTGAGAAAATACAGGAATTCTTCTCTTTTACCTTAAAAAAAAAAAAAAAGCTTTCAAAGAGTAGAGGAAATACTATACTTTATAGAACTGTCTGTAAATGGAAGCATCCTCCCTACCAAGAAGCTGCTTCTTCCATGGAGACTACAACTGTAGATTAGCATGGAGGTCACCCTCCCTTACAATCAGTGGCCTTCCTTTCTAGCCCCTTTGCTTCTGCTTGCTGGGACTCTTGTCAGAAACCAACCAACAAAACATTCACAGCTAATTAGCAGGAAAAAAGCTTCTAAAAGGCTAGAAGGCATTTGTGGCAAACTGAGTAGCCTGCCTTTCTAAGAGTTAAACGGATTTTCCAAGGATGAGGCAGCTTTCTTTTTCATACTCTAAAAACTTCTTTAAAAACTTTTCAGACAAACAAAATTTACATAGGGAATACATAAATAAATGAAAAAGGGTTAAGAAGTGCATCTGAATTTTTATAAAGCTGAAACTATTGCTGCAGCAGGACAAAGGGGTACAGAAAAACCGGAAAGACCTCACAACATAAGACAAATTCCTTACATTCGCCCTCTGAAAGTACTTGATGCAAATACTCAGATATACAAAGACAAGACTGTAGCATTTTATAGGTTACTGCTAGATGTAAGAAAGATTAAAAACCCACAAATGTTAGATAGGATAGTTTCATTAATTCCATATTTTATAGATGAAAAATATTTAACACTTAAGGCTCAGATTGGTGGTTTTCTGAAAGTAACACAACTAGTTGATGGTAGAAATGAAACCTAAAGCAGATGAAAATAGATATTAAAATATAAGATAAAATATGTAAGAAATATATAAAAACTAAAAAAGAATAAAATTTCTCAACAGCTAGATTACTAGAGCTTTATAGTGAGTGTAATAAACTGTCTGATCTTAAACTCCCTATCAGAATATTCAAACTAGTTGTAATTACAGATTTTTCTCAGTGTATAATGGGGTTAAATCCTGTTGAACCCATCAGAAGTTGAAAATATCTTAAGTGGAAAATGCGTTAAATACACCTAACCTCCTGAACGTCATAGCTTAGCCTATCCTAGTTTAAATGTGCCCACAACACTTATATTAGCCTAAGCTTGGACATATTATCTAATACAAAGCCTATTTTATAATATAGTGCTAAATATCTCACTTAAGTTATTGAATATTGCACTGGAAGTAAAAAACAGAATGGTTGTATGGGTACTTGAAGTACAGTTTCTACTGAATGCATTTCACTTGTACCATTGTAAAGTTGAAAAATCATTAAGACAAACCATTATAAGTCAGGGATGTCTGTATTATAAAAGTCATAGAAGAATTCTTATATCAAATTAGGGCAGAATAGATGGCTTCTACAGTCTCTTCTTAGGCCAAATGGATAAAGTGGTTTTGAAAAGGCTTTGCATTTCCTTCAATACTACTGTCTCAGGTAGAGGAAAGCAAAGTTTCTGATTTTCTGTTTTATTATCACTTGTGAATTCCGTCTTAATAGTTCTGTACAGCAGTTTTTACTCTTGTTCAAAGTATGCAATTTTAAAGTTTTTCTATATTTTTATTGTAATTTTATTACATATTATATCTAATTCTGAAACTAGAGTATAAGTCAGTGGGAGAACAAAATGCAATATAGAGCATTTGACTTTTTGGACAGATTTTCAGAAACATACAGTATTTTCCTATGTTGAAGGTTATTTTACTCTTCAGATAAAAGAGAATATTTTTCATGTCAAATAATAAAAAATAAATGGAGCATTCTCCATCTTTTTTCCAACTGTCTCTCCCCAGAACTCTTTCACGTTCCTTAGTCTCACTAGAATAGGCAGTAATTCCCTGCTCAAACCACTCAATCCCCTTTTTTCCTAAGCTTTCCTTGGATTGCTTAATATTTTAAAATTTATATGGAGAAGTAAAAGTAAACCAAAATATGACAAACGGTGCCTGCTCAGTATGTTATTTTTTCATTTAAATGAACTATATCAAGAATGTTAAAATAAATATTTATGTATGGATATTCTCCATCTCACAGCTCACTAACCTTGGAAATATTACATCTTCAAGGCTTAGCTAAATTGTCATCATCACTATGAGGTCTTTCTTCTTCAAGCCAACTGAAAAATTTCCATAATATGTTCTCTATACTAACTTTATAGCAGTTACTATTTGTATTAATCACAATAGACTGATCGACTATGGTAAGGCATAGATCATCCTGAAATTCCAGTGGCTTAAAATTGTTTTCTAGCTTATGCCACATAGCTATCACAGGTTAATAGGAAAGTGGCATTCACTCTATCTAGCCATTCAGGAGCTCAGAACAATGATGTCATCACCATCATCCAGCTGTATCCATCTGGAGCATGTGACTACCTTACACACTTTGATAAGAGTAGAGAGTTGAAGGCTTGCATGATCTCCTCTATGGGCTGGTTTGAAAATGACACATGATACTTCTATCCACAGCCCATCTAGAACTAGTCCCATGGCTCCCTCTACTATTAAGAGGACAGGAGATGTGGAGAAACAGAATGTTGGATAAATACCACTTTCTCTTCCAGTAATCTATTCAACAAATATTTGTTGAGTGCTCACTCTATGCCAAGTACTCTTCTAGGCACTGGAAATAAAAAGACAAAAATTCCTGTTCTCATAGAGCTTATATTCTATATTTCATATTTTGGTTAATATTTATAGTTATTTTTACATATTCTTTGTGGGTAGTTGTGTCTTATCATATAATCCCCACATATCCTAACAAAGTACAACATATATACTAGTGGTTCAATCAATAAGTATAAATAAGTGTCACTATTTAATGGCTTCTTGGGCAGCAGCCCATGCTCTAGAATTACTGTCAAAGAATATCCATAACATAAATCCTTTAAGGTAGCCATAGTTTTAAATGTGAAATCTGTCCTCTGTTTGATATCTACGCAGGCAGGTTTTGAACTCTTTAAGAAATTGTGTTAAATATTAAGAGAGTGGGCGACCCCTTTGGGTCCGTTCCCACTGTGGGAGCTTTTCTGTCCTCTCAATAAATCCTGCTCCCACCCCCCAAAATATATATATATATACACACACAAAATATATATGTGTGTGTGTGTGTGTGTGTATGTGTGTGTGTTATATATATATATATAGAGAGAGAGAGAGAGAGAGAGAGAGATGCTTCTAGAGTAAAAACTTATGATCATGGTTCCATCTCATATAAACTCCTTGAGAATAGGAACTCTTTCTGTTGGAAAACCTATAAACGCAATAGTCTTAATACAGCATTACGGAGCGGGCAGTTCAGAGCCCTAATCAATTAAAGTAAGCATTCACTTATTCATTAAATATTTATTAAGCTTCTGTATTGTACAAGGCAGTGTACTAGAGCTACAAGTATGGATAAGAAATTTCTATTCACAGGAAATTTGTAAATTTTTGTGTAGGTAAACTGGGATTTATTCTGGAGTCAAAATGAGTTTTTGCGTTTATTTTCTCTACAAAACAATTTTTTTTTGCTATGTGTGGTGGCTTGTGCCTGAAATCTCAGCACTTTGGGAGGCCAAGGCAGGATGATCACTTGAGGCCAGGATTTTGAGAGCAGCCTGGCATAAAGCAAGACCCGTCTTTACCCCCCCCCCAAAAAAAAAGGAAAGAAAAGAAAAATTAGGCTGGCATGGTGGTGTGTGCTTATAGTCCCAGCTGAGACAGGAGGATCACTTGTGCCCAGGAGTTTGAGGCTGCGGTGAGCCGTGATTATAGCACTGAACTGAGGTCCGGGTGACAGTGAAATCTTATCTCAAAAGCCAAACAAAGCAATGAAAACAATTTTATTCACTTGAGTTAGTCCCTCATGAAAAATGAAAGGGAAAAAAAGATTGAAAACAAGTGATCTTGTTCAACCCCTTTTGAGTGTATGAATACCCTCTAGAATATACCTTAAAGAATAGCCACCTGGTTTCTTCTTGAATACAGTCTCCAGTAGTCTTTTTTGTTTTCAGGTATTTTTAATTGCTGGAAAACTCTTTATATATTTCCAAAATCAAAATTTTTATTTCTGGAGCTTCATATAGTAGTTTGCACCATCCTTTCCTGTAATAACCTTTAAGATATTCTATGATAGTTTTCAGATTATCTCTAATCTTCTAATTGCCAATCCCTTATAAAATATAATATCAAACTGCCTCACCATTTGATCACTTTCCTGTTTTTGGTGTATCTTGAAGTGTGACACCCCAAACTGCACACAAGGATGACTGAAGCAATGTAGTTATTTAGTGCAGTAGAATTATTTAGGATCACAGTTTTACTAAGAAAGTAAAGCTTCCTGGAGTGGTTATAGTGTAACTGGGCTTTCAAAGTACAAGTAAAAGATGAAGAAAAGAGAAAGCATGAGGAACATTTAAATAAATGCTTAGAAGTGGAGCCAAAGGAAGATAAAAACAGTGAATGAGACTAGGGAATGTTTTAAAGCGCTTGGATTAGGTGGATCAGGTTAAGGTGATTGGGTGGATTGCAGTCCTCAAGTAAGTGTGGGATCAAATAAGTATTTCAAGGAGGAGATTTTGGTGAAATTATGTGCTGCAGCAGGAAGAAGATACATTAACAGAGATGTTCAAATTTGACATAACTACTAGGAAGGGGTTACTGTTCTGCAGCAAAATGAGGTAAGAGGGATGCAGATAAAGAGAGGTCACATAAGCAAAAAGATGCAGGATTTGGCAGGGCAGTTTTGAAGTGTGAAGGAGCATAAAAACTCACCCTTTGTGGTGGAGAACAAGATTCTTGTCAAAATGAAGATGTAATAATAAAAATATCCAACACAAATACAGGGCCTAACTATGTACAAGATGTCATTCTGTTTCCTAAATATTAACACATCTAATCTTCACAACAGCTCTTTGAGTTAGGTGCTTTTATTTTCCTCATTTCATGAATGAGAAAACTGACCCAGAGAGAAGTGAAGTAATTTGCTGTCTGTCACATAACTAGTAAGAAGACAGAACTGAAATTTTAATCCAGGTAGTCTGGCTCTAAAATCTGTCCTCTTATTCACCATATTGTGTCTCACTGTTCTATACTATGATGATTGTTTCAACCTAGTTTCTTTCACCTCTCATAAATAACTTATCTGTGTCCTTCTTTTCTTGCATGGTGCCACATTTCCTACTCCCCTCAAGGAGTCAATGCCTTCCTGAACTTTTCTTCTTCCCAACTATTAAAATCTACTCTGGAAAGAAGCTAATAAGCTCAATTCATTCAGTCACACCAAGGTATAAAAGACTGATATGGCTTAATATAAAATAATACTTCTTCACGGCTGAGTTTTTTAAAGGGGAGATGGGGAATGTAAGTGGCTATAAAACCTTAACCCAAAACCCTCTATATGGCCATAGGAAGATGAGTAAGTAAGGGTACATGACCATTTGTGCTTTTCAAATTATGCTATTGTTTAGCTGGCCCAGTGCTTTTGTAAATCCTTCTAGTAGAAATGAAGAAAGAACATAAAAGTGGGAATGAAAAGAATAAGCGACATGTTTTTGTATTGATTCAATGCTTTTAAGAATACTCTATTATTTTCCCAATTCTTATCAGGTTAGAAGAGTTCTGATATAACCCCAAGAGACATAGACCCCAGGAGAAAGCTTTAACTTGGACAAAGTTATAGATTAAAAGAGATAATTCTATACTGGGCTTTAAATGTTCGTGTATTTACATCCGAATCAGGGTTTTGTCAAAGATTTATTTTGTTCCTTTACTTCCTGCAGAAATAAAACCCACTCAGATGGGTCTATGATTTATCTGCTCTAGGAATCTTACAATCTGAAAATGTTACCTCGAGTTATTCTTGATACTTCTCTTATTCCGCATTAATCAGTAAACAGGCTCTTTAATTTCTTGCTTTATAAAGTTTCTTACATATGTCATTCTTGTTCAGTTCAGTAAACACTTACTCAATAACTGCTTTATGTTAGATACTGTGCCCTGGGCATATAAGTGTTCCCTCTCTCAAATTTCACATCTTCTGGGAGAGAACATACATAATACAAACAAGCAATCATAGAAGTGTTTAAGAGAATTACTCTGCTGGAGAAAGTCAGAAAAACTTACAAAGGAGATAGGGCCTGAACAGGTTTTCAGGAATAAAGAGGAGTTAGAATAATGTCAAGAGAGCAGAGTATTCTAGCTAGGAGGCAAAGCAAATACACAGAAGCACAGTGTGACCTGGCATATACAAGTGGTATTTCTATAGAATATATGATGTTTGATTCAAGGAGTATGGGCAAAGATCTAGTTCACTTTTTTCATTGTCAGGATCATTATATACCTAGAACAATTAACTTGTTTATTTTTCAGGATCATTATATACCTAAAATAATTGAATTGTTTCTTTTTATGCCTGTGATTTTGTAGGACCTGCTAAAGTTATTACCTGTGTCCCACTCATTGAGACTTTAGTCACTATATCATGACACTTAAGTGTTTGTGTACAGTTTTTGTCCTCAGTCCTTAATCCTCAACCCTTCATGATAGCTGTTCTTGTATACTGGTCTCTAAGGGTGGTAGAAGGAGAAATGACAACTTTCACTTTTATCTGTGTGGTCATCTAAGTTGTATAATCAGATTTGCATATAATAATTTAGAATATCTCCTAGAGTTAATAGACTAATATGAAAATAGTGCTAGTATTTTGTTAGTCAAGGTAACATAATTCATGATACCAAATAATTCAGTTCAGCAAATGAGTTTTTCAGCTCTCTGTACACAGAATAGTATGATACTGAGAAAACAACATACAATAGAAGAAAATAGGAAGAGGATACTTCCTTTCCATATCAGAGAGAAGAAAATTTACTTAAACTTATATTCATAAAGTTTTTGGCTTTAACAAGCTCCAGGAGAGAAAAATTGTAGAGAACTGTTTATTAATTTATTCTGTTCAGCATAAAATTAGAAAACAAAAAGAAAGGCTACTTGTAAAATGAATATGCTACTTGAAAATTAAATTATATGAAAAATATTGTCAAAACAAACTGATTTTTATGTTAATTTATTCATAAACTCTTTTTTAAGGATGCTGGGCAGTTTTATGCTAAATATAAAGAAACAAGATTGAAGGAAAAGGAAGATGAACTGACTAGAACTGAATTTGAAACACTTCAAAGTGAGTTTTAAACATTGTCTTACTCTGTTAACAATATCATATAAAACTAATTAAGTTAGGATTATCCATTAAATTCAAAAATTACATTTTCTATGCTTATTTTTCCCCACTCCCTGATAGAGTCATTTGTACTTTATATCTTATACATGGAAAATACTGTATCATATTACTGAACCACCCAAAGTCCAGTGTTAGACGGAACCACAAAATCAGGATGGGATCATATAGCTTCTCAAGTCTAGGAACATCCAAAATCTGCAAAGTCCTAAAATACTCTAGTACTGTAATTATAATTGATAATTAGTGCTGAGTCTAACCAACTAATCACCTAACTTGCTGTATATTATAATAGTAGTAATTGGGAAATCTGAAAACAGCAGTGATTTTTGTTTTGAAAGTCTTTATTTCATTTGCAATGTTGTATAGTATGAGCAACCTTGAATAAATTATCAACATATTTAAAAGAAATCTTCCATTGAACATAAAAGTCAGTTCTTGCTGATTTTAGGAAAAAAATACAGCCGGGCTCAGTGGCTCAGCCTGTAATCCCATGCTTTGGGAGGATGAGGTGAGTGGATTGCCTGAGCCCACGGGTTCAAGACCCGCCTGGGCAACTTGGCGAGACCTCATCTCTACAATAAACCAAAAAATTAGCCAGGCGTGGTAGCGCACGACTGTAGTTTCAGCTCCTTGGAAGGCTGAGGCAGAAGGATCGCCGGAGCTCAGCAGGTCGAGGCTGCGGTGGCCGGGAGCATACCGCTGCACTCCAGTCTGGGTGACAGAGTGAGACTCCAAATCAAAAAAAAAAAAAAAGAAAAAGAAAAGAATACATCATTAAAGAAGGCATTTTCTCAGCCCTGGATCCTTTTGTCTAATTTTGCCTTATCTACACCTTTCTACATCTTACCCACACATATATACTCTGTCTCTTTATGTTTCTTTATTTTTATTCAGGGCACTTAATACTACTTGAATGTCAGTTTATTTATTAATTTTGTTTACCATCTGATTTTTCTCCTTGTAAAACATCAGCTCTATGAAGGTAGGCACTTTATTTTGTTCACTGCTATGTCCTCAGGTTCTGGGGATTTAAGTGTGGTCATTTTTAGGGGTACGTTTTTCTGCTTATCACAATCCTTCAGGTGTCTGGGCAGCTTTGGAACAGAGAAGGTTTGTTTCTCACCTTTGTGTCTACAGTGTCAAGACAATGTCCTGGTACATAGTAAATGTTCAGTAAATGGATAAATGAATGGATATTATTAATTAATGTGATTCCGTGACTATTAATAATGAATGTTAACTGAGCCCCATCCATATAGAACACTATCTCAAGGAGCATATAATTTAATTTAAAAGTCTCAACAGTTACAAATGCATAATAACATTCAGATGAACTGGATAATTGTTTAAAGCAGACTTCTATGAGAGTAAAGAGGATGATAGAGAATTATTACATATTAAGGTTGACTGATATGTATTAGGAAGTACAAGTGGACAAACAAAACTAAATGTTTTTTGGTTTGTTTTTGAGTTGGGGCAGGGTTTCACTCTGTCATCCAGACTGGAGGGCGTTGGCATGATCACAGATCACCACAGCCTCGACCTCCTGGCTCAGGTGATCCTTCTGTCTCGGCCTCCCAAGTATTTTTGTAGAGCCTGTTGCCCAGACTGGTCTCGCACTTCTAGGCTCAAGCAATCAGCCACCCAAAGTGCTGGGATTACAGACATGAGCTACTGTGTGCAGCCTGTAGTTTTTATATAATTGTTATTTTTAAGTAAAATTGGTATGTAAACATTTTCTAAGCCTTTTCAGACTTGTCACAAGGAGAAAAAAATAACATTTAAAGGAAAAGAGAAAAATATTAAACCCAAAATGTAGAGGCAACATGAATATGCTACATTTCCTTGCTCTCATAGACACAGCTCATCATTTTTATGCTATTTTTATAAAAAACCACTTAATTGCTATAATTCTATAGATGTGTTGAAATTTACTAATAGTAATGGATTAAGTATCTACATTATCCCTTTGAAAATAGGGGTTATACATGATGTATTTATCATAATGCAAAAGCTCCTTTTGAAGTTTGTAACTATTTTTCCAAAATTATTCAAAGATTTTTGTTCTGCTTAAAAGTTTGATAACAATTCTCAAACAGATTTAATAATTCTCCCCTTATTTTGTTCTCTAATTTATTTTGTAGAAATTGCAAATTTTAAAATATATACATATCTGAAACTAAAGATGTATAGCAGTCTTCTAAAACATTTGAAATTCATGACTAGCTTATTACTTACTGAAACTTAGAATGAGATAAGTAAATATCAGAAAGCATATTAAAAACAATACTCATACTAGGCTCTGGGTAATAAAACTGTTATCACTCATTTTTTTATATCAATGATATATTTAGAAAAGGTGATGTATCAACATTAAGAATGTTAAGGAACAGTCACATTCACTGTTAACAATGTCAGAAACGCATGTATTTTTTAATATCATCTCATGGTTACATGCAAAGAATCTTTTAATTAATTTTGTTAACTTCATAGCAGTGTTCTGCATTATATACTTCAGAATTAATACATAAAGGCTCTAAATCCCCCAGTGTGCATTTCATTTGCCCTATCCTTCTTAATTTTAAAGACTATCATTGGAACATTGAGCTCATAATAATGTTTCTATCTATTTAATTGAGTGAATGCATCTCATGTAGATTAGCAATAGCTGTTTTATTCTTCCTGTTTTTCAAGATCTAATTGCTAATCTGCTCTCATCTGCTTTACTGCTTAGATTATGAAGTATTCTCTGAGGGCTACACTAGAACTCCTTTAGTAGGGTGTGGTGATGTTATTAAAATGGTATTTTAGAGGGGGGCAAAGTGATAGGATAATTTCTTAAAAATAAATACCCTTCTGAGAAGGCTTTATGTACAAAATGTGTCAATATCTCTGTGGAAAATTTGGGGCACTTATTTATTATAAACTTTCAATCAATTTTATGGCTTAGGTGTAAATAAATTTAGTATCTATAAATATTAGACTTATTGAGGGTTAATGATATTTTTATACATTCTCTAATTATATGTTTTATTCTAAATCAATGGAAGTGAATTCTGAGTATTGAAACAACCTGATTATAAATGGAAAAAAATAGGCTTGACTTACTGACAAAGAAATTGTAAAGGTCATAATTTGAATAGACAAAAGGAAAGGAAAATAGTAAAACTTGATATTTCTCTTCTCTTTTTCTCTGTACCTTGATATGATTTTAAAACAAAAATAATCAAAATTCTACTGCCAAGTACTTCCTTTTTATCTGCAGAAATAATATTTCCAGATACTAGTTATGTTTTTCTTCTTGGCCCCCATTGCATGCCCCAGTGATGAATCTAACTAGGGATACTAAGGGGACACCCAGTAGAATGAAGCACTTAGTGAGAAAGCGAGGGACAGAATATGCCTTCTTAGTGTGACAGGATGAGAAAACATTCACCAGCCTTAAGATAAAGAAAGACTGCTTTTCTATAAAACTCAGGTTCATGAAAAAAGGAGATGCTGGTACTGATTTGTAAGTTGATTCAGGGCTTGATTGAGAAGAGGAAAAAGGAGACTGGGAGAAGTAGCCTAATTAATTTTAGAACATTTTGCCTATGGTAATGTAGTATGATCATGGATGGGAGAATTCTGTCTGAAGTAACTTATGAAAAGGCATATAGCCAATCACTAGCTCTAGTATATTTTAAAACATGACCAAATAAAAACTCTGTAACTGAATTTATGAGCTATATTATATTATAAAACCTAATAGCAATCCTAATCCCCAAGAGTTTATATATAGGCAAAGAATATCTAAAGAATACAATATTTTATCCAAGGTTCTTTGCTCTAATAACAATGAAAGTGTGAATTTTTAAAATCATACAGCTCAAATTTATAATTCCCTTAATATTTCAAATCATAATGTTATGTATGTGTAAATACAATGCAGTATTAGTTTTCTTACTGAAATGATTCAAAATGTTTAAATCTAATTGAATATATGAACATTTATGGCTTTAATTAGTCAAATTTCAACTACACTTTTACCTGTTAATTTAGAAGCTAGTACCTATTTAATATTGTACTTTACATTAAATAACACATCTGTGTATAAGCTCCATGCAGGCAGGTATTTTTGTATGTCTTATTTACAGCTGTAACCCCAGAACCTAGAACAATGCCAGTTCTGTGGTAGGTGCTCAATAAATATTTGTTGAATTAATTCATGGCTTATCACAGCCTCGACCTCCTGGGCTTAGGTGATCCTTCTGCCTCAGCCTCTCAAGTGGCCGGGACTATAGGTGAGTGCCACCACACTAGCTAATTTTTATTGATTGATTGATTTTTAGCTATGTTGCCCTGGTCTTGAACTCCTGGATTCAAGCAATTCTTCTGCCTCAGTCTCCCAAAGTGTTAGAATTACAGGCATAAGCCACCTTTTTTATTTAAGGTTTTACTTTGAAAAATTAGATTTATAAGAAGTTTTAAAGATAGTACAGAAAGACCCCATGTGCCCTCCTCTCAGTTTCCCCTATTGGCTGCATCTTAAATAACTATAGTATGACCTCAAAATTAGGATATTGACATTGATACAAAGTTTCAGCTGATGTGCCATTTTATCACATGCATGTATTTATGCAACCCCCAGCCCAATCAACCACTCACTACCCCTTTATAGTCATATTTATTTCCCTCTGCCATCCCCCATCAGTCCCTAATATCTGACAACTATTCATCTGTTTTTCATCTCTAACTTTGTCATTTTGAAATTGTGATCTTGAGGATGATACAGTATGTGACCTTTTGAGATTGGCTTCTGTCGCTTAATATAATGAATGTCCTCGAGATCCAGCGAAGTTGTTCATGTATCAATAGTTCATTTCTTCTTACTGATGAATAATACTACATGACATGCATGTACCAGTTTGTTTAACCATTCACTAATCGCAGGACATTTGGGTTGTTTACAGTTTGGGACTGTTACAAAGAAGGCTGCTGTGAACAATCATGTACAAATTTTTGTGTGAACCTACTTTTCATTTATCTGGGATAACTACCTAAAGGTGTAATTGCTGGATCATATGGTTAGTTTATGTTTACAGTTTTAAGAAACTTTGCCAGAGTGCCATACTATTTTATATTCCTACCAGCACTGTGTGGGAGATCTAGTCTCTCTGCACCCTCACCAGCATGTGGCTTTGTCACTACTTTTAATTTTAGTTGTTTCAGTAGGTGTGTAGAGATATCTCATTATTGTCTTTATTTGAATTTCTCTAATGACTAGTGAGAGTGAAACATCTTTTCATGTGCTTATTTGTCATCTGTATATCCTCTTCAGTGAAGTCTAGTTTCATATTTTAAAAATTGCCTATTTTCTAATTTGATTTTTTTTTTCTGTTGAGTTTTGAGAGTTCTTTATGCATTCTAGATATGAGTTCTTTATCAGGTATGTGTTTTGGAAATATTTTCTCCCAGACTGTCTTTTTATTAAGAGCACAGGTTTTAAATTCTGATGAAGTCCAATTTATTGTTGTTATTTTCCATGAATTGTGCTTTGATGTTATATCATAGATCTCATCATCCAGTCCTAAAAATTTTATCCAATTTTTTTCTAATAAAGTTTATAATTTTACAATTTACATAAATCTATAAACCATTTTGAGTTAATTTTTCTATAAGACGTAAGGTTTAGGTACAAGTTTTCTCTTTTTTTGCCTATGGTTATCCAATTGCTCTAACACTTTTTGGAAAAACTATTCTTCTTTCATTAAATTGCTTTTAAGCCTTTGTCAAGAACCAGGTGCCCTTTCTTTTTTTATTGTTTTTATTTTTAAGTTGAAGTCTTACTCTGTCCCCCAGGCTGGAGTGCAGTGGCACACTCACGGCCAGTCACTGCAACCTCGACCTGCTGGTCTCGGGTGATCCTTCCACCTCAGCCTTCCAAATAGCTGGAACTACAGGCCCACACCACCATGCCCGGCAATTTTTTTTATTTATTGTAGAGACGAGGTCTCACTAAGTTGCCCAGTCTGGTCTTGAACCCCTTGGTTCAGGCATTCCTCTCGTGTCTGCCTCCCAAAGTGCTGGGATTACAGGTGTGAGCCACCATGCCTGGCTCCTTTCTTTTTAAGTTCTCTATGCTGTTCTGTTGGTATATATTTCTTTCCCTGTTAGTATTGTGGCTATACAAGTCTTAAAATGGGTAGACTGATTCTTCCTACTTTATTCTTTTTCATATGTTTTAGCTATTCTGGTTCCTTTACCTTTTCATATAAATTTTAGAATAATCTTGTCTGAAAAAAAATCTTGCTTGAATTTTGATAACAATTGCATTAAACTCATACAGTCATGCATCACTTAATGATGGGAATACATTCTGAGAAATGTGTCATTAGACTTTTTTATCTTTGTGTAAACATCATAGAGTGTACTTACACAAACCTATTGTATAACCTATTACACACCTAGGCTATATGGTATAGCCTATTACCTCTAGGATATATACCTGGACAGCATGTTACTGTACACTGTAGACAGTTGTAACACAATGGTATGTATGTATTTTAGCATATCTAAACATAGAAAAGGTACAATAAAAACACAGTCTAAATGATATGAAATGGTACATTTGTACAGGGCACTTACCATGAATAGAACTTGCAGGACTGGAAGTTACTCTGGGTGAGTCAGTGAGTGAGTGATGAGTGAATGTGAAGGCCTAGGACATTACTGTACACTACTGTAGACTTTATAAACAAACAACACCAAATTTACTAAAAAAAAATTTCTTCGACAATAAATGAACCTTAGCTTACTGTACTTTTACTTTATAACGTTTTTAGCTTTTTAAACTCTTTGACTCTTGTAATAACAGCTTAAAATATATATTATACAGCTGTACAAAAATATTTTCATTTGTATATCCTTATTTTGTAAGCTTTTTTCTGTTTTTTAAGTTATTTTATTTAGTTTTTACTTTTTTAAGCCTTTTTGTTAAAAACTGAGATACAAACACACACATTAGCCTAGCCCTACACAGGATCAGGATCATCAATATCATTGTGTTCTAGGAACTCCACATCTTGACCCACTGGGAGGTCTTCAATATCAGTGACATATATGGAGCCATCATCACCTATGATAACAATGTTTCCTTCTTGAATACCTACTAAAGGGTTTCTCTGAGATTGTTTTACAGTTGCCTTTTTTTATAAAAGAAGAAAGAAAAATAGAAGGAATACACTCTAATGATTAAAAGTATAGTACATATATAACCTAGTAGTATAGTCATTTATTATCTTCAAGTATCATAGACTATATCTAATTGTATGTGCTATACTTTTATATGACCAGAAGTGCAGTAGATTTCTTTATATCAGCATCACCACAACATGTGAACAATGTGTTACACCACAACTTCACAATGGCTTCACTATAATCTTATGGGACTACCATCATGTATGTGGTCTGTTGTTGACTGAAGCATTATGTGGCACATGACTGCATATCAATCTGGGAGAATTGACATATTTACCATTGAATCTTCCAATCTATAAATATAATATGTCTCTTAATTTACTATATCTTCATTGATTTATTTCTTCAAGTGTTTTATACTTTTTAGAATACAGATTCCATATATGTTTTCTTTGGCTTACCTTATTTCTTTTTCTTTTGAGTAAATGGTTTTGAGTTTTTAATTTCGGTTTCTACATGTTCACTGAGTGTAGGAAATTCGGTTGATTTTTGTGTGAAGATCTTTATCCTGCAGGCTGTAGAATTTACTTATTAGTTCTAGAATTTTTAACGTTGATTCCATGGATATTTTATGTAAACAAGACAATAGGGACTGTATTGTTTCTTCCTTTACAATCTGTATATCTTTTATTACCTTTTTGTGCCTTACTGGGATAGCCAGAATTTTCATACTGTGGTGAATGAGAATAGTGAAACTGGGCATTCTTACCTTGTTCCAAACCATAGGGGAAAAACATTTAATAGTGTTTTATCATTATGCATGATATTAGCTGTAGGTGTTTTGTGGATGCTTTATATGAAGTTGAGAAAATTTCCCTCTGTTTTTAGTTTTCTGAGTGTTTTTTTATTTTTGAATTTTGTTCTGTTTTTTTTTTTCCCTGCATCAATTAATGTGATTGTGTGATATTTCTTTGTTGGCTTATTAATATGGTAGATTACATTGTTGAATTTTGAACTTCTGTCTTTTCTCATTTTTTCTTTATCTGTTTTACCAGATATTGATCATTTTATTTATCTTTTCAAAGGACCAACTCTTTGTAATTTTTCTCCATTGTTTTTGTTTCCAGTTTCATTGATTTCTGTACTTTTCCTTATTATTTCCTTCCTTCTCCTTGCTTTGGAATTGTTTTCATCTTTTTCTAGTTTCTTGATGTGGAAGCTTAGATTCAGTTGACACTTTTCCTCTTTCCTAATGTAGGCAGGTAGTGCTATAAATTTCTCTCTGGGTACAGTTTTGGCTGTGTCCCACATATTTTTGATATGTTGTATTTTCATTTGATTCAGCTCAGTATTTGTTTTCCTTGAGACTTTCTCTTTGTTCCTTCAATTATTTAAAAGTTTGTTGTTTAGTTTCTTAGTGTTTGAGGATCTTCTGATTGTCTTTCTGTTATAAATTTGTAATTTGACTCTCTTCTTCAACAGATGTACTCTTTATGAATTAAATTCCTGTAAATTTGTTCAGGTTTGTTCTCTTGGCATATATTCCATGGGCATTTGAAAAGAATGAGTATTCTGCTGTTGTTAAGTGGACTGTTTCAGAAATGTCAGATCCAGTTTGTTTATAGTATTGTTGAGTTCTACGTCATTGCTAAATTTCTGTTTGGTTCTGCTATTAATTACTGAGGAGGGGTATTGAACTCTTTGACTATAATTGTAAATTTGTCTTCATTTCCATCCGTTTTTGTTTCACATACCTTGCAGGGCTGCTGTTTTGTGCACACGCATTTAGGAATTCTATGTCTTTTTGGTGGATTGGCATTTTTTTATCATTATCATTTATCAAAAGAAATGTCCCTGGCCATTTTCCTTGCTCTGAAGTTTACTTTATCTGATATTAATATAGCTACTCTTGCTTTCTTGTGATTGATGTTGGTATGATATATCTAAATTCTTTTACTTTCAACCTACACATATTGTAATATCTGAAATGAGTTTCTTTTAGGTAGCATATACATAAGTTATAATTTTCATTGACTCTCTAATCTCTGTCTTTTATTTGGTATATTTAGAACATTTGCATTTAATGTAATTATTAATATGTTAGGGCTTAGGTCTGCCATTTTATTTTCTATTTGTTCTCTCTGTTTTTCATTTCTTTGTTTTTGTCTTTCTGTCTTCCTGAAGATTACTTCAATATTTTTTAGAATGCCACTTGAATCTTTTTGTAGTTTTTTTTAAGTATATGTCTTTGTATAGCTTTTTTAGTGGGCGCCATAGGTATTACGTTATATATATTTAACATGTCACTACTGGTGGCAACATTTTGCCATTTCAGGTGACATATAGAAACCTTACCTCCTTTTAGATCCCTTTACCAACCCAATTTATAATACAATTGCCTTGACTGTATTCTCTATAAACATTTAATGTTATAATTTTGATTTAGCAGTCAAGCATTACTACAAAACTCAAGGAAAGGAAAAAAAAATTATTATCTTTACCCATATATTTACTTTGTCTCTTATTCTTCCTTCTTTCCTAATTGTCCAAAATATTTTCTTTTATGATTTCCTTTCTGTTTAGAGAACTTTTGTTAGCTGTTATTGTGGAATAGGTCCACTGGTGACATATTCTTTTAGTTTTCCTTCACCTGAGAATGTGTTTAACTTTAATTCCTGAAAGATGTTTTCCCTGGTTATTGATTTCTTTTTTTTTTTTTGAGTTGGAGTCTCACTCTGTCGCCCAGACTGGAGTGCAGTGGCCACTCCCGGCCACCGCAGCCTCGACCTGCTGGGCTCCGGCGATCCTTCCACCTCAGTCTTCCAAGTAGCTGGAACTACAGGCGCGCGCTACCACACCCAGCTCATTTTGATTTGTTATAGAGATGAGATCTCGCCAAGTTGCCCAGGCGAGTCTCGAACCCGCGGGCTCAGGCAATCCACTCACCTCAGCCTCCCAAAGGCGCGGGATTACAGGCTGAGCCACCAAGCCTGGCTTGGTTATTGATTTCAAGGTTGGCAGTTCTTTTCTTACAGCATTTGAAAAACACTGTGCCACTTCCTTCTGGCCTATATGATTTTTTGTAAGAAATATACTGTCATTTGTGTTATATTTCCTTTACAGGTAAGGTCTTGTTTCTCTTGTTGCTTTAAAGTTATTTTTCTTTGATGTGAGTTTTCAGAAGTTTGACTATAATGTGTCTTAGCATGAATTTTCTTGGGTTTATCTTGTTTGGGGCTCACTCATCTTTTTTGACACAGGGTCTCACTGTGTTACCCAGGCTGGAATGCAGTGACACAATCTTAGCTCACTGTAGCCTCAAACTCCTTGGCTCAAGCAATTTTCCCACCTTAGCCTTTCATATAGCTAGGATTACAGGCACATGCCACCATGTCCAGCTAATTTTTTTATTTTTTTATTTTTTATTTTTGCAGATTCAGGGTCTCACTAAGTTACCCAGACTGATCTTGAACTCCTGGGCTCAAGCAATTCTTCTATCTTGGCCTCCCAAAATGCTGGAATTACAGGCATGAGCCATTGCACCCAGTCGTAGCTCATTCATCTTGAATCTATAGGATTGTGCTTTTTGCCAGTTTTAGCATGTTTTCAGTCATTATTTCTTTGAATACTTTTTTGTCCCTCCCTCTTTTCCCTCACTTTATGAAACTTCAATGATGCGCATATTAGATCTTTTGTTAGAGTCTCAAAAGTCCCCAGGGCTCTGTTCTTTTTTTAGCTTTGTCTATTTTCTGTTTTGTTATTAGTCATTTTATGTTTTCCTATCCTCAGATTCTTGCCCTATTCTGCTATTGAGCCCAGATATTAAGGTTTTAATTTTAGTTAGTATACTTTTCATTCGGTTCTTCTATATATCTTCTGTTTCTTTGCTGAAACATTTTATTTCTTTGTTTCAAAGTTGTTCATTATTGCCTATCAAATCATTGTTATGTGGCTGCTTTAAAATTCCAGTCAGAAAATTTAAATATCTTTCATCTTGTTGGTGGCATCTGTTGATTATCCTTTCTTATTCAAACTGAGATATTCTTGGTTCTTGGGGTGACAAGTGGTTTTTGAGTAAAAATTGGATATTTGGGGGTATTATGTTATGAGACTTCTGATCTTATTTAAATTGTCTGCTTTACCTGGTCTTCTCTGACAATGCTGTAGCAGGGGAGGGGGAGGATCACTGCCCTGTTACTATTAGGTGCAGTGGAAGTCCAGGTTTCCTATGTGATTTCTTTTACAACTGAGGGGCCAGGTGTTTGTGGGTCCACAGGGGGTGTGGATGTTCCTACTTGTCATTAGGCCTCCACTAATAACACCCTGACTGGAAGGAGGAGCAGGAATGCCTACTTACTTCCCCACCTGGCCTCTATTGACGTTATGGGGAGATGGCCTCATTGCTGCTAAGCAATAGTGAAAGCCCTGGTTCTCTACTAGGCTTCTTCTCAAACCATCCTGTCAATGAGAGAGATGCCTTATTACTTCTATGTGGATAATGGAAGTTCAGGCTCCCTATGTGGTCTCCTCTGACTCCACAAGGGGGTAGAATCCTCATGACCTCTTAGCCTTCTCTTTCATATCACCCTGGTGGGGAAGTCGGGGTGCCTCATTACAGGATGTCAATGGCAGAAGTCTAGGCTCCTCATTTGCCTTTGTTCTCATAGTGAGGGCAGGGAGTGTCTATATTCTTTCAGTCTTGTTTGCCTGAAATAGAGTGGTGTCTACAAGTTTTATCTTACTGTGCTACCCCTTTCCTGGTCCCTTTGGCTAGAGAGAGTAGGCTTTTGTTGTTTGTGTTTGCCTGTTAGTGTTTCCAGGTTGCTAGTTTCTCCAGCACCAAGTCTGGGATATACATGAGAACCAAAGAAAGCCAAGAGACTTGACCACCCAGCATTCCTAGAGTCCTGCAGTACCTAGCTGATTGGACTTTTTCTCTCCAATTTTCAAATTCTTTTTGTGTTTGTTTTATATATAATGGTTAGAGTTTTTAGTTATTCTTAGTGGGAAGAATGTGAAGAAATATGTCTATTCTATTTTTTCTAAAATGGAAGTTTTATATTATTTGTAAAGTGATTTTTTTTTGAATTGGAGTCTCACTCTGTCTCCCAGACTGGAGTGCAGTGGCCGCTCCCGTCCACCGCAGCCTCGACCTGCTGGGCTCTGGCGATCCTTCCGCCTCAGCCTTCCAAGTAAAGTGATTTTTAAATGCTTATTTTTAAAAGACATCAAAAACTTGCAATTGTGATGAAACATCCCAGAAATAAATACAAGCTAGTCAATTTAACTAGAACTGTTCCTGTAGTACTGTCTTCTTCCTTCTTTCCCTTCCTTCCTTCCTTCCATCTTTTTTGTTTTTTTAAGAGAGAGGGTCTTGCTCTGTTGCCCAGGCTGGTGTGCACTGGTGCAGTCATAGCTCACGGTAACCTTGACCTCCTGGGCTCAAGACATCCTCCTTCCTCAGCCTCCTGAGTAGCTAGGACTACAGGTGTAAACCACCACACCTGTTTAATTTTTTTTTTTTTGTAGAGATGGTGGTCTCACTATATTGCCCAGACTGGTCTTGAACTCCTGGGCTCAAGCAGTCCTCTTGCTTTGGCCTTCCAAAGTGCTGCTACTATGCCCAGCCTGGCCTGTATTCTTAATGTATGTTATCCATGGCATACAGTACATTCATAAAAGTAAATGAAACTTGAGTGAATGAATAAGTGATACTATTTCTCTCTTTGATGTTTTTATCTGTCAGCCTTTTTACTGGAAGGTGAAATGAAATTCTCAGAAAACTGTGTGGTTAGTTTGTGCTTCCAAGACTTCTTTGGCTTTTTCCTTTAATTGTTCCACCTTGCCCACATATACATTTTAGGACTTTTTTCCTCCCTCTAGAACAGCTCCTTTTTGTACCTCTTGTCTATTAGGATAGCATTTTTTAAATCATGAAAATACTATGTTTTTACACAGTTCTTTATAGGAAAATAGTTAATATCAGGTGATTAATATGTTCTAGGTACCATTCTAACCATTTTGTATATTTTAATCTGTTATATCTCAAAACCATTCATGAGATACAATATTAACAACATTTTCATTTTACAGAATGTTAAAGGACTTTAAGCAAAAGAGCTAGTAAATGCAGAGGCTAGGTTTTCATACCAGATCTGCCCACAATGAGAATTCTTTCATTCACTAATTCATTCATTTATATGTTAAGCACCAGACATTGTTCTAGGCACTGGGAATTCAAATAGATAAGAATCCTTGTTCACATGGAGTTTACATTCTAGTGGTAAAAATAATCAAGAGGAATAGTGATAAATGCTAAAGTGAAAAATAACAGGGAAGAAGGAAAGAAATGTATGCATATATGTATATTTGGTAGGCATGCTGCAATTTAAATAAGGAGGACAAGGAAGTCCTCAGGAAGAAGGAGACATTTGAACGAAGGTTGGTAGGAGGTTAGGGAGTGAGCCAGGCAGATGAGGGAAGTGGGTCTCCGGCAGAAGAAACAGTTGAAGGCTGGAGCTTAAATAAACAAGGAAGAAAGTAGTATTAAAATGAGATCAGAGGACCAGGCATGATGACTCACTCCTGTAATCCCATTATTTTGAGAGGCCTAAGTGGGAGGATCACTTCAGGCCATGAGCTTGAGACCAGCCTGGTCAACAAGAACCCATCTCCACAAACACCAAAAAAAGTTAGCTGGATGTGGTAGCCTAGCTACTCAGGAGACTGAGGGGGAAGGATAACTTGAGCATAGGAGTTTGAGGCTGCAGTGAACTATGACCATGCACTCCAGCCTCGGGGACAGAAAGAGACACTGTCTCTTTAAAAAAAAAAAAAAAAAAGAGCTCACGCCAGCAGGAGCGAGGGATCAGAAAAATGAGGATAGAGTGGGGGTAAGAGACATAAATCGCATAACCTTATATTATAAGATTTTGACTCTTAATGAAATGGGAAGCCATAGGAGAGTTAAGAGTAGAGGAGTAACACGATTTGACACTTTCTGGTGAGTCTGAGAAGAGATTGAAGCAAAGCAGACTTGAAGCAAAGAAACCAGTTGGGAGCTCATGTGATAGTCCAGGCAAGAAATGGTGATGGGATTTGGAATGTGTTTTGACTACAGAGACTACAAGATTTCCTCCTGTATTTCATATATGATGTGAGAGGAGGGGGAATTGATAGCGCAAAAGTTTTGAACCTTAGGCCTTCCAAAGAAAAGATCAACATTGGGAATAACAGGTGGAAGTAAGGGGGTTTTTTGAGTCTAGTTTGCAACATGGCTCTATGCTTCTTTAATATTTCAGGCACATTCCTTTTACAACTCAGGATCTAATTCTACAACTATGCAGTGAGATAGGTAGGGTATTCCATTTTACACATGGAGGCTCATAGAAGTAAGTAGTGTGGAGAAAGTTATTGTATCAGTAAGTGGCTAAATAAATAGATGCTAATTTTTTCTGATTTCTTATCTTTTTGTTTTCTACCACTTTTCATTTTATGATATGATTTCAAATCTCCTTACAGTCTAATAACTTTTCTGAAATTTCTGTATTGAAAATAATAGTGTTTGAAACTAAAACTTCCTTCTTGTTCCTCTTTCAGTTTATATTTCATTAATATCTGCTGCACTGATGTCTAAACATTCTCCAAAGAGAGATTTCTTGTGCCTACTAGAAAAATATAGTATGTTTAAGATGTTGTGACTTTGCTCAATAAATTCTAGTTTTCAACACCATCAAGGTACAGGTGCTAATCAAGACCTAAGGAAGGACCTATGTTCGTGGGCAGGGCCCAAATCACTTTTTGTTGTTGGTGTAATACTATTGCATTGTGAGACAAAAATTTGACCAAAGAAGCTGGCTCATAAATTGAGTTGTTTGGTGTAAGCTTAGTATGTGAGAAGGTAGGCTACTTAAGCCAGAATGTTTTATTTTGGTTTTCTGGGTCCAAACTCATTGCTGCTTTGTTTAGAAGGGGTGCTAAGCTAAAAGACTTCCTTAAGACAACATTTGCGTTATTTCTCATTTCTTTGATGATATTACTGAACACATTTTTCTTTTGAGAGGAAATTATTTACCTTCATTTACTGGATACTTAATGAATCATTAGTTGTACTTTTGCTTTTTTTGGTTTGTTTATTTTTGGCTTTATTTATTCATTTGACTGGTTGGTTTTTGGTTTTTACCTTTGTCAGACTTCATTATCATGAGGAATCAATCTGTCTTAATTGGAGGCCCATGATTTATAAAACTTTAATAAGACTTGCTTTCCCAGTATCAAAATACTTTGTATTTTTATTTAACTCAGAATTTTCCCTACACTCTTCATCATGCTGCTAAACATTTTTAGATTTTTCTTGAATGAAGTATTAATAACGATATTTATTACCTCCAAAATTCATGATCCCTAAGTCCATATTAATTAAACAGGTTTTGCAGTGAAAAGGGAACACTTATACACTGTTGGTGAGAGTGTAAATTACCACAACCTCAAGGGAACTCAGCATGGAGATTTCTCAGTGAACTAAAAGTAGATCTACCATTTGACCCAGCAATTCACTACTAAATGTCTGTCCAAAGGAACAGCTGTCATTATATAAAAAAGACACCTGTATTTGCATGTTTATTGCAGCATAGTTCACAATTGTAAAGATGTGGAATTAACCTAAATGTCTAACAACTGATCAGTGGATAAAGAAAATGTAGTATGTATGCAGTCTGGAATACTATTCAGCCATAAAAAAGAATGAAATGATTAAATAAGGTTTATTAAAACTAGAAAATTTAATTAAATAAGTTATTTTGAAGCTAGAAAATTGGAAGAAAGAAGAGAATGAGTAGTAATTGGAAGACTTTAGTTCACTTATGCTTGTCTTCTAAAAGGCGTTTAGTTTTGAAAACAGCTGTTTTTTAAATATAAGATTTTACCAAGTACAAAATGTTAGATGCTATAATCTTATTCTGTATTAGCAAAGTAGCACAGAATTTACTGAATGTTTATATATTTAATTTTTTTGAGCACAGAATTTAGTGAATATTTATTTATTTATTTATTTATTTTTTGAGTTGGAGTCTCACTTTTGTTGTCCAGGCTAGAGTGCAGTGGCGTGCTCATGGCCACTGCAGCCTTGACCTGCTGGGCTTAGATGATCCTTCCTCCTCAGCCTTCCAAGTAGCTGGAACTATAGACGCATGCCACCATGCACGGCTAATTTTTGTGATTTATTGTAAAGACAAGGTCTCACCAAATTGCCCAGGCTGGTCTTGAACCCCCGGGCTCAGACAGTCCTCTTGCCTCGGCCTCCCAAAGTGCTGGGATTACAGGCTGAGCCACCACACCTAGCCAGTGAATATTTATTAAGCTATTAGTTTGTTGGTTTTAGAAATCTGGATTTTCAGATAGATTTGTGTTGTGTAGTCTTTTTAAATTTTATTTTTATATTTATACCTATAATTATATGTAAATATATAAATGCACATTCATGTATGTAATTTTTTTTTTTTCTGAGTTGGAGTCTCACTCTGTCACCCAGACTGGAGTGCACTGACCACTCCTGGCCACCACAGCCTCGGCCTGCTAGGCTCTGGTGATCCTTCCGCCTCAGCCTTCTAAGTAGCTGGAACTACAGGCACGCGCTACCAACACCCGGCTTTTGATTTATTGTAGAGATGCGGTCTCTCCAAGTTGCCCGGGCGGGTCTCGAACTTGCAGGCTCAGGCAATCCACTCACCTCAGCCTCCCAAAGGCAATTTTTTTTTTTTTTTTTTTTTTTTTTACTGTGGTGTTCCTTCTGTTTTCCTTTATTGTTTGTCTCTATATTCCTCTCTCCTTCACTGTCCCCCTACATGCTTTGTTATTAATTCATTTTTCCCTGTGTTTGTATATAATGCTCAAATACTCTTTGAATATATATATACATGCATATATGAAGATTTAGAGAGGCATTATTTGTTTTACAAATCTGGACTCTTACGTGATTTTCTACATCTTCCTTTTGTTGCTGAAACTTCTGGAAATCTCTGTTAGTCAAGTGCTATAGCTCTACTTCAGTGGTGATTTAATATTCCTCAGTGTAGATATATCATTAATACTTATTTAGGTCATTTCTCTTGTTAATTTGCATTGTCTATAGTAATAGTTTAATATCTATGAAGAAATAGTAAATAGTCATATACACACAAACACCTGCTTATCCACATGCACTTACACTTAAGTGCTTTTACTTCTGGGGTAATAGCTGGGGAAAAGTTTATGTATTTTAATTTAATTTTAACATATATTCTTAGACTTCTATCCAAAACACTGCAATTGAATAATTCACATGTAAACTACCAATTTAGAAATTGCCCTTTCCCTGCCAACAGTATATCTCATTAGATTTTTAAATTTCTACCCATATAATAGGTATAAAATCATATCATGGTATGACTAAATTTGCATTTCTTTAGCTCTTAGAGAATATAAGCCTCTTGTTTTTTTGGCTATGTGAATTTTTTTCATTTGTGGATTGCCTATTCATGGCCTTTACCTGTTTTTCTACTGGGTTGCTTATCTCTTTGTCAATTTATAAACTCTTTATATCAATTTTCTGTTTGCACTCTAAATTACATATGTTTTCCAAATCTATTATTTGTCTCTTGATTTTTTTACTCTTATCTTTTATCTTCTTTATAACATCTGGATTTTCAGTGTTAGATAAGATTTCCTCTAGCTTTAAATAGTTCATGTGGTTTTGTTTTTTTTTTTAGATTTCTTTTTGCATGATTTATATTGTTTTAGTCTTAAAAATCAAGTCTATTATCCAGCTGGAATGCATTTTTGTATACAGTGTAAGTTGTGCTCAGTTTTCTTTCAAGTGAATATTTTCCCACTGAATTGAAATATGGACAGATCTAGCCTTACAATGGTTCAGCTTACGGTTTTTGACTTTATGATAGTACAACAGTAATACTGTACTTTGAATTTTGAATCTTTTGTTAGGCTAGCGCCATGAGGTAGGATATTCCCTTCCTTGCAGTGGTAGGCTGCAGCAGCAAACCACAGCTTCCAGTTAGCCACACAACTACAAGGGTAAAATAACTGATACTCTGCAGTGTACTGTGTTGCTATGTGATTTGCTCAACTGTAAACTGTTCTGAGTATGTTTAAGTAGGCTAGGCTAAGCCATCATGTTCATTAGGTTAGGTGTATGAAATGCATTTTCGCCTTAATGATATTTCAACATAAGACAGGTTTATAGGTCACTGAGCATCTGTACTTATGTGTTCTCTGTTCTTTTCCAGTTTGCTATTTCTATCCAAATATCATATTGATTTTATTATTGGCAGTATAGTACATGCAAACAAACCCACATATGTATATACACAGGATGGTGAATATATTGTTATGAGGCTGGTTGAGTTTGACTATAGCAATTAAAAATGGAGTTGCAGCCGGGCTCGGTGGCTCAGCTTGTAATCCCGCGCCTTTGGGAGGCTGAGGTGAGTGGATTGCCTGAGCCAATAGGTTTGAGACCCGCCTGGGCAGTGAGACCTCATCTTTACAATAAATCAAAAAATCAGCCGGGCGTGGTAGCGCGTGCCTATAATTCCGGCTACTCGGAAGGCTGAGGCGGAAGGACCGCTGGACCCCAGCAGGCAAGGCTGCGGTGGCCGGGAGCGGCCACTGCACTCCAGTCTGGGCAACCGAGTGAGACTCCAACTCAAAAAAAAAAAAGAAAATGGAGTTGCTTCTCTGCGTTAGGTCTCTAATTAAAATGGGATTTAGCAAAGAGCCCAATTGATAACCTCCTATTGATAACTACTCCTGATGCTGCTGGTTTTAATTTTGCCTTTGTAAAATATTGAGAAGATAAATATTATTGAGAGCCAATTTTTTGTTTGTTTGTTTTACAAGCAAGAAAATTCATACTGTTCTAAGTGTTGTTACTTGTCCAATATTATAAAATGATTATGTGATAAAGTTTGGATTTAAAACATTAAAGCTGGGGGAATGGGATTAACAGTAGTAAATATCTGTCTGGGGAAGGGGAAACACCTCTTATCAACAGGGTGCCTGAATGAAACGTAATTGTACACCTAACCCTTAACTGTACCCCACAAAACCATAATAAAAAAATATTGATTTAATTAAAAAAAAAAACCCATTAAAGCTATTTCCATTGTATCAAAATGAAATATTTGGTGAAAAGGACTTTGAAAACAAAGATATATACAAATTGATATGATGGTTATGTCATGATCATTATCACAATAGCAATAAACGCTGAGTTTTATTTAAAAACAATGCAATGGATTATGTATGATAAAACTTGCAGCAGTTATTTATAATAGAATAATTCTATTTTGGTGAAAGAATAATAATTATGTGTTCTCTCTAGATATGATCTATGAATGAAATGTTAAAAATTCATTTTATTCTTAACAAATTTTCAGTAACTAGTTCTTTTAAACATTCTTTTTTTCAGAACAGAAGAAAGTTAAAAAACCAAAACCCGAATTTCCTGTATACACACCTTTTGAAAGTACATATATTCAGTCTTATGATCATGGAACATCCATAGAAGAAATTGAGGAACAAATGGATGATTGGCTGGAAAACAGGAACAGAATGCAGAAAAAACAGGTAAACTTTATAAAACTTGTTTTAATTGATTAAAACACATGCAGAAAAGTACATAAATGACAGGAATACCTTATTAGTTGCTTTATTTTGCTTTGCTTTATTGTACTTCACAAATACTGCATTTTTTTTTTTTTTTTTTAACAAATTGAAGGTCTGTGGCAACCCTGCATCAAGCAAGTCTATTTCCAACAGTGTGTGCTTACTTGGTGTTTCTATGTGACATTTTGGTAATTCTCATGATATTCCAAACATTTTAAAAATAATATCTGTTATGGTGATCTGTGGTCATTATCTTTGATGGTACTGTTATAATTATTTGGAAGCAAAACAAATTTCTCTCATATAAGACAGTGAACTTAATTTTTAAATGTTAAACAGATATATTCTAACTGCTGCACTATTTGGTCATTTCCCAGTCTCTATTTCTCTCCTCTGGCTTCCCCACTTGCTGAGACACACCATAATGAAATTATACCAGTTAAGAACCCTATGATGACCTCTAAGCATTCAAGTGAAAGGAAGAGTTGAATATCTCTCAGTTTAAATACAAATGATTAAGCTTAGTAAGGAGGTTTGGTCAAAAACCAAGACAGACCAAAATCTAGACCTCTCGTACCAGTTAGCCAAGTTGCAAATACAAACGAAATGTTCTTGAAGGAAGCTAAAAATGCTACTCCAGTGAATATATGAATAATAAGAAAGCAAAACAGCTTTATTGCTAGTATGGAGAAAGTTTTAGTGGTCTAGATAGGTCAAAACAGCCACAACATTCCTTTAAACCAAAACCTAATCCAAAGCAAGACTCTCTTCAATTCTGTAAAGCTGAGAGAAGTGAGAAAGCTACAGAAGAAAAGTTAAAAGCTAGCAGAGATTGTTTCATGAGGTTGAAGGAAAGAAGCCATCTCCATAACATGAAAGTGTCAGGTGAAACAACAAGTATTGACGGAGTGATCCAGAAGATCTAGTTAAGATCATTGATGAAAATGGCTACACTAAACAACAGATTTTCAATGTAAACAAAACAGCCTTCTGTTGGAAGAAGATACCATTTAGGACTTTCATAGCTAGAGAGGAAAAGTCAATGTCTGGCATCAAAACTTCAAAGGTTATGCTGACTCATGGCTAATACAACTGGTGACTTTAACTTGAGGCCAGTGCTCATTTACCATTCTGAAAATCCAAGGGCCCTTAAGAATTATGCTAAATCTACTTTGCCTGTACTCTAGAAATGGAACAACAAAGATTGGATGGCAAGACGTCTGTTTACAGCATGCTTTACTGAATATTGTAAGCACCCTGTTGAGACTTACTGCTTAGAAAAAAAGATTTATTTGAAAATTTGACTGCTGATTGACAGTGCACCTAGTCACCCAGAAGTTCTGATGGAGCTATACAAGGAAATGTATATTATTTTCATGCCTGCTACCACAGCATCCATTCTGCAACCCCATGAATCAAGGAATCATTTCAACTTTCAAGTCTTACTTAAGAAATACATTTTATAAGGCTGTAGCTGTCATTGAGAATGATTCCTCTGGTAGATCTGTGAAAAGTAAATTGAAAACGTTTGGGAAGAAGTCACCATTCTAGATACCAATAAGAACATTCATGATTCATGAAAGGAGTTTAAAATATCAACATAAACAGGAGTTTGGAAAAAATGGATATTAATCATCATAGATGACTTTGAAGAGTTCAAGACTTCAGTACAGGAAGTAACTGCAAATGTGGTGGCAATAGCAAGACAAGTAAAATTAGTTGTGGTGTCAAGGCCAGATGCAGTGACTTAATCCTAGTACTTTGTGAGGCCAAGGCAGGAGGATTGCTTGGGGCCAGGAGTTCAAGACCAGCCTGGGCAGCATAGCAAGACCCCATCTCTACAAAAAAATTTAAAAATTAGCCAGTAATTGTGGTGCATGCCTGTTGTCCGAGTTACTTGAGTTCCTGAGGTGGGAGGATTGCTAGAGCCCAGGAACTTGAGGCTGCAGTGAGCCATGATTGTGCCATTGCATTCCAGCCTGGGTGACAGAGCAAGACCCTGTCTCTAAAAGAAAAGAAAAAAAATATTCCCACAAACATTTGCAGATTGTACATGAGCCATTCACAGTTAAGAGAGATATAAAAAAAGTAAAGATACAGTAATAGATCATAACTGCATGAAATTAGCTGTAGTAAATACTGTACTATTATAATAATGTATACCACATCTCATTGTTCTTTTAGTGAGCTCAAGTGTTGCAAGTATTGCTTGAAATGCCCTGTGACACTAATCATCTCTGTGTGAGCAGTTTTTGTCTCTAGTAAATCACATATCCCAGTAAAATTTGATCTTTCGTGATTCTTATTTTTTATGTTTTTGAATTGTAAACACTGTGAAACCTATATAATAGTGTCAGTAATGATACTAGAAGTGCTTCCAACAAGCAGAGAAGTCATGACATTAACAAAAAAATTGAATTGCTTGATATGTACAGTAGATTGAGGTCTGCAAGTATAGTTTCCTGCCATTTCAGACAGACAATATAAAATTACAGTATTGATAAATACAGGAATGGTAAAAAAATATATTTTCCCTTCCTTATGATTTTTTCTCTCAATTAATGCAAGAATGCAGTATATAATACATAAACATACAAATATATATCAATCTAGTGTTTATGTTATCTGTAAGGCAGCAGTAGGCTAATTTTTGGGGGGGATGATCAGAGTCTCACTCTGTTGCTCAGGCTGGAGTACAGTAGAATGCTCATGGCCACCACAGCCTCTACCTGCAGGGTTCAGGCAATCCTTCCACCCCAGCCCTCCAAGTAGCTGGAACTACAGGTACATGCCACCACGCCCAGCTAAATTTTTTTCTTTATTGTAGAGATGAGGTCTCACCAAGTTTCCCAGTTACCTACACTGGTCTTCACCTCTTGTGCTCAGGTAGTCCTCTTGCTTCCACCTCCCAAAGTTCTGGGATTATAGACATGAGTCAAGTAGTAAACTATTAATAGTTAAATTTTGGGTAAGTCAAAAGTTATACTTGTGCTTTTGACTACTCAGGGGTCGATACCCCTTAAACCCCACATTGTTCAGTAGTGAACTTTACTTCTAAACTGTTTTGAAAACCGTTTTTATCAGTTTATACTTCAGCAGCAGGATATGAAAATTCCAATTACTGTATTTTCTTGCCAACACTTGGTCACGTGTTTTATATTTGAACCATTCTTGTAGGTATTTTGTGATATGGCTTAATTTGCATAATTAATACAGGTTTGTCAAGAGTTCTTTATGTATTTCAGAAATGAGTCGTTTATACATATTTTCTCCCATTCTGGCTTGCCTTTTTAATCTCATCATGTGTCTTTTGATGACCAGATATTACTAATTATAATCAGCAATCTGTAACTTTTTTTTTTTTTTTTTTGAGTTGGAGTCTCACTCTGTTGCCCAGACTGGAGTGCAGTGGCCGCTCCCAGCCACCGCAGCCTCGAACTGCTGGGCTCCAGCGATCCTTCCGCCTCAGCCTTCCAAGTTGCCGGAATTACAGGCATACACTACCACGCCTGGCTGATTTTTTGATTTATTGTAGAGATGAGGTCTCGCTGCCCAGGCGGGTCATGATGTAACTTTTCCTTATTTGTTTTTATTTGTGTTCTATTTGAGAAATATCCTCCTACCTCAAAATCATAACAATATTTTCAAATCCTTCTAGAAGCGTTAGTGTTCTACTTAAACATTTAGAACAATCCTCTGGAATTTACTTTTTTGTTTGGCATTAAGTAGTGATCAAGATCAATTTTTTTTTTTCAAAAGTTCTCCAAATCCACTGGCCTGTTACCAGTTTAAAAGGACTGCTTTCTATGGCTGCACCAATGGCATATTAATCATAAACCATGTGCCCTTAGCTGTATAGGTCAGTTTTCATGTTTTACTTTGCTTCATTTATGTACTTGTCCATTCTGTCTTAATTACTATAGCTTTATAATAGATATTGGTACAGTGATTTTCCAACTCTGTTTCCCTTCTTTAAGATTGTCACTTTAAATTTCCATATAGCCAGGCCCGGTGGCCCAGCCTATAATCGCACGCTTTGGGAGGTCGAGGTGAGTGGATCGCCTGAGCTCGAGTGTTCGAGACCCGCCTGGGCAACTTGACGAGACCTCATCTCTACAATAAAAATCAAAAAAATTAGCTGGGCGTGGTAGTGCGTGCCTGTAGTTCCAGCTACTTGGAAGGCTGGGGCGGAAGGATCTCCGGAACCCAGCAGGTTGAGGCTGCGGTGGCCGGGAGCGTGCCGCTGCATTCCAGTCTGGGCGACTGAGTGAGACTCCAACTCAAAAAAAATAAAAATAAAAATATTTAATAAATAAATTTCCATATAAATTTATAAAATAGGTTAGTTTTTTTCTGTAAATTATTCAGATGAAATATTTAATTGGATAACCATGAATATATAGATTAGCTCTGGAGGAACTGACAGAACATCCACATAGTATTGACTATTGACTGTACAACCCATGAATAATTCTGTTTATTCAAATCTTTTAAAGTTTCATTCAGTAATGTGTTGCGACTTCTTTGTGTGTACACAATGCACATTTTTTTCTTAGATGTATCATGGGTACTTGGTGTTTTTAAATGATATTGCAAGTGGTATTGCGTCTTAAGTTTAACTAAGTACATTTAGTATATAGAAATACATTTGAGTTTTGCATGACAACCCTGTATTCAGCAACCTTGCTAAATTTATTTTTTAAATTTTAATGGTTTCTCTATATATTATCATTTTTTTCCTTATTTGTCCTGATTAAAATCTTCAATACATTGTAGAATAGAAATGGTGATAGCAAGTATCCTTGTTTCATTCCTAATCTCAAAGAAAGCTTTCATCATTGACAATTTTTATTTCATCTTAGAAATTATTTACTAAAACTTTATCATTTTACTATTAAATATGGTGTATGCTGTAAGATTTTTATAGCATTTTTATTCAAATATACTTTACAAAGCATAAAATTCACCATTGAAAGTATAGCATTTGAAAGTCTAATTACAGAATATTTTCATCAGACCAAATATAAAAATGAAAAGCCTAAAATTCCCTGTACCTGTTAGAAGTTAGTTTATTTTTATTTTATTTATTTATTTATTTTTGAGTTGGAGTCTCACTCTGTTGTCCAGACTGGAGTGCAGTGGCACACTCTCAGCCACCGCAGCCTCGACCTGCAGGGCTCTGGTGATCCTTCCGCCTCAGCCTTCCAAGTAGCTGGAACTACAGGCGCGCGCTACCATGCCCAGCTAGTTTTTGATTTATTGTAGAGACGAAGTCTTGCCAAGTTGCCCGGGCGGGTCTGGAACCCTCAAGCTCAGGCGATCCACTCCCCTTGACCTCCCAAAGGCGCGGGATTACAGGCTGAGCCACCAAGCCCAGCAGAAATGAGTTTCAATTCTCTGCCGTCCTCTCTTCTGTCAACCACTGTGGATTTGCATATTCTGGACATTTTGTGTAATTGGAATTGTACACTAAGTGGTCTTTTATGTTTGACTTCTTTAATATGGCATAATAATTTCAAGGTTTATTCATATCGTAGTATGCATAGTATTTCATTTCTTTTTATGAATGAATAATTCATTGCATGGCTATATCACGTACTATTTATCTATTAATCAGCTAATAGACGTTTGGCTTGATTCTGCTTTTTGGCTATGATAGATAAAGGTGCTAGGAACATTCTAATATAAGTCTTTGGGTTAGGTATACGTTTTGTCGTTTCTCTAGGGGTTACAATTAACATCTTAGTTTATAGTAATCTATTTAGAATTAATGCAGACTTCGTTTCAGAAGTGTATTAAAATTTAGTCCCATTCCATTCCCCTTTATGCCTGTTGTAATTTATTACTGTCATAGGTTAAATATTTATATATTATATGCACATCAACCTAGATTTATAATTATTGCTTTATGCAGTTGTCTTTTAAATGAGATAAAAAAGAAAAGGACAAACAAAAAAGGTCTTTATATTGTCTTTGGTTTTTAACCTATGTAAATATCTTTCTCGATGTTTATTTTTTCATATGGACTTTAGTTACTGTCTAGTGTTCTTTCATTTCCTTCTGAAGGACTCCCTTTAATATTTGTTATTTATCAGGTGTGCTAGCAATTGGCCCTTTCACTTTTGTTTTTTCTGGGAATATCTTGATTTTTTTCCTTCATTCTGAAAGATAATTTTGGCCAGATGTATAATTCTTGATAGAATTTTTTTTCTTTCACCACTTTGATTACATAATCCCATTCCCTGTTGGCCTCCATCATTCTGATTAGAAATCAGCTGTTAATCTTATTGAGAATTATTCACAAATAATGAATTGCTTCTCCTTTGTGGCTTTCAAGATTATATCTTTGTCTTTAGCTTCTGACTGTTTGATTATTATACATCTAGATATGGATCTATTTGAGTTTATCATACTTGAAGTTGCTTGGGCTTCACATTTTGAAAGTTGCTGGACCATCCTTTCTTTTTTTCTTTTTTTTTTTTGAGTTGGAGTCTCACTCTGTCGCCCAGACTGGAGTGCGATGGCCACTCCCGGCCACCGCAGCCTCAACCTGCTGGGCTCCGGCTATCCTTCTGCCTCAGCCTTCCAAGTAGCCAGAATTACAGGCATGCACTACCACGCCCAGCTGATTTTTTTGATTTATTGTAGAGATGAGGTCTCACTGCCCAGGCGGGTCTCGAACCCATGGGCTCAGGCAATCCACTCACCTCAGCCTCCCAAAGGCGCGGGATTACAGGCTGAGCCACCGAGCCCGGCTCCTTTCTTTTTTTTCTTTTGTCTTTTTAAAATTTTTTGAGTCAAGTCTGTTACCCAGACTGGAGTGCAGTGGCACACTCTTAGCTCACCACAGCCTTGAACTCCTGGACTCAAACGATTCTCCAGCCTCAGCTTTCTGAATAGCTAGGGGCATGCACCACAATGCCCAGCCAATTTATTTATTTTTTGTAGAGACAAAGTCTCACTATATTGCCCAGACTGGTCAAACTCTTGGGTTCAAGCAGCTCTCCCACCTCAGCTCCCAAAGTGCTGGGATTATAGGCTTCAGGGACCATGCCTGGCCTGGACCATTATTTTTTCAAATATTTTTCTCCATACTTCTCCTCTCTCTCTCTCTCCCGTCCCCCTCTTCCTACCACCTTGTGGCACTTGCACTGTGCATGTGTTGGCATACTTGATGATGTCCTACAAGTCTCTGAAGATTTGTTCATTTTTCTTCATTCTTTTTTCTTTCTGTTCATCATACCTGATCATTTCAATGAATATATCATCAAGCTTTCTGATTCTTTTCCTGCTGAAATCTGCTGTTGAATCCCTCTGATGAATTTTTCATTTCAGTTATTGTACTTTTGAACTCCAGAGTTTTTTTTCTGTTTATAATTTAATCTATTTATTGATATTCTTAATTTGATAACCCATTGTTCTCATATTTTCATTTAATTCTGTAGACATGGTTTTCTTGACTCATTGAACATTTTTCTATGTGTGTGTGTCAGAGTCTCATTGTCACTCAGGCTGGAGTACAGTAACACAATCACAGCTCATTGCAGCCTAGACCTCCTGGGCTCAAGTGATCCTCCTGTTTCAGCCTTCTGAGTAGTTGGGACTACAGGCATGTGCCACTACTCTCAGTTGTTTTTTTTATTTTTTGTAGAGACAAGATCTCACTATGTTCCCTAGGCTTATCTTGAACTCCTGAACTCAGGCAATCTTTTTGCTTCTGCCTCCCAAAGTGTATGAGCCACAGCACCTGGCCCATTGAACGAATTTAAAATAGATGATTGAAAGTTTTGTCTGGAAAGTTACCTGGTCTTCGTCAGGCACTTTCTTTTTTCCTTTATATGGGCCATACTCTCTTGTTTATTTGCATGACTTGTAATTTTTTATTTTTGTTGAAACTGGACGTTTTGAATGTTAGAAATTAGCAACTTGGAAAAGACATTCTCTAGCTTTTTGAGGATTTGTTGTGGTGTAGGCTTATTGTTTTGTTTTAGGGGTTTTTTTGGTAGTAAGTTTTCTGAGTGAATTCTGTAAAGTCTGTATTTTTTATCATGTGTAGCCACTGGATTCTCTTTTGTATTAGCTTATTAATCAGCTAATAATCAGATAGAGATTTCCATAAATACTTATTAGCAAAAATTATTTCAGTCTGTGTCATGAGTTCTGTGTGTTTTGGTTTACACTCCTGTCTTAACCTTTAATTCTTGCTTCCATATACACTTAATATCAGAAGTAGTTCAGAACTTAGGTCTTTGTCAGGTCTTTCGTGAATTTGTGCACATCCTTGAGCATGCATATGTCCTAGATTTTCAGGAATATTGGTGCATTTCATTCCTCAATCTTTTTTCTCAAACTTTTTGGTTTATTGTTTGCTCCGACTGTTTTTGTAGCCTCAGACAACAAACTATGGCATTATCCTGTAAATGTTTTCAAAAAATGCCTCCAGGAAAGCAAATTTAGCATAAGGCCAGTTTTCAGTTAAACAGAAGAAAAATGACATAGTTATTAAATCTATTTCCCAGTGAGACACCAGACAGGACAGAAAAATAATTATCATTCTTTGCAAATTATCATTCTTTCTCCTTTCAGTATTGGGAATATGGGTTGTTATCTTTAGAAATCATGCTTATCTGGGAAACCATGGCTAGACTGGAGTAAGGTAGTGTCATAAAGTTTACTGTTCCTATCAAGAATCAGATGTTTTTCTTGAATATATTTTGTCTGTGGTCCTAAAAGCCTTTGGTTAATTTCCAGAGTTCAAAAAAGGTTGATTCTGATAGTTTTGGCTCTTTTTTTGTTGTTTTTATGAAGGGGTAGAATTTGGAAGTCCTTACTCTTCTGTTTTTGTAGATGTAAGTCTAGGATTTCAAAAAATCAAGTTAAAGTTATCATTCCAGTTTTGCTAATAATTTTTATTTATTACAAATGAACATTGTCAGATACTTATTTCTGCACCTATTGAGCTCATTAGATGATTTTTCACCTTAACGTTGTTAATGAGATAAGTTACACTGATTTAATGTTAAGCATTCTTTTCCTGAAATGCACAAGTTTGGTCCTATGAATTAATTAAGAACTAATGAGTTAAAAACTAACATTCTTGCCGGGCTTGGTGGCTCAGTCTATAATCCCAGCACTTTGGAAGGCCGAGGCGAGAGGATTGCCTGAGCCTGCGGGTTTCAGACACACCCAGGCAACTTGGTGAGACCTTGTCTCTACAATAAATCAAAAATTAGCCAGGCGTGGTAGTGCACGCCTGTAGTTCTGGCTACTTGAAAGGGAAAGACCGAAGGATCGCAGGAATTCAGCAGATTGAGGCTGCGGTGGCCGGGAGCGTGCAACTGCCCTCCAGCCTGGATGACAGAGTGAGACTCCAACTCCAAAAAAAAAAAAAGGACTAACATTCTTTAGTAAATTATTATATTTGGTTTGCTAACATTTTTAGGATTTTTGCTTTATGTTGAGAATTGTTGATTTTTTTTTTCTTATGATATCTTTGTCATGTTTGGTGTCAGATATTTGCCTTATAAAATAGAATTTTTTTTTCCTTTTTCAAGTTTTTATTTTGAAATAATTATAGATTGGTGGGAAACTGCAAAGACAGTACAGAGAGTTCTATGTACCTTTCCCCCAACTTTCCCTAATGGTTATATCTTTGTATAACTGTAGCACAATATTAAAACCAGGAAGCTGGCATTTGTATCATGGCTGTGTGTAGCTAGATGTCATTTTATCACCTATAGATTTGTTAACCACTTCCGTAATCAAGATATACAACTATTCAGTTACCACAAAAATATTACTCATGCTTCTCCTTTATAGTCACACCCAACTCCTTCTACCCTCCTGAACTTCTGACAACCACTAATTTGTTCTCTATCTCTACAGTTTTGTCATTTTGAGGATCTAAAGGAATTATTCAATACGTGACCTCTTAAGATTGACTTTTTTTTTACTCAGCATAATGCCCTTGAGATTCATCCAAGCATTTGAGTGTATTAGTAGTTTCTTTTTATTGCTGAATATTCTGTGGCATGTCTGTACTATAGTATATTTAATTACTCATCTATTTAAGGATATTTTGGATGTTTCCAGTTTTTGCCTATTACAAATAAAGTGACTATAAACACTTTGTTTGAACATAAGTTTTTATTTCTCTTGATTGTATATCTCTAAGTAGATTAACTGGGTCATATGCTTGTAGCTCTATGTTTAACATTTTTAGAATCTGCCAAACTGTTTTTCCAAGTGGCTTTACCATTTTCATTTCTACTAGCAATATATAAGAGATCCGGTTTCCTTGCATTCTTCCCAGTGTTTGGCATTGTCATTATTTTTTATTTTTGCTATTATAATAGGCATGTATTGATATTGCATAATGTTTTAATTTCTATTTTCCTAATGACTGGTCTTGTTGCATATCTTTTATGTGCTTATTTACTATCTATATATCCTCTTTAATGACATATTTCGTCATGTCTTTTGCCTGTTTTCTAATTAACTTTTTGCTATTGAGGTTTGATCATTTCTTTTATAGTCTAGATACGGGTTCTTTATCAGATTTTTGGTGTGCAGATTTTTTTTCTAGTTTGCAACTGCCTTTTCATCTTCTTAACAAGGTCTTTGGCAGAGCAAAGATTTGAGATTCTATAAGATGTAAGATTTAGGTTTTGTGAGGCTTTTTTTGTTTGTTTGTTTGTTTGCCTATCAATAATCTAATTGTTTCAGTGCCATTTGTTTAAAAGATTATGCCTGTTTGTTCTTTATTTTTACTTCTTGGAAGAGTTGCATAAGATACTTAAGTTATTCTTCGTAAGTATTTAGAGACAATCATTGGTAAAGCCATCTGGACTTTCTTAGAAGGATGATTTTTAATTGGGATTTCATTTACTAATACTTAATAATCATTCTGATTTTATGTTTCTTCTGCTGTCAGTCTAGGTAAATTGTGTTTTTCTAGAAATTTGCATTTTAAATTATGAAATTAATTAGTATAAAGTTGCTCATAGTATCTTCTTATTTTTATTTGATGTTTATAACAAAATTTTCTGTGATTGTGGAAATATTCTATGTTATCTGTGCTAACCAATATGGCATGTGATTATTGAAATTTGGCTAGTATGACTGATACACAGGATTTTTAATTTTATTGAACTGTAAATAAATTTTACTCTAAATAGTTTCATGTAACTAATAAATACCATATAAGACAGCACACATCTATAGACTCTGTAATGATGTTCTCTTTTCGTTTCTAGTATTGGATATTTGTGTATTCCTATTCTCTCTCTCTCTCTCTCTCTCTCTCTCTCTCTCTCTCTCTCTCTCTCATCTTTTCAGTTTAAGTTACTAGTCTTTTCAATAACCATTGTATGCTTAAGGATTTTAGTCCTTTGAAATATGTTGAAATTTGTTTTATGTCCTACTCTTGGATCAACTATTTTAAATATTTGATGTACTCTTTAGTTTTTAGTTTTTATAGAGATGAGATCTATATTGTCCAGGCTGGTCTTGAACTCCTTGCTCAAGTAATCCTCCTGCCTTGGCCTCCCAAAGTGCTGGGTTTACAGATATGAGCCACTGCACCTGACCATATTTGATGTACTCTTGAAAAAATTGTGTGGCTGTGAGTTAAGTGTTCCATATACGCCAATTGATTAAAGTTTGTTAATTATGTTTTTAAATTCTGATTACTGTTAATCCTTGTTTGAGGTCACTTGTTTAACCAATTGCAGCAAGAGATGTGTTAAAAATCTCCCACTGAGTTGTGTCAGTTTTTCCTTAGTCAGATTTTTACGTTACGTAATTTGAAGCTAGTAGTACATTTGAATTTAAAATTTTTTTGAATATACATTTGGTGAATCAAACCTTTTATCATTTTAGTTTATCTCTAGAAATGCTTTCTTGCCTTTTTTTTTTTTTTTTTGAGTTGGAGTCTCACTCTGTCACCCAGAATGGAGTGCAGTGGCCACTCCCGGGCCACTGCAGCCTCGACCTGCTGGGCTCCGGCAATCCTTCTGCCTCAGCCTTCCAAGTAGCTGGAACTACAGGTGCGTGCTACCACTCCCGGCTTATTTTTGATTTATTGTAGAGATGAGGTCTCGCCAAGTTGCCCAGGCGGGTCTCGAACCCACGGGCTCAGGCAATCCACTCACCTCAGCCTCCCAAAGCGCTGGGATTACAGGCCGAGCCACCGAGCCTTTAGTTTTTTTAATATTAATATAACTTTTTTATTTTGGTTTTTGTTTGCATGGTCCATCTTGCTATGGTTTGCTTCCTAATACGTTAGATGTGCTTGCTATTATTGTACAATTAAAAAAGAAAATCTAGCCTGACCTTATTTGAATTTTACGTAAAGCATTTATTTTGTTGTTGTGTAATAAAATGACTGACCTTTTGGAGTATAAATCTGCTATGTCAATATTTAGATTTTTATTTGGTTTTGGTTTTTGTTCATTCTTGTCTATGTACATTTTCTCTCTGTCTTGACTTCTCTAGGACTAACTGGTTAATTTTTAACATTTGATTTGTACTTCATGTTCTAACTTCTTTTATCTCACTTCTTTTATCTTTTATGTTGATTAATAATTTTTATACGACTGGGCTTGGTGACTCAGCTGTTAATCCCAGCACTTTGGGAGGCCAAGACGAGTGGATTGCCTGAGCCCGTGAGTTTGAGACCAGCTCGGGCAACTTGGTGAGACCTCATCTCTACAATAAATCAAAAATTAGCCAAGCATAATAGCGTGTGCCTGTAGTTCTGGCTACTTGGGAGGCAGAGGCAGAAGGACCACCAGAGCCCAGCAGGTTGACCCTAGGGTGACTGTGAGCGTGCCTGGGTGACAGAGTGAGACTCCAACTCAAAATAATAATAATAATAATAATAATAATAATAATAATAATAATTTTTATAATCCATCTCCCCTTTTCAACAGCTTCATTATTGATATACTAGTGACATAAAATAAACTATATATATTTTATATATTTAAAGTGTACCATTTTATGCAGTGTGACATATATATATATATACATATATATATAAAATATATACCTGTGAACTTATGATCAGAATCAAGGTATTGAACATATATATCTCCCCACAAATCTCCTCATGTCCTTTGTCATTTTCAGTCTTCCACCTATCCCTAGGCAACCACTGATCTGCTTTCTGTTACTCTAAATTAGTTTGCATGCTCTTGCACATTATGTATATGGAATAATACAGTGTAAACTCTAATATGTCTGACTTCCTTCACTAAGCATAAGTTTGAAGTTTATCTATATTTATTTACATATCAATGGTTTGTCCTTCTTAGTGCTGAGTAACATTTTATTGTACAGGTACACTACAGTTTTGTTTTGTTTTTCTTCTGAGTTGGGAGTGTTACTCTATGGCCTACGCTGGAGTGCAGCAGCAGGATTCCAACTCTCTGCAGCTTAAACCTCCTCAGCTCAAGCGATCCTTCTGCCTCAGGCTCCTGTTTAGCTAGGACTACAAGTGTGTGCCACCACCATGTCTAGCTAATTTTTTGTAGAGAGAGACTCTTGCTGTGTTGCTTAGTCTAGTCCCAATCTGCTGGGTTCAAGCAATCCTCTTACCTCAGCCTCCCAAAGTGCTAGGATTGTAGGTGGGAGCCACTGCACACTAGTTTTTTGTTTTTTGTTTTTTTATCCATTCACCAGTTGCTGGACATTTGGGATGTTTCAAAATTTTTTTGGCTATCGGAAATAATTCTACAATGAAGATTTATGTGCAAATTTTGTGTGGACATAGTTATTTTTTTTCTTGGGTAAATGCCTTCAAGAAGAATGACTGGAACATGTGATAGGTATTGCTTAAATACCTAAAAAGCTGCCAAACTTTTTTAAAGTAGCTGTTCATTTGTATGTTCCCATTAGCAGTGCATAAGAGTTGCAGTTGCTCCATATCCTGGCCTACACTTGCTGTCAGCAGTGTCTTTAGTTTTAGCCATTTTAGTGGATGTGTAAAAGACTCTCGATGTGATTCTAATTTTCAGTTCCCTAATGATTAATAATGCTGAGCATCTTTTTATATGTTTATTTTCCATTTTAATATCTTTTATAAACTGTCTGTTCAGGTCTATTACCCAGTGTGTCTTATTAAGTTTAGAAGTTCTTCACATATTTTAGATATAGGTTCTATGTGACCTGTATGTTTTGCAAATATCTTCTACAAGTATATAGCTTGCTTTTATCTTAGTAAAAGTGTCTTTTGAAGAGCAAAAGTTTTAAATTCAGATGTCTGCTTTATAAATTTTTTTTTATACTAACTCTTTTATTTTTAGGTAATCTTTGCCAAACCCAAAGTCACTAAGATTTTCTTCTTTTTCCTTCTAGAATTGTTACAGTTTTGCTCTTACATTTAGGTATGTGATCCATTTCAAGTTATTTTTGGCCTATAGTGTCAGGTAAAGGTCGAAGGTCATTTTTGTTTGTATATGGTTATCCAATGTTCTAGCACCATTTGTTGAAAAGTTTATCCTTTCCTTCATTGGACTGCCATGGTAGCTTTTGTTGAAAATAAGTTGACCGTATACTGCATTGGCCTGTTTATTCTGCTAATCTCTATTTCTGTATTTACACCAATACAATATTGTCTTGATTACTTTGACTATATAATAATTCTTGAAACTAGATAGTGTTAATTCTCAAGCTTTGTTCTTTTCAAAATTGTATTGGCTATTCTAGGTTACTTACATTTCTGTATAAGATGTAGAGTCAAGTTGTCGATTTCTATAAAAAGTCCTGCTGGAGTTTTTTGGAATTATATTGAATCTATAGATCAATTAGCAATATGAGTCTTCTGATCCATGAACGTAGTATATCTCTTCTTCTATTTAAGTCTTTAATTTCTCTCAAGAATATCTTTTGCTAATTGTATGCCTCAATATTTTATGTCTTTATATTCTAAATGGCATTTAAAATTTTAATTTCTGATGATATTTTACTAATATGTAGAAATATAGTTGATTTTTGTATACTCGCCTTTTATCCTGCAATTTTACAAAATTCACGTATTTGTCCTAATAGCTTTTTTGTAGTCTCATTGAGATTTTCTACACTGATAATTATATTGTCGGTAAATAGAGATAATTTGCCTTCTTTCTTTTCAATTTGGAAGGCCTATATGCCTTTTTGTTGCCTTTTTGATTGGATAGGCAATGTTTACTTGATACCTTTGTTGCATCTTGATCTTTGAAAAGTATTTAGTCTTTCACTACCAGTTATGATGTTACCTCCAGGTTTTTTACAGACATTCTTAATCAAGATGAGGAAAATCCCTTCTACTTCTAGTTTGCTAAGTGTTTCTTATTAATCATGAATGGATGTTGGATTTTGTCAAGGTTTTTTCTACATCTAATAGGATAATTTATTGTCTTTTACTTTTATCTGTTAAATAGTGAATTGTACTGATTACTTTTAAATGCTAAACCATTGAGTGTTCGTTTTTGAAATTTTGGTTGAGCATTATTTTCATTTATATTCAGTATTAAAACTGACATTTGAGGGTTTAAATATATCCTTTTAGTGTTTGCTTTCTGTTTGTCTCTCTTGTTTTATATGTGTTGCTGATTCCTTTCTTGCTTTCTCTTGGATTAATTTTTAATATTCCATTTCTCCTCTCTATGAATTTAATGTAGTTACATTCTTTATTTTTAGTGGATACTATATTGCACTCTTGTATGAATCTCTTCGACAATTTGCAGACAATGCAATGATCTTAGACCCTTTATTTCATCTATCTTCCTCATATCTTTTGTGTTAGGGGTTGAATTTTTAGTTTGTGTCCCCTCAAATTTCATGTTGAAGTTCCAACCTCCCTTACCTTAGAATGTGACCTTATTTGGAAATAGGATCATTGTAGATGTAATTAAATGAGATTATACTGGAGTGTTTTTCTGTAATACTATGTCATTAGGGAGCATTTGCTTGTTTCAAAGCCCGTAGTCTTTTTCTCATTAGAATTTTTGTCTATAGTTTTTGTGGTTGAAATTACCATAAAAATGTATGCACATTAGATTTTCAGTAATTACTTGTTAAATTATAAGGTGCCCAATTAATCATAGTGCCTTTACTGAGAGACCAAAAAATAAGGAAGTGGGAATCAAAATATTGGATTCTTAAGGTTGGGAGACTTGAATTATATATCACTATTTATTATCTGTATGATCTGAATTTTTTTCTTATCATTTAATACACAAAAAGTATGAAATTATCTTTCTACCATAGAGGTAAGAGAATATATGTTTTAAAAGCATTCTATAAACTGAGAGACCCTAAAACATAAAGTTTTCCTCTAATTCTGGCCTTGCTCAGGATATGGTATCACTTTCAAAATTTTAATCTACATTTAAATTTTTCTTTTGTTCTTTTCATTAGTATAAACCAAATGAAGAGGGCCAGGCATGGTGGCTTACACCTGTAATCCCAGTGCTTTGGGAGGCAGAGGGAAAGGATTGCTTGAGGGTAGGAGTTGAAGACCAGTCTGAGCAAAATAGCAAGACTCCAGCTCTGTAACAATAATAATAATAATTAATAATAATAAACCAGATTAAGACAAATAATATGTCTCTTACCCTCTCTGCTGTTTGTACTAAGAAGTTCTCCAATCATTTCTCTATTAGTCTCCCTAACTAGTTTTTATTTTAATCATTATTTATTTAGAAAGGTTTTCAATATCTTATCTGGCCTCTGACCTGGCACAATGGCTCATGCTTGTAATCCTAGCTCTTTAGGAGGCCAAGGTGAGAGGATTGCTTAAGCCCAGGAGTTCGAGACCAACCTTGGCAACATAGCAAGACCTCATCTCTACAAAAATTTTTTAAAAAATTAGCCAAGTATGGGTGTCTATAGTCCCAGCTACTCAGGAGGCTGAGGTGGAAGGATCACCTGAGCCCAGGAGGTCAAGGCTGTGCTGAGCCGTGAAACCAACTTGAGCAGCACAGTGAGACTCCCAATTGAAGAAAAAAAATAAAACCTCTTCTGCAAGATTTCACAAAGTATTGAGTAAAATGATGTAATTGAAAGGTGAGTTTCTAAGGTACAATTTCCTGGGTTTATGACATGGTAGTGAATAACTATAAGCAGGGCTAGTATATCTACATATATATCCCTTATAGGCAAACTGCATAAGGAAAATACCATAGTAGAAAACTCACTGTTGATTTTACTGATGATTCCATTTGTCAAATAGGGGAAATATAAATTTTTTTACCATTATTTTCATTTCTAGCATCTTTTAAGCACCAGATACTTCCCTATGTGCTGTACATGAAGTAGCTCATTTAACTTCACAAGAACCCTATATAATAGCATTTTCTCTAATTTGCATAGAATATTTTAATATCAGGAACAGTGCTAGATACTTAACTAAATCATGTACAATTGCCATTTTTAGGGCAAAAACATTCAGGTATCAAGAATACATGGTTCAACCAATATGAGTAAATCATACATTAATCCATCTAGGGAATATCTTAAACTCTTAAGTCCTTAGAAATGCAAAACCTAGGTAATTTTTCCCAGAATTTTTCAAGGTTTTCATGTGTGACAGTGCCTATAGCACTTTATAGCAATAAGGGAAATATGGTAAATATTCAACTAGTAGGAATGTTAGTATGACTATTAAATGAAATTTAAGTTATTTCTTATTCTATAACTGATTGACATTTTATAAGTTATAACCTTTTTTCCATCCCTGAAACAGTTAAATACTTTAAATCTACTAAGCAAATATTAAATAATTTTTTTGAAAACAATCATTCAAATTTGTGATTAATGAAAATAGTGTTCTAATTTCATTGAGTGAGCCAAAACAAATAATTTAACATCATAAATATTGTAACAAATAAACTCTTTTAAAATAGAATATTCCACCACTACCCCCCCCCCCGTGACCTAGTGGTAATGTTCTGCAGTGTTTTATGTAGGAGACCTGGATTTCATTCCTGTTCTCGTTATCTCTCTCCCTGGGGCTGCAATGAATAAAATAAGAAATAAAATCACTATCCTGCATCCTTATTGCCATAGGCTGTGCCCTTGTCAGATTTCATAAGCTAAGCTTGATGGACTTGGTTAGTATTGGGATGGAAGACCTCAAAGAAAACAAAGTCTGAGGAACACACATCTTCTATGCAGCCAGTATTTCATCTTCCATGAAACCTTGTCTTATAGTTATTACTGCACTTTTCTCTTTACTATTTGATTGATTTGCTTGCTCTATGAAAGGAAAAAAAAAGGAAAGGAAATGTCTTTAAAAGTAAATGCAGTTCTGGTAATTTAAATCAATGTAGTTATTTATTTATTTTTCCTTTTCAAATTTGAAAGATCATTTAGATTGAAAGATATTTGGTTATATTCTGAAGGAGACTGTATCCCAACTACCAATGGTTTTTTGTCTAAAAATGTACTTTCTCAGCAACTTCTCATTTTATATATCACTATAAAGTGTTCTCTATATTAGTCTTGAGAAATAATGTTGCCCTTGGTTTACACATGATGTAATACAACACATAAAATTATTTTATAGCACATATACTATAACTGAAAATTCTCACAATTATAATTGTTTTGTTTTCTTTAAAACCTACATTATATACCCTAATCTTAAAATTTAATTTGGAACAGTTTCAAATACCAATAATTTTAATTAGATATGTGTGGTTTTATACACACACACACATACACATATATACATATATAATACACAATGCATACAATTCAATAAGAAATATGTTAATATTTTTTGATGTTGTTTTTGCTATTCCTCCCAGATCCCCCACACACACCCCTTTTGTAAGTGCTGATGGTACAGATGCTTGTGTGCTTGCATGCACACACACACACACACACACACACACACACATACACACACACACACACCTGTATTCTCTAACATACTGATTTTCTCCTATCCACCCTCCTTCCTTCCCTTTCTTCTTTCCTTCCTTCCTACAAAAGGAACCCTTTTTTTTTCCAATGACAGTTTACATAGAACCTTTAATATATGAAATAATGAGACAAAAATCTGGGCTTCTCTGGTTAATGCCAAAACGAGGGAGTGTAGAGTTCCATCTGTACAACCTCTTCCTTGCTTCCTGAGTGAGGTAAGGTACCTTGGAAAAACTCAAAAGTTCCAAGAAACATGTCTACCCTGCTCAGTGTCACATTCATCCATATACACAACAATTTAACATTTTGGAGAGTTTTCTGCTTCCTGTTTAAAGATACTAGAGCATGGTCTTGAAAAGTATTCAACAATGACTCTTGATTGTGATTGTTCTTACTCTCATGCCAAATCCTCTTCATTTCTGAGTAGAGTTACCCCAAACCAAAATTAAGCCCCCAAAGTCATAGCAATCAGTTAAAAATGGATGACATATCCTTCTTTATGAAACAAGAATGGTAACTTATTTGTATTACGGAGTATTCTATTATTGATCTAAGTTATAATCTAGTATCATTTAAGATAATATTTTTCTATATGTTACCAGTGATTTTTCAGGAAGTAGTTTTCCAGGTATGTAACAATGTTACCCATTTTAAACTGCCTATTGCATGAGACTTTTAGAATGTTACATGGTTGTGTTGGTAAATTTTTAAAAATTGGTTATTTGGAGAGAAGAAGCCATGATTTGTACTATTAGCCAGTTACAGTAGTATGATTTCTCCCACCATGGCTGATTTTAAATTATCAATGTGAAGTCACTGGAAATGGAGCAGGAATAGATGCATAGTAGTAGTTTACTATTATGTAACATTTCCACCATGCAGATACCGTATATGTACATATCCTGAAAGGCATACACAATAATAATGTAGTAAAATAGTTAGGAATTGAATAATTTTGAGTCATTATTACCTATATTTAGTATAACTGAATTATAACTTTATATAATTTTAAATGATGGATATGGCTTGCTGAATTCCTAGAAAGATAATAGATGGTTCTCAGGAGCTGATATGAGTTGGTTCCAGCACACTATTGCTCCTTGGGAAAATTTGGTCTGTTTACTTATTTTTTAAAAAAAAACTTTCAGGTAATATCTACTTTTAAATATATACATATATGATTCTCTCTATAAGTCTGATTCAACAGTCTTTCAGTGTCTGTACTTATCTCCAGGATCATTAACTATAAATACTTATGTAGATTATTTTGCTACTGGTATTTAGGGGATATTTAGAGGCTATAAATACTAGCCTAGTATTTTTTATCAGTTTTTTCTGTCAATCTTATTAAGTCATCTGTTATAATACTCTGTAGTCAGTCTCTTTCTTGTTACTTGCCTAGCAAGATGACTTAAAACTTATCAAAATAGTATCTTAACCATGTCTTAACAACATAACCAGAAGAAATGAGCCCTGAGTACATTGGCATATCGGTGAGACATTTTTGTTACTATAATAGATCTTCAACTATCTAGACTGCCTAGATCTGTTTTATTGTTAAGAACAGGGTTTTCTTGTTTTCTTTTTTCTTTTTCTTTTTCTTTGAGTAGGAGTCTCACTCTGTCGCCCAGGCTAGAGTGCAGTGGCACGCTCACGGCCACCACAGCTTCACCCTGCTGGGCTCAGGTGATTCTTCTACCTCAGCCTTCCAAGTAGCTGGAACCAAAGGTGTATGCCACCATGCCCAGGTAATTTTTTTTTTTTAATTTACTGTAGAGAAGCAGTCTCATCAAGTTGCCCAGGCTCGTCTTGAACCCCTGGACTCAGGCAATCCTCTTGCTTCCACCTCCCAAAGTGCTGGGATTACAGGCGGTTTATTTATTTAAGTTTTTTAATGTAATTAGCTTGATAACAGCTGATTCTACCAGTGATAGGTCTCAATCTGTTACCCTAGCAATCAACTATTTGTATTCATGATTGATAATATCAGCTTGCTACCGAATATTTTCATCATTAGTTTACCCTTTAATAGAAATTGTTTTTATCACAAACATTGTCTAAAACATTATCTTTTCAGAATAATTTGTCTATGACTGTATTAGATCTAGAAAGTCCACTGTTGCTAACAGATACATTTGAACTTTGCCTATTAAAAAAATCATATATTTTGCTGAGTAGGCCTTTTGAATTAAGGATATTTATGCACAAGTAGAACATCAAGGTAAGAACTCTCTCTAAAAGGAATGCTTCTATACTGCTGGTGGGAATGCAAACTAGTGCGTCCTCTTTGGAAGACAGTGTAGCGATTTCTGAAAGTACTAGAAATTGACCTTTCATATGAACCAGCAATTCCCCTATTGGGAATATACCTGGAGGAGCTCGAATCATTCTACAAAAAAGATAGCTGCACGTGTATGTTTGTTGCAGCTGTATTCACAATGGCAAAAACATGGAACCAACCATGTTGCCTATTAAAGCTGGACTGGATTTTAAAAAATGTGGTACATATACACAATGGAATATTATACAGCCATAAAGAAGGACAAACATATGGACTTTGCAGCAACTTGAATGGATTTAGAGTCAATCATACTCAGTGATCTATCACAGAAACAAAGAACAGAGTGCCATATGTTTTCACTCATAAGTGGATCTTTAATAATTATTATAATACTATAAGAAAGGGATTGGCAGCCAGGCTCGATGGCTCAGCCCGGAATCCCACGCCTTTGGGGGGCTGAGGTGAGTGGATTGCCTGAGCCTGCGGGTTCGAGACCCACCTGGGCAGTGAGACCTCATCTCTACAGTAAATCAAAAAATCAGCCAGGCGTGGTAGCGCATGCCTATAATTCCAGCTACTTGGAAGGCTGAGGCAGAAGGATCGCCGGAGCCCAGCAGGTTGAGGCTGCGGTGGCTGGGAGCGGCCACTGCACTCCAGTCTGGGCGACAGAGTGAGACTTCAACTCAAAAAAAAAAAAAAGAAAAAGAAAGGGATTGGCAAACTGGGAATCCCTAGTGAGAAACTGCGGAAGAGGGGGCATGGGGTTGGCAGTTGAGGGAAACTACTAGGTGAGGGAGGGGCATACCTCATCAACAAGGGTAACTGCATAATCAATATTTGTATTCCTAACCCTGAATTGTACCCCACATCTTTATAATAAAAAAAAAACCTCTCTCTTAACCTTATCTCTGATTACTGCATCATATATAAAAGAGAAGACACCCTAATTATTATATGGTGCCATTAAAAGTTTACTTCAGGGTTCTTTTGATCATTGTGTCAGAAAAGGACCAGTGATTTGAGAGCTCAAAAAATTGGGATATTTATTCACTGTTTATGTGTTTTGCATTCTTGCTTTATTAAAATCCTATTTTAACTCTGTTAAAATAACCTCCTATCAATGATTAAATGCTTGTGTTTTGTAAGAGTCAGTTAGAGATGGAACTTGTGCAATAACAATAGAGTACAGAAAAACTCTCAATTTTTTCTAAGAAATTTTTTACTTCAAGCCCTTCCCTGTCAGGGCGTATGAGAAGTCTGTTATCACTCATTTTGGAACGGTTCCTTTCCCAATGGTCACTCCAAAAAGAAGCCGCTCAGTTTGGGGTAGCTACTTGCTGATTATCTGAGACTGCCTTTTAATTTCTTCTGAAGTGAGTTCCACTTGCTTGTTTTTATCCTCAGGCGAGTGTGGTGTCCGTAGTCTCTGACATTAGAGACCCATAGGCAACTGACCTCCCTCATGCCAAGCTAACCAGGAGACCTCATCACCACTGTCGAGCTTGTCCCTGTGACCAAATATACAATCACTCCCTTCCAAAGTCCTGGAGCCTCCAGGGTGCTGCACATAGTGCTGAAGAATCCACAAACCTGGCTCCCCTTCGCGGTTTTAGGAACTTTTTCATCCTGTAAATTAGCTTGCTTTTTTTCTTCAATACTTCTGTTTACATCCCATTTTTTCCATTCTTTTTTCTTCACACATAAATGAAACTTAATGATTTCTGTTAGCACTGGATAGTTCTGAACTAGGACACATTTAAGCAGTAAAAAAGTAAACAATATAGGTGGTTTTCATGAAATACTTAGTGACTTATCTTGTTATAGTATCTTTCTCTGAGTGAGAAAAGAGAATGGCCGTAATCTTGACTTTAGAGTTTTACAGACTAAATTAAAGTGGAAGCACAAAATAAGAAGCTTTATCTTTGGACTAAAATATGTACACTAGGTTTATAACCCATTTTGTATATAATATTCATTAGTATATTCAAGTATATATATGAATAGATACCCAAGAATATTGTGAGAATTAAGTGAAATGTTAAAAGTGGCAGATGCATCACAGCCCTTTGATATATTTTAATCTTAAATTTGATAATTTTCTAAAATAAATAAATTATGGTTAAAGTAGATGTTTGTCAGCATGCTTTATTTCACTTACTAACACTCCGTAAGGTTATCTTTAGTTTCATAATGGTGTGAAAAACTGTTTCACAGATAGCTGAGAAATTTTTTGCAACCATTTCTCTTGTGATTACTATTTGACTTTTACTTTTTGTTTATAAATTTATTTTCTTCTTTATCAATGTACAGTACATATCTTATAATTAATAGCTACTACCATACCACCTGCTCTTTTCTACTTTGAATCTTATCACATCTGTGTTGCTTTGAAATCTGAGAATGCTTTCCACTTCTAACAACTAATATGCTACTTGTTCTAGTCAGTTCTAGACATCACATTACTGATTAGCTGAATACCATTTCCTGGTTTTTTCCCCTGTATCACTGACTGAACCACTTCTGTCTTAGTAGGATTATGATGTTACATAACAGATACTTAAATTAATTAGATTTTATTTTTGTAGAACAAAGGAAATTATAGAAAAGACAAGTCATAGTATATTAAATGCTTTCCAAAAGTAAGATTTTGATAATATTAAAAATGTAACTAAATATATGTATGGAGAAACAGGTTTTTTTAAATCCACATTTTTATTTGATATTTCTTTATAATGGGTTTTTTTCTGTATTCTACAGTATAGGATTTGGTTTTTGTGTTGTTTCTCCCGCATCCAGTCTTCTTAATCATATTAATAACTAATAGCTATTTTTAGGAGGAAACTGAGATATAATTTTGTATTATAATTACCTAGTCACTTATATTTCTCCTCTTTTCAACAATAAACAACCTGATGGTTGAGTTTATGCACTTTTTATCTTTGTATCCACTATAGTATCTACAGGGTAAATGTAATCAAATTGGATTAAGTTGTTAAATTAGACTGATCTCACTAATTTGCTTCACTCAATCACTCAATACCTGTTACATGTTCATATCTTTTATGTGTTTGTCTTTCAAAGGACAGTATTATTTCTATAATTTTGAAGTTCCTAGGTGTATTTTGCCATTTTCACAATCAGGAATAACAGGAACAGAGCTCACTTATTATGATACTGGATTGGATTCAAGTGGATGGACCAGAAAAATCAGTTTCCTCAGTGACAGTTTTTAAGAAGGAATATTCTGATACAAAAATATGAGTTGGCCGGGCTCGGTGGCTCAGCCTGTAATCCCGCGCCTTTGGGAGGCTGAGATGAGTGGACTGCCTGAGCCCGCGGGTTCGAGACCCACCTGGGCAGCGACTCCTCATCTCTACAATAAATCAGAAAATCAGCCGGGCGTGGTAGCGCATGCCTATAATTCTAGCTATCCGGAAGGCTGAGGCGGAAGGATCGCCGAAGCCCAGCAGGTCGAGGCTGCGGTGGCCAGGAGCGGCCACTGCACTCCAGTCTGGGTGACAGAGTGAGACTCCGACTCAAAAAAAAAAAATGGGTTGTATTGAAGAAATAATAACTTCTTTTATCGAAATAAAATGCCCAGGAGGTCAAAATATGCTCCTGAATGCTAATTTACTCATTAGTCCTATGTATCAGACTATTCTCATAAATAGGATCAATTTATTGTCCCCCAGGATTAATCTATATGTTTAACAAAATTACATGCAGAAGACCTTTTATCAATATACAGTACCATGAAAAATTGCTTTCTCATGACCCAACGATACTCAAAGTAGAGAGAGTGCATTCTTGGAAGAAATATATATTGCACAAAGACATAAAGCCAAGACATTTCACAGCATGTCCCAATTAAGATAGTAGGCCAGAACTACTATAATATGGTAGGAATCGAGTATGAAATAAGGCTGGAAAGACAGGTAGGTGACAAAACAGAAGTTTTTGAATGCCAGTTTAAGAAGTTAAGATGGTATTTGTTATGCAGTGGGGAATTTTTGAACTTTTAGCTGGAGGGAATGAAGTGTTGACGTACTGCGTTTATAAAGATGACTCTGGTAGTGATAGACTGAAACTGTGGAGTGAAAGCAGAAAGGGCAGCCATTCCATAATGATGCAGAAATAAAATTCAAAACTGCCTAAAATTCTAGCTAACTAGTAAATTGTAGAGTCAGGACTCCAGTGATCTGACTCCAAACCACTAAGCTATCTACCTTCCATGTTATAATTATTTGTGTGTATCTGTTTACTAGGAGAGCAAACCATGTCTATTCATTTTTTTATGTCCCAGTTTCTTAGCACATTGCCTAAAAACAGAGTGGATACTTTCATTCAATCAAGAAATATATATTGAGCAGCTACCAAACATTGCCAATTTTCCATTTGTAACCAATTTACATATCCACCAGCTTATGAGAGTTCCTATTTCTCCATACCCTGCCAAATTTGGTGTTGTATATCTTTTGTCATTTTAACATTTCTGGTGGGTATCCAGTGTGGCATGATACTTTTTTCTGTTTGTTGTTGTTGTTGTTGTTTTAGTATTTTTTTAATTGAGGTGAAATTCACATAGCATTAACCTCTTAAAAGTGAACAATTCAGTAGCATTTAGGACATTAACAGTGTTGTACAACCACTGCCTCTATCTAGCTCCAAAACATTTCATCACACCAAAAGAAAATTCTATACCCATTAAGGAGTTGCTTTACGTTGCCCACCCCTACCAACCCATGGCAACCACCAATCAGCATTCTGCCTCTGAGTTTATCTATTCTGAATATTTTATATAAATGGACTCATATAATATGACCTTTTGTTTCTGTCTTCTTTCACTTAGCATATTTCGATGTTCATCTACATTATAACTAGAATCAATCTTTTTATAGCTCAATAATCTTCCAGTTTCTATATATACTACAGTTTGTTTATCTGTTCATCCACTGATGAACATTTGGGCTGTTTCTACCTTTTAGATACTATGAATGGTGCTGCTATGAACATGTATGTACATTTTCATATTTGAATATATGCCTGAGTAGAACTACTAGGTGATATGGTAATTTTGTGTTTACTATTTTACATTCTTACCAGCAATGTATGAGGATTTTATTTTCACTATATTCTCACCAACACTTGTTATTTTCCATTTTTATTATTGTGGTTGTAATTGTTACAACCATCCTAGCAAGTGCACTGGTATCTCATTATAGTTTTGATTTGCATTTTCCTAATGCCTAATGATGTTGAGAAACTTGTTATATGCTTGTTGACCATTTGTGTATCTTCTTTGAAGAAATGCCCTTTTTTTGAATTGAATTGTTTGTATGTTGTTGATTATATAGTTCTGTATGCTAGACCTTTGTCAGATATATGATTTGCAAATATTTTCTCTCATTCCATAGAGGTTTCACTTTCTTAGTAATGTCCTTTCATACATAAACTTTTTAGTTTTGTTGAAGTCCGGGGTATCTACTTTTACATATGTTGTTTTGGTGCCATATCTAAGAATCCATTTGTCAATTCCAAGATCGTGAATTTTACCCCTATGTTTTCTTCTATGAATTTTATGGTTTTACTTAATACATTTATGCTGATTTATTTTGCATTAATTTTTATATGTGGTATGAGTTAGGAGTTCAGCTATGTTCTTTTGCGTGTATATGTATAGTCTCAGAATTGTTCATTGAAAAGACTGTTCTTTCTCCATTAAATGGTCTTGTCATCCTTGTCAAAAATCATTTGATCATACATGCAAAGTTTATTTCTGGGCTGTCGATTCTATTCCATTGGTCTATATGTTGGTCTTTATTAGTAGTACCACAGTGTTTTGATTGTTGTAGTTTTGTGGTAAGTTTTGAAATCACAAATTGTGAATCATCCAGCTTTGTTCTTCTTTTTCAAGATGGTTTTGGCCTTTTGGGGTTCTCTGAGATTCCAGTGATTTTTAGGATGGAATTTCTTGATTCTGTAAAAAATGTTATTGAGATTTTTGTTGGGGATTGCATTGAACTTGTAGATCATTTTGGGTAGCGGTCACATCTTAACAATATTATGCATTCCAATACATGAACACATTCTGTCTTTCCATTTATTTCAACTCTTTTAATTACTTTCAGCACTGTTTTGTAATTTTTAGTGTACAAGTCCTTCACCTCCTTAGTTGTTTATTTCTAAGTGTTTTGTTCTGTATGATGCTATTGTAAATGTAATTGTTTTCTTAATTTCCTTTGTTAGCTTATTCATTGTTAGAAACACAGCTGTGTTGTGTATATTATCGTATACCCTGTAGTGTTGCTGAATTCATTGTTAATTCTAACAGGGTGGTTTTTTTTTGTAGGAGTTTTAGGATTTTCTACATATAAGATGATGTCTGTGAATAGAGATAATTTTACTTTTTTTCTTTCCAATTTGGATATTTTTTACTTCTTTTTTTTACACAATTGTTGTAACTAGAAATCTAGCACAGTGTTAAATAGAAGTGGCAAAAGTGGGCATCCTTGTCTTGTTCCTGATCTCAAAGGAAAAATTTTCAGTGTTTTAACATTAATTACGATGTTAGGTATGGATTTTTCGTATGTAACCTTTATTATATTGACGTAGTTTCCTTCTTTTCCTAGTTTATTGGATGTTTTAATTATGAAAGTGTTGAATTTTATCATATGTTTTCTCAGCATCAGTTGAGATAATTGTGTGGGTTTTTTCCCTTTCACTCTATTAATGCAGTGTTTTATGTTGACTAATTTTCTGAAGTTGAACCAACCTTGCATTATTGGGATAAACCTCACTTTGTATAATTGTTTCAGTGCACTTTTGGATTGATTTGCTAATATTCTTTGAAGATTTTAACATCAATATTCATAAGATATATTTGTCTGTCGTTTTCTTGTGGTGTCTTTGTCTGGCCTTGGTATTAGGGTAATACTGGGCTCATAGAATGTTAGCAAGTGTTTCTTTCTCTTCAAGTTTTTTTTTTTTTTTTTAAAGATTTTGGAAAGGCATTAAATTATTTGCATCTCCTCTCCCCCCTCCCCCCCATCAATCAGTTTTGGTTGATCTGTTTTGTCATTTTAAAGGCCCAACATTTTATTGAGTCTAGTATTTTCTCATTCTTTATTTCATTTTCATTATTTTCTTCCTTTTGCTAGTTTTAGTCTTAGTTTGATCTCCTTTTTCTAGTTGTTTTAGGAGTGAAGTTTATATTATTGATACCTTCAATATCATTCTTTGTTATTACCTCTCCTAGATAAGCCAGAACTCAAAACACATACCAAAAAAGTATGATCCAGTTATCTATCAACTTCAATGTGGACATTCTTATTTTTGAAATAAAAGTGGGGATAATACTGGTTTCATTATTTTGTGTTGTATAATAGGGATAATAGATGGGTTGTTGTGAGGATTAAGTCAGTTAATATATGTAAAACACTTTGCTACTTTTCATGCAATAAGTATTTAATCCCAATCTCCTATTCAGAGATAAGGAGAACTCTAAATGATGATTCAGCTTGACAATGACAAAACTCTGACATAAAACTATTATTTCACAAATATTTTGCTTGAGAATTAGAATTTTAAAAACTGTATCCATTCTACCTTTGTTTGGTTATTTCGAAACAACTGATAAGAAAAGTCTAGAAGAGTATTTGTAGAACTACTGCTATTTATTTCTTTCCTATGTTTTAGGAAATAATGGAGAATAATTGTGGTTTAACATTTTTAAATGTTCACATTGATTTTTGTTTTATAATATTTAACATCCTCTGGGTCGGTAATTATATCTCTTTATCATCTTTAATTTTATTTTTGATTACCTGAATTTGCCCTTTTTGTCATTCTTGGCAAGAACTAGCTAATGAGTTGATTTACCAAGTCATTTTTTATTGTTTTGTTTCATTAATTTCTGCATTAGTTATTCATTACCTTTTCTGCATTAGTTATTCATTACCCTTTTTAAAACCATCTTTGACCTTTTTTAGTTGAATGTTTTATTTACTGTTTCCTAATAAATATATATATGAGGTTGTGAATTTCCCTCTGAATACTATGCATATTTTGGCTCTGTATATGGTTTTTCTAATGTTCTTTTAATTTTCATTTTTAAATAGTCTTTCACTTTTTAAATTTTTATTTCTGAGTTATTTTGGGGAGTTTTATTAAATTTTCAAATAGCTTTAGTATTGTTATTGTTGGCTGTCCTTTTTTTATGAATACCCTTATCATCATGATATAGTCATCATGAATGTCACATAGATGTTTTTTGTGTCTTAGAATATATTGAGGTTTTTTTCCCTCCCCTCTGGAGCCTAATACTTGACCAATTTTGGCTAACTCTTTTATACTTACTTTTTGCATATTTTTATTTGATTAAAATTGAGTTCATAGCTTCATTGTATCTTTTTTAATTAGTCACTAATTGTTCATCCTTATTGCCCCTCCTCAAAATGCTGGGGTGCCTCAGAGCTTCTCTTTTGATTCCTCTTTTCTGTTTGTACTTAATTTCTGGAGTTAATCTGATCTAATCTCTTGGCCTTAAATATCACTTGATGATGACAACTCCTAAATTTATAAATTTACACTAGACTTCCTCTCTAGAATTTAGACCTATTTATTCTAGTAGTTACTTATTTCTACATTTATATCTAATAAATCTAATTTAAAAGGCTTCTTTTTTCTACTTCCCTTCTTATTAACTGATTATTCATTCCAGTCCTTATAGTACAGTCATGCTTTGCTTAACAGTAGAGATATGTTCTGAAAAATGCAGTTAGGCATTTTTGTTGTACAAACATCATAGAGTATACTTACCAAAGTTCGATGATAAAACATAGGCTGTATGGTTTACACTGTTGCTCCTAGGCTACAAACCTGCATAGCATGTTACTATACTAAATACTGTAGACAGTTGTTACATGGTATTTGTGTATCTGAATGTATCCAAACATAGAAAAGGTGCAATAGAAATACTTTATAAAATATATGAAATGATGCACCTGAATAGGACACTTAATATGAAAGGAGCTTGCAAGATTGGAAGTTGCTCCAGGTGAGTCAGTGAATGAATTGTGAGTGAATGTGAAGACCTAAGACATGTCTGTATACTACTGTAGAATTTATAAATACTGTGCACTTGGCTTCACTAAATTTGTAAAAAATATTTTTCTTTAATAATCAGTCTTAGGATACTGTCATTCTTTTACTTTACAAACTTTTAATTTTTTAAATTTTTTGACTCTTACAACACTTAGCTTAAAAGAGAAATACATTGTACAGCTGTATAAAATATTTTATTTATATCCTTATTCTATATGCTTTCTTCTATTTTTAAAATTTTAAACTCTTGCTAAAAACAAAGGCATAAGCACGCATAATTAGCCTGGGCCTACAGAGTCAGAATCATCAACATCGTGGCCTTCTGCCTCCGTATCTTGTCCCACTATAAAGTCTTCAGGGGTAATAACTTACATGGAGTTATCACTTTTTATAATAATAATGCCTTCTTCTGGATACTTCCTGAAAGACCTTCCTGTGACTGTTTTACAGTTAACTTTATTAATAAGTAGAAGGAGTATACTCTAAAGATAAAAAGTGTGATAGTATAGTATTATCATCAAGCATTATACTATACATAATTGTATTGCTATACTTTTATACAACTGGCCACACAATAGATTTGTTTATATCACAGACACATGGGTAATATATTAGAAAGGCTATGACATCACTAGGAGATAAGAATTTTTCAGCTCCATTATAATTGTATGGTACCTCTATCATATATGTGGTCCATCATTGATGGAATCATTATGCAGTGCACAATTGAAATTTGTAAGTTTATATTCTCTTTCTATTCTTTTAGTAGTTGCTACAGAGATTGCAATATTCATTAACCTGAGTAATATTTAAAAATTTTTTGAGTAATATGAAGGCCTTTGAACACTGTAACTTTTTATTACTCCTTACTGATAAATTATTTTTTGTTGGTTTTTTGTGTTTCTTGTTTTTTTTTGAGTTGGAATCTCACTCTGTTGCCCAGACTGGAGTGCAGCGGCCACTCCCGGCCACCGCAGCCTCAACCTGCTGGGCTCCAGCGATCCTTCCACCTCAGCCTTCCAAGTAGCCAAATTACAGATGCACGCTACCACGCCCGGCTAATTTTTTTTTTTATTTATTGTAGATGTTAGGTCTTGCCTGCCCAGGCGGGTCTCGAACCTGCGGGCTCAGGCAATCCACTCACCTCAGCCTCCCAAAGGTGCGGGATTACAGGCTGAGCCACTGAGCCCGGCTATATTATTTTTATAATGTATTTTAATTTTGTCTTATACATATTAATATTAAAAGACATTATAATGCTTACTATTTTCTTTTCTTGTTTATCAGGTTTTCTACTTGGGAATCTTAGAAATTTTTTTTTTCTAATTTGAGGTTCATCCTTCAGATTTTGCTTTAATTAGGCTCTATCAATGGGAAAATACTCAGTTTTTGTTGTGAGACTATGTCTTTGATTTCATTCTTTTGTTTTTTTTTTTAATTAGAGTCTCACTCCTTTGCCCAGGCTGGAGTGCAGTGGCACACTCACGACCACCCCAGCATCGACCTCTGGGCTCAGGTGATCCTTCTGCCTCACCCTTCCAAGTAGCCGGAATTACACGCATGCACTAATTTTTTGATTTATTGTAGAAAAGAGGTCTCGCCAAGTTGCCCAGGCTGTTCGTGAACCTGTGGGCTCTGGTAATACCCTTACCTCGACCTCCCAGAGTGCTGGAATTACAGGCTTGAGCCACTGTGCCCAGCCTGATTTCATTCTTAAAAGATATTTTTCTGGGGTATTCATGGTTGACAATTATCTTCTCTCAGCACATTTATGGTATCATTTCAATGTCTTCTGACTTTCATTTTTACTATCAGCTGTCAGTATTACTTCTTTGCAAGTAATCTGCCTTCTCTTTTCTCCTCTGGCTTTTTAAAAGAGCTTCTTTTTGTCTTTGGTTTTTCCATTTTTACCATTAGTTGTCTAGCTACAGATGGCTATTACCCATCTTGGGATTCATTGGGCTTATTGAATAGGGCATTGGTGCTTTTTTGGCTGTAGGACACCTCATTGATTGTCCATATGATTTCTATATTCCATTTCCACATTATTCTGAGGCTCTGATTAGGATTTGTTTGAATTTTTCATTCTGTCTTATGTCTCATATCTTTTATATATTTTTTATTGTCCAAATCATATAAATTTGAGTTATATCTTTGATTCCTTGGACCTCATTCTGTATGGCTTTTTATTTTCGATCATTTCCCCAATTTTCTTTACAACTATGTCTAATCTACTGTTATACCTATCCACTGTGTTTTATATTTCAATTTCAATTTTTTTTAATGCTGAGGCTATACTTCATATGTTATCAAATCTTTTTTGTAAATATTTATACTTTTGAAATATTTGTGAATGTTTCCATGCTGGTCTTTTATTTCTTTAAACATAGTTGTTTTATAGTCTTTGTATATAAAGAGTTTTTTTGTATATAATAGTTCTAGGATATAAGAGTTTTATAGGCCTTTTTCTCCTGTTTGTTGTATTTACTAGTTCTCACTCATCTGCCTAGTGTTTCTTCATCATCATCATTATTAGTATTATTATTAATTGATCTTTCCTTAGAAAATTTTTGAACTCTTTGATTTCTTAGATTAATGTACTTTTTTCTAGGTACCTGGTGATGATGACACTACTAGCATAATACCACTTTAAGATGAATTCAAGGCTTGAAGCTTTTTTTTTTAATTGCCCAAGTCATATAAATTTGAGTTATAAATCCTAGTAAGGGTCAACTCATGGCTACAACTTCTTGGGAATTTCTTTTTTAATTTTTTATTTTATTTTGTTTTGTTTTTTTAGTTGGAGTCTCACTCTGTCACACAGACTGGAGTGCAGTGGCCGCTCCTTGCTTGTTGGGCTCCAGCGATCCTTCCGCCTCAGCCTTCCAAGTAGCCAGAACTACAGGTGCGCGCTACCACACTCGGCTAATTTTTTTGATTTATTGTAGAGATGAGGTCTCATCAAGTTCCCCAGGCAGGTCTCGAACTCGCAGGCTCAGGCAATTCACTCACCTCGGCCTCCCAAAGCACAGGATTACAGGCTGAGCCACCGAGCCCGGCCGGGAATTTCTTTTTATCATCCTGAAATGCTGAGCAGTTTCATGTGGATGGGAGGTTCATGGTGTATTTTCTTCTTATTCTCCTTAAACTGAGGATGTAGTCCTTAATAGAAACCTCAGTTTTACTGGACGGAGAAGATTGTATTGGACTTCTTATTTTGCATGGACTCTAAAGTTTACGTCTTTTCCCTGAAGTTTCAATCCCTGTGAGACCTTCAACAGTTAGACTTAATTTATCAGGTTTAGTAAGACAAATAATTCTGCAGTGTTCCTACCACCATCTCTGCGTTTTTGGTTTCACTTAGATTTTAGTTTGAAAAATTCTAATTACCTTCAGAGTCATCAAAGCTTTTATATGTACTATATAATTGCTAGTTGTGTTCAGCCACAGGGATGATCCAGATAGTCAACCATGTTGAAGAAACTTTGATGCCTGTTTGCCATATTAAAATATTTTTTATTATTTTGGCCGGGCACAGTGGCTCACACTTGTAATCCCAGCACTTTGGAAGGCGGAAGCAAGAGGATTGCCTGAGCCTAGGGGTTTAAGACTAACCTGGGCAACTTGTTAACCTTGTCTTTACTTTAAATCAAAAAATTAGCCAGGCATGTGGGACACACCTATAGTTCTAGCTACTTGGACTGCTGAGGTTGAAAGATTACCTGAGCCCAGCAGACTGAGTTTGCAGCGGCCATGAACATGCCACTGCACTCCAGCCTAGGTGACAAAGTGAGACCCTGACTCAAAAATAAATTAAATTTTTTTTTTTTGCAGAGTCCAAAATTGTTTTCTAAAGTAGTTCCAATAAAGCAGCAGTTAGCTCCCTTCACAATAAGATGATGCTGCTACCACAGTAATAATGGCAGCTAAGGTTTGTTGGTCATTTTTTTATATGACAGGCATTGTACGCAAAATGCCTAAATTAAGCCTCACATCAATTGTATAAGATATCATTATCCCCCTCAGTTAACTCTGAGTTAACTGAGACTTAGAGTAGTTTTATTTTTTTTAACCTTAGTTTATTCATTTAGTAATTAGTGGAAGACTCAACAGGTCTATATGACCCCAATACTTTTACTTTTCGGGGGGTAATTGGAGTCTCACTCCATCTCCCAGGCTAGAGTGCAATGGCACAGTCACCACTCATTGTAGCCTCGACCTCTTGGTCTCAGGCGACCCTTCTGCCTCAGCTTCCCGAGTAGCTGAGATTACAGGCATGCATCACCATGCTCGGTCAATTTTTATATATTTTTATTTTTTTCAGCAGTTTATTTATTATCTTTTTTTTTAAGATCTGATCTTATTTATTTGTTACTAAAAAACTCTTATTTTTAATAGACTCAGCCTTTGAAGTAGAAGCTCTCAGAGAGGACAGTCTGCATCTTTTGGCAATCTGTTCCTGGCATTTTTCTTTGGCCTCCTTCATTCTCTTGGCCAAAAGTTTAGCATATTCTGTGGTATCTTCCTTATTTTTCTTAGTATGCTGTTTCTTCAGAGTAATAGGCCGGTATTTGTGTTACAGGACACATGGAGTGACGAGCCGCTGAATCTTGAGTGCTTTGATCCTAAGTTTCTTACCTTCTTTGATTAAGGGCTTTCTTTTTTTAAATATATATATATATTATTTTAAAGTTATGTGGTACAGTTAAGGGTTACGTATACAAATATTCATTGTGCAGGTCCCCTTGTTGATGATGTGTGCCCCCCTTTCCCCAGACAGATATTGACTACCATTAATCCCACCTCCCTTCCCCTCCCTGTCCCCCCCCATACTTTCCCACCACTGTCAGTCCTTTTCTTTTGTTTTTTGGGGGGTTTTTTTGAGTTGGAGTCTTACTCTGTCGCCCAGACTGGAGTGCAGTGGCCGCTCCCGGCCACCGCAGCCTTGACCTGCTGGGCGGGTCTCGAACCCATGGGCTCAGGCAACCCACTCACCTCAGCCTCCCAAAGGCGCAGGATCAATCCTTTTCTTACAGTATTACAGTAGTTGTTCAAGGTCCACTTATGAGTGAGAACATGTGATGTTCAGATCTTTGTTTCTGTGAGAGAGCTCGCAGTATTATAAACTCTAATTCCATCCAAGTTGCTGCAAAATTCATGATTTTGTTCTTTTTTTATGGCTGCGTAATATTCCATTGTGTATATGTACCACATTTTTTTAATCCAGTCCTCTTTTGATGGACAGCATGGTTGGTTCCATGATCTTGCTATTGTGAACAATGCTGCGATAAGCATACGTGTGCAGGTATCCTTTTAATAGAGTGATTTGAGTTCTTCAGGGTATATTTCCAGTAGGGGGATTGCAGGGTCATATGGAAGGTTGATTTTTAGAGCTTTTAGGAATTGCCACACTGATTTCCACAGAGGCTGTACTAGTTTACATTCCCACAGTGTAGAAGTGTTCCCTTTCTACCACATCCTCTCCAGCATCTGTTATTTTTTGAGTTATTGATAATGGCCATTCTGACTGGAGTTAGGTGGTATCTCAGTGTAATTTTAATTTGCATCTCCTTGATGACTAGTGAGGTTGAACATTTCTTCATGTATCTGTTGGCTGCTCATATGTCCTCTTTTGAGAAGTGTCTGTCCATATCTTTTTGGCCACTTTGTAATGGGGTTGTTTGTTTTTTCTTTTCAGCACGTTTGAGTTCCTTGTAGATACTTGATGTTAGGTCTTTGTCAGACATGGAGTTGGCAAATACTTTTTTCCAGTCTGTGGGCCGTATCCCTGCTCTCTTGATGGTTTCTTTGGCTTTCCAGAAGCTTGTTAGTTTAATGAGGTCCCACTTGTCTATCTTGTCTCTTAGGGCCTGTGCATTTTGGGTTTTGCTCAGGAATTGGATGCCAGTTCCAACTTCCATAAGGGTGTGTCCTGCATTTTCTAAAGTTCTTATGGTTTGAGGTTTTACATTTAGGTCTCTGATCCATTTAGAGTTAATTTTTGTGTATGGGGATAGATAGGGGTCCTGTTTGAATCTTCTGCATGTGGTCAGCCAGTTTTCCCAGCACCATTTACTGAATAGATTCTCACCTCTCCAGTGGTGGGTGGTGGAGGCTTTGTTGAGGATGAGTTGGTTGAGAAATTGAGGTTTTGCTTCTGGTATCTCAGTTCTATTCCACTGATCTGTATGTCTGTTCTTGTACCAGTACCAAGCTGTTTTGATTATTGTAGCTTTATAGTAAAGTTTAAAGTCTGGTAGTGTGATACCTCCTGCTTTGTTTTTTTTTTTTGCTGATGATTGTTCAGGCTATTCTTGGTCATTTGTGTTTCCATATGAATTCCTGTATTGTTTTTTCTAGATCTGAGAAGAATGTTGCTGGTAATTTGATGGGTATTACATTAAATCTGTAGATTACCTTAGGTAAGATGCACATCTTCACAATGTTGATTCTTCCAATCCATGAGCATGGGATATTTTTCCACTTGTTTGTGTCGTCTTTGATTTCTCCGAGCAGTGTTTTGTAGTTTTCATTGTAAAGATCTTTCACATCTCTGGTTAGGAAGATGCCAAGGTATTTCATTTTTTTGTGTGTGGCTATTGTGAATGAGATTATGCTTTTTATTTGGGTTGCTGTTTGTTTATTATTGGTGTAAAGAAATGTGATTGTCTTTTGCACATTTATTTTATACCCTGAGACTTTGCCAGAGTCCTTTATCAGTGCAAGGAGGTTTTTGACAGATTATCTTGGGTTTTCAAGGTATAGAATCATGTCATCTGCAAAGAGAGATAACTTGACTTCCTCTTTTCCTATTTGGATACCCCTGATTGCCTTCTCTTCTCTGATTGCTCTAGCCAGGACTTCTAATACTATATTGAAGAGGAGGGGTGATGGGCTTTCTTACAACATATTGGTGGACATCATCTTCTTTAGAGAAACAGAATAGATTGCAGATTCTGCTAGCCCTTTGGGGCTCCAGGCGATGAAACACTATAGTATCAGTCAGCCCAGGAATATCCTTCTCTCTCTCTCTCTTTTTTTTTTTTACAATAACCAAGGTGAGAATGCTTAGACTGGCATCCACAATGCAATCCCAAACAGATTTTCACTTTCTCTCTCCAGCCTTCTCCAGTTCTCCTTGATCTGTAACAGGAGTACTCCTTACTCAGCAGCAGGCAGACACAGCCATGGATCAAGATATCCTACTTCATGGAGAAACCTTGTTTATCGTTCCTACCACTGATTCAGACTATGTAACACTTCCATTCTCCACCCAGAGTATCAGCAGCAACTTCTGTGGCCATGCGTTTCCCATAGGAGGTGTGAAGCTTACGTTCATAGTCCACTTCAGTGAGTTGTTGGCAGCTAGTGTCTGGGAAGGAGATATTCAACTTCATCTTGAAACAGCCGATAGCCTCCCAGGCACCATGAAAAAAAAGCTATTATGTATTTTTTAAAGCAGAAATCCTGTTTATTACCAAAGACATCCAAAAACTGTCTGAATCCAAATTAGAGCATGTAATGGAAATTCCCCCACTGTTAAAACATCCAGCATCCCCCATACAACCCCCTCATCCCACTATTGTTCTGGCTAGGGTGATCTTTTTATATTTCCTTATTCAAGGACCACTGGACAAAAATCATTTTTTGCTGCACCAAAATAAGTGGCTAGTTGAAAGTAAGGCAGTAACCTTACTGATTCCTTATTTTATCAATAATTTTGCATTGTTAGTCAGGTGATGTCTGATTTTTGTAAATATTGTTCACATATTAATTTTCCTTGTTGAATATTAATCTTTTCATATATGATTTTAAATGTATCAGCCTTTTGTTTGTCTATTTTTTATTTTAAAATTTATTTTATATTGACTAATAAGAATTATATATTTATAGTATATAGCATTATGTTTTAATATAGGCATACATTGTAAAATGGCTAAACTGAGCAGATTAGTGTGTATTACCTCATATATTTGTCATTTTTTGTATGATGAGAAGTTAAAATCTTCTGTCTTAGCAATTTAAAAGTATGCCAGGCATTGCTGTTTCTTTAGCCACCATATGATACAACTGATCTCTTTTTTTTTTAATTTCTAATTTTAAAGATGTGGGGTACAGTTCAGGATTAGGTATACAAGTGGTCATTGTACAGGTGAAGTTTGGACTTCCCTTTTTCCTACCCCTTCGCCTGATTTGAGATCAGTTTCCCTTACTGATGTTATGTGCCTGCCCCCTCCCTCCCCTGGCAGTTTCCCACTTTTGCCAATCCCTTTCTTATAGTATTATGATAAATGTTCAGGGTCCACTTTTGAATAGAACATGTGATACTCAGTTCTTTGTTTCTGTGATAGATCACTGAGTATTATAGAATCTAAATCCACCCAAGTTGCTGCAGAGTCCATAATTTTGTCCTTCTTTATGGCTGCGTAATACTCCATCAGGTGTACATACCATATTTTTTTTTTATCCAGTCCACTTTCAATGAACACCTTGGTTGACTCCATCCTTTTGCTATTGTGAATAATGCTACAGTAAACCATGTGTGTGCAGGTATCTTTTTTTAGAATGATTTAGTTCCTCCAGGTATATTCACAGAAGGGAGATTGCTGTGTTGTGTGGAAAGTCGAGTTTTAGATTTTTTTTTTTAGGAATTGCCACACTGCTTTCCACAAAGGTTGTATTAGTTTATACTCCCACCAACAGTATAGTAGCATTCCGTTTTCTTCGCATCTTCTCCAGTGTCTGTTGTTTTTTGAGTTATCGATGATGGCCATCCTGACTGGAGTTAGATGGAATCTCAGTGTGGTTTTAATTTGCATTTCTTTGATGAAGTGAGACTGAGCATTTTTTCATATATCTGTTGGCTGCTCATATGTCTTCTTTTGAGAAGTGTCTATTCATATCTTTTGCTCACTTTGTAATAGGGCTATTTGTTTTTTATTGTTTTCAGCACTTTTGAGTTCCTTGTGATCCTAGATGTTAGGCCATTATTAGATATATAGGTGGAAAATTTTTTTTTTCATTCTGTGGGCTGTCTCCCCACCCTCTTGATGGTTTCTTTTGCTTTACAGAAACTTTTCAGTTTGATGAGGCCCCCCTTGTCTATCTTATCTCTTATGGCATGGACATTTTAGGTTTTGATCAGGAATTGGTTGTCTATTCCAATTTCCATAAGGGTGTTTCTGCATTTTCTGAGATTCTTATAGTCTGAGGTTTTACATTTAGGTCTTTGATCTACTTAAGGACTTGATTTTTGTGTATGGTGATAGGTAGGGGTCTTGTTTCAATTTTCTGCATGTGGACAGCCAATTTTCCCAGCACCTTTTACTGAATAGTTTCTCCTCTCCCAGCGGTTGTTGGTGGAGGCTTTGTCGAAGATGAGTTGGTTGAAAAATTGAGGTTTTGCTTCCAGAATCTCTTCCCATTTCATTAGTCTATTTACCTGTCCTTGTATCAATACCAGGCTGTTTTGATTATTAAAGCCTTATAACAAAATTTAAAGTCTGGGAGTATTATACCTCCTACTTTGTTTCTTTTGTTGAGGATTGTTTTGGCTATTCTTGGTCATTTCTGTTTTTATATGAATTTCTATATTGTCATTTCCAGTTCTGAGAAGAATGATGTTGGTGATTTAATGGGTATTGTATTGAATCTGTAGATTGCCTTGGGTAGGATGGACACCTTAACAATGTTGATTCTCCTAATCCATGAGCATGGAATATTTTTCCATTTGTTTGTGTCTTCTTTGAGCAGTGTTTTGTAGTTTTCATTGTAAAGTTCTCACTTCTCTGGTTAGGAAGATGTCGAGGTATTTCCTTTTCTTTTCTTTTCTTTTCTTTTTGTGGCTATTGTGAATGGGATTGTATTTTTATTTGGTTCTCTGCCTGTTTTTTGTCAGTGTATAAGAAAATCGCTGACTTTGCATGTTTATTTTATACCTTGAGACTTTGCCAGAGTTCTTTATCAGTGCAAGGAGGTTTTTAGCAGAGTTCTCTTGGATTTTTAAGGTATAGGATCATATTGTCAGCAAAAAGGGATAGCTTTAATTCCTCTTTTCCTATTTGGATACTCCTGATTTTCTTCTCTTGTATGATTGCTCTAGCTAGACTTCCCACCACTATGTAGAAAAGGAAGGGTGAGAATGGGCAGCCTTGTCTTGTTCCGGTTTTCAGGGGAAATGCTTCCAATTTCTGTCCTTTTAGCAATATGTTTGCTGTGAGTTTATCATAGATGGCTCTTACTATTTTGAGGTATGTTTCCTCAATGCCTAATTGTTCAAGGGTTTTTATCAAGAAAATATGCTGGATTTTGTTGAAAGCTTTTTCTGCATTAATGATATAATCATGTAGTTCTTGTTTTTTCATCTGTTGATGTATTTAATTACATTTATGGTCTTGCAGATGTTGAACCAGCTTTATATCCCAGGGGTGCAGCCACTTGGTCATGGTGGATGATTTTTGATATGTGTTGTTATATCCAATTTGCTAGAAACTTGTTGAGAATTTTTTCATCTAGTTCATCAGGGACATTGGCCTGTAGTTCTCTTTTTTTGTCAGATCTTTACCTAGGTATCAGTGTGACGGTGGCTTCATAAAATGATCTGAGGAGAGTTCCATCTTTTTTGATTGCCTGGAATACTTTCAGTAGGATTGGTATCAGGTTCTTCTTTGTGTGTATTGCAGAATTCTGTTGGAAATCTGTCTTGTCCAGGGCTTTTTTTTTTTTTTTGTGGGTAGTTTTCTTATGATGGAGTCAGTTTCCTGGGCTGTTATTGGTCTATTTAGTGTCTCAGTTTCTTCTTATTTCAATCTTGGGAGTTGTGTAATATCAGAAAGTTCTCCATTTCGTGTAGGTAACTGAGTTTGTTTCTATACAGGTGTGCAGAGTAGTCTCTGATAATCTTTTGCATTTTCTGGTGGTCTGTGGTAGCTTGATCTTTGGCATTTCTTTTCTTTTCTTTTTTTCTTTTTTTTTTGAGTTGAAGTCTCACTCTATTGCCCAGACTGGAGTGCAGTGGCTGCTCCCGGCCACCGCAGCCTCGACCTGCTGGGCTCCGGCGATCCTTCCACCTCAGCCTTCCGAGTAGCCAGAATTACAGGCACGCACTACCAAGCCCGGCTAATTTTTTTTGATTTATTGTAGAGATGAGGTCTCGCTACCCAGGCGGGTCTCGAACCCGCAGGCTCAGGCAATCCACTCACCTCAGCCTCCCAAAGGCGCGGGATTACAGGCTGAGCCACCGAGCCCAGCGATCTTTGGCATTTCTGATTGTGTTTATTTGGGCTTTTTCTCTCTTTTCATTGGTCATTCTGGCTAAGGGTCCATCAGTCTTGTTTTTCCTTTCTAAGAACCAACTTTTTGTTTTATTGGGTTTTTTTCTGTGATATTTTTGTCTTCTCTGTCCCATATTTAGGCTTTTACTTTGGTGATCAGAATTCTTCTGCTAAAGTTAGAGTTTGGTGTTCTTGCCTTTCCAGACCCCTAGATGATTTGTTGGGTTAACTTGTGATCTTTCTGTTTTCTTGATGTGTATTCATAGAGATATAAATTTCTCTCTGAGTGCTGATTTCATGGCATCCCAGAGGTTTTAGTAAGATGTTTTTCATTTTCATTTGTTTCCAGGAATCTTTTAATTTCTATTTTGATTTCTGTGTTAACCCAGGAATTGTTCAGCATCATGCTGTTTAGTGTCCATATCTTTGTGGGTTTTGGAGGGGATTGTGTTGATGGTATTGTTTATTTTTATTGCACTATTTTCTGAGAAGGTACATGACAATATTTTGATTTGATGAAATTTGTTTATGCTTGATTTATGGCTGAGGATGTGGTCAATCTTAGAGCATGTTCCATGTGGTGATGAATAGAGTGTGTATTCCGTGGTTGTTGGGTGGACTGTTCTGTAGGTACCTATTAAGTCCATTTGGTCAAGCATCAAGTTGAGGTTCCAGATCTCTTTGTTGATTTTTTGCCTCAGTGATCTAACTAGGGTTGTTAGTAGGTATTTAAGTCCCTAGCTATAATAGTGTTGGAGTCAATATCTTTTTTTAGTTTACTTAGTAGCTGCTTTATAAAGAATGGTGCTCCTGTGTTGGGTATATATATGTTCAGGAATCATATGTCTTGTTGATAAATTGAACCTTCTGTCATTATGTAGACTCCTTCTGTACCTTTTTTAATTTTTGATAGCTTAAAGGTTGTCTTGTCTGATATTTAGATCACAACTCCTGCCTTCTTTTGTGATTCATTCGCCTGAAAATTTGTTTTCTATCCTCTAACTTTGAGTCTATGAGCATCCTGTGTGGTGAGATGTGTCTCCTGAAGGCAGCAAATTGTCGGGTAATTTTTTTTTATCTGTTTTGCCATTCTGTCTTTTCAGTGGTACATTTAGTGCATTCACGTTCAGGCTGATTATTGAAATGTGAGAGTTTGTTCCTGTCATAAGGCTCTTATAAGGCTATTTTGTTTAGCTTTTGTGTTAATATTTGTGTGTGTTTTCATTTTTGTGGGTGTGTGTGTTCTGCTGCTTCTGTTTGTTTGTGCTCTTATGAAGTATATAGTCTTTCTTTTGTTTCTAGTTTCTTTTTTCTTCTGTGCCTAGTACTTTTTTAAGTGTTTCCTGTAGAGCTGGTCTGGAAACAGCATATTCTCTTAAGGATTTTAATTCTCCATGGCTGATGAAACTTAGCTTGGCTGGGTAGGAAATTCCTGATTGTAATTGTTTATCTATGAGATCATTAAAAATTGGGTTGCAGTCCCTCCTGACCTGTAGTGTTTTTGCATATAAGCTGCAGTAATTCTGATTGGTCTCCCCCAGTAGATAGTCTGACCTTTTTCCCTTGCTGCCTTTAGGATTTTTTCTTTTATATCTACATTTTGTAGATGAATTACTATGCGTCTAGGAGTTAGTCTTCTCGTAAGATGTCTTGCAGTTTCCTGAATCTCTTGTGCTTGCTTAGTCATCTCTCTGGCCAGATGAGGAAAATTTTGTTGAATAACCTCATGGTATATCTGTTCCAAGGTGTTTTCTGTTTCTCTTTCTACTTCAGATATTCCAATCAGACATGGGTTTGGCTTCTTGATAAAATCACACATCTCTTTGAGTTTCTTCTTTTTAAGTCCTCTTTTGATATTTTTTAAAGATTGGGATAATTCCATTGTTGGTCTTCCAGCTCTGAGATTCTTTCTTTTGCTTGATCAATTCTGCTTCCCATGCTTGTCAGTTTGTTATTTATTTCTTGGATGAAGTTCTTTATGTTTGTTATTTCTAAATACACTTTCTTGAGTCTATCCAACTCTGTTTCAATTACATTTAGTTTTAGCCCTTGCATTTCTTGATTTTTTTTATTAATTCTATTAAACGATTCTCTGATCTCTGTAAGTGCCTTCTGGGTACCATCATTCTTAGAGATAACCATTGTTTATGCTCTGGCACTGAGCCTTTATTGGGGCTCTGAAGGTTACCAATGATTTTTGTTGACTTTTCTTCATTTGTAGAAGTTCTCTTATCTTTCTCTTTGATTCTGTTGCTAAATGGGAAATACAAAAGCAATTACTTCTGATAGTTCCTCTACCTTCTGTCCTTCCCTGAGCTGGGGTTCCGAATTTGTTCAGTTATGAAATAGGGCTGGGGGTGGAGCATTGTGTTATCTCTTTACAATTTTGAGCACTTAAGGAGTGGAGGAAGGCCAGAAGGATTCAGAGCCTACTGACTGGTCACAATGCCTGCTATTGGTGAATGAACCAGCTGGGACTTATTCTCCATCTCCACACAATTATGACCTTATAATGGGTATGCTTGTGTAGCCCCTGAATCCAAGACAGGGTATAAGAGAAAAAGGAGAGGGAAGAAGGAGAGAAAAAAAGGGAAAGAAGGAGCCAGGCTCAGTGGCTCAGCCTGTAATCCCAGCGCTTTGGGAGGCTGAGGTGAGTGGGTTGCCTGAGCCCGCAGGTTTGAGACCCGCCTGGGCAACTTGGCGAGACCTCATCTCTACAATAAATCAAAAATTAGCCGGGTGTGGTAGCGCGTACCTGTAGTTCCAGCTACTTGGAAGACTGAGGTGGAAGGATCGCCGGAGCCCAGCAGGTTGAGGCTGCAGTGGCCAGGAGCGGCCACTGCACTCCGGTCTGGGTGACAGAGTGAGACTCCAACTCAAAAAAAAAATATGGGAAAGAAGGAAGGGGGAAAAAACAGAGAAAGAACAAAAAGAGAAAGAGGAAAGAAAAGAGAAAACCAAACAACCAAACAAAACAAAGAAACAAAACCCTGTGGCTGGAGAGTTCTCAGCTTTAGTATATCTCTTTGGGGGGGGGCGGCGCTCCCTTTTGCAGCAGGTTCTGCTATTGCAGGACTGTTACTGCAGGTTCCCTCTTCACTGTTGAAACTTAAGATTTTAGAATCTTTACTCCCTGCTGCTTGCAATTGGTAGCTGCCATATGTCCACAGAGGGTGGGGGGTTGTGGGATAACTCAATATAGCGTCTCTCAGGCTCTCTCCTCCTTCCTTCCTCTCCCAGCATGGTCACAATTCCTAGGGCATCCAGTTCATGGTAGGAGAATGGGACCTCTGGCCTCTGTCCTGCCCTTCTGATCTCTTTTGCTTGTTGCTGTGGGCAGGGGGAGTCAGCTAGTCACTCACCAGCCTCCTCCTCAGTCAGATCTGCTGTATGCGTCTATTGCCCAGCACCTGGCTCAAGGACAGGGATGGATCATCTGGGGCTCCACATCCGCCATTACCCACCATCAGGTCTTGTGCACTGGGGGCAATGCTCTCTGAGTTCGCAAAGAGCAGCCCAGAGCAATGCAGAGATCATCCCCTGGTCTTAAGACATGGGTTTGCTGATCTGCAGAGGCTGCCCTGGAACACTTCCCTGCCCAGGCTTTAGAGCGGCTGCTCAGTTTATCCACAGGCTGCTGTTCTTGCTGTAATTTGGGTGGGGAGAGAGAGCGCCTTTTCCAGCAAGTACCACAGTTTCTGAATCTCAGGTCCTGGTGACAGAACTTACAACCTAACCTGGCGTGGGAGGTGGTGTAGGCGGTGGCAGCAAATTCAGGCTTGGAGTGGCCTCTCCCCGCTGCTTCCTTGGGAGTCTGCCTCTGGCTCCCTCACTGTACTCCCTCTGCGTCCCTTGCTGCCAGTGTTCCGCCTGGCACCACAGTAGTGGGAGTGGCTGTTGCTGTAGTGGCTTCTTCCCAGGCAAAGCTCAGCTGATTTTAGAAAATGATGCTCAGCTTCTGTGCTCTGGGAAGTGCTAGGATCCAAGCAGAGCAGCTGCGGCACCAGTGGCTTCATGGGAGAGTGCTGGCCACTTGCTCCTGAGTTCCCACTCAGTTAACCTCTCACATGCCCACTTGTACACAGAAACACATGCAGATTCCTCCATACATTCACACAAACACAGTCTGTTTGGCTATGCCACTGTCTTTTCCACTCTCTGTCAGTTTAAAACTTTTTTTTTGTAGAGGCAAAGTCTTGCTACGTTATTCTTGATCATTACTCCACACTGGCTTTAAAAGGTCATGGCCATTGCATTATAGATCTTTCATAACTAAATTTGGTTCAACTATGGATATTGTACTTAATAAGTGTAATTTTATCTACCACTGCTTAAGAAAATCTAAAGCTCAAACATTTTTTTTTCAAAAGCTTCTTCATTCAGATAAATAAAATTTAATATAGGCTTATCTATTGTACTACCTTTTTGAAAGCATATTACCAAAGAATCTACTTATCTATTTGAATTGTAGTATATTTGATTTACATGCCTGATTATCTTATAAGTAAATTACCAAAGTGTTTTTTATCATTATTTTCTGCATTAAAACAATTGCATTGGAACATTTCACAATCAAAAAATAATTGAGTTTTAAGTTAATGCTTTATGCTTCTAAGTGCCACTAGTGAAATTATAGAGTACAATTTTTAAAATAATATTTTAGTTTTTATGTATTTTAGGTAGACATAAGCAGGAATTTTAGTGTAAAATTTATTAACCACTTAATAATGACTTTTTCTCCAATTTGCTCGATGGAGGGTCAAGATTTATGCAGTGGCTCATGAGACAGATGAATTCACAGTTTATCATGTTGTGATTCATGCAGTTTGAAGGGACAAGCAGAAGCCCCCAGAATAGAGTATATTATCTAGGAAGGCCTTTAAATTTATATTTGTCTATCTACCAAATCCAGATAATTTCTTCTCTGTAGGAAAGTTTGAACATCTAGTTTTAGAAACAACCGTTTCTAAATGATAGTATCTTTAAAAGTTATAGTGAAAGAGGGGAACTATTCTTGATGTAGTAGAAAACTAAGTATAAAAGAAACTGATTTGAAAAACTAAAAAGTTGAGATTTTACATATATAATGAATAAATATAAAGAGTCAGAAAGAGTCTAATTTTGTTGCCCATACTGGAATCATAGCTCACTGTGACCTCAAACTCCTGGACTCAAGCAATCCTCCTGCCTCAGCTTCCCAAGTAGCTAATACTACAGGAGCACACCATCATACCTGGCTAATTTTTTTTTTTTAAGAGATAAGGTCTTGCTGTGATGCCCAGGCTTGTTTTGAACTCCTGGCTTCAAACAGTCCTTCTGCCTTGGCCTCCTAAAGTGCTTGTATTACAGCATGAGCCCCTATACCTAGCCAGTATTTTTTCTAATTATAATATAGTTATTTTACTCCTATGTCATCTAAAACTTTTTAGATTGCTATTTTCTGTCTCCTAAAAATCTTCCTATCCATATCTCATCATACAACCAAAACCTGCACAGATGAAATACTGTCTAATAATAGATCGTAAAATAGTTTCTAAATTTTGATGTCATTAGACAAATCTTTAATTAATTATACTGATTAAAACTGGAATTTTGATTATTAGAAGTCAGCACTATCTTCATTGATTTGAGTAAAAAATTAAACTCTTCACCTAAAAGCTGTAACTTCACTGAACTTATAGAATCAGCCAAATAAATGTTTTTGGAACATCTTACTAATATATACATGTATGTGGCAGAAAATAGAATTAGTCTTATTTCAGTAATGATATGTATTTCCTCTAATTCTAACTTAAATTTCAATTAATAAGACATTTTCCTTCAACTCCAAGTAGGATATGCATCCAAGAACTTTGTACCTCTGATTTCAACGTTTTGCTTAATATTTGCACACCATCTCAGCTATTCAATATTGACAGTCTTTATCCACAAACATTCTTTTTGCTGCTTTATATTCATTCATTCAGCTGATAACAAATCTATTGACTGCTATGTGTGTGGCATTGAACTAAGCACAGGAGATACATTTGAGAATGTAGCAGTTCCTGCTCTCATGAAATTTATTTTCTCACTAGAAAGACAGGTAGATCTCACTGGGTATTCCCAATTGTTGAGCTTATGTACATCCTTGATAGTTTTTGATAATTGGACTACTAAACTTATTAGAAACATCCTAAATTATAGAAAGACAGAGGTAGAATTTTTTTCACAAACTCTACTCCTTCATCCTCTGTTTGTCCTCCATATTTACTCCTGCCCACTTATGTATACCTACATTTTTATTTTCAACCATCACTTTATCCTGAAGACATCCAGTTTACAACTTTAAGGCCTTTTACCTTTTCTTTATGGCTATCTACAGGTCCTTGACATAAGATAGTGTACAGTGTACCTGAAATTCAACATATCTAAAACTGAATTTAATTCTCCCAAGTTTCTCATATCTATACTTATGCCTTATTATGCCAGTGTCATAGGCTCAGAATTATATACACTCCTTTTTTAAACTTTTTCCTGTTTTACAATCTAATTTATTCTTGCTTTATTTCTCTCTGTTTTCATCTCTCCCTTTGAAATCCCTCGATGCTACCATCTTAGTCCAGTCTCTCATCTTCTAATGCCTGCTGATTTTTTTTATTGCCTATTGTCCTATTTGCTTCTCTCACATTAGGTCTTTTAATGCACTGTTTCACTGGGAGCCCTCTTTTATAATGTATTTAGTTATAACTTTATCCTACGATAATCTTTCCCTTATCTGAATTCTTATAGCATATTTCTGTACCACCTAATCTTATATTTGGTTGTATAAAGATTTGCATTATCTAACATTTTGTTGATTATAACTTTTTTAAAATTAAAAAAAAAGTTGCTGTGTGGAAAATAGTGTGACTGCTCAGATCACCCCAAATGTAGAACCAGGAGATAAGAATGGAATATGTAAAAACATAAGAATAGTTAAGAGATATTGAAGATAGAATGGGAAGATAGAATGTCTAAGGACAGTTTCAGAGGAGAGAATGGGAAACGTAATATTAAAATAAGGCTAAGGTTTTTCAGAATTGCTAAGAGAGATAAAACAATCCACATCTGAACAAATCAAGCAGAAACTGGTGAACATTAAAGCAAATAGAAAATCTCAAAACCAACCACAAAGAGAAAACAAATGAACGCTAGTTACACTGCCTTCTCATCTGCAACAAAACATGTCATAAAACTGGAAATGATAATTTTTTGGGAGGGGAGAAAGTTAAAAAAAATCTTCAATATGCTGAGAGAAAATAATTATCAGTTTAGCATTTATGCCTTGTTAGAGAATTAATTGAGAATAAGAGTAAAATCAATATATTTTCAAACAAACTAAGATCTAACAGTTTGCCACTCACAGATCCTCACTGTAAAGGCTACTTAAGTAATTCATTTCAGCAAGAAGAAAATTAAATGTTGGAAGAATGGACAGTGAGAAAAGGGGGTGACAAAAAAGTAAGCATGTTTATAAATCTAAGGCACTGACTGTAAATACAAATATTATAATGATAATACTTTTGATATATAACTATTTTGAATCAAGTTAAAACCAAGCTAGAACTAAAATACATGTTAGCAATACTTAGAAGTTGGGAAAAAGAAGTCAAGGAAACATTTGATGATTCTTCTATTGAATGGAAGGAAGATAGAGATACTTAATAACTTTAGATTTGTTAGTAACTGTTTAAAAAATATTAGAGTAGTAATTAATAAAGCTAGAATGTAGAACTTCCAAACCAATGGAGGGAGGGAAGAGAATTAGAAAACTCGACCAGTCCAAAAGAATATAGAAAAAAAGAAAGAATAAAAAGAAAATACACGGTAAGTAGCATAAGTTAAAATAAGGAGTAAATCCAAATATTTTAATAATCTGAATAATTAAAAACAGACTAAAGTTATTAAATGATATAGATTATCAAATTGAAAAAATAAAATGCAACCATATTTTATTTACAAAAGAGACATTTAAGGCATAATATCACTGAAAAAATTGCAAGTAAAGTGACAGAAACAAATAAGAATCTTGACCCTAATAATCTGTATTAATCTAACAACATAACCCTAAATTTATAGATGGCAAGAAAATATACACAATTACTGCATCTTCTTGTGGTAATTTTTTTAATAGTATCACTAGGAAACTAATGCACAGTGGAATACTGCATAGCAGTTAAAATGAATAAACTAGAATTATATGTATCAATATGACTAAATCTCAAAAAACCTAATGTCAGATGGGGAAAGAGTAGATAGTGTGGACAGTTTATGTAACCCCAAAGCTGACATGGGATAGGAAGGAAACTGTAACCTCCAGTAAACAAGTAGTATTCTGCATAATGAACATTTGTGTATCTAACCCTGAGTTGTACCCCACATCTTTAAAATAAAAAAATTAAAAGCTAAAAAATAAATAGATAAATAAAAAGAAAAAAACAAGTGGTACTAAGTGGACAAAGTAGCTTTAAACTTTATTGTAAAAATGAATGAGGTACACTGAAGACTACCAAATATTGCTGAAATAAATTAAAGAAAACATAAATAAATAGAAAGACATCTTATGTTCATTTACTGGAAGGCTTAATATTTTTAAAATACTACCCAAAAGCCGGGCTTGGTGGCTCAGCCTGTAATCCCAGCCCTTTGGGAGGCCGAGGTGAGTGGATTGCCTGAGCCCATGGGTTCGAGACCCACCTGGGCAACTTGGCAAGACCTCATCTCTACAATAAATCAAAAATTAGCCGGGCGTGGTAGCACGCACCTGTAGTTCCAGCTACTTGGAAGACTGAGGCGGAAGGATCGCTGGAGCCCAACAGGTCAAGGCTGCAGTGGCTGGGAGCGGCCACTGCACTCCAGTCTGGGTGACAGAGTGAGACTCCAACTCAAAAAAAAAAACAACCTGACCTGAGAGTTGAGACTGACCTGATGGCCTTCCACTACCATGGTAGGTCATGTCAATCATCAGTTCAAATAGCTAGGGAGCAAGAGTGGCTTCATGCTGTTAAACAAGACTTAACGTTTATTTTTAGTTTTGAGCAGCACAACATTGGTTTGTGGCTTAATGATTTTGGCCACTCATATTTGGCCCAAATATTTTACAGCAGACAGTAAACGTGGCTGCCCATTCCTCAGAGGGAGGCAATATCTTCACTAAACTAGACAGTAAGAGTGTTTGCCCTTTGATCTTGAGGGAGACACTATCTTTTTAAAACACTGCCTATCCATTGGGCTTTTTGAATACCCTTATTATTTGGCAACATAGCAAGACCTTGTATCTACAAAAAAAATTTTTTTTTAATTAGTCAGACATGGTGGTACACGCCTATAGTATCAGATGGCAAGGTCCTCATGGCTGACATCATGTATTGCAGCCTTGAGAACTCCTTGACTCAGCATCATAGTCATGGTGCTTTCTAGCTGAGGCCATGGAGTTTGCACCTTTGCCTAACTCAAGCTAGCACAGTGGTGACCTTCTTTTGTGAGTCCACCTTAATCCAGAGCATCTGTTCCTTCATTGCTTACATAACATTTCTTACATTCTCACTCAGTTTCACTATAAGTGCTAGGAAAATTTTCCAGGGTGCCAGGACTGACCAGAAAAAATTTATCTAGATTCCTTCAGGTTAGTTTTTCATTCTTTGTTGGGTCACTTTAATCAGCATTCTAAAATTCAGTCTGGGGCAATAAGAGCCTGAGGACTATTCAAGATGCTATCTTTGGTTTCCTACAAAAGTGTATCTGTCTCTGGAAGATCTCCCAGAAAGGATGAAAGCAGCCAGGACCCACTTTCAAAAACTCTGAGACCTTTTGCTGTCATTTCCAAATAGTTTTAAGTTTGGCAAGATGGACTACAGAAGAGATTGAACTGTAAGACAGCCTAGCTGATTTCATTCTTCCTTAAGAAGCCTTATACACTCTGCCCCTTTATCTCTCAAGTGCACCAACCATTCATTATTCTAATGACGGACCTGGTTTATGCACATGAATTTCTCTCCTTTCATGCTCATTCTGAGTGTGTGTCTCTAATTGTTGTCTGAAAGGAAGTAGAACCTTATGCCTATTCAGGATAACTCTTAGTATTATTACTTAGTACTTGTTACAGTGGTATAGACCAGAAGCTGACCAAACAGGGTGGCAAGGAAGTCGCCCAACCTGAAAGAGATTTAGCAACAATGGGGTGGCTTTATGGTAGCTGTCTTTGAACCTATTTCCTGGTTCAGCCTGCAGCCGCTTCCACACTTCTCCCTCATTAACAGGAAATAAAAGGAAGGGACATTTACTGTCTAACAGACTAAATCATTTGGCCAATGTGCGCACTAAAGATGTCCAAGGAGTTTCCTCAAGTCCCTGTAAGTCCCTTATCCTTCCTCTTGTAAAAAGAGGAAGAGTCTGTATCAGAATCCTGTCTTTTCCACCCAAACTGTGAAGAACTGTGACAGGTTGGAGATTTTATCCTACTTGTGAACAAATAAGGTAACCTGCCACGCTTTCATGGATGTTGGTAGAAGACATAAAACTGCTGGGTCAGAGACAGAGGATAGTTTATTTCTCACAGCAGTAGCTGCAACTAGAGTATCAGTATTTTTTCACAGGTTCTCTGAGCCCAATTCCCAAAGAGTAAAGAAAAGAGGGTGAGTTGGCCCCTGTGCAGATAGTAAATTGTGTTACAGAATAGGAATTCTGAGTTTAGGGAACCCAAATATTTTACAACAGGCAGTAAGCATGGTTCCCATTCCTCCAGAGGGAGGCAATATCTTCACTGGACTAGACAGTAAGAATGTTTACCCTTTAATCTTGAGGGAGACACTATCTTTTATCACTGCCTATCCATTGGACTGTTCGAATAGCCTCATTATTTGGCAACATAGAAAGACCTTGTAACTACAAAAAATTTTTTTAAAAAATTGGTTGTACATGGTGGCACACGCCTATAGTCCAGCTATTCAGAAGGCTGAGACAGAAGGATCACCTGGACCCAGGAGATCAAGGCTATGGTGAGCTGTGATTGTGTCACTACACTTCAGCCTGAGCGACAGAGTGAGACCCTCACTAAAAAAAAAAAAAGAATATATGTTAACTTGGTACTATTTTTACAACTTTTCTGTAAGTCTTAAACTATTTCTAGATAAAAGTTAAAGAATTTTAAACAAAAATGTAAATTACAGACTGGAAGAAAATAGTCACAATACTTATATCTGATAAAGATGTTGTATCCTTCGAGACCCGCCTGGGCAGCGAGACCTCATCTCTACAATAAATCAAAAAATCTGCCGGGCGTGGTAGCGCGCGCCTGTAATTACGGCTACTCGGAAGGCTGAGGCGGAAGGATCGCCGGAGCCCGGCAGGTCGAGGCTGCGGTGGCCGGAAACGGCCACTGCACTCCAGTCTGGGCGACAGAGTGAGACTCCAACTCAAAAAAAAAAAAAAAAAAAAAAAAAAAAAAAAAAAGATGTTGTATCCTCAAAATATAAAGAACTCTTATAACTGAATAATAAGACAAACAATCCAATTAATAAATGGGCAAAGATATAAACACATACTTTATGAAAATATATATTCAGTTGGCCAGTAAGTACATGTAAAAATACTCAAGATCATTTGTCATCTGGGACATGCAAGTTGTTATCACAATAATATATATTTCCCTCCCACCAGAATGGTCAAAATTAAAACAACTGACAATATTGAGTGTTAGTAAGGATGGGAAACAACAATTACTCTCATGCATTGCTGGTTATAATATAAAACAATATAACCTCTTTATAAAATACTTCTACAGTTTCTTATCAAGTTAGAGGTTCACTTTCCCTATGACCTAGAAATTCCACCACTAGGTGTTTATATAAGAAATTAAAACATCTGACCACTAAAATATTTATGCATAAATTGCCATAGCGACTGTATTCATAATATAATAACCAAAAGCTGGCAGCAATCCAAATATCCATTAATAGGAGAATGGATAGACTGTCATACAAATCTTTTTTCAGATATGTGTTGTGAATATGTGCTTCTTGTTTGTGGTCTTCCTTTTCATTCCTTTAAATCGTTTCTTTAAAAGACCAGAAGTTTCATTTTGGCAAAGTTCAAATATTTGTGGTTTTACCATTTTAATGTCGTTACTTGCACATACACTGAGAGAAGATTGCTAAAGCCTCAACAGTGAAGGAGTCTCTGGGAGACACACAGGAGTGCTGGTTGCTTTGCAATTTACACAGATTCTACAGCCTTTTCTTGAAAAGGGGGCCCCATTCAAGATGACCCATTTTGCAAATAGCAGCATAAATGGGCTTGAGTACAATTTGTAAATGAGAAATATGTTTTCTCCAGAACCCAAAAGAACCTAAAAGAAGTTGTGGGTGATGAGAAGGTCAAAGCTGTTTCTTGAAGTGGCCTTCCGTTTACCAGATAATTTTCAGAAATTGAACCAGGGTGGTAGGTCTTGTACCGTGTGTGAGGCAGTGGCCCACACCCTTTTGTGAGCTGAATGAATGTGTCAAATAAATCTCCTCAGAGGAGGAAGTCATCAATGTAATGTCATACCTGTACTCCTGGAGAAAGTAGGATGCAGTTAAGGTCTATCCCTTAAAGATTGTGTGTTACCATAAGGCTGTTGAGGGCCCCATGATAGCTGGGTTAAAATGTATCAGGTACCTTTGGCAGTAAAGTCAAACTGTAGTCAAGAGACTGTTGAAATAGGCACTGAACAGAACACATTGACCAAATCTATAATACAAACTATTTATCAGTTGCTGATTAGATGAAATCAGTAATTTCGGTTGTATTAGGTATGGGTCTTCACTGAGGTACAAACAGTGTTGAGGTTGAAGTAATGTACTGTGAGACACTGTTAATTCTCCCCAAGTACAAAAGTAGGCCAAATTGAGCTGTTAAATGGATAAGCAGTAGGGATAATCACCCCTTCTCTAAACAGGTCTTGTATAATGGGTTTTAATCATGAAAAGCCCTATTTTAATTTATATTGGGCTATATTAACTATTTTAATGGGGGAGGGGAAGGTTCATGGGGTCCATTTTATCAAGGCAATTTGTAAATGTAAAAGACTTTAATTCATCATTCATTAAGTAATGAGAGGTCCATTATGGGATGTATTAGGACAATGGGTGTGATAGCCATGGGAAATTAAGAAAAGACAGTAGTTCCTGTGATTAAGGTAAGGTATACTTATTTGTCCTGTATGTTTGATAATTCCCCTAAGATTATAGGGATACCTTGTTTAAATTTAGCAGGATTCTCAGTGTTGATTAAGGGCAGGAAGGTTTGCCAGTTGCTGTATTACAGATGTTAATTCAGAACCAGTGTTATGGAGGCATAAAAACCAATTGTTGCCCTTTTATCTATTTGTATAAATTCTTTTAGTAAATTGGATTACTAGTTGGGCCAAATTGTGGACTCTTGTTTTAGTTTTTGTTTGCTTTTTTGTGTTTTCCCTGTTATAGACTGAATTTTGTCCCCCCAAATTCATATATTGAAGTCCTTGCCCCCAATATGACTGTATTTAGAGATGGGACCTTTAAGAAGATAATTAAGGTTAAATTAAGTCAGAAGGATTGGGCCCTAATCTGATAGGATTGGTGTTCTTAGAAAAGGAAGAGAGACAAGAGACCCTCCTGTCCCTCTCCCCCCTAGGAGATGCTGTGTGGAAGAGACCCTCAAAGAACTTACCTTCTTACAAGTAAAAAGACATTTGAGGTGATTTGTTTTTAATTTTGTTGTTGTTTTTTCATACCATTTGTGTGTGTGTGTGTATATATACATATATGTGTGTATATATGTGTGTGTGTATTATAATATATATAATATATTAGGGCGGTAATGGTAACCCCAAATCTGAGAGGGCATGCATGTAATGTTTACCTATTCCAAAAAAGTCACTCAGCGGTCCATCAGGGAAATACACTGGTTTCTTAGAACTTACGGGAGGCGCCAATGGCAGTTGGTCAGTGAAGAATCTACACGTCAGGACAGTACAGCAAGCTGTTTTATAATCAAGCAAATTAATTATTCAAATTGCTGTACAGTTTTTACAATTACATTGATTAAGAATAATGCCCACATTGCTTTCAGTGTTGCTTGATCACCTGCACCCCATGACTCATTACTGGGAATATGCATATCTTTCAGAAACTGGCTTTGGCCAAAGGCTGCTCCCTGAGGGAGGGGGAAGAAAGAAGCCAGATTGCCAATGGCGGGGAAAGTCTATGGCTGGACAATACCTTACAGGCACTTAACTCTTCTGTTTTTAAATTGGAATGGAGAATTGTATAGTTGAAAATTAAATGCACTAACTAAAACAGAAATTGTATTCAGAACATAGAATTGCAACATAGGAGATAATTAGATATACTATCCACATTATTACATATGTATCTGATAATAACTGGGTTGATGCTATGTAAGGATATTATTTTCTTGGGTAACACTTCTGGGAATTTATGAATTGAGCTAAATCTATGAAAAACAGCTGAATCCAAAATTTTAACTTCTGCATTTATATAAATAATGATAATTAATAAGTCATTTCAATAGAAATATTGCTCATTAGGGAGCCTCAGTATCTATTTATTAAATACAAATGGGCCTTTTGTCATTAAAGTGTAAAAATACAATAAATAATAAGTATATTTATAATATTTCTTTTAATTTGCCCATAATTTTTCAGTACCAAATTTCATGATATTTTCTATTAACATGTTATAGTCCAAAACTGTGAGGGGAAAATATACTTTAAAAATATAGTGCTACAGCCTCCAGCTCCTATACCCAGAAATATAAAGGATTTTCAAAGACACCAAACATTTGAACATAGCAGGTTTTATGGCAGAAATTTATCCCAAGGGGACATTTGGGATACAGTTTAAATGTTCATATCAGGTTTTACTTTGGTAGATATATTTTTGGGTCATTACATAAAAATATTGAATAATTTGAAAACTTACTTTTTATTTTGTATTCAGTATGGAGATTTATTCCCAGTGTGACTTTTCTGATACAAAATTGGAATGCTTGTGTAGTCACAACAGCTGTTCCCACACCATGTGGTATCTTCCATTACTTTACTATAAAGATGAATTTTTGACCCAGTGTTTCAGTAATATTGGACACACGTGGTTTTAAGTGGCAAAGCAGTATGCTTATGCATTCATTTGACTCTCACAGCTACAGTTCGGCTCCAGATTAGAACAGGGAGAATACATTCACACCATGGCCACCCTCATGGCTGCTGTAGTAGCTGGATCACAGTAGGCTCTGTTGCTTCTAAAGACACAACTAACTATTGCTAAGGAATTGCACATTCACCAAAGTGCCTTACAGCTGTAGGAGAGAGAATAATGAATTACTAAAAGGATTCTCTCAGATTTCAGATTATGGACCTAGTTATTATCAATCTTTTAAAAAAGATATATTAGTAATAAAAAAAATTATTAAGAAAGATTATCATAGTAGTAGGTGATTTTTTGAGAATTCAATCCAAATACTTCATTTAAAGTTTTTCCTTTTCAGAAAAAGAGTGTTGCTTTACTGTTAGACTCTCATTAACAAGGAATTAAAATCAGATTGTTTTTTAATGCCCGGTGTTCATATATGCAGCATATTTGGAAAGCCAATCTATTAAAAATAGAAATTATTTTAAAGAGTTAGTTTACTATGTGAAACAATTTATTTTTGACATTTTCATCAATTGTGTTTGCTCCAAAAATGTTTGTTAAAGCAGAAATTAGATCATTTGATTTAGTGTGGAATTGCACTGATATACTGTATGGTATGAATATTGTATCAGTGTATATCTTTATGTAATGTCATCTCAATGCTGTTCATGGTATGATTTAGTACTGGTAGGCTTATATTTAAATTCCACCTAAAATTTAACTCTTTTGCATTTCTGAAACCAGTTGGTGTACTTATTAGAGCTTCAGCTTCTAGCAATGATACTGATTTTCTTGAAAATCCAATTATGTTCCTCTAAATAGTATCTGAATAAGAATACTTTTTACCTTAAATAAAGTAAAAAGAAAAAAAGCAAAAAGAAAGAAAAAATCCTCCATGTAAATTTTTAAATCATCTGATATGGATAATTAGATTTCTGATATTCATTAAATATCAAAGAAATTCCGACCAGACCTAATGTGGGCTATCTTTTTGTATAAGTGAGTTTATGCATGTATTGTAGGGGTTGTACTGATGAATATGTTTAAGGCTTTCAGCTCTTAGTGGATACAAAATAGAATGATTGATAAAATCCTCCCTACTATTGGCTATTATTTACTGACTCTTAAGTGGCAGGTTGTATTTATGCCAATTTATCTGCTTCAGGGAACATTCTTGATAGCAGAACAAAGTGAATAAAAGTAGTTTGCTTTGCAAATGAATGCAAATGGAAGAGCCTTTCGGAAAGCCCTTTAACAGGGGCAGTGCACTTTGATTATGAGTGAAGCTGCCATTTGGACATGGTGAAAAGAGCACGCTTGAACCATTGATTGGGGGAGACAGTAAAAAGTCAGGAAGGGCCCCGTTAAGCTTGCAGTGAGGCAGGCGGATGTCAGTGTGGTTAGAGCACAGTGGGAGAATGACAGGGAGGATTAGTGTCAGGGAGAAGCTTTGCTGTAGCTGTGGAGATAGTCCCTGGGGTCACTCACCTCTGACTGTTGTTCTGTGCTGATGGTTCTGTAATGCAAACTGCCTGATGTATGCCTGTTCATTATCGGAAATGGTGATTAGAAAAGGTATTTGTCTCAAAGGTTTCCTTCTTTCTCTCTCTTTTTCTTTCATTCTTTCTTTCTTTTTAATTAAAGGAAAATAAGGTGGGCTTCCTCAATCTCTGCTAACTATTGGAGTATTGTTTAATACCAGAGTGCTTTACAGCCTTTGGTGGGGGATAGTTTAGGGCTAAAATGTAATGTAAAATAAATATTACACGGTTATTTGTTATTTGAAGATAATTTCTTTTGCTTTGTTCAGTTTGGGGTTTGGCCACTGGTGGTGCTGAGTAAAATGTGGAGAATATGTTTGCTGTTAGAATTTTTGCCTTTGCAGTTTTATAATCTTTGTGATATTTTATTATTCAGTTTAATAATTTGGCTTTTAGAAGCTATTTACCATCTCAGAAATGAAATCTTTTGTGAACCTGATGGTTTAAGTCTTTGTCACAAGAGTTTCTAATTTTATTTCTGTTGCCAAGTTTTATAAAATGCAACCATTCGACAAGTTAAAATTCTTGAAAATACCTTATTTTAAAAATTGGCTGTTACATAGAATGAACAGAAATCTATGTTTGTCTCAATGCTGATTTTAGATCAGTACATTTACTTGTTTACATTTTCGTTTATACTTGTAAGATTCTTTCTTTGCTTTAAAGTGTAATTTTTTTTAAGTCAAACCTTTAATAGTAACTTTATTGAGGTATTTGTGAGTAGTATTGCATTTCACAGCAAGAGTGCATTTTTCATAGGCTCTGAGAATAATTTCTCACTTTAATACAAAACTTAATCTTTAAAAATCTTCAAAAGCCTGTTTTTGCAATATTTGTTTTCTTAGTTGGTATACAAGGGAAAATAAAGGCTTCTGGAGCTTTGCATTCTAATGTTAAATGTGAAACTCAAACCTTTACTGAAACTATTGGATCAATTTTAGTTTTTTTTTTTTTTTTTTTTTTGCGGAACGCATATTGCCAAGAGCTTGTTTCACCAGCTTGTTAAATGTCTTAGCAAGCATTCTCCCAATTATCCTTTTTTATTGTCTTTAATATTTTGCAGGCACCTGAATGGACAGAGGAGGACCTCAGCCAACTAACAAGAAGTATGGTTAAGTTCCCAGGAGGGACCCCAGGTCGATGGGAAAAGATTGCCCACGAATTGGGTCGATCTGTGACAGATGTGAGTTCACTGAGATTTACATTGTATGGAGAGTGACAAACCAGAGCAGGCCAACTATATAGAAAGCTGATATAGATGGGTTCGACATTATCTTTGGGGAAAGGGTACAATTGTGTTAGGACCTGGAAGTGAACCATTAATGAAATAAGCAAGAAGCAGATGTGAACCAGCAGACCCCTGGTCCACAATTAACAGCTGTGTGAGGAATTCTAGAGTTTAGAGACTTAAGCTACTGTAAGTAATCACAGAAAAACTATGCACGTTTTTGTGTTTTTAGTGACCCCTTTATGGAAAAAATAGTTCTCAAACCTATCAGGATTAGAGAGGTTGTATATCAGCTGGATCTTTTTAACACTGAAGTACAGCCTGCTAGTGGTATTTAGACAGGTGATTTGGATTAATTTAATGAGCAGTAGTCCCATAATGCAAACAGATGTTTGCCTTTTTGTTTCAAGGATGATACCAACCATTCCTTTTGATAAGTAGTTTAACCAGAAGAAAGTGTGTGTGCGAGTGTGTGTGTGTGTGTGTGTGTGTGTGTCTGTGAGAGAGAGAGAGAGAGAGAGAGAGACACTATATTTTTGGGTGCTTTTATTGAAGAAATTTAGAGCAGATTATCTTTTAAAAGCACCTAGCACAGTGCTGGACATGTACTAAATACTCAGTAAACGTTTAATTGGAATTGAGAAATATCCTTATTTTTATCAATTACCAAATTGATATTTTCACAAAGGATAGCAAATATTCCTTACTAAATTTACCTTAAATTTGTAGATCCATGAATACTTAAGGGCTTACTGAAAACAAAGATTTAAATGTCTCCTACAATTCTGTTATTATGCCTTTAGGTCTTTTTTTTGATCATGACAATTTTTTTAAATCTGCAAAATGATTACTAGACACAGCTGCCAAAGAAACTTGTTATAAATACTTTAAGTTACTTTCTGTAATAAACTTCTACTTTTTAATTTAGAAACAAACTTTTAAAAATTATTACTGGTTGAGCATCCCTGACGCATTAAGTTGGTGCTCAAAAGTTTTAGATTTTGGACTTTCAGATTAGGAATACTCAATCTCTACTGTTAAATTTTGTGAGGGGTTTTTTGTGTGTTTTTGTTTATTTCATAGGATCTACTTTGAGAATTTTTAAACATGTGAATATTGTTATCACTGTATAGGTCTTTTTAAAAAAATCACACTTAAAATACTACAGTTTTAATTTTTATAAGATGATTTGGATTATTTTTGCCACTGAGTTAAAAGTTTGATAATGGGGGGAAATAAATATTTTGCTGTTTCATGAGGAGACCAATTATTGTGAGTGACTGAAGAAGAACCATAAGAATAACTTCTGCTAAGACTGTTACTGGAATGGCACATTTTATTGTCTTGTTTTAAGGTTGTTTGCAAAAGATAAATTAATAATTACTTATCAGTAAATGTATGACCAAATTGAAGACATTCCATGGTTCGTAATATTTAAGTACTGTGACTCTCTAATTATGTATCTACTATTAATATAGTGATTATAAAAAATTACTAAAATAATTTTTAAGTTATACATAACGGCTTAAAAGAGTCCAAAATTTTTAATTTCACTGCTTCATGAAAAAGAATAATATACTACTATATTGCCTTCTTTGAAGACAACTCCACCTTTAACTTTTTAAATAATATTTCTGTGAGCTCTACAGTTAATGCTAAAGGTAGATAGGAAATTAAAGAGAGCAATATTTTAAATTAATTTTTTGTTATTAAAATCTTGTTAATTTTATCTTTATTTTTAAGAGGATGAAAATTGTTTAAATGCTAAGAATATACATGATATAAGCAACAAAGCCTCACAGATCTAGAACACAATTAGTTTACATGAGTAGTCTTGGTGTAGTCCAAGGTATCTTTTTTTTAAACTTTTGCAAATATGTCCCACATGTTTTTGTTTTTTCCCCCCTAGACTTACCCAAAGAAGATTGGTTTCATGTCTGCAATAGATATTTTTTCTTTTTATAATGGAAATGACAACCCTGATTTTGTGAGATTTTTTTTTGTCAAGTATTAGATTTGTTTTCATAATACTAAAGTTCCCTTGGAAATAAATATTTTATAAACCTAAACTGTTATGGCACCAAAAAAATGCTGTTGAAACTTTTCTTCTGTGTCGTGTGTGTGTGTGTGTGTGTGTGTGTGTGTATGTGAGTGTGTGTGTGTGTGTGTTTCATTCTGTGAGCAACATCTCCCTTTAGCCATGAAAAGAGAAGGAGAGAGAGAGGGAAGGAGAGAGAAAAAGTGAGAGATGCTCTAAAAGAGAACAGGTGTCTGAAGATTCAGCTAGCTCATTTTAGTAACACGCAGGGATGACTTGTGAATCACATTGAAGCAACTAGTACAATTCTTTTAGTAGAATGTTAAGTGAAAGTTAAGCACACTTTAAAAGCTCACTTGTGCTTCTTTTTGGCTTATGGTGTTAATTAGATTTGTTTTCATTAAGTATTTGATTATGAAGGAGAAGCCAGGTTCAACTTGGTGTCATTAGAACCTCTGGATACTGACCTGGTCACCTGGTCAGTTTTCCCCAGCTTTGCACAGCTGTTCTTTGACCCCGTTTCCTTGATAAATTAGTAGCTTCAGGCTTAGTTCTCTTTCCTTCAAGAAACAATTGGCCTTTTGGGGAGAGAGGTGAGTGTGTGACAGTGATGACATCTATATGATTATTTGGGTTGACGGATTAGAGTGAAAAACCTATTCTATTCCTCAATTAAGAAAGGAATTAACTATATTAATTGTCATAATTAGCAGAGTTATTTTGCTAAATTCTACTCTGAATAAATACAAGCAATTTTTAAGCTTATAATAAATTGATGCAGAGTATATTTTAATTCAGATATACCTAAACTGTAAAGCCTACTTTATTATGGATTAAATATTTTAAATGCTGATATATGCCTTTCAGCAGAAAACTTTGATAACCACAGAGGACACTCAAATTTTAAAAATAACAGAGGAAACAAAAGCTGTCTGGCATGTAAAACCAACTTTAATGTGATTATTAACTGCAGATTTTCTAAATTAAGGTCAGGGAGCCTCAGATTTCTTGCTTGTAAGGTAATACTATTATCTTGCCTGAAAGGATGTAAACTGATTCTGCTTCTTTCTGTGGTCACTAATCTCTTGCATTCTGGTTGTGATAACACTGATTTGCAGATTTTCTGCCTGCTTGGAAAAGGCCAAGGTAGGCAGCAAAATAAAAGACAGGTGGCTAGATTTAGACAGACTGTTATAATTAACTTAGTGCCACAGTGAGAGGTAAGGAGTGTGTAGTAGATAAGCAGCCTATTATGCAAGTAAGAGGAGGATGAAAGATAATAAATTCACAATTTTATTTTACATAGCTACAACTACTGAAGAGATACCTACTGGGGGAAATTTAAATACTGTTGTTATGGTAGTTTCAAAAATACCTAAGTAGACTCTCCATTGGAAAATAAGCTTTCTGGTATATAAGTAAACTAAATATATATAATTATTATTTTGGCGAATATATTGCTGTTACTTTTAGAGTCAGACTAGGCCTACACGAAATTGTAAAGATGACAAGGATTGTCCTTTTGATTCTCTGTCTTCATCTTTCCTCTCCCCCTTACTTGCTTGCTGCTGTAGCAGTTCTCTTGGTCTGAGCCTCATCTCACTCACCTCATCTCACTTCTTCCCTTGCCCTCTCAACTTCATTAAATTTTAGAAAGGAATGGGGGTGCTTTATCCCTTTCTCTTTGCTAGATGAGTCACTAGTTTACCTAATGGTCAATTTTCAATATGATACTAATAAATGAGAATAATTTATTGTGTTATCAAATATCGTACACACACTTTTAGTAGGAGTCTAAGTTTTTACCCTAAGGTTATGAATGTTGTAAGAATTTCAGGCATCCTGATTGCCTGTTTGAAGGTGAGAGAAGGCAGGACATTATTTTGAGGTGGTAGGACCTTTTGTGTTCATCAGATAAAGCTACATAATTAATTACTTCATCTCTCCATTGGTCTGGTTAGAGTTTTGCTATATGTTATAGGATTTCTGGGCCAGAAGTTCATAGATTTGCATTCCATGTCACCACTTCTATCTCAACATAGAGCAGAATTACACATAGAAGTTCATCACCTAAGATGTTTCCTCAACCCCATTAGCTGTCATTCCCCACTCCCATTCGCCTAGGCAATCCCTGATCTCTTTTCTTTTCTGGAAATTACATATAAATGGAACAATATAGTATTTAGTCTTTTGCATGTGGTTTCTTTCACTTGGCAAAAGGTATTTGAAGTTCATCTATGTTGTAGCATGTATCAAGTCCGTTTCTTCGCATATTGCCCAACTGTATGAATAATACCACATTTTGTTTATTTGTTCTCTACTAGTTGGTAGTTTCAGTTATTTCCACTTTGGGACTATAGAATAATGCTACCAGGAGCATTAGCATTCAAATCTTTGTGTGATATATGTTTTCTTTTTTTTCTTCCTTTTTTTGAGGGGGGTCGGAGTCTCACTCTGTCACCTAGACTGGAGTGCAGTGGCTACTCCCAGCCACTGCAGCCTCGACCTGCTGGGCTCTGGCGATCCTTCCGCCTCAGCCTTCCAAGTAGCTGGAACTACAGGCATGGGTTACCACGCCCGCTCATTTTGTTTTATTGTAGAGATGAGGTCTCGCCAAGTTGCCCAGGTGGGTCTCAAACCCGCGGGCTCAGGCAATCCACTCACCTCAGTCTCCCAAAGGCGTGGGATTACAGGCTGAGCCACCAAGCCCGGCTATGATATATGTTTTCACTTCTCTTGGGTAGTGTCCTAGAAGAGGAATTGTTAGGTCATATAATTACTTTATGTTTAGCTTTCTAAGAAACCACCAACTTGTTTTTTCTTTTTAAGTCGGAGTCTCACTCTGTCACCCAGGCTGGAGGGCAGTGGCACACTCATGGCCACCATTGCCTCAGCCTGCTGGGCTCAAGAGATCTTCTACTTCAGCCTTCCAAGTAGCTGGAACTACAGGCGCATGCCACCATGCCCTGCTAATTTTTTAATTTATTGTAGAGATGAGGTCTCACCATGTTACCCAGGCTGGTCTCAATACCCTGGGCTCTGACAGTTCTCTTGCCTTGACCTCCCAAAGTGCTCGGATTACAGGCATGAGCCACCACACCTGGCTACAAGAAACTACCAAATTGTTTTTTCAGAGTGGCTGTACCATTTTACATTCTTACCAGTGATACATGAGGGTTGCAGTTTCTTCATGTTCTCACCAACACTAATCTTTTTCTAGTTTGTTTTTGTCTTTTTTATTATAACCATTCTGATAAGAGTGTTAAGATGTCTTACTGTGTGTTAATTTGAACTTCCCTAATAAGTAATAATATGAAGAGTCTATACAGTGCTTATTAGCCATTCCTGTGTCTTATCTGTTGAAATATCTATTCATATTTTTGCCCATAATTTAATTTAATTTTTTGCCTAGTAACTATTGATTTATAAAAGTTATTTATACATGTTGGACATCCCAAATCTGAAAATCCAAAATGCTAAAAATTCCTAATTTTTTTGAGCATCAACATGACTCTCAAAGGAAGTGCTCACTGGAACTTTTTGGATATCAGGTTTTCAGATTTGGGATTTTCAACCAATAAGTATAATGCAGATATTCAAAAATCTGAAATTCAAAACACCTCTGATCCCAAGCATTTCAGATAAAGGATAGTTAACCTGTGTATTATGGACTCAAGTCTTTCATCAGATATAGCATTTGCAAATATGTTCTCCCATTCTGTGGTTTATCTTTCTGTTTATGAAGTAAAGTGTTTTACTATTATATATTTTTTTAATCTCTTTTTTTTTTTGTAGAGAGACAGGGTCTTGTTCTGTTGCCTAGTGTGCAGGCAGTGGTGTGATCATGGCTTACTGCAGCCTTGACTCCCTGTGTTCATGCGATCCTCCTGCCTCAGCCTCCCAAAGTACTGGGATTACAGGCACATGCCACTATACCCTGCTTTTATTTTTTGTAGAGACAAAGTCTCAGTATGTTGCCCAGACTAGTCTCAAACTCATGTGATTCACTCATGTGGCCTCGTGATCCTCCTGCCTCAGCCTTCCAAAGTGCTGGGATTACAGGTATAAGCCATCATGCCTAGACACTATTGGATTTTTTAATAAAGTCCAATTAATTAATTTCTATTCTTTTATAGATATGCTTTTTAGTGTTATATCTAAGAACTATTTGCCTAACACAGGGTCACAAAGAATTTCTCCTGTTTTTTCTTCTAGAAGCTTTATAGCTTTATATCTTACATTTAGTTCTAAGGTTTTCTGTTGATTTTTGCATTTGGTGTGAGGTGTAAGGGTCAAGTCCTCTTTTCCCCCCATGGATGTCCAATTGCATTGAGTCCATAGGTCAAATGGCCATCTTACAATTTTGAGTATTCAAATCTATGAAAATGAAATATCTCTCCATTTATTTAGAGCTTTTAAAATTATAGGTCGGCCGGGCTCGGTGGCTCAGCCTGTAATCCCGCGCCTTTGGGAGGCTGAGGTGAGTGGATTGCCTGAGCCCGCGGGTTCGAGACCCTCCTGGGCAGTGAGACCTCATCTCTACAATAAATCAAAAAATCAGCCGGGTGTGGTAGCACATGCCTGTAATTCCGGCTACTCGGAAGGCGGAGGTGGAAGGATCGCCGGCGCCCAGCAGGTCAAGGCTGCGGTGGCCGGGAGCGGCCACTGCACTCCAGTCTGGGTGACAGAGTGAGACGCCAACTCAAAAAAAAAAAATTATAGGTCAATATCCCTGATGAACATAGATGTAAAATTTTCAAAAAATATTAGCAAACTGAATCCAGCAGCACATTATAAAGCTCATTCACCATGGTCAAGTGGGATTTATCCCAGGGTGAAAGGGACCCAACATACACAAAATCAGCAAATGTTTTATCATGAAGAGATGTTGAATTTTATCAAATTCTTTTTTTTTTTTTTTGGTCTGTTGAGAGAAACATGGTTTTTATTCTTCATTCTGTTTTATGTATCACATTTGTTGATTTGTTGTGTCCTTGTCTGATATTGGTACTGGAATAATGCTAGCCTCATAGAATAAATTTGAAAGAAGTCCCTCCTCTTCAATTTTCTGGTAGAATTTGAAAACTGTTAGTAGTTCTATAAGTGTTTGGTAGAACTCAGCAGTGAAGCCATTAGATCCTAGGCTTTTCTTTGATGGAAGACTTTTTATTACTTATTCAGTCTCATTACTTGTAATTGGTCTGTTGAGATTTTCTGTATTTTTTTAGTTCTATCTTTGTAAATTATATGTGTCCAGGAATTTATTTTCTCGAAGCTTTCCAATTTATTGATATATAGTTATTAATAACATGTCTAATGGTACTTTGTATTTCTGTGGTATCAGTTGTAGTGTGTCCTTTTTTGTTTCTAATTTTACTAATTTGGGTCTTTTCTCACGTTTTCTTGGTTAGTCTTTGTCAATTTTGTTCATCATTTAGAAAACCAACTTTTTTGTCTTTTATCTTTTGTAATTTTTGTCTCAATTTTGTTCATTTCTGTGGTAATCGTTATTATTTTTTACTTGTACTAATTTTGGGCTTATCTTGTTCTTGCTATTTAGTTCCTTCAGGTGCATCATTAGGTTGTTTATTGAAATTCTTCTTGTTGATACAGGCATTTATTGCCTCTTAACTTACCTATAAATATTGCTTTTACTGAATCAAATAGGTTTTGGTATGTTATGTTTCTATTTTCATTGTTTGAAGAAATTTTTAATTTTCTTTTTAATTTTTTCATTGACCCATTGATCATTCAGGAGCATGTTGCTTAATTTCAATGTATTTTTACAGTTTGAAAGTTGCTCTTACTGATTTCTTATTTTCCAGTGTGGTCAGTGGAAAAGATACTTGACATGATTCTTAGTCTTTTAAATTTGTTGAGATTTGTTCTATGGCCTCTCCTGTGATCTGTCCTAGAGAATGTTCTATGTACTCTTGAAGAGACTATGTATTCTGCAGCTATTAGATGAAATGCTCAGTAAATGTCTGTTAGGTCCATTTGGTCTAAGGTGCAGTTAAAATCCAATGTGTCTGTTGATTTTCTGTCTAGAGGATCTGTCCACTGCTGAAAGTGGGTTGTTGTAGTCCCCAACTATTATTGTATAGAAGTCTGTCTCTCTCTTTAGGTATAATAATCTTTCCTTTATATATTTGGGTGCTCTGATGTTGGGTGCATATATATTTACAAGTATATCCTCCTGCTCAGTTGATTCCTTTGTAAGTATATAATGACCTTCTTTGTCTCTTTTTCCACAGTTTTTATTTAATCTGCTTTATTTGATTTAAGAATATTCTTGTTTGCTTTTGTTTTTCATTTGCATGGACTATTTTTTTCAGTTTCTTCACTTTCAATCTATATGTGTTTTTTTGGGTTTCTTTGAGTTGGAGTCTCACTTGGTCGCCCAGACTGGAGTGCAGTGGCCACTCCCAGCCACCGCAGCCTCCACCTGCTGGGCTCCAGTGATCCTTCTGCCTCAGCCTTCCGAGTAGCCGGAATTACAGGCACGCGCTACCACGCCCGGCTGATTTTTTGATTTATTGTAGAGATGAGGTCTCGCTGCCCAGGCGGGTCTCGAACCCACGGGCTCAGGCAATCCACTCACCTCAGCCTCCCAAAGGCACGGGATTACAGGCTGAGCCACCGAGCCTGGCTCTATATGTGTTTTTACAGATGAAATTGGTTTCTTGAATGCAGCATATAGTTGGGTCATATTTTTTTTTAAATCTGTTCAGCCAGTCTATATCTTTTAAGTGAGGAATTTAGTTTGTTTACCTTCCAGGTTACTATTGATAGGTGAAGACTTGGTTCAGTCATTTTTTGCTTTTTGGTTGTTTTGTATATCCTTTGTCCCTTTCCTCCTCTTGGATTGTTTGTCATTCTCTCATATTGTTTATCACTGTGATTTGGTGGTTTTCTATAATGATAAAGTTTGATGCTTTTCTGCTTTTTGTACTTGTTCTTCTAGTGAATTTTATACTTCTGCATGTTTTAATGATAGTGATTTTGCTTCCAGATGTAGAACTCCTTTGAGCATTTCTTGTAAGACCTGTCTAGTGGTGATGAATTCCCTTAGTTTTTGCAGCATAACTTTGCCGAGTATAGTATTCTTGGTTGGCAGTGTTTTTCTTTCTTTCTTTCTTTCTTTCCTTCCTTCCTTCCTTTCATTACTTTGATTATATCATCCCATTTTTTCCTAGCATATAAGGCTTCTGCTGAGAAAATTACTGTTAGTCTAATGGGGATCCCTTTATACGTATGTGGCTTGATACTTTTCTCTTGCTGTTTTTAGAATTTTTTCTTTGTTTTTGACTTTTGATAAGTTGGCTATAATATGACTTTGAGGAGGATATTATAAGGTTAAATCTATATGGGGATTTTTGAGTTTCCTGTATCTGCATCTCTATATCTTTCCCAGACTTGGGAAATCAGTTGGCTATGTTTTTTTCCAGCTCTTCTCTTTCTGGAACTCCCAAAATGGAACAATTTGTTCACTTAATGGTGTCTCGTGGGTCTTTTTTTTTCTTCCATTTTTCTTTTTTTGTAGTAGTAGTCTCACTATTTTGCCTAGGATGGTCTTGAACTTCTGGCCTCAAGAAATCCTCCCATCTCAGCCTCCCAGAGTATGGGATTAAGACATGAGCCACTGCACTTGGCCAGGATCTCATAAGTTTTATAAGATTTCTTCACTCTTTTTCATTCTTATATCTTTCCTTATTCTCTAACTGAATAATTTCAAACAACCTGTCTTCAAGTTTAGAAATTTTTTTTTCTTCTGTTTGATCAAGTCTGCTTTTGAAACTCTTCGTTGTATTTTTTATTTCATTTACTGAATTCTTCAGCTGTGGTATTTCTTTTGATTTTTTTTATGATACTTATCTCTTTGTTGAGTTTTTAAATTCATATCATGAACTCTTTTCTGGTTTTGCTGAATTGTCTGTCTGTATTTTCTTGTATGTTAATGAGTTCCCTTAAAATCTTATTTTTGAATTCCTTTATTAGAAATCTGTTGATTTTCTTTTCATTAAGGCCTGTTGCTAGAGAATTATTATGTTCCTTTTGTAGTGTCATATTTTCTTTGTCATGTTCCTTTGACCATCTGAGAAACACTTTCACCTGCAATGCCATTTAGGAAGGTTGTGTTGACTCTCTTTCCGGGTAGCTGCAGTGGTATAGTCTCTGTGCAGTTTTTTTCAGGTGCATTCAACATCAGCAATAACTGTGGGTGCCTTAGTGTCCCTAGGTTGTGGAAGTTTATGGTTGTAGCAGCATGTATTGTTACAGTCCTAAATGGTGAGGACTTTTGGAATCCTTCTAGTTTCATTTTTCCCACAATGGGAAAACTTAGCTGAGGAGATCTTTCTTGGTGCCAGATCTGACGTGTCCTATAAGTAGCTGTAGCAGCAACTGGGTTCCAGGTGCAGGTGCTCAGATTAGCTGTGGGGCCAGAGTTCTAGGCTCAGGATCTTAGAAACCTTTTACAGCACCTGCCTCCTGGGATGCAGATTTGCTTCCTGTGGCAGGCTTGAATTTAGGTTGCCTGCCACACCAGTGTCTGTGACTGAGGCTCCATGTGGCAGCTCAGATCCAGAGATTAGGTTGGCGGCTGTAATTCCACCCCTGGGAGACAGGGCACAACCCTGGCCCAACTCCAAGGAAAAATGAGTGCTCTGGCTGTTTCATCCTGGGGCCAGGATGAAACTAATTCAAGACCCCGAACCAATAGGGCTCAGTGCAACTTAAATTCCTGGGTATGAAGCACTATGTAGTGGGCTGGTTGCAGCTCAGCAGTATTCTAGACTCTGAAGCCAAGTGGAATGGCAGCACATATCCCATAATGGCCAAGCGTGGCTGTTGTTCAGGCCCTAGGGGGAACAGCATAATGATGACTCCACTCCCAGGGACGAGGATGTCTTAGCAGCTGAGGCTCTAGGGGCCTAGCTGAGCTCCAAAGAAGCAGGGTGCTAGAGTTGTTTGGCCTGCAGGGTGATGTTTCTCAGCTCAGCCACTTCCCTGTGTCCCTAGGACATTGGGTAGTACAGTAGCTCAGCCCTAGGATGCACAACTGTTCATCTTGGCCAAGGTACCAATTTCCCAGGGGGCAATGTGCTGCTTTAGCTCAGGCCAGGTTGGGGGTGGAAGGTGGATGTGATTGTTCTGGATAATTCAGGCACTGTTTTCCTGGCATGCAGGGCTCTGCCAAAGCACTATTTCTGTGGGAGGCAGTGTGCAGTTTCAGCCTGAAACCCTAGGGGCAGAACACAGCAACAATGGACAGAGGTAAATGGAACTGTTCTGCAAAGCCAGTTTCCCCAGGAGGAGTGCACAGCTTCAGCTTCTGCCCAGAGGAGTGGAGCAGTTTCATGGGTTGGAGTATAACAGTTGCTCACAGTTAAGATTGGGGATGTCAGACCACTGGGTAGAGGTGGTCTGATGGTAGTTTAACTTCAGGGATGAAGTGGTACTGTTGCTACTTGCCCCTGGAGCAGGACACTCTAGCATTAGTATCAGTTCCAAGATGGCTTAGCCATACAGGCCACAGGGGAGGGGACACAGGGTTGGCTACTTCTTACAGTGGAGCACAGCTGTGTGGTCTCTTGGCAGTTCCTTCAGCTGAACTTACTGCCTATGAGGACTGCGGGGGACTCCACTGGTAAAAACTGTAGGTGCTCAAGGTTTCTTGTCCAAGGGTGATGGGTGGAAAGGTAGGTGGAGCAGTTCCACTGTCACTTGGCCCCTCACTGAAGAGTATAACAGCTGCAGGAAGCTCTCTTTGGGAATGTTAGGTCCCTGGGGAAGGGATGGTTCCAGCGGTGGCTTAGCCTCAGGGATAAAGAACAATGGCTGCTCACCTGCAAAGCAAGACACGCTCAAGTCCAAGATGGGGTAGTACAGTAGCTGCACAGGCTGCAGGGCCAGAGCACAGTGTTGGCTCCTTCTCTAGGAGAATACAGCTGTGTGACCTTGTGGCAGCTCCCTCACCTAAGCTCAGTGCCTGTGAAGACTGCAAGGGACCCCAGTAGGGAGGACTGTAGATGTCCAAGGAGTTGGCAGGGACTTCTGGGATCCTCTTGCCCACCTTTTCACAGTTGAAAGAAGTTCTTTCTGGTTCCTGGCTGATCCCGGCAGCAGGATGGGGTGGCAGAGGCCCAGCATTTTTTTTTATTTTCTATGTGGCTATGCTGAGTTTCTGTTCTCACCAGTTTCTGTTACTCCTTTGACATACATAATTTTGTTACTAGACTAATACTTAAAATATCATTGACAGAATTTGAAAAATATGATTTAAGACTATTACTAGTATTCAACATTTATTTTCTAAGTTATCTGAGGATGCCATAAATATAAACATATACTTTATATAGCTAAGAAAATTGGAAAGGCATTCCTTATATTGGAGCAGAAATATGTAACCTTGTAACTATTGACTGATCCTAGTTCTACCCTATGGACAATCATTTTCATTTTGCTAAATTTAATTTTCTTTTACTTTCATCATGTTTTTACTAGAGGGAACAAAATTCATTTTAGATTTTTTTCATTCACGCAAGCCTAACCCATAAATCCCGGGCCAGATCATAGGATCTCTATCTCTAACAAGAATTTTAAAGATAAATTTGGGCATTAAGAAGAGGAGTTATGAAGTGTTTTCTGCTTAGAATCAGAACATGGTGAAACATATTTCCCCACAATTCTACAATTCATGTGACTGTTAATACACATTAAAATTATCTAAAAGGCCACCCAAGCTGGTAGCTCACAATGTTAGCTGATTGGCTACTAAAGAAAGGAGACTTCATCTATATGAGACCTATAAAGGAAAACATGCCTTCTCAAGAGCTCAAGAGGAGGCTAGAAAAAAAAGTCCTAAATATAGCTTGTTACAAACCTACATTAAGTCAAAGACCATATCTTCTCTAATTATACATGATCTAAAAGCAAGGTGAGTAGCTAAAACGTTCATTATGTTCTATGTGAGAAAATAACACTAAACATTCCAAGAGTAAACTGGTACCTACTTTATTGAAGTCATCCAGATCCAGAGGAGAGAAATAGATTTGGTGATGCTTATACTCACTGAAAGATGACTTTACTTTCCTGAAGTGGCATGCTATCTTACTCAGGGTCACCCTGGGCATTGAGCTTTATATTAAACCATTACTTATTTGGAAACTTCTTTATCTGCCTAGAATCATAAATGATTATCTGAGGATACTGAACTTGCCTCCAAACATATTTTGCCATCATCTGCCATATATTTACCTCCTCCTGAAACAAAAACAAATGAGAAGGGAAATTCTCAAGTTATCATTTTTATAAAACCATCTTGTGACATTAGGAGACATGGACTTTGCAAAGAGGCTAGAGTAATAAAATAATCATTGGACCATGTAGAGTTAGAAAACTGACTTTACTTCTAACTAATGAACACGTTCTGAGTTGCCTTTTAAACGAGAGAAAAAGTATATGGCTCCAAAATTATGATAGTGACAACACATTATTTTTATTATTTGACATTAATGACTGAAAGATTCAGATTATGTGTGGTAGGTAGACCAAATTGTGATAGATACTATAATCAGAATTTTCTACCAAGAATCTCTAACCAAGTATTCTCAAACCAAGTTAGTTACTCTGAAAACAGGAAGTTTGTTCTTGACTAAATATCAGGCTACATTGGGTCAGTAAAACTTGTATCCTAATACTAGACTGTCAATGCTAAAGTAATGATTCCCTAAGGTACTTCATCACCACATGTCACTGGAATGTATTACTAGACAGGATTCTGAGGTTAGGAATCTATTTGGTTATAGGAAAATATATTAATATATTCCATATGTCAGTCCTTCACAAATGTATGTGAAAATCTTTGTCATGACTTTTAGAGATATCCATAAAATAGACCATAAGCTTTTCTTAGAGTTGTGCTATTGTACTTGCTTCATTGTTTAGGTAGAATATAATACATTCTATATCTTTATACATCTGTGTATGTTACCTGGTGACTTTAAAGTAAAAAAAAAGTTACTAGAAATACAGAGGAACATTTTGTAATGATAAAACAACCAATACAGGAAGGTATAACAATTATAAACATGTACACCTAATAACAGAACACCAATTCTGTGAAGCAGAAACTGACAGAATTGAAGGAAGACATAGACAATTCAGCAATAATGGTTGGAAATTTCAATAATGGATAGAACAACTAAACAAATCAGTTAGGAAAATGTGAACAATATTATAAACAACTAAACCTTACATATTTCTAAGACACTTCAATTATTTAAAACAGTAGAATACATATTCTTCTTAAGTACATAGGGTACATCCTCCGGGATAGACCATATGCTAGGTCATAAAATAAAACTCAGTAAGTCTAAAAAGATAGAAATAATATACAGTATGTTCTTCAATTCCAATGGAATGAAATTACAAATCAGTAGCAGGAAAAAAATTGGGAAACTCAAAAAATATGTGAATATGAAACAAGTACCTATTCTAAGAAAGAAGAAAGATCACAAATCATTCATCTTAATCATTCCTAAGACATTAGGAAAAGAACAAACTATACGTAAAGCAAGCAGAGAAAAGAAAATAACAAAAAGTACGGATGAAATTAATGAAATGGAGAATGATAAAGCAATAGAGTAAATCAGTAAAACCAAAAGCAATATACATGAGGGAATATTACACAGCCATAAAGAAGAACAAAATCATGAACTTCACAGCAACCTGGATGGACTTAGAGTCTATAATACTGAGTGATCTTTCACAGAAACAAAGAACTGAGTATCACATGTTTTCACTCATAAGCAAACTTTGAACAATTATCATAATACTATAAGAAAATGATTGGCAGTAGCGGGAAACTGCCAGGAGCGGGGTCGGGAAGCAGGATTGGCAGTAGTGGGAATCTGTCTGGAGAAGGGAAGGCACACCTCATCAACAAGGGTACTTTCATAATGAACATTTGTATACCTAACCCTGAATTGTATCCTGTATCTGCTTAAAAAGTTTTTTAAAAACCAAAAACGGTTTTTTTAAAATATCGATAAAATTGACATTTAGTCAATTTAACCAAGGAAAAAAGGGAAAAGACATAAATTATTGGAGTCAAAATGAAAATAAACAAGCATTGCTGCCAAACTTAAAGAAGTAAAAAGGAGCCGGGTTCAGTGGCTCAGCCTGTAATCCCAGCGCTTTGGGAGGTTGAGGTGAGTGGATTGCCTGAGCCCGCGGGTTCGAGACCCGCCTGTGCAACTTGGCGAGACCTCATCCCTACAATAAGTCAAAAATTAACCGGGCGTGGTAGCACGTGCCTGTAGTTCCAGCTACTTGGAAGGCTGAGGCAGAAGGATCACCGGAGCCCAGCAGGCTGGGAGCGGCCACTGTACTCCAGTCTGGGCGACAGAGTGAGACTCCAACTCAAAAAAAATAAAGAAGTAAAAGGATTATAAAGGAATACTACTATAGCAAATATATGCCAAGAAATTAGATGTTTATTTTTCTAATAGATATAGAGGAAATGGACAAATGTCCTAGAAAGACACAAGCTACTAAAACTAAATAAAAAAGAAATAGACAGTTTTAATAAATAGACCTATAATTTATGAAAAGATTGAATTAGTAATCAAAGACCTACACACAATGAAACTTCCAGGCCCAGATGGCTTCACCACTGAATTCTAAATATTTGAAGAATTAATCCCAACTCTCCCAAAAAACAATAGGTGAATACTTCTCAGCTCATTTTTTAAAAAATTTTAAAGATGTGGGGTACAATTCAGGGTTAGGTATACAAATGTTCATTATACAGGTACCCTCTCAGCTCATTTTTTGATGACAGTATTACTCTGATACAAAGCCAGACAAAAACATCACAAGAAAAAAGCTACAGACCAATATTTTTGTGAATATGGATGCAAAAATCCTCAATAAAATGCCAGCAAATCAAATCCTGCAACTTATAAAAAGAATTGTACCATGATCAAGTGGCATTTATCCCAGGAATGCAAGTTTGGTCAAACATCTGAAAATTAATTAGTGTAAATACCTTGTCAATAGAATAATAAGCAATATTATATAATAATCTCAATAAAAACATTTGACAAAATTCAGTACCCTTACTCTGTAAAAACATTCAATGAACTAGGAATAAAGGGGCAGTACTCAGCCTAGTAATAGATCATCTACCAAAAACCTACAATTTTTTTTTTTTTGAGTTGGAGTCTCACTCTGTCACCCAGACTGGATGCAGTGGCCGCTCCCAGCCACTGCAGCCTCGACCTGCTGGGCTCTGGCAATCCTTCCGCCTCAGCCTTCCAAGTAGCTGGAACTACAGGCGTGCACTACCACGCCTGGCTAATTTTTGATTTATTGTAGGGATGAAGTCTCGCCAAGTTGCCCAGGCGGGTCTCGAACCCGCAGGCTCAGGCAATCCACTCACCTCGGCCTCCCAAAGTGCTGGGATTACAGGCTGAGCCACTGAGCCCCGCCGAAACCTACAATTAACACCATGCTTACTGGTGAAAAACAGGATGCTTTCCTGCTAAGGTCAAGATCAAGGATGCCTGCTCTTGCCACCTCTTTTCAACATTGTACTTGAGATTCTAGCCAGGGGAATTAGTCAAGAAAAAGAAATAAGATTGAAAAGGAAGAGGTAAAACTCTATTTGTAGATGACAGTATTTTATATGTAGAAAATATTAAGGTATTTGCTAAAAAAAAAATCATTGGAACTAATAAATGATTTTAGCAAGGTTGCAGGGTACACACCAATATACAAAAATCAGTTTTAGTTTTATATACGTGTAGTGAACAATCTGGAAATGAAATTAAACATAATTTCATTCATAATAGCATCAAAAAGAAAAAATACTTGGGAATAAATTTAGCAAAAGAAGTAAAAATTTAACTCTGAAAACTACAAAACATTGAAAGAAATTAAAGATCAAAATAAATGAAAAAATATTCCATGTTCATGGATTGGAAGACTTTCATTAAGATGGCAACACTCCCTTAAATACAAAAGGTGAGATTATAAAACCCTTAGAAAAAAAAATATAGGTAAGTAAGTCTTCATGACCTTAAATTTGGCAAAAGATTCTTAGATGTGACACCAAAAGCAAAAGCAACTAAAGAATTAAAAGTGAAAATGTAGGTAAACCTGATCTCATCAAAGTTAAAGACTTTTTCAAGTCAGGTAACACCATCAAGAAAGAGTGGGAAACTGAGGTGGAGGATCACTTAAGCCCAGGAGTTCCAGGTTGTAGTGAGCTATGATTGCCCCATTGCATGTCACCTCAGCCTGTGCAGCAAAGCAAGACCTCATTTCTTAAAAAAAAAGAAAGTGAAAAGACAACCCAAAGAATTGGAGAACGTATTTGTACGTCTTATAAAGTACATATACCCAGAATATGTGAAGATCTTACAACTCAATAATAAAAAGACAACCCAAATCAACAATAGATAAAGGATATGAATAGACATTTCTCCAAGGAAGATAGGCAATATCCCAGTAAACACATGAAAAAAGGTTCAGTATCATTAGTCACTAGGGAAATGCAAATCAAAACCATGAGATACTACCCACTAGGATGGCTAGAATCCACAAGTTGAATAATAATAAGTGTTAGCAAAGGTGTGGAGAAATTAGAGCCCTCATACAGTGCTGATGTGAATGTAAAATGATGTAGCCACTGTAGAAAATAGTCTGGCAGTTCCTAATTAAAGTTAAACATAGAGTTACCCTATGACTCGGCAATTCTAGGTGTATATCCAAGAGAAATGAAAACATACGCTCATACAAAACTTGCACATTAGTGTTTGTAGCAGCGTTATTTATAATAGCCAAAAGATGGAAACAACATAAATATCTCTTGGCTGTGATATATCCATACCAAAGAATATTATTCAGCAATAAAAAGGAATAATGAAGTACTGATGCATACTACAACTTGAATGAATCTTTAAAATATGCTAAGTGAAGGAAACCAGTCTAAAAAGTCAACATTATATGATTCCATTTATATGAGAATAGGGAAATCTGTGGAGATAGAAAAAAGGTTAGTGATTATTTAGGGTTTGGGAGTTGGGGACTTAGGACGAGGGAACAGGGTGGGGGGATAGTTTCTTTTTGAGGTGATAAAAATGTTCTGTAATTGATTGATGATGGTTGCATATATCTGTGAATATACTAAAAACTAATTGTACATGTTAAGTGAATAAATATGGTACATGGACTCTAATTAAATAAAGATGTTTTTAAAAATAAGGGAAATCTTCACGTACTATTCTAGAATAATCTCAAAAATATTTTGTTAAAAGATGCAGGGGGATGAAATTAATTCTTTCATGTTCTGTGTGTGCAAGTGGTTGCATGAATTTATAAATGTGTTAAAATTCATGGAGCTGTATGACAAAACAGGAAAAAGGCAATTTTATTGTAGGATAATGTTTTTAGAAATAAAATCTCAAAAAAAATACAACAAATTGAGAGAGGAGAGGAATTAGTTGCGACCAGAGTTTATTCCTGGTGGTGAACATTAGGGAAGTCTTCAAGAAGAAAGTCTCATTTGAATGTACCTTGAAGGATGGTTTGACTCTGGACAGACACACGTTTAAAGAGGGATTTGATGGAGAAAGGAAAGTCATTTTAAACAGTGTTTATGATGGACAAAAGTACAGAGTAGAGTGTTTCTGACTATCTAGGGGAATATTAATTATTTAGCTCCACTGAACTGAAGAATACATATAGGAAAGAGTAAAATCAGATTGTGGATTTTCTTGTGCATAAGGTTAAGAATTGAACACTTTATTATATAGTCAATGAAGAGCCATCAGAAGTATTTGGTCAGAGCTCTCCTTTGGGGATATTATTTCATAAGAACAATAATTATTATTATATAAGTATTCCATAATTATTACTCCATAATTAAGTTAGAGTCTCATTAAAAGGTGTTATATTAGTTCAGTCAAGTGAGAATGAAGGACTAATACAGATGGTAGAGGTCTGAGAGAGGAGGGAACAGGTGGAATTGATACTGTGAAGAACTTAGCGACTGGTTGGGGAGGGAGAGAAAAGTCCAAAAATTGACTTAAGTTTTGAGCCTAAGTGACTGGGATGTTAGTACTATTAAGAAAAGGAGGAAGCTGGGTGTGGTGGCTCACGCCTATAATCCCAGCACTTTGGGAGGCCGAGGTGAGAGGATTGCCTGAAACCATGGGTTCAAGACCCGCCTGGGCAACTTGGTGAGACTTCATCTCTACAATAAATTAAAGAGAAAAACTTATTCAGACGTGGTGGCGCATCCCTGTAGTTCCAGCTATTTAGAAGGCTAAGGCAGAAGGATTGCCTGAGCCCAGCAGGTCGAGGCTGCAGTGGCTGTGAGCGTGCCACTGCTCTCCAGCCTGGGCGACAGAGTGAGACTCCAACTCAAAAAAAAAAAGAAAGAAAGAAACGGAGGAGGAAAAGCATAGAAGCTGTTTTGGGAGAGAAGTTGATGAGTTTAGTTTTGGGTTTGTTTAGTTTGAGAAACTAGTAGACCTCTAAGAGATTTATTGGCAGCTAGAGAGAAAACTGTATAGTAGAGCAGAAAGAGCACTTAGTCTGATTCTTCAACCTATGAAACAGATTTTGGATTCAAAAGGCAGCTATGTTACAGTGACTGAGAGCAGATTTTAGAGCCCTGCTTGCCTGGGTTCAGCTTCTCACTAACCTTTTAACCTTGAATATGTTATTTATTCTCTATTGGCCTCAGAATCTGTAAAACGGGGATAATACATGCCTCTGATGGCTACTATGAGGAAAATGCTTGCACACACACACACACACACACACACACACACACACACACGCACACGCCCCCTATTTAGAACAATGCCTGGCACCTACTTCTTGTTGTTATATACAGCTTATTGTTACACAGATGAAGTCCTTTTAGTCAGATGTGAGAAGCCATTATTGCATGGTCAATCCCTGTGATACTGACATCCCAAGGTAGAGGTCAGGACCAGAGACCGGTTAATCTTCCCCCCCCCGAGGTATTGTTGAATAAATGAGATGATATACCAAAGGAGATAATTGAAAGAATGAATGGAAAGGACAGAATGTTGAGGAACACTTATATTAGAGAACAAAAGAAAAGAGTATATAAGAGATGGCAGTGAAGGAACATTTGGAGAAAGAAAACAAGGAGATATTCTCATGAAAGCCAAATAGAACAGAAAAGATACGATCAAGGGAAGACCGTCTTTTAGAGCAGAGACCACTTGAACCAAGTTTGGAGATTTATGGGATGTATCTGATAGAGAGAAGTTGAGGATGAAAGGAAAAGAAATTAATTGATGGTGCATATTTCTGTAAGAATTCAAGTGCTATATTGAGCCTCTAGAGGAAGGAATATAATTTCTTTGATTTAGGTTAAAAGAAGGGGTGGATATATGGTTATGCAATTAAGTGTTGGGAAATTTGGAAGTCAAGGAAACTGAAACTCATGTTGGATAATTTCAGTTTGCTTACATTAAGTAGAAAGCAAGGACATCTATAGAGAGAGAGGAAGGAGGGAATGAAATTGAAGAGTGTTTCTAAGAAGGCTTAAATGTTTTCTCTAATTCTGCCCTTTGTATGAATGGAAAACAAATGACTCATTTTAATTACAGTAGGCAATATTTACTGTACCTTTAATATCTGCCAGGTGTCATGCTAAGCACTTATTCCAAACTTAAAACATCCCTAAGAGGCAAGTGGTATTAGTAGTATTATCAACCTATTTCAGAGGGTAATACATGAGACAAAAAAAAAAGGATACATTGCTGTAGGTTACTCAGCTGAGAGGTGAAACCAAGATTTAATACCAGACCTGCCTAACTCTTAGCACTTCACAATCATGTTTTCTGAGGTTTACTTGCAAATTTCATTAAAGCAGTGAAGTATTGGCTCAATGAATATACATGGATTAATGGGTTAGAAAAGTATAGAAAGATAGCCCTGTATACAACAGAATATAACTTTAATAAAGTTGATGTTTTAACTAAAAAGAATAAAAGATTGGCTTTTTAAATAAATGCATTGGGGCAATTAACTATACATTTGAAAAAATATTAAATAACTTTGACCCTATATTTTTAAGAATAAATAATAGAAATAAGAACTGTGGTTGCCTATGGCAGAGAAGAAATTGAGTTAGGGGTACAGGGGAACTTTCTGTAGTAATAGGAATGTTCTATAATTTGGATGCAACGTTGACTACATATGTCTTTTTTGTTGTTGTTGCTAAAACTCATCAGAATGTACATTTAAAGCCTGTGTATTACCCTCTGTAAATTTTATCTCGATTTTAAAAAGGGAAGTAAGTCTTGGTAGCACACATCTGTAGTCTCAGCTTCTCCGAAGGCTGAGGGTGGGGAAGATCACTTGGACTCAGGGGTTCCAGGCCAGCCTGAGTAACATAATGAGACCCTGTCTCTAAAAAATTAAAATAAATAGATAAATTCACAGAGGAAGAAGGGAAAAAAAAAGAAATAAATAAATCTGAATATAGATCTCCAAGACCTTATATAAAATAGCCATTCAACCTATAGTGAAAAGTAAGGCTTTTGCTTTTATATTTTGAAACAGGTGACAACCAAAGCCAAGCAACTGAAGGATTCAGTTACCTGCTCTCCAGGTGAGTTAATACCCACTTTATCCCCTTAATCTAAAGTGGTTTCTTTCAAATAAATTTCTTTTTATAGTAACTTCTTTCAATATAAAGATGTGATACTTTTGCCCAATGAACCCTACTGGTCATATCTCTGAAAGGGGTGGAATTACGGGCACCACTAAGTCGATCTAGCCCTGCACATACAGTTGGTGCTAAGAAGACGGACTTAATAAGTTTAAAGAATTGTATAAATCCTGTTCTTCCCGTATTTGTGGGAAGGGGGAACACAGGAGAAAGCCAGTCTGTGTACCATACAAATGCATATAGAGTTTCCCCACACTCTCCACCCCATCATCACCACACATGCAGCTCTACCTTTCACAATAGATAACAGCTTTCCTGAAAATTTCCTGAGGAAGCTGTCATGTTTCCTCCAAGATTAATTGGAATTTTGTTAAAAGTCCCCATACTCTTAGTAGAACCAGCAAGTCAGAAAATGCCTCATAAACCTTCCCACCTAACTCAAATACAGGTCCCAGGGAGAGTATGCAGCTGAATAAGCCAGGGATTAGCAAGCCCAGAGATCTCAAAAAGTCATCCAAGCTGGTTGCAGTGACATGCCTATAGTCCCAGCACTCAGAGCATTGAGGTGAGAGGTTTACTTGAGCCCAGGAGTTCAAGCCCAGCTGGGCAACATAGAACCTGTCTCTACAAAAATAACAATTAAAAATAATAGGCCGGGCTCGGTGGCTCTGCCTGTAATCCCAGCACTTTGGGAGGCTGAGGCGAGTGAATTGCCTGAGCTTGCAGGTTTGAGACCAGCCTGGGCAGCTTGGTGAGACCTCGTTTCTACAATAAAGCAAAAATTAGCCGGGTGAGGTTGCGCGTGCCTTGTAGTTGCAGCTACTTGGAAGGCTGAGGCAGAAAGATGGCTGGAGCCCAGCAGGTCGAGGCTGCGGTGGCCTGGGAGCGTGCCACTGCACTCCAGTCTGGGCGACAGAGTGAGACTCCAACTAAAAAATAATGATGATGATGATATATATTTTTTAAGTTGAGAAAACAGGATTTATTGAGGAAACAGAAAAGCTCTCAGAGTGGGAAGGGACCCGAGGGGGTTACTCAATAATAATTTTTTAAAAAGAATTCTACTTCAGTCTTTAGGAAAGAGAACATTTCCAGATTTCTTTTTCTTTCTTTCTTTCTTTTTTTTTTTTTGAGTTGGAGTCTCACTCTGTCGCCCAGACTAGAGTGCAGTGGCCGCTTCTGGCCACCGCAGCCGCCTGCTGGTCTCCGGCGATCCTTCCGCCTCAGCCTTCCAAGTAGCCAGAATTACAGGCATGCGCTACCACACCCGGCTGATTTTTTGATTTATTGTAGAGATGAGGTCTCGTTGCCCAGGCAGGTCTCGAACCCGCGGGCTCAGGCTCCCAAAGGTGTGGGATTACAGATTGAGCCACCGAGCCTGGCTCAGATTTCTTTCTCAACCAATAAAGTTATTTGTCTGTGCATGAAGACAGAGATAGGCAATGAATGAGAGAAGCCCATACCTACAAAAGGCATTATTATTGAAAAGACAGTGCAGTTTAGAGAAATGAACAGACATGGATCTTCCTAGAACATTGGTGGAGGGAGTAAAACATTTTGTGAAGACGACAGGAAATGTGTAGTTGAACATTACGGGTCTCTCCCTCTCTGAAGTGACACCTGTGACTGGGAGCGAGAATGTTTGTCCTTTGTTGTCTGTGGCTATGGGCGCAAGTTCAGGCAGAGAGCAGATCCTGTATGGGTGACTCCCAGATGGAGAGGGGAAAAAAAGTAAATCCCTATCCTGTAGCTCTCTAGATCTTTGTCACAAATATATTCATTGGACTCTGTTTTACTGTGCTTTTTAATCGCCTTTAAAGAGCCAAATAATTTTGAAATAAAAATGCTTCTTCTGATTTAACAAAGAATCTCTAAGAAGTTGTAATCCATTAAAGCCATAAAACTTATGAGATATGATTGGAAATTCTTAAATTGTTTCCTAAGATTGTGGATGCCTTTCAAAGATTTTGAAATGGAAAGTTTAGAAAAATAAAGCTGGCTTAATAGGCTAATGTACAGGAGGAAATGGCTTTCTGCTCCACAGTAAAAGTCAGGTGTTCGACTCTTTCTTATGAGAGTCACTATAGTGAACATGGAAAGAAATGTTCATTATTAGAAATGCAAGAAAATATAGATAAACAAAAGGAAGAAAATAACAATCACATGTAACCTACCCACTGTTGTTAATTTGAGAGATAAGTTTCTGCAGACATTTTTGATGTACATATATCTCTGTAAGAATGAGACCATACTATAATACTATTATATATTTTTCCCTCCATATACTCATATCTATATCATCATCTTAATGGCTAGATAGTAGACCATAATACAGATGCTGCATAGTTTACTTAACAAGTTCCTATTAGAAACTTTGGTTCCTCCCATTTTAAAAAATTGTTATAAAGTTGTAATCTCCAAAGTAGGGTACACAAGACAATCCTTTGGAATATAGGAAAACTATATTAGAATTTCTACTGATTTTTATTTTTATCTTAAAGCAGTGAGAAAAGAACTAGTAATTCTCATATTTAGTATACAGACTTATGCCAGCACCCTCATGGTATCCATTAGCCTGTTACATATGGTGCCAACATTTCCTGAGGGAAAACTGGGAATTCCACAGTGCTGACAGGTTGACAGTGGTCTTATCACCTGTTCTTTCACCCTCAACATAATACAACAAAAAAACCAGTTAAATGGATTTATGGATAAATCTAGAATCAATATACTTTTTGGTAAGATAGAGGGTAACCATAGGAATATTTTATATCAGGGGTCCCCAATCCCTGGGCCATGGACCGATACCAGTCCGTGGCCTGTTAGGAAATGAGCTGCACAGCAGGAGGTGCGTGGCAGGCGAGCGAGCGAAGCTTCATCTGTATTTATAGCTGTTCCCATCACCCACATTACCACCTGAGCTCCACTTCTGTCAGATCAGTGGCAGCATTAGATTCTCATAGGAGTATGAACCCTAATCTGAACCTGCACATGCACAGAATGTAGGTTTCACGCTCCTTATAGAGACTCTAAAGCCTGATGATCTGAGGTGGAGCTGAGGCAGTGATGCTAGTGCTGGGGGTGGGGGCTGCAAATACAGGTTAACATTAGCAGTGAGGTTTGACTGCACAGAGACCATAATTAATCAATTGCTTGCAGACTCATATCAAAACCCTATCAGTGAGTGGCAAGTGAGTTGATGTACTTCAGTTGTACAGCAGCATCTGGTGATAGGCTTTAAGTCCAAATCCAACACTTATTTCAGATCACTCATGGCCTGCCTGCTATTTTATTTACCACTTCCATCTGCACCTTTTTTAAATGATGAGTTGTATAATTATTTCACTATGTATTGCAATGTAATAATAATAGCAATAAAGTACACAATAAGTGTTATGTGCTTGAATCCTCTCAAAATCATCCCCTCCTGCCCCCTCCCTCCCAGTCCCTGAAAAAATTGTCCTCCGCAAAACCAGTCCCTGTTGCCAGAAAAGGTTGGGGATCACTGTTTTGTTTTGTTTTGTTTTGTTTTTTTGAGTTGAAGTCTTACTCTGTCGCCCAGACTGTAGTGCAGTGGCCGCTCCCGGTCACTGCAGCCTCGACCTGCCGGGCTCCGGCGATCCTTCCACCTCAGCCTTCCGAGTAGCCGGAATTACAGGCGCACGCTACCACGCCCGGCTAATTTTTTTATTTTATTGTAGAGATGAGGTCTTGCCTGCCCAGGCGGGTCTCGAACCCGCGGGCTCAGGCAATCCACTCACCTCAGCCTCCCAAAGGCACAGGATTACAGGCTGAGTCACCGAGCCCAGCTGGGATCACTGTTTTATATCACACAGAGGCTTCCTAGTATTTTGACAAAGTACATTAACACAGCCTCAACCTGCTGTGCTCAGGAAATCCTTCTACCTCAGCCTTCTAAGTCGCTGGAACTACAAGAGCGCACCACCGCACCCAGCTGATTTTTTTATTTATTGTAGAGGCAAGGTCTTGCTATATTGCTCAGGCTGTTCTCGGACCCCTGGGCTCAGGCAGTCTTCTCACCTGTAGCTCCCAAAGTGCTGGGATTACAGGTGTGAGCCACTGTGCCCAGCCAAGATAAGTTTTTAGCAATGAAAGTGAAAGTAATTATTTTTGAAAGATATTAATGCTGTAAAAGAACATTCTAAAATAGGTGCTTGAAAGTATTTCCTACCTGCCAGGCATGGTGGCTCACGCCTATAATCCTAGTACTTTGAGAGGCGGAGGCGAGAGGATTGCCTGAGCTCAGGGGTTTGAACCAGTCTGAGCAACATGGCGAGACCTCGTCCCTACAATAAATCGAAAAATTAGCCAGGCATGGTGGCGCACACCTGTAGTTCCAGCTACTTGGAAGGCTGAGGCAGAAAGACCTCCTGAACCCAGCAGGTGGACGCTGTGGTGGCTGTGAGAAAAAAAAAAAAAAAAAAAGAATCACTTACCCAAGCCAACTGTTTGATGTCCTAGTTATGCTACTCACCAGCTAAGGGAGTTTGAATAGGTTGTTTAACCTTTCGTAATTTCCTAACCTGCAAAATTAGAGATACCTCTAACTCCAGTAAGGATGACCATCATTAATAAATAAAAAAATAACAGATGCTGGCACAGGTACAGAGAAAAGGCAACGCTGCCATACTGTTGGTGGGAGTGCAAACTAGTGCGTCCTCTGTGGAAAGCAGTGTGGCTATTCCTAAAAGAGCTCAAAATTGACCTCCTATATGATCCAGCAATCTCTCTCCTGGGAATATACCTGGAGGAACATAAATCGTTCTGCAAAAAAGACACCTGCACATGCATGTTTATAGTCACACTATTCACAATAGCAAAAACATGGAACGAACCCTATTGCCCATTGAAAGTGGCCTGGATAAAGAAAATGTGGTACAAGTTATGTACCTAATCCTGAATTGTATCCCACGTCTTTAAAATAAAGGTTTTTTTTTTTAAAGGGAGGGAAAGAAGTATTTCCTTTATTTGTTTGTTTATGTCTTTGAATCAGTCACCATACCTGGTAATTCTTTTGTTGTTGAAACAAGGTCTGGCTATGTCTTGTCCACGCTGATCTTGAACTCCTGGGTTCAGTCAACCCTCACCTCAGCCTCCCAAAGTGCTGGGATTGCAAGTGTGAGTCACTGCACCCAGGCAGTATTACTTTTCTTTAGTGTCATTCTGTGGCCAAAGTAATGTGACTTATAAAAACTCTCATTTTTTCATATATTAAAATGTTGTAGAATTTTAACATGTAACTCTTTCAAACTAAATGAACTCATCTGTTAAAAATATAAAAGTGAAACATTTTCTATTTCGTTTGCAAGAAGCTACTGATTGGTTTGGGAAAAGATTTTTATGAAATTTTTTTTTAATAATTTGGATTGCAGAATGAATACCAGAGTTTAGTAAGCACAGCCAGCAGTGTGCTAGACTTGGGTATATGCATCTTTTTGAGTTATTTTTTTTTAACTATGATGACCATTAAAAGGTGCCAAACACGACTGGTACCTGATCCCAACCAGGGAAAGCGAGGTCCAGTTGGAGGCCCAAACTTCACTGGCATGCAGCCTACTTGTGTAGCCAATCCTTACTTGTACCCCACATCTCTATAATAAAATTAAAAAATTTTTTAAGTACCAAAATAAACTGAATTTGGAGCTAACCCTTTAATTTAGTATTTTACCTAGTATTAAGCAATTTTTCAATCTCATTGTTTTTTTTAATTAAACATACTTTTTATTATAAAATTGTGGGGTACAGTTAAGGGTTAGGTATATAAATGTGCATCGTTCAGGCACCCTTGTTAATAAGGGGTGTCTCTCCATCCCCAGACAGATATTGACTGCCGTTAATCCCACCTCCCTTCCCCTCCCTAACCCCCCATAGTTTCCCACCACTGTCAGTCCTTTTTTTTGTTTTTTTAAGTATTATGGTAGATGATCAAGGTCCACTATATGAGTGAGAACACGTGATACTCGGATCTTTGTTTCTGTGAGAGATCACTCAGTATTATAGACTCTAGCTCCATCCAGGTTGCTGCAAAATTCATGATTTTGTTCTTTTTTATGACTGTGTAGTATTCCATCGTGTATATGTACCACATTTTTTTAATCCAGTCCTCTTTTGATGGACAGCATGGTTGGTTCCAGGTTCTTGCTATTGTGAACAACGCTGCAATAAACATACGTGTGCAGGTATCTTTTTTATAGAGTGATTTGAGTTCTTCAGAGTATATTCCCAGTAGGGGGATTGCAGGGTCATATGGGAGGTCGATATTTAGAGCTTTTAGGAATCGCCACACTGCTTTCCACAGAGGTTGCACTAGTTTGCACTCCCACCAACAGTGTAGGAGTGTTCCCTTTTTGCCACACCCTCTCCAGCAACTGTTATTTTTTGAGTTATTGATAATGGCCATTCTGACTGGAGTTAGGTGGTATCCCATGAGGTTTTGATTTGCGTCTCCTTGATGATTAGTGAGGTTGAACATGTCTTCATGTGTCTGTTGGCCGCTCGAATGTCTTCCTTTGAGAAGTGTCTGTTCATCTTTTGCCCACTTTATAATGGGGGTGTTTGTTTTTTTCCTCTCAGCACGTTTGAGTTCCTTGTAGATCCAAGATGTTATCATTGTTTTTAGTATTAATATTTTCATGAGAATGCTTTGTTTCAATTAATGATATTTTTAGATTATGTTTATCTTTAGTTTATTGATTGAATTAAGTCAACATCTTTTATCCTTATTCTCTTTTTCATGTGTGTGTGTTTGAGTCTTACTCTGTACCCCAGGCTGAAGTGCAGTGGCACACTCATGGCTTACTGCAACCTTGATCTCCTGGGCTTAGATGATCCTTCCACCTTAACCTCCCAAGTAGCTGGGACTACAGGTACGGGCTACCATGCCCGGCTAATTTTTTGAAATTTTTTGTAGATTAGCCGGGCGTGGTGGCACGTGCCTGTAGCTCCAGCTACTTAAAAGGCTGAGGCAGAAGGATCACCTAAGCCCAGCAGGTCGAAGCTGTGGTGGCCATGAGTGTGCCACTGCACTCCAGCTTGGGCAACAGAATGAGACTTAAACTCAAAAAAATTTTTTTTTTGCTAGAGATGAGGTCTTGCTATGTTGCCCCCCAAGCTGGTTTCAATCAAACTCCAGGACTCAAGAAATATTCCTACCTCAGCCTCCCAAAGGGCTGGTATTACAAGCATAACTCAGTCCATGTGTGTTTTTGAGGGGTTTTTGGTTGTTGTTTTTTCTGAGTTGGAGTCTCATTCTGGCATCCTGGCCGGAGGCAGTGTCACACTCACAGACACCACAGCCTTGAGCTGCTAGGCTCAGGTGATCCTTCTGCCTCAGCTTTCCAAGTAGCTGGGACTACAGATGTATACCACCACATTGGCTAATTTAATATATGTTTTTAAATTAAACAATATATTAGTAGACTGGTACATGGATATGATTCATGAATAAGTCGATATGCATGTATTAGAGTTGCATGTTTAAAAATGTTTTATTGATGGGGTACATAATTTTAAAAGTGTGGAGATCATGATTATGAATTTGCTCATTTGTAACAGCAAAAGGCTGGGACTGAGAACTATTTAAATAAGTCATGACATATCCATTCAATGGTTTATTACACAACCACTAAAAACAGTGTGACTCTACCTTGAGCTAACGCAGAATAGTCATCCAAAGAGTATTGCCGCCATTAACATAAGAGGGAAATACCGATACATAGTATGCGTGACTGTTTACATCTAGATGCCTACACACTCACATTCACACCCCGGTTCATTGTTGTCTATCAAGAAGGGGACCAGGAACCCAGAATGACACTTTGCATTGTATTCCCTTTTATACTGTATACATTTTTTATTATGTGAAGGATTTATTTTTTTAATTTTCAAATGCTAGTTTTTAAAAAAGAAATATTCTAAAAGTGAAATAAATAAAATACTGCCTCTTTGTAGCTAAATTTTCACATACATGTGTAATTATTTCCTTAGGTGAGCCACCTCTAAATAAAATTGCAGTCACAAAAATATTTTAAGGCTTATCGACATTTGACAGATTGTCTTCCAGAAAGGCTAGACCTGTGCTAATAGCCACATGTGACTATTTAAGCTAAAATTAAAGTTTAAATAAATTAAAACGAAATAAAGTTAAAAACCTAACTCCTCAGTGCTATACCAACTGGTTAATAGAATCACAGTATGTTTTATTGGACAGCCCTGGGCTGAGACCAGTGTCTGCTCCCGCTACCAGTGCGTGGATGTTTCCATTTCTCTACACGTTTGCCAGTCCCCAGTATTGCCATGCTGTCTCATGTTTGTCAGTAGAATAATTGCAAGGCAGTCATTCGCTGTTTCAGTTGTCTGATATTTGTTGGCTGTGTTCATATTTCTTTCTTTGTGCGTTGTTTGTCCTGTGTCCTTCTATCGAGCTCCTGACATATTGAGGATATTAATAGTCTGTCAACTGTGCTGTCCTATTAAAAGATTTACGTTTTTAACAAAATTTCCCTTTCCAGACTTAAAAATTCTTATTTTAGCTACTAGTATAATTTACTCATACACTTGTCTGCCAGAGGCAGCACAGTATAAGAATTGACCTATTTCTTTCTTTCTTTTGAGTCAGGATCTCACTCTGTCGCTCAGGCTGGAGTGCAGTAGCACAGTCATGGCTCACTGAAGGCTCAAATTCCTGGGCTCAGGCGATCTTCCCACCTCAGCCTCCCAAGTAGCTTGGGCTACAAACACATGCCACTGTGCCTGACTAGTTTTTTTATTTTTATTTTTTGCAGAGTCAAGGTCATTAATGTTTCCTGAAGTGGTCTCCAACTCCTGGGCTCAAGCAGTTCTCCCTCTTCAGCCTCCCAAAGTGCTAAATTACAGGAGTGAACCACCACACCCAACCAGTGTGTTTTAGTTATGCTAATGGACGCAGTGAAAACTCTGGATTGTAAAGAATATCCTTCCTTACCAAATAAGTCGCAGTTTGTTCCTTCTCAAAGAGGCATATTTACATTCTTTGACCAAAACCTGATTTTGTATACACCCATTTCTTCCCAGAGTAGTGAAAAGGGCAAATACTTGGAATTGTACAGAATTGACTTCAATTCCCACATCTACTGCTTTTTTTTTTGAGTTGGAGTCTCACTCTGTTGCCCAGGCTGGAGTGCAGTGGCATGCTCCCGGCCACCTCAGCGTCGAACTGCTGAGCTCCGGTGATCCTTCTGCCTCAGCCTTCCAGGTAGCCAGAACTACAGGCATGCGCTGCCATGCCCAGCTAATTTTTTATTTATTGTAGAGACAGGTCTTGCCAAATTGCTGGACTGGTCCTGGACCCATGGAGTCAAGCAATCCACTTGCCATGGCTTCCCAAAGTGGTGGGATTACAGGCTGAGCCACCCAGCCTGGCCTCTAACGCTTTCTGACACTTCTTTTCCTCATCTGAAAAATTAGGATGATGATACCTATTATTCTAGAATAGTGTGAAAATGAAATTAATATATGCAGAATATCCAGCACTTGACCTGATATGTGGTAGGCACTGCTGTTAGCACTGTCACCTGAGCTTACCCTGCCCTTTCCTCTTTCCTAGGAATGGTTAGACTCTCTGAACTCAAATCCACAGTTCAGAATTCCAGGCCCGTCAAGACGGCTATGGCCTTGCCCGATGCCATCATCACCCAGCGAGAAGATGCCGAGGGGGCAGAGGAGGAAGAGCAAGAGGCGGACCCCGGTGAGCAGGAGGTGGTGGGCTCAGAAGTCCGGCCTCGGAGGCGGAAGCCTGCTCGGCTGCTGGAGGCCGTCATCAAGGTGGAGCCAGAGGAGAAGTTCAGAGGAAAGAGGCAGAAGGACTTTGATGTAACAGAACAAAATGACTCCAGCGATGAGGAAAGCCAGAAAAAAGAGAGAGCACGCACTGCAGAGGAGCCATGGACTCAGAATCAACAGAAACTTCTGGAGTTGGCATTGCAACAGCACCCAAAGGGCTCCTCTGACCGCTGGGACAAAATAGCCAAATGTGTCCCGTCTAAGAGCAAGGTGGGTGAAGGGGGCAGAAGGAGGCCTCTGCAGGGGCGTTAGAGTCCCACCGAAGGTCCGTGGCTGCTTCTACCTGCTGTTCCTTCCATCTTGTTCTAATCTTTCTGTCTACAGCTATCTGGGTGGTCTCTTATTTCCCAGTTACCTTCCAGTATATTTCTGCTAAGGGCACGTGAGTCTGCACTCAGCTCATTAATTTGAGCAAGTGAGGTCAAGATTCTAAGTGTAGTTATTTATACACTTCACCCATGACATCCTGCCAGCTCCCCTGAGAATCCTTCACAAGGGTGCAGGATGAGGGATTGTGGGTGACCCAGCCTCTGCTTCACTGTGAAGGGCCGCAGCTGGGAGCAGCCGGGCCAGGACGGGGCGCTCCCTTTAGCCAGGCTGAGGAGAAGGTCTGCCATGAAATCACAAGGCCCTCCAGCCCTGTGACAGATCTCTGACCAAGGGGGCGACTGGTGCCGATGCTGTTTTCATGGCAGTCTTAAGCTCTGCAATGTAAGTGAATGTGGGCTCAGAGGTTGCACCTCACTGCCCAGAGGCTCCGGGGTGGTCTTTTTGTGGGGGGTCGGCGTGAGGGTGACATTTAGGATCTGGCTCCCTTCTGTAACCTTGGCTGTTTATAATTGTCTTTTCTCCTGGCTGTAGCTCCTGGTATCTGCCGAAATACATCTACAGACAGTTCTCAGATACAAGCACAGACAGGAGGGGAGACAGGGTGTCCTGTGGAGAGCCAGCCCCACCTGGCGTGGGCACTCTCCTTCCCTGTGGCCTGGCATGTGGGGCAGTGGAGTTTCAGGGTGTGATCTTTTCAACGCAGGCTTTTCTCGACACATCATCTCGTGGGTTTTCTCTCCTTGTGGCTAGACTCCTCATCTGAGGCATCAGAAACAGTGAGAAATCAAAAAGCCCAATCTCTTCCACCTTCTGTGCCTCACTCAGTAGCCCCTGGGCACATTGATGTTCATTTACATTCTTTTTTTTTTTAATTGAAATTCTATGTTGGAAAATCTAGCTTGTGGCCATGCATGTCCCCGAGTGTACAAGACTAGTTATCTATCACCTACTTTAAAATGATGAGAGTTGAGAGTTCCTGGGGAGAAAAATAAACCATTAGCAGTTGATCTATTTGGGAAGCACAGATTCTCCTAGCCTCTCCAACTGGCGTGCCAGAAGTAATTATTTTCCCTGAATCTCTCTTGCATCTGTCAGGACACAGCCATTCACATGTGTGATGAATTGACATTGGCTTAAAAAGAAGGAGCTGGAACTGTGATTCCTAAGGATAGAACACTCAGAAACTCATTGCCTTGGGGGTTGGAAACCTTCCTGTTTTTAACCAGAAATGTGCAGGGCTTGACTGGCCTGCAGGTGTTCCCAGTATCCTTGACTTCAGAACCGAGCAGGAGCGCTAGGTCTGGTCACATTCAGTCCCCTGCACTATGCTTTAGGGACAGCGTAGCTACCAAGAAAGGCTGATACTGTAAAAGGCCTCAAGATGCAGCCTTTGGAAATCACTTACTAGAAGAGATGCTCACGACACTCCTCGCCCCAAATCCTGGAAGAGAGTAAGCATCCGCACCTTGTCCAAGGCAGCTGATGAAGTCACAGCTCCAGAGCAGAAGTTGCTCTGCACTGGACCCTACGGCAGCGAAAGCTTGCAGTACCTCAGGGCTAATATTTTTCCGAACAGAAACAGAATGGATTCTGGAAAGTACCTTGTGACCCACAGGAGCAGAGTGAGGTCCCTCCCTCCCCACCCTCTCACATCTCGATTTTGGTCCTGAGGCCCAGCCCAAGACAGGACAGCCACGGACAGCTGAGGTCTAAGCTAGTGGCTCTGTGGCCTGTGGGGGGCATGAGGGAAGTGAGCTGGGAAGAGCAGCGGGGCATGCCAGCACATGGCGTCCGTGTCCTTGGGGCTGACCCACCACCAGAAAGGTCTCCGCAGACCCAATGAGAACAGTGTTGTGGCTGCCTGGCGTCAAGCTTTTCTGGTTTCTCTTCATGTGGCATGCTGTGTTGAAATAGGGGAATGTTACCATCAGTATAGTTAGCGAGTTAGAAGTCACAGTGATAATGATAACACATCTCACCAGCTACTGCCCCAGTCTTCACCCCACAATCTGTACCTTGACCTTGGGCTGGACTTGAACAGGCCTCCTCCTTGCACCTGTTCAGCTAGGCCTGCTTCGTGACCAGCTAAACTCGCTCAGGAAATTCCAGGAGGTTCCAGGCAAAAGGGCTACGTGGCCACACTGACTTGTATAAGCATCTATTTTCACCTCTCTTTTTTTCTTCCTACAGGAAGACTGTATCGCTAGGTACAAGTTGCTGGTTGAACTGGTCCAAAAGAAAAAACAAGCTAAGAGCTGAATATCCTGGAAGATGATGTTGACTTTCATTTTCCAAAAGGAGTATTTTCAAAATCTTATGCAGAAATTTACATTTTGTACCTCAGTCTTTCTATACGTCATGTGCCTTAGTAAAAATAAATGAATAAACAAAAACGTGCTATATTGTTTAAACAAATACTGTATTGGGGAAGAAGGATTTGGGGATTTTGCAGATTACTTTATTTCTCATCACGGCAAAGTTTACTTTCTTGGGGAACAAACATATAGTGTTTTCCAACAATCAGGCAGATTTGCTTTTGTTTTTTTGCCCCCCCCCGAGTTGGAATCGCACTCTGTCACCCAGGCTGGACTGCAGTGGCACACTCACAGCCACCCCAGCGTCAACCTGCTGGGTTCCAGCAAACCTTCCGCCCCAGCCTTCCAAGTAGCTGGAACTACAGGCGTGTGCTACCACACCCGGCTAAAATTTAATTTTATTGTAGAGATGAGGTCTCGCCAAATTGCCCAGGCTGGTTTTGAACCCGCGGGCTCGGGCAATCCACTCACCTCAGTCTCCCAAAGTGCTGGGATTACAGGTTGCTCGGCCCAGATATGTTTTTGAACATATGAAGGAACTAATGTGTGAGAATTCAAACTTCACATGTCCCTCTAAAATCCATGACCAAAGAACACAGCAGTTAATGTCTTTATTGGGGGTTGGGTAGCAGGACAAAATTGCCTGGGGGGTAAAAAACCAGGTTGGTGTGGAGCTGACTGACTAAGGACAATTGAAGTATCTTCGTTAGTTGAATACATCTAGGAAAAAAAGTCTAAATGAACAAGGACATAAGGGAGTCGACTCTTGAGTTTGGGCTGCTTGGTAGAAAGGTGTTCCCAACTGAGAATTTCCAGTGAAAATGCAGGAAGCTACTTAGGAACTTATGAAATTGGGTCCTCTTTTTTAATATGTGAGGTCTAAAGTCACTATTATTACTTGGTACTGTCAATTGCTACTGAAGTCTCTTACTGTTTGAACTGTCACCATCAGCTGAGTGTTCCTGACAAAGTCTTCTGTCAATGCTCAGGGTTCGGGATTTGCTTTTCTTGGAGCATGATGAATGCAGCTTGCCTAACTTTGAAAACCATGAAGATAATCGGGACACGTTTAAGGGAAGTGACTGATGAAATATCCATGAAGATGTCCTTTTTCTCTAAGAATTGAAATGAGGGTAGAGTTTCCTGGAGGAAAGTTCGGGTGGCAGAGGTCCCCGCTCTGCAGTACACGTTTCCTTCCCTGCAGGGGGACGGGAGCCCGGCAGGCCCCGGGCCCTCCCCCCAGGAGGCAACACAGGCAGCCTTGGTCTCACGTCCAGCTCCCCACGAGGATGTTGTGAAGAACGGCTGCCCGGGGGACCAGGCTCCCTGACTTCAGAAAGAGCAGTGGAAGAGCAGAATACCTGCGGATTATAAGTGGAGTATCCTTATCCAAAATGCTTGAGACCAGAAGTGTTTCAGATTTCAGAGTTTTTCCGTTTTGGAATATTTGTGTATATGCATAAAGAGATACCTCAGGGATGGGACCCAAGTCTAAGCACCGCATACGTTTATATTTTATACACACCTTTACACATAGTCTGAAGATAATTTTATACGATCTTTTTAATAAGTTCGTGCACAAAACAAAGTCTAAGTACATTGAACCACCAGACAACAAAGGTATGGGGGGGTGGAATTTTCCACTTGCTTTGTAGTGCTCAAAAATTCTTGGCTCCTGGGGCACTTCAGATCTGGGGTTTGTGATTAGGGACCTTCATTGTGCCAACTGTGGTCTCGATGGCCTGGTTTTCTTGGATCTGCCTGAATTACGGAGCAGCCTTTCCGCCGGCCTCGGCCCTGTGGTGGACTGAAAGCGCGGGAGCGGCAGGAGAGAACCAGGCCGGGCCATCCTGGTGCTGCCAGGCCCGGGGCCCCTCCAGCCTGAGAACACCCCGCCAGGTCGCCCTGTGGACCCGCGGCGCCCGAGCCGTGCCACTCGCCCGCACCCCAGATCCCACTGCGGCCTCCTGAGCGGTGACGAGCTCTCGGCCCCCCAGGCTTCCGGAGAAAGCGAGACCCGCGCGGGGCTTTCCGCTCCTGACTGCCTTCCGGACGAGCCCGGCCCGGGGCGTGCCCTCCGGTGGGGACGCTGGGAGTGGGGCGTCCCGGCGCTCCTGGCTCCGGAGCCCGCGAGGGGGAGCCCGAGCGCCTGGCAAGGGCGCGCCGGACACGCGGGGACGAGGCACACGCCACGGCCACGCCGCGCACGTGCCCAGCTCCTCGCCCCGCCCGTGCCCTGCAGAGCCTGCCTCGCCCCGTGGGAGCTGCCGCCCGCACGCCGCCCTCCTCCACAGGCCCCTCGGCCTGGCCGGCGGCTGCGCTTTTCCGGGGAGACCGCCCGACGACCTTCTCCCTCTCTCCAGAGGTTTCCCCTTCGTGTCGAAGGGGAGGGCGGGGTGGGCCGGGGGCGCCGACGGCCGCGCCTCGTCACCGAGGCCTGCCCGGGTGTGAACCCGGAAGGTCCGAGGTGGGAGACACCACCGGGCCCGCGCGTCGCCTGAAACTGGAAGTCGGGGCCTCGCGGGGGCTGGTTTCCGGAGCCGGCAGTGCAGGCTCGCGGAGGCTCTCGGCAGCGGGCACGCCTGAGTCTTCGGCGACGACCCCGAGGCTCAAGACAGCCGTCCTGCGGGCGGTCACCGAGCAGGCGCCGTCTCTCGAGGCCTCCGCTTCCGGGAGCTCTGGGTCCCCGGCCCCGTGGCTTCGTGTCGCGGGCTCCCTGGACGTGGCCGCGTCCGTCGACACGCGTGGGGTCAGACCCAGCCGGGGCGGAGGACGCCGCCTCCCGTCCGCCGAGCTGGGTGACACCGGGGGGTGTGGCTGCGTCTCGGCGCCTCCTCTGGGCCAACAGAGAAGGGTGGCGGCTGCTGCCTGGATCACGAGGATGCTGCAGCGAAGAATCTGTGTGACGTCTTTAGGGCAGTGCCTGGCTGGCTGAAAACCTCCAGTAGCCGGCTCGGTGGCTCCGCCTGGAATCCCGCGCCTGTGGGAGGCTGAGGTGAGCGGGTGGCCTGCGCCCGCGGGTTCGAGACCCGCCTGGGCAGCGAGACCTCGTCTCTGCGATAAATCAGAAATTCAGCCGGGCGTGGCAGCGCGCGCCTGTAGTTCCGGCTACTCACTCGGAAGGCTGAGGCGGGAGGATCGCCGGAGCCCAGCGGGTCGAGGCCACCGCACTCCAGTCTGGGCCACTGAGTGAGACTCCGACTCCACAAAAAAGAAAAAAGAAAACCACCAGTCACCGGGCTTCCCGTCGCCGTCCCTTTGGCGTGGCCGGTGCCGCCCAGCAGAGCGGCTGGGCCAGGGTCAGCTGCCCGCGACACCTGTGGGGCAGCCCCACGGCCTGGGACCCTGCAAACAACACGGAGACCCTTCTGTGCACCCTGGGTGTGCTGTTCTCCGGGAAGGGGGTCCCCATCCTCCCCTGGTGCCCCGAGGGCCTCTCGCCCCAAAAGCTGACCCCCAGGGCTGTGACGTTTCTTGGGACGCAGCCCGAGGAGGCCCGGTGTGGGGCGAAGGGAACTCCTTTCTTTGCCGGGGCCTCGCGCAGAAAGGTCTGGGCCTGCACGGGTGACAGTAGCCTCTCTCAGGCTCTTCCTCCTCGAAAGGCGGCCGCCAACTCCTGAGAGGAAATGCCCGCCGCACCAGGACCTCTCGGCCGTGCCCCCTTTGGCTCCTGCCTCGGCCACTCAGTGGGGACTGGCTTGGCCACGCCTGCCCCTGGCCCGGTCTCCACCTCTTCCTCCTCGGTGTGCCTTAGGACGCGCAGAGTGTGAGTCTCGAGCCCGCGCCTGCATCCTGGACGACGGCCAGTGAGGAAGGAGGGACCGGACGTGCACAAGAGTTGGGCTGCTCGAGCTCGGAAAGGCGCGGCGTTGTGAGGAGGCCGCGGCGGAGGAGGCCCGAGCGGACAAGCGGGTGGAGGCTCAGCCCTCCGAAGCCCAGGCCCACTCCACTGGCAGCGCTGAGAGCAGGTGTCTGCTTCTGGGGGGTGCGCCGGGCACCCCGCCTCTGGCCGAGGCTCTGCGGGCGCGGCCCCTGCACAGCCGGAGAGGGGGCGCTTGGCCCTCACCTTCCCGATGACCAAGTCTGTGACCTTCAGTGACTCAAATGGACTCTCCCCACCTGGGCAAAATCTTCGTGCTACATTTCTTTAACCATTTGTAGTGCCGGGTTTTTTTGTTTTTTGTTTTTGTTTTAGTTGGATTCTCACTCTGGAGGAAGCAGGAAACTAGAACTCTTTAAAATACCAAATTTTCATCCCTGTTTAACCGTTAGGATATCTGTTGTAGTGGTGTTCGTTTTAGCACTAGACTTTTTCCTAAAATTTAAATGGCCCGGTTCAAATTATAATTTAAGATTCCAGGCGGGAGGATTGCTTGAGCCCAGGTCTGTGCACAAAGGGGGAAGCCTTGTGTCCCGGTTACCTAAGACAGTCCCGGCTTACACCTGCCTCTTGGCACCCACTTGGGCCCCGTGATGTGGCCACCTGTATACAGGGATTGCTAACAGGTGGCCAATCCTGGAAGCCTACACCGGAGGGCAAAGGGATAGCCGAGGGACTTCCATTCGTCTTGCTCGCTTAGGTTCAGGAAGTCCCAGGCTGACCCCGACCCTGGCCCTCTGAGGTGCCTCCGCATCCCTCCTTGAGACCCAGAGACACCCGAGGCAGGGCCCAGCCTGGCAGGATCTCCTGCAACCATCAGCACCTTTGCAGCAGGCCTCCCACTGCCACCACAGAGCATCCGGTGGGCTCGGGCCCCTTAAGACAGGGACGGCTCTGGAGGTCGAGGTTCGGAGTGAGTCAAGTTTAGTTATTTGGCAGAAATGGGTTGTGAGACTTCACCCTGATGTGAAGATTCCTCCTTGTCGGTTCTAAGACAAATCTGGTGTTTGTCTCAGGCCTGGGGTCCCTGTCTGTTCCCTCACTCCCGAATCTGAGACAAGTGGGGCCTGAGTCGGGCAGGGGTTGGCCACGGTGGAGGCCCCGCAAGGAGTGAGGCAAGTCGCCTCTGAGTCACCCCCGCCCCGCAGTGCCGACAGTTGTACCTGGAGGTTCCCAGGGATCATGAGTGGCTCCTGAAGCCCTTTGCAGACTGGAAAGGCGTCCGGTGGTGGCCTCCATCTGAGGTCTGAGCGTTGGGGATTGGTTTTCTCTTTGGCCATTGACAGCAGGAAGCCGCACTTGTCCCCCTGCTGGATGGTTCCACCTCGACGTCACCTGTAGCTCCGGAGCCAACCCCACTGTCCTGGCAGTAGGCCCCGGATGCTGTTTGAGTGAATGACTCGGCCCTCAACCTTGGACTTTGTTCACGTGGGAGCTAAATTAACTAACACGCTGCAAAACTGAGCGGCTCCTGCTACTTTCCTCGGTCTGGAAGGAGAAAGGGTGGACGGCTTTATGCCGAGCAGAGCTGGGCATTTCAGCGACCCCTTTCCCGCAGGAACGCTGGGGACAAGTCCCAGAGCTGTGAGTCCCCGTGGGGGCAGGGCAGGGCGAGGGCAGGAGAGGGGCCTCCAACGCTACGTGGCCGAGTGGCCAACGGCTGACCCCCGCTCCAGCGCACAGGGCACAGGCGCCCAGCTGTGGGACATCCAGGGCCAGACTGAGCAGGTTAGCCGCAAAGCACCTTCCTTCCAGCAAGCCAGGCCGCCTCCCTCCTGTCCTCAGCTGCACCCTCCCCTTCAGAAGCCTCCACAGGAGCCCCACGGAAGAGCTGCTGGACGTGTTCTGTAGGAAAGGCCTCCACGTTTTTTAGGGAAGGCCTTTGAAACCTTGACAGGAACAGCCCCCAGACAAGTGTCAGGGTCCCCAGGGTGTCTTCTGGATTGTAACACGAGTTTAACTCAATAAAGCCTACCTTTGCCTAATGCAGTTTAAAAAGAAATCCTGGCCGGGTTCGGTGGCTCAGCCTGTAATCCCAGCACTTTGGGAGGATGAGATGAGTGGACTGCCTGAGCCCGTGGGTTCGAGACCCACCCGGGCAACTTGGCAAGACCTCGTCTCTACAATAAATAAAAAAAAAATTAGCCAGGCATGGTAGCCTGCGCCTGTAGTTCGGGCTACTCGGAAGGCTGAGGCAGAAGGATCGCCGGAGCCCAGCAGGTCAAGGCTGCGGTGGCCGGGGGTGTGCCACTGCACTCCTGTCTGGGCGACAGAGTGAGACTCCAACTCAAAAAAAGAAAAAGAAAAATCCTGGTTTTACAGAATGAACAGCAAAAATTTGGGTGGCAGTGATGGGGTCCCTCTTCTCTCTTCTGTGGCCGAAGTCATAAAGGAAAACGAGCAGACTGTTGCAAACAGCTTTTGTCGTTACTTAAAAAGAAATATTTTGTGAAATTTAACCAAAAAAATGTGTGTTTAGACGAAGTCTCCTTGGTTCCACACTGTCTCGAAGAAAGACGTCACTGCTGTTAAGTAGCCGTGTTGCCATATTTGAAGGCAGCTGCCTTCCCTTTGTAAGAGGCCAGGCTCAAGAAATCTCTGTTGGAAACTTTCTCGGGCTCTAAATAGGTGCGTCCTGTTGTGTGAAAACTGGAATCTAAGAAATGGAGGTGGACAATTTTGCCCAGGCTGTCCCAACTGACTGGGCGAGCGGGTTCTCCTCAGCCGACGGGATTGGGGGGCAGCACCAGAGCTGCTGTCATGCCGAACCCTGGGCCGGACCGGCTCCACACCACCCTGTCTCCCGTGGGAGAAGCTGCTCTGACCCTCGCTGCGGACGGGCGCTCACACGCACGGTAGCCCTGACTTCCCAAGAGTTGACCGCGCTCCTTCTTCCTGCCCCGCCGTGTCTGCCCTCAGGGTCTGGGATTGGACTGGGATTTCAAGGGGCAGACCAGAAAAGGACCATGGAGGAGAGCAGGCTGACCAAGGAGGGTTCCATGCTGGCCACACGTCAGGGGAGGGGAGAGACCCTTTCGAGAACCTATGGAGTTGCAGGGAGTGAGAGCTGCAGGGCAGGAAAGGCTGAGGCAGACCCGGGTCTTGCCTGCTTCCCCTAGACAAGCAGCCGGGGCGCTTCAGCCACAGAGCATCCCTTGTGTGCCACAGTCCAGGACCAAGCGTTTGTGGCTGCGATCCAAATGTTCAGGTTTTGTGTGGGGTGAACGAACAGCAAAGCTGCCTGGGTCATGGCTGGGAGGAGAGGTGCTGGCTAGCCAGCCATGTTGGTCCTCTGAGGGAGTTCAGAGAGGCAAAGGGGCCAGGAACGCGGGGTGCACCAGAGGGTACAAGCGAGGATGGCCAGTTGGGCTGGGGACCCATCAGGCCCCAGGTTTGCACAGCGGACCCCCTGGCGTTGCACCTGGAGGCTCCAGTTTCTTGCTCCTGGGTAAAGTGCCTGGACAATGTATGCTGGTCTCCAGGTGGTTCTACCCGCCACCGAGGAGGAGCACCACTGCACCAGGCCAAGAATTTGCAAAGAAAACGGGTACCGTTTTGCTCAGGGGTTCAGCTTCACGAAAAAACTGTCTGTGCTTGCTGGGAGGAGACCAGGAGAATGGGGAAGGTGGTAGTGGTGCCAAGATGCAGAATCTCTAATCCGTCTGCTTGTGTGAGCCAAATGAAAAACACCAGCTGCATCAATCAGAACTTAAGGGAAAATAAACCAGATCGACAAAGGTGTATTTCTTTAAACTTCAGAAGGTAATAGCAAAATTTAAATGCCATGAGCTTATTGTTGCATATCACGGAGTAACTTCCTTTTTTATTGACTGAAATGGACTGAATGTTTGTGCCCCCCCTCAAAAAAATTTTGTGTGGAATTCTCAACGTCTGCCCAGGTGCAGTGGCTCACACCTGTAATCCCAGCACTTTGGGAGGTGGAGGCAAGAGGATTGCTTGAGCCCAGGAGTTTGCGACCAGCCTGGGCAACATGGCAATGTATGCCGGTCTTTACAAAGATAATTAGCCAGGCGTGGTGGCGCAAGCCTATCATCCCAGCTACTCAGGAGGCTGAGGCAGAACGCTCACCTGTGGCCAGAAGATCAAGGCTGTGATGAGGCCACTGCACTCCAGCCTGGGTGACAGAGCGAGACTCCAACTCAAAAAATAAATCAACAAATCCCAACCTTCAAGGAGATGGCATCAGGAGGTGAGGCCTTTGGAGGTCATGAGGTCAAGAGGGTGGTGCCCCCATCGACCGGATCCCAGCCCTTATAGGTAAGAAGTCGGCTGTCTGCCGCCCGGAGCAAGGTCCTCACCATCCATGCTGGCACCCTGACCTGACTTCCGGCTTCCAGACTGTGAGCTAAATTTCTGCTGGGCGCAAGCCACCCGTGCTGTGGGCCCTGTTAAGCAAGCTAGACTGACACTGGTCCAATACAACCTCATTGTACAATCTGGCACTTAAGGGCACACATCGGGGAATGTCAGACACTGTCTCCCCCTTTGTGAATTTACACCTGGTCATCTGACTCCGGCCTCTTTCCCTGCCACCAAAGCTGCTCTTTTTCACATCGCCAAATATCTAAGTACTGTTTCCGAGGCTAGTGTACTTTTGGGAACGGAGTAGGTGTAAATAAAGCCTGGAGCTCTTCTGCTGCCTCCTCAGATTCCACTCCGGAGGGTTCATTTGCTTTTCAAACCTTGGTGTCCCCAAGGTCTGTCTTTCGCCTTCCTCCGTACTTCTCCACTGTTCTTCCACTCCAGTGACGTCCACTGCTCACCCTGTGTTTGATGAAGGTCAGCTCTCCGTCCAGATCCCCTTGCTCTCAACACGAGTCGAATCCTCCAGTATCCAAGAAACCCAGTGCATCCCCGATGTGCACAGCAGCCCAGGCACAGACTTGGAAAGCTGCTCCTGGGGTGCCCCCAGGCCCGCCACAGAGCTGAGACAGCACCTTGCCCAGCCCAGGGCCATAGAATGTTAACACCCTTCCCTTAAGTACCTCCAAGCTGCTGAACCATCCCCTGCTGCTTCTGGCATGTCCTACTCAGCAGTCACTGTCCCCGAGGAACTCCAACTTGTCTTTCTTCCCCAGTCCCCTCCAGATCATCTCACCGGAGTTCTCCAAACCAGTTCCGTTTCCAGTTCCACTGGGGTTTCTCCCACGTCTTCCCTTGTTCCTTTCCAGTCCCCGCAGAGGCTGAGGCTCCCAAGCCCTTACCTGCCTCGGGAGCCATGAGGGGTTGGGCAGCGGTGGCTAAAACTCAGAACTCAGAGCCAAGGACATCACAAGCTCCTACCAGAGCCACATCCAGGTCCCCGTGTTTCTGGTGACCAGGTGTGCTGGGAAAGCCACAGAGAGGTCAGAGGACATGGCACGTTCCAGAACAGCGTTGCTGCGCTTTGCTGGAGAGTGCAGGAAGAAGTGAATTGTGCCAGGAGCTAAAGTTGGACAGAGGGTAGAATCCAGGCCCTGAGGGGCCTTGTCTGCCATGCCCTGTCCTCTACGGCTCCCCAGTGAACCTGAGAGAGGATGAGAGGATTATCATTAGGCACTGCCTATCTTACGTGCCTCCAGCAATTCTTGCTCTTAATTGTACCAATTCACAGGTGGGCAGCCAGGCAACTATTTACCCGCTCAAAGCTGGGGCCTGGCAGGACAGCAAGCTGGGCAAGGGAGGCTGATGTCGCAGGCCCCCAGGAAGGCAGAGCTGCAGAGCATAGGCAGGATGCTACACAAGCAAGCATCCTCGGCGAGGGACACGTGCCCAAGAAATTACCCAGAGAGTTTAAAAACGGAGGAAGGAGCTCGTGGAAGAGCTACCTGTCACTCTAGAGGAAGGATAATCCTTAGCCTTGGGAGAGACAAGACTTTATAGAATCAGATAATTATTTTTCATGTATGTATAAAAAGTAAATCTCTCCAGAAACCTAAAATCCACTCCTTAACAAAGTTAGAGTCTAGAACCAGCTTTTCTTGTTCATTCAGCTTTTAACGACCCGGAGCAAATGACTTGGTCAGTATATTCTGAGTCCCTGAAGCCTGGGGTAAAGCCTGAGCATCTGTGAAAAGCGCCACGGGTGGTTCCGCTGACCCAAGGACCCCTGCGTGAATTCGGGTCCTCGCTCCTGGAATCCCTTTGGTTAAAGCTAACCCTGTAGAACAAGAGGAATCTCATCTCTGTGGGTTATGAATACTACTTTATCAAGGTGCTTCAGGTAATGATCTCTTCGGAATGTATTTCCTTTCCTCCTCTGTGCATCTCAGCAGTCTTCAGAGCATGCTCCCTCAGTTACTGAGCTATCAGCCCAAGGCTGGTCTGCACTGCGCGCAGCTCTGCAGGCTGTTCAGACAGCTTCCCGCTCCCAGGTGATATTCAAGTGACTGCTCCGAGCACCAAGCACACCTGGCCTCCCAGGGCAGGTGACGTGTGAGGCCCCGCACTCTTCGGGACCAGCCTCCCCAACAAGAAGGCTCAGACGGATGGTATCAACATGGCAGAATTATAAACATTATTAAATTTTATTAACAAAAACTTTGTACATTTTCTTTTAATACATATGGAATTTTACACCTAGGTAAAATAACAACACATTCAAAGTTTATCATTTATACAAATTGTTACAGAATAACAACCAGTGGGTTAAATAAGTAAAATAAACCACACTGATTTTTTTAATTATCTACAAAAGATTTTACTTTCTTTAAAATTCCCCTGAACATATAAAAATAAATTAATTTTACTTTTCAATTAAATCTACCAATTAGAAATATTACAAATCAAAATATCAATGTTATCTTATGAATTTTTCACAATACAAAACAGATTCACAAAACCTTATTTACAGAAATGAGGTAAGAACTGTGCAATGTTTAACCAAGAGACATATTGCAGAATTAACATGTTCTTCCAGCTAAGTACACAGTGGAGGTCTAATTACAGCTGGGTCTTTTCCACTAATAATTCACACATTTAAGAACAGTTCAATGATTACATCCCCAATTGTTTAATTTATTACTCTGCCGCATTGTTACATCAAGAGCACGGCTCCCCAAAGTGGAAGGGCTGTGATATAGGTTTCACCGACTCTAGTGGTGCGATTTTTAATTTCGTTTGATTGAATGGTCAGTAATGGAAAGTTGTTTAAATAAAATAAATATGTATTCTTGCCAAATCATCTTTCCTTGTGACTCATTAGTGGATAAACACCCAGGTAATCGTTTCGCCTGAGCTATCTACCGTGGCACAGAAAGTTTTGAATAAAGGCGGAAGCACGGGGAAGGCTGCCGGTGTGACGGGATGATTCCCGCTGCTCGCAGGACTGACCGTCTGAGCTCTGCTGTCTAGAGCCGTCTCAACACAATGGAGGCACGAACAGGCACTTGATCAAGGCCAAACCCTACCAGCACTTTCCTGAGTGGCCCCTCTTTCTCAAAGAAGTCTTTCACTTTAAATTGATCTGGTTTCCCCAGCAGCCTTAGAACTCACTTAACTCGGTTTCTTTAAAGTATGGGTAGGTCTTAACACTTAAGTAAAAGCAACCATCAAAAGAAAATTACCGTTAGCAGAAGCAGACATTACCATCCTAACTTGATTACCAAAATTGGCCAAATTCCATTACAAAGAAAATTTTTTAACAAAGATTGCTAAGTCCCAGTTGATGAGCTTTAATATTTGCAATATTGAATCAATAAAACTCCAGGAGAAGAAACTGTGGACAGTTCCTTGAAATTTGTTTTAAGACTTGACTCAGAGCAAGCATACTGTAACCCAAACAAAAGATATTTCATATTCCAACTCGTATAAGATCAAGTAATTTGTAAATGGAACAAATCTTTAGTTTTGTTATTCGTCATCTCCCATTTATAACAAAACTAGTTGTGCACCAAGTATATTAAATTTGGGGGGGGTTGATGAACTCATTGCATGTAAATTACTTCACTGACTAAAGTTAGTTATTTTCTTTCAAAGTTCAAAAAATTTGGGTGAAGGGTAGGGGATATGGAAATTCCATTTCAGTGCAACAAAGCAACAAGAAAATTAATCAAAGCCTTACAAGAATGTCCTTGTGGCAATTAATCCTTTGTTGTGCGGTGTATTTCTTGTTGCATTTCTTCATAGCTGTAGTAAAAAGACTGCAACAGCAGCCAATGAAGTGCTAGAACAGCAGGGTAGGCGATTTCTAGATGTTTCTGAAGTGTCAACTTTTCTCTTGAGCTACAGGCCCAGTTTTATCACTAAGTCTCTGTAGTTAAAACAAAAAAATCAGATGCATTAGTTTAATCGATTTTTGGCAATACCCTCTTAAGTAAAATTGTAACTGAGATAAAATGATAAAAGAGGTTACTCCCTATTTTCTCTGCAAGTTAGCAAGACTACTTGCAGCATAATATACACACATAAATTTACTAGTAAATGTTTTAAAAACACCACATCAAGCAGTTAAAAAGACAAAAGAGAGCCGGGCTCAGTGGCTCAGCCTGTAATCCCAGCGCTTTGGGAGGCTGAGGTAAGTGGATTGCCTGAGCCCGTGGGTTCGAGACCCACCTGGGCAACTTGGCAAGACCTCATCTCTACAATAAATCAAAAATTAGCCAGGCATGGTAGTGCGCGCCTGTAGTTCCAGCTACTTGGAAGGCTGAGGGGGAAGGATGGCCGGAGCCCAGCAGGTCGAGGCTGCAGTGACCGGGAGCGGCCACTGCACTCCAGTCTGGGCGACAGAGTGAGACTCCAACTCAAAAAAAAAGACAAAAGAGGTAGTCCATTTGAAGGGTGGAACTTTTAAGGAGTAAATGTAGAATTCATCCCCCAAAATCAACTGTTCCACAGAAGCACTCACATGGCATTGTGGGAAAGGAATTTTTTACGGACTAAGAAAATCATGGGCTCTAATCCCACATTTGCTGTTTGTCCTTTGAACTTAAATCTCTTTAAGTTTCCTTTTACTAATCTATAAAAAAATGGGGTTGCAGCCAATCATTATTTTCAAGATTGAGATCACAAACACCATTGTATGCAACAAGGATGCCTGGCACATAGGAGGGTGCTCAGTAAATCTGACCTCCCAGCCCTGCTTTTCTCTATTAGCTAATTAGTACACTGCTTATTTTTGTATTACTTAATATGGTGATTTTTCCATTAAAAAATACATTTTATATTATATAACTCAGAACAGATTGCTTATAATTCACTTTTTAACACAAGGAAAAAATATGTGGAAAAAAGCGGAAAAAAATAGTTCCCCCCCAAAAAAGACTAATTTCTGCAGAATCACTGAAATTTCCCATGTCAGTAAAACACTAAGAAGTAATGCGGTTTGTGAAGATGACAGTGTTCACATCAGGAAGTCAGCAAAACAGGAGGGCAAGCAAGAAGCGCTGAAAAGTTAATGAAAAACAATCCTGCATTTTGAACTAATTCTCGTTACTAAATACAGACCAAAGTTTCTGAAGACAGTAAACAGAAAACTTTCAAAGTAACGGGAAACAGCAAACACTGCAACTTTGAACACTTTCATTTGCCAAGTCTCCCACCTCAGTCTTTCCCTTCTTCCTTTTCCTGATGTCCAGTCTCCATTCTACATCCCCATAGCCTTCCTCTAACAGGGTTCTGCCCTGAACTGGAATTTAGGGGAAACATTTATACTCCAGTAAAGAAGACCTAATTGAAGGGGAGAATTAATAGAAAGAAACAGCCTTAAAATGTGTGCTACTATATGTGTAGTATACTGTTCCTGCATCTGTTTTTAATTTATCTTAACTTTTTCACATCGAAAGGGTAAGATGCTATCACAAGAAATTAATAAAGAATTTAAAATTTGAATTCCATTACAAATATGATTGTAATTTCCTTTCTTTAAAAACATAATCCAGTAGAATAACTGAATTGCTCACCCTAAAATGCATATGTTAATCTTATTACAATTAACTTTTAAAAAGCACTTTGGAGCAAAATAATAGAAATATTTCTGAATTACCTACACTGGTTCTGTAACCAAATGAATTAAACAAAAATTCAGAAAACACCAACTGTTTGTCTTTTTAGTGGACTGTCTCATATGACTTGCTGACAGACTTTCATATTGAAAACTGCTGAATTATAAAATGGCCTTCAAACCTAATGTGCAAATTCAAACTGATATACTTAGGGGACATATAAATTGGCATAGGTCCTTTGCGTTTACAGAATTCAGCAGCTGAATCAACTGTTTTAAGAAGAAACGATCAGGGGAATAATGCATTTGAAACAACAAGGCTGAAAGAATGATCATTTCCGACTGATCCATAAAACTCTTTTTACTGCGTCATTAGCTGTGCTACAGAACACACACTTACTGTGACTTTCTGACTTGCACCGTCTCCATGGATGGTGAGAAACGGGTTGGTGGCAGCTGTGTGGAGCGGGGGCGCCTGAGTGCCTGCGAGAAGGTTGTTGATGGGAATCTGTGTTGGGGCCGGGATCTGCAGCTGCTGCAGCTCAGGCTGGTGGTGCTGCTGGTGGTGATGCTGCATCAACTGATACAAAAAGGCTTGGTGTTGTTCCTTAGGCAAAAACAGGTCCAAGAAAATGAGTTCCCGGGGACAGAATTCAACAGTCAGTAAAGCCTGCCTTGTCTATATTTTCTTTAATTTTAGATACTTAAAAGTGAGTCACACTCCTACTACTAAGAAAAGTTTCTCATCTAGAAAAATATGCTGCACTAGACAATAACCATCTACCATAAAATGTCAATATCATCCATGAGTAGCTTATTTTCAAGACAGGGCACACAGATATAGAGACCCCCTACTCAAAATGAGGCTATCCATGATGATCAAGGAATACAGCAATTTAGAGAAGTTACACATTATCTCTATTTAAACGCATCACATGGGTCAAACCCTTCCCGTAATTCTGTCCAGACTTAAAACAGCTTTAAAGTTCTCATTCATGCCTAACAATGGAGTGCTTTCTTGATGCAGCTATAGATGCTTCTTTATAACAAGCATATATTCCATTCTATATATACTTATATATTTCCTGAGTGCTTACTATGTAACGGGTACTGTTTTAGGTGCTTGAGACATTGGAAGGGGAAAGACAAATAAAAATATCAGAATGTGGTTACTGCTAAAGGTGAAAGGAAATAGGAGGTGTGAGAAAGTCTGGTGCAGGTGGGGTGGCCAGGTGGTAATTTTAAAGAGATTGGTCAGGGCAGTTCTCATTGAGAAGGAACACCGGAACAAAGATCTAGAGAAGATGAGGGAATTAGCCAAGTGAAGATCAGGAAGAGAGGGGATTTGTAGGCAGTGCCAAGGGCCTCCTCAGAAGCAGATAGGGCAGGGCCAGTCCCACAAAGAGCCTCGTGGGGCTGCAGCAGAGTGAGCAGGGAGGTGGTAAGACAAGGCTCCTTGTCTCCACGGGGACTTACAGGGGAAAAAGCATGACTGCTTTGGCTTTTACTCATAGTAAACTGGGAAACCAGTGAAAGGTTTGAGCAGAGAAGCAACACAGCCTGACTGCAGGATTTCTCGATGGAGACAATGCAGCATCAGAGAAGGACTGCACTGCAAGGGTTCTGGCTGGAGCAAACTGACTGGAAGATGGCACTGCCATCAGCTGGGGGAGGGGGCAACTATGTGTGGAGCAGGTTTGCTGAGCAAGATCAGCGGATCAGTTTAGGACATGTGACATTTGAAATGTCTTTTAAGATATGCAAGAGGAGATATTGAGTGAGCAGCTGGATACAGGAGCCTGAAGTTCCAGAGAGAGGCCTGGGCTGAAGATGTAAACATCAGCACATTGATGGTATTTCAAGACAGGCGACTAGAGATCACTGAACTCTATCGAGGCACACTTCAGAGGCTGAAGGAAGCTAAAATGGAGGCTAAAAAGGAATGACCAGTTAAGTAGGAAAAAACCCCAGAAATGTGGTAACCAGGAAGCTGAGGCGAGAAAGTATTTCAAGGAGAAGGGAAAGTGGTCAACATTGTACAATGCTGTTGCAGATCAGGTAAGACGAAGAATGAGAAGCCACCAATGGACTTGGCAATATGAGGAGCCTCTGGGGGAAGAGAGCAGCAGAGAAAGAGAGTAGGAGCTGATGGGAGAAGCAGGCTAGGCAAGAGTTCATTAAGACAGGAGATGCATATACGCATGTGTTACATGAACACTCTTGCCTACAGAAAGTTCGACCCATGCAAATAGATACATTTCACACAGTCTTGGCTGACAAAAGAAAGAGTTTAAATCCCTTCAAGTCCTCATGGTCGCTGAGCAATGGTTTCTGCTGAAGATGCCTTAATCAATCATGTTCTAGAAATGCAACAGTTACGTGTGCTGCTATTATTATTAGAGTAAAATCTTAACAGGAAGAGACCCAAATAAGCTGAGTTTTAGTACTTAAATTAACATGAGGCAAGAGATAAGAAAACAAGATTACACTGCAGCATAAGCACTTAAGATTGACATACAATCTATCCTTACATCACCCTTAGAACAGTGACAGTGAACATGATGATCCATGATCAAAACAAGTATTTTCAATATATTTTTTACTGAAGCCAGAAAGCACATAAATAATTTTACAAAGAAATTACCAACAAAGGCAGACACCCTGTATGCATTCTCTAAGTAGCCCCAAAAAATGGGCTGGAGAAGTCACATGCCGACATCCAGCCAGGGCCATGACTACCGAGGCCAGAGCTGCTTCATGCCTAAGCCACACACGTGGCTCAGTCCATTCCTTCTCCCCTTCTCCAAGACATCTCCTCTACCCCTTCCTCCCTCTGCTAATTACTTTCCATTTAATTTTAATTAAGAAAACTGGAAACAATTAAATGCCTACAGCTGCTCTGCCTGCCCTGGTAGTGGTAGTGCAGGAAAATGCTGTTCTCACCTCCTCCTCCTCTGCTAGTCTCTTTCCTCTCTTCTACACCAAAGTGTCCCCAGAACATACACATATGCTACATACTTAAAATGTGTAGAAACTAACCCTTAGCACATCTGCCTTTTGCTGCCCATTTCTCTGCTTTCACAGTAAAATGTCTTGAGTTGCCCATGCTCTGTCTTAAAAGTCTTCAGACAATCAAATTCAATGGTCAATTATTTTTTAGAGATGGGTCTCATTGTGTCATTGCCCAGGCTGAAGTGCAGTGATGTCATCACAACTCACTGAAGCCTTGAACTCCTAGGCTCAGTTACACAATGCACTTGGCTGCTCAATTATCTCTTATCCTCCCAGAAGTATTTTATAAGGGCGGGGGATCCCCCTCCACAAAAAAACACCAGAATTACCTTTTGGAGGGTGGGCCCCTTGTAGCACAGGCTTTCCCCACTAGGTGAATGTTCTAGAAACCCATCTGCATCCATGTGCCAGCTACACTGTTTGTCCATTTCACGATGAGTGATTTACGAGAGCACCTGCCCACAATGTGCTGAGTGTTCAGTACTTTTGGACCAAAAATGGCATGACCTTTGTGTCCCACCCTCCCTATTCACCCCGTCTCACTCCAAGTGACTGTTTTTTCATTTCCCTGGGTGAAAACAGTCCTCAACATGCTGCCAATGTGGAAGAGGTGAAACAAAAACCGGCAAAAGCACTAAAAGGCAAAAACTGTTTTGAGCAGTGAAAAAGCATCTTGATTAGTGTATTGTATCAAACGAAGAGTACTCTGAAGGTGACTGAAGTTTAAACATGTAAGAATAAATACACAATTTTTATAAATAAATTCCGGGTTCTGGGGGTCCACCTCATACATATTCACTCTCCCCTTTATGGAAACAGTGTCCTCACCTGGCCCCGGAGACCCCACTCTCTCAGGTCTCCTCTCAACTCACTGGCCACTTGTTCTTGACATCCTTCATAGGCTTCTTCTCTTCATTCTCTAGGACAAGGGTCCCCCAAACCCCATGTGGAGAACCAGTACCAGTCCATGGCCTGTCAAGAACTGGGCAGCACAGCAGGACGCAAGTGGAGCTCTGTCTACTGTCAGATCAGCAACGGCATTAGATTCTCATAGGATCCTGAATCCTACTGTGAACTGTGCATGCAAGGGATTTGGGCTGCATGCTCCGTATGAGAATCTAACGCCTGATGAGCCGAGGTGAAGCCGAGGTGGTGACTAGCAGGGAGGTATGACTGCACATCTCCCCGACTCCCATTCGTGGAAAAACCGTCTTCCACAAAGCTGGTCCCTAATGCTGAAAAGGCGGGGGACTGCTAATCTAGAAGATCCCAACACCATCTCACTCTAGCTGTGTCCTCTCCAGGGACTACAGGCTTCTATTATACAACTGCTCATCTATATTTTACCTGGGCATCCAAACAGATGTTTCAAGCTCAACGTGTCCACAATGAGACTCCTGTTTTCTCTCCAAGACTGATTTCACCCAGGTCTTCCAAATCTCAGTAAAAGTCACCATACAGTTGTTCAAAATTATTTTTCTTACATGTCCAACAAACAAGTCTCGATGATTCTATCTTCAAAATATACCTCAATTCCAGACATTTCTCACCACATAGACCACACGATTTTAACACACCAACGTCTCCTGCCTGGACACTCCTTCTGTTTCCACTTTTGCCCTCTCTCCCTCAACACACACAGACTGTTCTCCACACAGCAAGCAAAATTAATCCTTTAAAATGTTAATAATTTTCAGGTCACTATTCTGTTCAAAACCCTCCAATTCTTAAATAATTCTGAAAAAAAGTGAGGCTAAAACAAGATTAACAAAATTGGGATGATTATTACAGCCAGATGACAGGCTGATGAGTGTCCAGAGCCTCCAGGATGCTCTATGCTCTATTTTTGGTACACTTGAAAACTTCCATAATAGAAAGGTTGTAAAAAAAATCACCAATGGCTTTCTATTACACATAAGATAAAATCCTCATTTCTATCCACAGCCAAGAAAGGCATCACATGATCTTCCGGACCACCTCCACCACTCTGACCAGCAGCTCCCCATCCCCTCTCTGCACCACACTGCTGCCTCCTAATCTTCCAAAACACAACGGCACCCAGGCCTCATACAGCTACAGTCCCTCTACCTCCATGCAAGGTCTCTCCTCTCTTTCTCAAGTCACAAAGGCAGACTCCAGCTTTCACTCAGGCCTGTGCTCAAAAGTCACCCTCAAAGAGGAAGGACCATCCTGTGGAAAACGGTCTTCATATCGCCCTGTGCTCCACCCCTTACCCTGCTTTCTTTTTCTTCTGTGTATCACTACCAAAAGCATGCATTATGTCTATCCATCTTCCATATCAGAATGAAGCTCTCTGAACACAGACTACGCCTCCCTAAGCACTCCACCACCAGGGCCTACACAGCATCACAACACATGCGCTGATATTTCTAAGTTAGCGAGTGAATGTGACATCCCTGCAGGTAGCACAGACTATAAACCAAATGGCAAAAAAACCTTTTAGGATTATGCATTCAATAATGTTATTTCATAAAGGAGTAATCTTATACCACACTGAATATCTATGATAGCTCAGAATGCTTGCTCCTAATAAAAGTTAAATATTATCAAAAGGAAGAACTTACTGGTGTGAGCTGTTGAGAATTTAACAACTGCTGAAATTGCTGTTGATGAATAAGCATTTGTCTTTGCTGGTCAGAAAGTAATCCTAGTCCTGAGGCACTGGAAAATGATTAAAATTCTTACTTTCTACTAGTACCTCTAATTTTTTTTGTTTTTTTTTTCACTTAAAATGAGAAAGACAACTTTTCAATTTGATGTTTAATAACTTAAGTAAAAGTTTTAATCATAACCCTTTTTGAAACAGTTATGTACAAATTCTCTCTTTTTCTCTTTGTATGTGCATGGACATAGCTAAACAAGAATTCACATTGTAAAGAAATGTTTTGTTTTATTATAAAATAGTCACTAAATTATTTTATGCAATAGAAATTTACATGTGTTTATAATAAGCATATGTAATCATTTATTTTTAATTATTCAAAGATAACTTAACCCACAACTAAGCAAGCATATTTAAAACAAAGAATTCAAACATACTACTCATTGATTTGATCTAACCTTTTTTAATGGTCCTAATGGTAAAATTAAGCACCCATGAAAAGAGAGCCAGAGGAAATCACTTACTAGTACCCACTGCAGATCCGTTTAAAATTATTCATTCCCCAGAAGTATGTTTAATAACAACACTGTTTTAGCCCCCTAATTTTGAACAAACATTCAAATGAAAATTCTAGTACAATGAAACCAGTGAGTCTAGCTTCCTGGAATTTAAGGTAAATATTTGACCTGTATCCTATATCAAAATATTTGAGTAGAAAGTTTAAAAAACTACATAGTTGAAGTTTAAGAAATCAACATTCATGTAATCTCCACTACAGTATTATCTTTCTTCAGAATTTATGATACATGAATATAATAAACAAGGAAATAAGAAAAATTAACATTTAAAAATAGGCATTACAGACCAAGACCGACATATTCAGCACAGAATATATTTAACCCTTTGCACTCGGATGTCCCCTTTGAGGGACATCGTAAATCTAGCACACCACTCGGATGTCCCCTCTCAGGGGACATAAAGAGACTGCTGATGATTCTACCCGACAAATGTACGCAAGCACAAATTTTTTTAAAATGTGTGTTTCCTTGAAGTTTTCCATTCAAAAACAATGAAAAACTTATGCCCCCTTTGAAATTTGTCAAGTTTCTGATTGATCAGTTGAGAAGTGGTTTTCAGGAACCAAGAATGCGTTGAACAGACTGGACAATCAATTAGATATTATTAAGGGGGAGGAAGAAAAGGAGACTGCATTGTCTGCTTGAAACACCAGGTGGAAGACATCAAATTACTACTGCACAACATGTATCAATGAACCTGCAGTGCATGTCGGTGACTGTTTCACACATTACCATATGTTAGAAAAATATAAGATAAAAAATTTTGATTGTTTTGGTCATAAATAAGTTCCTCAATGTCCAAAATTCCATTACAAGCCAGATATCATTACAATAAAATAACTGGTTCCAATTGTACCCTACAGCTTTAAAATAAAATTAAAAAGAAAAACAACGGGTTCTAATGCTACTGTTTCAAATGAAGTAATTCATTTTTCACTATTTTGTAAAAGAAGCACAGTTAAGTTGCTCGTATGTGATCCATAAGATGTCTTCGAGTGCAAAGGGTAAATGCTCCATTACTAAAAGTAACTTAATTTTGTTTTACTCCAAATTACTTAAGTTCTAAAAATAAATATACTCTGCACATGATGTACTTCGCTTAAAATTTTTGGTATACTCTCTTAGAGTGCATCTACAAGGAACACATTAAAAATCCCAATCTAAACCAAAGACAACACTGGTACTATGCTGCACTAAAAAAATCCAAAGTATATTTAAGTTTCTTACCTGTTAGTCAGAGTAGCTGGCATTGGATGTGCTGCATTAGGTGGTACAGTTGTGTGAGTAAGAGGGGTAGGGTTCTGGGATATTGAGACAGGGGTCTGCATAACCCCATTTAAAGCTCCTACAATGCCATTAATTGCCAGTTGGTTAGCTGGCAAAGCTCCAATTATTCCACTCACTGCAGACACGGCAGGAATGGTGGATGTTACAGTCTGCATTCCACTAGCAAGTGCCCCCACTGTCACACCATTGACCTGTTGAACTCCACTGACTCCCGGGCCTTGTTGAGCCGGACTCTGCCCAGCAGGAGGTGGAGTAGAAAGAGCTGATGAACTGCTGGTGCTCTGTCCACTAGAGGTTAAGTCCTAACATAAAAAAGAATAGAAACTTAAGTTGTAAAAGTGTTTACAACATTTCTAAACCATTTAATGTAATATATTGCTAGTCACAAGTAAAACACACAAATGAAAATAACCACATAGAATTTACCTGATTTAATACAGGAAGAGAATTATCAGGTAAGAAGCTATTTCCTATATGAGGACTCTTACTGCTGTTCAAGGAATCAGTAGTAGGAGCTAAAATAATAAAAGACAAAAAGAAATCTATTTACCCTGTTAGATTACATTATGTGTAAAATTAAAGGATTATTTAAAAGCTTATGCTGAAGCCCATATAAAATTCACTTGAATATTAAGTCTTGCTAGTCCTAAGACCAATTTAAATAGAAGAAAATCTGTATTTCTATTGAATACAGTTGCTTTAAATCAATAACAAGACCATTACAAATTTAAATAAATTTTACCATATTCTGTACTAAAGAAGTTAGAGCAAATTCTAGCCAATCACTTAACAGGATTCTTTATGCCTTTCAAAAACAACCTATCATTGCTCTTCTATGTCTTCATATAACTGGTGACCAATTATTAGTCCCTTATTATGCAAATGGAATTGAAAGTCTAGCCTATTTTCCTTAGATACAAAATAAATAATTTATACTTACCAGTCTGTGCTGAAAATGTATGTATTTGATGAGACGGGCTAGGATTTGCTGTTATTGTTGGAAAAGGCACTGAAAGCTGTGCATTCAATAACTGAAGCCGTTCCTTTTTGGCAGTCAAGTTTTTAATCTGTTCCTCTAACCTTCGGTTTTCAACTTGAAGTTGGTGTAATGATTTCAGCATTCCTAAAACTGACAAACATTTGGATGGTGTTTTGTTTTGTTTTAGTTGGAGTCTTTCTCCAGCACCCAGGCTGGAGAACAGTGACATACTTACGGCCACCCCAGCATCAACCTGCTGGGCTCCAGTGGTCCTTCCGCCTCAACCTTCCAAGTAGCCAAAACTACAGGTGTCACCATGCCTAGCTAAGTCTCATGCCCACGAATTCATGCAATCTACTCACCTCAGGCTCCCACAGTGCTGGGATTACAGGCTGAGCCACTGAGCCCAGCCTGGATGGTTTTTAATAAAGATGAGTCTATATTCAGGACTAAGTATTTTATGGGCCAGAGTGTCAGTAACCTTACAAATCAGTAAAATAGAAAAGTAAAAGTCCTGTAAAATATTTCTAAATGATTAAGCTTTATCCTAAATTTATAGATACAAAATGTCATATCTGTATTTGTATTTTTTTTTTTTTGAGTTGGAGTCTCACTCGGTCGCCCAGACTGGAGTGCAGTGGCCGCTTCCGGCTACCGCAGCCTCGACCTGCTGGGCTCTGGCCATCCTTCCGCCTCAGCCTTCCAAGTAGCCGGAATTACAGGCATACGCTACCATGCCCAGCTGATTTTTTGATTTATTGTAGAGATGAGGTCTCGCTGCCCAGGCGGGTCTCGAACCCGCGGGCTCAGGCAATCCACTCACCTCAGCCTCCCAAGGGCGCAGGATTACAGGCTGAGCCACCGAGCCCGGCTTGTATTTGTATTTTTATAAGCATAAAGGAAGTTTGTTCCTAGATGTTCCTTTTGGAAACTTTGTTGCCACATACAAAAAAAAAAAAAAAAAAAAGACACCAGGCTCCTGTTCCTGTAACTTCATTCATTCTCAAAAATATTTTTCCTCAATACAAAAAAGCCCATTAAAACTTCAAGTGCCCGCCATGATTTTTTCATTAAACTTATATTTACAACGAGAAAGGATTGCACCAATATCCTTCCTTCACCACCATAATGAGCACATGTTTTTGTTTGTTGCTGGGTTTAAACTAAGCATACCATCAAACACCTGGCAGGAAGCCTCCAATTCCAGTTGCTTAGGGTGTTGCTCTGTAGGACTCCCAGCAGGGAGCGCTGTGTGTGCACCCCAGCCACCTCTCTATTCCTAGAAAAAGGCGCATCCTCTGTGAATAGGCTGGCTATATCCTGTCCTATCCCCTTAGATACGGCTTCAATTCCTTCCACAGCTTGGGTCTCCCAATAGACAATACAGAATGTTGCTGTTAGGCCACAATGATGAACATTTTAAAAATTCCACTTACTAAAAAGTTCTATTTGTTTAACATGACCTCAGGGGCCTTCAAAAGACACAATTCTGCTGGTACAGACACATATGGACACTTCCCAAGGATTTAACATTTATCCCTCCTCTCCAAGATCCCACAGAGAAATCTTAGTGTGCCCAAATTAGATGCAATAAGACTAAGCTAAACCTGTCCTCCAGCTATCATGTTTAAAGGATTATCCCGGCATGAGTTTCTTCACAATTAGCTTTTTTTTGGTCAAAATACCATTCATAAAAATACCAATTTATGGCATTTAGCACACCAACAATAAGCAAAATGTTTTAATAAAGTCAAGCAGCAAAAATTTATATCACAAGTTGATGAAAATCACCTATTTTTTGCTAAAAATATACATCCTCAAGACAAGGCCACTTCTCCAGCAAATCACCACCTGTTGTAACTGCATTTTTCTCTCATAGCCCTAATACTTAAACTCATAAAGACACTAAATACATACATACACACGTACACATACACACGCACACACCATACAATTTAATAAATATATAGTAGTTATATATATAATTTAGTAATTATACCCACTCTAAATTGTAAAATTAGCAAGCAAGCTGACCATGCTTGACTACATGCAATTTTAAAACAAATTCTCCAGAGATGAGAAAGTTTTCTTCAAACAAGCTAAGAGAAGACAGTGCTCAAGTATTTTAATATACTGATAAGAACAAAGTACATGGAGAAGCAATAATAGCATAACAACTGTGAGCAACAAGCTAACAGTACTTTATAGAAGCCAGGCAGTGTTCTTTACATTTTCCATGTTGTTTAATCTTTACAGCAACCCTATGATATAGTACATTATTATTCCCAAGATTACAAAGGAGAGGTTAAATAACTTTTAAAAACTTGCCCAAGATTGTACTGTTAATAACAGGCAAAGACAGGATTTAAGTCCAAGCAGTAACACTGCACATTCTCTTCTATTAAACCACTACATTACATTTTTCACTGTGTTACATAAAATGTATATCAAAATTTCATTACGATTCTGGATGAAAAGTGACTTCTGCCTCCATCTCTCTCTTCATCTGTCTGCCCCATCCATCCATCTTTATTTACAGACTAGAAAATGAATACTTACTGTCACTAGGAGTACCCTGTTCTAATAAAAACTGCTGTCCTTCACTCCACTGCCTCTCCAAAAGCTGTTCTATGCTTGCTGCTACTGGAGGCAGGTTTTCCAAACTGCTGTTGCCTGGTTGATCATAGCGAATCTGTAAGCTGCTTACAGGGGATCTGTTGAAAACATTAATTTTCAAGTTAAAAAGAAGGGGGATGCTTTTAAGGAGAGTGCATTAAAGTTTCTTACCTCATAGTGACCCATTTTTCCTGCTCAAGTTTTCTAATACCAGGCTGCTTATGCCAGAGGTATCGGATTCGTGGATTTATAAAACCATAATATACACTCTAAAATTATGTAATTATCATTATTCCTCCCCAAATTATAGAATCAAGGGAATAGCTGGCCACAATAGATCATTTAAAGTCACTAAAAAATATAAACACACCACCAATTATCTCTGAAATAGGCTGTAAAAGATCTTGGAATGGCTTTAAAAACAAAAAAGGGAATGACAAAGTTTAAAACAATTAGCCAGAAAAGAGTTTCACTGTTCTGTCTTAACATATATGATATCAGAAGAGCATTGTACAATTGTATTACTCCAAAAGTCATTTGAATTTACATTCAACAAAATCTCAGACAGCAGTAAAAAGAAATTTTTAACAATTTTGGAGCAGCCTTTGTTATAAATTCAGAATTATTTTTATTTTCAAGTACCTTCAGAATTAAGGAACATTAAGATCAAAGCAATTTTCACATGAATATTTCAGAATGTCTTAGATCTGTACTTCAAATGATAATCATTCAACCAACCCTTCCAAAACACAAGAGTACTAGTATTATGATGAACATGTAATATTCTCTCATCTACTTTTTGTTCTAAATTAGTAAATGTGGCCATTTCTGGTCTCTAGCCTCCATTCTAACATAGTATGTTAGTAAAGAACTTTAGCATTTCCAAGTTGTTTGTATATGATCATCTCCTATGATCTTCACAACAATCTAGTGACAAGTCAAAACCTGGTTTCTTGGCTCCATTTCCAAATGAGGAAACAAGATGGAGCTTTAGTGACTTGTCCAAAGACAAACTGCTGGTCAACGACAGAGCTGCCCTACAACTTGGATCTTCTAACAACCCACTAGTGTTCTTCCCAATGCCTTAGTATGTTTCCCTAAAAAACTTTCTTTAAATAAGAAGTTAAACAATTGGGGCTTTTTATTCCATATGTAAACATGTATTACACACAGTTGGCCACCACACTGCAAATAGTATACTATGCCAGGATAAGTTAAGCTACTACATTTCAGGCTGACTTTTAAGGGGTAATAAAAAATAGAAAATATATTCTGAAAATAATTTAGTACCATTTATTGTGTTAAGTCCCATTTAGCTCATAAAAAAAGAAAAAACTATATACCAAGCAAAACTGCACTAAGGAATTCTGAATCATTTCTGGGTAGCTTGTATGACATTTTAAGTTTAAAGGGGGAACAGAGAAATGCTTCCTCACTAAACATTGAGTAAAATCCATTAACTTTCTTCTTTGAAAAGAAAAATAAAACTATAGTAATCGCAACATAAAATCACAGGCAAGTAAGATAATTGTATCATTGTGTCTTTAGATTTCTGGTTTCCAAAGAAGGAATATTTAATTTTCTACAGAGTTCAATCAGGAAAAACAGTACTCCTTTTCACCTAGGAAAAAGGCACTACTTGATGTACCATTAGAAAATAGAAAAATTAGAGGTCACTGAACTAATCTCTATAATGATAAAAATGTTCCTTAATAGACAGTTCCCCAAATATATCATCAGTAACACACTGACATTCATGATTTGTCACCACATAAAAATTAAAAATGCTAATTTTAATAGCATTTCTCCCATCATTGGGAAATAAAAAAAGACCTTAAAATAGGCGCTTTCCTCCCACTCTCCATTCTCACCCAGGCTAACACTTTGAATGAGGCAGAGTTTATAAAATTAGAGAACATGCAGAAAGCAAACAGAAGGTGTAGAAGTCAAAAAAGTAGACTCAAATTAATAAAAAGATAGCCATTACTAAAGTTGTACTGTCTTTTATAAACTGATAATATTTCATACCACCATTCTCCCCATTTAGGACAGAAGAAATAGAAAGTTACACAACCTCAGATTTATTAATAAACTAGATTTTAATAAGTTGTACCTGAATTTTATCAAATAATATCTAAGATAATTTCACCAAACATGAAGTGCATTTGCTATACTCTGATTCAAATCATTTAAGAACTAGAGGGACCTCATCAACAATGGTACCTACCTGCATAATCAACGTTTGTATACCTAACCCTGAATTGTACCCCACATCTTTATAATTAAAAAAAAAAAAAAAAAAAAGCCGGGCTTGGTGGCTCAGCTGTAATCCTACGCTTTGGAAGGCTGAGGTGAGTGGACTGCCTGAGCCTGCGGGTTCAAGACCCGCCTGGGCAACTTGGCAAGACCTCATCTCTACAATTAAAAAAAAAGAGCCAGCATGGTAGCGTGTGCCTGTAATTCCGGCTACTCGGAAGGCTGAGGCGGAAGGATCGCTGGAGCCCAGCAGGTCGAGGCTGCAGTGGCCGGGAGCAGCCACCAAACTTCAGTCTGGGAGACAGAGTGAGACTTCAACTCAAAAAAAAAAAAAAAAAAGAGCCGGGCTCAGTAGCTCGGCACGTAATCCCGCGCTTTGGGAGGCCGAGGTAAGTGAATTGCCTGAGCCCGCAGGTTTGAGACTCGCCCGGGCAACTTGGCGAAACCTCATCTCTACAACAAATCAAAAAAATTAGCCGGGCCTGGTAGCACGCACCTGTAGTGCCAACTACTTGGAAGGCTGAGGCGGAAGGATCACCGGGCCCAGCAGGTCGAGGCTGCGGTGGCCAGGAGCGGCCACTGCACTCCAGTCTGGGCGACTGAGTGAGACACCAACTCAAAAAATAAAATAAATAAAAAAAAAGAAGAACTAGAGGGATTTTAGAACTCTACCACAAAGGTTTCATTTACTGAATTAGGAATCAGTGACTAAGGGGTTAAGAGCATTGCCTATAACAGATCTAAGACTGGAGCCCACAGTTGAAAAAGTCTGCAGACTTCAGAGGTCTTAAGATTATTTTATGACCAAAAATAATTACTCAAATTAATGCATTAACAGTACTAGCAACTAAATACGCAAATAAAGAGTTCAAATTGATTGAAAACTAAACAAAAGGTATTTGGTTTAGCTTAGAAATCTAATCGTGTGTTTAAATTAATATTCAAATAATTTAGAATCAGTGTTCTTGACTGTCTAGACATGCTTATCTGTAGAATGCTTTAATAGTCTCACAAATGTACGCTCCACAGATATGAGATAACAAAGTTTCCAAATCTCAAATGTTTCCTCTGCCCATACTCTCCAGTGTAAATAGCTTACCGGGGTGAGAGACTTCCTCGGGGTGAGCTTCCTCTGCCAACTAGGCTGCGGCTATTGTCTCCAAGATCTTGATCTGCAGTGTAAATATTTCAGAGCTGATAAAGTGACTCACTAGATAAGAGGTTTTTAACTCTTGCCCCGATTTCTCCTAAAACATATATTAAACCATTACCACTAACTTTGCAGTAACTATGAAAGTAGAAGATGGAGTATGTTGCCAGTTTAGAATTGCTGAACTGTAGCATGTAAGGCGTTGTCCCTACACGTTTTTGTGGGTGTAGAAGGCCATGGATTATGTTGTGTTCTTTCATTCCTTTCAATTTTACAGCACAGAAGCGTGGTTTGCATTTGCTGCACCCTCCCCTCAGCCACTCTTAATTTCTACGGTTAAAGTAATGAATCACAGCTGTGGACAGCTAATCTGTATGCTTATCACAGCAAATCCCTATGCTTTGTATTTTTTTAACACTTTGCATCCCAAGACAAGTCAAAAAACACATTTATATAGAGCTGCACACCAAGACTAAGATTACATTATTAAATATATCGTCACACCAAGAATAAAACTGCATGCAACACTAAATTTCCAAATTGACAAAAACTAGCAGGAATGCATAAATCTGTATTTAAAAGAAAAAAAATTAATTCTTCAAAATATTCTTACATAATACCAAGTTATCTCTGCTTGAAAGTAACTTTTATTTCCCCTATAGTTAGTTCCTTATAAAATCAATCTATCTGGCCTTTTTCAAGGTTGTCCTCCCCTTATTCTGAGTCAGGTAACCTCTGACCCTTAAAGGGTAAAGACAGACTGATCCATTCTTGGTGAACTGCTAAACCCATTCCCTTCCCCCAAACAGGCATGACTACTGGACATGTCAACAAATCCTTAAGGATGGAATGAAACAAAGCAAATCCAGTGGCTCATTAAAACAGTACAAGAGGCAAATGCTACAAAATGTCAACTGGTAAAAATTCACAGGATTACTAAACACTGTAGAAATTCTCTAACAAGATTTTTTTTTTTAACCAAGTTTGTGTAATACAATTTCATGAATTATGCAAATAAAGGTTTAGGCTATTCACAGAAAAGCCCAGTGTTATGTTACTTTCATTGCATAGAACTAAGGACTGAACACATCAATCACAAAAGTCACAGGAGACATTGCTGCATTCCTGCCTGCTGATGGCTCTGCTTAAACATTTACATTTCAGACAGTAAAAGAGCACATCACTATTTTGCAGCACAGCACACTATTTACTTCCAACTGTGATCATTTTTATTGTAAATCCATAATTTATAATTATATAAACTTATGGAACACAAACTGATATTATGATTCATGGATACAAAGTGGAATAATTAAAACCAAGCGAATTAACATATCCATCATCTCATTCTTTTGCTTTTTGTTTTTAAAAAAGCACAGTCTTATATTAACCACACCCCTAGATATTTTCAAATAAAATGAGCCAAAAATGGGGGGAAAACTTAAACTGAGGAAAGCAGAATTTTAGACTTCAGCAATTCTTGAAAACTTACCTGTTTGACTGTTTTCAGACTGAGCAATAAGAGCTGCCATCGATGAGTTTGGGTTTAGTCTATTGCCATACATATGAGACGGTGCCTGACTAAGAGAAGGTCCAGATAGGGTATTTGCCTAAATGAAAAACACACAACAGTAAATGAATTATATTTTTAAATACCTTAATGTTTTTCCTCCTAATGGGCCTAGTAACCATACCCTCCAACCTAAGAATATAAGCAAAATTCCTGACTTTCGGAAAAGCAAATTTCATTCTTGTTTTGCCATTTCAACATGTCCATTTTTGAAAAGTTATATAAATACAATTTAAAAAATAAAAAGGATGAACACAATTAAAGTTAACTATATCTGCTTTTACTTTTTAAAGAATCTAGTCAGTACCAAAACTCGGTAGCATGGTAACCATGTGGACATATGACCAATTATTTAATCTTATTAAGCCATGTATAAAGTAAAGGCAGGTAGACAACAGATGTCTAATAAATACTTCAGTCTCTTACATCACAGGCTGGCTGAGGAGGTCAGAAGGTCCAACTTCTACTTCTAGTATTTTAACTACACAGAGCTATAATTTCCATTGCTTAACTCTGTCATTAGTAAAACCTGCACACTATTTTGTTACTTCCTATTTCGGTAGACTTGGAAGCCTGCTGCTTTTTCCGTTTTGTTTTGTTTTGTTTTTATTTTAAAAGAAAGCAAACAGGCATCACAAGTATGTTTTCTATACAATGAAGGGCTCAACGAATCACAGCTTTGCCCTGACCCCATATAAGGCACTGTCTTTTTGGCAGCAAGCCAGCTCCACTAACTGAAGAACTCGTCCACAGTTTGTAATTCATTCATGTTGCTAACCACAATTCTGAAGGCCTCTACTGGGACCTGTGCCAAACAAGCAAAAATGAGCCCTTAAACAGATGAAGGGAAGGAGGCTGGCCAAAGCATTGCGTAATCCAATGTAATAAAAATGCCTTCTTTGATGTGCATACTCTCTCCCACTTTCCAAGAATATTATAACCTTAAAATGTGGCATTCTGGAAGCAAATCTCTTGTACACAAAATACTGTTACTCACAGAAAACGATTACTGATCTGAAATAATTTTCAGATTCAACAGAACCACAAATTTCAAAGTAGACTTATTCTTCTTTTTCATGAATAAAATCAAACTTAAGTTTTTATAAAATGAAATCACTGCATAGTTATTTCAGAACAAAACTCTTGAAAATAACTTTAAGAACTGAGGTACTTCTAACATTAAGAAGCTGAATAGCAGCAGAAGATGTCGGACACTTTGACATGTATAACTGGTCATAGAAACTAAGACAGCATACTAGTTATAATAATCAAAATATTACAGATAATAAACTGTGCTTCTGGACAGATTCATATACTGACATTATATCTTGGCCTTTAGCCAACTTATTAAGCATGGACACAAAAGTACTTTTACAATTCAGATATAGCCTCTATGATGTAGAATCCTGTTTCTGCTTTCAGTGATTTCAAAAGGTGTATTTTATAGTTCACACTTTAATGTGTAAATTAAATCTGTCAGTTTCTGGGTTCCGTTTGTCTATTTAAGATATGCATACGATGTCAATAAGTTTGTACTATATTAAGTCTTATTTGCCAGCCAATTAGCCCTCAGTAAAAGGTAAGTTATAAACTTCAACCTAAAGATCATACTGAACACTCACCACATATTTAGTAGTATAGGATACATAAAACACAATTCATAAACTGAGATATAGCCAGATTTACCATTCTAGAAGTCAACCCTTTGGGAATCTTTGCTACTGATAAAATAACTTAGACCAAGAAAAATACAAATAAGTCAACAGGAAAACCAGATATTATCAGTCTCGTGTGTTAAAATCTCAAATCCTAATACTTAAAAATGCCTTTCACAAAGCCAGTTTACTCTTACTCTAGAAACAATTCTAAAAAAGATCCACTAAGCACATAACAGCTTAAACGTAGAAAATTAATTGGAAGGAGAGGAAAAAAGTAGTATCCTGAGACAGTTTGTTGGCAGTAAGAAGAAACAGCTGACAGCAAGGGAGGCAGAAAATAATATGACTAAGTGAAAGCACAGAATGGAGTGCTGATGGGATAGTCCTCAAAGAACACTTCTAAATGCTGTAGCACCTGCAAAGCAAGGAGACACTCTTAGACTTCTGACTTACCTTTATCATTCATATTGAGAAATCACAACATTCTATCAGTTGGAATACCTTCTGACTTCCAATTATAGTCTCATGATAAGAACCAGAAGATCCAGGTCTTATTAGAAATATACTCTAATTAGGAAGGATTCTGCCATGGGCTTTATATTTATCCTTAGTAGCTTCAAATTCCAGAGGGGTGGCATTTTCTTGATCTAGTCTCCAAATAATCCGTTTCCCTACTATCTAGATTAGGCCTGTTTATATATAGTAAAGATCAAAATAAAAAGCAGTATGGCATAACAACTGATTTGCAAAACGTCTATCATTAGAAAGAGGATAAAGTATCTTTAGCATATGCCAAAGCAGAAAAGTATATATGTTTAAAATTTGGCTCGCAAAAGTTAATAATAATAGCAAACTAAAATGGGAATACAATCTTAAATGGCCAATTTTTCAAGCTGGATGGTTAAAAAATATCTGGTGGTAGTTTTTCTTTCCTTTGATTTCCTAAAATTAAGACGTTTATCTAAGCAAACTTTCAAGAGAAATTAAACGTTATTAATTTTACCAGATAATGTCACTTTGGCATACGAAAGCATTTATGCCACTCTACAATAATTTCTGTTGAAAAATTCAAATCATGAACATTTTAAGGTGGGTAGCATGAGTTACCAAAGACTCTACATATGACTGTGATTGCTGAGACAATGTTTATTAAATGTTTAGAATGATAATGCTGAGAATCTTTAATGACTGTTTCTGTTGGCACCTCTGAGCCAAAAAACCCCACATTTTAGTGAAAAGATCCAACAACTTAGTAGCAGAGGGGATGAAGAAATGGGAGATCTGGGAAAAGAAGGGTGACTTACTGAAGAAAGCACTCACATGGTGTCTGGCATTCAAGAACCTTTGTTGCCATTAATAAGAGGGAGCATTAAGATTCAGAAGAATGGAAGGAAGTCCATGTTAACCCAAAGAAATAAGAGTTATAAAGCATAAAGGGCATTTGAAACTTTTATATAAAAGAAATCTGGAACAAGCAATAAAGGAAACACTGACATACACAAATTTCTCTATAATATACTTTGAACATGGATTTTTTTAAAGTGCATTTAAAGCAAATTACTAATATACATAAGTCTACCTCAGAAGATCTGGTATAAAGACCAGAAATTCTTTTTGGAGGAAAGTGCCTATCTTACAACATTTCAGTCTTAACCTCCAGGTAAGGAGAATGCTGTGAATAAACGCATATTTTCCTTGGATCTATTGGCACTACAAGGATATGCATTATTAACACTAGGGAGGCTGAGTGAAGGATATCTGCAATATTTGTAACTCCTATACTGTTCTTAAAACTTTTCTATGCATCTAAAATCACTTCAAAGTAAGAAGTCAGTATTGTCATAATACATTTCTGCTTTACCTGGAAATATATGGTATCTTAAAGAGGAATCTTTTCTCCTTCCCAAAATTAATAATTGATGGGAATCGCTTCCATTCAAGATATAACATTTATTCTAAAACTCTATTAAAAACCTCATCAAGAAAAGTATAATTATTTTACAAGATGAACTCAAAGACTAGTAGGTTAAGAAAAAACTGAATAATTACTGAGGTAAATCGAAGTGACTTCTAAACAATGTACATTTAGGTGTCTGAGTTAAAGAATACATCTAGCAAATTTAGAATATTTCATATATTAAACATCTAGATGCAAGTGTCTATCAAGCCAGTATTCAAACACAAAACAAATCAAAGAAATTTAGTTATTTCCTAAGTAGACTGACATATCATATTAATATAAATTAAGATAAAAATTGTATTTCAGCTTGACATTTCTCCTGTTGTTAATAGTTCACCTCTTAATATTTCAAATGTCTGCTTATGAACATAGAAATGTTTTAAAAGAGCTTGGCTGTAAATTAGTAACTCTATCAAGACTTAAAAATAAGTACTGTTTTGGTAAATTTTTCTTCCTTTTGAATGTTGATCAAGGCAAAAAAACAAAGAAGAAAAACTAGACTTGAAAGAATAGTACCTATGAAAATTTCACCTTTGGAAAGTATTGTAGCAATGTATCACCTAGAGGTAGATTTGAAACTTCATACTTATATAGAAACAGATTACAGTAAATATTTTTTTTAATGCACAATTAACTTCTCAATAAACACTAAAGTCAAATGATTCAAATAAATCTCTAAAAGTATCTTCTTTTTCAAGTTTTCCAGCACTGACACATGACTTAAATAAGCAATCTTCCAAAATCTTGTCAGGCTCACTAAATTGAATATTTGCTTTTTAAAGTTCCCAATTCACAAATAATTTTAAGAGAAAAAAACGTGGTATCATCACAATATCTATCACCAACCAAACTTGGGTAAACCAGAGTTTCTGTCCTCAATTCCATCTGGAAAATGGCCATAATAATAGTATCTACCTCATAGAAATATTATGAGAATTGAGTTAATATATGTAAGAGGCTTTAAAAAACGCTTGGCACATTAAGCACTCACATTTTAGTTTGTTTTAAAAATTATTTTCATAAGCTTCTGTAATTTCTGTTTTTCCATTAACTTCATTAGAGTATAAAATTTACCAATTACATTTTGAACTAACTGTGGCTATATTTCAAAGATTAAAACCTATTTCCCTAAGAAAAGTTAGATGGCATAAATGCCTCATTATGCAGTGATGATTTAATCTATATATATTATAATAACAGCAATGTCGCATATGTAATATAAGGACTCAAATGGTTTTAGTTATAATTTATGTCATTTTTGAATTTGCAAACATAATATGTTTGACCCAAAAAAATCATAAATGAACATTAGACAGGGAATGGAGAACAATGGAAAGTTTCATATATTCTCCAGCTCGATTCAAACTTTATGTTTACAATGAAACATATTCTGATAGCAGACCCCATTTCTGTGTCAGCTACCACCAGTAAGGCTTTAATACTCAGCGTGTGATGAGAGATGAAACCAAGTGTGAACAACTTTCAGGTCCCATGAGTAGGCTGACTGTTGAAGCTGTCAGGTTCAATTGCATCATTCCACATTATTCAATGCCCCAAACTGCTCCCTAATTGTTAGAAGCTTAACGTATTCAAAACCATTGTTTAGGCTAATGCCAAAATGCCCCACAATTGAGTTTCCATAAAGTAGTAGGAGGAATTAAAGTGTAGTTAAAACATCACTGAACACTCATGATTGGATAATAGGACTGTACAGATTAACCAAACAATTCTAAGTAAGTTCCTAATTGGTTAATATCTAATTTATATACCTCTTACCTTTTGGGGGAAAAGATTAAGTCTCTAGGACAAAGGTGGCTACTGAAATAATTTTAGAACTGGAAAAGACCTTAATCCACAGCTGAACCTAAAATGGCTGAAATTCATGTATCTACATTAGCATGAAACTATGAGTTTTAACAGAAAATGTTAATACTATTTTCAATACAAGAAGAGCTTCTGTACAATTTCTTTTCTCATTGGTAATCAGGATATTTCTATGCTTTGTATTCAAACTTATAACACATCTGTATTTCAGGCAAAACAGTTTCTTCTAGTAGTAGTCTCATTTTACATATGAAAAAATCTAGGCACAGAAAAATTAAAAGACCTTCCCAAGGTAACATTAGTGAGTAGCAAAACTCCTCGAATCCAGGACTTCTGACTAAAATTTCTGCTATTTTGTATTACATCACACAAATGGACACAGTAAAATTCCCAATGATGTTTTCCAAAGACATCTCTCTTAGTATAACAGATACTTTACTCTTATAGCAATAATTAGTAATTAGACAGCAGGCTAAAAAGTCAGGCTGTCTTAATTCTACATTTACCAGATATGTGACTGTATGCCATAACTTAATCTTTTAATCATTCAATAGCAAGAGATATTATAAAAGTTATGAGCACTTATTTTGCTCAGAAAGGTAACTTCCTTAAAATTATAAATCACTATGAAATTATTTAAATCAGATGAAACTTTCTTTCCGACTAATCAAGTAAAAACACAAATATTTCCCAAAGTCAGTTCAATCTGCCTAGGGAAACTGAATCATTTTCTCAAATAGAATGAAAGTATCCTTATCAGACATCATCTGAAAAGAAATCAAGGACATCTAAGACAGACTCTCCCACAAACACACATTATAATATTGGAAAACAAACTTATCTAAAGGTGACTGAAGTAAAAGGATCACAGAAATCTGCAAAACTCTAGAGTGTACCTTCAAAATACTGAAATATTTGCATTTACTAAATATCATATAAATAAACTTTGGAGGTTAATTTAGCCTATTTTAAATGATGTTTAAACCTATACATTTTCTTATAACAGTAACATGGGGTAGGACAAGGAACCATTATCATCTACATGAAGACTATATCCAAAAGCAAAACTCATAGATGCAGGATATAATAGAATGCAATTATTTCTCATCACATTCAGTCTTAAATTCTTCTATTAAATAAATAATTCTTCAAACAAAGCACTTGCATTCTCCCAAAGAAAGTAGAGAATAAAAGTAGAACTGGGAAACAGTAGGATACGAAAGGCAAAATGAAAAATTAATGGCACTCCTACAGAAACTAATTTATACCTCTACTCCTGATCCAATAAGGGCAGAGCACATCATTAACAATCACATGGACAGGAGTTCAATCTTCCAATAATGTTAAGAAACTATCACTGTAACTCTATTACTGATATACTAGTATGTAGTAAAGTAGGTTTTCTATCAATTATCTGCAAAAGAACAATTATTCTAAAAACAAGTATATCAAATAAAACTAAAGAATTTAACATTTAAGAATACAAAATTGGTTAAAACATTTGAAAGGCCTTTTTTTTCCAAATTTGTGCTGCTAAGCATCAGACACTCTCCACCTACCCCCAATTTTACAAGTTTCTTTCTTCCTTCATTAAAAGCACAAACAAAGCTATTTTCAGTTTTTAATTTCCATTAGCTGTTTCCCAATCTTACCCCCCTGACAACTTTCCAGGGAGTAATTCTAAAGGCAGCAAACAAGTCAAAGTAGAAGTCCGTTTATCTTGCTTAAAATGAAGGTCACAAAGAACAAGAATGACCTCTGCATTTTTATTTATTTATTTATTTTTTGAGTCGGAGTCTCACTTGATTGCCCAGACTGGAGTGCAGTGGCCGCTCCCGGCCACCGCAGCCTCAATCTGCTGGGCTCCGGCGATCCTTCCGCCTCAGCCTTCCAAGTAGCTGGAACTACAGGCGTGCACTACCACGCCCGGCTAATTTTTTGATTTATTGTAGAGATGAGGTCTCACCAAGTTGCCCAGGCGGGTCTCGAACCCGTAGGCTCAGACAATCCACTCACCTCAGCCTCCCAAAGCGCGGGATTACAGGCTGAGCCACCGAGCCCGGCTGACCTCTGCATTTTTATCCTACTGGCACCAATCCAGTCATTAAAAAACTACTACTTTAATTAAAAATTTTAGGGGGATTTGGAGAAAGAAGGTGCAAAACACTATTCAAATTTAATATTTCTATTCTCTATTAATATTTTTAATGTATTCGCTTGCTGGTATGATGATTTTCTTAATAACTGTATAAGACTTCTGGAATTATACAGTAAATATTGATGTTTACTTACCAATTTACCTTTCACATTGTTCTCTTAAATCAATTACTTAGAGCAACCCTAAATAAAAGGTTAGAATGTGACTATCTAACTACAATGAATTGTATGGTTTGAAAATAAACACGACCTATGTGAGAGTTAAACAGAAATAAACTTTGTCATTTTTGGAAAAAAAAGGATTCAATTGCTAAGTGTATCCCAATTTTAAGATTCCTATCAATTCCATCTAAATATTTTTATTTTTTTTCCCTTGCACATTGCCTAGAAAATTTCACATTTTTCACATTCAACACCATTACCATTGTCTCAGGCAGCTAAATTGAAGTAGTTCAGCACTCAGTTCAACTAAGAGGTCAACGTGCCTCAGTTGCCTGGAGACTGATGGTTGCTACAGCAGCACCAGATAAGCCAGGCTAAATAACCTTCAGCTTGAAGGCAGAAAACATTTACTGCTAGACAGAAGCATAGATGCAGGTGTCTCAGCATGCAGCATGTGAATCTAACTGGATGATAATATTTATAAGAGACCCATCTTTCTGAAACATGGAGAGGGGATAAACAGTAAAGATTTTAATTGGACTGAATCCTGGATTACTTACAACTATGATTTCTTTGTTCTTTAGTTGAGTCACATGTTAAGTGGAATTTTCCCTCTAGCTATAAATTTCTCTTTAACACCACTTCCCCGTCCACCTCCCTAACGCCAACCTCCTGGCCCACAAACATAATGAATGAGAAGAAATGAGATTTTTGCTTAATTCAGCCTGGAATTAACCAGAGAGTAATTAAACAGACTTTTATAAAGACAGAAAAGAAAAATGCATGTTGAAAATGTTCATGTGAGACTTTGTCCAAGGATGCAAAACAATCAACAACATATGGCTACACCTTAATTAAAAGAGAAAAAAGTAGTCAAATTCCCCTTACTCGGGTTGAGAGGTTCACCAAATAGTTAACTTGCATTTTCAGAGATGATAGTACTAACCATGCCACTGGTTTTCTGTACTGAACTGTCTGTTGCTCATTCTAATACCTTTTATAACAGTGACTGCTCATACCACACTATTCACACACATGCATGAAAAATACCCTAATGCTGTGTTTTGATGTACGTCTTACTGAAAATGTGTGTGTATATTTAGAATATACATAGTATATATACACATATATATATTCTAAAAAAACCTGTGCAATAGAAATTATGCACATATACACAAAGCTCAAGTTTATAGCAACTTACAACCAACTACTTAACTCGCTGTTTGTTATTAGACATTTGTCAGTTACAATTTTCTCGAACATTAAAAGGCTTAATTTTACCACTAGAGTTTTGGTGAAATGAAAATAAAATTTTAAAGAATTCCAAAGTAAAAAAAAATCTGACAAAGACCTAACATCCAAGGTCTACAAGGAACTCAAATGAGCAGAAAGGAAAAAAACAAACAATGCTATTAAAAAGTGGGCAAAGGGAGAGGCATACCTCATTAACAAGAGTACCTGCATAATCAGTGTTTGTATACCTAACCCTGAATTGTACCCCGCACTTTATAATAAAAATAAAAAATAATTTAAAAGTGGGCAAAGGACATGAATAGACACTTTTCAAAAGAAGATATACAAGCAGCCAAGAGATACAAGGAAAAATTCTCAGCCTCACTAATCATCAAAACTACAATGAGATGCTACCTAACTCCAATAAGAATGGCCATCGTTAATAAATCAAAAAACAACAGATGTCGGCATGGGTGTGGAGAAAAGGAAATGGTGGGAGTGCAGGCTAGTTCAATCTCTAAGGAAAGTTATGTGGTGATCCTAAAAGAACTAAAAACTGACCTTCCTTACAATCCAGCAATCCCCCGCACCCCCCCCCACCCCGCTGGAAATATACCCAGAAGAACATAAATCGTTCTTCAAAAAAGTTACCTGCACACGCATGTTTACAGCCACACTATTCACAATAACAAAAACATGGAACCAGCCCTACTGCCCGTGGAAAGTGGACTGGATAAAGAAAATGGGATACATACACACAATCAAGTATCACACAGTCATAAAGAACAAAATTACGGACTTTGCAGCCAATATATTGGATAGAGTTGGAGACTATCATACTTAGTGATCTACCACAGAGACAAGGGACGGAATAGTACAAGTTCTAGCTCATAAGCAGGACCTGAACATTAATCACATTAGCACAAGGGAGGGATCAGCAGTCACTGGGCTCTGCCAGGGGAGGGAGGATGGATGGGGGAGATGGGGAGGGGCACATTATAATACAAAGGGTACCTGGTCTCAAACCAGCGAGGGCCAGATGGAGGCCCAAACTTCTCCTGCATGCAGCCTACTTGTGTAGTTAATCCTTACTTACCACAATTCTATAATAAAATAAAATTTAAATTAAAAAATATATATATACACACACACATACACACACTTTGGAAATCCTACATTATTCTCTTTGGGAAAGTAAGGGTGCAATAGCGACGGATGCGTATACTGCTTTGCCCACATACTGTACTGTTTATAAAACTTAAGATTACAATTTTTCTTATTTGACTCTTGCTTTTAAAGCATTCCAGTAGACTAGGTCATCTATCAAACTCCAGATATCAAGTGAGGGAAAAGGGGTAAACAAATGGAAAAGTCGACACATTCACCTCATTAACAACATGTATGAGTGTATGTTCTCTCGCACTAGGAGGAAAGTCACGTAGTATTTGAAAGGAAGTTTCACTCTTTATGCTATATTCTCCTACACTGGCTTTTAAAATGTTAGACAAGTCTTCATATATTATTTGTGCAATTTTTTAAAAAGAACTTTAAAATAACAACAGTTTACAACTGGTTCATACTTCGTGGATCCTACTTTTTTAAATAAAGCATAAAAGCTCCCCTGAAATTACTAGTTTATACAGCAGAAACCCAGAAATAAGAAAGAATCAGTTAATGGCTACATACTCATCTGTCATCTCTCATAAGTATCATGTAAAAATGTCTCCTCTAACAGGTAAATAAAAATTGAGATATTTTCATGAATTCCTATAGGAAGACCTAATTCATTTGTTTCTCCTCCAATCAAACTCACCTTAAAAGATGAGAAAATCAACTAACAGAAAAATCATCTACTACATGTCACTCCATAGCATAATAATTCACCTGAGTTGTAGCCACAGCAGGGGTTGCAGATGATGTGGCTGAAGGAGAGAGAGCTCCCACTTGTTGCAAATGCCCAGAAGACTGCTGAGGTAAATGAGAACTGGAGACAGGAGTGCTAGATCCTGAGCCAGACACTACATTTGGAAATGATACTGCTACATCATTGCTGTTATAAATACCTGCAAGAAAAGAAACTATATTTAAATATTTTTAAACTTAGTAGTCAAATTTGTCCTAGATACATAATATTGATCAGTAAGTTATAAAATTCACATTTCCTCCTGATCCTTTCCCCAATTATAAATTTTACTGTTGGTGTTTTCAAAAATGTGCCAGTAACTAAATGAATAAAACACTGAAGTTTCAAAAAGTATTTGCCTAAAAGAACCTAAGTCATTTTTTACTTAGCAAAAATGCTTTTGTTAATAGGCAGGGACCACATGAGGAATGGCTTCATAAAAAATACATGAAGGGTTTTAGGAGTTCTTAAGAGCAATGAAACATGTCTTAAATAGGAGAATGAAGCAGCGAGAGTTGCATAAAAGTCACCTGACAGGCCTTCCCAAAACACAAATGTTAAGCCCCCAGAAATCATGATTGAGAAGGTCTGAAATGGGAAGAAATCTAGTTCTAGAAAGGCTACAATGCAGAAAATAAAGTAGAACACGACTAGACTTGAAATTCAGAGACCAATAAAGAAGCTGATGACACTGGTGGGACACAGCTGTGGGAATAAAGAGTGTAAGTGAATTTCAGAGATATTCACAAAATAGCACAAACAGGACTTTATGACTAACTGTATGGGGTATCTGTAGGGGTGGGGGCAAAGGGAAAATTAAGACACAGTGATCTGGGCGATGACACAGTGGTACCATTCACTCCAGAGAACACAGAAGGTAAAATATAGTGGGAGTCGATGAAAACTGTTTCAGTAAGCACCATGGGACAGGGGAGTGTGTAATGAGAAAGTGGAATCTATCCAATCTAGAAAAGAGAATGGAAGAGGAGGAGGAGAGAAAAGACATGTTTTGTTTTGTTTTTTTAAGAAGGAAATCACGCTCAAATGCTGATAACAAAGAGCTCATGGAGAAAGAGAGGCTCGTTGATGAGAAAGGAAAGAAATGAAACATCTATAAACCAGTAGTTATCAAGCAGGGATGATTTTGCCCCACAGGGGACATCTAACATTTTAAGTTGTCAAGCCGGGGGTGGGAGGGGTGGAGAGAATGCTACTGGCATCTAGTAGGTAGAGTCCAGAGATGCTGCTAAACATCTGACATGGCACAGGACAGTCTCTACAACAATGAGATATCTGGCCCATATTGTCAACAGTGAAGAAATGGAGAGATCATGCTATAAACCAAGGCTCTTGAGAGGGGAGAGGGAAGGAGGGAGGAAGACTCTGAGAACTAGACATAGTAACAGGAAGAAAGTATGAAAGAATGAATCTAAACGGGCTGTACGCGAAAAAAAATTTTAGAAATTATAGTCATAGAAGTCAACAATATTTAGTAATTTATCAACAGTACAATTTACTTTGTTTTAAAGATGATCAATGTGACTGATTCATAATAAAAGCACCTTTCATAATAAAAGCATCATTTTCAAACAAAGGAATAAAAAGATTTGGGACATTTTAAAAGGTCCATATAATAAATATTTTACAACTAGAATTATAGCTCCTGGGCCCTTTTTCTATTTATAATTTCTCCAGGAAAAAATACTTATTCATTCAGTAAATGCATTCATTCTATAAACATACGAGAGCTCACTGTTAGCCAGACATCATTCTAAGCCCTGGAGATATAAAGTCATTCAGATAGGTGGTCTCTGCCTTCAAGAAGTTTGGTGGAAAAAAGGCATCACAAAAGGGTGTGAAGAATGCTATGACAGAGACATCTTCAAGGGAATATAAGTGCAGAAAAAGAGGTTATCTAAACCAGACCTGGAGTGGGAGTCAAAAAACTTACTGAAAGATGTTGCCTTTAAAGCTAACTTCTAATGGGGCTGAAGGATAGAGTTTAGTTTGAAGAAACATGCAGAAAAGAACAGGATAAATTCTAAGGACGTATAAGTACCACTCATATAGTTTAAGCAAGAAATGAGGCAAAAAGCAAGCAGCAGAGACAATGAGGAACCACTGAAATTTTTAAGCAGATCAGTCTGATGTTAAAGCAAAACATGAATCATGAACAGTAGGCTTAGAGAAAGCTGTTAAGGCTGGCTGCAATATTACTGATGAGCAAAAACCAGAATTAAACTAAGGTAACAATAGTAAAGAGATATTACAAAGAAAAAGTTTGTAAGACTTGGTGACTAATTATATCTGAAAAATAAAATTGAGGAAAGAGTCAAGAATGACTCTTAAGCAGCAGTAAGTGGAAGTGGTGATACCACTCACTGAAACAGGAATGGCAATAGAGAGTAGTCAGTATTTGGATACTGCATGCAGGTAACTGTGTTAGCATAATAGTTCAATGAAGTAAACAATATTCTCATTTTATATATGACAAAACAGAAATTTAAATAAATAATGTAACTTGCCTGGTAACTTCACCTAGGTGGCGGTAGAATCGGGATTCAAACTCACAGTTGTCTAATTCTATAAAAGAAACCACTTTCTAATACTACTTAGAGGTTAAAAGATAATCATCATGGTCTCCGAGATGTCTGTGGGACAAAGAACTCCTATATGGTCTAGAACATAATGGGATAAGCCTGAAACTAGGCAGAAAAATCAGGTCAGAAGACACCAGAAGCATAGTAAGTTAGAACAAGTAATCTTGTAAACTAAAAAGACTTCTATTGACCTGCAGTACAGCTGAAAATTTAATTAGTTGCACATATTTAGAAATGTGGAATTCTCACATTAAAAATATTCCAAATTTCTAGATTGCTTATTTCTCTTGAAAAACTAAAGATCTGTCAACACTGGATACTATATTGTGAAACAGCAACAATCTGGCTGGAGCTTTGGATAGGACATAATTACTTTAACCCACCAAAGTCCCATCATCCCTTACCATGTCATTCACAGTCACTCATTTATGTTACCTGCATAACCCCTGTGTGTGATTTACTACTCCTGATATGAATGCTGTTGAAGCCAAAAAACAAAAATGAGATCACCCAGGGAAAGTTCTTAGCACAATCAAGAGAAGAGAACTAAAGACAGAACCCCAGGGAACATTACCATTTAAAGAGAAAAAAAAAAAATCCACAAAGAACTTAGAAAACCGAGAGAAAGAATCGTTGAAAACACTAAAAAGAATTTCAGAGGAAAAGGTCAAACTATTCTATTGGTCATTTAAGATAAGGCCAGAAAAAGGAGTTACTACCTGTGGCAATAAATCTTGGCAAGATAACTCTTTCAAGAAGTTTGGCTGAGAAGGACAGAGAAGAGACTGCATGTTAAAGAATCTTACATTCCAAATAGCACATAGGGAGAAGAAGATAAACACTTTTACAAACTGCTTACTCCACAGATAAATCAACAAATATTTATTGGGTTTTTATTGAACTCAGTTTTTTCAAAGTATCTTAAAAGATAAAATGCTGATTAGCAAGTGTTTTTGGTGGTGAAAAGCTTACTACACATGTAATCTCGTTTCTAAAACTAAAAGACTAAAGTTAGTTGGAGATAGCATGCTGAAAATGAAATAGCACAAGCTTTTGACTGAGACAAAATTGGGTTTAAATCCTAGCTCTCCCAACCATGTGATCTTAATCACATTGCTTAACCCACTGAGCCTACACATTGTTCTTATCTATAAAATAAAGGTAATAGCTACCTTAGAGGGTTTTTGTGAGATTTTGAGAACATCCATATAAAGGCTCTAGCAATATCTATTACACAGTAACTTTCAATAAACAGTCATTTTGAAGTTAATGCTCTAATTAAAATTTTATCTTTAAGTCAGGAAAGTATAGTGTTGTAACTATCAGGTCCTCTATCATCCCTAACACATACTGAACACTGCAATCACCCATCACCACATGCAGTAACATATCATGAAAGAATAATATTGAGAAGTAAAATTGTGACTGGGGACCTTCAGTCTCGAAACTTAAATTCTGTTTTTACATTGCATTAATGTATACTTATATGGGGAAGTACACAGCTAAATGAACAATTCAGTGATCACACTACAAAACTGTATCTGGTACTCAAGCCACTGCTGTAAAATACAACGAAACAAAATTTTCCTTTCCTATCAAGGAAGGAAAGCTTAAAATTCTAAATCTTTCTTTGAAAATGATGATCACTGACTCCCTTCAACTCTCTCACACCACAGGTATGATTGGTACAGCATCCTCCTTAAGTAGTTCTGTATCTGCTTTCTATTTAGCTTCACTCTATTTCCATCTTTTACAAGTCATATACTATTTTAGCCCAAATCAAGGTGACAATCACTGAGTTAAATAGAATTAAATCCTGTGACACACAAGCTCTAGGGAAGTACCCTGAAATCATCTCAAGACAGAATAGAAACCAAGATGCAGAATGATATAGAGGGCGACAGTGACCTACTAACTCCTTCTTTCTTTCCTTCCCTCCCTCCCTCCAACAGTGTTTAATAGCTACTAAGAATTAGACAACAGTTGGGCTCTGTGGCTCAACCTGTAACCCGGCGCCTTTGGGAGGCTGAGGTGAGTGGATTGCCTGAGCTCGTGGGTTCGAGACTCGCCTAGGCAACTTGGCGAGACCTCATCTCTACAATAAATCAAAAAATTAGTCGGGTGTGGTAGCGTGCGCCTTAGTTTCAGCTACTTGGAAGGCTGAGGCAGAAGGATAGCCGGAGCCCAGCAAGTCGAGGCTGCGGTGGCCGGGAGCGGCCACTGCACTCCAGTCTGGGCAACAGAGTGAGACTCCAACTCAAAAAAAAAAAAAAGAATTAGACATTATGCTAGGAGCGAGGGATAAAATAGGGAACTAGAGACAAGATTCCTGCTCTCTGGGAATTTACAATTTAATGAGGAAGGCAAACATTAAAACAAATATATGAATATACATTCCAATACGTACTCTTATTGAAGAGAAAAAGGCACCATGAGAAAGAAAAATTAGGAAGCCAGAAAGACCTGTTTGCAGAAATATTTAAGCCAAGGTTAAAGGTTAAGCAGGTGTTAAATGGACAAAAAGTACGATAGAAAGCTTGCTCAAAAGTCCTTGAAATATTGAAGGAAGAAAAATATAGCTAATAAGGCTAAAGCCTAGAGGAAAGACTGATAGAAGACAAGGCTGAAGAGAGGGGAAAGGAGCAGACCTCACAGAACCGTGCCAACCATGTATAGCTGTTTAGAATATATGCCAAGATGGACAGGAAGACACCAAAGGCAAATAGCATGATTTACTTTTGTAGGAGGCTACTTAGTAATTTAGATGAAAAATTATGTCCCTCTGGACTAGGGTGGTAGAGGTAGTGAACACAGAAAAAGATGGATATGCAGTGCATCTATAAGTTAAAATCATCTAAACTTGATGATAAATCAGACTTAGTAGGTAGGGTAGAGAAAGTCTTATAGAATGAATCACATGTTTCCGTCTAGTGATTAAAAGTGCCCTTTACTGAGGTGGTGAAAATTGAAACAGGAGGAATGGAAGCTTTGTTGAAAGCCAGCCTAGGGCTCAGTCCTGAGGCCCTTCAACATTTCAAGGATGTTCATGGAAGAAAAATTTGTAAGAAAACAGACACCAATAAGATAAAAAGAAGACCATGACTCTGGTGTCACTGAAGCCAAGAAAGAGAGCCTGACAGAGATGGCATCAACTGAGAAATCTAGCTAAGACACAGAATGAAAACGCCCTTTGGATATGAAAATAAATGGTGATCTCAGGAAGAAGCCAAGAGAACACTGTTTAGAGTTTGTATCAGTGTGCCAATGCAATAACACAAAATTGATAAATAAGACAGAAGCAAGCCTGAAGTGACAGAAATATTAGTGTTCACCAACCTGAGTCCCTGCTTCCCACTTTCAAACTGCTTGGGAGGTCAAATCAGTACCCGTCAAGTTGCTTATTCAGCAAAAGAACCAGAGTAAATGAATGGAATAGTCTTTAAAAATATTTAACCAAGTCAGTCATTAAGCCTAGTAACTTATCCCTGACCTAACCCCAAAAGAGTGAATACTGTTTTATAGAGGTTAGTATGATGTTAAAGTAGTTAAAAGTCCAAATCCTAATCCTTTGTTCAGATAACTTCACTGAATCTTATATACCTCACCTAAAAAGTGAAGTGGTACCAATGAATTCATAGGGCTAGTGCAAGGATTAGCTAAAACATGCAAATCATATAAATATTGCCTACCACATGGTAAGCATTTGAGAAATAGTAGTCATATTAGTAAATATAAAGGAGGAATAATATCTATCAAAGTTAGAAAAGTTAAAGGATAAAGAGAGGTTTCAAGATGGCTAACTACAGGCATTTTGTAATCACTTCCTCCACTAAGAACAACCAAAATAATAAGTAGATAACTACACTTCAAACAGATCATGCAAGAGAACAGAACTGGAATTCAACAGAAAAGTGACAGGAAATAGCTAAAAATAAGGCATGAAAGAGAAGCAAGGCACCCTGCTAGGCTGGGATCAGCTAGAAGCTTAGGAGAAAGGGTAAGTGAGAGACCCTCAGGGGTCCACATTCCCACTGCAGACTCCTGCACTGCTAACCACAGAAGAGCTCTTTGACCCTCAAAGACCTTGAAACTAATATACTGAGTGGCTGGGAGATTGTGTGACAGGATTGCCCCAGGAACGAAACACGAATAGGGTCTCACCCACTTTCTAGGACGCAAGCAGCTACAGCAAAGCACCATTTTCAAACCCCCCCACGGCTGCCGCCCCTGGTCCCAATAGGATGCACATTCTCCTGCAATCCAACAGTGCCAGAGCTAAGGTGCAACTGAGGGGCGAGCTACCACCATCAGGACTGAGATGTGAGTAAAACACAGACTACAACTGCCAGGGGTGAGGCACAAGCATTCCCCAACCTTGGACCTAGGCTGCCCAGACTGGCCAGTGGCAGAGCAACAGTGTGACTGCTGCCACTCAACACATGGACATTCACCAATGGTCTGGGGATGGCCCCATCCTTGCCACCCATGACAGGCATCTGTGCATACCATAAGAGGGAGGAGGGCCTGAGGACAAGCCTGCCTGGGCTGGCTTTGTCCTCCCCCGCCCCCGGCTCCTCCTCTACCCTGTGCCAGAGCACACAGGGGCCAGGGGATTGCCCAGCACAATCCACCACTGGTGGTATCTGAACAATCCTCCCAGGGACCTAAAATTGGGCCTATCCACTCTGCTGTTATCACCACACCTGTATGTGCCACCTGCAGGCCTGAAGACAGGCGCACTATGCCCACTGAAGCTACTTCCAACACCACTGCACACTGCTTGAGACCCAGAGGGTTATCCCAACAGTCACTGCCCTCATCCATTCCAAATCATCAGGCCAGTGACCCAAGAACATGGCCACTCCCACAGCCCACTGCTGCTGATACTGGCAAGTAGTGAGCCACCTGGACCTAATAACACTAGTGCCAACATATGCTACCCTAGAGCCCAAGTCAGCCATACTCAGTCCACTATTGCAACACAGTCTGGCCTACCCTGACATGGTAGTCACAAGCAAAACTTAAAGCCTTCACTAATACTCATACCTTAAACCAGTGAAGAAATCAGATACTACTGACACTATTTGCAGCCAAAAAAAACATAGACTACACTGCTGCATGTGCCCAAAATCAAATCCAAAGTGATCTACCCAACAACACCACAGATACATCTTCAGAAAAAAGTTCTCTCCTATGAAAACAAGTTCTAAAAATTGGAAGAAGACTATATCAGATGTAATTTAAGAAACAGAAGACATGAGAAACCAAGAAAACGGCACCGCCAAAGGAACACAATAATTCTATAGTAACAATTCCCAACAAAAACAAATTTAGTACATGCCAGAAAAGGAATCCAAAATTTTGATGCTAAAGAAGCTCAGTAAGATGCAAAAGAATTCTGAAAAACAGTACAAAGAAATAAGAAAAACAATTCAGGATATGAGTAAGAAATTTACCAAGAGACATATATCATTTAAAAGAATGAAATTCTTTCTCCAGAAAGAAATTCTGGAGCTGAAGAATTCATTGAATGAAATACAAAATACATTCAAAACAAGAATACCCACTTTCACCACTCTTATTAAACATAGTACTAGAAGTCCTAGCCAGAGCGGTCTGGTAAGAGAAAGAAATATAAGGCATACAAATTGGAAAAGAGAAAAAAAAATTTCACTCCATAGACAACATCATCTTATATACAGAAGAACTCAAACATTCCCTACCAAAAGATTCTTAGAAATGATAAATTCAACAACAAAGCTGCAAGACACAAAATCAACATAAAAATTAGTCGCATTTCTACACACCAATAATCAAATAGCTAAAAAAGAAATCAAGAAGGCAATGCAGTTTATCACAGCTACAAACAAAACAAAACATAAAATGCAGAAATAAATTTAACTATAGGGTAAAGAACTCTATAAGAAAAACTATAAAACACTCATGAAAGAAATTGAAGAGGTCACAAAAAAAATATATAAAGACATCCCATACTCATGAATCAAGAGTACTAACATAGTTAAAATGATCACACTGCCCAAAGTACTTTACAGATTCAAAGCAACCCGATCAAAATATCCATGTCATTTTTCATAGAAGAAGCAATCCTAAAGCATGTATGAAAAGAGCCAGAATAGCCAAAGTTACCATGGGCAAAGAGAACAAAGATGAAGGCATCACATTACCTGACTTCAAAATATGCCACAAAGTTACAGTATACCAAAACAGCATGATATTGGTACAGACACATAGAGGAACAGAATAGAGAACCCAGAAATAAATCCACATATTTACAGTCAACTGGCTTTTGACAAAGGTACCAAGAACATACACTGGGGAAAGGACATCCTCTTTAATAAACATGCTGGGAAAATTAAATATTCATATGCACAAAAATTAAACTGAACCCTATCTCTCACCAAATATAAAAGTCAAACCAAAATGAACTAAAGACTTAAACATGAGACCTGAAAATATAAAACTACCAGGCAAAAACTTTAGGGTTAAGACCTCAAACCCACAGACAATGAAAACAAAAAGAGAAAAAGGAGACTATAGGATGGGCGTAGTGGCTCACATCTGTAATCCCAGTACTTTGGGAGGCCAAGGTGGAAGGATTGCGTGAGCCCGGGAGTTCAAGAACAGCCTAGGCAACATAGTAAGGCCTTGTCACTACAAAAAAATGTTTTAAAAAACATTAACTGGGCGTGATGGCATGCACTTATAGCCCCACCTACTTTGGAGGCTGAAGAGGAAGGATTGCCTGAGCCCTGTCAGTCAAGGCTGCAGTGGGCAATGATGGTGCCACTGCACTCCGGCCTGGGTGACAGAGACTTCGACCCCCCCCCAAAAAAAAGGAGGTGGGGGGAACTATATTAAACTAAGAACCTTCTACAAAGCAAAGGAAACAATCAACAGAGTGAAAAGACAACCTGTTAATGAGAGAAAACATTTCCAAACTATTCATCTGACAATGGACTAATATCCAGAGTATACAAGAAACTCAACAATAAAATAACAACAATAATAATTCCATTATGGTAGCACACGCCTGTAGTCCAACACTTTGGGAAGTCAATGCTAGAGAACTGCTTGAGCCCAGAAGTTCCAGACCAGCCTACACAACGAAGCGAGACCTCATTTCTACCATCAAACAAATTAGTTGGATGTGGTGGTATGTGCATGTAGTCCCAGTTACTCAGGAGGCTCAGACAGAAACTGCCTGAGCCCAGGAGGTAGAGGCTGCAGTGAACTGTGATCATATCACTGCACTCTAGCCTGGGCAACAAAGTGAAACTGACTCAAAGAAAAAAAAAGGAGTGAGCAAAAACAGACAATGGGTATATGAAAATACTCACCATCACTAATCATCGGGGAAATGCAAATCAAAACCACCATAAGATATCATCTTACACGAGTAAGAAAGGCTATTATTAAAAAGACAAGAAAATGACAGATGTTGGTCAGGATATTTCAGGATAAAGAGAAAGGAAAACATACACATTGCTGGTAGGGAAGTAAATTAGTACAGCCTTTATAGAAAATAGTATGAAGATTTCTAAACAAATAAAACAAAAACAGATCTACCATATGATCCAGCAATCCCACCAGTAGGTATCTCTCCAGTGGAAAATAAACCAGTACATCAAAAGAATACCTGCACTCACATGCTTATCACAGCAGTTTCACAGTAGCAAAGACATGGAATCAACCTAAGTATCCATCAACAGACAAAGGGGTAAAAAAAAAAAAGTGACGTATATACACAATGAAATACTATTTGGCTATAAAATAAAATCATGTAATTTACAACAGCATATGCAACTGGAGGGCATTATGTTAAGTGAAATAAGCCAGGCAAAGAAAGACAAATACCACATGTTCTCAACTCATATGTAGGAGTTAAAATGATCTTTACAGAGATAGAGAATAGAGAATGTCAGACACCAGAGGCTGGGAAAGGTGTGAGGGTATGAGGGGTAAATAAAAGAAAGGTTGGTGAATGGATACAAACACACAGTTAGATAAAAGAAATAAGTGCTCATTTGATAGCAAACTAGGGTGACTAAGTTAGAAACAGTATGTATTTTTCAAAGTAGCTGGAAGAGAAGATATGAAATGTTACCAACACATAGAAATGATACTCAAGGCGATGGATAACCCGTATACCTTGACTTAATCATTACATATTTGGTGCATGTAACAAATACTCATATGCACCACATAATGTAAAATATCAAGTATCAATAAAAGAAATATATAGAGTAAATCTAAGGAGATTTCTTTAAACACAACATTCTTGTATCTTTGGCTTTCCTTTTTTAGTTTGTGGAATATGTTTTCATACAACTAATGCATTCATTACTCAGAGAGGGTGAGATGAAAGTTAGAATTCTCTTGAGATTTTTGGCCATCTCAATGGAATATAGGTGTATCTAAATCTCTTTAGGCAAGTATTAACTATTTCTTAGGCTGTTCTATTTTTACATAAAGATGAACAATTTTACTCATTATCTATTGTTTTGTTTGACATTACCTATAAAAATAATACATTTTATTAAAAATTTGAAGTATATGGAGAAGTAAGAAAAATAGCCAACAAACACTGTTGATACATAATTTATGGCTTTCTTTTGTTTTATATAGCTGCCTATATACAGAATACTTTTAACATTATATATTTCACTATAAAATCCTTTAAAGGGTTTTAACATCACTTCATTGACTAAATCAACTGGATATTGCATAATTAACTTCATTTTACAATATTCTAAAAAAACTATGTGCCTTTTATGCCCAGAGAAAATGATGCTGAAAATACTGCAAAAAGAAAACAGATACCATCCTGGCATTAATGAAGCTTAAAGGTGAAAAAGATACTCGTTAAATTTAAAAAAACCACACAAATATTAGTGCTATAATGAAGAAATAGAATGTGCTGTGACAGAATACAAGGGGTAACTTCACAGATTAGCAGTCTCAGGCAGGCCTCCATGAGGAAGTGACACATCAAATAAAATGAAGTCCTTGGAGACATACTCTGTTGTTTTTACTTAATCAGAAATCTGTCCCATTGCTCTTCCAAATGGCATCCTATTTTCTATCGGGGAAGTACCTCTCCCACATTTCATACCGCGCCTTGGCCCCTGGGTAAAAGTGTAACCCAAGCCAAGACAATCAAATTGTCTCCCCTGGGAATTTAAATCTTGAACATATACTCAAAAGGGCAAAAAATGGTCAATCTAATATTAGTAATATTAGGAGCTACTGATTAATTCTTGTTTACCTAATGCTGAGAACTATATTTACTTTGTACCTCCAGAGGTACAGGATACAGCTTTTCCTTTAATTCTCTAAAGTAACTGTACATATCCAATAAAGTCTTTGTTTACTTAAATTGGACAGAATCCACTTCTGTTGCTTATATACAACCAACTCAGTGATACAGCCAGCATGGTATAAGCAAAGAAAGAAGATGCTAAACAATGGAGCTAGGAGTCAGCTCACACAGAGCTTTACAGTTCACAAAATACTTTAAATTTCATCCTAAAGGTAGGCCATCAAAGCATTTTAATCAGGAGATTGGTATGATCAGAATTATGTTTTCATAGCATCTCTTTGACTGTACTGTGGACAATGGCCTGAAAGACAATGGAAGAGGGATATCACTTAAGTAGCTACTGTCATATTTTAGACAAAAGATTTTAAGTACTAAGTTCTAGTTAGAACTGTAAGAAAGGCAGAGGCTCACAAAATTTTAATACTATATTAGAATAAAGAGAAGCCACAGGAAAAGTAAAAAGAAATGGTAAAAAGAAAAAGACTAGGCCTTCTCACTCATAAGCAGACCCCGAATACTTAACGATAATACTGTAAGAAAGGGATTGGCAGTAGTGGGACGCTGCCAGGGGAGAAAAGGGGGGCACATAACATCAATAAGGGAACCTGATCTCAAACCAGGCAAAGTGGAGACCAAAGTGAGGCCCAAACTTTACCTGTATGATGACCATTTGTATACCTAATCTTGAATTGTACCACATATCTTAGAAAGGGAGAGAGGGAAGGAGGGAAGAATACAGAGTAGGGCAACCAATCCAAGCATAATATTACAAAAGCAACACACATACAAATACACACACACATATTAAAATAGAGGATATTTCCAACAGGAATTTCTCGATAAAAACAAATCTGCTAAAAGCTCATTCAAGATGAAGACTGAAAAACATCCACTAACTTGGCAATGTGAAAGCCATTCCTGACTTTAATGGAGTGGTAGCTGCAGAAGCCACTAAGAACTGGTTTGGAAAATCAGTCAATGGAAGAATTAATTTCTGTTTCTGGCAATAAGGCAGACTAAACAATCTAAAAATCTTCCTAATTAAAATTACCTAAAAATGAATAACCAAGCCCACAAGAAAGTAAGGGAAATCTATAGGGGTCAAAAATGAATAGTAAGGGCTGGGCACAGTGGCTCACTCCTGTAATCGCAGCACTTTGGAAGTCCACGTCAAGAGGATTACTTGAGCCTAGGAGTTCAAGACCAGCCAGGACATAATAGCAAGACCACAATTCTACCATTAAAAAAAAATTAGCTATGGCAGTCTTCCTCCAAGACACCTGTACCGAGGTACGTTCTTTTATATTTCTCCCCTTCTCTTTCTCTAATAAACTCTGCAAAAAAAAAAAGAAAGAAAGAAAGGAAAATGAGCCAGGCATGGTAGAACATGCCTATAGTCCCAGGTACTCAGGAAACTGAGACAGAAGTATTGCCTGAGCCAAGAGGTCGAGGCTACAGTGAGCAGTGATCGTGGCATCATACTCCTGCCTGTATAACAAAGTGAGACACCAACTTAAAAAAAAAAAACAAAAAACTAAATTTAAAACCTTAAAGCTCACACAGGTTGCCCTAAAGGAGTCACCCTGTCTCAGTAATGTATGAACTTTGCTTTTAATGTCCAAAAGGAAAAGAGATGAGATCCTGGACCGCCAATTGATGGAAAGTTGAAATTGATAGACCCTGCTTAGTTAGTTAAGAATTTTGAAGGGCTATTCTTTCAGTGTAAGGGTAGAACATCCCCAAAACACATAAAAAAAACTCTACACACAAAAAACACAGCATAGAAAGAAAATAAAGACACTTGTTCCATTTGGTCTATGCTATGGAGTCTGCCCTAAGAATTTACAGCCAAAGCCTTGCCTTCAAGTAGGTTTTGGGTTTTGAATTTACACTATGTACACCTGGTCTGGTAAATCCCAAACCCAGGCTGAAACATAAGTTCACAATTTAAAATTAGAAAACATAGAAGAAAACAATTCTCATGATGACAAATTAGCAGACACAAACATTCAGACTGCCCTCCAAGAACGTTAGAAAATAGAAATGGTAAATAAAGATCATAAAATAAATATTTTATTTTATTTTAGTTTAGTTTTTATTTGAGTTAGAATCTCACCCCGTTGCCCAGACTGGAGTGCAGTGGCTGCTCCCTGCCACCTCGACCCACTGGGCTCTGGCGATCCTTCCACCTCAGCCTTCCAAGTAGCTGGAACTACAGGCGTGTGCTACCACACCCGGCTAATTTTTTTATTTATTGTAGAGATGAGGTCTCGCCAAGTTGCCCAGGCGGGTCTTGAACCCACGGGCTCAGGCAATTCACTCACACCTCAGCCTCCCAAAGGCACGGGATTACAGGCTGAGCCACCGAGCCCGGCTTAAAATAAATATTTTAAATGATTAAGAACCTAAGAAGCCTTAAAAATGTGAGAAAGGAACAACATTCTATGTAAAAAAAAGAGGAATCTGGAATATCTTGCTATGGTAGGCAAAATTCTAAAGACACACTCCCCTCAGGTTTTGTCACTTGAGTATTCCAATGAAACACTAATCTAGAAACTTCTGTGAAGAGACTTGCACATTGAATTACAGTTAGTGATTAGCTGATTTTTAAATAAATTGGTTATCCTGGATTATCCAGGCAGACCCAGCATAATCATGTAAGCCTTTAAAAACAAGAGAAAGGTAAAAGAGTCAGTGGAAGATGATGCAGTAGAGAAAGCAAGAGAGATGTGACTGAAGGAAAAGTCAGAGATTCTAAATTTGAGAAGGATTCAATTCACCTTTGCTGGAAGCATTCAAAGAATAACAGGGACATGTCAAAAGGACAGAGAGACAGCTAAAGGGGTCCTACTGGCTAAACTGTGAACAATTCAATCATCGCAATAAATCATGAGTAACAGATTATACTGATATAAACTGAAAGTCAGATGAGAAATGGAATGTTTACATTGTCTCATAATTTATTCCACAAAATAATTACTAATTATAAAAGAAAACCTTTACATTGGGAAAGCCTGATTATTTGCCACTGATAATATGCAATGGAAAGATCACTTCGATAGTATTCTTGTCCTCAAAAACATAACAAGAATCTAATAATTTTAAAATGAATAAACAAGATCCCAAATAACTAGGCTTGTGATATCCAAAAATGTACTGCTAAAACATGAATAGCATTTGAAGGCTAGATGGTAGTCACAAAGCAATGTTAATTTCCTGTTCTTGATAGCTGCACTGATTTTGTAGAAAAAATGTCCTTGTTTGTAATGGTTTAGAAAAATAAAGTTCTTTCTACTATACTTGATTTTTCCATGAGTTTGAGACTGTTTCAAAATAAAAATATTTTAAATGTGGAAAAAGAACTATACAAAGGAACAAACTACAAGAACTAAAAGAGCACAAGATTGGGAATAGGAGGGACCCAGACAAACTAGGGACCACAAAGAATGTCTAAAACTGAAAAAACACTTTCACTAAAATTCTTCATCAACAATCAGGTGAAACAAAAAGTTAAATAGAGCTAAAGAGATGATTAGAGAACAACAACAACAACAAAAAATCTAAGGAAATAACTAGATATAGAACAGAGAAAAAGAAAAGAAAATTTTATAGAGAGGTTAAAGAGAATGAAGGGCTGAACTGGAGTTCAAATACATCTTACAAAAATTCCAGAAGACAGAATGGAAAAAACGGGAAGCAGTATTTTGAAATAATGGTTAAGACAGTGTACAGAATTGACAAAAGCCATGTTTTCCCTCAATCTGGAAGTACAAAAAGTTCCAAGAAAAATTAAGTCACACATAGACATATCACAAAAACAAAGAAAAGCTATTAAGTGAGTGAATGATGGGAGAACAGTCTGAAGGGTAGGCACACAAGTAAGGATGCAGAATTTTAAAAAGGGTTTGGGTTTGTTGGGTTGTTTTCAAGAGGAAAGATAGTCGAGCACGATTAGACAGATGGAAAAAACAGAGATGAAAAAAAGAGAGGGTGAGAAAACTAAAATGACATGATCTTAAAAAGGCAGAAAAAGATGAAATTCAGAGCAAATGTAAAGGCTAGCCTTTAATCAGCAAGCAGGACTGGAAGGGAAAGAGTATGGATACAAATCAAGGTCTGCCCAACTGTGTTATAAGAAGATGAATTTTTTTTTTTTCTGGCAAAAACATCTAATATCTTGGATATGGAGAAAAGGGAGGAGAGAATAGAAAGTTAAAAAAGTATAATATACAGTCATGGCAAAAAGTAAAAGTTTCCTACAGAGGTATATTAACATTGCAAAGCAATTTAAAAGCCAGCTGTGATTGCTATGATCTATAATGATATGAATTTGTATGTTACATGATTTTTTTTCTCTAGAAACAGTTCAAATGAAGTATAAAAATATGAGTCATCAAGTTAATGTAGGAGAGTATTTCAACTAACAAGAGATGAGACACATCTAAATAAATATCGATCATAAGCCTAAATAAGAAGCATTATGAAATGTATGTATTACATAGTGACTGGATTTTTATATTTCCTTAGTTTAAAAATTAAATTAAAAGAAAGATTTAAAATGTAATTTAAAAATTAAATTAAAAGAAAGACTTAATAGGAGGAAAGTGCCAACTAAAATGAAGAACATAATTTTATCAGATATGGTGCTTTTAAGTAATTTGCCATTATTCATGAATATTTTTTATATTTTAAATAACAACATAAAAGTAATGACCATATTCAATTTTAGAAAATGGAGACAAGAAAAAAAACTACTCCTGAATTATTATAATCACTATATTCATTTTACCTATCACTTTAATCCATAATTATCCATTTATATTTCTGTCTCTACCAATCTTTTATCTTTGGCACTCTATAGGCTATTTCAATCCATGATCCCTCATCTTCCTCCCTGAGTTGAGGTCTCATTCTGTTGCCCAACTGGAGTGCAGTGGCACGATCATGGCTCACAGCATCCTCGACCTTCTAGGCTCAAGTGATTCTTCCGCCTCAGCCTCTCAAATAGCTGGGAGTACCAGCATGTTCTACCGCACCTGGCTACTTTTTTTTATTTTGCAGAGATGAGGTCTTACTACATTGCATAGCCTGGCCTCAAACTTCTGGGCTCAAGCAATCCCCTGCCTTGGCTTCCCAAAGTGCTGAGATATCATAGATGTGAGCCACTGTTCCTAACCAATCCCCTGTTTAAAGGAAATTTACCTCCATTAATTATTTGAATTATTTCCTTCCTTCCATTTTATTTATTTTTCTTTCTCTTTCTGGGGCTGCTGTTAACTAAATTCCACTTCTATCGTTCATATAACATACATTCTATTTTACACACACACACAGTCTTGGCCCCTTCCTTCTTTCTAGGGGATTTTCTTCATCTCACTTACCCATTAATTATTAATTATTTTCCCCTTGGTTATATCCATGGCACATTATCATATTTATGGTGTTGACTTTGACTATTACATGTAAAATGTCTACTTGGTGCTTTTTAATATTTTGTTTCAAATGACTACTATCTTTCTTCATGTCTTTATTATATTTGTTATGCTGATTTGTTTTCTGTCTATAGTTCCTTCAGGACTAATCTGGATCAACTAATCAGATTTTATATTATTGCCCATATGAATTAAAATTTGTTGGTTTCCTAAGTCAGAAAAAAAAACTTCTGATATAAGGTTTCTTATAAGAGATACACATTTAAAATAAAAATATTAGGTGCTACCAGTTCTTCAGTACTACATGTCTCATCAATCTCATTCCCAGGATCCTCATTCAGGCCCTCAATAAATTTGGTTATTGTCACTGTACACAGCCTGTGTATTCTCATGTCTGTGCCACTGCTTGCATTAACTGTATACCTGAGATTGGGAATCTAGCTCTGATCCCTATCTCCAAATAACTAAAGTTTACACATTCTTTAAGCATCAAGCCAAATGTAACATTTTCTGAACATCTCATTACCTTAACTGAAAGTAATTTTTACTGACTTTGAACGCATACTGACCAGCAAAGAAGCTATAACTATATCCATTAAAACTGTCATTTATATACATATTTATCTTCTTTTTAGACTCTGTTCTTAAAGCAGGACCCATTTACAGTATACTTATTTCCCCAAAGCTACTAATCAGGATCTTACATATAGTCATATACAAATAATTTAACATATACTTGTCAAACAAAAAAAACTAGGACAGTCTTAAGAAGGAAAGTTCCATTTTGAAGGTACTCAAAGCCTGCAAGATTAATTTTACCAGTATATAAAAATTGAGGGCTTTTTTTTTAAGGGAGGAAAAGGAATGTAGACATATACATTAATTGGATAAGAGTAGTAGATTCCATTCTCTAGGTCAAAATACACATACTCACTCTGAACTGATCCAGAGTATTTGAGAGATATATTAAGGAAATGGAGAATTATTATAAGTTGCAGAATATGGTCTCAGATTCTTCCTTCTCTCAGTGCAAGAAAGAGACATATATAAAGACACATGTATAAAGTGGTCTTAAAAATTAGACACAAGCACACAGACCCTTATAAGCAAATAGTTTTAGGAAAAATTAAAAACCATGTTTTAAGCAATAAGACAAATCCAAACAGTACAATAAGAACATAATATAGTTCATCCCACCTACTATCCAAGATTATGGATAATTCCTTTCAGGCATCATTTTTTGTGTGTGTGACTACAGATTCCTAATTTTGCTTTATATGGGAAGCTTTCCAAGCTACATTAGAATTAATTTAACACTACTACGTGTAGAACCATGTTTGAATTTTGGTACATACCTATGAATTTAAGTTCCTGCTTTGTTAGTGCAGAATTGTCATCTCTGTCTGAAGAAAAGACACACTTTAATTTCAGATTTTTAATCACCAGTTCCTAAAAACTATCATGATAGACAAGTTGAGAAACTTAAGACAGTATGGGAGGAAAAATTAATAGGGTTAAAGTCACCCAAAAACCTACGTACACTTAAAAACTCATACAGCAACACTCTAAACAGATAACTCATGACACTACCACTTAATAAATTTTAAATAATTCTTTACTTTTTCTCCCCAGTGGCTGACTCACCAACCAAATGTGTGTATGACTTAAGAATCTTTGAAGCTTAGTTTCCAGAAACCAATAGTAACAAAGTAGTTGGATGCTTTGATATATTTTAAAAAATTGTAGTACTGTCTTATCTATCATATATGTCTTATACACTACATATTAGTAAAGCTGTATAGTATTAGCCAAATTCTTTCTTACACAGGCTTAATCATAACCCTGCCTGTAACTTCATATCATTTCATCATATGCTCTGTCTCCCTTAAACCCATCTGAGTTCCTTACCATTTCCCTGGTTCAAGATAGGAATTCTAAGTTCTAGCATTACTTTCCTTCTGCTGCCTTTCTCTGGAGTTTCATTTCAATCATCATCAATGTGCTCTGCAGTCTCTTACTATGCCCAAGGTCTAGTTTCCTTCCTCCCTCCCTCCCTGCCACCACTTAATTGTCCTTTACCAAGTGATTCACAGTTTGCATATGTTAGAAAAAACTTTTTAGTAGCATTTGTTATATCCTGGAATGTGACCGTTTACTATATAAGCATAAAGAACACACCGAATAATCAAGCAAAAAAAAAAGGCTGTTGTAAAAATAAAATTAAATCTAGAATGATCTAGATCAATGATGCTCAATCTCCACACTGTTCAGTGACAACTCATCCCATCGGTAATATCTCATTACACACAGTGACTCCCAATGACACAGGCTGTGAAATACTTCTATGTTTGAAGCTTATCATCCCTTTTCTTGGATTCCTGCCCATTTAATGCTCCTTGAAATAAAAAGTGGGCACATGTAAAGAACAACGACTCAGTTGATCCTACAAACTAGTCTGATAAGTCGAGTAGAATCCTATTCTTTTAAAAATTTTCTGTACTTGTGGGAGTCTCACTATGTGCCCAGGCTGTTCTCAAATTCCTGCCCTCAAGTGATTCCCCCCCCATCTCAGTCTCCCAAACCGTAGGGAATTACAGATGTGAGCCACGGCACCCAGTCAGAATTCTATTCTTGAAGGAGAATATGCACCTCTAAAACCAATGTGCATTCATACTTGTGTTCATCCTTTAAAACATATATATGTCTGTGTGTGTGAATATATATATATATATATACATACATGCAATTATTCATTAATATCCATTATAGATGTACATATACATATACACATATACATATACATAAATACACACACACGTATAATACATTGACTAACATTACCTCCTCTATCAAATGAGATTTAGTGAGCATAGTTGAAGCAAACCACAAATGTCATAATTTAAGGAAATTTAAAAGTAGGACACAGAAATCATTTAGCAATATACTGCTGTGAAAATAGATCTAGGTTCTTTAGCTGCTTTAACCTACCATTTCAAAATAATATTAAAAGTAAGGCTGGGTGTGTTGGCTCTTGCCTGTAATCTCAGCACTCCAAGAGGCTGAAGGAGGAGGATCACTTGAGGTCAGGAGTTCATAGCCGCAGTGAGCTATGATCATACCACTGAACTCCAGCCAGGGCAACAGAGCAAGACCCCATCTTATAAAAAGGAAAAGTGAGGCTGGGCATGGTGAATCATGCCTGTAATCCCAGCACTTTGGAAGCCTGAAGAAGGAGGATTTCTTGAGGCCAAGAATTCCAGATCAGCCTGGGTAACACAACAAGACTTGTCTCTAAAATAAATAAATCAATAAATGTGAGAGGCCAAGGTAACATGGCATTCATTCATTCATTCTCATGAATGAATGAATGAATGTGAGAGGTCAAGGTAACACAGCAAGACCTTGTCTCAGGAATGAATGAATGAATGTGACAGAGGCCAAGACAAATAATGGAAACAATTATATTGCTGCAGCAAAGAACCAAGTGACTATGCTGAAAGAAACTACACTGTCTAATATAAAGTTTGATTCCCCCCCCAAAATGAACATATTACCAAGAATATATAAAACTTATTCAAAGACCGTGTAGCAATTGACAACAATTCATTCAACATTAATAGAGAGTCTATCACATGAGCCAACTAGTGATGAAATCCACCTTCTACCCTAAAAGAGTTTATAGTCTAGTTAATAAAAAAAGTATAAATAGGCTGGGCTCGGTGGCTCAGCCTGTAATCCCAGCAGTTTGGGAGGCCCAGGTGAGTGGATTGTCTGAGCCTGCAGGTTCAAGATCCGCCTGGGCAACTTGGTGAGACCTCATCTCTACAATAAAATCAAAAAATTAGCTGGGAGTGGTAGCGTGCAGTTGTAGTTCCAGCTACTTGGAAGGCTGAGGCGGAAGGATCGCTGGAGCCCAGCAGGTCGAGGCTGCAGTGGCCGGGAGCGGCCACTGCACTCCAGTCTGGGTGACAGAGTGAGACTCCAACTCAAAAAAAAAAAAAAGTGTACATAAATTATTAAATAACTTACACAGCACTACAGCAAAATCATTTCTGAGACAGGAAAATGAAAATCAGAATGATGATATGCTGGTTTACTGTAAAATGAAACTATAACCTTTCTATATATATTACTTGTTTCGTCATATTATAAGCATTTAAACTGTATCTATATTAAGTAAAACAAAGAAGTTAAACTTACAGTTTATTAGGATTATGAAGTCTGAATTATCTTACTTCCAAGGCATCATCACAAAACTAAACATTATGAAATGCAAGGCACTTTGCTTTAAAGAGATAGATTTAAAGTTAATCCTCCATATAGTGTTCTTTAAAATAGTTAAGTGACTGCTTTACCTTTCCAAACTGCCTTTAAAGTTTCCAAAATTTTCTAAAAGATTTTGACCTTATATAATCCCTCTTAACTTTTCTTTTCTTTTTCCTTTATTGAAACTATAATTTTAATATGATTTAAGTTTCCTAAATTTCTCTGATCATATATAATTTATCCTATTGGCCCTAATTTGTTTGTTTTAGATTGGTAAAGTATTTTGCTCAAAGTATTTCTCTTTGTATCGATGTTATTCTTAATTCCTTACCTGAAAACACCAATTTCAAAAGTTTATGAAATACTTCTCACACACCCAAAAGAACAACATCATTAAGTCCTAAGATTCTCTCTGAGAAACAACAAATTAAGACATATGCTTAAAACTCAATGTCTACGACTATTAATATATTATATTTCTTTGATCCTAACACTTTCATTATTTTTTTCAGAGCAAGTTTCAGTGAAGTAATACATTTCAACTTTAAAAAGTTTTATGTTAAACATTTTTAAAAGCATCGGATATTAGAGAGTAAATGATAAAAATAATCCAGAGTCTAAACTCTGGGAAAGACTTTTTTTTTAGGTTTCACAAACATGAGATAAACATGAATAAGATATAGAACAAAGAAACAAAACAATTGTCTGGAGGAATGATATAGACTGGAGTCAGTATCAGAACACCATGCACAAAAACATAAAAGTATTAAAAACAGAGGTAGTGCCGGGTGCAGTGGCGCACGCCTATAATACCAGCATTTTGGCAGGTCAAGGTAAGAAGATTGCCTGAGCCCACAAGCTCGAGACTAGCCTGGGCGAGACTTCATCTCTACAATATATCAAAAAATTAGCCAGGTGTGGTGGCGTGTGCCTGTAATTCCAGCTACTTGGAAGGCTGAGGCAGAAGGATCACCTGAGCCCAGCAGATCGAGGGTGTGGTGGCCGTGAGCATGCCACTGTACTCCAGCCTGGGCAACAGAGTGAGACTCCAACTCATAAACAAAAACACCCCCACAGAAGTAGAGTTAATAATCCTATCAAAAAGAGTCAGAAAAAACTTTGCAGGAAAAAAAAAACTATGCTTAGTTTTAACTACTAGTTTTAACTATTTTTGCTAGAAAAAGTTAGAAGTCCACACCAACAAATACAAGCAAGACTTTGCAGAGACTCGTATAGTACCTCAGGAAAATATCAGTAGCTTACACTGACACACCATAAAGTTGAGGAGAAGAAGAGATGAGACTGGAGTGTCAGACAAGAACAAGATTATGAAAAACACGATTTGCCATGCTAAGGAGTATAAGTTCCATCCCAAAAGTACCAGAAAAGTACCTAAGTAAGACAGTGTAACCTGGTCTGACTTGCATGTTAGATACATCATTGCTTCTGGAAGCATCTACTGAATGAACTTGATAACGAAATGAAGGCTATGGGACAGCTGAAAGAGTTCAGATGACAATGTAGGACTTAACCAAGCAGAGGCAGTGGAAATACAAAAGAAAAGAAAGTTGAACTGATGAACAATAAGAAAAACATTTTTTTTCAGTCTCCCAAAGTGCTGGAATGGCAGGCCTGAGCCACTGCACCCAGCCTACTATCCCCCTTTTAAAGATCACACAGTCAAAACTTAAATATGAATTGTTCCTTCACCTTCCTCCATACAAACATAGAAACAGTTCATCTACAACCAAGTTCAGAAACTCAAACACACACACACACACACACAATAAAAATAAAACTTAAAAAAAAAAACAATGACCAAAAAAATGAGAGGGGCGAGTTTAGGTTAACTTCCTAGCATATGTCTGTTTTAGTTGGCTGAGTATCATACAGAGATAAGGAACAAAAGAGGGAAAGCAAACTTAGACTGGGAATATAAGAAGCGAAGCTTATTAGGTTTATGGAAATATGAGTTTGGGACTTGGGAGAAAAGTCTCAATTGGAGGAATGGATTTGGAAACCTAATGAGTATAGGTGAAGTAGAAAATATAGGCTTGAATACTTTTCAAGTGAGTAGGTGTAAGATAAAAAGTAACAGAGAAGAGAAAATACTGGGGGGGGAACAATTAAGAACTCGTCAAAGAAATCACAAAAGATACTCATGTAATCTCAGAAAGAAATATGTATCCGTAAAGGACTACTTTCAGAAAGAAGATCTCAAATAAATAATCTTACCTGCCACTTACAGAAACTAGAAAAGAGCAAATTAACCCAAAGCCAGCAGAAGAAAAAATAATAAATGTTAGAGCAGAGACAAACAGAAAAGAGAATACAAAAACAATATAGAAAGTGACCAAAATCAAAAGTTGGTTCTTTGAAAGATCAGCAAAATTGAAAAACCTTCAGCTAGACTGATTAAAAAAAAAGAAGACCACATTACTAAGATCAAGAAAAAAATGGGATTACTACTCACTTTACCAAAAGAAAAAGGATAAGAGAATACTATGAATATGCCAACTAACTAGATAGAATATATGAAATTCTGATAAATGTATTACAGCTACCAAAACTGACACAAGAAGAAATAGAAAACAAAATCTGAATAGCTCTAAAACAAGTAAAGAGATTGAGTCAGTAATAAAATTTCCTAATCTTGATAAAGCGCATCTAATGAAAAAACCATAACTAGCATTATACTTAAGAGTAAAAGACCGAAAGCTTCCTCCCATAGCATATGGAACAAAACAAGGATGCATACTGTTGTCAATTCCAGTCAACAAAGTACTGGAGCTAGAAAGAAGATGAAATGGGGAGTTGTTGTCTAATGACCACAAAGCTTCAGTTTTGAAAAATGAAAAAGTTCTGGCAACCAGTTATACAACAGTGTGAATATACTGAACACTACTGAACTTTTAAAAATTATGCATTATGTGCATTTTACCACATTTTTTTGAAGGCTAACACTTGAAAAGAAGATAGAACACAACGCAAATTTTTCCAACCTAAGTCTAGGGGACACTCTCCCTCAACTGTCCACAGGCTAAACATCACTCACTAGGTGTAATTCTACACTTGTCTTTGCAATTAAAAAGGTAAATCCATTACTTATTTTTTTTCTCTATATTGTGTGACCAAGAAAACACAAGCATCTTCTTGTAAATCTCTCCAGACATTAAAGAAAACTCATTTTTTTATGACATTAATCCCATGACACTAATTTATTCAATTATAAAGTGAATATGTCAGAGGACACAACAACTGTTCCATAAAATTAATATAACCCAGAACTTTGTCAGTTAATAATGGTATCAAAGGATTTATATGGCAGTTCATTCACAAGTACCCCCATTATATCCTTTTTACCCAAGTATGCTTTTTAAAAATGTTCAGGATGTCTTCAAATTCCAATATTCCAAGAATGAAAGAACAAGTCTACATTTACCTATGCAAAGTGAAAAAGGTATGAAACTTTAGCTTGTATACTTCTCTGTTAAAGAATGGGAACATGCTTAGTTTATTCTCAAGAAAGCTTCCAATTCCTTTTCCCTCTGGATCCTAATGTTCAGAAATTCTTTATCAAGAGTATTCATTATCTAAGTAGCTGCAGGTACAGGTCGCATAGCGAACCAAGAGTTATACATAAATGTGCTAATTAATAAAAGTATCATTTATAGAATGAGCCTCCCACCCTGACTACCCCACCATAAAAGCAACACAGTTGTCTATGCCTGCTCACATCTGACAATAAAATCCAAATACAATGCAAGTCAACTGCAAGTTAAATGACATTAGCAAAATATGCAAGATTTCATAAAGTTAATGAAAATATATTGGAAAACTGCTTGGAAGCCATTCTTGAACAAATGTATTAGATCACTAAACTCAAAAGAGAGTTTTTGAACATAAAAGGATTAACGAAGGTTCTCAGAGAAACTGAAAAAACTCTCATTTTTGCAAAAATAATTATAATTACATTGCAAAAATGAAAAAGTATTGCATTAGCCTTATATGTTGATTTCAGAATCCAATCATGCAAAATATGCAAATCCACTGTAAAAACCTGGTCCCAAACTAAATGCAATTTAAAAGGTGATCTTCCATTTCTCTACTGTGTGAAATACAAGGGTAAAATAATATCTTCTATACATTAATAAACCCAGTTTCTAAAAAATAAAATTCACATTCCAAGTTACAGTTAGAAGCAGCAAATTCCTAATGTAGGTACCAATTACTAACTGCATTGGCAAGAGAGAGCTCAAAAAACTAGAAGAACTATTTGAAAAAATAGAGACTTCGAACAACACTAGTATCATTTTGCCTCACAAAGAGATGATAAAAGTCAAACTGATGAACGATACTGTCTATCATCCTACTATAGGCAATCTACAAAAATTTTCACTAAGGTACTGAACAACTGCAGCACTGGATTTCACCTAATCAACACAACATGCTAGCTTTCAATCAGGATTCCCTATAAAAGGCACCCTTTGTGATAAATGAACCAACAGAGAAGATTCTAATAAAACTTACCATTGTGTATTGCATTCAGCAACTCTGAGAACGCTTTTAAGTAAGGAAAAAAGGACTTCAGGTTAAGATCATTCTCAAACATATACAAAAACATACATAGGCATAGACTGAATATAATAAAATTTCCGTAAGTCTATCATTTATCATTTTTCGAATCATTAAAACTGCTACCACGGCTCAGTTTTAACATAGTATAAATTTCTAAATACTGTAATTCCATTTGCCAACATATTGCCTAACTCAATTGCGATAATATGTTAGATATTTTGTCATAATGACAATAATGTCCTTAATAATATATAATTAGAATCACTTTAAAGAGATGTTTAGTAGTCTATGTAATGTCTTGCTAAAAGTTGCTATAGGATGCAATTCTGTATAGTAAATCTATCTTAGGACAGACTCAACAATATCTATTATAAAGAAAAACTTTATTATATCACCTAGCCACATTCTTATTTCCTGAACTTCAGTATAAGAAAGTATCAACATATGTAGAAATCTAAACACGAAAGCCAACTAATGCCAATACACAAATACTTTAAAATTATGTTAACTTTAATAAAAAACAAAATACTAAAAAATATTACTTCATCAAGAAGCAGAACTCTCCATTCAGGAATGGAAATACCATACTAATAGGCCAGCAATAATTACAATTTGCTCACAATCTGACTGTAATATAGATCTTGAGCACAAGACATAAAGCAGTATGTTAAGATATCTTTGTAGAAGAAATCTATTCCATTAATAAATAATTGCATTTTGGAAAATAAAAATTGAGAGGTTCAGAGGTGACATGACATACTAGAAAAAGCACTAGAGTAGAAGTCAAAAGGCCCAGATTATCAGCCCAGTTCGACAACTTACTAGTTGTTGGACAAGCTCCATCGTGCCGATACTGCATGGAAATTTCTGTTGGGAGGGATAAAATAGGAAATCAGTCAAGGTGTCAGTGACTCATGAATAAAAAAAACAAACAGACCAGAAAAATGAGGGAAAATCTACCTAAAAGTCTAGCTGCGTAGGCCAACTAGAACTGCAGGAATAAAAATTATAAGCTACTAAATGTGAAGAAATTCTCACAAATCTTAATTGGATAGTGTGGAATGTACGTGTGTGCACAAAAAGTGAGGAAAAGACCTAAGGCTTACAAATGAATCTGCATAACAAATATCTGAGAATAAATTACTAGGAGCAAGTATGTCAGCAATGTGATAATAATAACACGCTTTATATAATTCATTAGATGGAAAGAGTCATCAAAAACATTTGAATATTGTTGTCATTTAGAAATTACAATTTAAGTATAATAATTATTTAGTTGCTATGTTGACATAAGTTACATTATGACTTACATAATGGTATAAAACTCAGCTATACTCAGTCCACTTTCTGGTACCTTCCATTTTTGAGAAAGATAACAAAGGAGTATGACTTTTACTCTTTTATTTCACCCAAACAAGGACAACAAGCAGAGGGGTGCAGAGAACATGGCAATAAAACACTACTAAGCAAAAGCTGCTCAGAATATGGGAAATAAATTTTCATATGGCATTCTTTGGAAACAATAATTAATAAAACTAGGACTAAGGCTATGACTCAGAGGATCTGACTTGCTAATCCTGGAAACAACTGGTATTCCCTTGTAACTAACACTACTGGCAAAAATTTTTAAGAGGAGGACTACTTGGGAATTCCCTGGATCTTATTTAACCAAAAACATGGCACCTAGGAATCATAAGTAAAGCAGAGCCTCCCAGGAAATCATCGCTCACTCACACATGTTCTTCAAAAGTCTAGTCTGATTATGGGCCCACCCTGAGCAACTTGAGCTGTGAAGAAAGGCAAAATAACATAGAACAAGCCATCATTCAATTACAGAGCACTGTAATGCTAATAAATAACTTTATATTAGATGCTGTTTAAAAAAAGTAAAACATTTAGTTCACTTTAGAATAATAATCTAGAAACAATGAATGCTCTGTTGTAAGTCCTTTCCAGATGACACTTGAAAATGAGACATGGTGGGGAATTCTCCACCTTAATGTCTCATTACAAATCTAATACAAATGAGACTTTAAAAGAAAGGTACTGAAGAAAGCGACATAGTGCATTGCAGAGAAATGGTAGTTGTATGGAATGGTGCTGAAAATAATCAAGAACTCTCATACAACCAAAAGCGTTAAAAATAGAAAAGCAGAAAAGTTTGCTTAATGGGGAAAAATTTTGAAAAATGGCTATTCTGGCTTTTAACCCAGCAACTTTGCATAAAGACTGCCTCAATAAAAGGTCAGTAAATACTCAAATCATAAAAAACCAAAACAAAATCAGAGAACTTTTCAAGAAAACAGTCAAAGGTATATTTTGGTAACAACAGTAAATAATGATATACACAATTTTCATTTACGACCCAATTTATCAACATATATAAAATTATGATCCTGAGTCATTAAGATAGAGTTAAATTATGCTCACTAGTTGCACCTATTCCTTAGCCTAAAATGCCTTGTTAGTAACTCTACTGTTGAGAGTTTATTGGATTAATATTTATATCTTTATGACCCCCTTATTTGTTTAGAGAATCACTGTCTATTTATTCCTAATAAAAACATTTTAACAGGGAAAGACTCCTCAGTTTCATTTTATCAACCTAAAAAGGTATGACATAAATAGGGATATGTCTAGTAAGAACTCTTTGATTAGCCGGGTGTGGTGGCATATGTCTGTAGTTCCAGCTACTTGGAAGACTGAAGCAGGATAGACTAAGCCCAGCAGGTGGAGGGCTGCAGTGGCCACTGAGTGTGCCACTATACTTCAGCCTGGGCGACAGAGTAAGACTCCAACTCAAAAAAACAAAACAAAACAGAACTCTTTGATAGTTAAAAAGGCTCAAAAAAATTTTCATAATCTTCATATTTCAGTAGAGGCCAAAAAAAACTTCTCTTGACGTGCTGCATACATATTAACAACTTGTCTTTATGAAATAAATGACAATCAAAGAAGTGCCTTTCTAAATGTAGTACCTGTCACTGCTAAAACATTTAGGCATAGAAATCTATTTCAAGTATCTTCTTAGAAAGGTATGTAAAAACTAGAGCAGAATTTTTTTTTTAAATGAAGGCCCATATACAGGTGGAGTAGCCCTAATCTGAAAATCCAAAATCCAATGTGCTCCAAAATCCAAAACATTTTGAGCACTCAAAGGAAATGTTCATTGGAGCATCTTGAATTCTTGTATCAGGAATGCTCAATTAATCAGTATTGTAATGAAATAATGCAAATATTCCAAAATTTAAAAAAAATCTGAAATCCAAAACATTTCTATAATCAAGCATTTTTGCATAAAGGATACTCAATCAGTACTTTGAAAGGACATAGTATGCTCCAAGAAACGAAGATAATCTAAACTATTAACCCCTTGTCATTGAATAAATATCACATTTTTCTCAAAGAAAATAATATGTTGCTTTTAGTGAAGAGAGTGTTGTCAATTTTTACTTCAGTAAAATCATGAATTCTTATAAATGCGGTGAAGATAAGTAGGAAAGAAGATAAGGACAGGTACAGTATGACAGCTGTCCCAAACACTGTACAAATGTTCAATGTTTTTTTTAAAAAACCCACCACCTAACTGCTCAAATCCCAAAAGAATATACACAGGAAAGATTCAGGCAAAAGCTTATTATTATTTATAAGCCCCAAACTTATAACTCTTAGTAATCACTTAAAATGAGGTGAGTGGATTGCCTGAGCTCGCGGTGCGAGACCCGCCTGGGCAGCGAGACCTCATCTCTACAATAAATCAAAAAAATCAGCCAGGCGTGGTAGCACACGCCTGTAATTCCAACTACTTGGAAGGCTGAGGCGGAAGGATCGCCGGAGCTCAGCAGGTCGAGGCTGCGGTGGCCGGGAGCAGCCACTGCACTCCAGTCTGAACGACAGAGTGAAACTCCAACTCAAAAAAAAACAAAACAAAACACACAAACACTAATTTTCCACTTTGTACAAGTCACTATAAAACCTGTAGGTCATTTACCAGGATATACTTCAACCTATAATTGACATTTTACAACCTGAACCCTGAATCAAAGAATTTATAGGGGTTTTGTCTTCTATTCTGATTCATCTAGGGTTCCTAGAAAAAATCCACTCTGTTACAATTTGAATGTCATGAGAGAATATTGATTATTGTTAAAATTGATGGTTTTAACTAAAAATTAAAAAAGAAGAGTATCGTTAGAACCTGATCCTACTTCTGTATTATATCCTAGTTGTGGTAAAAGAGGAGAAATAGTAATATTAACAACATGGACAGTTGTCCTATTTCACAAGGGTTTTCCAAGGCTCAAATGAGATAGTAACTAAAGAGTTCTTTAGAAACTGTTAAGAGTACTCAAATACAGCAATTACATTATCATTACTATAAAATGAATGAGGCAATATTTTTTGTTATTTAATAATGGCAAATGGCCAAAATTAAATCTAGAATGCTCATTCTAAGAGAAAGGCCATTAACCTATCAGTCTGATTTCTTCAGTCTGGCATTTAACTCTCCAAGAATCCATTCAAACCTATCAACATTTCCTCCACTATACCACAGACACAAGAAGTCTCCTGTTTCCATTAGGCTTTCCCTCCAAATATATATTTACTTTCTTCTTTGGCAATACTGTTGGTTCTCTTTTTCTGCCTACTCCAAAGTACAATTCAGTCTCTCCATGGTCTTTTCAAAATCCACACTTTTCACCCTAATCTGGCAAGTAACACTATGTAAGATACTCTTTCTTACAGTTTAATTATAAACACTAGAAAGGCAAATACAAATTCACACAAGATGCTACTAACCACATGGCATGCACTAATAATTACTAATAACATTCATTCATTTTTTTCAAAAGATGTCTAGCATTTATTATGTTTAAAGTACTGCACTGGCAGTGAAGTTACAATGCTGAACAGGACAAACGTAGCCCTAACCTCAGGAGCTAGTATTACAGTAGATATTGCAGTCTAACATCATGACCAACAAGTGCTTAAAAAAGTCACCTTCACCATTACTAAATTATCAAACTGTCATTACAGAAAATCAATCTTTTGAAAACAGTACCATAAAAAACAATTTGTGATGATGTAGTACACAGTACAGTTGACCCTCCATATTCCATGGAGTTCCATGTCTGTGGATTCAACTAACCTCGGATAGAAAATATTTGGAGGAAAAAACTGAGTCTATACTGACTGTGTACATAATTTTTTTTCCTGTCATTATTCCCTAAACAATGCATAATCACAACTATTTACATAGTGCTGATATTGTATCAAGTATTATGGGTCATTTAGAGATGATTTAAAGTATACAGGAGAATGTGCATAGGTTATATGCAAATACTACAACATTTTACATCAGGAACTTGAGCATCTCGAACCTTGGTGTTCACAGAAGGTCCTGAAACTAACTCCCCCACAGACACCAGGGAAAACTGCAAACATTTCCTCCTTCCTATTTATTTATAGAAAAGTTTCTTGCTTTTACAATTACTAAATGATTTCTCAATTTAAAATTAGTCCAAAGAAAAAATTAACCTTTTCTTATCAGTAAGAAATACTATTGTTGAAACTTAAAATTATAAGTTCAAATTTGCTCATGGGTCCCTTTGCTTAAAGTACAACTGAAATTATACTAGTGTGGTTTAGATCCAAGTCAGCAAATATCTGTTGAATTTTATAATTAAATGGCTCTAAATTCAGAGAAAATGTATACTTTCACACTTAAGAGCTATGAGAATTGTCTGTTTAAGTTTCTTGTTCAATATAATGAGTAATAAAACATAATGCATCTTAAGCATCAAGTGCACTGCACTCTAGCCTGGGCAGCAGAGCAATGCAAGCAATGCTATCTCTAAAAAAGAAGAAAAGGCCGGGCTTAGTGGCTGAGCCTGTAATCACAGCACTTGAGAGGCGAGGCGAGTGAACTGCCTGAGCCCGCGGGTTCGAGGCCCACCCAGGCAACTTGGAGAGACCCCGTCTCTACAATAAATCAAAAATTAGCCGGGCGTGGTAGCATGTGCCTATAGTTCTGGCTACTTGGAAGGCTGAGGCAGAAGGATTACTGGAGGCCAGCAAGACGAGGCCGATAGCATGCCGCTGCACTCTAGTCTAGGCAACAGAGTGAGACTCCAACTCAAAAAAAAAAAAAAAGAAATCTTAGTGTGATGTTGGATAAATTATTTTATGTCTCAAAGCCTTGGTTTTAGCAGCTGTAAAATGGGGACATTAACTAACTGTTGTTAAATGAGATAATACACAGTGTGTGGCACATACTAAGTGTTCATCACTAAGTGCTTCTTTTTTTTTTTTTTTTTTTTTTTTTTTTTTTTGGAGTTGGAGTCTCACAGCGTCGCCCAGACTGGAGTGCAGTGGCCGCTCCCGCCCACCACGGCCTCGACCTGCTGGGCTCTGGCAATTCTTCCCCCTCAGCCTTCAAAGTAGCTGGAACTACAGGTGCGCACTACCACGTCCAGCTAATTTTTTATTTATTTTAGAGATGAGGTCTCACCAAGTTGCCCAGGCGGGTCTCGAACCCACGGGCTCAGGCAATCCACTCACCTCAGCCTCCCAAAGCACAAGATTACAGGCTGAGCCACCAAGCCTGGCTAGTTAGCAATTTTTAAGGCATTAATGGTAAAGGAGGCGTAATTCTTAAATATTCATGGCACTTAACTAAGTCTCCTCTAGATGTAAGGATATACTTTTTTGTATTAAGTTTATCCATAAGAAAATGCTCTCAACTAGTGATAAAACTTTTAGTAAAACATATAAAACTTAAAAACAAACTATCTGCAAGTAAACAGTTTTGAGTAATTTTATTCCATAATTAGAGCTTTAATAAAACATACATAACCCGCAGAGTGATTTTTAAACACAACTTTACAAACTTTTTTTTTTTTTGAGTTGGAGTCTTGCTCTGTCACCCAGACTGGAGTGCAGTAGCCGCTCCCAGCCACTGCAGCCTCGACCCGCTGGGCTCCGGCAATCCTCCACCTCAGCCTTCCAAGTAGCCAGAATTACAGGCATGCGCTACCACACCCGGCTGATTTTTTGATTTATTGTAGAGATGAGGTCTCGCTGCCCAGGCGGGTCTCGAACCCACGGGCTCAGGCAATCCACTCACCTCAGCCTCCCAAAGGCGCGGGATTACAGACTGAGCCACCGAGCCCAGCTATTTGCAAACTTCTTTGCAAGTTAAATTTGTTAAGTTACTTTTTGTGTGCAAGATTATATTTATGATCATTTCCCCACTAAACCTACTATGTTTGCATAATGGCAAAGTAAAAGACATACAAATCCATTTTTTTCTGCCACAAATGTATCACAACCATACTCTGAAATTAATCATCCTATAAGGAATACTATTTTCCCATACCTAAAATCTCCCCAGATCTCTAAAAGGCAGAAAAATCTTTTCAGAAATGCCAATCAATACTTGAATCTCATTAATTTGAAGATTTGTGTTTCAAATAAGCATTCAGCTGTTATTTCTGAAAGTCAGGAATTCTCAGACTACACTCCAAAACTATAGAAAGTCAGTGATGATCTCTTGTCACAAAAGCAAATTTAGGCTTAATTTTCTCAGGTAGTCACCTGATTACTATGACTTTTGCTAAAAATAAATAGAAATTCAATTTTTTCCTGAGTAAATTTGTCTAAATATACTTTTGTGACAAGGGACTAAGGCTAATTGTTAAGTCTTTGGGTCTCAAAGGAAACATGCAAATAAAAATATATATTACAATATGCAATATACTTCAATGTTTTCAATGTTACTTTCTCACTGCAACTTATAAATCTATTTTCCTCCTTTAAAGCAGCTGTTCTCAACCAGATGCGATTCTGGCCCCCATGCACATTTAACAAAGTTTAATAGCATCTGGAGACTTTTAAAAAATTATGACTGTGGGAAAGGTGTGTGTGTGGGGGGGGTGATGTAACATGCATGCTATTGACATCTAGATAAAGCCTGCTCCAGAACCATCCTTAATGCTTCCATAGATTCCATTAATTCCTGAAAAAGCTTGGCAAAGGGGACCGTCACAAGCACTGAAGCAAGGAACTGAAAACAGATGAGCATGGTGGCTCACACCTATAACCCCAGCACTTTGGGAGGCCAAGATGAGAAAACTGCTTGAGCCCAGGAATTCAAGAGCAGCCTGGGACACATGGCAAAAACCTGTCTCTACAAAAACAAAAATAATTTTTAAAAGAATAAATAAGTTTTGAAGAATAGAAAGAGAGACTGAGCGCAGTGGCTCATGCCTATAATCTCAGCAGTTTGGAAGGCCGAGGTAGGAGAATCACTTGAGATCAGGAGTTTGATACCAGTCTTGGCAACAGAGCAAAACCATGTCTCTACAAAAACTAAAAGAAAATTAGCCAGATGTAGTGACGTGTGCCTGTAGTCCCAGCTTCTTGAGAGTCTGAGGCAAGAGAATCCCTTAAGTCCTGGAGTTGGAGGTTGCAATGAGCCATGATCATGCCACTATACTCCAGCCTAGTTGACAGAGTAAGACCTAGACTCAAAATTAATAAGAGAGGCTGGGCATGATGTCTCACGCCTGTAATTCTAGCACTTTGGGAGGCCAAGGTAATAGGATCACCTGAGGCCAGGAGTTTGAGACCAGTCTGGACAACATAGTGAGACTTCATCTCTACAAAAAATTAAAATTATCCAGGCAGATGACATGCACCTGTAGTGCCAGGTTCTTGGGTGGTTGGGGCAGGAAAATCACTTGATACCAGGAATTCAAGGCTGCAATGAGCTATGACCACACCACTATAAGATAAGAGTAATGCAAGACCCTATCTCTTAAAAAAAGAAAATGAATACATGAAAGAATGAATGAAAAAAAGAAATCTCTGGCTGGGTGATGCCAGGTAACTTATTTTACCTCCCAAAGTCTTGGTTTTATCAGCTGAAAAATGAGGACATTACTTTATATAACTAACTGTTGTTCAAAAGTGTAATAAATATAAAGCATGCTTAACAGAACCTGGCACATAACAAATGGCAGCTATAGTTACTATTTCTCACATCTGACCTTTACATACTCTCTTTTCTCTCTTGGAATGATCTTGCTTATGTTTGCTTAGTAAACTAATACTGTATACGTATAACTACAATTCAAAATTCTGTATTTAAGAAACATACGTGAGCATTCTTCATTAAATTGTATTTTTCCATAACATTTCCTATCTACTCTTTCCCCCAACTAACAGAACTGATAAAAATCCATAATTTATCTCAGTTAGAATCTCATTGCTTCAACTATCAGAAATCTAAAATCAAAAGAGAGGTGAAGCTTACAGTCAGCATTTATTGAAAACCATTTACCATAAATTCAAGATGCATTCTTAAAAATACATGCTGGCAGGCATTTAAGTTAATATCAAAAACTGATAAGCATCTGTCTAAAAATGTACATTTTCAAGAGCTTTTTAAAAACTGAAAATAATATTCGTAATATGAATTGCAGATTACAGAAGCACCCCTATGGTATGAATAACAACGTATATCAATTCACATATCCTATAATAAAAATAATGATAAAATCATTAAACATATGTGAAAACAAAATCAAATCATTTCAGGTATCTCCTGAACTAAAATGTGATTGCTCATTTCATAAATTTCAATCAGTTATCACTGATTTTAAATGTCCCAGAGTAATTCAAGTAATATCTGCATGAAGAATTGTTTAGAAAATAAAGACTAAACTTGAAATTTACAAAGTAAGGATCAACGGGAGGCCCAAACTTTACCTGTACGATGATTGTACCCCATATCTTTTTAAAAAAAAATTTTTTTAAATTGAAATTTAGTGAAAGGGAGCTCGAAAACTAAAAAAACCACAACTCTCACAACTTAAATGTGAATTCTGGGTTGCTTTAAAAAATACTGTGCAGGTGACACACAAAACAGAAAATGAATGCTAGATATTTCATAAGTAATGGATGACCAATAGATTGTTTCGCTTCCATTTAGTTAACTAACATCAGGTTAATACCAAACATCTTTCCCAAACACCAAATTGTCTTTATAAGACTGTAAGACATTTTAGCTTTTTACATTAAGAAGTAAAATAATTGAGAAATGTCATTCTAATTAATATCACTTAGTAATTCAAAGTATTATCATAACAACAGTTTACAACTTTTGGGGATAGAGGATGAAAGGTGGTGGTGGGAGTGTGGGAGAAAAATAACAGGCAAATCCCTACCTGAACCAACTGGAGATGAGCCAACACTAAGACTTTGTAAACTTCCATTCCTGAGCAATGTAGGAGATTTCTGAAGACTAGAGCTTGTTACACTTCCTGCAGCTGATGCTACAGATGATGTTGGTGAAGCAGAAGAAACTGAGAGATGAGAAACGTTCTCTTGATTTTTGTTTCCTTTAGGCCTGCCAGGCCCATGCTTACTTTGTTTATTTCCTTTCCTTTTCTTTTCCTTTACAGTTTCTTCTTCTATGCTAGAAGTTTGAGACCGCTTATATCCTGCTGTAGGAAGGCTGGAATTACCCAAATCTCCAGGTGAATTTTCAAAGTTTTTAGGCTGTGAAATAACAGCTGAGGTCGAAGGGAGACCAATTAAGGAACTAAAACTATTTACGCCCCCTTCCTGGCTTCCAGACTCTCCTTTATGTACATCTTTGGTTGATGATGACTGTTGGGAGTGAGTGTAACTGTCATTACGCAGGTCTGAGTCTGTAAAGCTCAAGAAATCCTGGGGAGACTGCACTGAACTTCCAGAAGATGATTTTACACTGCCTGGAGTTCCTGAAAAACTCCCTGTAGTAAAAAAAAAAAAAAAATGAGATAGAAAAAGAAAAAGTTGGATGCAAAGCTTCCCATTAGTAGACATGATACAATCATCAAAGAAAAGAGAGGAGAGAAAAAAAAACAAAAAAACAAAACAACTACAGGACTTAGGACACCACTATATAACAAACTTAGATTTGAAAAACGTATTACTAAAATCAAACTTGCCTCTAAAATTAACATTTAAAACAGATGTTATTTTATAGGTAGTTCTAAATATTTAGTTTTGAACTGCAAGCTATTACTTATACTAAGATACAAGATGTGCTTTATTTAACCTACCTTTTACCACAGCAGCATTCCTCAATTTTCCTCCAAACACCGTATATGCTTGGGGAAGAACTGAAGAACAGCAGTCTCCTTTGGCAGTTATGCAAGGAGACCTACGAAGACTACAATTTGACTCTGAATGTAGGGGTAACTTCTTTTTAAAATATTGAAGATATGGTTGTAAATGTTCCCAACATACAGTAAGAACTAAAAGATGTTTCTTAGGTTAAGAATTCTAAATGTTAACTTTAAGACATATCAGTGATTGTTATTATTCAGCTGAATCTACCAAAACAAACACAGATTTGATAAAATAGTGATCACAAGGAATCTAATCTATACCTTACATTCTTCTAGGCCACTTTCCATGGAGCTGCATAAAGAAAAGAAACCAGCCACAAATGCTTATTCTCTATGTCATTATGAGATATAAGAACATCAAGGTTCCTAGTTGCCAGGCAAAAAATTCATATGGCCCAAGATGGAACAAGAGTTTGGTCCACCATCTCATTTTGTCAAACCCTCTTCATGTTTGTCAAATAATGTAGCAAGTGTTTAGACTCCGTTATGACCACATGTCTATTATGTTCTATAAAACCAAAATATATTTATGTAAATATATATATTTTGAAAACAAAAACTCCAAATAAAGTGTTTTATTGGATTGGAAAGGACATTTCAGGCTAAATGCTACATTTTATTGCAGAGCATATTCACAAGTAATCACTCATAAATCCACCTAATGGTTACAAAGATATTTTTCCTCACAGACAAAGAATTTCTTTTCAACGAGTCTCAAAGTTTTGATTTTTTAATTTTTAATGTTTAGGTTTTGATTTCTTCTGAAATGGCTTATTTTAAAAATTCATAGCTCTAAAATTTACCTCTTTCAAGAGTAAAACTTTTATCAATTTATACAATTATTTATGCCTATGTGGGCATTTTCAGGCTATATCTATACAAAAAAATTAACTCATTTACATCAATTGTTTAAAGATAACTATAATTTGCTACATAATTAGCAGCTATTTAGAAAATCCGTACTATACATTCTGATCTGCCACCATCTACCTTTCGAAATTCTTCACTTTTTGTTTTTACAGCAAGTGTTAAAAGCTCAATACAGTATAGCAAATACTTAAAATATTTACTATATGCAATACTTTAAAAGTATATTTTCTAAAATTGACATATATCCGCTATTACAAACAAACCAATTATCTTAAATAGCCTTTTTTTTTTTTTTTTTTTTTGAGCTGGAGTCTCACTCTGTCGCCCAGACTGGAGTGCAGTGGCCGCTCCCGGCCACCGCAGCCTCGACCTGCTGGGCTCTGGCGATCCTTCCGCATCAGCCTTCCGAGTAGCCAGAATTACAGGCGCACGCTACCACACCCGGCTAATTTTTTGATTTATTGTAGAGATGAGGTCTTGCCTGCCCAGGTGGGTCTCAAACCCGCGGGCTCAGGCAATCCACTCACCTCAGCCTCCCAAAGGTGCGGGATTACAGGCTGAGCCACCCGAGCCCAGCTAAACAGCCTATTTTTAAATTTCAACTGTTAAAACTACTTTAGAATAGCAGATATGAAAACATAGCTCTCTCTACCATGTCTTAATAGAGGCCAAAAGAGATTCTTCGATACTGTGAAGTTCAATCAAAGGAGAGATTTCTTTTCTCAGTACATTACTACTTTATAGATAGATTAGTACCTTCATAGATAAACAAATGCAGTTTTAATAGTAAACAGTAACAGAAGTATTGACTGATTTCTGCTAATATCACATTCAAAATATGAAGTTACATGAAAGATTTTACTATTTATTTTCCAAAGCAGTATAAAAATAACAAGTTTTCTCAAGTAAAACAGTAAATCTGGCATTGCACTTATTTTCTACTTGTCTAATCTTTTGTTATATAAGGAACACACATGCACATACCCACACTCAAATCTAGAACTGAAAAATCTCCAAGCCCAAAACGTTATTTGCATAAAATATATGAATATATTTTTTAAAGAGATGTTAGAAGACTAAGCAATCTCTCTACATATTCAAATTAACCTGCTAAATTTTGGATTTTTTTTTATAAGAAGAAGTTTGAAAAGGGGTAAAGAAAAGGATGATTTTCTTATTTACTCTTAGGGGACCAAAGGGGAGGAGAAGGAGTGTTTATTGCAAATTTTACTAATATATTTTCCTCCAAGGGTTTCACCATTTCTATTTCTCAAAATATTTATGTTCATGTTAAAAATTACACAAAAAACCTAGAACACAAGGTTAATGTATTCTAACATTTAGGTGAGGTATTCTGTTGTCCATAAAACAGAGTTGCCATATAAAATACAGAATGCTCAATTTTTAAATTCAGATAAACAAGTTACTTATCAATATAAGTATGTCCTATGCAAAATTTCAAACATACTAATGCTAAAATATTAGTCATTGTTTACCTGAAATTCAAACTTAACTGATCATCATATAATTATAGCAGCCCGACCATAAAGGTATAACGAGTAAAATTCTACTTTAAATTTCAAGCTTTATAATAAATACTTTATTAACCAACAAATATTATGTACTGAGAGTTATTCAGATTCCCTAAAAATTGCCCAGTAAGTTTACTTATTAAAAATGTAAACCTCAACTGTTTTATTGTTTAACTAGGAAAGATAAATAAAAACCATTTATAGAAAAGAATGACTGTTCTGAAAAATTCCAGCTTTTACTGTTTTACTCTTAGGCTTTGTTCTACACCTACTTAAACATTAAAGGTAAAATTCAACTTTGGAAGCACAAATCATAACATAAAAAGAAATTAAAGGTCCCAGGAACATTCAACAGGAAACATTAGTCTCTGAAGTAATCTTACTACACCAAATAATCATATAATACTCTAGAGCGATTCACTAGAAATAACTAAAACACAAATTCTTTACAAAGCATAACTACTACTGATCATCACAAGAACAATTATTTTAATCAAAACATCATTAATACCTGGCGGAAAGGGGCTAGCTGCTGACACAGTCGTTCCTGGATTTCTTCCACCACCAGGCTTTCTTCCCCTTTGACCTGAGCTGTGAGCTGAAGATTTCTTCCCTTTGCCCTCTGACCCTCTAGTCTCTGAAACATCTTTTCCACTAGAGGCGTGTGCAGAGACTTCCTGGAAATTTGCATTTGTAAATCGAGCTGTAGTATCTTCCAAGCGCTTCAATGATCCAGATATAGAGTTGTTGCTAGTGCTTGTGTAAGTCTAACATTTTGAATAAAGAAAGGAAGTAAAAGATTAAAAAGCTGATTACATTTTGGCTACAGAAAACAATAGAAGACACGTGAATAATAAATAATTACTGAATTTCTTAGATATACATAAGAAAGTTTCCGTTTTAAAAATTTGTCAGTTCACCTAAGGATAATCACGTAAAAAGCAATCAAAGTCTATCATAACTGCTTTTCTTTTAAAAAAAAATTTTTTTAAAGTATAGATAATTTAAAGATGGCTGAGGATCACTTTGCAGCAATTAATAAAAGTACGTATTAGTCATATTTACTGAGTGACACACAGTAAATACTGAAGGTACTCATTTCTCAAGCAACATCATTTTCTTTTCAGCAAGAACATACTACTTCCCAGACATAAAATTAAAATAAGCTTTCATGTTCAACACATAAAGGCGACAATAGGAGAGAAGTAAAGTGCTACAAACCCATTAGAGGACCATATCTACGAGATTATAAGGCTCTAGCATAGGACAAGGCAAGAATTTAGTTAAGGTGAAGGTTCTTTTTCAAAAAACAGAAAAATTAATTAAAGCCTCTGAAACACAAATGATTTTTCCCAACTACGACAAGAAAAAGTGTAAACACTGCAAAGTTAAGATTTTTTTATAACTATCTCTAAAATTGATTCTCAATCACCTCCTTGATCTACATGTTAGAGAAAAAAGCAAGATAAAGATTTATTTAAATAGTTTCCAGTTTTTAGTAATCATTTTAAATACAAAGTATATCCAAATAATGGCAAATTACATGACTATGAAAGTGTATCAACCAGATGTTAATTAATGAACATGCTTCGAAATTAAAGGCTTATAAAGTCCACAGGGCAATGATTTTTGTTTTATTTCACTGTTAAATTCACTAAACTGTTTGAGGCACCTTAAGCATAAAGTTCACTAAGTGCTTGGAACATAACAGGCACTAGATTTTTGAATAAATAAATGAATACGTTTGTAATATATCTATCTAAAATCTTTAATGGAAAAAGATCTTAAGTTTCACAAAAGTGAAATTTCTCACATATAGCCACCACTCAATACAAACAAACAATTTTGAAAAATGAGAAAGTGACAGTAAAATCAAATTTCAAGATGGCCAGCGGTTTTTAGCAAAATCAATGTTCAAAAAGAGAAATAAGATATGAAATGTTTTAAAAACCAAATATTTACTGCTACTTTTCTGCCGCTTCCTTTTTGTTGCCACCCCAGCCCCTCACTGCCAATAACACATTTTCATTATAAAATACAAGAAACAAAGTAATCACTATTCTAATAAACTACAATCCACAAACAAGAACAAAAGTTCCCAAGTAAATGTAAAAGAAAAAGAATCCCATTTAACAAACCAGTCACATTTAAGCTGATGAAATTTCATGGCTTACTTTAGAAACATGAACCTTTTCCATGCTGAGCAGGTCAATTTGGAAACTACCCCACCTCATTTTTCAAAAATTTTTTTCCAATTACTTGAGTTGATCCTGAGGTTCTCCATTCCTCTCACATCTGATCCTTGTATGACCTAGTGAAGTTTAAAAGTCATCTAAGAAAACACAGTGGTGTTCTTCACTCATGTTTTTTGTTCATGTAATCAAATAAAGGATGGAGTGAAAACTGGGTGGAATATTACAAATGGAAATATACTATTCATTTCCACATGACAATCTAGATTAGAGATAGTCAATTTTCCCATTTAACAGAATGTCCTTGCTTAACCCCTAAAGTATAATTCTATCCATAAAACAAATGAAAATATGACATTTGAAAGAAATACTATTACAAAGAAAGCAATGAATGAAACAATCAAATTTCTGTTAACAGAAATCATACTAAATAAAGCCATAACTGAACATTTAAAAATTTTCCACACTTAAGTTTCAAAAGATATCAGACTACCTAATAACAGAAGATAATGAACTTTAGATGAAGATGTTAACAATTAAAAATATATACATACACATAGGGGCAGTCCCTCCCTGCCAAAAGGCTATGTAAGGCTCATTCAAGAGGGATAACTACCTTAACTCCATGTTTGAAAGTGAATTTAAAAGTACTTGTTCTGTTAATGTACTGTTGAGACAATATGGCACTAGGGATTTCTACTATCATCAACATAAAACAATCAACTGCAAATCAGAGAAGAGAAAGAGGTATATGGAGAGTAGAGGCGGGTAGGAGACAGCTGAGACAGACACAATCAGTAAGACCAAGACTAAATTCTCAAAATCCATTTCTCAGTCAATTTCACAACCTAAATGCCTCACATACTATGAGCATCTCACTGCTCTAAATGTGAATCTAGTGCTTAAAAATACTTATTTTTCATGCAAATTGAACCATAAAATGCAAACTACTTCATCTGGTACTCATTTTAAGAATATATGGTCTTTTTGTTCTTTTCTACGAAAGATAAAACTGGGTATTTGGTTGTACTGAGAGTCTCTAAAGTACTGCATAAACACTTTGGTCTATATTGTGATTTACAGGCAACCTAATTAATCTTTTAAAAGGGTAATTTAGAATAAGTGTGATTTTTGTTTCAAGGCCAACTACAATTACCAGCCCTCATATAAGGCACAACACTAATATGCCTACTTAATAGTATGAATTAGAAACAAAAAAAATTTCCTATTTAACACAAAAACTTAAAACTAGATTCAGAATTAAAAAGTGAATCTATTATAATCAGCCAAAGAAAAAGCAGCTATGGGTTACCTCAGGTTATTTTACAAGGCGCTATCATCTACCTTGGTAAAGAGAAGGAAGAAGGAAGAGCAACCATCCAGAGTTATGCCTTCAACCACGAGTAAACATTAATAGGTTTAAGCCACAAACTTTGCATTAGGCCAACCCTGAGAGCACAGCACAGAAACTACCAAACACAAAACACAGCAAGAATGAAGATATTTTTTAAAAAAAAACTATCAGTGAGCTGTGGAACCACTTTAAGCAGCATAACTTATGTGTTCTTGGAATACGCAAAGGAGAATGTGGGGACTCACCCTCCAAAATTGAAGAAATAACAGTAGAAAAAATTATTAAGCTGATGAAAACAATAAACCCATAGATTTGGGCAACCCCTTTGGGTCCCCTTCAACTGTGGCAGCTTTTCTGTCTTCTCAATAAACTCTGTTTTAAAAAAACAAAAAACAACCCCCCCTCCAGATTTAAGAAACATGAAGAAAGCTACAGGAACACAGTCCATTATCAAATTGCTTATTATTAAAAACCAATCAATGAAAAAGAGAAAGTGATAAAAAAAAGGGATGCTTTCAAAAGGATGTCTTATGTGCTAAAATACAAAGATAAGGATGAAAGCACAATTTTATCTGGAAACAATACAATCTAGGAAACAGAAGAGTACTCAAAGAAGCACATTATCAACTTAGGGTTCCATAGCCATCTAAAATATTTTTTCTAAAACAAATACAAATAAAGAATTTTTCAATATAAAGGCTAAAAGAACCAATCACCAGCAGACGAAAACTACAATCAATAAATGCAATGTCTTTCAGGAAGAAAGAAAACAGCAAATGAAATATAGATCAACAACAACAAAAATGAAGATCACTAGAAATGTTAAGTATTATTAGTGGTAAATATAGTCCTGTATTCCCTATTTATCCAAATGGGATATGTTCCAAGACTCCAAGTGAATGCCTAAAATCTCGGATAGTAGCAAACCTATGCTAACTACATTTTCCCCTACATAGTAAGGGGTGGGTCGTATACAGTGTGAAATACGCTGGGCAAAGGGATAATTCACATCCCAGGAGGGATAAAGCAGGACATGGAGATTTTACCATACTACTCAGAATGACGGGCAATTTAAAACATATCGATTATTTATTTCTGGAACTTTCCATTTAATATTTTCAGACCTCAGCTGACTACAGGTAACTGAAACTGTAGAAAGTGAAACTGCGAATAAAGCGGGACTACTGTATATAGTAAAAAAATGGTAAATAATAAAGAACTTTTCATTGTTTTAATCTCTTTAAAAGAAAGATGATGATTTTGAGCAAAAATAACAATTAATTATGAGACTTAGAAGATATGTAAAAACTACTTTAAGTGACAAAAAAAGCACAAAAACCAAAAGTGTAGGAGTAGAAGTATACTGCTATAAGTTTCTTATACTATATATCAACCAGTATATTACTTGAAAGTAGACTCTGATAAATTAAAGATGTCATACATAATGTCTAAAGCAACCAATATAATAGCACAACAGAGAATTATTGCAAATCACACAAAGTAGAATCATTAAAAATATTCAATCCATGGCTCAGCCTGTAATCCCACGCTTTGGGAGGCTGAGGTGAGTGGATTGCCTGAGCCCGTGGGTTCGAGACCCGCCTGGGCAACTTGGCGAGACCTCATCTCTACAATAAATCAAAAAATCAGCCGGGCGTGGTAGCGCGTGCCTGTAGTTCCGGCTACTTGCAAGGCTGAGGTGGAAGGATCGCTGGAGCCCAGCACGTCAAGGCTGCGGTGGCCGGACGCGGCCACTGCACTCCATTCTGGGCGACAGAGTGAGACTCCAACTCAAAAAAAAAAAAAAAAAAAATGACAGAGAGAGAATAAAGAGAAATGGGGAAAATGATGGACAAAAAGAAAAGGGTTGGCAGATATTAGATTAAAATACAACCACATAGATAATCACATTGTATGCAAATTCTCAACAACACCCTGATTAAAAGGCAAAGATTGCAAAACTGAATTAATAAACTCAAAACCCAACTACATGCAGACTTAAAGATTCTTATTTTAAGTATAAAGACACAAAAAAAGTAAAAGTATGGAAAAAATATCAAGCAAAAACTAATCAATAACATAGATGAACTCACTATATTATAATCAGATAGTAAACTCCAGAAAAAGGAATATTAGTAATAAAATAAAGTGGTTTATTCATTAAGATACAAAAATCCTAAATATTTCTGCACCTAATAAGAGATCTTCAATAAAAAAAGCAAAAATTGATAGAATTAGAGGGAGAAGTGCATACCCACCCCTTACAGTGAATGACTGAAAAACAAACAAAAACAACAAAGAGTAAGGATGTAGAAAATTTAAACCATATAAATTAGCTTAACCTAATTGAAATTGACATTTATAGAAAAACACACAACCACAAATGAATATACATTCTTTGGAAAAGCACAAAGAACATTTAACAAAATAATCTATGTTTTGTGTCATAAAACAAAAGTACCAATAAATTTAAAAGGAATGACGTGATATAAAAATATTAGCTTAGAAATACATATCAAGAAGATATGTGAAAAATCTCCAAATATTTCAAATAAATAATATACTTCTATGTAATCCATGGATCAGAGAAGAAAAAAAAAAAAAAACCACAAGGTATCTTGTAAGCTTAATAAAAATGAAAACACAACATATCAAAATTCATAAAGCAGGTTGGATGAGGTAGCTCATGCCTATAACCGCAGCACTCTGACAAGAGTATTGTTTGAGCCCAGTAATTCAAGAGCAGCCTGGGCAATACAGCAAGACCTTGTCTCCACAAAATAAAAAAGTTAGCAAAGCATGCTGGCATATGCCTGTAGTCCCAGCTATTCAGGAGGCTGAGGCGGAAGGATCTCCTGAGCTCAGAAGGTCAAGGCTGAAGTAAGCCATGATCATGCCACTAATCTCCAGAGTGAGATAGACTGATACCTCCAACTCAAAAAACCAACTGGTAAAGTAGTACTGAGAGAGATGTATGTACCATTAAATGCTTACATGGGGACTTCCAGTTTCTAGTTGGCATAAAAGCAACTCTGTCCTAATACAAGTAAAAAGTCAAACAAACTAAAAATCGCCAGCTTTTCTTAGATCTATAAGAGAAGAGAGGTCACACAGCAAATTACTGTGCCAAAAATTAGAGACAAATAGGTGAGCAGAGAGAATCACAACTTACCTGAGCAGAAACTCACAAGCAGAAACCTCCACAGGAACCAGTAACAAGGAAGGAAAACCTAAACTATAATTGATGACTTCTTGGAGGATCAGTGTGAGTGCTTCCTCCAGGAACTCTAGCAGGTCCTCACAGTGAATATCAGAGAAAGATAGCCCAGAGCTTTCCTCAATAGGAGGGGGAAAGGAACCATTTAAAAATACCCCAGCTTTCAGTTTTTCTTAACAAGAATCTAACCTGCTGAGATCTTATCAGAAACTAATTGAGCTGGGGGAAGGGCATAAACAAATCAGGCTACTCGGGCCATCCTGTCCCACCTTGGGGAAGGGGCATGGGCCAGGATGAGGGACTAAAAAGAACTTGTGAAATTAACAGCCCAGGAGCAAAGGCCCTGACTGAGAATCACATTAGTACAGAATGCTTCCAGTTCCTCCACAACTCACTACTACATTACTAATGGTCTATTTACCACAGTTCCTTTTACCAGTACTTTTACTAACTTTCAACAAAAAATTAAAAGGCATACTAAAAGGCAAAAAAAGGCTTAAAGAAACTGAAAAACCATCAGAACCAGGGTCAGATATGGCAGAAAATTTTAAGACTATGATTAATATTATGATGTATTTGATTTTAAAAAACAAACATTCGAGAACAGATTAATAATAACAGCAAATCAAAAAGAATGCTAGTGAGATAAAACACACACACAAAATTGAGGAGTACTTTGATAGGATCATCAGTAGACTGGACACACCTACAGGGAAAAAAACCTCTGAGCTTAAGAATAAGACAATAGAAATTCCAACACTGAAAAGTAAAGAGGAAAAAGACAAAAAAGAAACCGAAGTCAGCACTGCTGTGACACCAAAACCACACACAGACATAGTAAGAAAACCGCAAGTCAATATCCCTCATGAATACAGATACAAAATGCATTTACATTTCAAAAAAACTGAATTCAACAAAAAATAAAAATGATAATACATCAAGACCAATTGAGATCTTATCGCAGAAATGCACAGTGGTTTTAACATTAGAAAATCAAAGCCAGGTGCAGTGGTTCACACCTGTAATCCCAGCACTTTGGGAGGCAGAGGAGAGAAGATTGCCTGAGTCCAGGGACTCAAGACCAGTCTGAGCAACTTGGTGAGACCTGTCACTACAATAAAACAAAAAATTTGCCAGGCATGGTGGTGCATGCCTGAAGTTCCAGCTACTTGGAAGGCTGAGGTAGAAGAACTGCCTGAAGTTGAGGCTGCAGCAGCTTGAGCATGCCACTGTACTCCAGCCTGGGGTCCAGAGTGAGATTCCAACTCAAAAAAAATATTTTTTTAAGTTGAATCAACCCAAAATAAAAATGACAAAAAAGTCTAAGCTATCTACACTAATGATGAGACATAACTAAGTATTCTAATAATGATTAAATGAATGTGTTAAATAAAGGTTACATTGAATAAGGTATCAGGTTCAATGTTGTCACAAATTTTAAAATAGAACTGTGGCTTCCATGCTAGAAAATTTTTCAGCAAAATGGCATTAACACCAAGCAAATCTCCATTAGATCAAGAACAAAGGCTTCCCCCCCTCTCATTCCTTGGCAATATCCTGTCTACCATGGAAAGAAGTAAATCAGTTTAAAGTGATCAGAAAGGTTATAAACTGGGGAAATTGGAGGTGCAACCACACAGCCCTGAAAACAGAAGCTTTCCCTACTTGTTTTATGAAGGGACTCCCTACACCAAGTCCTGTACACATCAAATCCCATGTGTTCCATCTAATCCTCTTTTACCTAAGAACTGAAATCCCCCAATACTAGAAATAAAAAGCTACGTTTTCTAGAAAAGACATTTATACTTTTATGCTCATTCTGATAACAATCTTACTAACAAATATGAAAACCTATTTTGCTCCTAGCAACTGTAATTTACTTGCACATTGTAATTATATATCACCAGTGGTCCATCACCATGCTTTTCATAAATTTGTATGAAACTATTATACTGGTAAGCTATAGTTGTGGCATTTAAAAGGTTACAGTGACAGCACATTAACAAAACTTGATACTGAAATATTTACTTGTTGTTAATTTCCAGTTTTAAAACATTTAGAGTCCAAAAGGGTTGAAGGTTAGTCACAGAAAAAGTACAATAAAAATACAAGGCCAACAAAAACTAAATTAATAAAGAAATTAATGAAATGAAATTTTTATTATGGTATAAGAGATAACAGAGCAAAGTTCAAAGATGTATAATCAACTCTGGCTATACAATAATAAGCATTAAAAACTTAAAGTTCCTTGTGATTTTCAATTTAAATGTGTTCTACAACTAATAATCATGGATTCTATATACTGTATATATATCAAAATATCACATGCACCACCCCGAAAATATGTACAACTTTGATAACTACTGTTAAAAATAAACATACAGTCCAAAAAGCCCTTTAAAAAAGCCCTAAAACTCAGCCTTGTATCCCCTGACCTATCCCTATTTTTCCATCAAGAGAAGACTATAGTGAATCAGCAGTAAAATTACACCTTCCTCATACAAGGAACCTATGGCTTCAGCCTTCAACCATTCATAAAGGTCAAGAAGGAACCCATGCTACCCCAACCCCTCAAACACTATGGCCTCGCTGTATTTGCCTTACTGCTTACCAGGGATAATCTCATTAAGACTTTATCCCTGTTCTTATGTCAGTCATCAAAAGGTTGCAGGTCAATACTTACCTGACTCACATTCACTTAGCTATAAACATCTCCTATGTGTCCATACCAGCCAGCCTTCCTTCAACAGCTGAAGCCCTTCCAATGTGCTCTCTGGAACTCAGTATCATCAGGACAAAATGCTATATAACTCATCATTTTCTCTGAACATCCCTTCAGATTCTTGTTACAACAAAAATTTAGATCAACCCGAAGCCCCTTGCTTACTATGTAGCATGTCAAGTAAATGGTGACTACTTTGCTCCCACAGCTTTTGTATCACTGGGAATGGAGACTTCGATGTTAATTCCAAACCTCTCTCGCTAAAACCCTCCAGCAAGCAAATCTCTATCACCAGCCCTAGTCACCCACCAGGTCTCATTATTAGTGCAGGATACAGCAAAACACAAGTCCTGTGGTTATCCACCTGTTTTTGTATAGCTCAACAGCCAAGAATTATTTTTATATTTTTAATGGTTGGAAAAAAAATCAAAAGAAGGCTATGCTCATGACGTATGAAAACTGTCCTAGCTGGGCATGACAAGTTTGCACAACTTTTTATTTTTCTCCATTCTTGTTCATCTCTGGGTGTGGGTACAGAATAGGATTTGGTCAGGCTGTTATTTCATCATATGAGTACAGTGAATGAGTTGAGGGTGAATGCCTTGGGGGTTTATAAGGATGTATCTTGATATTTAAATCAGTAGATAGGAAAGTGAAGACAAGATAGGATGGGAGATAATAAATAATAGTTAATGGTTCCTGGTGAAATTAAAGGATTGTTGGAGTAGTAGAGAGTGAAGTGGAAATATGAGGTGGTAGTCTTTAGAGTCTAGGGTATGACCAGAATGTGAGATGCTCATGTAGGTTAGAAGACAAGATCATTGGAGGAGAGGCTATGAAAGAACTGAGATTGGAGGTTTATAAAAGGTATTGTCTAGGTGTATATTGAAATCTCTAAGTAAAGAGTAAGTTGGGTGTAGTGCTGGAGAGTGACAGTAAGGTAAGTCCTAAGGCATTGATTGGTAAAACTTTTCTGTCAAGGGCTGGATGCTAAATATTTTATATTTTTGTGGGTTGTCTCTGTTTAGTATTCAAATCTATACTGTTGTAGAACAGAATAGCCATAGACAATTTGGAAACAAATGGATGTGGTAGCATTCCAGCAAAACTTTCTTTATAAATAACAGAACTTAAATTCTTTTTTTTTTTGAGTCGGAGTCTCACTCTGTGTCCCAGGCTGGAGGGCAGTGGCACATTTACGGCCACTCGACCTGCCGGGCTCAGGTGGTACTTCCAAGTAGCTGGACCTACAGATGTGTGCCACCACATCCAGCTAATTTTTTGATTTATTGTAGAGACAAAGTCTTGTCAAGTTGCCCAGGTGGGTCTCAAACCCGCAAGCTCTGGCAATCCACTTGCCTCAGCCTCCCAAAGTGCTGGGATTACAGGCTGAGCCACCGAGCCCAGCCACATTAAATTCTTGACCATGAACCTCAAGTGGAACCTTGCGGTTACCCAGCAATCATACTAAATTTCACTAGTAAATTTTATTTCCCATTATAATAGTTAGCTATTTTATAACTTTTTCTTTGTTCAAATCCCTAACACTCCTCTCATCAATACAACTGTTAACATAGCTTCTTACTTCACTGAAAAAAATCTGAATTTATCAGAAGAGATTTTCTCCAAAATCCCACCACCACATGTATCCATGCCCTACATATATTACCCTAGCACAACCCCTTCCACCTTTTTATTAAGAGACAGGGTCTTACTCTGTGGCCCAGGCTGGAGCACAGTGGTGTGATCATAGTTCACTGTACCCTCTAAACTCCCAAGCTCAATCTTCCCACCTCAGTCTCCCAAATAGTCAGGACTACAGGCATGAACCACCATGCTCAGCTAACTTTTTATTCCCTTAGCCCAAGCTGATCTCACACTCCTGGCCTTAAGTGATCCTCCCATCTCAACCTCCTAAAGTGCTGGGATTACAGGCATGAGCCACTGGGCCCAGCCTCCCCTATCTTTCTGACTTCTCTCCTATTAATAAAGCCAACTTTTCAATGTGGCAGTAGATCTCATCCCATCTCATATTCTTAAAGATGACACTCTAGCAATTTTCCTCTGTCTTCTATATCATTATTTTCCCTTTCTACTAGATCACTCCTACTAGCATGCTATTATTTATTTCATTTAAAAAACAGGCCGGGCTCGGTGGCTCAGCCTGTAATCTCAGCACTCTGGGAGGCCAAGGTAAGCGGATTACCTGAGCCTGTGGGTTGGAGACCAGCCTGGGCAACTTGGCAAGACCTTGTCTCTACAATAAATCAAAAATTAGCCTGTCCCTAGCCAGGTGTGGTGCCTCATGCCTATAATCTCAGCACTCTGGGAGACCAAGGTGGGAAACTTGCTTGAGCCTAAAGTCAAGACCAGCCTGGACAAGATAGCAAGACCCATCTCTACACAAAACTTAAAAGGCATGGTGGTTCATGCCTGGTAGTAGTCCCACTACTTGGGAGGCTAAGGTGGAATGATGGTTTGAGCCAGCAGTCTGAGATTGCAGTGAGCTATAATCATACCACTTCACTCCATCATGAGTGACAGAGTGACATCCTATCTCTAAAAATAAAAAATTAAATAAAATAATACCCTTAATCATATCTACTTCCTGAACCAGTTATCGCCTATATCTCTGATCCTCTTTATAGCAAAGCTCCTCAAAGCAATCATTTATATACTCACGTTCTGACTCTTCTCCCCTCGCTTTAAACAACTCCAATCAGGCTTTTGCCTCAACCAGTATATTAAAACTGCTCATCAAGTTCATTAAAGAACTTCCCATAATTAAATTCATGGACTAGTCCTACTATTATATGACACAGTTCATTTATTCCCCCTGTAACTTGGCCTCCAGTATACTATAAGCATAACCTCTTGATTTCTTCCAAACTCTGGCCTATTCTCAGTCTCTTTTGTTGGTTGTACCTCTTCTTCCAGACCTTTCAACATAGGAAGGAGGGCTCCTAAGGCCTTTTCTCTTCTCTACCTGCACTCACTCCTGCCTTAGTGATTTTATTTAGTCACATGGCTTTAAAAAAAACTCCATATGCACACAACTTCCAAATTTATATCTGAAGTCTGGACATCTTTCCTTAATACCAGACTAGGTAACCAACTGGCTAGCCAACATTTCTACTTGGATGTCTAACAGATATTGTAACACCAACATATCTGTGGTACGCAGAACAGCATCCTCCCCACAAGATGCCCATATCCTAATCCCTGAAATCTGTGGATGTGTTATATAATGCATGGCAAAAGGGACTTTGCAAATGTAATTAAACTTATGAATCTTAAAATGGGGGGATTATCCTGAATTTTTCAGGTAGACTCTATTTAATCATATGAGCCCATAAAAGACAAAGTTTCTCTTGAAAAAGAGATGCAACACAAAAATTACAAATGTGAGAAGGATTCAACACACCCTTGCTAACTCTTAGATGGAAAGAATCATGTAACAGATGGCACAAGGACCTGAACGAGGCTCTGAGAGACAAAGGTGGGTCCCAGTTGACAGGCAGCAAGGAAATGGGCACTTCAGTCCTCCAATGACAAGAAACTGGATTCTGCTAATAACCCAAACAAGTTTAGAAGCAGATTCTTTCAGATAAGAACCCAGGTCATCTAACATCTTGATTTGGGCCTTGTGAGACCCATAACACGAGACATAGCCAATTACATCCAAACTTCGGACCTATCAATCAGCAACTGGTAAGTTCATGCTGTTTTAAATTGATCAATTTGTAGTAATTTGTTCAGAAACCAACGGAAAAATAACGCCATATCCAAAACAGAATCCTCCACTTTTTCCTCAACCTGCCATGCCCACAGTTTTTCCTGTCTTTCATAACAGCAAGCCCACCCCTTCGGGTTATCTGAGTCAAAATCTTTGGAATCATGTTTAGATCGTCTCTCTTACAACTCTAACTTAATTATAAGAAAGCCATTTAGGCTCTATCTTTAAATGTATTCAGAATCTGATTACCTCTCACTACCTCCATTGACACTACCATCTCTCTCTGGATTACTGCAGTAACTTCCTAATGGCTTCCCTGCTTCCATTCTGAATCTCTACAGTGTATCCACAACAAAGCAGCCTTTCAAAACTCAAGTCAGACCATGTTACTCTCCAAAGGCTTACTTTTCACTCAAATTAAAGATTTTTTTCATTCAAATTAAATTCCTTCTCTGGCTTATACAATCTTGCATAAGTGGGTCCCCACTCTGGCCTTATCTCCTATTGCATTCCCCACTTGCTCACTCTGTCCCATCCACCTATTCCTGCCTCCATTTGTTTTCACGATAACCACAATAACCCTAAAAATATTTAAGCTTTACTAAGTAATAGTTACTATGAACCAGATACCATTCTAATTGTTTTACAGGTATTCTCATTCAATTTTACCAATAATTTCCCCCACTTGACATATGATGAAACTAAATTACAGAGAAGCTAATTAACCTAAAAACTCAGTAAGTGGTAAGGTTAGAATTCAAAATGACAGGTGAATAAAATTTACCCCACAGCCCAAGTTCTCCATCTTACTGATGCCTCCACTTGTTAACCTTGTTAACAGTCTTTGGAGACAAGTACACAATAAGCAAAAGCTAGGAAAGAGGACTATGAAGTGGGAATCCTACGTGCCTGATGTATGACTGGAGAGATGGAAAAAGTCAGGGAGTGAAAATACTTAAGGAAGTAAAAATTATCATATAACTAGTTACTATATAAATATGATAATTAAAACTTACTTTTTCTGTAGTAACAGTCAAGGATGGAACCAATGCAGGTGATGGCTCTGGTTGCTTCTTGTGTTTTTGTTTATGTTTGTCCTTTTCTTTATATTTCTAGAAATGAATATAAGTAAAATCCAATTTAAATTTAAACTATAGCCCATATGTATGCAATAAAGATTATTTTATAGCTACTTAGTAATTCAAAATGTTAACAAATCGCTTCCTCTGATCACAATGCTATCTTATATATCAATAAGTAAGAATACTGTAAGGTTTTTTGTTGTTGTTTTTTCAGTCAAGATGTCACTCTGTAGCCCAGACTCAAGTGCAGTGGCATGATCATGGTTCAACACAGCTGGAAACTCCTGAACTGAAGTGATCCTCTTGCCTCAGTCAGTAGCTGGGACTACAGGCAAGTGCCACCACGCCCAGTTAACTTTTTTTATTTTTTAATAGAGACAGGTCACGTTCTGCCACCCAGTCTGGTCTCAAACTCCTGGCCTCAAGCAATCCTCCCAGCTCCGCCTCCCCAAGTGCTGGGATTACAGGTGTAAGCCACCATGCCCGGTCTAGTGTAAGTTATTTTTAAATGGCTTTAGCTCCCTTATTCTTAGTAAACCTAAAATAATACTAATAAACAACTGAAGTCAATAATTGAAACTTTCTCTTGTTAAAAACACCAATTACATTTGTGGACACTTTATAAATAGCACCTTAAAGTTTGCATAGCACTTCATATCTGAATACTGTCAGATTTTCCATCATCATGCACTAAATTCTATGGTTCAAAAACTAGAGCTCAGGGCACAGAATCTTAGGCAAAAAGTTCTTTCCTAGGTTTACTCAGAAAATAGATGAATTAGTTACCTCTAACAAAAAACTTAGAGTGCACTATGAAGTGCTAAAGCTGATGAACTGAATACAAAAAGGAATTTGATCTTAAAAATCTAATTACATATTAGAAGCCCAACTTTATTTAATGTTTAAGAATTTTAACCAAATGTTCTTAATTGTTTGAATCAGTAGATTAAGAAACACTATTGTGGCTGGGCTGGGTGGCTCAGCCTGTAATCCCAGCACTTGAGGAGGCTGAGGCGAGTGGACTGCCTGAGCCGGCGGGTTCGAAACCTGCCTGGGCAACTTGGTGAGATCTCATCCCTACAATAAATATTTTTAAATATTTATTTAAATATTTAAAAATATTTACTCCACCTTAAAAAAAAAAAAGAGCCAGGCTCGGTGGCTCAGCCTGTAATCCCGCGCCTTTGGGAGGCTGAGGTGAGTGGATTGCCTGAGCCCGTGGGTTCAAGACCCGCCTGGGCAGTGAGACCTCATCTCTATAATAAATCAAAAAATCAGCCGGGCATGGTAGCGCATGCCTGTAATTCCGGCTACTCGGAAGGCTGAGGTGGAAGGATTGCCGGAGCCCAGCAGGCGAGGCTGCGGTGGCCGGGAGCGGCCACTGCACTCCAGTCTGGGTGACCGAGTGAGACTCCAACTCAAAAAAAAAAAAAAAAGAAACAGTATTGAGTGTGAAATGTACTACTACTTAAACAGTTGAGTTTATTTATTTTTATGGTGCTCAAATTTAATCATTCACACAGCACTTAATCTGTTCAAGTCATGAAAGATTAATATCACTGTCCCTGCCTAACAGATTACACACCAGAACAAAATTTATAAAAGTTAAGCCTATGTTTTACTATAATACCCCACTTTTTGCTTTGAATTCCTGATCTAAGTACATAGACATTTTCTGACTGCAAAGTTAAGATTTTTAACAACAGAAATGTAAATTGGCACAATACTTTTTATCTATACTTTTTAGGAAATACTTCTATCCCAAAGTTATTGTGTCTGTGGCAGATAATGATGAACTCCCAAGGAATCATGCTTCCATCCTCTGCAATATTTCTCCTCCCATCCAAACTGTCCTCTTCTCCACTCCCTTGAACCTGGACTGACTTTACTCAACATGATGTAGCAGAAGTAATGGTATCCAACAAGCTCAGGAATCTATAGCTTTAAGAAGACTCTTCATGGCATCCACCTTTGCCACCTTGAATCCCAGTCACCAAATAAAGAATCATACCACACTTCCCTAATTGAGAAGCTAAGTAAAGAATGAGGCCGTACTGGGAAAGAACTGAGGTATTCCAGTCTATAGCCAGTAGGACCTTGTCCAGACATATGAAAAAGACCAATGCTGACCACCAAGTCAAGCACAAGCATGATGTAGTCTTATGAGTAAACCCAGCTCGTACCACATAGAAGAAAAATGAACCATCCCTGCTGAGCCCTGCCCATTACATGCCATTAAAAATTGTGCAGTGGTTTATCAAGTTGTTAACTGAAGTAAGACTAGAATGCACAAATGAGTCATAAGAGCTAAAGTAAGTACAAATTAAAAGTAACGATATCTTGAGTCTTGTGTGTGTATACCAAACCTAATAAATTTAACTGTGTAATTGATTTTATAAATTTGAGGTCCAGAGGATCCTAGCCTATAAGTGTAATATAATGAAGTCTTTCTATCCACCTTTACTATTTAGGTTCTACTTCTCACTCTGGGCTTCATTCTTTAACGTTATAAGAGTTGGGATAATTTAGTAGTGAATGATTCTAAATAACCAAAAGATAAACAAACAAACCCTAATAACTTGCAAAGTGCATAGGAGTAAATGGCAAAGTACGCACATGACCGTGTGTGAAAATATAGTGTACAGAGATATTTAAAAGCCATACAAAGCAAAACATGAAATAATAATGAACTCTATGTCACACATCAAGAAATGCTTGTAATACCAACGCTTTGGGAGGTGGAGGTGAGAAGACTGCCTGAGCTCAGTAGGTCAAGGCTGCAGTGGCCGAGAGCCTGCCACTACACTCCAGCCTGGGTGACACAGTACAACTCCAACTCAAAAGAAAAAAAATGTACCATGATATGAAGACTGTAAATGTTCACTGGAACACACTGTACATAGATTATATTCATATTAACAGTCTAAAAAATGTGGGTCAAAGCAGTGGAATGACCTTCACTAAAAAAGATACACAGATTTTAATAAATTAACAGAACAAAATTAGAATCCAGAAAAAGATGCAATTACATATATGAATACTTCATATGTAGTAAAGAGGAGAGTCCAACTCAACAGGAAAACAATGAAGTTACTTAATAATAGTACCAGAAAAACTGGTTAATAATTTAGGAAAAAGTATCTTAGACAAAATAAAACAAAATCCAGATGGTCTACTTGAAACAATTAAGAATAAATTAAAATAATCTAAAGATCTGGCAGAAAGTACTTTTAAAGTATCATAGTTGAAGTAAAAAAAGACTTTTCAAACCAAAAAAAAAAAGGTGCTTTTTTTTGTTTTTTTCTGCAGCAGAAATGGGACTTTAATGGAGGTCTTGCAAGATCGGGTGTCTGGTAGCAGGCACCAAAAACAGTTTTAAAATTCAGAAGATAGATTTAGCTATACACGGTGAAAATACTTTTACATCAGTTTACAAAGAAACCATTAAAAAACGAAAACCAAACTAGGATATCAGTAAAGTTAGCATATTCTATATTTTAATACTCTAAATATTTTTTAACAAACCAGTAAGAAAATATATATGTCATGGAACAATGTACAAAAAGCACAACTGGGAAATTCACAAAAGAAACAAAGAGCCACTAAACAACAAAAATGTACAATCCAGCTATTAAAGAGGTTAAGGTACTATTTTTCTCACACACAGTGATTACAGTGGTTACGTTTCTGTTTTTAATAATAAGACCAAATGTTGCCTAGGGAAATGAGCCCTTGCATACATTACTAGAGGAAATGTAAATACATGAACAACAACTTTTTAAAAAAGGTAGTGGGGGGGGCTGGGTCTCACTATGTTGCCCAAGCTAAACTTGAACTTTCAGGCTCAAAGGATTCTCTCACTTCAGCACCCCTATTATCTGGGACCACAAGCATGCACTACTATACCTGGCCTTAAAAAAAAAAAGCAACATAATCAGGATGAAACATTCTAACACAGGAAAATCAAAAGTAGCAAAAATATGTAAGAAAAAGGGAAAAGATAGAAATAAGAAAGGTAAAGAAAAGTTTACAAGATTACCGAATAGTTCCAATAAGGAAATCAATGTGGCAGCATTTGTATCTCCGTATGCACCTAAATTCTAACCCTTTACATTCGGAGGAGACATTGCAAAAATCTAGCGAACTACTCAGATGTCCTCTCTCAGGGGACATAAAGAGACTGCTGATGATCATACAGGACAAACTCATGCAGCACAAATTTTTCAAAAACGTGTTTCCTTAAAGTTTTTCGCTCAGTTGGGTAGTGGTCTGTTCCACATCATCACAATGGGCAGGTAAAAAAAAAAAAATTTTTTTTTTCATTCAAATTGCATGAAAAATCAAATGAAGAGATGAAATATGAAGAGATGAAATATATACTAAGATAAGATCTATCAGTTGAGAAGTGGCTTTCAGAAATCATAAGCGTGTCCTTCCATATCTTCTTCTAACAACAGACTGTACAATAAGTTACATATTATTAATGGGGGAGGAAGAAAATGAGACTGCATTGTCTGCTCAAATAGAAAAACACCAGGTGGTGGAAGACATCAAACTAAAGTACTACCGCACAACAGAGTGAGACTCCAACTCAAAAAAAAAAAAAGAACAAATTTTATAAAAGCTCCAGGGAATTCCCTTGTAAGAATAAGACACACCCACATGGTTGAGGCTGAGAACCTTGTACAAGACAGTTAAGTACTATATTAGAAAAGAAAGCCCAGCATGGCTCTATGCGGCCTAGAGAACTTAAAACTGCACACAGTCCGATGTGGAGCTTTTATATTGTACTCCCCCCACTCCCATAGGTTTCAGGAAAAAGCAAAATATTCAGCCCTTAAACCATGGTGTCAAAAATAATGAGAAAAATGTCAAGAAATTACTTAATTTATAATGGAGCAAATGTCACAAAAAGAGCCTCCCATGCATGAGCAAGATGAACAGTCCTATTTAACATAGTACTGGAAGTGTTAGCCAGAGAAATCAGGTAAGAGAAAGAAATTAGAGTTAGCCAAATAGGAGAAAATAAAGTTAAGTTTTTATCACTCTTTGCAGATAATATGATTCTATATCTGAAAAACTCTATAGATTTAGCCAAAGATCTCCTTAGCACTGATAAACTACTTTGGTAAGTCCCAGAATACAAAATAAATGAAAAAAATCAGTTGTATTTCTATACACCAACAGCCAGTAGACTGAGCACCAAATCAAAAACATAATCTTATTCACAATAGTCACACACAGGCCGGGCTCGGTGGCTCAGCCTGTAATCCCATGCTTTTGGAGGCCGAAGTGAATGGACTGCCTGTGCCCGTGGGTTCGAGACCCGCCTGGGCAACTTGGCGAGACCTCATCTCTACAATACATAAAAAATTAGCCAGGCGTAGTAGTGCGCCCCTGTAGTTCCAGCTACTTGGAAGGCTGAGGCGGAAGGATCGCCGGAGCCCAGCAGGTCGAGGCTGCGGTGGCCAGGAGTGGTCACTGCACTCCAGTCTGGGTGACAGAATGAGACTCCAACTCAAAAAAAAAAGTCACACACACACAAAAAAAAACCTTGATATTAATCAAACTTTACGATGAAAAGTACAAAACACTGCTCAAAAAATCAAAGATGACAAAAACAGAGGAACATCCCATGCATATGAACTGGAAGACTCAATAGCAAAAGGTGTCCATATTACCCAAAACAATCTACAGATTCAACATAATCCCTATCAAACTACCAACAACACTTTTCACAGACTAGGTCTTTTCTAAAAAAGACAGTACTTCTATTAATATGCAGTCAAAAAAGAAGCTGAACAGCTAAAACAATCCTCAATAAAAGAAAAAAGTTGGTAGCATCACACTCCCAGACTTCAAACTTTACAACAAGACTACAGTAACCAAAAAAGCAGGGCACTGATACAAAAATAGACATATAGACCAATGGAACAGAATAGAGAACCTGGAAATAAAACCAGACCTTCAACAAACTCATCTTTGACAAAGCCAACAAAAACAAACATTGGGGAATAGAAACTCGATTTAGCAAATAGTGCTGGGAAAATTGGCTAACCACACGCAGAAGAATGAAACTGGTCCCTTACCTATCACCATATACAAAAATTAACTTAAAATGGATCAAGGACTTAAATGTGAAACCTCCAACTACAAGAATCTTATAAGAAAACCTAGGAAACATCCTCCTAAACACAGCCAAGTCCTCAAAAGCAAAGGCAGCAAAAACTTTTCAAAACTAACAGTTGGGACCTTATTAAGGTGAAAGTTTCTGCACAGCAAAAGAAACTATCAAGAGAGTGTAAAGAAAAAATATTTGCAAATTATGCATCTGACAAAGGCCTAACACCGAGAATTTATATGGAACTTAAATGAGTCAACAGAAGAAAATAATACCATTAAAAAGTGGGCAAAGGACATGAATAGACATTTCTCAAAGAAAGACATCCAAGCAGCCAACAGACATGAAAAAAAAATGCTCAGCTTCACTAATTATCAGAGAAACACAAATCAGAACTACAAGATACCATCTCACACTGCTCCAGATGGTTTTTATTTTCTTAAAGACACAAGTGAGGCTGCAAAGAAAAGGAAACACTTGTACAATGTTGGTGGGAATGTAAGCTAGTTCAACCCCTGTGGAAAGCAGTTTAGAGATTTCTCAAAGAACTAAAATAGTCATTTGACCTAGCAATCCAACTTCTGAGAATATACCCAAAGGAACACAAATCGTTATACCAAAAAGACACCTGCACACATGCGTTTACTGCACCACTATTCAAGATTTAAAAAAACATGGAACCAACCTAGATGCTCATCAAGAGTAAACTGGATAAAGCAAATGTGGTACACATACACTATGGAATACCATGCAGCCTTAAAGGACAAAACATTCATGTCCTTTGCATCAATATGGATGTAGCTGGAGACCATCATTCTAAATGAATTATCAGAGAAACAAAAAACTGAATACCAACTGGGGGCAGCTGCTCACGCCTGAGCCCAGAAGTCTGAAATCATGGCAAGACTTCATCTGTATAAAATTAAAAATTAAAAAAACTTAGCTGGGCATGGTGACATGTGCCTGTAGTCCCAGCTATTCAGGAGGCTGAGGCCGAAGAACTGCCAGAGTCTAGAAGGTCAAGGTTGCAATGAACCATGATTGTGCCACTATACTCTAGCCTAGACAACAGAGAGATACTCTGAATCAAAGAAACAACCTGAACAGCACACATGTTCTCACTCAATAAGTGGACACTAAACACTTGGTACAGAAGAACACAAGGATGGGAACAACAGACACCAGATACTCCTAAGTGGGGGAAGAGGGAGGAAGGGATACTTCTAAAGGTGGGAGGAGGGGGAGAAAGGAAGAATAAGAGAGATAACAAAACCACCCATTGGATAACATGTTCACCACTGGATGGGGGGAGGAGGTCATCAGAAGCTCACACCTCACCATCACACAATATACTTATATAACAAATCTGTACATGTACCCCATGATTCTAAAATTAAAAAAAAAAAATTTTAAGGACAGTATAGCCAAAAAAGAATATAAAGAGCCTAATGTGTATAACATAGCCAAAAATCACAACCTAAGAGTTTACTATAACTCAGGATAAAGATATTTCTCAAGGCCGGGCTCGGTGGCTCAGCCTGTAATCCCAGCACTTTGGGAGGCCGAGGTGAGTGGATTGCCTGAGCCTGCGGGTTCGAGACCTGCCTGGGCAACTTGGCGAGACCTCATCTCTACAACAAATCAAAAACTAGCCAGGCGAGGTAGCACCCTTGTAGTTCCAGCTACTTGGAAGGCTGAGGCGGAAGGATCGCCGGAGCCCAGCAAGTCGAGGCTGCGGTGGCCAGGAGTGGCCACTGCACTTCAGTCTGGGTGACAGAGTGAGACTCCAACTCAAAAAAAAAAAAAAAAAAAAAAAGATATTTCTCAATACTGCCAAGCTAAATAAAACTTAATTGTAAAATGAGTTCAAACAGCTCAAAAAAGATAAAACAGGAAAAGTAAAAAAAAAAAAAAAAAAAAAAAAAATGTTAAGGGTGGGGGAAGGCCTGAACAACTAAAGTAATAAAATAAACATTAAAACCATATCATTAATGAATTAGTAATACAACAGGAACAGCAAGGAAAAGAATACATAATGTTGAAAACAAAAACACAAGTGCTAAAAGAAAGGCTTGAAATAATCACAGTAATGCAAATTTTTTTAAAAACCAGGTATCAAAGCAGGTAGAGAACAGCTGTAGAAAACAAGGTAAGCAAACATATAGATAACATGTTCCTCAAGTAGAGAACCCGATGAATGGAGAACAAAAGGTATACTCAAACATAAGAGTCCACAAAACGAAAATGGAAAAAAAAAACATTCTGAATGATTCTGTTATAGAATATATAACAACAAGATCTATTGTAGTTAAACTTAGTAGAATGCAAGGGAGGAAAAGGCAGGGAGGGTGTCAGTCATCTCCAATTCCAGGCCCATTGTTTAAATTCTTAGGAGAATGAAAGTATAACCCAACGATATTATATACAACCAAGATATAGTCCAAAAAGTAAGGCAAAAAGGAAATACTCTTCATTATGAAAGAACTCGGACAAAACAGATTCTATGAACTTATTCTTGAAAAAAGTTACTTCATAATAAAATCCAACCAACTTAAATGATGCAAAGAACTTACTGGAGACACTTTGGTAAAAAGACTGGTAATGAGTATCTGACAAATTTAAATACAGAACAACGTCACAGACCTGAAAAATGTAACATAAATATATTTAAAAACAAACAAAGCTGGGCTTGGTGGCTCAGCCTGTAACCCCGCACCTTTGGGAGGCTGAAGTGAGTGGATTGCCTGAGCCCTAGGGTTTGAGACCCGCCTGGGCAACTTGGCGAGACCTCATCTCTACAATAAATCAAAAATTAGCTGGGTGTGGTAGCGCGCGCCTGTAGTTCCAGCTACTTGGAAGGCTGAGGCAGAAGGATAGCCAGAGCCCAGCAGGTCGAGGCTGCCATTGCCAGGAGTGGCCACTGCACTCCAGTGTGGGCGACAGAGTGAGACTCCAACTCAAAAAACAAACAAACAAACAAACAAACAAAAAAACTGAATATTTTAAAAAGAGAGATGAGAATGGGAATACTAGTGGCCTTTCACAGCAGGAGCTCAATATAGAAACTGAAGTGTGTAATTAAAACAAAACAAAGTTTGTCATCAAATAGTAACTAGACATAAATCCCTTCCCTTGCTCAGGAGGAAGGGAGGGAGGGAATAAATAAGTCCCTTTCTTGTTGACAAAGACCCTGATTAATGGTGACCCTCTAATGTGTTCATGAAAGTGGTCCTACTTCCCAGCCCAGAGGTGAACAGGGATGAGTCTAAGGCAAGCAAGATAAATCCATTCTATGTGCCATTGACTGCTTTAGAACTGGAATAGACTTAGATCCGTATAATGAAATATAAGGTGAAATTTTCTAGGACACTGCTGGAAACGTTTTCACTCTTAAAAATGTACTCCAAGCCAGGCTCGCTGGCTCAGCCTGTAATCCTGCACCTTTGAGAGGCTGAGGTGAGTGGACTGCCTGAGCCCGCGGGTTCGAGACCCGCCTGGGCAGCGAGACCTCATCTCTACAATAAATAAAAAAAATCAGCAGGGCGTGGTAGCGCATGCCTGTAATTCCGGTTACTTGGAAGGCTGAGGCGGAAGGATCACCGGAGCCCAGCAGGTCGAGGCTGCGGTGGCCGGAAGCGGCCACTGCACTCCAGTCTGGGCGACAGGGTGAGACTCCAACTCAAAAAAAAAAAGTTACTCCATTCCTGCCTTTTGATGTTCAAATGTTAGGCCATGATCCTTGGAACAGCTGTAGTGATCTGGCAACCATGACTGCAAAAGTCAAAAACCACAACAACAACAAAAAAAGAAATCAACGCCTTGTCACTGTTGAATCAGCTATTGGTAAATTAATCAATCTTAGAAAAGCCTTGCCTCTAAACTTAGGCAAAATAATAAATTTTCAATTGCTTTAGCCCCTCTGATTTGAGTACTCCGTTACTTAGAGCCAAAAGCATCCAAACTAGAAAGACAGTTTTACCTCTTCAATGAAAAACATTCTCTGTATTCTATCTTGTTCTTTGTTTTTAATAATTTCTATTATTAAACTTAAAATGTATCTTTAAGGAACTAATATCTCTTGCAGTAAGAAAATTTTATTTGAAGTCTACTAATATTACCTATTTTACTTACTTCTATGTCTTTTCCCTCTAAATAAGTCAAGTAAATCTTACTTGAATTATTTAAAACATTAACAGTATTAATTCATTTTAACAAAATAATTTTTATCTCTCTACATGTCCTTTTTATCTATGCATTAAAAAAATTGAAGCCGGGCTCGGTGCCTCAGCCTGTAATCCCGCACCTTTGGGAGGCTGAGGTGAGTGGATTGCCTGAGCCCATGGGTTCGAGACCCGCCTGGGCAGGCGAGACCTCATCTCTACAATAAATCAAAAAATTAGCTGGGCGTAGTAGCGCGCGCCTGTAATTCCGGCTACTAGGAAGGCTGAGGCAGAAGGATCGCGGGAACCCAGCAGGTGAGGCTGCGGTGACCGGGAGCGGCCACTGCACTCCAGTCTGGGCGACAGTGAGACTCCAACTCAAAAAAAATAAAATAAAATAAAATAAAGTAAAATAAAAAATTAAAAAAAAAATAAAATCTGAGATATTTACTTAGTAGTAATGATAACTATTTCTGGATGGTGGGATCTGGATGGGTTTTTGTTTAACTTTCATTTTTAAAATATTCAATCTCACTTAATTCTCCGTAATTATACATGACTTCACAAGAACAAGCTAAAATGAAGTATAGACAGCTATTCACCAAATTAATTTCTTCTTATTTAGAACAATAACTCAACACTTCTCAGCTTCCTTTGTAGTTAGATGTGGCCATTCCACTGAGTTCTAGCCCATGCAGAAGGAATGAAAACAATGTGTCACACCTCTAGGTCTGGTCCCCAACAACCCTAACTATTTAATGTCTAGGCTTCTTCCTCTTACAGAGGTTAATACAAATGAGCACTACAGCCAGAGAAGCAACATTTTAAAGAAAACTGAGTCACAAGATGGAAGAAACCTAAGTACATGATTCACTTGGAAGAAAGTTATCTGTCAATCAAGAACACCTAACTTTGGACTTAGCTGTAAATGAAAAATAAACAACGTAAAAGCCACTCATACGTTGAGAATTGTTATGTGTTAGGAGGCAATGAGTCTCTCCTGTTTCTGCATGCTTTTCAAGTGAAGCAAAGGTGATTATTCTGGACTACCTTTTCAAGGTTGCTTATATAGTGAATAGCCTCAGAAGATGGAAAAGGGCAGCCATGTTTACTATCCATTAGGAAAGAATCAGGTGCCCTAAGCTTAGGGCTCCTCTCCTATAATGCCACAGAGGACATAAACAGACAAAATCTGCATTGCCCTATGGAATCTGGGTCTTGAGGAATGGACCACAAATACTGATACTCTGGTTACTGCTGGTGCTCTAAGTAATAATCTGTCCATCTCTGATTCAGAAGTTTCCTGTCTCCCAACTAGTTACAAGTAGGGTAAAATTATAAATGTCTGTGATATTGTCTCTCTCTCTCTCCATCTCTCTCCTCCCTCTCTCTCTCTCTCTCTCTCTCTCTCTCTCTCTCTCTCTCACACACACACACACACACACACCTCACACACACACATGCATATGCACATTGATTTTTGTCCATGGTTCCTGGCTCATAAATCCTATAGCCCTTGTTAATTCCTTAGTACTTAGAAAATGGGCTTATCTATTGTCAAAGTATTTGGCCTTTTGTCCTTGGTTCTTTTTTTTTGAGTTGGAGTCTCACTCTGTCGCCCAGACTGGAGTGCAGTAGCCACTCCTGACCACCGCAGCCTCGACCTGCTGGGCTCCAGTGATCCTTCCGCCTCAGCCTTCCAAGTAGCCGGAATTACAGGCATGCACTACCACGCCTGGCTGATTTTTTTATTTATTATAGAGATGAGGTCTTGCTGCCCAGGCGGGTCTCGAACCCGCGGGCTCAGGCAATCCAAGCAGCTCCAAAACAGCTTCTGAGTAATAAAAGTGAAAGTACATGTGTTATAATGTTGGGGTGCTAAAGGCCTCAGAAAACAGAATTTCTCCCTCTGACCTCTCCTGCCCTCCTTTCACCTGTTCCTATCTGTCCCTAAGACAGGCCATAGAAACTAAAAATATACTCTCGTCTTCCTTCACCTTTCTGTCATGAAGCTGGCCATATAGAAATTATCTGACCTACCTTTTCTTGGGGAATGGACCAAGACATTATCTGATTTTTTTAATGAATAAATTGATTGATTGATTGATTGATCGATTGCTAGGATCTTACTGTCACCCAGGCTACAGTGCATGGCTCACCACAGCCTTGACCTCCTGGGCCCAGGTAATCTTTCCACCTTAGCCTCCCAAGTAGCTGGGACTACAGGCACATCCCACCACACCCAGCTAATTTTTAATTTTTTTTTTGTAGAGACAAGGTCTTGCTATATTTCCCAGGCTGGTCTCAAACTCCTGGGCTCAAGTGATCCTCCCACCTCTGCCTCACAAAGTTCTGTGATTACAGATGTGAGCCACCACACCCGGTCTACCTTGTCTGATTATAGGTCATGAGACCACCATTTTGGAAAGGGTCCTGCCCCACATCCAGGAGGAAGGAATGCTACACAAAGAGTCCAAAAAGAATCTGAATGGAAAGATCTGGAGGGGTTTCCCCACTCAGTCTATTAGTATTAGATCATACCCTCTTAGGCCAACACAGTTTCATGCTTCAATCATACCTATCCAATGAGGTCTCCACAAACAGCTCAAAAGGATGGGGCACAGAGAGCTTCCAGACAGCTGAACACATCTTGGAGGGTAGCACCCCCACCCCCACCCCATGAGGGCATGGCAGCTCTCAACCTCTTTCTTCATACCTTGTCATGTGCATCTCTTCATCTGTATCTCTGTAATGCTCTTTACTGGTAAATATAAATAAGGGTTTCCCTGAGTTCTGTGAGCCACTCTAGCAAATTAATTGAACACAAGAAGTGAACTGTGGGAACCCAAATTCATAGCCAGTCAGTCAATAATCTGGGGCTTGTCAGCTGCACTGAAAGCAGGGCTCAGTCCTGTGAGAATAAGTCCCCAACCTGTGTGATCTGACACTATCTTCAGGTAGACAGTAGCAGAATTGAACTGATTCAAATTAGAGGATGCCCAGCTGGTGTCCACTGCAGAATAGCTTGCTTGCTTGCTGGTAGGAAGAAATCCCAACTATTTCAAGCATTCTGTGTTGTGAGAATACAGTAGAAGAAACTGAGTTTGTTTTTTCCACTCAATCTCTTTCATAGTCCTTGACAGTTTGATGATGGGAACGTGATGCTATGAGAGACATGGCTATCTGAAAGAGAAAAATAAGGGCCTCACAGTCCAATCAATGGAATTTCAGAAAAGTCAAATATAAGTGAGAAACTGTAAAGTGAACTAGGCACTGGACAGTATGCAGACCTACTGTCTGGTAATGAGAAGAAACTGAGGAGGTAGTACAGACTAAGCACCAACAAACAGGTTTAAAGAGAGTTGCCCCAATGGTGTGCTGGTTATTGCTAAACCTTCCCTGGTTATGAGGCAAAGACTTCCTCACCAATCTGGCAGTCAGTTTCATTTCCACTCCACTGTTTTAACAACTAGGTGTCCTCAGATGCTTTAAGAAGAAAAATCACTGGAGACTGGGATGAAGTCTCTCTGTCCCCAAAGGGATCAATAGCCACAAGCACCCATTCAACTACAGAATTTGAGGACAGAAGATACAAGTTTTTATGGCTCTACTGGATACAGACACCTAGATTACTATTCTACCTGAACACTTGGAAGAATAAGACTGGATTAGTGGACAGGATACATAGTGAGTAAGAAAGCTAACATGACTCTGTAGGCAGGGCCCTGGGACAATTTACAGTAACTTCATTACTGCTTATACATCTAAAGACATAACAGGTTGATACGTTATATCAAGAGTCAGCAAACTATGGTACCCAAGCTCAGAATTATTTTTGCATTTTTAGAGTATCCTTTACCCAAAAAAAGGAAGAAGAATTTGTAACAGACTGTACGTGGTCTGCAAAGACCAAAATATTTACTACTTGGTCCTCTACAGAAAAAGTTTGCCATTCCCTGCATTATATGCTTATCTTTACACATTCCATAAGTGCAAAAGAGTATTACTGCACCCAAGAAGAGCAGCATGTATAAAAGTGCTAGTGGAACACAAAAATCACTCCCCAAAACCCTGTCGCTTTCCTGGGTGGTCCAACAGAAATAGAAGAGAATTCCAGGAGGACAAAAGTAAGACTGCTTTGATTAAGGACTTAAAGGTAGCATGGGTAGGAAGAGATGCAACACAAAAGCTCTGCAAGGCCAGAGAAAATGGCTAATGGGAGCTGAAGGCTTATAATTATTGCCAACTGTATTTAGTCATTGCTTTCTTTTTTGTTTTTTGTTTTTGAGTTGGAGTCTCACTCTTTGTTGTCCAGGCTGGAGTGCAGTGGCACACTCACAGCCACTGCAGCCTCAACCTGCTGGGTTTAGGCGATCCTTCCGCCTCAGCCTTCCAAGTAGCTGGAACTACAGATGCACGCCACTACATCCAGCTAGTTTTTTGTGATTTATTGTGGAGATGAGGTCTCACCAAGTTGCCCAGGCTGGTATCAAACCCCTGGGTTCAGGCAATACTCTTGCCTCGGCCTCCCAAAGTTCTGGGATTACAGGCTGAGTCACCGCGTCCGGCCTAGACATTGCTTTTCTTAATCCCAGCTGTTACATACTAAACCCATTACACTGACAGATGATACATGGTAGGATGTCTTGGATATTTCCAACGCCTCTGCCAAACCATTCACACCCAAGGATCAAGATCAGCTCACACACATCTGTCAAGAAATCTAATACATGTTTGAAGTGCTTCCAAGAAAGGTCTATAACTCCCTTGCCATCTGCTCCAAGTAGTATGTCGGGATTTAGCACAAGTACCTCTTTCCTCTGATTTCCAAAGCTTTCACAATTGTTTGGCAAATTGAAGCCTCAGTCTCAATAACTCTGACTGTGATGTTATCACTTCTGCCAGCAGGGGGGCCAAAAAACTTCAGTAAAATTCAAAGACCAGCTCAACAAGTTGCTAGGAAGAGAGTAACAAGGCCAAATTCCTCTGGAAGTCAAGTCTCTTTAGGCTTACACTGTCAAAAATGAGGGTAAGCTCTTTATTGAATTCTTTAAGTATCAGGGGGTCTATGTGGCTCACTCCAATTTCTCCTTAGTCCTTAAATCTGCTATCCTGCAAATACGCATCCTTTGAGAGGAGCCCAAACCAACAGGTTGTGTTAAAAGCTGTGCGGCAAGCTGTAGCATACTCTCTACCTTTGGGGTCCCTCAGTTCTCAGTATGTTTTAAGCCACAAGTTTCTATAAATGATGATTTTGCAAAATGGTTTATCTGGCAAAAAGGCTCTCCCCACATCTGTTTTGCCCACTGGAGTTTTGAACTCACTGCTTCCCTGACATGGCAATCAAGTAGATCCCTTTTTAAAAGGGAGCTATTAGCTGGCTACTGATCTCTTGTTTGAAAGTGAACAGCACACCCAAGGAGGTCTTGTGACTGTCCAGCCAATGATACCCAACATTAAGTAAAACTTAATATGAGAAGGGCCCCAGAATTCTCAATTGTCAAACAGACATGGCATGTCCAAGAACACAAATGGCCTGGGCCCCACTAGCATCTCAGCTTTACATTAACAAATAGGAGCTACCTCCACTCCAGTACTTGAAACAAAGCTGTTGTCTTAACATAGACCTCAATTTACGGAGCTTCCCCTAAATGCTGAATTTGGCTCATTGATGGTTTAACTAAGTTGAAGCCTGATGGAGCCACTGGGTTGATATAGCAATCCAATCTCAGTATCTGCTATGGTGACCCAAAAATAATTGCTGCCACTGGACTAGTAGGCAGAACTCAGGTCGCTTCTATTTCACCAGGCAATACTTCTGTCTGTGGTAGGCAGAAAAATGATACCTAAAGATGTCCATATCAAATCCCCAGAACCTGTATATATGTTACATTACATGGCAAAAGGCACTTTGCAAATATAATTAAGTTAAGGGGCTTTAAATGGGGAGATTCTCCTGGATTGTCTAAGTGGGCCCAACATAATCACAAGGGTCCTTAAAAGTGAAAGAAGGCCGGGCTCGGTGGCTCAGTCTGTAATCCCGCGCATTGGGAGGCTGAGGTGAGTGGATTGCCTGAGCCTGCGGTTCGAGACCTGGGCAACTTGGTGAGACCTTATCTCTACAATAAATCAAAAAAAGTAGCCGGACATGGTAGTACACGCCTGTAGTTCCAGCTACTTGGAAGGCTGAGGCGGAAGGATGGCCGGAGCCCAGTAGGTCAAGGCTGCGGTGCGGTGGCCGGGAGCAGTCACTGCACTCTAGTCTAGGCGACAGAGTGAAACTCCAACTCAAAAAAAAAAAAAAGTGAAAGAGGGAGCAGGTATGGTGGTTCACGCCTACAATCCCAGGATTTTGGGAAGCCAATGTGAGAGGATTGCCTGAGCCCATGGGTTCGAGACCAGCCTAGGCAACTTGGCAAAACCTCATCTCTACAATAAATCAAAAAATTAACCAGGCATGGTAGCACATGCCTGTAAGTTCCAGCTACTTGGAAGGCTGAGGCGGAAGGACCACCTGAGTCCAGCAGGTCGAGGCTACGGTGGCCATGAGTGTGACACTGTACTCCAGCCTGAGCAACAGAGTGAGATTCTAACTCAAAAAAAAAAAAAAAAAAAATTTGAAAGAGGGAAGGCAGAAGAAGAGAGTGACTGTGAAAGGGTAGTCAGAAAGTCTGAAGCATGATGATGCGACTGGGTTGATACAGCTATCCAACCTCAGTATCTGCTATGGTGACCCAAAAATATATAAGATGGAATACTGCTGGCTTTAAAGGAGGAGGAAGGGAACCAAAAAAAAAAAAAAAAAAAATCAAGAAATCCTATGGGGACCTCGAGGAACTGAAAAAGGCAGAGAAACAAACTATGTAAACAGACAAAGGAGTTAATAATAGATTAAATGTTCACTTTAACTTCTTTTTATCTGACTTAACAAATATATCCAATTTAACATTTAAAAATAAAGCTTTCTTCTCTTCTAGGATTAAAATTCCCGTCTCCTCCTTCTCAGTGTCTCATCAGAAATTATCACTTTTCATGACTCTAGCAAATTATCTTTTGTGCCATTGATTTCTCCTACTCCAGTTTCATATTCCTATTTGCCTATAAATGTATATACAGTTATTACATTATAATCAATGCAGCTAAAATGAGGTAATTACACAAAAGATATCAACAATACTACCTTTATTCTATTACCCCAAACTTGAAACTCAGAGTTTTAAAAAAAGTTATTTCACAGAGTTTAAAAAAAAGTTTCACTGTGTTCAAGGAACCATATTAAACATTATGGAAGAACAGTAAAGCATGAACGATAAGAATCAGCTCTGAGATACAATATGGCCTGGCAGTAAGACATACATATATAAAGAAAATAGTATACAAGTGACATGAAAATATAGAAAACCAGGTAAAAGGGAACCAAAACTGGAGATGCACTGTGAGTCATGCAAGTCAAAGGAAGCCTAGCCTTATTAGAAGGGCAAAGCTAGGGAACTGGATCTGGGTTCAGAAGTAAGAAAAGAGTAAAATAAAGACAGAATAAAGCCACCGTTTGACAGAAGAATAACTGGAACAAACATAGAAATATTAAAAAAGAAAGAGAAAAGGGATTTCCAGCAAGATGGCAACGTGACAGGTCGGACTGTGAGAGTCTCCGCAAAAGCGAGTGTCCATAAAGACTCCTTGCATGAGTAGGTGCATGCCATAGGGTGAGTGAAAGTCCGTCTGAGGGGACACTTGGGTTCATGCACCCAGGGCTCGCCTCTGAAGGTGACTGCAATCCCCCACCACCCTGAGATTGAAGCCACTGGCATACAGGATCATCTGCCACTCTTGGGACTCTCCTGAGAAAAGTCTGTCGAATACAGCTGATTCTGTATCACTTGGCGCCCAGCGCACACCATCACCTATGACAGCAAAGAGGCTGGAGCCCCAGATCCGTGAAGAGAGAAGTTTAGGTAAAACCGGAGAGGAGCCCCACCACTGATGAGGAAACCAGCCATTTTCTTTGTTCCAAGTCCAGGCAGAGACCTACACTGCCCCACCCAGTCCACCCAGTCTCCAACTTGGTACCTAGAGGTAATCTCATCAAACTCAGAGAGACAGAAGCGCCTCACCCATTATGGATCGGACACAGACACATCAGATTTGAGTAGGAGACTTGACATGCAGCAAGCCAGGTGAGTCCAGATCTGATCCATCCTCCTCCCACAGTAGGCCTGGGGCATCTGACCCACACTGAGAGCAATCCTACAGCCTGCCGTGAGAGCAGAGGGGAGGAGCTGAAGAGCAGAGCTGAAAGAAAGTTGGACAAACAGGAAAGACCTCAGAGTGAGTTTTGGTTTTGTTTGTTTGTTTGTTTTTTAGTTTTGTTTCCTCTCTCTCTTTCTGTTTTGGATTACGTTTTCATACTTGCTTTGATTGTTATTTTATTGCTTTTTTTTAGACTTTCTGTTTATATACTGGTATTTTTGAGGGAGAGTACATCAGTAAGGGGGTTTTGTCGGTTTCTGTATTTGTATGATTGTATGTTTTCTTTTTTTTTTGCCTTTTCTGCCTTTGTTTATGTCTCTTTTCATTTGTTAGTTGGTACGCCTGTCTGTTTTCCCTCTTATTATTCTCTCTCTCCACCTTCCTCTTGTCCCCTCCTTCTTTTTTCCATTATTTTCCTTTTTCTTAACTCATTTTGCTTTCAGGGGGCAAACCTACATCCCCACTGTACTGCATGGACAGACTGTAAGGCAGTGGAAAGCGGGGTCCAGGGGGCCCACACACCTGTCAGCGGATACTGGGATCTGCAGATCATTTCTGAATCACAACTCCTCCCTCAATTAAATCTCAAAACTGCAAAAAGTACAGCCCCCCACCCACAGTCCAGCTTCAGAATTGAATAAAGCCAGAGGAACCACATAGGGAATAATAGGAGATTGGGCAAACAGAAGTAAAAGCTACCCCCCACCCATCACTGAACAACAGAATTAAAGAGGGGGGAAAAAAAGAGGAAGGAAAATCTACACAAATGAAGAAAAATCAAAAGAAGAATATGGGTCTCACACAGAGTCCTGGGAGGTCAGGCACTGAGAATACAGACTTCGGAATGCAAACAATGAAGAGACCCCAGAATGACTGGTCTCAAATCACAAATCCAGACATCAAGAAATTAATAGAGAGAATAAATAGAATTGAGGAGAGACAAGAGGAAAGAATGAAGGGGTTAGTAAATGAGATAAGAGCAATAAAGAATATAGTGAATAAAATAAATAAACTGATAAGCATGGAAAGCAGAATTAGCTACGCAGAAGAAAGAATCTCAGAGCTTGAGGATCAAAATACGGAACTCATCCAAACTGTCAAAAACAGAAAATAAGTTTTAAAAGACACAGCAAAACCTTCAAGAGATAAGTGATTATTTCAAGAGACTGAATCTAAGATTAATTGGACTTCCTGAGGCAGAAAAGGAGACAAAGACCACCCTGAAATTCCATGAAATTATCCAAGAAAACTTCCTCATCTCATCAGTGACACGACTATTCAAACACAAGAGATTCAGAGAACCCCTGCAAAATGACAAATGAGTAGAACAACTCCTATTCACAAGTAATTCGCCTACACAAAGTAGGTATAAAAGAAAAAATACGAAAGACAGCAAGAGAAAAAGGTCATAGTACCTACAGAGGAAAACCAATTAGAATAGTAGTGGACTTATCTGCAGAAACACTTCAGGTGAGGAAAGCTTGGAGCCCAATCTTCAAAGTTCTCAAAGATAAACAATTTCAACCAAGAATTACCTACCCAGCTAAGCTAAGCTTCATCAATGATGAAGAATTAAAATGTTTCCCACACAATCAATCCCTAAGAGTTCACGCTGCCCCCAGATCAGCTCTACAAGAAACACTTAAGAATGTATTAAACACAAAAGAAAGTAAAAAAAGAACAACAATGTCCATCAAAGAATGCAGGAAAAAGATTGAAAACACACATGAATTAACCCAAATCAAAAGAAAGAACACAAACAAACAGCAACAACAAACTCTATAAGAACCTCATGACAGGGATAAACTCTCACATCTCAATAATTAGCCTGAATGTGAATGAACTAAACGTACCACTGAAAAGACAAAGAATGGCAAAATGGATAAAATATCATGAGGCAACAATACATTGTCTCCAAGAGACTCATTACACCAGAAAGGACACTCACAGACTCAAAGCAAGAGGATAGGAAACAAGATTTCAGGCAAACGGAAACAAAAGAAAGCAGGAGTTTCGATCTTAATATCAGACAAAATACCTTCAAGCTATCAAAAATTTAAAAAGACACAAAAGGTCACTACATAATGATAAAAGGTCCACTTCATCAACAAGAAATATTCATCCTAAACAGGAAATATTCATCCTAAACATGTATGTACCCAACATAGGAGCACCAACTTTCATAAAGCAGCTTCTAGGTAAACTTTAAAAAGATACTGACTCTAACACTGCCATAGCTGGACTTAAATACCTCACTCACAACCCTAGACAAATCATCAAGACACAAACGCAACAAGGAGATCCAGAACCTCAACATGAAGCTTAACCAAATGGACTTATTTGATACCTACAGAACACTCCACCCAACAACCACAGAATATACATTCTACTCATCACCACATGGAATGTATTTTAAGATCAACCACATTCTCAGTCACAAATCAAGTATAAATAAATTTCACAAGATTGAAATCCTGCTCTGCACCTTCATGGAATAAAAATAAATATCAACACCAACAAAGTTCCCCCAAAACCCACAAAGACATGGACACTAAACAGCATAATGCTAAGCAACTCCTGGGTCAATATGGAAATCAAAACAGAGATTAAAATATACCTGGAAACAAATGAAAATGAAGCAACATCTTACCAAAATCTCTGGGACGAATGCAGTACTAAGAGGGGAATTCATATCTCTACGAAAACATACGAAGAAAATAGAAAGATCACAAGTTAACAAAGATCACAAGCCTAACAAATCACCTAAGGGAGATGCAAAAGCAGGACTACCAAAACCCTAACTTCAGCAGAAGAATCCAAATCACCAAAATAAAAACCCAAATTTGGGACACAGAAGACAAAAAGAAAATATTTTTTAAAAATCAATGAAACAAAAAGTTGGTTCTTTGAAAGGATAAACAAGATTGATGGTCCCCTAGCTAGACTGATCAAGAAAAAGAGAGAAAAAGCCCAAATAAATACAATTAGAAATGCAAAAGATCAAGTCACAACTACCCCGAAGAAATATAAAAGATTATCAGAAACTACTATGTACACTTATATGGAAACAAACTTGAAAACTTAAAGGAAATGGAGGACTTTCTGACATCACACAACCTCCCCAAGTTGAAATAAGAAATTGAGACTCTAAATAGACTAAAAACAATCCAGGAAATTGACTATGTCATTAAAAAACTACCTACAAAAAAAAGCCCTGGACCAGATGGCTGTCCAGCAGAATTCTACAAAATATACAAGGAGGAGCTGATACCAATCCTGAAAGTATTTCAGCCGGGCTCAGTGGCTCAGTCTGTAATCCTGCGCCTTGGGAGGCCGAAGTGAGTGAATTGCCTGAGCCCACGGGTTCAAGACCTGCCTGGGCAACTTAGCAAGACCTCATCTCTACAATAAATTAAAAAAATTAGCCAGGCGTGGTGGCGCACACCTGTAGTTCCAGTTACTTGGAAGGCTGAGGCAGAAGGATCGCTGGAGCCCAGCAGGTCAAGGCTGCAGTGGCCAGGAGCGGCCACTGCACTCCAGTCTGGGTGACAGAGTGAGACTCCAACTCAAAAAAAAAAAAAAAAGAAAGAAAGAAAGAAAGTATTCCAGGTAATCAAGAAAGATAAAGCTCTCCCCATATCATTTTACAAAGCTAACATCACATTGATACCCAAATCGGGTAAAGATCCAACAAAGAAAGAGAAAACTTATAGGTCGATATTGTTGATAAACATTGATGCTAAAATTCTCAACAAGATTCCAGCAAACCAGATCCAACAACACATGCCAAAAATCATCCACCATGAGCAAGTAGGCTCCATTCCTAGGATGCAGAGCTGGTTCAACATCCTCAAGATCATAAAACGTTATTAAATACATCAACAGATGTAAAAACAAAAGCCACATGATTACATCATTAGATGCGGAAAAAGCTTTTGATAAAATCCAGCATCCCTTCTTGATAAAAACCCTCGAACATCTAGACATAGATGGAACATACCTCAAAATAGTAAGAGCCATCTACAAGAAACCCACAGCCAGCATACTGCTAAACAGACAGAAATTGGAACCATTTCTCCTAAAAACCAGAACAAGACAAGGATGCCCACACTCACCCCTCCCCTTTTCAACATAGTTTTGGAAGTCCTAGCTGGAGCAATTAGACAAGAAAAGGTATCCAAATAGGAAAAGAGGGAGTCAAGTTATCCCTCTTTGTAGACGTGACTCTATACTGCAAAAACTCAAGAGAATCTGTCAAAAACCTCCTTGCACGGATAAAAGGACTTTGACAAAGTCTCAGGGTATAAAATCAAATTGCAAAAGACCAGTCACATTTCTATACATCAACAACAAACAAACAGAAACCCAAATAAAAAGCACAATCCCATTCACAATAGGCAGAAAAAAAATCAAATACCTTGGTATCTTCCTAACCAAAGACGTAAAAGACCTGTACAATGAAATCTACAAAACACTGCTCAAAGAAAGCAAAGATGACACAAATAAATGGAAAAATATTCCATGCTCATGGACTAAAAGAATCAACATTGTTAAGATGTCCATCCTACCCAAGGCAATCTACACATTTAATGCAATACTCATTAAATTACCAGCAGCACTCTTAGACCTGGTAACAACAATACAGGAATTCTTTTGGAAACATAAATGACCATGAATCACCAAAACAATCCTCAGTCAAAATTTAAAAAAATAAAAAGCAGGAGGTATCACACTCCCAGACTTTAAACTTTATTATAAAGCTACAATAATCAAAACAGCCTGGTATTGGTACAAGAACAGGCACATAGACTAATGGAACAGGATAGAGACTCCAGAACAAAATCTCAATTTCTTAACCACCGCATCTTCGACAAAGCCTCCACCTCCAACTACTGGGGAAAGGAGAGCCTATTCAGTAAACAGTGCTGGGAAAACTGGCTGACCATACACAGAAGATTAAAACAAAATCCCTACCTATTACCCACACACAAAAATCAACTCTAAATGGATAAAAGACCGAAATATAAAACCTCAAACTATAAGAACCTTAGAAAATACAGGAGACACCCTTATGGAAGTTGGAACTGGCAACCAATTCCTAATCAAACCCCAAGTGCCCATGCCATAAGAGATAAAATAGTCAAGTGGGACCTCATCAAACTGACAAGCTTCTGCAAAGCCAAATAAACCATTGAGAGAGTGAGGAGACAGCCCACAGACTAGGAAAAAATATTTGCCAACTGGATATCTGACGAAGGTCTAACAACCAGGATCTACAACGAGCTCAAACGTGCCAAAAAGTAAAAAACAAACGGCCCCATTACAAAGTGGGCAAAAGATATGAACAGACACTTCTCAAAAGAAGACATATGAGCAGCCAACAGATACATTAAAAAACGCTCAGCCTCACTAGTCATCAAAGAAATGCAAATTAAAACCACACTGAGATACCACCTAACTCCAGTCAGGAAGGCCATCATCAATAACTCAAAAATCAACAGATGCTGGAGAGGATGCAGCAAAAAGGGAACACTTCTACACTGTTGGTGGGAGTGTAAACTAGTACAGCCTCTGTGGAAAACAGTGTGGCAATTCCTAAAAGATATAAAAATCAACCTTCTATACGACCCCACAATCCCCCTGCTGGGAATATACCTGGAAGAACTCAAACCACTCTATAAAAAAAGATACCTACACATGTATGGTTATCGCAGCATTGTTCACAGTAGCAAGAACATGGAACCAACCATGTTGCCCATCAAAATAGGACTGGATTTTTAAAAATGTGGTACATATACATGATGAATTATTACGCAGCCACAAAGAAGAACGAAATCATGAACTTCACAGCAACCTGGATGAACTTAGAGTCTATAATACTGAGTGAAGTATCACAGAAACAAAGAACTGAGTATCACATGTTCTCATTCACAAGTGGACCTTGAACAATTATCATAATACTATAAGAAAAGGATTGGCAGTAGAGGGAAGTTACCGAGAGGGGGGCAGGGAAGCAGAATTGGCAGTAATAGGAATCTGCCTGGGGAATGGGGGAGGGGGCACACCTCATCAACAAGGGTACCTGCATAATGAACATTTGTATACCTAACCCTGTTTTGTACCTCATATCTTTAAAATTAAAAATTAAAAGTTAAAAAAAAAGAGACACAGGAAAGAGCTGATCAGTGGAGCAGTCAGAACACAAAAAACATTTACCAATTAAGTTCAGTCTTACATGGATGTAGTTTGTGGTGCCTCAAAACAATTACTATAGCAGCATCAAAGATCATTGCTCCGGCAACTTGGAAGGCTGAGGTGGAAGGATTGCCTGAGCCCAGCAGGTCAAGGCTGCAGTGGCTGTGAGCGTGCCACTGTACTCTAGCCTGGGCGACAGAGTGAGATTCCAACTCAAAAAAAAAAAAAGATCACTGCTCACAGATCACCATAACAGATATAACAATAATAAAAAAGATTCAGATACTAGAAGAAATACCAAAGTGTGACAAAGATGCAAAGTGCGCACATACTGTTGAGAAAATGGTATTAACAAATTGGCTCAATACAAGAATGCCAAAAACCTTCAATTTGTTTCAAAAAACAAAAACAAAAAAACTCGTGGTATCTGTGAAGCACAATAATATGAATGAGCTGTGCCTTTATTTTATCTCTATGTTATATACTTTTTCTTCATTCATTCCTCTACTTAATTGAAAAGTCATAACTAAAATTTTGAGATGGACTTGTTTCTGCTATTTCCTACTTAACAGTGAAAAACAAAAGATCATTTGCTTTTAAAATATAGTCCTTATGACACAAGGAATTTAGAACAATAAAGCCTTTTGAAACTACTTTCTACTGCCTCAAATTATTATTTGAGGTTTAAATCCTCTTTTAACATTTTAAGTAAATCAATGATAAAATTATTCAGTGATAAAAACACCTCACATAATATAGTAAGACATAAATTAACATACAGTGGGCATGATGGCTCACACTTGTAATCCTAGCACTTTGGGAGTTTAAGGTGGAAGGATTACTTGAGGGTATGAGTTCGAGACCAGCCTGGGCAACATATCGATATCCTATCTCTACAAAAAAAAAAAAAAAAATTAGCCAGGCAGGGTGGTGCATGACTGTAGTCCCAGCTACTCCAGAGGCTGACATAAGAGGATCGCATGAGCCCAGGAGTTCAAGAATACAGTGTACTATGATTGTACCACTACACTCCAATCTAGACAACAGAGTAAGACCATATCTCTAAAAAATATTTTCTTTTTGTTTTTAGAATCAGGGTCTCACTTTGTTGCCCATGCTGGAGTGCAGTGACACAATTACGGCTCACCACAGCCTCAAAACTGAGCTCCAACGATCCTTTTGCCTCAGTTTCTCAAAGTGCTGGGATTACAGACTAGAGTCACCGCACTTGCCTAAAAAATTATTAAAAATAAATAACCAAAAATTGTTAGTCTATATGTACAGACAACTAAAAAGAACAGTAGAATGGTGGTAGCAACACAATTTCTCAATCTTTCTGAATCCTTACACACACTCACAAGCAAAAAAAAAAAAGCCAAAGCAACCAGAAAGTAAAACCAAAAATCCATGGAGTAATACAATAACCAACTGCAATTCAAGTAAATTTCAAGAAGGTTATCCACGTTCACTTGTAACTTTCACTCTTTGTCTTCTGACAAGTTATCTATCCCTTCTAAGCCAAGAGCTGTTTAAAAATATCTTCTCCCAAATACTACTCAGTCTAAATAAAAACTGCCTGGAACAGAATAGAGGATTCATAAGAGATACTTTGTAATAGCATTCTTTTGAGAACATATAAAAACTTCACCATTTGTACTAATACAAAAAAAGGTTGAAATTGAAATATGAAGAGAGACCCCCCAAAAAAAACCCAGAATTTATAAAAAAATTATTTATTTATTCTCATATGTTTAAGCTTCATCGCCTTCAAAGTACTCTCCATTTGATGCAATATAACTACCGAGACTTTTTTCACTGCTCAGAAAAGTTTCTGTCATCAATTTTGATGCCTTTTAGTGCTTCTGCTGTTTTTTGTTTCACCTCTTCTACATCAGCAAAACATTTCCCTTTGAGGAATTTTTTCATCAAGGAAACAAAAAAAGTTGCTCAGGGAGAGACTGGGTAAACAGAAAGGATGGGGCACAAGGGTCATGCCATTTTGGGTGAAAAATTGTTGGCACACTCAGCATGGTAAGCACGTGTGCTCAGAGATCACCGATTGTATAATGGGCAAACACACTGAAAGAATCTTCACCAAAAAAAATTCACTGAAGTCAAACACAGCCTCTCACAACAACACTGATGCCAATGCCAATGCCAATGGATTCCTAGAACATCTACCTAGTAGGGAAGCCTGTACAAGGTGTTCGCCCTCCAAAAGATAACTCTGGGGTTTTTGGGAGGGGTTGCGGGAGTCCCCCTCGTACATCTGATTTAGCCAACTTTTAAAAGAATGTGATTATTACCTCCAAGTAAAAGGCAGAAAGATGTATTAAAAACATCCAAGAACTTTGAAGTCAGGCACATTTGGTTTAAAATCCTGCCTCATTCATCTGTCACTAACAGATATCTCTTTATCTTTTGTTTGTGTCTGACCATTAATTCTCTTTGGCTAAATCTTCCATAATTCATGTTTTTTGGTTTTTCTTTTAAAGACAGGATCTTACTCTGTCACCCAGGCTGGAGTAGAGTGGCATGATCATGGCCCACTGCAACCTTGAACACCCGTGTTCAAGGGATCCTACCACCTCACCTCCTAAGTAGTTGGGACTATGTAATATTTTAATTTGGGGGGACCTAATTTTCTAATTTTTTGTATAGGTAGGGGTCTCGCTATGTTGTCTAGACTGGTCTTGAACTCTTGGCCTCAAGAGTTCCTCCCCCCTTAGCCTTCCATGTGATCTTGGTAAGCCCTTCAATCACAGTATTCTAACACCCCTGACCACAAGAGTAGGTCTGTTAGTCAGATAAGGCCATGAACAATGGGTTTGTTAGTCAGATAAGGCCATGAATCAAGCATATGAACAATCCTCATAGTTCCCAAACAAGTGGAGTTCTAATGGCTTCTACTTAAACTCTGCTTTGGTATGCCTAAAACCACATGTTGGTGTCAAAAATTATAAAGGAAGGCCAGGTGTGGTGGCTCAAGCCTGTAATCCTACCTACTCAAGAGGCAAGGAGATGGCTTGAGACCAAGAGTTCAAGACCAGCCTTGGTGATGTAGCAAGACCCCTGCCTATTTAAAAAAAAAAAAAAAAAACTATGAAAGATCTAAGACCTTACTTTATTTGTAAGCTTACAAGTCTGCCACAGTATCATGGATGCCGGAAGAGGGTATACAACTCTTGCATTTGACACAAAGGACTCTATTACTCACAGCAACAGCAACATCTAGACTGTTAGCATTTGCCTAAGTTCCTCAAGTCCAATTCTGTCAAGGGAGGCCCAGGGCTATCACACTTGTATGCACAGCACAGTGGGCTGCACTAGAGAAGAGGAACCTTTAACTTAGAGAATCCAATTTTGTACAATAAGTAAATAAGATGCCTGCCAATTACTTTAAAAGGGGGTGTTATCTATATATCTTCTATGGAAGTAAGTAAATCTGCCCTTTTCTCTGAATTACAATGCCCTTATTTACCAAGGCATACATTGCTATATAAACAACCTTGAAAAGAAAATCTGTTTCTCAACACCTGGATGCTACCATCACCCAAAACACGCCAATGAAATATTAAACCACAATGATCTACTCTTTCTCCATAACCTTACAGTTAGTTCACACTCTTATGATACTTGTTCTTGAATCTCAATGAGTCCTCCAGGCCCTTGCTCCAACATTTCTTTCAAATCCATATCGCCCCGCCCCTTCCTAGTTGTACTATTATCCAACCTCGATCTCATGATCCATTATTTTAAACATTCTAAAAAATAACTTAGCTGCCTCCTTATTCTGATACTCAATCTGCCTAGCACTATCTCCCATAGGGTTTTTTCCACACCTACTTTCTTTATTCCATTATCCATGTGATCTATTCACCTACATGCTTTTCTTTCTCCCCCACCAAAACAAAAAAAAAAACCCACAGTATTATCTTCTTCATACCTACTCTTCTTCAAACCTGAGATTCCTAAAAGAATTAAATTAAGTACTCTATCTACACTTTCTTATACCCACTTTATCTAACAACTTAAACTGGCTTCTTCCCTCACCACTACACTGAAATTCCTCCTCCTCCTCAAAAATAAATTCCTTACCACTAAATCCAAAAGATAATACATTTATACATTTATAATACAAGGATAATACATTTATCCTTGTAACAAGAATAATACATTTATCTTTGCAACACTCAAACTACTTCTTGACTTCCTTTGTAGAGACCTCCCTTCCCTACTATGATGGAATTAGAAAATTGTCTTTCATCAATCACTATTTATTTCAGGCTGGAATCACCATTGGATGCTAAGACTTGTGGGTGAAAATTTGATAAGAAACAGGGGATTTGTCCAGATCTCAGGGTGTCATGGGCAGCCTACATGGCTCCCAATGATCTTTGCCCCATGTAGTATCCATACACATCAAATAAGATTACCTATGCAACCAACAGAAAATTGCAAAAGTGAGTATGTCATCAAAGTGATTAAAATAGGCAAATGTTATGTTATATATATTTTACCACACACACAAAAAGGTTTGTTTTGTTTTAAAGGCATTCAGGCTGGGGATGATGGCTCATGCCTGTAATTCCAGCATTTTGGAAGGCTGAGGTGAGAGGACTGCTTGAGCCCAGGAGTTCAAGACCAGCCTGGCAATATAGCAAGACCTTGGCTCTACAAAAATTTAAAAAATAAGGCAAGCATGGTGGCACACTCCTGTAGCTCCAGCTACGTAAGATGCTGAGGTGAAAGGATCACCTGAGCCCAGAAAGTCAAAGTTGCAGTGAGCTGTGATTGTGCCACTGCACTCCAGTCTAGGAGACAAAGTGAGACCCCCAACTCAAAAATTAAAATGAAAATAAATAAATAAATAAATAAAGGCATTTAACCAGAAAAAAATGGATAATGTGTGGCTCATATAATTAGATCATTAAAAAAATGCATTGCTGCTTTTGCCTTGCCCTCTCTTAGATCATTTACTCTGGAATAAGCTAGGTGCCATGTCATCTGACACTCAACAGCCTTAAGGAAAAATTCATGCAGCAAGAAACAGCCAGCATCAACTTGCCAACCATGTGAGTAAGTCACCTCACAAAATATCCTCCAGTCTTAGTCCAGCCTTCAAATGACTTTATAGTCCAAGCCAACAACTTGAAGGCAATCAATGATGAGAGATTCTGAGCTACATACAGTAGCTAAGTCCAAATTCCTCATCCACAGAGGCTATGGGACAATATTTATTGCAGTTTTTTGTTGTTGTGTTTTGTTTTGTTTTATAATCAATATTTTTTATTATGATATTGTGGGGTACAGTTAAGGGTTAGTATACAAATATGCTTTGTTCAGGCACCCTTGTTGATAAGAGGTATCTCCCGTCCCCAGACGGATATTTACTACCATTAATCCCATCTCCCTTCCCCCGCCCCCATAGTTTCCCACCACTGTCAGTCATTTTCTTATGGTAATACGTTGGATGATCAAGGTCTACTATATGAGTGAGAACAATTCACTACATTTTAAGATAATCTGTTACTAGATTCTCCTGAAAGTTGTTACCAAGAGTGGGATGCTCCTATAACAACAAAACCTGAAAATGCACGAGTTGCTTGGAATCAAGCAGTGGAAAGAAAGTGACAGGACTTTAAAGAGTATATCAGTGAAAGCTTAATGAGCATTGTAGAGACTGACTAAAAACCTTATGGCCTTTCAGGAGGCTTAAAGGAAAGTGAGAAAAATATAACTAAAATTTGAAGGAAGTGTGGTCCTTGTTATGTGGTAACTAAAAGTTTAGCAACAATGTTGCCTATGGTACCATGAAAAATACAAAATGTATTAAATGAACTGTATGATTTTATCATGTCCTTCCTTCCCCACTCTTTTGCCTGTCTGTGTCTTTCTCTCCCACTTTCACTGTGTAGAATCTTTCTGAATTACTGGAGCAGAGGTCCCCAACGTTTCTGGCATCAGAGATCAGTTTCATGGAAGACAATTTTCCACAGATTGGGGCAGGGGGTGGGAGTAGGGATGGGGGATGTTTCAGGATGATTCAAGTACATTAGATTTATTGTGCACTTTATTTCTGTTATTACATTGTCATATGTAATGAAATAATTATACAACTCACCATAATGCAGAACCAGTGGAAACCCTGAGCTTGTTTTCCTGCAAATAGATGGTCCCATCTGGGGGTGATGGGAGACAGTCACACTCAAAGTGTGTTGTTTATGTCTAGTCTACTCTGCAATCTTGTTTGAGTTTGCTGCCACTGCAGAAAACCCTCCTTTACAAGGATAGCATGCTGGAAATGGAAGCAGGCCTTTCAGTGCTGATCTGACAGGAGGTAAAGCTCAGGCAGCAATGCAAGTGATGAAGAGCGGCTGAAAACACAGAGGAAGCATCACTCGCTCGCCTGCTGCTCGCTCACCTCCTACTGTATGGCCCAGTTCCTAACAGGCCATGGACCAATACCTATTAATAACAACATACTGGAACTAAGGGCAAATAAAGGCAAGTGGGATAGGGATTCTACAGTGAGAATGGGAGAGAGATAGAGCAAATGAAGAGAGAGGGAAGGACATGATAAAAATTAATATGGTAAAATGTTCATATTTTAGGAATGGGTGAGTGGTATAGGAGATTATTTATAGTACTTCTGCAATTTCAAGTCTAAATTATTACAAGATCAAAAGAAAAAAATTCTAATTCTACTGGCTGGTGGCTCAATGCCCAAGGATAGAGTCTAAAAAAGAACTGCTTATAAAACTCTTCATGAATTGGCCTCTTCTTAACTAGTCTCATCTCATCATACTCTTCAACCTAACTGTTATTCCTGAAAAGACCTGTCCTCTCTTAACTCTTTGTATATGTAGATGACAGCTACAACTTTAGAGCTATATTTCAAAAAGCAAGTATACTAAAAAGGAAGGAAGTGCCAGGTAATTCTCAATACTAATGACATTGAGAATTAATGTAATGTAAAGTAATGACAATTTTTTTTTATTATTCCTTTGAGGGCCATGGAAGAATGTAGTACACTTCTCTTCAAAGAGATGAGTAACCCTATGTTATGTTTTGGATGTGGTTTATCCCTGTTAAAACTCATGCTGAAATTTAACTGCCAATGTAAGGGTACTGACAGGCAGTAGGGCCTTTTAAGAGGTGTTTGGGTCATGGAGCTACACCCTCATGAATGACCAAATGCAGTTGTCATGAGACTGGACTAATTCTCACAGAAGTACAATAGGAGGTTGCCTCCTGTGTTTGGTCTCCCTTCCCCCACATGCCTGCTTCGCCTTCCACTTCTCCACCCTACTGTCACGCAGCATATGCCCAGACACCAGTATAATGCTTCTTAAACTTCCCAGGTACCAGAATCAAAAGCCAAATAAACCTATTTTTCTTTAAAAATTATCCAGTCACAAGTATTCTTTTACAGTAACAGAAAACAGACTAAGAAACGCTAAACTGGATTGAGTCCAGTCAATCCCTCACGTTCACAATACACTAACCAAAAAAAAAAAAAAAAGGCTCTCCCATACATACCCTAACAGTGTTCATATTAGCAACAAGTCCTATATCTGTTGCCAGCTATTAATAACAACAGATTGGAACCAAGGGTAACTAAGGGCAGGTGGGGCAGGGAATAAATCCCATCTCACTATAGTAGAGGACAGATGGATTTCTGACATACCTACTCATACCTACTTAAGCCTGAGTGCATTTCCATATAAAACAGTCACTAGTGGTAATTTGGCTATAAATTTTGTGTTTTTTTTAAGAGACGGAGTCCTGGTCTGTCATTCAGGCTGGAGTGCAGTGGAACCATGATAGCTCACTGCAGCCTCAAACTTCTGGACTCAAGCGATCCTCTTGCCTCAACCCCTCCAGTAGATGAGACTACAAGTACGATTCACTGCACAGGGGTAATTTAAAAAAATTTTTTTGTAGAGATGGAATCTTGCTATGTTGTCCAGGCTGGTCTTCAACTCCTAGCCTCAACTGATCCTTCCACCTCAGCCTCCCGAAATGCTGGGATAGTAGGTGCGAGCCACCATTCCCAGATGCTATAAACTATTGTTAAGTATAAAACTACATTTTTGATACATTATAGGACAACACATACTCAGTAACAACATGAGCATACCCTGGATATGTCCCCAAGCAGCAGTTTGGAGCCTGGGAGGAGGTCTTGGGGTTGGCCAACCTGAGATGCCCCCCTCCTCTCAGGCTCCAGTCAGGGCGTACAGGTAATACTGAGGCCATGGGAGAAGTATTCACTGTGCCTACTGACCGTATCTTACATCTTAGCAAATGTTCTCACACACCCTTCCTTAAGGTAAAGTTGGCCCCCTGGGTTGGTTCAGACCAATTTGTTCACCTTTAGTTCATTATAATACTAAAAATGCAACTCCTAGAGAGAATTAACAGCCATTTTATGTACATATGACATATGTATAAGCACATTCTCACATTCTACCTGTGCACTAGGAACCATCCCCTTTTCACACTTAACTCCACACTCTCCCCTGTGTAGAATGCTATATGACCTATGTGCCTTTTACAATTGAATGCGATTTTTTCCTGTCCAGTTAGCTGTTCCTGGACCATCTTCCCTGAAAAAAAATCTTCCCAAATAAAGCCCACTGCTCATCCATTATCTCTGAGTCATTTATTGAATCTATTGGGCACAATGCCTTTCCTTTTTAGTTTCTGAGAGTCCAATACGACAATTATAGATTAATTAGCATTCATGAGTGGGAAGGAGATTTAGCCTGAAGATAAAGTATTCTATTATAAGTGTATCTCAATGCAAAAAATAACCATTAATTTCCAAATCAACCTATAACTTAGCCTTCAGAAATAAATCCTCTCTGAAGCTAGGAGCCTCTAATAAACCACATGTTGTCACATCTGATATTCTTCTGCATATCCTAATTCTGCCCATATTTCACTCTGAAGCAGTGCTTCTGTAAACATTAGAACTGTTGTCTATTCACTTAGAAAGTCAAAATACCTCCATTTTCTTCTAACCACTACCAGTTATTGGAACTTAATGACCTTAGACAAGTCATTTAACCTCCTTATGAAAACACAACTCCAGAATTCTTACAGAGGTTTAGGTCTTCAAATTGGAGTGGAGTAGCACTAATGTTGAAGCTGTCAAAACTTTCTATTACAATAAGGGTAACTGATATCACAGTGGAGACCAAAGAGAGTCAAACTTTACCTATAAGATGATCACCTATGTACTTAATCCTAAATTGTACCCCACACCTTTAAAATTTAAAAAACAAACAAACTTTCTAACAGGTATTTTTAAAAATTACAAAAAAAATAGATTTCAACGAAAATATGATTTCCTTATTAAAGATCACACTAAAATACATTCCTTACTGTATTGATTTCAACTATAGTCAAATCAACTATTCATGCCATATATCACTTTGTTAAGTTAGGAAAACAAAATTATATTTTGCAATTGTGATATACCTAAGGTGTGTGTGTGTGTGTGTGTGTGTGTGTGTGTGTGTGTGTGTGTGGCGCGCGCGCGCGCGTGTGTGTGAGTGAGTGAATGGGTATGTGTATATTTGATCTGTCTCCAATTCCTCTGAATTTCCTGAGTGATAGAGGTAAGAGGAAGAGCTTTGTTATTCCCAATAAGTCCCCTTTCAACCACACTTGGCTTTATGCTAATAAGGTGAACCTTGGAGGATGGTAGATGGTCACCAGATGAATCAATCATATGATTAAAGAACTGAATCTTACGCCGGGCTCGGTAGCTCAACCTGTAATCCCACGCCTTTGGGAGGCTGAGGTGAGTGGATTGCCTGAGCCTGCGGGTTCCAGACCCGCCTGGGCAACTTGGCGAGACCTCATCTCTACAATAAATCAGAAAATTAGCCAGGCATGGTAGCGCGTGCCTGCAGTTCCAGCTACTTGGAAGGCTGAGGCGGAATGATCACCGGAGCCCAGCAGGTCGAGGCTGCCGTGGCCGGGAGCAGCCACTGCACTCCAGTCTGGGCGACAGAGTGAGACTCCAACTCAAAAAAAAAAAAAAAAAGACCTGGATCTTTAAGCCTTACCCCCAGACCTCTGGGAAGGGGAGAGGGACTGGAAACTGAGTTCAGTTGCTAATGATCTATGATTTAATCAATCATGCCTGGGTATTGAAATCTCCATTAGGCCGGGCTTGGTAGCTCAGCCTGTAATCCCAGCGTTTTGGGAGGCCAAGGTGAGTGGATTGCCTGAGCCTGCGGGTTCAAGACCGGCAGGCTTAGTGAGACCTCATCTCTACAATAAATCAAAAATTAGCCAGGCATGGTAGCGCACGCCTGTAATTCTGGCTACTTGGAAGGCTGAGGCGGAAGGATCACCAGAGCCCAGCAGGTCGAGGCTGCGGTGGCCGGGAGCGTGCCACTGCACTTCAGTCTGGGAGACGGAGTGAGACTCCAACTCAAAAAATAAATAAGAATAAATAAAAATAAATAAATCTCCATTAGAAACCTAGGCAACTGGGTTCTGAGAGCTTTCAGGTAAGTGAACACATCAACATGTACCAGAGAGGGCATAAAACTTCTACAACTCTCCCCCATAACTTGTCCTATGTGTCTTTTCCATCCAGCCATTCCTGAGTTGTATCCTTTATAATATACTAGTTATGGCAAATAAGGTGTTTTGAAATCCTGTGAACTGTTACAGCAAATGATCTAATCCAAGGAGAAAGTCACGGGAACCCTCAGTTAATACCTAGTTGGTCAGAAGTACAGGCCTGAGAATTGCAATTGGTCTCTGAAGTGGGGGTAGCCTCATAAGAACTGAGCCTTTAATTTACAGGCACTACACTAACTCTGGGTAGTGTCAGAATTGAATTATATGACATCCAATTGGTGAACAGAGAGGACTGGAGGAATGCTTGGTGTGGAATGAAACCCACATATTCGCCGTCAAATGCCTAAGTATAGAATAACAGTCTGCTTTTCTTGTAGCAATGAACATTAACTAGTATAAACTAGTATTCAAAAATATTCTTTTTTTCTAAAAACATTCTTAATAATTCATAATCCATACACAAGCAGTGATTGAATGAACCCTGACAGATTCAATTAATTTCAAATATTTCGTTTGATTTTGTTTAGGATATATGCCAATTTTTCAATTTTTGTATCCCTATTCAAAGTTAGATCTCATCATAAACTTTTCTTCTTACCAAGCTTACACTGTAAATATCTAGCCAGTGTTAACATAGCTTGAATTACAGAGAAATTCCCTGAAAAGTAAAAGTTATGGTTTTAACTTTTACTGCAACTATATACAGTAAGTTGTAAGTGAAAAAATATTTCATTTCTAAAAAAATAATTGGTATAGCACTATATTTAGCATTAAATACAATTTATCAATATCACTTATTTATAACTTAAATATTTTTAAATACAAAATGAAAAAATTATCTGCCAGAATGAAGGCAGATAAAAGAGTTCAAAGAGGTAGTTCAAACTATATCTTATGAACAGCAACACCAAAATTTAGTTCGTAATATTAGTATATACTATAGATGCTCCTCAACTTACAATGGGGCTGTTCTCCGACAACTCCATTGTAAGTTGAAAATAATGTAATTTGAAAACATGATTTCAGGGATCTTGGCAAGATGACGATGGAAAAGGTCAGAATGTGAGAGTCTCTGCAAAAGTGAATGTTCATAAAGACTCTGTGTATGTGGGTGTGTGCCAGTCAGTCAGTGAAAGACCATCTGAAGGGAGACTCGGGTTCATGCGCCAGGGACTCTCTTCCAGAGATGATTGCAACCCACCACCGCCCTGAGATTGGAGCTCCCAGTGCACAAGATTGTCTGCCATTCTCATGGCTCCCTTGAGAGGAGGCAGGAGAGAACAGCTGCTCTCAACACCTGGCACCTGTCCCATATCATCACCTGACCCATATCACACCCATATATCTGTGAAAGCAGACTGGCAGGAGCTCCAGGAATCATGGAGAAGACAGGGCATGGAGATCTGGAACACAGCCCTGCTGCCAGTGAGGAGAGACCCACTGGTGCCATCTTCCCTGTGCAGGGACTGGGAACAGACGTACATTGCCCCACCCAGCTCTGTCTGTCCTCCAGCCTAGGACCCAGAGGCTATCCCTGCATTGGACTTAGAGATAAAGATGCCCCTCCCCCACGCTAGAACAAGCACAGACACCTCAGATCTGAGTGTGAGACTTGACAGCAGTGGCAGTGAGTAGGGTGAGTCCATTTCTGATCCATCCTCCTCCCATAGTAGTCTTTTACAATGAAAACTACAAAGCACTGCTCAAAGAAATCAAAGATGACACAAACAAATAGAAAAATATTCCATGCTCATGAATTGGAAAAATCAGCATCGTTAAGATGTCCATCCTACCCAAGGCAATCTACAGATTTAATGCAATACCCATTAATTTACCAGCAGCATTTTTCTCAGACTTGGAAATGACAATACAAGAATCCATATGGAAACATAAACGACCATGAATAGCCAAAACAATCCACAGCAAAAAAAAAAAAGCGGGAGGTATCACACTCCCAGACTTTAAACTTTATTATAAAGCCACCATAATCAAAAAAGCCTGGTATTAGTACAAGAAAGGCATATAGACCAATGGAACAGGATAGAGATTCCAGAAGTAAAACCTCTATTTCTCAACCAACTCATCTTCGACAAAGCCTCCACCTCCGACGACTGGGGAGAGGAGAACCTATTCAGTAAATGGTGCTGGGAAAACTGGCTGACCACACACAGAAGATTAAAACAAGACCCTACCCATCACCATACACAAAAATCAACATTAAATGGATAAAAGACCAAAATGTAAAACCTCAAACTATGAGCACCTTAGAAAATATGGGAAACACCTTTATGGAAATTGAAACTGGCAACCAATTCCTGATCAAAACCCAAGTACCCATGCCATAAGAGATAAGATAGACAAGTGGGACCTCATCAAACTGACAAGCTTCTGCAAAGCCAAAGAAACCATCAAGAGAGTGGAGAGACAACAAACTGGGAAAAAATATTTGCCAACTGTATTTCTGAAAAAAGTTTAACATCTAGGATCTACAAGGAACTCAAAAAGAAAAAAATAAGTAGTCCTATTACAAAGTGGGCAAGATTTGAATAGATACCTCAAAAGAAGACATACAAGCAGCCAATAGATACATGAAAAAAATGCTCAGCCTCACTAGTCATCAAAGAAATGCAAATTAAAACTACACTGAGATACTATCTAATTCCAGTCAGGATGGCTATCACCAATAACTCAAAAAACAACAGATAATGGAGAGGATGCGGGGGAAAGAGGAACATTTCTACATCATTGGTGGGAGTGTAAACTAGTACAACGTCTGTGGAAAATAGTGTGGCAATTCCTAAAAGATCTAAAAATCAATCTTCCATACGACCCTGCAATCCCCCTACTGGGAATATACCCGGAGGAACTCAAAATCACTTTATGAAAAAGATACCTGCACACACGTTTATTGCAGCATTATTTACAATAGCAAAAACATGGAACCAACCGTGCTGCCCATCGAAAGGGGACTGGATTTTTAAAATATGGTACATATTACAATGGAATATTATGCAGCCATAAAGAAGGGCAAAACTATGAAATTTGCAGCAACTTGGATGAACTTAGAGTCTATAATACTGAGTGACCTATCACAGAAACAAGGAACTGAGTATCATATGCTCTCATTCATAAGCAGACCAAGAACAATTATCGTAATACTATAAGAAAAGGATTGGCAGGCCAAGCATGGTGGCTCACGCCTATAATCCTAGCACTTTGGGAGGCCGAGGTGAGAAGATTGCCTGAGCCATGGGTTCAAGGCCAGCCTGGGCAACTTGGTGAGACCTCATCTCTACAATAAATCAAGAAAAATTGTTCAGGCATAGTGGCAAATGCCTGCAGTTCCAGCTACTTGGAAGGTTGCAGTGGAAGGATCACCTGAGTCCAGCAGGTTGAGGCTGCAGTGGCCATGAACATGCCACTGCCCTCAGTCTGGGCATCAGAGTGAGACTCCAACTCAAAAAAAAAAAGCACTCATAATTTAGTCAGATGTCAGTATTTTAAAATTCAGACAGTCCATGACTTGTAATTGTTCAATATATGGTGTTTCAATCAATACAAATTCAGTGCATTGCTCAACTTACCATGGGTTTATGTCAGGTAAACCTATTGCAAGTTGAAAATTTCCTAAGTTGAACATATTTGTAAATTAAAAGCATGTTTTCTTTTTTTTATTTTTTATTTCTTGTAGAGACGAGGTATTGCCAAGTTGCCCAGGCTGGTTTCAAACCTCTGGCCTCTGGCAATCCTCTCACCTGGGCCTCCCAAAGTGCTGGGATTATAGGCACGAGCCACTACACCACTGGGCCAAGTATTACTTTTCAATGCAATTATAAACATGCTGAGCATATTTTTTAAGACAATTGTACTGGACATATAATTCTTAAAAGAGGTGAGGAGCCAGGTGCAGTGGCTCACATCTGTAATCCCTGCACTTTAGGAGGCAAATGCGAGAGGACCAGTTGATCTGGTTTGAGACCAGTCTGGCAACTTGGCAAGACCTAGTTTCTACAATATATATATATATATATATATATTTTTTTTTTTTTTTTTTTTTTAATTAGTCAGTTATGGTGGCACACGCCTATAGTTCCAGCTACTTGGAAGACTGAGGTAGAAAGATCATCTGAGCCCCAGCAGGTTGAGCAAAAGGTAGCTATGATCATGCTATTGTTCTCCAGTCTGGTCAACAGAGTGAGACTCCGACTCAAAAAAGAGGTGAGAGAAGGGAAAAAAGCCTGTAACACTCAATCTTTTCAAAATATCACATGTAAAAGTAAATAGCAAACAAGTCTAACAATAAATTTCTAGTATGTTTACCTTATTTATAGTAAGTTTACTTTATAAATGATCAGCAAGTCTCAGTTATTAAAAATATAAAAATGAATTTTAAGCTTGACAACAAAAATCAAGTTATACTAAACTTACATGTGCTAAAAGTAAAATCCAAACAGTATTTACATACTTCTAAAATTTAAAGCTAAATAAGTTTGACTAAACACAAAGTTTAAAATCGAGCACTCCACAATGACAAAAAACTCATAAAATGTAAAATCTAATTCATTACCAGAGCAAAATATGTTGAAAATATTAATAAATGTAGTCATGCCAGTAGCTCACACCTGTAATCCCAACACTTTGGGAGGCCAACACAAGAAGATTGCTTTAAGCCAGGAGTTCAAGAGCAGCCTGATCAACAACAAATGAAACCCCATTATTACTACACATACAAAAGAGAGAGAGAGAAAGAGAGCCAGCCAGGTGTGGTGGCTCCCACCTGTAGTCCCAGATACTCAAAAGGCTAAAGCAAGAGGAATCGCTTGAGCCCAAGAGGTCGAGGGCACTGCATACCAGCCTGTGCGACAGAGCAAGACCTTGTCTCTAAAAAAAATTAAAATCAAGAAAATGCAGTCAGTCACACTATATTTATTTAACACTGTACTACATTTGATAATTGTCCTTCAAATAACATGGCAGGGCATATATTAAAATAAATATAATCATGCAGTGAGCACTTCTTCAAACAAGGTAATGCTCATGAAATGGCAAAACATAGTATCATTAATGGTGAAATTTTCCTCTTCACAATGTATAATAAGCACTCCCTAAGAATCTTTAGTTCATGGATAAAAAGCTTAAATAGACTCTTATAGTGCTTCCTACTAAAACTGCTAATTAAATCAAACCTACTGTTTATCAGTAACCTAAAACAGATATCTATTACTGTTACTTTATCATAAAACCACTTCAAAAAGAAATCAGATAACTATATATACTTGCTGCCTAAGAAATATATATATACACACGCACACACTGAACAAGTGCTTAGTTGCATAAAGTTATATTTCACTCATAGTAAGAAATGTAATCTCAAAACTAAATACTTAAGTTTTTAAAATGTTTACCTTCAAACCAAAATGTTTTAAAAGTATTATACATTAGCAATTCCCAAATCATGCTTACAAATATGAAAATGTTATGTAATCTAATTTTTAAATACAATCTACAGAAGTATTTTCAAACCTAATCTATTCAAATTATATGAGAATAATATTCTTTCCCAGCCAAGTGTGGTAGCTCACGTACATAATCCCAGCACTTTAAGAAGCTGGGCCGGAGTATCACTTGAGGCCAGGAGTTCAAGACTAGTCTGGTAAACACAGTGAGAGACAACATCTCTATTACACAGTGAGATGACATCTCTATTACATTAAACAAAAAAGAATAACATTCTTTTCCATTTGAAGATATCCTTTCTATCCTCACTTTTTAAAAATACATTTCATAGCAGATCCTTTTACTATACTGGTAGTGTGTTCTTAAAGAATTATTAATTAAATATGAATGAGTTTACAGTATTCTTTTTTTAATTCATTAAAAAAATTATTTCCCTTAAAGTAAATAAAACCGTAAGCAGAAAACAGCTAAGTCAGAAGGCGACAGATTAGTATTTAGGCAAGCTTTTAGTGTTTTAAATAAAAGGCAAAATATTCTCAAACAGTCTGACATTTGGCCATGAAAAAAAGTAATAAACCATTAGCATTACAAAAAAGAAAAAATAGCCAAGAAAATACAGAACATCTAAACTGTTCTATTATAAAGGGAAAAAGCTGATGAGACAATAACTTCAAAGGAAGTAATAAGTTGTTGATATATAGCAACAAACTATTATTGTCGAAGTCACCTAAAAATAACATAAGATGACCACAGTAACATATATAAGAACTCTCTCTGGTGCTTTCAATCAAGTTATATTCTAAATGTTCAACTGCAATGGGTAAAAACCATATTCACAAATATGGCATTATTTTAAACCTATTCTTTGACTTAAAACTCTTTATTAATAAAGTTTTTTCTGTATTTCCATTTTTTTCATTTAGCTTTGATGAACTTAATTATATCTAAAAAGACAAAAAAAATCTATTAAGTAGATGCGCTACAAATTTAGCAACAATAAGTCCACTTACTTTTTTCTCTTTCTCATGATGTTTATCCTGAGAGTGAGAGGAAGAATCACTTAAACTTTGATCATATGACCTATTAGATCCCCGTTTGCTCTTTTTCTAAAAAAGAAAATATATATACATATATGGATATGTATATAAAATTTTTTAAATAATCTTTTTGTCAGGCTTAAACCAATTCAAGTGTGAAGTATTTTTACATGTCTACTGAAATTTTTTTAAAAGTCTCACTATTTCAATCTACATAATCCACTTTAGACATCATCCATATATCTTCCATTGCATTATAAAGAAAATCTAACCCTAAACTTAACATAAATGCCTTATTTTGGTAAATTTATTGAAATAAGTGAAATAGATTATCTATTGTCAAATAAGCTACTAGATATTTTCAATGTCTGCTTTAAATAAAAAAGAAAATATTTTAACCTAAATAGAAAACGCTACATTAAAGAAGAATGCCAAGACTAGAAGAATAGAAAAGTAAATACTTGAAGAGTTACTTTATGCCACTAGGAAAAGCAAAAAAAGCATTTTAATCTTATACTTTCAGTATCAAGGCATACAGTTTCCTAAAATCTTCTCTCTGCAATTCATTTTAAAAAATTAAAGAAAATGTCAGTATTAGACCCATGCATTTTTCAAAGCATTACTAACAACTTTTACACATCTCTGTTTAAAATTTGCAACTGCATAATCAATAATCAAGTATGAAGGTGAGGGTTATTTGGGGTGTTTAAAAGTTGGTAGTACCATAACTGTTTTTAACTAGATAAAAATGACTCTTAAAAGATAGATGTTCAAGCTCCATGAAATGTAATTTATACAACCTTATTAAACAGATTTTTTCCCCAACTAGGAAACAGTATAACATCATGTCAATAATTAGCAATAAGAAAATTCTGTTTGCACAAACTTCAAAACCCATTTCATTGTTTTTATATTATACCAACATCATCTCTCATTTAGGAAAATGAAGATTTCATTATGCTTTTGATACCCAGAGAGAAAATTTTTCAGTTTTACAATCTCAACATTCTCCTAAAACATCTCAATATTCTGTTAGTCACTAAGATAAAAGCTTTCAGAATCCCAACGATTCATGCTTCCAATCAAATGATACACACTCTTGAAAGTATTTCATATGCATGAACCAGAATACTAGAGGCATGAGTTGCTCATTTCATGAGACAGGGGCCCCTCTAATTTTAGGTATTTTAAAAAGAAAGAAATAGCCCCATTCACAAAAGAAAGGTAATAATTTAAAAGACATGGAAGACAAACAAAGAAGCCTTAAACCTTTAGTGTATGAACATGCATCATCAAAGAATAAGAAATAGAGACTTGGAACCTTATAGAAATATTGATTCTTCCAAAGGAACCTGGACACAGATATGCAAGTCAATTAAATGTCATTAATTCAATCATCCATGCTAAAGTATGACAGCAAAGACTGACCAAATCTAAAAAATTTCAAAGTTGAATTTAAATATATTTATCTGAAGGTCTTTACCCAAATTACAACACAGCTTTATTTCAGTTTTACTATTTCCCAGTAAAACGAAATTAAATAAATAAATAAATTTGGGCAATGGTAATGAAGTAGAAACACAAGAAATGAGTAACCACAAAACATATAATCATGTGCCATAAGTCAAATTAACTGAACTATTGACTATTTTAAGTCATTTACAAATTAATTTTTCCCACCAGTTATATACCAACATTTACTGTCAACTATTCATATATATTCTAAATGAGAATATTTTCTAATATTCACCTTTCAAAGCACCTAAGCAAGACAAGATTTTTAAATTACTACACTTCCAATAAAGAACATGCTAAACAAACTTAAACTCAAGCAAAAATCAAGGGAAAGAAATTATTACATGCTTTTTAAAAATAAAAGTGTTACTTTATGATCAAAACTAATCATTATCATTTTAATATTAAACTCAAGACAAATACTTACCAGCTTACTAAAATGGTATTTACAGTATCCACAGTACTGGACATTATCTGCACCATTACCTTCTTCTTCACAAAGTAGTCCAGCAAACTGAGCGCTGGAAATAAAAGCCAAGTATGCCAATAAAAGCTCAGACCACATTACTTGGACATATAAACAAATAAAATTTACTTCCAAGCATAAAAGACTTGTAATAAAATATATTTACTAAGACAAAAAGGAAAAATAAAAAGCTTTATTCGATCTATGACCAAGCACATTTCATCTCAACATGCAACTGAAGATTTTAAGTTATACTTATGGTTTATAATAATCTCTTCATACATCTCTATCAAGGATAAAGATGTATACACATTTTATAACAGCAAATAGATTTATGTTTAAGCTACATTCTCTTTCCTCCCTATAATTAACACTTCATTTTACCTTTTCAATTTGTAACAATTGTACAAATGCAAAGACCCTGCCTCTAAAAGACTAAAAAGACATGGGAAGGCATTTGGCCCATGGATGCAGATTATATAATCTCACAAGGAAAAAGTCACTCACCTAGGACTAATTTTGCAACTCTAAATGCTTTAAGTCATAGTACAATAACCAAGATAAACTTAAGTTGTGATTTTAGTCAAAAATAATGAAAGAGGAGTGACGGTCACCTGGAAGCCTGTACTTCACCTGCATGCAGTCTACTATGTAGTAAAACCTCACTTATACCCCTAAAACTCTATATTAAATAAATCAATTACTTAAAAAATAATAATAATGAAAAAAATGAAACTGAAACCTGAAGTTATGATATGCATTTTTTTAAAAAACAGAAAATGTGGTCGGGCTCAGTGGTTTAGCCTGTAATCTCAGCACTTTAGGAGGCCGAGGCGAGCGGACTGCCTGAGCCCACGGGTTCGAGACCCACCTGGGCAACTTGGGGAGACCTTGTCTCTACAATAAATCAAAAAAATTTAGCTGGGTTTGGTAGCGCATGCCTGTAGTTCCAGCTACTTGGAAGGCTGAGGCGGAAGGATCACCAGAGCCCAGCAGGTCGAGGCTGCATTAGGTGTGAGCATGCCACTGCACTCCAGCCTGGGCAACAGAGTGAGACTCAAACTCAAACTCAAACTCAAAAAAAAAAACAAAACAGAAAATGTTAAACTTCAAAATCATGTTGTCAATTTAACCTTTCACACTTTTAACAGATATGCAATAGTCAATTAAATGCTATTAATTCAATCACCCATGCTAAAGTATAACAGCAAAGACTGACCAAATCTAAAAAAAATTCCCAAAGATGTATTTAAATATATTTATCTGAAGGTCTTTACCCAAATTACAAAACAGCTTTATTTCAGTTTTACTATTTCCCAGTAAAAGAAAATTGAATGAGTGAATGAATGAATGAATACATAAATTTGGGCAATGGTAATGAACATACTTTCAACATCCCAAACTTATAGTATTAATATATAGATCTCATACCCAAAAAAGCACTTTCATCTTTAGAAATTGGACACAGTAATTAGAGAATTTATAAAAGTCAAAAAACTTTTTCTATTCCACAAAATTAGTATAAAATGGACTTGATTTATCCAAACAATAAGAGCTCAGGAAATGAGCCTATGCCTACTCTGGCAGCTAGGGAGAGGTGATTTGCTAAAAAATAAGTGCATGAATTAGCTGGGTGTGGTAGCGCGCGCCTGTAATTCCGGCTACTCGGAAGGCTAAGGCAGCCGGGAGCGGCCTCTGCACTCCAGTCTGGGCAACAGAGTGAGACTCCAACTCAAAAAAAAAAAGTGCATGAATTATTTCTAATATTTCATGTGAAACTGCTATCTAAAACTCCCGAGCTCAAGCAATTCTTCAGTCTCAGCCTCCTGAGTAGCTGGGACTACAAGTGCACATCACCAGACCTGGCTAATTTGTAGAGACAAAAATCTCACTATGTTGCCCAGGCTGGTCCGGTCTCGAACTCCTGGGCTCAAGCAATCCTTTCACCTCGGTTGCCAAAAGTGCTGGTATTACAGGCGTGAGCCAACACACCTGGCCTGCCCTTGAAATTTTATGCTGAAAAAATATCTAAAGTAAATTTTTGATAAGTAGCCACCATAGCATTGAGAATGACAGTGACTATATTACTTTTCCCTTGAGACACAGAAGGTAAAGAAGCACTTTCATCCTTACTAATATTCAGACACTGCGCTAAGTTTGCCTATATCAGCTCATTTAATCCTAGTAACAAATCAAAGGGTAGCTAATCAATATCAATATCTTAAACAAGATGAAATTAAAGCTTGCATAGGATAAGACATTAGAATGAGGGTCGATTTATTGCAAACAAATATACTGTTATTAGAATTATCTTTATTACAATAACTAATGTGAACATATAGCTATTCCAATAAAATTTATTGTAATTAACGTTTGAGTACCCAAATCTTAAACTTACAATTGCTATACAAGGAGTTCACCAATTTCAGTTCTGTATAATGGAAATATCCTTACCATGTTACATGGAAAGCTTGTCGACATCCATGTTTATTACATGTCATGCAAGCACCAGTGGCTGCTTTGCTTTCTCTTCCTTGTTCATCACAAATGTAGCAAGTCTTAGGGTAAAACAACAAAATAAAAATATCATGTAAGAGCTTAACATAAATATGAATTTTATAATGATATTGAGAAATGAAGATCAAGTTTACTATCTAACCTACTTTACACTTCAAAACACAATTTTTGGGGGGCAGTAATCTAATTTTTATAAGCAATGCAAAAAGGAAAACATGAATTTAACAACATACAAATAGTCTTGTTAAAAAATTCAGAAAGGCAGCCGGGCTCAGTGGCTCAGCCTGTAATCCCACGCCTTTGGGAGGCTGAGGTGAGGGGATTGCCTGAGCCCACGGGTTCGAGACCCTCCTGGGCAGCGAGACCTCATCTCTACAATAAATCAAAAAATCAGCCGGGCGTGGTAGCGCATGCCTGTAATTCCGGCTACTTGGAAGGCTGAGGCGGAAGGATCGCCGGAGCCCAGCAGGTCGAGGCTGCGGTGGCCAGGAGCGACCACTGCACTCCAGTCTGGGCGACAGAGTGAGACTCCAACTCAAAAAAAAAAAATTCAGAAAGGCACTATTTTCATTAGTCTCAATAACCTTGCAAAACAAAAAGACTCTTCCCAGGCAATGAAGTCAGGGGTCAGGACATAGTCTTCCACAGCTCTTTTTCTGAACACCCCCCCTCATCAATATTCAACTGATTCCTGTAACAAGGATGTAAAAAAAGAGGTTTATCTTTCCTCTCTGCTGGTTTGATACAAGGAGCTGGGACCTAAAACACAAAGGTCAGCCCTGTCTATGTAAATAGGTATGGTTTTGGTCATCCCAAAAAACCCTACATGGGATGAGAAACCCTACATGGGATGCCTATTCAATTCACCAACCTCACATCCTGGGGCCTGGCGAAGAAGACACTTTAAGTCAGAAATGACCCAGGAGTTATACACCCCTCAGCATCTTTGATTGACATATCTATACAATATCTACACACCACAGTGTGAACTTAAAAAAAAAAAAAAAAAAAAAAACCTAGACCAAGCACAGTGGTTCATGTCTGTAATCTCAGCACTATGGGTGACAGAGACGGAAGGAGTACTTGAGCCCAGGAGTTTGAGGGCAACCTGGGCAACATAGCGAGAGCTCATCACTATAAAAAATTTTTTTAAAAAGCCAGATGTGATGGTGTAGTCCCAGCTACTTGGGAGGTTGAGACAGAAGAATCGCCTGAGTCCAGAAGGTCAAGGCTGCAGTAAGTCATGAATGTACCACCACACTCCAGCCTGGGTGACAAAGTGAGATCCCGACTCAGCAACAACAACAAAAAAAAACTAATAGTACCAAATTTTCACAGCTCAAAATCATGGCTTGTCATGTAACAAAAACTGAATTACATTAATAGTAATCTGTGAGTATTCATGTGTAATGAATAAATTAGCTGAATGGATGTTGAGTATACAAAAAGTAATGCCTAACTACATGTAATCAAGTGTTTTATATCTAAAAAGAAACCAATTTCCAACAGTAAAAAGGTATAACCTAGCTAAACTGAAAAGAGTAATATTTACTCTGTACTGTGGTACCAAAAAAATATCATGCAACAATATTTACCAGGACCCAGTCTGGGGGTGGGAGGAGGGGAGAATACCTAGCTGAGTAAATTTTCAATTCCTATGCTGAAAAATAAAACTTCAGAATGAATTGAATTACAAAAATCATTTTATATCTCTAAAACATAGAAACTCAAATTACCCCAAAACCAATCTAGACACTGAATAAAATCATCACTAACTGTCCAAAGTACAAGAGTATACATTTCAATGGTAGAATTTAGCACACATTTTGTGTCTACAGATGATCAACAAGATTTTTTTTAAAAGAACAGAGCACCTTGAATAACATTTTACATGGCAAAATTCTAGAGAAATATGCTAAACAGGCCTCAAAGAATACCTCAGTAACTTCCAAAGAGCTGAGAGTGAACAGAAACCATTATTAAACCATTCAATAAAATTCAAAATCATAACAGTTTTTTTTCATTTAAAAAAGGGGGTAACATTCAGAGTCGGAGATCCTCTGTCTTCAGAGAAGTAACCATTTCACAGGTGAAAAACAAGTCAAGTCTCTGGAATCGTCCTAAGGGCAAGCAGCATATAGAAAAAAATTTATCCAAGAAAATATACTACATCTCAATGATAACAGTAAGTTTGAGACATTTAAGCCATGACCTGCTTCCACCATCCCTATTCTCCACAACTCCCCAAGATAGAAGTTTCACTCTAGGTGGGTGTGCCAAGAAGATAAGGGCTTCCGGGTACAATCAGCTAGTCTAGGACTACAGTTTTACCCTAGGAGGGCCGGATTTCTAGTCACTCTCCTCCTATACAGCCCTAGCAGCTCCCATTCATAGAATCCCACCCACAACAAGTCAAGAACCCTGAGGTCCTATTATCCCTGCCCCAGCAAGCTGGTAGGGTGAAGTTCCACATTAGAAGAAGCAAACTGAATATACAGGAAGCTACCATACCCTACTCTCCTCCTAACACCCTGTCACAGAACAAGAGTGTCTCTTCAAGAGAAGATAGCTACTGTCTCCATCCCCAGTTTCAGAGTAGTATGGCAGAGGTTGTATACTTAAGGGGCCCTTAAGGACCAAAGAATTCAATAGCTCTGCCTGAGAAGACAGACTTTATTTGTAATAAGACTTGGAACTCATACTTAAGGGCACTATCAAAAACAGTGGAGAATTCCATGTTGCATACATATGAAAGGGGACCCCAAAACAAATGGAATTATTTTTTAGAAGGCAGACCCCTGTAGTACAGGCCTCCCCTTACTAGGTTAAGTGTTTTAGGAACCCATCCATCGGCATCAGTTTACCAGCTAGCATTGTTGAGAGTGGCTGCGTTCAGCTTTGGTGAGGATTTTAATGGAGACTCTTTCAACATGTTTGCCCATTTCATGATGGGTGATTTACAAGCGCATCTGCCAACACCACACTGAGCATTCAGCAATGTCTGACCAAAAACAGCATGACCCACCCATGCCCCACTCTTCCTATTCACACCATTTCATCCCAAGCAACTTTATCTTTTTTTCCCTGGATGACAAAAGCCTCAAAGGGAAACATTTTGCTGATATGGAAGAGGTGAAACAAAAAATGGCAGAAGCACTAAGAGGCATCAAAATTGCCAAGTTCAAAAACTGCTTTAAGCAATGGGAAAAACACCTCGATAGGTGTACCGCATAAAACAGTGAGTACTTTGAAAGTGACTGCAGTTTAAAACATGTAAAAGTACACAATTTTTAATAAACTAATTCTGGTTTTTTAGGGTCCCACCTCATACATCAAAACATCACATTGTATCCCACAAATGTATACAATTATAATTTGTCAAGCAAAAATAATATTAATAAAGTACTTGACTTCTATGTCCAGTATACTCAATAAAATTCAAATACATGCTGGGCACAGTGGCTCATATACGTAATCCCAGCACTTTGGGAGGTTGAGACAAGAGGATCACCTTAGCCCAGGAATTCCAGACCAGCCCGGACAACGTGGCAAGACCTCATCTCCACAATAAATTTAAAAAATAGCCAGATGTGTGATGGCACATGCTTGTGATTCCACCTACTTGGAAAACTGAGATCTAAAGATTGCCTGAGCCTAGTAGAGGTTGAGACTGTGGTGGTCGTGAGCATGCCACTGCACTTCAGCCTGGATAACAGGGCAAAACCCCAACTCAAAAAATCATTCAACTTGGCAAGACATCACCTCTACAATAAATCAAAAAATTACAGGGCGTGGTAGCACGCACCTGTAGTTCCAGTTACTTGGAAGGCTGAGGCGGAAGGATCACCGGAGTCCAGCAGGTCGAGGCTGCGGTGGCCGGGAGCAGCCACTGCACTCCAGTCTGGGTGACAGAGTGAGACTCCAACTCAAAAAAAAAAAAGAAAAAAAAGAAAACAACATTCAAGTAAACTTGGAGGAAGAAAAAACAATGGAGACTTGATAGTGAGCAATTAAGACAGGACTGGTAGTTAAAAATAGAAACAAACACAACATACCAGGCAGAAGATTAACAGACAGAACTAGAAAAAGACACCAAAGAAGAGCCTTCCTGGGATCATACTCATCCCTAGGAATAAAAGATATGCACATGAACTAGATTGCACCCATCAGGAGACACTAAAGTAGGATCTGTGGCTGATATAAAGGCATTCCTCAAGCCACATAGAAATCCATACCAATAAATCTCAAGGGGCCTTAGAATAACCCCTAATCAAAAACTAGCTGAACAATAAGTTACTCTGATCCAGGGGCAACTCCTAAGAAACCAGACTTGGAAATAAAATCACATTCATACCTAACAGCTGGAAAGATTGTGCACATCTGAAGAGGACCCCAGATCACCTTGGAAAATCACGTCAATGCAACATATATACCCAAAAGTAAAGGGTGAAAATCTAACTGGCTAAGAAGGCTTAAGGACAACCTGACCAATAAGTGGTCTATGTAGCTCTAAGGTGTGGCAATACAAGAAAGTCAAGCTAAAAAAAAAAACAAAGGTGTGTGTGGAGAGGGAAGGTTAGGTTTGTTTGAGTAAGTCCAACTGAGGTTGTATACTGTTGAAAAAACAAACTTTAGAAAATTAGTCTGATGAAGTGATTAAACAAGTGACCAACAAATAACAGTAAGACCCAGAAGAAGAGGGAAGGAGAGTCATTATCCAGAGAATTTGTAATATATTACCTAAAATCAGTTTTTAACAACAAATTACAAGGCATACAAAAAAATTTTAAAACTATGATACACACACAGAAAAAAAAACACATAATAGAAACTGCCTTTGACAGTAAACCCTAATTGCACCACTGAACTCAAGCCTGGGTGACAGAGCAAAAGAAAGACAAAATCTACAAAAAGAAAAACTACTTTTGAGGGTGCCCAGCTGCTGGACTTAGGAGACAGAGCCCTCAATCAATGGAAATTCTGGTGTTTAAATTTTAGTAAAAAGGCTCAACAGTAGATTTCAGTTCATAGAAGAAAAAAAATCAGCAAACTTAAAGCTAGATAAATAAAGACAACATAATCGAAAGAACAAACTACTTTTTAGATTACACAACCTGTAGAACAGCTTGAGAAAAAAAATGAGGGACACCATTAAGTGCACCAACATATCTATTACAAGAAAGAGAAAAGGGAGACAGAAGCAGTATTTTTAAAACTAATGGCAGAAAACTTTCACAACTGGACTTAAAACAAGAATCTATATATCCACAAAACTCAAACTCTAAACAAGATAAACACAAAGAGACCACACTAAAAATGACAAGAGCCACAAATAAGGACAAAAATATCGAAAACAGCAAGAGAAAAATGACTTTTCACATATTTTTAAAAAATACAATAAAATTAGCACCTGAGGTCCCATCAGAAACTATGGAGGCCAGAGGGCAGTGGGATAGCATATTAAAAACAATGAAAGAAGAAAAAAAACTATAAACCGAGAATCCTATACCTGCCAAAGCTATCTTTCAAAAATAAAGGTGATGGCCGGCACCGCATGGTGGCTAACGCCTATAATCCCAGCACTTTGAGAGGCTGAGATAAGAGGATACCTGAGTCCACAGGTTCAAGACCAGCCTGGACAACTCGGTGAGACCTCATCTCTACAATAAATAAAAAATTAGACAGGCATGGTGACACATGCCTGGAGTTCCAGCTACTTGGAAGGCTGAGGCGAAAAGATTGCTTGAGCCCAGCAGGTCAAGGCTATGGTGGCCGTGAGCGTGCCACTGCGCTCCAATCTGGGCAACAGAGTAAGACTCCAACTCAAAATAATAATTAATTAATTGTGTGTGGGGGGCAGAGATTGACAAACTGGATTCAAAAAATAAGTTTCAACTAATTACTGTTTACAGGAAGCATACTTTAGATTCAAAGGTACAAATAAGCTGCAAGTCAAAGAATGGAAAAGGGAAGACATACTATGAAAAAAGCAAGCATAAGACAGCTGGAGTGCCTATACCAGGCAAAGAGACTTTGACATAAAAATGTTATTAGAAATGAGGAATATTTCAGAATAATAAAAAGGTTAATCTATCACAGAATTAAGTGTATAGGCACCTAACAACAGAGCACTAAGACAAAGGAAGCAAGGAGGGGAAAAGTGATTTGCAGCTTTTAAATTCTCACCAAGGGCCGGGTTGGGTGGCTCAACCTGTAATCCCAGCACTTTGGGAGGCAGAGGTGAGAGGACTGCCTGAGCCCGCGGGTTCGAGACCAACCCAGACAACTTGGCAAGACCTCATCTCTACAATAAAAAAAAAATTAGCCGGGCGTGGTAGCACATGCCTGTAGTTCCAACTACTTGGAAGGCAGAGACAGAAGGATCGCCAGAGCCCAGCAGGTGGAAGCTGCAGTGGTCAGGAGCGTGCCACTGCCCTCCAGCCTGGGTGACAGAATGAGACTCCAACTCAAAAGATAATCATAAATAAATAAAATTTCTCACCAAGTAGCTATTGGATCAAGAAGAAAATATGCAAAGGAACTAACATGATTATTGAGAAAATGTTCCCAAACGACAAAACCACATCCATTCTGCCCAACAACTGAGGGGGTAAAAAAATAGACAGAAGAGCTACTGTGGCTGCCGCTGCTGCCGCTGCTACCCCTGCTTCCGCTGCCGCCACAGCCAGCAGCCATTCCACATTGTACCGCCACCGCCTCCGAGGCAGCCATTACACATCACTCCGCCTGTGCCTGGGGCCAGCCGCCACTGCTGCAGCTGCTGCTGCTCCTGCTGCCGCTGCTGCTGCTCCCGCCACCGCCAAAACAGCCATTCCACATCGGACAGTCAGTGCCTGAGGTGAGCCACAGCCGCCACCGCCAAGGCAGCCATTACACATCACACACCCGTGCCTGAGGCGATCCACGACCTCAGACCTTGAAGCCCCTGCGAGCAAGATCTGCCGAGGTCTACTACCACTGGACGTCCTGCCAGACTGTGGGTCTCCTCCTGTGTGCCTCCAGGCCATCTCCCTCCCCTTAAGGGCAGGCGAGCAGCTGTGACAAAGACCATCTGGAGCAAGGGATAACACCCCCTGCTGGCGATTCAAGGTAACAACACCGAAAGGGAAAAATGGAAGCCTGAAAGACACAGGTCAGATCTGACTAGTGAACGGGGCAGTGGGGTCAACTGAGTGATGATCTGAACTGCCCTTCACAGCAGGCCAGGGGCAACTGATCCTAACCTTAAACAAACTTACTAGCTTGAAAAGACAGCTAGAAATCAGAGCTGAAAGGACATTCGACTTAAACGAAAAGTCTCAGAGTGTGCTTGATTGCTTCTGTTAGTCTACTGACTTGATTCTATTCATTCTGTTTTGTTCCCGCCCCCCTTTTTTCTCCTTCTTTTCCCTTCTTTTATTTTCTTCTCTCTGTAAACCATATCTTTGTATAGAGGAATAGCACACCAATAAGGAGGTTGGTAAACTTGTATGTTAGCAATATTGTATGTTTTAGGCTTTTTTGTATGGGAGTTGATTAGTTTGTAGCCATGGTCTATTGTTTTTATGTTTCAATTGTTGTCTCTCTCTCCATTTGTTGGTACACTTGTCTGTTTTCACCCTTATCCCTCTCTCTCTCCACCCCCCTCTTACCCCCCACTGCCTGCTCCCTCTGTTAACTGCATTTTATTTTCAGGGAGTAAACCTACAACTCCACTGCATGGACAGATTCCAAGGCAGTGGGAAGTGGGTTTCAGATTATTCTTACACCTGTCGGTGGACACCAGGATCTGCAGATAGATTTTGAATCACAGCTCCCTACTTAAGTAAATCTCAAAACTCCAAAAAGGACCACCCCCAACCTACAGTGCAACTCCAGAATTGAACAAAGTAAGAGGACATACATAAACAAGAATAGGAGATTGAACAAACAGAAGTAAAAACAACCCATCCACACCTGAATAACAGAATTAAAGAAGACGGTGATGTGGAGGGAAGGAAAAAGTAGGGTGGGGGATAAACTGCACAAATGAAGAAAGACCAAAAGAAGAATATGGGTCTCATACAGACCTCTGGGAGATCAGACACTGGGAAAACAGATTAGGGAACAAAAACAATGAAGAGCCCCCAGAATGACTGGTCACATGCAACAAACCCAGACATCAAGACATTAATAGAGAGAATTTTAAAAACTGAGGATAGACAAGAGGAAAACAAGGAAGGAGCTGATGTCAGAAATAACAGCAGTAAAGAATACTATGATAGAAATAAATAACAAACTAAAAAGCATGGAAAGCAGAATTAGCCAAGCAGAAGAACGAATCTCAGAGCTCAAAGACCAAAACACAGAACTAACTCAAACTCAAAAAACTCAAGCTCAAAAGAACTAACTCAATCTGTCAAAAAGATAGAACAAAACCTTCAAGAGATGAATGACCACTTCAAGAGACCGAACCTAAGAGTAATTGGCCTTCCTGAGGCAGAGAGAGAAACAGAGGTCACACTGGAACAAACATTTCATGAAATCATTCAAGAAAACTTCCCTCATCTCATCAAGGCTGAAAAAATTCAAACACAAGAGATTCAGAGAACCCCTGCAAGACAACAAATAAGAAGACCAACTCCCAGATATATAATAATTCGCCTAAACAAAGTAGGAATAAAAGAAAAAATCTTAAGGCAGCAAGAGAAAAAGGTCAGACTACCTACCAGGGAAGACCAATTAGAATAGCAGCAGATTTATCTACAGAAACCCTCCAGGCTAGGAGAGCTTGGAGCCCTATCTTCAAAGTTCTAAAAGATAAACAATTTCAACCGAAAATAACTTATCCAGCCAAGCTAAGCTTCATCAGTGAGGGAGAATTGAAATCTTTCCCAGATATCCAATCCCTAAAAACCTACGCTGCCACAAGACCACCACTACAAGAAACACTTAAGAAAGCATTGAACACAGAAGAGAAGGAAAAAAGAACAACAACGTTCTTCACAACAGTACAGGCCAAAGATTAAAAACACACGTGATCCAACTCTAAAACCAAAAGAAAGACAACATACAAATAGGAAGAACAACAACTCTGTAACAACATTATGATAGGGATCAACTATCACATCTCAATAATTAGCCTGAATGTGAATGGATTAAATGCACCACTGAAAAGACACAGAATGGCAAAATGGATAAAACATCACCAGGCAACAATCTATTGCCTTCAAGAGACTCACCTCACTAGAAAGGACACTCACAGACTCAAAGTAAGAGGATGGGAAACAAATTTTCAGGCAAATGGAACACAAAAGAAAGGAGGACTCGAGATCTTAATCTCAGACAAAATACCCTTTAAGCTATCAAAAATTAAAAAAGATACAGAAGGCCACTACATAATGATAAAAGGCTCAATCCATCAACAGGAAATATCCATCCTAAACATACATGCACCGGACATAGGAGCACCAACTTTCATAAAGCAGCTCCTAGGTAAACCAAAAAAAGATATCGACTCCAATACCATCCTAGCTGTGGACTTTAATACCCCACTCACAACCCTAGACAGATCAGCAGGACAAAAAATCAGCAACGAGATCCGAAACCTCAATGTGACTCTTGATCAAATGGAATTAACTGATACCTACAGAACCCTTTATCCAAAGACCACAGAATACACATTCTACTCATCACCACATGGAACGTACTCTAAGATTGACCACATACTTGGCCATAAGACAAGCATAAGCAAATTTAAAAGGACTGAAATTTTACCATGAACCTTCTTGGACCACAGTGGAATAAAAATAAGCATTAACACCAACAAAGTCCCCCCCCAAACCCACAAAGATATGGACACTAAACAGCATGATGTGAAACAACTCCTGGGTCAATGATGAAATCAAAACAGAGATTAAAAGATACCTGTAAACAAATGAAAATGAAGAAACATCTTACCAAAATCTCTGGGACACCATGAAAGCTGTAGTAAGAGGGGAATTTATATCCTACAAACGCACATGAAGAAAATGGAAGGATCATAAATTAACAGCCTAAGAGGCCACCTAAGGAAACTGGAAAAGCAAGATCACAAAACCTCTAATTTTAGCAGAAGAATCCAAATCACCAAAATAAAAGCCCAAATCCAGGACACAGAAGACAAAAAGATAATACAAAAAAATCAATGAAACAAAAAGCTGGTTCTTTGAAAGAATAAACAAGATCGATGGTCCCCTAGCTAGGCTGACCAAGAAAAAGAAAGAAAAAGCCCAAATAAACACAATCAGAAACACAAAAGATGAAGTCACATCTGATCCTGAAGAAATACAAAAGACAAGAAGAAACTGAGGCCCTAAATAGACCAATAACAATCAAGGAAATTGACCACGTAATAAGAAAACTACCTACAAAAAAAAAGCCCTGTACCAAATGGCTTTCCAGCAGAATTCTACAAGACATTTAAGGAGGAGCTTATACCAATCCTATTGAAGGTATTCCAGGCAATTGAAAAGGTGGAACTCTCCCCAAATCATTTTACGATGCCAACATCACATTGATACCCAAGCCAGGTAAAGACCCAACAAAGAAAGAGAACTACAGGCCAATATCTTTGATGAACATAGATGCTAAAATTCTCAACAAGATCCTAGCAAACCAGATTCAACAACACACCTCAAAAATCATCCATCATGACCAAGTAGGCTTCATTCCTGGGATGCAAGGCTGGTTCAACATTCGTAAAACCATAAATGTAATTAAATACATCAACAGATGTCAAAACAAAAACCACATGATTCTATCATTAGATGCAGAAAAAGCTTTTGATAAAATCCAGCACCCCTTCTTGATAAAAACCCTCGAACACCTAGGCATACGGGGAACATACCTCAAAATAGTAAAAGCCATCTACGAGAAACCCACAGCCAGCATACTCCTAAATGGACAAAAGCTGGAACCATTTCTCTTGAAAACAGGAACAAGACAAGGATGCCCACTCTCACCCCTCCTGCTCAATATAGTATTGGAAGTCCTGGCTAGAGCAATCAGACAAGAGAAGGAAATCAGGGGTATTCAAATAGGAAAAGAGGAAGTCAAGCTATCTCTCTTTGCAGATGACATGATCGTGTTCCTTGAAAACCCAAGACAATCTGTCAAAAACCTCCTTACACTGATAAAGGACTTTGGCAAAGTCTCAGGATATAAAATAAATGTGCAAAAGACAATCACATTTCTTTACACCAATAATAAACAAACAGAAACCCAAATAAAAAGCATAATCTCATTCACAATAGCCACACACAAAAAAATGAAATACCTTGGCATCTTCCTCACCAGAAACGTGAAAGACCTTTACAATGAAAACTAGAAAACACTGCTCAAAGAAATCAAAGATGACACAAACAAGTGGAAAAATATCCCATGCTCATGGATTGGAAGAATCAACATTGTGAAGATGTACATCTTACTTAAGGTAATCTACAGATTTAATGCAATACCCATCAAATTACCAGCAACATTCTTCTCAGACCTAGAAAAAACAACACAGGAATTCATATGGAAACACAAACAACCAAGAATAGCCAGAACAATCCTCAGCAAAAAAAAAAAAACAAAGCAGGTGGTATCACATTACCAGACTTCAAACTTTACTATAAAGCTACAATCATCAAAACAGCTTGGTATTGGTACAGGAACGGGCATATAGACCAATGGAATAGAACTGAGATTCCAGAAGCAAAACCTCAATTTCTCAACCAACTCATCTTCGACAAAGCCTCCACCACCTACCACTGGGGAGAGGAGAACCTATTCAGTAAATGGTGCTGGGAAAACTGGCTGACCACATGAAGAAGATTGAAGCAGGACCCCTATCAATCCCCATACACAAAAATTAACTCTAAATGGATCAGAGACCTAAATGTAAAACCTCAAACCATAAGAACCTTAGAAAATGAAGAACATACCCTCATGGAAATTGGAACTGGCATCCAATTCCTAAACAAAACCCGAAACCCACAGGTCATAAGAGATAAGATAGACAAGTGGGACCTCATTAAACTAACAAGCTTCTGCAAAGTCAAAGAAACCATCAAGAGAGCAGGGAGACAGCCTACAGACTGGGAAAAAGTATTTGCCAACTCCAGGTCTGACAAAGGTTTAACATCTTGGATCTACAAGGAACTCAAATGTGCTGAAAAGAAAAAAACAAACAACCCCATTATAAAGTGGGCAAAAGATAGGAACAGACACTTCTCAGGAAGACATCCAAGCAGCCAACAGACACATGAAAAAATGTTCAACCTCACTAATCATCAGGGAGATGCAAATCAAAACCACGCTGAGATACCACCTAACTCCAGTCAGAAAGGCCATTATCAATAACTCAAAAAATAACAGTTGCTGGAGAGGGTGTGACGAAAAGGGAACACTTCTACACTGTTGGTGGGAGTGCAAACTAGTGCAAAACTAGTGGGAAAACAGTATGGCGATCCTAAAAGCTCTAAATATTGACCTCCCATATGATCCCGCAATCCCCCTACTGGGAATATGCCCTGAAGAACTCAAATCACTCTATAAAAAAGATACCTGCACACGTATGTTTATTGCAGCATTGTTCACAATAGCAAGAATCTGGAAGCAATCATGCTGTCCATCAAAAGAGGATTGGATTAAAAAAATGTGGTACCTATACACGATGGAATACTACGCAGCCATAAAAAAAGAACAAAATCATGAATTTCACAGCAACCTAGATGGAACTAGAGTCTATAATACTGAGTGATCTCTCATAGAAACAAAGATCTGAGTATCACATGTTCTCACTCATATAGTGGATCTTGAACATTCAATGTAATATAAGAAAATGACTGACAGTGGTGGGAAACTATGGGGGTGGAAGGGGAAGGGAGATGGGATTAACGGTAGTAAATATCTGTCTGGGGACGGGGAGACACCTCTTATCAACAAGGGTGCCTGAACGGAGCATATTTGTATACCTAACCCTTAACTGTACCCCACAGTAGAAAAATAAATAAATAATTTTTTTAAAATAGACAGAAATATATATATATATATATATATATAATATATATAGTCAAATAAAATATTAAGTACATAAATAAAGCTGTATTCAGAGGCAAATTCGTAGAGTGAAAGTTTTCACTTCTTTTTTTTTGAGCCTAAGTCTCACTCTGTCACCCAGACTGGAGTGTAGTGGCACACTCATGACCACCACAGCCTCGACCTACTAGGCTCAGATGATCCTTCTGCCTCAGTCTTCCAAGTAGCTGGAACTACAGGCATGTGCTCCCATGCCCAGCTTATTTTTTGATTTATTGTAGAAATAAAGTCTCGCCAAGTTGCCCAGGTTGGTCTCGAACCCATGGGCTCAGGCAGTTCTCTCACCTTGGCCTCCCAAAGTGCTGGGATTATAGGCGTGAGCCACTGCACCCAGCCTTGGAAGTTTCCGATATTTTAAAGACATGTCATATTAAAAACATTCAAAGGCTAAGTTCAAATCCTACCTAAGAAGTAAAAAGCTAAAAGAGCATTATTCAAAACCTAATAAGAAAAAAGCCATTTAAACTAGAAAATCACAACTCTTCCTGAAACTATGAAAGATCTACCATCACAAGGCAACCAAAGAGTCTGAAATCTAAGGAAACATATATTCTTCCCTACAATCCCCTGGGAACAATGAGACACTCAGACTACCCAACAATGATACGCATAGAAAGAAAACAGGGACTCAATACAGCAGATAAGAAACAAGCTAAAATGTATAGATATTGCTAAATCTCATTAGAGAATAGTAAAGAACCACTGAAATAGACACAAAAGGAGTTCACATCTACTCACAGGCTCTTTTCCATAGACTTTCACAACAGGTTCATCGGAAAGATCAGCAGGTAGACAAACTGGAAAGAACCTCCCTTGCTGGTGACAGGCATGCAGGAGGGTGTCAGGCAGCACTGAGGGAAAGACATGAAATCCCACCACTTGCTCAGACACTTCTTTCAAAAGCCCTAAGCTTCTGGCCAAAATGTTGCCCCCAGACACTATATAAAAGCCCTACCATGGTTATGAAAAGGACAAAGGAAAAACATCTCTTACCCTAGGGAAGAGGCAGAAAAAATTCTGAGACTAGAATCTGTAGCAACATTATCATAGGTCTTCTAGTGCTGGGGAAGAGGCAAGAAGTTCTCTCTGTCACATATCTTTTTATAGTTAAAAAACAAAGTTGGCCATAGGGAGGAGGGTAAGTAAGGAACAGTGAAACCCTGAGGCCCAGATACACAGAGCCTGCCAAAAATGGAAGCCGAAGTCCTACAAAACAGACAAATCTCCAAGTCCAAACCACCAAATAACAAACAATAGCTAAGCACTAAAGGAGGGGGCAAAGGGATAATGAAGAGAAAAACATAGAGAGAAACCACATTCTGTGACACAGGTGAAAGATACAGCTGAAAGCTGAGAAAAGAACACAAATGTTGTGGTAGGGAAAAACCCAATATTCTAGTCTCCAAACTAAGCATAAGATACTACTAAAGGAGGCTGAAGCCTGTCAACACCAAAGGCAACCACACCAACAAGAAAACCTATACCCAGACCAACTCCAGAATAGATTAACTTAACCTCCCACCCCTACACACACACTTCACTGCTAAAGAGGCATGTCCATTTCCTGTATCTGAACTTCAGTTTAAAATGAGCAGTGCATGCAGAAGCCTAAACTCATGGGTCCTCCTTGATTTAAAAGGGTATGCTGCCAATCCAGGAAAAAGGGGTAAGGCCCAGAGAACAGATCAGCAAGCCACAGAGGATTATTTTCAAGTCTTAGAACTCTTAGAACTTGTCCTTCTGAGTTACAAACCTCTTTTAAAGCAGCAACCCTTTTTTCCTCCTAATTTCTCTTTTGGAATGGGAATGTTTCCCCTATGCCTTTCCCACCACTGTATCTTAGAAGCAGAAAACCTGCTTTCTATGTATCATAGGCTCACATATAGAGAGAAATTCTGCCTCAATAGCAACCCAAGCCGGGCTCGGCGGCTTGGCCTGTAATCTCGCACTTTGGGAGGCTGAGGTGAGTGGACTGCCTGAGTCTGCGGGTTGGAGACCCACCTGGGCAACTTAGCGAGACCTCATCTCTACAATAAATCAAAAATTAGCCAGGCATGGTAGTGCACACCTGTAGTTCCAGGTACTTGGAAGGCTGAGGTGGAAGGATTGCCGGAGCCCAGCAGGTCAAGGCTGCGGTGGCCGTGAGCGGCCATGGCACTCCAGTCTGGGCAACAGAGTGAGACTCCAACTCAAAAAAATAGCAACCAAAGTCTTATCCATACCAATTTACACAATTCAGAAGATGAGATTTGAGACTTTCTAAGTTTATTATCCTTAGATAAGATTTGGAACTTAAGGGTTGATATAAAAATGAATTAAGATTAAGATGTTGGTGGATGTTGAGATGCAAGGTGTTATGCATATGGGAAGAACATAACTTTTGGAGGGCAAGAAGGCAGACTGTTAGGAGTTGAACTGTGTCCCCCCAAGAGAGGTGTGTGAAGTCCTAAACCCCAACAACCCAGATAGTAACCTTCTTTGGAAAGAGGATCACTGAAGATGTAATTAGTTAAGATGAGGTCACAGTGGAATAAAGCAGGCCCCTACTCAAATATGACTGATCTCCTAATAAGATGGCCATATGGGGACACAAAGAAAGAACACAATGTGAAGACAGTAGCAGAAATTGGGGTGATTAATCTACTATAAACCAAGGACATCAAAGATTGATATCCATTACCAGAAGCTAGGGGCAACTCATCAACAGAGCGCCAACCCAGTCAAAATCTTGCTTTCAGAATTATAGCCTCCGGAACTGTGAGAAAATACATTTCTGGATTGGGCGTAGTGGCTCACACCTGTAATCCTAGCATTTTGGGAGACCACCGCAGGAAGTCACTTGAGGCCAGGAGTTTGAGACCAGCCTGTGGGCAACATGGGAGACCAAGGCAGAAGGTTCACTTGAGGTCAGGAGTTTGAGACCAGACTGGACAACATGGCAAGACACTACTTCAACAACAACAAAAAGCTGGCTAGACATCATGATGCACATCTGTAGTCTCAACTCAGTTGGGTGAGGCAGGAGGTTCACTCAAGCCTAAGAGTTAGAGGATGCCACGAGTACCGATCACATCACTGCACAGCAGCCTGGGTGACAGAGCAAGACCCTAGTAAAGTGTCAAAACAAAAACAAAGCAAAAAAGAATAAATTTATGTTGCTTTAAACTATCCAGTTTGTGGTACTCTGCTATAGCAGCCTTAGGAAACTACTACAGGGGGTGTATGAAAATTTGTCTATAAGCTTTTTATGCTTTAGAATTAAAGCATGAGTGAGAGGAAGGGTTGTTCATTATATTATTGTTTATTTTTATATACATGGCAATTTCCAAAACAAACATTTAATAAAACAAATTAAACAATGTTATAATAAGTAGAATTAATATTAAACCTTTTATAAACAAATTAGAAAACATTTGAACAATAAAATTAGAAATAAGTAGGCTGGGCTCGGTGGCTCAGCCTGTAATTCCAGGACTTTGGGAGGCAACGACAAGTGGACTGCCTGAGCCCACGGTTCGAAAGCCGCCCAGGAAACTTGGTAAGACCTCGTCTCTACAATAAATCAAAAATTAGCCAGGCATGGTAGCGCGTCTGTAGTTCCGGCTACCTGGAAGGCTGAGGCAGAAGGATCACCGGAGCCCAGAAGGTTGAGGTTACGGTGGCCGGGAGCGTGCCACTGCACTCCAGTCTGGGCGACAGAGTGAGACTCCAACTCAAAAAAAAAAAAAAGGAAGAAAGAAATAAGTAGTCGAGCACAGTGGCCATTGTTTATAATCTCAGCAACTCCAGAGGCTGAGGCAAGAGGGTAACTTGAGGCCAGAAGTTCAAGACCAGCCTAAGCAAGACAGAAAACTTAGCAATACATGGTGGCACATGCCTGTAGTCCCAGCTACTTGGGAGGCTGATGCAGGAGGATACTTGAGCCCAAAAGTTTGAGGAAGCAGTAAGCCACAATGGTACCATTATAGTCCAGCCTGGGTAACAGAGATCCTGACTAGAAAAAGTAAAAATGAAATAAGCCCCCAAACTTTTATATTAGTCATTAAAGAAATCAATCAAGAAGTTAGATAAAGGTAAAAACTCCTATCAAATGTTTATGTGAAGAAAACTCAATGGAAATTAGATGACAGTTTCAGAAATTAAAACAAATTTGTAAAAATTATTCATCACAGTTATTAATCTTCTCTTATAAATGATCTATCTGCCTCTAATGTCATATAACACGCATTAATTCAGTAGTCTACTTCACCCAGACTTTTTGCAGCTAAGATATTCGTTTCTTCATCATGGGGGAGAGGTAGTACACAGAAAAGGTTCTTGCCACATTCCATTAAAGAGAGATCACATGGTGTGTTATCAGGGAATGTAGGTAGGTGGTCACAATTCCAGGGTAGGTCAATGCTTTGAACTTGCAAAGAAAAATAAATTTGACATGTAATAGGATGGAGGTGGAGGGACTGTGTTTCCTACAACTTTGTAGCTAGAAAAAAAACATCAGTAGCAGCATCGTCAGAATTAAAACTTTTGCTAGATGCCCTTTTTCTAATTTCTATTTGACAATATTTTATGGTTTTCTATTACCCGGCTCTACTAGACATTACGGTTGGGGGTTGAAATTTCATTCCAATTTGTGACTCAAATGTCTCCTTACCATGTGCTTTTAGATGCTTTGTTTTCTATTTGACATGTCAGATAATCCTATTTGCCTTATAGTTGTAAATATAGACAATATTTATATGAACATAAAATAAAATTTCAAGTTTTCTTATTTTTAAAATACTAACTACTTACGTAAAAAATCTGTCTCCCAACTACAAAACCCCTCTCTGAACCTGCACATTTTATTGTCACTTTGCCACTTACCTTTCTAGCAAATTAATAAGTTTTGACTTGCACTGAACATAACTTTGTCCAAGAATCAAAATGCCTAATCCAGCAGCATGGAAGATGACTATGAAGAACTTCCATGCTGCAGGATGGAGGTGAGACAGAGAGCAAGCCTGCTAAAATTACATTTTCAGAGTCTTGCCAACAGTTTTGAGAAAAACCATTCTGTCAGCATATCCAGATAAGTGACCCTCACCACTTTTTCATCAAAAAAAGAACAGACCAAAACCCATATGTGTATTCTTGCACAAAGAATGTCAGCATTTTGGTTTTTAGTGCTACAGATGTAACCACTGGTGATTGCACTTTCCCTTAAAAGACAGCCTATGACAAAGAACTGTGTCATTTTCATCTTTCTGGTGAATCTGAAAGCTGCAGGGGAAGTTGTATCATAAGGCAGTAGCCTTGTAAGTCTCATTTACAGCATGCAGATGATACCAGATTTTAGCCACCTGTGGAGAATGGGCCAGAATAAGAGTTGCAGTGAGCATTCTGTGTCAATTTCCTGAAACTTTGCTGAATAATAAAGTGAATGTGATATATAACTTACTTAGTCCTACACAGCTTCTCTGTGTTTCTGTGTAGATTTGTTGTCTCATACAGAGAACGACTTCTACACTACAGGTGCAGAAAAGTAAGGACAGCAGCACTAATTTGGTGTATATTATATATATGCTGATATAACCTAGCTAATGAGAAATACTTTCATTCTGTCGCCCAGACTGGAGTGCAGTGACCCTTCCCGGCCACCGCAGCCTTGCCTGCTGGGCTCCAGCGATCCTTCCGCCTCAGCCTTCCTAGTAGCCGGAATTACAGGCATGCGCTACCACGCCCGGATGATTTTTTGATTTATTGTAAAGATGAGGTCTCGCTGCCCAGGCGGGTCTCGAATCTGCGGGCTCAGGTAATCTACTCACCTCAACCTCCCAAAGGCGCGGGATTACAGGCTGAGCCACCGAGCTCGGCTGAGAAATACTTTTTTTAAAGATTCCATTTTTCTTTAATCATCCTCTATATCTGACATACCCTGTATCTGACACTCCCTCCTAAAACCTTTAAAGCATAAATGTGTGCCTATTGGTATTAAATATTGTGTTTAAGTAACCAAAACAATCTCCCTAGTAGCTAGGACTACAGGTGCACACTACCACACTTGACTAACATTTTTTGTAGACATGAGGTCTCACTATATTGCCCAGGCTGGTGTCTAACTCATGGCCTCAAGCAATCCTTCTGCCTCAGCCTTCCAAAGTGCTGGAATTTCAGGCATGAGCCACCATGCCTGGACTGTAACATATATTTTAATAACTACAGTTTAGTATAGTAATTCTGTTTTTTCCATATCTCTCTGAATTAGATGGAAGCCTATAATTTAAAATTTTTAGTGGAGGCCTACAATCTTAAAATACAAAAAATTCCTTTCTATCTCCCAGTTCTAAAATTTAAAAATGCTATTCAAACAGCAATAAAGTAATATCCACTGTACCTTGTTGTAACGATCGTGTGGAACAGACTGCAAAACGATTGGTTCCATTGTAGAAACATTGGCAAATTGTACCTCAGGAATATACAGAGCACAAACCACATGAGCCCAACCTACAAATAAATAAAAATAATGTCATATTTCCAGTTTTACCAAAAAATTAAATGAAATCATTAACTTTCTAAAGAGCATTCTTATATCATTTCTCCAGTTATTACGCACAATAACATAAAGGGAGACATTTGTGACTCCAAATGCTGGTGCTAACATTTTTTTTTTTTTCTTTCTCAGACAGACTCTCACTCTGTCACCCAGGCTGTAGATCAGTGGCACAATTATGGCTACCACAGCCTAGACTTGTTGAGCTCAGGCAATCCGTCTGCCTCAGCCTCCTGAGTACCTGGGACTACAGGCACAACACCACTATACCTGGCTGATATTTTTTTTAATATTTTATTGTACAGATAAGGTCTTACCATGTTGCCCAGGCTAGTCTTGAAATCCTGGGCTCAGGCAATCCTCTCACATCAGATTCCCAAGGTGCTAGGATTACTGGCATGAGCTACTACCCCCACCTTGGCACTAACATTTCTTGCAAGGGTAGACTATTAAGAACAATACTAGTTCCAAGAAACACCATACAAATAATTTTTAATAAGTTTGATACTTAAAAGTTTTAAAACTTCAGTCTTAATAATTTTAAATATCAATATGAGTTTTTAATTTTATACTAATGTCAATATTTTGAATATGAATATTAACAATTATTTTACTAGCCGGGAGTGGTGGCATGCATCTGTAGTTCCAGCTACTTGTAAGGCTGAGGCAGAAGGACCACCTAAGCCCACCAAGTCGAGGCTGCAGTGGCCGTGAGTGTGCCACTGCATTCCAGCCTGGGCAACAGAGTGAGACTCCAACTCCAAAAAAAAAAATAGAAAACAACAATTACTTTACTATTCCAATTTTTTTGAGTCAGAGTCTCACTGTAATTTTAAATTTGAAACTTTTAAAAGGTGATATTAAATATTACTGTTGCTTTTAATTTTTATAACTGAAATGAAGGTATTAAACAGTTTCATGAGTAAAAAATTACTGGGCTAAAACTGGAAAAGGATGAAAGTCCCAGATACAGCTTTGACCACCTTTGCCCAGGAAACATTTCCTATTTCAGACAATGTAGCTGTGAGGTGCTTTTGACAAACTCAGAAGGCTGGTAGTATAGGGATGTACATCCACAAACAACCAGGAAGAAGGCGAACTAGTAAGCCCCTCCTTCTTTTCAGTTGCAACAACGAAGAGCAATGCAAGTATAAGAATAAGCTACAAGTATATAGGCCCTGAATGATACTGCACCCGGGCTTTGATCATCTCAAACTCTGAAATCTCACGAAGGTAATTCTAAATTACAAGTACCCCAAGGCACCAAGAAAATTCAAGTATACTCCCCCAAAATGGAATTTATTTATAAAAAATTGTGTATTTATTCTTACGTTTAAACCTCAATCCCCTTCAAAGTTCTCTCTGTTTGATGAAATACATCTATCAGGACATTTTTCCACTGCTCAAAACAATTTTTTTAACCCGTCAATGTGGATGCCTTTTAGCACTTCTGTCACTTTTTTGTTTCATCTCTTCCACATCGGCAAAATATTTCCATATGAGGATTATTCTCATGGGGAAACAAAAAAGTCGCTCAAGAAGAGATCAAGTGAATAGGGAGGGTGAGGCTTGGGGGGGTACGTTATGCCATGTTTGGTCAAAAACTGCTGAACACTCAGTGCAGTGAGCACAGGTGCACTGTCATGGTGGAGGAACCAGCCACCTTTCTGCCACAACTCGGGGTGTTTCTTCTACAAATCATGACACAACCTTCTAAAAACTTTCAGATAAAAACTTTGGTTGACCGTTCGATTCAGAGGAAAAAATTCCAAATGTACTACAAAAGGACCTGACCTCCAAAAGATAATTCCAGGTTTATTTGGGTCCCCCCCCCCGCCATGTATGTCTTCTCTGGAGGAAAATTAATATTAACCTGGCTAAAAACATTTCTACAATTTGTTAATTATATTTTCCAGCACAGTAAAAAGTACTAAACACACAAGAGAAAAGACAACACAAATTAAAGCCAGCAGAAATTAGAAAATCGAAACAGATCTGTATTATGGAGTTAGCAGATACAGATTTTAAAATAAGTAAGCAAAAAATAAATAAATAGAATAAATAAGTATGCCAGCCAGGTGCAGTGATTTATGCCTATAATCCCAGCACTTTGGGAGGCCAAGATGAGAGGACTACCTGAGCCCATGGGTTCGAGACCAGCCTGGGCAACTTGGCGAGACCTCATCTCTACAATAAATCAAAAAATTAGCCAGGCGTGGTGATGCATGCGTGTAATCCAGGTACTCAGAAGGCTGAGGTAGAAGGACCACCTGAGGACAGCAAGTCGAGACTGTGGTGGCCATAAGCATGCCACTGCACTCCAGCCTGGGTGACAGAGTGAGACTCCAACCCCCCCAAAAAAAATTCAAAAGGAAAAACACAGAAATTAAGAAATCAGGGAGTGGGATTAAAAATGGTTTAGATGTGGATGAAAAAGAGAATTAGTGGGAACAAAATAGGTCAGAAGAAAATAGAATGTTAGCACAAGACACAAAAGTAAAAGGGAAGAAGACATGAAAACTCTAATAAGCAGTCTAAAATACATGTAACTATAGTCAGAGAGAAAATGGAGCAAAAGCATTCTCAAAAATGAAAATACCAGACAGGCACAGTGGCTCACACCTATAATTCCAGCACTTTGGGAGGCCAAGGTGAAAGGACTGCCTGAGGCCATGGGTTTGAGACCAGCCTGGGCAACTTTTGGCAAGACTTCATCTCTACAATAAATTAAAAAATTAGTTAGACATGGTGGCACCTGCCTGTAGTTCCAGCTACTTGGAAGGCTGAGGCAGAAGGATCATCTGAGCCCAGCAGGTCGGGGTTGTGGTGGCCGTGAGCATGCCACTGCACTCCATCTTAGGCGACAGAGTGAGACTCCGACTCAAAAAAAAAACTAATAGTAAGAGATCTCCATTTCTATCTAAGATAGAATAACAGGAATCAAATCTAACCTCCTACATGAAACAATTCATACATCCCATGGACAAAACTGCTTGAAACAATGACTTTCAAGACACTGGAGATGTCAATTAATGAAGAAACAAGCCCAAGTAGACAAGAAACAAGAGGAAGAGCCCTAGATTTGCCCCAACTTACTGTTTTCAGAGTTTTTCTAGATCATGGTCCAAGAAACTTCCAGAGTTTATGATGAGAACAAAGCAGCAAAAATTTGCAGGAGACAGTAACGAAAATGAGAGCTCTTCACAGAGAAAACCAAGAGATATGCAGAAAGTACCATTTGGGATTCAGTAGAGTACTGATTGGTTCTTGTGCATGAAGAAATTACCTGAGGCTGAGGAATGACTTATCCTGCCTGGGTGCCAAAGTGAGACTCTGACTAAAAAAAAAGAAAAAATCAAGCAGGAATGGTCAAAAACAATTTTAATAGAACCCTTCTAGAAGACAGTGAAAGGATTACTGCAACCAAACAAACACTGAACTAAGAAAAGACAACCTAAAACTAATAAGAAATCTTTGGACATCTTTGTTTTCCCTTGTCCCATGCTTGCTCTAAGTTAAGAAGTTCTAGAAGAAACCTCTGATTCCAAAAGGAGCACAATAGACTTCACTTGCAAAGAATAGTTTGTCCATTCCAAAGTGTATGAAGGCTACTTAAGGAATTGATGAAATGAGCTTGTTCTTCTTTCTTTCAAAGAATGTAGAACTCACTCTGGACAGAAAAGTGCCCTCAAAATCCTTGTAAGGCAAACAAACAACCCACAGATGCCTCAGGTAAAAGATTACAGGATGAGGCACACAACAGAGTGTCAAGACCTAAGAAGAAAAACTGGAGAGAATGTGGTGCATTCAAAAGTATGTGAGTGGATAGGGTATGTGGAGAGACACAAGCATGGCCAAAGTGGGCGAATCCTCAGAAAAGACCTGAGCAGGCCAGCTGCAGTGGCTCATATAATCCCAGCACTTTGGGAGGCCAAGGCAGGAGTACTGTTTGAGCTCAGGAAGTCAAGATCAGCCTGGGCAACACAGACCTCATCTCTATATTTAAAAAACTGTTTTAATTTAAAAAAAAAAAAAAACAGAAAAAGACCTGAGCAGATGCTAATCTTTCATCAACAGTTTTCTCTAGGTACAGTGCAAGCAGGAAGAGAAAGCTAAGGCAGAGGTGCAAACAAACTGGTTAGCCACTGATGGAATGCCCAGTACACAGCCTATCTGCAAACACAGACAGGTGTTTCTATTTTCTTTCTTTCCTTTTTTGTTCTTTCTCTCTAACTATTTGGTATCTGGTGTCCAAAGCAATCTTCGTCAAACACTAATTTAAAGACAAAGCAAAGATACAAAGACTTCAGAAACTACACGACAAAAGAATACACACTTCACCAAAAATTGCTAGAAAAATATTAAAAATAAAAAACAGCTTTAGCATATAACAAGCAACAAAATTAAGTCCTGATAGAACAATCTAATTTCCGAACTGCCACATTATATTAAATATGTCCAGTTTTTTAAAAAAGTTAGAGCATGCAAAGAAAGCATGGCTCATTCACAGGAGAAATTAATAGAAACTATGCCTACAGAAGCACAGACACTGAATTTACTAGGCAAAGACTTTAAATCAACTATCTTATATATGCTCAAAAAGCTAAATATAAAGCACTACAAGCTATAAAAAGGAACCAAATGAAAATTCTAGGGTTAAAATTTACAATTGCTAAAAATATACTAGAGGATTTCAACAGCAGATTTGAGTAGCCAGAAGAAAAAAAAAAACCAGCAAACATAAATGATTAGTCCATTGAAATTATCCAGTCTGAGGAACAGGGAAAAGGAAAAAAGAACTGTGGCTAAGAAACCTGTAAGACACCGTAACACAATCATGCTTACAAGCAGATGCAAAATGACACCTTCAGAAGTAAAAGAACAAGAAAAATGGGCAGAGAACATATTTGAAGAAATAATGGCCCAGATCTTCTAAAATTTTGTAACAGCCAAACTAACCCCAAGAAAATAGACACAAAGGGATTCACACTGATACATAATGGCCAATGTTAAGCACCAAGAAAAAAAGGTCTCAAAAACACTGAAAAGGAAGCTACTTATCACATATAAGGAATATCCAATAAGTAATTACATATTTCTCATCAAATTCAATGCAGGTCATTAAGGAGTTAGATGATATATTTAAAGAAACCTATTATCCAAAAACTCTATATCCAACAAGCCTATTCTTCAAAAGTAGAGAAAGTAAGACAGACATTCCCATGGAAACAAAAGGTTGAGTTTGTCACTGATAGACATGCACTACAAGAAATGGTAATGAGCCGGGCTCGGTGGCTCAGCCTGTAATCCCGCGCCTTTGGGAGGCTGAGGTGAGTGGACTGCCTGAGCCCGCAGGTTCGAGGCCCGCCTGGGCAACTTGGTGAGCCCTCATCTCTACAATAAATCAAAATGAGCCAGGCATGGTAGCACACGCCTATAGTTTCAGCTACTTGGAAAGCTGAGGGGGAAGGATCACCGGAGCCCAGCAGGTCAAGGCTGCGGTGGCCGGGAACAGCCACTGCACTCCAGTCTGGGTGACAGAGTGAGACTCCAAGTCAAAAAAAAAAAAATGGTAATGGGACTCCTTTAGACTAAAATAAAAAGACATGAGACACTAACTCAGAGCCATCCAAAAAAAATAAAGAACTCAAGCCAGGCACCAGTGGTTCACGCCTATAATCCCAGCACTTTGGGAGGTGGAAGTGAGCCCAGGGGTTCGAGACCAGCCTGGGCAACTTGGCAAGACCACATCTCTACAACAAATAAAAAAATTAGCCAAGCGTGGTGGTGTGCACCTGTAATTCCAGCTACTTGGAAAGCTGAGGCAGAAGGATCGCCTGAATGAATTTGGAAATTAGTATGCTAAGTGAATAAAGCCAGTCACAAAAGATCATATATAATTTCAATTATATGAAATATTCATAATAGGTAAATCCATAAAGATAGAGAGTAGATTAACATTGCCTAAGGCAGAGACACTGGGAGGAATGAAAACTGATTGCTAATGGATACAGTATATCTTTTGTGTGATGAAAATATTAGAAAACTGTGATGATAGTTGCACAACTCTTTGAATATGCCAAAAACCACTAACTTGTATGTTTTAAACGGTCAACTATATGGTTTTGTGAATAGAGCTGTTATACCAAAAAAAATCAACAATAAGAAAACAAGCTCTTCAACTTTTGTTTAGACAGGATCTCATTCTATCACCCAAGCTGGACTACACACTGGCATTATCTTAGATTACTGCACTGGCTCCCTCCTGGGCTAAAACAATCCGCCCACCTAAACCTCCCAAGTAAGTAGCTGGGATTAAAGGCACATGCCACCACACCTGACTAATTTTTGGGGGTTTTTTTTTTAAGTAGAGACAGGGTCTCATGATGTTGCCCAGGCTGGTCACAAATTCCTGGCCTCAAGAGATCCTCCTGCCTCAGTCTCCTAAAATGCTGGGATTATAGGCATGAACCACTGTGCCGAGCCTCCTCAACTTTTTAAATGAGCAAAAGATTTGAATGAACACATCAAAGAAGATATATGATGAAATTAAGTACATGAAAAGGGGCTCAAAATTATTAATCATTAAGAAAATAAAAATTAAAAAAAACATTATACACCTGTGACAATGGCTAAAACTAAAAAGACTGGCCCAATTAAGCACTGAAAACTTTATTAAATAACTAGAACTCTTGTGCTGAGGATGGAAATGTAAAACGTCACAACCAGTTCAGAAAATAGTTTGGTTGAATAATTAAAACATGCAGTTATAGCCGGATATGGTGGCTCAAGCCTGTAATCCCAGCACTTTGGGAGGCCGAGGTGAGAGAATTGCCTGAGACCACGGGTTTGTGAACAGCCCGGGTAACTTGACAAGACCTCATCTCTACAATAAATCAAAAAATTAGCCAAGTGTGGTAGCGTGCGTCTGTAGTTCCAGTTACTTCGAAGGCTGAGGCGGAGGATCGCCTGAGCCCAGCAAGTCAACGCTGGGGTGACCATGCCACTGCACTTTAACCTGAGTGATGGAGTGAGACTCCAACTCAAAAAAAAAAATAGAAAAAAGCATGCATTCATCATTACACACTAGCCATTTCACTCCTACTTTGCCCAAGACAAATGAAAACCTATGGTCATACAAATGCACTCAAATGTTATATTTATTTTAACAGCCAAAAATTAGAAACAATCTATATAACCAACATGAAAATAAATAAACTGTGTTACATCTACACAAAAAATACTGAGCAATAAAAAGAAATAAACTATCAATATATGTACCAAGAATGAATCTCAAAATATTTATACTGATTAAAATAAGCTAAACCAAAAAAAGTGTGTATTATAAACATATGTAAGCATACACACACAGATTACATTTATATAAAACTCTTAAGATGCAAACTAATCTATAGTGATAGAAAGCCAGTCAGTGGTTACCTGGGACAAGATGGAGGAGGAGGGGTAGTACAGAGGACAAAGGAATATAAGAAAAGTTTTGGGGAGTGAAAGATACATGATTACTATCTTGTTTGTGGTGATTAGATAGTTTCATGAGTACATATACTATTGGTCAGAACTTATAAAATATACATCTCAAAAATAATCAGTTTATTGTATGTCAATCAGTTTTAATTTTCTTTTAAAAAGAAAAAAACAAAAATTTCAAAATACTAGATCTCAATCCAATCATTAATTATAATAAATATTAATGGCTTACACACAACAAAAAGGCAGAGAGAAAGGATGGACATGCTAGCTCACACCTGTAATTCCAGCAATTTGGAAGACTGAGGCAGAAGGATCACTTGAAGCCCAGGTGTTTGAGATCAGCCTAAGGCAAAACAGCAAGACCTCATTTCTACAAATTTTTTTTTTTTAATTAGCCAGGTGGTGGTGAACACCTGTAGTGCCAGCTACTCAGGAGACTGAGGTGAAAGGATAACCTGAGCCCAGAAGGTCAAGGCTGCAGTGAGCCATGATCATGCCACTGCACTCCAGCCTGAGCAACAGAGAACCTGACTAAAAAAAGCAAAAGCCAGAGCTAATCATTCTACCTACACAAGACACACTTTAAACAAATATAAAGAAACCAATAGCTGGGCATGGCAGCTCAAGCCTGTAATCCCAGCACTCTGGGAGGCTGAGGTGAGAGGACTGTCTGAGCCCAGGGGTTTGAGACCAGCCTGGGCAACTTGGCGAGACCTCATCTCTACAATAAATCAAAAAATTAGCCAGGCATGGTGGTGCACACCTATTGTTCCAGCTACTTGGAAGGCTGAGACAGAAAGATCACCTGAGCCCAGCAGGTCAAGGCTGCAGTGGCCATTAGCATACCACTGGTCTGGGCAACAGAGTACGACTCCAACTTAAAAAAAAAAAAAGAAGACTGATAAATTTAAAGTAAGCAAAGGAAATAAATGGGAAAAGGTACACCGTGCTAATAATAAGAATATGAAGGTTGGGGCAGCTATTTTGATTTCAGCCATACACTGTAAGAAAGAATACTCCCATCAATAAAAGAAGGATATTTCATGACAAAGGGATAATTCAGTAAAAAGACATAGTTAGAAAAGTGTCTGCACCTATTCTTCTTCTTTTTTTTTGAGTTGGAGTCTCACTCTGTCACCCAGACTGGAGTGCAGTGGCCACTCCCGGCCACGGCAGCCTCGACCTGCTGGGCTCTGGTGATCCTTCCGCCTCAGCCTTCCAAGTAGCTGGAACTACAGGCGTGTGCTGCCACGCCCGGCTCATTTTGATTTATTGTAGAGATGAGGTCTTGTCAAGTTGCCCAGGCAGGTCTCGAACCTGTGGGCTCAGGCAATCCACTCACCTCAGCCTCCCAAAGGCGCAGGATTACAGGCTGAGCCATCGGGCTGGCTTGCACCTATTATTAAAGCCTTAAAACACATGAAGCTAAACTTGACAGAATTAAAGGGACAAGAGACCATTCTTAGCACCTGATAGATCAACAAGACAAAAAAAATTAGTGAAGACTCACAAAAAAGTTCAACAATATCAACTATCCTGATTTAATTGACACTTAGAGAACACTATATCCAACTGCAGAATACACATTCCTTTTCAAGTGCACATGTTCCAAGACAGACCATATGTTAGGCATAGTGAGACCTCATCTCTACAAAAAATAAAAAATAAAAATTAGTCAGTATAAATTAGCCAATGTAAGTCTAGTGAATTTTTAAAAACTGAAATCCGGCAACTACCTTGGGTTCCCTCCCACTGTGGGAGCTTTTCTGTCTACTCAATAAATCCTGCTTTGGAAAAAAAACAAAAACAAAAAACCCTGAAATCATCTAGAGTGTATTTATTCAGTGATCAAAATGAAATTAAATTAGCAACCAAAATAATTAAGTATCTAGGAATACCTCAAATACATCAAAAATACATATTACACTTCTAAATAATTTATTAGTCAAAGAGCAAGTCACAAGGAAAATTGGAAAATGTTTTGAACTAAATGGCAACAAATATACAACATCACCAAAATTGTGGGATGCAGTAAAATCAGTACTTAGAGGGAAACTTACAGCATTACACATTTTTACTAGAAAAGGTCCCACCAGACCGGGCGCAGTGGCTCAATCCTGTAATCCCAGCACTTTGGGAAGCCAAGGTGAGAGGATTGCCTGAGCTCAGGGGTTCGAGTATATATCCCAGTATATATCCTGGGCAACTTGGTAAGACCTTGTCTCTACAATACATAAAAAAATTAGCTGGGTGTGATACCACGCGTCTGTAGTTCTGGCTACTTGGAAGGTTGAGGAGGAAAGATCACTGGAGTCCAGCAGGTTGATGCTGGGGTGGCCGTGTGCATGCCACTGCACTCTAGTCCCTGGGCAACAGAGTAGGACTCTGACTCAAAAAGAAAAAAATAAAATAAATAAATAAATAAATAAAATCAAACAAAAAAACAAGCAAAGAAAAACTAAAATATCCTCATATTTTAATGGTGAGATGCTTAAAATAAGCCCTCTAAATAGAAAATAAGAAAGGGATGCCTGCTATCATCACTTCTACCTAAAATTATGATGGAAGTCTTGGTTAACACTGTAAAGCCAGGAAAATAAAGGTATGCAGATTATTTTGTTTTGTTATGTTAACTGTGATTAAAAGATACACATACACCCCTCCAAACTAAATTAACAATTAACAATTGATCTTAATTTTTACTAGTGTTATGTATATTTACATTGTTGTGAAATAGATCTCCAGAACCTTTTCATATTGCAAATTTGAAACTGTACACATTAAACAACAATTCCTCTTTCCTCCCTCCCCTTCCCCCTAGTAAACACCATTTCATTTTCTGTATCTATGAATCTAACTACTCTGAGTCCCTTGTATGAGAGGAAGCATACATTACTTGATTTTTGTTACTGGCTTATTTCACTTAACGTCCTCAAGGTTCATCTGCACTGTAGCATGTAACAGGATTTCTTCTCCTTTTAAGGCTGAATAATATTCTACTGTATGTATATACCACATTTTGTTTCTCCTTTCATGCATCCATGGACATCTACATTTTTTCCACTTCTTGGCTCTGGTGAATAGTGCTGCTATGAACATAGGTGGACTAACATCCCTTCAGGACCCAGTATATATCCAGTTCTTTTGGATTTACACCCAGTTTCAATTATTTTGGATACATACTCAGAAGTGGGATCGCTCAATCATATGACAGTTATACATCTAATTTTTCGAGGAACCTATACACTGTCTTCCATATCAGTTACACAATTTAAAATTTCACCAATGATACACAACAAGAGTTCCAATTTCTTCACATCCTCTCCAACAAGTGTACTAAAAATCTTAACAAGTATGAGGTAGTATCCTACTGTGGTTTTCATTTGTATTTCTCTGATGATTAGTGATGTTAAGCAGCTTTTAATATGCTTGTTGGTTATATGTATATTTTTGGAGAAATATCTATTCAACTCTTTTGCCCAATTTGAAATTGGGTTACCTGATTTTTATTGTTGACTTGTAGGATTTCTCTCTTTTTTTCCCTTAATTATTTTAGAGATGGGGGTCTCACACTATGTTACCCAGGCTAGAGTGGGGTAGCTATTCACAGGCACAATCATAGTACGTTACAGCCTTGAACTTCTGGGCTCAAGCAATCCTCTCACCTCAATCTCCTAATAACTGAAACGACAGGCATGCACCACTGTGCCCAGCTCTTTACATATGCTGAATACTATCCCCATATTGGATACACAACTCGTAAATATTTTCTCTTCTTCAATAGGTTGTCTTTTCACTCTGCCTTGTCCTCTGGTGCACAAGTTTTAAAATTGATGTAATTCCATTTATTTTAGCTTTCAGTGTCTGTGCTTTTAGTGTCATATCCAAGAAACCACTGCCAAGTACAATGTCATACAGCTTTTTCCCTATATTTTCTTCTAGAAGTTTTAGTTATTGGTCTTATGTTTTAGGTCTTTAATCCACTGAGTTAACTTTTATACAGACTGTAAAAGATAAGGGTCTGCTAGCTACTTGGAAGGCTGAGGCGGAAGGATCGCCGGAGCCCAGCAGGCTGAGGCTGCGGTAGCCGAGAGCATGCCACTGCACTCCAGTCTGAGCAAAAGAGTGAGAATCCAACTCAAAAAGAAAAAAAAAAAAAGATAAGGGTCTGGCTTTATTCTTTTGCATGTGGATATCCAGGTTTTCCAACATCGTTTGCTGAAAAGATTGTCCTTCCCCCCACTGGCACCCTGTCAAAGATCATTTGACCATGTACATGAGGATTTATTTCCAGGCTCTACATTGTATTCCATTGGTCCATTTGTCAGTCGTTGTGCCAGTATTGCATTACACTGTTCTGATTACTGTGGTTTGTAATGTATTTTAAAATCATCAAGTGTGAGTCCTCCAACTTTATTCTCCTTTATCAAAATGTTTTTGCTATTCAGGGCCCCTTGAGAGTCCATATGAATTTTAGAATAATAGTTCCTATTTCAGCCAGGAGCAGTGGCTCACACCTATAATCTCAGCACTTTGGAAGGCTCAGGCGAGAGGACTGCCTAAGCTCAGGGTTCGAGACCAGCCTGGACAATTTGGTGAGACCTTGTCTCTACAATAAATCAAAATATTAGCCAGGCATGGTTGTGCGCGCCTATAGTTCCAGCTCCTTGGAGGCAAAAGGATCTCCTGAGCCCAGCAGGTTAAGACTGCGGTGGCTGTTGAGCAGCATGCCACTGCACTCCAGCCTGGGCAACTAAGACTTTGACTCACCAAAAAAAAAAAAAAAAAAAAATTCACATTCATCAACCCTAAAAATGACAATAATTTTTAAAAATCTCTCAAATATCCATCCATTCATTGTTCAGATTTTCCTGATTGGCTCCCATTTCATTCACAATTGATTTAATCAGCATCCAAATAAGGTGTATGCATTCCAGTTGCTTGATATATGTCTTAGGTCTTTTTGTTTTTTGCGGGGGGTCAAAGTTTCATGCTGTCATCCAGGTTGGAGTGCAGTGACACACTCACAGCCACCGCAGCCTCAGCCTGCTGGGCTCAGGTGATCCTTCCGCCTCAAATGAAATGGCTCATGCCTATGATTCCAGCACTTTGGGAGGAAGAAGCAAGATTACCTGAGCCCAGAGACTCGAGACTAGCCTGAGCAACTTGGAGAGACCTCCTATTTACAAAAAAAAAAAAAAATTAGCCAGGTGTAGTGGTGCACACCTTGGTTCCAGCTACCTGGAAGGCTGCAGTAGAAGGATCGCCTGAGCCTAGCAGGTCAAGGCTGCGTTATCCATGAGTGTGTCACTATACTCCAGCCTGGGCAACAGAGTGAGACTCCAACTCAAAAAATAATAATCAAAAATTTTTAAAAAATAAAAGTGAAAGGATTATGATATCTGTGATTTGCTTCAAAATAGTAAGAAAAATTGAGTAGAAAAGGGTATATAGTATAAAACAAAGAATGGCCATGTCTTGATTACTGCTAAAGATAGGTGATGGTAATCATTTGGTCATTTTGTTTTTATGTAAGCTAAGTTTTTCCCATAATAAAAATATTTTTAAGAAACATACCCATAGGCAGGGCACAGTGGCTCATGCTTGTAATTCCAGCACTTAGGGAGACCGAGGCAAGAGTTCAAGACTAGCCTGGGCAAATTGGTAAGACTGCCTCTCTACAAAAAAAAAATCAAAAAATTAGCCAGTATGGTGGCATCCACCTGTAGTCTCAACTACTTGGAAGGGCTGAGATGGAAGGATCGCTTGAGCCCAGCAGGCCAAGGCCGCGGTAGCTGTGACTGTGCCACTGCACTCCAACTTTGGCAACAAAGTGAGATGCTGACTCAAAAAAATTTTAAAAACCTAATAAAATGTTACCATCTTATCACCTCTGATGTTCATTCCCTAATTTTTATTCCTGCTACTTCTTGTCTTCAATCATTCCTTCATCCTCTCTAACCTGAACTTACTGCAATAAAGCAGAGTCTCATCTTCGAGAGGACTGGGTAAAATCAGAGCATAAAGCAAAAAACAAGCATAAGCATACATATTCTTGAAAATTCCCTTAAATTTCAACAGAGAGAATACATTACATTGTATGTGGTTTTGAATAAACAACCTGTTAGATTTTATAATTTCTTCTTGGTTAGTTAAATAGAGTCAATAAATGGCCCTCAATTAATTTTGAAATTTCTTGTTCAAGAATGTAAGCAAGCCATCACCACCTCTCTTGCCTGGCTCCCTCAATAAAACATTTCATAGTTCTGTCAATGATAGTCAGGAAAACTTCAAAATCATTCACAAGGAATTTCTATGTAGGTTTGCCTAGAGCATATGCTCAGTGAGTAGAATGACAGACTGAATTGCCTCTATAATTTAAATGATTTCTTTCTCTATAATTTAAATGATTTCTCTAACCACATCCCCCAGGCAATATGCTGCTGACTACATTCCGCTCAACAACAGGCAGCATATATAAAAGAAGTCCCATAAGATTATAGTACTGTATTTTCACTGTACCTCTTCTATGTTTAGATGTTTAGATACACAAATACTATTGTGTTACAAATGCCTCTAGTATTCAGTACAGCAACCTGCTCCACAGGTTTGCAGCCTAGGAGCAACAGGCTATACCCCAGGGCCACAGACCAGTACATCACGGCCTGAAAGGGACAGAGAGTGGAGCTCTGTTAGATCAGCAGCAGCATTAGATTTCTGTAGGGGCATAAACCCTATTGTGAACTGTACATGTAGGGGGTGAGGCTGTGTGCTCCTTATGAAAATCTTAATGCCTGATGATCCCACTCTCACCCTATCCATGGAAAAATTGTCTTCCAAGAAACTGGTCCCTGAAGCCAAAAGGGCTGGGGACTGTCAGGCTATACACCATTTAGGTTTGTATAAGCATGCTCTACGATGTTTATACAATGACGTTGTTGCCCCAATGATGCATTTCTCAGAATGTATCCCCAATGTTAAGTTACCTATGACTATTCTAAACGTACTTAAGATGCAGTTCCACTTTTCTTTTTTATAGTTAATCTGGTCTCACGTTTTTCTAAACCATTCATTACCAAGCCATCAGAGTGATCTTTCTGGAATAGAAACGTCATGCTATTCCCCAGATTAAATGGCTCACCACAGTCAGTAGGATCAAGTCCTTAGTATGAGAAAAAAAGGAAGGAAATGAAAAAGAAAAAAAGGGGGAGTATAGAGAAAAGAAAAGAAAGAGAAAAGAAAAAACCTGCCTATATCATCAGCCTCACCTCTCAGAAGGCTCACCACTCAAATCTCACAGTTCAATTCTCCGTTATGTTCAGTTCCTCAATATACCTGTGTCTTTGTCATTTGCCAAAAATATCTCACTTTTTACTCACCAAACTGTTAAAACACTACTTACCTTTAACAAGTAAGATCTATGGAACAGTTGAGATTTAGAAAAATTAAAAGTTAAATTGAGAAACTTCTAATCCTGATTGCCAGGAAAAGAAAAAATAGCCTAAAGCCTGGAACAGATTTTCTGGCATGATAAATGAACATTAGATATTTTTAAATGATACACCAGGTACATTGTAGGGTTTGTTAACTAGCCTGGACATATAATTAGCATCTCTATGGGAAAATGCATTCTAGGTTCCAAAATAACTTACAAATCACTTTTAGAGCATAATTTAGTCTGATTTTTTAAAAAATACACATCAAGGCTGAGGTGAGTGGATTGCATGAGCCTGCGGGTTCGAGACCCGCCAGGGCAACTTGGTGAGACCTCATCTCTACAATAAAAATCAAAAAATCAGCCGGGTGTGGTAGCGCATGCCTGTAATTCCGGCTACTCGGAAGGCTGAGGCAGAAGGATCGCCGGAACCCAGCAGGTCGAGACTGCGGTGGCTGGGAGCAGCCACTGCACTCCAGTCTGGGCGACAGAGTTAGACTCCAACTCAAAAAAAAAAAAAAATACACATCAGATTTCAACTATAACAGAGATGGCATTTCCAATCAGAAAAACAAATAAAAAAGATGAACTGTTCAATAAATGATAGTAGGACAAATACACCTTAGCATCTAAGAAGAAATAAAGTTGGATCATACCTCACATTGTATTACAAGGATACATTCCAATTATATCAAAGACTAAACCATAGAAGAGGAAGTGGCAAAGATGAACTGCATGCCTGCACCCAGATTCCATGCCCTGGTGCTGAGTGGGCACTAAGCCTACTCTGGCCAGGATGATGGTGAAGTAATTCCTGAATCAGAACATGCTCTGGAGTTCCTGGAACCATGTGTTCCTGCCTTCTGGCAGCAGAACCCAAATTCCTATAACAAACATGTCTTGAAACAGTACACTGGGAGACAAACCCTGAACAGAAGCTTCGATCCTGGTAACTCCTGACCAAGAGCAACAGGATGTATGCTAGGATGAGCAATTGTTTCCTGCCATTTTTGCTCATTCGTGTCCATCCTGGAGGACTCTATGTGGACCCACAGAATCAGACAATGATCACCTTCACCTGGAACACCAACCAACACAAGCAGCTGATGGTGATGAAGGAACAATATGTTTGTTTACCATGAAGACTTCCATAACAGTTGTAGCAGCTGGACCAATTCCACCATAATGTCAGGGTCTCATGTAGTTAATTTAGTGTCTCCAGAGCTGTCCAGAAATTTGGTCTTGCCCAGTTCAAAAGCCATGTGACCGAGATTATAAAGGGTTTTGTTTACATTTTGCCCAAGGTGAATCCCCTTCCAAAACATTTGTTGAGCTACCCAAGGAAGTCAAAGAGAAGAAGGCAAAGGAGATGGCACTGACAGCTAGAGAAAAAGCTAAGGACCTTCTCAACAAAGCAGTGTCCTAGAAGCAGCGGTAACAAAGAGTTTGTGTAGCCAGTCCAGGCCCTGGTGCAACTCCCCAATCCTCCTGACCACCACTATAACACAGAAAACCTGGCTCAAATGCCTCTGCCATCTCCACATTGTACTTTATAATTAAAAATCAACCTCCAGCCCTATCTTCTGCCTGAGTGATGGGTTGGGGTGGGTGTTTTGTATGGCATCTGTAATATACTAGGCACAATAACCAGGTCTAAGCTAGGCCTGCTTTTTTTCCTTTGGGCGGCTGAGGACAGAGGCACACTGAAGTGTGGTACTTGCCCAGGGCCACAGACAGTATGCCAGTGAAGTGACAATAAATGCTAGACGATATGCTCCAGAGGCCAGGGATATTTGTTTTGTTCTCTGGTGTGTCTCAAGTACCTGGAACCACATCTACTACATAATAAGCAATCAATCAATATTTGTTGAATTCAGTCAGCTACCCCCAAAAAACTAAAGAAAAAGATAAAAAAATACTGTTATAATTTGGAAATAGGGACGGCCTTTCTAACTAATGATTTAACAACATACAGAAGTCATGAAAGATAAGATTAACAATTTAACTAATGAAAACAAAAACTCAGCCAGGCTCGGTGCCTCAGCCTGTAATCCCACACCTTTGGGAGGCTGAGGTGAGTGGACTGCCTGAGCCCACAGGTTTGAGACCCACCTGGGCAACTTGGTGAGACCTCATCTCTACAATAAAACAAAAATCAGCCGGGCGTGGTAGCGCATGCCTGTAATTCCGGCTACTTGGAAGGCTGAGGCGGAAGGATCGCCAGAGCCCAGCAGGTTGAGGCTGCAGTGACCGGGAGCGGCCACTGCACTCCAGTCTGAGCAACAGAGTGAGACTCCAACTCAAAAAAAAAAAAAAAAAATCAAAAACTACTGCATGATAAAAATCCCCATAAGCAAAGACTAATAAATGGGCAAAAAACAGTTCACAACTCATATCAAAAAAACTTAATAATATATGAGGCGCTCCCATGAAAGCATCAAGTCAAAAAGAAAAAGGTCAACAACTAAATCATAAAAGCATATAAATAAATCACAGAAGAGAGGCCAGGCTCGGTGGCTCAGCCTGTAATCCCGCGCTTTGGGAGGCTGAGGTGAGTGGGTTGCCTGAGCCCGCGGATTCGAGACCCGCCCGGGCAACTTGGCGAGACCTCATCTCTACAATAAATCAAAAAATCAGCCAGGTGTGGTAGCGCATGCCTATAATTCTGGCTACTTGGAAGGCTGAGGCGGAAGGATCGTAGGAGCCCAGCAGGTCGAGGCTGTGGTGGCCAGGAGCAGCCACTGCACTCCAGCCTGGGTGACAGAGTAAGACTCCAACTCAGAAAAATAAATAAATAAATAAATCACAGAAGAGGAAAAAAATTGTACTTCAAAATATAAACAGATGCTCAACTTCATTAATAAGAGAAATGCAAAATTACTGCTCTGAGATACCAACTTTCACCTATTAGATCACCAAAGTTATGAAGAACAGCTTTCTCATTCATTGCTGCTGGGAGCATACATTAGCTCAACTACAGAAAAAATAATTTGGGAACACCTATCAAATTAAATGCAAAATCTCTTTGACCCAACATTTCCAACTTCTGGGAATTAATAATCATAAAGATATACTTGCATGTAAGCAAAATGACATATATACAAGCATTATTCATAAAAGCATAAGACTAGAAAGTGATTACATAAAATGGTAAAAAAAGAAAGACTGATAACATGAAGATAAATTGCTGAGAGAAACAATTAAAATGCAAAAGAATATGTACAATGAGAATGGGGAGTATGAGAATGGGAGAGTAACTAAGTATCTGTCTATTCATATTTGTATATGCAAAAGATACCAAGAAGGATGTGCAAGAACATAATAATTACATTGGTGGCAGGAAACTTGTTAATAAACTGGGAAGTCAGGTGCAGTGCTTCACGTCTATAATCCCTACACTTTAGAAGGCCGATGTGAGAGGATTGCTGAGCTCAGGGTTTGAGACCAGCCTGGGCAACTTAGTGAGACCTCGTCTCCACAACAAATCAAAAAATTAGCCACGCATGATGGCATGTGCCTGTAGTTCCAGCTACTTGAAAAGCTGAAGTAGAGGATTGCCTGAGTCCAGCAGGTTGAAGCTGTGGTGGCTGTGAGATGCCACTGCACTCCAGCCTGGGCAATAGAGTGAGACTCCAACTCAAAAAAATAAAAAATAAAATAAATAAACAGGGCAGGTGGGGAAAAAAAGTAACAGAGAGTTTTAATTTTTTTTTTATGTCGGAAAATGTGACTATAGCATAGTCTGAACATTAAATTTTAAAATATATATAGCCAGTCAAAAACATTGTACTTTCCCCCTCTTATTTACTCATGCCATTACTGTATTCTATGCCAAAAATACTTTAGAGTTGGCTGCCCAAAATGGAAGAGTATGATAATAAAAGTTAAAGCTCAACTTTTTTTTTAGTTTTCTCATCAGTTATTTTCAGGTCACGGTTTAATAAATTCATGTCTACAACATTTTTAAACAGTACTGAGCTAAAAAGAAATATGACATCTCTGAGGAAGATAACTAAAAGTAGGACTGAAAATAAGTAATAAACAAGGGCCCTAAGGAAAGCATACCAAAATTTAGGACAGAAGTCAGTATTTCTTTACATTCAAGCAATAAAGATTCTCAGGATGTTAAAATTAACATTCACTGGAAACATCATCTGTCCTAAAGATACACAAAAGAAAAAAATCTAAAACAACACATTTTAGCTCTAACAACAAAAAAATGCTTATTTTTCAAAATTATTTCTACTATATGAAATTATATACCAAAAAATCAAGATTTTAATTAGAAGTATATAAATCTCTCTGCATATAATATAGTCAACGCTTAAGTTTGTCCACAAACTAGAAAACCTGTGTTTCAATACAAAAAGGATTCATAACTTACATTCAGTACTGCTAAAAATATTTGAGTAATAAATACCACTTAATTTGTTAAATAGTATGAACTACCAGATATTTTTAAATACCCCCCACCACTCCAGTTCTCGATAAAATTTTTTTCAGAAAATCTCTGCACTTACCCCCATTATCTGTTCTTTTTAAAGCTCCATCCTTATGGGGACAAAGTTCACATCTCTATTTAAAAAAAAAGGGAAATGAAGAGATTTTTCAGATTACCACAAACATAACATCTTCCCTGCAATTTCACAACTATTGAAAATGTGGGAACGGTACTTGTACTGTTAACAGTTGCCCCAAGAATATTTTAGAATATTCTTCACAAATAGTTGCTCTCAATGACATATATTCATTGGAGCACAAGATAAACAATTTCTTCAAAACACATCTTAACTTTTAAACCACTATTACAATTTTTAAAATCTAACATTAATAAAAACAAACACATACTCTCAACATAGGATTGCAGAACAGCTTTTAATATCTGCCTGTTGTCACTTAACTTTCTAAGATCTGCTAGGATTACTGAGGTCAAGAGGTCTTAATTATTGAGCCAAACTCAGTAATTATTGAGCCAAACTCAAGAATTTTTTTTTTTTTTTTGAGTCAGAATCTCACTCTGTCACCCAAGCTAGAGTGCAGTGGCACACTCACAGCTACTGCAGCCTCGACTCACTGGGCTCAGGCAATCCTTCCGCCTCAGCCTTCCAAGCAGCTGGAACCACAGGCGTGCACCACCACGTCTGGCTAATTATTTGATTTATTGTAGAGACAAAGTCTTGCCAAGTTGCCCAGGCTGATCTAGAACCTATGGGCTCAAGCAAGCCTCTCACCTCTGCCTCCAAAAGTGCTGAGATTACTAGAACTTTAAGTGGCAAGGCATAATCTCACATGTGCTGACCTCCCTTTTGAAAAGAACTAGTCAAATTATTCTAGTTATTTTTACTCACACACAATGGTACTCAAAAGTTATTATGAATTCCTCTCCCTTCCAACTGCAGAATTTAAAACCAAAAATAAATCTAGAGCCGGTAATACCATTTCATTTTAAAGTTTCAATGGCAATCTAGTCCAGAGGGCACACAAGTATTTATTATTTATGCTCCACTTTGTTCCCAAAGGAGATTTTTACAGCATGCAATATAGTATGACAAATAAGTCGCAAAGAAAAAATAAGAAAAGGAAATTAAATATGAAATAGCAAATAAGTACAGAAAACATAAGACCTAAAAGCCTATATTTCTTGTCTTCCAGTCTTTCACTCTTCTGATTTTCCTCCTATGTCTTTGATAGCACCTTTCTGATCACCTTTATCCAATCTTTAAATGTAGTTCTCAACCGTGAGAAGTAGCTCATGCTTGTAATCTCAGTATTTTGGGAGGCGGAGGCAAGAGGATTGCCAGAGCCCAGGGGTTTGAGACCAGCCTTGACAACATGGCAAGACCTCATCTCCACAATTAAAAAGAAAAAAATTAGTTGGGTGTGGTAGCACGTGTCTGTAGTTCCAGCTACTTGGAAGGCTGAAGTGGAAGGATCGCCTGAGCCCAGGTCAACTGCGGTGGCCGTGAGCGTGACACTGCACTCCAGTCAGGGTAGGGTGGCAGACTGAGACTCCGACTCAAAATAATAATAATAATAATAATAATAATAATAATAATAAAAAATGAAGTTCTCAGAGCTCTGGGCTAGAATGCCTTGCTATTTCAGGTAAAACACTAGGCAATCTCATTCACGGCTCAGAATTTCCATTACCAATTTTTTTTTTTTTTTTTTTTTTTTTGAGTTGGAGTCTCACTCTGTCACCCAGACTGGAGTGCACTGGCACGCTCCAGGCCACCACAGCCTCAGCCCGCTGGGCTCTGGCAATCCTTCCAAGTAGCCGGAACTACAGGCGAGCGCTACCACACCTGGCTAATTTTTTATTTACTGTAGAGATGAGGCAGGCAGTCTCAAACCCGCGGGCTCAGGCAATCCACTCATCTCAGCCTCCCAAAGCGCTGGGATTACAGGCTGAGCCACTGAGCCCGGCCCACCAACTAAATTATAAAAACGTGCCAGTGATTTCCAAATTTTACCTCCTGTTTAGATCTGCTCTCAGATTCAAATACAAACCTCCTAAACTCTGTCCACCATTTATGACGCTATGACCTGCAGTTTTCCATGTTTGTAATGATACTTTCAACCACACACTGCTCACACAAGACACCTAGCATACATAATCTTCAACCACTTCAAAACTTATTCACTAACCTCACATTTAATGGAACACCGTATTTTGCCCTTCTTCCTAAACACTGGTCTCAGCCTCCACTATTAGTCTATTGTAAGCCAACGTCATTTTTCATCAGGACCACTTCAGTAACCCCCTAAAAATAGCAGTCCCTCCTTATCCATGGGGGAAATGTTACAAGATCCCCAACGAATGCTGGAACTGTGGACAGTAACAAACACTTGATACAATTTTTTTCTACACATACATATCTATGATAAAGTTTAATCTGTAAATGAAGCACACTAAGAAATTAGCAGAAACACTAAAACAGAAAAATTATAACAATATACTGTATTAAAAGTTATGTGAATGTGGTATCTCTGCTCCACCCCACAAAAGAGTCATGCATCATATAAAAACGAACCACAGCCGGGCTCGGTGGCTCAGCCTGTAATCCCGCGCCTTTGGGAGGCTGAGGTGAGTGAATTGCCTAAGCCTGCGGGTTCGAGACCCGCCTGGGCAGCAAGACCTCATCTCTATAATAAATAAAAAAATCAGCCAGGTGTGGTAGCGCATGCCTGTAATTCCGGCTACTTGGAAGGCTGAGGTGGAAGGATCACCGGAGCCCAGCAGGTCGAGGCTGCGGTGGCCGGGAGCGGCCACTGCACTCCAGTCTGGGGGACAGAGTGAGACTCCAACTCAAAAAAAAAAAAAAAAAAAAACGAACCACATATACAACAGTGGTCCCTTGACATTAAATGTAGCTGAAAAATTCCTGTAGCCTAGTGATGTCATAGCCATTGTAACATCATAGAGCAATTACTTTATTTCTTTATTAACTTACTGTAGGCCAAGATCTTCAGTGTTTATAAAGTCTACAGTAGTATACAGTAATGTCCTAAGTCTTCACATTCACTCACAACTCACTCAGAGAAACTTCCAGTCCCCCAAGCCCCATTCATGTGTCCTACACAGGTGTACCACTTTTTTTTTTTTTTTTTGAGTTGGAGTCTCACTCAGTCGCCCAGACTGGAGTGCAGTGGCCGCTCCCAGCCACCACAGCCTCGACCTCCTGGGCTCCACCTCAGCCTTCCAGTAGCTGGAACTACAGGCATGCGCTACCACGCCCGGCTGATTTTTTGATTTATTGTAGATATGAGGTCTCGTCAAGTTGCCCAGGGCGGGTCTCGAACCCGTAGGCTCAGACAATCCACTCACCTCAGCCTCCCAAAGCACTGGGATTACAGGCTGAGCCACCACTTTTTATCTTTTTTTTTTTTTTTGAGTTGGTGTCTCACTCTGTCACCCAGACTGGAGTGCAGCGGCCGCTCCCAGCCACCGCAGCCTCAACCTGCTGGGCTCTGGCGATCCTTCCGTCTCAGCCTTCCAAGTAGCTGGAACTACAGGCGCGCACTACCACGCCCATTTAATTTTTTGATTTGTTGTAGAGATGAAGTCCTGCCAAGTTGCCCAGGCGGGTCTCAAACCTGCGGGCTCAGGCAATCCACTCACCTCACTCTCCCAAAGCATGGGATTACAGGCTGAGCCACCGAGCCCGGCTTCACTTTTTATCTTTCATACTGTATTTTTACTGTTCCTTTACAATGTTCAGAAACTTGAATACTTAGCATTGTGTTACAAGTGCCTACAGTATTCAGTACAGTAACCTGGTGTACAGGTTTACAACTTACAAGTAATTAATGTATACCATACAGCCTAGGTGTATAGTAAGCTACAACATCTAGGTTTACGTGCACTCTAAGATGTTTGCACAACAACAAAATTGTCTAATGACACATTTGTCAGAACATACCCCTTTTTTATCAAACACTGTTAAGTCAAAATGCATTAATACACCTAACCTGCCAAACGTCATAGCCTAGCCTACCTAAAACATACTCAGAACACATAAGCCTACAGTTGGGGCAAGATCATGTAACACTATGTAGCCTATTTTATAATACAATCTTGATTAGCTTAGGTCATTTACTGACTACACTGAAAGTGGAAAACAGAATGGTTGTATTACTCTAAGTAGAATTTCTACTAAACAAATATTACTTTCTCACCATTCTAAGCTCAAAAAATTTTAAGTCAGGAATCATCTATGTAACTAAAACTAATATCAAGACTATAGTCAGAGATAAATTAATCCTTGTCTAGCAATTGTGGAAGAGAAAATTCAAATGAGACCCTTTAAAACTCACTAATCATTAAATTCAACATGCTTTAAAAACAATGACAATGCAAGAACTAAAAGCAAAAATAATTAGTAGTCATGCCTAGGGAAATAAAATTTTTTATTAATTAAAAAAATCTGGCAGAGCTCGGTGGCTCAGCCTGTAATCCCAGCGTTTTGGGAGGCCGAGGCAAGTGGATTGCCTGAGTCAGCGGGTTAAAGACCAGTCCCGGCAACTTGGCAAGATCTCATCTCTACAATAAATCAAAAATTAGCCAGGTGTGGTAGTACATGCCTGTAGTTCCAGCTACTTGGAAGGCTGAGGCAGAAGGATCGCCGGAGCCCAGCAGGTCAAGGTTGCAGTGGCCAGGAGGAGCATGTGACTGCATTCCAGTCTGGGCAACAGAGTGAGACTCCAATTCAAAAAAAAAAAAAAAAACTGCCAGGTGCAGTGGCTTACGCCTATAACCCCAGCACTTTGAGAGGCTGAGATGAGAGGATTGTCTGAGCTCATGTGTTGGAGACCAGCCCTGACAACTTGGTAAGACCTCATCTCTACAATAAATAAAAATTAGCCAGGCGTGGAGGTGCATGCCTGTAGTTCCAGCTACTTGGAAAGCTGAGGCGGAAGGATCGTCTGAACCCAGAAGGTCTCCAAGGCTGCGGTGTCCATGAGTGTGCCACTGTACTCCAACCTGGCAACAGAATGAGACTGACTCAAAAAAAGAAAAAGAAGAAAAAACTGGCCAGACACAGTGGTTCACACTTGTAATCCCAGCACTTTGGGAAACTGAAGCAAGGAGGACTGCTTGAGTCCAGGAGTTTGAGACAGCCTGGGCAACAAAGAGAGACCTTGTATCTACAAACAATAATAATAATAATAAGGTGGATGTAGTGGCATACACCTGCAGTGCCAGTTTATTGGGAGGCTGAGGCAGAAGGATAGCGTAAGGCCAAGAGGGAGAGGCTGCCAGTGAGCCGTGATCATGCCACTGCACTTTATCCTGGATGACAGAATGAGAGACCCCAAGTCAGAAAAAACAAAACAAAACCCAGAACTATGGTAAGGATAACAAGATCATGAGTTTTCCTTCCTCTATTCCAAAATATATCAGGCAAGGTGGGCACCAAAGGGAAGCCCAAACTTTGTCTGCACAATGACCACTTGTGTGCCTAGTCCTGGGATTGTGTTCCATATCTCTAAAATAAAAATTTTAAAAAGCAAGCCGGGCATGGTGGCTCACGTCTGAAATCCCAACACTTTAGGAGTCTCAGGCGAGAGGACTGTCTGAGTCCAGGAGTTCGAGACCAGCCTGGGCAACTTGGCAAGACATCATCTCTACAATAAACCAAAAAATTAGCCGGGCGTAGTGGCATGTGCCTGTAGTTCCAGCTACATAGAAGGCTGAGGCGGAAGGATCACCTGAGCCTAGTAGGTTGAGGCTGCGGTGGCCATGAGCATGTCACCACACTATAGCTGGCAACAGAGTGAGACTCCAACTCAAAAAAATTAAGTATAAAACGGAACAACAATAAATTATTGCTTTTCTAATTCAAATTTTTAGAGAGAGACATCGCTAAATGCTAATTAAAATATGATGAGGTGGCCAGACTCAGTGGCTCAGACTGTAATCCCAGCACTTTGCAAGGCCGAGGCAAATGGATTTCCTGAACCCGCAAGTTCAAGACCAGCCCTGGCAACTTGGCGAAACCTCGTCCCTACAGTCAGTAAATCAAAAAAATTACTTGGATATGGTAATGCACACCTATAGTTTAGCTATATGCAAGGCTGAGACAGAAGGATCGCCTGAGCCCAGCAGGTCGAGGCTGCAGTGGCCGTGAGCATGACACTGCACTCCATCCTGGGCCACAGAGTGAGACTTCAACTCAAAAAAACATATCTGATGAATGTGGTTCCCCATTAAAGATAAAAATAAGTATATAAGAGACCTAAGGGGAAAAATGATTACAGGAAAAGAAAAAGAAGGTTAAATTATAGTTGGAAACGCAGGAAGAATGGGTCTGGTATGAGGATTCAGGCCCTACAGTTAACCAACCAAAAGTCAAAAGTTTCACAGGGCAGGTTGCAGCTACACTTAAAGCTAAATGGTTGCCGGGCTCGGTGGCTCAGCCTGTAATCCCGCCTTTGGGAGGCTGAGGTGAGTGGATTGCCTGAGCCCGCGAGTTCAAGACCTGCCTGGGCAGGCGAGACCTCATCTTAACAATAAATCAAAAAATTAGCCAGGTGTGGTAGCGTGCGCCTGTAATTCCGGTTACTCGAAGGCTAAGGCGGAAGGATCACCGGAGCTCAGCAGGTTGAGGCTGCGGTAGCCGGGAGCAGCCACTGCACTCCAGTCTGGGCGACAGAGTGAGACTCCAACTCAAAAAAAAAAAAAAAACTAAACTAAATGGTAATAGAAATCACCATACCCGCCAGGCACAGTGGCCCAAGTCTATAATCCCAGCACTTTGGGAGGTGGAGGGGAAAGGACTGCCTGAGCTCAGGGATTTGAGACCAGCCTGAGCAACATGGAGAGACTGCATTGCTACAATAAATCAAAAAATAAGTCAGGCATGATGGCACATGTCTGTGGTTCCAGCTACTTAGAAGGCTGAGGCAGAAGAATCTCCTGAGCCCAGGAGGTCAAGGCTGGGGTGGTCATGAGCATGCCACTGCACTACAGCCTGGGCGAAAGAGTGAGACTCAGACTCAGAAAAAAAGAAATCACCATACCCATTCTTTTTTTAGTAAGTGAGCAGTAGTGTTAGGAAGCACAAGCAGATCCTATGAAATGGTATACAGATTATGAGACCAAAAAAATACATATTAGGCTGGGCACAGTAGCTCACTCCTGCAGTTTGGGAGGTTGAAGCAGGAGAATCTCTTGAGCCCAGGACTTTGAGACCAGTCTGAGCAACACAGTAAGAACTCCCCCTTACAGGCACTCAAAAAAACCCCAAAAAACCAGCTACCGTTTTTTTTACCTTTTTAGGTGAGGGGTTCTCACTATGTTGCCCCAGCTGGCCTCAAACTTAGAGAGTACACAAAAGCACAGACTCTGGTGTGAAGTAAAAACTTGATAGGGACTAACACAAGACAATTTTCCCATTTTTCAAGTCTTTAGCCTGATTACAAGCCACAGTGAGCCCACAGAAACTCCTGTTTTAATACCTAAAGAAGCAAAAGACAAAGTTAAGAGCAACCTTAGCCTTTGGAAAGTGAAGTCTGGATCCTAAAGAGGTGAAAATCAGAGGGGGAGGCCTCAAATTTTTATGTATAGAATCAGCTCAAATCTTTCACTGGTCCTGGATTACACATGCAAAGGGCTGGCCTGCAGCCTAGTTAAGGAAAAAAAGAAATAAGCAGCTACTCAAAACACACTATAGCAGTTTGAATCCAACGTAATCACCTGCTTGATTAAAAAAATATCAATTTATTCAAAGGAATATCACAGAATCCAAACTTTCCAAAAATAACATTCATAACATCTAGGAGACAATCCAAGTTACTTAACCTATGAAGAATCAGAAAAATGTTTTTTGTTTTTTTTTTTTGAGTTGGAGTTTCACTCTGTCACCCAGGCTGGAGAGCAGTGAGCAGGCTCACAGCCACCGCGGCCACGACCTGCTGGGCTCAGGCGACCCTTTCGTCTCACACTTCCAAGTAGCTGGAACTATGGGCACCAGTCCCGGCTAATTTTTTCTTGATGTAGAGACGAGGTCTCACCAAGCTTCCCAGGCTGGTCTCGAACCCCTGCACTCAGGCAATCCTCTCACCTCGGCTTCCCAAATGCTGGGATTGCAGGCACAAGCCACCACACCCAGCCCAGAAAAATGTTAAAAATTCTCAGTCGGGTTTGTTGGCTCAGCCTGTAATCTTTGGGAGGCTGAGGTGAGTGGACTGCCTGAGCCTGCGGGTTCGAGACCCTCCTGGGCAACTTGACCTCATCTCTACAATAAATCAAAAATTAGCCGGGCATGGTAGTGCGCACCTGTAGTTCCAGCTACTTGGAAGGCTGAGGCAGAAGGATCGCCGGAGCCCAGCAGGTCGAGGTTGCGGTGGCTGGGAGTGGCCACTGCACTCCAGTCTGGGCGACAGAGTAAGACTCCAACTCAAAAAAAAAAAAAATTCTCAAGACAAAAGACAATCAATGAAGGTCAACCCCAAGATGACCTAGATATTCAATCTAGTAGAAGAGGATCTGGGCTGGGTGCGATGGCTCATATCTGTTATCTCAACACTTTGGGAGGCTAAGGTGGGATAACTGCTTGAGTCCAGGAGTTCAAGACCAGCCTAGACAACATGGTGAAACTTCGTCTCTACCAAAAAAAAAAAAAAAATCACAAAATTAGCCAAATGTGGTGGTACAAGTCTATAGTCTAAGCTATGCAGGAAGTTGAGGTGGAAGGATCACCTGAGCCCAGGAGGTTGGGGTTACAGTGAGCCGTGATCATGCCACTGCACTCCAGCCGGGGCAACAAAGTAAGACTCAACTCAAAAACAAAAGAAAGAAAAAAGTTATATAGATATCATAACTAAGTTCTATAAAGTCAATGACAATGTACCCATAATAGGAAATCACAACAGAAAAAAACTATAAAAAAGAACTAAATGGAAATTCTAAACTAAATGGAAATTCATATAATCTAAAAATATATGCAGTGAAAATGTCACAGAACAGGCTTAACAACGGAATTGACATGACAAAGAAGAGTCAGTGAATTTGAAGGTACAACAAGTATTTAATCTGAAAAAGAAAGAGAAAACATTAAAAAAAAAAAAAAGAGCCGGCCGGTGGCTCAGCCTGTAATCCCGTGCCTTTGGGAGGCTGAGGCGAGTGGATAGCCTGAGCCCGCGGGTTCGAGACCCGCTCTGGGCAGCGAGACCTCATCTCTACAATAAATAAAAAAATCAGCCAGGCATGGTAGCGCATGCCTGTAATTCCAGCTACTTGGAAGGCTGAGGCGGAAGGATCGCCGGAGCCCAGCAGGTCAAGCCTGCGGTGGCTGGGAGCAGCCACTGCCCTCCAGTCTCGGTGACAGAGTGAGACTCCAACTCAAAAAAAAAAAAAAAAAAAAAGAACAGGGTTAGAGGGACCTATATAGGACAGTACTAAAGTGTCGCATATGCATAACGTGAAGCCTAGAAAAGAAGAGGAAAGAGACAGAAAGAATGAGGAAGGAATGAAATTTCTGAACAATGGTTGAAAATGTTCTCAATTTGAAGAAAGACAAATTTACACATTCAAGAAGCTCAGTGAACCCCAAGCAGTCAAAAAGTTTCCTAAAAAAGAGAACACCCTATACAATGTCCACTTGTATACCTAATCCTGAATTGTACCCCACAACTTTAAAATAAAATACATTTAAAAAGTGAAAAAATAAAAAACAGAGAACAGTCCTGAAGCAGCTGAGAGACAAAGTGTTATCAACAGAACTATAAATATATATATATATTTTTTTTGAGTTGGGATCTTACTCTGTTACCCGGGCTAGAGTGCAATGGCACAGTCAAGGCCACCGCAGCCTCAAACTGTTGGGCTCAGGCAACCTTTATGCTTCAGCCTTCCAAGTAGCTCCACGCCCAGCTAATTTTTTTTATTTATGTTAGAGACGAAGTCTCACCATGTTGCTCAGGCTGGTCTCGATTACCTGAGCTCAGGCAATCCTCTCACCGCTGCCTCCAAAAGTGCTGGAATTACAGACATGAGCCACCGTGCCCAGTCCAGAACTATATTTTCAACTAAAATATTCTTCAATAATAAAGGTGATATCAGTATTTTCAGATAAAAGAAGGAAAACACAATTCATCACCAGCAGAAATGAACTGCAAGAAACACTAAAGAAATTCTTCAGAATTAAGGGAAATCACTTAGCATGGTGGCTCACACCTACAATCCCAGCACTCTGAGAGGCCAAGGCAGAAGGATTGCTTGAGGCCAGGAGTCCAAGGATGCAGTGAGCCATGATTGTGCCACTGCACTCCAACCTGGGCAACAAAGACTCTGTCTCAAAAATAAAAATAAATTTTAAAAGATTTTTAGCTCTTAAGTTCTTAAAATTACAATTATTCAAAACCAAAATTGTAACATTGTCTTCTGAGGCTTATAATATATGTAGATCTAATACATGAAAACAGCAAAGCTAACAGCAGACAGAGATGATGTAACAGAACTTCAGTGGTTAAAGAGTTGTTTACAAGAAGCAGTACATTAGCTCTAAGTGGCACACTATATAAACTGACTGAAAAGGGTAAGGAAATATATTAAAATGGCTAGAGGAATGTGCACATGAATTAAGTTGAGCCCCCTACTGACATAATACACAAAAACTCAAAATAGATCACAAATCTGAATGTAAGAGATAAAACTATAAAACTTTTAGAACATCCAGACAAAGTAGCTCACACCTGTAATCCCAGCACTTTGGGAGGCTAAGGCAAGAAGATTGCCTCAGCAAAGGGTTCGAGGGTCAGCCTGGGCAACTTGGCAAGACCTCGTCTCTACAATAAATCAAAAAAAATTAGCTGGGCTTGGTGGCGCACACCTGTAGTTCCAGCTACTTGGAAGGTTGAGGCAGGATTGCCTGAGTTCAACAGGTCGAGACTGCAGTGGCTGTGAGCAAGAGTCCAACTCAAAAAAAAAAAAAAAACTTTTAGAACAGAACACAGGAGTAAAGCTTCATGACATGGTTGAGCAATAGTTTCACAGACACAACATCAAAGGCAGAAGCAACAAAATAAAAAAATAGATAAATTAGAATTTACCAAACTTAGACTTCTGTGATACAAACAATACCATTATAAAATCAAAAGATAACTCAGGGACAGAAGAAATATTTATAAGTTACATATCTGATAAGGGATATGTATCCAGAATATATACTCGTAAAGTGCTCTACCACTCAATAATAAAAAGATATGTAGCTCAATTTAAAAAAAAAAAACTGCTGGGTGCGGTGGCTCACGCCTATAATCCCAGCACTTTGGGAGGTTGAGGTGAGAGGACTACCTGAGCCCATGGGTTCGGGACCAGCCTGAGCAACTTGACAAGACCTCATCTCTGCAATAAATTTTTTTTTTTAAATTAGCCAGGCATGGTGGCGCGTGCCTGTAGTTTCAGCTACTTGGAAGGGTGAGGTAGAACAATCACCAGAGCCCAGCAGGTTGAGGCTACAGTGACCAGGAGTGTGCCACTGCCCTCCAGCTTGGGTGACAGAGTGAGACTCCTACTCAAAAAACAAATAAATAAATAAACAAACAAACAAAGCTGGCCAGCACAGTGGCTCACATCTGTAATTCCAGCACTTTGGGAGGCCAAGGTGGGAGGATTACTTGAACCCAGGAGTTTGAGACCAGCCTGGGCAACACAGCAAAACCTCTACAAAAAAACCGAAAAAAGTTAGTTAGGGTGGTGGCGCATACGTGTAGTCCCAGCTATAGGATCACCTGAGCCCAGTAGGTTGAGGCTGTAGTAAGTGGTAAACATGTCACTGCACTCCAACCTCAAAAAAAAACAAATTATAGCCCTCACCCCAATTATACAATTACATTAATGTGAAGAGTTAACTAAGCCAGGCACAGTGGCTCATGTCTGTAATCAGCACTTTGGGAGGTAGAGACAAGAGGGTTGCCTGAGCCCAGGGGTGCGAGACCAGCCTAGGCAACCTGGCGTGACTTCATCTCTTCAATAAATCAAAAACTTAGCCAGGTATGGTGGCACACACCTGTGGTGCCAGCTACTTGAAAGGCTAAGGCAGAAGGATCGCCTGAGCCCAGAAGGTCGAGGCAGTGGCCATGAGCACGTCAGTGCACTCCAGCCAGGGTAACAGTGAGACTCTGACTCAAAAAAAAAAAAAAAGAGAGAAAGACTAAACTTAGGAGACCAAATGAAAGAGTGTTTCAGCACAGATATAAAAGTAAAACTCAATTACAAGGTATCTATAAGACACACTTTAAATGAAGTCACAAATAGGTTAAAAGCAAATGAATAAATAGAAGCATAAGACGATGAGTAGCTACAAACTAAAGACAAAGAGGGGCATTTCATAATAAGTCATAATAACCATAAATGTATATACCTAATAACAAACGTTCAAAATACATGAAGCAAAAATTATCACAAGGGAAAAACAGATTGCCCCAAACATAGTAAGATTTTTTTTTTTTTTGAGTTGGGAGTCTAACTTTGTCGCCCAGACTGGAGTGCAGTGGCACGCTCCCGGCCACCGCAGCCTTGACCTGCTGGGATCCAGCAATGCTTCCACCTCAGCCTTCCAAGTAGCTGGAACTACAGGCACGCGCTACCACACCCAGCTAATTTTTTGATTTATTGTAGAGATGAGGTCTCACCAAGTTGCCCAGGTGGGTCTCGAACCCACGCACGGTCTCAAGCAATCCACTCACCTCAGCCTCCCAAAGAGTGGAATTACAGGCTGAGCCACCAAGCCCGGCCATAGTAAGATATTTTAACATCTCAGCCTGGTCACAATGGCCCATGCCTGCAATCTCAGCACTCTGGGAGGCCAAAGGGGGGCGGACTGCTTGAGACCAGCCTGAGCAAGAATGAAACCTCATCTTTACACACACACACACACACACACACACACACACACACACACACACAAAATCACAATATTAGTTGGATGTGGTAATGCACGCCTGTAGTCCCAGCTACTTGGGAGGCTGAGGTGAAAGGATTGCCTGAGCCCAGGAGGTTTAGGCTGTAGTGGGGTGGGCTGTGATCATGCCACCTCGCTCCTGCCTGGGTGAGAGAGCAAGACCCCAACTCAGGGGTGGAAAAAAAAGATATATTTTAACATACCTATCTCTGTAATAGACAAACCTAGACCCCCCCCACAAAAAAAATCTGAGCAATGCTAAAAGTACTATATACATTCTTTTTAGGTGAACTTAGTATATTCACCATGAAAAACCACATTCCGGGCCACAAAACAAGACACAGTGAATTCAAACAGTGAAAAGCACACAGAGTATGTTCACATTAGAAAAAAGAAGATATAAAATTAATGACCTAGAGTTCCACTAAAGAACCTATAAAAAAGTAAAATAACCCCAAAGTAAGAAGAAGAAAGAAAACAGTAAATACAAGAGCAGGAAAAAAAATAGAAAAGAAACAGTAGAGAAAAAACTAAGTCAAAGCTGGTCCTTTGGGAAGATCAACAGAATCAATAAACTGCAAGCTAAATTAACTTTTTTTTTAAGTGGAAAGGCCAGTCATGGAGGCTAATGCTTATAATTCTAGCAATTTGGAGGCTGAGATGGCAGGACAGCCTGATGTGAGGAGTTCGAGACCAGCACAGGCAACATAGCAAGATCCCATCTGTAAAAAAGCATAAAATAAACCAGGCACAGTGGTGTGTGCCTGTAATCTCAGTTAATCCAGAGACTAAGGCAGGAGGATTACTTGAGCCCAGGAGTTTGAAGTTACAGTGAGCTATGATCGAGCCACTGTACTCCAGTCTGGGTGACAGAGCAAGACCTTCAGGAAGAACAAAAATTACCAATATCAGGAGTAAAAACGGAATATCTGAACCCAAAGATATTAGAAGGGCAAAAGAGTATTATTAACGTTATGCTAACCAATTTAACAGCTTAGATGAAATGACAAAATTCCTTGAAAAATACAACTTATCAAAATTGACAAAACAGAAAATCTGAAGAGTCCTTTAAATTGTATTCATTATCAAAATCCTTTCCCCCCAAAAAACTTTAGACTCAGATTTTTTTTTTTTTGCTGGTAAATTCCTTACACAAACCCTTCCAGAAAATAGCGGAGACAATGCTTCCCCAATCATTTTCTAAGTTCATCATGAATGGTAACAATGAATATAGCAACAATACAGCACCTGACAAAAAAGCAACAACCACAAAAAACTACACCAACAACCCTCACACACAGATGCAAAAATACTCAATATCAGCAATTCAAATCCAGCAATATAAAAAAAAAGACAACATACTACGACCAAGTGGGGTTTATCCCATAAACACAAGTATAACATCTGAAAATAAAACAACGAAATTCACTATGTTAATTTCTAAGAAATATCTCATCTCAATAGATATAGAAAAGGCATTTGAGAAAACTCAATATCTATTCATAATATAAACTCTCAAAAAATTCAGACTAGATGTTACCCAACCTCTGTATTAATCATATTTCTTTAGTTCTGTATTTTTGATGTTACATCTTGTGGCATTGCTAACCCTGGAGAGACTGTCCTTCCCATGGCTAAACTAATTCCTGGAGATAGCAAACAACTTGCGGGCTAGTGTACCATTCATGTGCAAACCAATGAATTGCAGAGCCCACACCTCAACCATCTCCTTTATCTGTCTTTTACTTTGGGCCACTATATTCCCCTGCCTTAATCACTCCAAATCCAAGTAATCAATAACTAAGGACAGCTCCTATGCCTTGCAGTCCTTTAATTATTCAAACAAGACAATTCTAACCTGCTTAACCTACTTCACCAACTCCTCAAAATAATAGTAAGGCTCTTGCCCACAGTTTTACTTCATTCCTTCTGCCTTCTGACCCACCCTAGGGGTTCCTCTTGTGGGCCCCTCCTGTGGCATAGGCATGTTCTCCTCCTCTTGAGATCTGTGAATGTAACAAAACATCTTTTCTTTTTTGATTAGGAGTCTCACTCTGTTGCCCAGGCTGGAGTGCAGTGGCACACTCACGACCACCACAGCCTTAACCTGCTGAGCTCAGGAGATCCTTTCACTTCAGCCTTCCAAGTAGCTGGAACCACAGGCACGTAACACTATACCCGGGTGTTTTTGATTTATCGTAGAGCCGAGGTCTCATCAACTTGCCCAGGCTGGTTTTGGAATCCTGGACTCAGGTAATCCTCTTGCCTCCACCTCCCAAAGTGCTGGGATTACAGGCAAAAACCACTGTGCCCAGCTAAATAATCTTTTCTCTTATTTTTTGAGCCAGAGTCTCACTCTTACCCAGGCTGGAGTGCAGTGGCACACTCACAGCCACCACAGCCTCAACCTGCTGAGCTCGGGCAATCCTTTCACTTCAGCCTTCCAAGTAGCTGGAAGTATAGGCACACACCATCACGCCCGGCTAATTTTTTTTATTTATTGTAGAGACAAGGTCTCACCAACAATCCTCTCACCTCTGCCTCCCAAAGTGCTAGCATTACAGACTTGAGCCACCGCACCCAGCAAAATCATTTTTTCAATGTCAGCAATGTCCTCATTTGTTAGCCTTGAGAACAAACAAATAACAACACCTACATTTGAAAACAACCTGAAAAAGGTCATCAATAAAAAGCCTAGGCCATGCTCGGTGACTCAGCCTGTAATCCCGCACTTTAGGAGGCCGAGGTGAGTGAACTGCCTGAGCCCACGGGTTCAAGACCCGCCTGGGCAACTTGGCAAGACTTCATCTCCACAATAAACCAAAAAAATTAGCTGGGCATGGGAGCGCGCGCCTGTAGTTCCAGATACTTGGAAGGCTGACGCAGAAGGATCACCGGAGCCCAGCAGGTCGAGGCTATGGTGGCCAGGAGTGTGCCACTGCACTCCAGTCTGGGCGACAGAGTGAGGCTCCAACTCAAACAAACAAAAAAAAAGGGAACAAGATTAAATCTATTCCATAAAGGAAGAAAATAAAATATAACGGGGAGGGAGAAGGAGGTAAAACTGTTTTATAATACAATCATCTACTAGAAAAATATAAGGAATCTGCTCAAAAAAACTAATAGAATTAATGTGACAACACTGTAAGAAACAGATCAGCATACAAAAATCAATTCTACTTCTGTATATGAAGAACAAATAATTAGAAACTGAATTTTTATGATACCACTTTATAATAGCTTAAAAAACAGTATTTTTTAAAAACTAAAATAGCATCAAATAACATAAAATATGCCCAGGCGCAATGGCTCACACCTGTAATTCCAACATTTTGGGAAGTCAATGCAGGCATGGATTGCTTGAGGTCCAGGGTTTGAGATCAGCCTGGGCAATGTAATAAGACTCCCATCTCTACAAAAAAAATTTAAAAATTAGTCAGGCATGGTGGTATGTGCCTGTAGTCTTAGCTACTTGGGAAGCTAAGGCAAGAGGATTGTTTGGGCCCAGGAGTTGAGGTTACAGTGAACTATGATTGTACCACTGCACTCCAGCTTGGGCAACAGAGCAAGATCCTGTCTCAAAAAGTAAATAAATATTTTAAAATAAAAATAGCATCAAAAGATTACTTAAAAATAACTTGTAAAATCAGAAGACATCAAGACCAAAGGCTGAAAACTACAAAATACTACTCAGACAAAACAAAAAAGATCTAAATAAATGGAGAAATCCTAATGCCAATGGTTAGGAAGACTCAATGTTGTTAAGATGTAGGTTCTACTCAAATTCATGTACAGATTCAGCATCATTGTAAACATAATCCTATCAGCCTTTTCTGAAAAAGAGCGGAAAAGCTAATATTAAAATATATATTGAAATACAAAGGACTTAGAATATGCAAAGTAATCTTGAAAGACAAGAAAAGGGTTGTAGGATTTGCAATTCCGACTTAAGAACTTATTATAGTTCTCAATAATAAAATTAGTGTGACAATGATACAGGACTAGATAAACAGATCACTGGAGCAGAATAAAGATTTCTGAAAGCCCATTAAATGGCCATGTGATGTTCCACCAAAGCAAACCAGTGAAAAAAGAAGATCCTTTTCAACAAATGGTGAAAAACAATTGGATATCTATATGCAAAAACCAAAGTCAAAATAAAAAGAAAATTCAGATGTATCACAGACCTAAATATAAATTAGCAAATGCAGAAAGTTTTAGAGGAAATAAAGGAAATTACCTGCATGACTTCAGGGTTAGGCAAAAGTGTCTTAGCTCACAGTAAGCAATAACTATAAAAGAAAACACTGATAAATTAGACTTCAGATTGAAATATTTCTGCTCATCAAAAAGCACTGTTAAGAAAATAATAGATGAACCATATAAACTTGGGGAAAACATTTATCTAACAAATGACCACTATCTAGGACATATAAAGACTTTCTGCAACTCAAAAGAAACAGATGAACAAACAAAAATGAAAGAAAAAGAAAGAGAAGGGCTAAATGAACAAACTCTTCACGAGTGAAACCACACAAATGGTCAATACGCAAATTAAAACGTGCTCAATATCACCAGTTATCATAAAAATGTAAATTTAAACCACAATGATACCACTTCTGGTTAAGATGAAGTAAGTAAAGGGGACCAAGTTTAGCCTTGTTGCATGAAATACTAAAAACCTAACAAAATGAATGAAACAGCAGCACTAAAGATATTGGACAAGTAACAAAAGACAGTGATTCCTGTGAGACAAGAGACAAATGAGCCATACGTGCGCCCAGCTTACTGCCTTCAGAGAGTTTCCAGGCCGTAGAACAGGGAGAAGGAACCCAGGTAGAGCCCGTGATCTCCTCAAGTTGAGGAAACGAGCTGAAGTCCAAGGAAGCCAAGGTGGCTAGAGCTCACAAGGGAGACCAGCACTGAGTAGAGAGCTGGAGAGAGAGAGAGAAATGAAGAAATCTACAAAGGCTCACCCTAGAATTTTTGGTTGAATAACAAATCGACACTTGCACATAAGGAACCTATCCACAGGCAGGGAGAGAATCACCAAAAGAATTAGACTAACAGTGTCCAGAACTTACACAAGGATGTGAACTGTACTTACTTCCAAAAACCCAAAAGGAAAACCTAATAATTCACATCACTTCAGAGTACTAAGAAAGGAAATGTTTCAGAAGTAGAAAAAAATTAATCCTAGACTAAATATAGCTCTGAGTCCATCTAAAGAAAACACAAAGCAAGACCCAAAAGAAACAAACTGTCTCCCAACAACTTAACCATGGCACAAAACAAAGACCACAAATATTTTTAAGCATATAAAAATACAGAACAAGGTCAAATTCATTATGGTTAAAAGTCAATCAAGGTTTACAAGACTTATATAGAAGTAGAAAATAATAACCCATAATGAAACAAAACCAATCAAACCAATCATGAAATGACACAGATAAATGAATTAGTAGGCAAGACCTTTAAAACAATTATTATAACTAGATTTCATATTATCAGAAAGCTAGAGGAAATAAACTTATTAAGTAAAAACAAAATATTTTTAAAATTTGAACATCTAGAGATAAAAATTAGAAGATCTAAGATGAAAAATAAGTTGTATGAAATTTACAGCACTTGAAAATAAGTTACTAACCTAAATGAAAAATAGGAACTTTCAAAAAAGTGAACAGAGCATAAGTTAGCACTGACATGTTCAAGAGGCTAAATACACTTGCAATTGCAATTAGAGTCATAAAGGAGATAACACAGAAAAAAAAGAAAATGGCTAGTCATTTTTTTATATTTGATGAAAATTACAAGCATACATAACAAAGCACTCTTTTTTTTTTTTTTTTTTTGAGTTGAAGTCTCACTGTCACCCAGAAGGCCACCGCAGCCTCGCCCTGCTGGGCTCCAGCGACCCTTCCGCCTCAGCCTTCCAAGTAGCTGGAATTACAGGCATGCGCTACCACGCCTGGCTGAATTTTTGATTTATTGTAGAGATGAAGTCTCGCTGCCCAGGCGGGTCTCAAACTCACGGGCTCAGGTAATCCACTCACCTCAGCCTCCCAAAGGTGCGGGGTTACAGGCTGAGCCACCGAGCCTGGCTACAAAGCACTCAAAACACCAACCACTAGAAACACGAAGAAATGTAAACTAAGACAGATCGTGTTCAAACTGACTAAATCTAGAAATTTTAAATCTTTAAAGCAGCCAAAGAAAAAGGTCATATTATGCAGTATGAAATCAAAGTTGAAATAGTTACACTACTATCATATAAAGTAAATAAAAATATAAATATTATCAGGAAAAAGGAGGCTCATTTTACACAAAGGGTTTAATTTATCAAGAAGATACGAAAAATCCTAAACATGTATTTACCTAATAAGAGTTTCAAAAAAAAGCAAAAGTGGTGGAACAAAATACAAGAAGAAATGAACAAGTCTACAACTATATTTGAAACTTTCACCAAACCTCTCTCAATAATGACAGAACCAATAGACAAAAATCCAGTAAAGATACATAAACCCGAACAATGCCATCAACCAAACTGGCCTAAGTTACATTTTTTAGCATACTACACAAACTAACAGAATACACATTCTGTTGAAGTTCACAAGGAACAATCACCAATACAGATTATATTCAAGCCATAAACAAGTATAAATTTAAAAGATTCCAAATTTTACAAGGAATTTTTTTCTGACCACGATGACATGAATTTAGAGTAGTTTCTGCTACTTGGAAAGCTGAGGCAGAAGGATCTCCTGAGCCCAGAAGATTGAGGCTGTGGTGGCCGTGAGCATGCCACTGCACTCCAGCCTGGGAGACAAGAGTGAGACTCCAACTCAAAAAAAAAAAAAAAAAAAAAAACCTTAAAAAAAAGGGGGGAGGGCTGGGCTCAGTGGCTCAACCTATAATCCCAGCACTTTGGGAGGCCAAGGCAAGTAGATTGCCTAAGCCTGTGGGTTCAACACCAGCCCGGGCAACTTTGTGAGACCTCGTCTCTACAATAAAATAAAAAATAGCCAGGCGTGGTAGCACATATCTGTTGTTCCAGCTGCTTGGAAGGCTGAAGTGGAAGGACCGCTGGAGCCTAGCAGGCTGACAATGGGGTGGCCGTGAGAGTGCATGTCACTGCACTCCAGCCTGGGCAAAGAAGTGAGACTCCAACTCAACCCCCCCAAAAAAAAAGAAATTAATTTGAGCCGGGCTCAGTGGCTCAGCCTGTAATCCCGCGCCTTTGGGAGGCTGAGGTGAGTGGATTGCCTGAGCCCGCGGGTTCGAGACCCACCTGGGCAACTTGGCAAGACCTCATCTCTACAATAAATCAAAAATTAGCCGGGCGTGGTAGCACGCACCTGTAATTCCGGCTACTCAGAAGGCTGAGGTGGGAGAATCACCGGAGCCCAGTGGGTCGAGGCTGCAGTGGCCGGGAGCAGCCACTGCACTCCAGTCTGGGCAACAGATCGAAACTCCAACTCAGAAAAAGAAAGAAATTAATTTGGAAATCAGTAACAGAAAAAAATGGAAAAATCTCAATATTTGGAGATTCTACATATACTCCGTTGAACTTCTGGCCTCAAGTGAACCTCACATCTCAGCCTCCAGAGTAGCTGGGCAGAAGTCAATAAAATAGAAAAATAACAGGACAAGTTCAATGAAACAAAAGGCCAGACCTCCACTTCTGGGAGGATGGAATAGACATACTCTTCCCAGTTCCTCCCACTAAGCACAAAGAAAAACTACGAAGACTATAAATAAAACAAATACACTCTGAAAGTTGGAGAGAAGCTAAATTAGCTAGCAACCATATGACACAAGGAAAAGTATGGCCATAAGTTCCATGGCTATTCATTTTGCCATACACACACATACACATACACGGGGGTGCCAAAAAGTGTATACAAATTTTAAGTATGACGTTCGCTCAAAAGATGTCATTTATCAAATGAATGTTAATGTCACGATGCAACAGGCAGGACAGTCAAAGAAAATAGTGGAAGCATGGTTGAGCAAACGTCATACTACACGCTGCTACTGTGATTCAATTCAACTTTGAAAAAGCTATACATAGATGACATCTCTTTAAATGTGTATACATTTTGGGGGCTGTGTGTGCATGTGTGTGTATCCTACTCGTGAAATGGAAGAAGTCACCCAGGAGCACCAATGGGCGCAGACCAAAAAAAAAAAAAGCTGCAACAAAAGTCTTCCCTCTCCAGATAAAAGACCAATAAAGGGGCACATTAGCTAGAAAGAAAACATTTAGGTCATAACTGCTCTAATGCAGCACAGAAAACTACAGAAAAACTAGCCCCACCTCCACGAGTAATGATCATGCAGAGGAACTAGACATCCATCCTCATAAGACCATAATGAGGCCTGCCAAGACTCCCACAAGGGTAATGTCAATGCAGGTTAAGTTGGAACTGAGACTTTCAACCCCACTGGCTGGTAATGAATACTCATACCACTGTGTCTGTGGAGAAAACGAAGAGAAATCTCAACTTCCACCACCATCTGACAGAAACGAGGCATCTCTCTTATATCCCACAGAGGTGGTGGCAGAGAAGACTTGGTGGAGAGTCAGAACTTTCACCAATACACAGTGGCAAATGAGGCCACATCCATAGTGGAGATCAGGTGGGGAGCCATAACTACCAACTTAGCTCGAAGTAACAGGGAGCTTCCCTCAAATGTCAACAGAGGCAGAACAGGGAGCCTGAACTTAATCCCCTACTTGGTTTAAGAAGGTGGAAGCCCCACCTATCCTCTGTCAGATAAGGGTAGGAGAATGCTGGCTAAAACAGGTTTAAATAAGATGCAGGGTCCCGTGACAATACAAAAATGTTCAGGTTTCAATAAGAAATTATTCATGATACCAAATATCAGCAGATTTCAAACTGAATGAAAAAGACAATAAATATATACAAACATCGGGATTTTATAATTCTATCACAGAGATAGCAAAATTCACTCAGAAAAATTGTAAAGTTGCCATGATAGCAATGGTTCAACAAGCAATAAATAGAAAGGCTCAGCAAAACATAAAAGATATAAGGAAGAACCAAATGGCAATCTTAAAACTAAAAAGTACAATAAGCGAAATAAAGAGATCAATGAGTGGGCGCAAACAGCAGTATGAGAGGAAAGAATCAACAGATGTAAACAGAGAGAACAGAGACTGAGGATAAAATGAACACAATCTCAAGGATCTTTGAAACTATAACCCCCATCCCCCCACCTCCCCCAAAAATCTAATAGTTATGTCATCAGAGTCCCAGGAAGAACAGGACTGGAAAAAACTCAAATAAATAATAGCTGAAAAATTCCCAAATTTAGCAAGAGGCCAAAAACTAGATTAAGAAACTGAGCAAACCTCAACAGGATAAATACAAACACATTTACAACAAAGCAAAACCTAATTAAACTTCTGAAATATAAAGACAAGAAATAAGAAAAATAAGCCGTATTTACTGGGTAGGAAATTTTTTTTTTTTTTTTTTTTTTGAGTTGGAGTCTCACTCTGTTGCCCAGACTGGAGTGCAGTGGCCGCTCCGGGCCACCGCAGCCTTGACCTGCTGGGCTCCGGCCATCCTTCCACCTCAGCCTTCCAAGTAGCCGGAATTACAGGCATGCGCTACCACGCCCAGCTGATTTTTTGATTTATTGTAGAGATGAGGTCTCGCTGCCCAGGCGGGTCTCGAACCCGCGGGCTCAGGCAATCCACTCACCTCAGCCTCCCAAAGGCGCGGGATTACAGGCTGAGCCACCAAGCCCAGCTGGAAATTTTTAATAAGAGTAGATTTCTCATCAAAACCATGGAGACCACAGAAAAGTATATTTTTCAAGTGCTAAAAGAAAAACCAGGCTGTCAACCCAAAACCGTATGCCTAGGAAAAATATCCTTTAGGAATGAAGGTAAATTCAAGACACTCGCAAACAAAGCAAAACTAAGATACTCTGTCACAAGCAGAATCACCATAAGAGAATGGCAAAAGGAAGTGCTCTAAAGAAGAAAAGAAACAATGAAAGGCACTTACGGGAGATAGAAAAAAAAACATAGTAAAAGTAAAAATATGGCTCGCTGGCTCAGCCTGTAATCCCAGCACTTTGGGAGGTCAAGGCGAGTGGGTTGCCTGAGCCCAGGGGGTTCAAGACCAGCCTGAGCAACTTGGTGAGACCTCGTCTCCACAATAAAACCAAAAAAGTAGCCGGGTGTGGTAACATGCACCTGTAATTCCAGCTACTTGGAAGACCGGGGCAGAAGGATCGCCGGAGCTTAGCAGGTGGACGCTGGAGTGGTCATGGGTGTGCCACTGCACTCCAGCTTGGGCGACACTGAGACTCTGACTCAAAAAAAAAAAAAGAAAACAAGTCCATTTACAATAGTATCACAAAGAATGAAGTGCTAAAAAATAAATTTAGCTGGCAGGCATGGTGGCTCATACCTGTAATCCCAGCACTTTAGGAAGCAGAGGCAAGAGGAATGTCTAAGCCCAGGGATTCGAAACCAGCCTGAGCAACTTGGTGAGACCTCATCTCTACAATAAATCAAAAAAATTAGCTGGGTGTAGTGGTGTATGGCTGTAGTTCCAGCTACTTGGGAGACTGAGGAGGAACAATCACCTGAGCCCAGCAGGTCAAGGCTGTGCTGGCCATGAGTGTGCCACTGCACTCCAGCCTGGGTGGCAGAGTGAGATTCTGACTCAGAAAAAAAGAAGAAAAATTCCTAAAATAATAATAAATTTAGCCAAAAAAGTACAACACTTATACACTGAAAACTATAAAACATTGCTGAAATTTTAAAAGACATAAATAAATGGAAAGATAATTCATGCTTTTGGATTGTTTGTAATAATTCAGTGTTGTTAAGATGTCAATACTTCCCAAAGCAATTGAGAGATTCAACAAAATCCCTATCAAAATCCCAGGAATGGCCAGGCTCGGTGCCTCAGTCTGTAATCCCAGCACTTTGGGAAGCCGAGGCTAGTGGATTGCCTAAGCCCGCGGGTTCAAGACCAGCCTGGGCAACTCAGTGAGACCTTGTCTCTACAATAAATAAATAAATAAGTTAGCCAGGCGTGGTAGCGTGTACCTGTAGTTACAGCTACTTGGAAGGCTGAGGCGGAAGGATCGCCGGAGCCCAGCAGGTCGACATTCAGGTGGCCATGAGTGTGCCACTGCACTCCAGCCTGGGCAAAGGAATGAGACTCCAACTCAAAAAATAATAATAATCCCTGTAATGTTTTTTGCAGAAATATAATACATTCTGAAATACATTTGGAACTTTAAGGTATGCCAGATAGACAAAACAATCTTGAAAAAGAATATTAATTTTGGAGAATTCACACTTCCTGATTTCAAAACTTACTACAAAGCTACAATAATCAAAACGTGGTACTGGGCTGGGCTCGGTGGCTCAGCCTGTAATACCAGCACTTTGGGAGGCCAAGGAGAGTGGAATACCTGAGCCCGTGGGTTCAAGACCCACCTGGGCATCTTGGCAAGACTTTGTCTCTACAATAAATAAACTGGGAGTGGTAGTGCGCGCCTGTAATTGCAGCCTCGACCTGCTGGGCTCTGGTGATCCTTCCACCTCAGCCTTCTGAGTATCTGGAACTACAGGCGCGTGCTACCATGCCCAGCTAATTTTTTGATTTATTGTAGAGATGAGGTCTCACCAAGTTGCCCAAGCGGGTCTCAAACCCGCAGGCTCAGGCAATCCACTCACCTCAGCCTCCCAAAGCGTGGGATTACAGGCTGAGCTACTGAGCCCGGCTGGGAGAAAATATTTATTTATTTATTTATTTATTTATTTATTATTTTATTTATTTATTTATTTATTTCTTGAGTTGGAGTCTCACTCTGTCACCCAGACTGGAGTGCAGTGGCCGCTCCCGGCCACTGCAGCCTCGACCTGCTGGGCTCTGGCGATCCTCCGCCTCAGCCTTCCAAGTAGCCGGAATTACAGGCATGCACTACCATGCCTGGCTGATTTTTTGATTTATTGTAGAGATAAATAATCTAATTACAAAATGGACAAATAAGTTGAACAAACATTTCTTCAAAGAAAACACACAAATAGGCAACAGATGAGAAGATGCTCAGTATCACCAATCATTAGGGAAATGCAAATTAAAACCACTTTATAATATTAGCATGGCTATCATCAAAAACAGAAAATGGGCCAGGCGCCATGGCTCACATCTATAATCCCAGCATTTGGGGAGGCCACAGTGAGAGGACTGCCTGAATCTACCAGTTCGAGATCGGCCTGGGCAACGTGGCGAGATCTCTTCTCTACAATAAATCAAAAAATTAGCCAGACATGGTGGTGTGTGCCTGTAATTCCAGCTACTTGGAAGGCTGAGGTGAAGGATCATCTGAACCCAGCAGATCAAGGCTGCAGTGGCCGTGAGCGTGCCACTGCACTCCAGCCTAAGCGACAGAGTGAGAGACTCCAACACACACACACACAAAAGAACATATATAGCAACAAATCTTGAAAGCATTATGCAGCCAGGCCCGGTGGCTCATGCCTGTAATCTCAGCACTTTGGGAGGCTGAGGTGAGAGAACTGCCTGAGCCCAAGGGTTCAAAACTAGCCCCAGCAACTCTACAAATCAAAAAATTAGCCCTGCAGAGTGGTGCACACCTGTAGTTCCAGCTACTTGGAAAACTGAAGCAGAAGGATCACCTTAGCCCAGCAGGTTGAGACTGAGATAGCCGTGAGAGTACCACTGCACTCCAGCCTGGATGACAGAGTGAGACTCTGATTTAAAAAACAAAAACAACATTAAAAAAAAAAAAACACGCACACACACAAGGAGATACTACCATACACCTACCAGAATGACTAAAGTTAAATAAGACTGACATACTAAGCATTGGATAAGAATGCAGAGCGAAGGGGGTCACTCAAATATTACTGGTGGAGAGGTAAAATGAAATAACTAATTTGGAATGGATTGGCATTCCTGGCTACCTAGCAACTCCAATTCTAAATATATACCCTAGATTAGTGTTTCTCAAATTTTGATCATGAACCACAAAGAAAATATATATTTTATGCTACAATCCCATACATATATAAAGGATAGTAAAAATGTTCTATTTCAATTTTTAAAATGCTACTTGCTTCCCATTAAACTGATTTTATGAGCCTTTTTTGGAGCATGCCCAAAAGCCTGAAGAGTACATACAGATATATTCTTGCATGTGTACAACAATATTCATTGCAGTAATGGTTCATAATTGCAAAACAATGACAAAAATATAAATATCCATCAACAGCATTATGGATAAAACAGTGGTAATAATTCACACAGTAAAATATCACACAATAGTAAAAATGTGAACCAGCCCAGGTTGGAAACAGAGCAGGTCAAAACTCCTATACTGAGCAGTAGAGGAATCATGACTATAAATAGTTACTGCACTCCAGCCTGGGTAACAAAGCCAGACTCTGTCTAAAAAATAAATGAATAAATAATAATAATAATAATAGTAGCAAAAATGAATCAACTATAGCCACATGCATCAAGTAGATGAATCTCAAAAACATACTGTGAATCAAAAAAAAATCAATAAAGCATTACTCCATTTACATGAAGTTTAAAACAGCCACAACTAAATAATATATTGTTTAGAAATAAAACCAAAGAGAAGCAAGAACATTTAATACAAAATTCAGGATAGTGTTTATATCAAGGGAACATGGGCACATACAAGGAAGAAACACATGACAAGGGGGTCAAAGGTATAGGCAATGTTCTTATTAAGCTTGGATGGTAAATATATGGAGATCTGTATTGTTTTAATTTTAATTGTCTATAAAATGTGCACACTCACTTTTTTAAATGACATATATTACTATTAATAACTTAAAAATTCTCATACAAACACAATATGACTGAAGTAAATTAAAATACACAGGGCTGCTCCAAAAAAATTAGGCATTTTTGGATAATAGTAAAATATTAATCCTTTTATGGCTTACAACACATGGCCATTGTGCAAATAACAAGGAAAACATACTTTGCATACATTATCCATAGACTAAAGAAGAAAAGGATAGAATGTGTTTGGGAGAGAAAACTCAGCACTTCCCCAAAAAATCAGTTACCAAAAGCAGCCAAACATCCATAAATACTAATCTGGAGCTGCCAAAAAACATGTAGACTTTAAAAACTTCTGGAAAGTCTAAAGTAAAATGAAAACTTTCATGAACACAGAGATAGCGCATCTAAATTTCTCCATCCTAACTTTAAAGGTAAAGGGAATAACGCAGGAACTAAGGGATTTAAACATATATACATACGATGGTAGAAACTAATAAAATGAATCTCAGAGGAAGATCCAATCATGAAAAAATAGTGCCCTTATAACTGATGATATAATTTCCTAATCTCACCACATGGATACTATTTCATTTTTCTCTTCTTCTACAATAATATCAAGATGAAGATATTCATGCATACATATGTATGAATGCTTCTGGTTATTTGTCTAAACTATAATCTGAAGTATTTAAGCTTAAAACTTAAGAGCACCAACTCTGGAGTGCCCAGGTTCAAAACCTGGCTCATCCACTTTTTTTGTTATTGTCATCATTGAGTTCAGGGTAGAGGGCAGTGGCAAGGCCACAGCCTCAAACTCATGGGCTCAGGCAATCCTTCCACCTCAGCCACCCAAGTAGCTGGGACTACAGGCGTGTGCCACCACACCTGGCTAAATTTTTTTTTATTAAATAAGGAAACTAAACAGATGTCAACTGTAGCTGTTGTCAGATGAGGTCTTGCTATATTGCTTAGGCTGGTCTCGAACTCCTGGACTCAAGCAATCCTCTCACTCATGCACCACCACACCCAGCCAGCCTCATCCACTTTTTATATGACCCTGAAAAAATAACTAGACCTTTCTATGACTTACAATTTCCTCATCCTCAAAAAAATTATATAAGAATACCTATATCTCATTGTCCTGTTAGAGGGGGAGACACTACATCCCTCTATGTAACCACCTGATAGTACATAATACAGAGCCCCACGCTATTTTGCAGACAAGAAACTGAAATAAGAAATTTGCTCAATCATATAGCTAGTCCATAATCTTAACACTATGCTGCTGCTATACTATCTAAATGTCTCTGGGTAAAAGCACTGATTATGGATTTTTTTCCTACTTATCCTTCTTTCCCAATTATCCAAAAGAATGAGTATACCTGCAGTACTACTGAAATCTGAGCAAAAAAAAAAATTAAGACCAGTAACAACAAATACTAACCCGAGGACTTGGAACTGACCCTAGAGAACAGAAAACCACTAGTGGTTTTTTAAAACAGAAGAAATAAAAGTAGTATAATGGGGTTATATATTTGATGGTACCTATACAGAGGATGGACCAGGAAAAGAAAAAATAGGACGGTAAGAACAAAATAGATGGGAAAAGAAAAGTTTACATCATGACAGGGCAGTTCTAATTTCTACTTGTTCTAGAGCAAAACCACCACAAATATTTCACCGTACCATATAACTACAGAACTAGGTTTGTTGTGGTGGTGGTTGTTTTGCTTTGTTTTTTCAGTAGAAGCCTCTCATTCTGTTGCCCGGGATGGAGTACAGTGGCACAATCATGGCTCGACTCCTGGGTTCAGGCAGTCCTACCACCTCAGTCTCCCTGCAGCTAGGACTACAGGCACGCACCACCACACCCCACTCATTTTTATTTTTTGTAGAGACAAGCTACCACTATGTTGCCCAATCTGGTCTCAAACTCCTGACGCCAAGCAATCCTCTTGCCTCAGCATCTCAAAGTGCTTGGATTTTAGGCTAAATGTAAGCCACCATGCCCAGCCTGTTGTATGTTTTTATCCAGTTATACTCTGCTGAACTTAAATGTGTACACTTGAAAAACAATGCATTTAGTAAAAATACTGTGGAGCAGGAAAAAAAAAACTGTACCTGCACCAGCAGTTAAGAAACCAAGAGCCAGGAGCAGTGGCTCAAGTCTGTAATCCCAGCACTTTGGGAGTCCAAGGCAAGAGGACTGCCTAAGCTCAGGGGTTCAAGACCAGCCTAGGCAACTTGGTGAGACCTTCTCTCTACACCAAAAAAAAAATTAGCTAGGCATGGTGGCATGCGCCTATAGTTGGAAGCTATTTATAAGGCCACAGCAGACAGACTGTCTGAGCCCAGCAGGTTGAGGCTGCAGTAACCATGAGCATGCCACTGCACTCGTCTGGGTGACAGAGTGAGACTCAAAAAAAAACAAAAAAAAGAATTTAAAAATGCTGAAATAGATCTAGTAGAATCAAAATTGTAAAAAATAAAGAAAGAAAAAAAAGAAAAGTTTGGATCTGGTGATTTGAAATTAACAGAGTGGCAAATTTAAGAGTCAAATACAGTAACTCCAGCACTTTGGGAGACAGACAAGAAGACTGCCTGAGTTCAGGGATTTGAAACCAGCCTGGACAACTTGGTGAGACCTCGTCTCTAAATAAATCAAAAAATAAGCCAGGTGTAGCAGCACATGCCTATAGTTCCAACTACTTGGAAGGCTGAGACAGAAGGACTGCCTGAGCCTAGCAGGTCGAAGCTGTGGTGGCCGTGAGCATGCCACTGCACTCCAGCCTAGGCAACAGAGAGAGACTCCAACTCAAAAAAAAAAAAAAAGAGTTAAATACAATAGTTTGAGAGGTAAATGAATAGAAATATATGATATTTTATGTACTTATACCTAAAATTTTCATGATGGGATATGAGGTAGCCTATAATAATGGACTGTATTATGACAATAAAAAATAAAAACATGGCCAGGTGCAGTGGCTCAAGCCTATAATCCCAGTACTTTGGGAGGCCAAGACGACAGGATTGCCTGAGTCCAGGGGTTCAAGACCAGCCTGGGCAACTTGGCAAGACCGCATCTCCACAATAAATCAAAAAATTAGCCAGGTGTGGTGGCGCACACCTGTAGTTCCAGTTACTTGGAAGGCTGAAGCAGAAGGATCGCCTGAGCCCAGCAGGTCAAGGCTGCAGTGGCCGTGAGTGTGCCACTGCACTCCAGACTGGGCAACAGAGTAAGACTCCAACTCAAAAAAGAAAAAAGAAAAAAAATGGCCAGGCTCAGTGGCTCAGCCTGTAATCCCAGCACTTTGGGAGGCAGAGGCAAGTAGATTGCCTGAGCCCATGGGTTCGAGACCAGCCCAGGCAACTTGACGAGACCTCATCTCTACAGTAAATCAAAAATTATCCAGGCGTGGTAGCACACGTCTATAGTTCCAGCTACTTGGAAGGCTGAGGCAAAAGGATCGCCAGAGCCCAGGTCGACACTGGGGTGGCCAAGGGCATGTCACTGCACTCCAGCCTGGACGATGGAGTAAGACTCCAACTCAAAGTAACAACAATAATAATAATAATAAAAACATGAACATTAAAAGCCAGTATGATGGACATCTATTTTTGCTTCATAAGCATCCCCCTTCTTCTGCAAACAGCACCCACCCCCCTGCATTATGGAAACTGCTCTTACCCCTGACTCCAACTATGTAGTTCTAGTGAAGGCTGCCATTCACAGTACCCTCCCCACTCCAGCCATAGAGATGGTGGGTACAAGATCCAAGACAGGCCAATCAGTGTCCTTCCCAGGATTCTTCAAGAGAGTCCCTTCTTCTGGTAGAAGGGACTGGGAGCAAGAGCTGCCAGCAGTCATGGTTCCAGCCTCATGAAGTAGAGAGTCTGTAGTATGAAAGAATGAAATCAACACGCAGAGAAGCAGAGATAAGAGGTGAAGTCCTAAACGTTATGGAAGAAGGAAGAATAAACAAATATACTAATAATTAGATTAATATAGCTGATATGAAGACCAGATTTGGTTCCGGGTGCCTGGTAACCAGGACAAAAAAGAAAACAGAACATATTTCACAGATCAAAAAGGAGAAAATATACCAGATCCTCAAGGGAGATAATTTTCCTGATGCTAAATTATAAAAAGGACTTCTTTTACATGGAACTTATATATAAGAGCCACTGAAAGACAAAATGGACAGTGTCTGTGATAAGTGTTATAGCAGATGCAGATTTCATATATCATATAATGACAACTGAGCTATATCTCAATAAACAAGCCTAAATAAGAAACTAGAATACAGTAGACAGTTGAAGAAATAGATGTGTCAACTATGGTTGTACCCTTCCAGGAAGTTTCCAGTAAAGGAGAAAAGAGAAAAGGATGAAAACTAAGTGGAAAGTAGACTTCATGGTAAGATTCCAAAATGTTTGTGAGCGAAGTGGGAAAAACTGAGTAACGATGACAGACTGAAAATAAAAGATATTACTAATAATTGATTAAAAACAAAAAAGACCCTGGAAAGGATGGGGAAAGACCTCATCAGATACACAGGTAGTTAATTCCACTTAATTCTACTTAAAAAGTACTTCCTCTCCATCCTGAAACACCAAATGACAACAGTGACATAAAAGGGAATAAAGTCACAAATATAAAATAATGATAATAAGGGAAAACAACTATAAAGTTTAGAAGCTAGAAAGGACGTAAGACAAGTGGTAACATGACTTAACTGACTAAAAAAAGCTGCTGCAGTAAGACAGCCCAAAAGCAATGTGTCTTAAACAACATAGCACCAAAGACTGTGAAAACTGAGAAAAAGGTAATCATATTTAAAAAGAACTAATTGAGCCAGGCTTGGTGGCTCAGCCTGTAATCCCGTGCCTTTGGGAAGCTGAGGTGAGTGGATTGTCTGAGCCCGCGGGTTCGAGACCCGCTTGGGCAACTAGGGGAGACCTCATCTCTACAATAAATCAAAAAATCAGCCGGGCATGGTAGCACATTCCTGTAATTCCGGCTACTCGGAAGGCTGAGGCGGAAGGATCACCAGAGCCCAGCAGTTCGAGGCTGGTGAGTGGATTGCCTGAGCCCGCAGGTTCGAGACCCACCTGGGCAGGCGAGACCTCATCTTTACAATAAATCAAAAAATGAGGCCAGACTCAGTGGCTCAGCCTGTAATCCCAGCACTTTGGGAGGCCGGGGTGAATGGATTGCCTGAGCCCGCAGGTTCGAGACCCACCTGGGCAGGTGAGACTTCATCTCTACAATAAATCAAAAAAATAGCCAGGAGTGGTAGCGCGTGCCTGTAGTTCCACCTACTGGAAGGCTGAGGCGGAAGGATCACCGGAGCCCAGCAGGTCGAGGCTGCGGTGACCAGGAGCGGCCACTGCATTCCAGTCTGGGCGACTGAGTGAGACTCCAACTCAAAAAAAAAAAAAAATGAGCCGGGCGTGGTAGCACGCGCCTGTAGTTCCAGCTACTTGGAAGGCTGAGGCGGAAGGATTGCCGGAGCCCCAGCAGGTGGAGGCTGCGGTGGCCAGGAGGGACCTCTGCACTCCAGTCTGGGTGACAGTGAGACTCCAACTCAAAAAAAAAAAAAAAAATTATAACAGACTTAATAATCTTAAGTGAAGGGAAAAATAAGGTGGGGAACCACCTCAGAAAGTAAAACAAAAAGAAAGATGTGCCGGGCTTGGTGGTTCAGCCTGTAATCCCAGCACTTTGGGAAGCCAAGGCGAGTGGATTGCCTGACCCCACGGGTTCAAGACCCACCCAGGCAACTTAGTAAGACCTCGTCTCTACAATAAATCAAAAATTAGCTGGGCGTGGTAGCGCATGCCTGTAGTTCTGGCTACCTGGAAGACTGAGGAGAAAGAATCGCTGGAGCCCAGCAGGTCGTGGCTGCGGTAGCCAGGAGTGTGCCACAGCTTTCCAGTCTAGGCGACAGAGTGAGACTCCAACTCAAAAAAAAGAAGAGACTCCAACTCAAAAAAAAGAAAGACATATAATTGAAACACAAATAAATACAAAAAATTAGAGGATCAGTTTAGAAAGTCCAACATCCAAAAAAAACAGGGAAGAAACAGAGAGAGAAAGAGAGAAAGCAAATAATGAAAAAACAACTGAGGATATTATCAAAGAAATAATTCAAAAACATTTTCCATGATCTGAACTCACATTCCCTAATATGAGTTATCAAATCGAAAGGGCCACCATGTGCCCACTACAATAAGTGAGAGAATGCACACCATTATGGAAAGTATCAGACACAGCCTAAAGAAAGCCAGGTGTGATGGCTCACACCTGTAATCCCAACACTTTGGGAGGCAGAGGCAAGAGGATTGCTTGAGCCCAGGGGTTCATGACCAACCTGGTGAGACCTTGTCTCTACAATAAATCAAAAATCAGTCAGGCATGGTGGTGCACACCTGTAGTTCTAGCTACCTGGAAGGCTGAGGCTTCAGAAGGATCACTTGAGCCCAGCAGCTCAAGGCTGTGGTGGCCATGAATGTGCCACTTCACTCCAGCCTGTGTCACAGAGTGTGTGTCAATTTAAAAAAAAGAAATAGCCTGGATAAATATTATGCAGCCATAAAGAAGGACAAACATATGGACTTCACAGCAACTTGGATGAATTTAGAGGCTGTCATACCCAGTGATCTATCACAGAAAAAAAGAACAGAGTACCATATGTTCTCACTCATAAGCGGACCTCGAACAATTATCATAATACTATGAAGAAAGGGATTGACAGTAGTGGGAAACTGCCAGGGGAGAGGGGTTGGGATTGTCAGTGGTGGAAAATTCCGGGGGGGGGGCAACACCTCATCAACAAGGGTACCTGTATCTGTATATCTAACCATGAATTGTACCCCACATCTTTAAAAGAAAAAAGAAATAGCCTGGATAAACAAAAAATACTAGATCCAGAAAGATCACTACAAAAGCTCAGAAATCAGAACTTCACAGGACCTTATAAGAGTAACAAGGAAAGCTAAAAGGTAGTAGAGCAATATCTTCAAAATTCAGAAGGGAAATGATTTCCAATGAAGAATTCTACATATTCAGCCAGACTATCAAGTAAGGTAACAAAGTTGCCAGTTTATCAAACATGCAAAACCTTAAAAAGGGTATTTCTCATGCACCATTTCCTGTAAAACTGCTAGAAGAGGTACCTTCTTGAATCTGAAGAAATGGGGGAATAGGGTATAAGAAAAACAAGGAATCCAACATAAGAAGAAAATCCTAAGATGACAGTCAAGGGAAGTTGCAGGCCAGTACCCATAAAGTAAGCGTAAAGAGCAAACAAACCAGATGGGAACAGGTAGAAGGTTCCTGGATTAAACAGAAAAGGAGAAAGAGGAAGAAAAGAAGACAAAGGAAAGGTAGAAGAGGAGAGAAAAAAGAAAGGAGAGTGAAGAAGGAGAGGAAGACAGGAAAGAACAGGGCAGAAAGAGAGGAAAGGGTGAAAGCAGATAAGAGAAAAAAAGGTCAGTAGAGGAATTGGGGGAAAGAAAACAGGGGAAGGAAGGAGAAGAGGAAGAAGAAAAAGGAGGAGAGGAAGAGGACCATGGAGAGGAAAAAGAGGAGGGGGAAGAAGAAAAGAAAAAGGAAAGCAGAAAATAAAAAGGGCAGAGGCAAGAGGACTGCCTGGCTCAGGGGCTCGAGACCAGCCTGAGCAACAATGGCAAGACCTCGACTCTACAATAAATCAAAAAAATTAGTCAGGCATGGTGGCACATGCCTGTGGTTTCAACTACTTGGAAGGCTGAGGCGAAAGGATCACATGAACCCAGCAGGTCGATGCTGAAGTGGCTGTGAGCATGCCATTACACTCCAGCCTGGGCGATGGAGTGAGACTCTGACTTAAAAAAAAAAGAAAGAAAGAAAAATTAAACATATAAACTACCTGATAAATTAACCACATGGAAGATTATGAGAAAGCAACAAGAGGGTGTACAAAGATTTAGCCTTAGATTAAAAAAGAGAGAAAAATTAAAATACAAAACAATTGTTAATCCCAAGGAATAAAGAAAAAAATAACAAAAGTTAACACAAGAAAACAATCACTGTACCATATAATTTGGGCTCAGTAATGAACATTTAAATAGTCATAATAATGTAAATATTATTATTTACCATACTAATTTAACCAAAATTTATGATATGTTATTAGGAAGGCAACATTTAAAACTGATATATCAGCCGAGCTTGGTGGCTCAGCCTGTAATCCCAACACTTTGGGAGGCCGAGGCGAGTGGATTGCCTGAGCCCGCGGGTTCTAAACCCACCTGGGCAACTTGGCAAGCCCTCGTCTCTACAATAAATCAGAAATTAGCTGGGCGTGGTAGTATGCACCTGTAGTTCGGGCTACTTGGAAGGCTGAGGCAAAGGATCGCTTGAGCCCAGCAGGTTGAGGCTGCGGTAGCCGGGAATGTGCCACTGCACTCCAGTCCAGGCAACAGAGTGAGACTCCAACTCAAAAAAAAAAAAAAACTGATATATCAAGGGTAACTGCTTATACATTCCTTTTCAAAATACAGCAGTAAAAACTAGAAGGAACAGCCCAAAATGTTGACAGTTAGCCTCTGGGGAATGAAGGTTCAGAAGTCAGGCAGCAAGGAAATGCTGTGTGTCTGTGTTTGGTACTACTTGGCTTTGACTATGGGCACTTACCACTTTGATAAAACATAAAAATTAAGCCGGGCACAGTAGCTCACGCCTGTAATGCCAGCACTTTGGGAGGCAGAGGTGAGAGGATTGCTGGAGCCCAGGGATTCAAGACCAGCCTGGATAACTTGGCAAGATCTCATCTCCACAATAAATCAAAAAATTAGCCAGGTATGATAGCACAGGCCTGTAGTTCCAGCTGCTTGAAAGGATGATGTGGCTGGGTGGGGGCTGGGATTGACAATAGTCAATATTTGCCTGGGGAAGGGGGGCATGCCTCATCAATAAGGGTACTTGCACAGTGAATATTTGTATACCTAGCCCTGAACTGTACCCCACAGTTTTCAAATAAAAATTAAAAGAGGAAAAAAAAAAGAAAGAATGAGGCAGAAGGATTGCCTGAGCCAAGCAAGTCGAGGCTGTGGTGGCCATGAGAGTGCCACTGCACTCCAGCTGGGGCGAGAGAGTGAGACTCCAATTCAAAAAAAAAGTAAGTCTAAACACAAAAATGGAATGAAAATGGAACCGACAACATGTGCTAGACAATGTATCAACATACCTCTATGTTTTATTTCTTACTAATGATACAGGCAGGTTAAAAAGAATTCAGACGAGTATTAAACACTCACTTCATGCCTGCCCTTGTGCTAGGCTTTTCTCACATTAAAAGGAACAGGAATTCAAGAAGAGAATAAAGAAAACTGGCTATTTGTTATTTGTCTATGACGGCAAGCACCAAATCTGACAAAACTTTGGAAAGGGGTACCTGATCTCATACCAGATGAAGTGGGAACCAAAGTGAGGCCCAAACTTCACCTGTGCAATAACCGTTTTTATACCTAACCCTGAATTGTACCCCACATCTTTAAAATAAAAATTTCAAATAACAGACTTTGGAAAACCACCACTTTCAAAGCTATAGGAACTTAGAATACTATGCTAAATTTAACATCAATTATTAGATAAAGTCCAGAATGACAGCTTATGCCTATAATCCCAGCACTTTGGGAGACAGAGACAGAAGGATTGCTTAAGACTAGGAATTCGAGATCAACCTCGGCAATACACCAAGACTTCGTCTCTATAAAAAAATTTCATAAAAGTAGGCAGGTGTGGTGGCACACACCTGTAGTCCCAGCTTCTCGGGAGTCTGAAGCAGAAGATCACCTGAGCCCAGGAGGTTGAGGCTGGAGTGAGCCATGATGGTGCCAATGTACTTCAGCCTGGGCCATGGAGTGAGACCTCAACTCAAAAAAAAAAAAAAAGATGAATCAGCAGTAAGAAAAAAAATGTTAGCAAATGTTTAACTTTGAAGGTATTCTATCTAAAGTATACAAGCTAAAAAGTTTGCACAGAAATAAAACAAAAAAAGTTATATGCAGCATTACCAAAAAAGTGCAACCTGAGATACCCTATCCTGGCTTCCTACACTTAGAAAGAAAAGAGAAAATAGCTAGGTGCAGTGGCTCATGCCTGTAACCACAGCAACTCAGGAGGTTAAGGCAGGAGGACTGCTTGAAGCCTGGAGTTCAAGACCAGGCTAGACAACACAGCAAGATCCCACCTGTAAAAACAATTTTTCTAAAAAGAAAACAAAGACTTTTAAAAATTGAAAACAATTTGCAATGATGTAAATAAAGGTAAATCTCCAGGTAGCAGAAATTCAAAAAGAACTTTAAAGCTAAAAGAATTAGCCGGGCTCGGTGGCTCAGCCTGTAATCCCGCGCTTTGGGAGGCTGAGGTGAGTGGATTGTCTGAGCCAACGGGTTCGAGACCCGCCTGGGCAACTTGGTGAGACCTCATCTCTACAATAAATCAAAAAATTAGGTCTAGGCAACAGAGTGAGACTCCAACTCAAAAAAAAAACAACAACAACAACAACAAAATTAGCCGGGCGTGGTAGCGCGTGCCTATAGTTCCAGCTACTTGGAAGGCTGAGGCGGAAGGATCACCGGAGCCCAGCAGGTCGAGGCTGCAGTGGCCGGGAGCGGCCACTGCACTCCAGTCTGGGTAACAGAGTGAGACTCCAACTCAAAAAAAAAGAAAGGTAAAAGAATTAATATTAGTTGAAGCTGAAGCAGTCAATGAAGCTATGAGATCCAATATATAACTTAGAGAGTAGGGCTGATTATGTCAGAAGCACTGACTCAAGATGTGCAGAAAAGCTCTAACTGGGTTCTCTGTATAAAGAAAGCAGCTGATAGGGGCCTATGTCATCACCAAAGAGGAATCTAGACATGGACTGCACCACTAAGGCTAGAGAAGCTGGACAGAAGTGAGATGCCCACTCTCAACATGAGTGGACAAGCCAACCTACGAAATTCAAGCCTATACTGAGAGATATTTGGGGCCTAAAACCCATTTCCTACAAAGTACAGGAATCCAAGCCTGGAATCCAGGAAACAAACTTAAAAACTGACCAGGAGCAATGAACCCCATTAGGCAAAATATGACAGACTCTGCTGATTACCAACACCAAATCCATTTTCTCCTTCTTCCCTACCAAGCAGAATTCTGATTGTATTCAGTTCATCAGTAGGACCAACTTTAAGGCCACATTTTGCAAGCTGCTTAACAATTGAGAGCCAGTAGATTGCTAAGTGGGACTTCCAGGAGAATATGTTTAAGAGTACAACTCAGGAGCCAGGCTCAGTGGCTCAGCCTGTAATCCCACGCTTTGGGAGGCTGAGGTGAGTGGATTGCCTGAGCCCGCGGGTTCAAGACCCACCTGGGCAACTTGGTGAAACCTCATCTCTACAATAAATCAAAAAATGAGCCGGGCGTGGTAGCGCACGACTGTAGTTTCAGCTACTTGGAAGGCTGAGGCAGAAGGATCGCCAGAGCCCAGCAGGTCGAGGCTGCGGTGGCCAGGAGCGTGTCACTGCACTCCAATCTGGGTGAGAGTGAGACTGCAACTCAAAAAAAAAAAAAAAAAGAGTACAACTCAGAACCGGGCACGGTGGCTCAAGCACTTGGGAGGCCGAGGCGAGAGGATTGCCTGAGTCCAGGGGTTTGAGACCGGCCTGGACAACTTGGTGAGATCTCATCTCTACAATATATCAAAAAGAAAATTAGCCAGGTGTGATAGCACACACCTGTAGTTCCAAGTACTTAGAAGGCTGAGGTGGAAGGATCACCTGGGCCCAGCAGGTGGAGGCTGCAATGGCCGTGAGCGTGCCTCTGCACTCCAGCCTAGGCAACAGAGTAAGACTCTGACTCAAAAAAAAAAAAAAAAAAAAAATGAGTACAACTCAGCTGGAAGGAGACCCACATTTGTACCTTACCCTCCCCCTTCTTTCTGCCTGGAGCTTCTTTCTGAAATCACAATGACTGCAGTTCCAGCTGCCATGGTGTGACCATGAAACACCCTGAAAATGAAAACCATGTGCTAAAAATGGCATAGTAGGAAGACAGAAAAAGCCTAATCCCTAATGACTTGACACAGCTGCCATAAAAGCTTTAAAATGCCTTTCTGAACTCCTTTTCAGTAAAAGAATAACCTCCTAATTTGTAGAAACCATTATAATCTGGTCTTTGTTACTAGGAGCCAAACACAATTCTTAATAGACAGAAAGAAAATGCAAAAACTCCCCACAGTGACATCTTCACAACCCATGAGAGAGGAATAGGAATCCCAAGAAAAATGAGAACTCCTGAAGATTAGTCTGAAGTCAAAAATTACAAGGCATACAAAGGCATCTACCACCCGAGTTAACAAACATATGAAAGGATTCCAAAATCTCAGAGGATCTTTAAAAGATGTGTGCTTTAAATGCTCAAATAAATAAAGGAAGGAATATAATTCTTAAGATAATAGTAAGATACCATGAAAAAAGAAGAGACAAATTGAAAAATCAAAATAAAAAGAACGAGCTTGGGCAACATAGTGAGACCTCATCTCTACAAAAAATACAAAATTAGCTGAGCCTGGGGGCACACACCTGTACTTCCAGTTTCTGGAAGACTGAGGAAGAAAGATCACCTGAGCCCAGGGGTTCAAGACTAGCCTGGGCAACTTGGTGAGACCTCGTCTCTATAATAAATCAAAAAATTAGCTGGCCAAAGTAGCAGGCACCTGTAGTTTCAGCTACTTGGAAAGCTGAGGTGGAAGGATCGCTGAAACCCAGCAGGTCAAGGCTACAGTGGCCGTGAACATGCCACTGCACTCCAGCCTGGGAGACAGAGTGAGACTCCAACTCAAAAGAAAAAAACCAAAAACTTGTTTTATTTACCATCCTTTCTTCCCTTCAGTGGGGAACACTGAGTTTTCTTTATTTCTTTATTTTTTAATCCTCTGCTGATTTGATGATTATATGCTCTATTTCTTTTCTTTTAGTGATTGCCCTTAAAATTTTAATGTGTATATTTTATGTCTCTGTGAGTCTAAAATATCTATGTTTCTTTAGAACTAAGCCAAGGACTTTAGGATGCCTTGCTTTCTTCTGTATCTTTCCCTTGCAAAATCTGTGTTGTTGTTGTCTTTACATTCCATCTTATTCTATTTTATTTATTTATTTTTTTTTTTTTTTGGAGTTGGAGTCTCACTCAGTTGCCCGGACTAGAGTGCAGTGGCCACTCCCAGCTACTGCAGCCTCAACCTGCTGGGCTCCAGCGATCCTTCCGCCTCAGCCTTCCAAGTAGCTGGAACTACAGGCACATGCTACCCTGCCCGGCTAATTTTTTTGATTTATTGTAGAGATGAGGTCTCGCCAAGTTGCCCAGGCGGGGCACGAACCCACAGGCTCAGGCAATTCACTCACCTTGGCCTCCCAAAGTGCGGGATTACAGGCTGAGCCACCGAGCCCGGCCTCTATTTTATTTTATATTATTTTATTTTTGAGGGAGTCTCACTTTGTTGCCCAGGCTGGAGTGCAGTGGCATGCTCATGGCCACCACAGCCTCTACCTGCTGTCCTGGGCGATCCTTCTGCCACAGCCTTCCAAGTAGCTGGAACTACAGGCGCGCGGTACCACACCCAGCTAATTTTATTTATTATAGAGAAGAGATTTCGCCAAGTTGCCCAGGCTGGTCTTGAACCCCTGAGCTCACCTTAGTCTCCCAAAGTACTGGGATTACAGACTTGAGTCACTGCGCCCGGCCTTCTATTTTATTTTGAGACAGAGTCCAATTGTGTTGCCCAGGTTGGTCTTGAATTCTTGAGCTCTGGCAATCCTTCTGGCCAGTCCCGACCAAGATTTTTATTATTAAGTCCAAATGTAGCAGTCACTATAATAAATGAATTGAATTTGCCTATTAATAAATTATCAGAGGCCGGGCATGGTGGTTTATGCCTGTAATCCCAGCACTTTGGGAGGCCAAAGCGAGAGGATTGTCTGAGACCAAGGGCTTGAGACCAACCTGGGCAACTTGGTGAGACCTAATCTCTACAATACATTAAAAAAAATTAGCCAGGCATGGGGACGCATACCTGTAGTTCCAGTTACTTGGAAGGCTGAAGTGGAAGGATCACCTGGGCCCAGCAGGTAGAGGCTGCAATGGCTGTGAGCATGCCACTGAACTCCAGCCTAGGTGACAGAGTGAAACTCCGACTCAAAAGAATAAAAAAGAGAGAGACAGAGTCTCACTATGTATCAGGCTGGTCTCAAGCTCCTAGCCTCAAGTGATCCCATCTCAAACTCCAGAGTAGCTAGGATTACAGGCACAAGCCACTGTGTCCAGCCAATAATGCAAATACTCACTGGGCTTTTTGCCATTTTATATTCTGCACAATCTACTCTCAACATGTTTTCAAAGTAGAATATTTAAACTCTAAAATATCCTCTCTGTATCTCATAAAAATGATAGAAAAAATGATATAAGTATAAATGATATAATTCAACCTGTAGTAATTCTAAGTAAATGCTCATTAAATACAAAAGTGTCATCAGTGTTTTAACCTCTAACTACTATTATAATGGTCAGTATATAGTGTCAGTCTAATTTTTAAAACTTTAGCAAAAATACATACCCACTTGAGGTGAATAAAAGCAATTTGAATGCTTCTTCTAAACCATGAATAACTATCTACAAAGAGCTTCCTTTAAAAATCAAACTTGAGCCGGGCTCGGTGGCTCAGCCTGTAATCCCGCGCCTTTGGGAGGCTGAGGTGAGTGGATTGCCTGAGCCAGCCCACGGGTTCGAGACCCGCATGGGCAGCGAGACCTCATCTCTACAATAAATCAAAAAATCAGCCGGGCGTGGTAGCGCATGCCTGTAATTCCGGCTACTTGGAAGGCTGAGGCAGAAGGATCACCGGAGCCCAGCAGGTCGAGGCTGTAGTGGCCAGGAGCGGCCACTGCACTCCAGTCTGGGCGAGAGTTAGACTCCAACTCAAAAAAAAAAAAACCAAACTTGCCCTCAACCTCGCCCTCAACCTCATCTATTTTCACTTTCCTCTTACCTTATACAGTATTTTATTTATTTATTTATTTTTGAGTTAGAGTTTCACTCTGTCGTTCAGGCTGGAGTGCAGTGACACGCTCGCAGCCACCATAGCCTTGACCTCCTGGGCTCAGACAATCGTTCCGCCTCTGTCTTCCAAGTAGCTGGAACTACAGGCATGCACCACCATGCCCGGCTAATTTTTTGATTTATTGTAGAGATGAGGTCTCGCCAAGTTGTCCAGGCTGGTCTCTGAACCAGTAAGCTCAGGCAATTCTCTTATCTTGGCCTTCCAAAGTGCTGGGATTATAGGCGTGAACCACCGCACCCAACCTACTCTAATATTCTTAATTCATTGAAGACTCCTGGTTGCCACTGAGGTGAATTTACCTCATCATGAAAGACCATCTTTTTGGGTGTATAATCCGAATAACAATACAAAGTATGGGGCAACCCCTTCGGGTCCTCTCCCACTGTGGAAGCTTTTCTGTCTTCTCAATAAATCCTGCTTTCTTTAAATTTAAAAACAAATTAACAAATTTTTAAAAATACAAAGTATGGAATGCTAGTCAAGTGGTATCTGAGGCAAATATTAGATATGTCTGCAACTTTCAGCTGTATTGTGAAAAAGGTGGCAATTTAGAAGATTATTTCAGCTGGGTGTGGTGGCTCATGCCTATAACCCCAGCACTTTGGGAGGCCAAGGTGAGAGAACTGCCTAAGAACAGGGGTTCGAGACCAGCCTGGGCAACTTGGAGAGACCTCATCTCTACAATAAATCAAAAAATTAGCCAGGCATAGTGGCAGGTACCTGCAGTTCCAGCTATTTGGAAGACTGAGGTAGAAGGATTGCCTGAGCCCAGTAGGTCAGGGTTTTGGTGGCTGTGAGCGTGCCACTGCACTCCAGCCTGGGTGACAGAGACACCTACTCAAAAAAAAAAAAAGAAAGAAAGAAAGAGAGAGAGAGACTCCAACACACACACCAAAAAAAGACCATTTTGGCCGGGTTCAGTGGCTCAGCCTATAATCCCAGCACTTTGGGAGGCTGAGGCGAGTGGATTGCCCAAGCCCACGGGTTCAAGACCCACCTGGGCAACTTGGCAAAACCTTGTCTCTATAATAAATCAAAAATTAGCCAGGCGTGGTAGTACGCACCTGTAGTTCCAGCTACTTTGAAGGCTGAGGTGGAAGGATTGCCAGAGCCCAGCAGGTTGAGGCTGCAGTGGCCAGGAGCATGCCACTGCACTCCAGTGTGGGCGACCGAGTGAGACACCAACTCAAAAAAAAAAGACAATTTCACTTGTGCTTAATGACAGAAGTTTGCAGCAACCAGCTTTAGATTTTTTTTTTTAATTTTCACTCGCTCTCAGTATTAGGAAAGTGAAAAATTTGCCAGTCACAAATGTTTGTTAATAGTGTCACAATTCCAAAGTGATCAGCCTTGATATTTCAGAATCATCTTTATTCTCTTTCCCTTATCTATCATTTCATCCTTCAAAATGTTTCCTTCCTTTCTCTTCCCACATCTTTATAGTAACAGCATTCTAAGTCTGTTTCCAACCTCCCCTTTCTAATCCATTCTATATACTGCCAATCTACTTTTCTGAAAACGCTGCTTTATCTTTCTGGATCTTTGCTGTTCAGTATCTGTCAAGGTACTGGCAGCTCAACAAACTCCCTTCCCTAAGAAGTGAGCTATTCCAAATCCAGAGAGATCTTCCTGCTTTTGAGCAACTTGACCTTGCTGTCTCACCACAGCAGACTGGTCCAGAGCTAGGCACTTCATCAAGTCAAACCAGAGGGGTTTTCCCCAAAGGAACATAAGAATAAGACTGAGATTTACTCTTGAGACAGGAGATAGAAAATATCAGAAGATGAGATACGATCATCTTTCACCACGGGAGGCAACATATAACATGGTGGTTGAGAGCTTGATCATAGCCCAGACTCCAACTAGATATCTATTTCTCTTAAAACTATGGTGTCCTTGGCAGTTGAGGGAAACTGCTAGGGGAGGTAGGGGCACACCTCATCAACAAGGGTACCTGCATAATCAACATTTGTATGCCTACCCTGAATTGCACCCCACTTCTTTATAATAAAAAAAACTATGATGTCCTTATGCTTGAAATGAGCATAACACAATATCTACCTCTCAAATTTGATAGGATACTTAAATGAGATAATCAGCATTCAGCACAGTGTCTGGCATACTAAACACTCAAAAAGTTAGCTATGATTGTTGGAGTCAGTAGTAGAGAAAATCTGCAGAAAGAAAAGAATGAAGAAGGCACAAAGACAAAATCAGAAATAAGATTAAGACTAATTAAATTTCCTTTCTAGGTCATGGACACATTTCCACATTAGGGTTCTTGGCTCCTGTATCCTCAGAATAAAATGCCATTTCTTTGCTTATATAAGCTTTTTGTTTCTTACAAAAGACCCTACCTTTTATACTGGTACACTATTAAGTATTTTGAAAAGGTTGTGCCTCTGCCTCTTTAAAATCTTTAATGGCCTCCACATCCAACAAAGTCAAGTTGAAATACAAGTATCAGCCGGGCATGGTGGCTCAAGCCTATAATCCCAGAACTTTGGGAGGCCGAGGCGAGAGGATTGCCTAAGCCTGTGGGTTCGAGACCTGCCTGGGCAACATGGTGAGACCTCGTATCTAAAAAAAGAAAAATAGAAAGAAATACAAGTGTCCCCCAACACATTTTTTTTTTTTTTTGAGTTGGAGTCTCACTCTGTCTCCCAGACTGGAGTGCAGTGGCCGCTCCCAGCCACCGCAGCCTCGACCTGCTGGGTTCCGGCGATACTTTCGCCTCAGCCTTCCGAGTAGCAGGAATTATAGGCGCGCGCTACCATGCCCGGCTAATTTTTTTTTGATTTATTGTAGAGATGAGGTCTCGCCTACCCAGGCAGGTCTCAAACCCGCGGGTTCAGGCAATCCACTCACCTCAGCCTCCCAAAGGCACGGGATTACAGGCTGAGCCACCGAGCCCGGCTCCCCAACACACCTTTTAAGTCAATTAACCTTACCACCTTGACAATGTCCTTAAAATAAAGCAATTAAAATGGGCAACAAGCAGCATCTGAGGTAAATGATGCCAGCATTCTACCCCTCCCCACCCATCTCTTTATGCTCTCTCTTAATATCTACCTTCCCATTTGTGATACCCTCTGGGACAGCATCTCATTGTCAGTGTTTACTAATAAATTAAAACCGTTGCTGGGCAAGGTGGCTCATGCCTATAATCCCAGCACTTTGGGAGGCTGAAGTGAGAGGACTGCCAGAGGCCACGGGTTCGAGACCAGCCTGGGCAACTTAGGGAGACCTCATCTCTACAATAAATCAAAACATTAGCCAGGCGTGGCAGTGTGTGCCTGTAGTTCCAGCTACTTGGAAGACTGAAGCAGAAAGATCGCCTGAGCCCAGCAGGTTGAGGCTGCAGTGGCCGTGAGTGTGCCACTGCGCTCAAGCCTGGGCAACAGAGTGAGACTCCAACTCAAAAACAAACAAACAAACAAGTCCTAGGTTCCTTTTGTTTAATGAGCTACACACTCCAAACCCTAACATGCCACAAGGAGAAATAAGTCAAAGAGTAGATCTATACCTACTTCATCAAGTTCTAAACTTTTTATGATTGATTTCATCCTTCATTTGCTAAGTCCCATTATTCTAATGCTAGAGCAATAGCTGTAATTCTGTTACATTCTCGCACACAAAGTATAACAACTGAACTATAAAAATATTGCTTTGAGATTCCCCACTATATAGGCTTTTTGTTCATTATGGCTACTGCTCAAAAAATGCCAAGGCAAAAATAAAAGCTTCTACTTTTGCTATACACCTAGGTAGCTATCAAACTGCTTACTCAACACCCAAAAAAAGTAACTATCACATTACAAATGGTAATACTTTTGTATAACTGATGCAGATTAAATCTGTTTCTCCCTGATATTTCCATAGGTTCAACTGAAAAAAAACAATTTTGGCAATGAAGAATAAACATACCTTCCTCATTCTAATATGAGGTTTACAAAAACTCAAAAAAGAAGGTGGCCAGCCAAGTTTTAAAAAATAAAAGCAGGGTTCAGTGGCTCAGCCTGTAATCCCAGTAATTTGGGAGGCCAAGGTGAGTGGACTGCCTGAGCCCGCGGGTTCGAGACCCACCTGGGCAACTTGGCAAGATCTCATCTCTACAATAAATCAAAAAATTAGCTGGGCGTGGTTCCAGCTACTTGGAAGGCTGAGGCGGATGGATCACTGGAGCCCAGCAGGTCGAGGTTGCAGTGACTGGGAGCGATCATTGCACTCCAGTCTGGGTAGGCAACAGAGTGAGACTCCAACTCAAAAAAAAAAAAAAAAAAAAAAAATTGTTGTTTTGCCAAAGGGACTAAATGTCTGAAAAACAATGTTCAGAGTTAAACTATACACACACTGCTGTAGTAAAAAGAATATAATAGACACTAAAATTCTTGGATTTTTTTTCCATTAAACAAAACCTAACAGAATTATCAATATAACTTCCTTATGTTACTACTGCCACTGTATTTTAACCATGATTAGCCAATGTAACCTTCAAACCATTTCAGGCTCTCTTGATTCTGTAGCTACAGTTAATAAAGTTCAAATATGAATTTATACACACACACACACACACATATATATATATATATATTTTTTTTTTTTTTTTTTTTTTTTTTTTTTTTGAGTTGGAGTCTCACTCTGTCACCCAGACTGGAGTGCAGTGGCCATTTCCGGCCACCCCAGCCTCGACCTGCTGGGCTCCGGTGATCCTTCCGCCTCAGCCTTCCAAGTAGCTAGAACTACAGGTGCGCGCCACCACGTCCAGCTAATTTTTTGAGTTATTGTGGAGATGAGGTCTCGCCAAGTTGCCCAGGCAGGTCTCGAACCCGCAGGCTCAGGCAATGCACTCACCTCAGCCTCCCAAAGTGCTGTGATTACAGGTTGAGCCACAGAGCCCAACTTGAATTTATATTTTTATGTTTTAAAAATATCTGTTGGTTGGGCTCAGTGGCTCAGACTATAACCCCAGAACTTTGAGAGGCCGAGGCAAGTGGATTGCCTGAGCCCGAGGGTTCGAGACCAGCCCGGGCAACCTGGCAAGACTTCGTCTCTACAACACATCAAAAAGCACGTGCCTGTAGTTCCGCTACTTGGAAGGCTAAGGTGGAAGGATCGTTGGAGCCCAGCAGGTCAACGCTGGGGTGGCTGTGAGTGTGCCGCTGCCCTCCAGCCTGAGCAACAGAGGGAGACTCCAACTCAAAAAAATATATACATCTGTCAACATAAACTTATTTGGTTCAATCTATTTTTCAGATTTTGCAAAATCTGTTTATACTCCAAGTCAACACTTGGCCTAAATTCTTTCCTAAGTTACAATATTTGAACAAAAGACTGACAACCCTTCAGACTACAACATGACTATAGGATCTTAAATTACTCACTAAAGCTTAATGTTTTTGATAAGCAGTCCTTACCACTCTGGCTGCTCTCTCCTGAGATTCACATTTTCTGCAAAACCATGGTCCAGTGGGCACTTGAACAATGCCATAGCAAGCTGTTGAGAAATAAAATGTTAAGATTTGAAGAATTATAGAAAATCAAATACTCTATTCAACTAACTAGTTCTCATTCAAAGTAAACTATCTGCTCTACAGAGAATTAAAACATTTTATATCCTATTTACCACATATACAGCCTTTTTAATTAAAGAGTAAACATTTAAATGCAATTTTTGTATTATTTTATCTAAATAAATCAAAATGTAAATTTTAATTTTCTTTTATGATAGGGAGAACACTATGCACGCTAGAGAGTTTATTTCTGCAAAGAATAACTCAGATATTCAGTAATTCATTCCTATGCCTTACAGCTTGTTTGGTTTTGGGGGTTTTTTTTAGGAATCTCACTCTGTTGCGCAGGCTGGAGTGCAGTGGCATGCTCCAAACACTGCAGTCTCTACCTGCTAGGCTCAGGTGATCCTTCCACCTCAGCCTTCCAAGTAGCTGAAACTACAGGCGTACACCATCAGACCAGTTAATTTTTTGACTTATTATAGAGGCAAGGTCTCTCAAAGTTGCCCAAGTCTCAAACCCCTGGTCTCAGGCAATCCCCTCGCTTCGGCCTCCCAAAGTGCTGGAATTACAGGTGTGAGCTATTGTACCCAGTATACACCCCACAGATTAAATAACAAGACTAATGAAAGTATGGTTAATGATAAGTCTAATGGAAACACTTTCAAATTCTTCCAAAACAAGTAATAGATACTGCAGAAAAGAAAAGGAAATGTGATATTAAAAGTGAGTCCAAGCTGGGTTCGATGGCTCAGGCTGTAATCCTGCGCCTTTGGGAGGCTAAGGTGAGTGGATTGCCTGACCTCGCGGGTTCGAGACCCGCCTGGGCAACTTGGCAAGACCTAATCTCTACAATAAATCAAAAAAATTAGCTGGGCATGGTAGCGCGCGCCTGTAGTTCCAGCTACTTGGAAGGCTGAGGCGGAAGGATCACCGGAGCCCAGCAGGTCGAGGCTGTGGTGGCCGGGAGCGGCCACTGCACTCCAGTCTGGGTGACAGAGTGAGACTCCAACTCAGAAAAAGTGAGTCCAGAGCCGGGCTCGGTGGCTCAGTCTGTAATCCCAGTGTTTTGGGAGGCTGAGGTGAGTGGATTGTCTGAGCCTACGGGTTCGAGACCCACCTGGGCAACTTGGCGAGACCTCCTATCTACAATAAATCAAAAATTAGCCGGGCGTTGGAGTACATGCCTGTAGTTCCAGCTACTTGGAAGGCTGAGGTGGAAGGATCGCCGGAGCCCAGCAGGTCAAGGCTGCAGTGGCCGGAGCAACCCTGCACTCCAGTCTGGGTGACAGAGTGAGACTCCAACTAAAAAAAAAAAAAGAGTCCTGGCCGGGCTCGGTGGCTCAGCCTGTAATCCCAGCACTTTGGAAAGCCGAGGTGAGTGGACTGCCTGAGCCTGCGGGTTGGAGGCCCGCCCAAGCAACTTGGCGAGACCTCATCTCTACAATAAATCAAAAAAACTAGCCAGGCGTGAAGGTGTGCGCCTGTAGTTCCCGCTACTCTGAAGGCTGAGGTGGAAGAATCGCCAGAGCGCAGCAGGTTGAGGTTGCGGTGGCCGGGAACATGCCACTGCACTCCAGTCTGGGTGACAGAGTGAGACTCCAACTCAAAAAATAAAATAAAAATAAAAATGAGAAATGAATAAAATACAAGTGAAATGCTTCCATTTATCTGAATAGCGAAATCCAAGAGACAGAAAGTAGATAAGTGGTTGCCCAGGACTAAGAGACTTGGGGAGAAGTGGGGAGTGGCTGCTACTGGGTCTAATATTTCGTGTTAGGGTGATGAAAAGAATCTAAAATTATTGTAGGATGGTTGCACAAATCTATAAGTATACTAAAAAACGCAGAATTGAGCCAGGCTCGGTGGCTCAGCCTGTAATCCCGCTCTTTGGGAGGCTGAGGTGAGTGGATTGCCTGAGCCCACGGGTTCGAGACCCGCCTGGGCAACTTGGCGAGACCTCATCTCTACAATAAAATCAAAAAATTAGCCAGGTGTGGTAGTGCGCGCCTGTAGTTCCAGCTACTTGGAAGGCTAAGGCGGAAGGATCGCCGGAGCCCAGCAGGTCGAGGCTGTGGTGGCCGGGAGCATGCCACTGCACTCCAGTCTGGGCAGAGTGAGACTCCAACTCGGGAAAAAAAAAAAAAAAAACACGCAGAATTGTACACTTTAAATAAACGAATTGCATGGCATGTAAATTATACCTCAATAAAGTTATTAAAAAAAGAAAAATACAGTCAGGCGTGGTGGCTCACACCTGTAATCCCAGCACTTCTGGAGGCAGAGCGAGAGGACTGCCTGAGCCCAGCAGGTCGAGGCTGCACTGGTCATGAGCATGCCACTATACTCCAGCCTGAGAAGCAGAGGGAGACTCAAAAAAAAAAATACATGCTTATTTCTAAGTATTTGTGAATGCTCCAACAAGTTGTCTGAGTATATATTGCATATCTAATTCATTACCCTGTTGTTTAAAAACTGGCTTTTAATATTAATATTTAATGATCAAAAGTGAAAAATTTCCACTTTGGGAGGCGAAGGTAAGAGGATTGCCTGAGATCAGTGATTTGAGACCAGCCTGAGCAACATGGCAAGACCTCATCTCTACAAAAAATTAGCCAGGTGTGGTGGTACGCACTTATAGTTTCAGCTACATGGAAGGCTGAGGCGGAAGGATCACTTGAGCCCAGCAGGTCGAGGCTGCAGTGGCTGTGAGCGTGCCACTGTACTCCAGCCTGAGCAACGGAGTGAGAATCTGACTCAAAAAAACATTAGCCAAGCCGGGCTCAGTGGCTCAGCCTGTAATCCCGCACCTTTGGGAGGCTGAGGTGAGTGGATTGCCTGAGTCCGCGGGTTCGAGACCCACCTGGGCAGCGAGACCTCATCTCTACAATAAATAAAAAAAATCAGCCGGGCGTGGTAGCACATGCCTGTAATTCCAGCTACTCTTGGAAGGCTGAGGCAGAAGGATCGCCAGAGCCCAGCAGGCAAGGCTGCGGTGGCCGGGAGCGGCCACTGCACTCCAGTCTGGGTGACAGAGTGAGACTCCAACTCAAAAAAAAAAAAAACATTAGCCAGACATGGTAACTCACGCCTGCTGTAATCCCAGAACTTTGAGAGGCCGAGGTGAGAGGACTGCCTGAGTCCAGGGGTTCAAGACCAGCCTGCGCCACTTGGCAAGACCCTGTTCTCTACAATAAATCAAAAAGTTAGTCAGGCGTCGTGGTACATGCCTGTGGTTCCAGCTACTTGGAAGGCTAAGGCGAAGGATCACAGGATCACCTGAGTCCAGCAGGTCGAGGTTGTGGTGGCTGTGAGTGTGCCACTGCACTCCAGCCTGGGTGACAGAAATTAACCCCTACTCAAAAAATACACAAATAAATAAAAATAAAAACATTAATATCCAAGTGACATTCTCAAATAAGCTTGCTCAATGGAAACTTAAAAATATCTTAAATATTGGGAAACACTTAAAGAATATAAAATCATCCAGGCATGGGGGCTCACACCTGTAATTCCAGCACTTTGGGAGGTGGAGGCAAGAGGATTGCCTGAGACCAGGGACTTGAGACCAGCCTGGGCAACTTGGCAAGACCTCGTCTCTATAATAAAACAAAAAATGAGACAGGTGTGGTGGCATGCACCTATGGTTCCAACTACTTGGAAGACTGAGGCTGAAGGATTGCCTGAGTCTAGTGGGCTGAGGCTCTGGTTTCAGCCTGGATGACAGAGTAATACTACAACACACACACACACACACACACACACACACACACACACACACACACACACCTGGATGACAGAGTAATACTACAACACACACACACACACACACACACACACACACACACACACACACACAAATGAACTCAGTAGAACTTTTAAAACTCCAAAGTTGTTTTTTCTAATCTCTTTTAGACACAGACACCTGTAAATGCATCTGAGTAAAAATGTTACATCAGCCAAAAAACACAGCATCAGTGTTTGAAAACTTCTATTTTTAATCGGATGTACTTATAGAAAGGAAAAGTTAAAACTTAAATGAAGCCGGGCTCGGTGGCTCAGCCTGTAATCTCCCGCCTTTGGGAGGCTGAGATGAGTGGATTGCCTGAGCCCGCGGGATCGATCGAGACCCGCCCGGGCAACTTGGCGAGGCCTCATCTCCACAACAAATAAAAAATTAGCTGGGCGTGGTAGCGCACGCCTGTAGTTCCAGCTACTTGGAAGGCTGAGGCGGAAGGATCGCTGGAGGCCAGCAGGTCGAGGCTGCGGTGGCTGGGAGCGGCCACGGCACTCCAGTCTGGGCGACAGAGTGAGACTCCAACTCAAAAAAAACCGAAACAAACAAACAAAAAAAACTTAAATGAATCTTTTCTATACTGGGAGATAGAGATTACTCATCAAAATTTGATAATTTATCATTCAATTCCCAAGAAATAGCCCCCAAAATGCCAATGAACACTAACAGAAATATATCAGTTCTATAACCTTAGAATCAGTATCTATTTTTGACACATGCTTTCACTTTAAAAAAGGAAGGCATGCAACCTTGTTCTTTAAAAGACGAGGAATAACCACGTTCTCAGGTTAAATTAATTCACTACCTCCCTTCTCAGTTGTGACATTCCAACCTTTCAGTGTGCGCTTTACCTTATGTTCAGATTTCTCTCCTCTCCTTTGATAGTGTCCCTTCTAAAACACTACTAAACAACATCTGTATCACTCAGTGCCAGGTTCAGAAGTGAGAAGGGGGACGGGATAGTGAATACACAGGGAGCGACCAAAACAGTATCCAGGTTATTTCAGCCCCAGTTCCTTACCACACGAAATGGAAAAAAGCAGCCTCAAAGGCCACAAAAGTATCTTACTAGCGTCCACGGCCTTTTTGTGTGTCCAAAACACTCACCTAATGGAAACACCCAGAAATAAACTAAGAGGCTGCCCAAGTCACTTGGCGGCTCCGCCACCTCTTCTCTTCAGTCACCTAGGCTGAGAAAACGGCCACCTCCGCCAGCCCAGACACCCCCCATGAGCACCACGGGCCTGCGCCGTCTCCTCCAGAGGCGCGGCGGGGGCAGGGTCTCTGCCAGCAAGCTCGGGGTGCAGCAGAGTCCGCCTTCCCTCCCTAATCTAAAGCGGCAAGGCCACCCCCCCACCCCAGCCCACCCCCGCCTCCCCGCCCCTTCCCGGCGCGCAGAGTCGCGTTCCCGAGCCGTCTCCAGGCCACAGGAAGTCTCCAGACACACTGCGGCAGCAGAGAGAAGGCAGCGGAGGGGGAGGGTCGCCACGCTCCCACACCCACGGCCACGGCCGCCGAGACCCCGCGGAGGGGCGCGCGCGTCCCCCACCCGCGCCCCGCCGAGTCTCCCGGCCCCGGCCCCGGGCGCAGGCGGCGGCCGAATGACACTTGAGAGAGTGAGAGCAGAATCACATGACAGTCCAGGCCACACGCACTTTCTCCCACATGCACAGCCCACACTCCCTCCGCCCCGCGGCGGACCCTCCGCGTGCCCCCCGCGGGCGCGGGGCGGGGCGGGGGCGGGGCGGGGGGAGGGGCGGGGGCCGGCGGTTGGTGCCAAGGTGGGGGCCGCGGTGACGGTTGGGAGCAGGCCGGCGCGGCCCGGCGAGCGGTGGGGTGTTTACCTTGATGCACCGCGACGCTGCAGCCGTGCCCGTCGCAATAAACCAGCGGGTTCTCGGCCCAGCCTCTCTCGTCTGAGCAAACGCAACAGCCTCCAATCATCTCCTTCATACTATGGGAGACCTCGTCCTCCAGTGACACGGGCCGGTCGCTAGAGACCATCTAAGAGGGAGTTGGGGGACCATTAAAAAACACATGCAAGCCAATGAGTGCTCCCCCCACGCGGCCCCCCGCGCCCCGCTCCCGCCCCGGCGCCCTCCGCCCCGCCCGCCCGCCCGCCGGCCGCTCGGCCGCTCGGCCGCTCGCTCACTCGGGCTTTACCGCTCAGTCACTCACGTTCCGCACAGGAGTCAGGAGCCATGTCCTTGCTGACTCCCCCCACCTCCCCTCCACCGCCTCCTCCGCCTCGTCGCCTTTCCTCCCCGCCTCCACCCGGCCGCTAGCGCGGGCGCCCGGAGAGGGCACACATAATCAAGTAGGCCTCCGCACAGGCGCACTGGGGGGGCTCCCGCTGGGCCTGGGGCGGCGAGGGAGGGGAAGGGGGCTGCGCTTCCTCCTCCGGGCGTCACTCGGCGTGCGCGCCCGCCCTGCAGCCGGCGTGAGGGAGGAGGCCCGGGAGAGGCGAGGCCTGCGTGCGCGCCGCCGCGTCCGGCCGGCTGCCTCGGCCTGCCTCCCGGGCCCCTGCCCCTCCCCCGCGCCACCCGCCGCCGCCGCCGAGGTGTGCTGGGGGTGGGGGCGGGTGGAGCCGGCGGCGCGCGGAGGCCGGAACGAGCCGAAGGGATGGCGCGGGGACGCGCACGCGGGGCGGGGACGTTGGGCCGCCCTCTGCAGCGCAGGTCGCGCGGGCTGCGTGTGCTGGTCGCGCAGAGAGGCCCAGGGGTGGAGGCCGGGCGGATGCCAAGGCAGGGGGCGGTTTTGTCGGCGGGGACTCCCCGGAGGCATCGCCCTGCCCTGGGAACCTACCTGACGGCCTTTTCCTCAAGAACTGGCCCGTGGGTAACGAGGGTTGGGCAAGTGTGCCAGCTTGCATGAAGGGTGTAATGAAGCATGGCTTCCTGCAGTTGGCCGCGCTAACTTCACAGTACTGCAGCCTCTCCACCCATTAAGTTCACATCCTGGGCTCTTCCCAAAGCTCACCTGGTGGAAGAGCTACCAGATTGCAGCACAAGCATGCACTACTTTGGCCCCACTGACAAACGAGAGTGCATCACATGCCAAAGGTCAAAAGCCTGTGTTAGGGTTACACTCAGCGAGGGAACATTAACGCTACCCTCAGCTTGCTGTGTAGGTATACACATGGTCGTTTATCAGGAATTAGCAATATGATGTGGGGATCTGGGAAACGCAGTTGTTCTGTACTAAAAAGGATGAAGGAACCCAAGACCCCCTAGTCATTCAGCAAGAGATAATTAACACCATGATACAGTGGAGTCCAGTTTTGATTGAGGATGCCTCTGATCTGGCTCGTTTCTCCAGACTTACTCTTAGAGATGGGAGGTCATTTAAAAGTGGCAGAAAGATGAGCGCTCACAAATAGAAAATGGATTAGGCCTATCTGAATAGACTAATTAGCTGGATACTGAACAGTTTTAAGTTGTAAAATCTTCTACTGTCACCCTATCCCTTATGCATCCATGTAAGCTCAATATTGATCTTAAGCAAAAAGTCTCCAATTATAACTGTTTGGCATGGAATGGGAATAATTATGTATAGATTGTTCAAATGACAAGCTAAGTTGCAAGGCAAATTCATGACTTTTGGCTAACACCTTGCAGGTACAAAATGGTGGTTTATCAGGAAATAGCAATACAATATACTGATCTAGAAAATGCAATTTTACAATGCTGAGGAATGAAGGAACCCAAGCTCTCCTCATCAGTCACCAAAAGATAATATAATGGTTTCAGCGTCAAAAGCATTCTAAGTGTTCTGATAAGAAAAAAAAATAGCATGGCTATTTTTTTCTATTTCAAATTAATTGCTAGAATTCTATTTAAGAATGTCTCCAGGTAATCACAAGGATAAGAAAAGAAAAAAAGATAAATCTATTTAAGAATAATAACATGTAACACAATGCAAGCTTATATAGCAAATATATTCAAACATTTTAGAAGCTGAGTTATATACAGTAATGGAAATCTTCCACAAAATGTGTAAAATTCTATATTAGCTCTAATACTAAATGTTTTTAACCAAAAGCATGTAGAACTCATGCGTCTACTAAACCTCACTAGAAACTATAATCATGTTTCTAAACAAATTAGTTGGAAAACTCAAGAAGACACTAAAGAAGTCACAAAAATGAGAATTCTCACAGTGCATTTAGAAAAGGTGACTAGCCGGGCTCGGTGGCTCACCCTGTAATCCCGCGCCTTTGGGAGGCTGAGGTGAGTGGATTGCCTGAGCCCGCGGGTTCGAGACCCGCCTCAGCAACTTGGTGAGACCTCATCTCTACAATAAATCAAAAATTAGCCGGGCGTGGTAGCGCGCGCCTGTAGTTCCAGCTACTTGGAAGGCTGAGGCGGAAGGATCGCCGGAGCCCAGCAGGCCGAGGCTGCGGTGGCCGGGAGCGGCCACTGCACTCCAGTCTGGGCGACAGAGTGAGACTCCAACTCAAAAAAAAAAGAAAGAAAAGAAAAGGTGACTACAAGATTGCATGCTTATACAATGTAAATCTTTTTTGGGATATGGCAACAATTAATTTCTGGGCGTATAATAATTGTGTTCTAAAAATGTCCTTGAAATTTATAAATCTAAAACAGCCTTCAAACAAAACTATACTGTTTTGTATATCTTAACTGCATATTCTATCTTCACCCTCATACAAAAGATACCAGTTCAATATTCAAATTCCTGCTCTTAAGTCTCCTACTGTTGAGCAATTTTGAGTTGAAATCAGTGTAAAACTTCCCTTTCCAAACACTGTAACCAAACCTTAATACACTAAGTTTTTAAAATACATTTGCTTTATTTGCAATGCGTTGGAGCCTAGTTCTTGTGATGGAATTAATTTATATGTAAGGAAGGATGGGTACCTTACCCTATTCTGTAACTTTTTTTTTTTTTTGAGTTGGAGTCTCACTCTGTCACCCAGACAGGAGTGCAGTGGCCGCTCCTGGCCACCGCAGCCTCGACCTGCTGGGCTCCGGCGATCCTTCCGCCTCAGCCTTCCAAGTAGCCGGAGTTACAGGCGCGCGCTACCACGCCCGACTGATTTTTTTATTTATCGTAGAGATGAGGTCTCGTTGCCCAGGCGGGTCTCGAACCCGCGGGCTCAGGCAATCCACTCACCTCAGCCTCCCAAAGGCGCGGGATTACAGGCTGAGCTACCAAGCCCGGCTTCTGTAACTCTTATGTGTAAGTAACACTTCCTATTTTTTAAAAAAAATCATTTGTAAAAGATATTTAAAATTTTTAAAAATAGGGAAAATACGCTATTTAATAACATGTTCATACAGAATTAATATTATCTGAAGCAGAAATTTTGTTTAAAGACATACACAAATGTTCACAAAATATAATTCAAATTATTTAATCTCATTAGTAACATATGTTGAGTATGAAAATTATAAGAAAAAAAATAATGGGTGCAAATAGCCTATTTTAACTCATGTACCAGATATTGAACTTTTTCTTATATATCTGAAGTATTATATATAGTTAGTATATTTCTGTAAAATATTAAGTGAAAAGGAAGAATAGCAGACTCCACAAAACAGCTCACATATACAGTTAATTATTTATTCATTCGGTAAATATTTACTGAACATTTACTGTGTGCCAGGGACTGTTTTGGATATAGGGAATGTAGCAGTAAGAAGTTGTATTTGTCCTTTGTATGGGAGGTAGTCATATATATATATAACAATTGGCTGATTATGCTAATTCTCATATCTCAGAATGAATGGATACAACTTATAATTAAGTTGCCAGAATTGTTAGAGTTCAAGTAAGTTGTTTAAAATACATGGCAATGTAAAAACAAAAATTACCATAGGATTTATAGAATTAACTTCATAGAAAAGGACTATTTCAATCTCAAAATAATGTTACCCTTTAAATATCCCATATCTTCACAATATCCTTTGAAAAAATATATCTAGCACCTCTAAAAGAAAACGAAAGCCTGTTATCTCTAATATTGTTATTCACATAACAGCAGCTAGCTCAGTACTGGCTCATCTATTTCTCTAAACTAATCATCTGAGGCAAACCACAAAAAACTCAGGTAAAGTATTTTATGATGTAACCTCTAACCCTTCTATAATGGGGAAAAGTATTTTTGTTCTATGGGTAATATATCTTCCTATAATTTTCTTTAATCCTTAACCTAAGCACCAAATTTTTGCATTTGCTTTTCCATAGCCATTTACATAAGTAGATACTATGAAAGAAATATTTAAAGCCACATTTGGTTCATAGGTAGTATTCATATTTATCTTCTTTAAATTAACATTTTATTTGCTTTCTGTTTGTACGTGTTATATTTAGTTGATTATACCCATTGTTAAGATGTATTTCTACAATGGGTGTAGAAACTGAGATCTATTCCTTTATACATATGAGTTATTATTTCTATAATGCTGAGACTAGATACACATTCTTTATTTCAGATTTTTTACTTCCACAAAATGTGTAAAATTCTATATTAGCTCTAATACTAAATGTTTTTAACCAAAAGCATGTAGAACTCATGCATCTACTAAACCTCACTGGATACTATAATCATGTTTCTAAACAAATTAGTTGGAAAACTCAAGAAGGCAGTTTATTATGCTCTGAACAGACTTTCAGATATATCCTCTTTTATATAAAGGAATCTGTTTTTTGTTTTGCTCATTTGGTACCCAAAAGTGTTTGCCTTTTATGTGAAAACTTTATTATAAACCATATATTTATTCTAGTATGCTTAAAATACTGAGGTGTTTCTGAAACTAGCTTTGTTATTTATCTCACCTTAAGTGAGATTGTGTCTTTATAAAAGAAAACCCACACATGGCATCTATATTATGGAGCACTATTTGAAATTGTATATAAAGGTATTATTTTCAATTATGTTTTGAATTGAGATTCTATTAATGATGTTTTCAAAATTCCACTTAATGAAACATGTTAATCATACTAGGTGATTTTTTTTTTACTCACCATAGCACCTAGCAAGTGTCTTGCACATAGTAGGTACATAATAAGTGCTTGTTTAATATACTAAATTGGTGTTTAAAGGCTAATTGCAATCTAAACTTTATTCTTCAGAGTAAAGCAAGTCTTTATTTTATTTTATATGTATAATTGAACTAAAATTTCTAAGTAATGATTAACAAAATTTTCAGAAAAGTTTTCTCTGAAGATTTTCAGTCGTTAAAATTAATATACAAGAGGGGTTTTGATTTACCAGGTGGTTTAGAATTGTCTGTATTTAAATAGTCCTCAAATGTTAAAGATCGTTTCATGTAAAAGTCATCATTTTATTACAAAACAGGCAAATTACAAAATATTACAAACTTAGAATCAATCAAAATTATTGTTGTTAGATACACATAAGTTTTGGAAAAATTAGTTAATTTATATTGTGAATAATTTAAATAAAAAATGTTTTTAAGAATCAAGGTCCAATATTTACTTTAAAAGGTTTGGTTTAGTTAATCTTGTTTTTGGCTTCAGACCTATTCCTTTTGCTATAAAATTGATATTAATTAATTGGCTGTATTTATATTTTTGGGGTAAAACATCATGTAATTACCAATAGAAAAAATACTACCTAAAAGATGCCTTTTGGCTTTTTAGGTGTTAGATAAACCTCATAACACTTCAGACCTGGAAGACTTTTTTTCCATAATGCAAGAATACTTAAAGGTGCTATACTTTGACTTTTCCGGGTGTCATAAATATAGTGCATTAGTGTAAAGTCTATATTCCCCCTTTTTTATATATTGAAGATTTGCATCTCTATTATTATAATTAAAGTGTGATTCAAGTAACATATTTAGGTGTCTGTTTATAGGATACAATAAGATTATTTAAGTGAAAAGATTCTGGACATGGAAAAGAGGAAAATCAGTTTTTGAAATGGAAGAGAACCTTGAAACAAATGAAACATATCTTAGAATGAAAAAAGGGAGAAGAAAGTAAACTGAATTGCTAAATATTATTTAGACCAAAGAAGGTCACTTTTTAGGATTTAAACATTTTTCTCTCCAAAAGGGGCTACTACTTACCAAATCCAGAAACAAGCCCAAGAATATGTTAATTAAGTGCATTGTGTCCCAGTAAGAATGAGGTTGACAAATTCATTTTTTATTCCTTCAATTAATAAACTTTGTCTAGTATATCTCAGATTTTAAACATCTATAATGTGTATATTTACCTCTTGAAATTGTACAGTAACAGTGCCAAGGACTAACATGACCCCATAGGGTGAATCTTATGAAGCTTAACATTCCTGGTGAATTACACACACAAACCTCGGATCACTTTTTGTCAGTCTTACTTTACAGTGGCGCTTGAGAGCCGGAATGTAGGTAATTTTTACATGGTGACTTTATGCCAATTAAAAAAGCAATGATCACTGGTGCAAGCAGAAGTGGAAAATATAATGACATAAAATTAAAGAAAGGTATCACAAAGACGGACCAGGAATGCTACATGCCCCTCTCCATCCCCACCCCCATTCGTGCCCTTTTTCCGCCCATTTGTTGTTTTTCTCACAAGTATACCATGACTTCCAACAAATTGTTTCACTTTAAATAAAACAAAAAAAATCTGAAACAGTAAAAGACGTAAAAAGATTCACCTTCTGCTATCAACTATACGACAGATAAGCTTGTAAAGCTATTCTAAATATTCAAAAGCTTACAAATAAAAAATGTAAATTGATGGGGGGAACTGTGGGAGGATAAGTGTGGAACGAATGAATACATTGAAAATACTTGATTTTCAACACCGATTTTTTTTTCTGCTCAACCTTTCTATAGTTACGCCTCAAATAATTTCTTACACAGGAATTTCTCCCTATACCTCAAAATAACTGAATGATTTCCATGAAGAAATTCAAGTTTAGAAAGAAGACCCGCAAAATGAAAGTGTTAAAATGCAAACAACTTCTATAGCATTTCAAATGCAAAATCACAACCATCACTACCTTTAACTGACTCTTAAGGGGTCTTTCCAAACAGATGCTATTTATGAACATCGTATGTTAACTTCTTTCTTGTAATTCAAAACTCTTGTCAAATGATGTTTTCATGATGACGTGTAAATATAATATTCCATTAGAGATCAATTCTAATTGGTTTTTTAAAATCCACCTTGGGAAACAGTCCTGCATAATACACAGACCAGTAATGAGTATTTTAGAAGGAATTTCCGCGAAGTCTATTATAAATCTAAGTCGAAATTACTCTCTGGCCTTAGTAAGGTTTGGACCACAGGATTGCAATGATTTCTTCATGAGCTTTCACGCACGAAGACTTTGATCTTGTCGACAAGACTCGCAAGCACTTGTTGGAAATCTTCATCTTTTTAAAAAACTGTGACGTTTGCCAGAAATACTTTCTCCACACGCCTCACAAAGAAAACAGCCAGAGTTTCGTAGGTGGGTTGCAATTATTTGTTCCCAAAGCATGGTTTAAACGCAAACTAAACGTGTTTCCCTTTTGAAATTCACTGTTATTTTGAAAATGCATTTCACGTTAAGGAAGCAAGCCCGTTTGTGTACAGGGGTAGCTCAGCCCCCCCTTTTAAAACTAGACTTCTTGCGTACAAAGAGCGGAGTATTAACAAATAGGGGCCGCGAAACGTGCTTTTCCAAACTCCTTTGAACCCTGACATTGATTCTCGAACCCACACGTTTAAAGATATTTCATATGTTACAGAATCTGCTCTAACTTTCCAGATCCAGAATAAAAATTGCTCACATTTGTCTCATCTAGTTATCACTTTATAAACATATCTACGCTGCTCTCCCTTTTCTTTCAACGTGTGAGCTGCAGGCTTGCCCAGCTTCCTTCCGTGTAGTGGCACGTTGTAAAGGCTCCTGCCTACGAGGGCTTTAGCCGGGAACCCCTTGCGGGCCGAGCCAGATCATAAAACTTGCCGACCCGACCCGAGCCTCGGAGCCCAGGGAGGCACGGGCGGGGGTCGGGCTGGGCCGCGGGACCCCTCCCTCGGTCAGGACGCGCTCGCCGGCCGCTGCGCGAGGGCCGAACAATGGGGGCGGCCGGGCGCGAGGAGCCGGGTCCCGCTTCCTCCGCCGCCCGCGCCCGCCCCCGCCCCCGGCCCTTCCCGCCCGCCTTCTCGAGCAAGCGGCGCGGCCCGGTGCTCGCCCCGCTGCCCGCGCGCCTCCCTTCCCCCGGGTCCGGCTGGCCCTCCTTCCCCCGACCCCGACCCTCCGCTGCGGCTGCCCTTCCCGCTCTTTCCGAATGCATTTCTGCACTTTCCCCCTTTATTTTCAGAAGTGGCCGAGAAGTCTCGCTTCCATCTTCTGTCGGTTTGCTATTCCCCTCCGGAAAAGTCTTCAGGAAACCCCAAATCGAGAAGGAAATGCAGCCAACTCAAGAAAACCTTTAACCCTAAAAGTATCTGGTATTTAAGGGGGGAAAATTTTTTTTTTGACGCATGGATGCCCTCTAAAACCAGCCAGAGAAGCACCCCTTCTCTTTTTATTTCCTTCTTAAAATATTGTTATTTTAAACTCTCCATCGAACGTCTGCTGACGGCGGGCAGGGATGTGTCCGGCAGCACAACAGCGGTTTTATCTTACGCCTCCTGGGACGGGGGAAAAAGTGGAAGGTGGACGAGGGAGCTTCCAGGGCAGAAAAGCAACACAATTCTCCGGGGACGCCGCGGGCCGAGCAGGGGCGGCGGGGGCGCCGGGGCTCGCGGGCTCCGGGCCGAGAGCCGGTCCGCGGAGGGGAGGAGGTTTTAAATAGCGGGGCTGGGAGAGCGGCGGGTCGGCGCGTGACGAGTCTTTGCGAGGAAGGATGGAGTTTACTCGCTGTCTCATCCCCCAAGAAAAAAAGAAAGTTGGAGGGAGGCGGAGAGGAGGACGGCCATCCCCACTTCCTCCCCGCGCTCCCGCGGAAGGGCTGGGCCCCGGCGGGCAGGGAGAGGGCGCAGGGCAAGGCGGGCCAATAGCAGTCAACAGGTCCAGGCCTCGGCGGGGCGGCGGGGGCCGGGCCGCCCGGCCGCCCCCTCCCCTCGGCTCCCCGGCGCTCCCCTCCCCCGCAGGCCTGGCGCGGCAGGGGAGGCCCGGCTCCGCGCTCCCCGCCCCGCCCGGCCTCGCCGCGGCCGCCTCTGCCGGGGCTCGCGGGGTGGGGGTGGGGCGGGGGTTCCCCGCCGGAGAATCCTCCCCCGGGGCAGGCGGCGGGAGCGAGGGGGAGGGGAGGGGATGGAGATCGGGGAATGGAGGATTAGGAAGGACTCGAGCTCGGCACGAGCGCGGCCCGCGCGAGGCATCCTGGGTAAAAAGTGGCCGCGCGGCACCGGGAGAGCGCGGAGAGGAGCCGGGGTCAGAGGTCAGGGCCCTGGAGCCCCGCGTGCAGAGCCCCCCACGTGAACGTCGCGAACAGGAGGAACCTTTTTGTTTTCGACCGCGCCAGCATGCTCCCCTATTGACCGAGCTGCTTTTCCAGGGCTGCGGGAGAGAGGAGCTCCACCGTGCATCTCCTAACCCCACCCCCCTTCCACCGCCAACACACATCCTAACTCAACCCTTCCTCTCGATTCTCATCCCAGCCCCCCGTCTAGGGCTTGCAATAACGCAGTAAATTTGCTTTAACAACAAGTGGGGGTGGTTGCATTTACTCCTCCCTCTCCTTTCTCCTCCTCCTCCCCTTGCTGCGGCTCTTGACACTACTACAAACCAGGACTATAAACATAAACATGTGTCACTGTAACAGGGCAGGTAATATACGGATTTTGAGGTGGGGTGGGGTGGGGTGGAGGGGGGCTGGGTCGCCGCTTGGAGGGCAGTAAAAAAAAAAATCACGTTTCACGTGCTCGACGGCTTTGGGGGCTTACCCCCCACGCCGATCTATTTACATAATGCCGGCGGCACTCGGTCACTTACTCAGCCACACAGTCCCGCAAAGGCAAACTTGCCGATAACCAGCGTACCCCAAAGCAAATTCATCTCAATACGTATCCCTCTCCTTTCCCAGCCACCGCTGCCATTTCTTGTTTCTATCGGCAAACAGTAGTGTCTATACTTTAACCCCCTTTCCTTTTTAAGCATTATTTTCCGGACAGCAAGAGATCGTTTTTCGACCTAAATAGTACACTGCTATTCCCATACACTACCTACACAATTTGTGCCCCGAAACCCCTTCAAACAGCAAGAAATGCTATTGGCTTGAATTAGAAGTCTGGTGTGCAAAGGTTATTTCTTGGGCTTTGCCTCCATGCGTTTAGCAACTTCTGCAGCAAGTTGCTGCGGTGCGGTGGAGATTCGCCACAGCAAGCCTTTATTATTATTATTTAGTCTATATTTACACTGCCTCTCAACTTTCTTCTCATTCTTCGTTCAACAAGCTTAGCAACCACTACTTAGGATAAAGTGAATCCCCTGGCCAGCTTTTTGGCTTGAAACGAGGGAGATACAGAAAATGTTCAGATGGGGAAGTGGTTCCCTTTGTTCTTTCATTGTTTCTCTACGAACTGGTGGATACAAGGACAAGCACTTACCTTCTCTTCTTTTTGCTCCAAAAGCCAGACGTTCCCATCAGCCTTAAAATACACAATCCACCTTGAAAGTAACTACGAATGTCGGGAGAGTTTGTATTCCATTCTTTTTCGCTCTCTGCCCTCTTTTAGCGTAGGATTAAGTTGCCGAGCACGTTGCTGCAAGCTGTAGCCCCCCGCCTTAGTGAATCGGTCACGTTTAGGACCCTCTAAGTCCATCCTAATTCTGCCAGTAGAATTGAGGGTATTGGAGCTCTGAACTTTCAAAAGGAAAGGGGCCTGCGACTCTTCAGAAAACTTACAAATGCGCTTGATTTTTTTTTTAACCATCGTATTTTTGCACCACATCACAAAATAGTATTTGCCAAGAAACATTAAGTATTTCTTCGAGAAAAGTTATTTTTTAAAAAGCTTATACTTAGTAATGTACTGTTTAGACAGATGGAGTAAAAGGCAGGTTTGTGTCAGCATTTAACGGAATGAGTGCGTTTTCCATAACGTTTGTTGTGCCATGTGTGTGTTTTTTTTTTTTAAACACAAACAAAACGCTGCTACAACTGAGAAAGGAAGGAAATAGAATTTTGGATTAAAATGTTGTGGAACAACTTGAAAAGATGCATTTACTTGAAATTTATTACTGTAAAAAAAATTGGCCTCAGAAGCAAAAGTAAGCTTTTCAAAGTCAAGACTTAATTTTCACTCTGTGATTCCAAAATAAAAAAGCAAATTTTCTGGTTGGTATGTGATACTGTCAGTGTTTAGGGTCCAGCCTGATGGGCATTAGTGTCCAGACCTTGTTTAAATCTGAATATGATGTGATTTGCTGATGTCATGAATATGAAATGATACTTGTGTGTCCATAAATTCAAACTTAGGGTTTTTTTGATCTCCCGCTTTTTTGTGTGTTCCCAGTAGCTGCAGCAGTGAAAGACAGTGATTGGCTCCAGTGCGCCTAGAAGGATTTGGGCTGAAGCCAGGGGAAGAGAACTAGAGGATTCCCTTTCCAGAGACCATCAGGCCCCTCATGTCTTGTCTTTCCTCTCTCCCCTCATGGGTGCTCTCCCCTTCAGTGTGGCTGCAGCAGCCCATAGGTAGGCCTCAACACTTAGTGTCATCACTTCAGTTTTTACATATTTGGCCCTTGTATAAAATAAGCAAAAACTTGGGCAAGCCAAAGAAATTGTGGTTCTTGATATTTGTGTATTATTTAATATATGGAGGTTGAACTCTACTTTCCCTGATTTTTTTTTTTCTGTATTTAGGATCAATTGTGAAAAGCCCTTGTGTCTCATAGGAAAATATTGCAACAAAACAAGATAATTGGGGGGAAAGGCGGTTGCCGTAGGAAAAGTGGCTTTTCTTTGATAGCATTTAATTGGAATTAAAAGATTCTTGAGCTGTAAACATTCTTTATTTATTCAGCACACATAAGCAGGCATTGTTTTATCACCATCATAATTATGGTGTCCTTTAAACTGGCTGATAGCAGAAAAGATAAGGGAATGTGCCTGCAGATTCAGATCAAGTCTCACTCCTTTCTTTCATTCCCTCCCTCTGAACTCCTAACTCCCCCCCCATTCCTTCCTTGGTCACTAGGGTCCCCCACAGCCCTTGAGATGAGACAAGCAAGAAGATTGTGGCCTAACCATTTCTTACATCATGAAAGTGATTTGTACCACACTCTAATTTGGTGCAATCCATAACCTCCTTGTCGCCTATGTTTATAACTGTTTTTTAGCTTGCAATATGTGTTATCTGAAGAGTTGCCTATTGCTCACCTGTATAAAATCTCATCCACTAGGGTTTGTTGTTTTACCTTTGTGTAATTTAGAAAGCACACTCTTAGGGCTTTCTCAGAACAAAGCCTCACAAAAAAACCCTTTACCTTCAAGGATTTGCAAATTTATAAAGGCTGCATTGAATTCAAGATGGGTCAGGGGGCATAAAAAGGGTAGAAGGTCACTGCATTTTGATTATGGGTCAGTAGACAACATGGCATATACTCTGTGTCCCAAACTTCTGTTAAAGACAGGATTTTTAAATGCCTAAGAACAGAAGGATGGGCCCTTTTGGAGACTTGCCTGATTTGTTTGGATGAGACAAAGGGGGGGGGAAGTAAGGAAAATATACCAAGTTATCATTTAAGGTGTTTCTTAATTTAGCCATTTTCTCTTCCTCCATTCCCATTTTCCCATCTCAAAAAGCAGAGAAAGTGTGACTTTAGATAAATTTAGCTAATGAACGGTTGGGATTGTATTGCCCTATATCCTCAACTAATTCAGCCCTATGAGACTTTATTATTATTTTAGACTTTATCTTGCAAGTATTATAGTTACTTCTAGTTAACAATACAAGAGACTTCTTTTATTCTTTTAACCAGTATACTTACATTGTTGAGGCTTTTGTGATGTTCCCTACTCTTTTCTGTCTGAATTCACTTTGAACAAAATGTGCCCAGCAATCACTAAAACAAATGTATATGGTGAAGAGTTAGGGGGAAGGGTGTGATCCTCATTTAAATTATGTATGTATGGGTGAGAGCTTGGAAGGAAAAGGATTATTTTAATGCTCTTCAATACTTTAATTATATGACAGTTGTAGTGTAGAAATGCAAAAGTACTCAGGTTTTCCTTCAGGTTTTCAAAAGAACTTTCCCCATTAGTAAACTACTCCTGCAAATTGCTATTGCATTTCCCAGCTAACCATTTAAAAGACTGTAAATGCCCTGTGCATTACTTCGCTCCAGAGGAAAGAGGTCAGACTGAATTGCAATGGTATTTAAACATAAAATACAGGGAAAATAAATCAAAATAGAGCATCAGAAGGTAAATCTAGCACATTCATATGGGATAAGGAAAGACAAATACATTCATATCTTCATAGCCCTTCACTTTAAAAACTGAAAGTGCTGATTTTTTACAATAAAGGCAGAAGTTAGTGGACATTAAGAATATATTTCAATCTGGATTTATGCCAGAAGATTTTCCTTTAGCAAGCAGCTTTGTTTTCAAAGTTAAAATACTTTTTACAATAGTGTGTAGATTATGCATCCCTCGCTGAGTAAATAATCACATCCAATTAACAAACTCAATGTATACCATACATATGCCTAAATTCACAATAATTCCCTGGACCCACAGAGAAGGGTGTAAACATAAATGTTAATTTGGGTGGATCATCCACATATGTACATGCATTTGAGAAATACAGAAGTTGATATATCTTTTCTTAAAAAAGAATTTGAATATAGTCCATCATCTGAATTGGGTTCATCTTTGATTGTACAGGCAGCTGACATGGTCAACAAATTTATCAAAGAAACCCCCTGGCTATTGAAGAATAGTACTTTATACATCTGGATCTGCACATCAGGCAAAGTAAGTAAATTATTGCATAACTTTAAACATAATTGATAACAGACACCTTTAATTTTTCATCCCCATTCTTTTGGCCAGCTTTCGCATTAATAATCTAAGCCATAAATGTTGGTAGCTATTGATCGAAATCCCCAGTGTGCATGCAAATCCATCTTAAAGTCCCCTGCCTTTCATGTGTGAGCGCTCAGGGGCCTCTGCTAGATCTTTTATTGGGATCGACCCCCAATGTGCTTGGAGAAGACCCCGGATATGCAACGTGTGCTGATGGCCGCAAGAAAGCTGTCTGTCACATTGTGTGTGTGTATGTGTATGTGTGTGTATATGCACTCGTGTGAGAGTGCTGGAGCCCTAACACGGGTGCGTGCGCGCGCGCACGCACACACACACACACACACACACACACACACACACACAAAACGATGAGGAGTTAAAAGGAACAAAAGAATTTTTAGACAGGACGAAAGATGTGTAATAGTATTAAAAATGTATAAGTATAAAGGTATCTGAGTGCACATACAGACAAATAGTCAAATACAGACATTTCTCAAATACCCTCAACTTTATTTTTCTCTGTTTGACCTAATAGACTATACTGTTAGCTTTGTAAAAAATAGTTAATATGCTACTAGTTTTCAAAACCACCTATAATGCCAATATTTTAAAGGCGAAAAGAGAAGAAGAGAGAGGAAAATGAGGTAATTTCGTGATGGCTACTAAATCATGTTGCTATGTGTAGAAGAATTAGGAATTAGGGGAGAGAGAGAGAGAGAGAGAGAGAGAGAGAGAGAGAGAGAGAGAGAGAGAGAGTGTGTGTGTGTGTGTGTGTGTGTAAATCTAAATGGGAATGAGAACAACTAAAACTACCTGGCCAAAAAAAACAAAACAAAACAAAAAAGAGCGCTCTAGCCAACCTTTTGTACTGTCTTCTCAAAGGCTTTTTCTGAGTTTACTATTTCTTGACTGACTCTTTGGTCTAAATCTTAAAGCTGGGGGAAGGGAATGGGTGGGGGGGTGAAGGTGGGAGGGAGAGGGCTGGCAGTACTATATAAATGCATCAGGAGGAATTTTAAAACATTATTGTCGTTGGCAATAGAAAGACACTGGTCATTCTACTTTTAAAACAAACACCAGCATCTGCTTTTCCTGGAAACTTTGCTTTCTGCTTAAACCTTGTGCATTTTGCCTCCTGTGAAAGTGAAAGAGAAAAACGCGGTGTGATAGATCCAGATGCAAAAGAAAGCCAACTCGGTGGATGATATTAGCTGTGACGAGGCATTGTTCATTGCTGTCTCTCGGTTACGTTTAAAGCCTGAAATATCACGAGATCCATTCAATGATCCTTCTCTCATTCAAGGGACAAAAATGTAATTTGCTGTAGCTCTGATTTCTTGGATGGAAATGCTAGCCTTAGATTTCAAAGGCTAGAACTAGACATCGCGGTTTGTACACACATTGATTAAGTTGAAGAGCGGCGATTACATCTGTGCTGAGTGCAACAGTAGTCCAGGGCTGACTTTTCAAATCCCAGCCTCCTGAGTTACTGACTCTCTTAAATAGACTTCCTTAATTTCCGGATGCACTTCTTGAAATTCCCAATTCTCTTCAAAATTCCTGGGAAATTATAAAGAAGATGGGGGTGGAGGTGGGGGTGGGGAACTATGACCAAGATTTCATCTTGTCAAGCAAACTATCTTTTTGTATGTCTGATTCCTCTGGTTTTATCTTTTTTTTGAGCTATACCTGCTTGTGCTGGCTAGACCAGAGCAGGGAAGCTGGAACTTTTGAATGTGAAGAAATAAATTATTGTACATTTTTTTCTTGTAGGCTCAGAAAATCCATTTATTATTTTAATCACGTTGATATGTCTATTTTTGGAGGAACAAGGAAACATATAAATGCCTGGTTTGCATTTATGTTGTAGTTGCAAGCACCAAACAGTTAAGATTTTGCCAAATTTTGCAAAGCAGCCAACAAGACGCCTTGGGATCCTGGTAATGCAACTGGGAAGACCCTTGCTCTCATTTGGCAACATTTTGGATATCCTTGAAAACGACACAAAAATATGCCTTAATTTGACTAAGAAGAGGTTAAACCACATTGATATTCATCCAAAGTGATTTTGTTAAAGCAGATGCTTGGCTTTCTTGGAAAAACTGGGGGTTGTGTAAGATTCACCTAAACTACCAACCAAAAGCATCACATACCACTGAAATAGTCTGCATCATACATCAGCACTTTCCTTTCGTCGTTATTACGTAAAGCCTCTGGAAGCACCTTGGGCGTTTGACATATTCTTTTCTTTGCCGCAGAAGGAAGCAATCTGCTCCCTGGAATTCTGACCTGTCGTGAACAGGACCCTAGCAAAGGCTGTGCTGGGGACTCTAGGATGATCCCGCCTCCAATCCAGCCCGGTTAATTGTGAAAAGTGTACACATTTCTGGCTTATCTATGCTTTGTTATGGGTCTGACGTGAAACTACCTCCTCCCCACCCCACCCCCCAGTAGAGAACCGAAATCCAGTTGAATTGTTACAGTGTTTCGGAGCTGGAGCCTTGAACTGCTTTCTTGGTCAAATAACTTTGTTTCTGGTTGTAAAAAGGCATTTCAGGGAAAAAAAAAAAAGAAAGAAAGAAAGAAAATCGAGAGAAATTCCAAACGTGAGTCTGTACTGGGGTGGCTCACCGGGCGGGTTTAACTTTGGAGCTCCCAGCCGTTCTCCTTCCCCACTCCTATAAGGGAAATACCAAGCTATTCTGCACATTTTCGCTTAAGCTCCATTTTCCAACGGAAAAGGGGGGTGGGGCATATGTATTTAGGCTTGATAATGTTTTTTTAAATGCTTTTCTTTGAAATGATAATAGCTGAATTGGTAAAATGCAAATAAAGGAAAAATAGGCAATATTTCTTTAAAGGCGAATATACGGTGTTTTTTTTCTTCTTTTTCTTTTTCTTTTTTTTTTCTTTTAGCCTACACACACGGCTTCTGATGAAGTCTGTGAGTCAGGCTGTTTCTGAGCTCCGATAGTTTAATGGAAAGATTTATATACCGACTGTATTATTTACTTTGGGAGGGGAGGTGGCAGTATAAGGGTATGCTAATTAGTGGGAGATTTTGGGGGGAAGGGGTGGAATATCAATTTTTATTGCATCACCTGTCAGGAGTGTCCAATCAGCGCTGGCTTTAGGGGAATTAATTGATGAAGGTGTCTCCGGACGAGCTCACTTCACTCTGTCATTTTATTTGTAGCTAAAGCAGCGGCGGGAATAGCAGCTGCATTTCTTTTCTCTTGCTCCCTTCACATTCCATTATCATAGTGCTCCAGTGGAGAAGGAAGGGATAGAGGGGCCCAGGTACTGATCTGCATCGGGGACTTAGACCAACACACTGGCAGATCAGAAGCCGGATGGTTTTTTCCCTCTTTTTTAAAAAAACGAAAACCAAAAAAAAAGCAAGAATCAAGTCAGTGTAATTTCATGGGGTTTTTTCCCCCCGTAATTTCGCCTAGAGTTTGGCACTCCCTTCGCCGGGAATAACAGTCTTTGTTATTTTATTAGCAGGATGCCTTGAGACACACGCAGCATCTGGCGGAGGATTAACATACATACATGTGTATGTATGCGTCACGTATATATTTACTGCAAATGGTGGGGATCATTTAGTGCCCGAGATGGGAGACCTGAAGTCAGGTTTTGAAGAGGTGGATGGCGTGAGGCTCGGCTACCTCATCATAAAAGGAAAGCAAATGTTTGCCCTCTCCCAAGTCTTCACGGATCTGCTGAAAAACATCCCGAGGACGACCGTGCACAAGCGCATGGACCATCTGAAAGTGAAAAAGCACCACTGCGACCTGGAGGAGTTGCGGAAACTCAAGGCAATCAACAGCATCGCCTTCCACGCCGCCAAATGCACGCTCATCTCCCGGGAAGACGTGGAAGCGCTCTACACCTCCTGCAAAACCGAGCGCGTCCTCAAGACCAAGCGCAGGCGGGCCGGCCGGGCCCTGGCCACAAAGGCGCCGCCGCCAGAGCGCGCCGCCGCCGCCAGCCCCCGCCCGGGATTTTGGAAGGACAAGCACCAACTTTGGCGGGGCCTGAGCGGAGCCGCGCGGCCCCTGCCAATCAGCGCGCAGTCCCCGCGCCCGGGCGCCGCCGCCGCGCGCCCCGCCGCCCATCTACCTCAGATTTTTAGCAAGTTCCCCGGCTCGCACTACCCGGAGGTCGTGCGCTCGCCTTGCAAAGCCCCTCTAAACTATGAAACTGCCCCGCTGCAGGGAAACTACGTCGCCTTCCCCTCGGACCCCGCTTATCTTCGGAGCCTGCTGTGCAGCAAGCACCCGGCCGCCGCCGCCGCCGCCGCCGCCGCCGCGGCCGCCGCCGCCGCCGCCGCCGCCGCCGCGGCCGCCGCCGCCGCCTACTACCAGGCGTCTGCGGCCGGGCCCACGCCCAAGGCGGCGGCGGGCGCGGGAGGCCCGGTGAGCCTGACCTACCGCTGCAAGCGCAAGCGCGCGGGCGCCAAGGACTGCCTGCTCGCGCCCCAGGCCGGCGCCCGGCGCCTGCTGCTGCTGCCCAGGTCCTACAAAGCCAAGGCGGCCGCGGCGGCGGCGGCGGCGGCGGCGGCGGCGGCGGCGGCCGCCGGGGCCACTTGCCTGGAGAGGTTCCATCTGGTCAACGGCTTCTGCCCGCCTCCCCCCCCCCACCACCACCACCATCACCACCACCACCACCACCACCACCACCACCACCGGGCCCAGCCGCCGCCGCCGAGCCACCCCCCCCCTCACCACCACCGGCCGCAGCCGCCTCTGGGCAGCTTTCCCGAGAGTTGCAGCAGCGACTCCGAGTCCAGCTCCTACTCGGACCACGCGGCCAACGACTCGGATTTTGGCTCCAGTTTGTCCAGCTCCAGCAACTCTGTGTCCTCGGAGGAGGAGGAGGAGGGCGAGGAGGAGGAGGAGGAAGAGGAGGAGGAGGAGGAGGGGGGCAGCGGGGCCTCGGATTCCAGTGAAGTCAGCTCGGAGGAGGAGGACTCGTCCTCGGAGTCGGACTCCAGCTCCGGCTCCAGCCAAGTGTCAGTGCAGAGCATCCGATTCAGGCGCACCAGCTTCTGCAAGCCTCCCAGCGTGCAGGCGCAGGCCAACTTCTTGTACCATCTGGCCTCCGCCGCCGCCGCAACCAAACCCGCTGCTTTCGAGGATGCCGGCAGACTTCCCGACCTCAAGAGCAGTGTCAAAGCGGAGGCGCCGGAGGAGTGGAGTCCGCAGAGCTGGGCCCCCAAAGCGTCTCCGGTGTACTGCCCGGCCAGCCTGGGGAGTTGTTTCGCGGAGATAAGGAACGATAGGGTATCTGAGATTACATTCCCACACCCTGAAATCTCCAGTACTGTAAAGAGAACTGACCTGACAATTAACTGCCTGGCGGAGGGGGCCTCTTCACCTAGCCCAAAGACAAACAATGCATTTCCACAACAAAGAATTCTCCGAGAGCCTAGGAGATGCCTACAAGCGACTCCTGGCACACACTGTGCTGATAACAGCACAATAGCTGCTAGGTTCTTAAGCCGCGATTCTTCTGGAGCAGCAGCAAATTCAGAAAAAGATTCCAAAATCCCTCCTTGCCCTGAATTTGCTACGGATTTGCCCTCTTCGCTAGCTGATCCCGGAGTGGGTGCCGCAGCCGCAGCTCAAGCCGAGAACCCGTGCGCTGACGCAGGCGACAGGACAGTGCCGTTTCTGCACAACATTAAAATCAAAGTCGAAGACAGTAGTGCTAATGAAGAATATGAACCTGACCTTATCACGAATAAGCTAAAGTGCGAGTGCAATGATACAAAGGGTGAGTTTTACAGCGTGACTGAAAGTAAAGAGGAGGACGCCTTGCTAGCCACAGCCAAGGAAGGGTTTGCATGCCCTGAAAAAGAAACTCCTTCCTTAAATCCACTGGCTCGGAGTCAGGGCCTGTCATGCACTTTAGGTTCTCCACAACCTGAGGATGGGGAATATAAATTTGGGGCCAGGGTGAGAAAAAATTACCGGACACTAGTGCTGGGAAAGAGACCTGTCCTTCAGACACCTCCAGTCAAACCAAATTTGAAATCAGCTAGAAGCCCTCGTCCTACAGGTAAAACTGAGACCCATGAAGGAACACTGGATGATTTTACAGTTATAAACAGACGCAAAAAGGTAGCCAGCAATGTAGCATCAGCAGTGAAAAGGCCATTTAGTTTCATGGCAAATTTTCCTTGTCCGCCATCACTCATTATTGGGAAAGATGGGGATTTGTGGCCGGCGTATTCCTTAAACACCACTAAGGATTTTCAACCTCCTCACAAGGCCCATCCTATATGGAAATGGCAGCTGGGCGGTTCTGCAATACCTCTTCCACCTAGTCACAAATTCAGGAAATTTAATTCATAAAAATGTTTTGGAAGATATTTCCTTGAACCATTTTACCTTCCTTTTGTTGTAAACTGCACAGGATGGTTTGTACAAGTCCATTAATGTGTTACACCCCCTTTGGAGTCCTGGTTTATCACATTTCGAAGACAGAAATCGGATTACTTTTTTTTTCATTGAGGGTTTTTTTTTTTTTTTTAAAGTAGGGTGGGGGCGGGGTGGGAGAAGAGTTGGTTTACATTCCACAGACTACTTCAGGCTAAAGACTCAAGTAAAACTCAGTTATTACAGTAGAGCTGGAACACTTTACTGTTTCAATGCTAATAATGCACCCGGTACCTCAATTCAACTGCTACAAATAAATGTCAAAAGGTTGAATAATAAATATTACAATGAGCCATTAAGTTTATGCACTAGATTTCAGACCTGAAAGTGTAACTGTTAATTCAGTGAAAGTTTGTTAGGTTACATGGTTACACAGTGAGGTAGCAAGAAGTTTCTGTGAGCCCAAATGTTATTTTCTGGAGCTCTTGTTCATGGGGTATCGTTTTATTTTGACTCCCCTCATTCCTTCTCCAAGAGTAGTTGCACTTAACTTTTTTTTTTTTTTTTTGAAAGATTGGGGTATGAGCCCTGAATGAATGCTGGTAAAAGCTGCCTCATATATACTGAGTAAAATTAATGTGGGGTTTTATTTTTTTTCCTGTAAAGGGTGTGATTTTAAGGCCACTCCTTGCAATTGGAAAAGTCCTTTTTTGTGTTCTCACCCAAAGGTTTTTAATAAGGTGACTCTTATTATTGTCCTGCTTATTTTGTGGTCTGAACATGACTCTTCAAACTCACAAAACAATTAAAATATTTCTCTTAATGGCAGGATATTTTATGGTCTAACTCTTCATAGTGACAAAGCAGTGAATATGACCAAGAAAAGGAAAATGAGGGGTCAGAGTTGTAATATCCCAAAAGAAAAATAACATATTTCAGGGCTTTTTGGTACCAGAACTCAGGCACTTGGATTTTATTACCTTATACTTTTTCTGCATCTCTCTAAACTTCTGTTTTCAGACCATCCTGTGTATAGAGCAGGAGAGTTTCTACTGCAAGTGACAATCAGAGGTGACTATCTATATTTGCACTTAAAATCAAAGTAGTTCAACATGCAAATGCTAGGGTCTAGCCCTTGGTAAGGGCCATGCTGGTGTACTGTGTGGTGATGATGGAAGCAGTAAATCAAAATTATGGAAATTTGCACTGTTGAAAAGCATGCTTTAGCTTTATTTTCAATTAAAAACACTGTTTAAAATTCCTGGTTCCATACATTTCTACTTATTCCAGATTGGAAGAACAGTTAACAGAATTGAATGGTTTTGTTGACATTTTTGCTTGTAATGTTTTTGCCTGAAAGAAATGCACTTATTGGGTGTAGTGTTTTGTTGTACTACTATGTGATGAGGCCCATCAGGTTCTGTGCAAAACACCGGTCGATTTCTTCCTAAATAACATGAAATTTTTACAAACTTGTTACAAATCAAGTAGGAAAAGTTTCAGATTTAAGAAAGTGAAGCAGAGATCAGTGTTATACTAATGAAAGTTGAATCTAATCATTTTGGCCCACCTCCCTTAGTCTGACAAATTATGTATCTCAGATCCCTGCTATCTTAAATCTAAGAAGTTGCATCTATAGATCATAAATCACAAAGCAAAACAAAACACCAATGAAATGTTTACTGTGTGAATTTAAGTCACTATTTCTCATGGAAATTCAGTCTGTTGTTGTTGTTTTTCTTAACCTTTTAATTCCTCCTCCCTTTGAAATTTTCCTTTTGTCTATAAATGTTTCAGATAGATCTGGATGGTCTCAACCCCTAATTGCTGAATATGCTCTGTGGTTTTCCTCTTATTGTAAAGGACTGAGGCTGAAATACCTGCATCCAAATACATTTGGATGGAGTAAACAGATGCTTTGAACTGCCTCCTTTCCTTTCCTTATTGAATGTTGCCAGATGTAGGTTCACTGGATTCTTTTTTTGTTGAGATATGGTCAAAGCAAAAATTTGGGGATGTTATTCTTGAATTCTTGTTTGTGTATAATTCCAAAGACCAGTCCACATTACAGGTAAAGCCCCAGAAGACTGAATTCCTTCCTCTTTGGAAGGCAATACAGAAATTAGGTGCAGTGAGTTGTCCTGAAGTATCAGTCTGTAAAAAGCATGACACACACACTGGAAGTCTGTAATTTCTGCTCCTTTAATTACTGCTAAGTTAAGAAAGTTCAAAGTACGGTGACTACTACATCTAGACTAGTACTTTTCTTGTTGGCTATGAACTCATTGTTTCTAAATTATAAATTGAGAGTATGTATGATGTCTGCAGATCTTGGGTGTGGGAGGACTGTAAGATGGAATAAGCACAATTTAAAACAAATATACCCTATGGAATTTCTGACATAAAATATTGGCCTCCAGCTTTGACACTTGGTCTCCAGCCCTCAGAGAATCAATAGTTTCAGTTTATAGGAGCTGGAGAATGAGCAGCATGGAGGCCCAGGCATTCCAGAGTGATACCATCAAAAGGAAAGAAATTAAATAGTCAACACAAATTTCACCCTATAGTACTACTACAAGCCAGCCCACCACAGCAAAACCTGAGTGGGGGCTTCTGTCAGAAAAGTAAACCAACTAATATGCAGTAACTTGCAAATACAAGGTATTCTTTCAGTTCCTGGGAGCCCCTTAGTTGTTTTTCCATTCTGCTGTGGGAATGATTCTCAGTAGAGTTTATATTATTTTAGTTGTTGTATGATTAATGACAATATCTAGGTTTTCCAAGCTGCTATAAATGTCCCATTTGTTAAAAAAGTTAAGCCTTATTGAGAGAAAACAAAAGTTACCTCCATTGATAGATTGCATTTTTACATTTAAATGTTTTCAGGGAATATCTTTTTTTTTTTTTTTTAAGTGCTATATGGCTCTAGCGTCACTGATTCCTGTGTCTAAAGCTCAACATTCATAGACATGAGGAAAAGGCTTTCTCTCCAACTTTTTGGGAAAACAAACTCATTTTTTGTCTCCTATAAAAGTAATTTCCTGATAAGACTGTGAAATAAAGATTTAGTTATTTCTTTTTTTAAGAGATGTGTGTACTCTGCCTTCCACAGTCAGGTTTTTCCACCTTTGTGGAAAAATGCAGCTTGCTCTTTTGCAACCATTTACTTTTGAAAGTGGGTGTTCTTTTCTCCTGGCTTCCTTGATTACAGTGGAGTAATCTCAATAATGGTTGTTTATTTGAAAATCAACAACAAGGAGCCGCCGCTAAACAGCAATAACACAAACTAGATGGGCTGATGTTGGATTTTTATCTTATCCGTGTCTGGGTGACTTTCAATGGTCTAGAAATTCCTCAAAGTTCTAATCAACAAGAACTGGGAGTTTCTGCTAGTATAAGAATGATAGTTTTGTTTGCATGCAGGAAGAGATGTAGAAACTAATTCCTCAAAAGCATTTTTTTTCTTTCAAATAAAACGGAGATCCTTCATGGTACAAATTAAAAAAAAATAATAAAGCATTAGTATCTACAAAAGAAAGAAAATGTGGTGAGTTTTGCTTCACCTTGAAAATAGCTTCCTGCTGAAAAGAATGTGAAAAGAGGGAGTTCCCAGAGCCAAACTAGAAAGGGGAGGGGGGCAGCTCCCCATCAAGTAACTTCAGGAAATTGGCAAGGAGGAACAGGACATCCACCTTAGCTAGTCCACCCGGTCACCCCAGTCATCCCCAGGATTTTCCCCTTTCCTGTAAGGAAGCACTATTTTTGATGCTAGCTTTGGTTTTGGTTTGCTCCCTAGGCCAAAGGGCATTTCGAAAACTAGCTTGGGGAGTGAGGACCCAGGGCAGATCTAGGAGCTGGGGGAGCGCTGCATTTTACCTGTTTGGCAGGCCCTCTTTTGCAAAAAAAAAAGGGGGGGGGCGGGGGGCCCAGCTATCATTCTTTGCCCATGCCCTGGGCCCCCTCTCCTCTCTCGCTCCTTTTCAAACTGTGGCGGCCTCACAAGCTCCTACTTTAAAAGGCCTGAGATGTTTTGCATGAAGCCCTCACAATAGGGGTTGAGAGAATTGACAGTTTCAAAAACAAGGCGTTCAGTCCTTTCCAGCTGCCGGGCCAGCGCTCTCGCACCGACTCCTCGTTCCTCTCTGCTGGTGGCGTCCTCCGGGGCGCGCTGCCGCCCCCACCCCGCCTGCCCGCGCTCCGGCCGCCCCACCCCGCCCCCGCTCTATGTTTGTAAACAGGGGTCAGTGGCCAGGGGCTGCTGGCGCGGGCTTCGGGCCTGGTGGGCTGGGAGGGAAGGCAGGGGCCGGCCGCGCGGGCGAAGGAGACCGAGGGGGCCTTGGGGGTCCCTCGTCCCTCGCTTGCCCGGGGCCTCCGGGCTCTGGAGGACCGTGCTGACCCAGGGCAACTCCGGCTCTCTGGCCAGGACCACCGCCACCACCAGAAAGATGTTGAAGTGCCGCCATTTTGCACGGTGGCAAACAAATTTCTTTGTGACTTTTGTTTTCCCGCCCAGATCTGGCCGTCCTCTGAATGGGCGACGATCTCGCCCCCCGGGCGGGGGTCAGGGCCCGCACGCCGGCTCCTGGGGCGCAGCCTCACTGCCGGGCGGCCTCGTGGCCAGGCCCGCGGGGAGCAGGGGCGGCAGAGCGCGCGGCCCGCCTCGGTGCCTCCCCGGGGCCGGCCCTGGGGGGCTGGAACGCCTCCCCTCCCCGGGCGCTCCTTTTGTGCGTCCCGGAGCCGTCGCCCACCCTGCACACGCCCTTTCTCACCTTCGGGCCCAGGCCTCCTCTCTCCTCCCCGGGCGGATGGAGCCCAGCGCCTTGCGCGGGGCGGAGGGCTGGCCAAGGCCTCCAAAGTGCGCGTGTGGAATGCGAGTGGCGGAGGGACGGGGCTTCCCCTGGGCCAGCGCGTCCGCCGACGCCTCCTGGGAAGGGACCCAAGAGCGGAGGCCCGGGGCGTGGGGAGGGCGCGGGGGCGCGGGGGCGCAGGCAGGGCCGCGCGGGACGCCCAGCGTGGGGGAGCGCGGCGGGGCCGGGCCAGCTGGCTGGGGAGCGTCGGCCCCGGTCCCTGGGAACCGCTCGGCGCGTCTGCAAGTGGAATGGTGGCCTGGAGACGGGAGACAGTGACCTGGAAAAGCACCCTCGGCTGGGGAGGCTGAAGTGCAGCCGTGCAAAGCTGCTCCCGGGAAGAGGGGAAACAGAGGTGCACCGCAGCCCGGGCGCGGGGGGTGCAAGACGCTAGTTTTCCCGGGTGTTTAAAATGCAGCCCCAGTTGTAAAGTGTGTGAAATTACGCACTGGTCTCTTAAAGAGTGCCTAATTTATAGTAAATAGCAAGGTCTTTGTAAATGGCTTTATTATGTTGTTTCTTGTTAATTGTTGAGAAAATCCCCATTGTTGAGTGTGAAAGGCTTTATGAGCTAACCTGGTCCTCGGCGCAATCACAGGGCAGTAAATGGCCGCTCGGCCTGCGAGGCCCCGCGCGGAAGCCGACGCCGTGCGCGGTGCCGCGGGGACCTCGGGAGCTGCAGCCTCGGCCCGGGAAGACGGTGGTCAGGCTTCCCGGGTTTAAGTAATAGGCAGGCGTGTTCTGAACTCACGGGCCCCCAAGAGCAGCAGGCTGGCGGCGGCGGGGAGAACCCGGCAGATTGGAGCGACCCGGCGGAGAGGGCCGCGGGGAGGCGGAGCGGGGCCGACTCCCTCTCCGGTCACAGGCCGCGGGGGTCGCGCTTCCGCCGCAGGCCGGTGGGTCCCGCGCGCCGGTCCGAGCAGCGTAGCGGTGGGACTGGGTCTTGGCTTTGACTCCAGTTGTCCAGCCGCTAGGAGCGCGGGCTCAGGCCGTTTTGGCCAGGCCTGAGGAATCCCCCGAAAATGCCCGCGGTATGGGGGTGGGGTGGGGTGGGGTGAGGGGATACAGGCAGAGTCGGCTCGGGGACAGCAGGCCTCTGTCTGGACCTCTTGTCTTTTGTTTAAAGTGATCTCTCTCTCTCTCTCTCTCTCTCTCTCTCTCTCTCTCTCTCTCTCTCTCTCTGTCTCTGTGTGTCTCTCTGTGTCCTCTTTCCCCACTCTCCACCCCCCCTTCTCTCCGTCACGCGCAGAGACACACAGACACACTCACCCTGTCTCTCTCCCTTAGAAACCTGAAATGGACTTAGAAGACGGCAGAAATCAGAGGAAGGGGTTTTGGTTTTGTTTAACAGGAAAAAATAATTTATTCTTTAGTCTAAGACAGCATATTCCTATCTCCTTTTCCCATCTCCAGCCCCCTTTCAAGCCAGTTCGGACCCGGGAAAGGTCTGGACCAAACCAAGCAGGCGCTGGGTTCATCGGATTAACTTTGAGGAGAGGACCCGGCTGGGCCCTGTAGGCCGGGAGAGAGCGAAGGGAGAGCGCCTTGCTGGGCTCGGTCCCGCGGCCTTTCCCGGGACTTAGGACCCAAGTGGGTCGGGGAAAAGCAGCAGTCGCTCCTCCGCAGCCTCTGCGCTCAGGCAGTGTTGTAGGGGGAAAGAGAATTCCTTCTGGAGCCTACCCTGGTGGAAGAAGACCTAGGTTAGGTGGACTGCCTGTGAGGGACTGGACAGTAACTAATGCAAATCACAAGGAAATGTTAATTCCAGTCAGAAAAACCTATCTTCAACTATCTTCCTTCCCTTGTAAGATGGCCCTCTGCTTGTGCACTCTCGCTCTCACCAAATTAGCTATTACTTGAAATCCCTCCGGGTTTAAAGCACTTGTTTCGCGCGGATTCGCGTACAACCCATATTAACTATGCACTTTCTGCTTTTCCTCTTGTGACTGTCCCTACCTCTTCTTTCTTTGCGAATAGTATGATGCATTTTATTTTTGCCCAGTCGATGCGTGCAAATACTGGGATAACGCAGCCCACACTTCTGCGAAGGAGGCTGTTTTCAAAATTGAGTTTAGGGATCAATACTAAGTCGAAATGCTCCAAATTGCACAAATCTGCCAAATTCAAGCCTTGGGCTCCCAAGCCCCTTTCCTGACTGATTAACGCACTCTCCATCGCTGTGCTGCTGCGGCTCCTGCCTCTCAAAACAGGATGTTTACATCCTGCGTATTTGGCTTTCCCTAAAGATCACACCACACTGATTTCCTTGGAAAAACACAAGACCCCAAAAACGTGTGGTGTTACACTCCTGTCAATGGCTTCCATGCGGGTCTCAGTGCTGACTGCCATCTCCCTTTCTTTATATTCCTGGGACCTAACAGCAGCACCTAGCAGTACCATACTGGGGTGCTCCGAACATATGTGCCCAACTGAACAAATGCTTTACTGGTCAGGGAGCAGCCCTCTCCAGTGACATGACTTGGCTCCCATGACTTCTTCGCCCAGAGCTGAGCTGTTGGGTTGCAGCCCAGCGAGCTGTCTATTCTTTCGCTGCTGCAGCCATGGCTAGTGCCTAACTGGGGGAAGGGCAATGGCTGTCCCCTTGTTGCAAGGAATGTTTAAGGCCAGAGGTGTGTGTGGGTTGTGAGTGTGAGTGTGTGTGTGTGTGTGTGTGTGTGTGTGTGTGTGTGTGTAGGATTCCGAAAGAGAATCAGGAGAGCCTGCTGCCCACACATGTGTGTGTGCGCGCGCGCACTTGTGAATGCACACGCGTGTGTAGTCTGAAAAGAGTATAGGGGAAACAACCCAATACCTAGAATGCTTAGGGTATCCCTGATTCCTTAACTCCTCAGCCTGGATCTTCCTTCAGCTTAAATAACTTGAACAAGGCAAAAAAGCTGGAGTGATTGTAGCAGGCAGGCTAGCAGCTCTCAAGTAAAATCCAGTTATGCATCTAATCAGTGCCATCAGTGTTTGTGTCTGACCCTTTTTGGATGCAGCAGTCAGTAGATTTAGCCCTTAAATATCACAAGTCTAGCAGACAGCAACTCTGCAAAGGCCCTTTCCAGCCCGGATGCACGGAAGGAAGGGAGGGAAACAGAAGGGGAACCATCTGAGTGGCTGCTTGCCCTCTACCCCAAGCCACCAAAACAAAAAACAAACAAATAAACAAACTCAGAATTCTCCTGGAGACTGGGCAATTGGAAACACACACGCAGGGCACTGGAAGGTTAAAATATAATTTCCATTGTTAGTGCTTGCCCTCTATTAGAGCAGTTTAAGTTAGCTCCAGGAAAAACACAATACTTGTGATAAGTGATGAGCAGTAGAAAGGAAACACAATATATGGAAGAGAGGCTACACTGAGCTGAGGCAGCAGTCTCCCCCACCTCTTTCTTGTAAAAGTTAGATATGACACAAATACATAAGCGATCTTAAGGCTACAACTTAGCAAGCAGGGGTTTCATTCTCTGAAAGGGCCTAGATTCTTGGATCTCTCAGAAATAAAGGCACATTTTACATTCATTCTCTCATGTCTCTCTTCCCCTCTTTATTTTTCCCTCCCTTCAGATAAATACCCTGATTGTCAATGGTGCAAATGTCACAGATTTGTTTTCTTCCTCTACATTGGGTCCATATATGCAGACCAGAGAATGGTTGAGCTTTCAGATGCCTAGTTATTGTATCCATTCAAAGTAAACCTGCATGATATAGTGGGAATTGCCAGGAACCGGTTTATTTACCTTTCTCCCTTTTCCCCTTTATCTTCTCTTTTTTCCCTCTCCTCCTACCCACTCAGCCTTTCCCCCTCTTCTTCCCCTACTCAGCCCCTTCACCCAGGTGAAGGCCATGTGGGGAAATACCAGTATTTAGTAATATTTTCTCCAGAAGTGGGAAGAGGGTGAGATCAGACTGAAACCACTGCTGAGAAAAGCAGTCTGTGAGCCTGCAGTGATCCTGAGCTTCCTTGCTGGGGTGAGGGGCCAGGGTTTCCCAGCCTCTCGTCCTGCATGCACTGAGTTATTCTGGTTAGGCTATAAAAAACAGCATGTATCTCAAGACCAGGAGAGCTCCACTCCATAAACACATGGCTATGGTTCTAACATGGAGTACATTGCCAGATGCAAATGTAAAGAGATGCTTTTAATTCTGTTCCAAGTGTTATACATCATGTGGCAAATTGGTCTTCAGAAAGTCAATCTTTATTTTTTCTGTTAATAATAAAGACTTTTAAAACTACCTTAAATGTATACGATTGGGAATTAAAAGGGTGTACATCGCTACTACCAGAATAATTATTATCTGATTTTCAACAGAGCGGTCATATTTCCCCCCCTAATTAAAGAAGACTTTAAAATAGAAGAATTTGGTTAACATTTTAATTGTTCCATTGCCTTGCTGCTCAAATACCTTTAAGAAAATAATAAAAATATTTTAATCCTTGTGTTTTTAATCCTGTACATCTTTATGTACCATAAAAATAAAAGTAAATTTGGAATTAGTTATACACACCTGCCATCTTCTTTAGAAAAACTACCTCTCAACATCTACTTTCCCTAATGTACCAACGTTTCACATTATCTTATATATTTCAGTCTGTATTTGTAATTTAAGATAAAGATTAAATAGAAAAAAAAGCAACTTATTTGGTACAACTCAAATAGGAGGGAACTATAACTGATTTTGTAGACTTAGGTTACCAGGGTTTCTAAAATCTTGTCCTTTGTATCAATCTCTAGCTGGTTATCTGAATAGGAGCTGATCCTATCACACATGAGGACTACATATAATATCATGACACAACAGAAGGATTTCTCGTTGAATTGGAAGCATCCTGATTGTGAATTTCCTGTCTCATCTTGTTTTGAAGCAATACTTTAGCATATACTCCAAGACTGGTTTTAAATGTGATCTCCTTCAAGAAAAAAAAGTGCAAAAATATTAGAAGAAGAAAAGCAGGAAATCTTTTATAAATACTGTTAGGACCATTGATCCCAGTTACCTGCTATAATGTGAATGAAATCATTATGGCTGTTCCATTGACGTGGTTTCTTCATTCAGGATCCTGGCCAAAGGAATAGCATGTCAATGTGTAAAATTCTAGCCAAAGATAAGCCATTACAATGGAAATCGCAATGTGCAAAGTCTCATTGAAGCCAATGAAATTGAGTGTAATATCCATACAGCATTCTCATCTGCTTTCTCCAGGATTTAGTATGCGGCTCTGCATTGAAATGAGATTATGCATATAAAATGCCAATATAGAATACACTGCCCAATAAAACATTAGAAAAGCAACTTACAGCCCATATACATGGGCTTTACTTAAATTTGAACTTCACGTGCAAAATAGACCACAGTGCCATCAGAACACTAAATCTACAAAATGTCCTCACTCTGGTTTTTCATGCTTCTTTCTGCATGATTTCCCCACCCCCCTCCTATCCAAACACAATTCTTTTAAGGGCACTCTTCAAATCATCCAACAATTCCCAAAGGGTATTCCAGGAGTCTCTTAAAGTGTCTTTCTAAATTAAAAGGCTCCAAACAATTTAAGTGCATTTTTGAACCAAAAATATCAGAAAGTATTTGGACTTGCAAACCTATGGGTGTGTAACAAGAAGAAAGGGACCAAAGAGAAAACGTCCCCACAGTGGATTACAAGGTTATGGGACAGGTCACTAGGAAAGGGAAATAAAACTGAATGTTAGGTTGGGCTTGTAAATTATGCACCTTTCAGGGAAAGAGGTTTAAGGTCTCTTCACTGAAGGGTTTTTTTCCCCCATCCATTTTGCTATTAATTCTTAACTCTTGGTAGTCAGTTCTTTAATGAGGTTGTTTGTGGCAGGTTAATTTTCTCCAATCTACTGAGCTCCTCATTTTCCCTTTTAAGTACACTAATGCCTAGAGCTTTCGGTATTTTCCATACCAGAAGAAAACAGGATCAATGTGAAGTTGCCAGGCTGAGCTGAGAATTAAAGGCGTTATGTGGACAGATAAGCAGAGGGCCTGGACAGATGGGAGTGGGAGGGTAGAAACCAGGCTGAGTTGAGGGCATGAGGGAGAGAGTTCAGTGTTAGGAGAGCAATGACCCTAGGAGTGTAATATATTAAATATTGCAGCAATCGATTTCAATACCCCAAGTGGACACGGGAATAAAAATTCACCAACAAGCTGAAGTGATTAGGAATGCTTTGTTGCAAGGGTAAAAAATGTGATTTTCTTCAGATCCTTTTTGTTCAGGTTGGAAGAGGCCTAGACAATCCAAGTGTAAGCCCTCGACTCCCAGTTCGGGATATAACCCTAAAGGTTAGTCATATCTCAATGGTGCTTCTGCATAGTGAAAAGATGAGCCTTTGTACCAAGGGAATTAAATACCACACGATGATGGGTGGATCACTCTAGGAGCTTCCCTCCCAAATCAGAGGAATACACTTTGGAGAGGCTGCTCCTTTCCCGTGTATTAGTCTTTGTTTCAGCTCTGGGGCAAAGCAGTTGTCTCTGTACAATTCTTCTTTCATTAAAATCCAGGGGAAAACGCACAATATGGTTTACAGAAGGTTGATTCACAATAGTGGGACATAAAAACAGTCTTCAGTGGTACGTAGGGGAAAAATATTTTTGAAATGTCATTCTGGGGACAAGAGTATGAAACTGTCAACTGTACAGGGGCAAAAAGGCACTACCACACATGATTTTGTTAGTGATTTCAGAATTGGGTGGGATTTTCTGTTCTTTCTTCTACCCAATCCAGCTCTTAGACATTCATGCTATGAACTGTGTTCTCTCAGTCCAGGAATCTGTTTAGGGATTTGGGGTAGTCACTGTGGAGGCTGCTTGGAGCAAAGTGGGGGGGGGTTGTTTTCAGTCACAGCCTAATGGGCAAAGCCTGGGCTCTTCACACTGGGGACACCAAGTCTGCTGCTAGGGACACACTGCTGGATGCCTGCATGCTGCCACAGTGGCTTCTGCAGCTGCCTCCTCCTTCGGTGTGGTTGCCACAAATCTGGGAAAGAAATGCAGCATCATACAAAGGATTTCTTTAATGAGGATGAGTTCCTCAGAGTGACTGTGGGCTGTGGCTGCTGCCTAGGCCTCCCTTTCCCTCTACTGCATCTTTCCCTACCCATTATGTCCTTCCTCGAATGCTGCCCTGGGGTTGGAGAAGGCACCCCCCACCCCCCACCCCACTGCTCCCTCTGATAACCCAGAGGCTGATTTCTATTTTTCCTTGGTGGTTAAGTGAGCATGGACTGAGTTAGGCTAGAACTGTAGCCCCGCATCTCTCTATCTCTCTTTCTATCTCTTATCTCCATGTAGATATCCTCCCTTCTCTGTCATCTTCTTCTAGTCTCACTGCAAGGATACTAGCTCCCACAGTCCTTAAGACTGACATATTTCGCTATGAAGATCTCCTTACCAGGGAGTGGTCCCGGCAGGAGGAGGAATCCTAAGCTTCCCCATTTCTTTTGAATCTAATTTGGCCTGACCTTGGCTGGGTTATGGCTGAGATTGGTTATGCAACAGAGCACTTAGGTTCCTGCAGCTTGAATCTCCCAGGCTTTCGGTAGAGTGATGACTGCTATAGGGAGCCTATTATGCCCTATCAAGCTGTTTGTCTCTCCAAAGCTACATGGCTCCTTCCTCTCTTCAGATGGGGGAGAGAGGTAGGTTGGGTCCATCCAGATGCAAGAGGAAAATACCCCTCGGAACAGTTACTTTGAGAAGCTAGCTATTGAAACCGGTTATCTGTCTTCTAGAGTGTGGGAAAGATTGAGTTAAGGGCCATTTGGATAAGAAAGGAATTGCTCCCTTTTGCCTGGATCTCCTTTAGCCATTTCTTGTTCTACATCCTCTTGCTATTCTTCCTCCTCTTCTCTTCTCCTTTTCCTCCTCCTCCTCATGATAGATCAGAAGAACAAGCAGGTTGAATACACCAATGGCCTCACTCTGTGAGGGCCTGAAGCTGGGAAAAGGCCTGGCTGTGTCTGGGTAGGTGGCACAGTGCAGAGATTCCCGTTCTTGTGTGACTGGGGGGTAATTTGGAGAGATGGAATCTCCTGAGGGGAAGACGTGTGGGTAGGGCCTCTCTGTCCCAGATCACCGAGGAACAGTTTCTGCAGCAGGGGTCTAAACTCTGGGATCCTGAGGCCTGCCCCAGTGGAGAGTACCTGTTGCTGAAAGCTGTGTGGGGAGCCTTTGGCCCCCTGGCCTATTGTAAATCTTGGGGTTAGGTCGGGCTCCCCCGGGGGCTGCTGGATTCACCTGTCATTACGCTCACTGCCCAGGGACCCTGACAAACCTCCACAATGTGGGTCTGAACAAGGGCGCTTAAGGTTCACTGATCTGTGTGTAGAACTTTGCAAAACTGCAAATAAGCGAGAAAATTTGTCTATTCTTGTGAAGGGAGATACAAGTTTACACTTAACTTGGAAGCCTGAGAAAAAGAAGGGGGAAAAAAACACTTCTGGCCCAAAGCCCCACTGTAATCTCCAGAACAATTTCATTTCCTCTGCAGCACTCCGGCTACCCTAGCCCAGGTCTCAGAAAGGTCAGGGAGGAGACAGAGCTTAAAAGCAGGGTGGGGACGCAGAGGGGTGGCTAGGCCCTTAGCAAGGTCGCAGGTGAGGGCCAGGCTGGGTGGCACGGGGGAACAGGCTGGAAGGCCGCAGGACGGGGGAGGGGCAGAGGCACGTCTTTTTGGAAGGGTTTGGCGTGTTCCAGAGGGGTTTTTCTCAGGAATTCGCTCGGCCCGCCTCCCGGGCAGCTTACTGGGGCTCTCCCCCGCCCCCGCTTGCAGAAGAGGTCGCAGGAAGCTCGGGTTTCCGCCGCGGTCCCGCGCCGCCAGACCGCCGGCGCTCCGCCGGCCTCGGCCGCCAAGCGTTTCCCGCTTGCTGAGAAAGGGAAAAGCGCGCGCCCCGGGCCGTGCGGGCGGGCAGCGTGTTAGTGCCCAGGAAGCCCGGTGCTCCCCGGGAAGCCAATCTGCACCCTGACCACTGCGTAGACCTCGCCCGGCTGCTAGGGCCGGAGAGCGTGTTCCCGGGAAGTGGCTCCTGCGATTGGCGGCCGGGATCCCCGGGGGTCGCGCGGCTGCTGGGAACCCGCGGGTCGCCGGGAGAAGCAGGCCGCGGGAAGCTCTGCCTCTCTCCTCCTAAGGGGAGTTTGGAACTTTTGAACCTTTCATTTTAACGTGATTGACCGTGCCCCACCCGAGAGCGGCTCCACTCCCTGTCCCCACCTCCGCCGCCTTGCCGTGTCACCCCGGCTCTAGGTGTGCGCGGAGGACGCGCCGGGCGCGCGGGGTCGCGCGTTCGGAGCGGTGTGCTGCAGACGCGAGCGCCCGGAGCCCGAGAAGTGTCGCGATTTGGGATGCATCCCGAGGGGAGGACCACGGGCTGGGGGGTCGGTGCGCGCCTCCCCGCCCACGGCCCTCCGGGCTGAAGACGCCGGCGGCGACTTTCCCCATGAAACCCGTCCCTGCGTGCCCGCCCCCTCCACGGAAGTCCTCGCAGGAACCGGGCTGCGCCCTGGGGGGCTTCAGGGATGGAGCACGAAGGCGCAAAGCCCCCGCCAGTTAAGCTAATTATTAATTGGGGCTGCTCGAAGCCAGTAACACGCTCGACGCCTTCGACTGTGGGAACTGTCCGGGAGCTGGGACCGAGGCAGCGATGACCCAGGGTTGCGACTGGGAAACGCGAGTTGGGGAGGCTCCCGGGCGTGTCTGAGGGGGCTGGGTGGGCTCTTCCTGGGGCAAAGGTTGCCTCTTCCTCGCCCCCAGATAAATTCTCAGTCAACTAGTGTAGACTAAACACATTAGCAGAATTAAATGGTTAAAATAGACTGGGTTGAAAGTGGGGACAAGGCAACTGGTCCCAGACCCGGCCATACTTTTCCGGTGACAAATCAGCGTGCTTCCATCACGAAAATAGAAATGTAACATTCAACTGGACGAACTCATTTTTGACAGATTTACGGTATGATTTTCTTTCAGGCGGTATTCATTGGTCCTTTCGATCCATGGTGCGGTCCAAAGCCAGAAATATAAACAAGCACTTTCTGCTTTGCGGAAACCCCTTAACAGTATCTCCCAAAGAAAGATCAAGACACTTTGTGAATTTTCCCCAGATAATGCCTCATATTCCGAATGACTGATCAGAGAACTCCGGTATTGTTAACTAAAATGAGAGGAAGGCGAGTGACGTGGGAGTGGAACAATGGCATTTCTGAATCAGTTTGCTTGATTGACATTTGGGAGCTTCGTGACCCCAGGGAATAGGACTCATTACGGTGAATACACCAAAACATCAACCAAGATTAGAACTCTAGATCCTGTTTTAATCCCATTTCAGTCTAAATTATAGTGGGAAAATATAAAATCCAAGAGGAGAGAATTACTTCATTGTATACTGACCTAAAGTTTTAATTGTACTAAGGGGAAAATAAAAATGGAAAGCTGATATACTTTTCCACAGTTTAGAGATAGCACTGAAAATTAAGCAAAACGCATAGGTTTGGTAGGGTAGGTATTAAGAATATTTGTGTGGTGTAAAACATTTCATACTTATTTGGGGAGACACCTTACTGGAGAAATGAGTAGCAAGCTTTGTCTCTATGGATGAGAAAAAATATCAACCCCCCTCCACTGGTTAGAAAGTAAGGATCATTTTGATGCCAAAAAAATAATTGATACTAAGAAATAATTAGATACCTTAAAGCTTAGAGTCCTAAATTTCCATTATTGTTTGGAAGACTTCCTTCTCTGCTGCATGAGAGGGGAATTTGTTTTTTTAAATGTCAAAAGTTGTGTTAGCATGTAAATTTAACCCAGGAAATTGAGAGAACTGATCTTCAGTTCATGCTGGAAAAAAGGGAATGTGTTTGAGCGGTCTATTTTTAACAACAGAAAAGTGTGAGATAAAGTGGGCTGTGTGTTAGGTTGGGAGTACATCTGTGACAACTTCACTGTACCAAAAATGTTGACTCTTCAATGGAATTCATTCTCAAATTTTAGAAGCCAGATAAACTAGAAGTCTTAAGCATTGTGTATTGGATGGAACTGGCAGATTGCAGAAGGACAAAGCTGTGGTAAAAGATGTTGTATCCTCATATTTTAGTGAGAGAATATCTCATATTTAGAAATGTAACAGGAAGATATGAACATACAGCACATTTGTTACAAATAGTGCACAATACAGCTTCGCAATCTTATATTTTCCAGGGTAGATATTAATGAGAAGCCCCTGTGTTGCATGGGAACTGGGAGTCATAAGAATATTTATGCAGTAAGAAGGAGCAAAAATTAATTATTAGGAACTCAGTAATCACCAAATAAACTCTGAGCTTTGAGGTTAAAAATAGACGACTATCTTCATGTTCAATTATACAGTATCAATTACTAATACAACTGATGTTTCTGTGTCTCAGCGCGACCAGATACCATCTTCTATGGAGATATCTTGGTATTAATTAATGAGTGCTTTATTCTCATTATTCACAAGGAAAAATAGGGGTCGTGTCACATTAAAATTAAGATTACCTTAGTTTATCTGGGCTCTTAAACAAAGATCATTCAAAGTAATTATATTTTGAATTAACAGAGGTAGGCAATTTATCTCGTTATTTTTTGTTCAAAGACAGGAAAATAAAGATCAGAAATAAGCAAAGTTTCACTGTGAAGACAGAAAGAACCAAACAAACATGTCTTGACTTTTGCAATATTTCCCTTGCTAAAGGAGGAATGAGGGAAACGGTAAAAGACGTGACTTTGCAAAGTCAAGTCCTTTTAAAAAGACTCGGATCGAAATTCTTGCTATGCAACAAGGATTCAAGTTTGATTAATTTTCTGCAAGCGACGTGACAGCGCTGTTTTAAAAGATTAATTAAAATTGAAGTGATACGGAGCAGGAATTCAACCTGCAGAGGCGTCCCTGGCGCCTTGGGGGGCTTTGCCAGCGAGTCCCAAGCCCGGACTGCGGGCTTTCCCGAGCCTGGGACGCAACTCCCCGTCTCCCGGAGAGGCACGCGGAATTTGGCAGAGCGCCCGCCCGGCCGCCTGGCATCCCGAGCTGGCCGCCAGCTCCCGGGGGTGGGGACTGGGTGTGTCCTGGGGAACCCGCTGCCGGGAGAACTGCTCGCGCCGCTCTCGACGAGCCAGTGAGGACCAGAGTCACGCCGGGGCCGGAGGGGGCTCCAGGCAGCCTCGAGCCCCGGGCTGCGCCCGGGGGTGGGGGGGCATCCAGCCGGCGACCCGGCTCGCGCCGAGCCCCCTCCGCCGGCGCGAGCGGCACGCTGCGGGTGCGCGTCCCCGGGGCTGAGGACGTGGAGGGCTGCGGCGGCCGGGGCCGGGGCGAGGGCCTGGCCCGCCGACCGGGACGCGCGGCTCCGGGCGGCCCTGCGCGGTGCCACCGCCGGGCCCACGTCTCCCACCTCTCCTGCCCCGGCTTCCTCCCTCCCCCGCATCCCGTCCCCTCGCTCCGCTCCGCGGCTCCTCCACCCAAGTAAGAGATGAAGCTGAACACGATGGCAACTGTGCTCAAGGAGATACAATCGCGGGGCCCTCGGGGTCACGCGCGGCGGAGAGGCGACGCGGGCGGCGTTGCAGGGAGCACAGTGGGGGAAGGAGGGGGCGTTCGTTGGCAGCCAGCCCTCCCGGGGCGCCAACGACGGTGTCCCCTTCTCTCCAGCTGGGGGTCTCGGGCCCCTCGCCTTGCCACCCGGGCCGTGCGCCCCTGGGTCCCCCGGCGACCTCCCGCTGGGCGGCCCTTCCGACCTGCGGCGGCGCCGGGAAAGCCCTTCCACCGCGGCGGGTCCCAGGGGTCGGGGCCTGAAAGGGTCCCTGGGGTTCCTCCGCGCCGGGGAAGGCGACGCGGTTTCTCCTCCCCCTCACGCCTGCCTCTCCCACCCTTCTCCCGGAGACCTCGGAGGTGGCGGAGGAGCGGGGAGGGAGGCGGATCGCGGACGGGGCAGCCTGGGGAGCGGGAGCCCGGGGGAGTCCGAGCGAGCCGGGAAGCACGGTGGCGCGAAGGAGGGGCCGCCGCCGGGGCGGGCGGGGGGAGGGCGACCGTCCCTTCCCTCCGAGTGGCGCGGCGGGACCTCTTCCCCGGGGAACCCTCGCCGCCAGTTCCCAACCTCGAGAACAAAGGGGCTGGGAAGCACGGCCGGGGTCGGGGAGCGGCGGTGGAGGGCGGCAGGCAGGCCGCGGTGGGGGCAGGGGAGGGCGCCTCCCCACAGTTCCTCTCGCGGCCGAATGATGGAAAGCTCGCTCCAGCAAACGCCTCACTGAGGCCGCTTCTAAATCCGGAGGGCTTGGGTTCCTTACCTAACGGCTGCACTCGGCTCCCTTCCTCCCCCAGCGTCCCCACCCCCTCCGGGGACCCAGGCCCTGGAGCTGCCCGGCCTGCGGCGCGCGGCGCTCGGCGGCGCGGCCGGAACCGCGAGGCAGCAGCGCCCCCTGCAGGTGCCGGGCGCCTCCGCAGCTGCCGCGCCGGCCGACTCTTAAGGTGGAACCCGCCGGGTTCCCCGCCTGGTCCCCCGCCCACGCGCGCGGCTCTCCGGGTCCGCAGCCCGCAGCCCCCGCTCCGAGTTTCCGTCTCGAGGCGGGCCTGACCGTCCGGAACGGCCCGCAGTGTGCTGATTTCTGCTGCTACCCCCAGGATCCCTTGGCCCCACTACCTGCAGGACCCCGTCCGCGGATGCCCTGCTAACGATTTCGACATGCACGATTGAACACTCCCTGCGTGTCTATGGGGATGCGCCAGTCCCGCGCCGGAGCGGAGCCACCAGAACGGCATTTCTTTAACCGGAAAGCACACTTTTATTTTTACTCATAAATAGCAGAAGCCCCGGAGGCAAGGGTCCCCGAGGTTGACCCCCGAGGGTTTCGGATCCGAGCGTTCACTCAGGATGAGGCCGGCTGGTCCAGGAATCCTCTTTAGCGCTCACGTCCCGCAGGCTCGTGGGCAGGTGCGGCGCTGGAGGCTGGGAGGAGCGGAGGCCGGCTGGGGAGCCTCGCCTCCCGCACCCCTGGCGCCAGGGCTTCAGCCCACTCACGCCGGGTGCTTTATTGGGTGATACCAGGGGTCGTGGAGAAGACCCACGAGCAGTTCTTTCTTTTTCGCTTTAATATTTTAAAGATTTTAATGCTTTCCTTAACTAAATGGCATGCACATGTGCAGTCACCGTCTCCTGGAAGTAAGCGTCCTCAGCCAGCTCCATACTCCTGGGGAGAACCCACGAGCGCCGAGCAGGAAACGCACGCGCCACCCCAGGGAAAAGGTCCCGGGGCCAGCCGCAGCGTTTTCCCTTCCTTTGCTCTTTCCTCCTCGGCGTCCAAGAGCCGGGGCCCGGGCTGCCCCGGGACCCCGCACACCAGCGACCCAGAGCCGCAGAAGGCAGCGCGGGGGAGGGGAGGAGGCCGGCTGGCGGGGTCGCGCGGCTTCCCGGCACCGTGGGAACCTCGACCCGGGGGCATGGCCTGGCTCCGCCCTGCGAGGCCGGGGGCTGAGCTGCCCACGGGGGTGGGCCCCGCCCGGGGGAGGCCGAGCGCGCGGGTCGGGCCGCTTGGAGGGAAGCTCGCCCGGGCAGGTGCCGCGGGGTCAGACCCGCCCCGGGGGTTGCAAACCGCAAGCGAAAGTCGAGAGGGGCTGGAGCTTTCCCTCTAATCCGTTTTACACTGTGAAAACCGCAGGCCTGTCGCCTAGGCGGCCACTTTTAAATTGGGAAGCAAATAGACGAAAAACCAAAACAAACGCGCGAGCAGGCTTTCCTTCCCTCGGCTTCTCCTGCAAAAACCCCGCTTGCCGGTAACGAGGGGATCTGACCGGCGCTCACGACTGCTCGCTTGGGGGGCGGGAAGGGGGGACTGCGGCGCGCAGCAGGCGCGGGGCCTCTCCCGCGCGTGGGGCTGCGGAGACTGCACCCCTCCCGCCACGCGCTTCCCCCCGCTCGGCGCGCGGCTGCCGGCCGGCGTCCCGCCTCCGCAGCGGTCGCGCCGAGGCCACGTGCAAGCCCCAGTGCGCGCTTTCCGGCTTGGGCTGGAGGGCCCATGGGGGCGCTTGGGTGTCGGGGCGCCGTGCGTTGACTCGTCTGCAGATCCAGGTTTCCTCGGAGCTCGGGGCAGGAAGAGCAGGGGTTCGGGCTTCCAGTCCGGGGGATCGGGGGACCTCCAGGCCGACCAGAAAGAAAAATACTTGTGGACGCGCTTCCAATTTCAGTCTCTACCCCCCACCCCCTGGGGGGAAAGCGGAATTTGCCCGGCGCAACGCGCTGCGCCGGGGCGAAGTCTCAGTTTACCTCGCTCCCTGCCTGGGGTGCTCTGGTCCTCGGGGAATCCTCAGATAAACAAGAAGATCCGCGAGAAAAGTGGGGGTGGGGAACGCTCAGATCAGGTGGTCTGAGTCCTGGGATAGCCCTTCCCATGTAGACGTCTTAAGGGTCCTGTGTGGAAAATAATTTTTAGTCAAACCTGTGGTCTTGGAGATGGAGGGGAAGAAGGCAGAAGAGTGACAGAGAGAGAAACTTTATTTGAAAAGAAAAGCTAGGCCGGGCTGGGTGGTTTAGCCTGTAATCCCAGCAGTTTGGGAGGCCGAGGCGAGTGGATTGCCTGAGACTGAGGGTTCAAGACCAGCCCGGGCAACTTGGCGAGACCTCGTCTGTACAATAAATCAAAAAAAATCAGCCGGACCTGTGGTTCCGGCTACACGGAAGGCTGGGGCGGAAGGATCGCCGGAGCCCAGCAGGTCGACGCTGGGGTGGCCGTGAGCGTGCCACTGCACTCCAGCCTGGGCCACAGAGTGAGACTCCAACTCGGAGGGAAAAAAAAAAGAAAGAAAAACTAGAAAAATAAAATGCTTGGTCAAATTGTGGAGAGGAAGGATTGAGAAGGTTTTACTTCTTTGCTCTTTAAAAATCCGAGCACTTTCTTTCAAAACCAAAATGTAGAAAGTCTTAGAGTATGTTTATGCAATGACAGACGCTGCTCATTAGTTTACGTTTAAAGCAGTTGCTGGGCTGAGCAAAGTTTTTAGAAGGTTCTTTCTCATCAAGCCCTGTTTGAAGCGCAACTCATTTTGATTGAAAGAGATTTGAGACAAAAATTTCAGAAGAGAAAATGGGTGTATTCGTGTGGACATATGTATACATGCAATGGAGTGTGAGTTCCCTCCGGTCTATTTCTAGGACAAAAGATCCTATAGTAAATTATACAAGATGACTACATTAAAAAATTTTTTTATTTAAAGATGTGGTGTACAATTGATGACTACATTTTTTAAAATATTGTATTGTTATCAGAGAAGAGTTCTTTCTCTCTCCATTTCCCCAGGATAAATCTTCTAAGAGAGAGAACTTTTGAATGCAGTCTTGACTTTTCTTTCCTCTTGCTCTCTGACTTTCTTTCTCTCCCACATCTGAACACACAGCAGATACATCATGTGCGCACTTTTTCTTAATCAGCCTGTAGTGCATGATCCATAAATCTAGGCCCCTGTTTCAGGTTTTCATGGAAGTTGGAAAACTGTTGAGGACCTACTTTTGTTCTTTGTTGTGCATGCTCAATTTATCAGAGATCTTTGGTAAACCAATAAAATGATCGTCTTTTCTCTGAATTTATTTCTTTGTAGATTAAATGGGAAATGATATTGTTTAAATAGTAGTTTTATATCAAAATATCAACAACAATGAAAAATGAACCAAGGTTTTTCCAAATGGTCAGAACGGTGGCTTCCCGTTAGCAGATATCTTTTTGGCAAAACTATTTCATATTAATTGAAAATGAGAAAAACAGTGCACGTATTCCATAGAGAGAGGCTTATTCACTTTCAGCTGCACCAACAACAACTTAAACTGTCTGCTTCAAATTACCAGCAATGCCTACTGAAAGAGGGGTTGGAAAACTAGGAACTGTGGAATTATTTGTTTGTTTTGGCCTTTTCATGAACCTTTAATTAAATCTGATTTTTGTGAAAGACAAAACAAGACAAGCATCCCTTAAGCGGTCTTTTAAAATAATGCATGATAGTTATAAAAAATATGTGCCCCAAAGATATTTTTGTGAAGCTAGATGAATACAAATACAACAATGAAGTTTTTCTTTCCAGTGGTTTTTCTCTTTCAAATGTAAAACATGTAGGACTCCAAAACGTGCTGTGGTTTGTTCTAATAATAGGAAAAGTGATGCTGGTTTTCTCAGAGAGTCATAGATATCAAGGGACAATGCCAAAATCACTAGATAAACATCATCTTTCCTATCACATCATTGTCTACATGAAATTCCATCTTAGGAAATGTGCAAGAATATTTTATTTCTTTCAGAAATTTAGAAATATAATAAAATTTGAAGTACTGAAAATATGACTCCTGGCTGACAATAATATCTTAGAAGTTGTGGAGGTATCTCCTTTTGAGATGACTTTTATAATGACTGACTTTAATAATGTTAGAAAGCAAGGAAGGATTTCAATAGCAGGCAAGACGTGATGAATGGACACAAGAAACAATTGAAGCTATTGACAAAACAGGTTAACTTTTAGAATTCTGTCTAAATTATTATTATGTTTTCTAGTGTAGAGAAAGACACCCAAGTGCATCAATGTTCATCAGATGCAGAGTAATAAAAATGTAAGTGACAGTTAATGGCCTGTAACTGTAATGTGATTGTTACTGTAGGTGAGTGAATACACCAAAACATTTGTTCCTATTTAAAGAAGGTCAGTGGTCCATAGTCGAGACGGGTGAAGTTTGTAGAAAAATTGAGACCCTGAAAGAGAAGAGGGACAGAAGGCTTAATATATATAAAACTACACTTGAGTAATTTTTTTAAAAAAGAATAAAGCAAATTCAGTAATTAAAAAATTGTTTGTTTTCTGGTTTAGATTTGACTTTAGTCATTTGTTCCTGCTAGCTATTTAGATGAAATAAATGGAATATGGCTTAATAGGCAGAGGCGCTGATACAATTTCCTCTTAAAGGATCTGATTCCTGGCATCCAAAGGAAACTGGAATTCAAGTCAGTATTAGAACTTGAATTTGTTCTGCCAGAGTGAAAATTGGCTCCATTAGGCATCAGTCACAGAACTCTTACAGACCTGGCTAGAGCTGTAGATATGATATATCCAACTAGCTGAAATAATAAAGTCTTAAGTAATACTGGATGTGCTTTGGAAAACCATCCAGGGGGGTTTAATTTTTTTAAATGAAAGTTTCCTAATTTTACAGTTTTCATAAATCTTGAGCAAGTCTAATTAATTAAGGTCACCAGATTGAAGCCTAATGAGTGAGCCTTTGGAGATAACATGATAAGACTAATTTAAGATCTGAAATATTCAATCGTGTGCAATCTTTAACAAGCATTCTTTCTTGAGCATTTTTCTTACTCACTTGGTCATACTTTCTTCTCATTGCAGATTTATGGTGCTCTGGGGAAACCCTAGAAGAAGTGATGTATCAGACAGATATACTATCCAAAAGCTTAAAAGTTAGTGTTTGACTATATAAATAAAAATCTAAACAACAATGACCATAAAAAAAGGAAAATCAACTTTACTTAGATGAACAATTATGCCCAATATAGTAAGAGGATGGGAAAAATATATGTCACCCCAGATTCACAATTTATTAAATATAGGAGAGTTTCAAATTCAATTCGTAATACACATGTAGATTTATGTGCACAAGTATAATATTCTTTCTTAAGTGAAATATTGATGGGAAACCCTGGAATGTTTCTTTTTTTTTTTTTTTTTTTTGAGTTGGAGTCTCACTCTGTCGCCCAGACTGGGGTGCAGTGGCCACTCCCGGCCACCGCAGCCTCGGCCCGCTGGGATCCGGCGATCCTTCCGCCTCAGCCTTCCGCGTTGCCGGAATTACAGGCATGCGCTACCGCACCCGGCTGATTTTTTGATTTATTGTAGAGATGAGGTCTCGCTGCCCAGGTGGGTCTCGAACCCGCGGGCTCAGGCAATCCACTCACCTCAACCTCCCAAAGGCGCAGGATTACAGGCTGAGCCACCGAGCCCGGTTAGAATGTTTCTTATGTGAACATATTCAATAACTTTCATGAAGTAGTTGATTGTACATTTTAAAAACTTAAAAATTTCTTATGAGAAATAGAATATTACACTGAATAAAAAATTAACGTATTTTAAAAATTTATCATAGAAATATTTTCCTTTGAGCAGAAACTTTGTCAACTTACTATTTTGGCATTGATTTTTTCCTTTTATGTATTTTGTTTTATTTCCTTGTGAATAAATGTTATTAGCTAATTTAATAATACCAAATACAGTAATCATAAAATCTCAGAGGAAATGTTTCAGCATAGGTAGTAGTTCAAATGTAGACGTATTTATGAGTAGCTCAGAAAACTTACTGTGGTTATTCTTTTCTTCTACTGCATTCATCTTATTGCCACCAGGTTTTTAACTTCTTTTGTCTACAATGGCAGACACCAATATTCTCAAGACATGTAAAAATAAATGCTATCTTCAACAATTTTTAGAATTTGAAACTTGAACTTAGCCAGTTAAAGTTCTTTAACAAATGGTTGAAAGTGGATGAAGGAAACAGTTTGCATTTCTTTTGCTCATTAAGCAAAAAAAAAAAAGATAAGTATTTCTCAGAATAGATTTAGGTATTTTTTTAGTTGTTACAAAATATCTGTTGGCTCCAAAAATCATTGAGTAACAACAACAGAAAACCCCATGAGAAGTTAATGCCGGCTACTTAAAAGTAGTTCTGTACACTTTACCAGAAGCTGCATGTCAGAGTCCAGTGCTTACCAGTTTTTTTCTCCTGCTCGATTCAAAGGAGATTGCTTTGCCCTGTGGGAGTCTTGCTCTTCCCAACAAGCGTGGAAAAAAAACGCAATAGGCAGTTCCAGGAGTGTTGCCTTTGACAGCATGTCTCAGGGGGCTTAATATTCTAGGTGGCAAGTGGCCAAAATAAGTAGGAAACTTAGGTAACTGCCAAGCTACAGACTGGAGAAAGTGCTGATATAGCTAACTAGAAAGCTGAAAGAAAGTTTCTATATTATAAAGAATTAGAAATTAAATGGTCAGTGATGAGGAAGAATTACTCCTGGTGTGTGTTATGTGCAGGGGAAAGGATAAAATTTGTAGATTTCATAACAAGCTTATCGTTTGAGAATAGTTTTATTTATTTGAATATTGCTTTCCTTCATGCTTTATTATTATCATTTTAAATTTAATTAAAACAATTTTTTTTAAAAGAGAGAGGGTCTTGCTCTGTTGCTCAGGCTGGAGTGCAGTGGCATGATCATAACTCACTACAGCCTCGAACTCCTGGGCTCAAGTGATCTTCCTGCCTCAGCCTCCCTAATAGCTGGAGGGACTCCTTCATGCTTTAGAAATCAGAATTTGCTGGGCGCAGAGGCTCACGCCTGCAACCCCAGCACTTTGGGAGGTGGAGGTGAGAGGATTGCCTGAGTCTGCAGGTTTGAGACCAACCTGGGCAACATGGTAAGACCTTATCTCTATAATAAGTCAAAAATTAGCTGGGCAGGGTGGCACATGCCTGTAGTTCCAGCTACTTGGAAGGCTGAAGTGGGAGGATCACCTGAGCCCAGCAAGTCAAGGCTGTGGTGGCCGTGAGTACCATGTTACTGCACTCTAGCCTGGGCGACTGAATGAGACTCTGACTCAAAAAAAAAAAAAAGAAATCAGAATTATATCACTAATTATACTTACAGTTGTCTGGACTACAAAAATAATATAATGCCCAACAATTGTTTGTTTTTTGTTTTTCTTTTTTTGAGTCAGGGGTCTCACTCTGTCTACCAGGTTGGAATGGTGCGATCACGACTCACAACAGCCTCCACCTCCTGGACTCAGGCAATCCTTCTGTATCAGTCTTCCATGTAGCTGAAACTACAGGCATGTGCTACCATGGCTGGCTAATTTTTAAAATTTATTGAGGAGATGAAGTCTCGAATCCCTGGGCTCAAGCAAATCTCCTGCTTCAGCCTCCCAAAGTGTTGGGTGTGAGCTACTGTGTCTGGCCCCATCAATTGTTTTTAGTTTTTTTCTGAGACAGAGTATCACTATCACCCGGGCTGGGAGTGCAGTGGCACACACACAGCCACCGCAGCCTCAACCTGCTGGGCTCAGGTGATCCTTCCACGTCAGCCTTCCAAGTAGCTGGAACCACAGGCATACACCAGTACACCTGGCTAATTTTTAAATTTATTGTAGAGATGAGATCTCACCATGCTGCTCAGGCTGGTCTTGAACCCCTGAGCTCAGGCAATCCTCTTACTTCCTCCTCCCAAAGTACTGGAATTACAGGTGTGAGCCACTGTGCCCAGCCTATCAGGTTTTTTTTTTGAGTTGGAGTCTCACTCTGTCACCCAGACTGGAGTGCAGTGGCTGCTCCTGGCCACCGCAGCCTCGACCTGCTGGACTCCGGTGATCCTTCCACCTCAGCCTTCCAAGTAGCTGGAACTACAGGCGCGCGCTACCACACCCGGCTAATTTTTGATTTATTGTAGAGATGAGGTCTCACCAAGTTGCCCAGGCGGGTCTCGAACCCGCGGGCTCAGGCAATCCTCCCACCTCAGCCTCCCAAGGCGTGGGATTACAGGCTGAGCCACCGAGCCCGGCTCTATCAGGTGTTTTAATTGCCACAAGTTGAAAAGAAAAAAGAAAAAAAAAATGGCCACAAGTTCCTCCAGTTCCTGAATTCACAGTCCTTTGCACTGTGACTTTGCTCCTCCTCCTACCCAGAAGTGGACCCTATTCTCCACTTCCTAGAATGTAGGCTGGTCTGGAGACTTTTTGACTAATGGGTTATGGTAGAAGTGATGTACCGTTTCTGAACTTTAGGACTTTGTAGCTTCCGTCTTTGTCTTTTAGGAATGGCAGGCCACAAAGAAGCTTGGGGTGAAGACTCATGAGGAAAGAGGCCCAGCCTGCAGCCCACCGGCTGAATACAGCTGTATGAACGAGCCCGGGCAAAATCAGCAGAACCACCCAGCCAACGGAGTCAAGAAAAATAATGAATCATTGTTTGTTTGCTTTTTTGTTTTTTGAGTCAGAGTCTCACTCTGTCACCCAGGCTGGAGTGCAGTGGCACGCCCGCGGCCATGGCAGTCGTGGCCTGCTGGGCTCAAGTGATCCTTCTACCTCAACCTTTCAAGTAGCTGGGACCACAGGAGCATGACACCACACTCGGCTAATTTTTTAATTTAGGTAGAGACGAGGTCTTTCCACATTGTCCAGGCTGGTCTTGAACCCACAGGCTCAGGCAATCCTCTCGCCTCTGCCTCCCAAAGTGCTGGGATTACAGGTATGAGCCACTGCACCTGGCATCACTGTTGTTCTAAGCCACTAAGCTTTTGAGTGGTTTGTTATACAGCAGTAGATATCCACACCTGTCTTGTTATCTGCAACTACTACAATCATCTAAAGTTGAGACAGAATTTGTTGCTATAGCAAGACTCTAAATTGTAACCAAATTAAAGAGCTTCAGTTTTTTAAGATTCTGTTAGCATATTCAAGTCACCACAGGCCCAAGTTTACTATCTGTGGTTTTTATCATGACATGAGATTTTCATCCTTGAGGTAGGTGAGATTTAAGGAAGTCACGTTATTTTATATAATTTATAGAACAACTTAATGAAACAGGCAGGGTGGTTGTTATCTACATTTGAAAGATGAGTAAATAGGTACAAGGAAGGAAACAGCAGTAGTATTGTGACCAACATGCAGCTTGAGAGGGAACATCCCTGAGGAGATGTCAATGAGCCTCATTTTTCTTAATTGGAAAATGAAGGCATTATTTTGAGGATTTCCAAAGTTCCTTTAGTCATAAGTCTGAAGTCTCAGAATGGGCAACAGTCATCAGAGCCAGTGGATAGGAAAAGGGAACTGAAACCAACAGGAACAGAAGCTGGGAGAAACAGCTTGCATGAGAACTAGGCATCTGGATTTAGTAGAAAGCCATTCATTCCTTCCTCAGTCTCCCAAAGGGCTGGAATTACAGGCATATGTCACTGCACAGACTGAGCCTTTTAAAATTCAATCTGGAGCCAGGCTCGGTGGCTCAGCCTGTAATCCCAGCACTTTGGGAGGCTGAGGTGAGTGGATTGCATGAGCCTGCTGGTTCGAGACCCGCCTGGGCAACTTGGCGAGACCTCATCTCTATAATAAATAAAAAAATTAACCAGGCGTGGTAGTGCGCACCTGTAGTTCCGGCTACTTGGAAGTCTGAGGCGGAAGGATCGCCGGAGCCCAGCAGGTCGAGGCTGCGGTGGCCGGGAGCAGCCACTGCACTCCAGTCTGGGCTACAGAGTTAGACTCCAACTCAAAAAAAAAAAAAAATTCAATCTGGGCCAGGGTCGGTGGCTCAGCCTGTAATCCCAGCACTTTGGGAGGCCAAGGCCAGTGGATTGCCTGAGCCCGCAGGTTTGAGACCAGCCCAGCAACTTGGCGAGACCTCATCTCTACAATAAATCAAAAAATTAGCCGGGTGTGGTAGCGTGCACCTGTAGTTCCAGCTACTTGGAAAGCTGAGGCAGAAGAATCGCCTGAACCCAGCAGATGGAGGCTGCCACTGCACTCCAGCCTGGTCGACAGAGTGAGACTCCAACTAAAAAAAAAAAAAAAAAATTCAATCTGATGCAAATTCCTTAGAAAACTTTATGGATTTTCTGCTGGGCACTGTGGCTCACTCCTGTAATCCCAGCGTTTTAGGAGGCAGAGGTGAGAGGATTGCCTGAGCCCAGGGACTCAGCCTGGGCAACTTGGCGAGACCTTTTATCTGCAATAAATCAAAAAGTTAGCTGGGTGTGGTGGCACGTGCCTGTAGTCCCAGCTACTTGAGAGGCTGAGATGGAAGGATTGCCTGAACCCAGGAGGTCGAGGCTGTGTGGCGATGAGCATGCCACTGCACTCCAGCCTGGATGACAGCAAGATTCTGACTCAAAAAAAAAAACCTTAAAATTAGCCGGGCGTGGTAGCGCACGCCTGTAGTTCCGGCTACTTGGAAGGCTGAGGCGGAAGGATCGCCGGAGCCCAGCAGGTCGAGGTTGCTGTGGCCAGGAGTGGCCTCTGCACTCCAGTCTGGGTGACAGAGTGAGACTCCAACTCAAAAAAAAACAACACAAAAAACTTTATGGACTTTAAGGTTTATGGTCTACTCCATTAGGCAGAAGTCACATCACAATTTTTTTAGAGACAGGCCTACCTTTTAGACTTATTCATAGCAATTTGGGGATCTGGTGTCTTTGAGATCATGTTCTTAACACTTCTAGAAATTATAATTCCAGAAACTTGAAAGTTTGAGGTGGAAGGATCACCTGAACCCAGCAGGTTGAGGCTGCAGTGGCCGTAAGTGTGCTACTACACTCCAGTCTGGGTGGCAGAGTAAGACTCTAATGCAAAAAAAAAAAAAAAATCCCAACACTTTGGGAGGCCAAGGCTAGAGGATTTTCAGGAGTTCAAACCAACCTGGGCAACTTGGTAAGACCTCTTCTCTTCAATAAATCAAAAAATTAACCGGGTGTAGGGTGGTGTGAGCCTGTAGTTCCAGCTACTTAGAAGGCTGAGGCGGAAGGATCACCTGAGCCTAGCAAGTAGAGGCTGTGGTGGCTGTGAGCGTGCTACTGCACTCCAGCCTGAGTGACAGTGAGACTCTGACTCAAAAAAAAATTTTCTTTTTCTAGAAGTTCTGTTGTCTAACTAAGAGTCTACTAGGCACCATCTTTTTAATGTTTCTGAAGTCTTTGCAAAGGGTCTTATAGACTCCTGAGACCATTGTTTTTTTTTTTTTGAGTCAGAGTCTTACTCTGTTGCCCAGGCTGGAGTACAGTGGCACGTTCATGGCCACTTCAGCCCGGACCTGCTGAGCTCAGGTGATCCTTCCGCCTCAGCCTTCCAAGTAGCTGGAACTACAGGCATGCGCCACCACATCTGGCTAATTTTTTCTTGATTTATTATAGGTATGAGGTCTTACCAAGTTGCCCAGTCTGGTCTCGAACCACTGGATTCAGGCAATCCTCTCTCCTCGGCCTCCCAAAGTGGTGGGATTACAGGCTTGAGCCACCGTGCCCGGCCAGAGGCCATTCTTAACTCTGAAAATCTTTAGCTGATTGGTTCAGCTGGAGATGTAAAAAAGTCTTGTTTTCAAACATAGCAAGTCCTAGATGTTCTGTTTCCTCTAAATTCTACTTACTAACTGCAGGTCCTTCCCTTGCCCTCTCTTGCAGGACTTTATCATATGTAGCTAGCATTAACCTACTAGTGCTTTCTACATTCTGCTTGGAAATCCCCTCAGCTAGATCTAAGAGTTCATTTAGGCCAGGCATGGTGGCTCATGTCTGTAATCCCAGTACTCTGAGAGGACTGCTTGAGCCCAAGAGTTTGAGACCAGCTTAGACAGTATAGTGAGACCTCGTCTCTACAAAAAATTTGCCTGGTGGGGTGGCACACACCTGTAGTCCCAGCTACTCAGGAGACTGAGGCAGAAGGATTGACTAAGCTCAGGAGGTCGAGGCTGTGGTGAGCCATGATCCAGCCACTGAATTCCAGCCTGGGTGACAGAGTGAGACCCTGACTCAAAACAAACAAACAAGCAAGCAAGAAACAAAAAAGTTCATTTGGCACACTTTCTATCTTCTGAGTTACCACAGGGGACAGTTTTACCAATTGTTTCACTGCTATATAACACATAGCGCCATTTCCAGTCTGCAGTAGCGGTTTTCTACCACTTTTCCAACCTCTGCTAATGCTTCATTAATGATTTTTCTAGTCTTTGCTGACAGTTTCAGTATTGCTTTTTTTCTTTTTTTTTTCTTTTTTTTGAGTTGGAGTCTCAGTCTTTCGCCCAGGCTGGAGAGCAGTGGCACACTCACGGCCACCGCAGTCTGGACTTGCTGGGCTCAAGCGATCCTCCCACCTCAGCCTTCCAAGTAGCTGGAACTACAGGTGCGTGCCACCACACCTGGCTAATTTTATTTATTTTTATTTATTGTAGAGATGAGGTCTCGCCAAGTTGCCCAGGCTCGTCTCGAACCCGAGGGCTCAGGCAATCCTCTTGCCTCTGCTGCCCCAAGTGCTGGGATTACAGGCATGAGCTACCACTCCTGGTTCTTTTATTTTTTTATATAGAGATGGGGTCTCACTATGAGGCCCAGGCCTATCTCGAATACTTGACCTCAAGCGATGCTCCCGCCTATGCCTCTCAAAGTGCTGAGATTACAGGGGTGAGACACCACACTAGGCCCTTTGGTTGTTCTTTGCTTGCTGGTTATAACTCTTCTTTTGATCCTTCAGTCTCCTCCCAGATCTTCATTCTCTCCTTTCCCTTAGATTTGTCTAATTTCTAAACTTAATCCCCTATACCTCTACAAGGGTCTTCGTGCTTCTGCTTTCTTGACTGGTACAATTGTTGGTCCTGGAAGTAAAGTTTAGCCAAAACTAAAAATGTGGCATTGGTTTGGGGAGTAGGCAATGGATAGAGGCTCAAAAAGCAGCCTGAGCCCAGGAGGTTGAAGCTGCGGTGGCCATGAGTGTGCCGCTACTCTCAAGCCTGGGCAACAGACTGAGACTCCGACCCCCCTAAAAAAAAAAAAAAAAAAAAAAGAGAAAGAAAGAAGAGTCTGGAACACCAGAATGGATAGACAAGTTGGAGCCACAGAGAAATCTGAAAGGCCAAGCAGTGAGACCCTGCAGAGTTCACTGATGGGCCTTTGGGAAGCTGTTGCCTCTGTGGGTTTGCATCCCCACACCTTGTGGTTTGCCAGGAACTGCTGTTGGTCTCAGGATCAATGGTTGAGAAGATGAGCTGGACGCAGTGTGAAAGAGAATGAGGACCAGCTGAGGGCTGCCACGCACCTCCGAGTCTGTTCACCATATCTGACCGTAGACCTCCTGAGGGAAGCGGCTACTGCTTTACCTCCGCTGTCCACATTTCTCTCAAGTTCCTCTTTTGGCCATTTCTAACTTGGAATGGACCAGGAAAGGGACTCTGGGAATTGTAGTTGGCTAAGTTGACAATACCTCAGCTCAGCACATACCCCACACGGTTTCCCATGTCTCCTGGGGAAACGGTCCTATGTTGAGGTCCACTGTGAGAAACCTGGCCATCTACATGTGTGGGGAGAGTAGAATGGAGGGCTGTGAAGGATAGTGCTATTCTGGCTTTGAATAATCAGTCTATCTCTATTTTTTGTTGGAAGACAGAATTCTGCCCAACTATTCTTGGCTTTTGAGAATTATCCACAATTGTGTTTTTTTTTTTTGAGTTGGAGTCTCACTCTGTTGCCCAGACTGGAGTGCAGTGGCACGTTCCCAGCCACCACAACCTCGACCTGCTGGGCTCTGGCGATCCTTCCGCCTCAGCCTTCCAAGTAGCTGGAACTACAGGTGAGCACCACTATGCCCGGCTAATTTTTTGATTCATTGTAGAGATGAAGTCTCGCCAAGTTGCCCGGGTGGGTCTCGAACCCGCGGGCTCAGGCAATCCACTCACCTCAGCCTCCCAAGGCGCAGGATGACAGGCTGAGCCACCGAGCCCAGCTCACAATTGTGTTTTCCAACATCTGATTTCACATTTACTTTTAGGCCTCTCACCATTTGTCTTGTATTCCTGCCATTCCTTTAAAATAACTCTTATCCAGGATACTAATGACCTCTTGGAATCTAAATCCAACATACAAGTTTTGGTGTTTTTTTTTTTTTGACTTGGAGTCTCACTCAGTCGCCCAGACTGGAGTGCAGTGGCCGCTCCTGGCCACCGCAGCCTTGCCTGCTGGGCTCCGGTGATCCTTCCGCCTCAGCCTTCCGAGTAGCCGGAATTACAGACATGAGCTACCACGCCCAGCTGATTTTTTGATTTATTGTAGAGATGAGGTCTCGCTGCCCAGGCGGGTCTTGAACCCGCGGGCTCAGGCAATTCACTCACCTCAGCCTCCCAAAGGCGGGGGATTACAGGCTGAGCCACCGAGCCCGGCTAAGTTTTGGTTTTTATCATATTTGATTAGGGAGGGGAGTGGAAGAGGAGAGTGTGAGCTCTAACCACTTCCTCCTGTATGTTAATTGGTTTGTTGTTGTTGTTGTTGCTTGTTTTTTAAGTTGGAGTCTCACTGTGTTGCCCATACTGGAGTGCAGTGGCATGATCATGGCTCACCACACCACAGCCTCGAACTCATGGACTGAAGCGATCCTCCTGCTTAGCCTCTGGAGTAGCTCAGACTACAGGTGCATGCCACCACACCTGGCAATTTTTAAAATCTTTTTGAAGAGACAGGTCTTCCCGTGTAGCCCAGGCTGGTCTCGAACTCCTCAGCACAAGTGATCCTCCTGCCCTGGCCTTCCAAATTGCTGGGATCATAGGTGTGAGCCACCACATCTGGCCAGTGTATTCCTTCTTTTGGAGGTTTCTTCTTTCAGAGTTTCTTCTGTTGTTTAATAATTGTGTTAGAATTGCATGTAGGGCTGTCTTCTATTCAGGGGCGTGCTGGAGCTGCTCATAGCAGCTCACAAGAACCAATGAAATGCGTCCCTTCACAAGCTGATGCTCAGTGATGACAAGTTGGTAGCTTGAAATTGACCACGGTGGGAGTATTTACACCACAGATATCAGCACATGCTACACATTAGCCTTCTTTAGCTGGAGAGATGATTGTTAAACACTTAACAACAGTCCATCACTACTTTATTCTTGTTCTTCATGCTCTCCCTAGATAATTCACAGTTCTAGTTTCACGTACCATTTCTATATTGATGTCTATCACATCTTTCATCTCCAGTTGAGATCTGCCTTTAGGGCCCAGTTTTTCAAAAATCCTTTAGCTTATTTGGCCATTCCACAAACATATCATATTTCCCCTTAAAATTGCTTTTTAGGCCAGGTGTGGTGGCTCACGTCTATAATCTCTCAGCACTTTGTGAGGCTGAGGTGAGAGGATTACCTGAGCCCATGGGTTCGAGACCAGCCTGGGCAACTTGGCAAAACTTCATCTCTACAATAAATCAAAAATTAGCCACGCATGGTGGTGTGAGCCTGTAGTTCCAGCTACTTGGAAGGCTGAGGGGGAAGGATCTCCTGAGCCTAGCATGTTGAGGCTGCGGTGGCCATGATCATGCCACTGTACTCTAACCTGGGCAACAGAGTGAGGCTCTGACTAAAAAAAAAAAAATTGCTTTTTTAGAAAATTATTTGTCTCAATAAATGACATTGTCCTCCCTCCACAACCCCTGATTGCCTAACCTTTCACTCAAACAATTTTTTTTTTAAGAAATGGAGTCTTGCCGGGCTTGGTGGCTCAGCCTGTAATCCCGCACCTTTGGGAGGCTGAGGTGAGTGGATTGCCTGAGCCCACGTGTTCGAGACCTGCCTGGGCAGGCGAGACCTCATCTCTACAATAAATAAAAAAATTAGCCGGGCGTGGTAGCACGTGCCTGTAATTCCGGCTACTCGGAAGGCTGAGGCGGAAGGATTGCCGGAGCCCAACAGGGCGAGTCTGCGGTGGCCGGGAGCGGCCACTGCACTCCAGTCTGGGCAACAGAGTGAGACTCCAACTCAAAAAAAAAAAAAAAGAAATGGAGTCTTGCAGGGCTCGGTGGCCTAGCCTGTAATTCCAGTGCTTTGGGAGGCCAAGGGGAGTGAATTGCCTGAGACTGCGGGTTTGAGACCTGCCTGGGCAACTTGGTGAGACCTCGTCGCTACAGTAAATTAAAAAAAAAAAACTAGCCAGGCATGGTAGCACGCGCCTGTAGTTCTGGCTACTTGGAAGGCTGAGGCAGAAGCATTGCCAGAGCCTAGCAAATCAACGCTGGGGTGGCTGTGAGTGTGCCACTGCACAGCCTGGGCGACTAAGTGAGACTCTGACTCAAAAAAAAAAAAAGAAAATTGAGTTTAATTTACATGGCGCACAGATTCTTCCTTTTGGGCCTGCTTATCTTTCCAGTCTCACAGCTTATCACAATTTCTGCTGACGTTTTTCACTCCAGTTGCTTCTTTCACCTCTGGGTCTTTTTTTTTCTTTTGTCTTTTGAGTTGAAGTCTCACTCTGCTGCCCAGGCTGGAGTGCAGTGGCACGCTCATGGCCACCGCAGCCTCAATCTGGTGGGTTCAGGCGATCCTTCCACCTCGGCCTTCCGAGTAGCCAGAACTACAGGTGAGCGCTACCATACCCAACTATTTTTTATTTTATTGTAGAGATGAGGGCTCGCCAAGTTGCCTGGGCAGGTCTTGAACCCATGGGCTCAAGCAATCCACTCACCTCGGCCTCCCAAAGTGCTGGGATGACAGGCTGAGCCACCGAGCCCGGCCGCCTCTGGGTCTTTGAATGTGCAGTGTTTTCTATCCAAAATGTTCTGACTCTTTGCTTTCACCTTCTCCACTCACCTCCTCATCCTTTAACTTGGAAATCATTTCGTCTGTGTGGCAGAAAAAATGGTATGTGTTCACCAAACCATGTCATGTTTTTCCCTGGGACCCCAAAAACCTACATGACCTTCTAGGTAAGGCCATGTGGTTGGTTCTGGTGAATAGAATGGAAATGAAAATCGTGTGTGTGACTTCCAGGCCCAAGTCGTGAAGTGTCTGATGTGACTTTCCCACCATCCCCATCCCACCCTTCTCTATACGCAGTTGGGTGATGTTAGGGTAGTTTGTTCTTTTAATCCCCCCTCTCCCTTTTTTTTCTTTTTTTTTTTTTGAATTGGAGTCTCACTCTGTCACCCAGACTGGAGTGCAGTGGCCACTCCTGGCCACCGCAGCCTCGACCTGCTGGGCTCCGGCGATCCTTCCGCCTCAGCCTTCCACGTAGCTGGAACTACAGGCACGCGCCACCATGCACAGCTAATTTTTGATTTATTGTAGAAAGGAGGTCTCACTAAGTTGCCCAGGTGGGTCTCGAACCCGCGGGCTCAGGCAATCCACTCACCTCAGCCTCCCAAAGTGCGGGATTACAGGCTGAGCCACCCAGCCCAGCTCCCTGTTTATTTTTTTTGCTAAGGTAGCTTTGAAGCTGTAAGCTGGTGTGATTACAAGGAAGAAGCAGCCTGGGTGCCTGAGACACCTTTGGAGGACAGCACCAGGAAATCTGCTGGAGCCAAACAAAAACAGAAACATTTATTGTGTTAAGTCATTGATATTTAGAGTTGTTTGTTTTGTTTATTTCATTTCTCTCTCTCTCTCTCTTAGTAGAGATGAAGTGTTATTATGTTGCCCAGGGTGGTCTCAAAAACCTGGGCTCAAGTGATCTTCCCACCTCGGCCTCCCAAAATGCTGTGATTACAGGTGTGAGCCACCGTGCCCAACCTAGGTTGTTTGTTTTACCAGCTAGCAATGAATGGCTTAAATAATGTAGTTTAGGGATCTGCTTCTATATCTCCTTTAGACTTGGTTGGATACCTCACTATCTGTTCCCATAGCACTCTGTATTTATTCCTGATATAGAATTTATCTCTATATAACATAAATGTTCATTTCTTGTTTCTGGCATCTGTAAGATCTTTGAGGCCAGGGATTATATCTTGTTCACTGCTGCCTGACACAGCATCTGCACCACTGTAACTGGTCTGCCAGATTGCTACGCAAATGCAGACATATCTCTTTCATCTTTCTATTAATCAAGTAAGGCCTCACATTGGCATGAAGTCCAGAATTTCTCTTTTAAAGCTATCCATCTTCCCCCACAGCCCCGCCATTATCTCAGAATAATAGGGGCTCATTCAATCCAGAGGGATAAGACTTGCTCTCAAGCATCAGGCAGAGAAAAAGCTAGAGACTGGAATCAGTTCATCAGTGGGCTCTGGTTTAGGGCTGTTGCATCTTATGCCATTGTCCTGTGGTTATCTCTGCTGAAAGTGATTCAACCCAGGCCTGGCCCCACTGCTGGAATTATGTCCCTGCTAGACCAGATCTCTGCAGACACCCACATATGGTCTCCCAGAGAATATCTCTTCTAGTTCACATTCATGTTCAGTCATTATTCCCAAGACCTAACTACTGGGACAAAGTAGCTGGATCCAGAGAGGTCTGTCACCCTCAATTTCACACACTGCAGGAGCTATTCCTCCTGTATGGCCTTCTGGACCCTAGGTCACCTGTGTGGAATTCTTCTTTGTCTCATGGTGAGTTCCCCCCTTTGAAGCTTTGATGACCTTTGTTCCCACCAGTTCTCAAGTCTTCAGAGTGGTTGCAAGGACACCGAATCTCAAAGGAAAAGGGCCGGGGTGTGATTGCTTTCTTCCCAGGATGCTTCTTGGGCCCCATGCAGATTTACTCCCAGTAACTACCTCTGTATACCAAGCTCTGAGGGACAGACTTTGTCAGGTCACAAAAGGTCCTCTTATTCTTTCTCCCAGAACAGTAGGTGCCTGTTCATCATATATTTACATAACTAAGAAAGGCCACTCATCGATTTTTCCTGAACAAAAAGCAGATACATTCTAAAATGACCTTCTATGTTCAGTGAAACCAACAGTTCTCAAACATTTTCGTCTTAGGACCCCTTTTGACTCTTAAAAGTTATTGAGCTTTCTTTTACTTTGTGGGTTCTATTTAGCTACATTTACTGTATTAGAAATTAACATTAAAAATATATTAAAAGACCTTAAAAATATATTCATTAATTAATTTAAAAATAACAATAACAGTCCTATACATGTTAGCATAAATAACATATATTTTGTGAAAATAATTATGTTCTCCAAAACAAAAAGGATTTATTGAGAAGGATGGTGTTATTTTACATTTTTGCAAATTTCTGTCATATCTGGCTTAATAGAAGACACTAGGTTCTTATATTTGCTTCTGTATTCAATCAGTTGTAATGCTATTTTGGTTGAAATAGTTGGAGGAAATCTGGCCTCATGTAGACATGTAGCTGGAAAATGGAGGAGTATTTTAGGGGCATTTTTAGGTAGTAATAGGTAATATTCTTTGATACCCCATCAAAACTTGATAAGTGTTAATTTCTTAAAATGTAGTTGCAGTGTAGAATCTGAATTCTATCAATGAACTTTTTGTACTGTTATATTAAAATCATTGATTTATTTTGCACTTTGGATCTTTCACCCACACATAATTTTGTGACATACTCTAGTTATGTGGAAAATATTGGTTCACTGAATTATGCAGATCTAAATGTTGACACATTTCATTATACAATATTAAAATAATTACATTTGCTATTATCACCATTGATTGCATTTAAAAAAAGTACTGAAAAGCTATTAAGCTCACAATGAGACATTCAAGTTTCCAAAATTCTAATTCTTGCTTGAAAACTAGATTTTGGCTGGGCACAGTGTTTCAGCCTGTAATCCCAGCACTTTGGGAGGCCGAAGCGAGAAGATTGCCTGAACCCAGGGGTTCGAGATCAGCCTGGACAACTTGGTGAGACTTCATCTCTACAATAAATCAAAAAATTAGCAAGGCGTGGTGGTGTGTGCCTGTAGTTCCAGCTACTTGGAAGGTTGAAACTGAAGGATCGCCTAAGCCCGGCAGGTCAGGACTGCGGTAGCTATGAGCGTGTCACTACACTCCAGCCTGGGTGACAGAGTGAGACTCCAATTCTAAAAAAATCCAAAAAACCCCAGAATTTATTACAGGAAATCAACACTGTCAATTGTTTTCCTTAAAGCGAGAGGTTCGTTTCATTTAAGATTGAGACAAACAAGGTAGAGTGCTCACACCTGCGATCCCAGTACTCTGGGAGTTTGAGATGGGAGGATTGCATGAGCCCAGGAGTTTAAGACCAGCCTGAGCAATGTAGCGAGACCTTGTCTCTAGAAAAAAGAAAACAAATTGACTGGACATATCTGTAATCCCAGCTACTCAGGAGGCTGAGGTAGAAGGATCACCTGAACCCAGGATGTCGAGGCTGCAGTGAGCCATGGATGTGTCACTGCACTCCAGCCTGGGGGACAGAGTGAAACCTCAACTCAAAAAAAAAAAGAAAAATAAAGAAATCGTTTGTGAACGTCCTTCTATGATTACATCCATGTTCTCAATGGCATATAAGATAAAGTTATTTGCTGAGAGGGAGGGGAGTGAGTATGTAGGATCATGAGCACAGAGGAGAATATATAAAACAGTCCTTCCAAAGAACGAGTAAGTGAATTTGGGAGATTGCACAGTAGGGTTAGCTGGCAGTTTTTTTGTTTGTTTGTTTTTTTGAGTAGGAGTCTCACTCTGTCACCCAGGCTGGGGTGCATTGGCACATTCATGGCCACCACAGCCTCAACCTGCTGGGTTCGGGCAATCCTTCTGCCTCAGCCTTCCAAGTAGCTGGAACTACAGGCGTGCACCACCCAGCTAATTTTTAGATTTATTGCAGAGAGGAGGTCTCGCCAAGTTGCCCAGGGTGGGCTCAAACTCCTGGATTCAGGCAATCTTCCTGCCTCTGCCTTCCACCTCCCAAAGTGTTGGCATCATAGGCGTGAGTCACCGCACCCAGTTATCCAGCAGTGTTAAGTCCCTATTTGGGATATATGTCATGGATTTTGTATGATAACAGCATAGTTGTGCGATTTTTCTATGATCATGGGAGCTGCTCATGTGCAGGCAAGAAATATGCATGTCGGTGTCTAACCAGGTTGAGGTTTTCCAGGTAAACACAAAGAAGAAAGAGAGAGGCAAGGAGGTTAAGAGTGTTTGCTAAGCTAGGTGTGGTAGCTCACGCTGGTAATAATAGCACTTTGGGTGACTCAGGCAAGAGGATTGACTGAGCTCACGGGTTCGAGACCAGCCTGGGTAACTTGGTGAGACCTCATCTAGACAGTAAATCAAAAAAGAAAATTAGGTGGGCATGGTGGTGCGTGCCTGTAGTTCCAGCTACTTGGAAGGCTGAGGCTGAAGGATAACCCGATGGAGCCTGCGGTGACTGTGAGTATGCCACTGCACGCCAGCCTAGGCGACAGAGTGAGACTCTGACTCAAAAAAAAAAAAAAAAAGAGAGAGCCGGGCTCCGTGGCTCAGCCTGTAATCCCGCGCCTTTGGGAGACTGAAGTGAGTGGATTGCCTAAGCCCACAGGTTCGAGACCCACCTGGGCAACTTGGCGAGACCTCATCTCTACAATAAGTCAAAAATCAGCCGGGCATGGTAGTGCATGCCTGTAATTCTAGCTACTCAGAAGGCTGAGGCAGAAGGATCACTGGAGCCCAGCAGGTCGAGGCTGCGGTGGCCGGGAGCGGCCACTGCACTCCAGTCTGGGCGACAGAGTGAGACTCCAACTCAAAAAAAAAAAAAAAAAAGAGTATCTGGTGGGGTGAGTACTGGGTCACAGAACTTAAGACAAATAAGGAGGGAAGTGAGAACTGAGTGAAGTGATGGAGAGTTAAAAAGTGGTCTGGGCAATGGATGAATGATCCCCGTGAGGTCAAAATAGCTCCAGTAGGGAAACTAGAGTTAGTAAGTTTGAAAAAGAAGTAGGAAGGGTCAGTGGACAGAATGCTTTAAAAAGCTACCCCAAGCTGGGCTCGGTGGCTCAGCCTGTAATCCCCCGCCTTTGGGAGGCTGAGGTGAGTGGACTGCCTGAGCCCATGGGTTCGAGACCCGCCTGGGCAGCGAGACCTCATCTCTACAATAAATAAAAAAATCAGCTGGGCGTGGTAGCGCATGCCTGTAATTCCGGCTACTCGGAAGGCTGAGGCGGAAGGATCGCCGGAGCCCAGCGGGTCGAGGCTGCGGTGACCGGGAGCGGCCACTGCACTCCAGTCTGGGCAACAGAGTGAGACTCCAACTCAAAAAAAAAAAAAAAAAAAAGCTGCCCCAGATGACCCGAGAGCGGGACTGAGAACTTAGCAGATACAGAAATGAGAAGAAAGATTTTTTTCTTCAGAACCTCTGGAAACAATGGAGGAGAGTTTCAGGTGTCCTACCATACATGAGATTTTGGGAGTTGAGTCACTTGAATTCAAATATCAGGATGTTGAATAAACCCTGCTGGCGGAAGAATTGGCACATCCAGGTGTATGACTTTTGGATTATGTTTTGGGATCCTGTCTAAGGCAGTTTTGCTTTCTGGTATAGTACTCAGCTGCATGTTGGATTTAGTCACTGCTCTAGAATTGAGCCAAGAGTACATCTTTGTAGGACTACCACAGTTAACCAACCATTGCTAACAAATTAACCTGCACAGGATATATATACATATATTTTTTTTATTTTTATTTTTTATTTTTTTTTGAGTTGGAGTCTCACTCTGTCACCCAGACTGGAGTGCAGCAACCACTCCCGGCCACTGCAGCCTCGACCTGCTGGGCTCCGGCAATCCTTCCACTCAGCCTTCTGAGTAGCCGGAATTACAGGCATGCGCTACCACACCCGGCTGATTTTTTGATTTATTCTAGAGATGAGGTCTCGCTGCCCAGGCGGGTCTTGAACCCGCGGGCTCAGGCAATCCACTCACCTCAGTCAGCCTCCCAAAGGCGTGGGGTTACAGGCTGAGCCACCAAGCCCGGCTCATATATATTTAAAAAAATTTTTTTTGAATTGGAGTCTTATCTCTTGCCCAGACTGGAATGCAGAGGTGCCATCATGGCTCACTGCAGCCTGGACCTCTTGGGCTTAGGCAATGCTTCTGCCTCAGGCTTCCTAGTAGCTGGGACTACAGGCGCACATCACCACACTTGGATAATTTTTTTGATTTTTTTTTTTTGTAGACAAGGTCTCACTATGTTGCCCAGGCTGGTCTTGAACTACTGGGTTCAAGCAATCTTCCCACCTTGGCCTCCCACTGGGGTTATAGGTGTGAGCCACTGCACCTGGCAGGATGTTTTGGTTCTTGAATGAGACTTCAAGGTCAGATAACTTCTTGAAACTATTTGAGATGGCCCTTGAAGCTATTAATCAAGAAAGGAGGTTTTAGGCTATGTGAGTTTCTTAGAGTGATCAAGATAAAAAAACATTCATTGCAGTAATATCAAGTGAGAGAGGATACTTGAAATTAGTGTGCAAATCTATGGTCGCAGAGTTCCTTGGCAGGCAGGCTTTGTTTTTGTTTTTGTTTTTTTTTTGAGTTGGAGTCTCACTCTGTTGCCCAGATGGCGTGCAGTGGCACGCCCCCGACTACTGCATTTCGACCAGGTTATCCTTCATCCTCAGCCTTCCATGTAGTTGGAAGTACAGGCACACACTACCACACTCACCTAATTTTTTTTTTTAAATTTATTGTACAGATGAGGTCTTGCCAAGTTGCCCAAGCTGGTCTCGAACTCGTGGGCTCAGGCAGTCCTTTCACTTCGGCCTCCCAAAGTGCTGGGATTCTGGCCTGACAGGCAGGCAGGCTGTGATTGGCCCAATGTCTTTACCTTATTCTATTTGCTTTTAGACAGTTTCCTATTGGCTGGTTCTATGTTGCAGGCCAAGCAACTAGACAACAGTGAAGCTTCTGGAGGAAGCTATAGGCTGCCAGACACTGTGAGTATTGGATTAGGACAAGAGTTGAAGACTTTGATTTGTGACTTGGCCCCACCACAAAGATGCTCCGGGAGTGGCAGATTTCTGGAGAGGGAAGTGAAAGACAGTGATCGAAATCACATGTAGCTTCAGAGCTTTAGCTACATGGTGACTGTGGCTGATTGCTGGTACCATGTGGGTGGCTACTCTCCATTGTGGAGGTGGCTGGGACTCATACATCACGTTTTCTGATTGTTTACTAACCAGACAGAGAAAAAACCTCCGTATTCGTGTTACCAGTAGAAAGAAATTTGAAAAGAGCACGAAGGAGGACTTTGAAAGGTTAAAAACAGGCTTAATTAGAGCCAGTCATTGCTGCTACTGTTCGCAGTGATGGGTAGCATATGTAAGAGGCAAGACTCAGAGTTGAGTCTCAGAATCCAGTGAAATCAAGATATCAGAATGGGAGTCACCAGGAGAAATGTTCGTGTCCTCTTCCCCCAGGGATACTTGGAGATATTGGGGAGGAGGACACTAGATTTCCCCAGTATCAAGGATGGGGAAGTAAATCATTTTAATACATTTTTTTTCTTTTCTTCATCCCATTTGTAAATGTATTTTTTTCTTTCTATCTTTTTTTTTGAGTCGGAGTCTCACTCTGTCACCCAGGTTGGAGTGCAGTGGCATGCTCACGGCCACCACAGCCTTGACCTGCTGAGCTCAGGGCATCCTTCTGCCTCAGCCTTCCAAGGAGCTGGAACTACTAGCATGCACCACCAGCCCTGGTTAATTTTTTTTTTTTTTGAGTTGGAGTCTCACTCGGTCGCCCAGACTGGAGTGCAGTGGCCACTCCCGGCCACCGCAGCCTCCACCTGCTGGGCTCTGGCGATCCTTCTGCCTCAGCCTTCCAAGTAGCCAGAATTACAGGCATGCGCTACCACGCCCGGCTGATTTTTTAAAATTTATTGTAGAGATGAGGTCTCTCTGCCCAGGCGGGTCTCGAACCTGCGGGCTCAGGAAATCCACTCACCTCAGCCTCCCAAAGGCGCGGGATTACAGACTGAGCCACCAAGCCCGGCTTAATTTTTTGACTTATTGTAGATGAGGTCTCGCCAAATTTCCCAGGCTGGTCTTGAAGCCCTGGACTCAGGCAATCCTCTTACCCCTGCCTCCCAAAGTGCTGGGATTACGTTGCCCAGGCTGGTCTTGAACTCCTGGGATCAAGCAGTCCTCCGGCTTCAGCCTCCAAAGTGCTGGGATTCCAGGCATGAGCCACTGCACCTGGCCTTGGCTTTGTATTGAAGGGTGAAAAATCATAATCCCAAAAGTCTTAGCTAGAAAAAGAAAATAAAAGTGGTGAGTGTACCATTGCCTTCACTTTGTAATGGGCCTTCCAGGCTCCAGTTTCTTCCTTTGTAATCCATCCACCAGCCCACTGTGAGTGAGAGTTATCTTCCTAAAATACAATTCCTACTCCAGCTTGAATGTCTTGCTTTTGTGGTCTCAAGAATAAAATCTAAGTGATTTAGCACAAGGTCATTAAACATCCACAATTCTATCTTCCCTCCGAGCTGTGTGTTTTTACCATTCTTTCCTCTCACCCTGTTTCCACATGTCCCCATCTTTGAGTATTATGGCTAAACTGAACCTCTGACTCTTTGATATCTCCTTTTCGTTCCTAGTTCACGTATTGTTGGAGATCTGGTTAAAGGATGACTTCTTTTATGAAGTCTTTTCTACTTCTTCTCATAAAAAATTCTTAAAAAAAATTTTTTTTTGGCCAGGCACGGTGGCTCACACCTATAATCCCACCACTTTGGGAGATGAGATGAGAGGATTGCCTGAGAACATGGGTTTGCAACCAGCCTGGGCAACTTGGCAAGACCTCATCTCTACAATAAATCAAGAAAAATTAGGTGGGCGTGATGGCGCATGCCTGTAGTTCCAGCTACTTGGGAGGCTGAGGCAGAAGGATCCCCTGAGCCCAGCAGGTCGAGGCTATGGTGACTGTGAGCGTGCCATTGCACTCCAGCCTGGGCGACAGTGAGACTCCAACTCAAAATAATTTTTTTTTTTGGTAGAGACGAAGTCTCACTACATTGCTCAGGTTGGTCTTGAACTCCTGGGCTCAAGCAGTCTCCCTCCTCGGCCTCCTGACGTGCTGGGATTCAGGTGCCACTGCACCTTAAAGTTTCATGGTTCTAGTACAATAGATATGTCTTAACTCTTGAAGTTAAAAATTAAGAAGTATTGCTTTTGCTCTTTAGGCAGCTATCATCATTCTTCATGAACTGAAATCTGATGGGTGGCCTGATTTAAATTTTTTTTTTTTTTTGAGTTGGAGTCTCACTCTGTCGCCCAGACTAGAGTGCAGTGGCCGCTCCTGGCCACCGCAACCTCGACCTGCTGGACTCCGGCTATCCTTCCGCCTCAGCCTTCCAAGTAGCCGGAATTACAGGGATGCGCTACCACGCCCGGCTGATTTTTTGATTTATTGTAGAGATGAGGTCTCGCTGCCCAGGTGGGTCTCGAACCCGCGGTCTCAGGCAATTCACTCACCTCAGCCTCCCAAAGGCGCAGGATTACAGGCTGAGCCACCGAGCCCGTCTCTGATTTAATTTTTTATACTGGCTGGCCATTTCAGGTTTGCTGTATTGCTAAGCATGAGATATATAAATCTGCCACACAGTAATCAAAGAACTTAATGTCATTGCATTATTTATTCAAGCAGTACCAGGACTCTTTCAATGTATGTGAACTTTTCCTCATATTTTTCTGGTATTTCCCCCTTAAATTTATTTATTTTATTATTTTCTTTTCTTTTTTTTTTTTTTTTTGAGTTGGAGTCTCACTCTGTCACCCAGACTGGAGTACAGTGGCCACTCCCAGCCACCGCAGCCTCGACCTGCTGGGCTCCGGCGATCCTTCCGCCTCAGCCTTCCAAGTAGCTGGAACTACAGGCGCGTGCTACCCCACCTGGCTAATTTTTTGTTTTATTGTAGAGATGAGGTCTCGCCAAGTTGCCCAGGCGGGTCTGGAACCCGCGGGCTCAGGCAATCCACTCACCTCAGCCTCCCAAAGCGTGGGATTACAGGCTGAGCCACCGAGCCCGGCTTATTTTATTATTTTCTTTTTTTTTTTTGAGTTGGAGTCTCACTCTGTCACCCAGACTGGAGTGCAGTGGCTGCTCCCGGCCACCGCAGCCTCGACCTGCTAGGCTCCAGCGATCCTTCCGCCTCAGCTTTCCAAGTAGCCGGAATTACAGGAATGTGCTACCACGCCCAGTTGATTTTTTGATTTACTGTAGAGATGAGGTCTTGCTACCCAGGTCTCGAACCCGCCGGCTCAGGCAATCCACTCACCTCAGCCTCCCAAAGGTGCGGGATTACAGGCTGAGCCACGGAGCCTGGCTATTATTTTCAAATTTGTTTTTAGAGACAAGGCCTTACACTGTTGCCCAGGCTGGAGTGCAGTGGTGCCATCGTGGCTCACTGCAGCCTCGACCTCTTTGGCTCAGGTGATCCTCTGCCTCAACTTCTGGAGTCGCTGGCACTACAGGTGTGCACCACAGGCCTGGTTTTTTTTTGTTGTTGTTGAAGAAACGGGGTCTTGCTATGTTGCCTAGGCTGAACTCAAACTCCTGGCCTCAAGCAGTTCTCCCACCATGGCCTCCCAAAATGCTGAGATTACAGATATGAGCCACTGCATCTGGCCTAAAAAATTATTTTCTTTTTTTAAAAAAATTTTTATTTATTGTACAGATGAACTTGCCAAGTTGCCCAGGTGGGTCTCAAACCCACGGGCTCAGGCAATTCACTCACCTTGGCCTCCCAAGGTGCGGATTATAGGCTGAGCCACTGAGCCCGGCTAAAAATTATTTTACGGATTGCCTGAGCCCGCGGGTTCAAGACCAGCCTGGGCAACTTGGCGAGCCCTCATCTCAACAATAAGTAAAAAAATTAGCCGAGCATGGCAGCACACACCTGTAGTTCTGGCTACTTGGAAGACTGAGGCGGAAAGATTGTTGGAGCCACAGCAGGTCAATGCTGGAGTGGTCATGAGCATGCCACTGCACTCCAGCCTGGGTGAAGGAGTTAGACTCCAACTCAAAAAAAAAGTCATATTCTTTATTTTATTTTTAAGATGTAGGGTCTTGCTCTGAAGTCATATTCTTAACAGCATTAGCAGCTTTAATAAATAACAGCCGATGATCAGATCTAAGAAAACATTCCAACACAAAAATCTTCTTACTCTTTTTCCAAAGTGTTGTCATGCTGTTCAGGTTTATGCAGGACAGATTTCTTCCCATTTCGTAGCTGGAGGATGTTAGAATAAATCAGTTCAGCTGTTTTTCTATAAAATGATTTTTTAAAAATCCTGGTGACCTTTTTCTGCCTTCAAATAACTTTAAGAATAGCTGGACATAAAACCTTCAAACTCTGCATATTCATAGCCCTCAGAGGAATATAATCATTGTTAGTTTCAGAAAAAGCTTAGTATTTTTTTGAACTGGAAAGCTCTAATATTACATGTTTGCACATGCTTGGTATGTAACTCTTCAGCTGCTGATGAAAATTGATATGAGACTTTTATCGCATATGTGTAGATGCTGGTTTTTTACTTTATTTACCATGTCGTGGAACTTACAAAGCCACATGGAATTTATGCAGTAACCTTTATATTGAAGTTAAAACTTTACATCTGTTAGGCAACATAAAAACAGAGATCCTACGATGACATTGCAGAAGTCAAACAGAAAGTCTTACTATGGTGACTCCAAAGAAATGATCTCAGTTCTGCTTAGGTCCCATCAAAGGAGGCTGAGTGTTTTGGAACTTGATGGGAAAGGGTATATTTTGGGAGGCCCCGAAGAAGGATTTTACACACATTCTGTGCAGAGCCTTAAGCAAAGACTGTTGATTGCTGGTATAGTCAGGACACCTGGGGTTTAAAAATAACTTTCATCAGAGTTCCATTTAGAACTCAGGTAGTTGGTTCATCAGTGCCTTATGCATAACCTCTGAACATTTGGCTACAAGCCAAAATGCAAGACCTTTGTATCTTCTCTTAAGTTTAAGTTTCTTATTGCTCTACGTTTGTCTTCCATCCTAGGGGGGAAAGCACTCTCTGCTGTGTTTAGCCCCAGGGTTCTGTACTATCTCTTGGTGTTTTTCTCAGCGCCTACACCTGTTATAGGTTGAATTATGTCCTCCTCTCCCAATTCATATGTTGAGGTCCTAACCCTCAGTACCTTGGAATGTGACCTTATTTGAAGAAAAGATCTTCACAGATGTAATCAAAATGAGGTCATAAAGGTGGGCTCTAGCTGGGCTTGATGGCATGCACCCCGTAGTTCAGCTAAAGCTGAGGTAAGAAGATCACCAAGGTGTTTCTCAAAGAAACAAACAAACAAACAAACAACCATGGTGGCTCAAATCCAATGAGTGTGGTATCCTTATAAAAAGGGTAAATTTGGACACAGAATCATATAGAAGACACAGACACATAGAAGAAGACAGTGTGAAGACTCAGGGAGAAGACAGCCGTAGACTTGGACTGTTATAGTCCGAGTAATGCTCAGCGGCTCCCCTTGATACCAATACATCAAAGGGGCAGGGAACTGGTAGAAAGAAGTTTATTTGTGAGCTCGAATCCAGGGAGCAGAGCCAGACTCAAGGTCTTCTTAAGTGGTTCTGCTCCCATCCAGGCTTTTACGGTTCACTTTCATAAGTCCAGAGTTGTTAGTACCTATACATTAGCCACGTGACCAGCAGAGCATTGCATAGAACTTGAATTTTCGATAGTGACATTTTCGGTCCAGACTTCCTGGTGTCAGGTATCAAAGGTATCTCATAGCTTTTATCAGTAAGGCCCGGCAGAAGCATGAATCAAACCTGCCATAGAGTAAAGGGCCTAAGACATCATGCATTACGCAAAAGTTATAAAAATCGCAAAACTTACGATTGCATTGATACAAAAGTTATATAAATCACAAGGCTTACGATCACATTGATACTATATCATTCAAACTTATAACCACTCAGAAAAAGGCCTAAAAGGAGATTTGCAACTTTCAGTTGATTGAGGGTAGACTACAGGGAAGTCAAGGATCCCCTGAAGCTACTTACTGGGAGTGCATAGTTAGAGATAAGGAGAAGCACACCTTTTATTAGCTCTCAGGAATATTGTTCAGGAATGTACAGGAACACTTGCACTCTTGCCAGGCCCTTCTCCAGGGACTGTGACAATATGGACAGACATTAGCGGGTCTCCGTATCAGGACCAGATTCTTCCCCTTTATAGCTCCCAGAAGGAATCGACCCTACTGACACTTTGACTTTGAACTTCTAGCATCCAGATCTATGAGAAAATACAGTTCTGTTGTTTAAGCCTCCCAATCTGTATAACTTTGTTATGACAATGCCAGTAAACTAATACAACACTTTTATAAGTTGTCCCTTCATTTAACAATATTTAAGCCTGGGCTCAGTGGCTCAGCACTTTGGGAGGCCGAGGCGAGTGGATTGCCGGAACCCGTGGATTCGAGACCAGCCCAGGCAACTTGGTGAAACTTCGTCTCTACAATAAATACAAAATTAGCCGGATGTGGTAGTGTGCACCTGTAGTTCTGGTTACTTGGAAGGCTGAGGCAGAAGGATCGCCTGAGCCCAGCAGGGCTATGCTGGGTAACCATGAACGTGACACTGCACTCCAGCCTGGGCGACAAAGTGAGACTCCGACTCAAAAAAAAAAAAAAACAACAGAAACAAAAACAAAAAAACCAATATTTAATTATCCAGTTTGAGTGTGGCAGCTGTGTAATATTGGAACTGGACTGATCTAGATCTATAATCCATCAATCTGTGTAGATCTTAGTTGCTTCATCTCTTTTTTTCTGTTAAGAAATTGAACACTGAGCTGGGCTCGGTGACTCAACCTGTAATCCCGCGCCTTGGGAGGCTGAGGTGAGTGGATTGCCTGAGCCCGGGGTTTGAGACCAGCTGGGCAACTTGGTGAGACCTCGTCTCTACAATAAATCAAAAAATTATCCAGGTGTGGTGGCATGCTCCTGTAGTTCCAGCTACTTGAAAAGCTGAGGCGGAAGGATCACTTATAGTTTAAAATTTTGTTTTACAAAATAAGGCCACGAGACGCTGACAAAAAAAAATTGAACACTGCGGATTCGTGAATCTCTTTCATGTCAATACATATGCTTGCACAACATTCTGGACATGTTTAGAAAGTCTAGTTTGGAGTCCTCCTCTAACACCAGCACATACCTGGACTACCTCACATGGAGGTAGGACTGACTCCTCTGGACCTGTCTGTCCTTCCAGGATCCTGTCATCCATTGATCCCTTTGACCAAAGTCATCCATAGAATATCTTGGCATCAGTGTTATTCCTGTGCATTTACATGTTGTAATGCCTTTCCCCTCACTGACAACCACACATCTGTTCTGTGGAAGTTTCTTTTATTGTAAAGAGGCAATATGTTTGTGTTAGTATTATACCTAAGGCCTTCTCTTTTTCTTTCTTTCTTTTTTTTCTGAGTTGGAGTCTCACTCTGTTGCCCATGCTGGAGTGCAGAGGCAGGCTCCTGGTCACCACAGCCTCGACCTGCTGAGTTCAGGCGATCCTTCCACCTCAGTCTTCCAAGTAGATGGAATTACAAGCGTGTGCCGCCATGCCCTGCTAATTTTTTGATTTATTGTAGAGATGAGGTCGCACCAAGTTGCCCAGGCTGGTCTCGAACGCCTGGACTTAGGCAATCTTCTCACATCGGCCCCACAAAGTGCTGGAATTACAGACTTGAGTCACCCAGCCCGGCCTTCCTTTTTTTTTCTTGTTGTCCAGGCTCAATCACAGCTCACTTCAGCTTCGAACTCCTGGGCTCTAGCAATCCTCCCATCTCAGCCTCCCAAGTTGCTGGGACAACAGGTGGGCCACCATGCCTGGCTAATTTTTCTTCTTCTTTTTTTTGTGGAGACGGGCTCAGGCCTTTTTTTTTTTTTTTTTTTTGAGTTAGAGTCTCACTCTGTCGCCCCGACTGGAGTGCAGTACCACTCCCGGCCACTGCAGCCTCGACCTGCTGGGTTCCGGCGATCCTTCCGCCTCAGCCTTTCGAGTAGCTGGAACTGCAGGTGCGCGCTACTACGCCCAGCTCATTTTGACGTATTGTAGAGATGAGGGCTCGCCAAGTTGCCCAGGTGGATCTCGAACCCGCGGGCTCAGGCAATCCACTCACCTCGGCCTCCCAAATAGCGGATTAGAGGCTGAGCCACCGAGCCCAGCTAGGCCTTTTATTTTCAAACTTCTCTTTCTTTATTTGTTCCAGTAATTTATTAAATGCATTTTAAAAAATAACATCACTAATGAAGAGGAAACTTTTGGCATGTCTGATTGTTCAAAAGGGAACAAAACTTTTCACTGGAAATACCCTATTTGAAAAAAAAAACCAAGAAACCTTTCTCTGCCAAATTAAATTTTAACAATGTCAAAAGTAGTGAAATCAAGTGTCATACTCACTTGCCTATCTTGTATAATGAACAAAGCAGGTGTTTCAAGCAGAATTAGACTAAGGAGAATGAATAGTTTAGGAAAAAAGAAATTTAGCAGCCTTGGGGAAAAAATAACTAGAAATTGGAAATTCAATCTGTAGTACATTTGAGCTCCTGAATGGGCTTTGACTATATGGAAAGGAGGCCTAGTAAATCCCCTCAACCACTGACCATCTTAAAACACAGCACTGAAAGTAGTGCTTGTCACTTAGGCTACTATTTCACTGTGACTTTCAAGATAATATGCTGTCCATTTTTTAATAACATTTAACATGTTCATCTCCTTTTGACTGAGCACTTATAGCAAAATTACTAGTGCTTCTGGCTTACTGCAGACAGTATTTATGCTGCTTTCCAGAAGCTACTTTCATCTGTTGAAAAAAAAATTCCCACTGTAGGATTTTCAACCTTTTAGGCTAACATCTGACTCTATTAGCTCCTAAAGAGAAGAACCATAAATAATCTTCCCATTCTACATTCTATGCTTTTAGCTAGAGCATTAATCATAGAGGTGTTTTTTTTTTCTTTGCCTCGTGAGAAAAAGCAGTCTTATAGTTTAAAATTTTGGTTTACAAAATAGGTTTTAAGGCAGTAATGGAAGTTTGGAGATAGAAAGAGGGGGTCTATGCCGGGCTTTTTGACTAAAAAACCTTGGGAACAAATGGGCTTTTTTCTTTCCAGGGCCAAATCATTTCTCACAGGCCTTTCTAGTAATAAATTTGGGGGGGGAGGGCAGTTATACTAACTCTTTCAGGTCATGAGGGCGCCGTTTATTCCCTACAGTAACACTGCACTTGAGCCATCCTGTGTCCCTGTTCCTCCCTAAGAGCTTAGTGTTTAAACCTATTGGAGGGGTAACTTTGGAACACAATTAAGGCTGGTTAATGGAATTTGTTTTTATATAGGATTTCTCTGAAATTCACATGCATACTATTTAATCATTTTTTTTTCCTTGTCATTGAAGTGAAAGGTGTGCTGGATGCATTTCATTCGCTAAAAGCGTTTTTTTTTTTTTTTTGAGTCGGAATCTCAATCTGTCGCCTAGGGTGGAGTGCAATGGCACTCTCACGGCCACCACAGCCTCGATCTGCTGGGCTCAAGCAATTCTTCTGCCTCAGCCTTCCAAGTAGCTGGAACCACAAGTGTGTCATCACACTTGGCTAATTTTTTTATTTACTGTAGAGATGAGAGCTCACCAAGTTGCTCAGGCTGGTCTCAAAGCCCTGAACTGGGGCAATTCTCTTGACTCAGCCTCCCCAAAGTGCTGGGATTAGGGGTGTGAGTCACCACGCCCAGCTCATTTTTTTTTTTCTTACATGGTGATCATGGGAGAGCAGTTTTATTATTATTATTATTATTATTATTATTTTGAGTTGGAGTCTCACTCTGTCGCCCAGACTGGAGTGCAGTGGCTGCTCCTGGCCACTGCAGCCTCGACCTGCTGGGCTCCGGCGATCCTTCCGCCTCAGCCTTCCAAGTAGCTAGAACTACAGGCACGCGCTACCATGCCTGGCTAATTTTTGATTTATTGTAGAGATGAGGTCTCGCCAAGTTGCCCAGGCGGGTCTCGAACCCGCGGGCTCAGGCAATCCACTCACCTTGGCCTCCCAAAGTGCTGGGATTACAGGCTGAGCCACTGAGCCCGGCCAATTATTATTATTATTTATTTATTTAGTTGGAGTCTCACTTTGTCGCCCAGACTGGAGTGCAGTGGCCGCTCCCAGCCACCACAGCCTCGACCTGCTGGGCTCCAGCGATCCTTCCACCTAAGCCTTCTGAGTAGCCAGAATTACAGGCACGCGCTACCATGCCCGGCTGATTTTTTAATTTTATTGTAGAGATGAGGTCTTGCCTGCCCAGGCGGGTTTCAAACCCGCGAGCTCAGGCAATCCACTCATCTCAGCCTCCCAAAGCGCGGGATTACAGGCTGAGCCACCGAGCCCGGTTGGGAGAGCAGTTTTAAACACAATTCTTATTTTTCTTTTTGTTCCAAATCATCCTTAGGAGTTAGCAGAGCAGAGCTTGATGGTACCAGTTCTGGTTCAATCATTAATTTTCTTTAGTGTTTATTTTATTTATTTATTTTTGAGTTGGAGTCTCACTCTGTCGCCCAGACTGGAGTGCAGGGCCGCTCCCGGCCACTGCAGCCTCGAACTGCTGGGCTCTGGCGATCCTTTCGCCTCAGCCTTCCAAGTAGCTGGAACTACAGGCGCGCGCTACCACGCCTGGCTAATTTTTGATTTATTGTAGAGATGAGGTCTCGCCTGCCCAGGCGGGTCTCGAACCCGCAGGCTCAGGCAATCCACTCACCTCAGCCTCCCAAAGGCGTGGGATAACAGGCTGAGCCACCGAGCCCGGCCCATTTTCTATTCCTTATGCTACTCTTCCAGTATGTTAAACATAGATGTTTTAAGTTCTTTTCATCGTTTTACTAAAAGCAGTTCCAGGTATAAATGATCACCTTTGTCCTACCTGCTGACTTTTCCTCATGGTGATTTATTTTCTGGTGTGGTTTCTAATTTTTTACTATAAACTCATTTTCTATGAAAGTTTCTTGTATGCTAGATTGTTGGAGTGTTCCTACAAAACGGTTTTCTTTTCTTCATTGACTGGGGACCCATGGGGTTCTACATTCTCAGAACAGATTTTATGTTAATTTTTTAGCCTTGAGGTCCTTGCATTACGCAAACAGTGAGAATTTCCACCTCACGTATACACAAGGCAAAGCCCTGGGTCTCAGATTTCTCCACAGGACTGTTTTTCCATTTATGGGAACAAGTTTCCTTGCTGCTTCCCTGGACTGGTGGCCAAATTTTTCTAGGCTCTATTTCACAAGGGCCAGCCCTTTGTGAGTCCTGGCACGATGTAGAGTCCTCTACTCCCTTCCTCACATAGGTGTTAATGTCACAAACCCCAACTGTTCAGGCATGTATTCAACTCTGATTCCTCTGTTGGCCTTTTGACTTCAGCTCCCAATTACCATTCTAAATTCTGTAACATTCCTAGGAGTTTCATGTCTTGATTTCCAGTTCATTTCTGTCTTAACATTATATCTTAACATTTAAAAAATGATATTTTATACTGCATTCCTATGAGCTTAAAGTGGAAGGATTTCTTCCATCAGCTTAGTCTGCCAAACTGACTAGAAAAACAAATTTATTAATGAGGAAAATAAGATCTAAAAAAAAAATTAGAAATGTTTCTGCTAGTGGGGGGACAGACTAAAGAAAAGAAAAAAAGAAAAAAATGCCTTGGTGGTGTAGACTGTAGTGTTGTGACGCTAAGAAATACACCATGCCATGCCTTCTGAGATTCTGCTTTCTTTAAAAATTGGATTACCTAGATTTTTGTCTTGGCCTTGGAGAGGAAAAAGCAAATATACATATAACTTCCTTTTTGTGGTTTCACTTTCAAAATGTCATATGTTATACTTCAATTTACAATTTAATTTGAATTGAAGGGTAGAGATGATAGCAACACAGTGATGCTTTAGGAAAACTACTTTCTTTTTTGGAGGGAGGTTGGACAGAGTTGTACTCTGTCGTCCAGGCTGGAACGCAGTGGCCAGATCATCACTTACTGCAGCCTCAAACTCCTGGGTTTAAGTAACCCTCCCACTCATGCCTTCCAAATTGCTGGGATTATAGGTGTGAGCCACTGAGACTACTTTCTGATACTATTTAATTGGGATCCTGGATGAGTTGGGGGGTGGGAATTTAGAAGAGGCACCATGATAAGGGATTTGAACGGTCAAAAAAGTCTCATGATAAAAAAGAAGAATGGCCGGGCTCTGTGGCTCAGCCTGTAATCCTAAGCACTTTGGGAGGCTGAGATGAGTAGATTGCCTGAGCCTGCGGGTTCAAGATCAACCTAGGCAAATTGGCAAGACCTCGTCTCTACAATAAATCAAAAAGTAGCCAGGCGTGGTGGTGCGCACCTATAGTTCTGACTACTTGGAAAGTTGAGGCGGATGGATCACCAGAACCCAGCAGGTTGACACCAGGTGGCCATGAGTGTGTCACTGCACTCCAGCCAGGGCAGCAGAGTGAGACTCCAACTCAAAAAAAAAAAAAAAAAGGAAGAATGGGTACAGCCATATCCATCCATGCTGATCTAGAGGTTTGAGAGGAAAGCCTAAGATCAAACCAGAATTCTGTAGATGATTTTACAACTGGTTAAATGATACAGGCAAAACAAAATTTAAGTTATGTTGATGTGGGGATGGGAAGTCTCAGCTGATTGATAGAGGCAGGAAATATCTACCAACATGGCAAGCAAGACGGATGTTACCCACGCACCTGCCCTGATAAACCGTCTCAGGTAAGAATCACTAAAAGCATCATCAGGTCCCAAGACCTGGCCAGAGCTTCAGGACTCCAAATGCAGAACTGACTGGTCTCAGATGGTGACCCTGCTCTCTCTGTGGGTAAGTGGTAGAATCTAAGTCAATCTCCTTGTAAGAAGAATCAGGGGAGCTCTGTTGAGTACTCTTATCTTGTGCTTTGGTAGGAACAAAGAAGAACTAACTCGTGGAATTGGACTGGGACACATTTGAAGTAGCTCTTTGTACTGAAATGAGCATGTCATTTGGAATCAATCAGGGCTTGGTTCAGACCCCAGTTTTCCATCTTGGTTCTGCATATTTGGGCTAATTGACCTTCTTGAGCCTCAAGTAGTTCATCTCAGGTGTTTCATCAGCAAGACAGGGATTATGCAGAATTGTTTCTGTGAGAATTGAATAAGTTACCTGGCACCAATAGACTCCCAATCAATGATACTTATTATTTGGACAAATAGCTCCTAAGAGGTGAGTGGCACTATTGAGCACAGTTAAAAACGGCAGGTCGTCAAAGAGATCATCCTTAGCCCTCAGTCTAAATTGGGTTTTCCTCGTCTGTCCTCTGATAAAGCACGTTTCTTTTATAACATTCACCACTATTAGAAGCTGTGCAGTTCACACAGACAAGCTCAGTGCTTGTTTGTTTTGCTTTTCAGTCAGGGTCTCTGTTACCCAGACTGGAGTTCAGTGTCACAATCACGGGTCACCACAGCCTGGAACTTCTGGGCTCAGGAGATCTTCCCAACTCAGCCTCTTTGAGTAGCTGGGACTACAAGTGTGTGCACTACACCTGGCTAATTAAAAAAAATTTTTTTTTTTTTTGTAGAGAGGAGTTCTCACTATGTTGCCCAGGCTGATCTTGAACTCCTGGGCTCAAGCAATCCTCCTGTCTGGGCCTCCCAAAGTGCTGGGATTCTATGTGTGACTCACAGTGCCCAGCCATGCTCACCGCTGAGTGAAGGAGGCTGCTTGAAGACTGGGGAGAACTCGATGTCTTCAAGCAGGGCAGTTCTCGCTCATATCTGAAAGTTGTTCTTTTGAGAGAACAAGGAGCTCAGTGCTATTATGATTTTCCAACAACAACAAAAAATTAGAATACAGAACTCTGACTTCTTATGTACAACGTCCTGGTTTTAAAATATTGAGAAGGCTGGGCGCTTTGTCTCATGTTTGTAATCCTAAGCACTTTGGGAGGTGGAGGTGGGAGGATCCCTTGAGCCCAGGAGTTTGAGACCAGCCTGGGCAACATAGCGAGATCTGGCCTCTAAAAAAAAAAAAAAAAAAAAAAAAAATTGCCAGATGTGGCGGTGCGTGCCTGTAGTCTCAGCTACTTGGGAGGCTGAAGCCTGAACCCAGGAGATAGCGAGGCTTCAGTGAAGACATGATCTTATCACTGTACTCCAGCCTGGGAGATAGGGTGAGGCTCTGACTATATAGCAAAATAAAATAAAATGTTGGGAAGTAATTAAAAAGATATTGCATAGGTCAAACAAAAGTCATGTGTGGGCCACAATAAACATTAAAACTGCAAGTTGATAATCTCCGATATATATCTGTCTTTGCGACTAGGTTATGTTATGTTAACTATTGTTTGTGTAGTGCCTGCTACAGTGAAGGCACACAGTAGGGACTACATATTTATTAATATGAAGAGAAGGGAGGGAGGGAGGAAGGAGGAAGTGAAGGAAGGAAGGGAGGAAGGAAGGAAGGAAGAAAAGAAGGAAGAAAAAAATGAAAGACTTCAATTGGCTTCTTTTTTTCCCTCCCTGTAAAGAATGATATTGGGGCCAGACGCTGTGGCTCAGCCTGTAATCCTAGCACTTTGGGAGGCTGAGGTGAGAGGACTGCCTGCGCCCGTGGGTTTGAGACCAGTCTGGGCAACTTGGTGAGACCTTGTCTCTACAATAAATCACAAAAACTAGCCGGACGTGGGCGTGCATCTGTAGTTCCAGCTAATTGGAAGGCTGAGGCAGAAGGATTACCTGAGCCCAGCAGGTGGAGGCTGTGGTGGCCGTGAGCATGCCGTTGCATTCCAGCCTGGGTGGCAAGAGTGAGACTCCAACTAAAAAAAAAAAAAAAAAAAAAAAAGGTATTGAATCCTGAGTCAAGGACAAGGGGAAGAAAAAAAAATATTATATTGAAAAATTGCTAGTATTAAGAATATTAGTCTAGGCAAGTCAGTCAATTTCATAATTAGAATCTCGAAGTTATTTAGTATAAACTAAGAAATTCCATCTACTGTTTCTTTATATTATTTTTGAGGAAAACATTATTATTATTATTTATTTGTTTTTTTGAGTTGGAGTCTCACTCTGTCACCCAGACCGGAGTGCAGTGGCCGCTCCCAGCCAACGCAGCCTCCACCTGCTGGGCTACGGTGATCCTTCCGCCTCAGCCTTCTGAGTAGCTGGAGCTACAGGCGCGCGCTATCATGCCCGGCTAATTTTTTGATTTATTGTAGAGATGAGGTCTCGCCATGTTGCCCAGGCGGGTCTTGAACCCGCGGACTCAGGCAATCCACTCACCTCAGCCTCCCAAGGCGCAGGATTACAGGCTGAGCCACTGAGCCTGGCTAAACATTATTATTTTTGTTGACTTTATAATCAAATGTTGAAAGGCTAATACTGTTTAACACAGAAGCAAAATTTGTCACTTGTAAGTACTGTATTGAACAGACTGTTGGTTGCATATTGTCAAACCAGTTTTTGTTTGCTGCAAAATAGAATTTAATCTCTGACCTCAAGTTTTATTGTGTAACGAGCTTGCCAAATACATTGGACTGCAGATTTCCATGGTACTATGATTTGTGTACTGGCTTGAACTCTGGAAGTCATTGCAGCTGTCATTTGGTGAAAAATAGGAAAAAAAGGGGCTTTGGGGAGCTTAGGTTTCTAGAGCCAATGGAAGGGAGAAAACCTCAAATGCTAGATTATTTAGAGACTGTCTAAATTGAAATGGTTATCGTTAACATATTTGTAAGTTGAAGGATTCCTAGAGCTTTGTCTTTGGGGACACAAAATGTGCATCAGTAACCAAAGTGGCCTGCTGATAAGATTACCGAATTGCAAAACTGAAGATCAACAAATGTTTGTAGTAGTTACTGTGTCTCCTGGCACTATGGCCAAAAAAGTTAAGTATTGGAGGTGATGGTGGAGGGGGCTGTCTCTGTACTCAAGGAATTTACAGCCTTGTTTGGGAGCCAAGACTAGTAATTGGGGAAGGATAAAAGACTCCATGATTAAGAGCTAAGCCGTGTGTTGGAGGCTGAATGTAACAGGAAGTCAGAAGGTAAAAATCACAGCCAACTTCATAGATCAGGAAAGAATTCAGTTAAAGCTTCAAAGAAGTATTTTGTTATGATTTAGAGAGGGAAAGACTATACATCACTAACTTGGTCCTCTCTGCTTTTGAAAGTGTGTTGGTTCCCTTCTTGGGCTTTTTCTTTTCTTTTTTTTCTTTTTTCTTTTGAATTGAAATCTCACTGTGTCGCCCAGGCTGGAGTGTAGTGGCACAATCACGGCTACCACAGCCTCAACTTGCTGGGCTCAGGCGATCCTTCTGCTTCAGTCTTTCAAGTAGCTGGAGCTACAGGTGTGTACCACCATGCCTGGCTAATTTTTCAAATTTATTGTGGAGATGAGGTCTTGCCAAGTTGTCTAGGCAGGTCTTTTTTTTTGAGCTGGAATCTCACTCTGTGGCCCAGGCTGGAGTGCAGTGGCATACTCACAGCCACTGCAGCCTCAGCCTTCTGGGTTCAAGAGATCCTTCCGCTTCAGCCTTTCTAGTAGCTGGAATGTACCACAGGTGTATACCACCATGCCTGGCAAATTTTTTTGATTTATTGTAGAGCTCAGGCAATCCTCTCACCTCAGTCTCCCAAAGTGCTGGGATTATAGGCATGAGCCACCATGCCCCGCTGCTTCATTTTTTACTTACTAAAAAAAATTTTTTTGAGACATGGTCTTGCTCTGTTGCTGAGACTGAAGTAAGATCATAGCTCACTGCAGTCTTGAACTCCTGGTCTCAAGTGATCCTTTGGCCTCAGTCTCCTGAGTAGCTGGGACTACAGGCCTGTGCCACCACACCTAGCTAATTTTGAAGTTTTTGTAGAGATGGGGGCTTGCTATGATGCCCAGGCTGATCTCAAATTTCTAGCCTTAAGCAATCCTTCCACATTGTCCTCCCACACTGTGCCTGGCGAATTTTTGTAAAAAAATAAAATAAAATAAGTAAAATAAGAAAAATTTCTTTGTCTACCATTCTATCAATTATATGTTTAAAATATTTTACTTTAACTCCCATATTTAATCAACCAGTCCTATGGTTTCTTTATTCAAACTGAGCTTTTTGCTGATAATAACCTAGTTGAGGCCTTTTTAACTTCATGCATAGATTTTTTTCTTTTTTCTTTTTTTTTTTCAGTTGGAGTCTCACTGTGTCGCCCAGACTGGAATGCAGTGGCCACTTCCGGCCACCGCAACCTCGACCTGCTGGGCTCCGGCGATCCTTCTGCCTCAGCCTTCCAAGTAGCTAGAACTACAGGTACGTGCTACCTCGCCTGGCTGATTTTTGATTTATTGTAGAGAGGAAGTCTCACCAAGTTGCCCAGGCGGGTCTCGAACCCGCGGGCTCAGGCAATTCACTTACCTCAGCCTCCCAAAGCGCTGGGATTACAGGCTGAGCCACCAAGCCCGGCTTGGAAGTTTTATTTTAAAAAATTAACAGTAGTTGTTCTGAGCAGTAAGATTTTAGATAACCCAAGTTTTTTTTTTTTTGAGATATTTAATTTTTTGGCACTGATCATTTATTTGGGCAACTAACAAATAATATGTTAACATCTCCTCCTTCAAAAACCGTTTAGGGCTCCTTATTGCTTACACTCGTAATTAGAAAGACTAAAAACGCTGGCTGCCCACTTTAATTACCTGGGTTACTAAAATAACAAAACAAGACATACCTTTATGTGCTTGGGTCCTGCTCCAGATCAATTATATGAGAATCTCTGGGGCTGGGTGTGGTGGCTCACATCTGTAATCCCAGCACTTTGGGAGGCCAAGGTTGGGGGATCGCTTGAGCCCTGGAGTTTAAAACAAACCTGGGCAACACAGCAAGACGTCGCCTGTACTAAGAAAATATTAAAAAGAGAATCTCTGAGAGCTGAGGGCCAGGGCCCTGCTTTTGGCTTTTTAAAAAAGTTTCCAGGTGGTTTTAATGTGCATCCAGCAACACTTGGGAGCATACCCTAAATCTACTGAAACAGAAACTCCAGGACTGGAGCCTAGAGTAAGCTGCGTTTAAACAAGTCTTTTCCCAAAATTTGAGAACCCCTGCCAGAGTGTAGGCTTAGTTTGATGCACACACTTTTTTTTTTTTTGAGTCAGGCTCTCACTCTGTCACCCGGGCTGGAGAGCAGTGGCACAATCATTTACCTCAGCCTCAAACTCCTGGACTCCAGTGATCCTTATGCCTAAGCCTCCCCAGTAGCTGAGACTACAGGGACATGCTGCCATGCCTGGCTAATATTTTTGTAGAGAACTGGTCTATGTTGCCTGGGCTGGTCTCGAATCCCTGGGCTCAGGCAATCCTCTCGCTTCTGCTTCTCAAAGTGCTGGGTTTACAGGCGTGAACCATCACGCCTGGCCACACACTTATTTTTTCCTTTGAGTTGGAGTCTCACTCTGTCATCCAGGCAGGAGTGCAGTGGCACACCCATAGCCACTGCAGCCTCGACCCGCTGGGCTCAGGTGATCCTTCCGCCTCAGCCTTCCAAATACCTAGAACTACAGGCACGTGCCACCACGTCTGGCTAATTTTTTGATTTATTGTAGAGACGAGGTCTCACTAAGTTGCCCAGCCTGGTCTCGAACCCATGGGCTCAGGCAATCCTCTCACCTCAGCCTCCCAAAGTGCTGGGGTTATGGACGTGAGCCACTGCGCCCAGTCGAGCCACATCCTTTTTAATCCAGCCTCAACCTCCCCAAATTTACCCTACCATTTTTCAGCCCTCAACTGGCACCTTAAGCAGGCTAACTTACTGTGTGTCTCCTGAATCTATTGGCCCTTGCCTCTTCTTGGCCTGACTGGTCACTCTCTCGGAGCCACCTACATTTTAGCTATCTTTCAAGGCTCAGTTAAGGCCTCACCACCTCCATGAAGCCCTTCTGTCTCCCTCCCACTACTAAATCCCTGTCTTCTCTAACCACTTATTTCTTTAACAAGTGTTTATTTCTTGCCTATTATTAGTGAAGCATTAAGCGGAATTCAAATGAATGATTGCATGGCCTCTTTACAGGGAATTTACTTGTTTCTCTATGGGATTAAAAGGAGGAAAAGCCAAAGTTGAAGGAGATGGTACAGGAGCAGAGAGGACGTGAAGATAGAAGGTGTGAGAAGAGTGGTTAGCAAAGCTGTGATGTGCAGACCTGAGAACCAGAATGTGGGTCACTTGCTTAAGAAGAGAAGGAAGTAGCCGGGCTTGGTGGCTCAGCCTGTAATCCTGCGCCTTTGGGAGGCTGAGGTGAGTGGATTGCCTGAGCCCACGGGTTCAAGACCCGCCTGGGCAGCGAGACCTCATCTCTACAATTAATCACAAAATCAGCCGGGCGTGGTAGCGCGCGCCTGTAATTCCGGCTACTCGGAAGGCTGAGGCGGAAGGATCGCCAGAGCCCAGCAGGTCGAGGCTGCGGTGGCCGGGAGTGGCCACTGCACTCCAGTCTGGGTGACAGAGTGAAAAAAAGAAGAGAAGGAAGTAACAAACTCTTCCATGAGTTTTCTTTAAGCTTTATTTACTTATTTATTTTCTTGGTTAAAGACAGGGTCTCACTATGTTGCCCAGACTGGTCTTGAACTCCTGGGCTTAAGCAATCCTACTGCCTCAGCCTCCTGAGTAGCTAGGACTACAGGCATATTGCACCACACCTAGTTAATTAAAAACATTTTTTTTTTTTTTTTAGTTGGAGTCTCACTCTGTCGCCCAGACTGGAGTGCAGTGGCCGCTCCCGGCCACCGCAGCCTCCACCTGCTGGGCTCCGGCGATCCTTCCGCCTCAGCCTTCCGAGTAGCCGGAATTACAGGCATGCGCTACCATGCCCGGCTGATTTTTTGATTTATTGTAGAGATGCGGTCTCGCTGTCCAGGCGGGTCTCGAACCCGCGGGCTCAGGCAATCCACTCACCTCAGCCTCCCAAGGGCGTGGGATTACAGGCTGAGTCACCGAGCCCGGCTTGAACATTTTAAGTAAATAAAATTTTATATATTTTAGTGTTATTAAATATTTGTCTACAGAATAATTTTTATTTATTTATTTATTTATTTATTTTATTTTTTATTTTTTTTTGAGTTGGAGTCTCACTCTGTTGCCCAGACTGGAGTGCAGTGGCCGCTCCCGGCCACCGCAGCCTCGACCTGCTGGGCTCCAGCGATCCTTCCGCCTCAGCCTCCCAAGTAGCTGGAACTACAGGCGCGCGCTACCACGCCCAGCTAATTTTTTGATTTATTGTAGAGATGAGGTCTCTCCAAGTTGCCCAGGCAGGTCTCGAACCCGCGGGCTCAGGCAATTCACTCACCTCAGCCTCCCAAAGGCGCGGGATTATAGGCTGAGCCACTGAGCCCAGCTTGTCTGTTTGTTTTTGGAGTTGGAATCTCACTCTGTTGCTCAGACTGGAGTGCAGTGGCAAGTTCATGGCCACTACAGCCTCAACCTGCTGAACTCGGGTGATTCTTTCTCCTTGTCCTTCCAAGTAGCTGGAACCACAGGTATGCTCTACCATGCCTGGATAATTTTGGAGGGATTTATTGTAGAGATGAGGTCTCTCCAAGTTGCCCAGGCTGTTCTTGAACCTGTGGGCTCAGGTAATCCTCTCACTTTGGCCTCCCAAAGTACAAAATAAATTTTTTTTTTTTTTTGAGTTGGAGTCTCACTCTGTCGCCCAGACTGGAGCGCAGTGGCCGCTCCCGGCCACTGCAGCTTCGACCTGCTGGGCTCTGGCGATCCTTCCGCCTCAGCCTTCTGAGTAGCTGGAATTACAGGCATGCACTACCATGCCCGGCTGATTTTTTTTGATTTATTGTAGAGATGAGGTCTCACTGCCCAGGTGGGTCTCGAACCCGCGGGCTCAGGCAATCCACTCACCTCAGCCTCCCAAAGCGCGGGATTACAGGCTGAGCCATTGAGCCTGGCTAACATAATTTTTAATGGTCACAGAGTATTTCATAATTTAACTAATAAACTATTATTAGATTCCACCCCTCCTCCAATTTGTTAAATTTTTTTTTTCTTGAGCTTCTGGGTGCTGGTAATCCTCCTGCTTCAGCCTTCTGGGTAACTTGCTGGCACTACAGGCACGCCACCACACCTGGCTAACTTTATTTATTTATTTTTTTGCGTTGGAGTCTCACTCTGTCGCCCAGACTGGAGTGCAGTGGCCGCTCCCAGCCACCACAGCCTCAACCTGCTGGGCTCCGGCGATCCTTCCGCCTCAGCCTTCCGAGTAGCTGGAACTACAGGCATGTGCCACCAGGCCTGGCTGATTATTGGATTTATTGTAGAGATGAGGTCTCGCCAAGTTATCCAGGCTGGTCTCAAACCCTTGGGCTCAGGGAATCCTCTCATCTCAGCCTCCCAAAGTGCTGGGAATATAGGCATGAGCCACTGCGACTGGCCTAATTTTCCAGTTTTTTGTAAAGATGAGGTCTCGCTATGTTGCCTAGGCTGCTCTCAAACTCCTGAGCTCAAGAAATCCTCCTGCCTTGGCCTCTTGAAGTGCTGAGGTTACAGATGTGAGCCCCCGTGCCCCAGACATGTTTCTGTTTGTGGGTTCCATTTGTCTTCTTAAAGTTGTCTTTTAAAATATTCAGGCGGATGTTTACTTATCGTTTTTAAATGAAATATATGCATATATGTGAGCACACACATATATATTTTTAGAGACAGAGTCAGACTCTGTTGCCCAGGCTGGAGTGCAGTGGCACAATCATAGCTCACTGCAGTCTTGAACTCCTGGGCTCAAGCAATTCTCCCACCTCAGCCTCCCAAGTAGGTGGGACCACAAGCATGTGCCACCATGCCTGGCTAATTTTTAAAATTTTTGTAGAGATGATGTCTGGCTATGTTGTCCAGGCTGGTCTTGAATGCCTGGACTCAAGCAATCCTCCTGTCTTGGCCTCCCAAAGTGTTGGGATAATACGTAGGTGTGAGCCACTGTGCCCAGTCAAAATATTTTCTTTAATGTACTTTTAAAAACTTATAAAGCTGTTTGGGAATTCAGTCCTTTATTTTTTTTTCCCTTTTTCATTTTTTTTTTTGAGAATTTTCTTCAATGTTATTTTTAAACTATTCTGTTAAATTTTTAGTTTCTGATAACATTTATAATTTCTGAAAATTTTCTTTTTCTTGGGGTTTCATCTTTTTAGGATGACTGTTCTTGTTTTGTAGTGTAATACCTGAGAACTTTTTTGTTTTGGAGGGGGAGGACTTTGTTTTCCCTATGTAGTTTCTTTTTCCTTCAAGTTGCTATTTCTGCTGTTGCTTTGGAATCTGTGAAGTTAAAGGAAATAGTACACGAGACCACCCTCACTGCTGACACAAGTTACAAATTTGAGAGTTCCTAGAGCCACCCTTATGCTTAATAATTTGTTTAAATGACCCACAGAACTTACTTAAAGTTGTGGTTTGGAAAGAAGACGAATAAGAGGGTACAGGATGATGAACCTTTGATTCTTGGATGGTTACAGGGTCACCCACAGTATGGAATTCCAGCTTTGCTGCTATCAGTTATTGGAGGTAAAATTACCAATGGGGCTGGGCTCCCAATTGGGAGCTGGGCTCCCAATTACCAATGGGGCTGTAATCCCAATACTTTGGAAGGCTGAGGTGAGTGGATAGCCTGAGCCCACAGGTTTGCAAACAGTTCGGGCAATTTGGCAAGAACTTGTCTCTGAAATAAATAAAAGAAATTAGCCGCGTGTGGTAGTGCACACCTGTAATTCCAGCTACTTGGAAGGCTGAGGAGGAAGGATCGCTGGAGCCCAGCAGGATAAGGCTGGGAGGCCGTGAGTGTGCCACCGCACTCCAGCCTGGGTGATGGAGTGAGACTCCAACTCAAAAAAAAAAAAAAAAGTTGAGCCGGGTTCGGTGGCTCAGCCTATAATCCAGCGCCTTTGGGAGGCTGAGTTGAGTGGATTGCCTGAGCCCGCGGGTTCCAGACCCGCCTGGGCAACTTGGCGAGACCTCATCTCTACAATAAATCAAAAATCAGCCGGGCGTGGTAGTGTTCTGGCTACTTGGAAGGCTGAGGTGGAAGGATCGTCGGAGCCCAGCAGCTCGATGCTGCGGTGGCCGGGAGCAGCCACTGCACTCCAGTCTTGGCGACAGAGTGAGACTCCAACTCAAAAAAAAAAAAGTTACCAATGGGATTTAAAATGATGAAATCAACTTTAAGGAGTTGGTTCACTGTATGTATAGGGACACGCAAAATTAAGAGAGAAGTTAAGCTTGGCATGGTGGCTCACGCTCGTAATCCCAGTACTTTGGGAGACTGAGGTGGGAAGATTGCTTGAGCCCAGGAGTTTAAGACCACCCTAGGCAACATAGCTAGACCTTGTTTCGACAATAATAATAATAATAATAATAGTAAACATTAACTTGGTGTGGTAGCATGTATCTATAGTCCTAGCTACCTGGAGGCTGAGGTGGAAAGATTGCCTAAGCCCAGGAGGTTGAGGCTGTGGCTGTGGTGAGCTGTGATCGTGCCACTGCACTCCAGCCTGGGTGACAGAGTGAGACCTTAACTCAAAAATAAAAATAAAAATAAAAATAAATAAAAAGAGAGAGAGAGGCTAAATATCTAATCCCTAAGTTATTGTTTTCTCCAAGAACTAAAATAAAAGTAAAAGAGAAAGTTGGGGGCAGACCCTGACACCAGGCCAGGCTTGAATTCTGGCTTATAACCTGATCTGCCTTGTAACTGGGCCAAGTTTGGATTCTGAGCTGCAGCTGCTAGCCTCTGGGGCATCACCGAAGGGAAAATTTATGCTGAAACAACAGATAGTGAAGAAGCTGAGAGTGATTTGCTAAAGAAGCGGGAAAGAGAAAGGAGAGAGCTAAGGAACTCATTCCAGAAGGATAGACATATTTCAATGGTTATTAAGAGACAGGATGACTAAAGTAGAGACTGATAGGGTCTAAAGAAAGGTCTTATTTAATGCGACATTCTTGGAAGTTGAGTGGATCTATGATAACCCTGCTCTTCTCCCAAAGTTTAAGGGTCTTGTCTTAGTTCATTCTGTGTTGCTATAAAGGAATATCTGAGACTGGGGAACAAAGAAAAATGGCTTACAATTCCAGTGGCTAAAAAGTTCAAGACTGAGCATCTGCATCCGGTGAGGGCCTCAGGCTGCTTCCACTCATGGCAGAAGGTGAAGGGGAGCCTGTGTGTGCAGAGATCACATAGTGAGAGGGGAAGCAAGCCAAGCTCTTTTTTTTTTTTTTTTTTTTTGAGTTGTAGTCTCACTCTGTCGCCCAGACTGGAGTGCAGTGGCCACTCCACTGCAGCCTCAACCTGCTGGGCTCCGGTGATCCTTCCGCCTCAGCCTTCTGAGTAGCCGGAGTTACAGGCGCGCGCTACCATACTCGGCTAATTTTTTTTTTGATTTATTGTAGAGATGAGATCTCGCCTGCCCAGGCGGATCTCGAACCCGCGGGCTCAGGCAATCCCAAAGCGCAGGATTACAGGCTGGGCCACCGTGCCCGGCGAGGCCAAGCTCTTTTTTAACAACCTGCTTTCTGGAACGACTAGTGTGAAAAATCACCCCTGAGGAAGGGTATTAATCTATTCATAGGGATCTGCCCCTGTGACCCAAACACCTTCCATTAGGTCCCACCTCTAACATTGGGGATCTACTTGCAATATGAGGTTTGGAAAAAGACAGACATTGACACCATATCAAGACCCAAACAAATCTGCTCTATGTACCCCAGTTTAGAGAAATTTCAAAAGCTGGAAGAAAAAGATGGCATATAGAAACCTGACCCTCAATCGCCCAGGCCAGTTGTCCTACAGTCTAATCAGGATAAGGATTGGTGATGGGGTCTAGCTTTTTGGCCTGATGCCCGGCTGTGGATCCAAGGCCACACACACAAGAAGGGGCAAAATGGTCATAGAGTAGAGAAGAGACTTTTCTGGGCATGCTCTGTGATTCCAAATTTGTTGGTGAAGTCCTAAAGAGCTATCTTAGATTGGGTGGATATTGGAATGCAATGGCAGATAGGAACAAGGCCAAAATTTGAATGAAAACTGGAGTGCTTAGACAGATTTTATGTGAAGTTTTTGTGTCTTTTTCACCTAAATATATTATTGGGATAGATACTGTGTCTGACTGAGGAATACTTCTTCCACCTAGTATTGCAAAGCAGAAGGCAAGTAAACTTATACTTTCAGTTAATATTGATTTAATACACTAAATGGGTTACCCAAGCCCATTGAGTTGCCCAAGCCCACACAGGTAGTTTATTTGAAACAATATAGAATAGCTGGCAGATAAAAAAAAGGTTATTACTTTAAATGCCCTGTTAGAAGCTGGAGTGCTGGAACTGAGAGATTCTCTGCATTATAGGTGACTACCGAAATATTTAGATCCGAAAATTCACATATGAGAGATTAATAGCTTGCTATTGGACATTAATTGAAACTACTCCTACAACTGAAGGATATAAAATAACTTGAAACTTCAAATACCTGTAATGTCTTGGGAGATGTCAGAAAGACATTCTACTGGGGACGGCAGCATAAAAAAATGGAAACGAATTGTGCAGGAACATGCTATTGGAGCGTGTAAAGAGATATGCATTGTTTTGTTGCAAGAAAACCTTAGCCAAAAATTAAAGGGGGACCCGAATAGTAAAACATTTAACCTTGCCCAAAAAGAGATCTGGCATTTGCCTGAGGCTTTTGGGAAGAAATCTCTAAGTCTTTGGAATATCATGCTTGATATGAGTGTTTTTGTTTATCTGGAGTCATTGAGCCATACCAGCAATGAGATTTAGAGTGGAGGCCTTGGGTTGTGTGGGATCAGTTTGATTTCCTGAGGGACTGGTGGCTAAGATCAGCCATGTGACCAGTCAACTATGCTTAAGTGATGGAGCCCCCAATAAAACTCCAGAGCTCAGGTGACCTTCCATGGTTGGCAATTCATTGTGCATTATTGCCACATATCATTACTGGAAGGAGTTAATTCTATACATGATGCCAGGGGAGAGGACAACTGAAACCGCTATGCTTGGAACTCTCCTGGACTCTGCCCTGTGCACTTCTTGGCCATGCCATTGGCTGATTTTAATTTCTATTTTTAGCTGTATTAAACCATAACTGTGAGCACGACAGCTTTTAATAAATTCTGAGTCCTTCTAGCAAATTATCCAACCTAAAAGTGGTCTTAAGGACCCCTGAATTGCAATTGGTGATAAAGGTGAGAATAGTCTTGTGAGCCGGGCTCGGTGGCTCAGCCTGTAATCCCGCGCCTTTGGGAGGCTGAGGTGAGTGGATTGCCTGAGCCCACGGGTTCGAGACCCGCCTGGGCAGTGAGACCTCATCTCTACAATAAATCAAAAAATCAGCCGGGCGTGGTAGCACATGTCTGTAATTCTGGCTACTTGGAAGGCTGAGGCGGAAGGATCGCCGGAGCCCAGCAGGGTCGAGGCTGCTGTGGCTGGGAGCGGCCACTGCACTCCAGTCTGGGCAACAGAGTGAGACTCCAACTCAAAAAACAAAAACAAAAAACAAAACAAACAAAAAAAAGAATAGTCTTGTGGACTGCTCCCTCTAACTTTGCAGTGTCTATCTTTCACTCTGACAGAATCTCACTCTGTCACCCAGGCTGGAGTGCAGTGGCTCCCTCACGGCCACCGCAGCCTCAACCTGCTGGGCTCAGGTGATCCCTCCTCCTCAACCTTCCAAGTAGCTGGAACTATAGGCACATGCCACCATGCCTGGCTAAGTTTTTGATTTATTGTAGAGATGAGATCTCACCAAGTTGCCCAGGCTGGTCTTGAACCTGTGAGCTCAGGCAATTCTCTTACCTCGGCCTCCCAAAGTGCTGGAATTATAGGTGTGAGCCACCGCGCTTGGCTATTTTTCAGACTAGAGGCTTCCTGTATATATTGATCCTTGGGTGTTGGCTCACATGAGAGCATGAGTGACTAAAAAGCTGTGTGTTTTGCTTGTTGGCTGAATGTCACAATAGGCTGGCTGTTTAGTAGGGAGCTTCTAAGTAGGTCTTTGCTCTTGACTTGGTCAAATTATTTCTTTTTAAAGAACATCTCTGAATGTTTTTCTTCCTTTTTATTTCTTTTCTTTTTTTTTTTTTTGAGTCAGTCTCACTCTGTCAACCAGGTTGGAGGGCAGTGGCATGCTCATGGCCACTGCAGCCTTGACCTGCTGGGTTCAGGTGATCCTTCCACCTCAGTCTTCCGAGTAACTGGAGGTGCAGGCATGTGCCACCACGCCGGCTAATTTTTTGATTTTTATTGTAGAGATGAGGTCTTGCCAGGTTGCCCAGGTTGGTCTCGACCCGGTGGGCTCAGGCAATCCTCTCACCTCACCTCCCAAAGTACCGGGATTATAGGCGTGAGCCACGGTGTCCGGCATTTTTTTCTTTTTATGAGCTGCTACAGTTTTCAAATTCTGTAGAAAACTTATAAGATCCCACTTAAGCGGGGGTGACCTGGTGGTCAACGTTCTGAAGCTGAAGAGGGAAAAGAAAGGCAGTGGTCTTGGTATCTCTCTGTTTTCCCTTGCTTTCCATTATTCCTTGGTCCCCACAGTCCCAAGATCCTCTTCATTTCCCCTTCAGTAATTGTATCTTTTGTTGGGATGAGGTTCCCGTTTGTTGTTGGGAAGGGAAATGAGAATCCGACTGCTTTTCACACAGACCTCCAAACAATTTTTCTTCTTTCATTCTCTTTCCTCACCCTCGCCGACCCCATTCCAGCTCCAATTCCAGGGTATCAGATACCACCAATTCCTGAGCCTCTTGGGGATTATCTGCTGGAAGCCCAGTGAGTTCATGACTTTCTTTTCTGTTAGTGTAGGGATAGTTTTCTCAGGGTGCTAAATCACTTATCAGTCAACTATCTGCTTCCCAATTTTCCAAGTTTTGGTGGTTTGTTTCCTCTCCTATCCTCCCTGCCCTTAGGGATTTGTTTGTTTATACATTTAAGCCCTTTGAGTGGACTGGGTCACTTCTGTTGGGCTCAGTGAGGTCTGGGTTTAGGATTTCACTTGATTTTGCCTGGATTGCTATATTGGAGCCAGAACCAAACACTCTCAAAGCTGGGAGGGATGTGTGAGACCATGTGTGTGCTTCAGCCCCTCTTTTTCTAGATGGTGAATTTGAGGACTTGAGAGAGGGAGAGCCTCATTTCATATCATGTGGCCAGCTAGGGACAGGGCTGGACCTGGAGCCCAGATCTGGTGATTCCTAGGTGACTAGTTGCTACTGCTTCCTCTGTCTTCCTTGAGACAAGGCAGTAGCTGGAAACTGCTAGGAGTTGGTGGGGGGAGGGGAATGTATAACATCAATAAGGGTTCTTGATCTCAAACCAGGCAAAGTGGGGACCAAAGGGAGGCCCAAACCTTACCTGCACGGTGACCACTTATCTACCTAATCCTGAATTATACCTCCCATCTTTAACATAAAAAAAAAAAGGGAAGCCCCATCACAGAACCCTGCCAAAGGTTTTCTTTTTTTATTTCTTTAAATTTTTTATTTTAAGGTTGTGGGGTACAATTCAGGGTTAGGTATACAAATATTCATTGTGCAGGTACCCTTGTTGATGAGGGGTGCCCCCCCTCCCCAGACAGTTTCCCACTACTGCCAATCCCACCTCCCTGGCCCCTCACACACCTGCAGTTTCCCGCTACTGTTAATCCTTTTTTTATAGTGTTACAATAGTTGTTCAAGGTCCACTTATGAGTGAGAACATGTGATACTCAGATCTTTGTTTCTGTGAGAGATCACTCAGTATTAAAAACTACAATTCCATCCAGGTCGCTGCGAAGTTCATGATTTTGTTTTTCTTTATGGCTGCGTAATATTCCATTGTGTATATGTACCACATTTTTTTTTTTTGAGTTGAAGTCTCACTCAGTCGCCCAGACTGGATTGCAGTGGGCGCTCCCGGCCACCGCAGCCTTGCCCTGCCGGGCTCCGGCGATCCTTCCGTCTCAGCCTTCCAAGTAGGAAACTTTCAAATTTTATCTTTGAGCATTTGGGTTTAGGCCACTTGGTCTCTCCTAACATAAAAAATGGTAAATGGAAAGGAAACCAAGTGTCCACAGAGAAGAATAAATGGAAACTGTTGAAATAGAAAACAACAAAGAGAAAACATAAGTTAAAAAATGTCCTTCCTCTGGTGCACGCTCTTTCACTTTGTCTCACTTCTCTCTCTCTCTCTCTCTCCTTACTTTCTCTTCTCTTTCCTCCCCTCTTCTCTCTTCCTCTCTCGTTCTTTTCTCTCTCTCTTCTGGTACTTGAGGAATATAATTTAGTTAAGAATTTATTCTCAGCGCTCAGCCTGTAATCTCGCACTTTGGGAGGCCAAGGTGAGTGGATTGCCTGAGCCCACGGGTTCGAGACCCGCCTGGGCAACTTGGCGAGACCTCATGTCTACAATAAATAAAAAAATCAGCCGGGCGTGGTAGTGCGCACCTGTAGTTCCAGCTACTCGGAAGGCTGAGGCGGAAGGATTGCCGGAGCCCAGCAGGTCGAGGCTGCGGTGGCCGGGAGCGGCCACTGCACTCCAGTCTGGGCAACAGAGTGAGACTCCAACTCAAAAAAAAAAAAAATTCCTAAGTGCATTGCTATGTCTTAAGAAACATAGCAATTATACAGAATGTGTAGACCTTGTTTGGGTCCTTGTTTGGTTTGAGCAAATCAACCATAAAGTGTTATTTTTGAGTGAAATCAGGACATTTGATTTTGGACTGGGTATTAGATAATATTAATTTTGTTAGTAGAGTTAGTAATATTATGGATATATACAGAAATGACCTCAGTTTTATAGGTGCATAGAGACATGATGGATGGAATTTTCTTGAAAATATTACTACAATGAAAACAAAGAAAAAATATAAAAAAGAGCAGTTATAAAGTATGACAAAATGGAAATCCTTGAATCTGAGGGAAGAGTTTATATTATTCTTTATTTGCAATCTTTCCAAATTATATTTAGAGCTCTGAAAATTGACTATGTATGCTACTACTGAAAAGATTTCACTGTGCATGCAATATAAAAACCTTGAAAGCATAAAAAGAGGGACTATACACTTTTTAGGCAAAAAAGCAAATGAGGTTATGGGTTCTGCCTTCACTTGGGAAAGGGAGCACTGGTGAGCATATTGATAATTTGTGGAAACAAAATGAGAATAGTAATGTTATTGAAAAAAATAACTAAACTCCTCAAAAATAAACCTTAATGACATTGCTGTTATACATCAGGCACTAGATTTATTTCATTAATATGCTCCCAACAAGCTTTTGGACTAGATAGTATTATTACCTTTTTACATTTGTGGAAACTTAGGAACAGAACTCTTTTTTTTTTTGCTATTGCTTTTTAACATTTTTATTTTAAAGATGTGGGGTGTAATTCAGGATTAGGTAGATAAGTGATCATCATACAGGTAAAGTTTGGGCTTCCTTTTAGTCCCCATTTCACCTGGTTTGAGATCAGGTACCCTTATTGATGTTATGTACCCTTCCTCCCTCCCCGGTAGCGTCCCACTACTGCTGATCCCTTTCTTATAGTATTATGGTAAATGTTGGAACAGAACTCTTTTTTTTTTTGGAATCGGAGTCTCACCCTGTTGCCCAGGCTGGAGTGTAGTGGCACTCTTACAACCACCACAACCTCGACCTGTTTGAGCTCAGGCAATCCTTCCCCTTCAGCCTTCCAAGTAGCTGGAACTACAGTTATGTGCCACCATGCCCAGGTAATTTTTTGATTTATTGTAGAGATGAGGTCTAGCTATGTTGTCCAGGCTGGTCTTGGACCTGTGAACTCAGGCAATCCTCTCACCACTGCCTCCCAAAGTGTTGGGATTACAGACATGAGTCACTGTGCCCAGCCTCAAAAAGAACTCTTAAGCAAACTTACCTAGCCGGGCTCGATGGCTCACGCCTTTAATCTCAGCACTTTGAGAGGCTGAGGCAAGAGAATTGCATGAGCCCAGGGCTTCAAGACTAGCCTGAGCAACTTGATGAGACCTTATCTCTACAATAAATTTAAAAAATCGGCCGGGCTCGGTGGCGCAGCCTATAATCCCAGCACTTTGGGAGGCTGAGGTGAGTGGATTGTCTGATGCCACGGGTTTGAGAACCACCCGGGCAACTTGGAGAGACCTGTCTCTACAATCAGTCAAAAAAAATTAGCCAGGTGTGGTAGCGCATGCCTATAGTTCCAGCTACTTGGAAGGCTGAGGTGGAAGGATCGCCTGAGCCCAGCAGGTCAAGGCTGCGGTGGCTGGGAGCGTGCCATTGCACTCCAGTCAGGGTGAAAGAGTAAGACTTCAACTCAAAAAAAAAAATCAGCCGGGTGTGGTGGCATGTGCCTGTAGTTCCAGTTACTTGAAAGGCTGAGGCAGAAGGATCGCCTGAGCCCAGCAGGTTGGGGCTGTAGTGACCGTGAGTGTGCCACTGTATTCCAGCTTGGGTGACAGAGTGAGCCTTCAACTCAAAAAAAGATAAAAAAGTTAACTTGCCTAAGTACCCATGTCTGGAAAATGGCAAGTCAGAATTCTCATCCTGCCCAGAAGCCATACTCACAAATAGAAAGAGAAATGATTTTTTGAAGGCACAAAACTTGGGCTATTTTGACTAAAGTGTAATTTGTTCAATGTTTTATAGATATAATTTATGTTACATGTGAAAATAAAAGTGGCCAGATGCTGTAGTCTCAGCACTTTGGGAGGCCAAAATGGGAGGATCACCTGAGGTCAGAAGTTTGAGAATAGCCTGGGCAGCATAACGAGGTCCATCTCTGCAAAAACATTTTATTTTATTTTTATTGTTTTTTTTGAGTTGGAGTCTTACTCTGTCGCCCAGGCTGGAGTGCTGTGGCATACTTTCAGCCACAGCAGCCCCAACCTATTAGGCTCAGGCGATCCTTCCACTTTAGCCTTCCAAGTAGCTGAAACTACAGACGTGTGCCACCATGCCTGGCTAATTTTTGGATTTATTGTAGAGACGAGATCTTGCCAAGTTGCCTAGGCTGGTCTCAAACCCCTGGACTTAGGCAGTCCTCTCACCTCAGCTTCCCAAAGTGCTGAGATTACAGGCATGAGCCACTGAACCTGACTACAAAAAAAATATTTTAAAAAATTAGTCAGACATGGTGTCATTCACCAGCTACTGGAAGCTGAGTTGGAGGATCACTTGAGCCCACAAGTTCCAGGCTGCAGTGAACTATGTGCCATTGCATTTCAGCCTAGGCAAAGAGCTGGACCCCTTTTCCAGATAAACAAATAAACAAACAAATAAAATAATAGGTTAAAAGTGTACGTGTAGCCCTACTCTTGCACATGTAGTTTCTGGACATTTGTAGGATAGCTGTTCAAATTCACCTCTAGCAGTTGTGATTTTATTTCTCCCAAGTGAAAATTATTCCCTTTCTTACCTAGTGGTGAGTGCCAGGTAGGCTCACTATTTCTATGCCCTGTAGAACCAATGGGCCTCCTGGGAGGAGGGTTGTGTCTGGAATACAATTGGGGCATTTGACTTTACCTAATTCTTTTTTTTTTTTTTAGTTGAAGTCTCACTCTGTCACCCAGACTGGAGTGCAGTGACACGCTCCCGGCCACCACACCCTCGACCTGCTGGGCTCCGGAGATCTTCCGCCTCTGCCTTCCAAGTAGCTGGAACTACAGGCGCGCGCTACCACACCTGGCTAATTTTTTTATTTTATTTTGGAGATGAGGTCTTGCCAAGTTGCCCAGGCAGGTCTTGAACCCACAGGCTCAGGCAATCCACTCACCTCAGTCTCCCAAAGTGCTGGAATTACAGGCTGAGCTACCGAGGCTGGTTCTTCTTCTTCTTTTTTTTTTTTTGAGTGGGGGTCTCACTCTGTCACTCAGGCTGGAGTGCAGTGGTATGATCACTGCTTACTACAGCCTCGACCTCTTGGGTTTAAGCAATCCTACCTCAGACTCCCGAGCAGCTGGTACTATAGGCACATGTCACCAAGCCCTGCTACTTTAAAACATTTTTTTAAAAACTAGAGATGTAGTCTTGTTATGTTGCCAAGGCTGGTCTTGAACTCCTGCTCAAACAATCCCAAAGTGCTGGGGTTACAGATGTGAGCCACTACACCCGGCTGATTCACCAGGTGGCTCTCCTAGATGAAGGGCTTTTGCTACAAACATTTTAACAGTATATATAGTTCAACGTTATTGTTTTGTTATAATAAAAGAAGATGAGAAAAAAAAATCAATTGCTGCCCAGGTCCATTGTCTGTGTGACGTTCTCCCCATGTTTTTGTGGGTTTCTCCAGGGTCTCTGGTTTCCTCCCACATCCCAGAGACATGCATGGTGAATAAATTGGCGTGTTACGCAATCACAGAGTGAGTGAGTGTGGGTGTGTATAGGAGTGAGCCCTCTGTGAGATGGCATCCTGTCCGGGACTAAATCCCATCTGGTCCCCTGAGCTGCAAGGACAGGCTCTGGCCACCTCCAGCCACCCATGTCTCTGAACTAGAATAAGGGGATTATCATCTCACTTGTTTTTACTAATCTTTCTTCAATGTTTGTATAGTTCACATTTATTTCAGTGTTTAATACTGGAATTACGTTTATCTTTATTTAGAAGTTGAGTGACGTTTTTGTGACCAGAAATATGCCATAGAAACTTAACTCTTGTGTATATCAATTAGCCTAAAGTCAAACTGGCTTTTTTTTCCTTTGAGTCAGAGTCTCACTCTGTCACCCCAGGCTAGAGTTTAATGGCACAATCACAGCTCACCACAGCTTCGACCTTTTGGGCTCAGGCGACCCTTCTGCCTCAGTCTCCTGAGTAGCTGGGACTACAGGTGTGCGCCACCATGCCTGGCTAATTTTGTGACTATTTTGTAGAGATGAAGCGTCACTATGTTGCCCAGGCTGGTCTTGAACTCCGGGACTCAAGCAATCCTTCCTCCTCAGCCTCCCAAAGTGCTGGGATTACAGGTGTGAGTCACCATGGTTGACCTCTGACTGGTTTTGTCATATATTGTTTCACTTAATGTTGCAATTTCTAAGAACCTATTGATGTTAAGGAAGGACTTACTGTAGAAGTCCCCTATTGATGGGCTTTTCCACCACCTTGAAGTCTGCTGTCCATTGCGCTCGAGTAGTCCCGTAGTGAACAAAGCTTTTCTTGCATGGAAAAGCAGCAAATCTCCTTTTGAAAAAAAGTAAAAACATCAGTGATTTATAACTATACTTGAACCAGAGGCATAGGTGACTGAAAAATGACTCAGGTGTGCGCCCCATGCTTGTGTTTTCGACTCTGTTACTTTTGTATAAACAGGAAGATGAAGAGCCGATCTTGCTGTTGGGAGATAAATGATGTCCTCACAGATGGTTAATGTCATGGGTTTCAGGAGTTGGCATTTGAATTGTGAATATTGCATCGTAAAAAGAGAAGAAAGAAAATACAAACAAGGAATGAAGAAGCTAGAGGAAGATTATAGGTTCTGCCTATTAGTTTTTGGTAAAGAAAAGCTGTGGAATGGAGCTCTGAACCGAGGTACATCCGGGTGGAGCTGCAGGTAATAATTGAAATGTATATAGACTCCATCTCAACTGTGACACCACCTACATTATTCCCATCATCTCCCAGGCTAGACGTATCATTAGATGTGATACGATCACTCTCACAACAGGGGCTACTGGTTAGAGGGAGTTCAAGATGGTCACTGAAATGACTGGTAAACACAAGGACAAAAAGAATACCTTAATGTATAGGAAGGAGAATTCGAATTGGTTTGCGGCAGGACCTCTGGCTGCACCATGTGACTGTGTAAGGGGTGTTTCCCAAAGCTTGCCCGGGAATACTGCTCCCCCCTCCCCCAGTCTCTCTAGCCCAAGACCTACAAGGTATACAGTAGAGGTCATTTTATGGGAATACTTGTCAGTGACTATATTTACCATGATACTATAGATTTCTTTCTTTGGCAGAGGCAAAGATATGTCCTGTACAACTACTAATGTAATCATAATAATACAAATTATGATTTACTAAGTGATTACTATGAGCTGACCCATAATTTGGGGAAGGTGTGAATCCTCAAAGAAATAGATGTTGTCCAGACCAAAATGACAGACACTCCTTGTATTATCATCTCCATTTCATAGAAAAAGAGTCTGAAGCTCAGAAGGGTTAGGTGACTTGACCAGCTGGTATGTAAAGAAGTCCTGGTTTGTCTGATTTCTAATCCCAGAATTTTGACACCTCATGCTATGAACTTTGAGGGGGCATTTCCAGGAGAAACATTTCAGGGAACACTGTCCTTTAGAAGCATTTGTGTAGGAAGTTTTAATACTTTTATTTATTTTATTTTTATTTTTTTTGAGTTGGAGTCTCACTCTGTCGCCCAGACTGGAGTGCAGTGGCCGCTCCCGGTCACCGCAGCCTTGACCCGTTGGGCTCCGAGTAGCTGGAACTACAGGTGCGCTCTACCACGCCCAGCTAATTTTTGATTTATTGTAGAGATGAGGTCTCACCAAGTTGCCCACGCGGGTCTCGAGCCCGCGGGCTCAGGCAATCCACTCACCTCAGCCTCTCAAAGGCGCGGGATTACAGGCTGAGTCACCGAGCCCGGCTCAATTTTAATGGCTTTAAATATACACATAAAAAAGCCACTCTGAGCCTTTGTTCACACTAGTCTTATCAGGGTGGTCCTGGTTTTCAAGGGTCTGAATCTTTCCTCTTCCCTCAAATGAGGTAACTAAGCCCCCTCCCTCCCAAATTTTGGGAAGATCTTTTAATTCTGATATTAGTGAGTGGATTTAGGGAATCCTGGTCCAATAAACTGTAGGGGCAAAAGGGAAAGCCTCCCCTTCACACTTTGAAGGTTTTGAAAACAAATTGACAAAAGGCAGATTAATAGGAGAAAAAAGCATACAAAATGTATTCATTTTTTTTTTTTTAGTTGGAGTCTCACTCTGTCAACCAGACTGAAATGCAGCGGCCGCTCCCGGCCACCGCAGCCTTGACTGCTGGGCTCCAGTGATCCTTCCGCCTCAGCCTTCCAAGTAGCTGGAATTACAGGCACGCGCTGCCATTCCCAGCTGATTTTTTGATTTACTGTAGAAATGTGGTCTCACCAAGTTGTCCAGGCGGGTCTCAAACCCACGGGCTCAGGCAATCCACTCACCTCAGCCTCCCAAGGCGCAGGATTACAGGCTGAGCCACCGAGCCCGGCTACAAAACGTATTCAACGTGTCAAGCATGGAGAAATGGCAGGGAAGGGAATGATCACCCCGTAATCCAGTGAAGTCCAGACTGTATATCCTTCTCGTTAGGGGAAGGGGAGATGGGCATGTAGGAGTAAATGATTTCCAGGGGAAAAGAATGAGCCCAGAGAACAATGGGCTAGGATGCAGTTCTGAGCTTTGGGGGGGGGGTGAGGGGCAGAATTTCCTGCGAACAGAGGTTGTCTTCCTATGCAGATAAAGTCCCCCCAGTAATCTCTTGGAGTTGCCCTCAGGAGAACAGAGGAAAACTCTGTCTGGGTATGATGATAGCTTTCAGTCTTTTCTCTTCTCTGGTGGTTAATCTTTTCTGGTTACTTGATAGGATTCCTAGGGAAGGGGTCTTAAGACAATTACAATTCTTTCAGAAAGAAGTTTTCTTAGTCAGATAAGGAAATTCCAAAGAGAGTCCCTCCTGGTGATCTGGAAAAGGAAGGGTCAGAGAGACAGGGGATGGGGGGAAGGTCAGAGAGAGATCTTGGTTCTGAGGCTTATTTCTGAGGCCTTTCAATTTTCTTAAATTCAAAGCACTCATCATGCCAAAGCACCGTGTTTTGGAGTACCGTTTTGTGCACTGCCATACCAAACAGCGGTCACATCTAGCCACCGTACCCTGTTCTGGCAAATGAAGTCCGGCTGTAACCTGATCTTGTTTCTCAGCTAGTTCTGGTTCATGGATCTTGTACATCTTGTGTTCAAGTTCCTGCCTTCACCCTTTGTTTAGATCCTAGGCTTCAGGGACTGAGACTCTTTTTCACGTTTGCCAGTCCCTTCTTAGAGCCTAGAATCCCACAACAAGCCCCTAAGCCATAGTCAGGCCTGGGATTCCTGCTCTCTACTTATGCCTCTGCCTTCCAGGGCCTCTAATGGTGGCTGATTATATATTTGGCCTAAGCCGGGCTCGGTGGCTCAGCCTGTAATCCTGCGCCTTTGGGAGGCTGAGGTGAGTGGATTGCCTGAGCCTGTGGGTTCGAGGCCCACCTGGGCAGTGAGACCTCATCTCTACAATAAATCAAAAAATCAGCCGGGCGTGGTAGCACATGCCTGTAATTCCGGCTACTTGGAAGGCTGAGGCGGAAGGATTGCTGGAGCCCAGCAGGTCGAGGCTGCGGTGGCTGGGAGCGGCCACTGCACTCCAGTCTGTGCGACAGAGTGAGACTCCAACTCAAAAATAAAAAAATAAAATAAATATATATTTGGCCTGGCCATTGGGCTTCCCTATTGTGATATTCTAATATACAGTTGGTCCTCCCTATGTGGGTTTCTCATCAGTGGATTCAACCAACCACAGATTGAAAATATTAAACAATAAAAATAATAAAATGATACAAAAAAGTATAACAACTATTTACACAGCAATTATATTAGGTATTATCAGTAATCTGGAGATGATTTAAATTATACAGAAGGATTGTAGGTTAAATACAACTGATTATGTGAAAATACTATGTAATTTTATTGTAATTTTATATAAGGAATATGAGCATGAACCCCTAAGGATGGAGGCCAGGAACCTGGAAGACAAGCCATGTAATTGAAGGATTAAAACTTTCAGCCCCATCCTGACCTCCAGGGAGGGCAGATGGACTGGAGATTGAGTCCAGCCACTAACATGATTTTGATACCATCTACCTGGAGTCAGCATCCCACCCACAGTTAAGGCTCAGTCCCACACTTAATCAATCATGCCTACATAACAGAACCTCCATAAATCCCCTCCTGATGGGCTTCAGAGGGTTTTGGATTGGTGAACACACGGAGGTGCTGGAATGGTAGAAGCTCCTTGCCTCTCTCCTATACATGGCCTTAAGTATCTCTTCCACTTGGCTGTTCCTGAGTTGTATCCTTTGTAATAAACCTGTAAGGATAAGTAAAGGTTTCTCTGAGTTTTGTGAGCCATTCTAGCAAATTATTGAACCCGAGGAAAGGGCATAGGAACCAGCAATTTATAGCTGGTCATCAGAAGTCAGAAGGGCGCTCTGGACTTGGGAACGGTGTCTGCAGTGAGAGCAGTTGTGTGGGACTGAGCCTTAACCTGTGGGGTGGGATACTGACTCCAGGTAGATGGTGTCAAAATTAAATTGAGTTGCAGATCATTCAGTTGTTGTTTGCAGAGAATTGTAGAAATGCTAATTGTGGAAAACGCCTACACATATGATAGCAGAAGTAGTATGAATGGTGAGTGAATAGAAAAACAGACATTTTTTTTTGAGTTGGAGTCTCACCGTGTTGCCCAGGCTGGAGTGCAGTGGCATCCTCACAGCCATCGCAGCCTCAACCTGCTGGGCTCTGGTGATCCTTCCACCCAGCCTTCCAAGTAGCTTCTACCTTCTGCCTCAGCCTTTCAAGTACAGGTGTGTGTTACCACACTCAGTTAATTTTTCTTGATTTATTACGGAGACGAGGTCTCAACAAGTTGCCCAGGCTGGTTTTGAACACCTGGGCTCAGGCAATCCTCTCGCCTCCACCTCCCAAAGTTCTGGGATTACAGGCATGAGCCACTGTCCCCAGCTAGGTTCTTTCTTTCTTTCTTTTTTTGTGTTGGGGTCTTATTCTGTCACCCAGGATGGAGGGCAGTGTCAGGATCACCACTCACCACAACCTTGACCTCCTGGGCTCAGGTGATCCTCCTGCCTCAGCCTCCTGGGTAGTAGGAATATAGGCATGCATCACAGCGCCAGGCTAATCTATTTGTTTTTGATTTTTTGTAAAGATGAGGTCTCACTATGTTGCCTAGGCTGGTCTCAAACTCCTGAACTCAAGCAATCCTCCTGCCTCGGCCTCCCAATGTGCTGGGATCGCAGGTGTGAGCCACTGTGCCCAGTCAGACTTTTGGTTCTTTTACCCACTAGCCAACGCTGGAATTTTCTAATGCTGGCTACTGGCATAGACCACTACATTTTTCTCTTTTGACATGTGCTTGGACTATTAAGTTCTGCACACTGGGGTAGCTTCATCTAGGTCCCAGAAGCTATTTTGTCCCTTTCATGTGGTCCTATCTGAGTTAAAAATCTAGTTTCAAGTCCAGGAGTCTTCCTTTCCATCTTCCCTGGCAACAGTTAACCAGTATCTTCATTGGTCACAAGTTGTAAAGTTTTCTCTACCTAGAATGTTCTCTATCACCTACATTTCTGCATCTGCAAATCAGACTGACCACTTAAGGCCTAGCTCAAAGGCCACACTCCTTGAAGTCTTAACTGATGCCACAGATGTCGATGGTATTTCCTTTTTAGTGATTCCATAGCATTTTACTTTTATCTTTTTGATGGAACCTTATTATAATCTCATTTATATTTATTTGGGTGTAATTAAACTGTAAGCCTCTTGAGGTCAGGTAGCACTCCATATGCATCTATAAATGCCCTGGCACCGTGGCTGACTATAAAAGTAGTTTAATATGCGTTTGTAAAATGAATACATAACTTGTGTAGTCACCAAGTAATGAGACACAGATTCTCTTCTTAGTTTGGCTACATATCAGTTCATCCACTTGAGCAAATGATTGCAGATCTTTATCTCAGTTGTCCATTTAAGAAGTGGTAATGAAGGCTGAGCGCGGTGGCTCAAGGCTATAATCCAGCACTTTGGGAGGCTGAGGTGAGAGGATTGCCAGAGTCTATGGGTCTGAGACCAGCCCTGGCAACTTGGTGAGAACTCATCTCTACAATAAATAAATTTTAAAAATTAGCCGGGCATGATGGCGTGTGCCTGTAGTCCCAGTTACTTGGAGGGCTGAGGTGGAAGGATCTTCTAAGCCCAGCAGGTCAAGGCTGCAGTGGCCGGGAGCGTGCCACTGCCCTCCAGCCTGGATGACGGAGTGAGACTCCGACTCAAAAAAAAAAAAAAAAAAAAAGAAGTAGTAATGAAAATACTTCTTGGCTCAAGTCTGTAATCCCAGCACTTTGGGAAGCCGAGGCAAGAGGATTGCCTGAGTTCATGGGTTTGAGACCAACCTGGGCAACATGGTGAGACCTTGTCTCTACAATAAATAAATAAATTAGCCAGGCATGGTAGCGCTTGCCTGTAGTTATGGTTACTTGGAAGACTGAGGCAGAAGGCTCGTCGGAGCCCAGCAGGTCGATGCTGTGAGCGTGCGTGCCACTGCACTCCAGCCTTGGTGACAGAGTGAGACTCCAACTCAAAAAGAAAAAAAGAAAATACTTCTTGGCTAAAGAAAATACTTGTAATAAATAATGGGTATGCATGTACAATAATACAAATATCTTATCTCAGGCTACATAACAGAATAAGGTTTCTACAGGTTGCTCTGGGATTGGAAATAAAACCTCTTGAGATGTCCACAGAAGAAAATTAGACTCTATACAGCTGATGACACACTATATGAAAATGTTCCAAATGATAATGACACAGGCATTTTATCCCTTTCTCTCACTCTTTGGAGCCATTTACCAGTTAAATTATATTCCAATTCACAATTTTGTGATTTTATTACATATGGATTTCTGTGTTCTTTCCTTGAATAATTAAAAATAATTTAACACAGACGGGCTCGGTGGCTCAGCCTGTAATCCCGCGCCTTGGGAGGCTGAGGTGAGTGGATTGCCTGAGCCCGCGGGTTCGAGACCCGCCTGGGCAACTTGGCGAGACCTCATCTCTACAATAAATCAAAAAATAGCCGGGCGTGGTAACGCGCGCCTGTAGTTCCAGCTACTTGGAAGGCTGAGGCAGAAGGATCGCCGGAGCCCAGCAGGTCGAGGCTGCAGTGGCCGGGAGCGGCCACTGCACTCCAGTCTGGGCGACAGAGTGAGACTCCAACTCAAAATAATAATAATAATAATTTAACACGTCTGGGAGATCTCATCTATCTTTTTTTGTTTTTGGCTGGAGTCTCACTTTGTCGCCCAGACTGGAGTACAGTGGCACAATCACAGTTCACTGCAGCCTCAACCTCCTGGGTTCAGGCAATCCTTCCACCTCAGACTTCCAAGTAGCTGGGACTACAGGTGTGTGCCACCACACCCAGCTAATTTAAAAAAATTTTTTAAATTTTTTGTAGAGGTGAGGTCTAGCTATGTTGCCCAGGCTGGTCTTGAACCCCTGGGTTCAAGCAATCCTTTCACTTCCTCCTCCCCAGGTGCTGGAATTAGTGGTGTGACCCACCTTGCCCGGCGATGGCTGTCTTTATAAATATGACACAGGCATTTTATCCCTTTTTCTCACTCTTTGGAGCCATTTATGGAATATTTTATTTTTATTTATTTATTAAAAATTTTTTTTAGTTGGTATAAATATGGTTGGTATGTGACACAGGCTGTCCTGTCCCTATAGTACACGACCTCAGACTGTTCAGTTTTATTGAATTATTGACATTTCTTTTCACAGCTTCTCTGACTCTTCCCTCCTGTTTGTTCCTTTTGATATGCTGTGGGATAGAAAGAAAACAAACCAAACTTATTAGAATTTTATGTACTTCCCAGGTCATGAACCAAGGGCAAAAAAAAAATTACAAGAAAAGACTACAAAACAAAACTAAAATAACAACAAAAAGAAATAAAGATAACCTAATAACAAGATATTTGGATGCCAATCTCACTTGCACCGTAATGGGAACCCCAACTTATTTGTGCCCCTTCTTTTTTTTTTGAGTTGGAGTCTCACTCTGTCGCCCAGACTGGAGTGCAGTGGCCGCTCCCGGCCACCACAGCCTCGACCTGCTGGGCTCCGGCGATCCTTCCGCCTCAGCCTTCCGAGTAGCCGGAATTACAGGCATGCGCTACCACGCCTGGCTGATTTTTTGATTTATTGTAGAGATGAGCTCTCGCTGCCCAGGCGGGTCTCGAACCCGCAGGCTCAGGCAATCCACTCATCTCAGCCTCCCAAAGGCGCAGGATTACAGGCTGAGCCACCGAGCCTGGCTTGTGCCCCTTATTTTGGGCACAAAAAGTAGAGAATTTTTCACTTACTATGTAGACTTTCTTCTTCCTTCTCCCAGAGTACTAGAATTCCTGTCTAGTGTGGTAATACACCCATTCCTAAGGTACCTGAGTGCCTGACTCATGGATGTGGCCACCCCAGGAATTGACACCTTATTGTATCTGTCAGACTGACCCAAACCCAAGGAGTGGACTGCAAGGTAGTGTAGTACGTCGTGACAGTCATGATGCAGTGAGTCAAGCACCCTGTAAGGTAACATGCCTACTCCCCCCATTAAGAGTAGAGAATAGGGACTGATTTGTGACTTGCTTTGATTAATGGAATATGGTGGAAGTGACATTGGACGACTCTGAGACTAGGCTTTATAGGGTCTGATCGCTTTGCTTTTGTTTATTTTATTTTTATTTATTTATTAAAAATTTTTTTTTAGTTGGAGTCTCACTCCGCTGCCCAGGCTGGAGTGCAGTGGCACGTTCCCAGCTACCCCAGCATCAACCTGCTGGGCTCTAGTGATCCTTCTGCCTCAGCCTTCCAAGTAGCCAGAACTACAGACACGCACTACCTTGTCTGGCTAATTTTTGATTTATTGTAGAGATGAGGTCTCGCCAAGTTGCCTAGACTGGTCTTGAACCCGGAGGTTCAGACAACCCATTCGCCTCGGCCTTCTAAAGTTCTGGGATTACAGGCTGAGCCACTGAGTCTGGCCTTGTTTTATTTTTTTATAGAGATGGAGTCTCACTCTTGCCCAGGTTGGAGTGCAGTGGCATGATCACAGTTTACCACATCCTTGAATTCCTGGGCTCAAGTGATCCTCCCACTTCAACCTCCCCAATAGCTGGGACTACAAGCACACACCACTGCATCTAGCTAATTTTTTTATTTTGTAGAGACAAGGTCTCAAAATGTTGCCTGTGCTGGTCCCAAAACCCTGTGCTCAAGTGATCTTCTTGTTTCAGCTTCCCAGAGTGCTAGAATTACAGGGATGAGCGACCGTGCCCAGGTGCTTTTCTTCTCTTGAAACACGAACAAGCCTGGGTTCGCCTCTTTGAGGATGAGCTACCATGCAGAGAGGCACAGTAGTCCTGGTCATTCCAGCTATCCCCGCTGAAGAACTGGATGTGGGCCTGAGGACATCTTGGTCCAGCCATTGCCAGCCGGTCCCCAGCTCATCGACTGAATGCCTCTGCGTGTAGAAAAACTGCCCAGCTGATTCCAGCTCAAATCACAGAATTGTGGATAAGTAAATGGCTTGTTGTTCAAAGTCACTACGTTTTAGGATGATTTGTTATGGAGCAAAGGCTAACTGCAGCAGGAAGTTAGGAAGATACTTCTTTCCCGACAGCCCCTGTAGTGTTTGTGTTACAAATGCTTGCTGGAGTCATCTTTGTTTCCTACAGAATAAGTAATTAAAGTTTTGTTTTCCTTGTTATTCTGTTTTGCTCTGTTTTCTCTAGGGTGTGGCTCTTCAGATGGTGAGATCTGAGTGCCACATGCTACCATCTCCTTGCTCACTGGAGCCCATGCCTGATCACAATGACAATGGGGACATTTGCTGTCCTGGAGCTGAGGGGTTTTTACTATGAGGATGGCTGATAGATCTCAAATGGCCCTTGGGAACCAGAGGGCCAGAGCAGTTACTCCAAAATATTAATACCTTCCCAGGTACTGGTGAATTCCTTAACGATACCCAGTTTCTCTCTGTACACTGAGATTCCCTTCCTTCTATCTAAGGTAGGAAAAAATTGGGCTGGGATTACAGTTGTAATCTCAGCAATTTGGGAGGCTGAGGCAGGACGATTGTTTCAGACCAGCCTGGGCAACATAACGAGACCTTGTTGAGGAGCTCAAGGGCCATCTAGTTCATAATTGTGTGATAAAACTTGTTTTAAGTGTAGGTTGAAGCTTATTTTGAATGTATGTTGAAACTTGTTTTTAAAACTCAGATGTATGCTTGCTTTCCCGCCCAAGCCCAGTAGTATACTTTTGGTAAACAAGTTCACATACCAAAAGAAAACTGCGGAGTCACGGTGCAGACCCTCTAGCCCCATTTCCTGCTCCACTCCCCTAGTAACCTCACATTCCAGATGTCCCAACCGGTTCCACCCAGTTCGCCTGACTGTTGATGGTCAGCCGCAGTCAGCCGCGACCCACGACCATGCAAACCAACCAATCCCAAACACCCCTGTACCCAGTAGGAGAAATTACCCAATCATGTGCGAACAAGTTTAAAGTTCTTTCCCCTCCCTTGTAACTGTGTATATAAGCTGCTTGCTGCGCTGGGTCGGGGCTCTCGTTCCTGTACCGCTGCGCCGGTTATGGATGTGAGCCCAGACCCGAGCCTGAATAAAGACCCTCGTGTGATTTGCATCGGAGCTGGCTCTTTGGTGGTCTCTCGGATTCAGGATTCGGGTACAACACTTGTCTCTACAAAACATACAATAATTAGCCAGGTGTGGTAGCCCATGTCTTTAGTCACGGCTACTTGGGAGGCTGAGGTAGGAGGATTGCTTGAGCCCAGGAGGTTGAGGCTGCAGTGAGCTGTGATCCTGCCACTGCACTCCAGCCTAGACAACAAAGCAAGACCCTGTCTCTAAAAATAGAAAAAAGTAAGGGAAAATTGACTCAGTGTAAGACCCAAATGATTCTTTTTTGTGCAAGATATTTTCTCTTTTATTTTCCAAGGCCTTTTTGAATTTAGTCAGGGTTCTTGACTATATTCTGATTAGCTAAGATTGTTAGATAAGGAATGACTTCTAGATAAACCATTCTCTGTGTACAAAGTTTCTAATTTAAAACCAGAGTTTTTTTGTGGTCCTTTCACTCAATGATGATGAATGAGATTCCATCATTAGCATAATTAAGTAGAAAAGAGCTCTATTAGAAAAACCTTGGTATTCCCTTTTTTAGAGTAGGAATAAAGGTATAAATCATCAAATAAAACTTTTTTTTTTTTTTGAAGTGGAGTCTCACTCTGTCGCCCAGACCGGAGTGCAGTGGCATGCTCCCGGCCACCGCAGCCTCGACCTGCTGGACTCCGGCGATCCTTCCACCTCAGCCTTCCAAGAAGCTGGAACTACAGGCGTGCGCTACCACACCCGGCCAATTTTTTAATTTTATTGTAGAGATGAGGGCTCGCCAAGTTGCCCAGGCGGGTCTCGAACCTGCGGGATCAGGCAATCCTCTCACCTCAGTCTCCCAAAGCACGGGATTACAGGCTGAGTCACTGAGTCCGGCTATCAAATAAAATTTATATAAATTTTAATCTCATTTACCATCGTGCTTGTCAATTTGCCACCAAAATATTAGTCAGGGAATGACATAAACACAGCTAGTAATAAAACAAAAGGTGGTCGAGTGTTGTGGTTCATACCTGTAATTCCAGCACTTTAGGAGGTTGAAGGAAGAGGATTGTTTGAGCCTACGAGTTTGAGACCAGAGTAGGCAACATAGCGAAACCTCATCTCTACAAAAAATAAAAAAGTTAATCAGGAGTGGTGGTGCGTGCCTGTAGTCCCAGCTACTTGGGAGGTTGAGGTGGAAGGATCACCTGATGGTGCCAGTACACTCCAACCTGGGCAGCAGGGTGAGAACCCCAACTCAAAAATAAATAAATAATAAATACAAAACAACCAGAAAAAAATGTTTTTTCTTTTACTATTGAAACAGCAATAATAGATTATGAAGAACATTTTGAAAATGCAGATAATAAACCCTTTTAAAAGGAAAACAAAAATCACTCAATCTCGTCTCTAGTGATAGCCATTGTTAATGTTTTAAAATACTTTCTTCTAGACCTTTTAAGCACACTTTCTTTGAGAAGTGTCTTCAAAAGATGGAATGCATGCTATTTCCCCCTCCAGCATGTATTTTACTCCAATTATTAGGTTAAAAGTCACCGAGGCAGGAACTGTGTCTATTTCATTTTAGATAATTACATAATTTCTATGGTAGTTGACTCGTCATGCTTTGGGGAAGAGGGTAAAATATGATCTCAAAGACCAGCGATTTTAGCTGTCTGGGTCCCATCACTCTGCGATGGCGCCTGCACACCAAGAAAACACTCGACAACTCATTTAAGCCAGGGGAACATAATAAAACAGACCTGTGGGTAGCCATCAAGTCAACAAAACAGGCTGTCAGCTGACAATGTTTTTCCTCTTCCAACCAGAGCCCACATGGATAGTGGTTAGTGTTCCGAAAAGGTGAGTATTATGCTCAAAGAATTACGCTTACTCAGCCTGACTCTCGTGGGCTTCAAGGCACTCACAATTTATTGTAATCCAATATGAAGTGAAGAAAGTTAGCAAGTTGCTTTAACAAACAGATGGCTTTCATTAAGCGTACCCATTAATCTTGTCCTGATTATTGACTGTAATGTGTTAGATTGCAATGTTTCCTTAATCTATTAATAAATTATCATCACAAAATATGTCACTAAAGTGAAATAATTGTTGCTGTGTTGATGAAAACTATTGGATATACCAGAAGTCTCCCTTGCATAGAAAGTGAAGAGCTTATTTAGGAAAGAAGGGACTTAGATCCCTGGGACAAAAGCCCAAGGCTGTGTAAATAACTGCTGAATTACAGGAGCGCTTCTAATTAATCATTTCACAATGAACATCTGAGTTCCGCAAAAAGCAATTTTAAAGGGAAAATTCATTTGACAAATGATTCACTGTAGAATTTTTAAAGGGTTAATCATCCAGTAAATTTTTTTTTTTTGAGTTCGAGTTTCTATCACCCAGGTTGGAGGGCAGTGGCATGCTCTCAGCCACTGTAGCCTCGACCTACTGGGCTCAGGCAATCCTGGCTTAGTCTTCCAAGTAGCTGGAACTACAGGCATGGGCCACCATGCCCAGCTATATCCAGTAAATTTAACATCATTTAGATTTAAAAATTCTGTCTGTGACATACTGTGAACATATCTTAAGTGCTAAGTAAAAAAAAAACAAACTAATAAGATACACAGAGTTTTTTTTTTGAGTTAGGGTCTTTTTCTGTCTGCCAAGCTGAAGTGCAGTGACAGGATCACAGCTCACCGCAGCCTTGACTTTCCGGCAATCCTTCCACCTCAGCCTTCCAAGTAGCTGAGCCTGCAGGTGTGTGCCACCATGCCCAGCCAATTTTTAAAATTTTTTTGTAGAGATGAGGTATCACTATGTTGCTCAGGCTGGTACAAAGGTTTAAAATGGAGGAAACAGGTGGGATGGGTGGGCATCTGAAGCCCCTCAGTTTCATCTGTCGGGCTCAGTACCTTTTACACGCTGATTAACCAAGGAGAGCTGCAGCCTGCCAGCGGCCACGGGGCCGCTGCCCCCTGCCTGCCACGGCCCTGGGGGCTTGGGGCGGGTGCTGTCCGGACGCTGCGCACAGGACCTGCCCTGCTCTCTGTACATAAATTCACAGAGAAACATGAAGGGATAACAACTGAAAATGGAATTGGAACAGTGGGAATCAGCAATTTTGCACAGGAAGCTTTGGGAGATGTTGTTTACTGTAGTCTGCCTGAAGTTGGGACAAAATTGAATAAACAAGATGAGTTTGGTGCTTTGAAAAGTGTGAAGCTGCCAGTGAACTCTATTCTCCTTTATCAGGAGAAGTAACTGAAATTAATGAAGCTCTTGCAGAAAACCCAGGACTTGTCCACAAATCTTGTTATGAAGATGGCTGGCTGATCAAGATGACACTGAGTAACCCTTCAGAACTAGATGAGCTGATGAGAGAAGAGGCCTATGAGAAATACGTCAAGTCTATCGAGGAGTGAGACTGGAGCCCTAAATAAACCAGTGTGGAATAACGTCATCCAGCATAGTTGTCTTAAATTCGTGGTGGATGGAAGACGTAAAATAGCAATTTGTAGCCGGGCTTGGTGGCTCAGCCTGTAATCCCGCGCCTTTGGGAGGCTGAGGTGAGTGGATTGCCTGAGCCCGCGGGTTCGAGACCCGCTTGGGCAACTTGGCGAGACCTCATCTCTACAAAAAAAAAAAAACCAAAAAAAAAAACCAGCTGGGCGTGGTAGCGCGCGCCTGTAGTTCCAGCTACTGGAAGGCTGAGGCGGAAGGATCGCCGGAGCCCAGCAGGTGGAGGCTGCAGTGGCCAGGAGCGGCCACTGCACTCCAGTCTGGGCAACAGAGTGAGACTCCAAAAAAAAAAAAAAATAGCAACTTGTAGCAATACTGATGGGAAAAGAAACTACTCATCACTGCTAATGAGGAAAAGTGCGCCTTTGGGAGGCTGAGGTGAGTGGATTGCCTGAGCCCCGGGTTTGAGACCCACCTGGGCAACTTGGTGAAACCTCATCTCTACAATAAATCAAAAAATTAGCCGGGTGTGGTAGTGCACGCCTGTAGTTCCAGCTACTTGGAAGGCTGAGGCGGAAGGATCGCCGGAGCCCAGCAGGTCCAAGTTGTGGTGGCCGGGAGCGGCCACTGCACTCTAGTCTGGGTGACAGAGTGAGACTCCAACTCAAAAAAAAAAAAAAAGTGCTGCTTAACCTTCTAAAGATTACAGATAAACACAGTATGCATCTTTTTCACAATATCCTCTGATGTTGAGACTAGGCCCTAGTATTCCGAATTCATGAAATATCCATTGTAAGACTGGTTAAGAAAATTATGTAATGTAGCTGGGCTCAGTGGCTCAGCCTGTAATCCCGTGCCTTTGAGAAGCTGAGATGAGTGGATTGCCTGAGCCCGCGGGTTCGAGACCCACCTGGGCAACTTGGCGAGACCTCATCTCTACAATAAATCAAAAATTAGTCGGGCGTGGTAGCATGCGCCTGTAGTTCCAGCTACTTGGAAGGATCGTCGGAGCCCAGCAGGTTGAGGCTGCGGTGGCCGGGAGCAGCCACTGCACTCCAGTCTGGGCGACAGAGTGAGACTCCAACTCAAAAAAAAAAAAAAAAACAAGGACCAGGACTCAATGTTTCTGACCCCCATCCAGGGCCTTTTCCACTATGCCTGTACTCAGAGGTGACATCCAAATATTTACCATCGCCCAGGCACCAACTGATTCGAATGAACACACAGCCTGGATGGCCACATGGTACCCTCCTGCCGGAAATGCCCATATGTAATCTCACTATAACACATCACAACAGGAGTCTCCATAACTCTTGGAATGGGATGTGTGGATACCTTTTATATCATTTTGGGGAGGTGTTAACGACTAGCGGAAGGAGAATTGGAATTACTTGTTGTGGGGCTGCCCTTGAAGGTGACACCTTGAATAAACCACATGACTTTTCTGTAGCATGCTTTTGTCTCACTTAATACTCACATAGCGCACAAAGTTGTGATGCGGATCAACAAGGATCAGAAATGGAGAAGCCCTTTGAAAAAGGGTAAACCATTAGACAAATGCAGGAGATTTGCAAAATACCTAAACTTTCAAGAAAACATGCTCCAGAGGGAAATCAGTGAAGATCTGTATACTTCTATTTTCTTGTAACATTTCACACTAAACCTGTCTATGAGATTTAACACATCACATTATATTTCTCCATTTTTACATGGGCCAAGTCAATCAAAATGAGAGGTTTTCAGGAAGTGGAATTAACAAGAAATGACACATTGATAATTGTTTCCCTGAGATTTTGCGTCTCTCTAACATGCAAGACACTATTTTATAAAACTTGAGGTTAATTAAAATATCACAAATTATGTCTATAAGCTAGGAACTCTCTGTTCTTTACTAAATTTTTTCTTCAGTCTGATCTACATTTCTTTCTCAGGTGAATGGTGAACGTTGAAACCCTTTTGGGTTGGTGAACACGATACTGAACTGAATTATCGAGTTGATAATTTTTAAAGGTCACATCAGCATGACAAACAGAACTAGGAGGTGATGCACATATATTTTCAATTTATGGCATTTGTGCTTCTTCAATAGTGTTGGCCTTTTTCCTCTTCTGACTCAATTTCCTTTCTGTTTCTTATTCATTTTATAGATTGTTTCAGTCTGTCGTGTGTCTGAGTCAGCACTGAGATTAGGATCCCATTTGGGGTCCTCTACTTACCCATGTCTTGCACACAAATGCTTTCTCAAATGTTTACGTGGAAACACACATACACAGAGCTACTTGCACAATGACTCAGTGTAAGCCTTTAATTACATGTGTACCTATAAGTAGTCAAATTGCCTCGGGGAAATAATGAGACAGCTTTCATAAGCTGCTCACAAAAGTCCCCTTCTTTACTTTACAGTGACATCCTCATGTGTTTTTCTATTTAGATTCCCAGAGGTACAAAGGGTGTTTCTGCCAATGTGTGTTAATTGTAGAATGAATTAAGGTCTTTAGGGCCATAGTTCTAGACAGATGGTGACATCTTACCTAACAGGGGTACCAAAAAATGTATGCACATTTTAAAAGATTTTATCTATTTATAACTTTTTTTTTGAGTTGGAGTCTCACTCTTGTCGCCCAGGCTGGAGTTCAGCGGCATGCTCACAGCCACCACAGCATCCACCTGCTGGACTTAGACGATCCTTCTGCCTCAACCTTCTTCTTTTTTTTTTTTTGAGTTGGAATCTCACTCTGTCGCCCAGACTGGAGTGCAGTGGCACACTCCTGGCCACCATAGCCTCGACCTGTTGGGCTCCGGCAATCCTTCTGCCTTAGCTTTCCAAGAAGCTGGAACTACAGGCGCGCACTACCATGCCCGGCTAATTTTTTTGATTTATTGTAGAGATGAGGTCTCGCCAAGTTGCCCAGGCGGGTCTCGAACCCGCGGGCTCAGGCAATCCACTCTTCTCAGCCTCCCAAAGGTGCATTACAGGCTGAGCCACTGAGTCTCAACCTTCTAAGCTGGAACTACAGATGCACACCAGCTAGTTCTTGTGATTTACTGTAGAGACGAGGTCCCCCCAGGTTGCCCAGGCTGGTCTTGAACCCGTGGGCTCAGGCAATCCTCTAGCCTCGGCCTCCCAAAGTGCTGGGATTACAGGCTGAGCCACCGCACCCGGCCTATTTACTACTTTTATTTTGCCATAATCAGGAATATCTGGATGCTGATAGTAACCACTTTGAGCACCTCTTGTAATTGCAGAAGTCAAATGAGACTTGTATTTATCTTTTGTTAACGGTATATATTGAGTATTACAATTTTAATAATTTTTTCCTATCTTAAAAGGTCTATACTTTTGACCGGGCTCGGTGGCTCAGCCTGTAATCCCGTGCTTTGGAAGGCTGAGGTGAGTGGATTGCCTGAGCCCACGGGTTCGAGACCCGCCTGGGCCACTTGGTGAAACCTCATCTCTACAATAAATCAAAAACTAGCTGGGCGTGGTAGCGCGCGCCTGTAGTTCCACTACTTGGAAGGCTGAGGCGGAAGGATCGCTGGAGCCCAGCAGGTCGAGGCTGTGGTGGCCGGGAGTGGCCACTGCACTCCAGTCTGGGCGACCGAGTGAGACTCCAACTCAAAAAAAAAAAGTCTATACTTTTTGGGCCACCATCTGTATATAAAAACAGCATAAAGCAATTGATGGGGCTTAGGGTACACCAGCCCCAAATATAGCATCTTGGCATACTGTATATTTTAAACTGAAGAAATTTGAGAAAACGGCAGGAGGAGGAAAGTCTCTCTGACCTTTCCCTGCCCTTCTCCTCTGAAGCAGGTCATAAGACCCTCATAGAAGATGTGCCCACCCTATGCCTGAAGGAAGGGAACGTCATCATCTCTGAAGACACAGGACACAGAGAAAAATCTGAACCAACAGGCTCGTTAAGTACCTTACAGCTTATTACAATTAAATCACACCCTTTTTTCCTACTCATGTTTCTTTACCACTGTCCACTCTTCATCAAACGTGGAATAAAAATACCCAGGTTAACTGTTTCTTAGGGTCTTCAATTCCTGATAAAGGCTCTTGTGTCACGTAAAACTTATTGAATAAATCTGTATTCTTTTCTATTGTTAATCTGTCTTTTGTTATGAGGGTCTTAGTCATGAACCTAGGAAAAGATAGTTTAAACAATAAGAATAATTTAGCCAGACATGATGGCTCACACCTGTAATCCCAGCACTTTGGGAGACTGAGGCAAGAGGATTGCCTGAGTCCAGGGGTTTGAGACCAGCCTGGGCAACTTGGCAAGACCTCAGCTCTACAATAATTCAGAACATTAGCTGAACATGGTGTCATGCACCTGCAGTTGCAGCTACTTGGAAGGCTGAAGTGGAAGGATCACCCGAGCTCAGCAGGCTGAAGCTGTGGTGGCCATGAGTATGCCACCGCACTCCAGCCTGGGTGACAGAGTGAGACTCCTACTAAAAAAAAGAGAATAATTTAATTTTCACAATTAACTCTAATTTTGATATTCTCTTTAACATTTAAAAAAATATATTTTGTTTCTTTTTTGTTGAGATAGGGCCTGGCTATGTTGCCCAGGCTAGTCTCAAACTCCTGGCCTCAAGTGATCCGCCTGCCTGGGTCTCTCAAAGTGCTGAGATTACAGGCATGGCCACTGCGCCCTAACCGCTCTCTCTTTAGTATCACTGCTTTGCTGGTGCTCAAGGCACACACTTGATCTCCCTCTTGAGTCATTAAACCCCATGTGTATCCCTAGTCATGCAGGCACAGTGGCTCACCGCAAGGCTCTAGGCCTCACCCCTTTCTGGTAGTCTTTATTTTTATTTATTTATTTATTTATTTTTGAGTTGGAGTCTCTCTCTGTTGCCCACGCTGAAGTGCAGTGGCCACTCCCGGCCACCGCAGCCTCGCCCGCTGGGCTCCGGCGATCCTTCCGCCTCAGCCTTCCGAGTAGCCGGAATTACGGGCATGTGCTACCACGCTCGGCTGATTTTTTGATTTATTGTAGAGATGAGGTCTCGCTGCCCAGGCGGGTCTCGAACCCGTGGGCTCAGGCAATCCACTCACCTCAGCCTCCCAAAGGCGCGGGATTACAGGCTGAGCCTCCGAGCCCGGCTTCTGGTAGTCTTTATTGGCCTCTAGGAGGTATCTATCCACCTGACTAGATTTTCTCCTCTCCCCCCTTTTTCTTCTCCTTACTACTCAAGGCTCTTAGCTCAGATACTTCATCCTGTGGTTCCCCTCTTCTTATTATTGGGGTTGAAGTCTCCAGATTTGTGCAAAAGGGGATAACAATTCTGCACTAGGGCACTGTGGGGAGGGAGATTGTGAGGGTCATCAGTTTGTCTGTGCTGCTCAGCCCTGCTCTCTAATGGAGGTGTGGACTGAAGGTCAACTTGTGCTTTCATTTGTTCATTCATTCATCTATTCATTTGAAGCGGTTCAGAATATGCCACAGAGCCGGGCTCGGTGGCTCAGGCTGTAATCCCGTGCCTTTGGGAGGCTGAGGTGAGTGGATTGCCTGAGCTCGCGGGTTCGAGACCCGCCTGGGCAACTTGGCGAGACCTCATCACTACAATAAATCAAAAAAAAAAAAAAAAATTAGCCGGGCGTGGTAGCGCGCACCTGTAGTTCCAGCTACTCAGAGGCTGAGGCAGAAGGATCGCTGGAGCCCAGCCGGCGAGGCTGCGGTGGCTGGGAGTGGCCACTGCACTCCAGTCTGGGCGACAGAGTGAGACTCCAACTGAAAAAAAAAAAAAATAGAATATGCCACAGTAGTCTAAGGATTATTCTGAGCAGAAGACATTTGAGAATCAACAGCTACAAAAAGAGGCATCAGCCGGGCTCGGTGGCTCAGCCTGTAATCCCGCGCCTTTGGGAGGCTGAGGCGAGTGGATTGCCTGAGCCCGCGGGTTCGAGACCCGCCTGGGCAGGCGAGACCTCATCTCTACAAATCAAAAAATTAGCCAGGCATGGTAGCGCGCACCTGTAATTCTGGCTACTCGGAAGGCTGAGGCGGAAGGATCGCTGGAGCCCAGCAGGCAAGGCTGAGGTGGCCAGAAGTGGCCACTGCACTCCAGTCTGGGTGACAGTGAGACTCCAACTCAAAAAAGAAAAAAAAAAGAGGCATCTTCTGAACTCCCTTATCATCTTAAAAGCAAAGCCTTAACAGAAGTCAACAGTCATAAATCTCCTTTCTGGAAGTTTCGCAAACAGGGAAGATTGACTCTATCACTGAAAAGAGAAGTCAGCACAAGTCAGTACCTGGCTGAGAAATTGCCTAAAGAAACATTGTCATAAATCTGTTGCTTTAGATCCAATGTTTGAATTCATAGGTTGAAAACTAATCCTCAACATGAGGGTATTTGGAGGTGGAACCTTTGAGAGGTGATTTGGTCATGAGGGAAGAGTCCTCATGAATGGGATTAGTGTCCTTATAAAAGAGGACCCAGAGTGAGGAGACACAGTGAAAAGATGATCATCTGTGAACCAATAAGTGGGCCTTCACCAAACATCAAATCTGCCACCATATGGATCTTGAACTTCCCAGTCTCTAGACCTATGAGATATAAATTACAGTTGTTAATGATAATTTTGTTATAGCAGCCTGGATGGACTAAGAAAACTGTTGTTTTAGTCTTAGTCTTCTAAGGGCCCAATTATTTTTCCTAAAAGTCACTTGTTTTCTCAGAAAGGCCTCTCTGACCTTCCTCATTTTTACTAAGATTATGATTATTTCCTTGAGTCACTTTTTTTTGTGAATTTCTGTCTATGTATGTGTGTAATAAATTATATTTTTTCTCTTTTTTTTTTTGAGTTGGAGTCTCACTCTGTCGCCCAGACTGGAGTGCAGTGGTCGCTCCTGGCCACCGCAGCCCTGACCAACTGGTCTCCGGTGATCCTTCCACCTCCGCCTTCCAAGTAGCTGGAACTACAGGTGCGCGCTACCATGCCCGGCTAATTTATTTATTTATTTATTTTATTTTTTATTTTGTTTTTGCTTTTGTTTTTTTGAGTTGGAGTCTCACTCTGTCACTCAGACTGGAGTGCGGTGGCCGCTCCTGGCCACTGCAGCCTCAACCTGCTGGGCTCCAGCGATCCTTCTGCCTCAGCCTTCCAAGGAGCTGGAACTACAGGTGCGCACTACCACGCCCGGCTAATAATTTTTTGATTTATTGTAAAGATGAGGTCTCGTCAAGTTGCCCAGGCGGGTCTTGAACCCACGGGCTCAGGCAATCCACTCACCTCAGCCTCCCAAAGGCGCGGGATTACAGGCTGAGCCACTGAACCCGGCTTATTTTTTCTCTTTCTAATCTTTTGTCTGTTTAATTTGCAGATCCCAAAACAAAGAACTTAATAGAGTAACGAAGTTTTTCCTCCCCAACATATTCATTCATACATTTATTTTATTATTCATCATTCAATGAAGGCAGTTTTTTTTTTTTTCGAGTCAGAGTCTCACTCTTGCCCAGGCTGGAATATAGTGCTAGGGTTACAGTCATTATCCACTGTACCCAGTCTGAATGAAGTTTTTTCTTTTCTGAGTTGGAGTCTCACTCTGTTGCTCAGGCTAGAGTGCAGTGACACGCTCACAGCCACCAAAGCCTTGACCTGCTGGGTTTAGGTAATCCTTCTGCCTCAGCCTTCCGAGTAGCTGGAACAACAGGCACGTGCCACCACACCTGGCTAATTTTTGATTTATTGTAGAGATGAGGTCTCACCAAATTGCCCAGGCTGGTCTCAAACCCGTGGACTCAGGTAATCCTCTCACCTTGACCTCCTAAAGTGCTGGAATTATAGGTGTCAGTCACTGCACCCGGTCTGAATACAGTTTTTTGGGGGGTTTTTTTTGAGTTGGAGTCTCACTCTGTCGCCCAGACTGGAGTGCAGTGGCCGCTCCCAGTCACCGCAGCCTCGCCTGCTGGGCTCTGGTGATCCTTCCGCCTCAGCCTTCGGAGTAGCTGGAATTACAGGCATGCGCTACCATGCCCGGCTGATTTTTTGTGATTTTATTGTAGAGATGAGGTCTCGCTGCCCAGGCGGGTCTCGAACCTGCATGAATACAGTTTTTGAGTGAAGACTATGCTCCAGGTGTTGGGCTAGGTGCTGAAGAATGAGTGAGAGGGAGAAGTTGTCCAGGACACTGTCCCTTTTTTTGAGGAGCAAACAAATAAATACATCATGAGATGTGGTCAGCTGTGAGTGAGGGGTGCACAGGGGTGGAGGCAAATAATTTTGCTAGGACAGTGAGTGCCATCTTTTCCTTAATCCAAGAAGAGCACTTTGAAAAGTTGTTCCCTGGGAACCCCTCAGAAGTTCTTATTTATTTATTTATTTAAAATTAGGGTCGCTGGGCTCAGTGGCTCAGCCTGTAATCCCAGAGCTTTGGGAGGCTGAGGAGAGTGGATTGCCTGAGCCTACGGGTTCAAGACCCGCCTGGGCAACTTGGCGAGACCTCATCTCTACAATAAATCAAAAAATCAGCCGGGCGTGGTAGCATGCGCCTGTAATTCCGGCTACTTGGAAGGCTGAGGTGGAAGGATCGCCGGAGCCCAGCAGGTTGAGGCTGCGGTGGCCGGGAGCGGCCACTGCACTCCAGTCTGGGCGACAGAGTGAGACTCCAACTAAAAAAAAAAAAAGATAGGGTCTCATTCTGTCGCCCAGGCTGCAGTGCAGTGGCACTACCATGGATCACTGCAGCCTAATGTCCCAGGCTTAAGTTATCTGTCTGCCTCGGTTTCCTGAGTAGTTGAAACTACAGGTGTGCGCCACTATGCCCGGCTAATTTTATTTTATTTTTTTGTAGAAACAAGGTCTATGCTATGTGACCCAGGCTGGTCTTGAACTCCTGGACTCAAGCAATCCTCTTGTCTTGACCTCCCAGAGTGCTGGGATTATAGACAAGAGTCACCCTCCTGGCCTACAAATTCCTAAATTCTTATTCTGCCAGAGAAGAGACAGAAGGAGCATGGAGGACTCCTTAGGAGACCATGCCAGTGTTCACTGGATTGCTTTGAAGTGAGTATAAATTCGTATCTTTTTATCCAGTTGAATGTCTGACTGTTTCAGGTTTTTAAAAGGAGGATTTTCAGATGTGAAATATGGTTTGCTTATTCTTACCTTCTCCTCTTTTTTTTTTTGTTTCGGAGTCTCACTCTGTCGCCCAGACTGGAGTGCAGTGGCCGCTCAGGTGCATGCTACCACGCCCGGCTACAGGTACTACAGGAACTACAGGCTACAGGAACTACAGGTGCATGCTACCACGCCCGGCTAATTTTTTGATTTATTGTAGAGATGAGGTCTCACCTGCCCAGGTGGGTCTCGAACCCGTGGGCTCAGGAAGTCCACTCACCTCAGCCTCCCAAAGTGCTGGGATTACAGGCTGAGCCACCGAGCCTGGCTACCTTCTCCTCTTTAATGGGCCTTTTTCCCTTTAAATGTTATACAGATGACTAAAGTATTTCTGTTCTTTTTTTTTTGAGTTGGAGTCTCACTTTGTCGCCCAGGCTGGAGTGCAGTGGCCGCTCCTGGCCACGGCAGCCTCGACCTGCTGGGCTCCGGCGATCCTTCCGCCTCAGCCTTCCGAGTAGCTGGAACTACAAGCGCACTACCACGCCCGGTTAATTTTTTGATTTTATTGTAGAGATGAGGTCTCGCCAAATTGCCCAGGCGGGTCTTGAACCCGTGGGCTCAGGCAATCCACTCACCTCAGCTTCCCAAAGTGCGGGATTACAGGCTGAGCCACCGAGCCTGGCAAGTATTCCTACTCTTGAGGGTAAATTGGAAAGTGCATGTCTCAATTCTAGACGTGTTTGATGTTGGGTTTTGCTTTTGGATGCTTGGCTTCATGCGCTTAAATATCTATCTTGGGCCTCCTAAATCAGAAACGAATCCTTAACTTGGTAATGGTGTCCTGCCTCAGATTCAGAGGGGGAAGCAGAGAAATTCCATTTGGCTTCCTTTATTGTTCTATGGATGGTGTGAAAAGATTTTCTAAAAAAAGAAATCAAGAACTAGAATAAGATGACTTGTTTCTGTTATCTCTAGTCAGGCAAATAGCTTTTTTAAAAAAATTCTTTTTCAACATTGGATTTGCATTGCATGTTTTGGAGTGTCTTATGAAGTTAAGTGGTCGGTGAGGAACTAGGTGAAAATAGTCTTTTGTGACATTTGCTTTGTTTATGCTTCTAGCTGGGGTGAAGGGTTAGAAACTGAAGCTGGGTAAAGAAAATAAAAGTAGGTTTTAGGGTCCTTGGAGTTCGTTTGCATACTACAGACCTTCCCCGGAGACAGGGTGCACAATCTTGTGTTAAGTCATAAAGAACGTTTCTTTCTGATTGTAATCAACCATTTGGCAGAGTATTTGGAAATGCTAATGGTCTTTGACTTACACTATCAAGATGATCCTTTTGCCCAGTTGGATTCATGCCTTTCCTACTGGTGCTGGGGGCTGGGTAGCAGCTTGACCCACTGGGAGATTCTTACTGGGAAGACTCTCTCTCTCCCTCTTTCTCTCTCTCTCTCTCTCTTTCTCGCTCTTGTTCAAGGTCAGTCATACATGGTGGTGTTTTCATAATGAAAATATAGTCTCAACTGGGGAAAAAAGTATGTAAAAGAATACTCTAAAAATAACCACGTCCAATTGGAAGAATATCTTTTTTGAAGATACATGTAGAATCACATCAGCTTTATTCAAAGAGGAGGAGCAGTTCAGTATAACTCAATTTGGTTCTTCATTATGCTGTTGAGAAGTTAACCCTTTCTGTACTAACCAAACTTCTTTTTTTTTTTTTTTGAGTTAGAGTCTCACTCTGTTGTCCAGGCTGGAGTGCAGTGGCACACTCACGGCCACCGCAGCCTCGACCTGCTGGGCTCCGGCGATCCTTCCGCCTCAGTCTTCCCAGTAACTGGAGCTATAGGTGTGCGCTACCATGCCTGGATAATTTTTAATTTATTGCAGAGACAAGGTCTTGCCAAGTTGCTGGGGCTGGTCTTGGATTTATCCACTCGCTTCAGCCTCCCAAAGTACTGGGATTACAGGCTGAGTCACTGAGCCTGGCCCTGACCAAACTTCTAAATGAAAAAAACAGCCCCCTAGGCCGAGCACAGTGACCCACGCTTACAATTCAAGCGCTTTGGGAGGCCAAAGTGAGAGGATTGCCTGAGCTCATGAGTTCGAGACCCGCCTGGGCAACTTGGTGAGACCTCATCTCTACAATAAAACAAAAAATTAGCTGGGCGTGGTGATGCATGCCTGTAGTTCCAGCTACTTGGAAGGCTGAGGCAGAAGGATCACCTGAAACAAGCAGGTCGAGGCTGTGGTGCCCATGAGTGTGCCACTGCACTCCAGCCTGGGTGACAGAGTAAGACTCTGACTCAAAAAAAAGAAAAGAAAAGAGAAAGAGAAAACCAGACCCCAGATGCAAGTAGCTCTTATTAGTATTTTGATTTTGTTGGGTTAAACTTGAGGAAAACACTGGGTGTGTGGTGGCGTCCTGTAGTCCCAGCTACTCAGGAAGCTGAGGCAGGAGAATTGCTTGAGGCTAGTAGTCTGAAGTGTGGTGTGTTATGACTATGCCTGTGAACAGCCACTGTACTCTAGTCTGGGGAACATAGTGAGACCCTGTCTCTAAAAAAAAAAGGAAAATCCAGGATAAAGAAAAGGAAGCCGGGTTTGGTGGCTCAGCCTGTAAACCCGCGCCTTTGGGAGGCTGAGGTGAGTGGATTGACTGAACCCGCAGGTTCGAGACCCGCCTGGGCAGCAAGACCTCATCTCTACAATAAATCAAAAAATCAGCCGGGCATGGTGGTGCATGCCTGTAATTCCGGCTACTTGGAAGGCTGAGGTGGAAGGATCGCTGGAGCCCAGCAGGCGAGGCTGCGATGGCCGGGAGTGGCCACTGCACTACAGCAACTCAAAAAAAAAGAAAAGGAAAGAAAAAAATCTTGAGGAAAATACAAGTAGTTCCCCTTATCCGTGGTTTCACTTTCTGCAGTTTCAGTTATCCACAGCCAACAGCGGTTTGGAAATATTAATTGGAAAATTCCAGAAATAAACAATTCATAAGTTATAAACTATGCGCCCTTCTGAGTAGCGTGATGAACTCTTGTGTGGTCCCTGCTCTGTCCTGCCCAGGGCATAAATCGTCCCTTCGTCCAGAGTATTTACACTGTAGATATCACTTGCACGCTGGTTGGGTGTCAATATCTTCTGCTCTTGACATCCAAGCACTGACATCATGGCTTGATGATCCAGGCTGACCTGAAGTGGATGCTTCCCAAATGTTGTCAGAAGGTTGATAAGTAGCCTAATGCTACGTAATAATGCCTGTGTCATTCACCTCACTCCATCTCCTCATACAGACATTGTATCATCTTATAACATCATAGGAAGAAGGGCGAGGACAGCACAGTAAGGTATTTTTAAAATATTAGTTATTGTTAATCTTTTACTGTACCTAATTTATAAATTAAACTTTATTATAGGTTTGTATGTGTAGGAAAAAACATAGTTTAGATAAGGTTCAGTACTTTTCATGGTTTCAGGCATCCACCGGGGGTCTCAGAATGTATCCCCCATGGATAAGAAGGAACTCCTCGGCCACTGCACTCCAGTCTGGGTGACGGAGTGAGACTCTAACTCAAAAAAAAAAAAAAAAGAAGGAACTCCTGTCTTATAATTAGAGTTAAGTCAACACACACATTTTTTCCTTGCAGGAAATAAAGTCCTACAAAAACTAAAGACAGTCTAGAAAAGATAGCTTAGGACATGAATTTCTTTTAGTTTTGCTTCTTTTTTCTTTTCAGAGGGGAGGGTTTGGTTTAGGGTTAAATGACAGATTTTTATCATATCTAGACATCAAGTGCTTATTTTTCTGGTTGCAATTTCATCACCTAAAATGGTCTTTGTACATGTACACATTGCGTTTCTTTAATGGAAACCTGATGAACTTCAGAATTCATTTGAAATATGTATTCAGTATAAACCATCGTTCATTTTTTGCAAAAGTTGAGTAACACGGCAGCCTTAATTTGTTTTCACATTTTTTTTTCCATTCTTGCATCTCATTTCTCATAGCAGCCCTGTTCATGCTGAGTGGAAATATTGATAAACATGAAAACATGCTCAACTTCCTTAATAATCAAAGAAACACATATTACAACGAGATGCTACTGTTTCTTCCATCACTGGGACAGAAATGAAAGATATTCATCAGATCCATTGTTGGCGAGGAAATGGGACAAAGAGAAAGGAAAGAGGTCTTGCCGCCCTTTCTTTTCTTTTCTTTTTTTTTTTGAGTTGGAGTCTCACTCTGTCGCCCAGACTGGAATGCAGTGGCCGCTCCCGGTCACCACAGCCTCAACCTGCTGGGCTCCGGCGATCCTTCCGCCTCAGCCTTCCGAGTAGCCGGAACTACAGGCATGCACTACCACACCCAGCTGATTTTTTTATTTATTGTAGAGATGCAGTCTCGCTGCCCAGGCGGGTCTCGAACCCGGGGCTCAGGCAATCCGCTCACCTCAGCCACCCAAAGGCGCGGGATTACAGGCTGAGCCACTGAGCCCGGCCCATAGTTATTTATTTACTTATTTATTTTGAAAGTAAAGAGCATTAGTGAAGCTAATGAGTACTTTTGCCTTCATTTAAACCTTTTCCTCTCTCTCTCTCTCTTTTTGTTTTTGTTGGTTTTCTAGGTTTTTTTTTTTTTGAGTTGGAGTCTCACTCTGTCGCCCAGACTGGAGTGCAGTGTGGCATGCTCCCGGACACCGCACCTTCGCCCTGCTGTGCTCCCGCGATCCTTCTGCCTCAGCCTTCCAAGTAGTCAGAACTACAGGCGTGCACTACCACACCCAGCTAATTTTTGATTTATTATAGAGATGAGGTCTCACCAAGTTGCCCAGGTGGGTCTCGAATCCGCGGGCTCAGGCAATCCACTCACCTCAGCCTCCCAAGGTGCTGGGATTACAGGCTGAATCACCGAGCCCAGCTCTCTTTTTTTGAGTTGGAGTCTCACTCTGTCACCCATCCTAAAGTTCAGTGGCAAGCTCACAGCCACACCGCCTCAATGTGCTAGGCTCAAGCAATCCTTCCACCTCAGCCTTTCAAGTAGCTGGAACTATAGGTGTGCACCATCACTTCTGGCTGATTTTTTGATTTATTATAGAGATGAAGTCTTGCCAAGCTGCCCAGGCTGGTCTCGAACCCGTGGGCTCAGGCAATTCTCTCGCCTTGGCTTCCCAAAGTGCTGGGTTTACAAGCATGAGCCACCACATCCAACCTCTTTTTTCTCTTTATGTTATCTATGACTTTTACAAATTGGTCACATACAGTTTCTTACCTTGATTGTATTAAGATATCAAATGGTTTCCTAATTTTTTCCTGGATCCTGTATCAGATCACTTTGAATTGTAGGCCTTTTCTGTGAACTTTCTAAGCATTTTTCTTGATTACACAGACCTCAAATATTTTCCTCTCCCTTTTCTGAACTTCAAACAAAAAGGAGGTCTATTAACAGGACGACTGCTATCAGATTGATGTATTAATTGCCCTTGGCTCTACTGACTACATACTTCTCCTTCTCTCATCTACAGCTGGAGGAAGATTATGTGCTCAGCTCCCTACTTAGATGCTAAAAGAGATTCATCAAGTGAAACTCTTCCTAACCAACTCCCCAATTTGTCCTTTGATTCTTTGAATCATCCACTATAATCCTCAGGACAAATTGCAGTCCCTAAGGAGGACCACAACTTCCACAGTGGATTGTAGTCCCCAGGATGACTGCCACCTGAATTCTCTTTTTTTTTTTTCCTGATTCATTCTAATTCTTCTTTTCTCTGACTCTCTTATAGGGGAGGGGAAATAATTTTCTCTTAACCCTTTGTAGGGGAGAAAAAAAATAACATCTGTTTCTCACCCATTGCAAGTCCATAGCTGAGACCACTATAACAAAGAAATTACAAGAGAAAAACACATACATTTATTTGATATCTGTTGTATGAGACACAGGAGTGTTTTGAAATGAAGACCCAAAGAAACAGGGAAATAAAAAAAAAAATAGATAGTGGTTTTACTGTTTTGCCCAGGCTGGAGTATAGTGGCTATTCACAGGTGTGATCATAGAGCACTACAGCCTCGAACTCCTGGACTCAAGTGATCCACTTGCCTTAGCCTCCTAGTAACTGGGACTATAGGCATGTGCCACTGCTACTAGCAAAATTGTGGACGTTAATGCTTTGATAAAGAGTGGATAGTTGTAAAGAAGTGTGATTGGACAAAGGAGGTATTATCGAATGGTAATAAACAGGGGGCAACTTTTTTTTTTTTTTTTTGAGTTGGAGTCTCACTCTGTCGCCCAGACTGGAGTGCAGTGGTCGCTCCCGGCCACCGCAGCCTCAACCTGCTGGGCTCCGGTGATCCTTCCGCTTCAGCCTTCCGAGTAGCCGGAATTACAGGCATGCGCTACCTCGCCCGGCTGATTTTTGATTTATTGTAGAGATGAGGTCTCGCCAAGTTGCCCTGGCGGGTCTCAAACCCGCGGGCTCGGGCAATCCACTCACCTCAGCCTCCCAAAGGCGTGGGATTACAGACTGAACCACCGAGCCCAGCTTCTCCTACTTCTTTTTAAGAAACAGAAAGCCCGGGCTCAGTGGCTCAGCCTGTAATCCCAGGGCTTTGGGAGGCTGAGGTGAGTGGATTGCCGGAGCCCGCGGGTTCAAGACTCGCCTGGGCAGGCGAGACCTCATCTCTACAATAAATCAAAAAATAAGCTGGGCGTGGTAGCGCATGCCTGTAATTCTGGCTACTCGGAAGGTTGAGGTGGAAGGATCACTGGAGCCCAGTAGGGCGAGCCTGGGGTGGCCGGGAGCGGCCACTGCACTCCAGTCTGGGCGACAGAGTGAGACTCCAACTCAAAAAAAAAAAAAAAAAAAAAAGGAAACAGAAAGGCCTGCAGACAGAAGTTCCCCTCTTGACCAAGCAAGCTAAACCGGGGCAGCTTACCTCTAAAGAACCTCTAACCTCCTTATAATTTGCTTTCCACACTAAATGACACACTCCCTGGCAGCCAAGACAGAAAATGTAGGATCAAAAAGGATGGAAAAGGGGTGTGATTCAAATTCGGAGAATTCTCTGTCCATTCTCTAAAAATGCATAAATATTCCTCTCCTTGCTTTTTTTTTGAGTAGGAGTCTCACTCTGTTGCTCAGGCTGGAGTGCAGGTACGTTCAAGGCCACCACAAACTCGGCCTGCTGGGCTCAGGTGGTCCTTCCACCTCAGCCTTCCAAGTAGCTGAAAGCACAGGTGTGTGCCATCATGCCCACCTAATTTTTTGATTGATTGTAGATACAAGGTCTCACCAAGTTGCCCATGCTGGTCTCGAACCCCTGGACTCAGACAATCCTCTCATCTTAGTCTCCCAAAGTGCTAGGATTACACGCGTGAGCCACTGCACCCAGCTCCTTTCCTTGTTTTTAATGTCCATCCCCTTCGTTAAAGAAACTCTGTATTTTAACTCCCTCACTTTCCACCTGGTGAGAAGTTGATTTCTGAACTAAGTTCTCACTTTTCCATTTTATGGCCATAGAATTAAACCCTTCCCTGCCTGACCTCCACTTTTGGTCATGTATATTGACTTTGTGACACTGGACAGGAAAGAACCCCATTTTGGAGCAAAGTCAACTTTGTTGGTAACAAGACCTGTTTGTTCAGATTTTTCTCTGTGTCTCATCTCTTTCAAATGACTATAGAGAGGATCTTTCTGGAATGACCTGTTTTGGAGGAAATTTAGAGAATTCTCTCAAGGCCTGCTTCAGGGTAGAACAGCAGGAGAAGGTAAGAGAGACCTTCCTGCTTCTTTTGTTTTCCCTTTATTCTTTCTTTTGTTTTCTCAAATGCCAAGGTTTATATGATGGGGTAGCATGTCCTGAACCCCATCACTTTCATAGTACTTAGATGGGATACAGCCTTGTAACAAAAGACAGACTATCAAGAGAAAAGCAAACAGAAGTCTATGTATACCTCATGTATGCATAGTCAATACCCAGAGAAATGAACAGTCTCAAAGAGGAGACTTTGAACTCAGTTTAAATACCATCATCTGCTGAAACTGTGGAGAAGGATCCAGGGGAGGTGATCAGAAAAGGTATCTAAACAGAAAGCCTTGTTATACAGATTTAAGTGGGTACCTTCTCTGCTGATGAGAATCTCTTGTGATTTAGAGCCATCCTTCTTTTCCTGGTACAGAGGAACACACCTTATTAACGGCGATTTCCTTTAGAGAAATACATTTCCCTTACAAAAGGGTAACTTCTACTGTTTTCAGAACTTCTCTTGTGTCTGTAGTTTTTCAAAATAATCCTTTTGTCAAAGCGGCAATTTTAGGGGTGGCATATTCTAGTTTTCTATAGTCTCACGTATATACCTCCTGGATTGTGAGCCATTATAGAGGTAGTTTAGGAGGATATGCCTCACTATTTTGCCTCAAATTCCTGGCCTCAAGTGATCTTCCTGCCTTGGTCTTCCAAAGTGCTGGGATCACCACACCCGGCTTACAGTCATATTTTGGGGTGCATATTTTTGGTCCCCTACAACCTACAGAGTTTTTAAATTGGGGTTGATGCCTCCCAGGGTGCAGTATCCACTGTTCTCCAGCCTCCTGTTTTGCTCTGAGTTTTCTGGCACAGAGATGGCTGCATGGGGGGATCTTACTCTGGTCGCCTCACAGCTCATTATTCCGTATTTTGGTAGCCACACACCCTCCATCTCTGAGACAAGAAGTAGACTCAGAGGGAGGTATAACACGTCATAAGACTTTTTTTCAATCTGGCTCTGGTTAGATTTTTTTCAACTCAGCTCGATTGGCAGTCACAAGGGTTGGAAATTTCTAGCAGCTTTTAGCATGAGACTGTCTTAGTCTAGGCTTTCCCTAGTGGAAAGGAAGCTGACGAGGGATCCAGTTTTCCTTTGCACAACAGTCTAGTAATGTCTTCGCACCATGAAGTCTACCTTGCTCTCCATGAGTTTCAATGGTTTGCACAATCTGGCCTAATCTCATAATCCATACCCTTCATTCCTAGCAAACTGGCCTCCTTTGCCAGTTTATCCATGCCACTTTCTTCCTGAGAGGTTTCCTTCTCTGCTTGTTACAGCCTGACCCAGTTCTGATGTCTACTGCCTAGAAACGTTAAGATTGATGCAGGATTACAATAGAGAAAGAGCTTAATATCGCAATGCAGCTGAGTGAGGAGGATGGGAGATGTAAATCAACCTCCTTGAGAATTCAGAGGCTGGGTTTTTGTTGTTGTTGTTGTTTTGAGTTGGGAGTCTCACTGTGTCGCCCAGACTGGAGCGCAGTGCCGCTCCCGGCCATCGCAGCCTCGACCTGCTGGGCTTGGTGATCCTTCCGCCTTAGCCTTCTAAGCAGCTGGAACTACAGGTGCGCGCTACCATGCCCGGCTAATTTTTTGACTTATTGTAGAGATGAGGTCTTGCCAAGTTTGCCAGGCAGGTCTCGAACCCACGGGCTAAGGCAATTCACTCACCTCAGCCTCCCAAGGCGCGGGATTACAGGCTGAGCCACTGAGCCTGGCTTTTTTAGTTGAAGTCTGCTGGGTTCAGGAGATCCTTCTGCCTCAGCCTTCCAAGAAGCTGGAATTGCAGGCATGTGCCACCACGCCTGGCTAATTTTTAAATGTATTGTAGAGATGAGGTCTCGCCAAGTTGCCCAGGCTGGTCTCGAACCTGTAGGCTCAGCAATCCTCTCACTATGGACTCTCAAAGTGCTGGGATTACAGGCTTGTCACCACACCCAGCCGAGACTAGGGGTTTTTTTTTTAGTTGGAGTCTCACTCTGTCGCCCAGACTGGAGTGCAGTGGCTGCTCCTGGCCAACTGCAGCCTCAATCTGTTGGGCTCCGGGGATCCTTCCGCCTCAGCCTTCCAAGTAGCTGGAACTACAGGCATGCGCTACCACGCCCAGCTGATTTTTGATTGATTGTAGACATGAGGTCTCACCAAGTTGCCCAGGCGGGTCTCGAACCCGCGGGCTCAGGCAATCTACTCACCTCAGCCTCCCAAAGCCCGGGATTACAGGCTGAGCCACCGAACCCGGCTCGAAACTAGGGTTTTTAAGGGGAATTTGGCCCAGTACTTTGGGAGGCTGAGGTGAGAGGATTGCCTGAACCCAGTGGTTCGGGACCAGCCTGGGTAACATGGCAAGACCTCATCTCTACAATAAATTAAAAAAATTAGCTGAGTGTGATGACACACACCTATAGTTCAGCAACTTGGAAGGCTGAGACAGAAGGATTGCCTGAGCCCAGCAGGTCAAGGCTGCAGTAGTCATGAGCGTTGAGCCTGCACGCCAGTCTGGGCTACAGAGTGAGGTTCCGACTCAAAACAAACAAACAAACAAACAAACAAACAAACAAATGAAGAGAATTTGGTAGGCACAGGGATAGGGACTGCTGGTTGGTTGATGATGTCATGTGGATATTGAAACTGTCTGTATGTCACAGAACAAATTTCTGGGAAGAGGAGGAGAATGGTGGGCACCGGTGGAGCCAGCTTGAGGCATGTGTTCTGGGTCTGGGTGTGGCCTTGGGTCCATCAATGTCTGAAAACTATCTCAAATATCATTCTGAGGTTTTGCTGTAGATAACTGTTTATAAATCAAGTCCTGAGATCATCAGCTGTTACCTGCTGGATAGCGAGCCATTATAGAGGCAGTTTAGGAGGAAAGTGGGGGGGAAGTAGGGTCACTGAAGATTAGAGCCACTTTTGTCCCTCAACCTCATTTTGTCTTCAAGGAGATCTATGCAGTTTTAGGCCCATTGCTTGAGGGAAAATATGTTTATCAGCCTTGACAGGCGGCTTCCCCCCTCCCTGGGGTCAGAGCACGAAGATCATCAATTGCTCTCTATTGGAGAGAAAGCAAACTTAGAAACAGTAGATTTGTTAAAGTCTAGCCACAGCTGTAGCTTTTCAGGGCTCATGTCGCTTCCACAACTTTTATCCCATGACCTGATATTAATTTTATATTGACAGTTTCTTTTTTTTTTTTTATGATCCAAAGATCTTTTATTTTCGACACCTATTAAGCCATGAATTCATAGGGAATAGGTTCCAGAAGCTCGGGCTCCTTACCGTTGGTTCTCACAAAGTGTGCTTCTCTGGGTGGAGCAGGCTGGCGCTTCAGCTGAACCCATGTGCCTTTCTCCTTGGCTTCCTTCTTTTTCTGGTCATTTTCCTTCACGTGTTTCAGGAAGCTATCTCGACTCTTCGAGTGCTTAATATGCTCAATACGCACATTAATTCTCTTGGCAAGAATCTTACCCTTGACTTGTTTGTTAACAACAATGCCAACAGCATGCTGGGTGACGTTGTAGACTCTTCCTGTCTTGCCATGGTAACACTTGCGGGGCATTCCTTTCTGAACAGTACCCATTCCCTTGATGTCTACAATATCACCTTTTTTATAGATTCACATGTATGTGGCCCAAGGAACAACTCCATGTTTTCTGAACGGCCTGGAGAACATGGACTGCGTGCTCCTCCTCTTTCCCTTTGTGTTGGTCATTTTGGCAAATTACTGGAAGATGGCGGTTCCAGCCGAAAGGAAGGGAAGTTGACAGTTTCATGCTTAGGAATATCCTTCCTGTAATGCTGAGATCAAGTTCCTTCTCCTTCATGAAGCCTTTTGATGATCCCAGCCTACATCGAAGTCCTCTGTTTTCATCCATTCACTCATTCACTGAGGTAGGGGCCAAGGGTCCGCTGGAAAATCCCTGACATGAGGCATATAGGTTAATAGAAGAAAAGGCGCCGGTGGCTCAGCCTGTACTCCCAGCGCTCTGGGAGGCCGAGGTGAGTGGACTGCCTGAGCCCGCGGGTTTGAGACCCGGCTGGGCAACTTGGCGAGACCTCATCTCCACAATAAATCAAAAAAGAAAAGAAGATTAGCCTGGCGTGGTAGCGCGCGCCTGCAGTTCCAGCTACTCGGAAGGCTGAGGCGGAAGGATCGCCAGAGCCCAGCATGTCGAGGCTGCGGTGGCTGGGCTGCACTCCAGTCTGGGCGACAGAGTGAGACTCCAATTCAAAAAAAAAGGAGAAAAGGCATACCAATTTATTTAATGTGTATACATGGAAGCCCTCGGAATGAAGACCCAAACCCCCAATGAGGAGAAGCTTATGTACCATCTTGAAGTTACAGGAAGAATGAAGGGGACTTTCCTGGAAAAACAGGTTAGGGGAGGGGAAAGGAGAAGAATTCTGTTGCGAGGATTTTACTGGGGAGAATAAATGGATCTGGGAACAGAGATTAATTTGTAAATAGTTGCCTTTGACAGCAAAAGGGTTTGTTCAGGTATGGTTACATTCTTAGACTTACAGGAGGGGAAGAAAAAGCACTTGTTCTCCTTGGTGGGACGTAGGCAGATAAAGGAGCTTCTTTTGGAGAGATGGTAGGGGGAGTCAGAGAGACCTTGAGGGTTCTTCAATTCAGCATGTCAAATGTCATATTTTGGGGCATCAGTTTCTGAGCCCCAACACTGAATGACTACTTGTTAGATGCTTATGGTAGCCAATCGCCATGATTTGTGAGAACCCCACAGTAAATAAGGCAGACTGATCCCTGCCTTCTTGGGCCTGAGAGTCTTGAAGAAGATTTAGGCATTAGACACATGAAGATTACATAATAATAGATTCACCAGTCCTCCTTGTAATTCTTATTTATTAATTAGGGTAATCTTTTTTGCCACCAGTAAAATCCAGTTCTGGGGTAGAGGCCAAAACACATATTTCCTAGGAAGGTCCTTGAGGCTCGTATCCCCCAGAACTGAAGGGAGAGTCAGAATCCTGGTTTCCAGTTGGCAGGAAGAGAGATCCTCCAGGGATCTCAGCTGCAGAAACATCTAGACTTTCTCTTTAGGGCACTACCTTTTCTTCAATAACTGCTAACTTCTGTATCTATGCCAAGTTTTCAAGTCCCAGGAGAAAACTGGGATGTTTGAGCTTGAATCAGCTGATTACCCTTAGACATTTCACCTGAATGCAGGGGGTTAGAGGTGGGTGGGGAGCAGAGGTTACCGAGGGACTTGCCTTGTGGGGAAATTGTTGTGATCTGGGATCATTCTTCTGTGAATACTGTGCTACGCCACCTGGTCTTCCCCTTCGAGGATGAAGGACTTATTCGCCCTGCTGTGGGGAGTGTTGCAGGTCAGTGGGCGCTACCAGTGGTCAGCAAATCCTGGGAGTTGCCTCTGCTCAAGAAGTCAGGCCAGGTGTGGTGGCTTATGCTTATAATCCCAGCACTTTGGGAGGCTGAGGCAGGAGGATTCCTTGAGGCCAGAAGTTTGAGACCAACCCGGGCAATGTAGAGAGCCCCCCCTATATCCCTACAAAAAAAATTTTTTTTTAATTAGTCATTCGTGGTGGCATATGCCTGTACTCCTAGCTACTCGGGAGGCTGAGATGGGAGGATCACTTGAGTCTGCAGTGAGCTGTGATCATGTCATTGCACTCCAGCCTGGGCAACAGTGCAAGACTCTCTCTTCAAAAAAGAAAGAAAGAAATGTCACTTTTTACCCTACATCACTCTCCTGCCTGGGCAGTGACTGGGAATGTGTGGTGCTGTCTGAGGACCCTGCACGGGACAATTTTGAAGAGACACCCCAGCTTTGGAGCTTTCAACGGAGGGCCTGTGTCTCGCACGACTTCTTCATCTGCCCAGTCCTGAGTTCTTCCTCTCTCCAACAGGTGCTAGCCCTGAAAGCATTCCCTGGCAACTCTTCTTCTCAGCATGTGCTCCCTGAGGAGCACAACCAGCAACAGTGGAATTCGTAAACCCTTCTGGTACTCACACAATTCCACTCTTTATTATGTATGATCTGGCATAGTTTGTTAATTATTTCTTGTGTTTTTGAGTTGGAGTCTCACTCTGTCACCCAGGCTGGAGTGCAGTGGCATGTTCACGGTCATTGCAGCCTTAACCTGCTGGGCTCAGGTGATCCTTCCACCTCAGCCTTCCAAGTAGCTGAAACCACAGGCATGCGCCACCACACCTGGTGGATTGTTTTATTTATTGTAGAGATGAGGTCTCCCCATGTTGCTCAGGCTGGTCTCGAACCCCTGAGCTCAGGCAATCCTCTTGCCTCTGCCTTCCAAAGTGCTGGGATTACAGGCGTGAGCCACCACGCCCAGTTTATTCCACATGCTTCTTATGCTTCTGCTATGGTCTGAATGTTTGTGTCCCACTGCTTACTATATTAAAATCATAATCCCCAAAGTGTTGGTATTAGAAGGTAGGCCTTTTAGGAGGTGGTTAGGTCATGGGGGTGGAACCCTTAGGAGAGGAAAGAGGCCTGAGCTGAGGGCTGCAGCTTGAGCCTGTAATCCCGGCACTTTGGGAGGCCAAGCCTGGAAAATTGCTTGAGGCCATGAGTATGAGACCAGGCTGGGCAACGTAGTGAGACCCCTATTTCTACAAAAGAATAAAAATTAAAAAACAAAAGAGAGAGAGAGAGACCCGGCTGGGCTCGGTGGCTCAGCCTGTGATCCCAGTGCTTTGGGAGGCCAAGGTGAGTGGATTGCCTGAGCCTGCGGGTTCGAGACCTGCCTGGGCAACTTGGCGAGACCTCATCTCTACAATAAATCAAAAATGAGCCGGGCGTGGTAGCGCGCGCCTATAGCTCCAGCTACTTGGAAGGCTGAGGCGGAAGGCTCGCTAGAGCCCAGCAGGTCGAGGCTGCAGTGGCCGGAAGCGGCCACTGCACTCCAGTCTGGGTGACAGAGTGAGACTCCAACTGAAAAAAAAAAAAAAAAAGAGACCCAAGAGAGCCGCCTTGCCCTTCCACCATGTGAGAATACAGCAAAAAGGCTCCATCCATGAACCAGGATGAGGGCCCTCACTAGACATCAAACTTGTCAGTGCCTCAGTCTGGAACTTCCCAGCCTTCAGAATGGCAAGCAATACATTTCCGTTGTTCATAAATTACCCGCGCTATAATAATTTGCCATAGCAGCCCAAGTAGTCTAAGATACCTTCCAAACTATAGTGCAGACTTTCCATGTGTCGAAATCTCAACTTCTCTGACATCCAACCCTCAACCCAGTTGCAGTACAAGGCACACAAGTATCAATCAAAATTGTGTGTTCAGCCGGGCTCGGTGGCTCAGCCTGTAATCCCGCGCCATTGGGACTCTGAGGTGAGTGGATTGCCTGAGCCCGCGGGTTCGAGACCTGCCTGGGCAACTTGGCGAGACCTCATCTCTACAATAAATCAAAATGAGCCGGGCGTGGTAGCGCGCGCCTGTAGTTCCAGCTACTTGGAAGGCTGAGTGGAAGGATCGCCGGAGCCCAGCAGGTCGAGGCTGCGGTGGCCAGGAGCGGCCACTGCACTCCAGTCTGGGCGACAGAGTGAGACTCCAACTCAACAAAACAAAACAAAACAAAACAAAAAACCAAAACAAAATTGTGTGTTCATTGAGAGATTGTCCCCAGTTGAGGGACAAAGCTGTGCCAAGTCTAACACAACAAAATGTCGCTGTTTTAGCTGGACCGGAGATTTAGCATGAGACCTCTTTTAAAAGGGTTTCAAGTCAACGGGTTTTGTTTGTTAGCATTTGTTCCTTGGCTGGCTCTTTGCTTTTAGAGATCAGAAAATTCTGATTAGGGTGAATAAGCCTCTCTGCCATAACATTTTTTTTTCTCTCTGCAGCCCAGGTTTTTCTTGTCTTCCATCCCTGGGGATGTAGCTGCGCTGTCTTACAGAACACATTTGAGTGCCTGATCTTAAGGGATTTCTTTATGACCTCATGCATGTGTGGGGGTGGCAGTTTTTCATGCCAGACGGTGACATCATGTGTTTCCATGCTTATATTTGGGGGCTGGTTGGGCCCACAATAGACATGTGCAAAGAAGAATGGAAAGTTGATGATGGGCTCCCAGGCTTTGATCTCCTCAATAAATATTTTTTTCAAGAAGAGAAGATTTAGGAATAAACCATCTCTGCCAGCACCTTTGTGATCACCCCAATTCTAAAACAGTTAAAGGGAGATTCCTTTTACCCAGAGAATGTTCAGTTTTAAAAGTTGAATAAAAGCGTGATTTTCTCGTCCTTGGCCCTGTCCCTTAAGCCTTTCCACCCCCACGCCACTCGGAACTGAGGCTTGCAAAGGGAAGTTAGTACCTCCTACCCATCAGTTTCTGTCTGATTCTGAGCAGTTAGTAATATTTCATGCTGCCCCACCATGCAGGTACATTTCTCCCACCCAGTACACATGTGTCATTTCCTTTCATTCTGGAAAAACTGTGCTTTGAGCACAGAAAGGAGAGAGTATTCCCACGCCTTTCCTCTGATAAGGAATGTGATTTTAGGTTATGTTTTTTAATCAATTAAGAGTCGGAGGTAATCAATGAACAGTTGATCCAAGTTTCAGCAAAGGACCCTTTATTGGAACACATACTCTAAAGAGTTATTTTAGGCAAGTACCCAGAGGCAATTTTTAAAATCAGGAGGCTGGAGAAGAAGACGATGATTCTGAATGAATTCTGCCACTCAGAAATAAATGAAGGATTTCCTTCCAAGTGGAGTGGCTAGTGGTCCGAGAAGACATATTTTTAAATAGTTGAATCCAAACATAAGCTGGACTTGCATTTTTTGGAGCCTATAGTTTGCTTTCCACATTTTCTTTTTTTCACCCATGACTCTGGCATTGTATGGTCTAAATTGCCGTCTTGCAAAGGTACCTTGGGCTCATTTTACGAGGTGTGGAATCGGGAGCCAGCCTGGTGCTTTGACTGGCTGAACTTTCCATCCTGCTTTAAACAACCTGTTAAAAGTCAGTGTGATTTACGACAGTAGTTACAACTACCCTTTTACTTAGCCAGGAATATTCTCATACTATTTTTTTTTAAAAAGAAGAAGGCACATTTTGAACCATCGTCATTCCTACTTCTTGACTAATCATCTCAGTGATTCATTAATTACGTAAGTTTATGCAACTAAGAGCTCCTCTTTGGTGAGGTAGGATGAAAATAGATGAGGCGATCACTTGCCCTTCTAGCTACATCCAGAACAATCTGAAAGAGAGGAGGAGCTGCTGAAAAGATATGTGGTATCAGACTGCCTGATTCTTTTCTTTTTTTTTTGAGTTGGAGTCTCACTCTGTCGCCCAGACTGGAGTGCAGTGGCCACTCCCGGGCACCGCAGCCTCGGCCTGCTGGTCCTGGCGATCCTTCCGCCCCAGGCTTCCAAGTAGCTGGAACTATAGGCGCGGGCTACCACACCCAGCTAAATTTTGATTTATTGTAGAGACGAGGTCTCACCAAGTTGCCCAGGTGAATCTCAAACCCGCGGGCTCAGGCAATCCACTCGCCTCGGCCTCCCAAAGTGCTGGGATTACAGACTGAGCCACTGAGCCTGGCCTGATTATTTTCAAGAATTATTCCCAAGTGTCCCATGATCACACAGCAGGTGCTGGTGCCTTTAACATTCACCGGGGTCTTTTCATGCCGGTGTTTTAGGTTGTGTGAATCCATGCAGTTGAAATGAAGATTAGACACATGCATACTCAAACACACACGCACACTCCATATCCCTCTACCATCCTAAAAAATATCCCCCCCGGGCCAATGTTTTAGAAAGATTAGGATGCCAGGTATGTGTTTGTCAAAGTTCATTTGAGATGATCACCAGTACTAATATCTCTTAGATTGTATGTTGCCCTATCATTTATGTATTTATTTATATATTTATGTATTTATTTTCATTTATTTATTTTTTTGAGTTGGAGTCTCACTCTGTCGCCCAGACTGGAGTGAAGTGGCCGCTCCCGGTCACCGCAGCCTCGACCTGCTGACTATTATTAGCACAAAAGAACTCTGATAAAATGCTGATTTCACATATAAAACGTACACACCCCACATTTTCTTGCCTTTAGTGCTATCCTTACGGTAGAAACTCTGATTTTATTTTATTTTATTTTATTTTTTTGAGTTGGAGTCTCACTCAGTTGCCCAGATTGGAGTGCAGTGGCCGGGAGCGGCCACCTGCTGTGCTCCAGCGATCCTTCCACCTCAGCCTTCCAAGTAGCTGGAACTACAGGCGTGTGCTGCCACCCCCGGCTAATTTTTGATTTATTGTAGAGATGAGGTCTCGCCAAGTTGCCCAGGCGGGTCTCGAACCTGCGGGCTCAGGCAATCCACTCAACTCAGCCTCCCAAGGCACGGGATTACAGGCTGAGCCACCAAGCCCGGCTTCCTTTGTGTTTTCTTAAGTGCCTTTTCTCTAAGATGTAAGTTGTTCTCCTAGAGTGCCTTATCCGCCTTTCCTCATCCCCCCATTAAGATGGTATATAAGCCCTCAATGATAACTTCTTTGAATCACATTTTTGTGTGAACTCCCATGTATGATGTCTGGCAATTAGGTTCACAAACCATCCTAGAAAAAGTGCTGCATACCTTATTGCTGAATATCACTACGGTCACCTTTGAAGCACTCCCCTGGGGAAGCTATGCTTCGATGCCAGTGCTTAGTCCACCTGTCAAAGCAATTTTGGAACTTTTTTTCTGGAATGGCCATCAGAACCGTCATTGTTATTTGTTGAGGTCTGACAATAGAGTTTGCGAGCTTGCCACTGTGCATTTACATTGGCAGCACTGACAAATAACTAACTGTATTGGAACACTTTCCCTATTCACCTGATATGGTCTCCAGTGACTTTTTTCTTTATCTGAAGATAAAGGAAATATTGAAAGGAAGACATTTGACGATATTCAGGACACCAAGGGTAATAAGACCACAGCTCTGATGGCCATTCCAGAAAGAGTTCCAAAATTGCTTTGACATGTCGACTAGGTGCTGGTGGCGGTGCATAGCTTCCCAAGGGGAATACTTCAAAGGTGACTGTTGTGATATTCAACAGCGAGGTATGTAGCACTCTTTCTAGGATGAGTTTACAAACTTAAATTGTCGGACTTTGTATATACATATGAATAAAAAACTGTTTTTCTCCCTTGCTAATCTGTTTTTTGTCAGCTTAATTTGCAGGCCCCCAGTTACTGAACAAAAGACAGTCGAGAAGAAGTTTTTTCTTGCTGGGGACTGGGCACAGTGGCTCAGGTCTGTCATCCTAGCACTTTGAGAGGCTGAGGTGAGAGGATCACTTGAGCCCAGGGGTTTGAGACCAGCCTGGGTAACATAGTAAGACCCTGTGTCTACTTTTATAAAAAAAAAAAAAAACTCAAAATATTAAAACAAAACAAAAAAGCTATTGCTGGGGAAGGTGGAGATAGTATACCTACTACATTGATTTGGACAGACAGACCTGAGTGTTTTTACATACTTGCATTGCCATTTCGCTTGGACACATTACTCAGCCTGTCTGAATCTCCTTTACTTCATCTGTAAAATGAGGATAGTAACTTTACCTACTTTTCCGGGTTGCCGAGGGGATTAAATCAGATAATGTGTATAAACTGTTTAGCATAGTGTCTGGCTCATAGAAAGCGTTCACTAAATGTTAACTTTGGCTACTGTTGCTGTAATCATAATATGTTCATTTCCCAACATACCCTGCAAGTCATCAGGTTGCTGCAGAGAAAGTTGTTTAATAGGGAGGCCTCCTACAAAGAGATGAGAGAAAACCTTAAATCTGCCTTCCTGAGGTGTTTGGAGCTAGGATTTTTAAGGACTTTGGAATAGGCTGAGCTATGAAGATTGTTGCTTGGTTGAAGAGCATAAGGTGACGTTCTGGGATGAGGATGAATTGGTATTCTCATGCTGATTTCATTTCTCTGTGGGGATGGGGTGGAGGTCTTCAAACAGATTGGCTTCAGCTCTTCTGCTGAAATCCAGGATCTGCTTAAACAAATTGTAAACAAAAAGCCTTAGGATTCTAAAGCCAGAGAGCCTATCTATCTTACAGAAAAGCCTAATGATCCTAGTGTCAGAAATCCTATCTGTAGGAACAATGGAGATGCTAATAGTCCTATCCTATCTAGTGCTATTGTGATTTTCTGCTACAAGAAAGTGGGTCAAAGGGCACCCTGATTAATGCTTAATTAGAACTATATTTCTATCCAGCATTCTTATTAACCCTGTGAGGATGGCTTCATTGTTCATTGTGATGTTTGTAGCCTTCACAGCAAATATTTTCTATTTTGTGTCCTTGACGACTATTGAATTAATTTGGATTGAATTTGGTGTGTTTGGAACCATAAGCAGTCAATCAAAAAGGATTTTAAAAGCAGTTACTAGAAAGTTTTAATTCTTTTCCTCCTTTGTGTTCTGGAGACCCTTTAAGCACTCATACTTTTTTTTTTGGAGTTGGAGTCTCACTCAGTCGCCCAGACTGGAGTGCAGTGGCCGCTCCCGGCCACCGCAGCCTCGACTGCTGGCTCCGGCGATCCTTCCGCCTCAGCCTTCCGAGTAGCCGGAATTACAGGCACGCGCTGCCACGCCCAGCTGATTTTTTGATTTACTGAGAGATGTGGTCTCGCCAAGTTGCCCAGGCGCATCTTGAACCCGCAGGCTCAGGCAATCCACTCACCTCAACCTCCCAAAGCTTGGGATTACAGGCTGAGCCACCGAGCCCGGTTTAAGCACTCACACTTTTAAAATGTTTTTGTTTTGGGTTGCAGTGTGTTGCTCTGTGGGTTATTTGACTTCGTCGCAGAAAAGCATTCAGAGCGAGTCCCAAGTATGGTTTAAGACAGAGTTTATTAGAAGAAGATGCCCAGCCGGGCTTGGTGGCTCAGTCTGTAATCCCGCGCCTTTGGGAGGCTGATGTGAGTGGATTGCCTGAGCCTGCGAGTTCGAGACCCCTCTGGGCAGTGAGACCTCATCTCTACAATAAATCAAAAAATCAGCCGGGTGTGGTAGCGCATGCCTGTAATTCCGGCTACTTGGAAGGCTGAGGCGGAAGGGAAGGATCGCCGGAGCCCAGCAGGTCGAGGCTGCGGTGGCCGGGAGCAGCCACTGTACTCCAGTCTGGGCGACAGAGTGAGACTCCAACTCAAAAAAAAAAAAAAAAAAGAAGATGCCCAATGGGCATGGGTGCCTTAAGAGAAAGAACACGTGCTTGACGTTGACAAGAAGTTTTATATACTTTTACAATGATTAATAAGCTAAGAGCGGTGGGCTGCAGGTATCTGGTCACGAATTTTGATTACTATCTCTCCACCTTCTATGACCTAAAAGAAGTGGGCTATAGGCATCTTGATTACCATCTCTTGACCTTCTAAGGTCGTAGGGACCTTCTACATAGTTAAAGTTATTGCCAACTAGATTTGGGCTTTTCTTAGAACATCATGTAGGTGTTTTGGGTAATTCCTAATTGTTTCTGTGATCTGCTGCACTGGTGAATTCACATTCCAGCCTGCAAGGTGGTCAGGTCTGGTGTGCCTGGTCAGATGGAAAAAGATGTTGAATACTTGTCCTATTTTAATTTAAACTACCTACAAGAAACTTATCTGTGTCTAACCTGCACTGAATAACCTGCCTCATTTATTTATTTATTTATTTTTTTGAGTTGGAGTCTCACTCTGTCGCCCAGACTGGAGTGCAGTGGCTGCTCCTGGCCACCGCAGCCTCACCTGCTGGGCTCCGGCGATTCTTCCGCCTCAGCCTTCCAAGTAGCTGGAACTACAGGCGCGCGCTACCACGCCCAGCTAATTTTTGATTTTTTGTAGAGATGAGGTCTCGCCAAGTTGCCCAGGCGGGTCTCGAACTCGTGGGCTTCTGCAATCTACTCACCTCAGCCTCCCAAAGCAATGGGTTTACAGGCTGAACCACTGAGCCCGGCTAAAAACCTTTTTTAAAGCTTTGGGAGGCCAAGTACAAGCGCGTGCCTGTACTTCCAGCTACTCAGAAGGCTGAGGCGGAAGGATCGCCGGAGCCCCGCAGATCGAGGCTGCGGTGACTGGGAGCGGCGGCTGCACTCCAGTCTGGGCGACAGAGTGAGACTCCAACTCAAAAAATTAAAAAAAAAAAAGTTTTTTGTTTTATTTCCTCTAAGTTTTTTGAGTCTAGGGACTGTCAATATGAGTGTGTTTTCTACAGTATATAAAGTATCTTATTAATAACTACTCAACGAGTGAATGATTTTCTTGCTGTATTTTGCCTTGCATTTGCTGAACTCACCAGCTAATTTATTTTGCACTGGAGAAAACTAGCTTAGTTTCTTAATAATTGTTCCTGACAGCCAGAAAGAGGTCACTATCTTTACCGAGGTGAAAATCTGCCCTTAACAAGAAATCATTAGTAGAGCCAGAAATGGAATTCAGGAGCCCAGGCCAACAGTTAGACACATTTAATCTCACTTTTTATGAATGTGAATTGCTGAGGGCGTTGGATAGGATGTCGGAAAAAGCTCAAACCACAGACCATCTCAGGCAGCAGCATTAGTGGGGACACATTGGGATTAGATCAGGAATTAGTGACAGAAAAGGTACAAAAGGTTATCTAGCCTCTCCCCCTTCCGGTGCAACCACAGGGCTTCTGGGGGTTTTGTGCTTTTTATGTTTCAAAATAGAAATGGAACCAGAAAAAAGAGGACTTATAGGGTGAATTTGCATGAGAATAGAGAACTGGCGAGAAGAGTAATGTCAGAGAAATTTGTATGTCCTCTAAAGGCCACTGGGGTGTGTGGGAAGTATTATGTTAAACAGAAACAGAGGGAGGCTCAAAGGGACGACCAAAATAATTGTCAAAGGACTACATCCTCTTTTTTCTGATCTAGAAAATGACAGATTCCTCCTTAACAGTTGGCAGCCCTGAAAAGCCTTTGATTTAATCCATCTTCTTTTTCTTCTAGAGTACTAGTTGAAAAGTATTTCGAAGTCATTGTAACACGCAACACACTCAGGTCGCTTATTAAGGGAATATTCTGCAGGGTAGGGGCCACTGCTTACCTGGCCCAGCCCCTCGAGGCTCTGGAATCTGGTCTCTCATCGTGTCAGGGGCTTTCTCTGAATAGGGCTATAACAATACCTGGAGGGGTTCATTAGCTTGGAACTTTATGGAGATGATGAAGGCTTTAATTAAGAATGCCAAAGCCCACACGTGGAACAGACCTAAAGCCAATCGACTCTGCACTAAACAGAAGCGCCATTTCGCATACAACAACTGCAAATAACTTCCAGTGTGGTTCTGCTATTAATCTATAATCCTTCACTGCTGGGGACTTGGGGAAACCTTTAGCCACGCGTGCCTAAGGGAAGGGTCTCCACTGTGTGCCCTTTCTTCTCTTTTGTCAGCCAGGTTCTGTGTTTTGTCTGCTGACCTTTTCAGAAGGTCCCAGGCCGCTCTTGTCCTGAACCAGTTTGTACTGGAATAGTCGCTTTGTCCTATGCAGGCCCTCCTGCTTTTTTTCCCCCAACTACTAATTGAACATATACTCTGAGTGTACTTGATTTAGAGGTCAAATAACAGAGTCTTTGTGAACTGATGGAAGGCTGTTAGGCATGCTCTAATGTGCATGGCTGAATGCCTGTTGTTTACTTTATGCCTAGAAAGGCTGTTCTCAGTATCTTTTCACTTCAGAAATGATGGGAGGGCTCTAAGTTCTAGGTGCCTGCAGTCTCCCAACCTCTGCTCCTGGTACCATTTTCTGGATTGTTCGTAGGTTCCGCCCCACCCCTGTGAAAGGCTCTATGAGCTCAGCTGTGGAGGTGATTGTTAACTTACATTTTCCCATGCTATAGTGCCAGGAGAGCAGAGGCTAGTCTCTCCTGTTCCCTTTCGTGTCTGCAGCCTCTAGAGCACCATCTTGCCCTTGGAGTGCGGTGGGGGTGGGGGATTAGGGGGGTGGGACATCTCACCCATCGTAGGGTTCCCAGATAACTCCTAGTACAAAAGACAGGTCATCCCTGCCTTTGGGAGGCTGAGGTGAGCGGATTGCCTGAGCCCGCGGGTTCGAGACCCGCCTGGGCAACTTGGCGAGACCTCATCTCTACAATAAATAAAAAAATTAGCCGGGAATGGTAAGCGCACGCCTGTAATTCCGGCTACTTGGAAGACTGAGGCGGAAGGATCACCGGAGCCCAGCAAGTCGAGGCTGCGGTGGCCAGGGAGCCACTGCACTCCAGTCTGGGCAACCGAGTGAGACTCCAACTCAAAAAAAAAAAAAAAAAAAAGAGACAGGTTAACAAGAGAAAAGCAGGACAAATTTATTTAATCAAAGTTTTGATATGGGAGCCTTTTATTTTTTTTTTTGAGTTGGAGTCTCACTCTGTTGCCCAGACTGGAGTGCAGTGGCCGCTCCCGGCCACTGCAGCCTCGACCCGCTGGGCTCTGGGGATCCTTCCGCCTCAGCCTTCCAAGTAGCCGGAATTACAGGCATGCGCTACCACGCCCGGCTGATTTTTTGATTTATTGTAGAGATGAGATCTCGCCTGCCCAGGCGGGTTTCGAACCCACGGGCTCAGGCAATCCACTCACCTCAGCCTCCCAAAGGCGCGGGATTACAGGCTGAGCCACCGAGCCCGGCGATACAGGAGCCTTTAGAAATGAAGACCCAAAGTATGTTTTTATGCTTAAGTCTGTTGAAGAATGGACAGCTGTGTAGAAATGTAATTGGACAAAAAGGTATGATGTAGTGGAATAGACTGAGGGGGAACCCAGCAGGGTCTGTCTGTTTAGCTTTTTCTTGGCCTCTCTGTGTAGCATTCCTTTTCCCCAAATACAGGGCAGGACTCCTCTGGAAGGTCCATGCAAGTCTTATGACCTATCAGATAAGGTAGGTTAAAGAATTTATTTATGGCCAGCTCCTACAGAGAAAGGTAGAGGGAGGTTAGAGTAATACTTTTAGATTTTTATGGCTGGCTTTGAGGAAAACGAGTTCTAATTTCTATGATGCACTTTGAGGAAGAAAGGGGTGGGGACAGGAAGATGGGAGAATGGTCAGAAAGATCTTGGTACTGAGGCTGCTTCTGAGGCCTTCCAATCTCTATTTGTTTGTTTCTTTGTTTATTTACTGAGTCTGGATCTTAGTCGTCCCCCAGGCTGGAGTACAGTAGCATAATCACAGCTCACCACAGCCTCAAACTCCTGGCTTCAAGCAATCATCCCACCTCAGCCTCCTGAGTAGTTGGGACTATCTGCATATTGCACCATACCTGGCTAATTTTTAAATTTTTTGGTAGAGACAAGTCTTGCTATGTTGCTTAAACTGGTCTCGAACTCTTGGGCTCAACCAGTTCTCCCACCTTGGCCTCCCAAAGTTCTGGGATTACAGGTATGAACCACTGTGCCTGGCCTCTCCTTTAGCACAAAGCACTCAGTCTGCCAAAGCACCTTACTTTGGTGTCATTGTCTTATCCCCAACAAGAGCATTCAACCAATGGTTTTTGAAAGAGTGTCAGCCGGGCTTGGTGGCTCAGCCTGTAATCCCGTGCTTTGGGAGGCTGAGGTGAGCGGATTGCCTGAGCCCGTGGGTTCGAGACCCGCCTGGGCAACTTGGCGAGACCTCATCTCTACAATAAATCAAAAAATTAGCCGGGTGTGTTAGTGCGTGCCTGTAGTTCCAGCTACTTGGAAGGCTGAGGCAGAAGGATCACTGGAGCCCAGCGGGTCGAGGCTGCGGTGACTGGGAGCGGCCACTGCACTCCAGTCTAGGTGACAGAGTGAGACTCCAACTCAAAAAAAAAAAAAAAAGTTGTCTTTTTCACACTAGGGCACAGAGGAGAAGGCTATCTACTTAATCATTTTGGCTGGGCTCGGTGGCTCAGCCTGTAATCCCGCGCCTTTGGGAGGCTGAGGTGAGTGGATTGCTTGAGCCTGCGGGTTCGAGACCCGCCTGGGCAGCGAGATCTCATCTCTACAATAAATCAAAAAATCAGCCGGGCGTGGTAGTGCATGCCTGTAATTCTGGCTACTTGGAAGACTGAGGCGGAAGGATCACCGGAGCCCAGCAGGTCGAGGTTGCGGTGGCCGGGGAGCCACTGCACTCCAGTCTGGGCGAAAGAGTGAGACTCCAACTCAAAAAAAAAAAAAATTATTTTGGTGAAAAAATAAAGAGATTTCCCACTAGGCAAATTCCTGGAAGGTATGATAAATTGATGTAGCTTTAACTGCAGCCACTTAAGAGTGTTTCTGTTTAATCATTTCACGTTTATTTTTATAATCTTTTTTTACAGTTTTTGAAGGAGAAGGGGCATTTCAAAAGACGATGTGAAATCAGTAATTATCCAGGACAAAAATTATTTCAGGACAAAAATTGTGTGAGTTCAAACATAAAGCAACATTGAATACAATGCTATTTCTATTTTTTCCAATGGGACGATTTGTTTTTGTCAACTTGAATATTCATAATTATAGGGCTATAGAGGAAATAGTCTAATGTCTACTCATAATATTTAATTAACTTAATTACACACGTAAAATGAATATTGAATGTCAAATATGAAGTACATTGTTCTTAAAATATGAAATAAACTGGGCTCAGTGGCTCAGCCTGTAATCCCGCGCCTTTAGGAGGCTGAGGTGACTGGATTACCTGAGCCCGCGGGTTCGAGACCCCCCTGGGCAACTTGGCGAGACCTCATCTCTACAATAAATCAAAATGAGCCGGGCGTGGTAGCACGCGCCTGTAGTTCCAGCTACTTGGAAGGCTGAGGCGGAAGGATCACTGGAGCCCAGCAGGCCGAGGCTGCAGTGGCCGGGAGCGGCCACTTCACTCCAGTCTGGGCGAGAGAGTGAGACTCCAACTCAAAAAAAAAAAAATAAAAGGAAATAGAGGCACGTAACAACACAAAGGGTACCTGGTCTGCTACCAAGAGGAGAGAGGGCCAGCTAGAAGCCCAGACTTTACCTGCAGGTAGCCTACTTATGTAATAAACCCTCACTTGTACCCCACAACTTTAAAATAAATAAAATTTTAAAAATATGGGATGGAAAAACTTTAATTCGTACTCTTACCTACATCTTTGGCATCTGTTTCTTTCCTCATTATCAATGTAGGGGAGGAAAAAAGCTATATATTTTCCTCTTACATTGCCGGGTTCATGGCTGAGTCACCTACAGAAAATAACAGAGTAACAAGAGAAAAGCAAGCACATTTATTTAATATAAGTTTTATGTGACATGAGAGCCTTCAAAAATGAAGAGTCAAAGAAATGGGAAATTGTGTATTTTTATACTTAGGTTTGATGAAGAGTGGGCAGTCATGTAGATGTTTAACTGGACAAAAGGGATAAGATATAATGGAAGTAGGCCGGGTGTGGTGACTCACGCCTATAATCCTAGTACTTTGGGTGAGGGGTGAGAGATTGTCTGAGCCCATGGGTTCGAGACCAGCCTGGGCAACTTGGTGAGACCTCATCTCTACAATAAATCAAAAAATTAGCTGGGCATGGCGGCGTGTGCTTATAGTTCCAACTACTTGGAAGGCTGAGGCGGAAGGATCGCCTAAGCCCAGCAGGTCGAGGCTGCGGTGGCTATAAGTGTGCCACTGCACTCCAGCCTAGGTGACAGAGTAAGATTGACTCAAAAAAAAAAAAAAAAAGATATAATGGAAGTAAACTGGGGGGAACTTAGTGTACCATAGTAAGCCCAAATCTGAGAGGGATCGCATGTAATGTTGTCTATTCCAGTTCTTGTCTAGGCTGGTCTTGAACTCCTGGACTGAAGTAGCCCTCCTGCTTTGGCCTTCCAAAATGCTGGGATTACAGGCATGAGCCTCTGTACCCGGCAGAGCACTTTTTGAATCTATCAGTGCTGTGGTCACTTGAAATTCTACCCACTTCTTAACAGGCATGTTACAAAGGATGCAATAAAAATGGAACTTAGGCTGGACTCAGTGGCTCAGCCTGTAATCCCGCGCTTTGGGAGGCCGAGGTGGAGTAGATTGCCTGAACCCGCAGGTTTGAGACCCGCCTGGGCAACTTGGCGAGACCTCATCTCTACAATAAAAAAAAAAAACTAGCCAGGCGTGGTAGCATGCGCCTGTAGTTCCAGCTACTTGGAAGGCTGAGGCGGAAGGATCGCCGGAGCCCAGCAGGTGAGGCTGCAGTGGCCGGGAGCGGCCACTGCACTCCAGTCTGGGCGACAGAGTGAGACTTCGACTAAAAAAAAAAAAATGGAACTTAGTTACCGAACCTTGATTCTGGGATCAGTCTCATACTCACTGATTCCAAAACTTACTTTCTCTAACTACTCCCTACCCTATTTGAACACCTCTGAAATCAAGATTCATCTTACAATCGATGGCATCTTACAATTCTGTTGGCCAGGTCACAGTTGGGATATGGTTGCAGGAATCTGGACATAGCTATTCATATTGTTGTCACTTTAATTGAGTATGTGCATTTAATTGCCATTTACAAAGTCTTCACAATAATCTCAGTATGGTTTGGCATTGAAACAAAAAGTTTTTGGGTTTGAGAAATGCATGGAATAAGGGCAGTATAATACATAATGAGAATCTATGACTAAATAAGCCAGAAAACTTTCCATGAGTATAAATAAATTCTAAGTGGTAAGAAAGCTTGGTGTCAGAGTGTAACTGGCATCATTTTTCTTTTTTAGTGGTAAGTAACGGGGTATCTACAGATCAGTGGCATTTAGATTCAGTGAAAAATGGCAGTATTTACTTTAGGTTGGAATGCTGAATCTCGTGTCCTTTTCTTGGTAAACTTCTTGCTCTGGTGTGCTTAATGTATTCCTAGTATCTAAGATCACATTTAAAGGAAATTGTCTGCAATCTGTTTATTACGAACTTTGTCCAGGTTTAAACTGCAGTCCTTCAATCATACCCTACTTCAAAGTATCACAAGGGGGGGTGTTGAAAAATCTGGCAAATATGTTGCAATGACAGAAAGTATTAAAACCCATAAAGGTACAAAAGGATTTGAGATTACAGGAACACTATGGTTTAAAAAAAGGTCTGTATTGCAATGTTTTCTGAAAAAAAAAAAAAGTCTTTTATGACTTCATAAGGAATTGTTTAGAGACTTATACATAAAATTGGGTTAATGTAACCTCTTTGTTACATGGGGATTAAGTTTCCACAACAGATAGCTGTATTTATATTTTTGAAAAACTAAAATATGTAGAAAGCAGAAAGGAATAAAACCATGAACTCCCTACTATTCAGTTAATTATCAGATACACATTTGTTGAAAAGTTACTACAAGCAGGACTCGGTGTTCATTCATACTTAATATTTAGTGAGTCTACCACATGCTAGTAACTGTGCTAGGCTCTAAGAATAAATAGTAAAAGTTTTGTAGATTTATGCTGCTGTAATAAAATACAGCACAGACTGGTAATTTATGAACAATAGACTTTTATTTCTCACGGTTCTGGAGATTGGGAAGTCCAAGATCAAGACAGTGACAGGACAGATGGGTGCTGAAGGCTGCTTTCTGCTTTCAAGATAGTACTTGTTTCTGCATCCTCCATAGGGGAAGAATGCTGTGTCCTCACATGGCAGAAGGGGTGGAAGGGCAAGAAGGTGTTCCCTTAAACCTCCAGACCATTTATAAGGGAAATAATCCCATTCATGAGGGCTCTGCCCTCATGACTCCCAAAGGCTACAACTCTTAGTTACAATGGGGATTAAGTTTCAGTGTGAATTTTGAGCAGGATACCATCATTCAAACTACAGAATAGATATTTCACTCTGATGAGTCTGAAAGTCTCCTCTGACCAAAGCCTTCTTTGGCACCCTTGGTCCTTCCCTTTCTTCCACCATGTGAGAACACAGCAAGAGAAGCAGAGAGCAAGCCTACATCAGACACTGAATCTGCTGACACCTTGATCTTGGACTTCCCAGCCCCAGAGTTGTGAGAAACAGATAAAGATACTGAGTGTCACATGAAATGAGGCTGTCAGTGAGAGACCTGCTATGGGATAACTTTTATTTTGGGGGGAGGGGGTCAGAGTTTTACTCTGTCACCCAGGCTGGTATGCAGTGGCATGATCATGGCTCACCTCAGCCTTGACCTCTTGGGCTCAGGTGATCCTTCTGCCCCAGCCTCTCAGGTAGCTGGGTCTATAGACGTGTGCCACCAAGACCAGCTAATGTTCTGATTTTTGGTAGAGTTGAAGTCTTGCTATGTTGCCCAGGCTGGTCTCAAATGCTTGGGGTCAAGCAGTCCGCCTGCCTCAGCCTCTCAAAGTGCTGGGATTTTAAGAGTGAGCCACTGTGCCCAGTTATGGTGACTTTCAAGAAAAAGACTGAATAAAATCTGAGCTAAGTTTTTTTTTTTTTGAGTTGGAGTCTCACTCTGTCATCCAAGCTGGAGTGCAGTGGCACGCTCATGGCTACCACAGCCTCAACCTGCTGGGTTCAGGTGATCCTTCTGCTTCAGCCTTCAAAGTAGCTGAAACCATAGGCATGTGCCACCATGCCTGGGTCATTTTTTGATTTTTATTGTAGAGATGAGGTCTTACCAAGTTGCCCAGGCTGGTCTTGAACCCGTGGACTCAGGCAATCCTCTCACCTTGGCCTCCCAAAGTGATGGGATTATAGGCGTGAGCTACCACATCTGGCCCTATTAAGTTGTTTTCTAGGACCCACAAACTTTCAGTAAAATTTCCTTATTCTACTAAGAGAGGATTACTCTAAGGGTCTGTGGTCCACATTATGTTGTTATCAGGATGGAGGTAAAGGATCAGCAAAATGTAGAGGCAGGATGTTGAAACTAGTAGTGGTGAGAGGAATATAAGACCTACTGAGAATGTGAAGACATCTTGAAGAAGATGGAGGTGTTTTGGTCTTCTATGGGGCTTTGATCTAATCTTCATGGCTCTCAAGAGTCTGGGAGACTCTAGCTCAGAGGTCCCCAACCCCTGGGTCATGAATTGGTACCGGTGCCTGGCCTGTTAGGAACCAGGTATCACAGCAGAAAGTGAATGTCAGGAGAGTGGAACTTCTGTCAGGTCAGCAACTGCATTAGATTCTCGTAGGAACGTGAACTCTAAGGTGAACTGTGTATGCGAGGGATCTAGGTTGCATGCTCCTTATGAGAATCGAATGCCTGATGATCACTCCCCCACCCGGTCCATGAGAACATTGCCTTCCACAAAACTGGTCCTCGGCCGGGCTTGGTGGCTCAGCCTGTAATCTCAGGGCTTTGGGAGGCCGAGGTGAGTGGATTGCCTGAGCCCGCAGGTTTGAGACCCGCCTGGGCAACTTGGTGAGACCTCATCTCTACAACAAATCAAAAATTAGTTGGGCATGGTAGCGCACACCTGTAGTTCCAGTACTTGGAAGGCTGAGGCGGAAGGATCGCCGGAGCCCAGCAGGTCGAGGCTACTTTGGCCGGGAGCGGCCACTGCACTCCAGTCTGGGCGACAAGAGTGAGACTCCAACTCAAAACAAAACAAAACAAAACTGGTCCTCAATGGCAAAAAGTTTGGGGACCTCTGTTCTAGTTAACCTCTTGGTGACACAAACAGTGATGATCTTTGCATAATATTCTTAGACATGTGCAAAAATAACTGTGGCAAATTTCTGAAAGTGGTTCAAAAAGCATTTATTTATTTATTTATTTGAGTTGGAGTCTCACTCAGACTCCCAGACTGGAGTGCAGTGTCATGCTCATGGCCACCGCAGCCACGAACTACTGGGCTCAGGTGATTCTTCTGCTTCAGCCTTCCAAGTAGTTGGAATTACAGGCATACACTGCCATGCCCAGCTAATTTTTTTCTTTTTTACTGTAGAGATGAGGTCTTGCCAAGTTGCCCAGGTTAGTCTCAAACCCGTGAGCTCAGGCAGTCCTCTCATCTCGGCCTCCCAAAGTGCTGGGATTATATGGGATTATAGGCATGAGCCACTGCGCCCAGCCAAAAATATTTCTTTCTTTCCTTTTTTTTTTGAGTTGGAGTCTCACTCTGTCGCCCAGACTGGAGTGCAGTGGCCACTCCCGGCCACCGCAGCCTCGACCTGCTGGGCTCTGGAGATCCTTCTGCCTCAGCCTACCAAGTAGCTGGAACTACAGGTGCGCGCTACCACGCCTGGCTAATTTTTTTGATTTTTTGTAGAGATGAGGTCTCGCCAAGTTGCCCAGGTGGGTCTCGAACCCGCAGGCTCAGGCAATCCAGTCACCTCAGCCTCCCAAAGGCGTGGGATTACAGGCTAAGCCACTGAGCCCGGCTAAATATTTCTTTTTAATGATTTTGATTGTCACTGGGCTGGCTAATTTAAAATTGATAGGCTCTGAAAGCTTTGCCTCTATACCTGGTACTTTTTAAAAAAATTTTTGAAAATTTTAATTTTCTTTTTGTAGATACAGGGTCTCTATGTTGCTCAGGCTGTTCTTGAACTCCTGACCTTAAGAGATCCTCCCACCTCAGCCTCCCAAAGTGCTGGAGTTAAAGGTATGAACCATCACACCCAGCCTATGCCTGGTACATTTATCCTGTCAAGATAAACAGGTTTTTATTTTAAATTTTGTTTTGAGTTGAAGTCTCATGCCGTTGTCTAGGCTGGAGTGCAGTGGCATGCTCACAGCTACCACCAGCCTCGACCTGATGGGCTCAGGTGATCTTTCTGCCTCAACCTTGTAAGTAACTGGAACTACAGGTGCACGCTGCCATGCCCAACTGATTTATTGTAGAGATGAGGTCTCGCCAAGTTGCCCAGGCTGGTCTCAAACCCATGGGCTCAGGCAATCCTCTCACCTCAGCCTTCCAAAGTGCTGGGATTATAGGTGTGAGCCATCGCACCTGGTTGATAAACAGGTATAGGTCCATCGTGGCCACTGGACCAAACTGTGAGTGTGTGGGAATACCAGAGCAGGTGACAGAAGATAGAAATATTCATGTGTGTGAGATACTGTCGCTGGAAAAAATCTTAAAGGTGTGCTGAGCTGCATGGATGCGGTTTTATGACACAACAATGGAAGGCAGTGGTGGTGCCCCATATTCATGCTGTCAGAGTGGTGTGTGAAATTATGATGTGCTATCGGTAGGTGTCAATAGCAGTTTCAGGGATTATCAGAATTCTGGCTAGCACTTAGATTTAATGGGGAAAAAGGCATCTCCTGTTGAATGCTGAAAAGTAAATGAGACTTTATGAGGTGTTCTGGGAAGCAATCCTAACGTTTCTCTATTTTCCTCAGTTAGGGAAAAATCTATCTTGGAGCCTCGGCCCTCATGGCTCTAATCTCCACCCCTGGGATCACACTTGCTGCTCTCTAGCAGGCAACAGAAAGTCTGTTTTTGTCTTGGAATCATGGTTGACCAACCTACTTACCAGGTCCTTTGGAAGGGTCTTGCTCAATCCCCATCCATCTCATCCATCAGACTCCCCCTACCAACTTCTTTTTTTTTTTTTTTAGTTGGAGTCTCACTCTGTCACCCAGACTGCAGTGCAATGGCCGCTCCCGGCCACAGCAGCCTCGATCTGCTGGGCTCCGGCGATCCTTCTGCCTCAGCCTTCCAAGTAGCTGGAACTACAGGTGTGCGCTACCACGCCCCGGCTAATTTTTGATTAGTTGTAGAGATTGAGATCTTGTCAAGTTGCCCAGGCGAGTCTCGAACCCGTGGGCTCAGGCAATCCACTCATCTCGGCCTCCCAAAGTGCTAGGATTACAGGCTGAGCCACCGAGCCCGGCCTCCCTACCAACTTCTACCAGGGCTGCCCACTCCTCTCTGGATTTGTACCACAACACACCCCACTCTGCCCCCTACCATCTTGCCTCTTGCTCTCCCAGGACTTGGAAAGCTGTTGGGAGTTCTCCCACTTGGCTGAATCTTGGCCTTAACTTACTCCAAATGACCCTACCATATGAACAAACCAGTGGGACCTGTTGGTTTCCAGAGGCTTTCTCAGTTCAAGTTCCTTGGGAAACAGACTCCAAGATGGTGAAGAGTTGCATATAGCAGGTCTGCTGCCTGAGGAGCCAAGGAAGTAGGATTGAGCTGAGGGAAAGGTTGAGCTGTGATGCTTTACAACAAAGGCTTCAGTCAATGTCAAAGAAGCTCAGGAGCCGGGATGCCCCTTTTGAGTCGTCCCAAATTGAGACCAGCCTGAGTCACAGACAAATCATTAGCTGTGGTCCTTCCCTGAGGAGTTGGCATGACCTTGGATGCGGCAGAGGAGAGGGACTCAGCTGGGCCCATCAGCGGCGAATACTCCTGGCCGCTGGAAAAGTGAGGCCTGCACCCTCCTGCCTTCCCTGTCCGCCTGCTTTCACTTACCCAAGGGAATCTGGGCAGTGACGACGCCGGGCACTGCAGGGCTCATACCTTCTTGGAGATGGATCTCACTCATCTGCCCCTGCCCTTTCAGAGGTCTAGTTCCATCTTTTGTCCTGGGAAATTTCCTCTTCTGATCTCAGCATCTGAACTTTTCAACACTTTGTTTAGTATATTTTTATTTATTAAATGATGTGGGAATTCTATGTGGTTTTTTTTTTGTTTGTTTGTTTTGTTTTTCGGGTTTTTTTTTAGTTGGAGTCTCACTCTGTTGCCCAGACTGGAGTGCAGTGGCCGCTCCCGGCCACCGCAGCCTTGACCTGCTGGGCTCTGGCGATCCTTCCACCTCAGCCTTCCAAGTAGCTGGAACTACAGGCGCGCGCTACCACGCCCGGCTAATTTTTGATTTATTGTAGAGATGAGGTCTGGCCAAGTTGCCCAGGTGGGTCTCGAACCTGTGGGCTCAGGCAATCCACTCACCTCAGCCTCCCAAAGGCGTGGGATTACAGGCTGAGCCACCGAGCCCGGCTCGAGGGAATTCTATGTGAAGCATTGTTTTAGGCCTGGGTAGGGATAGAAAGGTGAATTAGAGGAAGGGTTTTGCCTCAAAGGGATTCACATGTTGGGAAGAAAATGGGGGTGGGGGTGGGGCTGGAGAACATCGTAGAACGTAGGAAAGAAGGGAAGGGCTTTGCCCAACAAACCCAACGAGTCTTCAGTCTGAAGGACTATATTGTAACATTGCCTGGACATTTTGCCAGGGCAAAAAGAGTGGACAACAAATTCTTCCAAGTGCCCACTAGGAGAGCAGACTTTTTTCTTTAGCTATGGGATCTCACAATGTTGCCCAGGCTGGATCTGAACTCTGGGACTCAGTGGATCCTCTTGCCTCAGTCTCCTGAGTAGCTGGGACTACGGGTATGCCACCATGCTTGGCTCTACTTTGTAACTCAAGAGACCATACATAAATAAGGACTAGATGTTGGATTGAAATGAATATCCATGATAGATATCTGTATTTATATTACTGAGAAACTAAAATATGTAGAAAGCAGAAAGGAACAAAACCATGAACCCCCTACCTAGAGAAAAACATCGCTAATATTTTGATGTATTTTCTTTCCTTGTATCCTTCTCTCTTCTTATTTTTATTTTATTATTTTATTTTGAGTGGGAATCTCGCTCTGTCACCCAGGCTTGAGTACAGTGGCATGATCACAGCTTACCACAGCCTCGATGACCTCCTAGGCTCAGGCAATCCTTCTGTCTCAGCCTCCCAAGTAGCTTGGACTATAGGCCCATGCCACCACTCCTGGTTAATTTTGTGATTTCTTTGTAGAGCTGAGGTCTCGCTGTGCCAGTCTGGTCTCAAACTTCTAGGCTTAGCAGTCCTCTCTCCTCAGCCTCCCAAAGTGCTGAGATTATAGGTGTGAGCCACTGCGCCTGGCCTTCTCTCTTTCTTTTTTATAAATGCAGTGAGATTCATTTTTCTGAACTATAGTTGGGCTAGTTAGTAACCTCTCTATGCCTCATTCTCTTGTTTCTAAAAAGGCGAGCAGGAGAGGACTTTTCCAATAGATTCTGGTAAAGATGGAATAAGTCAATGTGTATAAAACTCCCAACACCATTCCTGGCTTTCAGAAAATATTCAATAAATATTAGCAATGCTCTTATTTCCCCATACCATTACATTTTCTTTATATTCTATATGTCCATGTAATAGTCTGTCCTGTGATTGAACTCTGGTTTACTTAACCATTCCCCTTTTGTTGGACATCTAGGTAGAATCCATTTTTTTATTGCTAAAAAATGTTTCAGTGAACATTTTGGCACATAAACGATTTTTGAATTCTATATTTCTTTAGGCTGGAGTCCCAGGAATAGAGTGATTAGGTCAAAGGGTAGATTATTGATTCTGTATGTATGTATCCTAGTGTGAAATACAATCTCCTTCACTTAAAATTTTGTTTGTTTAATTATGGTAAAGCCTGTGAGATATTATTTGTTAATTTATTACACATGTTTCTTAAACATTTCATAAAATGTTTAACTTGATTTTTTTTTTTTTAGTTGAAGTCTCACTATTTTGCCCAGGTTGGAGTGTAGTGGCATGATGACAACTCACCACAGCCTTGAACTCCTGGTCTCAGGTGGTCATCCAGCCTCAGCTTCCAGAGTAATTGGTACTATAAGCACGTGCCATTATGCCCAGCTAATTTTTTTGTTTGTAGAGATGTCTCACTGTGTTGCCTGGGCTGATCTCGAACTCTGGACTCAAGCAATCTTCCTGCACTGGCTTACCAAAATGCTGGGATTACAGACATGGGCCACTTTACTTGGCCAACTTAATGTTTTAAGAGAGGTTTAATTGGTTCTCCAGTTATGGAATCTTTCCCATTCTACATATGTATTTCTTTTTCCATGCAGAGTCATAAACCAAAGACAGGATTCATGCTGTTGCTTAGATCATCATTCACCTGAACCCATAAGTTTCGTTTCAGGTGTCCTACTTAAGAAGAATCTAGAATCTCTGAATTTGTTTCCTAAACTCAGATTTCTTAGACATTTCTCTAAATTTTGAATATAATTTCCCCAAATTGATCTCTACATATACATCAGTTTATTCACTTATTTATGTTATTCACAGTTTATGTTAGTTGAATCTGTACAGATTTTTGGGTAAAGATATCTGGAATAGAAATTATTTGTGGAATTGATTGGTTCATACTACAGCACAGAATTTCCAGATGGTAATGCCTAACAAACTGGTTAAGTTTATTCATTCAGGTACCTTGTTAACCTTTCAAATTCAGCTTGCTCCAACCCATGGAGTACTGAACTGAAAGCCAAAGTCCCAGGTCGGCATCTTTAGTGCAATGATCTTTACAACAAACCACTTTCTATCTCTGGGATCAGTTGTCTTTAAAAAAAAAAAAAAGAGAGAGAGAGAGAGAGAGAGAAAGAAAGAGATCAATGGTTCTTACACCCTATCAGCAATAGAAATATTTTTTCCATACAAACTGCATGTGAAGACAATAAACCAAAATTAATCATTCAATTCAAGATAAAACATTTTAAAATTTTTAATTGTGTCCTTTAATTGCCATTATCACCTTTAAAAGTCCCTTTTGTGTTTTGTTTTTTTGGGTTTTTTTTGAGTTGGAGTCTTACTCTGTCACCCAGATTGGAGTGCAGTGGCACGTTCCCGGCCACTGCAGCCTCGACCTGCTGGGCTCCGGCGATCCTAGCCGGAATTACAGGCATGTGCTACCACGCCCGGCTGATTTTTTGATTTATTGTAGAGATGAGGTCTCGCCAAATTGCCCAGGTGGGTTTCGAACCCGAGGGCTCAGACAATCCACTCACCTCAGCCTCCCAAGGTGCAGGATTACAGGCTGAGCCACCGAGCCCGGCTTAAAAGTTCATTTTGACAATGCATGCAGCCCTAACATTTCTGGTGTTATTTTGTTTTCACACTGAGTTGCTAAATGAATATTTGCTGGTGTGGTGGCTCTTTCGTCTTTCTCTGCTTCAGGGAAGAACTGAGAAGAGAAATTTTGAAGAGCCTTCTACTTATGGAAGGGTATGACCTTCTGATCCTATTTGTTTATTTTTTATTTTTAGAGATGTCTCAAACTCTTGGTCTCAAATAATCCTCCTGCCTTGGCCAAAGTGCCGGGAATACTGGCATGAGTCACTGTACCTGGCCTGTTCCTATTTGTTAATAAAGAAAACTGGAAGTGGCTATAATAAACTCCATCCACTCATTAAGGGTGTGCACACAGTGATGTGCTTTTTTGCTCTGAGTATCCACCCTGTAAGCTGTCTTGGGTTAACTGGCTTGGTGGTGAGTATGACTATAAGTGCTTTCCTCAGTAGTTCTTGTTGTTTTTTTTTTTCAAGTTGAAGTCTCACTCTGTCACCCAGATTGCAGTGCAGTGGCACGCTCCCGGCCACCACAATCTCGACCTGCTGGACTTAGACGATCCTTCTGCCTTAGTCTTCCAAGTAGCCGGAACTACAGGCATGCGCTACCACACCTGGCTAATTTTTTGATTTATTGTAGAGACGAGATCTCACCAAGTTGCCCAGGCGGGTCTCGAACCCGCGGGCTCAGGCAATCCACTCGCCTCGGCTTCCCAAAGTGCTGGGATTACAGACTGAGCCACCGAGCCTGGCCACTCCTCAGTAGTTCTTAAGCATCTCTTGTAGGGCCGGTCTGGAGGTGACAAGTTCCCTTAATGCTTGTTTGTCTGGTAAGAATGCTGAAAATGGGCCCCTAATTGCTTCTGACTTTTAAGGTTTCTGCTGAGAGGTCTGTTGCTATTTTTTTTTTTTTTTTTTTTTTTTTTTGAGTTGGAGTCTCACTCTGTCGCCCAGACTGGAGTGCAGTGGCCGCTCCCGGCCACCGCAGCCTCGACCTGCTGGGCTCCGGCGATCCTTCCGCCTCAGCCTTCCACGTAGCTGGAATTACAGGCATGCGCTACCACGCCCGGCTGATTTTTTTATTTATTGTAGAGATGAGGTCTTGCTGCCCAGGCGGGTCTCGAACCCGCGGGCTCAGGCAATTCACTCACCTCAGCCTCCCAAAGGCGCGGGATTACAGGCTGAGCCACCGAGCCCGGCTGTTGCTATTCTTATAGGTCTCCCATGGTAAGTGGTCTATTCCCTCTCTCTAACTGCTCTAAGTTTTTTTTCTTACGTGCTGACCTTAGCTGATCTGATGGCTATGTGTCTTGTGTAGTACCTCACAGCAGTTCCCTGAATTTCTTGTATCTTCACGGCAGCCTCTGTAGCAAGATTGGGGAAGTGTTCTCGGATAATATCTTAAAAGCTTATTCCAGTTTGCTCTCATTTTCCCCTTCTCTCTTAGGAATGCCGATCAAACATAAATTTAGTCTCTTTAGACAGTCCCATGCCTCTTGAAGGGTTTTTTTTTCTTGAGTTGGAGTATCACTTTGTCTCCCAGGCTGGAGTGTAGTGGCATGTTCATGGCCACCCCAACACTGACCTGCTGGGCTCAGGCAATCTTTCCGCCTCAGTCTTCCAAGTAGTCGGAACTGCAGGTGTGCACTAACCATGTCCAGCTAATTTTTTGATTTGTTGTAGAGATGAGGTCTTGCCAAGTTGAGCTTTTTAAAAAAAATGTATACAATGATAATAACGACATACTTTACCTAAGTGCTGTTTTTTTTTTCTTTTTTTTGAGTTGGAGTCTCACTCTTGTTGCCCAGGCTGGAGTGCTGTGACACACTCACGGCCACCACAGCCTCGACCTATTGGGCTTAGGTCAGCTCCTTCCACCTCAGCCTTCCAAGTAGCTAGAACTGCAGATACACGCCACCATGCCTGGCTAGTTTTTTGATTTGTTGTAGAGACGAGGTCTCACCAAGTTGCCCAGACTGGTCTCGAACACCCCGGGCTCAGGCAATCCTTTCGCCTCATCCTCCCAAAGTGCTGTGATGACAGACTGAGCCACCATGCCTGGCCAAAGTGCTGTTTTGATGAATAAATGAGACAATTTTTTAAAGCTCTTAACCAAATGCCTAGTATACAATAGGTGTTTAGTAATTGTTAGTTGCATCATTACTACCACTATAACTACTAAATTTATAACTTATAGGGAAGCAGAGATTTGCTTTTGATAACAACTCTATTCACCTTTCTTTTGTTTGGACTTTGAATGATCTAATATTATGAATCCCATGTAAATGACACATGAGCTGTGCTGGAGCTGTACTGCCAAGTCACTCCTGCCAAAAAGGGAGGGGACAGTGATGGGCTATTCTCCAGAGGCAAGAGCTTCCCTCACATTGTAGAAGGATGGAAAAGTTCATGAATGAACAGGGGGAGTCATACAATGTCAGCAACTGAAGGCTTTTATTTTGCAGATGAGAAAACTGATCTTGAAAATCCAGATCTCCCGAGTGAGTCCAGTGAAATTTTCCACTTATTTTTGTGGAAGCTGTCACCTTCCAGCTCCTCCCTGGGCTGGGAAGTCTGCTTGTTTCTCTCATAGAACTGGAGAACCTTCCAAGGTCAGAAGAGAAGTAGTTAAGTTAGGAAATAATTTGCCCGGGAAACTTGGTGTGAATACCCCACTAGAAAATGTCAAAAAGAAGGCCGGGCACGGTGACTCATGCCTATAATCCTGGCACTTTGGGAGGCCGAGGTGAGAGGATTGTCTGATCCCAGGGGTTCGAGACCAGCCTGGGTAACCTGGTGAGGCCTCATCTCTACAATAAATAAAAAAAATTAGCCAGGTATGGTGGCGCATGCCTGTAGTCTGAGCTACTTGGAAGGCTGAGGTGGAAAGATCTCCTGAGCCCAGCAGGTTGGGGCTCCAGCCTGGGCTACAGAGTGAGACTCCCCCCCCACCCCCCAAAAAAAGATTGTCTAAATTCAGAGCCTGTCTGTGAACCATTTTTACTGATCCACAACAAAAATTAGCCCGGCTAATTTTTTTTATTTATTGCAGAGACTAGGTCCTGCCAAGTTGCCCAGGCTGGTCTGGAACCTCTGACTCAGGCAATCCTTTTGCCTCGGACTCCCAAAGTGCTGACATTATAGGCTTGAGTCACCATGCCCGGCCTTAGATGACCTCTTATAGTTCTAACATTTAGTGCTTTCATTTGAAGTCCAAATACCTGAGCCTTGGATTTAGAGAGGGAACTCCTCACCTAAAAGTTAATTAATTAAGCAAATGTATCACTTAAAAAATTATTTTATTTTTGAGTCAAGATCTCACTCTGCTGCCCAGGCTGCAATGCAGTGGCACAATCACAGCTCACTTTAGCCTCAAGCTCCAAGGTTCAAGTGATCCTCCTGCCGCAGCCTCCCAAGTAGCTGGAACTACAGGTATGTGCCAACATGCCCAGCTTATTATTTTTTTTGTAGAGATGAGATTTTGCTATGTTGCCTAGGCTGGTCTAGAACTCCTGGGCTTAAGCAATCCTCCGCCTCGGACTCCCAAAGTGCAGAAATTACAGGCGTGAGCCACTGCTCTTGGATGAAATGCACTATTTAATTAGTCAAATGTTTATGTAAAACTTATCATGTATGGACTAAACTCATGCTATGTCTGAAATTGAGTTAGAAATAGTCCCCTTTCTCAACAGCATATAGTCTAGCGGGGAGCTCACATCTGCCTGTCTCTGACAGGGAAGAGAAGGCGGTGTGTCCCCGGCAAGGCTCTCAAGGAGCTGCCAGGGAAGTTGAAGCAAGGAGACAGCACTGATCTCAGTGTAGGGGTTGAACAGGCTTTGTGGAGGGTATAGCTGGAAGTCTACACTGGGACAGGGCAGGGCAGGGCAGGGCATGGGGGTGGAGTGGAGTATAGGATGATGGGTAGAATGAATAACTCAACAACTTTGACATTCTTCCCTCCCCTTCGTGTCTAAAACGTCTCTGTGAGAGAGAGTGTTATTCGGAAATCCCATCTACGGGGACATTGAAGTGCAAAGAAGCAGCTTTGGTAAAGAGCAGGTCCTTGAACCTTGAACCTCATTGGCCTATTTAAGTTTTAGTTTTATCATCTGTGAAATGGGCCTAATAACATCTTCTTTGTAGGGTTGTTCAAAGGGTAAGACATATATTGCATTACATATGTTATATTACTTTATAAATGTAAGTGTATTTACCTTAAAAGTACTGGTCCGTTAACTGATAATTGTGACAATTACTAGGTTGCTATTAGGTATTTGGATCAGGACCCTTCATCGGGTGAGAGAACTAGGGCTGTGGTTGAAGTCCCTTTTAGGGGAATAGGAGTGGCCGTTTTCTGCTGGCATTCCTTTCCTCTATTCTTTTGGCAAATGCATCTCCCCATTCCTTGGGGGAAACTGTCACTCAAAAGGCAAGCAACTTTTTGCGATTCTCATGGGTCTGCCCTTCCGTCTTCCACAGGGATCACATGTGATCCAGATCTGGCCAATCATATGTCCCGTTTCCTTAGCCACGGGAATTGGCCTAAGGATGACAGGAGATACCATATGGACCAGTCAGAATCTTTCCTTGAGATTTGTATATGTGCGCGTTAGGAGAAAAGAAATTACTTTCTCTTTCCTTTAGGATTGCAAATCTGGACTAAGAGCCAGATCTGTCACAAACAACCAAACCTAGAGATGGAGAAAAGGGGAGGAGAAGAGGGAACTGAAAACATTAGTAGGTCTCTGAATCTATACCTCAACTTTCCAGTTATTTGAATCAATACATTTCAACTTTTTGCTGGTGCCAGAATAACTTGATTTTCTGTCCCTGGTGATCCCGAGTAACGCCAGGACTCAGGTTTCCAGATTCTGATCTCAGTGTGTTATTCTCCTTTAGGCTGGCGCTTTTCAAGAGATATTTCCTTCATTTATTAGTCAAGATTGGTTGGGACAGATTCTGGGGAGAAGCTGTTGTGTTAAGAGAAAAACAAACAAGCCTGTGCCCTGCTGTATCATGGCTTTAAACCCAATCAAGCTGGCTCGGTGGATCAGCCTGTAATCCCAGCATTCTGGGAGGCCGAGGCAAGTGGACTACCTGAGCCTGCAGGTTTAAGACCCGCCCGGACAACTTGGCGAGACCTTGTCTCTACAATAAATCAAAAATTTAGCCGGGGTAGTGCGCGCCTGCAGTTCCAGCTACTTGGAAGGCTGAGGCGGAAGGATCGCCGGAGGCCAACAGGTCAAGGCTGCGGTGGCCAGGAGTGGCCACTGCACTCCAGTCTGGGCGACAGAGAGACTTCAACTCAAAAAAAAGAAAAAAAAAAAGTGCTTCTGGAGCGTGTTGCCAGAGAGAGGGTAGTAGTGGTGCAGAGCTGCGGAAAAGGCTAGGGTGTGTAAGCAAAGGGTTGGTGCTGGAGAGTAGGGAAGGTAAGAGTAGAAAGGTCAAGTGGTGATTGAGGTGCTTTTAGAAAATTCTGGTACAGAAATTTAACACAGAAGAGCATAATGGATCACTGGCAGACGTTAGCCAACTGCAACAATTATCAGTATTTTATCATTCTTGCTTTATTACCTACCTTACCTTGCTTTATCACCTCCTTGCCACTTTCCTACTGAAATATTTTATTTTAATTCATTACTTTTTTATTTTTTATTTTTTTTGAGTTGGAGTCTCACTCTGTCGCCCAGACTGGAGTGCAGCGGCCGCTCCTGGCCACCGCAGCCTCGATCTGCTGGGCTCTGACGATCCTTCCGCCTCAGCCTTCCAAGTAGCTGGAACTGCAGGCACGTGCTACCATGCCCAGCTAATTTTTGATTTATTGTAGAGATGAGGTCTCACCAAGTTACCTGGTGGGTCTCGAACCCGCAGGCTCAGTCAATCCACTCACCTCAGCCTCCCAAAGCGCTGGGATTACAGGCTGAGCCACCGAGCCCGGCTACCACTCAGATATCTTAAAGTGAATCTGAGATATCATATCGTTTTGTCCTTAAGTATTTCATCATTATCTTCAAAAGGTAAAGGCTTCTTTCCCCAATATAAGCACAGTAACATTATCATACCTAAAAACCCCCGTAATTCCTTAACATTATCTGATTTTCAGTCTATTTCCAATTTTTTCCAATTGTCTCAAATTTGTCTTTTACAGGTGGTTTGAATCAGGAGCTAAAGACAGTCCACACATCTCCTGTCTCTTGCTACCTACAATGATTCTCACTACTTCTTTTTCAATTATGCTTTTGTTAAAGGAAGCTGGTCATTTGTCCAGTGGAATTTTCAACATTCTGGATTTGGCTGCTTGGGTTATCATGTCATTCCAAATGTTCCTCGGTTCCCTGTGGTTTCTGTAAATTGGAATAATGAGGCCTATAGGCTTGATTAGATTCTGATTCAGTTATTATTGTTATTACTTTTTTTTTTTTTTGCAACTGGGTCTCACTCTGTCGCCCAGATTGTCATCCAGAGTGGCAAGATCAGCCGGGCTCAGTTGGCTCAGCCTGTAATCCCGCGCCTTTGGAGGCTGAGGTGAGTGGATTGCCTGAGCCCGCGGGTTCGAGACCCGCCTGGGCAGTGAGACCTCATCTCTACAATAAATCCAAAAATCAGCCGGGCGTGGTAGCGCATGCCTGTAATTCCGGCTACTCGGAAGGCCAAGGCGGAAGGATCGCTGGAGCCCAGCAGGCGAGGCTGCGGTGGCTGGAAGCGGTGGCCGGAAGCGGCCACTGCACTCCAGTCTGGGCGACAGAGTGAGACTCCAACTCAAACAAACAAACAAACAAACAGAGTGGCAAGATCATGGCTCATGGCCCACTACAGCCTCAACTTCCCGAAGTAATCCTTCTGCAAGAGCCTCCCCAGTAGCTGGGTCTATGGGTCCGAGCCACCATGCTGGGCTAATATATATACATTATATATATTATTATATATTAAATATATATATATATTTTTTTTACTCTTTTTTTCTCTAGGGATAAAGTTTCACTATGTTGCCTAGGCTGTTCTAGAACTTTTGAGCTCAAGTGATTTTCCTACCCTGGCTTCCAAAGGGCTGAGATTACACGTGTGAGCCACTGTGCCTGGCCAAATAAAAAAATACGGAATGCTTCACGAATTTTTGTGTAATCCTTGTGCAGGTAGCTGTACCAATCTTCTCTGTATCGTCCCAATATTATTACTATTTTGGCAAGAATACTTTATAGATGGTGAAGAGTACTTCCTAATGCAGTGCATCAAGAGAAACACAATGCCTGGCTGTCTTCTTTTAGTGATGTTAAAGTTGATCGGCAATTTTAGTAAAAACTGCTGTTGTCGTTTTTTATGCTTTTCTCTTGGATTCTGAGAGTCTGTGGGGGCTGGGCTGGTGAACAAATCTAATTCACAGACCAGACTGCACTCAGAATCACCCTTCCTCTGGGACCAGGGAGGCATTGTTACTGGGCCAAGCTTATGTCTGACCTTTGCGAGCTTTCCTTGGGTGGCAGAATTTCCCAGGAAGCTATTCAGGCCCTCAGGCAAATAAGATTCCTGCTGGCTTGTCCCAACAGTCTGTCAGGCGAGGCTGAATCTTTGAATGAAGTGAGGAAAGTCCAAAGAGATTTGTCAGAATGTGTGATATTAGATTTCTTTAGCAAGAATGCTTGTCACTTTGCTACTTTCCCGTGAAAAAATTTCCACTGATTGTGTCTACAAATTTAAAGAAAATGGAGACTCAGGGCAATTTCACACGAAAATATTAAGCAATAGAAACTTGCTATTGAACAGTACAGGAGGACTTTTCCTTTACGGTTTTGAATTATACAACTTGCCCTTTGAACTGGATAATTTGATTATGCAGTCAGCTTCCTTGGGCAGTTCAGGTTTGCTGCCTAAATTATTATGCCCCCCCATCCCTAATATATGGAGATAATTGTGTTGGTTTCAGACTTCTCAAGTCTATAGGAGAATTTGGATTACGGTAGGTTTTACATGCAGGGAGACTGTTTTATATATATTAATTGAGGAATATGGTAATTTAGTTTGTAATTCATTTGACTTAGTTTATAGAGAAAGTTGAGCTTCAGAAATTAAGAAACTCAAACATGTTTTCATACATATGATTTTTTAATATACAATTTTGAGATCCCTTGTGGGACACGCTGCAGTCTGCCTCCTTTTTCCCTCTTAATGTCTTGTGTTTGGGGATGTTTCATTTCTGTGTCTGCCCTGGGGGCCTGCTCTGTGTCAGGCGAGATGTTGACCTTCTCCTGGTTTGATTTCCACATTCAGGAAGGCTAATTTTCTTCATAAAACACGTGTTTTGTTCATCGACATTATTAAAATGTTTGGAGAGGTGTTATGAAGTGCTTCACATAGTTGTGTACATCGTTTTATAAAGTGAGTTTTTAAAAACTCTCACATTTACTCTCACATTTATTTATTCCATCTTGAGCCTTCTTCCTTTTTCTCTTTCGCTCTCCCTGAAAGCTGGACTAGGCTGAAAGCCCCCTGGGGGAACTTTGTCTTATACATTGCTGTTTCCCCCATTCCAAGCCCAGTGCCTGGCCTGTGGCAGGTGTCCAGTGAATGTTACTGAATGAGTTAATGAGTAAAAATGAACTTCGGGAATTTTCTTCCCTTTTTCCAACCTCAAATTCCCCAAATAGGGTACCCTTGTTTATACTGGTTTTATGAAATTCTGAATATTGATTGCAGCCCGCTCCTTTTGCTTAGAAAGATATAGAGATTTGTTTTTCTTGAGTAAATGCTCAGCTAGATTCAAATCACGAACTCCAATTTATAAGTCAAATTAGAATCAGATTGGAACATTTTGGCTCAGGGCTATGGCTATGAAAAGACTTCCAAGACTAAAGTCACAGACAGTATCACTGTATTAATTTCCTGTGGCTGCCGTATTAAATTACAACTGGGGGCCGGGCTCGGTGGCTCAGCCTGTAATCCCAGCACTTTGGGAGACCGAGGTGAGTGGATTGTCTGAGCCTCCGGGTTCGAGACCTGCCTGGGCAACTTGACAAGACCTCATCTCTACAATAAATCAAAAATTAGCGGGGCGTGGTAGCGTGTACCTGTAGTTCCAGCTACTTGGAAGGCTGAGGCAGAAGGATCGCCAGAGCCCAGCAGGCGAGGCTGCGATGGCACTGAGCAGCCACTGCATTCCAGTCTGGGCGACAGGTGAGACCCCACCTCAAAAAAAAAAAAAAAAAAATTACAGCTGGGTGCCTTGCAACACCAAAAATATTCTCACAGGTCTGGAGGCCAGAAGTCCGAAATCGGAATCATGGGGCTGAAATCAGGGTGCAGGCAGGTGGCCTACCTCCAGAGGCTCTAGGGAGAATCCATTCCTTGCCTCTTCCAGCTTCTAGTGGCTGCTGGCACTGCTTGACTGGTGCCCCTGCAGTACTTATCGATCATAGTTTGAAAGTGGATGGACAGAAGATAACATAAAATTGTAAGTTAGGAACATGCCATTAAAAATGGCTCTTTAGGTCAGGCACTGTGGCTCACACCTGTAATCCCAGCACTTTGAAGGAGGCGGAGTCAGGAGGATTGCTTGAGGCTAGGGGTTTAAGACTAGCCTGGGCAACAAGCAAGACCCTATCCCTAAAAAAATGTTTTAAACATTGAACTGCGTGTGGCGGCTGAGACAGGAGGATCACTTGGGAGGCTGGGATAGGAGGATGGTTTGAGCCCAGGAGTTTGAGCTATAATCGCACCACTGCATCCCAGCCTGGGTGTCAGAGTGAGACCCTGTCTTCAAAATAAATAAATAAATAAAGCTCTGTGTAGCAGAAGGTGCAACTATAGTCTGGCAGGCATATGTATTCTCTCCCTGGGCTTTAGCAGGTAGAGACTAGAGTTCCCAGGCAGTGATTGCACTGCCCGGCCTCAGTTGTAACTCCTTCATCATTTTCTATCTTTCTTTTTTTCTTTTTTTGAGTTGGAGTCTCACTCTGTCACCCAGACTGGAGTTCAGTGGCCGCTCCCGGCCACCGCAGCCTCCACCTGCTGGGCTCCAGCGATCCTTCCGCCTCAGCCTTCCAAGTAGCTGGAACTACAGGCGCGCACTACCACACCAAGCTAATTTTTTATTTATTGTGGAGATGAGGTCTCTCCAAGTTGCCCAGGCGGGGCTCTTGAACCCATGGGCTCAGGCAATTCACTCACCTCAGTCTCCCAAAGCGTGGGATTACAAGCTGAGCTACCGAGCCTGGATTCATCATTTTCTTGAAGAGAAATTGCTTGCCTTTGACTTTGTCTCCTTTCCCTTCCTTTGGGAAGGGATGCAGATAGGAACGTGAGCCAGTCTGACAATTCGGGTAAGGATCCCTCCCTAAGGGATGGCAGGACAAAGAGAAGGATGGCCTCCTGGGACAGAGCTGCCTCACCACAATATGCCACCCTGAGTTTACCTATGGGAATGATACAAGAGAAGAACAAACTTCTGTATGTTTGAGTCATTTGGGGGTTTCTTTGTTACAGCAGTCTAGCTTATACATGAACTAACTCACAAACAACACTATGAAAAAAACTGATTTCTTGGTTTTAACTACTGCTGTCTATTTAGTAAGACGTTGGATGACAGATATTAGTATTATTTTGCATTGCTAGTTAATTAAAAAAGCACACATACATGATTATTCTCCTACATACTCCAAAAGAAAATAACTATCCCAGGCTATGTTCTTGTAAGTTGATTATTTTTGCTCTTCTGCCTGCTAGGAGTTTCTGGTTTACTCTGAACTACTAGGCAAAATCTTTCATTAGTTAGTATGAACATATCACCACTATGCATCTATCCTGCAATAGCCTGTAGGAGACAATTTAATAGTCTTCATAAGAAATACTAAATTAGGTCAAGCGCAGTGACTCACACCTGTAATCCTAGCATTTTGGTAGGCCAAGGAGAAGGACTTTTGAGTCCAGGAGTTTGAGACCAGCCTGGGCAACATAGTGAGACCTCGTCTCTACAAAAAAATAAAAAATTAGTCAGGCATGGTGGCTCATGCCTGTAATCCCAGCACTTTGGGAGGCAGAGGCAGAGGACTGCTTGAGCCCAGAGGTTCGAGACCAGCCTGGGCAACTTGGTGAAAACCTCATCTGTGCAATAAGTAAAAAAATCAGTTGAATGTGGTGGCACACGTCTATAGTTACAGCTACTTGGAAGGCTGAATTGGAAGTATCGCCTGAGCCCAGCAGGTGTGGTGGATAAGTGTGCCACTGCATTATAGCCTGAGCACAGAGTAAGACTTCAACTCAAAACAAACAATCAAAAAACCCTAAAAATTTAGCTAGGCATGGTGGCACATGCCTATAGTCCCTGTTACTTGAGAGACTCATCCCTCCAGTGATCAAGTCTGTGGTGAGCTGTGAGCTTGCCACTGTACCCCAGCCTGGGCAACAGAGTGAGACCCTTACGGGATTAAAAAAAAAAACAATGGAATTAATGTCTCTTAAGTGTGTTTAAGTCATAAAAATAATCTCTGGGACATTGGCAAAAGAGAATCTTTCTCTAAACCCTGTTGAAAACAAGTTACTTATTTTTTCTTTTGTAAAATAAAAAGATTTAAAAATTTTTTATCAAAAGCAATTCATCTCAATTACTGACAATTAAAAGTGAAAAGAGCCGGGCTCGGTGGCTCAGCCTGTAATCCCAGCGCTTTGGGAGGCCGAGTGAGTGGATTGCCTGAGCCTGCAGGTTCGAGACCTGCCTGGGCAACTTGGCGAGACCGCATCTCTACAATAAATCAAAAATTAGCCGGGCGTGGTAGTGCGCACCTGTAGTTCCAGTTACTTGGAAGGCTGAGGTGGAAGGATTGCCGGATCCCAGCAGGTCAAGGCTGTGGTGGCCGGGAGCGGCCACTGCACTCCAAGTCTGGGCGACAGAGTGAGACTCCAACTCAAAAAAAAAAAAAAAAAGTGAAAAGAAGTTTCACAATCTCACTATCCAGTAAGTCATTTGGCATGTATCCTTTCATGGGTATTTACTAAAATCAGACTATATTACATGCAGCTTTATAACTTCTCCCTAAAAGGAAAAACCAAACGTTTTGGTAAATATCTCAGTATTGATTCTGGTCTATTTACTAGCTGCAGAAGCCCAACTGGGTAATCTTACAGGGCGATTGAGGATATCTTTTGAGGTAAATTTGAGTTCAATATGCAACATATGCCCTGCACGTCTTTTAGTGGTGTAAGGTATGGAAGAAGGACAGCATTGTCCTGTAATCTGTAGAAACTTTGCTCCTGATTTATAAGCAGAAGAATTTGCTTAGCCTGCGTTATGACTCTATTCAGGCTAAATTACAGGCTGTTTATTTTTGCTCTCTCTTTGATTATAGTGATGAGAGAGTTAATTGTTTAGTTCAGTCAACATAAGAATCCAATATTGTTCCTATGCATCTTACAGCGTTTCCTTTTGAAAAACAAGAAGACTACAGTGTAGCAGACATACTGAGCATTTACCAGGTGCCACGTATTGCTTTAAGCACATCCCACAGTAAGGCTTAAACATATGGGGGTAGATAGTGTTAGTGTTCATTCCTTCGTCCAATTTTTCAGCAGCTTTTCCTAGTCTTGGGAGGTAGTGTCAGAGCTGAAATGTAAACCCAGTCTGTTTGACTTTTAAGCCCAACTTTTAACCACTGTGCTTATTGTGATTGTCTTCCAGAGTGAAACTAATTAACTTTTAAAAAATATACTTTGCTGGGTTCGGTGGCTCAGCCTGTAATCCCGCACCTTTGGGAGGCTAAGGTGAGTGGATTGCCTGAGCCGCGGGTTCGAGACCCTCTGGGCAACTTGGTGAGACATCTCTACAATAAATCAAAAATTAGCCAGGCGTGGTAGCGTGTGCCTGTAGTTCCAGCTACTTGGAAGGCTGAGGCAGAAGGATCGCCAGAGCCCAGCAGGTCGAGGCTGCGGTGGCCAGGAGCGGCCACTGCACTCCAGTCTGGGCGACAGTGAGACTCCAACTCAAATATATATATATATATATATACTTTAAGCTGGGTGTGGTGTCTCACACCTGTAATCCCAGCACTTTGGGAGGCTGAGACAAGAGGATTGCCTGAGCCCACAGGTTCGAAACCAGTCTGGGCAACATGATGAGACCTCGTCACTACAATAAATAAAAAAATCGGCCGGTGTGATGGCATATTCCCATAGTTTCAGCTACTTGGAAGGCTGAGGCAGAAGGATCGCCTGAGCCCAGCAGGTCGAGGCTGCAGTGGCTGTGAGCAGCATACCACTGCACTCCAGCCTGGGTGACGGAGTGAGACTCTGATTTAAAAAAAAAAAAAAACAATAAAAATACACTTTTAAAATTGACAAATAAAAGTTATGTATATTCATTGTGAACAACATGATGTTTTAAAATTTGTATACATTGTGGATAGTTTAAATGAGCTAATTAACATGTGCATTACTTCACATAATCCTTTTTGTTTGTTTTTTAGTGGCGAGAGCACAAAATGTACTGTCAGAGGAATTTTCTGTCACCCAGGCTGGAGTGCAGTGGCACGCTCACAGCCACTGCAGCCTTGACCTGCTGGGCTCAGGTGATCCTTCTGCCTCAGTCTTCCAAGTAGCTGGAACTACAGGCATGCACCATCATGCCCAGCTAATTTATTGATTTACTGTAGAGATGAGGTCTTGCCAAGTTGCCCAGGCTGGTCTTGAACCTGCAGGCTCAGGCAATCCTCTCACCTCGGCTACCCAGAGTGCTAGGATTATAGGCATGAGCCACTGCACCTGGCCAGCAATTTTTAAAATACAAGAGGTACGCACCTGTAGTTCCAACTAGTCGGGAGACTGAGGCAGGAGGATTGCTTGAGCCTAGGAGTTTCAGGCTACATTGAGTTATGATGATGCCTGTAAGTAGCTGGAACTACAGGAGCATCCTACCACACCTGGCTAATTTTTGAGTTATTGTAGAGACGAGGTCTCACCAAGTTGCTGGGCTGGTCTCAGATCCGTGGACTTCGGCAATCCACTTGCCTCGGCCTCTCAAAGTATTGGGATTACAGGCTGAGCCACCGAGTCCGGCCTACTTTTCATCTTATTCTTCAAATACTCAAATTTCACCAAATCTATGACACCATAGATTGTAAGACACATCATTCTTTTAAATTCTAATAACAATGATAATAATAATATACAATTTTCAACTTATTTGCAGAAATAGTGCTACTGTTAATAACTGTAATTGTATGGTGCATCTCAATATCTGAGAAGGTACAATGTGAAAAGTATATAAACCTTAGAACTGATGAAATATGATAAAACTGAACGATAAGAGGCTAGTGCTGTGTACTAACTTGCATGGGCGGTGCCAACAATGTGGATTCTTGGTGCGTGTAGTACATTCTCAGAGGTGAGGTCTAGCAGGCACGACCATAAATAATTTTCAACTCACTTGCACAACAGTGGTTGTGCGGGTGGATTTGTTACTGTGGTTGGATAAGGCATTATTATTCCTGCCAGTGGTCTCAGAAGCTTGGAAGCACCAAGCTGCCTAGAGCTACTTGGAAATAATAATAGAGAAAGAGAATAGGGGAATAATGGATGAGGGCTGGGAGGCATTTTGTATCCGTGATTCTAAATGTAGGATACATACATCTGGCAGTTCTTTTCCTGCAGTGATGTGTGGAACAACCACACTAGCAACATTTTATGATTTCTAGGAAATATCAACCAAAAAATTATAGCTGAAGAAGGAAATTAAATCAGCCCTGCAGAATTATTCCAGGAGTGTAGAACAAGAGCAGCAGAAGGCTGAACACTGAGCCTTGAGAAACGCCTGCAGGGAAAGGGGGAGGTTCTGAGAGAGAGAGAGGGTAGGGCAGAAAAATGGGGCTGGAGAGAAAGAGAGGGAGAGGGATGAACTAGTGAAGTTCAATGTCACAGGAGCCAGAGGAGGGAAGAGTTTCCTAAAGGCAGAGTGGCTTTTAGGGGTCAAATGCTTCTGAGGATTCACTGACAAAAGTCTGTTTGTTGGTCAGGAAGTTTAATGGATCTTGTGCCTTTAAGAAGAACAGAAGAAGACAATTTGAAATCAGAGAAAACCACTTTTCCCTTTATTATTTTACAGAAATGTTACAAAGGTTGGGGTGGGATGATCTTCATAGACCTAGCCGGACAGGCCCTCCCAATACTAGTTTTTGTCTTATGGGTCTTCTCTGTAACATCTGAGCTCACTTTCTTCTACCTTCTTTTTTATTTTATTTATTTATTTATTTATTTATTTTTGAGTTGGAGTCTCACTCTGTCGCCCAGAGTGGAGTGCAGTGGCCGCTCCCGGCCGCCGCAGCCTCGACCTGCTGGGCTCTGGCGATCCTTCCGCCTCAGCCTTCCGAGTAGCCGGAATTAACAGGCGCGCGCTACCACGCCCAGCTAATTTTTTGATTTTATTGTAGAGATGAGGTCTCACCTGCCCAGGCGGATCTCGAACCCACGGGCTCAGGCAATCCACTCACCTCAGCCTCCCAAAGGTTTTTATTTTATTTTTTTAGATATAGGGCTCTGGCTGGTCTTGAACTGCTGGCCTGAAGTGATTCTCCCACTTCAGCCTCTGGGTTGCTGGGATTACAGACATGAGTCACCATTCCCGGCTTCTTCCATCTTCTTCCAACCTCTGGTCCTGTGACACCCTTTGCCTAGCGATGGTCATCTGCTTCTCAGACTGAACTTATGCAATCACCTTGACCTTTGTCTGCTCCCTGAGCCTTCAGTGTTAACTTTTCCTCTGATTTCATCCGTAACATTATTCTCTTCCCCATTTTCTAAATGCTCTTTGGAAAATATCACTTATACCCCTCGTTTCAAAAATTACCGTCAATTTGTTCTTGATGTCTGAAAAATATTTCTAGCCTGAGCCTCTCACCTCAATTTCTGACTCTGTGTCCCTCCCCCGTCCCTCCCTCCTTCCTTCCTTTCTTCATTGCTATTTGATACATTTTGCAGCTTGCCACTAGCAAAGGGTACATGACCCAAGAGAACGGGCTTTAGGTCGTTATTTTGCCTTTAGTTTAATCTTATTTTTTCTGCCCTCATTTTCCCTCCTACTTTGCAAAATCTCTTACCTGGACTTCAATCGTATTCTTGCCCTTAGTCTTGTTTCACTTTATTTTTCATAGTGTGGTCTCTGGAGCAGGCAAATCGGATTGAATTTGAGGAAAATTCTCAAATTTAAAATCAAAAGTCTCACCATTGCCTACAGGTTAAAATGGAAATGCCCTTATGTGGGACACAAGCCCATTCTTGACCCGGCTCCTGCCTGCTTCACTGACCTCGCTGGTCCCTGATTTTTGACTCAGGAATGCTGTCAGGAATGCTGAACTAGATAGAGACTGAGGCAGGAGGATCTTTCTTTTCTTTTCTTTTCTTTTTTCGAGTCTGAGTCTCCCTCTATCGCCCAGGCTAGAGTGCAGTGGCACGCTCATGGCCACCACAACCTCGACCTGCTGGGCTCAGGTGATCCCTCCGCCTCAGCCTTCCACGTAACTGGAACTACAGGTTCGTGCTACCATGCCGGGCTAATTTTTTGATTTATTGTAGAGACAAGTTCTCACCAAGTTGCCCAGGCGGGTCTCGACTCGCGGGCTCAGGCAATCCACTCACCTCAGCCTTCCAAGGCACGGGATTACAGGCTGAGCTACCGAGCCCGGCAATCAATTTCTTAATTATATATGTTAAATAGGAATTATAAGATTGACAAATAACTCTACAAGTCTAAATTTAAAAAAAGTTTTTTCCTTGCTTGGGCTACTATAGCAAAATACCCTAAGTTGGATGACTTATCAACAACAGAAATTGATTTCTGAAAGTTCTAGAGGCTGTAAGACTAAGGTCAGGGTGTCAGGATGATCAGGTCTGGGGAGGGCCCTCTCTCAAGTTCTCACAGATCCTTACATGGTGGAGAGAGATTCAATTTCTTTTCTTATAAGGGTACTAATCCCATTCGTGAGATCTTTACCGTCATGACTTAATTACCTACTAGGCCTAGGCCCAATTCCCAAATAACACCACATCAGGAATTAGATATCCACATACAAATTTTGGGGAGACATAAACATTCAGTTGATAACAAGTATTATGAGTAATATATTATTTATTTATTTATTTATTTATTTTGAGTTGGAGTCTCACTCTGTCACCCAGACTGGAGTGCAATGGCCGCTCCCGGCCTCTGCAGCCTCGACCTGCTGGGCTCCGGCGATCCTTCCGCCTCAGCCTTCCAAGTAGCTGGAACTACAGGCGTGTGCTACCACACCTGGCTAATTTTTTATTTATTGTAGAGATGAGGTCTCGCCAAGTTGCCGGGGCGGGTCTCGAACCCGCGGGCTCAGGCAATCCACTCACCTCAGCCTCCCAAAGTGCTGGGATTACAGGCTGAGCCACCGAGCCCAGCTGTAAAATATTATTTATATGTAAGATATTGTATTTTAATATCTTAATATCAAGATGTGTCTGGCATGATGGCTCATGCCTGTAATCCCAGCACTTTGCAAGGCAGAGGTGAGATGATTATCTGAGCTTAGGGGTTTGAAACCAGCCTGAGCAACATGGCGAGAACTCACCTCTACAATAAATCAAAAAATTAGCCGGCATGGTGGTGCATATCTGTGGTTCCAGCTACTTGGAAGGCTGAGGCGGAAGAATCGCCTGAGCCCAGCAGGTTGAGGCTGCAGTGGCCATGAGTATGACACTGCACTCCTGCCTGAATGACAGAGTGAGACTCCAACGCACAAAAAAAAATATATATATATGTATCATATATATATCATAATATCAAGATAGTAGTATAGGTTGCATTCTCTTAAAAATTTCTGTACAGCCGGGCTGGGTGGCTCAGCCTGTAATCCTGCGCCTTTGGGAGGCTGAGGTGAGTGGATTGCCTGAGCCCGCGGGTTCGAGACCCGCCTGGGCAGCGAGACCTCATCTCTACAATAAATCAAAAAATCAGCCGGGCGTGGTAGCACATGCCTGTAATTCCGGTTACTTGGAAGGCTGAGGCGGAAGGATCGCCAGAGCCCAGCAGGTCGAGGCTGCGGTGGCCGGGAGCGGCCACTGCACTCCAGTCTGAGCGACAGAGTGAGACTCCAACTCAAAAAAAAAAAAAAAATTTGTGTACTTCATTGTGAATCCTAAGGTTAAATATACCTACCCACTAAAGAACAATCACAGTCTGGGATTGCCTTCACAAGGGAAGGAGGTTGCAGCATGGTAGGAGTACCCTGACCTCTATCCTAGGAGCTGAATCAGTGCTTAAAAAGGTGGCCTGTGATTTCACATTCTTTAAATTTAAGTTATACATGGCCAAATCTTCTATCTCTCTACAGTGAATATAAAGCGACATCCATTGGTTGAATTTTGCATGCTGACTTTTTTCCCAGCTGCAGAGACTTCTGTGTGGCACAACGTTTCCTGTCTAGGAGAACTACACAATTTGTACAGATATTAAAGTCATTTCCAATTGAATTCTGCAACTCTCTCATGGAAGAGTCACAACTTCCACTGTTACCTGGGATACGTCATACGCACGTAATAAATGTTGGGTCAGTTAATGGCATGGTTGAGTGTGCAAACAGATACCAGGTAACGCAGAAGACTTTTAGTAACTGCTACTTATTTTTCTTTCCCTTGAAAGTATAGCATAGTGGTTAAAAGCATGAGCTTTGCAGTTAGGCTGTCCTGGGTTTACAGTTCCTGATACTTATTAATTGTGAGACATTGGACTAGTTATTAAGACCCTTTGAACAGTTCCTCATCTGAACAATGAAATGGCAGCATCAATATAGGGCAGCTGAAGAAAAAATTATATATTTAAATATATATGCATGCATGCATATACATTTATAAACCGAATTGCGTGCCCCCAATTTCTTATGCCGAAGGCCTAACCCCCAGTACCTCAAAATGTGACAGTATTTGAAGATACGGCTTTTAAAAAGGTAATTAAGTTAAAATGAGACTAAGGGTGGGCCTTAATCCAACTGGTTGGGTATTCTTATAAGAAGAGAAAGTTAGGCCAGGCACAGTGGCTCATGCCTGCATTCTCAGCACTTTGGGATACTGAGACAGGAGGATTGCTTGAACCAGGAGTTCGAGACCAGCCTAGGCAACATAGCAAAGACCTTGGCACTACAGAAAAAGAAAAAAAAATTAGCCAGTCACGGTGGTGCACACCAGTAGTTCCAGTTACTTGGGACGCTGAGGAGGATGGATTGTCTGAGCCTGAGAGGTTGAGGCTACAGTGAGATGAGATCATGCTACTGCACTTCGGCGTGGGCAACAGAGTGAGACTTCAACTAAAAAAAAAAAGAAAAAGAAAAAAAAAAAGAGGACCGTTTTGGCTGGATGTGGTGACTCATGTCTGTAATCCCAGCACTTCAGGAGGCCGAGATAGGAGAATTGCTTGATCCCAGGAGTTTGAGACTAGCCTGGGCAACATAGTGAGACCTCATTTTTTAAAAAAATAAAAATTAAAAAAATTAGACAGGTATGGTGGTACATGCCTGTAGTCCTACCTACTTGGGAGGCTGAGGTAGGAGGATCACTTGAGCCAAGGAATTTGAGGCTGCAGTGAGCTACGATCATGCCACTTTACTCCAGCTTGGGTGACAGAGTAAGACATTGTCTCTGAAAAATAAATAAATAAATAAAGAAGAAGCGGTTAGGATATACAGAGAGATATCAGGGGCATGTGTGCACAGGGGATGACCATATGAAGAAGTAGCAGGGAGGTGGCCATCTGCAAGCCGAGGAGGGAAGCCTCAGAGGAAACCAGCCCTACGGGCACCTTGATCTTGAATTTTCAGGCTCCAAACCTGTAAGAAAACATGTTCCTGTAGTTTAAGCCAACCAGCTTGTGGGATTTTGTTATGGCAGTCCTAGCAAACCAATTTTGAGGTCAGGCGCGGTGTCTCACGCTTATAATCCCACCACTCTGGGAGGCCGAGGTAAGAAAATTGTCTGAACCTGCAGGTTCAAGACCAGCCTAGGCAACTTGGCGAGGCCTCATCTCTACAATAAATGAATAATTTAGCTGGGCATGGTGGCATATGCCTGTAGTTCCAGCTATTTGGAAGGCTGAGGTGGAAGGATCGCCGGAGCCCAGCAGGATGAGGCTGCAGTGGCCGGGAGTGTGCCACTGCCTTCCAGCCTAGATGACAGAGTGAGACTCCAACTCAAAAAAAAAAAACCCAACTAATTTTATATATCTATATCTGTACCTACATTAGCACAGCATCTTAGCTCAATAAATGATAATCATTATGACTACTATTCAACTTTTCCAGTATAACTGGCAGGAAAGGTTCTCCCGCGAGCCTCTTGCAAGTTGTTCATTGTTTTCTGGATTAAACACAAGCTTGTCTGTCTGAGCTCAACCATCCCGGGCTATGAGCCTTCCCTAATCTTCAGGTAGGTATCTTTGTTCCTCCTCTGGAATTGGGATCTGCCTTGGCTGTTCCCCAGGCACCGCCATCATCTACCTCTGTAACTCTCTCCCTCACTGAACTGAGCCGAGCATCTTTGTATTCCAGGCACCTAGGGCAGCATGTCAGGAAAGTCTATTCAATAAACTGAGAAATAAGTTCACTGAGAGTTTAGGTTTATTTACTTTATCTTGTTAACAACTGTAATGATAACATTGTGGGTTAGGGAGCAACTTTCATGTTTAGTCTCAAACCTTTTCCCAAGAGTCAATGCTGGGGCCTCCTAGCATTGTGGTGAGCTCAGGGCATTCTTAGCTGCTTCAAATGATAAGACACAGCCTGTTTAACTTGCCAGGGTTCACATAACAGAGGCCTGGTCCCATCTGGGCATGTACGACACTCGCTTCATTTACCTATAAATTGCAAATATCTCTTCTCATAATGAGGTTTCTGAAATATTCCTTGTTTTTCAGAAACTCAAGCAATTAACCAAGTAGAAACTGGCACTAACTCTCAAACAGTGGCAAATGGGTCAGATATTTCCTGTGCTATTGTTACTGCTTATAACAGGGCTGCCACTATTTACTGGAGGAAGAAAGAATTTAACTGTCATTATGGATTTTATTTCTTTGTGTGTGACTTGGCAGGATGCTGACATTGTGTCCTCCTTGAAGGTCATCTTGAACCGTATATGTGCCCCCTAACTTTCTTTCCAACCAAGCAACAACAGCACAATTTCTTGGCTATATCTTATTTGCTCTCTCGCAGCAGCAAGCTGTGAGCCATCCCGGCATAGAGATAGCTGGAATACCTTTTGTTTCTTTGGTAACCATTACATCAGTCTTGGTTTTCTTTATTTCATGAGAAGGTAGTAGAAAAAAACTGATAATGATTATCTCACACAATATTTAGGATTTTTATAGACCAATCTTATACTTGAAAACAATTTTACCAGAAAAATAGCAAGGAAAAGATAAGGAAAAAAGAATGGAATTATGATAAGAGACCATAAAATACCACAATTCCCTTAAGTGAAAAATCTACAGTGTAATTAAATGAGTCAATATCAACATATTTTTCATAATGTAAAAATATTTTATAAGCCGGGCTCAGTGGCTCAGCCTGTAATCCCGTGCCTTGGGAGGCTGAGGTGAGTGAATTGCCTGAGCCTGCGGGTTCGAGACCCGCCTGGGCAACTTGGCAAGAACTCATCTCTACATTAAACCAAAAACTTAGCCGGGTGTGGTAGTGTGCGCCTGTAGTTCCAGCTACTTGGAAGGCTGAGGTGGAAGGATCGGCGGAGCCCAGCAGGTCGAGGCTGCGGTGACCGGGAGTGGCCACTGCACTCCAGTCTGGGTGACAGAGTGAGACTCCAACTCAAAAAAAAAAAAAAAAATTATATATCCTACCAATAAAATAGTTGGCAAGAATCTAACAAGTGAAATGTAAATCCTTCCTATATTTCTTTCACATATCATCATACTAACTTAGTACTATTTTGCTTCTCACACTCATGCACACAAATAATGAATTATTATTCTGAAGCAAAAGAAAAACAAAGGTACATCAACTGCCTGGATTGGGGACAAACCCACCCAGAAGTCCCAAATGGGACTGTTAGATGAGCAAGACATAAATTTTTATCTTGTTTGAGCTATTGAATTTTTGGGTTTTGTTGTTGTTATTGTTATAGCAGCTGTCATTTCCTCACTCATACAGAGGCTCGGGCATTACACACATAAACCATCATCTGGAACATACAATCATGCGAGTCCAGCACCTTAAGGTAGCCCAGGTACTTCTTTCTCCTGCTGCCCTTGGCATTGTCCTTCCAATACAGGTGTAGGTATCCATCACCTACTCTTATTCCCCTTTCTTTTGACCAGGAAAGGTGCCTGCATCATTGTCAACCTCTGACTTCCAACTTCTGGGCCTTGTACTCTCTTTACCTTCCTCTCACAAGAGGCTAGAGTATTATTTTCGAGGAGGAGTGAAAGTAGCAGCCTACAGAGACGTGCCACAATGACTTCTCCCTGTTGTACCTAAGATATGGTGTCTCTGCGGTTGCTGCAGAACCCAGACCGCGATTGGCCCTGTGCCCTCTCCACCCAGAGACGTATGACGTGCACCGTAAAGTCTAAACAGGCTACCCATGGGACAAGGGCCTGAGCAATGGAGGCCACAGCTAGACATGCCAGGCTGAGGAAGCCAAACCATCGTGATGAAGAATGCATTTCATCACCTCAGTTACATCACTCTTCTACCTGCAAACTTGTCTTCCCTCTTCCTTTCCTCTTTATGTCTCTCCATTTTACTCCTCCTGGAAGATAACGTCACACTCCGCCATAGTGAGAACATTTTCCTGATCATTCCTAAAATGTATTAGCTATTATTATTATTATTTTATTTTTTTGAGTTGGAGTGTCACTCAGTCGTCCAGACTGGAGTGCAGTAGCCATTCTCGGCCAGTGCAGCCTCGACCTGCTGGGCTCCGGCGACCCTTCTGCCTCAGCCTTCCAAGTAGCTGGAACTACAGGTGTGCGCTACCACATCCGGCTAATTTTTTTGATTTATTGTAGAGATGAGGTCTTGCCAAGTTGCCCAGGCAGGTCTCGAACCTGCGGGTTCAGGCAATTCACTCACCTCGGCCTCCCAAAGTGCGAGATTACAGTCTGAGCCACCGAGCCCAGCCAGTTATTATTATTATTTAGACATGGGACTTGCTATGTTGCTCAGGTTGGAGTGCAGTGGCTATTCACAGGCACTTCAATAGGACACTACAGTCTTGAACTCCTGGGCTTAAGGGATCTTCCAGCCTCAGCCTCCCGAGTAGCTGGGACTATAGGTGTGCGCCACCATGCCCAACTTAAATGTATTTTTACAGTTGCTTTTTTCTATTTAGTATCTGAATAAAGTTCCCACATAGTGGTTGATTTTTATGGCTCCTAAATGTGTTTTCTTTCTATGCCAGTGTTCATCCCTTGCTCCCTACTTTTACCAATTTGTTGATAAAATCAGTTCAATTGTCCTATCACATGAATATCCCCCGGATTTGTCTAATTTTTTTGTCGTGGTATCTTTTAACTTATTCTTCTATGTCAGATCCTTTAGCAGACATTTTAGTTCAGCCTAGAGAACAGATTGTGAGTACAGCTTCTGTTTCTGACAGAATATAAACTATTTCTATATAATATAAACTATATATTATATGGCTTCTAGAAAAAGTCGAGAGACGATGTTACTTTTTTCCCCATTGAGGTCAAAAGGAAAGTACATGTCTCCATGTAGAAAACTGCTGTATGCTAACCACTGAAATGTTTTATGATCATTGGTTTTAGCTCAGTGAATGGAATACGTTGATTTAGAAGATGCTTGGAAAGCTTTCTTGGAGTTATAGTTACAGCAACATGTTGCATTGTGCAATTGGGATCAATAGGCTTACAGTCATAATTTATACATATACAAACAAATATATACATTATGTACATATATTTTATATATTGTATTTATGTATATACAACATTCATTATATTATACATATAATATAATAAATATAAATACTTTGGGCAGGACACTTAAGTACTCCATATGGGCCGGGCTCGGTGGCTCAGCCTGTAATCCCAGCACTTTGGGAAGCCGAGGTGAGTGGATTGCCTGAGCCTGCGGGTTCGAGACCCGCCTCTACAACAAATCAAAAATTAGCCGGGCGTGGTAGCGTGCGCCTGTAGTTCCAGCTCCTTGGAAGGCTCAAAAAAAAAAACAAAAAAAAAAAGTACTCCATATGCTAACTTTCTCCCTGCTACATGCCTTCAGTTTTTTTTTTTTTTTTTTTTTGAGTTGGAGTCTCACTCTGTCGCCCAGACTGGAGTGCAGTGGCTGCTCCCGGCCACCGCAGCCTCGACCTGCTGGGCTCCGGTGATCCTTCCACCTCAGCCTTCCAATAGCTGGAACTACAGGCACGCGCTACCACACCCGGCTAATTTTTGCTTTATTGTAGAGATGAGGTCTCGCCAAGTTGCCCAGGCGGGTCTCGAACCCGCAGACTCAGGCAATCCACTCATCTCAACTTTCCAAAGGCGCGGATTACAGGCTGAGCCACCGAGCCCAACTGCCTTCAGTTTTTTAATCTGAAAAATAGGGATGATAATAGTTTGTTCTATCTTTAGAGATTTCATGAAAATGAAATGAGGTACTCTGTGTGGTAAGCATTAAGTTTCTTAGGAAAAAAGGACTAGACGAAAATCATTAGAAAAACTTTTCCTGGGCTGGTTGGAGTACAATGAATTTAGAAATACAAAAGCTTGAGTGACAGAGGGAGAAGGCATGGACTCATTAGAAGTAGAGATCGATATTGTTCTTTTCCTCTCTGCATATATATCAAGGTGTCTAGACTTAAATGGCCAAGGAGGTTCCAAAAAAAAAGCAATGCAATTCAATTAGAAGTGTCACATCACATTAAGCTTATTCTGTTTGTCTTCTTCCTTACTTCTTCCAATAATTGTGAGTACCATGTAGATATCTAGCTGTTTCTTTACTCTTGATGTTGTGATAACAGCAAAACAGGATGAAAAGAACATTCTGGTGTGGAAAACTGCATTTCATAGGGTGATAATACAGTGTCTGAAAAGGTGACAGGAGACCTTTCAGCTTGTGTTGATGGACTCTGGAGTCTCAACTCATGGGTTGCCGTCCAATATATTGATGCTGACTCTTGTTCTCCTAACCCATTGCACTGTTTTCTTTATGAACCAGGAGTCCTCGGTGTGGTTTGATTGTTGCAAGACTCCCTCTCGTGTGCCTCTCAGGGCCTTCACATCAGCATCTCCTGCCCTGAGTAAAGGTGGAAGCCCTTAGTTACAAAAAGGCTGGTTGCCGTGTACTCTGTTGGGATTTGTCAACATGGCAAAATCTAAAAGCTCAGGATAGCCTTTTAGGTTTGAGAGACTGAAAATAATTTCAATATTTAGAATGTAAAGAAGAGTACTTCTGATTTGCAGTTTGTCCTGTGTTCTGGCAGGTCGGCTTGCAAACCTTACCTACCCCTCTTAGCAACAACCACCATGTAGCCTCATTGAAGTGACACCCTGGGTACACGGTCAGCATTTGCTAAGGGCCTATCTGCATGTAACATGAGATGGGACAGGAAGCTTTTTACTCGACATGGTAGGCAACTTGGTTCCCCTTCCCCCCTGAAGATATGCCTATCTTGAATCTCTTTTTTTTTTTCTTGGGTTGGAGTCTCACTTGGTCGCCAGGCTGGAGTGCTGTGGCATGCTCACGGCTGCTGCAGCCTCGACCTGCTGGGCTCAGGTGATCCTTCCACCTCAGCCTTCCAAGTAGCTGGAACTACAGGCACATGCCACCATGACTGGCTAATTTTTTAATTTATTGTAGAGATGAGGTCTCACCAAGTTGCCCAGGCTTGTCTCAAACCCATGGACTCAGGCAATCCTCTCATCTCGGCCTCTCAAAGTGCTAGGATTCTAGGCGTGAGCCACCACGCCCGGCCACCTGGAACCTCTTGAATGTGACCTTATTTGGAATAAGGGCCTTAACATGTAGTTAAGACAAGACACTTGAGATGAGGTCATTCTGGATTATGGTGGGTCCTACATCCAGTGATGAGTCCCTTTGTATGAGGCAACAAAAGAGAATGCAGAGAGACAGGAGAGACGGCCATTGGAGACAAAGGCAGAGATTGGAGTGATACAGTCACAAGCCAAGGAACATCTGGAGCCACCAGAAGCTAGAAGAGGCAAGGAAAGCTCTTTCTCTGTGGGCTTTGGAAGATGGTCCTGCTGACATTTTGTGTTCATAATTTTGGCCTCCACAACTGTGAGGCCAACAGCAAAATCTGTTGTGTTCAGCTTCCAAGTTTGTGGTAATTTGCTATGACAGCCATGGGAAAGCCACTCTTGGCCCATGTAAAAATCTCACCCATTGCCTGTTTCTTGACCTGTAACAAGTAATTTGAGCTTGAAAAATTATTTCCGTCTGGGCACAGTGTCTCACGCCTATAATCCCAGTACTTTGGGAGGCTGGGGTGAGAGGATTGCTTGAACCCAGGAGTGCTAGACCAGCTTAGGCAACATAGCAAGACCTCGTCTCTATGAAAAATCAAAAAATTATCCTGACATAGTGGCATGCACCTATAGTCCCAGCTATTTGGGAGGCTGAGGTGGAAGGATCACTCGAGTCCAGGAGGTCGAGACTATGGGCAGCTGTGATCACTGTACTCCAGCCTTTGTGACAGTTAGACCCCACCTTAAAAATAAAATTATACACTGGGCTCGGTGGATCAACCTGTAATCCCTAGCCTTGGGAGGCTGAGGTGAGTGAATTGCCTGAGCCCGCGGGTTCGAGACCCACCTGGGCAACTTGGTGAGATCTCATCTCTACAATAAATCAAAAAATTAACCGGGCGTGGTAGCGTGCGCCTGTAGTTCTGGCTACTTGGAAGGCTGAGGCGGAAGGATCGCCGGAGCCCAGCAGGTCGAGGCTGCGGTGGCCGGGAGCGGCCACTGCACTCTAGTCTGGGCGACAGAGTGAGACTCCAACTCAAAAAATAAATAAATAAAATAAAATAAAATAATTTCCCTGTCCAGGCAAACCTCAAATTATACTTTTCCATGGGTAGAAGCTGACAGTTCTTGGAATGGCTGAAGTCTTAGACAGAAGAGGTAGAAAAATTTTAGAGGTTGGTCATCTGGCCAGTTAGAAAGGACCTCTAGCCGGGCATGGTGGCATGCGTCTATAGTTCCAGCTACTTGGAAGGTTGAGGTAGAAGGATCACCTAAGACCAACAGGTCGAGACTGCGGTGACGGTGAGCATGCCAGTGCACTCCAGCCTGGGCAACAAGAGTGAGACTCCAACGCAAAAAAAAAAAAAAAAAAAAAAAAAAAAAAGAAAGGCCGGGCTTGGTGGCTCAGCCTGTAATTCCAGCGCTTTGGGAGGCCAAGGTGAGTGGATTGCCTGAACCCATGGGTTCAAGACCCGCCCGGGCAACTTGGCGAGACCTCATCTCTACTATAAATTAAAAAAATCAGCCGGGCGTGGTAGCGTGTGCCTGTAATTCCGGCTACTCAGAAGGTTGAGCAGAAGGATCACCGGAGCCCAGCAGGTCAAGGCTGCGGTGGCTGGGAGCGGCCACTGCACTCCAGTCTGGGCGACCGAGTGAGACTCCAACTCAAAAAAAAAAAAAAAAGAAAAAGAAAAAGAAAAAAAAAAAAAGAAAGGATCTCATGGGTTTGCAGTGTCTTGAGATCAGCATGGTTCTAAGTGCTGTTCTCAGGTTTGTAAACGCATACATTTTTACCTTTTTTTTTTTTTTTGAGTTGGAGTCTCACTCTGTCACCCAGACTGGAGTGCAGTGGCACGCTCCCGGCCACCACAGTCTCAACCTTCTGGGCTCTGGCGATCCTTCTGCTGGAATTACAGGCGGACGCTACCATGCCCAGCTAATTTTTGATTTATTGTAGAGATGAGGTCTCGCCAAGTTGCCCAGGTGGGTCTTGAACCCACAGGCTCAGGCAATCCACTCATCTCAGCCTCCCAAAACGCTGGGATTACAGGCTGAGCCACCAAGCACGGCTACATTTTTACCTTTTTAGTGTTCCCAGAGTTGAATAAGTTCTTAGGGAAAAACTTGTAATAAAAGGAAGTCACGATTGAGAGATACATAAACTATAAAGATTTGTCAGTTTAAGATAGGAGACAGTTCTGTAGTGATGGGGATGCTCATATACACTGTTATGTCTCTCTCTTTCTAGATTTAGAATACTAGTTGGCCCAAATTAATAATTGGAGGATAGGCACAGTGGCACATGCCTGTAATTAATCTCAGCTCTTTGGGCAGTTAAGGCAAGGAACTTCAAGGAACACTTGAGGCCTAGAGTTTGAGACCAGCCTTACTGACCAACATAGTGAGACCCTCTTCTCTACCAAAAAAAAAAAAAAAATTAGCTGGGCATGTATGCCTATAGTGCATGCCTATAGTCCAGCTTCTTAGAAGGCTGAGGTAGGAGGATTACTTAAAACCAGAGTTCAAGGCTGCAGTGAGCTATTATCACACCACCATACTCCAGCCTGGATGACAGTGTGAGACTCTGTATCTTAAAATAATCATAATTATTATTGGAATATTGCTTGGTGTTAGAGTAACTGCTGATGCTCATGTGTAGCCATATCCCCCTCCTCTTCCTTGGTTACTGCTACAGACAACCTTGCCTGTTTCCTGTTCCCCCTGCCATCTAGATGGGACCATATGGGGAGTTTTCTCTTTTGGAATGTGAGCAAAAGTGATATTTGTTACCTCTGAGCTAAGAGTCTTAGGAATGGATATACTTCCTCTATCATCTCTCATTCTCAATTCACAAGCTCAATAGACAGTACTCCAAGGATTCTGGGGAGAGTGGTACCACAGTATTCAACAGCTCTGAGTCCCTGAGTGACTGTGTGGAGCACAGCCTACTCCTGTGCCAGCTCTCATTAGAGTGTGACATGACAGAGACATAAATTTTATGGCTTTAAGTCAGTGGATTTCAGAGTTATCCATTAAAGCAGCTAGTGTAACTTACCCTAAGTAATATACTTGGTCAACATAAAATTAGAGCAAAGGGAATTGGACAGTCATAAAGAATGTTCTATTGGGATGGCAGTACATCTGATGAAGTACTCCTTCCCCACAAATGGATTCTAGCTCTCCAGAAACCAGCTAGTACCTCTTCTCTTGGACAGGATAGGATAAATGCTGACACGATAATTCTTGCTCTTTGGGGCTCCTATTTTTCTGAGTATGCTTCTTCTACTAAAAACATTCTTTCTTCACACAGGGCTTGTACCTGTGGTCTAGGCTGCAGCCTTCTTTGTTGGAGTCACACCCAGTTATGCTTTCTCTGCCTTGGCCAGCTGGATTAGATTTGGCTATTCTCAGAGTTCCTTTTGTTTTTTTTAGTAGGAGTCTCACTCTTTCACCCAGGTTAGAGTGCAGTGGCATGATCACGGCCACCACAGCTTTAACCTGCTGGGCTCACGTGATCCTTGCACCTTAGCCTTCCAAGTAGCTGGAACCCCAGGCGTGCACCACCACACCCAGCAAATTTTTTGATTTATTGTATAGACATGGTCTCACCAAGTTGCCCAGGCTGGTCTCAAATCCCTGGGCTCAGGCAATCCTCTTACCTCAGCCTCCCAAAGTGCTGGGATTATAGGTACAAGCCACCATGCCTGGCCAGCTTTCTTCTTTAAGCTACATTTTTGGGTGATTGATCTAAACATTTATATATCATCATGCATATAACGTTCGCCTTCCTTCTTTTTAATTATAAAATTAATGTATGTAAAAAAATTAAAAAGATTAGAACAGATAAGGTGAGTCTGTCCTTCCTTCTCACCCATCCCCGAGATAAATTCTGTTAATAACATGCTGTTTATCTTTCCAAAAAGTTTGAATGCATGCACATATAAATATTTATAAGTGTGTGTGTGTTATTTAAAAACATAAATAAATGGTATATCTCTACACCTTTTTTTCTTATTTTGCTGCTTGAGCTGTTCATTTCATGTTATATCTTGGGGATCCTTAAATGATCAGAGATAGGCCGGGTTCAGTGGCTCAGCCTGTAATCCCACGCCTTTGGGAGGCTGAGGTGAGTGGATTGCCTGAGCCCGCGGGTTCAAGATCCACCCGGACAACTTGGTAAGTCTACACAATAAATCAAAAATTAGCTGGGTGTGGTAGTGCACGCCTGTAGTTCCAGCTACTTAGAAGGCTGACGCCGAAAGGTTGCCGGAGTCCAGCAGGTCGAGGCTGTAGTGGCCGGGAGTGTGCCACTGCCCTCCAACCTGGGCAACAGAGTTAAACTCCTACTCAGAAAATAAATAAATAAATAAATATATGACAAAGCAATTTTATAAGTCTTTCTCGGGAGGGGGAGGATGGATGGAAAAAACGTATCTATTGAATATCTTCTATTTGCCAGGCACCTTACTAGTGCTTCACGTTCAGCATTTTTTTAAGTCACAGTACCTGAGTATGGTACGTATTACCATTTTATCCTCATTGTACAGATGAGAACATGGAAGCTCAGAGTGGCTAGATAACTTGTCCAGGGTCACATCACCAGCGAGTGGCTTAACAGGGGTTTTAACTTCAAAGCTCTCATCCACTGCTCTTTTTACCTGCCTCAGCAAAAAATAAAAATGATTTAGTTAAACTGGGGCCAAACTTCTGAGTAGCAGATTAGACCATTACAAGTGCCGGGTGAGGTGGCATGCACTTGTGTTCCCAGGTACTTGGGAGGTTGAAGATGGAGGATTGAGGTCAGGCGTTTGAGGTTGCAGTGAACTATGGCTGTGCCTGTGAATGACTACAGCACTCCAGCCTGGGCAATATAGCGAGATCTCGTCTCAAAAAAAAAGATTTCAAGTCACTAGGTAGGTTTTTGACTCCTATAATCAACCATTAGATGTTTATTTGAAAAAGGAAGCTCTTTAGTTGTCTTGTTGAGAATAGGAGGCTGGGTAGCTTTGGGCAAGATCTCAAACACAACTTTCTTAACTTTTATGTGGAGAAGAAGACCTCCAAGGGCAGTTGTGAGTTAATTCATGCAAAGCACTTGAAAGAATGCCAGATGCACAGTAAGCTCAGAGTAAGGTGCTGTCTGTTATGTGGATTCGAGAACAAGAAGGAAATTAGGAACAGGAAATTGAGGCCTGAAGGGAGGGGTCCAACTCCAAGGGGCAGTTAATCCAACGTGGAGCCAGAAGGTAGACGTTTAAGTGTTTGGCAGGAAAGCAGGAAGAAATCAGGGAACAAACCCCACCCCACGCCCTCTCTCCTCCTCCCCCTCGCCCCGCCCCTGGGAATGGGAGGTGAAGAGAAAGCAAACGGGTGTAAATCAACTGGGAAGCCCCTCCTCAGTCTTCTGTTGGATCCAGCCAAAGGAGGAGGGGCGCTGGTGAGTCAGCCTGAGGTCACCCCGTGGGAATGTGAGCTATTCTGTGGGAGAGCTGCTCCAGCACTTGCCTCGAGGGAGGCATCCTGCTTTCCGTAGATGATAAGCTTTTCATTCCTCCACGTGTGCTTCCCCTTTCCAGGCTATCCCACAGTATTGGACTTGTGGGGCAGGTGGGGGATGTGTGATGAACTCACACAGAAGGTGTTATAGTCCTATGAAGCCAGAAGTGATGGGTGGTGGGAGTTGCCTCCCCCTCTCCTTTGCCTCAGCATGTGGCAGCCACCAGGGAGAGGGCAGCCAAATGGAAGCAGCATGCAGCTGTGGACCGAGTGAACAGCAAAGAGAAGTTATCTGAGTTGGAAGACATGGAGGCTCCGACCAGCCCTGGGGAACACAGGAGGCCAGGGGCATACAAGGGACAGAACCCTGGGCTGCATCAGCTTACTGCCCTTAGCCACACTGGCATAGGGCTCCATCTGTTCTTGAATGAGCAGGCTGTCATGAGAGCCTGATGTTTGTCCTCTCACCTTTCTGCCTAGCCAGTTCCTTAATCTGATTCTGGTGAGGGGCAATGGGAGACTCATATCAAAACCTGTTTGGGGCCTTTGATGACAGGGTGTTGTAGACAGCACAGAGGGCCTCTACTGAGAGCGTATTCAGTCACTCTCAACAACTTCTTGGTGAGGGGGTTTCAATTGGAGGACCAATGGGTGTCATCAGGCATGTCCCCAAGAGGTCTGGGAATCTGTCATTTCCTTGGAGAATTGTTCAGAGTTGAGAGCGTGGTCCTTTGCCTTAGAGGCTCAGAAACCTCATTTATCAACCTGTGGACTGTGGAGGGTGGAATGTTTCTCAGGGGTGGAGTCACATTAACCAAACTCAGAGGATGATGGATAAGCCAAAGTGCTTGCCAAACTCAGAGGATGATGGATCATCCAAAGTGCCTGCCAATTTCTTATGATTAAAAGGGTCAAGGGGGGGCTGAATCCTAGCACTCTTTGGCCAATAGCAAAGGCAGGGTACATAGGAAGTCAAATTCTTTAAGAAGCTGCAGCGGGGCTTGGTGGCTCAGCCTGTAATCCCGCGCTTTGGGAGGCCGAGGTGAGTGGATTGCCTGAGCCCGCAGGTTTGAGACCCGCCTGGGTAACTTGGCGAGACCTCATCTCTAAAATAAATCAAAAATTAGCCTGGCGTGGTAGCGCGCGCTTGTAGTTCCAGCTACTCGGAAGGCTGAGGCGGAAGGATCGCTGGAGCCCAGCAGGTTGAGGCTGCAGTGGCCAGAAGCTGCCACTGCACTACAGTCTGGGTGACAGAGTGAGACTCCGACTCAAAAAAAAAAAGTTAGTGACGATTTGAGACATGCACTAGGAAATGCTATTCAAAGAGCTCTGACAACATTGCTGATCATTTGTGTTTGGTAGTTTATCCTAGCAGAAATCTTTTTTTTAAAGTCAATGCAGTGGCTTGATCATACCTCATTGTAGCCTCAGACTCCTGGGCTCAAGTGATCCTCCCTAGCAGAAGTCTTGACTGTAGAGTGTCTGTGTGTGTGTGTGGTGGGGGGTTGTCAGGGGGATAAATATGCAACAGAAATTGAACTCAGAAAACATAATGCTGTCCATGAAGGTAAATTAGTTTTAAAACTTGCCTAGAAGCCGGGCTCGGTGGCTCAGCCTGTAATCCCACGCTTTGGGAGGCTGAGGTGAGTGGATTGCCTGAGCCCGAGGGTTTGAGACCCGCCTGGGCAATTTGGCGAGACCTCATCTCTACAATAAATAAAAAAATCAGCTGGGCGTGGTAGCGCGTGCCTGTAGTTCCAGTTACTTGGAAGGCTGAGGCGGAAGGATCGCCGGAGCCCAGCAGGTGGAGGCTGCGGTGGCCGGGAGCGGCCACTGCACTCCAGTTGGGGCGACAGAGTGAGACTCCAACTCAAAAAAAAACAAAAACAAAACTTGCCTAGAAAGGAGAGGCCATTTCCCCCCCCCAGTATGAAGTTCTCTGATCCTCCTTGAGTTTCTATGTTCACCGGATCTTCTCACTGGCACAGCAGGAGGGTTCTAATCTGCCATTATCACTTCTCCACGGAATTATTCACTGGTTCAGGCACTCAGGGGTTACACTTCTTTCACTGACAAAGACTGTTGTTTCATCTGCAGTTACATGAAGAACAATTGCAGCCCCAGTGCTCAGCCAGATTAATCACAGGTGTGTGATCCCTGCATCCCAGCGGACAGCCTTTTTGAACAGGGCAACTTCAAATTAACATCAGATTGAAACCATGTTGCAGTTGTCCCTATGATGATTCATAGAGAACTTCTGCCCGTTGTTCAAAAGAAAAATGCAAACCCAGGGACATTCTTCAAGCTCTATTTTTGACCTCTTATGAAAAAAATGTGACGTAAGAAGGAGGGAAAAGCATGAGAATTAATTTCATAACCAAATAATGTGGTGTTTTGCAAGCTGGCTGCATCTGAGAACGAAAAGAAACAAAAAATAATGCTGACTTAGAGGCCAGGCCCAGTGGCTCATGCCTATAATCCCAGCACTTTGGGAGGCCAAGGTGAGAGGATTGCCTGAGCCCATGAGTTCGAGACCTACCTGGGCAACTTGGCAAGACCTCATCTCTACAATAAATAAACAAATTAGCTGAGCACGGTGGCTGGTGCCAGTAGTTCCAGCTACTTGGAAGGCTGAGGCGGAAGGATCACCTCAGCCTAGCAGGTAGAGGCTGCGGTGGCCGTGAACGTGCCACTACCCTCCAGCCTGGGCAACAGAGCGAGACTCCAACTAAAAATAAATAAATAAATAGTGCTGCTTTGTATACATCAGAGTAAATAGAGTACAGTCCTTATACTGAATTTGCAGAATCAATTCTCTTTAGAGTGAGTGTTCAAAAGCTGATTCTCAGTGTGTTTACATACCTCCTAGGTTAAACTAGTTCACATTCTTAAAGCTCATGGTGGTGTTATGGATGTTTATACTTTATGTGCATGTGGGGAAGGCAGTTAGACACTGATGTTTTTCCAGATCATTCCCTCACCTGATGCCAAATTTCCTATTGCTAATCCCTCACCCTGATCTCTCTCCTAGGGAGTTCTGCCTAACACCAAACCTGTACATTCTCTGTACAAAGAATGCTGGCTAACAAAACACGAGGTTTAAATTTTTTAAAGTGACACAAGGAATTTTCTTCAAGCAGGCTGGAAGATGTTTATCAATCTGATTCATCACTGTGAAATTGATCTCATGAGACTAACTTCCCTTTGAAGTTTTAAAATGGTTAATGAATAAACTGACTTTTTTAAATATTGGAGAAAAGTTGCCATAGTTATTTCTTGATTTTTCCATGTATAGCGTATGTATGCTGTAAGTTTATTCGTGGCCATTCAGTTTCTTACTATCCCTTGGGGGGACAGTGGTCTCTTTCTGACTTGGTTTTGTTTAAGATAATGTTATGTTTATCTTTGAAGAATGTTTTGCAGATTAACGTCTGTAGAACCAGCTGGGCTCCGTGGCTCAGCCTTAATCCCGTGCCTTTGGGAGGCTGAGGTGAGTGGATTGCCTGAGCCTGCAGGTTCAAGACCCGCCTGGGCAACTTAGCGAGACCTCATCTCTACAATAAATCAAAATGAACCGGGCATGGTAGCTCGCCCCTGTAGTTCCAGCTACTTGGAAAGCTGAGGCGGAAGGATCACCGGAGCCCAGCAGGTTGAGGCTGCGGTGGCCGCGAGTGGCCACTGCACTCCAGTCTGGGCGACAGAGTGAGACTCCAACTCAAAAAAAAAAAGAAAAAAATTTGCTTTGGGGGGTATTTGCAACAACGCATGTCAGATATGCACTTAGATGTTCATTTTTTTTCTTAAGAGGGGGTCCTTGCTCTGTCGCCCAGGCTGGAGTCCCGTGGTGTGATCATAGCTCACTGCATCCTCAAACTCCTGGACTCAAGTCATTCTCCTGCTTCAGTCTCCCAAGTAGCTGGGACTACAGGCTCATGCCACTGTGCCCAGCTAATTTTTTTTTTTTTTTGTAGAGATGGAGTCTCACTATATTGCCCAGGCTGGTCTCAAACTCCTGGCCTCAAGTCATCCTCCTGCCTTCGCCTCCCAAAGTGCTGGGATTATAGGCATGAGCCACTGCACTGGACCTAAATGTGCATTATAAAAAGAATAATAAAACAGTTTTTCCTGTCTCAAAAGGCAATAAATTATATCCCTCAGGAAACTAGACACCGCCTAGGGTGATTCTTGACCAGGAGTGTTCTTTTTTTTTTTCTTCCTTTTTTTGAGTTGGAGTCTCACTCCGCTGCCCAGGCTGGAGTGCTATAGCACGCTTATGGCCACCACAGCGTTAACCTGCTGGGCTCTGGCAATCCTTCCGCCTCAGCTTTCCAAGTAACCGGAACTACAGGCGCACGCTACCATGCCCGGCTAATTTTTGATTTATTGTAAAGATGAAGGCTCACCATGTTGCCCAGACTGGTCTTGAACCCATGGGCTCAGGCAATCCTCTTGCCTCAGCCTCCCAAAGTGCTGGGATTACAGACTTGAGCCACCTCGTCCGGTCAGGAGTGTTCTTATAATGGGCTGATAAAGATTGGAAAATATATGTGCTTTTAAGGAAATTTCTTTTTGTCAAGTGAGGCAAAATTTCATAAATTTCACTTTTATGTTCACTCTCTGGTGTTACCACTAACCTACCAAGTGGGTAATTACGGGTAGTTATGTTCATTATGTTCACTATTAAGCAACTAAATCTATTTCATGCTTAACATTTGCTGATAATCTGACTTCAGTGTGTTAAGATGTCGACTGTTGTGCTAGGCTTGGTCACATTACTGCACAGGCTTTAAGGAATTCCTACAAACCGGTGAAAGGAAGATTTCTATCACTTGTCTAGATGTGGCAGTGATTCCAAACAACTGCTACTTGTTGCTTTTAAATAATAAATTCCTGTTAGTTTGAGCGATGTCTGGTGATGGTGTTTATAAAACCTGTTTTCATAAGTCATGTTTTTGGTCTATTATTTTTCAGTAACTAGTCTTTAATCTACTTACGGATGTGCTATACTTCAAAAGTTACTCATCCACCTATTTCTGAAGCCCATGATCATGAAATACCGCTAATATTTACTTGTGCAGGGCAGATCTTGCGTGATACAATATCAATAGGTTTGTGTTCTTTAAATAACTTTTTTTTTTTCAGTTGAGGGATCTTACTCTGTTGCCCATGCTGGAGTGCAGTGGCACAATCATGGCTCTCCGTGGCTCACTATAGCCCCAAACTTCTGGATTCAGGTGATCCTTCCTCCTCAGCCTCTTGAGAAGCTGGGACTACAGGCACAATCCCACCACATCTGGCTAATATTTTGACTTTTTTGTAGAGATGTGCTCTTGCTATGTTACCCAGGCTGATTTCGAACTCCTGGGCTGAAGCAATCCTCCTGCCTCAGCCTCCCAAAGTGCTGGGATTACAGGTGTGAGCCACTGCACCCAGAGGTTTCTTTTCCTTTTTTTTTTATTTTTTGAGTTGGAGTCTCACTCTGTCGCCCAGGCTGGAGTACAGTGGCACACTCACAACCAATGCAGCCTCGACCTTCTGGGCTCAGGCGATCCTTTTGCCTCAGCCTTCCAAGTAGCAGGAACTACAGACGCATGCCCCCATGCTTGGCTAATTTTTTGATTTATTGTAGAGACAAGGTCTCACCGAGTGGCCCAGGCAGGTCTCAAACCCCTGGACTTAGGCAATCCTCTTGCCTTGGCCTCCCAAAGTGCTGGGATTACAGGCTTTAGCCACTGCGCCTGGCTAGGTTTGTGTTCTTTCAACAACATATTCTTTTGTTTTGTTTTGAGTTGGAGTCTCACTCCGTTGCCCAGGCTGGAGTGCAGTGGCACACTCACTGCCACCCCAGTGTCGATCTGCAGGACTCAGGCGATCCTTCCGTCTCAGCCTTCCAAGTAGCTGGAACTACTGACGTGCACTATCACACCCGGCTGATTTTTAATTTATTGTAGTGACGAGGTCTTGCCAAATTGCCTGGGCTGGTCTCGAACCTGCAGGCTCAGGCAATCCACTCATCTCGGCCTCCCAAAGTGCTGGGATTACAGGCTGAGCCACTGATCCTGGCTGAGCTCTTTGTCTTCTAGTCATTGGGTACTGATGGGGTAGGGCGGGCATTAAGATTTTTTTGCCTTGCCAAAAAAGAATGTAGTTAGGTCGGGCTCGGTGGCTCAGTTTGTAATCTCGCGCCTTGGGAGGCTGAGGTGAGTGGATTGCCTGAGCCCGCGGGTTCAAGACCCACCTGGGCAACTTGGTGAGACCTCATCTCTACAATAAATCAAAAAAAATTGTGGAAGCATGCGCCTGTAGTTCCAGCTACTTGGAAGGCTGAGGCGGAAGGATCGCTGGAGCCCAGCAGGTCGAGGCTGTGGTGGCCGGGAGCGGCCACTGCACTCCAGTCTGGGTGACGGAGTGAGACTCCAACTCAAAAAAAAAGAATATAGTTAGGAGCCACAGCTTTAAATCAAGATTTCCAGGAAATGAATATCTGAATATACTTTTATCATGAATGATTTCCCCATAAATTGGTGAATCTCAAGTCCGGCAGCACATTAGCTTCCCCTGAGAAGAATTTTTAAATATTGATGCAGAAGCCAACTTCACACCAGTGAACTGAGCTATCTGAAGGCGGAGCCTAGACAAAGCACTTATTTATTTATTTTTTATTTATTTTTGAGTTGGAGTCTCACTCGGTCTCGATGAGGTCTCGCTGCCTAGGCGGGTCTCAAACCCGCGGACTCAGGCAATCCACTCACCTCAGCCTCCCAAAGGCGCGGGATTATAGGCTGAGCCACCGAGCCCGGCTGACAAAGCACTTTTAAAAAGCAGCGAGACCTCATCTCTACAATAAATCAAAAAATCAGCCGGGCGTGGTAGCGCATGCCTGTAATTCCGGCTACTCGGAAGGCTGAGGCGGAAGGATCGCCGGAGCCTAGCGGCGCGAGTCTCACAGAGTGAGACTCCAACTCAAAAAAAAAAAAAAATCAAAAAAAAAAAAGCATCCCAGGTAATTACGAGGCATAGGTGGAGGCTGAGAATTCCTATAAAGGAGCATTCTCTAACTCTTCAGATGCATAAAGAAAGCAGCAACTGCCATTAGAATGGAGGAACATTAACCTAATGGGGATGAAAACTTTACAGGGCATTGTTTCAGAAGAAATCCTTGGTTAAAAGGGCAAGTGACCGCATGGCAGTAACAGAAAGCAGTAAGTCCTCTGCACACAAAACCCTCTGTGTGTTTTCAGATTGAGATTCATATTTTCAAAGGCACATGTTAGAGACAGAATGGCTGGTGGGAAGGGACTGAGGAAGAGGGGAAGGAAAGATGAAGGGAAACGAAGCGGTCAGAGGGAGCAGCACATGAGTTACACAGTGGATATCCTGGCTTCAGAATGTCCATTCCCGTGTGACCCAGAGAAACACTGACTTACACCTGTCCTGGAAATGAAAGAAAAGGCCTAGTGCTGGGCTTGGTAGCATCATTCTGAGAGCAGATGTCCACGGTCAAAGAGAGTCAGTAAGAGGCAACAGGTGATTCATGCCTGTTATCCTAGCATTTGCAAGACTGAGGAGGGAGGACTGATTGAGGCCAGGAGTTCGAGACCAGCCTGGGCAACATAGTGACTTGTCTCTACAAAATTTTTAAAATTAGCTGGGCATGGTGTGCATGCCTGTAGCCCAGCTACTTGGGAGGCCAAGGCAGGAGGATTGCTTGAGTCCAGGCATTCGAGGCTGCAGTGAGCTATGATTGTGCCACTGCCCACTAGCCTGGGGGACGGATCAAGATTCTGTCTCTGGGGGAAAAAAAGGCAACAGGTGAGGTCGCAGTCAGCGGGGGAGCAGAATGCCAGAGGAAATTGACAGCAGGCCAGGGATGAAGCCTAGCAGCGTGTTTTGAGGCTGCAAGGCAAGAGAGTGGGTAAGAGAAGTCAAGGCCCTAATCCTGACGGAACTGGAGGCAGGGGCAAGTGTGAAAGCAGTGCCTTGGCCACGGAGAGGGATGGAGACTCAGCTCCCCACACTGGAGATCAAGCACAAGGGCTTGATCATACGACGTCAGTCCTCTCTGGAGAGGGCCAAAGCCAGCCATGCGGCAAAACAGAGAATGCTAAACCCAGAAGTCTTTCAGTGTCCTCTCTCCTGGAACATGCTTAGGACCAGAGCCTGCAGGTACAGTAGAAGGAGCCTCACTTTCCATCTTTCAGATGGAGCACCGGCCTCCGGAGCATTGTCCCAGCAAAGATGGCCTCCACCCTGGAGCTGACATACCATCCTTTCTTCCTGGGTAGCCATTTCTAAGTCCAGCATTCCCCCACAATGCACAACTCTTGAAATGAAGGAACATGGCTCACACACGTCTGGTACCTTGCTTCTGGAGAAGGTGCTAACGATTTGTCAACTTGAAGAAATGAATGTTTGCACCTGCTTTTTGCCTCCCAACTCACAATTTAGGACAAGTCAAATCCCATTAGGGAGTGAGTTACACAGTGGATATTCTGACTTCAGAATGTCCATTCCCATGTGACCCAGAGAAACACTGACTTATACTTGTCGTGGAAGTGAAAGAAAAGGCCTAGTGCTGGGCATGGTACCTCACGCCTGTAACTTAGCATTTTGGGGAGGGCAAGGTGAGAGAATTCTGAAACTAGCTGGACAACAAAGCGAGCCCTTTTCTCTACAAAAGGTGAAAAAATTAGCAGGTGTGGTGGCGCGTGCCTCTTGTTCCTGCTACTTGAGTGGAGGATCACTTGAGTCCAGGAGGTCGAGGCTGTGATGAGCCATCACTGTGCTACTGCACTGCAGCCTGGGTGATAAGGTGACACTGCTGGGCTCAGGTGATCCTTCCACCTCAGCCTTTCAAATTGCTGGAGCTTCAGGCATGCGCCACCACACCCAGCTAATTTATTTATTTATTTATTTATTTTTGTGAGTTGGTGTCTCACTCTGCCACCCAGACTGGAGTGCAGTGGCCGCTCCCGGCCACCGCAGCCTCAACCCACTGGGCTCTGGCGATCCTTCCGCCTCAGCCTTCCGAGTAGCCGGGACTACAGACGCATGCTACCACGCCCGGCTAATTTTTGATTTATCGTAGAGATGAGGTCTCGCCAAGTTGCCCAGGCGGGTCTCGAACCCACGGGCTCAGGTAATTCACTCACCTCAGCCTCCCAAAGCGCGGGACTACAGGCTGAGCCACCGAGCCTGGCATATTTATTTTTAATTTTTTTTGAGTTGGAGTCTCACTCTGTCACCCAGACTGGAGAGCAGTGGCATGCTCCCAGCCACCGCAGCCTCAACCTGCTGGGCTCCCGCGATCCTTCTGCCTCAGCCTTCCAAGTAGCTGGAACTACAGGTGCGCACTAATTTTTGGTTTATTTTAGAGTCGAGGTCTCACCAAGTTGCCCAGGCTGATCTTGAACCACCAGACTCAGGCAGTGCGCTTGCCTCAGCCTCCCAAAGTGCGAGGATTACAGGCTTGAGCCACCACGCACGACCTCTGCCTGTTTTCTATGACTCTTTCCTCATTGGGAGAAAATTCTTCTCATTGACTGTCAGCATGATTAAGCCTTTTTTTTTTCTTCATTTTTTTTGAGTCGGAAAAAAAAGGAAAGAAAACAGGGAGAGACGTAGGTCAATCAGTCAGTGGAATGGTTATTCCTAAATTGGGTTGTACATTGGGATCACTCACAGCGTTTTTTTTGTTTGTTTTTTGTTTTGGAGTTGGAGTCTCACTCTGTTGCCCAGACTGGAGTGCAGTGGCCGCTCCGGCCACCACAGCCTCGACCTGCTGGGCTCTGGCGATCCTTCCGCCTCAGCCTTCCAAGTAGCTGGAACTACAGGCGCACGCTACCACGCCTGGCTGATTTTTTGATTTATTGTGGAGATGAGGTCTCGTCAAGTTGCCCAGGCGGGTCTCGAACCCGCAGGCTCAGGCAATCCACTCACCTCAGCCTCCCAAGGCACGGGATTACAGGCTGAGCCACCGAGCCTGGTTCACAGCGTTTTTAATAATACAGATTCTGCGGCATGAGTACGTGGTAGGGGAGTCTCACTCTGTCACCCAGATGGAGAGCAGTGGCATGCTCCCAGCCACCGCAGCCTCAACCTGCTGGGCTCCCGCGATCCTTCTGCCTCAGCCTTCCAAGTAGCTGGAACTACAGGTGCGCACTAATTTTTGGTTTATTTTAGAGTCGAGGTCTCACCAAGTTGCCCAGGTGATCTTGAACCACCAGACTCAGGCAGTGCGCTTGCCTCAGCCTCCCAAAGTGCGAGGATTACAGGCTTGAGCCACCACGCACGACCTCTGCCTGTTTTCTATGACTCTTTCCTCATGGGAGAAAATTCTTCTCATTGACTGTCAGCTGATTAAGCCTTTTTCTTTTTTTTCTTTCATTTTTTTGAGTCGGAAAAAAAAGGAAAGAAAACAGGGAGAGACGTAGGTCAATCAGTCAGTGGAATGGTTATTCCTAAATTGGGTTGTACATTGGGATCACTCACAGCGTTTTTTTTTTTGTTTTTTTGTTTTGGAGTTGGAGTCTCACTCTGTTGCCCAGACTGGAGTGCAGTGGCCGCTCCCGGCCATCACAGCCTCGACCTGCTGGGCTCTGGCGATCCTTCCGCCTCAGCCTTCCAAGTAGCTGGAACTACAGGCGCACGCTACCACGCCTGGCTGATTTTTTGATTTATTGTGGAGATGAGGTCTCGCCAAGTTGCCCAGGCGGGTCTCGAACCCGCAGGCTCAGGCAATCCACTCACCTCAGCCTCCCAAGGCACGGGATTACAGGCTGAGCCACCGAGCCTGGTTCACAGCGTTTTTAAAAATACAGATTCTGCCGGGCATGAGTACGTGGCTAGGGGATCAGAGAAGAGTTTATGGAACAGGGGCATTTATTGACTGTAATAGAACTGTAAAGGATGGATAGATGTTGACCGTTCAGCAATCAAGAGAAACATACTCAAAAGCAAATGAACTGAGCTGGAAATCTTAGCGCCAAGGAAAATATCTGAACAGTAGTTTCTATTCCTTTAAATATTCCTATTTAAATACTTGGCTAGGCCGGGCTCGGTGGCTCAGCCTGTAATCCCACGCTTTGGAAGGCTGAGGTGAGTGAATTGCCTGAGCCCGTGGGTTTGAGACCCGCCTGGGCAACTTGGCAAGCCCTCATCTCTACAACAAATCAAAGAAATTAGCCGGGCGTGGTAGTGCGCGCCTGTAGTTCCAGTTACTTGGGAGGCCGAGGCAGAAGGATTGCTGGAGCCCATCAGGTCGAGGCTGCGGTGGCCGGAAGTGGCCACTGCACTCCAGTCTGGGCGACAGTGAGACTCCGACTGAAAAAAAAAAAAAAAAAAGCTCCTGGGTGAAAACAGATAAATTCCCGTCTCCACCTTCTTTTTCTCGTCCTCCTCCTCCTCCTCCTCCTTCTCTCTCTCTCTTTCTTTTTTTGACCTGGGGTATCACTCTGTCACCTAGGTTGGAGTGCAGTGGCGTGATCACAGCTTACCACAACCTCAGCCTTGACTTCCTGGACTCAGGTGATCCCTCCACCTCAGCCTTCCAAGTAGCAGGGACTACAGGCACATGCCACCATGCCTAGCTAACTTTTCAAATTTTTTTGTAGAGATGAGACCTAACTATATTGCCCACACTGGTCTTGATTTTCTGGGCTCAAGCAATCCTCCTGTCTCAGCCTCCCAAAGTGCTAGGATTACTGGTATGAGCCACCACACCTGGCCAAGATTTCTCAAATACCTGAAAATAGAGCTACCATTCAATTCAGTAGTCCTACTCCTGGATATCTCCCCAAAGGAAAAGAAATCACTATATCAGAAAGATACCTCCAGTGGTATGTTTATCGCAGCACCATTCATAACAGCAAATATATGGAATCAACCTAACGGTCCATCACAGGAGGAATGGATAAAGAAAATGTGGTAGATATACACCAGGGAATACTACTCAGTCATAAAAAGGGAATAAAATAATGCTTTTTGCCTTTACTGAGGGCCATTATCTTAAGTGAAACAACTCAGACACAGAAAGACAAATACTGTGTATTCTCATTATAAGTGGAAGTTTAATAGTGTGCACACAAGCCGGGCTGGGTGGCTCAGCCTGTAATCCCGCGCCTTTGGGAAGCTGAGGTGAGTGGATTGCCTGAGTCTGCGGGTTCGAGACCCGCCTCGGCAACTTGGCAAGACCTCATCTCTACAATAAATCAAAAAAATCAGCCAGGTGTGGTAGCGCGCACCTGTAGTTCCAGCTACTCAGAAGGCTGAGGCGGAAGGATCGCCGGAGCCCAGCAGGTCGAGGCTGCAGTGGCTGGGAGCGGTCACTGCACTCCAGTCTGGGCGACAGAGTGAGACTCCAACTCAAAAAAAAAAGTAGTGTGTACACATGGACACAGAGTGTGGGATAGTAGACATGGAGACGCAGAAGGATGAGGGGTGGATGAGGGGCGTTGCTTGGTGGGTGTGGTGTGTGTGGCTCTGGAGATGGACGCACTGACGGCCCTGACCTCACCACTGTGCAATACGTCAACATAGCAAAATTGCACTTGTACCTGATGAATATATATTTTAAAAATAAATACAAACAAATAACACAAAATAAATAATAATCTCCTGGTAGTTCTGGGACACACAGTCTGGGAGCTAGAACTTCCACAAGTGGTTGGATTACCCTGTGTCCCTCACCTCGGGCAAGCTCAGGAGCACAACTTGGCTCTGAGGGTGAGGACTTGCTGCAGGGAGTGGCTGTCCCAGGCCAGGGTGATGATGGGTTCCTGGGGCCCATGAGAGTTGCTGTCTTGTTCCCTATATCTCATGCAGAGCTTGCTACTTGGACAAGGCTATGTGGGGTCCTGGGGTAGCCAGCAGAGCCGGTCCATGGCAGATGCATGAAACTCTAATGTTAACTGATTCTGCTCCAGCTGACTGTTTCTTGGCCTCTGCTCAAGAATTCAAGGGGTGGTAGAGAAGGTGGCTCCTTTTGGCTCTGAATGGCTATAGACCAGTAAGGGGAGGGTCTGAAGAGGTCAATGAATTAACTCGTTAGTGCCATTAACTTATTTTTGTTTTTTAAGAGACAAGGTCTCTCTTTGTTACCCAGGCTGGAGTGCAGTGGGGCGATCCTAGTTCACTGCAGCCTCCAACTCCTGGATTCAAGCAATCCCCTGCCACAGTTTCTTGAGTACCTAGGACTACACGTGTGCACCATTATGTCTAACTAATTTTAAAATTTCTTGTAAGGACAGTGTCTTGCTATGTTGCCCAGGTGGGTCTCAAACTCCTGTGATCCTCACATCTTGGCCTCCCAAAGTCCTGGGATTACCGGCATGAGCCTGGCCCCATTAACATTTCAGCATGGACTAATTGATCAGATGGGGTCTTTCTTTCCAGGGGTGCAGATATGTCTTCAAAGATCACAAAGAGCCTGGGGGAAAAGCCCAGTGTTGTACCTCCTGTGTCTGGAATAAGAGGTGGGAATGGATGGTGTCCAAACCCTTTCATGCTCTCGCATTTGTTTGTTCAGTCTGTGAGTACTGATTGTTCTTTGCATATGCCAGGCACTGTTCTAGGCACCAGAGATACACACATTGAATGAACAGATGTGGTCAGCTCTGGTGGGTTCACATCCTAATGCTTGTGATTGCAGATACCTGAGGAAGCCAGTCCTCAGAGTGGGCCACCCCGGGGCAGACCACTGGACACTGGATGAGACACAAGGCGAGCATCCTTTTCTTCCTGTCATTCTCAGCGCTGCCTGGGAGCCAGAGCTAAAATCCACGTAGCAGAGGTGGAGACAGACAGTGTCACTCTCCCACACCCGAGTGCAGCTACCCACGGAGCAGTATGGGAGTGTCTGTGGGGGTTTCAGTTCAGCGGGTGTGGCTCTCCTTGGATGCCTGCATGCTTCGAAGACACTGGCTCAGAGGTTATAGGAGTCAGCCTTTTAGTGTTGCGCTTTATAAAGATGACCAAAGGCTGGAGACATGCCCAAAGGCCTTAAGGAATTAAACATAGGAAAAATATATAGGAATCAGGGGCTGGCTTTGAGTTTAATAGACGGGGAATGTTATGCCAAAGGTTTGGGCTTTGGATTTGCACAACGTTAGATTCAATAACAAGAATCTGTCTTTGGCTTTTGTTGTGCAGGAAACTGAAACAGGCTAATAGTGTAGGTGTAAAAGGGACGTACAAAAGACTCAAAGGGAGGCCAGGAAACCTGGAAAGAAAGGAAAAAAAGGGCCAATTAGTGCACATATATGAAGCTAATTTTCATATGAGAAAGTAAGAGATTCTTACTTTAGAAATTGACGGTTACTAAGGGCCTGAGCTTAGTCATTTGCCGTGTCGCCTTCCCTCTCCCATGGAAAATTAACCAATTCCCTTCCTTTTTCTTATTCCTCACATGCCTTTGCTTTCAGTTCTTCCCAGACTCAATCCTGCAAATGCCTGAGTCCAAAAAAAAACAACCAAAAAAACATTATGCCGCTGGACAGACTTCAAGGACAAAGGCGCTGGCTATTTGTAAAACCAAGTCAGAGACTCCCACGGCGGGGAGGAACCGGGCCGCCTTCTTGCTTCCTCTCCTCCCCTCTGCCTGCTGCCCATCGCACCTGCCCTGCCCTGGAAAAAACGGGCCACTTCTCTTTTTGAAGAACTCCAGAGGAGAGCCCCTGATCTCCCTTGATAACTTATCCCAAGTCTGATATCCTCATTGGCAGAGATTATTTTCTAGCTTAAATCACTCACGTGGAAGCCAAAGCTCATTTCCTTTTGTTCAGTCCTCACTGGAGACGGTGAACAGCTGGTCTCCGTTCTCTGAGGAATATCGCTTTAAAAACCTCGCAGGCCACTGTGAAGTGGCCTCTAGGCTTTCTCTTCCTCCGATGGAGAATCAGAGCTTCTTTCCCCCATTCCTCATGGGTCCTATTTCTCAGCCCCTTTCACCTCTTTGTTCTTTGAATGCCTCAGGTTTTTCTAAGACATTCCCGCTTTGGAAGATGTTTGAAGGGAAACAACAGAAGGGTTTTTAGATGTGCTAGGTACTGGCGGCCCCTCTCACCTGACCACAAACCTCATTGTCCCCACTGGTTGAATGGCTTCTGGGGCCAGGACTCCCAGGCCAGGCTGTGCCTGAGGAGTGAGAAACCTGTCAGTGAGCAGGGACCCTCGCTTAGTCCTTGGCCCACCTGGACTGAAAACAGCGCCTGATGTCAGTATGGCTCTTAAAGACTTACTACATACTCTTTTTTTTTTTTTGAGTTGGAGTCTCACTCCGTCGCCCAGACTGGAGTGCAGTGGCCGCTCCCGGCTACCTCATCCTCCACCTGCTGGGCTCCGGCGATCCTTCCGCCTCAGCCTTCCAAGTAGCCGGAATTACAGGCATGTGCTACCACACCCGGCTAATTTTTGATTTATTGTAGAGATGAGGTCTCACCAAGTTGCCCAGGCGGGTCTCGAACCCGCGGGCTCAGGCAATCCACTCACCTCAGCCTCCCAAGGCGCAGGATTACAGGCTGAGCCACCGAGCCCAGCTTTACATAGACTCTTGTCCCTAAATTGTCTCATCCGGACTGCTCTTGGACAGAATGGGTGAGCTCAACCCTGAATGCTTATGGGTGAAAATCTCCTTTTCAAGAAGAGAAGAAAAAAATTCAGTTCAGAAAAGTCTGATGGTTAGGTTGAAGTCAGCCCGACTTGAGTATCTTCCCTGTTAGGGAGTGGTGGAGGCTGGAGTGAGGGAACGGTGGAGTTAGGGGGACTCGGAGTGGCCGTGGGTGTGAGCTGAAGGCCCTAGATGGATGACTGGGGGCAGGTAAATGTGATGGCCTGCGGCGTAGTTGGAGGACCAGATGCTCAACAGAAACTTAGGAATCTGCTTGCCAGACGTCTTGTCAAGATGAACCGTGGAGGGAGGCCGGAGGGAAAGGCTTAGAAAGAGGCAGGTATAAAATGGATGGCTGTGTAGCTCAGAATGACAGAAACCAGAGGCTGGGAAGGGTGTGAGGGTGAGGGGAGGAGGAAGAGAGATTGGCGAATGGGTACAAACATATAGTTAGGGAGAAGAAACACATTCTAATGTTTAATAATGGAATAGGGTGACCATAGCTAGCAATATGTATTGTGCATACTTCAAAATAGCTAGAAAGGAGGACTTTAAATGTCCCCAACACATAGAAATAATGAATACTCCAGGTGATGATGGATATCCCAAATACCTTGACATGATCATTACATATTTTATGCCTATAACAAATACTTATATGTTATATACATATTTTATGCTTATAACAAATACATATATATATATATATATATATGTAGGAAAAAAGTAGTAGGGGTGGGGAAGAGAAAGAGTGAGTTTAAGGCAAGATCTGAGATCCTGGGATACGACTTGTGAGGATATTAGTAGTATTAATGGGTTCTTTAGATTTCAGTTGGCCTGAAAGTGAGAGTAGAAAGGCCTGGAGGACTCATGCAGAAAGAGCTGTGCTTTGTTGAAACCAGAGTCAAGAAAAAAAGTTTATTTAGGTTGGGGAGTCTGTAAAAGTGGAGTTGGGAAGTTAAGTGAAGCTGACATGAATTGAGACCACCAACTGAGTTTTAGCAACGAGATGACATGTGTCTGTCACTTAGTGAGTATAAGAGCTGTAGCTATGAATTCAGATAATTTCTTTATTTTTACTTTTATTTTTGAGTTGGAGTCTTACTCCGTTGCCCAAGTTGGAGTGCAGTGGCACGCTCACAGCCACCCCAGTGTCAACTTTCTGGGCTCAGGCGATCTTTCCACCTCAGTCTTCCAAGTTGCTGGAACTACAGGCATGAGCTACCATGCCTGGTTAATTCTTTTGATTTATGTAGAGATGTTGATTTATTGTAGAGATGCGGGTCTCACTAAGTTGCCCAGGCTGTTCTCAAACCTGTGGGCTCAGGCAATCCCCTCACCTCAGCCTCCCAAAGAGCTGGGATTACAGACTTGAGTTACCACACCTGGCCCAGATAATTTTTTAAAAACTAAGCCTAAGCTGGGCTCGGTGGCTCAGCCTGTAATCCCGCGCCTTTGGGAGGCTGAGATGAATGGATTCCTTGAGCCTGTGGGTTCAAGACCCGCCTGGGCAGCGAGACTTCATCTCTACAATAAATCAAAAAATCAGCCGGGCATGGTAGCACGTGCCTGTAGTTCTAGCTACTTGGAAGGCTGAGGCGGGAGGATCGCTGGAGCCCAGCAGGTCGAGGCTGCAGTGACCGGGAGCGGCCACTGTACTCCAGTCTGGGTGACAGAGTGAGACTCTGACTCAAAACAAACAAACAAAAAACTAAGCCTAAACCATCAAATAATAGTTGTTATCCTAAAGTTAACCACCTTGGATCATTTGTTCACACAATGCAAAGATTTCTACAACCCCTCCTTTGGTTTCATTTTTCTAAGCCTACAAAACAGACCTTCATCTATTTTGATTGGCGTGTGATCTTCATCTTATGAGGGTGTGCTTGTTCATGAAGAACAATTAATCAGTTGGGAACCAAGATTGGGGAAGGGTAAGTGATCAGGCTGGAAAGGTTAAGGAAAACTGGAGCTGGTCTGTAAAGTGGTAAAACTGATTTTAATAAGGATCTATTGTGATAGGGAAAAGATATCTCAGAGTAGGATAGGGTTCAATTATGAATACAGCATGAGCAAGTGGAGATTTATAACCAAGGAGCAGGGTGGGGGACCAGTGGATGGAACATTATTAAGAGAAAGCGTTGGGCCAGGCGTGGTGCCTCACTCCTATGATCACACCACTTTGGGAGTCCGAGGTGAGAGGAATGCCTGAACCCATAGGTTCAAGACTACCCTGGGCAACTTGGCAAGACCTCATCTCTACAATAAATAAAAAAATTAGCTGGGAATGGTAGCACATGCCTGTAGTTCCTGCTGCTTGGAAGACTGAGATGGAAAGATCACCTGAGCCCAGTAGGTCAAGGCTGAGGTGGCTGGGAAGGTGCCACTGCTCTCCAGCCTGGGCAACAGAGTGAGACTCCAACTAAAAAAAAAAAAAAAGAAGAGTAAGCGCTAGGTAAGGGGAATTCTGGCTAAATTAACTTGTCAGGATTCTTCCTGAAGGTAAGGTGATCAAACAATGAGATGGGGAGATGAGGAATTTGGTCGACTACTAAGGGATTCTTGCAGGAATTTACAAAATTGGGTGATGCAAAGACAGACACTGAAGTCCAAAGGCTGATACCTAGTTGAGAAGGCAAGCTCAGAGGAACCTCACCAAAGTTTGTCAAGAAGGGTGTCTTGTCAGAGCACCAGTTTTAAAGAAATCAAGAGTACTTTACAAAGGCAAAGTTTCAGTTGGAGCCTTAAACTAGAATTTTCTCTCTTTTTTTTTTTTTCTTTTGAGTTGGAGTCTTACTCTGTTGCCCAGGCTGGAGTGCAGTGGTCACTCCCGGCCACCACAGCCTCGACCTGCTGGACTCCGGCGATCCTTCCGCCTCAGCCTTCCAAGTAGCTGGAACTATAGGCATGTGCTACCACGCCCGGCTGATTTTTTTGATTTATTGTAGAGATGAGGTCTCTCCAAATTGCCCAGGCGGGTCTTGAACCCGTGGGCTCAAGCAATTCACTCACCTCAGCCTCCCAAAGCGCAGGATTACAGGCTGAGCCACCGAGCCCGGCTGCTTTGGAATTTCTTTTTTTTTTTTTTTTGAGTTGGAGTCTCACTCTGTTGCCCAGACTGGAGTGCAGTGGTCGCTCCTGGCCACCACAGCCTTGACCTGCTGGGCTCCGGCGATCCTTCCGCCTCAGCCTTCCAAGTAGCTAGAATTACAGGCGCGCGCAACCACGCCCGGCTGATTTTTTGATTTATTGTGGAGATGAGGTCTCACTGCCCAGGCGGGTTTCGAACCCGCGGGCTCAGGCAATCCACTCACCTCAGCCTCCCAAAGGCGCGGGATTACAGGCTGAGCCACCGAGCCCGGCTTGCTTTGGAATTTCTAAAGAAATTTGATGGATTGTTTGACCTCAAGGAATAAATTCTGCACGAACAATGCCATTGATGTCAAAGAAACAAATTAACTGTCTTGGGTTTGATTTTGGTAAGTCAGCTCTGTGAATCCCTCTAGGCTTTGGAAGCTCCACCACAGACATTGGCTCTTATTTCCTGGGTCACACTGGAAACAACGTGGTTTGTCATCGCTTACTCTATTCCTCAAGAATGTATTGTTTGCTCAGTTTTCTTAAAAGATAAGGACAAAAGATACATACATCTTTGACATTTCTGTCTGTCACTCAAAAATGTGTGGGGCTATCTTTATGTTCAAGTTTTCTCTAAGGAAGAGTCTATTTCCTTATCTAAATTGAACTCTTCAGCCGTCCTTCCCCAGGCAATCACCCATGTGAATTAGCCAAATTGCTGACCACTTAACCATTTTTATTAATTCTGTGGGTGAATGGACCATTGCATATCCACCAAAGCACCTTTCCTACCTAATTTTAATCCTTCGGTTTTAACTTTTATTTTTTTTGAGTTGGAGTCTCACTCATTGCCCAGGCTGGAGTGCAGTGGCACACTCATGGCCACCCCAATTTTGACCGGCTAGGCTCTGGCGATCCTTCCGCCTCAGTTGTCCAAGTAGCTGGAACTACAGGCATGCACCACCATGCCTGGAGAATTTTTTTTTTTTTTTTTTTGGGTTGGAGTCTCATTCTGTCACCCAGGCTGGAGGGCAGTGACATGCTTCCGGTCACTGCAGCCTCGACCTGCTGGGCTTAGGCGATCCTTCTCCCCCCAGCCTTCCAAGTAGCTGGAACTATAGGCACGAGCCATCATGCCTGGATAATTTTTTTATTTATTGTAGAGATGAGGTTTCACCAAGTTGCCCAGACTGGTCTCGAACCTGTGGGCTCAGGCAATTCTCACACCTCAGCCTCCCAAATTGCTGGGATTATAGGTGTGAGCCACTGTGCCTAGTTCGGCTAATTTTTTATTTGTTATAGAGACGAGGTCTTGCCAAGTTGTTCAGGTTGGTCTCAAACCTGCGGGCTCAGGCAATCCACTTGCCTCGGCCTCCCAAAGTGCTGGGATTACCACTGAGTCCGGCCTGGTTTTAACTTAAAATAATTCTTCTGGAATGAATTCCATTTGCAGATTAATTCATTTAGACTATAGTATTCTTTGCAGGCAATAAATCATATATATGTATACTCATACACATATGCACACATATACAATGCAGAAATAAAATGTATTTCTTGCTCAAAAATTTTAAATACTGATTGACTAAGCTTGAGGGGAATAAGGTAGGAAGTGAATGAGGAGCCAGCTTTCACTGAATTGTTACTAAAAGCCAGGAACAAATGATTGTCTCATTTAAACTTTGCTAAACTTACAGGTTAGGTGTTATTATTCCCCTTTAGCAGCAAAAAAAACAAAACAAAACCAAAAAACCCTGAGACTTAGATTATTACTTGCCAAAAGTTACACAGGCCTCTTTGAACTGCCTTCTCAACTAGGCCTCAACTTTTGGACTTCCATGTCTGTCTTTGCACCACCCAGTTTTAGCAAAAACCCTGCTGTGTCAGTTTGTCAGTATCTACACCTTCCATACTTGATCAAAATCCTTATCCTGGCTGGGCATGGTGGCTCATGCCTATAATCCCAGCACTTTGGGAGGCCGAGGTGAGAGGATTGCTTGAGCCTATGGGTTCCAGACCAGCCTGGGCAACTTGACGAGACCTTATCTATACAATAAATAAAAGAATTAGCCGGGTATGGTGGTGCGTGTCTGTAGTTCCAGCTACTTGGAAGGCTGAAGTGGAATGATCACCTGAGCCCAGCAGGTTGAGGATGCAGTGACCAGGAGCATGCCACTGCCCTCCAGCCTGGATGATGACAAGGTAAGACTCCGACTCAAAAACAAAAAACAAAAAAACAAAAGAAACTCCTTATCCTTCTGGAGCCAAGATTGTAACTCAGGCTGTCATTGTCTAAATCCTAGGAAAGACAACCTAGCTATTTTAGATACCAATAATCCAGTTGCCAGTAAACTATATTGTTATAAACGTGGTCTGTCTTGTTGCATAAGGAAGTTTTCTCTTTCTGTCTCCAGGAGTCAAAGCATTTCCTAAAATGGCACCTACTTATAAATCTGAAGGGAGGTGTTTGGTCATTCCTTTGTCTTTTCTTTCTTCCAATTATTACAACTTTCTTTGTAGGACTGATTTCTCATGCTTTTAATAGTTCATGGCACACTGTTTTTGAATTCCCTGAGTGCATTTTCAATTGTATTTTATTTTTTTGAGTCAGAGTCTCACTCTGTCGCCCAGGCTGGAGTACAGTGGCATAGGGCCATTGTAGCCTCCACCTGCTGGGCTCAGGTGATCCTTAACACCTCAGCCTTCCAAGTAGCTGGAACTACAGGCATGCTCCACCACACCCAGCTAATTTTTTGATTTATTGTAGAGATGAGGTCTTGCCAAGTTGCCCAGGTTGGTCTTGAACCCGTGAGTTCAGTTAATCCTCTCACCTCAGCCTCCCAAAGTACTGGGATTATAGGCATGAACCACCGCGTCCAGCCTCAATTGCATTTCTAAAAAGTCAGAGACAGCCGGGCTCGGTGGCTCAGCCTGTAATCCCGCACCTTTGGGAGGCTGAGGTGAGTGGATTGTCTGAGCCCGTGGGTTCGAGACCCGCCTGGGCAGCGAGACCTCATCTCTACAATAAATCAAAAAAAAAAAAAAAGAGCCGGGCACGTAGCGCATACCTGTAATTCCAGCTACTTGGAAGGCTGAGGTGGAAGGATTGCCGGAGCCAAGCAGGTCGAGGCTGTGGTGGCCGGGAGCGGCCACTGCACTCCAGTCTGGGCGACAGAGTGAGACTCCAACTCAAAAAATAAAATAAAATAAAATAAAAAGTCAGAGACCACAATTGAATGAAATACTCTAATAATGGTTAGGTTAGTACAAAGGAAAATAGTATTCTTATTTCCTGCACTAGGGCCTCCTGCTTCTATTGGAACATGTTTATCTCATATAGAGACCGCCTCTACCTCTAACAGCACTGTACGGCTGACCTATATACATAATATGTAAGCACACGTGTGCATATGCACATACGAACATACAGACACATACTGTGTGTGTGCGTGGTCATCTCTTGCTTCTTTTTCTGCTGTTCCTTTTCCTTACACATAAAGGTAAATGTAAGGCAGTGTTTTCATGAAGGAAAATACATTTGAAAAGACTTTGAGGAAGGAAAAAAGAAAGTCAAATGTGGCTGGATTATAGTTAGTTGGGGGGAGAGAGACCAAAGATGGTGTTTTTGGTTTTTTTCTCTTTTCTTTTTTTTTTTGAGTTGGAGTCTCACTCCGTCACCCAGACTGGAGTGCAGTGGCTGCTCCCGGCCACCGCAGCCTCGACCTGCTGGGCTCCGGCGATCCTTCCGACTCAGCCTTCCAAGTAGCTGGAACTACAGGCGCGCGCTGCCACGCCCGGCTCATTTTTGATTTATTGTAGAGATGAGGTCTCACCATGTTGCCCAGGTAAGTCTCGAACCCACGGGCTCAGGCAATCCACTCACCTTGGCCTTCCAAAGCGCTGGGATTACAGGTTGAGCCACTGAGCCTGGCCTATAATTTTATCACTATGGGAGGTTGAGGCAGGAAGATTGCTTGAGGCCAGAAGTTTGAAACCAGCCTGTCTTTACCAAAAATGAAATAAATTAGTCAGGCATCATGACATGCCTGTAGTCACAGCTATTCTGGAGGCTGAGGCAGGAGGATCACTTGAGCCCAGAGGTTTGAGACTACCGTGAGCCATGATCATACCACTGCCCTACAGCCTGGGTGATAAAGCAAAACCCTGTCTCTAAACAAACAAAATACCCAAAATGTTAACCACTTTCCCAAGGTAGCTCACTTAATAACTATTTGTTGAATGACATAAACAAAAAGCATTAACTTCATGGTGTTGTTTAGAATGTGGGGGGATTTTTATTCCTCAGTATACGATTGGAATGATTTCTGCATTTTGGCTTTAAATATGTTAAACCATAAAAATCTTTCTGGTAGAATTGGTTAATGCACCTCATCTTTCTTCTTCAACAGTGATGTGTTGGCACTCCAGTGGATTTTTCTTGAGTGCCTTTTTGACTGTTCTGTAAGCTGATGTTTTCGCTTTTAGATTCTGGAGGTAGGAATGCCCTCATTTCCTAAGCCATGATGTCTCAGTTACTACCTACTTCTGTCTCCAGCAGTGAATCATGGCCCATCAGCACTTTGGGCCCATTACTTTCCCACTCAGAGCAGTAAAGATCCAATCAAGCATGAGATGAGTATGCCTCAAGATAGCAAGATATGGGAGGGTCATGGATGCTCTAGAAACTGTAAAAGCTGCCTCGCTTGCTTCAAAGTCCTGATGAGAAAGTTCACATGAAGCACTTCATGCGCTAGACTGTTCTTTAGAAAGGCAAGATATTAATATGGGTCAGAGCTGAATCATAGATTATATCGAAAATAATAACCCCCCCAAAAAAGTCCTGGCACTTTAAAGGAGGCGAAGGTGAGAGGACTGCCTGAGCCCATGGGTTCAGAACCAGCCCGGGCAACTTGGTGAGACCTCGTCTCTACAATAAATCAAGAAAAATTAGCTGGGCATGGTGGTGGCATACCTGTAGATCCAGCTACTTGGAAGGCTGAGGCGGGAGGATCGCCTGAACCCAGCAGATCGAGGCTGTGGTGGCCGTGAGCATACCACTGTACTCCAGCCTGGGCACAGAGTGAGACTCAGACTCAAAAAAAGAAAATTAGAAAATTAGAGCCTAGATTGTCTTGAGTGAGTGTACAAACACTGTGAATTCAACAAATGCCTCTTTTTTCATGAGAACCGGAAATAGAATGGCAAGTTACCAATATTAGAGACTGTCAAAAAGCCATGATTTCTCCAGTGCTGACTGTTGTGTCTTGAAATGCAGTTTGCTTTGTTGAAGTCTGAATTCTTCTAGGAATAGCCCTGTCCCTGCTCTGTCTGGGGATATGGTGTGACCCAGTTCCATCAGCCATTCTGTGAGCTCAGCATGCTACTTCCTAGGTGGTGATCCTTGATGCTGGCCCACCTGGGCAACAGGGACCATTGGAGGGCCTTTCAAAAAAGAACTGCAGTGTCAGTTTTGGAGAAGCTAAAAATTGTTCCTTGTCTGATAGAGGAACAACCTGAGTGGGGAAAAGAACAGGACAAGACAGAACCAGATGACTTCAGCTCAGGTACAGATTGGATTCTCTGATGGTGGCATTTAATAACATTGACATTTAAATGACCTGTGTTAACACTGACAGGAGAAGGTGGGGGTTTGTGTGGGTGACCAAGTTCTCGGGTTTACTGCTGTCATTGTGGGGTTCTGGACTGTTTTCTGCAAGGCTGCATGAACACAAAGACTTCACCAGAAATGATGTCAGACATTTAATTAAAGTAATAAGACATAAGGCTTTTGTGACAAAGAGGTGGAGGTGGAGTGGGGTGCAGGAAGATCATATTTCTTTGTCCCCATGATGCCCTCCCTGGGGAATCATCCGTTTAAGAGTTGGTTATGGAAGCTTTTTTTCTGGGATACTGCTTTTCTCGTATTTGTGTGGTTCTTAAACTTTCACAAAGCCCTGGATACTTTAGAACCTAGGGAGACCTGCCCTGGGTTCTGGCCACCGAATTTTACATCTAGGTGAGCCAGATATAATTAAGACATCAAAGGGCCCAGTAGATGAATACATAATGTAAAGACTATGAAGACTATGACCAAGAGAGTGTGCAGTTTTACTGACAAAATAATACATATATAATATAACTCAGAATAAATACCTGTGATTGGTGGGAGCCAGGCTCCCAGAATAACCTTCTAAGATCCCCTGACCTGTCAGCAGCTGACTTTCTGGGTATTTTAGTCAAGTATTTAACGTCTCTGAGTATGTATTTTTCTCAAATGAGACAATGTGATGTGTCCCTGGAAAAGTTTGTCTTTTTTCTTTTTTTTTTCTTTTTGAGTTAGAGTCTCACTCTGTTGCCCAGACTGGAGTGCAGTGGCCTCTCCGGCCACCGCAGCCTCGATCTGCCAGGCTCTGGTGATCCTTTCGCCTCAGCCTTCCAAGTAGCTGGAACTACAGGCGTGTGCTACCATGCCCGGCTAATTTTTGATTTATTGTAGAGATGAGGTCTCACCAAGTTGCCCAGGCAGGTCTCGAACCCGCGGGCTCAGGCAATCCACTCACCTCAGCCTCCCAAAGGCGCGGGATCACAGGCTGAGCCACCGAGCCCAGCTGGAAGTTTCTCAATATTCTCTTAAGAATGGTTTAGGTTGGATGCAGTGACTTATGTCTGTAATCCTGGTTACTCAGCATGAGCAATACAGTGAGACCTTGTTTCCAAAAAAAAAAGCAAGGCATGGTGGCTCATGCCTGTAATCCCAACAGTTTGGGAGGCCGAGACGAGAGGATTGCCTGAGCTCACAGGTTCGAGACCAGCCCGGGTGACTTGGTGAGACCTCATCTCTACAATAAGTTAAAAAATTAGCCAGGCGTGGTGGTGTGTGCCTGTAGTCCTAGCTGCTCAGAAGGCTGAGGTGGAAGGATCACCTGAACCCAGCAGGTGAAGGCTGTGGTGGCCATGAACATGCCACTGTACTCCAGCCTGGGCGACAGAGTGAGACTCTGACAAAAAAAAAGTATAAGCATTATTACAAGGATAATCATTGTGATAATGATTATGTGTCAATGCAGAACTAGAGAACATTCTATCCACAACTATTCAGTTTGAAGAGAAAAAAAAATTGACACTGGACTATCCCACTGACCAATTGTCCTTGGTTTGTTTGTCTCTGGGTCACTCTTTACCCTTTCCCAATGGCAACAGCAAAGTCCTGCTTCCCCTATTTCTGGGGAAAGAGGAATAGGTTGAGAGGGTGAGCCAGGCTTGGTGGCTCAGCCTGCAATCCCAGCACTTTGGGAGGCTGAGGTGAGTGGATTGCCCTGAGTCCACGGATTCGAGACCCGCCTGGGCAACTTGGCAAGACCTCATCTCTACAATAAATCTAAAAATCAGCCGGGCGTGGTAGCACGCGCCTGTAGTTCCAGCTACTTGGAAGGCTGAGGCGGAAGGATCGCCAGAGCCCAGCAAGTCGAGGCTGCGGTGGCTGGGAAGCGGCCACTGCACTCCAGTCTGGGTGACAGAGTGAGACTCCAACTCAAAAAAAAAAAGAGAGGGTGAAATTCAGTAGTTCTGAGTTTCAAACCCAGGTAGGCTCATCCAAGAACTGTCAGTCACCATCTATAAGATTGCTTGGGAAGGAGATCAGAGAGATTTGTGTGTACTGAGGCTCCCTAATAAACTTTAAACAAAAATACTTTTTGGCCAGGCTCGGTGGCTCAGCCTGTAATCCCAGCACTTTGGGAGGCCGAGGCGAGTGGATTGCCTGAGCCCGCGGGCCAAAGGATTGCTTGAGCCCAGGAGGTTGAGGCTGTTGTCTGGAACACTCATACTAAAAACTCTCAGTTCAAAACGCTCCAATGCCTTCTCATTTTACTTAGCATAAAATCCCTTTATATTGGGTTCCCTCTTCCTCTCACCTCACTCCCCACCCCCAATGCTGGTCCTCAAGTGGGTGGGGGTGACAGTAGGGGAGAGCGTCTACTTCCAGACATCAGTCCTTGCTGTGTCCTCTGCCCCTGGGCTCCTCCCCAGATCTCCCCCATCTCCAGGGCAGGCAAGGCTTCCCCAGCCCCCTACAAGGTCGCACTTCTGTCTTTCTTCTTGCCCTGCTATAGTTTTCTTCTCAGCAACTTCACGTCTGACACACACACACACACACACACACACACACACACACACACACACACACACACAAACACACACACACACACACACCTGTGCACATGTTCCCGTGTGCTAGAATGCAAACTCCTCAAGAAACAAGGGCTTGGCTCTTCCATTTCTCTGGCTCCACTTGGCGCATAGTAGCCACCCCATAAATTGTGAGTAGGACAGACCGAGTGGCCATCCCTCCTAGAGCTTACTGTATAGGGAATTGAGAGAAAGACAGGAAGAAAGATGTCTGTGCTATGGCCCAGGATATACTGGGGGTGGCAGCTGTCATCTTGGACTGAGGCCTGGAGGACAATCTTCCTAGTGTCACCTCCACTAGGGAGTCGGTAGAAGGAGAGCATCTTTGTTCTTTCTACTTCTCACCTCTTCAAATATAAGAGGTTTCTAGAATTAGACTGAGTAGAGGCGCTAAAATTTGGTTTCTTTTAGAAGATCTCTTGGTATGAATGTTTTGTTCACTTTGATTTGATCCCTTGAATATTCAAGTATAATTATTTTATTAATTTTAACAAGAATTGCTTGTTTGTGTGCTATTTTTGCCTAACTCCGAATGTGGTTTCTACTAATGATGATGGTGTTGGTGCAGAGGATTGTAAGAGCCTGTAAAATCTCCTCTCCTCTGCCAAGGAACACCCTTTTCTCCTTCAGTGAACACCTCCATTACTCTATCGGGTACACAAGCTAATAAATTATTCTTGAGCCAATCTCAATTGGGATTCTGTCACTTGCAAATGACAGACTAGTACAGGGACTATTATTTTGACAATGGGTTAATAAATTGATTGAATTAAGATAGCTTTTTCTAACATTTATCTATGTCGTACTTAACTTTTAGTATGACATTTTACACAGGGTAGATGCTGAAAAAAATAAAAGAGATGCCATCCTTAACACAGTTACAAAAAAGAAAAGTGAAAAATGTATTTTGACAAAAGCTACAATCATAGAGGAGTATTCATTAGGAGTGTTTTACTTTATAGTATGGTATTGTTATTGAAATCCACTGATGGCCAGATATATATTCCTGGATGAATTGTTTTCATTTTATATTGGCTAAGGCTATACTTCAGCTGTTAGCAAATAACTTTCTTACAAAAAAGACAAGAAAATATAGCCTCAAAAATGAATTCCATACAGTTAGGGAGCCGATGCAGTTTGTTGACTGCAGTAATAACAGGAACACATAATTGCAGGGTGGTACTGACTATGCAAAGCTGGGTTTTAAAAGCTTTGCATAATCCTCTGTCTTCACAATAACTGTGCTATAGGAATTATCATCCCCATTTTGCAGAAGAGGAAACAGAGGCTTAGAGAGATTACTCAATTTAAATGAAAATGGAAGCTGGAGCTGGAAGAGAGCCCAGGGTCCCCCGCTGGGTCCCTTCAGAGTTGCTTCTATTCACAGGGGCAAGATAATTAACCTCTCAGGGCTCCTCTGTAAATTTGGGATTGTTCCGCCCTTTCATTCTGAGACTGCATGGCTTATGGAGGTTTATTATTTATAATTGTTTTTGAACTTTCTAGGCTCAAGCTGTCTGTGCAAAAATTCGGGGAACCTGATTCATTCAACTTGGTGACAGACAGCATTCCAAATCTGAATCTCGACCTCTTTACACATAGGCTGGAACTATTCATGTCAGGAGTCTTCTTCCTCTGGAAATGAGGTGATTGTTTCTTAGACAGGAATGAGCCCTTTCAGTGGAGCCCTGTGCCCTGCTTCCAGAAGGGGGTTCAGAAACGTAAGGTCAGGCATAGCCTCCCCTCGACATCACAGGAAAAGCAGCTCCAGACCTGCAAGCTGCAGGGATCTGTCTTTAAATCCAATTGCTCCTGTTGGCCGTGGAGCTGGGTTCCAATCCTAGTTGAGAAAAGGCACCGGGACAGGGCCCGTGGGTGGCATCCCACACGGTCACTGGCCTGGAGAGATGTTTGGATTGAATCTGCTGTGGCTGCCCAGCTGCTTGCTGGACTGCTTTTGTGGCTTCACCTCGAAGGCCTGTGTCTGAGGCAGTGGGGACACTGCAGACATTCACTGTGACTGGTTACCTGCCACAGCTGCTATTAGTAAGTAGTGGAGCCTGCTCTCATAGTCCCTTGGAAGAGTTTCTTTCCCAGGCCAGGAGGAGGGGATAGCTGGAGGGAAGTGGGGAGGGGCAGATGGCATTTACCCTGTTTGGGGGGTGAGTGGGCAGGGAGCAGAGGGGAAGGTAGAGGTTCAGGGCCTGGTCCAAGCATCCCTGTACCAGTTACCTGGTTATTTTTAGCATCCTGGTACCTCGGGCATATCAGCTGCTCTTTCTGTCTTTCTGCCACTCTTGTTTTTACTCTCTCCCTTTCACTACATAGCGATATTTGATATTGAAAATATAGAATTGTGTGGCCAGGCCCGGTGGCTCAGCCTGTAATCCCATGCTTTGGGAGGCCAGGGTGAGTGGATTGCCTGAGTCCGCGGGTTTGAGACCCGCCTGGGCAACTTGGCGAGACCTCATCTCTACAATAAATCAAAAAATTAGCTGGGCGTGGTAGCGCGCGCCTGTAGTTCCAGCTACTTGGAAGACTGAGGCCGAATGATCGCCGGAGCCCGGCAGGTCGAGGCTGCAGTGACGGGGAGCGGCCACTGCATTCCAGTCTGGGTGACAGAGTGAGACTCCAACTCAAAAAAAAAAAAAGATATATATATATATATATATAAAATATATATATAAATAAAATATATATATAAATATATATATATATAAAATTGTCTGGATGCAGTGACTCAAGTTTATAATCCCAGCACTTTGGGGGACTGAGGCGAGAGGATTGCCTGAGTCCAGGCATTCGAGATAGGCTTGGGCAACTTGGTGAGACCTTGTGTCTACGATAAACCAAAAAATTAGCTGGGCATGGTGGTACATGCCTGTAGTTCCAGCTACTTGGAAGGCTGAGGCGGAAGTATCACCTGAGCCCAGCAGGTCAAGACTGCTGTGGCCATGAGTGTGCCACTGCGCTCCAGCCTGGGCGACAGAATGAGATTCCAAATTAAAAAAAAACAAAACTGAAAATATAGAACTAGGAAATTGCCCATCAAATACTTAGCTGATGGAAGTGTTTGTGCCAGTGGATCTGTGAGAACCAGTTATGTGATGGAGAAGAGCTCACGCGTGCATTTTCTTTTTTGCTGCCAAGTTCTGTGCCATTTGATCTTAGCAGAGACCAAATGTATATCCTGGAAGAGATGGACTTGTAAAAATAAATGCAACGTGTTTGCTACGTTTTCAGTAAATGATCATTTTTTTCAAAGATATAAGTAGTGATTTCTGGTTTTTTTTTTGAGTTGGAGTCGCATTGTCACCCAGACTGGAGTACAGTGGCATGCTCCCGGCCACCGCAGCCTCCACCTGCTGGGCTCAGACGATCCTTCTGCCTCAGCCTTCCAATTAGCTGGAACTACAGATGCACACCACCATTCCTGGCTAGTTTTTGTGATTTATTGTAGAGACGAGGTCTCACCTAGTTGCCCAGGTGGGTCTCGAACCCACAGGCTCAGGCAATCCACTCACCTCAGCCTCCCAAAGTGCTGTGATTACATGCTGAGTCACTGAGCCTGGCCTAAGCAGTGATTTTTTTTTTTTTAAGTCCACATTAAACAATAATCCACAATGCAGAGGGAACACTTTAAGACGAAGGCTGCTGATGGGGTGTGTTTTATCTTCATGTGGAACTCTTAGGGATAAAGATTCCACCTTCAATCTCACTTAAAGTCATGGGCTTATCCTGGGCCCCCTTGGAATGGACAAAGCCATTACTCTAGGCACCAACTGTTCCTGGTGGGAAACAGGCTGGGCATTTAGCTCCCGTGCCCAGCTCAGGTAGCAGATTAGGGAGCACAGGCTCAGCTTGACTTTTTAATCAGAAAATACATCAAGTTGGCTTTGTTTTGTTTTTTCTCCTCCACCTTACAGTTCGATAAGTCCTGATAGCAATGAATCCATAAATGCCATGTGGACTTTTAACATAACTCTGCAACCAGGAACTTTCCAGTCTGATGTGACAATCTGTGATCATTTCTTGCCTCTTTTTGGTTTCTCTAAGATTAGTCCTTCCTTTCCTAAAATCAGTCAGCCTGTTTTCCCTTCCATACCAAGTCATGGGTGAATTCTGTGATTTGATCTCCCACGGAGAGTCCCACGACAGGCACATTTTACTGTTCCCTGCCTGAACTCTGTAATGGTCTAATGCTTCTCAGTGCATCAGTCCGTGAAAAGCCTCCCTGACTCCGTAACTGATAATTGAGTCGAACCAGGTGAACCTGCTCTCTTCTTAAGTAACCTAAGAAAATTGACCCATGAACACTTACATAATGTTATTGAAAAGATCCTGTCTCTCTGTCCTTCGATTGCAAGGTAGAGAGATGACGAGACATATGTCCGTGGCTATTGCTTCATTATTATCGGGTTCTTGGGCCATCTATAGTCACCGATCTATAGTCAATCTCTACCTCAAACACAAGTAGGGAAGCTATGTGCTATGGGGCTCTTGAGTTTTATGGAAGGGCCTAATGTGTGGTAAACTTGGTGTCAGTCACTGTTAATGGACCATGACCAATGGGAACCTTTCTGCCTCTTTCATCTCGACCCTGAAGGACTTTTTCCTAACGAAAATGTGCTAGTCGGGGGAACAGTTGGATAATAATTTCCTTTCTTTGCTGCATGTTTGCTTCGCCTGGCAATTTCTCCTCTCATAATAGGCATAGTGGGCAAAAGTGAGTATCTACCTTGATATCTGAAACAGAGCCCTCTCCCAGAATGCCATACTTCCACTGGGGAAATTGGAAACGGTTTCCCTTCCTCACCCAAGCAAGGCAACACCACTTTGCCGCACTCTTTCTCTTCTAAATCCAGACCCTTGAAACTGAAGATTTTCAAAGAAGTAGGGTGTGTCACTGCAGCTGCTGCATCAAACAAAAGCAAACAGATTAAATTAATTTAGCCTTCAAAATCAGTCCCATTCTCTAATTCATAAAATACTTCAAACACGGTGGGAAATGTCATCTCCCAGATGATTGAGGCTAATCTACTTTATCTCTTTTTCCTCTTGCATCTGAATGCAAACTATCAAGACATACCTCACCAATCAAAGTAAACTCCTCGATCCAAATGCTTCTGTCAGTTTTTAATAAGAATCTTCTCCGCTCTGTACACAAAACAAACTCAGTTTCCAACACACTTCAGGAGCTGTGTGTGAAAAAGAGGAATAATGTACTCATTACAGTCTGTTAAGTTGCCAGCACTAGGTAATTAAAAGATACGGCCTATAAGAAATGCTGCAAAACAGAACAGTTAGTCCCATTGTCTTCTCATTAACAAGATTGTTATTTTAGCTTTCCAGGTAGGAAGCTCTTTTAAGAAACAAAACATTCTTGGCTTCTAAGGCACTCCAGGAAAATAAGGAGTTGTTGACAGCTAGGACTTGTGGAAAGAACCGTTTATACCGTAAATAAATTTGCACATCCTTGTGGTTGTAATAAAGATAATTCCACATCCATTCTATTGGACTAGATGCAGAAACCACTGAAAGAAACATCAAAGTCCTCCCAAAGCAAATGGCTCTTGTCCTGCTGCCTCTGCCGGAGCTGACGCTGGTGAGGAATGCCTCCCTTTGGGACACAAATTTGGAGTTTTTCCTGTGACAGTCTATGTTGTTGACGTCAGGGACTTAGTGCTGGATGGAATTGTGGAGACTGTTACTTGCTTTCTGCTGGGCTCTTTTCTGCTTGACCATCATTTAAAAAATGATGACCCAAATCTTTGCCTTTTGCCAAGTGTGAGTACTTTGTGGCATAAGAGGAATGTGGCTCTCTTTGATTCTGGAATTCCTCCTAGTTTCCCTGTGTGGGTGGAAACCGGGCCAAGAATGTAAGTGATTCAAATTCTCTTATGTTCTAAAGAAAGAAAATGAAGTAATGTCTTCTTACACAGCTTTTATATTTGTTACTGATGAACTTTTCTTTCACAAGATGGATACCTTCCTAATTTTTCTGATGATTGTGCTAAAAAATATAAAACATTGATTTCCTTTTAAGGTAAATTGGGAGGAAAAGTTCCTTTAAAAAGAATAGGCACGAGGGATGTTTTTCTTAATTATAAAGACAGTATTTACTGTAAGATAAAAGTATAATTGTAGTTGCTTAAGGCTTGAACAATTTTCAGGGAAGAAAAAGTCCCTAATGTTACTTTCTCAGTAAATTTCAGTAAATTTCTCAGGGGCTTAATATTTATTTTAATCCAAGCCATATGTTTTCTTCCCAAGTGCAATCTTTTGCACTGACACTAGGTAGTGTGGGAGACTATTAAGATCATTGAACAGTCTGAGCCCGCGGGTTCGAGACCCGCCTAGGCAACTTGGTGAGACCTCATCTCTACAATAAATCAAAAAATTAGCCGGGGCGTGGTAGCGCACGCCTGTAGTTCCAGCTACTTGGAAGGCTGAGGCGAAAGGATCGCCGGAGCCCAGCAGATCGAGGCTGCGGTGGCCGGGAGCAGCCACTGCACTCCAGTCTGGGTGACAGAGTGAGACTCCAACTCAAAAGAAAAAAAAAAAAAAAGATAATTGAACAGTTAGTTTCAAAGATACGCTGGTTTAGAGTTCCCCTTAACGGCCAACTTGAATTTTCAGGGTTTTGCTAGGTAAGATCATATAACTCTTTGTTAATTAAAACTTGATCTTGGGAAGCATGTAACTCTTATATAAAATATAAAACAAAGTCTTAAATTAGTAGTTTTTGATGAAAAGTTCCCTGGAAATGTCCTATTTGGAGAGAGAAAAAAATTTTTTTTTCAGCTAGAGAGAACCAAACACCAAACACCTTGAAAAATCAAATATTTTCTTTCTTATTAAGTAGGATTTAAAAGCATTACAAAGTTATAGTTGAACTGATTTTTCACATTTTTTGGAAGAGAAACAAGTCTGGGCGTTAAGCTTGTCACAACAACAATTATCTGCATGTGGGTTTAATTGTAAACACAAAATAAGGTTTTTATTTTTTCATAATTGTCATCATCAAGACACAATTTCCATGTCAAGCCTGGTGCTGAGTAGGAAGGATCACAAGCGGCTTCCAGCTCTTCTAGCCTTCTGAGCACACACCTCCCAAATCCCTTTCTTCTCTTTGCCCAATATATCTTCTTTTAGCTTCTAGTAGGATCTGCTGAAAACTGATTCTTTGGAAGAATTAGCAAATAAAAGCTCTTAAGGAGGAAAATAACTTTAATGAGGTCTAGGAGAGAAGAATCAAGACCCGTAACTGAAATCTGTTTTTTTTTTTGTTTTTTTTTTTTTTTGAGATGGAGTCTCACTCTGTCACCCAGACTGGAGTGCAGTGGCTGCTCCTGGCCACCGCAGCCTCGACCTGCTGGGCTCCGGCGATCCTTCCGCCTCAGCCTTCCGAGTAGCTGAAATTACAGGCGCGTGCTACCACGCCCGGCTAATTTTTGATTTATTGTAGAGATGAGGTCTCACCAAGTTGCCCAGGCAGGTCTCAAACCCGCGGGCTCAGGCAATCCACTCACCTCAGCCTCCCAAGGCGCAGGATTACAGACTGAGCCACAGAGCCCGGCTTGAAAACTGGTATTGATGAAGGGGTGGAGAGAATTTTTCCCTCTCCCTCTGAGGTTTCGAGTCTGTTGAAATGAACGGACAATAGACAGATTAACAGAAGAAAAGGTACAAAAGTTTATTAATATGCATAATCACAGGAGTCATACAAAATATGAGACTCCAGGAAGGTCAGGAGGTTAAGCTTAAATATACTCTTCACAGGCGGGAAGGAAATGGGGAATGTAGGAAATTTTGAGGAGTAGTAAATGATTTTCAGAGGACTTAAAGAACCCAAAGAAACAGACAATGGCCTGGGAAAAAGTTCCTCTGAGTTCTGGGGGAGGTGGCTGGCAGAGAATAAAGGACAGAACTTCACTGTGAACAGAGGTTGTCTTATTATGCAGATAAGATCTCCCAGGTAATCTCTTGGAGCTGCCCTCAGAAGAAGAGATGAACAGTCTATCTGGGTGTGATGACTTGTTTTTTTCTTTTCTCTAGTGGTTAATCTTTCCTGGAGATTGGAAGAGATTTCTAGAGAGAAGTTCTTAAGACAATTGCATTTTCTGCTGGGCTTGGTGGCTCAGCCTGTAATCCCGCGCCTTGGGAGGCTGAGGTGAGTGAATTGCCTGAGCCCGCGGGTTCGAGACCCGCCTGGCTAACTTGGCGAGCCCTCATCTCTACCATAAATCAAAAAGCAGCCGGGTGTGGTAGCGCGCGCCTGTAGTTCCAGCTACTTGAGGCGGAAAGATCGCCGGAGCCCAGCAGGTGAGGCTGCGGTGGCCGGGAGCGACCACTGCACTCCAGTCTGAGCGACAGAGTGGACAGAGTGAGACTCCGACTCAAAAAAAAGACAATTGCATTTCCTTTGGAAGAATTTTTCTGCAGTCAGATAAGGGAACTTCCAGAGAGAGCCACTTGGTGGGGTGGGTGGGCGATGGGGAGAAACAAAAGAAGGTTAGAAAGTCGTTGTTTCTGAGGCAGCTCCAAAGGCCTTTCAATTTTCTTTATTCAAAAGCATGCCAAAGCACCATACTTTGGGGTATTGTTTTTCAGAGCCCTGACACTGGAAAGGAGGCTGGTTCTCTTTACTCTGACTACAGTTCCATGCATTGGGTAGAATATATGCTAACCGCAGGGAGGTGGATCCATTTCCCACAGAATTGTGTGTGTGTGTGTGTGTGTGAATGCAACTGAGAACTACATTGCATCAGATGACCCTCTTGGAGCTTTAGATTGTTTATGGCCAGGCAGTGGCTCACACCTGTAATCCTAGCACTTTGGGAGGCTGAAGGGAGAGGATTGCCTGAGCCTAGGTATTCAAGACCAGCCTGTTCAACTTGGCGAGACCTTGCCTTTACATTAAATAAAAAAATTAGTTGGGCATGATGGTGCACACCTGTAGTCCCAGCTCTTGGAAGGTTAAAGTGGAAGGATCATCTGAGCCCAGCAGGTCGAGGCTGCAGTAGCCGTGATTGTGCCACTGCACACCAGCCTAGGTGACAGAATGAGACTCCAACTAAAAAAGTACATAAATAAAAATAAAAAATAAGAAAGTTAGATTGTTTATAAACAATCTGCTTTCTTCCAAAATGTATTTACAAAACCCACAACAGGGTAAAGATCAAAAGAACAAGTTTATTAGAAGATAAGTCAGACTGGGTGACAGAGTGAGACTCCAACTCAAAAAAGAAAAAAAGAAAAGGGCTGGGTTCCATGGCTCAGCCTGTAATCCCCGCACTTTGGAAGGCTGAGGTGAGAGGATTGGGCTAGGAGGTTCGAGTCCAGCCTGAGCAGCTTGGTGAGACCTCATCTCTACAATAAAGCACACACACACAAAAACTAATCAGGCTTGGTGGCTTGTGTCTGTAGTTCCAGCTACTTGGAAGGCTAAGGCAGAAGGATTGCCTAAGCCCAGCAGGTTGAGGCTGCGGTGGCCGTAAATGTGCCACTGCACTCCAGCCTGGGTGACAAGAGTGGGACTCCAACTCAAAAAAAAAAAAAAAAGAAAAAAAAGAAGATAACCTGGAATAGGGGTTGGCAAAGGTTTTCTGCAAAGGGTTAGATAGTAAAGATTTTCAGCTTTCAGGACATACAAAGGGGACCCACAAAAACCTGGAATTGATAAAATAATTGTGTATTTATTCTTACATGTTTAAACTTCAATCCCCTTCAGGTACTCTCTGTTTGATGCGGTACATCTATTGAGATGCTTTCCCACCGCTCAAAACAGTTTTGAACTTGTCAGTTTTGATGTCTTCTAGTGCTTCTACCATTTTTTTTCACCTCTTGCATATTGACAAAATGTTTCCCTTTGAGGACTTTTTTCATCCAGGGAAATACACAAAAAAGTTGCTTGGGGTGAAAACAGGTGAATAGGGAGGGTGGGACATGAAGGTCATTGCCATTTTGGGTCAAAAACTGCTGTGCACTCAGCACAGAATGGGCAGGTGTGCTTGTAAATCATCCATTGTGAAATGGGCAAACCCATGGAAAGAATCTCCAGAAAAAAATTCATTGAAGCCGAACGCAGCCTCTCACAGTAACACTAGCTGGTACACTAATGCCTGTGGATGACTGGAACACTCACCTAGCAGGGGAAACCTGTATTACAAGGGGCCCGCCCTCCAAAACATTCCAATTTTTTTTTTTTTTTTGAGTTGGAGTCTCACTCGTCGCTCAGACTGGAGTGCAGTGGCAGCTCCCACCCACCGCAGCCCCCCTGCTGGGCTCCGGCGATCCTTCCGCCTCACCCTTTCCCAAGTAGCGGGAACTACAGGAGCGCGTACCACGCCTGGCAAATTTTTGATTTATTGAAAATGAGGTCTTGCCAAGTTGCCCGGCGGGTCTCGAACCCACAGGCTCAGGCAATCCACCACCTCAGCCTCCCAAAGCACAGGATTACCTGAGCCACCGACCCCGGGCGTGTTAAATTATTTTTAACTATTCAAGGAAAGAACACAGAAATCCATATATAATAAAATCACAAAATTGTAAATTGGAATATAATTTAACTGGTAAATGGCTCCAAAGAGTGAGAGAAAGGGATAAAATGCAACACTAGCTGGTACACTAATGCCTGTGGATGACTGGAACACTCACCTAGCAGGGGAAGGCTGTATTACAAGGGGCCTGCCCTCCAAAACATTCCAAATTTTTTTTTTTTTTTGAGTTGGAGTCTCACTCTGTCGCCCAGACTGGAGTGCAGTGGCCGCTCCCCGGGCCCCTGCAGCCTCGCCTGCTGGGCTCCGGCGATCCTTTCCCCCTCAGCCTTCCCAAATAGCCGAATTACAGGCGTGCGCTACCACGCCTGGCTGATTTTTTTATTTATTGTAGAGATGAGGTCTTGCTGCCCAGGCGGGTCTCGAACCCGCGGGCTCAGTCAATCCACTCATCTCAGCCTTCCAAGGTGTGGGATTACAGGCTGAACCAGCGAGCCCGACTGTTCCTGCTCTTTCTTTTGGGTCTGAGACCAATCAGGCTTAGGTCCTGATTCCTGTCCTGTCATGAAATATAAAAAGAAGTTTGGATGGCAATTATTTTCATGTCTTGTTATTACTTCACCCCTTTAAGGACTCGTGTCATATTGAACATTGGTTTCGTTGTTTCTAGGTGCTGCAAATTGGGCTAGTAACTCTAGATGCATGATCTCTTTTAATTCTCACAACCCTCTGGGAATATATCCTATTATAATTTGTTTCTCTTTTCAGATGATAAAATGCAGAGAGATCTTGCCCAGAATCACTCATGTAGTATGTGGACGTGAATGCATGCTCTATCTGACTTTTTTTCCTCAGAGAGTGATTGTTTCATAATTTGAATCAGGATACAAATAAGGTCTATACATTGCAATTAGCTGACAGCTGTACCCTCTTCCCATCTCTCCCGTTTCCTTTGCAATTTGTTTGCTGAGGGAGTATCGTTATTTGTCTTATAGAGGTATTTTCAGTCTGAATTTTGCTGATTCAATATGTACTATCATTTCACATTTTCTTCTATTTCCTTTATTTTCTGTGAATTAATGGATCTGAATCATAGAGATTTGATTATATTTGATTAGATTTTTTTTTTTTTTTTTTTTAGTTGGAATCTCACTCTGTCACCCAGACTGGAGTGCAATGGCCGCTCCCAGCCACTGCAGCCTCGACCCGCTGGGCTCCGATGATCCTTCCGCCTCAGCCTTCCAAATAGCTGGAACTATAGGCATGTGCCACCATACCTTGCTAATTTTTCATTTATTGTAGAGACGAGGTCTCACCAAGAAGTTGCCTAGGCGGGTCTCAAACCTGCGGGCTCAGGCAATCCGCTCACCTCAGCCTCCCAAAGGCGGGATTACAGGCTGAGCCACGGAGCCCGGCTTACCACCATCTCTTTTGAGCGAGTTCTCCTGACTTCCCGAATTCCTGCTCTTGACCCGCCCCAATCAACTTCCTGGTCTTCTTCGTGATTTCCTGGATGCAGTGCTTGTCTGTTAGTAGTTGCTTCTGGTTGTGGCTTTTCAGCTTCTAGACCTCTTAACTAGCCTTGGTTCTCATGAGGAAACCACACCCAGAGTCTCATCTTGGTGACTTGGATGACCCTTCAGAATAATCCTCTGGAGCTGGGCTCCGTGGCTCAGCCTGTGATCCCGAGCTTTGGGAGGCTGAGGTGAGTGGATTGCTTGAGCCCGCGGGTTCGAGACCCACCTGGGCAACTTGGTGCGACCTCATCTCTACAATAAATCAAAAAATTAGCCAGGTGTGGTAGCGCGCGCCTGTAGTTCCCGGCTACTTGGAAGGCTGAGGCGGAAGGATCGCCAGACCCCAGCAGGTTGAGGCTGCGGTGGCCAGGAGCGGCCACTGCACTCCAGTCTGGGCGACAGAGTGAGACTTCAACTAAATAATAATAATAATAATAATAATAATAATCCTCCAGTCTGCACCCTCTCCCTCCCCACCACCTTTCTTGGTCACATTTGTTATTTTTGCTACCTCCACCCTGGTGTGAACAAAGATTGGATTTTCAGTTCATGTAAGATTTCTACAATCTTTGTAGCTGTGATCTAAATCAGGTCTGCTAAAGGCATGTAAAGACATGTTCAACTTCATAGTGACACATGCAAGATAACGTGTGTACTATGTTGATTCTCTTCAGATGTTAACATCAGGAGAGACTTCACAATAACATTGGTAGCATTTCATTGGCCTGGCCACGCCCCACAAATGGAGAATGTTAGTAATTTTCCACGACCAGCTCTGGGCTACAAAGAATGTTATTAAATGAACCATTAAAGATAAAAAGATTCCTGAAATGGCAGTATTTTCTGTCGCCAGTGAGGAAAACCAAATATGCTGTTCACATTGCAGACATGTATAACCTATTGGACTGTTTCAAGATCACAACAGGATGAAATCAGCGACTTAGAGAGAATAGAAAATAAAATCCATTCATTCATCTGGTCATAGACAAGCTGAGGGAGCGAGCCAGGGTCATAGCTAGTAAGATAATCTGAGGGTCAAGTCAAAAGAGAGGGGAAAACCAGAAATGGAAGAATGAACAGTGACGTAACAAGCCAAAAGTCCTGAGCACTGTGTGGAATGTAGCCCGAAGAATGGGTCAGGGTGGGAAGTTCACAATTAGACCCTGGACAGAGAGCACTCAAGTCTTATGAGGCGTGGGGTCCAGCTCCGCTGTTTAGAGCATAGGGACTCAGCATGGTGTGGTGACTCAGTGGCCCCTGAATGGGATGATTCACAAGTCACAAGAGTGACTCCTTTGCTATGTTGAGTGATGTCTTGCATGATTCTTTTGCTTTTTTTTTTGAGTTGGAGTCTCACTCTGTCACCCAAACTGGAGTGCAGTGACCATTCCCGCTCACCACAGCCTCGACCTGCTGCGCTCTGGTGATCCTTCCACCTCAGCCTTCCAAGTAGCTGGAACTATAGGTGCGCACTACCACGCCCGGCTAATTTTTTGATTTGTTGTAGAGATGAGGTCTTGCTAAGTTGCCCAGGCAGGTCTCGAACCCGCGGGCTCAGGCAATCCACTCACCTCAGCCTCCCAAAGGCACGGGATTACAGGCTGAGCCACCGAGCCCGGCAAACTTAAACATTAAATAACCTCATAGTGACCAGTTTGGATGGTGCTTTTAATTTTTATTATTTTTATTTTTTAGTGACAAGGTCTGACTCTGTTGCCCAGGCTGGAGTGCAGTGGAGTGATCACAGCTCACTATAGCCTCAGACATCTGGGTTCAAGCAACGCCCCCCACCCCCAGTCTTCCAAGTAGCTGGGACTGTAGATGTGGGCCACTGTGCCTGGTTGGATGGTGCTTTTTTTTTTTTGAGTTGGAGTCTCACTCTGTCGCCCAGACTGGAGTGCAGTGGCCGCTCCCGGCCACCGCAGCCTCGACCTGCTGGGCTCCAGCGATCCTTCCGCTTCAGCCTTCCGAGTAGCCGGAATTACAGGCGCGCGCTACCACGCCCGGCTAATTTTTTGATTTTATTGTAGAGATGAGGTCTTGCCTACCCAGGCGGGTCTCGAACCCACGGGCTCAGGCAATCCACTCACCTCAGCCTCCCAAAGGCGTGGGATTACAGGCTGAGCCACCGAGCCCGGCGGATGGTGCTTTTTTAATGCCAAATATCCACTCAGTTTAAAAAGCAGTATAAAAAATGTCATAACCTAGTATGAGTTTTGTTAATTTAATGTAAAACTCAGTAAAATTTTGAAGCCCATAGTGTTGGTAGACCAGTTGACTTGTGTATGCGATGGGTGTCCCCTCTCTATTAGTTCAGCTTTGAGGAAGTTGTGTTAGGGAGAGAGAGGAAACCTCCTTAAGGCCTTTAGGGAAAAACTTCTTTAGAGCCGAACCAAGTTTGGTGAGTCTCTGAGGTCTGGAGTGAAATACAATAAAATTTGCATTTATATAGCACTCCTTATGCTCTTGCTTTATATGTACTCTCCATATTAAATAAAAACACAATTAAGAGTTAGTTCTAAAATACCAGGTCAAACATATCAAACAAAATCAGGAATGGCAATTAGTGCTAGAATACCAGAACAAACAGATGGCTATTGAGTTTGGATTTAAGAAGAGAAATAGGATGTGCCACCTGCATATCAATGGAAAAGTCATTCTGGAGCTTGGACTGACAACAGCTGGGAGGTTGGGCTATGGGAAGAGCCAAGTGGGGACAGTGATGGGACCTGGGCAGAGGAACGATTAGAGATAGCAAAAATAGCCGGGCTCGGTGGCTCAGCCTGTAATCCCGCGCTTTGGGAGGTCGAGGTTAGTGGATTGTCTGAGCCTGCTGGTTCGAGACTCGCCTGGGGAACTTGGCGAGACCTCATCTCTACAATAAATCAAAAAATTAGCCGGGCGTGGTAGCGCGCGCCTGTAGTTTCCCGTACGGAGGGGTGAGGCAGAAGGATCGCCGGAGCCCAGCAGGTCGAGCTGTGGTGGCTGGGAGCAGCCACTGCACTCCAGTCTTGGCAACCGAGTAAGACTCCAATTCAAAACAAAACAAAAATAATCAGACTTGAATTCTTCAAGCCACTGTGGCCCAGTTTAAAAGAAGAATGCAAGTGAGAAACCACTTGGGAGACCTTCACTGTGTCAGTCAAAGTCTTTTTTCAGGGATGAAAATAAGCGTGTGATGCTCTACCTAAAAACCTAAAAGAAATAAGGCTCAGGTCCCTTATCTGTTCTAAAATCCCCAAAGCTCTGAAAACCAGAAAGATCTTCAGATAGAGCTGAGACTTTATCAGAGTCTTTATCTATCCCTCTTGGTGTGAATATTCCTAGGGTTCACTGCAGAAATATTAATGTGTTTGGTTGTGAGGTCTTATCCCAGACTCTGCGGGGTGGGTTACATCTGAGATTATGTAGTAGGCACACTCTATTACCTTTCCAAAATACGTAAAGGTCTGAATCCTGGAATCTATCCTGGACTCCAAAGTTTTTGGTCACAGGATATGACCTGTCGTAAAATGGTCTCTCCCCAGCCTCTGTTTCTTTTCTTTTCTTTTTTTTTTTTTTTTGAGTTGGAGTCTCACTCTGTCGCCCAGACTGGAGTGCAGTGGCCGCTCCCGGGCCCCTGCAGCCTCGACCTGCTGGGCTCTGGCGATCCTTCGCCTCAGCCTTCCAAGTAGCCGGAATTACAGGCTTGCGCTACCACGCCCGGCTGATTTTTTGATTTATTGTAGAGATGAGGTCTCGCTGCCCAGGTGGTCTCAAATCCGCGGGCTCAGGCAATCCACTCACTTCAGCCTCCCAAAGGCGCGGGATTACGGCTGAGCCACCGAGCCCGGCTCTCTGTTTCTTTACTTACACGCTCTCTATTAGTTCAATACTGGCTTTGTTCTTCAGGCTCCAGCTGAAATTTCTCTCACCAGTGCTTCTATTGGTTAAATTCCATAGCTTTTTGGGGGGTGGGGTGGGAGGGAGCTTCCTCCTTCTTGGTGGCAGAGGCATGGCTTGGCTTCATTCCATGACACCAAGGTAGTTGTACTTGCCTCCGGCCTCCTCCACCATGACTCTGTCTTGTTTGTCCTGAAGTATTTAAAGTGTTTTTGCTGTATTTTATGAAATGTTTAAAGTGTTTGCAGTGTATGGGATAAAAGCTAAGTTTGTATTTAAAATGTAAAGCTCCATTTTGTGACTTGTCTCCATGTTGTTAACTTGTTATTAAACTTCTGTGTGGCTGATGCAAGAATTTTAAAGTTTTGCTCATAAACAACCCTCACAGCCCTGCACCCCACCCAGTGCTCTAGCGGTTCCCCCTTATCTGAGCATACTGTGTGCCCCCTTATCTGAGTACATTGTGTGTCCCCTTATCTAAGTGTACTATGTGTCAAAACCCAGAACATGTGTTTCATGTTTTTATCTCTGTAATGACTCAGTTTCCCAGCTGCTTTTGCCTATAAAGACTCCCCACAAATTTCATTCATCGTCGAGAATTTGGAAGGCATGAGCCCCCTCTCGACCGCCGGCTTTAATAAAGGGCTTACTTATTAATTTGACCTTTAATTGGACTGGTTATCTGATTTCTAGCAATTCGTGTATAACAGTCCCTTGCCTTGGGTCGGCACTCCCTACAGGGCCTTGCTCATTGTGGTACTAACAGATATTTGTAATGAGGGAATTCTCCAAGGCCCGGATCCTAGCTCTTTCCGCGGTCCCCTGGAGAGCGCCTCTATTCTCAGCTGTCACGCTGGGCAGAGGCTCCAAAATCTACATATTCTGGCCTGACCTGTCACTGGAATTCCTTTTCTATTGTTGCAGAGGTTTACTGATCTCTTTAGCTAATTTCTTGCTAGCACCTCATTTTCAACATCTCTCTCTCTCTCTCTCTCTCTCTCTCTCTCTCTCTCACACACACACACACACACACACACACACACACACACACACAGTTATGACCTTGTGAATGGGTAGAAGCTGGTAGTCTGGGGGGGAGATTTTGTTTTCAACTGCGTCTTTTTATTGTTACACTTTTGCACGTATTATTTAAACAAATTATTATTTTTCTGTCTTTTAGCATTTTTAATTTTACGTATAAGGAGCTAGCATGCTTTCACTGGGTGGGCGCCTTGGATGATCCATTCAAGGAAGATCACACCATCCAGCTGAATGAAACCTATACCCTTTGCGTACCTGACGGAAACACTGGTGGTCTGGAAAAGGCAAAACTATGGAGATAGTAACAAGAGCAGTGGTGACCAGGGGCTTGTGGGTAGGGAGGAATGAGTAGGTGGAGCACTGAGGACTTTTAAAGGAAGTGGAATTATACTGCAGGATACTGTAATGATGGATGTCACCATTATGCGTTTGTTCACACCCACAGAACATACAACCCCAAGTGAACCCAAGGTAAACTATGGACTTTGGGTGATAATGACGTGTTAATGAAGGTTCATTCATGGATTTAACAAATGTCTCACATGGGTGTGGGGGTTGTTGGGATGTGATGGTGAGGAGGATGAGTGTGTGGGGGCGGGGTTGTGTGGGAACTCTGAACGTTTCATTCAATTTTGTGTGAACCTAAAATTGCTTTAAAAATTACTTTAAGAGCCAGGCTTGGTGGCTCAGCCTGTAATCCTGCGCCTTTGGGAGGCTGAGGAGAGTGGATTGCCTGAGCCCGTGGGTTCGAGACCCGACTGGGCAGGCGAGACCTCATCTCTACAATAAATCAAAAAAAATTAGCCGGGCTTGGTAGTGCGTGCCTGTAATTCTGGCTACTCGGAAGGCTGAGGCGGAAGGATCGCCGGAGCCCAGCAGGTCGAGGCTGCGGTGGCCGGGAGCGGCCACTGCACTCCAGTCTGGGCGACAGAGTGAGACTCCAACTCAAAAAAAAAAAAAAAAATTACTTTAAGTCCTTGAAAAATAAAAAAGATAAGGGCTTGCGCTGAGCCTGAGTGCTCGGGATTTTGTAGTGAAGACTTACTATACTTAAACTAATTTGTCAGTGTAGACAAATTAATTTTTTTTTTGGTAGAGATGGGGGTCTCACTCTGTTCCCCAAGCTGGTCTTGACTCTTGGCTTCAAGTAATCCTCCTACCTTTGCCTCCCAAAGTTTTGGGATAACAGGCGCGAGCCATTTTGCCCAGCCAACAATTGATTATTCATAAAAGGAAAAAAAACAGTCTGAGCGCACACCCAGGCTGGATCCACTGGAGTTCCTGGTGACTGTTCAGCCCTCCAGGTCTGGTGACTCTCCGGCCATCCCACCCTTCCTCTGGAAGAGCATCTGTGTTTCCTTCTGCCATGACTTTGTGGGTCAAGCCTCTTTCTCTCGTCCCTGGAACACTCCAACATTCTCCTAAGTCTTTGAATATTCCTGCCTCTTTCTCTACCATCCTATGCAGTATTACCATACTCAAATGCATTTCTTCATATCATTTCTCTTCTTAAGAAACTAACCCTAGTAGGGCTCGGTGGCTCAGCCTGTAATCCCGCGCCTTTGGGAGGTTGAGGTGAGTGGATTGCCTGAGCCCGCGGGTTTGAGACCCGCCTGGGCAGAAAGACCTCATCTCTACAATAAATCAAAAACTCAGCCGGGCGTGATGGCACGCGCCTGTAGTTCCGGCTACTCGGAAGGCTGAGGGGGAAGGATCGCTGGAGACCAGCAGGCGAGGCTGCGGTGGCCGGGAGCATCCACTGCACTCCAGTCTGGGCGACCGAGTGAGACTCCAACTTAAAAAAAAAAAAGAAACTCACAATGTTCCTTAAGTGAAGTATTGGCTCTCTTTTTATTTTTTTTGAGTTGGAGTCTCACTCTGTCGCCCAGACTGGAGTGCAGTGGCCACTCCCGGCCACCGCAGCCTTGACCTGCTGGGCTCCGCAATCCTTCCGCCTCAGCCTTCCGAGTAGCTGGAACTACAGGCGCGCACTACCACGCCCGGCTAATTTTTGATTTATTGTAGAGATGAGGTCTCGCCAAGTTACCCAGGCGGGTCTCAAACCCGCGGGCTCAGGCAATCCACTCACAGCCTCCCAAGGCACGGGATTACAGGCTGAGCCACCGAGCCCGGCTGGCTCTCTTTTTCTTGACTCTGGGGAACCCCAGCTCACCATCCATACTTTTTTTTTTTTATGAATTGGGATCTCATTCTGTTGCCCAGGCTGAATTGCAGTGGCACAATCATGGCTCACTGCAGTCTCAGGCTCCTGGCTTCAGGTGATCCTCTCACCTCAGCCTCCCCAGTAGCTGGGACTATGGGTGTGTGCCCGGCTAATTTTTGTGTGTGTGTTTTTTTGTAGAGATGAGGTCTCGCTATGTTACCTATGCTGGTCTTGAATTCCTGGATTCAATCAATTCTCCTGTCTTGGCCTCCCAAAGTGCTGGGATTACAGGTGTGAGCTACTGCACCTGGCCACATTCATACCTTCTTGCCCACTATCTTTCTCACTTGCCCAGATATAACCTCCCACACTCCTATCTGCCTCCTGCATCCCTCCAGGCTAGAATACCTAGAATTTTCCTCCTTACTCACTGCTCTCTGTCCCAAAGCCAGCTCCTGTAGTGCCTTAGAATTTTCTATTTTGTTCTTCTAGGCCTAGGGCAGTGTTTCAATGTAAACATTGAGCACTTTGATCTTTATAGTTTGGTGTCTATGGGAGTGTGTGGGTGATCAGCTTTACCCATAGGAGTGAGAACTGCACACCTGGAAGAAGACAGACACGTGATTTCTGTTCCTGTGTTCTGGAGTCCAGGCTGGCTCCCTTTTGCTGAAGAAGCATTAGGAATTTATGCCTGGACTGGAGCAAACCCTGGAAAGACCACAGGCCTCCAAGCTCAGCTTGGGTTCTAGGCAGCCTCTATCAGAAAGTGATTTCTTTCTTTCTTTTTTTTTTTTTGAGTTGGAGTCTCACTCCATCACCCAGACGAGTGCAGTGGCATGCTCCCGGCCACCGCAGCCTCGACCTGCTGGGCTCCTGCGATCCTTCCGCCTCAGCCTTCCAAGTAGCTGAAACTACAAGCGCACGCTACCACACCAGCTAGTTTTTGATTTATTGTAGAGATGAGATCTCACCAAGGTGCCTGGGTGGGTCTTGAACCCGCAGGCTCAGGTAATCCACTCACTTGGGCCTCCCAAAGCGCTGGGATAACAGGATGAGCCACAGAGTCCAGCCCAGAAAGTGATTTCAAAACTAGCTCTTCCTAGGGTTTTTTTTTTTGTTTTTTTGTTTTTTTTTTGAGTTGGAGTCTCACTCTGTCACCCAGACTGGAGTGCAGTGACCGCTCCCGGCCACCGCAGCCTCGACCTGCTGGGCTCCGGCGATCCTTCCGCCTCCACCTTCCGAGTAGCCGGAATTACAGGCATGCGCTACCGCGCCCGGCTGATTTTTTTTTTTTTGATTTATTGTAGAGATGAGGTCTCGCTGCCCAGACGGGTCTCGAACCCACGGGCTCAGGCAATCCACTCATCTCAGCCTCCCAAAGGCGCGGGATTACAGGCTGAGCCACCGAGCCCGGCTCTTCCTAGGGTCTTTAGGGGACTTTGTGGCTTCCCTAGAGAGAGAAGAGTTTTAGAGGTTGGGCAATGAATTATAAAATTAAGCTCTTTGAGTTTTGGTTTATTTATCTTTATAGGAAGTGGATTTGATGCTTACCCTGCCAACTTTTCATAACTGTTTCAAAACGCAAGAGAGGCACAAATGGGAACAAATCGTTTGAACCAGGTGCCAGCAAATTATAGCCCGTGGGTCACATTTGGCCTGCTGCCTGTTTATGTACAGCCCCAAAACTAAGAATGGTTTTTACATTTTAATTTTTTAAATTTTATTTGTCAGGGTCTCACACTGTCACCCAGGTTGGAGTTTTTTTTTTTTTTTTTTAAATAAGTCTGGCTGTTTTGCCCAAGCGGGTCTTGCACTTCCGGCCTAAAGCAATTCTCCCACTTTGGCTTTCCGAAGTGTTGGGATTACAAGTGTGAGCCACTGTGCCTGGCAGGTTTTTACTTTTTTTTTTTTTTTTTTTTTTTTTTTGAGTTGGAGTCTCACTCTGTTGCCCAGACTGGAGTGCAGTGGTCGCTCCTGGCCACTGCAGCCTCGACCTGCTGGGCTCCGGTGATCCTTCCACCTCAGCCTTCCGAGTAGCCGGAAGTACAGGCATGCGCTACCATGCCGGGCTGATTTTTTTGATTTATTGTAGAGATGAGGTCTCGCCAAGTTGCCCAGGCGGGTCTTGAACCCGCAGGCTCAGGCAATCCACTCACCTCACCTCCCAAAGCGCGGGATTACGGCTGAGCCACCGAGAGCTCAGCTAGGTTTTTACATTTTTTTTTTTTTTTTTTTTTTGAGTTGGAATCTCACTCTGTCGTCCAGACTGGAATGCAGCGGCCACTCCCGGACACTGTAGCCTCGACCTGCTGGGCTCCGGTGATCCTTCCGCCTCAGCCTTCCAAGTAGCTGGAACTACAGGTGTGTGCTATCACGCCCAGCTTATTTTTTGATTTATTGTAGAGATGAAGTCTCACCAAGTTGCCCAGGCAGGTCTCGAACCCGCAGGCTCAGGCAATCCACTCACCTCAGCCTCCCAAAGTGCTGGGATTACAGGCTGAGCCACCGAGTCCGGTGGTTTTTACATTTTAAAATTGTTGAAAAAAATAGGCGGGGTGTGGTAATCCCAGCATTTTGGGAGGCCAGGGCAGGCCAGGAGTTTGAGACCAGCCTGGGCAACATAGTAAGATACTGTCTCTATCAAAAATAATGATAACAATAATAATTAATTAACTGGGGCCGGCCTCGGTGGCTCAGCCTGTAATCCCAGCACTTTGGGAGACTGGAGTGAGTGGATTGCCTGAGCCCGTGGGTTCGAGACCTGCCTGGGTAACTTGGCGAGACCTCATCTCTATAATAAATAAAAAAATTAGCCGGGCGTGGTAGCGGCCGCCTGTAGTTCCAGCTACTTGGAAGACTGAGGCAGAAGCATCGCCGGAGCCCAGCAGGTCGAGGCTGCGGTGGCCGGGAGCGGCCACTGCACTCCAGTCTGGGCGACAGAGTGAGACTCCAACTCAAAACAAAACAAAACAAAACTGGGTGTGGTGGTGTGAACCTATAGCCCTAGTTACTCAGGAGGCTGAGGTGGGTGGATCCCTTGGGTCCAGGAGTTGGAGGCTGTAGTGAACTATGATCACACCACTGCACTCCAGCTTGGAAGGTCCTGTCTCTAAAAAAAAAAGTTAAGCCGGGCTTGGTGGCTCAGCCTGTAATCCCACGCCTTTGGGAGGCTGAGGTGAGTGCATTGCCTGAGCCTGCGGGTTCGAGACCCGCCTGGGCAGTGAGACCTCATCTCTACAATAAATCAAAAATCAGCCGGATGTGGTAGCGCACGCCTGTATTTCCACCTACTTGGAAGACTGAGGCGGAAGGATCACTGGAGCCCAGCAGGTCGGGGCTGCGGTGGCCGGGAGCGGCCACTGCACTCCAGTCTGGGTGATGGAGTGAGACTCCAACTCAAAAAAAAAAAAAAAAAAAAAAGAAGAATAAAACAAAAAGTTGAAAAAAATAAAAAAGAATATTTTGTGACACTTTAACATTATATGAAATTCAAATCTCAGCACTCATAAATAAAGTTGTTTTTTTTTTTTTTTTAAGTTGGTGTCTCTCTCTGTTGCCCAAGCTGGAGTGCAGTGGAATGTTCACGGCCACTATGGCATCAATCTGCTAGGCTCCCAGCGATCCTTCCGCCTCAATCTTTCAAGTAGCCGGAACAACACATGCCTGCTAATTTTTGATTTATTGTAGAGACGAGGTCTTGCTAAGGTTCTTGGGCTGGTCTCGAACCTGAGGACTCAGGCAATACACTTACCTCTGCCTCCCAAAGTGCTGGGATTACAGGCTGAGCCATTGAGCCCGGTCCATAAATAAAGTTTTATTGGAACACTGTCACAGTGATTTGTTTACTTATTATGCCTCTATGGCAGAGTTGAAACTACAGGCGCACATGTGATCTTTCTTCATGGAACTGGGGCTTAACATCATCTAATGGCTAGGCCCTGGGGGTGCAGGACCCCATGGAGGTGCCATTTACCCAAAATGCAATGGGTTTAGTGCCCCCTGGAGGTGGCCTTGGGTCCGAAGCAACCCAAGTGGAAAGGCCCCGCAGGGAATGAGGAGGCTGATTCTGATCATGGCCCTGCTGAGAACCTTCTGGCTTGATCACCTAACTTCTCTGGGCCTCAAATTCACATCTGTGAAAGGAGGGGATTGTACTCTTTTTTTTTTTGAGTCAGAGTCTCACTCTGTTGCCTAGGCTAGTGTGCAGTGGCACTCTCATGGCCACTGCAGCCTCGACCTGCTGAGGTCAGGCGACCCTTCCACCTTCGCCTCCCAAGTAGCTGGAACCACAGACATGCGCTACCATGCTCGGCTCATTTTTCTTGATTTACTGTAGAGTTGAGGTCTCTCCAAGTTGCCCAAGCTGTTCTTGAATCCGTGGGCAGTCTGCTCACCTCAGCCTCCCAAAGTGCTGGGATTATAGGTGTGAGCCCCCATGCCTGGCGAGGGTTGTGCTCTTTTTTTTTTTTTTTTTTTTGAGTTGGAGTCTCACTCTGTCGCCCAGACTGGAGTGCAGTGGCCGCTCCCGGCCACCGCAGCCTCGACCTGCTCGGCTCCGGCAATCCTCCCGCCTCAGTCTTCCAAGTAGCTGGAACCACAGGCACGCACTACCACGCCTGGCTCCTTTTGATTTATTGTAGAGATGAGGTCTCGCTGCCCAGGCGGGTCTCGAACCCACGGGCTCAGGCAATCCACTCACCTCAGCCTCCCAAAGGTGCGGAATTACAGGCTGAGCCACCGAGCCCGGCTGAGGGTTGTACTTAATGACTCTCAACTCCATTCTTCTTCCCTCCCCGCCTCCCTTCTTCCCGCCCTCTCTTCCTTTCTTTCTGCCTTTTTCTTAGCAGAATACTTTCCTCAGATGAATCCTCACATAGATCCCCTAACACAGTAAACAGTTGAAAGTGAAATGTTTATGCTGGGAGTAGATTTCAGCCTCACTCCCCCAGTGACTGATAATGGTTGCACTGAAGAGATTCAGATTCCTCTCAGCTCTGAAAGTAATGAGTTCAGGGCCCCTTTGCTGAGGGCAGTCCACAGTCACAGGCTAGACCAGACCAGTTTTGTTTTGTTTTGTTTTATTTAGAGACAGGGTCTCTTTCTGTTACCCAGGCTGGAGTATAGTGGTGTGACCACAGCTCACTGCAGCCTCAACCTCCTGGGCTCAAGAGATCCTCTCACTTCAGCCTCCCGAGAAGCTGGGACTACAAGCACATGTCACCACACCCAGCTCAGACCAATTCTTTTCATGCATCTTCTGACCCAGTCAGCCAGAATTTTCCCTGGTACTGGTGTTTCCCCCAGGGACTAAAGCATCACCCAGATCCTCTTAATAGTAACAGCTAAAATTTACTGAGCACTTACTGCTTGCCAGACACTGGGCTAAGTCCTTGAGGGATCTTTTGTCATTAAATACAGACAACAACTCAATTAAGTAGGTACTGTAATTACTCCCATTGCACAGACAAGACACACCCAGGCAATTGGAGGTCAAAACCCATCTTGTTGGAGACCTTGTGGCTGCTCAATCGTCTCAGACATCTAAGCTGGAGTGTAATGGCTTGATTGTGACGATCACGGCTCATGGCAGCCTGGACAGCCTCGACCTTCTGAGTTCAGGTGATCCATCACAGCATCCTGAGTAGCTGGAACTAAAGGTGCACACCTCCATGCCTGGCTAATTTTTTTTTTATTTTTTGGAGAGATGAGGTTTTGCTATGTTTCCCAGGCTGGTCTCAAACTCCTGGGTTCAAGCAATCTGCCCATCTCAGCCTCCCAGAGTGCTGGGATTACAAGTGTGAGCTTCCATGCCCAGTCTCATTACCTTAGCCTCCCAAAGTGCTGGGATTACAGGCTGAGCCACCAAGCCTGGCCAGAAGTCATTTTAAAAAGACTCAGTTCAAGCCTGCTGAAGGGATACAGGGAATTCATCCCAAAATATGGCATTTTGCCTGAAGGTCTCTCTTAAGCTGTCTCCTCTCCCTGTTAAAATTATCTGTTGAGCCAGGCTCAGTGGCTCAGCCTGTAATCCCGCACCTTTGGGAGGCTGAGGTGAGTGGATTGCCTGAGCCCACGGGTTCGAGACCTGCCTGGGCAGCGAGACCTCATCTCTACAATAAATCAAAAAATCAGCCGGGCGTGGTAGCGCATGCCTGTAGTTCCGGCTACTTGGAAGGCTGAGGCAGAAGGATCGCCAGAGCCCAGCAGGTCGAGGCTGCGGTGGCCGGGAGCGGCCACTGCACTCCAGTCTGGGCGACAAAGTGAGATTCCAACTCAAAAAAAATATTATCTGTTGAAGGAAAGAAAAGGAGGAATGTAATCAGACTTGGCCCCACCGTTTTACAGAATAATACCTGTCTATGGGGTTCATTCAGCTTCCAAAGAGAATTGTTTACATGTCATTCTCTGTTTTCCTCATCCATTCATTCTCCCAATCATTCATTGCCCCTCAAGAGAATTCCTCTTCTTCCCCTCTCATAACCTGTTTTTACCAGCATCCATGCTCCTATTCTTTTTGTAACCTTGAGATGGTATTTAAGTTTCTGTAAATCACTGGGAAGTTGTGTCTTCATTCTGAAGGTTCCCATGTATGCCTTTTCTCCTATTAATCTGCCCCTTGCCAGTGATTCTTCTCAGCGAAACTTTAGGGGACCAATGGCCATGACCCTCACACTACTTTCTTGAGAGGGTCTAACTCTTTTATTTGCCATAATGGCCTAATACTCTCATGATTATCAATTGTTTTCTCTGTGGGTCTTAACTTTTTTGTCTATACTACCAGCCTCACTGTGCTAGGACAGATACTAGGTAGCTACACAGGGCCATAGGAAAAGCATGGCCTTGTTAATCTGAAAACCAGGGTTTAAGTTTGGAATCTACCTTTGACTGAGTTTTTTGGCTTGTTATCTAAACTCACCAAGCCTCCATGATTTCATCTGGAAAAGAGAAAACAGAAGTTCTTTCTTTTTCTTCCTTCTTTCCCTTCTTTCTTTCTGAGGTAGGGGTCTTGATATGTTGCCCAGGCTGGTCATGAACTTCTGAGATCAAGTGATCCTCCCTCCTCAGCCTTCCAACATGCATGTGCTACCATGCCTGGCAGGACAGTAATTCTTTCCTTACAAGTTACTGTGAGGATGAAATAAGATGGCACTATGAAAACTCCCCATGCTCCCAACCTGGCCCCTACTTGCTTTCCTCTTTTTGCACCTATCACAGGTTTTGCACTCAGTAGTTACCCTTCTAAAAACCAGTTCATCAACTGCTAGTTAATGTTATAAGAGGCAGGGTCAGTGTAAATTTTCATCAGCCTTTTAAGCAGCAGCACAGTCTCGCCCCCCAGGCAACTGAGCTCCACTCATTTCCATGAAGGAGCTTTATTTTATTTTTTATTTTTTTTGAGTTGGAGTCTCACTCTGTCACTCAGAATGGAGTGCAGTGGCCGTTCCTGGCCACTGCAGCTTCGACCTGCTGGGCTCCGGTGATCCTTCTACCTCCCGCGCTTTGAGAGGCTGAGGTGAGTGGATTGCCTGAGCCCGCGGGTTCGAGACCCGCCTGGGCAACTTGGTGAGACCTCATCTCTACAATAAATCAAAAATTAGCCAGGCGTGGTAGCGCCCAGACTGGAGTGCAGTGGCATGCTCCCAGCCACCGCAGCCTCGACTTGCTGGGCTCAGGAGATCCTCCTGCCTCAGTCTCCCAAGTAGCCGGAACTACAGGCACACACTACCATGCCCAGCTAGTTTTTGATTTATTGTAGAGACGAGGTCTCACCACCTTGCTCAGGTGGGTGTGGAACTCGCAGGCTCAGGCAATTCACTTGCCTTAGCCTCCCAAAGTGCTGGGATTACAGGCTGAGCCACTGAGCCCGGCCTTAATTCATTTAAATGTAAATATAAAACCCACATGGGACTCATGGCTTCTGTATTGGCAGCACAGGCCTAAAGAAATTAGTGGGAAATTTAATTGGGCTAAACTTGCTCTGTGCATAATTTGCATTATTTCTTTTAACCCTCCAAACAGTCCAGTGAGGACATTCCAAACAGTCCGGTCCATTATTATGCCTGATTCACTGATGAAAAAACTCAGAGAGGTCAGGTGATGTGCCCCTGGTTTCACAGTTAGGAAATAGAGCAGGAACCCAGAGTGGTACTCTTATCACTATGAGGTGAAGCTGACATACAGCAGGAAGGCTTAGGGGCTTTGGACACCAGCATGTAGATAAGCACACACTCCTACCAAAGAAATGGAAATGTTGGGAAACACAACGGCTCTGCTTGGGACTCCCAGAGCTGACAGGCCTGGTATTGCTGGTTACGGTAACACAAACTGGAATGGGGCTATAGGAGCACTGAGCCCACCCCATACCAAAGAAGCCCATTAGTGAGTTTTGTCTTGGTAAAAGGTTCTAGAACAAAACCAAAACACTGTGCTTTGGTTTTGGAAGGCACAGTGGTAGAGACCCACCGGGGGCTCCATGAAGGAGAATTTTGGGGCTTAGGGGCAGGGTAGCTGGCAGAGGTCAGCAGCTCAGAGTCACCCAGCCTCACTGATTTCCCAGTCTGCAACAGGACTTGTCTTTGGGGGTTTTGATTACATACCTGCTATATTTAGAGGACATGAATTCATCTGATTTGCATTTGGGATTCTTCCTGGAGAAATTCGGACAATAAACAGGCTCTGCAGAGTCTATGGAAATATGGAGGCGCATCCTTTAGAGCTAAACTCAGAATGGACAGATGGGGTATGAGTGTCCAGAAGAAAGGGACAGGTCCCTGAAGCTGCCAGTTGAGGGGAGTTGCTGAAAACAAAACATTTGGTAGTGACCAAATGACTGGCGTGTAGTGACTACTCGCCAGTGGGAAAAGATTATCACTGTGGCATGACCAAGTAGGAAGAGAATGAGACTAGCTGGGGATTTGCACCTGGGAAAGCCCGGTGGGATGTGATTTTTCAACACAGAGACACTTGCAGAAATAAATAAGGGGGGAAGTGATAGGGTCTGGCATATTAACGGTGGCTCAGCCTGTAATTCCGTGCCTTGGGAGGCTGAGGTGAGTGGATTGCCTGAGCCCGCGGGTTCGAGACCCGCCTGGGCAACTTGGCAAGACCTCATCTCTACAATAAATTAAAAAATTAGCCGGGTGTGGTAACGCGCGCCTGCAGTTCCAGCTACTTGGAAGGCTGAGGAGGAAGGATCGCCGGAGTCCAGCAGGTCGAGGCTGCGGTGGCCGGGAGCGTGCCACTGCCCTCCAGCCTGGGTGACAGAGTGAGACTCCAACTCAAAAAAATAAAAAATAAAAAATAAAATATGCAAGTTAATGACAGTGGCTTCCATCTCTTAGCCCCCTTCCCCCAGCTTCTGAGATGCCTGTAGGTGGCTTGTATGATATAAAGAAGGACTCACTCAGAGATGTTGCCTTTACCAGAGCTGGGTCCTCCTTGATGTTGTCAGATCACATGCTTAATTGAATTAATATGCAAATGAACAAAGAGCAAAACTAGATGCAAAATGAATAGAGGGTGGAGCTTATTCTGCTTAGTGCAGACAGCTGTTTTGAGCAAAGATTTGCGTGAAATATTGGGTATATCGGCCCCAGTCCATGCACCTGTGGGCCCTGGGCAGTAAGTTTTGACCGACAAACTGCCGGGTTCTTCTTGTGGCTCAGGGTTGGTGAGAAGAGACTTCCCTGGGGAAGGAGTGGAAAATTTATAGGAAGTAATGCGGGTCCCAGGGCAAGGACTTGAAGAGCCCCTCTGGAGCCATAATGGGGATAGAGGGTGGACAGTTGTGATGGGATGAAGGCTTTTTTGCCAAGAATGTGGACCAACCTTATAACAGCAGAGTGAACACTTAGGAAAAAGATTCTAGGTTTTCATAAGCCCAGAAAGGGTAGGGTAAAAGGTCAATGTGAGTTTAGGTTCTCCAAAAGCAGACAAACATATGGATGCAAGTAGTTTTCTCAGAGGTGATCTGAGGAAACACTGTGATAGAGTGGGGAATTGAGAAACAGAAGAGTGGAAAGCTGGGAAATAATGTTTAATAAATAGGTTATCACTCTGTGTAGTGGGAGCTCAATCTGCTTGGAACTCTCTGAGAGACTGTTTGGGATCATCTCACTTAAGATCTGGAAGTTGGGAGAACTTATCCAAATCCAGTAGTTGAGGGTTGCTCTGGTAGTGTGACTGCCTGGGGTCAAGCCTGAGACAGAAAATGCTCCAAGAAGAGAGACCAGAAAGCTAATCTATTCATCAAAAGCTTAAAAGGGCTAAAAACAGCATGCATTCATTATCTCATAGTTGCTGTGAGTTAGGAGTCTGAACATGACTTAGTTGGGAGAAACTCTGCTTCAGAGTCTCTCTTGAGGCTGCAATAAAAGTGTTGCACAGGGTAGGCTTCTCATCTGAAGGCTCAGCTGGGGAAGGATGCCCTTCTAATCTCACTTACATGGTTGTGGACAGGGTTTACAGTTGACCCTTGAACAACATGGGTTTGAATGGCATGGGCCCACTTGTATGTGATTTTCTTCTGCCTCTGCCACCTGCTACCCCTGAGACAGCAAGACCGGTCCCTTCTCCTCCTCCTGTTCAACCTACTCAACATGAAGACGTGGATAAAGACCTTTATGATGATCCACTTCCACCTAATAAATAGGAATTTTTCTCTTTCTTATGATTTTTTTTGAGTCAGATTCTCCCTCTGTTGTCCAGGCTGGAGTGCAGTAGCACGCAGCTCATGGCCACTGCAGCCCTGACCTACTGGGCTCAGGTGATTCTTCTGCCTCAGCCTTTCAAGTAACGGGAACTACAGGCATGTGCTAGCACACCCAGCTAATTTTTTGATTTTATTGTAGAGACAAGGTCTTGCCAAGTTACCCAGACTGGTCTTGAACTCCTGGGCTCAGGCAATTCTCTTCACCTTGGCCTCCCAAAGTGCTGGGATTACAGGCTTGAGCCAGTGTGCCTGGCCTCTATTGATGCTTTTCAACAACATTTTTTTCTCTAGTTTACCTATTTTTAAAATTTTAAAACAGGGTCTGGCTTTATTGCCCAGTTTGGAGTGCAGTGGTGTGATCATAGCTGCAGCCTCAAGCAATCCTCTTGTCTCAGCCTCCAGAGTAGCTGGGACTATACAGGTATGTACCACCATACCTGCGTAATTTTTTATTCTTATTTCCTTGTAGAAATGTGGTCTTTCTATTTTGCCCAGGATAGTTTTGAACTCCTGGCCTCAAGCGATCCTCCATCCTTGACCTCTCAAAGATTACAAGCATGAACCACAGTACCTGACCTCCCTTACTTTAAGAATATGGTATATAGGCCGGGTGCGGTGGCTCACGCCTATAATCCCAGCACTTTGGGAGGTTGAGGTGGGAGGATTGCCTAAGCCCGCGGGTTCGAGACCAGCCTGGGTAACTTGGTGAGACCTCATCTCTACAATAAATCAAAAAATTAGTTGGACGTGGTGGCGCATGCCTGTAGTTCCAGCTACTTGAAAGGCTGAGGTGGAAGGATCACCAGAGCCCAGCAGGTCGAGGCTGCGGTGGCCGGGAGCTTGCCACTGCCCCCCATCCTGGATGACAGAGTGAGACTCCAACTCAAAAAAAAAAAAAGAGAATGTGGTATATAAACCAGGTGCAGTGGCTCATGCCTGTAATCCCAGACTTTGAGAGGTGGAGGCGAGAGAATTGCCTGAGCCCACGGGTTCGAAAACAGTCTAAACAACATCAGCAGGGTGTGATGGCATATGTCTGTGGCTCCAGCTACTTGGAAGGCCGATGTGGAAGGATCACCTGAGCCCAGCAGGTTGAGGCTGCGGTGGCTGTGTGTCACTTCACTCCAGCCTGGACAACAGAGTGAGACACTGACTCAAAGAAAAAAAAAGAATATGATATATAATACATATAATATACAAAATATGTGTTAATTGACTGTTTATATTATTGGTAAGGCTTCCAGTCAACAGTAGGATATTAGTAGTTATGTTTTTGGGGAGTCAAAGTTCTACATGAATTTTTGAATGTAGAGAGGTTGGCACTCCTAACCCCTGTGTTTGAGAGTCAACTATATTTTCTCCAGGGTTGTTGATCTGAGAACCTTGGCTTTTTGCTGATGATTGGATGGATTTTGCCCTCACTTTCTTGCTACTGGGCTTCTCCAACCTGGCAGCTTGCTTTCAAAGCAAGCAAGGGAGTTTTCTAATAGAATGGTAGTTAGAATGTCTTATATTCCATTCACGGAAGTAGCATCCCTTCAAAGTTGCCATAGTCTATTGGTCAAAAAAAGTTACTCAAGGAGAGGGGATTATAAAGGCTGTGGATATTGGAAGATGGAAATCATTGGAACCCCCTTAGAGGCTGCCTACCAGAGCCAGCATGGACTGAGGAAATATGAACAGGGACTGACAGCATCTGACAAGCAAATTCCGGGTGTTGATAAGGAAGGGTAAGGGGTGAATCATCTGTGTGTAGAGACAGGCCAGGTACCCTCAGAGAGCCTTTGGCCCCAGAAAGGCAGAGCCACCCATTGGCTAGGTAGAGTACTTAGTGCCCTGGTTCCTGGGTCTGAACTCCCACGGACATGACTAGAGATTGCATCTTGAGGGGTGCGTTGTTCTCTGCCTGATGATCCTTCTTGTGATTCCCTGGAGACTTCTCACTGCTGGACCACAGAGCTGCATCTGGTAGAGACTGTAGGGCATAAATAGAGAGAGGTTGTCCCCTTCTTTAAGGTCAACAGAGCTAGGATTTGGAACCGCAGTCGCTCAAATTGGCTACCAGCCCTGTGATGCTTAATCCCTCTGCCTAGCCTCAGCGGAAGGGAGTCCCCCAGGTTGGAAATATTCTCTATTAGGATGTTTATTCTTTTTCTTTTTTTTTTTTGAGTTGGAATCTCACTCTGTCATCCAGATTGGAGTGCAGTGGTTCGCTCCTGACCACTGCAGCCTCGACCTGCTGGGCTCTGGTGATCCTTCCACCTCAGCCTTCCAAGTAGCTGGAACTACAGGCATGCGCTACCACGTGTGCCTGTATAAATTTTTTGATTTATTGTAGAGATGAGGTCTCACCAAGTTGCCCAGGCGGGTCTCGAACCTACGGGCTCAGGCAATCCACTCACCTCAGTCTCCCAAAGAGTGGGATTACAGGCTGAGCCACAGAGCCTGGCTAGGATGTTTATTCTTACACAGAAATGAAATCGATTTCCCTGAAGCTCCCTTTGGTCTTAATCTTTTTTGACCAAGTCAGTTTCCTCTTTCATAAGACCAGCCCTCAAAAGGAGAAGTGCCGCTTCTTTGAATTCTTCCTCCTGTTTAAGTGTTAAAGGTTGGTACTCACAGTTATCAATAATGTCTCAGATGTGGTTGGTTCAGAGCACATTTGGGAGGGGTGACGTGGAACTTCCACCTCCCCACACTGCCCTTCTATTAACGTCCTCCAAGAGTCCATGGGTCCCCACCCCCTCGTGGTTGTCAAATTCCATTATTTAGAACCTCCAATCAAATAAATGACTCAAGCTGTCTTCATGAGCAACCGCTGAGTCAAACCTCTATACCTAGATTTTTGATGTTTTGTTTTTGGCTGGGGACAAGGGTAGGCAGGAGCCTTGACCATTCTGCACACCCAAGGAGAGATGGCCAGCACGATTCCTGGGCTTTAAGGGAGAATTTATCTTGCCATTTTATGGTAGGATGACCATAAAGAATATAGTAACAGTAACTTAAAACAAAAAATTAATACTGATTTGTCAAGGGAGGAGAAAGATAGAGGACAGAAAGAGCAAAGAACAATGCATGACTTCACAGTTGACACTGCTCTTTTACTCCAATGATCTCATTGATTTTTCAAAATAAAGCTGTGAGGGAGCTACTTATATACCCAATTTACAGATCCAGAAAGCAACTTTTAGAGATTATTCAAATGCCACACTGCTATCAGATGGGGGATCTTGTACAAGAACCCTGGTATTCTGTTTTCTATTTATTTATTTATTTTGAGTTGGAGTCTCACTCAGTGCCCCAGACTGGAGAGCAGTGGCCACTCCCGGTCACCGCAGCCTCGATCTGCTGGGCTCCGGTGATCCTTCCACCTCAGCCTTCCAAGTGGCTGGCACTACAGGCGAGCGCTACCACGCCTGGCTAATTTTTTTGATTTATTGTAGAGATGAGGTCTCGCCAAGTTGCCTAGGCGCGTCTCGAACCCGCGGGCTCAGGCAATCCGCTCACCTTGGCCTCCCAAAGTGCGGGATTACAGGCTGAGCCACCGAGCCTGGCCTCATTTATTTATTTTTGACACATAAAATTGTTTATATTTAAGGTATACAATGTGGTGCTTTGATATATGTGTACATTATGAAGTGGTTACTACAATTAACATGTCTACCACGTCATATAGTTGCTATTTTGTGTGTGTGTGGTGGGAACATTTAAGATCCACTGTCTCAGCAAGTTTCAAGTGCATAAACATTATTATGAACTATAGTTGCCATGTTGTATATTAAATCTTCAGAATTTATTCCTCCTGTCTAACTAAAACTTTGACCAAAATCTCCACATTCCCCCACTCCCCCAGCCCCTGGCAACCACCTTTCTACACTGTACTTTCATGAGTTCAACTTCTTTAGATTCCACATGCATTTGTGGTTATGTGTTTTTCATCTTTCTGTGCCTGGTTTATTTCACTTACAACAATGTGCTTTACGTTCATCTGTGTTGTTGCAAATGGTAGGATTTCCTTCCTTTTAAAGGCTGAATGATATTCCATTCTATATATACCACATTTTTTTCATCTGTTCATTGGTTGATGGGCTTTCAGGTTGTTTCCTTATCTTGGCTATTGTGAATAATGCTGCAATGAACACGGGAGTGTGGTTATCACTTTGAGATACTGGTTTCAGTTCTTTTGAATATATACCCTGAAGTGGGATTGCTGGATCATATGGTGGTTCTATTTTTAGTTTTTTGAGGAAATTTCATACTGTTTTCCATAATGGGTATGCCAATTTACAATTGTACCAACAGTGTACAAGGATATCTCTGGTATTTTGCCTCCAAATTCTGTACACTTTCAATTATCCAATCTGTTCCCTTTAATATAGTTACACATGTGTTGCGAAAATTATTCAGGCCTTGACGGGTCGTTATTGAGAATACTCTAAGACAATAGGAAGTGTAAAGTATAAAAAAAGAGTTGAAAGACTTGCCTTCAAGGAGTTCATGAACTGTTGGGATGAGATAAGATCTATATACCAAACAATTAGAAAAGTATGGGAAACAGACTCGGACTCTACCAGATTATAAGATTTTGTAACTGTCTGTAAGGGTTATGCTAGTTTGGAGTTGCACAGCTTAAAGAAAGATGCTTAACAGAGAAAAAGTCAATGGCTTACAATAATTTCTGAGGAATTTAGCAAAATTAAAAAATTAATATTTCTCACAGAGGGATAACAAAAACTTGTAGGGGAGTTGCAGTATCATTTATGTCCACCAGATGATGCCACTATTCAGTGGAATTCTAGAGTTTTGCTTTGGGGATTCAAGTACAGCTGTGGTTAAATTCGAGATCATGACTTGCAAGATATTTTAACCTGTTTCAGACATTAATAATTTTCTTACTGTAATTTTACATGGACATGCACATGAGCAAGAGAAGATCTGAAAATAAACAAAAAACGACTCAAATTTCGTAAATTTCGTACATTGACTCATTTTCCTAGCTGGACCATTACCACCTTTCCGTATTTGCTCCGTTGAGTCAAGTGACTATGAGATAAAGGTGACAGAGAGTTGTGTTTGGAGACCCAGGCTGGTAGAGAGGACCACCACCTTGGGAGTAAACTTTTTCCTTTATTGTGTTTACTCTTGCTCTATATTCAAATATATTCCCTATAGCAAATCTTGATAAACAACAGATTCAGCCCAGTGGAAAAGCCAGTATGGATAACCCGATGCAATTATATTCAGCATTAATGAGCTGTGGGCTCCGTCCTAATGTGTTGATATTTAGTAATCTTTGATAATGAAAGAGAGTATAGCCTTTGAAGTCAAAGTGTTCTGGTGTTGCTGGATAGTTCTAGCAATGAACATTCATTATTTTGTTTGACAAATTGGCCTACTTTGGAATATTAAATGCCCAGTCTTCAGAGGGTGAAGAAGATGAAAGCAACTACGTTTATTGTGCTTACCCAGAGTATTTCCCAAGAAGCCCAAAGCTCTTACAAGGTTTTATCTGGAAGATCCCATCTTTGTGAACCCAGCCTCATCTCTCCAGAGGTGACTGTGACAGGCATGTTCATTTGTCTTCTCATTTAGGGGGAGGAGAGCCCCTTTGCGTCAGTCCAGTCTACTTGAGCCGGCACATGGAGTTTATTGTTCTACGCAGCGGGCCCCACTCAGAGGGCTCAGAAGACACCTGGGTACCAGAGGGTTCAGACACTGTTAGGAATGTCTCCATGGATATTCAGTCAGCCTGGGAGGGGATGGGAGACAGGTGTCCTCTATTTCCTGTTGTGTCCAGCAGAACTGGAGCATCCCTGTGCTGCTTCTTTTGTATTCTTGTGAGACACTTAGCTCTGGCAGTGGTCAAAACACAATTGAGATGCAATTATTAATCAATTGTGATTATGATAGCTGAAACCCATTAGACAATGACTGTACTCTAGGCACCATACAAACTGCTATGGATGTGTTATTTTAATTCTTACAAGCACCTTATGAGTTGTATGCTGACCCCAAATACACCCCACCCACTTGTAGGCAGTCTTGATTTTGCAGTTTCCACTCTCTTCTGAGTGGTCACACACTATACATGTACACCAAGGCTGAATCATGGTTGGTATAAGACCAAGCCCATTCTAGGGGGTCTTGGTTTTTGGACAAGCAAGTAGACAGGGCTGTCACATGTCTGTGTTCATGTTGAGCACAGCACAAAGTTACCACATCTAAGGGAGCACTGTTCACATCACAGACAGATATTAACTATAAGAGTGTTCAGGCGTGAAGACTCTGGCCTTCTGGCTGAATTATAGAGCAGCTCTGTCTCATAGATCTTTCTGTGATGATGAAACTGTTCTTTCCAATACAACAGCCACCAGCCACATGTAGCTACTGAGCACTTGTCATGTGGCCAATGCAACTGAGGAACAAACTAAATTTTAAATCTTATTTTTATTTTTTGAGCTGAGGTCTTACTCTGTTGCCCAGGCTGGAGTGCCGTGGCACCATCACAGCTCACTGTAGCTTCAGCCTCCTGGGCTCAGGTGATCCTTCTACCTCAGCCTCCTGAGTAGCTGAGACAACAAGCACACGCCAATATTCCTGGCTAATTTTGTGATTTTTTTCATAGAGATGAAGTCTCACCATGTTGACGAGGCTGGTCTTGAACTCCCGGGCTCAAACAGTTTTCTTGCCTCTGTTTCCCAAAATGCTGGGATTATAGGCATGAGCTACTGTGCCCAGCCTAAATCTTATTTAATTTTAGTGAACGTAAAGTTAAATTGAAATAGGCTTATGTGGCTAGTGGCTGCCATATTGGACAGTGCAGTTCTAGAGCATACAACTGTCAATCCGTATCAGCACCTTTCCCTGAGTACACACCGAGGGGAGCATGCACATACACAGTCACTCCCAAGTTCAAGCAGCAGGGTGTCCCCAAGGCCATGTCTTATTAGAAGATGAGGTACCTTTCAGCAGTTTGCACAAGGGCAAGATGTAGGCCCATAGCAGCCCTGAATGTGATCCACATCTGCACAGTGAACTGGAAGGAAAGTGCTCCTGGAATAAGTTTGGTGTTTTTTTTCCCTCCTATCAAATAAGACACATCAGAAGAAATAGTGCCCCTGCTTTTCCAGTGGATGTTGATAATCTTGATAAAGTGTCGAACTGCAGCAGCCATAGTGCTTCCAGTCTGAAGATGAAACCAACATACAATGAAGGGAAGAGCAAGAGACACTCAGAGAAGTTGAGTCAGAGTCCTGAGGGGCTGGGCTTCAAAGCTTCCTTGATTTGGAACTTCTTATCCAAGAGCCTCACACAATTGGGGGCATGGGCGTTGTGGCCTGGCTGGAGCATTAACCAAGAAAGACAGGCCTCCAGACCTGCCTGGGCTAGATTGACTCGGCCTGGGCCCATGTGAATGACATAGAAACCAGAGAAAACAGAGAGCATGACCACCTAGATAGCCTGGCCGAATGGAACAAATCAGAAGGAGCTCAGCTAGTGAAGACTCAGATTAAAAAAAAATCGTTTATTGGTTAGGCTACCGATCTGAGATTTACTGTTATTTGCAGCTAAAAGCAACCTAAGGGACAGGGACTGCTTATTGATCTTTTCTTACAGACAAGATAACTGAGGCTCAGAGGTTTTACCCAGCTTGTCCAAGGTCATCAAACTAGTCCACTGGTGAGAGTCAAATCCAAGTCTGCAGGACTCCACAATCTGTGTTCTTAGCCTCTGTATTATATAATCACTGGAGAGAATTGCAAATTTCCTACTCTCCAAAAGCAATGCACTACCTTTTGCTTTATTTCCCATGAGCTGTGTTAAGTTCCTTCTGCTGTACTTGAGTTGGAGAATTGCTTACGTTGGATCAGCCCTTTCTTCTGGGTTCTGTGTTGTAGTAGCCATTCGTGGTCAGGACACAAGATGATCAGATGCCCATTCCTCCTTTCTGCCCCACTGAGGGCAGATCTGGGGGGAGGTGGGACTAGGGAACACCAACTACTACTCCTATTTCTCTGCAGACCACCTGGAGATCTGATTACCATTTGAAGTTATAACTCAAAATTCTCCACTAGGGTCTATAAAGAGCTAGACCTGCATGGAGATCCCTTCCTGTAGGTGACTGTGAAGAAGAAAGGAGAATGAGGCAACAAATCCAAGGGACCACAAAACAGGTTTGGTGACCCTGGAAGTTTAGTCCAGTGTTTGGAGGTGGAGTGGGAGAGGGTGGAAACTGACCAGCCCCCTCCAATTCTGATCTTTTCTCTCCCTGGAGGGAGAACCCACCCCTGAGCTTTAGTAACGTCATGTGTAGAGGACTCGCATGTTCTCATCTCCTCTGGCCCCAGTTAAGGGCACTGATGCCCATTCTTTTTTTTTTTTTTTTGAGTTGGAGTCTCACTCTGTTGCCCAGACTGGAGTGCAGTGGCCGCTCCCGGCCACCGCAGCCTCGCCTGCTGGGTTCCAGCGATCCTTCCGCCTCAGCCTTCCTAGTAGCCGGAATTACAGGCATGCACTACCACGCCTGGCTGATTTTTTGATTTATTGTAGAGATGAAGTCTCGCTGCCCAGGCGGGTCTCGAACCCGCGGGCTCAGGCAATCCACTCACCTCAGCCTCCCAAAGGCGCGGGATTACAGGCTGAGCCACCGAGCCCGGCGCCCATTCTTGAGTATTTAAAAAGCTCCTCAAACTGTGTTGATTGAAAATTGAGCCTAGGACTTCCTTCCTTGTTGTGTTAGGGAGATGCAAACCATAGTGATTTCCCTAAGGATTCTAGACTGCTTGAAAAAAGACACAGGCATCCAAATAGTGTTCCCTCAGGGAGCACAGGTTGGATCCATAGTTCAACTGAAGTTTCTCAGGATGTCTTCCCAAGCTTAGATCCTGGGACTCACCTGAGGGGAGAGCCTCACACAATTGGGGGCATGGGCATAGTGGCCTGGCTGGAGCATGAACCAAGAAAATAGACCTCTAGACCTGCCTGGGCTAGGTAGACTCGGCCTGAGCCCATGTGAATGGCATAAAAACCAGAGCAAACAGAGAGCATGACCACCTAGATAGTCTGTTTAAATGGAATAAACCAGAAGGAGCTCAGCTAGTGAAGACTCAGTTCATTTTCTCATTATGAAGATAAATCACTAGTGGCCAGAAGTAACAGATGAGGAGAAAAAAAAGTCCCTCAAGAAAATAGAAGAATGGTGGCAGAGAATTCTTCCTAACGTGGTCCAAATCCAGTCCTCTTCCAGAATGACCCAGCTTAGTGACTGACTTTGTGTCCTTCCAGTATATAAGCTGGAACCCCGGAAGTCGTCCCTGAGCCCTCTTCCCTGTTGCATTATAACCAATCCATCACCAGGTCTGCTGATTTTATCTTTGAATACAGTTAATTCTTATCATTCACAGTAGTTCTGGTCTAAAAAATTACTGCAAACACTGAATTAGCTCCTAGGAGAAATACAAAGTTAGGTTCCTTTGAGCCTCTGGTCACAGTATTTTTGTCAACTGATCAGTGTATAACTTTGTTTTATGCGGATTTCTGTCGAAAAACATCTTATTTAATATGTATGGTTGATTCATTAACATTGAATTCATGGCCAATAGCACTATAACTTATGTCTGAATGAAGCTTATCTAACACAAATTTTCTTCATTTCTTTGAGATAAGGTCACTCTGTTACTCAGGCTGAAGTGCAAGGGCATGACCATAACTCACTGCAACCTTGAGTTCCTGGGCTCAAGTGCTCTCCTCCTGCCCAGCATCCTAGGTAGCTAGGACTCCAGGGGCATGTAACCATGCCAAGCAATTTTTAAAAACAAGTCTGGCTATTTTGCCCAGGCTGGCCTCAAATTCCTGGCCTCAAGAGATCCTCCTGTGTTGACCTCCCAAAGTGCTGGGATTACAGGTGTGAGCCGCTGCAGCTGACCATAACACATATTCTCTCTAGAAGGCACATCACAAGTGCTTAGGAACAATGGTTAGCATGTCAGCACTCTGCAGGGGAGCTGTTTTAATCATGGAAGTTACCAATGCAAAAGTGTGGCATTAAATAGAAGTCAAAAAGGAAATGTTTAAATATGAGAGCTGAATATAGAAGGCAGAGTGGAGCATTGTTTGACCTCAGCTGGGAACATGTGTAATGGGTGACTCAAATTTCTTACCGCTGTGCCCATGTCCATGAATGATCACAAAAGTGTGGTGGGTATTAATTTGGAAATTGTACACAAATTTTAGTGAGTCAGTGTGAGTGTGAAAAAACCCAAACTGTTTTTTCTCTGCTTTTACACCACAGCAACAATCACCAACACAGAACACTTCTGTAATCAAATGTGTGGGGTTTTTTTCCTCACATACCAAGCAATCAGTTCTGCGGTGGATACCAGCCAGGTGTCTTGTAATTCAATTCTAACACTATCTCCCTGGAGAAAATGTCAGCCCCCACAGGTTGAGGGCTGAGTCCCCATCCCCTGCCTCAGTTGCAAGTCTTGGTCTCTGGAACGTCTGACCAGCTTCAAGTTGGGGTTCCCACAATCCCCTCTTTGGGTTGATTAGTTTGCTAGAGAGTCTCACTAAATTCAAGGAGACATTAATTTTTTTTTGTTTTTTGAGTTGGAGTTTCACTCTGTCACCCAGACTGGAGTGCAGTGGCTGCTCCCGGCCACCACAGCCTCGACCTGCTGGGCTCCGGCGATCCTTCTGCCTCAGCCTTCCGCGTAGCTGGAACTACAGGCGCGCACTACCATGCCCAGCTAAAGACATTAATTTTACTAGTTGATTTGTTTTTTTTTTTTTTTTTTGAGTTGGAGTCTCACTATCGCCCAGACTGGAGTGCAGTGGCTGCTTCCGGCCACCGCAGCCTCGACCTGCTGGGCTCTGGCGATCCTTCCGCCTCAGCCTTCCAAATAGCTGGAACTACAGGCACACGCTACCACGCCCGGCTAATTTTTTTGATTTACTGTAGAGATGAGGTCTTGCCTGCCCAGCCGGGTCTCGAACCCACGGGCTCAGGCAATCCACTCACCTCAGCCTCCCAAAGGCGCAGGATTACAGGCTGAGCCACCGAGCCCGGCTTTACTAGTTGATTTTAAAGGATATTGCAAAGGATACAAATGAAGAGATGCGAAGGGTGAGGTATGGGGAAAGGGCAGGGAGCTTCTACCCCCTTCCTAGGCTTACCACTCTCCAGGAACCTCCATGCGTTCAGCAGTCTGGAAGCTCTTCAAACTCAGTCCTTTTGGTCTTTTTTATGGGGCTTCATTATGTAGGCATAGTCATTGGTGATCATCTTAACATTCACCCCCCTCACCTCCCTGGAGGTTGGAAGTGGGGCTGAAAAATCCGAATCCTATGATCCTGCCTTGGTCTTTCTGGTCACCAGTCCCCATCCTGAAACCATCTAGGGACTGCCAGTCATCGGTCAATCACTAGCATGCAAAAAGACATCACCTTGGAGATTCTGAGGATTTTAGGAGTTGTATTTTAGGAAGCTGGGGCGAAGACCAAATATGTATTCCACAAAGTCACAGTAAGTAAATTCATAAATATGTACACTTATCACTTTGAAGATTCCAATGATTTTAGGAGTTATATTCCAGGAAACTGGGGCAAAGACTAAATATATATTTCACAGTGTCACAGTAGGTAAATTCATAAATATGGAATCTGCGAATCATGAGGACTGACTATCTCTTGAGTACATCTGCTTTCCTCTAAGCAACCTCATCGCTCCCTAGACTAACTGATCTCACTCTGTGTATGATCATTTAGCTACCATCCCTGCTCACAAGAGGCCTACACTCTGCTCCATGCATGCTTTTTTTCATTATATCCCCTGGCATCTAGTAGAAACCTTGATACACCATAGATGCGTAGATACTGTATAAATATTTATTGAACGAGCCATTGAATTTATTAACATGTCTGTAAGCCAAGAACAGCAAATTGGTTTCAACTCAAATACCAACTCTGATCAATTGGTAGGAACTTCCTGGGGCCTTGGGAGGTTAGGATGGTTTCAAGGCTCAGTGCATCCAGGTTCAATAGAAAAATGTGCCATGTGTGAGTACCTATGTCTATCATGGGATGAGGCTGCCACTCTTTCATGTTGAACCTTTTGTACCAATGAGTTGCTTAATCTTCCCAATAGTGCATCAAGGTTGGTATAGTGACCCCCTTGTTTTATTTTTTTATTTTTGAGTTGGAGTTTCACTCTGTTGCTCCTATTGGAGTGCAGTGGCACGCTTCCGGCCACTGTAGCCTCGACCTGCTGGGCTCCGGCAATCCTTCCGCTTCAGCCTTCCAAGTAGCTAGAACTACAGGCGCGTGCTACCACGCCCGGCTAATTTTTTGATTTATTGTAGAGATGAGGTCTCGCCAAGTTGCCCAGGCGGGTCTCGAACCCGCGGGCTCAGGCAATCCACTCATCTCAGCATCCCAAAGCACTAGAATTACAGGCTGAGCCACTGAGCCCTGCTATCCCCTTGTTTTATAAATGAGGACATTGAGGCTTAGGAGATTAAGTAATTTGCCCCGAATCGCACAGCTAGTAAGTAGTAGACCTGGGCTTCAAAGCCAGACAGTCTGGCTCTATAACCCATCTTTTAAACCAGGGGTCCCCAACCTTTTTGGCATCAGGGACCGGTTTCATGGAAGACAATTTTTCCATGGATGGGTTTGGGGTGGGGGATGGGATGGGATGGAGGTGGGGGGAAAGTTTTGGGAAGATTCAAGCATGTTATATTCATTGTGCACTTTATTTCTATTATTACATTATAATATATATTGAAATAATTATACAACTCACCATAATATAGAATCAGTGGGAGCTCTGAGCTTGTTTTCCTGCAACTAGACAGTCCCATCTGGGAGTGATGGGAGATAGCACTAGCATCACCACCTCAGCTCCACCTCAGATCATCAGGCATTAGATTCTCAAAAGGAGCGTGCAACCTAGATCCCTTGCATGCACAGTTCACAATAGAGTTTGTGCTCCTATGAGAATCGAATGCTGCTGCTGATCTGACAGGAGACAGAGCTCAGGTGGTAATGCCAGAGATGGGGAGTGCCTGTAAATGCAGATGACACTTCGCTTGCTTTTCTGCCACTCACCTCCTGTTGTGCAACCTGGTTCCTAACAGTCCATGGGCCAGTAACTCTTGGGGGTTGGGAGGTTGGGGACCCCTGCTTTAAACCACCGGTGTCTTTCCCAGGAGCAGGACCTTAGCCCTGGATGGTGAACTGACAAGAACAGGTTGGTTTGACGGGTCCGGGGCTCAAGGCACAAGGCCCAAGATGGAGCCCTGGTCATTAGAGGAGAGAACAAGGTCTGGGTGAGACCGGCAGCAGGAAGGGTGACACTATGCCAAGTTCCTGAGAACATGGTTAAGAATCTTATACTTAACTGGGCTCGGTGGCTCAGCCTGTAATCCCGCGCCTTTGGGAGGCTGAGGTGAGTGGATTGCCTGAGCCCGTGGGTTCAAGACCCACCTGGGCAACTTGGCAAGACCTCATCTCTACAATAAATCAAAAATTAGCTGGGCGTGGTAGCACGCACCTGTAATTCCGGCTACCCGGAAGGCTGAGGTGGAAGGATCGCCGTAGCCCAGCAGGTCGAGGCTACGGTGGCTGGGAGCGGCCACTGCACTCCAGTCTGGGCGACAGAGTGAGACTCCAACTCAAAAAAAAAAAAAAAGAATCTTATACTTGCCACAGATGAGCCAAGTTTTGCGGAGAGGACAGAAGCAGAGATCGGGCATCTGGCAAGATATCTCAGATACTCCAGAAGGGTCATGAAAGGGGAGAGGCACAGTCGCTTCTGAGAGGCTGAAGGCCTTACTAAAGGAGATGACCCTAGCCCAAACCTTCAGCCTACCCCATGGCTGAAACTGCAGGTGCCCCAATGAAATCTGTCTTGGCATTTACCTCTACACGCCTTGGGCTGCTTAGAATGAACATCTGGGCTCTGCCAGGGAGCTTTTTCTCTGACCCACAAGACCAGCTAGAGATGCTAGAGAATTAATGCCCCCAGAAGCAATCCTCAACCAATGACACAAGAGAGTGGTGGAGAAATACCTCAACTTCTGTGCTGTTTTTTTTGAGTTGGGTCTCACTCTGTCACCCAGGCTGAAGGGCAGTAGCATGCTCCTGACCACCACAGCCTCGATCTGCTGGTTCAGGCAATCCTGCCTCAGCCTTCCACATAGTTGGAACTACAGGCATGTGCCACCATGCTTGGCTAATTTTTTTATTTATTGTAGAGATGAGGTCTTGCCAAGTTGCCCAGGCTAGTCTCGAACCTGAGGGCTCAGGCAATCTTCTCACCTCAGCCTCCCAAAGTACTGGGATTATAGGCATGAACCACCGTGCCCTGCAAAATATCTCAACTTCTTTATCTTTGATTGAAATAACTCTGAGGCATGTTCTCCACCAGGACTCAGCAAACTACACCCTGAGGGCCAAATCCAGCCACCACCCATTTTTGTAAATAAATTGTTACTGGAACACAGTCATCCTCATTTTTTAATGTATTTTCCATGATTATTTTCACACTCCAGTGACAGAGTTGACTAGCTGTAACAGAGATTGCATGGTCTAGAAAGCCTAAGATATTTACCCTCTGGCTTTTTTCAGAAAAGCTTACTGTCCCCTGTTCTACATGGTTTCCAGAGTTCCAGGTGGGATCAAGCTCCAGGTACCCATAGAGGTCACTTGCTTGATAACGTGTTATTAGTTTCCTTCCCTTTCCTATCTCACTTGTCCACTCTTCTGCATTTTACCTCCTAAATAAACTGCTTGAACTTTAATTCTTGCATTAAGATCTGCTTCTGAGGAAATTTAACCAACACAGTCACACAGCAATAAGAAGTGCCTAATAGCGTCTTAAATTCAGAGAATGTCTTTTTGGGTTTGATAGCATCCATTGTACTGTTGGATGAGTAGTGATACAACCTGTGATGGGTTTCTGTATTTTGAGAGTAAGACACTGCTATAGTTGGAATGTTGGTGTGCCCCCAGAATTCGTGTGTTGGAATCTAATACTCAATGTGATAATTTTAAGAGGGTGGGGCCTTTGAAAGTGATTAAGTCATGAGGGCTCCACTCTCATGAATGGGATTAGTGTCCTGATAAAAGGGACTCAGGGGAGCACCTTTGTCCCTTCTTCTGCCATGTGAGGGCACAGCAAGAAGGCTCCAGCTCTGAAAAAGAGCAAGCCCTCACCAGCCACGCATATGCAGGGGACTTCCCAGCCTTCAGAACTGTGAGCAATACATTTCTGTGGTTAACAGTTACCCAGTCTAAGGTATTTTGTTGTAGCAACTGGAATGGATTAAGGAACCAATGCTCTCCAAAGCAGCAGAAAGTATGCTTTGGTTTTATGAGCCCAACAAGGCATCTGGGTGACTTTGCATTAGCCATCACTTAATTTTTTTTTTGGTAGAAATAGGGTCTTGCTAAGCGGTGAATACATACATCTAAGAGTACTTAGAATAATGCCCAGAGCACAGTGAGATAAGAATAGTACTGGGTGGTCTCAAGAGAATTGTAAATACCAAGACAGCAGCTAAGAAATCACATGGCTCGGCATGGTGTCTCATACCTATAATCCCAGCATTTTGGGAGGTTGAGGTGAGAGGATTATCTGAACCCATGGGTTTGAATCCTGCCTGGGCAACTTGGCGAGACTTCATCTCTACAATAAATCAAAAAATTAGCCAGGCGTGGTGGCAAGTGTCTGTAGTTCTAGCTACTTGGAAGGCTGAGGTGGAAGGATCATCTGAGCCCAGCAGGTCGAGGCTGTGGTGGCCGTGAGCATGCCACTGCCCTCTAGCCTGGGCGACAGAGTGAGAGACTCTAACTCAAAAAAAAACAAAACAAAAAAGAAATCACATGACTGGCAAGAAAAGAACCCATTTATCAGAGGCTCTGGAAACCTGATTATAAGATTTATTGTTTGTCTCTGGTTTAATCTAGTTTAATCCAACATGGCAATGGATTTGACCAGCAAGCCATCTCCAGGCTTATTATACCCTCCTTGTAATACCTCGGCATACTAAATGACACACCCACCAGTGCTGTGACAGTTCTGGTTGCCACCAAATATGGGCAGAAACGGTGAGGGTACCCAATTCTGGGAAAGTTCCACCTCTTTTCTGGAAGACCATGAATATTCCACCCCTTAACATGAATATCCCATCCTTTAGTTAGAGATGACTATAAAGAGAAACCCCTAACTTGTTGGGCATGGTTCACTCTCTCTAGTCACCTGCACTCTGTTTTTCTTGAGTTTATGCTTTCTTTTACAGTAAAACTCTTTTGCTCTTCCTTGCATTTTTGCTTTACTCTGACATGTCCTTGAATTCTTTCTTGAGGCAATGTCAAAAACCTGAGTTTTGGGCTGAGGTTGAGGGTCTCGCCTGCCTCGGGACCCTCCCAAGCTCACTGGTATCAATAGTAAGTGTTAAATCACTTTTGCTATTATTATTTCTCTTATCATTACTAAAACCATGACAGCACCAACTATGGAACTAAATGTGTGCATCCAGTAAAGAGCCAAAATAGATGATACATTTGCACCTCCCTGAAAAACCCACCAGAGGGACTACGGGTGATGTTTTTGGATGGCCTTTTCTACACCCTATGCTGAAAGAAAACCCTCTCTACTCTGCTGATAGTTATTGCATTTGTATCATCTCTCCTGACTGGGAAATGTTTACAAATGTGCTATTTAGAATGTCTACACTGCGCATTTAAAGAGTGGCTTGTAATCATGAGTGCAGTGGAAAATCACTGTACCTGCCAGCCAATTATCACAGAATCACAGGGTGGGAGGGATGGCAGATGCTAAGTCCAGCCCTCGGTCCCCAGTCCCAGCCCAAGCTCAACTCAGATAAACGTCTGGCCTTCTTTTAAAACTGCGACTTTTCTGGGAGAAATTTCTTTTAAAAAATCTGATCTTGAATCCAATCACTTCCTGCGAGAACATTCAGACCTATACTTAACTTCCCACAGCTTTGAATTAGCCAAAGCCCCAGTTTAATTTCCTATCCCAGATGAATTTTCTCTCCTTCATTTCCCCACAAGGTTTCCAGCCCTGGCTTCGGGGTCTTTGCAAGACTGACACACTTCAGAGAACCCCACAAGTGACAGGCTGGGGGCCAGATTCCCGCAGCCTGGGTCCCCTTGGCTGAGTGGGACAGAGAGCACCATTCTTCCTTAATCCTATGACCTGGGGCAAACTTCTTGTGTCGACATCAGGATGCAAAGGCACTTGTTCAATCAGTTTAACCTCTTACCCAGCATGGCCTTTTGGGATGTCATTTTCAGAGAAACAGTCATCTTCCTCCGACATTTTCCCCAGGCCAATGTCCTTCATTCTTGGGGTTCATTGGAGCCGTTTCCATGGTGACAGTCACTTGTTGAGTGTTGAATCTCCCATCGAGGGCCTTGCAATTTGCCAGCTAAGCCACGGATCACCAGGCGTATGTGCCAGGCTAATAAGACAAAGTCTGTTTTATTTCATCCTTCCTTTTTTTGTCTGCTCTTGGTTGGAGGCAACCTTACAAAAGAGAGGGACCTTTTGGCTCTCGAAATTGTTAGGCCTCTGCTCATTATCCCAGGCGACATTTTGGACTGAACCAGTGAGCGCTCCAGTTCCACGCCGTCTCCGGGCAGCTGCTGGTCTGAGCAAGCCATGCAACAGTGGGGAGCATGTGCCTTTAAGCAGGCGCACAGGGCAGCTATTTTGCACGTGGGTGGTGTCTTTATTTGTAAGGTAGGGTGATTAGGTTGAAAACAATCCCATCTTGAAGTTCAGCATCCTTTATTGAAGGTTGGAATTGAAAGAATTTTGTAGCCGGGCTCCATGGCTCAGCCTGTAATCCCGTGCCTTTGAGAGGCTGAGGTGAGTGGATTGCCTGAACCCGTGGGTTCGAGACCTGCCTGGGCAACTTGGTGAGATCTCATCTCTACAGTAAATTAAAAAATAAGCTGGGCGTGGTAGCGCGCGCCTGTAGTTCCAGCTACTTGGAAGGCTGAGGCGTAAGGATCGCTGGAGCCCAGCAGATCGAGGCTGCGGTGGCCGGGAGAGGCCACTGCACTCCAGTCTGGGTGACAGAGACTCCAACTAAAAAAAAAAAAAAAATTAAAATTAAAAAAAAAATCACATTCTCTTAGAAAAACAATATTCATAATTAAAAAAATAAGCCGGGATTGGTGGCTCAGCCTGTAATCCCGCGCTTTGGGAGGCTGAGGTGAGTGGATTGCCTGAGCCCTCAGGTTCGAGACCCGCCTGGGCAACTTGGCGAGACCTCATCTCTACAATAAATCAAAAAATAAGCCGGGCGTAGTAGCGCGCGCCCGTAGTTCCAGCTACTCGGAAGGCTGAGGCGGAAGGATCGCTGGGAGCCCAGCAGGTCGAGGCTGCGGTGGCTGGGGGTGGCCACTGCACTCCAGTCTGGGCGACTCCAACTCAAAAAAAAAAAAAAAAAGAAAGAATGTTGCTTTTTAGAGAATTTTATTTGTCTTTCTTTCTTTATCTCTCTCTCTATCTCTCCTTTTTTTTTTTTTTTGAGTTAGGGTCTTACTCTGTCATCAAGGCTGGAGTGCAGTGGCACATTCACAGCTCACTGCAGTCTCAGCGCCCTAGGCTCATGTCATCCTTCTGCCTCAGCCTCCCAAACAGCTGGGACTACAGGCATGCACCACCACACCTGGCTAATTTTGTTTTACTTTACTTTTTGTAGAAACAAGGTGTCGCTGTATTGCTTGGGATGGTCTGGAACTCCTGAGTTCACGCCATCCTCCTGCCTTGGCTTCCCAAAGTGCTGGGATGACAGGTATGAGCCTCTGAACTTGGCCTTTTCAGAAAATTTTCTAGAAAACTTAATGTCATTAACATTAAGCAGAGCAGCCTGGAGCCTTGCAGACTCCGACTGCCCCGATGTTTTTTATGTGCTCAGACTGGAGTTCCCTATCATTTTCCCAGGGTGTATTAGTCTAATAAGTGTAAGCCAGTTGGGCTCAGTGGCTCAGCCTAGTCCTGCGCCTTTGGGAGGCTGAGGTGAGTGGATTGCCTGAGCCTGCGGGTTCGAGACCTGCCTGGGCAGCGAGACCTCATCTCTACAATAAATCAAAAAAATCAGCCGGGCGTGGTAGCGCATGCCTGTAATTCCGGCTACTCGGAAGGCTGAGGCGAAAGGATGGCCGGAGCCCAGCAGGTCGAGGCTGTGGTGGCCGGGAGCGGCCGCTGCACTCCAGTCTGGGCGACAGAGTGAGACTCCAACTCAATAATAATAATAATAATAATAATAATAATAATAATAATAAGTGTAAGCCAAGACCTGCAAGAAGTATTAGTGCTCTGAGCTAACGACTGTCCTCACAAGCAGAACAACTAAAGGAAGAAATCCAATAAGAAGATCAGCAGATCAAAACACGCCTTGCCATCCACTATCCCTTCCTACAGACTGAAATGGAAATGCGTCCGGTCCCTGGGTCTGCATCCACGCTCCTGCATGCCTCCATGATGTTTGTAAGTATTGAGAAAGACTGTGTCTCCCTAATGTTTTGTAAGTTAAATGATAAGGTTCTGTTTATTGCTGTTGAGTGTTTGGAAGAACCTCTGAAGAAAATTTTTCTGATCTGAATGAATCTGCTGTTTTGTTTGTGACTAGGACTTCAGTAAGGGCACATGGAAGGGCAACATTCTTCTGTTTTAGGAGATGCCAGGCTCAGGGTAGGAGCTGACCTGGGTGCATAAGAGACTTGACCTTCGGAAGAATGCACGCCTGAAAGCTCTGCCTGTCTGGTTTCATCACGGGTTTTAACGGAATACTTGGGAAGGGAAAACAGAGGAACGTAATGCTTCAGAGCCTGAGGCTTCTTGGCTGCCAATACACCAAATACTTGAACAAATGAACACACAATCAAGGGCAGTTTGTAAAGCAGCATTACAGTACAGATCTATTTTAAAGGCAGGCGAAAAAGAAAAGAGGAAAATTATCTAAATTAAAAGCCAATGTTTCTAATTGCAAAACAAGAAAATGAAGAACATAATGATAGAATAAAGAAGCCCATCAAACTGCGTCTGGAATCTGCAGGCCCCGTCAGCAGCTTGGCACACCACAGGCCCTGGGCTGTCTCTAGAGCTTTCTGGTCTTTGCAAAAGTGTCTCTTAAGCAGATCGGGTTGGATGACCCACTCTTGTCTGGAGCTGTTTTCGAAGGGCCAGAAGCTACAGAATTCTGGACTGGGTTCCTGGATGAGTTGTTCAGTTCTAGAGCTCCCTGTGGCCTTCGGTCATTAAAGAATGCTTCTGTTTCAACATAACCCAGTACCAACTAGTTCAAGCAATAAGGAGACATGTTGATCTGCCAAACAAGAAAGCCCAGAAGTAAGGCAGGGCTGAGCTGGTTGGATCCAGGGGTTCAGCGATATCACTAAGGACTAGATTTCTTTCTCTCTCCCTGCTCTGTCTTCAGTGGTATCAGGTTTAGTACAAGGCTGACTTCTCTCTTAGTTGCAACGTGGTGCCAACTGCCTTTGGGATAACTTGCTTCCCCTGCAGGTTCAGAGAGAGAAGGAGTGAGAGCTGGTCCCTCCCTGAAACATCAACCAACGACTTGCATCTTCCTCTTCTACCTTAGGACCATCCGCCGTGTCCCCCAAGAGTACACTTGCAATCATTGTGGCCTAGGAAAGGTTGAGAGCTGGTTGGTGTAGGCTTAGATTACTATTCATTCCTGAAACCAGTGCATGTAGGGTGGAGTTCTGCTGACTACTTTTGACCAATCGGGGCCTCCCCTGGAGCTGAGAATGAGGACCAATCCCACCCCAAACAAAGGGCTTTTCCACCAGGAAGACTGGAATTCTCTCAAAGGAAAATCTAGGTGCCATTAGCAAGAGGGATGTCATGACCTCATGGCGCAATGGTAGTGAGTCTGACTCCAGCAAGAGGGATGTGATGGGTGGATGCTGGTTAAGCAATGCTGGTGTAGTCATCTGTAGGTCTGGATCCTTTGGGAGCAGGAACGGCTAGAGGGGGTTATGGGGTGAGGAGAAGAGGATGGAGTAACATCTCAAACCCTAGGAATCAAGAGTGGGAATGAACTAGAAGTCTGAACTTCCACTTCTTCCTCCATCCATGTGCTTTCTTCCTTGCTTTCCCCAAATAGGGACAAACATAGCCTGTGTGCTCCCACATATCACCGCTTACCAGCTGTATGATTTGGGGCAACCTAGTTAATTTCTCAGCCTTCAATGTCCTCATCTGTAAAAAGGGGATAATAATAGTACCTATCTTACAGGATTACTGTAAGGATTAAGTGACTTAAACTACATGAAGCACATAGAACAGTGTCTGGCCCGAAGTAGGTCCTTAATAAATATCAGCTATAATTATTCCATTTTTAAAAACCCTGTTTCCTTGTCATCTCCAGCATTAGATGAAGGCAGTATTTTGACTTATTTATCTTTGCATAGTCAGCTCTCACAGAAGGTTCCATGTCATGCTGAATGAATAAATGACACTTGGATAAATGACAGCCAATGGCCGAGGAGACACCAAACTGAGCCAAGATTCAATGTGTGGTTTGCTAAAGGAAAAACTTTAGGCAAATTAAAATTATTATTTTTTGAGCCAAGGTCTCACTCTACTGCCCAGGCTGTAGTGCAATGACATAGCCATGACTCACTGTGGCCTTGAACGCCTGAGATCAAAAGATCTTCCTACCTCAGTCTCCCAAGTAGCTGGGACTTCAGGCGCTTGCCATCATGCCCATCTGACACATTAAATTTAGCAGGATTTAACTGAGAGAAGAACAGTTTACGAATGGGGCTGCTCTCAGAACCAGAAGAGATTCAGAAAACTCTGCTCCACAAATCAGTATTTATGGGCAGAAAATGGAGGTGAGGTACAGAAGTAGCTTGATTGGTTACAGCTCAGCATTTACCTTGAACATGGTCTGATCAGTGGGTCTGACCAGGGTCTGATGATTGACTGAAGCTTGACCGCTGTGATTGACTGAGACTCAGCTATCTGTTTTGCCATTTTTTTTTTTTGAGTTGAAGTCTCACTCTGTTGCCCAGACTGGAATGCAGTGGCACGCTCCCAGCCACTGCAGCCTCGACCTGCTGGGCTCCAGCGATCCTTCTGCCTCAGCCTTCCAAGTAGCTGGAACTACAGGCGTGCACTACCACGCCCAGTTAATTTTTTGATTTATTGTAGAGATGAGGTCTCGCCAAGTTGCCCAGGTGGGTCTCGAACCTGCGGGCTCAGGCAATTCACTCACCTCGGCCTCCCAAAGCGCTGGGATTACAGGCTGAGCCACTGAGCCTGGCTGAGACTCAGCTATTTGTTACAAGAATATACTCCTAAATTAGGCTTTTAGATAGTTTATGTATTATGTTAGGTTGCAGCTCATTATGTAGGGACTCAAAGTAGGGAGGCAGCCTCAGGTCAAATTGAGCTAAAGGTAACGGTTAGATGTTAAGGCTGGCACTACCAAAATGTGTCTGTGGTGTAAGCCAGGTAACCTTTGGTTTCTCTATTCCAAGTGGCCTGTCATGAGGCAGATGGGCAGGGTCCCTTCCTCCCTAGCTCTTCTTATCTCCCACATCCCCCTTTGACCAGGCCCTCTCTGCGCCTCAGAAACCTCTAACAAGTTCATGCCCACTTTGAACACAGCCTTGGATCATGCAATTCCCCTTGCTCAGACTGTCCTCTGTCCATTTTTCATCGTCTTGCAAGACCCAGACCAGACCCAGCTACCCTCACAAGGCTTCCCACCCAATACGGTCCTTTTCTGAGTTTCCCCAGTCCTGGAAGTCTTACCTGGTGCTATACCCATAGGCCCCCTCTGAGTTCAGTGTCAACTTCAGAGGCAAATTCTGTGCAAACTTTCCCTCAAGCCTGCAGCATAAGCCCAAGTACATATTTTGTACCATTCGCTTTCTGCTCCAGTGAGCATGGCCTAGAGGCTCAGGGGAGTTAAAACCTAAGGGACCAAACTAAAACCATAATGAACTAGCCATTAGCATGGCTATAATAAAAAAGACAGAGAATAACAAGTGCTGGTGAGGATGTGGAACTCCATCCACTGCAGGTGGGATTGTAAAATGGTGCAGCCACTTTGAAAATAGTCTAGTAGTTCCTCAAAAGATTAATCATGGAGTTATCACTTGAACCAGCAATTCCATTCCTAGGTAAATACTCAAGAAAAATGAAAATTTATGTCAGCACACAAACATGTATGTGAACATTCACAGCAGCATTATTCATGGTCGTCAAAATGTAAAAACCACCACCCAAATGTCCATCAACTAATAACAGATAAAATGTTCATTTTCATTGTATTCATACAATGAATATCCGTACAAACTTGGCTGTAAAAAAATGAATTCACTGATACAGTTGATACTACGAAATGGATGAACCTTGAAAACACTATGCTATGTGAAAAACAAGCACAAATGATCTTGTATGGTATGGTTCCATTTATATGGAATGTCAGGATAGAAACATTCATAGAGGCAGAGAGTAGACAGGTGGTTGTCTGAGATTGAGGGGGGGGAAGGAGTTGGTAGAAAGTGGAGAATAATTGTTGATGAGACAGAGTTTCTTTTTTGGGGGTGACAAAAGTGTTTTAAAATTAATTGTGGTGGGCTGGGCGTGATAGTTCATGCCAGTAATTGCAGCACTTTGAGAGGCCGAGGTGAGAGGATTGCTTGAGCCTAGGAGTTTGAAACCAGCCTAGGCAACATAGTGAAATCTTGTCTCTACAAAAATAATAAAAAAATTAGCTGGGTGTGGTGGTGTGCCCCTTTAGTCCCAACTACTCAGGAAACTGAGATGGAAGGATTGCCTGAGCCTGGTCGAGGCTGCAGTGAGCTGTGAGTGTGCCACTGTACTCCAGCCTGGGTGACAGAGATCCTGAGTTTTTAAAAAAAAAATTGTGATGATGATTATACAAACTTGTGAATATAATAAAAATATTTTGCTGTATACTTTAAATGAGTGAATTGTATGGTATATGAATTATAATAATGAAACTCAGTAAAGCTGTTATAAAAATGCTGTAAGGAGACAGTTTCTTTTGAATTGGAGTCTCACTCTGTGGCCCAGGCTAGAGTGCAGTGGTATGCTCACGGCCACTGCAGCCTCAGCCTACTTGGCTCAGGCGATCCTTCTGCCTCAGCCTTCCAAGTAGCTGGAACCACAGGCATGGGCCACCATGCCTGTCTAATTTTTTTTTATTCACTGTAGAGACGAGGTCTCGCCAAGTTGCCCAAGTTGCTGAAACCCTGGACTCAGGTAATCCTCTTGCCTCTGCCTCCCAAAATACTGGGATTACAGGCATGAGCCACTGTGCCCAGCCTCACAATGAGAGATATGGGCTGGTAGATGATGTCCTATCCTTCTATCCTCTCAATGGACAATTCTGGGGTGGGGAGGGAAGGCATTCTCTGTTCCTAGAAAGTTCTAGAGTAATCAACTTCCATTATTCATAGCAGTGATTCATTTTTTAACTTTAAAGAAATAGAATCTCACTTTGTCACCCCAGCTGGAGTGCAGTGGTGCAATTATAGCTTAATGCAACCTCCACTTCCTGGGTTCAAACGATCCTCCTGCCTCAGCCTTCTGAGTAGCAAGGACTACAGTCATGCACCACCATGCCCAGATAATTTTTTTTTTAAATTAGAGATGGGTCTTGCTATGCTGCCCACACTGGTCTCAAGCTCTTGCCCTCAGGCAATCCTCCTTCCTCAGCAGCCAAAGTACTGGGATGATAGCAGTCATCGTGGTAATGCTCCCTTGTAGTGTTATTTCCTCACTACCACTCTTCCTGATTCCTCACTCCTGTCTCTTGGAATCATCTTCCAAATAAAATATACCACAAGATCTTATCTCAGGCTCTGCTTTTGGGAGAACCCAAATCAAGAAACCATGCAGTTTTGACTCAACAATATTAAAAACTACACATACACACATATATAAAACCTGTGTGTTGTGTGTGTGTGTGTGTGTGTGTGTGTGTGTGTGTGTGTGTGTGTGTGTATACATACATACTTTTCTTGGTGCTTTTTTTCACTTCAACCAGATTGTTACTTCTTGCAGAAACAGACCAGGACTTAAGCCTCCTTAGTATTATTCAAATCCTACAGCACTGGAGAAGAGCATCAATGCTTCCTAGGTATTATGTGCCAGGTTCTTTACATACATTTTCTCATATAATCCTCAAAAGAACTCTGTGAGATTCTTATCATTCTCTCTACTGTGCTTGAAGAGGTCTCAGCTCAGTTCAGGGAGGTTAAGCTCACCAGAGTCCCTGGGAACACACAGCAAGCAAGTTCAGAGTTTACTAAGGACATAGGCTAACAAGTGGCAGAGTGAGGATATTTATTTAGGTATGTCTGAATCTCAGGGGCTCATAGTAGATACTTAAACATAATGCTTGATGGTAAATGTAACTAAATTGAGATTTGGTTATTCCAGGAACCAAATCATATAATTTTAACAAGAATGACTTGATGGATAATACATTGTGAGAAAGCAATAGTGGTATAAATATTTAATAACTGGCAGTCTAGGCAAAAAGTCCTATTTTTAGTGTGGGCCAATTTCTGTAGTGCCTATTTTCTTTTTTTTTTTGAGTTGGAGTCTCACTTCTTTGTCCAGGCTGGAGTGTAGTGGCATGCACGCTCATGACCACCCCAGCATTGACCTTCTGGGCTCCAGCAATCCTTCTGCCTCAGCCTTCTGAGTAGCCAGAACTACAGACGTGTGCTACCATTCTGGCTATTTAAAAATTTTATTTTACTGTAGAGATGAGGGATCGCCAAGCTGCCCGGGCTGGTCTCAAACCCACGGGTTCAGGCAATCCACTCGCCTTGGCCTCCCAAAGTGCTGGGATTACAGACTGAGCCACCGAGCCCGGCCAGTGTCAATTTTCTCACCAGTTTGGTTTGGGAAGGGATGATGGTAGCATACCATATTTCTGCTTATGCTCTATCATGCCAATGTCCCCAGCAGCATAGATAGCAGTGAAATGTAGAGAAATAACGAGGAAGTAACAAATGAGTACTTATTACTTAATAAATGAGTATTGATTACCTTTTAAAAATGCCATTAATTTTTAAAATGCTATATAATTGTAAGTTTATATAGTTCATTTTCGATAATGGCTATGTTTAGCAACTGGTTTGCAGCATCCCAGAAAATGTAATATTCAGCAGTCGTGGGCCAGTATGAGCTGGCTTCAGCATACTCAGGACAATGGCTGGGAAGGGAAATAAAAAGAAATTTTACTAATGAATTTATTGTCAAAATTTGTCTCAAACGGCAGGAGGTGAATCGCTTTTAGAGGTCGGATTTTTCCCTGATGCTAAAAACCCTGTGATTATCTGTAGTTATGGGTAATGATCCTGATATTGCAGCAGAACTTCCTGTGACGAGACTGTCCAGGACAGTAGCCATGAGCCACATGTCGGCTCTTGAACGCTTGGAACGTGACCAGTGTGACAAAGAAAGCAAATTTAAAATTTTATTTATTTTCAATGAATGTAAATTTAAATCTAAGTAGTTATGGCTACTCTCTTGAACAGCATAGCTTATATTTTACCAGTTACTTTCTTGCCAGGTCTTTAATATCAGGTCGCATGTCAGCCCCTCAGCTCGCATCGCTCAATTCTGCCTGTCTCAGCCTACTCATTTGAACTTTCTCTCAATCCTACTTGCTCCACCCAGCTCCTCTCATGGGTCTTTTTTCCATGCCTAACGTATCTACTCAGCTGACTCTCAGAGCTGGCCTTTGGACATGATGTTCTCGCTCTAATTCCCATGTGTGCCACTCATGGGTTACCCACGTGCCTGTTAACCATCTCTCTCTTTGACTCTTGGAGCAGTCTGGCAGGCCTGGCATGGGTGGAGCTCCTGGGTAAGTCACCTTCAGACTCAAGATAATTTGTGTGGAATCTCTTAGAGGATGGCTTGGGGAAGCAGAGTCTGCTTGACTGTCCTATGGGCTACTGGGCAGAGAGCTTCAGGGATATCAGTATTCTGTTGTTTCCCCAAAGCACTAAGTGTGGATAATGAGGTGCCCACCATGTGGACTTGAACCTCAGCAGTCAGCCACGTAGGTCACTGCCTATTGTGTACCAGTGGCCCTGTTGTGTCCAGTTCATATTCCAGGTCCCCGGGAAGTAAGACACAAGCCCCAGGGCTGAGAGGTCAGGGGCAGGGTGTACAGATCCCAGACAGGGACTCCCAGTGAATGCAGCTCCAGGGGTGGTCAAATCTTCCTCTACACATATTTCTGATACTTCTGTCCATTTGTGCCTGGTTGGTCCTTGCAACGATGTCTAAGCTAGCTGTTGGTTAGTTGCTTTAAAGCACATGCATGGGTCGGGCGCGGTGGCTCAGGCCTATAATCTCAGCACTTTGGAGGCCGAGGTGAGAGGACTGCCTGAGCCCAAGGGTTTGAGACCAGTCTGTGCATCTTGGCGAGAACTCATCTTTACAATAAATCAAAAAAAGAAACCGGGAATGATGGTGCATGCCTATAGCTCCAGTTACTTGGAAGGTTGAGGAGGAAGGATCACCTGAGCCCAGCAGGTTGAGGCTGTGGTAGCCGTGAGCATGCCACTGCACTCCAGCCTGGGTGACAGAGTGAGATTCCAACTCAAAAAAAAGAAAAAAGAAAACAAAAACACATGCATGTTCTGTGAATGAACAATTCCATTATTATTTCAAAATTCTACATATGAAAAGGTCTGATTGAATTAGAAATCCATCCACATGATCACAAGACATTTAAATGTTATGTTTATCCAGAAAAAATATGACTAATCAAGATTTTAAATATTTCAACTATTGTACATTTTGGATAGATATAAAAATGGCTCCCTGTAGAATGTATTTGTGCAAACTTTCTTCATTTCAAACTCATAAAACTTTTTCATTTAAAAGTTACGTTGGCTGGGTGCGGTGGCTCACACCTGTAATCCAGTATTTTGGGAGGCTGAGGCAGGAAGATTGCTTGAGCCCAGGAGTTTAAGACCAGCCTAGGCAACATAGCGAGACCTTGTCTCTGTAGAAAAAAAAAAAAAAATAGCTGGACATGGTGGAACACATCCATAGTCCCAGACACTTGGAAGGATGAGGAACGTGGACTCCTTCAGTCCAGAAACTTGAAGTTATGGTGAACCATGATTGTGTAACTTTCTCTCCAGTCTGGGCGACAGAATGAGATCTCGACTGAAAAAGTAAACAAACAAATAAAACACATCTCATTGATGACGACTTTCAAAAATTTAAAGATATCTTTAAAAAGCTGGCATTTTGTTATCATTGGTATAATTTAGTATAAGGAATTTATATTCTTGGAAGTAAGCTCAATTTTTTAATTTAAAAATTCAAAATGATTTTATTTGGGAATTTGTATGAATTTATAGTACTATATTTCTTAATCATTGGCATTTTCTTTTTCTTTTTTTTTTTTCTTTTTTGAGTCGGAGTCTCTCTCTGTCGCCCAGGCTGGAGTGCAGTGGTGTGCTCATGGCCACCACAGCCTCAACCTGCTGGGCTCAGGCAATCCTTCTGCTTCAGTCTTCCAAGGAGCTGGAACGCACGCTCCCACACCTGGCTAATTTTTTGATTTTTATTGTAGAGATAGGGTCTCGCTAAGTTGCCCAGGCTGGAATCAAATCCCTGGTCTTAGGCAATCCTCTTGCCTCAGCTTCCCAAAGTGCTGGGATTATAGATTTGAGCCACTGTACTGGCTGGCATTTTCTTTTTCTTATTATAATTACATAAGGTTAAAAAGTAATAATTTTCTCCTTCTAAGTATCCTATAAGTGACCCCTCATTCAAACTTACCTAGTTTATCCCAGCATGAGAAACCAATGTTTTTTCTCTGTGTGGTATGGCTTACAAAAGTTGGGGAACAGTGTTCAGTCTGTCTTTCCCCTTTGCACTCTGCTTCTTTATATCTGTCTCTCCTTGTGGCTCACTCCCTCTTCTGGATACTCCACAGCCAGTAGTCTCTGCTTTCTGTCTTGCTGTTGTAGGCAGGACATGTGCTCTGCTATTTGTCTATTTGTATCTTTTGTTCCCAGTAAAATTGTGCATTTTTTTTTTTTGAGTCGAAGTTTCACTCTGTCACACAGACTGGAGTGCAGTGGCAGCTCCCTGCCACCGCAGCCTTGACCTGCTGGGTTCCCACGATCCTTTCACCTTAGCCTTCCAAGTAGCTGGAACTACAGGTGCACGCTACCATGCCCGGCTAATGTTTTCATTTTATTGTAGAGATGAGGTCTCGCCAAGTTGCCCAGGTGGGTCTCGAACCCGCGGGCTCAGGCAATTCACTCACCTCAGCCTTCCAAGGCACGGGATTACAGGCTGAGCCACCGAGCCTGGCTAAATTGTGCATTTTTAAGTGCAATATCTATGGACTTGCTTCTTTCAGATAATTCAGTTCCTTTAAAACTCTCAACAATGGGAGCTAAACTATGGGTACATAGGAACATAGAGAGTAGACTCCAAAAGGTGGGAGGGTAGGGGGGTGGGAGGGTTGGGTGGAGGGTTGAAAAATTATCTGTTGGATAGAATGTTTACTATTCAGGTGATGGGTATGCTAGAAGCCCAGACTTCACGATGCCATATATGCATGCAAGAAATATGCACTTGTACTCCCTAAATATATAAAAATTCAAAAAGGAGAACTAGATGGTAATAGTTGAGCACATTCAAAGCAAGGTTTCACTCTGGCCTTGGAAGGAAACGAATCGTGCTGATTCCTTGAATACTTACTATTTTTTTTTTTTTTTTTTGAGTTGGAGTCTCACTCTGTCGCCCAGACTGGAGTGCAGTGGCACACTCCCGGCCACCGCAGCCTCGACTTGCTGGGCTCCGGTGATCCTTCCGCCTCAGCCTTCCAGGTAGCTGAAACTACAGGCGCGCGCTACCACACCCGGCTAGTTTTTGGTTTATTGTAGAGACGAGGTCTTCCAAGTTGCCCGGACAGGTCTTGAACCTGCGGGCTCAGGCAATCCATTCGCCTCGGCCTCCCAAAGTGCTGGAATTACAGGCTGAGCCACTGAGCCCGGCCGAATGCTTACTAATTTTTAAAAATTTCACTGGATTTGTGAAATACCAAACAAAATGAATCAGATGTATTCTTTTGTAGGAAGGTAAACTCTCTCAAAGTATCTCAAGATCACAATTAAATGACTTATTAAATTGAGAAGAAAAAATATCTTTCCATACCAACAAACAAACAAAAAAACTCCAAAAAACAAAAAAACCAAACACCTCTCAGCAAGAGTGGCAAAATCCCAAATGAATTCAACCTAAAATTAATGAGTGGAATTTATTCTTTTTTGTTTTTTTGGTCTTCTTGAAATGTATTTATTAGCTCTTAGCAAATTAAAACGAATAAAATAAAATATCAAATAACTAACTGGATTCTTGTAAGAAAACTTAGGTTAACTTCGAAAGTTCACAGAGTAGTCTGAGCCGCCTCTGTGTTCCCACCACCCCTGGGGCTGACAGTCGGCTCCATCCTGAGGTAACACAAACCCACTTCCTGTGTTGGGAAAATGAGTACTGTGAACAGGATTAAGAGCAGTACTGGGTTTACAACAAAGAGAAGGGACGATGCATCATAGCAGTTTTTCACTCAAACTGCTAAGATTTTCCTTTTTAAAGAAGTTGTCCATCTCCTCTCAGCAGAGTCCATTTCCAGGATGCTGACTGAGCCTCTTAAGACAGCAGCTTCTTGAAAGGGGTTTTCCACGGTCTGGAATGTTCTGCCTCAGCACTGCTCTGAACTAGTTTATCATGAGTGAGCTATGAACTCCATCACGGGTCATGTTTACCTTCTGTCTTTTTTTTTTTTTTTAGATTTGTTGTAGAAATGAGGTCTCGCCAAGTTGCCCAGGCTGGTTTTGAACTCGCCTCGGCCTCCTAAAGTGCTGGGATTACAGGCTGAGCCACCAAGCAGGGCCTACCTTCTGTCTTAATGGTGGCTGGGACGCTGTCATCTTCCAAGAAGGGGAGGAGGAGCTGCACAAGTCAGAGGTGTATGGCAGAGCAATGACATCAGTGACAAAACAGCCAATGAGTGAAATGTCAGTGTCCAGTTTTCCCAGACACTTTCCTATGTAACTGACAAGAGGAAGTCGATTACCTAGACTCGCAGGTGAGCCACCCTGCCCAGCAGGGTCTTTTTCAACTCAACCTGCTCATCCAGCTGGGAGTGTTTAGTCTCAAAAAGCCTAACAAGCTAGCTGCAGGACCAGTGGTGGTGGCGGGTGCTGATCTCATCCAGCAACGCCAGGTGGACAGAGTGTGGTCAGTCTGCAGCTGAAAGTACCTAGTTCTGACATAGTCCAATCCGCCCACTTCAGTATGCCCATTGCTACTACTGGAAACCTAAGGCACTGATAAAGCATGTTCAGCTCTGCCACGAGTTCAGAGGCCCTTTTGTTCTCATTGCAACACAAATCGAACCGTTTCCACAGCTTTTGATGTTGATTTCCGCTCACCCTTGTTGATGCTTACTCGCTTGTTCTTCCAGGTCTCTACCACGCTTGCCCCACATGCCAAGATGTGGATGTATTTGTGCCTGTGGTCCTGGTTGATCCTGGCCCCCGGTTTAAAGAGTGACTGCATGGGCCGGGCTCGGTGGCTCAGCCTGTAATCCCAGCACTTTGGGAGGCCGAGGTGAGTGGATTGCCTGAGCCCGCAGGTTCGAGACCTGCCTGGGCAACTTGACAAGATCTCATCTCTACAACAAATCAAAAATTAGCCGGGCGTGGTAGCGCGTGCCTGTAGTTCCAGCTACTTGGAAGGCTGAGGAGGAAGGATCGCCGGAGTCCAGCAGGTCGAGGCTGTGGTGGCCGGGAGCGGCCATTGCACTCCAGTCTGAGTGACAGAGTGAGACTCCAACTCAAAAAATAAAAAGAGTGACTGCATGAACCCTTCCAGGAAGGCTGGCATGCGGATGAGGTGGAGGGTCCATGCTTGTGAACATCTTGAACGGGACGGTGATGTCGGCAGGGTTCAGGGCTCCTCTGAGGGCCTGGCAGGCCCGGGGGTAGGAGGTGGCTGTGCCTAGGGCCAGCGTGATCTGACTGGCATCGTGGCCTTTCTCCTGGACAAAGCACTGCACCTCCTGGGCGATCCTGTGCACTGTAGAGTCCCACTGCTCCTCTGGGTCAGCATGGACATGATGGCCTGGTGAAACAGGTATGTGTGCTCCCTATGACACACCATGGCAAACTCAGGGAGATTTTTTTTTTTCCAAGGTTTTCTTCTCCCTTGTCTAAAACTGTGGCTCAAGAGGCCAGGAGTACTCAAGAGAACACTGCCAGCAGCTGGCATGCTGTGGGCATACTGGTGATCTCGCCTTGGTACCCTGCATCAGAAATAAGCTTAACAGTGAAGTTCAGCATCAGACAGTCTGAATGGGCTTTGGATAGCTTGTAGAAGAGATCTTTCCATGTGGTGTGTGTGATCATTTGTACAAGCCATGCTGGGGTCTTCCTTCATTAAAAATAGATTTTGCTGTGTGGGGGCCAAAATGTTTGATCAATAAACTCTTCAAGTGATTTCCCACTTGCTGTGACTCAACATCTGTCTGAATGAGCCACTCGGCCAGCCAGTCACAGTTTGGGGCACAGCCGTGTAGTTCTTGGATAAGACCTATGTAACCTTCGCCGGGAAACCCTCCTGGCCTGAAAATACCTCTTCAGAGTGTTAAAGAAGGAGGTTCCACGATAGAATCCAGGGTAGAAAATTAATGCAGGCATTCTTGCTAAACCTCGGTATCATCCTCTTCTTCCCTAGAATCATCCTCCTGCTGGCCACCATCTGCCTCATCACCCCACTCGGCCACGCTTCCAGAGTAATCCTCCTCCATCCGGAATTTGTTCTTTTTTTCTGTCTTTCAAAGCTAATACAAAATATCTATCATCTATCTATGTGTCCATATATGTACGTACGTATCTATCTATCTATCTATCTATCAACATATTTCTGCTTTTCTTGTCTGCCTTTAAGTGCTTGTATGCCTTTCCACCTATTCTGCCAGGGGCATTTACTTGCCCTGAGGAAGATTAGGGTCATTACACAGAAAGACAAAAAGAAAGAATCAATGGTAAGTGTTTGATATCCACAATAGGACGTTTGAGTTCATTGCAAGATTATCGAAAACCAGACTTTGAAATAGAGGAAATGTTTTTTAAGTTTCTTAAGCTCCCTTTAATGCATCAAACACTGGAGACTTTTCTGTAAGCCACGGCTATGATGTTCATGGGAAGTAGGAGAGGCTGATGCCTTTTAGTCCTGAGGATGTAGAATGAAGAGAGGCAGAAGAAGGCGAAGTCGTGAGTCCTGACTTCCCGGCTTGGGCCAGCATCCTGGTATGTAGAGTTTCAGATGCAGAGAGAGAGAGAGGCTGAAAGCTGAGAAGGCTTATATCCCGATCTCCATTTCGAGTCTGTCTTCATCCTTTTGGGCTGCTATAAATGAAATACCATAAACTGTCTTAGTCCTTTTGCTGCTGCATGGGGGGAGGCTGGGGAAAGTAAGTCTGGACTGATATTTGTGAATGTTTTTCCCACACAGGGATAAAATGGTGGCACCTCTCTCACACAGTGACCACGAATACTTAAGGAGATAATTCATGTGAAGTACTTGGCATGATTCCTGGCATGTCGTAAAGGCCTAATACACATTGTTAGTTAATAATATTAATGTAAGTTACCCAGGGCAGTTAGCCTACCAAGGGTCTAGATCATGCTTCGTTCTGCGGGTTGACAGACTGGTCATTTCTTTTTCCGAAAGGTCTGGCCATCTTGAATGGATGTCTACAGTGATTTTCATCTCACTCACTAGGCATTTCTGCTCCCAGGACAAGGGGGAGTAGTAACAGGTTCTAGCTGGAAACACACCAGAGTGCAGCAATCAGCTTTCTTATCAGGAACCCTGATCATTCATTCCTTCAGGTGAAAAGGGCTGAAAAAACAAAGGTCAAAAGGCTCCGAGACCCTCCTCAAGGTCAGAAACATGTTTCACCAAAACACCTGCCACCAAAAGGAGCCTGCCTGATTTCCCAAGGCAGGGGTAGGCTCAGGGTTCATTGTTGCTTTTGTTTTCTGTTCTTCCATCATGCAGTCTTTGCTTGTCAACATTCCATCTACCTGAGACTTGGTCCACAACCTCCTTAGATAAAGGTGTTTGGACAAGCTAGCTCTTTTTCCAGCGTTAGCTTGAAAAACAGTCAATTCACTTAGCCGTTTGGTATGTTGATATGTTCCAAATAATTTGTAAACACAAACCATCTGCAGGATTACTTTCTCAGTTTACCCAAGTAAGTTGTGCACCTTTCAGTCAGTACAACAGAACATTTCTTAGACGAGATATGGGTCTATGCAAAGATGGGGACAGAAGTGGAATCCTAGGTCTGTAAAGAACTGGATGATTTAACAAAATATCACAAGCTCATATCTTTGAATTCCTCTTTAATGCTGGCTAGTGTTGTCACTACCCTGCTGGCTATCCTGAACTCGAATGCCCCTGTGGTGGCCTGGTTCCTACAGGCATAGAAGCATCCTCAGATAGGATCTGGCTCTGTAGGTGTGGAGAAAAATCTTGCATACCATTCTGTTTTTTTCCAGTCTCTTGAAAATGACTTCTTGTGACTATGACAATGAAGCATAAACCATGGAACATTCTGGAAGAGTATACACTAAGACTCTTTTCCAGCATGAAGGCAGAAATGTCAGCCATGATTGTATTAATGCTGCGTTGACTTCATTGCAAAACATCCTATCCTCAGAGGGCTTGAGGTAGGCAAGATGTTTCCAAAAGCCACAGGAAGTAGAACAGCCTCAGATCCACAGATGTAGTGCCTGGGAACACAACGGGGTAGGGACTGGGAGAGCTGAACAAGCTCACTCCACAGGCGGCCTCATGACTTGACAGGCCCAGACTCTTGCTCCTCTTGTTTTTTTTTTGTTGTTGTTGTTGCTGGCATCAGGGTTTTCTAGCTTCTGGACTCTGTGAAGGACGAGCTCATTCCCTGAGAGATATAGTGCTACCCTAAAATCGGGACATAAGCTTGAAAGTATGCCAAGGAATAAACACGTGAAAGATAGCGAAACATATTTCAATCTGGGAAGAACTCCTCTTTTCACAAATCTGTGAAGTTGATAAAAATAAAGCAACAGAAGAAACAGGAAATATGATAGTGAAAGCCCAGAAAAAGGGGCTCAAGAGAATATGCTCAACATGCCAAAAGTTGTAGACAGTTTGATACTGGTTTTTTTCCCTTGTTCTGTTTTTGAAAATGTCCCTCCTCCTTTTTGCTGGGAAGTATAGCTCTGTTATAAGTGTCTTCTTCTAACTTTATGATTTTGCTTACTTATAACCCAGCAAAAACTAAGAGATGACATATTATTTTCTATTCTGAGCTTGCAATGCTATTTGTTATAAATTTAAAAGCATTAAGAAACAAATCCAATAACTTGTAACTATACTAAATTTTAACTTTATATCTCATACATCAAACATAATGACTGTTTTTTGTGTGTGTGTTGGAGTCTCACTCTGTCGCCCAGACTGGAGTGCAGTGGCACGCTCCCAATCACTGCAGCCTGGACCTGCTGGGTTCTGGTGATCTTTCTGCCTCAGCCTTTCAAGTAGCCAGAACTACAGGCATGCGCTACCACGCCTGGTTAATTTTTTTTTTTATTGTACAGACGAAGTCTCACCAAGTTCCCCGGGTGGGTCTCGAACCCATGGACTCAGGCAATCTACTCACCTCGGCCTCCCAAAGTGCTTGGATTACAGGTTGAGCCACCAAGCCCAGCAAACATAATGACTTTTAAAAAATCTAAACAAGGGATTGGTTTTCTTTAGTATTTACATGCAGCGAATCTTTATGATTCTAAACTAACAAAGGAACTTGTTAGTTTAGTGTACAGTTATTGAAAATCTAGACACATAGGCAGAAGCCAATGTGGATATATTAGATTCCAAGGGCTAGTTTGGATGCAGAAAACATTCCTGATAGAGTGATATCTGACGTGCAATGTTATTAGGCTAGTTTATAAAACTCTTTTTTTTTTTTTTTAAGCTGGAGTCTCACTCTGTCACCTAGACTGGAGTGCAGTGGCCGCTCCCGGCTACTGCAGCCTCGACTTGCTGGGCTCCGGTGATCCTTCCGCCTCAGCCTTCCAAGTAGCTGGAACTACAGGCACATGCTACCACACCCGGCTCATTTTTGATTTATTGTAGAGATGAGGTCTCACCAAGTTGCCTAGGCGGGTCTCGAACCTGCGGGCTCAGGCAATCCACTCACCTCAGCCTCCCAAAGGTGCAGGATTATAGGCTGAGCCACCGAGCCAGGCTTATAAAACTCTTTTATTTATTTTATTTTATTTTATTTTTTGAGTTGGAGTTTCACTCCATCGCCCAGACTGGAGTGCAGTGGCTGCTCCCGGCCACCGCAGCCTCGACCCACTGGGCTCTGGCGATCCTTTCACCTCGGCCTTCCGAGTAGCCGGAATTACAGGTGTGCGCTACCATGCCCGGCTGATTTTTGATTTATTATAGAGATGAGATCTCACTGTCCAGGTGAGTCTCAAACCCGTGGGCTCAGGCAGTCCACTCACTTCAGCCTCCCAAAGGCGTGGGATTACAGGCTGAGCCACCGAGCCCGGTTTATAAAACTCTTTTAAATACTGCTTGCTGCAGTCTCAACCTCCTGGGCTCAGGTGATTCTTCCGCCTCAGCCTCCTGAGCAACTGGAACTACAAGGGATGTGCCACCATGCCCGACTATTGTGTGTGTGTGTGTGTGTGTGTGTGTGTGTGTGTGTGTGTGTGTGTGTAGATGAGAGGTCTTGCTGTGTTGCTATGTTGCCTAGGTTGGTCTCAAACTCCTGGCCTCAAGCAATCCTCCCGCCTCAGCCTTCCAAAGTGCTGGGATTACAAGCGTGAGCTGCCACGTCCAGCTAACTTCAATATTTTTTAACAAGAAAGTCTGTTCTGAGGTTGGACGGGCTGGCTAAGATCATGTTTCTGTCAGCAGTCCCAAGGGAGAAGGGTGGTGGCCCCAGAGGTCTTGGCAATTGGAAGTGTGGAGGGGGACCAAAGAAGAGACCCCAAGAGCTTTTAGGGGAGCGGTACCCCAGAGATTCTGGATTTGGGGTCTTGCATATAGGTCCTTTCAATGAACATGTCAAGACCGGAAAAAACCTAAGGCAGAGGTGTGAGTGGCTAAATTGTGGGGGTACAGGGTGGGACAGGGTTTTAAGGGTATCTGTTTCTCCTGGTATTGGCAGCAACTGACTAGATCCCTGAGGAAGTAATTTGATCTCTTCAAATGACTGTTTCTTGGCATTTTTATTTTTAATGAAGAGTAAAATATTCAGCATCTGAACATTAGGCCAAAGCTCGTTATCACATTTGTTGAAAAAATGTAAAACGCACCGTGTTTGCTGTCTCACCGGGGCAAATTGGAACAGACTTGACTATTATTCAGGAGTTTTGAGCAACAGAGATAATCAACCCAGGCAATTCAAGATAGGAATCTTGGCTTATCAGAATTATTAAAGCTGTGTAACTTTATCCATGAAACAAAAGATATATTTATCTTGAAAACCATTTCTAGTGCAGTTTTAATCTATCACAGAAATAAAAGTTTTAGGTGTGTAGTTCTGATAAAATGGTACTAAATCTACGAAGGCTTTGAAAGGGAATTTAGAGTCAAACATGCTGTGGCCCGAGTTTCCTGTGTTGTCAAGGCAACCAGAGCATCCGTTTTCTTGGTAACTTGAACCTTCCAAAGTAACATCAGAGATACCTCAAGCTTGAGATAGTCAGCCACCTGCCACCGAGTTCTATAGTCTTTTTGGGAGCTGAGTATTCTAAAAGAAAAGTCCAGTTTCTTCTCTTCCTCAAACTTCTTCATTTTAAAGTAAAAATTCCATACTGACTTTCTTGAAGTCATGAATTATGTCTCTGAGCTCTTAGGAAAAAGTACAACTGTTTTAGACATTCACCTAGACATCGCTTTATGACAATTGCTAGCCCGTACAATGATGCTTTTCTCTGAAGCAACACTTTATAGAAAATGCGGGAATACTTGTGTGACTTTCTCCCAACTGTTGCTGAAGTTGACATAATGTAAGGGCAGGACATAAGATCCCATACCCGGAAGCTGAGAATCTGTTATTGTTTTAAACCCCAGGAAAATTCAGACCGAAACAAGGAAGAAAGCGTTCATTAACTGAACACATTTATTAAGGCTTTCAACATTCCAGGGACGCTGCTAACTGCTGCCTGGGCTGCAAGGATGAAGACAACACAACCCCGTGCTCAAGAGATTGTGTACCACTGAGGGGTCTAAGGCAAGAAACCCAGCAATAAATAAAGGTAGACTAGAACATCAAGGAGATAGGCAGATGTGAGGAAAATGCGACGTGATCTCCAAGGAAGACAATCAGACAATTATATGTCATTCAGATGGAAGTAGCTTAAAAGGCTTCCTGAAAGATGTGGTGTTTGAAATGGGCTTTGATGGAATTTTGACACTGGCTTTTTACGGAGGAGGTGGGTACTCAAGATGCAGAGTAGAGAAGGATCCACGAAACAGGCAGCTTCAAGCAACATAAGAGATCAAGGTCAAGTGTTTGGGCTCAGGTGCCAGGCTGCCTGGGTTTAATTTCCAACTCTACCAAATTCTACTCCATGGACTCTATTCTATGAAGGGAGGTGAAAATAGTACCTACCATATGGGTAGTTATGAGAATTAACTTATTTAAGATGTGTGAATATCTTGGAAATGTTCCCAACTTACAGTAAATGCTTTAAAAGTGTCAGCTATTGTTGTTAGAGTTTAAGTAGGAGGTGTTGGAAAGCATTGGGGGTTCATTTTGTGGCCAATAATATATCAGTTTTAAGTTTATATTTAATTTGGTAGGTAATGGGGAAATCTTCAAAGTTGTGTGTGTGTGTGTGTGTGTGTGTGTGTGTGTGTGTATGTTTAAGCAGGTAAGTAATAGCACCAGAATGATAAAACGCCAGGAAACAACATTGTAAAATTCAGTTCTTAAATCCTTTGTTTGGTGTAATCTTTTTTAATATTTCAAGCCATAGACCCAAATTGCTAACCATGCTAAATTTCCCCCCCCCATGATTGAGAGTGTGAACTATTGTGAATTGATTTGATATGAAACACATGTAGAAAGAATTACTGAATGCTAATCTTGTACAGGTGAAGAGAAAATCGATCCAGAGAGGAGCAACTTCTATTTTGTCACATAAATAAAAACTATGGGTCTATGAATGTCAAAGTTGGTGGCCTTGAACCCTGCTTGACCATAAGGAGCTACAAGACCATGCAATATATCATTTTTAAAAAAGTTGTTTCTTTTTCATTTTGTAATATGTTCTGGGAGATTTGACTGATGACCTATACTTCAGGAAGCATGAATGATGTCCACATCTCAGATGAGATAGGTGTGTCATAAATCAATATACAATGTCGTAAAACACGTTTTCTATCTTGGCATAGTCCTGATCCCTAATTATAGGTGGCAATAAAATAAGTATATATATTTTTAACAGCTAGCACCTAAAAGAATTTTATTAAGTTTTTATTTGCTGTTCTCTGTCCATAGGTGTTAGCTATCTACTGCCCTGAATTAGTTATGCCACTCATATTCACTTTGGGGAAAACAATTGTTGGATTGTAAAAACATTCATATTTCCGGTTCTTTTGACCATTGGGTGTATTTTTGTGATCCGTCACGGCTCTTGTGTTCTGCTCTCCTTAGGTCCTCTCCTTTCTCTCTGTTAAAGAGGCCTCGGGTGCTGGTTATATCTCACAGCTGAGCCTTGTTTTGGCCTGTTCTGGAGGAAGCCAGATGTCCTGTGTCACCTCCTTCCAGATAAGCCAATGACCTTCAAGTGTTCTGAAACTTCAAGACAGATTTACTGGAGGTGACCCCAGTCAATTCATTTGGCTTCCTGGATCCATTACAGCTGATCTGGTCTCTGTTTCGGATGTTAGCTTTGTGATCCCAGTTGGCTGAGGTTATCTTGGAGATGGACAACAGTGTGGGCAGGGGGATAGAGAAGGGGATTAAGAGCACATCAGTACTCAGTGGGAACAAGGGTGCAGGTTCTCTGAATCCAAATCCTTTGTGGGATAGGAAAGTCAAATCCACTTAACCCCTTTTCAACAGGTAGCTCTTTCCTTATATTTCCAACTCCAAAAATATTACTTTCCCAGATTGTTTAGCTTCCTTGGAGACATGACAATACTGGATGTGTGTATGAAAGAATCCTTCTTAAATCATAAGCAGGAAAGGTCAGAGGGCAAGTATACAAAATTCTGAGCAGTGTGCCAAAGTTTGGAGCCAGTTGAGAAATGTGGTCAAACTCGAGACAGGAAAAGGCCTGTCCTTGATTTCTGTTCTTCCTTCATAGCTTATGTTTAATCGCTCAGTAAGAGCTGTTGTCGCCATCTTTAAAATATACTCCTAGGATGACCACTTTCTACTTCCTCTAATGCCACCATTCCAGTGGGAGCTAGAATCATCTCTCCTGAACTTCCTGATAAATCTGCTGCTTCTGCTTTTTTGTGGTCTATTCTCAAATAGAAACGTAAATGGTTGTTTTAAAAGGTAAGTCAGACCACGTGACTCTCTTGCCCCAAACCCTGTAAAACCTTCCTAGACCATTTAAAGTCAAACCCCAGTTCTGTAGTATGGACACAAGAACTGCATGATCTGGTTGCCACTTTGTTCTTCAACTTTGTTCCCTACATTCTTCCTTCCTTCTCCTACTAGCAAGAGAAAAAGAAAAACTTGTAGCAGTTAGAACATATTTAATTCTTTAAGTGTAGGAGTGTGTGACTTAACCCTTGTCTGGCATGACCTTCAGTCCTGTTTATAATGTGGTGTTTTATTGTCACAGAGTCCATTTTATTGGTCTTATGATCTCTGTTTTAACAATAATGCAGGACAGGTGTTGTGTCTATATCACAAAAGGGAGAGGGCATAACGAGGTATGTCTGACCTCCCATCCTGGTTGGGAACTCAGCTTTTAAAAATTTTCCGGGGTCCCCTTGGCCAAGAGGGGGTTCATTCAGTGGTTGGGGGGATTAGAATTTGATTTTTAGTCTCACCTTGTTACCTACCATTCTGCTGGCTGTACTTGCTACTTTTCTGCTCTTTGAACTTGGCAAGTTTGTTTAGCCTCAGGGCTTTGACTGCCTGGCTCTTCTTTGGGGAATATCCTTTCTCCAGATATTCAAGCATTTGCTCACTGTACTGCCTCTCATGTTCTCTCCTGAGTCTAAAATTTTCCCCTTCCCCCATATCTATCTCCTTATTCTCTTTTCTTTTTCTTTACAGCAGATATTTGCTTGTCTCCTCAACTAGAATGTAAGTTCCATGAAGGCGGTGCTCTTCTGTCTTTCTTGTTTATTACTACTTCCACCAAGCAGAGAAGTGTCTGTGTACCACGAGTAGATGATAAAAATGAAAAAAACGAATGAACCGACCTGTGCCCTATGCCTCCTAGCAATGCATTCTTGAGAACCAACTGACTTTCGTTTAATCCATGGACTCGGCTTCATTGGGACTGAAGGCATAAAATAAAGTAACGTTTTAAGAGTTTTTAGTTTAATGGAATAATTAAGAAGAAATTGGTTTGCATGGGGGTTGCTTTTTTTTTTTGAGTTGGAGTCTCACTCGGTTGCCCAGACTGGAGTGCTGTGGCCGCTCCCGGCCACCGCAGCCTCGACCGCCTCAGCCTTCCGAGTAGCCGGAATTACAGCCATGCACTACCACGCCCGGCTAATTTTTTGATTTATTGTAGAGATGAGGTCTCACCAAGTTGGCCAGGTGGGTCTTGAACCTGCGGGCTCAGGCAATCCACTCACCTCAGCCTCCCAAAGCGCGGAATTACAGGCTGAGCCACCAAGCCTGGCTGGGGGTTGCTTTTGTATTTTTAACACTGTTGGGCTCTAGTTTATAGATGATCTTAAGCTTAAAATTCAAATAGAGTTGAAGTATGTCCTCTCGATACAAAAGGGAATAAAAGGAGTTCTGAGAAATGAGATTGCTGACACACGCAGTCTTGAAATCATGCCTCTCTTCACAGTAATTTAAATATTAGCAAACCATGTTGAAATCTCAGAGGCAGGCTGGGCGCGGTGGCTCAGCCTGTAATCCCAGCACTTTGGAAGGCCGAGACAAGAGGATTGCCTGAGCCTGCGGGTTCGAGACCAGCCTGGGCAACTTGGTGAGACCTCGTCTCTACAATAAATCACAAAAACTAGCCGGACCTGGTCGTGTGCATCTGTAGTTCCAGCTAATAGGAAGACTGAGACAGAAGGATCGCCTAAGTCAACCTGGTGGAGGCTGCAGTGGCCATGAGCATGCTGCTGCACACCAGCCTGGGCTACAGGAGTGAGACTCTGACTCAAAAAGAAAAAAAAGAAAAGAAAAGAAAACTCAGAGACACGACATGAGAAGTAAACTAACATTTTTTTTTCTTTTTTTAAGTGAGTAGTTACTATATCCCAGTTAACATACTTTAACATGCGTGCTCAGTTAATTTTTATGACAATGTTCTAAGCTAGCTATTATTGGCCCTTTAATGATAAGGAAGTTGAGAATTCGAAAATTTGCATGCCTGCCTTAGGTCCCAGTAACCAGCAGAAATGGGATTCAACCCCTGGCTTGACTCCTTCCCAAACCCATATTCCTAATGTCTCCTTATACTGCCCCCCGTGGAAAAAACTGGAGTGAGACTCTCACAGGTATATTTGGATTATTTGTATGGGCTATCAAAATTCCAATTTAAAAATGAAATTGAATGTTTGCATCTAAAAACGCCACAGCAGGGATCTCTAAGCCAAGAGATGGAATTATCTGATGAACCATGAACTGGAGAAAGAAGAAGAGTTGATTCATTTTGAAAAATATTGTCTGCCAACTGCATTAGCCGAGAGGTCACCTCATGCAGGGCAAAGAGCTGGGTTAAGTGTGGAAGGGAGGGCTCTTGCTCTGAACCATTTCTGATTGTGTCAGGCCCCCAGTTGAGGTTTACCATGTACCAGGTAGGTCTGCCACATACCAGTCTCAGTGCTGGCACGCATCATCCTTATTTTACATACAAAGGTGTGTGACTCGGTCAAGTTTACCAACTGTTGTTCTACAAAGATGTGACTGAAAATCAGGTCTGCTGCTTCTGTCAGCATCCTCATCCAGTTAGATATATCCTCTCCTACCTTTCTGAGAGACATGGTAGAAATGAAACAACTGGGAACAAAGCCGTTGAAAACAACACCACATATTTGCCAGTCATATGAGAACTGAAAGATTTCCAGTAGAGGGTGAACCAGATGGGGATAATAGTGTCATAAACAGTTGTCAGGAATAACATGGTTCTCTCAAAAATTCTGCAATTCAGAGAAATTACCAATTCATTCATTTTTTTTTTTTACATTATTCCGAATTGGTAACATTTTATTATCTTATTATATGGAACTTATAGTCAACATAAATTAGATTATGCAGAGGTAACAAACAGTTCCACATCTTAGTGTTGTAGAGCAACAAGAGATTTTTTGTTTTTTCCTTTTTTCACTTACACGCTATGTCCACCATAGGTTGGTGGGGAGCTCTGCCTCATGCCATCATTTGCCCTCACACTGGGATGCAGACTCTCTGGAGAGTCTCACACTTCACTTTCACCTCATAAGCCCCAAAGGCTGCTACTAACTCTTGGGTCCTGTCCAACCACAAGGGCAGTAGAAAGCACAGAGAGTTAGAAATGGTCCAGGAGAAAATGCCTGACTACCCTAGGCCTGGAGCCAGGGAAAAGGTTTCATGAGGTAAAAATTTTTATTTTTACTTGAACATAATAATATTCACTATGGTTATATTTTAGAAATTGTACTTAACGGAAACTAACTTAGGATAAGATTCATGTTAAATGTGTGATGCCTGCATGTAATTTTAAAAATTTTCTTTGTTTCCATTAATCATGATTATTTTCAAGAATAATTTTGCTTTTCCTTAGATTCTAGTCTGCAAAAGAGTACCTGCTCTATACTTCCCTTTAGAGAGTAACCCATGTGGAAGATAGGTCTGCCAGTCAGCAACGTGGCCTGAATGTCCTTGGTCAGTTCAAAGAAACACCCATAAAATGTTTTAGATTGTTATCTTTTTGAAATTCAGGTAAGCTGAGTTAAACAAAATACTGTCTCCAGATGGGAACACTATCATTTTCTGCTATTCTAGTTCTGGTTCTCAAAATCTGAACATTCTGGAACTACCTTTTAAAATGTAAATGTAAATATCTATTTTAAAAGTCAGTGCTTAACATGAGATTGTGTACACTAGCATTTGCATTTTTACTGGAGCTCTCAAGCACTGTCTCTTCCTGAGACAGAAGCAACAACAAAAACAAACTCAAGTGTTTTTGAATGACCGTTAGTGTGCAATGTTTCTTGGCAAAGTAAAACGCACCTTGGGAAAGATTATAGTTTTTCTTTGACTTGGGCGAGATGGTTTAAAGCCAGAGAAGGTGGAAAGGCAAACTTTTCAAGAAAAATGTTTCTTTTTTTTTTTTTGAGTCGGAGTCTCACTTTTTGCCCAGACTAGAGTGCAGTGGCATGCTCATGGCCACTGCAGCCTCGACCTGCTGGGCTCAGGAGATCCTTTCACCTCAGCCTTCCAAGTAGCTGGAACCCCAGGCATGCACCACCACATTTGGCTAATTTTTTTGATTTATTGTAGAGATGAGGTCTTGTCGTGTTGCCCAGGCTGTTCTCAAGCCCATGGGCTCAGGCAATCCTCGACCTCAGCCTCCCAAAATGTTGGGATTATAGGCATGAGCCTCCACGCCTGGCTAAGAAAAATGTTTCTTTTTTTTTTTTTTTGAGTTGAAGTCTCACTCTGTCGCCCAGGCTGTAGTGCGCTACCATGTCCAGCTAATTTTTTGATTGATTTTAGAGAAGAGTTCTCACCAAGTTGGCCAGGCTGGTCTCGAATCCCTGAGCTAAGGCAATCCTCTCACCTCGGCCTCCCAAGTGCTAGAATTATAGACTTGAGCCACCGTGCCAGTCCAGAAAGTGTCTCTTTATACATAGAGACTACTTCCAGTAATCACAGAAAAATCAACATTTCAACACAAAATTAATGCGCATCTCCTTTATATTAGAAATTTGCCATATGGCATTTTAAAAAGGGAATTTAACATTATTTATTTATATACTTAAGAAGTGGGTATATAAGTACTATACGCTAATGCCACATCTCCTAAAAGTTTGGGAACTCTTGCAATAGACAAACAAAAGCCCTAAAATATGGAGGCAGGAAGGATATTCTGAAAAGGACTTCCCTATCCTATCCTAATGGGTGAAGGAGGATACAGAGATCAACAAACTGTGGCATAGGTGGGTTAAATTCACAGATCAGAAAATTTCCAATTGATAGGAAAAAAAATTAAAATAAAAATTCATGCTTAAATCTGACCACCAATTAACAGTAGAAAATTGTTACCGATTTGAGATTTCAGTTATTTTACAGAGTACTGTATTAAGAATTAAAGAGAATTAAATATTATCTGTAAAATGTTTGTGATGGGAAATACAATATTTTAAGAAAATAGTAGTGGCTTAGCAGGGTTAGAAATTTTAGATTCAGCAGCAATGAGGTATTAGTAACAAAAAATTTTTTCTTTAATTGTGCTAACCAAAAATGCCAATAACAACAAATCAATTAAAATATGGGTTTCACAGGAAAAAATGAGACTTGACCATTTAAACAGTAAATAAAGGGTCTTCAAGACATTTGCAAGTGGTCCACAAAGGAAAACGATAAAAAATAAAAGGCAAATAAAACAAAGCAAAACCTGTAACTTAAATGGATTATTCTCTAGGATATAAAAATGATAAGAATGAAACTGAAACCTGGCGGCAAATCATTAAACGTTCTAAAGCTCTTAATGTTGGATGTACCACAAATTGAAAATACAAACTTCAAAATAAGATAATAATATAAAACCTGTTGATGTGAACGGGGCAGAGTTCATTGCAGTCTAAAGAAAGTTCCCCACACAATTCCCAGGATTGCAAAGAGAACAGGCACGCTCAAAGCCTCCCTACCTCTGTCCATGAGCCTTAGCCTTCATCACCAAATAACATGCTGCCCCAGTGAAACCTAGATCTTCATGTTTACATGTAAAGGGCCAACTTAAAGTTGAACCTAGGACATTCCTAGTATTTTAAACATGCAATTCTCTGATATAACTGGCTAAAAAGTTTTTTAAAAAGTAAAAAGAGGCCAGGTGAGGTGGCTCACACCTGGCTTTGGGAGACCAAGGTGGGAGAATTGCTTGAGGTCAGGAGTTCAAGACCAGTCTGGGGAACATAGTGAGACCCTGTCTCTACCAAAATAAAATAAAATGAAATAAAACAAGTGTGGTGGTGGATGCCTGTAGTCCCAGCTACTTGGGAGGCTGAGGTGGGGAGAATTGCCTGAATCCAGGAGTTCAAGGATGCAGTAAGCTATGATCATATCACTGCACTCCAGCCTGGGTAAGAGCAAGACCCTGTCTCTTAAAAAAAAAAAAAAAAGAGAGAGAGAGAGAGAGACACTTGCTCTTCCTGTAAAATAGGCAGGGCTTGAAAGCAAGAACTGAGAAGTTGAGGACTGACTTAGGTATGTCTCATGGAATGGTAGTTTGACATGCTGTAATTACAGTGGACTTAGTTCTCAGGAGAGTAGCCTAGCCTATTTGTATCAGTTTTTTTTATTCTTTATTTTTAAGGTTTTTCCTCAACTTTATTAAGGCACAACTGACAAATAAAATTTGTATATATTTACAGTGTATATCATATTTCTATATGTGTATACATTGTGAAATGATTAAATTAAGCTAGTGAACATATCCATTATTTCATATAGTTATTTTTTTTCAGCGGTGAGAACATTTAAAATGTACTTTCTTACAGATTTTCAAGCACGCAATATGTTAACTACAGTCACCATGCTGTGCGGGCAGGGGGACCCCCAAAAATCAGAATTACCTTTTGGAGGGCGGGCCCATTGTACTACACTCGGAACTTGTTCCTTTGGATCACATGGTCAACCAGTTTTTATCTGGGAGTTTTGAGAAGGCTGCATCACAATTTGTAGAAGTAATGTCTTGAGTTGTGGCAAACAGATGACTGGTTCTTCCACCACGACAATGCACCTGTCCACACTTTGCTGAGTGTTCAGCAGTTTTTGAGCAAAAACAACATGTCCCATGCCCTGCCCTCCCATTCACCTGATCTTGCCCTGAGTGAGGTGTTCCCCACCCCAGGATGAAAAAAGTCCTCAAAGGGAAAAATTTTGTTGATGTGGAAGAGGTGAAACAAAAAATGGCAGAAGCACTAAAAGGTATCCAAATTGATGAGTTCAAAAACTGTTTTTAGCAGGTGGAAAAAGCATCTCCATGGGTGAGTCACATCAAATGGAGAGTGCTTTGAAGGTGATGAAGTTTAAACATGTAAGAATAAATAGAACAAATACACAATTTTTAATAAATAAAATCTGTTTTGGGGGGCGCCCCACTTCCTACAATAGATCCCCAGAACTTATTCCTCCTGTCTAACTGAGACTTTGTATCCTTCGACCAGCATCTGCCCATTCCTTCCTTCTCATCCCCCAGCCACTGGCAACCATCATTCCACCTTCTGCTTCTATGAATTAGACTTTGTTAGATTCCGCATACAAATGAGAACATGTGTTATTTGTCTTTTTGTGCCTGGCTTATTTCACTTAGCATAATGTCCTCTAGGTTTTTCCATGTGTTAGCAAATGACAGGATTTCCTTCTTTTTAAAGGCTGAAAAGTATTCACATACTATAATATATAATATATGTGTATAATTTATATACGTATAAATTTTCTTTATCCATTTTCTTTACTCATTCACCAGTTGATGGACACTTTGGTTGTTTCCATATCTTGGTTATTCTGACTAATGCCACAGTGAACATGAGAGTGTAGATAACTTTTTGATAGACTGTTTTCAATTCCCTTAGATACATACCCTGAAATGGGAATGCTGGATCATATGGTAGGTCTATTTTTAGTTTTTGGTGTTTTTTTTTGAGTTGGAGTGTCACTCTGTCGCCCAGACTGGAGTGCAGTGGCATGCTGCTCCGGCCACCGCAGCCTCGACCTGCTGGGCTCCCGCGATCCTTCCACCTCAGCCTTCCAGGTAGCTGGAACTACATGTGCGCGCTACCACGCCCGGCTGGTTTTTGATTTATTGGAGAGACAAGGTCTCACCAAGTTGTTGGGCCGGCCTCGAATCTGCAGTCTCAGGCAATCCACTCACCTCGGCCTCCCAAAGCGCAGGATTACAGGTTGAGCCACTGAGCCTGGCAGTTTTTTGTTTTGTTTTTTTTAATAAGGAATCTTATATTGTTTTCCATTATGGCTATCCTAATTGACGTTCCCACCAACACAGTGTACAAGGGTTCCCTTTTCTCCACATCCTCGTCAACACTTGTTATCTTTTGTCTTTTTGAAAGTAGCCATGCTAACAGTAGTGAGAGGATGTTTCATTGTGTTTTTAATTTGCATTTTCCTGTGATGCTGAGCATCTTTCATATAGCTGTTGAGCATTTCATATACCTATTGCCATTTGTGTGTCTTCTTTTGAAAGGTGTCTATTCAAGTCTTTGCCAATTAAAAAAATCAGGTTATTGGCTGGGTGGGGTGGCTCACACCTATAATCCCAGAACTTTGGGAAGCTGAGGCAGGAGGATTGCTTGAGCCCAGGAGTCTGAGACAAGCCTGGGCAACATGGCAAGACATCACTTCTATGAAAAAAAAAGTTAAAAATTAAGAAAAAGTTCTCTCCTCTCCTCTCCCTTTCTCTCTCCTGTCTCTGTCTCTCTGTCTCCTTTCTCTCTGTCTCTGTCTCCTCTCTCTCTCTTTCTGTCTCTCTTTCCTTCTCTTTCTCTCCTCTTTCCCCTCTTTCTCAACCCTATTTCTCCAGCTCGCCTCATCCTCTTCCTCTCCCCCTTCCCTTTTCTTCTGATTAGGCAATTCTCTCTCTAGTCCCATCCCTTTCCTTCTTCACGAACCCTACTCCCTTGTCCCACTTCTCTTTTTTAAAAATAAAAATAAATAAATAGCTTTTAAAAAGATTAAAAATAAAATAAAAGAACTAGCAAAATAATCTAGGAGAGGTAAAATATGTGGTAAAGGCATCAACAACTTTAGTCGGGGAATTTAAAAAAAAAATCAGGTTATTTATTTTCTTGCCATTGAGTTTCTTGAGTTCTTTCTATATTTTGAGTACAAATTCCTTATTAGAAGTGTGGTTTGCAAACATTTTCTCCCATTCTCTTCACTCTCAATTGCTATGCAGAAGTTTTTCAATTTGATGCAATCCAAAGTGTCTATTTTTGGTTTTGTTGCCTGTGCTTTTGGGGTCACATCCAAAAAAAAATCACTGTCCAGACCAATGTCATGGAGATTTCCTCCTATATTTTCCTCTAGTAGCTTTACAGTTTGAGATCTTGTATATATGTCTTTAACTCATTTTGAGTTGATTTGAGTTGTATATGGTACTAGATAAAGATCCAATGTCATTCTTCTGCATGTGGATGCAGTTTCTTCAACACCATTTTTTGAGGAGACTGTCCTTTCCCCATTGTGTGTTATTGGTACCTTTGTTGAAGATTGGTTGACCATAAGTGTAGATTTATTTCTGAGCTCTCTATTCAATTCCATTGGCCTATATGTTTTTTTCGATGCCAGACATAAATTGTTAGAACTAATAAATGAATTCAGTAACACTGCAGGATCCAAAGCCAACAGACAAAAATCAGCAGCACTTCTATACACTAACAATGAATTGTCTGGAAAAAATAAGAACGCAATCTCATTTATAGGAGCAGAAAAAAATACTTAGAAATAAATTTAGCCAAGGAGAAGAGAGATCTGTACACTGAAAACTATAAAGCACTGATGAAATAAATTGAAGAAGACATATAATTGGAAATGTATCCTGTGTTCATGAATTGGAAAAATTGTTAAAATATCTATACTACCCAAATTGATCTATAGGTTCAATGCAGTCTCTATCAAAATCCGGTGATGTTTTTTACAGAAATAGAAAAAATAATCCCATAATTCCTAAGGAACCACAAAAGACCCAGAATAGCCAAAGCAAGCTTTAGCAAAAAGGACAGAGCTGGAGGCATCACACTATCTGATTTCAAAATGTCCTACAAAGATATAGTCGTATTCAAAACATCATGGAACTGGCATAAAATACCAGTTGTTTTTTTAAATACCAAAATGAGCTTATTTGAAGAAAAAATAAAGTGATAATAGACTCTAGGAGTATAGATAAGTTTACATTTACTTTAATTTGCTTTAATTCTACTGAATCTCAATAGGTTTTAACCTCCACATATACATTTTAGTAGCAGAACTTCTAGCCTTTCAATCACTCCTGCTGTCTTCCACAGGAGGCCTACACGCCGCCACCATGTCTCTAGTGATCCCTGAGAAGTTCTAGCACATTTTGCGAGCACTCAATACCCACCATCAATGGGCAGTAGAAAATAGCCTTTGCCATCACTGCCATGAAGGGTGTGGGTTGAAGATATGCTCATGTGGTGTTGAGGAAAGCAGACATTGACTTCACCAAGAGGGCAGGAGACCTCACCGAGGATGAGGTGGAACGTGTGATCACCATTATGTAGAATTCATGCCAGTACAAGATCCCAGACTGGTTCTTGAACAGAAAGAAGGATGTGAAGGATGGAAAATATAGCCAGGTCTTGGCCAATGGTCTAGACAGGCTCTGTGAAGACCTAGAGTGACTGAAGAAGATTTGGGCCCATAGAGGGCTATGCCACTCGTGGGGTCTTCGTGTTCGAGGCCAGCACACCAGACCACTGGGCACCATGGTCATACTATGGGTATATCCAAGAAGAAATAAAGTCTGTAGGCCTTGTCTGTTAATAAATCGTTTATATAACTAAAAAGAAAGAAAGAAATCACTCCCGACCACTTTGTAATTTATATACACGCAACTACAAAAGTGTTTTAAATTGTATTTATTATTTATAATTAATACATTTTCTTCTCACCCTACTCCCATCCCAAACACATGTCATACATACTCTCAACTACATTGTTAGAAAGCTTTCATTTATTACAAACCAAAGACTGATGCAGCTATCAGTTAATGTTCTTACCTGGCCGTATACTCCTTGAGAGAATCAGAATATACTACCACAAAATATGCCGTTATTTTGAGCCGAAGGCAATTGAGAATCAAGCAGGAAGCATTCTCTTCCCTCCTCTTTTCTTTTTCTTTCCTAAAAGCAGGGCACAAATTTCCCCTGTGAAGGTGTCCCCCATTCTGTACCAGGAAAAGGAGAGCAACTCTTATCACTGGAAATGGCAAGTGGGCGAGTCTGCGTAAACAAATCTCACTAAAGTAAACTGTATCTTCCATTCGTTTTTCCCATATATTTTCTGTTTACTGTCCCACAATTTATTGTTTGTTGAAGCCAAACCCCTTTTCCCTTTTTTGAAATGGCATTTAAGGCCCCAAGTCAAACTACTTCTTTGAGTTTTCCTTCTTTTCTGTGATCTCCCATGCATGTAAATATTAATACAATCTGTATTCCTTTTTTTCCTGTTATTTATCATTTGTCAGTTAAATTTGCAGGTCCCCTATCACTGAACCTAAGAGGGGTTTCCTCCTCAAAACTCCCAAATTTATTTTTTCCCCTTGTAAAGAATGTATTTTATACCTGCTATATCACACAGCATGCCATTTTATTATTTATTATTATTATTTCTGAGCTGGAGTCTCACTCTGCTGCCCAGGCTGGAGTGCTGTGGTATGATCATGGTTCATTGCTGCCTTGATCTCCTGGGTTCAGGAGATCTTTCTGCTTCAGCCTCCTGAGTAGCTGGGACTACAGGCACATGCCACCACACACGGCTAATTTTTTTTTTGTAGAGGCGAGGCCTCCCAGGCTGGTCTCAAACATCTGAGCTCAAGCAATCCTCTCACCTCAGCCTCCCAAAGTGCTGGGATTACAGGCATGAGCCCCCATATCTGACCTTCTATGTTATTTTAAACACTTACACATAATTTCCTAATAAGGTAAAGCGAAGACAATAAAAGTTCATCTGTTAGAAACAAGATATGGTATCACTTGCAGTCTTCAAACATGATTGCACTTAATTATTTGAGAAGGCATTCATTCTCAAATACATAAACTAAAGAATGGTTTTAAGCAGACATGACTGTCCTAAATGGCTAGCTATGAAGTTTTCAAACATGGCTTATATTGGCGGTAACAGTGGGCCTGGAGATTCTTCCAGTTGCATGGTGATGACTGCCAGTGGGGTTGTAGGATGTGGGACCCTTCCCAAGGCCAAGGATCTTGCATCTGCAGATATCAGCCCATGCCCCCTCCCTGTGCTTGTGGGCTGGCTTCGTGATCCCCTGGGTGTCAGGATTTCTTTTGGTAGCTTTATGAGATGAATCCATGAGAACAACCTCAAAGAGTTTATGCGGGAATCTTCATCAACTCAGTAAGAAGTCAGGACTCTCAGAGTCCCATGGTAGTGTCCAGCTTGCTTCTCTGTGACAGACTGAAGGCTTGGAGTGAACTTTAGCTGTTTGTACCATGGTAGGTAGGCCTTTGATAGGTTGCACCCTCATGAACTGGTGTTTGCGGCCACAACTGGCACATGGGAATTTGATATATGACATAATCTTGCTTGGCCTCGTATTCCAGTCTGTGTACGCAAAGACTGGCAGAGGGCCCACCGTGGACCCTCACACTAAAACCGACTCAATTTTCCCATAGAACTGAAGCTTGAGAAACTTACATTTGTCTTGTCTGGGTTCCTTTCTCAGGAGACTTTCAGGACAATGAGACACACCCGTAACCTGTTGCCTTCTCCTCCCTCCTCCCTAATGCCTGCTTTCCTGCATATGATGACAGTGAAATGCCAGACCCCTTAACAATTACCACCTGGGGCTGTGGACCAACTCCTCTTTCTTGCCCTTCCTCTTTTCTTTCCCTGATATAAAACCCCCAACTTTTGTTGATTAGGGGGAGCCAGACTTGCTGGTTAGTTTGATGTCACCTGTAGTAAAGCCCTTCTACCCAGGTAACAGTCTTCTCAGTGATTGGCTTTCTGTGTAGTAAGCAACTGACCTAAGCTGAATCCCTGACATTCAGCAACAGGATGAAAACCCATTACAGTACATCCAACTTTTTCCTCCATAGCTCTTGAATGGACTTGTAAATACCCATCTTGGTTTACCTGTTGGCTGCTGCCAGACAAACCCCCAAACTGCAACTGGGATTTTAATCTTAGGTATCTTCATGCCGAGGCAAAGTAAATGAGAAAGACATCTTTGTATTAATGGCTGCTATTTGCTGAAAATTTCATTTGTGGCAGAACTGTCACAAATACTATGAATCTTCAATAATCCAATGGAGTAAATATTGTTACACCCATTTTGTAGGTGAGGAAACTTAGGATCCAGTACCTTATCTGAGCTCATATAGCTAGTAACTAAGAGAGCCTGGATTTAAATCCGTGGTTGTATGATATCCAAAGCCTGTGCTTTTTTTTTTTTTTTTTTGAGTTGGAGTCTCACTCTGTCACCCAGACTGGAGTGCAGTGGCACGCTCCCGGCCACCACAGCTTCGACCTGCTGGGCTCTGGTGATCTTTCCGCCTCAGCCTTCCAAGTAGCTGGAACTACAGGCGCGCACGGCCACGCCTGGCTAATTTTTTTGATTTATTGTAGAGATGAGGTCTCACCAAGTTGCCCAGGTGGGTCACGAACCCGCGGGCTCAGGCAATCCACTCACCTCAGCCTCCCAAAGCACGGGATTACAGGATGAGCCACTGAGCCCGGCCACACTTTTTTTTTCAACAGTAGATGCTATCAACTTTAAAATTTCAGATTATTGGAAGGCAGATTGTATTTAGAACTTGCTGGCCTCCTGGCAATGTTCAGGAGAGCTGTTCACCATGCTTAAATAAATAAATAGCTACTGCTGCTCACTCCGGAGCAAACCAGATACAGTTACCTTTGTAAGAAGCAGCTCCTTTGCAAATCTATGCCTGTAATTTGTAGTGGTGTCCCTTGTGACTTTCCATTTGGGGCTCTTGTTGATTAGCTTGCTTTATTCCCACTCCCCACCCCCACCCCTGTGGCTGGCCTCTTACCCTTCAATTTGGGGAGAACTTATAGACTTCCCTCCAGGACCTCTTAAGTAAATTCTGCATAATTCACCCAATTTAGTGACTATCCCTCACCGGCTTCAACTTTTGCGGGGATGCCAGCCTCTCTGGAGTGCTGCACAAAGACTTTCTCAACAATTGTGAGAACAGAGGTGGATTTACCTCGAAGCTAATGAGAATTAGCATCAGGGCCCCTTGGGGGCATGAACCCTTCCCAGGGATGTTGTGTTCATATGGTAGTAGTTTAGTAAAATTAGCAAAGGTAGGATCTCTTAATTGTATCAGGTTAAGTTCCCTGTGTCTCTTCTTTCTGATTGCTCCTCATCTTACTTGCCCCTATGAGTTGGGTGACATTGCGGTGGCCACAGACAATTGGATATCTGCCTAAGGGGAAGTTGAGTCCCCGTATTTGGGGTTTAGCGGGACAGTCTTGCGGTTAGGAGTCACTCTACAGGCAACATGTTGGTGGCTTTCCAGCACAGGAATGGGTTCCAGGAACAATCTACTACACGCTGTGACCTGGAATCATGAAATGAAGGTGTTGAACTAGAGGTGGAACAGCGACATGTCCTAGGGGACAGCCACCGCCAGGAGGTAGGAGGTGAAGAAGGAAAATGCAGAGCCAGAAACTGGACTATGGAAAAATATAGTGCTGGGCCAGCAGTTAATCTACAGATTATACCTGTTTTTTTTTTGTCTTTTGTATTGTTTGTGTTATTTATCAGCTTTGAAAGATGTGTGTTTTGTTGTAAATTATTTTCTCATTCTGATTAAATATTTACTTTTTACATTTGTGATTTTGTATTCTTTTGCTTAAAGAGCCCCTCCCTGAATTATATAAGTGTTAGGCCCCATAGATACTGCCTCGTCTCTTAAATCTGGTGAAATTTCTTTTTAATTCTTTTTTATTGAGTCAGAGTCTCACTCTGTATCCCAAGCTGGAGTGTGGTGGCATGCTCACAGCCACTGCAGTCTCGACCTGCTGGGTTCAGGTAATCCTTCCGCCTGTTTCCCAAGTAGCTGGAACTACAGGCGTGCACCCACTATGCCCAGCTAATTTTTTATTTTTATTGTAGCGACGAGGTCTCGCCAAGTTGCCCGGGCTGGTCTCAAATCCGTGAGCTCGGGCAATCCTCTTGCCTCCACCTCCCAAAGTGCTGGGATTGCAGGCGTGAGCCACTGCGCCTGGCTGGTGAAAATTCTTTTTCAGAGGTAAGTTGTTCCCAAGAATCCTCCCAAAAGTGAACCTCATGAACACCATGAAATGCCTATAGTAAGACAGCCCATCACAAACTCACAGTCTTGACTTCTGTGGATCTAACCAAATTGCACGTTAGGTAAGAACAGAGACACTCGAAGTTGTACAAGAACTCATTATTACCTCAAGAACAGTACAAAGCCATTCATGAGGAATCCTCCCGAGGATCCAAGCACTTCCCACCAGGTTCCACCAGCCCCACCTCCAACACTGGGGTCATGTTTCAACATGAGATTTGGAGGAGACCACATTCAAACTATTTCAGTCCGTCCTTTAATTTATTTAAATTTATTTTCTGTTCTCCTTTTTTGAAGAACACAGGATGTTCTCTTTAAAGAACCTAATGCTAAGTCTACCTAAAAATATTAACAGTGGTTCATTCTAGGAGGTTCAATTAAAAATTAATTTCATTTTTACATACTATGTATTTTCTGAACTTTCTGTAAATACCATGTGTCAGCAATAATAAAAAAGCCCCTGAACAGTCCTTTTGCCACTGTACCCAACATGTTTTTTGTGTGGGTGCGTGTGTGTGTGTGTGTGTGTGTGTGTTAGCATTATTATACGAGAAAGATCATTTTTCTTCTCTGTTTCCTTCCTTTCTTTCTCCCTCCCTTTCCCCCTTAGCATAAATGCATAAAAGTTTATTAGCATCTTAATAAATCCTTGGAAACGTCAAAGAATGCTTTATTTTACACCTTTAAAAATATGTTGGCCGGGCACGTTGGCTCACACCTATAATCCCAGCACTTTGGGAGGCCAAGGTGAGAGGATTGCCTGAGCCCACAGGTTTGAGACCTGCCTGGGCAACATGGTGAGACCTTGTGTCTACAAAAATTCAAAAAATTAGCTGGGCGTGGTAGTGTGTGTCTGTAGTTCTGTCTACTTGGATGGCTGAGGTGGAAGGATCGCCTGAGCCCAGCAGGTCAAGGCTGCAGTGCCTGAGAGCGTGCCACTGCACTCCAGTCGGCAACAGAGTGAGACTCCAACTCAAAAAAAAAAAAAACCAACAAAACAAAGCAAAACACTAAGGCAGATATTAGGATCTAATTATCTGTATTATTGTATTCAAGTCATAAAACTGCTAAGTTTTATAATTGTGGGTAAAATCTACTGTCTGTGACAACTTCCTTGCCGGGCTGATATTTTTCTGAAAGTCCAGGAGAGGTGGTTTATTGCCATTAAGGAAGAACTTGTTCTTTACCTCATAAACAACGAGTGGTGTCTCTGGCTTGGGCTTCTTCTGGGCACAGAACATGGAAGACAGGTAGGTATATAATGTGCGGGTGTTCCCCAGTTCTTTTAAAGACAGAACTGTTTGCAGAAAAATGGAATGATTTATTTAAAATCTAAACTCTATTTATATGACAGCTAAAGGCTGCTATAGAACTGTGTCTGTGGGTTTCCTCTATTTCCTTGGCTTCTGGGTTGCCCCAGGCCTTCTCCTTGGGTCGCCCCAGCTTGGGTCGCCCCAGGCCTTCTCCTGCCTTGGTTCTGTGCCTCAGGACATTCTCACTGCTGAATCCTCAGAGCACCTTCACTAAATGTCTCATTAACTCGTTAGCAAAGTGAGTGTCTCCTGCAGGTCCCTTAAAAAAATCTCATGGTCAGCCCTGTAACTGCACATAGTAGGTGTTCAGACACTATTGTTTTGAACGTGCAGTTGATAGATACCTTTAGGTTGAAGCTTCCCCCAGTTCCCCACCTCCCCCTGCTTCCTCTCCCATCGCTCAGCTAGCCCCCACTTCCTCATCCGTTTGTTTTCTTTTTTTCTTTTTCTTTTTTAGTTGGAGTTGCATTCTGTTGCCCAGGCTGGAGTGCAGTGGCACCATCACGATTCACCTGCAGCCATGACCTCTCGGGCTCAGGCAGTCCTTCTGTCTCAGCCTTACGAGTAGCTAGGACTACAGGTGTACACCACCATGCCCTGCTAATTTTGTGATTTTTGTGGAGATGAGCTCTTGCTATTGTTGCCCAGGCAGGTCTCAAACTCTTGGGCTCAAGCGATCTTTCCACCTTGGCCTCCCGGAGTTCTGGGATTATAGACATGAGCCACTGTGCAGGCCCTCAACTGTTTTTAATACTCTCCAAGGTCCAAGTTCTCTTGGCACAGAACAGGCCCTCTGTGTTCTGATTTCTTTTTTTGAGTTGGAGTCTCACTCTGTCACCCAGACTGGAGTTCAGTGGCCGCTCCCGGCCACCGCTGCCTCGACCTGCTGGGCGCCAGCGATCCTTCCGCCTCAGCCTTCCAAGTAGCTGGAACTACAGGCACGCGCTACCACGCCCAGCTAATTTTTGATTTTATTGTAGAGATGAGGTCTCACCAAGTTGCCCAGGCGGGTCTCGAACCCGTGGGCTCAGGCAATCCACTCACCTCAGCCTCTCAAAGTGCTGGGATTACAGGCTGAGCCACTGAGCCCGGCTCTGATTTCTTATAGGAGCCAGATCAGTTTGCAACAAATCCAACAACAAGTTCAAGGAAATTAAACCATCAGGTTCAACCTGACTGTCAAGTCTAGCATTTTCTGCATTCTTTGAGTATTGATGTGTACATAGCAGCCCCATAACAAACTATCATTTCAGTCTAGCACTGGGCAGCAGTTGCCTGCAGGGTTTGGATTATTGTCCGATTAAATGAGATAAGATGTGCATTAGAAGGAGTGCTTGTTGCCTGGTGAGTACTCCCATATTAATTCATTGCCTTCCTTTTGTCATGGTGGTCTAGTTACATGTGTAGCTGCTACAGTGTGTAGCTCTGCTCCATAAAGAATCACAAGGAACTTAATGAGCTGTATTTCCTCCAAAGCCATGGGCTGTGTCAACACAATGCTAAACATTGTGACAATTTTTGACTGAATTGAATTAACTGACTGAATGTTTTGAAGTATTGACACAGCAGCTAAAAGAGTGAGAATGGTAGTCAAGCCAGCTACTTGGTATGATGAGAAATGGCAAGTATTCCAAAAATAAAACTAGTGTAGAAATGAGAGGAACCAGTAGCCACAGAGCCATTGGAAAGCACTTGCTGAAGGACTGGGCTCAGGAATCAGGCTCAGTAATGAGAATCTGAGGATGCCTGATCTCCCTACGAGCAAACAAAGCTGAAGGACCTTGCAAATTCACCCCTTCTACCAAAGCTTCCTTGATTTATGTGCCAAAGGAACAGAAGCAGAAAATGGAAAGTTTCACAAATCCTGAAAAAGGACGAGTGGTAATTTCTTTCTTCTGTTCTTTCAACCACTGTCTGCCTTTCCTTCCATTCTCTGAGGATGGGCAGGGACTATCAAGGGCTTGGTGCTGGGTGTTGGAAATCTTTGCAAGGAAAGTTGAGGGTAGGATTGCGCGGATTGGGAAATATTTGTTGGTCAGTTTAGTTTTTAATTTTCTTAAAGATTTTTAAAAAAACGTTGTTGTTGCACTTGTATGCAGGAGTTAAATGGCCACAAAGATGCTGGGGACACCAATAAGGGGGGAAGCTACAGGGGGGATAGGCTTCAGAAATTACCTATTGGGTATAATTTTCATTATCTGGGGAATGAGCCATATGAGCCCCAATCCTCATCACTACACAGTATGTCCATGTAACAAACATTATATGTATAGTAATATACCCCCTGATTGCAAAAAAGAAAAAAAATGTTGCAGTACATTATAGATATGTATAAACTTACAAGTTGTTACCCTTGTGTATTATATACAACATTTAACAAGTAATACATTTGTTTTGTTTTGTTTTTTTTGTTTTGAGTTGGAGTCTCACTCTGTCGCCCAGACTGGAGTGCAGTGGCCGCTCCCGGCCACCGCAGCCTCGACCTGCTGGGCTCCGGCGATCCTTCCGCCTCAGCCTTCCAAGTAGCCGGAATTACAGGCATGCGCTACCACGCCCGGCTGATTTTTTGATTTATTGTAGAGATGAGGTCTCGCTGCCCAGGTGGGTCTCGAACCCGCAGGCTCAGGCAATCCACTCACCTCAGCCTCCCAAAGGCGCAGGATTACAGGCTGAGCCACCGAGCCCAGCTCAAGTAATACATTTGTATTACTTCTCTGATATATTATACATACATTGTATACAGCATTATATGTATAATAATATAGTTTTGTCTCAGATGTATAGAGATAAACTGTATATATAATATATAATACAGTATATTATATGAATAAAGTATAATAAATGTATAATACATAATAATGTAGGTATAACACAGAGTAATTTTAAAACCTGAAATATATTTACTAGCATGGATACGCTTACGGAAGCTGAAAACACACTTGATGGTAACTTGACAGGTCATTCGTGAAAGGTTTCTGACCTAAGCTTTAGTGAAATTCCATGTTTCCCCAATTACCATCAGGGAATGAACGAAGCCACAGACACAGATCAGTTTCCATCAACACAAGAACCGCTAGTTTGAGGATCCATTTCTCACAAAAAGATCTTCCTCAATAATGGCCAACTTGCTTGGCCCAACAAACTTTTGTCACAACAAAATTTCACCCCCACAAAAGGACTCTGACAGGTTTCTGAAGTTGATGTAATTGGGTTTGGCATCCCCATGAGGAAGGAGACCACAGCTAGTTGGCTTCCCTCATCAGGGAGGCGAGAATTTCTTCTTGTTTTTTTTTTATTTTGAGCTGGAGTCTCACTCTGTCACCCAGGCTGGAGTGCAGTGGCATGCTCATGGCCTCTGTAGCCTCGACCTGCTGGGCTCAGGCAATCCTTCCTCCTCAACCTTCTAAGTAGCTGGAACTACAGGCACAGGCTACCACGCCTACCTTATTTTTTGTTTTATGTAGAGATGAGGGCTCACCAAGTTGCCCAGGTTGGTCTCAAACCCTTGAGCTCAGACAATTCTATCGCCTTGGCCTCCAAAATTGCTGAGATTACAGACTTTCAAGGGTCCAGTCCATGCAAGACTAGAGAAAGGGCTTTGACTGAACTTCTCAGCCAACTTCGGAAAAGAATTATTTTTGACTGTTTTTCATTCCCTTCCCTTCATGGCATTGATACAAATGATCAAATCACTTTGTGCAGAAATGGATGCGAGACCTAGACTATCTCCTCTTTCCACATGTGGACTTTATTCCTTCTGATTCTGTGACACACAGCTCATGTCAAAGAAAACCTGGCCAAGGATGTGGATCATTTTTTTTTTTTTTGCCACAATATTTTACAGTGTTTCCAAAGAACCTAGCGGCATGCATGGAACAATAATGCAGCCCAGCTAAAATTAACTCCTGCTGGCTAGGCTAGCCATAAATGTCAAACTACAAGATTTTAAAGACTTACAGTAGCTCATACATAGCTTGTACATTTATAAAAATTATTGAGTTGGAAGATAATGACAGTCACATGTTAAGAATAGAATATGACATCTTAACGTATGTTCTTCCTCTCTGTGAGTCTCAGGAGTCCAATTATTGAAACTTAAAAATGCAGCACTTTAGTGCACAACCATAGAACCAGTGGGAATAATTAATATCAAAATTTGAAATCTATTTACAGGCCTTACAAAACATAGGAAATAATAAGGAAAAAAATGTTTGACAAAGACATTTAATTATACAATTTAACTTCGAGTTTTTGTTTTTTTAAAAAATGTACGTACTCATACTGAAAAATGCCTGTCATGTTACATCGTGGAATGTTAATTTTATTTCTGTGTTTTGGTATAATGAGATAAATGTTGTCAAATCCATTAGAAATATATGTATTGGGCTGAAGGATCTGGTTTTATTAGTTAGGATGTTTTTCCTTCAAGGAACAGAAAGCCTGACTCAAATGATTGTCAACAACGGAGATGTTGGTTCACGTAACTGGAGGTATGGTGGCCTTTAGGGCCTGCTTGACCAGGTGGGTGTGGTATTGTTTGGGCGACATTCCATCATCTGTACCCTCTTTTTTTTTGAGTTGGAGTCTCATTCTTGCCCAGACTGGAGTGCAGTGGCTGCTCCCGGCCACCGCAGCCTCAACCTGCTGGGCTCCGGCGATCCTTCCGCCTCAGCCTTCCAAGTAGCTGGAACTACAGGCACGTGCTACCATGCCCAGCTCATTTTTGATTTATTGTAGAGATGAGGTCTCGCCAAGTTGCCCAGGCAGGTCTCAAACCCGCGGGCTCAGGCAATCCACTCACCTCAGCCTCCCCAAGCAAGGGATTACAGACTGAGCCACCGAGCCTGGCTTGTACCCTCTTTTTATTGTTGGTTTCTTTTTCATTTTTTTTTGAGTCAGAGTCTCGCTCTGTCGCCCAGGCAGGATTGCAGTGTCATGCTCATGGCCACTGCAGCCTCCACCTGTTGGGTTTAGGCAATCCTTCTGCCTCAGCCTTCCAAATAGCTGGAACTACAGGCATGTGCCACCATACTTGGCTAATTTTTTGATTTATTGCAGAGATGAGGTCTCACCAAGTTGCCCAGGTTGGTCTCGAACCCCTGGACTCAGGCAATCCTTTCGCCTCGACTTCTCAAAGTGCTGGGATTATAGGCTATGCCTGGCCATGCTTCTATTTTTTATTGTCATAATATAGTTCATTATTATAGGCTACCTCAGATTCCCCTTCCTGAAAATTTTAGGTTTAAGTACATAAAATATCATACATTTCTATTAATTTACCTCTCAAACTATTGTATTTGACTCTTTTTTTTTTTTTTTTTAGTTGGAGTTTCTCTCTGTTACCTAGGTTGGAGTGCAGTGGCACGCTCATGGCCGCCGCAGCTCCTGCTAGGCTCAGGTGATCCTTTTGCCTCAGCCTTCAAGTAACTGGAACTACAGGCATGTGCCACCCTGCCTGGCTAATTTTTTAATTTATTTATTGTAGAGATGAGATCTCACCAAGTTGCCCAGGCTGGTCTCGAGCCTGTGGGCTCAGGCAGTCCTCTCGCCTTGGCCTCTCAAAGTACTGGGATTATAGGCATGAGCCACTGCACTGGGCCTTGTTGGTTTAAGTCTCAGGCTGCTTCTCTCACCTGGATGAAGAGGCATGACACCAGCTCCTGTTTCCACATCTATAATCATGGGGTGCAAAGAAAGAGACACATATCAGTAGGGAATGTGTTCTGTTGAAAAAAAGGAAATTACAGATGGGGAGAAGGGGAAAAAGGGGAAAAGAGTGAGAGAGTGGAAGAAAGAATGAACCACATGGTCACAGCTTAGAGAGATGGCAGGTTGTTGTGTGTCCTAAGAAGTCTGAACTGGGGCAGGCCATCCACAATGATCCCTTTGGGACTCAGGCTCTTACCATCTTTCTGCTTCCTCCTCCTTGTTGTGTAGGCCTCTGTGCGCATGCTTGGTCTCAAGATGGCTGCTGGGCCTCCAGGAATCACATCTGTGGCTCAAGGAAAAGTTATCCGGAGAAAGACAAAACTTCCTGGAAGCCATGCCCAGGAGACTTCTGCTTATGTGCTACTGGCAAATGCTGGGTCCTAAGGTTACTGAGGCATACACTTCCAGTTGCCTACTCAATGTCCATTTTCCTCTCTTCTTTTTCAATAGAAACTTGAGTTTTTTCAGAGAGTTAATATGTACATCTCCCAGGCTAGACTTTCCAGATTTAGCAAAAACAAACAAAAACCAGGATATCCAACATGGAACAGACACACTTATACAAAAAAAAAAAATTATCTGTGGTTGATCTGAAACTCAAATCTAACTGAATATTCCATGTTTTATCTGGCTACCCTTCCCAGGCTTCCTTAAAGTAGCATAGCCACGAGAGACAGTATCCTCGATGGGGCTTCCAGAAAAGCCTTTTTATAAAGGGACCAAACTTGTTAGACACATTCCTTTTGTCCTTTCATCTTCCTCCTGCCTAGAATTTAGACAGATACCTAGTACCATCTTGCAACCAGGAGGTATAATTCATACTTTAAGGATTGCAAGCTGGGAGCCATGGCTCATGCCTGTAATCCCAGCACTATGGGAGGCCAAGGCAAAAGGATTGCTTGAGCCCAGGAGTTTGAGACCAGCTTGGGCAACACTTCATCTCTATGAAAAAATCAAAAAATTACCTGGGCATGTTGATGCCCACCTATAGTCCCATCTACTAGGGAGGCTGAGGCAGGAGAATTACCTGAGCCCAGGAGGTCAGGGCTGCATGAGCTGTGATGGTGCCACTGTATTCCAGCCTGGGTGACAGGATGAGAGACAGCAACTCAAAAAATAAAAAAGGATTTCCGAGAAAGAAGGGAGGAGAAGCCAAATTCCTTGAGTGGCACATAATTACCTACTCCCAGATTCCTTGCTCCATAAAAACAAAAAAGGAAATGATAGCCATATTTGGTTAATCGCTGCAGTTTCTGTTCCATGCTACCAAATGCAGCCACTCTTGCAGGAAGAGTGATGTAGAGACTGGTTAGCTGTTCACCAAACTACTCTGTTTTCTTCTTGCCACGCAGATAGACTGCATTTCCCAGCCCCTGAAGTTAATGTGGGTGGAAGGAGTGCATGTAACTTGCAGGCCGGATTCCTGCTCCAGCTCTTACCCCCTGCAGTAAGAACAGGGGTCACAGCAAAGAGTGGAGATAGTGAAAGCAACCTGGGTCGGTGATGGCTTTGTGGAGTAGACTCCTCCCACCTCGTGCTGACCCCCATTGTACTGTAATATGAGCAGGGAATAAACATTTCTTGCATCAGGCCTCTGAGAAGTAGGATTCCCCGGGGTCAGCTAAGTCAGCAGTATCTGTCCAAGCAAGAATCCCAAGATTCGCCCTCATTAGACCACTTATCTACTGCTCACTTCTTTTTTTTCTCACTCTGTTGCCCAGGCTGGAGTGCAGTGGTACACTCACAGCCACTGCAGCCTTGATCTGCTGGGCTCAGGCAATCCTTCTGCCTCAGTCTTCCAAGTAGCTGGAACTATAGGTGCACGCATCCACGTCTGGGTCATTTTTTGATTTATTGTAGAGACAGGTCTCGCCAAGTTGCTCAGGCTGGTGTTGAATCCCTGGGTTCAGACCATTCTCTCACCTCCGCCTCCCAAAGCGCTGAGCCCAGCACTGCCCACTTTTATTTTTATTTGAATAGGAGTCTCACTCCGTTGACCAGGCTGGAGTGCAGTGGCATGGTCACAGTCACCCCAGCATCTACCTGCTGGGCTCCAGTGATCCTTCCACCTCAGTCTTCCAAGTAGCCGGAACTATAGGTGCGCCCTACTACGCCCGGCTAATTTTTTGATTTATTGTAGAGACGAGGTCTCTCCAAGTTGCTCAGGCTGGTCGCGAACCCCTGTGCTCAGACAATCCTCTCGCCTCGACCTCCCAAAGTGCTGGGATTACAGGCTTGAGCCACTGGGCCTGACCACTTCTTAATCAGTGGAATGGAATGTGCTGATTGGCTTAAACCATGGCAAGTTCCCAGATCTGGAGTAGGTTGAGTTTCCCTGAGGCACATGGATAAGTCAGGGTTCTCAGATGACACACTCAAGTGAGTAATTTGAGGAGAGTTGAATAAAGTGATTATTTTCCAAGATGGGGAGGGATGTGGGGATTCCACAAAAGGTGCAATACCTTGTGCTATAGGAGCAGGGCCTTAGCATCCCTAGGCTGGAAGGGTGGGCCAGTGAAATGGTTTCCAGAATCTAGAGACAGATGTACCAGAAGTACCGCTAGCCTGTGGGGAGATGGCTGCTTGTCCAGTCCTAGGGCCTCAGGCTGAGAAAAGCTGCCAGTCTGCAAGGAGAGAGCCAGGGGAATAACTGCCCCAGCCTCACCCTTCTCTCGTGCTGGGAGCCAGCCATGGAGGCCTGTTGGCTGACAAAGTCCAGGGGGCTGAAGACCCTGGGCCGCAAAGTGAGCCTTGGCAGCTGAAACCCTTACTTCTTCTATGTTTGTTACTGATACAGCCGGAAAATTCTGTACAGTCTGAAAGAGAAAAATAAAACTCCAATTCGCGTTATTCATTGCCCCATACATAGAAGCCAAAGAGTATTTTACGAGAAAAGGTTGTTTCTATTATTCCCCTATCTGGCTATGCCCCTGACCTCCTAGTGCTAGGCCTCACTGTCGCTTTATCTAGTGTTATGGCTGAAAAAACTCACAATGAGAACAGAGAGTGTTCTTTCTAACGCCCATAAAAAACTCCTTAATCTCATCAAAGAGTCATGAGCAGAACCTTGAACATCAGGTGTGGATAGATAATTGCATGGTAGAGTCACTTTTTGATGAACAATTAATTAGAGTTCCCAGAATGTTATTTTGCCCCAGTTACTATGATTTGTATTGTGGCTTGCGTGTTAGGATATAGTTACAACTCATTAACCATACTTATTTGAACCTTTAACATAAGAAAATCAGCATTTTTATATTATTATGTTGTTCTTGCTATACAGAATTAGTATTGTAGAGTAACTTAAACCTGATTTAAGTATATGTTATTCAATAATCTTTAGACTGTAGTAATCATTGTAAAAATGATTTATAAACTTGTTTTTACAGATTAGATTAAAGTAAACTAGATGGATGAAACATTCTTAGACATAATTTGATTAAGTTTTGTAAACTGAGGAAATTAACATGTCTAGTGTGTAACATTCTTTTAAAACTTATCACATGATTCATTTGCTGAGAAATTGTGGACTATGCTTGAACTGCTTGCTCTGTTTTTTATCTCAGTCAAGGTTATTGATGAAGTTACTGGTTACATCTTGTTGTAGGAATTTTCTTTGTCCTTTTCCTTGTACGAATAATATAAAAGCTCACTGTTAGCTGGCAATAAATGGCATCTATCCTGCTTGCAGCAGAGTCAGTGTCCAAGGTTTCTTTCATCGCCTACTCCGTTTCTCCTTCAGGAAACCCTAGACCCAGCTGGAGTGGGACTCCAGCACTCTTGCCTGTTACCTCCTGCAGGGGCTCCCATTGGTCAAACCCAACCGGAAGCCCAAGGTCAGGAGAGAGAGCATGCATGTAGTCCATGCAGGTCAGGATCCCAGGGCAAAAGCAGGATGGAGAAAGGAGTAGAGCACAGGCTGTGTGTGTGTGTGGAGTCCATACCAAAACCAAATCTGGGTTGTTAGGATGGTAGAAAGAGGTAGTGAAGCCATTCTCATGGAGTTAACAAGAATTCTGGACTGAAATATAGTTATAATTAAGCCTTAATTAGGCTGTACTTTGACCCACTTCCTTGTAACCAAAAGTCAGCATAGCACTAGATATTGACTATTTGCATTTTCATTGCTTCTATAGAGAGGATTTCTGATGTTAGAATCATGAGGCTTTTGTTTAAGAATTGCTTAAAGCCGGGCTCGGTCGCTCAGCCTGTAATCCCGCGCCTTTGGGAGGCTGAGGTGAGTAGATTGCCTGAGCCCGCGGGTTCGAGACCCGCCTGGGCAGTGAGACCTCATCTCTACAATAAATCAAAAAACCAGCTGGGCGTGGTAGCGCGTGCCTGTAATTCCGGCTACTTGGAAGGCTGAGTGGAAGGATTGCCAGAGTTCAGCAGGCCGAGGCTGCAGTGGCCGGGAGCGGCCACTGCACTCCAGTCTGGGCGACAGAGTGAGACTCCAACTCAAAAAAAAAAAAATTGCTTAAGATGTTTTTCAGATCTTGAATTCCAGCAATGCAGCTGATGCCATCCAGTTTGAAGATCCCTGGCCCCCTCCCACACACACAGGAACAATCAGCATGAGAATACAGCTTCCTCATCTCCCTGCCCCATGACATCAGCCTACACTCTTTGGTCAATCAACCATCTCCACACTTCCGGCCCTTCCAAAGCCCTAGCCTAGACTCCATATGGAGATGGATTTGAGGTTTTTTCTTATCTCCTTATTTGGTTCATATGATTCAACCACTTTCTCTGCTGCAACAATCCAGTGTTTCAGTGTATTGACTTGCTGTATGCATGGGGCCACAAAACGATCAGAAAGTCAGGGCGGGGAGCAAGCCTGCACAGTTTCTACCCTGCTGGTTACATCTCAGTCTCTGGGGGGCTAAATATATGGCTATGTCTTATTTTTGAGACAAAAATCTTTTGGCCATATGGCAAGTCCATAGAGAGAATGACTTCTGAATTTTCACTAACACATGGTAATTCCAAGTTCTGTAAGATGTCGAGTGACTTATTTATCAAAGCATTAGAGTTGCCAGGACAACAGAATTTAATTGAGTAGATTCGATTTACACATTTGCCTTAATTCTTCTGCCAGCGCTGCTTACTTAATTCTCTCTCCTTAGGATTTCAAAGTGTTCCTGCTAACAGCAATTAAGATATCAGTAATATCCACTGCTTTATTAATATATTTATATAATCTAATGACCATTTTATTGGCCAGGACTTTTTGATCTCCTGTAATTGGTTTTATTCTAGGACATCTTGATGCAACTGGGCTGAAGACAATATTAGGTTTGTACTTTTAGTACTGATTGAATTCCCATATTGATTCGCACTTGACTAATTGTTCGTACATAATCTTAGCATTATTTTTGTGCCTGCTAATATTAATCATCACAGTCCTAGTTATGCATTGTTAAATTATATGCTAAATTGTTATGAAGATTGTTATATATCTTTTCCCATGGATGCTTTTCTTAGCTGCATGTTTATGAAATTTTGAGTGGCAATCACACCTACCTGTCCTATAACATCCTTGTGAGTGAGGTAGGACAGATCTTATTATTATGTAAAATTGGATTAGTATCTAAAGCTTATTATAGAATAATTATAAATATATCTAAAAATAAAGTGAAAATAAAAATTATCTTTGTTCTGCCACCCAAATTGAACTTAGATTAATATGCTGGTACATATTCTTTCAGAATTTTCTCCAAGGTTTAATAATTTTTCTTCTTATAAAAACCAGATCCCACTGAATAGACTGTTCTGTAATTTGTTTATTTACTTGTATCACAAGCATTTTCTCATATTAAAAAACACACTTCTGCAATGCCACTTTTAATAGTTGTAAATTATTCCACTACAGATATATTATAATTTACTTCATACTCCCCTGGTTTTGGACCTTTGATTTGTTTATAATATTTTGCTATTATATACAATGCCATGAAAAAAATTATCTATTAATTACAATACACATTCATTCAGCTCTCATCCAATTATTTTAGGACAAATTAGCTAGAAGTAGAACTGCTGGGCTGCACAGTAAATGCAATGTTAAGGCTTTTGATACATATCGAGGGCAGATATTAGAATCTTATTTTGTAAAAAAAGTCCCTTCGGTTTCATCTGCTAAATTCTCTTGTTTCAGTCATTAATTGCACACTATTACCATTGTAACTTTGGATTGTAAGATGCAGATGAAACTGATATATTCTTGTTTTCATGTCTAGAATTAACTTGGAGTGCACAGTGAGCATTCATAGTTGCAAGCGACAGAAACAGGCTCTGATTGATGGAAGGAGAGAAGCAATTTATGAAATAGTAGCAACTCTCTGAATTTTTGGAGGACAGGACCCTGGCGCAAGACTAGATAGCCAGGAAAAGGTATGAAAATGATGGAGCAGAGCTGCTTTGGTGAAAAAAAAAATTAACCTTTGTTTCCATAAAATTCTAAATGTCGCCGGGCTCGGTGGCTCAGCCTGTAATCCCGCGCCTTTGGGAGGCTGAGGTGAGTGGATTGCCTGAGCCCGCGGGTTCGAGACCCGCCTGGGCAGCGAGACCTCATCTCTACCATAAGTCAAAAAATCAGCCGGGCGTGGTAGCGTGCACCTGTAATTCGGGTTACCTGGAAGGCTGAGGCGGAAGGATCGCCGGAGCCCAGCAGGTGAGGCTGCGGTGGCCGGGAGGGGCCACTGCACTCCAGTCTGGGCGACAGAGTGAGACTCTGACTCAAAAACAAACAAACAAAAATTCTAAATGTCATAATTGCCTGATGGGCACTGCAGCAGACGCTGTCAATGCCCTGCCTATAGCCTTTTGGCCTCTTTGGCTCCTTCTGAAGTATCTGTGATTCTTCACCTGAAGGCTGCCTCTTACAATGCTCTGCCCACCCCTAAGAGCAAGCTGGATGTCCTAGAGTGATAGCACCCTCAGTACAAAAGCAGATCAGAGTAGTATCCCTTTACTTTGAGCTGCCCTAACAGAATCCCACAGTCTGAAGGGGCAGGGGGAGAGGGGAGAGGGCTTAAACAGCAGAAATCTATTTTGTCACAGTTCTGGAGGCAGGATACCCAAGATCATGGTTCTGATTCCCCCAGACCTTCCATTCAGTTTCTGGTGAGGGCTCTCTTCCTAGCTTATAGATGGCTACCTTCTTGCTGTGTCCCATCATGGTCTTTCCTTATGTGTGTGGAGAGAGGGAAAGAGAGAGAACACGAACTCTCTGGTGTCTTTTTTTTTTTTTGAGTCGGAGTCTTACTCTGTCACTCAGGATGGAGGGCAGTGCACGTTCATGGCCACTTGCAGCTTCAACCTGCTGGGCTCAGGCTATCCTTCTGCCTCTGCTTTCCAAGTAGCTAGAACTACAGGCATGCACCACCATGCGTGGCTAATTTTTAAAAATTTATTGTAGAGATAAGGTCTCGCTAAGTTGCCCAGGTTGGTCTCGAATTCATGGACTCAGGCAATCCTCTTGCCTCTACTTCCCAAAGTACTGGGATTACAGGCGTGAGCTACTGTGCCTGGCTTTGGTGTCTCTTCTTATAAGGACATTAATCCTATTGGATCAGGGTCCCCCCCCATGACCTCATTTAACCTTAATTACTTCCTTGTTCCAAATACAGTCACACTGAGGTTAGTGCTTCAACACATGACTTTTGGAGGGCTGCATGCATTCCGTCCATGACAAGATAAATAGTTTGAATTTCTCATTCTGCATTGGAGGTAACACTGAGCCTTGCTCTGAACCGTCTCCCAGAGGTCCCCCAGAGAACTGAGGCTCAGGTGCTCTTACAGGAGTAATGCGTTCATTAAGATATTCTTGGCATATTTGTGTTCCCAAGCTTCCCAACCAGTGCTTCCTGAGCTCACATCTCAAATAACACAACTTGACTTCAAAGCCTTATTTCAGATCTGCTTCTGGGGGAATCTGACTTGATAGATAGTTTGGCGCCAAAAGACTTATTCCTGAAAGAGCATACTCTACTGTTCCTTCTTCTTATGCTCAGGGGCAAGTCTGGTGGGGTAAGACACATTACCTGCCTGCATGATGGCTGCAGGGAACCTGGAAAAGCAAATCTCTGGGCTTTCAGACCTATTAGATGGGAAGGTCATCAATGCAGGAAGGCGCTTCAGACACTGGACAGTCAAGAAGAAGAATACATGTTTTCTGAAGGGGCCATCTGTGTATTGTTGCCTGGATTGCTCTATTTTCCCATTACACAAACAGGTTGCATTCAGACCTGTTGCAAAAACCATTGTTAGCATATAAACTACCGATATTTTCTCCTTTTATTCTGTTTTATCATTCAGCCCCGCTTCTCTGTTCCAATTACAGAGAGAGTAACAAAGCATTTGCTGCAGTTGCACCAAAAAATAGAAAATTATCTGCTGGTCACTCTTAGGCTGAAGAGAAATGAAGTGAGAAATTCTCCTGCCCAGATAAACACCCACGGGATTTGAGTCCACAAGTTAGAGAACTTTTTTTTATAAAAGCAATTTCTCTGTCTTTTTTACACTGACTTATATAGATGATTGAGGATCCTCTGGGGAAAATAGCACAGAATTTCTGAAATTTTGATGTGGGAGCTTGTGGCCATCTGGGCCTGGCTAATGACTGAACGGAGAACGTCTTGGGAGAGACAGACAATTTGTCAGTAATGAGGGAACAGCACGGTAGCATTCTTCTCTCTCACCAAGAGTCCTGTTTGCAAGAGAACACACGGCATATTAATAAAGTCAGATTTTTTAAAGTACCTACAGTAATGAGTTGGTTCAGAAATCTCCAAGATCTCAGAAACTTTATTCCCAAAGACTTTGCTCCCAATCTTTTAAAAACATTTTTAAAAAAAATTTAAAGTCGGGATCTCACTCTGTCACTCAGGCTGGAGTACAGTGGCATGATCATTGCTCACCGGAGCCTTGGCTTTCTGGGCTCAAGCAATCCGTCTGGCTTCAACCTCCCAAGTAACTGGGACTACAGGCATGAACCACCACGACCAGCTAATTTTTTTGAATTTTTGTATAGATGGGGGTCTTGCTATGTTGCTCAGGCTAGTCTTGAACTCCTGGACTCAAGCAGTCCTCCTGCCTCAGCCTCCCAAAGTGCTGGGATTACAGGTGTGAGCCACTGAACCTAGCCCCAGGTATTAAATATTCTGAATACCACCCTGTGAATATCTCTGGAGTTGTGGCCATTTAAAAATCCCCTTGGAGCTGGGCTCGGTGGCTCAGCCTGTAATCCTGCGCCTTTGGGAGGAGGCTGAGGTGAGTGGATTGCCTGAGCCCGCGGGTTCAAGACGCACCTGGGCAGTGAGACCTCATCTCTACAATAAATCAAAAAATCAGCCGGGCATGGTAGCGCTACTCGGAAGGCTGAGGGGGAAGGATCACTGGAGCCCAGCAGGTCGAGGTTGCTGTGACTGGGCGCGTGCCACTGCCATCCAGTCTGGGTGACAGAGTGAGACTCCAACTCAAAAAAAAAAATAAATCCCCTTGGTATATGTCACATCACACAACCATTTTGACAAATGCAGTCAATAAGTGTAGCCTGTTGTCTCAGGTCAGGCTTCCTTAGAAGTGGACCCCCGGGACTCTGAACCTTTGATTAGACGGTTGACTGCTCTTTGGAGCAGCACATATGGGACAGTAAGGAATGCAGGATTGGGCAGGGGGCAGAATGGCTATGAGATGAAGTTGCAGCTGAGACCTCAGCAGACCCCACGGGGAGTTGGCTGCTAGGATGGCCCACCCCACAGTTGTTCCAACTGAGACAAGGGGATGACCTCTGGTCCCTTGCATTGACCAGTCATGAGATGTGGCCTATCCCAGTGGGGTGCAGGACTCACTGTGCACGGTCTCTCCCTGGCTTCGTGTTCAATACCCACGTTGTAGCTTGAAATCCACATTGGCAGAATTCTTGATGCCTTGACAAGTGACGTCTCAGGCTTCTTCTTCCACCCTCTAGCCGGTTGTCAAAAATTTTCCAGCACACCCCTGTGGTGTGACAGCATCACCTTGGAGGAGGCAGATATCTTTGGTCAGTGACTTCTAAAGAGGGACTCAACCGTGAGCCTCAACTGCCAATGCCCCCAGCAGCTGGGGAGATGCATGGCTCATTCTAAGGATTATGAGGTTGGCCACTCATGCATCACCTCCCTGACGGTTCAGGGCCTCCTCAGACCAGCCCGAGTAGTTGCCCTTGAGCTGTGTCCCTGTGCCTGCCCGAGACTGTATAATCTTTGTTTCAGTCAGTTTCCTACATATACAGTTAAGTAGGCTTCCTCTCGAGTAGGGAGAATTCAGATACGCTGCATTCAAAGATCCTAATATGCTATTGGTCAAGACTTGGGGATTTCTTTCAAGAGGTTTGTGATAGGACTTTTTTGTTAAATCTTTAAAGAGTTCTAAGAAGCGTAAAGGTTTTAAAAACATTTTTTAAAAATTAATTATTCCTTCAGGCCTGTCTCTGTTAGGTTATTGGAGACAAGTTTAATGGACAGAAAAAATTAGTTCAAAAGTGGGTAGTGGCCAGGCGCGTCGGCTCTTGCCTGTAATCTCAGCACTTTGGGAGGCTGAGGCAGGAGGATCACTTGAGCCCAGGAGTTTGAAGCTGTGCTAAGCTGTGATTGTGTCACTGCACTCCAGCCTGGGTGACAAAGAAAGACCTCACTTCAAAAAAAAAAGCAGATAGTAAAGTTCCTGAGAGAGAGAATGGTCACTTACTGGATTATCAATAACTTGATAGCTTTTTGGGGAATGAGGGGAGGGTCTGTCAGGGAGCAGGCTCTGGACAGAGGAAAAGCTAAACAAATGCATGGGGAAAGTAGGTGGCATGGATGGCTGGGGTTGGCAACAACAGCAGAGGGATGGGAGATCAGGCTAAAAACCTGGCAATGGAGGGGTTTCTACATGGAGGGACAGACATGAATGAGCTTCTGGAGTAAGAATGGCCTAGGGACCTTATATCCAGGATCTACATGGAACTCAAACAAGCTGAAATAAAAAGAACAAACAGCCCCATTAAAAAGTAGGCAAAAGAGCCGGGCTCGGTGGCTCAGTCTGTAATCCTGCGCCTTTGGGAGGCTGAGGTGAGTGGATTGCCTGAGCCCGCGGGTTCGAGACCCGCCTGGGCAGTGAGACCTCATCTCTACAATAAATCAAAAAATCAGCCAGGCGTGGTAGCGCATGCCTGTAATTCTGGCTACTCGGAAGGCTGAGGCTGAAGGATCGCCGGAGCCCAGCAGGTCGAGGCTGCAGTGGCCGGGAGCAGCCACTGCACTCCAGTCTGGGCGACAGAGTGAGACTCCAACTCAAAAAAAAAAAAAAGTAGGCAAAAGACATGACTAGAACATGTCAAAAGAAGACATATGACCAGTCAACAGATACATTGAAAAATACTCAGCCTCACTGATTATCAGAGACATGCAAATGAAAACCACGTTGAGATACCACTTAGCTCCAGGAAGGATGGCCATCATTAAAACAAAAACAACAGATGCTGGTGAGGATCTGGAGAAAAGGGAACACTTCTGCACTGCTGGTGGGAATGCAAACTAGTTCAACCTCTAAGGAAAACAGTGTGGTGATTTTTAAAAGAACTAGAAACTGACCTTCCATGTGACCCAGCAATCCCCCTTCTGGGAATATACCCAGAGGAACTCAAATCATTCTACAAAAAAGATACCTGCACATGTATGTTTATCGCAGCACTATGCACAATAGCAAAAACATGGAACCAACCCTGCTGCCCATCGAAAGTGGACCGGATTAAAAAAAAAAATGTGGTGCCTATACATGCTGGAGTATTATGCAGCTATAAAAAAGGATAAAATTGTGGACTTCTCAGCAACTTGGATGGATTTAGAGTCCATCATACTCAGTGATTTATCACAGAAACAAAGAACTGAGCACATGTACTCACTCATAAGTGAGTTTTGAACATTTATTACAATACTACAAGAGAGGGATTGGTAGTAGTGGGACACTGTCAGGGAAGGAAGTGAGTGGGGGGAGGCACATAACATCACTAAGGATACCTGATTCTAAACCAGGGGAAATGAGAACCAGTGGGAGGACCAAACTTCACCATTTATATACTTAACCATGAATTGTAACCTACATCTTTAAAATAAAATAAATAAAGAAAAAAAAACTAAAAAAAAAAAGAAAAAAAAGAATGGCTAAAGAACGTCTAGGACAAAGATTCCTTTATGCTATTTTATTTTTTGGAGTTGGAGGTTCACTCTGTCACCTAGGTTGGAGTGCAGTGGCATGATCATGGCTCACCACAGCCACAATTTACTGGACTTAGGTGATATTCCCGCCTCAACCTCCTGAGTATCTGGGACAATAGGCATGCCCCACTACACCCAGCTAATTTTTTTTTTCTTTATAGAAATGAGAACTCACTATTTTGTCCAGATTGGTCTCAAACTCCTGGACTCAAGCCATCTTCCTTCCTTGGCTTCCCAAAATGCTGGGATTACAGGGATTACAGGCATGAGCCACCACACCTGGGCTAGAATAAAACATTTTAATTACTAACCTTGGAGCTTTTAGCTGTTCTGTGCTCTGGGTATCCCACGTCTGTAGCCTAAGCCTACACTCCAAGTTTGCTAGCATTCCCCTTTGTGATGGGAGTGCTTTTGGAAGGGGTGTGTTAAAACTTTATCCAGTGAGGTCCTACAGTACAGAAAAGGGGCCCTGGGCACAGGAGCAAAACCAGGAGGACAGAGGGGGATCCAGAGGAAGCAGCAACTTGGAGGCCCAAGAACCTAAAAGAAAAAAAAGAAAAAAAGTGCTGGTTCCACTCCTCCTGGGCCCTTTCCCAATATCTCAAAGATATGAAAAAGGTCTCTGCATTTTCCCTTGTGAATGGAATGGGGTTAAAATCAGTTTTTATCAAGATCTCAGAGAACAAAGGGTCCCAGCAGGCTGAAGGACTTGGGGACATCCAGACAGCAGATAGCTGTACAACAGGGAAAAAGCTAATGTTCAGAGGAGGCTGGCGAAAGCCGTGACCACCATGAGGTGTGACCATAGGGGGACACGGCTACGCTCTTTGTTCTCTTTATCTTAGTCTAGCCCCTTCTCCATTTGAGTCATGACATAAAAATATGGGTCAAGGTTGAATTGCTGCTTTAAACATTTAGGAATTAATTTGTCTTTCATAGCCTGTTCCCTCAAAAGAAAAGTTTCTAGACACATTGTGGAACAGCCGTTCTCAACCCTGGCTGCCCATCAAAATTACCTGTGGTGCTTTTAAATATACAAATGCTAGCTACAGCTTTAGAATTTCTGGCAGCAGGGCCCTGGGCATCTGTATGTTTAAACAACCTCCCAGGGATTCTGATGCACAGCCAGGGCTGAGCGCCATGGCTGGGGAGACTCATTGGATAAAATTCACCAGAAGAGAAATAACCGCTTTTTCACAAGTGGAAGAGCAAAATTAAATATGCCATGGTTTGTAGGGGAATCTGTGCCAATGTATCCTCATCATGCTTTTAGTTTGTAAGTATGAGATCTATCACAACTGCTAACTGGGAATGTGAGAAAATGAAATAACATTCGAGAAAAAAAAAAACCCACTTTGTGGAAAATGCTGCAGTGTCTTTCCATAGTAGCAAAGCCTGGACATGTATGAAAAGAAAGATAGGATTGTAACAAAAAAATTTTTAGAACAAGATTCTGAGCTTTTTAAAGACTGCTCAATTATGTGGGCAAAGACTGGGTCAAAGTGACACCCATGAGTGACTAAAAAAAAAACCAAACAAACTTCTGTTAAATGAGTTGTTCAGAAGAGTCCTGGCACAGCATAGAAGCTGAGCAGTGTCCTTGAAGCCAACAGAGTAGAGAGATTCGGAAATACAGAGCTGTCTCCAGCATCAATAGTGTCAAAATAAAGTCAAAGACACAAACAAACAACTCTTCGGAGGGTTTTGTGTCAGTATAACTTCAATCGATTGCTTTAATTTTGGCTATGGGAAGATAGAGCCCTTATGAAATAAATAAAAAAATATTTTGCAGAATCCTTGTAATTAATATCAAATCCTACCCATATTTTTATTGGATTATAACATTTTGGTAACTTTGAATTTGCTGAGAGCAAATTTACTATCCCTCAAGTTTAAAATATAGCTGTGATTATTTTAAACATGTCTACTTTACAAGTATATTTTAAACTAATCACAGGTATATTTTAAACTCTGGGGAGAGTGGGAGGGAGGTATGTGGTTACATGATATAAAAATGGTGAAGATGAGTTTGTTTTTCAACTCCCGGAATTATACTTATGCAACTAAATGGCTGACATCCAGCATTTAGCCAGTCATTGAGAGCACCTGTCTTGTGTTTGAGCCGACCTGGCAGGTTCATGGGTGGAATAGATTCAATGGGAATAAAAGTCCTTTCTGTTGACAGATAGTCGATTTAATTACTAGAATATGTTGTATATTTGGATATGTTGTGATTTTTAGGCCGACCATCACCCTGACGACTTGAAGATTTATGTTTTTAGAAAACACTCTAAGTAGGGTTAATTTTATGGCTGTCACTCAAGCTGAGCCAGGTGTACTTCCTCATTTATTATCGTCTGCTTTTTCTTCCTTGTGGTTGTTTTGTTGAGTGATGTCTCTCTAAAAATGTGAAGATCTTCCTTTCATAAGGATGACTGTATCCACCTGACATTTCTAGGGTGACAGTTCAGATTGATTTGACAATAATCCTGATAGGAGAAGGGAGGGTGGGCCAAACCCAAGAAATTTCTGCTTTTCTTTATTCAGTAATATGTGAAATTCTTTTGTTGTTGTTGCTGGGTGTTTTTTTTTTTTTTTGAGACAGAGTCTTACTCCATCGCCCAGGCTGGAGGGCAGTGGTATGATCACAGCTCACCATAATCTTGACCTCCTAGGCTCAAGTGCTCCTCCTGCCTCGGCCTCCCAAGTAGGTGGGACTACAACAGGCAGGTGCCTCCGTGCCCAGCTAAATCTTTTTTTTGTTTTGGAGATGGGTTCTCACTAATATATGAAGTTCTAAAGTGTGCTTAGAAATGGAAGTCAGTTTAGATTACTGCCGTGTCCTCCTCCCCTGTGTCCCAATGGTGTCCAGAGCCCGTCTAGCCAGTCTAACTTTGACTACCTCTTGAATTCATCTCTCTGAAGATACCTAATGCAAACAGTGCCTGCTTTTCTTTTTGAAAAGAAGAAAAACATTTATATCGTTAGCTTCCTATCTGATTTCCCTGAAGTGAGTCTCATTAGATTATATCTACATTGCTCTGTAACAAGTAATATTTTTTTGGTAGCAAGTAATTGAAAACTTGAACTAAATTAGCTTATGCCAAAAAATTTTTTTTTAAAAAAATTTTATTATAAAGATGTGGAATACAATTCAGGGATAGGTATACAAACATTGATCATGCAGTTACCCCTGTTAATGAGGTATGCCCCTCCCTCCCCTAGTAGTTTCCCTCAACTGCCAATCCCACCTCCCCACCAACAGTTTCCCATTACTGCTGATCACTTTATTATAGCATTATAATTGTTCAAGTTTCTCTTATGAGTGAGAACATATGGAACACTGTTCTTTGTTTCTGTGATAAATCACTGAGTATGGTCGACTCCAAATCCATCCAGTTTGCTGCAAAGTCCATATATTTGTCGTTCTTTATGGCTACATAATATTCCATTGTGTATTAAAAAAAATTTTTTTAGACAGGGTCTCACTTGTGTTATCCAGACTGGAGTGAGATGGAATGATCTTGGCTCAATGAAGCCTCAACCCCCTGGACTCAAGTGATCCTTCTGCCTTATCCTCCTGAGTAACTGGGACTACAGGTGTACACCACCATGCCTGGATAATTTGCATTGCTTTTTGTAGAGATGAGGTCTTACTATATTGCCCAGGCTGGTCTCAAACTCTGGACTCCAAGCAATTCTCCTGCCTCAGCCTCCCAAAGTTCTGGGATTACAGGTGTGAGCCACCGCACCTGGCCAAAAAAGAAATGTATTAGTTCATATTGCTGAATTGTGCAGGGTAAATTTCAGGAGAGGCTCTGTATGGCCTCAAAGGATGGACATAGAACTTACTTCTCTTCCCATTCTTGGTTCACTCCACAGTTGCTACTGGTCCATGTGATAGCTTTGTGAGACTTAGAAAAAAGTGCTCTTCCCCTAAGTAAACAACATTTAAGTGAATATACTTTATCTCTCTAATAACAACAGTAATTACAAAACCATTCTTTAAAGGTTTACTTATCAATTATTGAACATGAAATCATAAAAATGAGTAATAGTTACAAATTAACAATTAGAAAATCAAAGTTCCTGTGATTTAATTCTTTGTTGTAAAATAATATATCTTGCTTTGGGCATCAATGTTTACTACAATAACTTGTTTTCTATTTTTTTTTTTTTTTTTTTTGAGTTGGAGTCTCACTCTTTCACCCAGACTGGAGTGCAGTAGCATGCTCACGGCCACTGCAGCCTTGACCTGCTGGGCTCTGGCAATCCTTCTGCCTCAGCCTTCCAAGTAGCTGGAACTACAGGTGTGCGCTATCATGCCTGGCTAATTTTTGATTTATTGTAGAGATGAGGTCTCACCAAGTTGCCCGGGTGGGTCTTGAGCCTGTGGGCTCAGAAAATCCACTTGCCTCTGCCTCCCAAGGTGTTGGGATTACAGGCTGAACCACCGAGCCCAGCCTCTATTTTTAAAAAAGGTTTGCTAAAAGTCAACAAGGAGAACTGGAATCTCAACTTGATGCTCGACCATATGGACTTAATGGATACCTACAGAATACTCTACCCAACAACCACGGAATAAACATTCTACTCATCACCATGCAGAACATACTCTAAGATCAGCCACATCCTTGGCCATAAATCAAGTATAAACAAATTCCATAAGATTGAAATTCTGCCATGTACCTTCTCAGACCACAGTGAAGTAAAAATAAATATCAACACCAAGTTCCCCCAAAACCCACAAAGAAACAGACACTAAGCAGCGTAATGCTAATCAACTCCTGGGTCAACATGGAAATCAAAACAGAGATTAAAAGATACTTAGAAACAAATGAAATGAAGAAGCATCTTACCAAAATTCTGGGATGTCATGAAAACAGTACTAAGAGGGAACTTGATATCTCTATGAACACACATGAAGAAAATGGAAAGATCACAAGCTAACAGCCTTACAAATCACCAAAGGAAGCTGGAAAAGTAAGATCACCAAAACCCTAACTTCAGCAGAAGAATCCAGATCACCAAAATAAAAGCCCAAATTCAGGACATAGAAGACAAAAATATAATACAAAAAAATCAATGAAACCAAAAGCTGGTTTATTGAAAGGATAAACAAGATTGATAAACTTCTAGCTAGACTGACCAAGAAAAAGAGAAGAAAAGCCCGAATAAACACAATCAGAAATGCAAAAGATGAAATCACAACTGACCCTGAAGAAATACAAAAGATTATCAGACATTATGTACACCTGCATGGAAACAAACTCGAAAACCTAAATGAAATGGAGAACTTTCTTACATCACACAGTTTCCCCAGGTTGAAACAAGAAGAAATCGAGACAATAACAGCCCAGGAAATCGACTATGTCATAAGAAAACTACCTACAAAAAAAAAAAAAAAAAAAAGAAAAGAAAAAGAAAAGAAAAGAAAAAGCCCTGGAGCAGATGATTTTCCAGCAGAATTCTATAAAACATAAAAGGAGGAGCTGATACCAATCCTATTGAAAGTATTCTAGGCAATTGAGAAAGATGGAACTCTCCAAAATCATTTTATGAATCTAAAATCACATTGATACCTAAAACGGGTAAAGATCAAATAAAGAAAGAGAACTACAGGCCAATATCCTTGATGAACGTAGATGCTAAAATTCTCAACAAGATTCTAGCAAACTGGACCCAACAACACATCTCAAAAATCATCCACCATGGCCAAGTAAGCTTCATCCCCAGGATGCAGAGCTGGTTCAACATCTGCAAGACCATATACGTAATTAAATACATCAACAGATGTAAAGACTAAAACCACATGATTAAATCATTAGATGTGGAAAAAACTTTTGATAAAATCCAGCACTTCTTCTTGATAAAAACCTTTGAACATCGAGGCATAGATGGAACATTCCTCAAAATAGTAAGAGCCATCTATGAGAAACCCACCACCAACATACTGCTAAACAGGTAGAATTTGGAACCATTTCCCCTGAAAACCAGAACAAGACAAGAATGCCCACTCTCACCCCTCCTGTTCAACATAGCATTGGAAGTCGTAGCTAGAGCAATTAGACAATAGAAAGAAATCAGGGGTATTCAAATAGGAAAAGAGGAAGTTAAGTTACCCCTCTTTGCAGACAACATGATTCTGTACCTCGAAAATGCAAGAGAATCTGTCAAAAACCTCCTTGCACTGATAAAGGACTTTGGCAAAGTGTCAGGGTATAAAATAAATGGCAAAAGCCAGTGACATTCCTATACACCAACAATAAGCAAACAGAAACCCAAATAAAACGCAATCCCATTCCCAATAGCCACACACAAAAAATGAAATACCTTGGCATCTTCCTAACCAGGAAAGTCAAAGACCTTTACAATGAAAACTACAAAACACTGCTCAAAGGAATCAAAGATGACACAAACAGATGGAAAAATATTCCATACTCATAGATTGGAATAATCAACATTGTTAAGATATCCAGCCTATCCAAGGCAATCGACAGATTTAATGCAATGCCCATTAAATTACCAGCAGCATTCTTCTCAGAACTGGAAATGACAATACAAAAATTCATATAGAAACTTAAATGGCTACAAATAACCCAAATTATCCTCAGCAACAAAACAAAACAAAACAACAAAGTGAGAGGCATCACGCTCCCAGACTTTAAACTTTATTATAAAGCCTGGTATTGATACAAGAACAGGCATATAGACCAATGGAGCAGGATAGAGATTCCAGAAGCAAAACCTCAATTTCTCAACCAACTCATCTTCAACAAAGCCTCCACCAGCAACCACTGGGGAGAGGAGAGCCTATTCAGTAAATGGTGTTGGGAAAACTGGCTGACCACATGCAGAAGATTAAAACAATACTCCTACCTATTACCATACACAAAAATCGAATCTAAATGGATCAAAGACCTAATCATAAAATCTCAAACTATAAGAAACTTAGAAAATGCTGAAGACACCTTTATGGAAATTGGAGCTGGCAACCAATTCTGATCAAAAGCTCAAATGCCCTTGCCATAAGAGATAAGATAGACAAGTGGGATCTCATTAGACTGACAAGCTTCTGCAAAGCCAAATAAACCATCAAGAGAGCGAAGAGACAGCCTACAGACTGGGAAAAAGTATTTGCCAACCGGATTTTTGACAAAGGCCAACATCTAGGATCTCCAAGGAACCCAAACATGCTGCAAAGAAAAAAACAAACAGTCCTATTACAAAGTGGGCAAAATATATGAATAGACACTTCTCAAAAGAAGACATACGAGCAGCCAACAGATACACGAAAAAATGCTCAGCCTCACTAGTCATCATAGAAATGTAAATTAAAACCACACTGAGATACCACCTAACTCCAGTCAGGATGACCATCATCAGTAACTCAAAAAACATCAGCTGCTGGAGAGGATGTGGCGAAAAGGGAATACTTCCTCACTGTTGGTGGGAGTGTAAACTAGTACAGCCTCTGTGGAAAACTGTGGTGATTCCTAAAAGTTCTAAAAATTGACCACCCATACAACCCCACAATCCCCCTACTGGGAATATACCTGGAGGAACTTAAATCACTCTATGAAAACGATCTGCACATGCATGTTTATTGTAGTATTATTTATAATAGCAAAAACATGGAACCAGTCATGCTGCCCATCGAAAGAGGACTGGACAAAAAAAAATGTGGCACATATACTTGATGGAATATTACGCAGTCATAAAGAAGGACAGAATTATGAACTTCACAGCAACTTGGATGGATTTAGAGGCTATATAATACTGAATGATCTATCACAGAAACAGAACTGAGTATCACATGTTCTTACTTATAAGCTCACCATGAACAACTATCGTAATACTATAAGAAAGGGATTGGCAGTAGTGGGAAACTGCCAGGGGAGGAGGGGCACACCTCATCAACAAGGGCACCTGAATAATGAACATGTGTATACCTAACCCTGAATTATACCCCATATATTTAAAATAACACATTTATATATTAAAAAAAGAGTTGCTAGATTGATAGTATTTCGTAACTTTGTAGAATGAATATATTTTAAAATACATTTTTGGGCCAGTTGCAGTGGCTCATGCCTGTAATCCCAGCCCTTTGGGAAGTGGAGGTGAGAGGTTTGCCTGAGCTCATGGGTCTGAGACCAGCCTGAGCAACGTGGCGAGACCTCATCTCTACAATAAATAAAAAAATTAGCTGGGGGTGGTGGTACATGCCTGTAGTCCTAGCTACTTGAAAGGCTGGGGTGGAAATATCACCTGAGCTCAGCAGATCGAGGCTGCGGTGGCTGTGAGCGTGCCACTGCACTCTAGCCTGGATGACAGAGTGAGACTCCGGCTCAAAAAAATGAAAAATGAAAAAAAACATTAAAAAAATACGTTTTTATTTTGAGAGGCTACATTCTTCAATGGGACAAAACATTAGAATAGTTTGGTATTTTATCTTTGAATTTGTAACATTTAAAAATAATATGCATGTAAAAATATGCTGAAATTCAGTACTAGTTAATTCTTGTACTAAAGAAATCTCCACAACAAATGAACATTGCTACAATGTAAGTGACAGTCTATTATTGGGTTCTTACAGGATTGTAAAAAGATCGAAGGGCAGGCAAGAAAAATGTATGGTTCTGTGCTTGAGTAAGCCCTCAATCCATATCAGCTATAATTATGATCAATTGTTATTCAAACCTAGCTCATGGAATCAATATCTTTTTCTCCTTTTGTCCTTCTGGTGCTCAGCAGTTCTAAAATTTCCATAAAGAAGGGCTTTGGACAAGCAGTCAGGTTGGAAACAGCTCTGTAGGACTTGGCTTAATACACTGTTTACACAGAGAACTCAACCCTTCTTAAAACTTGGATTGCGGTGATCAGGGGAGGGAGAATGGCAATTTGGGTGGGGATAGGCAGTGACTCCACACTCCTGCCCCCCCACTGGTCTACGGCCATTTTAGGCTTTTGGCCTTGGCTCTCAACATTCCTTGCAGTCTTCAATCAGCTTTTTTTCTATTTCCAGCTACTGGCTGTGTTTTGTTCTGATCTCTGACTTCCTTGAATCTCTTGGCTGCCGCAGCTTCCGGGTCTCGAGGCGCTCAATCACCTCATCCCCCAATATTTCTGGTCCCCTGACTCCAGTTCTCCCTCCACTTCCCTCAATCTTCCCGCATCTCTGACACTGGGTCACCACCTCCTGAGAGCACCTGGTGCCTCTTCAGTGCATTTTGTAGATCTGACACACTCTTCCCTTGGTCTGCTATGCTCTGTTCACTCCCAACTGCCCAGCAAACTTCTCATGTTCCAATACTCACCTCTGAGTCAGTCATGGAGATATCTGACAGCTTGGCATTGATTTTCCAGGTGTTTGTATTTTTATTTTATTTTTTTTGAGTCAGGGTCTCACTCTGTCATCTAGGCTGGAGTGCAGTGCCATGATCGCTGCTCATCACAGCATCGACCTCCTGGGCTCAGGTGATCCTTCCATCTTAGTCTGCCAAGTTGCTGGGACTACAGGCACACACCACTACACCTGGTCAATTTTTTATTTTTATTTTTTTGTAAAACTGAGGTCTCATTATGTTGCCTATGGTGATTTCAAACTCCTGGCCTCAAGCAGCCCTCTCACCTCAGCCTCCCAAAGTGTTGGGATTATAGACATGAGCCACCACACCTGGCCTGCTTCATTGTTTTTAGCCTGTGAATGCCTTGAAATCAAAAAAGAATCTTGTCCTATTATTATTTTTGAGGCAGGATCTCACTCTGTTACCTGGGCCAACGTGCAGTGGTATGATTATTGCTCACTGCAGGCTTGAATTCTTGGGCTTAAGCGATCCTCCTGCCTTGGCCTCTCAAAGTGCTGGGATTATAGGCATGAGCCACTGTACCCAGCCTGTCCTATTATTTTTTATTCCTAATATTTATCACAATGACTGGCATAAAAAAATACGTCTATTGAATTGGAGGAATGAATGAATGAAGTACCAAGAAACTTCACTGCCTGGAGGGGTCCACATACTTAGAAGCAGATTTCTTGAGAACCTGGGAATGATGAGTTACCTGTAAAGACACCCTCTACTGTGTAAGTCATTCAAGAAACAAAAACCTTGGGGCTCCTTTGAGAAGAGCAATCAATAGTCCTCTTCCCCATAAGGCTCCTGCCAAGCCTATAAAAGAGTTCTAAAGACTTGACTTTTCAGGTCTTTGACTGTCATTCTTTCATGCCTCCCACTGTCCCTGGATCTCCTGTGCCACTTCCAGTTTTTCAAGTTGGGGAAGCTTTCTAGCATCAACTGTTTTGTGGGAAAGCATGTCGGATCTACAAAGGGAGGAGCTGGGAAAATGATTCTGAAGTCGATGGGATTTGCTTCTTGATAAGAATGACTCACTGTATAGAATGCCTTCAGCTAAAAACAACAATGTTTTTATAATGTACCTGTTGCCAAAGTCTTTGGGCGTGAGGTCAAATAATTACATAATGGAATCACAGAAGCCAAGAGCAGATGCTAGGCTCATACTTTTCTTGCTGAATAGGCCTCTCCTACATAAGCCAAAAGAACAACAAAAGTTCTGATCAGTAAACTCAGATGTTGTCCCAGCAATGGGATAGGGCATTCCAAAGATAGATAAGAGCTTCCATTGATGGGAAGAATACAGAAGAATTCTGGATCTGAGTTCCTAACCTGGCATCCAGTTACTATAAAGAGTAAGGTTGGGCTATTTCATTATTAAATTGTGGGTGAGAATTCAAACTCCCAACTCAGAAAACCTGGATTAAAGTCTAGGTTTTTGTCTTATTGGTTGTGTGACCTTGGGAAAGTTACTCTCCATGGGTCTCATTTTCCTTATCTTTAAAATGGGTTTAATTATAACATTAGTAGGTTTATTGCAATGTATGTATACAAAGTGCTTAGATTAGTGTCTAGCATATTATAAGCTCTCTAGGAATGTTAACTAAACTATACCAAATTTAAGCATACTTTGGGGTGGGGTCCCAGGTGGGAAAATGGTAAACTGAGTAAGAACATCTGTAGATACATACTCTCGAACCAAAAGTGACCACACTGATTCAAAATGGCATCCCTCTATTTTATGTAGTTTTTCAGTTTCCTCCATCAATAGAAAATACCTACAAGCATTATTAATTAAAAAGGGGTAACACAAAGAAAAAATTAATAGAAAACAGTACCTAGTTCCTTTCTGGAAATGTACTATTCTCAGTCCTTAGAGAGAGGGGGGAAGTTGAATTCCAAGATGGTAATTTGGAAGCACTAAGATATCACTTCCCTCAAACACTAAAAAATAGCTGACAAGTAGAAAGGACACACTTACTGCATAGCTTTATTTACTTGTTGGTTAAATCAGGATTTTTAAAATAAGCATCATAATTTTTTCTATGTTCTATGAGCATATTTTAATATCAGGGACAATTTGGACCCCTAGATCCTTTGTCCTTAATGAATCTGTTCTTAATGATTCTTTAAATGTTTTGTAGAAGCAGATTATAACACCCAAATTGCATTAAGAGATTAATTACATTGTTTAACTCACTTCTAATAATCAACAAATGGATCATCTACTTTAAATTAGCCTTGGATGATCCTGCCTTCCCTATTCTTGTTAACTTAGCTAATCAGAGAGGGTGCCAGATCTAGAATCTTGTGTTGTCTTTTCAGTCCATTAATAATCAAATATTGAGTGCCTATATTGGGCCAAGCTTTGTGCTGCGGTAGCAAGATGAATTATCCATGGTATCCCAGCACTTAGCGTTTATAATGTATCAGGGAGAATGCTTCCTTCTTGTGCTGAAGCAAAAATATCTTTTAAATCCAAAACACTTCAATTCTGGGATGATGTCTGGAATTTTAAAATATATTAACAGGGTAATTTGATGTAAGCTGTTATTTTGCATCACCTGGAGGTGAGATGCTTTGCTGTAGGGAAGGGTTCTGAGCAGTGGGGGCAGACTGAGAAAAATGGGCATTTTAGGAAACCCTCCAAATGACTGGATTAGTTTCTCAGGGCTGTGTTATCACATCACCACAAATGTGGTAAAAACAGAGAGAAATGTGGTCTTTCACATTTCTGGAGGGCAGATGTCCGAAATCAATGTGTCAGCAGAGACGTATGCCCTCTGGAGGCTCTAGGGAAGAATTCTTTCTTTTCTTCTTCCAGCTGCCAGTAGCTGTCAGCATTCCTTGGCTTGTGGCTGCATCACTTCAGTCTCTGCCTCCACGGTCACATTGCCTACTTCTCTGTGTCTTTTCCTCTTCTACCTCAGATCTCCCTCTGCCTTTTTCTTATACGGGCACTTGTCATTTGATTTGGGGCCCACCCAAATAATACAGGATGATCTCTTCATCTCAAGATCCCTAACTTAACTACATCTGCAGAGACCCTTTTTTTCAAATAAGGTAACATTCACAAGTGTTGGGGATTATGACATGGACATGTCTTTTTTGGACATGGATTTGGACATGTCTTTCAATTCATTACGGTTATTTACAGTGTATTTTCAATGGCTTTATGAAAAAAAGATAAAAATCTTATATATAACATAGATACCAAAATATGTTTCCTAAAACAATAGTAATTTTGAGCTACTCTGTTATTTCTCCACTCCATTTTTATAAATAATTAATAATTAATTATATAACCACCAATTGCACATTTTTGCTTTTGCACATTTTGCAACTATTATGCACATTGCTATAACACACAAAGTTTGAGAAGAAATAGATGAGACCTATAACTAACATAAGAAACCTAAATTCCCCAACTGTGACAAGGTTAGCTAGAAGTGATAACTATTTCATATCACACTTGTGAAAATGATGCTGAGATACTGGGATTTTCCTTGCATTTCAGATCAAATGTGTGCTATCTAGTCGTGAGGGAGAAGAGAAGCCATAAAAAAGGTTACATGGCAACTTCTGGTTTCTGATTGGCATGTAAGGAGCATGAAAATTGTTTGGGTTTTTTGTATTAAGACTTCAAAATCCAGTGTCAGCTGGGCTTGGTGGCTCAGCCTGTAATCCCATGCTTTGGGAGGCTGAGGTGAGTGGGTTGTCTGAGCCCGTGGGTTCGAGACCCACCTGGGCAGCGAGACCTCATCTCTACAATAAATAAAAAAATCAGCCAGGCGTGGTAGCGCATGCCTGTAATTCCGGCTACTTGAAAGGCTGAGGCGGAAGGATCGCCGGAGCCCAGCAGGTTGAGGCTGCGGTGGCCGGAAGCAACCACTGCACTCCAGTCTGGGTGACAGAGTGACTCCAACTCAAAAAAAAAAAAAAAAAAAAAAAAGAAAGAATCAAAAGGAGGTGCTAGAAAACAAACAAACAAACCCAAAACATTACCAGAAATAAAAAATGCCTTTGGTGGGCTCATCAATAAACTGGACATAGCAGGAGAAAGAATCAACAAACTTGAAGAACTGCTAATAGAGTCTTTAAAAACTAAAATTCAAAGACAAAAAAAAAATACAGCAATATCTAAGATCTGTGGGGCAATTATAGAAGGTGTACACACACACAATGGAGATACCAGAAAGAAAAGAAAGAGAAAAAGGAACAGAAGAAATATTTGAAGCAAAAATGACTGAGAATTTTCCAAAATTAATGATAGACACCAAATCATTCATTCAGGAAGCTCAGAGAACATCAAATACAATAAATATTCTGTCCCTCCCACCAATGTATACTTAGGCATGTCATATTCAAACTTCAGAAGATCAAAGACAAAGAAAATCTTGAAAGAAACTAGAAGAGAAAAAAAACCAAACACTTTATCTCTAGAGGGGCAAAGTTATAAAGTTTGTTAGACTTCTCTTTCAGAAACTATGAAAGTGAGAAGAGAATTGAATAAAATATTCAAACTGTTGAAAGAAAAGAATCATCAGCCTAAAATTTTGTATCCAGTGAAATTATCCTTCAAAAGGGAAGGCTAAATAAAAAATTTCTATTGAGGGAATTTGTTGCTAGTGGACTTGCCACGCAAGAAATATTAAAAGAAATTCTTCAGAAAGAAGAAAAATAAAATATGTCAGAGAGTTGGATTTACGTTTAGAAAGAGGAAGAGTAGCCGGGCTCGGTGGCTCAGCCTGTAATCCCGCGCCGTGGGAGGCTGAGGTGAGTGAATTGCCTGAGCCCGTGGGTTCGCGACCTGCCTGGGCAACTCGGTGAGACCTCATCTCTACAATAAATCAAAAAATCAGCTGGGTGTGGTAGCGTGCGCCTGTGGTTCCAGCTACTTGGAAGGCTGAGGCCCAAGGATCGCCGGAGCCCAGCAGGTCAAGGCTGCGGTGGCTGGGAGCGGCCACTGCACTCCAGTCTGGGTGACAGAGTGAGACTCCAACTCAAAAAAAAAAAAAGAAAAGAAAGAAAGAAAGAAAGAAAGAAAGAAAGAAAGAAGAAAGAAGGAAGGAAGGAAGGAAGGAAGGAAGGAAGGAAGGAAGGAAGGAAAGAAAGAAAGAAAGAAAGAAAGAAAGAAGAGCATTAGAAATAAATAAAGGTAGAATAAAATCTTTTTTTTTTTTTGAGTTGGAGTCTCACTCTGTTGCCCAGACTGGAGTGCAGTGGCCGCTCCCGGCCACCGCAGCCTCGACCTGCTGGGCTCCGGCGATCCTTCCGCCTCAGCCTTCCAAGAAGCCGGAATTACAGGCATGCGCTACCACGCCCAGCTGATTTTTTGATTTATTGTAGAAATGATGTCTCGCTGCCCAGGTGGGTCTCAAACCCGCGGGCTCAGGCAATCCACTCACCTCAGCCTCCCAAAGGCACAGGATTACAGGCTGAGCCACCGAGCCCGGTTTATAAAATCTTTTTTTAAAGATTAGCTGGTCTAACAGATAATAGTTTGTTCCAAATAATAGCAACAATGTATTTGGTGACTAGAGCTAGGGATACATGAAATTAATGACACCAATGTTAAAAGTGATGGGAGAAGGAATTGGTAATATTCTAAGCTGCTTAGGTGTATAGTGTTATTTGAAAGAGGACTTGGATTAGGTGTAAATGTATGATGCAAACTCAAGGGCACCACTAAAAAAAGTAAAAAAGTAAAAAATAAAAGGGTAATTGAAATACTAGGAGAGGAGGAAAAAATGGAATTATATAAAATGCTCAAAAGAGAAGTAAAAAAATAGTGGACGACCAAAAAGAAATTAAAAACAAAGGCAATAGACAGGAAGCAGTTACAAACATGGTAGATAGTAATCCAACTAGAGAAAAAGTCTTACTTAATTTTCAGAAGCAAAACCACCCCTTATGAAGTGATTAAGAACAAAGATTGGGCCATGCACGGTGGCTCAAGCCTGTAATCCCAGCACTTTGGAAGGCCGAGGCGAGAGGATTGCCTGAATCCAGGGGTTCGAGACCAGCCTGGGCAATTTGGCAAGACCTCGTCTCTACAATAAATCAAATAATTAACTGGGTGTGGTGGCACACATCTGTAGTTCTAGCTACTTGGAAGGTGGAGGCAGAAGGATCATCTGAGTCCACCAGGTTGAGGCTGCAGTGGCCATGAGCATGCCACTATACTCCAGCATGGGCAACAGAGTGAGACTCCAACTCAAAAAAAAAAAAAAGAACAGAGATTGTTGTTAGACTGCCTAGTGTATGGTGCTTGTTCTGCCACTTACTAGTTCTGGGACTTCTTCCTGTTTCTTAAACTGTCTTAATTGTCTCATCTTTAAAAGGAGAGATTGATAGTACCAACCTCATAATGTTGTCATAAGTGTAAATGAGATAATATATTTTAAAAAACCTTTACTACAGTGCTTGGCACAGAATAAATATTCAATAAATGCTATCTACTATTATTTTTTTGGGGGAAATTATATGAAAAACCTTCTGCCTACTCTATTTTAGGCATAGTATAGGTGATGTGCTGATATAATTTGAATTATGTTTATTTTATTAAATAAATGCTACACAACATGCACATATCAAAAAATTAGAAAATATAGCAAGGATGTGTGTATGAAGGAGAGAGCATGATAAGGAGAAAAGAAAAAAAAATCCCATGCTGTGGGCTAAATGTCCTACCCCAAATTTATTGGTTGAAATCCTAATCCTCAAGATAATGGTATTAGAAGGTGGTGCCTTTGGAAGATGTTTAGGTCATGAGGATGGAGCCCTCATGTGTGGAATTAGTGCCCTTATAAAAGAAACCTCAGAGAGATTCCTTACCCTGTCTACTGTGTGGACACAGCAAAAAGTTGCCATTTAGGAGCCAGAAAGTGGGTCCTCACCAGACAACGAATCTGTCTTGGTTTTGGAATTCCCATCTTCAGAATAGTAAGAAATAAATTTCTGTTGTTTATACGCCACCTAGTTTATGGTATTATATTATAGCATCATGGGTGGACTAAGATACCCACCATTCAGCAATAACCATTATCAACACCTTGAGAAGCATCCTTCCAGACCTTATAATGCACAGTTGGCCATCTGTATCTGTCAGGGCTCTGACTCTGTGGATTCAATCAACCACAGACGAAAAGTATTCAGAAAAAAAGAGTCTCTACTGAATATGTACAGGTTTTTTTTTACTTGTCATCATTCCCTAAACAATGCAGTATAACAACTATTTACATAGTATTAGATATTATATGTGGCCTAGAGGTGATTTAAAATATACAGGAGGATTTGTGTAGGCTATATGCAAAGACTACAGCATTTTATATCAGGGACTTGAGCATCTCAGATTTTAGTATCCACAGGGAGTCCTGGAAGCAATCTCTCATGGGTGCTGAGAGACACAGATGGATACGTACAGATGTGTGTGTGTGTATGTATAAACAATTTTAGAGATGATGATTATGTATGAAGGTGTACCCCCCAAAAAGGAATTATCTTTTGGAGGGTGGGTCCCTGTAGTACAGGTTTCCCCTACTAGGTAAGTGTTCTAGAAACCCATCAGCATCAGTGTGCCAGCTAGCATTGTTGTGAGAGAGTCTAGACTAGACTAGTCTAGCTTCAGTGAATTTTTTTTTTTGAAAGATGCTTTCATTGTGTTTGCCCATTTCATGATGGGTGATTTATGAGTGCACCTGTCCACACCACACTGAGTGTTCAGCAGTTTTTGACCCAAAATGCCATGACCCCCAGGCCCCACCCTCCCTATTCACCCGATCTTGTCCCCAGTGACTTTTTATTTTGTTTCTCTGGATGAAAAAATTCTCAGAGGGAAACATTTTTGCTGATGTGGAAGAGGTGAAACAAAAAACGCCAGAAGCACTAAAAAGCATCAAACTGGACGAGTTCAAAAACTGTTTTGAGGAGGGGAAAAAGCATTTCAATAGATGTATTGCATCAAACGGAGAGTACTTTGAAGGCAACTGAAGTGTAAACACGTAAGAATAAAAACACAATTTTTAAATAAATAAATTCTGTTTTTTTGGGTCCCCCTCATATGTTCTGTTTTATCTACTTTTACATTAAACTCTAACAGCTTTCAATGCATAAAGACACAATTTTTTTTGAACAAAGTCACTCTGTCACCCAGGCTGGAGTACAGTGGCACACTCACGGCTGCTGCAGCTTCAACTGGGATGGCAAGCTTGTGCCACCACGCCTAGGTAATTTTTCTGGATTTATTATTGTAGTGATGAGGTCTTACCAGCTGTCCAGGCTGGTCTCAAACCCCTGAACTTAGGCAATCCTCTCACCTCCACCTCCCAAAGTGCTGGAATTATAGGTATGAGCCACCGTGCCCAGCTAAAGACATATTTTTAAAAGTTTTAAAAGTGTGCTTAAAATTTACCTGAAGTTTTACAAAGTCACTCTTTGCTTTTCTGTATTATGAAAAGATGGAAATTTAGAGAGATGCAAATGGGAATTAAACAAAACAATCCTCTCATCAGGAATGGGGGCCAGCATAGCACAAACCTTTGATGTCTTTAGTGAACGTCTCTGGGACTTCAAGCAGTGGCAGGAATAGAATTGAAACCCCCATTTTCAGCCCAAATGGTGGACTGAAGTCAGACATGAGGATTTCCCAAATAGCAAAATCTATTGCATAAACTGCTATAATTTTATGAAGGCCATGTATGTGTCATAATGTCTGAGGAAAATGAGAAGAATGAGAAGTTGAAATTCCATGTGCTTAGTTTGATGGCTACCTGTCTCTAAATAGAGGTGAATTTTGGCCAGGCGTGGTGACTCAATGCCTGTAATCCCAACACTTGGGGAGGTAAAGGCAAAAGGATTGCCTGAGCCTATGGGTTCGAGATCAGCCTGGACAACATGGTGAGACCTCGTTTCTACAATAAATAAAAAAAATTAGCTGGGTGTGGTGGCACGTGCCTGTAGTTCCAGCTACTTGGAAGGCTGGGGTGGAAGGATCGCCTGAGCCTAGCAGGTTGCAGCTGTGGTGGCTGTGAGCATGTCACTGCACTCCAGCCTGGAGGATAGAGTGAGGCTCCAACTCAAAATAAATAAATAAATAACATAAAATAAATAAATAGAGGTGAGTTTTGAGGAGCCGCATCCTCCTGCATTCCCCAACCCACAGGAGTCCCAGGAATGGGTGGGACCTGGGTTATTTTCCCTCCACCTTTGCTCAGCAGATCCCAACAGTCTCTGGGAAAGGTGACCTCTCCACGCCCTTCTGTTCTTGTTAGTAGCCAGAACAAGGGCAATAGCTTGGGTGTTACCAATCTCGTTCTTTAAAATGTGAACAAAACAAAGCTGAAGTCCACACCCTAAAATCTGCCCTGAGAAGTGGTCATTGTTTCCTCTTGGTTCCACCTTTTTTTCTCTATGGAAGCAAGAGAGGGACCATTATGGGAAGAATCACCACCTTTTAATGGAGGTTGAGCCTGATGGAGCCTGGTGGGGGAATATGTGAGGCCAGGATAGGATGAGGTTAGACAGGAATCTCCCAAACAAAGCCCTCCTGTGCTTTATTGAAGAGCTGGGTTGTTCGTATAATGTTTATTGTAGACAATTTGGAAAACAGAAGCAGAAAGGAAAATACAAATGAACCATAATCCCACCTCTGCTCACATGCTAATGTACACTGGTCCAGTGTTTTCTGTGCACGTTTGCTTACATAAAATTAACAAAAAATGAGATCATGGTGAACAGATGTTTTTATAACCTGCCTTTTTCTCTTAACAAAATATCAGAAACATCTTTTCATGTCATTAAATGCTATTTAACATTATGTTTTACCTTTTCACTTTAATTTTTAAGAGGTACTCTGTTACAACATTACATCTCTGTTTTGTTTTATTTGAGCTTTAATACCTATTTTTATTGGATGAGGTTGTTATAGCAGTGGCAGCAGCAGCAGGGGCTCGGGTTTCTTTTTTATATAATGAAGGCTCTTTTCTCCATCCATCGCCATGAAGCCAGTCCCATTCATTTCATTTAATTCATATTACTCATGCCGAAGAACACTTACTTGTTCTGATGTCTACAGCTGATGGGCACATTTTGTACTGCGCACATTGGTAAAATGTTGGTAAGCAGGCTTCAAGCTTGTTTGATGAGTCACCGTCAATGAAAGGAAAACCACCCTCCAGATCTTTCGTGAAGTCTCAGACCCTTTGCTGAGAAATGAACCAGTGTATTAGCCCGGGTTCCTTCTGTTGTAGTTTGCCACACAACAACTTCTTGGTGCATTATTTGACACAAGAACACATCTTTTGGCAGGCTCGTACCCATAAGCCACTGCAAAATGAAAGTCATGATCAGAGAAATATGAAAAAAAATTGGTCACTTGAACTACTAGCTTCATTTTCATTTTGGGCTGGCCTTCTCTTTTTCACTCATAAAAAACTTGCCTAGTGGTTATTTTTCTCCTTCTGTCTGGCCTGACAAGCATCAAGAGCTCAAACCATTTGTACTGAGCTCAAATGGAGAGTGAGTTAGCCGACCACAAGCAAAGGAAGCAACTGAAATCATTTGGTAAGATAAAACAAAGCATCCTACTATTGCCAGCGACGTAAATGGCATTTGTCCCTGATGCTGCTCTGTTGATTTTTTTCCCAGGCACTTGGCTTTCGTTTTCACTTTTGGGTTCAGCTGACACTGAGGTCTGCCCTTTCTGGTGGTATTCTGATGCTCTCTTGCCTTATCTACCATCTGTCTGTCTGTCTATCCATTCATCCATCCTCATGCTTTTCTTTCTTTCCCGTCTTTACTTTGTTTCTTTCTTTCCCATCTTTTCCCTCTCTGCCCTCTTTTTGTCTTTCTCTCTTGCAAACTCATTCATTTGCCTCTGTCATGGCTTCCTCTCCCATGCTGCCTGCCTGGGTTCTGGGCGCTGAGGTGGAGGCCAGCCTATCAGCAGTTTTTTGTTTTTTTTTTTTGAGTTGGAGTCTCACTCTGTCACCCAGACTGGAGTGCAGTGACCGCTCCTGGCCACCGCAGCCTCGACCTGCTGGGCTCCGGCGATCCTTCCGCCTCAGCCTTCCACGCAACTGGAACTACAGGCGCGCGCTACCACGCCCAGTTGATTTTTTGATTTATTGTAGAGATGAGGTCTCACCCGCCCAGGCGGGTCTCGAACCCATGGGCTCAGGCAATCCACTCACTTCAGCCTCCCAAAGGCGCGGGATTACAGGCTGAGCCACTGAGCCTGGCAGTTTTTTTTTTTTTTTTTAAGAGACAGTCCTTGTTCTGTCACCCAGGGTAGAGTGCAGTGGTGCAATCATAGTCTGCGGCCTTGAATTCCTGGGCCAAAGCGATCTTCCTCCTCAGGCTCCCAAGTAGCTGGGACTAAAGGCGTGCACCACCAACCAAGCCTGGCTTTTAAAAAAAAAGTTTTTGTAAAGACGGGGTCTTGCTATGTTGTCCAGGTTGGTCTCAAGCTCCTGTGCTCAAGTGATCATCCTGTCTCAATCTCTCAAAGTCTTGGGATTATAGGTGTGAGCCATATAATCATGCATAACATTTTATAACATATAAAACCATATAGGTGCCCAGCCTCATAATAGCAGTTTTGATGTCAGCAGAATGTAGTGCTGTCCCTGCTTGGGGGTAATCACTCCTCCCTGGAGCCCTTTGGAGTAAGCAAGCATTAACCCTGGACCAATTGTTTGGCCCTGGCCCTGTTTGTGCTGCCTACTTTCTATCTTAGGCTGAATGAGCATTTTGCTGTCCAAGAGGCCACTGGTGGCTAGGAGGCACTTGCAGCGTGGTTAGTACAAACTGAGCTATGCTAGATGTGTAAATAAGTAGACACTGGATTTTTTTTTTTTTTTTTTGAGTTGGAGTCTCACTCTGTCACCCAGACTGGAGTGCAGTGGCTGCTCCCGGCCATCGCAGCCTCGACCTGCTGGGTTCCGGCGATCCTTCCGCCTCAGCCTTCCAAGTAGCTGGAACTACAGGTGTGCGCTACCACCCCCGGCTAATTTTTTGATTTATTGTAGAGATGAGGTCTCGCCAAGTTGCCCAGGCGGGTCTCGAACCCGCGGGCTCAGGCAATCCACTCACCTCAGCCTCCCAAAGCGTGGGATTACAGGCTGAGCCACTAAGCCCGGCTGACACTGGATTTTGAAGTCTTAATACAAAAACCCAAACAATGTAAACTCTCTCATTAATTTTTAAAAGATCCAGCTCATGTTGAAATAATATTTTGCATAAATTGGGTTAAATAAAATATATTACTAAAATATCTTCGCTCATTTCTTATTACTTTTTATAATATAGCTAGCAGAAAATGTAAAAAACACATGTGGCTCACATTTGTGTCTCTCACTATGTTTTTGTTGGACAGCACATGTACAGGCCTTTGAACTGTTGCTCAGAACTTGCAGTTTTCCAATTGCTAAGAGTGCAGAGCTTTCTTTTGAGGCCATTTATGACTTTCTTGTTCTTATTTACTTTTGCTTCTTAGAAATGGAAATAGTATGTTTTAAAGACAAGAATGTATATACTTCTAGCTTGTCCTAAAATTAATTTTTAAAAGGAAAAAAAAAAACAAAACCCACCAACAGCCACATCTTCTCCATGGCTAGATTTTAGTTTATAATGATATCCAGATTTTAAGAATGGGCCTCAACCCTTCCTCCATTTTCGTTCCTGAACTTCTGTGAATATACTGGATGGGTTAGGGCATCAGATTTCTCCATGATGGGCAGGTTTTGTGCCCCACGTGATCTTGTCCAGGCTTCCTCCTCACTTCTTCCAGAGCTGCTTAGTCCTGATGACAGGACAACCTACAGCTGGATCCATGACCCAGAGATGTGAAAAGGTGAGCTGGGCCCATAAGCATTTTTTTCTTTGGAATCTGAACCGGAAATAGGGAAAGAATAAGACTTTATTGGTGGGATGAGAAGATGAAAAGAAGCCAAGAGAAGAGGAAGGTCTGTGTGGTCATGGCCAGCCAATGTTACACGGAAGAAACGATGAGGAATTGTACTCTGTGGGCAGGGAAACCTGTCTATGAAGAAGCCTGTATGGTCAAAAGACAAGGGTGAGAACAAGCAAGTAGCAGTGGCGGCAGGAAGCACACATATGAAGACTATTGCATTATGCCAGTACAGGTGGCTCGAGTGAAGAATCTTGAATTTATTCTATTACAGACATGATTTTTTTTGCTCTTGTTGGTCAGCTTTACAAAGATGCCTTATTGAAACATGTTTGTTAAATCTTTCTGGGTTCCTACAAATGGGGAACATTATTATAAATTTCCTTTCATTGAGAGAGTACTTGAGTAGCTCGCTGTTTCTTGTAACCAAAGAGTCCAAAGAAAATACTACCTTCATCTTATAATTTTTAAGAGTTAGTGACTTTTTTTTCCTCCTAAAATGTTTTCAACTTTTAGGTACATTTCAGCCCCTTCTCCCTCCTACCTTCCGCTGTTGAGTACACAGAATTTTGATCAATCTATTGCAACCCATTTTTTTTCCTTTTACTACCTAAAGCAATACTTCATTGACCGGTACTGAATCATATGATTTAACATTACTCTCTAAGATGATTAAATTTTTTATTTGCTTTTGTGTATATTAAGAGGAGGATGATACCTTAATTTGTCACTGAACATAATTGCAACAGTTCTTGCCAAGCAGGTTGGCCTTTGTAGTTCAAAATTGATGCTAATTAGTGAGCAGAGCTTTGGGGTAAAATATATAGAAACTTACTACCAGAAATTAAAACATAACTTATCTTTACTTCTATCACTGTTGTTCCTGGGCAAGAAGAATATTTTCCTTGGTCCAGTTCTCAATTGGTTATAAGCCATGCTGAAGCAGTGTATTAGTCAGCTCAGGCTGCCATAACAAAATACCAGAGACTGGGTGGCTTAAACAACAGAAATGTATTTTCTCATGGTTCTGGAGGTTGGGAGTGTGGAATCAAGGTACCAGCATTGTTCTGGTAAGGACTTTTTTCCTGGCTTGCAAATGGCTGCCTTTCCTGCTGTGTCTTCACATGAGTGGGGGAGGGAGAAGAGAAAATAATATCATTATACTTGTTACCTCCCATTGATTTGTATTAAAATATATCAACAAGCCAATTTTATTTATCTTCCACTCTAGTCATTCAATGATTAAACATATATTTACTAAGTTTTTACTCGGTGCTAGGAACTATGTTCTGCCCTCTACATGAATTAATTTCATAAAAAAATACAGTGTGGGGGTCCCAGGACTGGAGATAGGGACTTTCTATCTACTACATTTCTAAGTCGTGTCTGGGAGAGTGACATCCTACCTCCTTCCATGCCTTGGATGATGATAATATTTTAGAGAAGAGAATAATCCAAGGAAGATGTGATAAATTGCTAAGCTAAGGTAATGGGCAACTTGGCAATGGGTGTGGAGACAGATTCAAGAGTGAATGATAATTTTATCTTTTGGAGATAAAATTGGCAGGAATAGATAACTCTACAGGTTGGATTAGGGAGAGAGGCAGAGTTTGGGCTAATTTTATGGGTTTTAGCTGGGATGATGAAAATGTTACTCATTGAGTTGCTCTAGAGAGGAGAGAAAAATTCAGGGAGATATGGACAGAAACATGTTAACTTTGCGAATTACTTGCAATATTTATGTCCACATGTCCAAAATTAAATGGAGAGGTGAGGCAAGTATCTGAAGACTGCAAGTAAAATAAGACCTTTTATTAGGATGGGCTCGGGACAGCGAATGGACATCTGGACTTTTACCTACCTTGCTTTAAGGTCTCTTGCATGGAGACAACATTGATGAGGAATCATAGCTGTCTTGATTCCAACGGACTCTTTTAGGAGTTCTGGAACTCACTGTGTCCCTAATTTACACAGAGAGAATGTGCTAGTTTTCTATTGCTGCTGTAATAATACAATTAATTAACTAGAAACAACACATATTTATTACCTTACAGTTCTGAAGTCCTAAAATCAAGATGTTAGCAGGACCACATTCTTCCAGGTGGTTCTAGGAGAGAATCTGTTTCCTTGCCTTTTCTAGTTTCTGGAAGCTTCCCACATTCCTTGTCTTGTGGCCCCTCCCTCCATCTTCAAGACCAGCAGTGTAGTGTCTTCACACCTCCCTCTCTGACCTCTGCTTTTGTTGTTGCATCTCCTTCTCTGACTCTGAGCCTCCCGTCTCCCTCTTAGTGTTATAGGACCCACAGGTTTGTATGCCTGTCACACAGTTCAAAACCCTCAGACAGCAGACTTTGCAACAGAGAAAGAGTTCAATGATTGCAGGGCACCAAGTGAGGAGACCCTCAAATCCACCTCCCAGAGGAGTTCTGGGCTGGGGTTTTTAAGGGGATCATGGAGGCTGAGGGACAGGAAAATTGAGATTGTTGATTGATTTGGGTAAAAGGGTGAGAATCCCTAGGACATGAACACTGCATTCTTTGGTGAGTCAGTTTCTTGTGGGGTCCTTCAGAGCAGCTGACATCAGCAGTTTCACTGGTATGCAGGACCTGAAAGAATATCTCAAAGGAAAACAATGTCTCATAATGTTCAAGTTGTTATCTATAGAGCAATTAAGGGGAACTATACATCTTGTAACAGGGTCTGCGTGATTTTCAAGAATAGGCACCCAACTATGAGGAAGCAGATCAGAGATCAAGCTGACCTAATGATAAATGCTGAATGTGCTGTGGGCTTGGTTTATTTTTGTTTCTCCCCCTCCTTTCTTCCCTGATTAATTTTATGGTTTATAGGGATGGTTTCATTAGGAGGCCCCTTGTGATTACATTGGGTCCACCTGGATAATCTAGGATAATCTCCCCGTCTCTACATTCTTAACTTAATCGCATCTGCAAAGTCCCTTTCGCCATGTAAAGAAATATATTCACAGGTTCTGTGGATCAAAATGTGGACATTTTGGGGGCCATTATTTTGCCTACTGCCAATGGTCTATCTTGTCCTTCGTCTAGGGGGCTTCATCCCAGAAGGGCCAAAACAAAGGGTTGTCGCTCCTCCTGCCTTTTTTCTTTTCTTTCCAAGTCTTAAAAGGCATTTGCCTCAAACTTGCAATTATGAGTTGAGATCCACAAATGCTTTTGATAAGGTGGAAGTTTGGGAGTTATTTTGATGAGCTATGTCATCTATCAAGAACTGTTTCATCATTATTTGAAGTTTGTTGCTATGCTATGCTATGCTGTGGGGGTGACATTGAATGTAAATACATTTCCAGCATGTATGTAAAAGCGGAATAACCCCCAAATCAGGAGAAATCAGCATGTTCATCCTAAACCTCTCACCTTAGGGGGTCTTATATTCTCAGGGGAGGGGGAAATCAGGGAGTGCCAACTCACCATGTCACCTGGTGAACATGTGGTGACTACTTTCTCCAGGTAGTCTTTCCTTACTTCCTAACCTGAGTTAGATGTTCCTTCTCTGTTCTTCCATGGTATCTAGAGCAGAGCTTTATTTTAGAGCACTTATCACACTATTGTAGTTCTTTGCTTACTTATCTGTCCCACTGGATTTTATTATAAGCAGAGATTATGCCTTAGTCCCCAGTGCATTTCCTTGTGCCTAACATCTTGCCTACCAATAACTATGTGTTGAATGGATGAATACAGTAACTGTTCCTATAATAGCTTCTGAATCTTGAATTTCCCTTAATGTTTTTATTTTATATTTCTCATTGACTTACAGGAAGACTATAATGGCAAGTGAGATAATTTCTCCATAGTGCTTAAGATCTTTGTAGAGGACGGGCTTGGTGGCCCAGCCTGTAATCCCAGCACTTTGGGAGGCCGAGCCGAGTTAATTGCCTGAGCCCGTGGGTTCGAGATCCACCCGGGCAACTTGGAGATACCTCGTCTCTACAATAAATCAAAAATCAGGTGGGCGTGGTAGCACGCGCCTGTAGTTCTGGCTACTTGGAGGGCTGAGGTGGAAGGATTGCTGGAGCCCAGCAGGTCAAGGCTGTGGTGGCCGGGAGCATGCCACTGCACTCCAATCTGGGCGACAGAGACTCCAACTCAAAAAAAAAGATCTTTGGAGAAATGCTTCATTAGGCAAAGGATCATATGCAGATGTCAAATGAAATTTTTTTAATGTTTATTTTTATTCAAATGAAATTTTGAGCTAAAATATACCATTTTCCTTTAATTTTACCCATCAAAGTTGTTGGTTGGGAAAAATATACCTTCATGGTGAGCCCATTAGAATCAATGTATACAATTATACACAATGTCTAACAATCAAATCAAACTTTATAAAATAAGGTGATGAAACAGTAATAAACTGTTAATCTCTTAATTGATCTTAATTAATTAATAAGAGATCTATGATTTACTGACCAATGTACTTTTTTTTTTGTGTTGGAGTCTTACTCCGTCTCCCAGGCTAGAGTGCAGCGGTACGCTCACGGCCACCAGAGCCTGGACCTGCTGGATTCAGGTGATCCTTCAGTCTCAGTCTTCCAAGTAGCTGGAACTACAGGCACGCACCATCATGCCTGGTTAATTTTTTGATTTATTGTAGAGATGAGGTCTCACCAAGTATTCCAGGCTGGTCTCAAACCTGTGGGCTCAGGCAGTCCTTTCACCTCGGCCTCCCAAAGTGCTCGGATTATAGACATGAGCCACTGTGCCTGGCTGGCCAATATACTTTTAACAGTACACTTTTAGAAAAGTAAAAAAATATATATACTGAATTTGTGTGTAAATTTATTAGCTCCTTGTTGTTGATAAAGTGGAAAGCATTTCTCTTCAAGTCTCATTATTGGTGTATAAGTCAGCTTTGGTGCAGTAACAAATAGCCCTCACTAGGTCCGTAGCTTACAATTATTTCTACTCCCACCATGTGAGGACTGTGTATGGCTCTGCTAGGCATGGCTTGTCTTACTGAATTTAGTTGAGTTCTACTGTCCAGACAGATCTTCTCATTCTTGGACAAAAGTCAAAGAAGTTGCCACTCCCTAGGGTATGACCTTTTCAAGTCCAAGGGTCAAAGGTCGGAGAACTGGGAGAACAGGGGCAAACTATGTAAGTGTGTCCAAAGCTTCTGCTCTGATACAAGCTGTCATGTTTATTCACATTTCATTGGCCAAAGGGAGTCAGGTGGTCCAGCTCAGTGCTACTACCCTGGGGGAAAAATACTCTGCCTGCAGAAAGTGAGCCAGAGTAGAAGGGAAAACAAATTGTGGACATATAATACAATCCATTATAATCTGTATCTGAAGTAATATTTGCCAAAGTCATTTTTTGGGGGTATATTACTCTTTAAAACTTTTAATTTTGAGTTCAATTTATGTAGCCTAAGTAATAAAATTGATTATAAGTTCAATAGATTCTATGTAAATAGGCCCCAGAGGGAAAAATAAACAGATTTGAGAATCTTAGCTAAAGAAAAAATTTAATTGTATAAATATATAAATGAATCACTTTTTTTTGCTAAGTTTGATGATGGTCAGTTAAAAAAAAAAAAATCTGTGGGTGTCCATGCTAACAGAAAAGGATTTCAATTAAAGTAGAGATATCAGTATATAGTTACCATATCAGTCAAGTGAAGAAGACACGGAAGGGGAAAAGGTCTTCCTAGTAGACAATTAAATCATTTATTTGCTTGAAGGAAGAAGGCTGGGCCAGATGACAGGTTTCTGCCAATTCTCTGTTTATAGTACTTTGAATTTGGAAATAAAGAAGTCCTTTTAAGACAGATGGAATTAAAATTCTTCTTACATCAGTAAAATGGCATTATGAAACTTAGAAGCTGTTTTAATGCAGAAGATGAAAAGAGTAAGAGAAACAGTTATGAGAGGAAAATGTAACTGAGCATTCATTCCTTCTTCAGAGAATAACACATCCCACGAATTCTAGTTTTAATGTATTTGTTTGTTTTATTCATACTTTCAGTAAATATTTAATTAGTGTCAGGCATTGTGATAGGTGCTGGTTTGGTAAGAAATTATACGATTTATAGTTAAAAGATATGCTATAAATGTCACATTTCACCATCATTCTTCTTCAGAATTTTATGCATACATTTAAGAGAAGATATTTAAATTAAACTTTACGATCTACAGTTATGAAAATCTAAATGTTAAAAAAAGACTACTTTTCAAGTGATCATATAAATAATTCTCCCCCCCAGGCATTTCTAATGAGCTCCAAGGTGTTTTTAAAACACAACGGACCCTCTCTGACAGCAAATTCTCATTTTATTTGCTTTTGAGGAGGACTTGGGAATACAGCAGGGAGCAGTTCAGAGGTTGTTGCATTTGGGGAACACTTTTTAACAAGTTACCTCTTCTGGAAAGTCGAACAGCACAACATTATTATGAATATGTTTATCAAAGCAGCCTGCCTAGCAGGCTCAGAAATCAATAGTTTTCTTTTTTTCATGAAAAGCTGAAGCTATGGTTTTTTTTTTTAATGACAGAAATATTTGTCAGAGTAGTGGCAGTTGCTATGTGGCATTATTGAGTCTTAATCTGTGTGCTAGCAACGGAATGTGCTTGCTTCTTTGTTATAACCAATTTATAATAATCTGAGCTGACTTTTATGTGGTGTTTCCCAAGAGCCAGGCAGATTGAGACACTTCAGAACTGCTGACTCATTTAATCCTCAAAGTGGGAGGGCAGGAGATGTTGTGTATCTCTATCTTATCCCCATTTTGTAGATTAAAAAATCGAGGCACAGAGCGGCTAAGAATTTGCACAAGGTCACATTACCAGTGGATGGCAGAGTTGGGTTTTAAACCTGGGCAGTGCTGCTTTATTTTGCTGCCTACCAAGTGGGTCCAATAACCTGACATCTGATTAAGACGTACAACAAAAACAAAAACAAAACGATTCTTGTTCCTTTTGGTTTCATCCTACCCCCAGCCCTCAACTTGATTTTCTGGCTCTTCAGGTTTGGACCATGAGTTTATAATTGCTTCCCTAATGCAGGTGAAGAACTTTCCGGCGGATCCTTGTGGTGCTTTCCTGCACAACAATACAGTGTATACGCAAATGCACATTTAGAAAATGAACGGTGGCTGTTTATTAATCAAGGGAGGCTTGTCTCGGGCCTAAAATGACCAGTCGCTCTGCAAAGACCAGGTATAAAAAGTGCAGGAGCTGGGAGCCAGCGAGAGAAGACTCGGTCCCATCCAGGGTTGAAGGACTTTCCGCGGGCTCGTGGGGGGACGTGTCCTCTCCGAAGAGGCCCGCGGGAGCGGGCGCGACACCAACCCCGCCGCCGCGGGGACTCGTGTCCGGTTCCTCCGCGGGTCTCTCGGGCCCGAGCGCGTCGCTGCGCGCAGCGGGGACCACCTCCGCCTTGGGACTGGGCGCCACGAGGCACGTTGGTGCGCGCTGTCCCTGTCCCCTGGGCTGGATTAGGAGGAGGGCGGGCGCACCCCGTCCCCGCGTCCCCGCGACCTTTGGGTGCCGGGGACATCAGCCAGGGGGTGCCCGCGGCTGGGGAAGGAGTGCGAGGCAGGAGGGCAGGGAGCGCGCGGGTGTGAGCGCCCCCCCGGGTTTGTCACCCCTCCCCGCCCCCGCCCTCTCCCTCCCCGGCCGCCGCCCACCTGGGCGCCCCCGGCTGCGGCGGCGCGAGGCTCGCTCCCCAGGCCGCGCAGTGCACCCGCGCCTGCTGCGGAGCTTTCCCGGTCTCTGCGCGTCCTCCTCCGCCGCTTGGCCCGCCCTCCCCGGGTGCCCGACGTGCACGTTCACCGCCACTTCGGTCGGGACGCGCCGGTGGGTTTGGCCTGCGCGGCGGCGGCGGCGGCGAGGCGGGGGAGCGAGGGAGCGCGAGGGGCGGGCGCGAGTGGCTGTGAGTCACCCGTACCTGGAGTGCGAGCGACGCAGAGCCGGCGGCGCGGAGCCCGAGCCGGAGCCGAGCCCGAGCCCGGAGAGCCCGAGAGCGCGGCCGGCCCCGGCGCCAGGCCCCGCCGCCCGCCCCGGGCCCGGCGCCGCCTCCCCGCCCCGCGCCCGCAGCCCTCCGCCTGCCCGGAGGCGGTGCGGGGCTCGCCGGGGGATGTCACAGCGGCTCCTCGGAGCCCCCAGCCGCCGCCGCCGCAGCAGCCGCCACAGCCGCCGCCGCCGCCCCCGGGAGCCGCGACCATGAACCCCCAGTGCGCCCGCTGCGGAAAAGTCGTGTATCCCACGGAGAAAGTCAACTGCCTGGATAAGGTGAGCGCGGGGGCGCCGGGCCGGCCCGGACCTGCCGGGCGCTGCACTGCACCTGCTCCGAGAAGTTTTGGCACCTGGGGTGGAACGAGATGAGCGAGTCGGCGTGCGTGCGTGTGTCTTGGCACAGGGGGAGGGCGCGCGGAGGAAGACGCCCGCGGGAGTGACAGAGACCACGCTTGGCGACTGATGCCGGAGCCGGGGTGGGCTTTTGCCGGGGTGCGGGGCTGCAAGGCATCCGCAGGACCGCCGCGGAGGGCGCATGGCGGTGCGCGGCCCTGGGGGGGCACTTCGGCGAGCCGCGCCCCCTCCATCTCTCCTGGTGCCCCGCGCCCCCCGCCCTGCAGATCCGCCCGCAATCTCCCCCCATACCCCGCCCCAGCACCTTCCGTGACGGCGGCGAGGGGGAGAAGCAAATAGTAATTAATATGTCATGGGGGGGCGATGCCGCATTGCTAAGAATAATCCCCGTCGGAGAGCCCCGGCTCAACCAGGCGAGCTGGACCCACGGGTGTCTAATCCTCCTGGGTTGGGGGATTCCGGGGGAAGTGGCTCTCACCCGGTTCCTCCAGCTCTATCCCCTGCCCTTCCCGGGCGGAGGTGGAGACGAAAAACAGCCTGGGAGAGAGACCCGGGCGCGATCCCGAGTGACTGACAATTGAAACCAGCCAGAGGCATTCCCGTGAAATTTGCATCTGATGATACAAATGCCTCGTTAGAGCGAGCTGTCATCCCGACCGTCATCCCGGACAGTGTCCATGTTCCTGAGATTTAGTAGAAGCTGGACAGGGATGGGGGACCAAGGGTACTTACATAGTCCTCCAGCCAGCCCCTCGGCTTGCCTGACTTCTGGTGAGCACTGTTTATGGAGATCCTACAAACACCGCGTTTAGGTACTATGAACTGGACTCCTTTGGGTTTTGAAGCCACTCCATGGGCCTCCTTTCACCATTAACCCAACTCAGAATTCATTTCCGGCTGCTCTTAGAATTGCTCTAAGGACAGAGCCTTGGCAGTTCTTCCACCGTACCTCTGTGGTGGTGATTCATTTAAAACTCAATTTTAATAGCTGCCTGCTTTATTTACTTAACTGAAAGTAGGGAAACACGTCCACAGTTCCCTACAGTCATTTTGCTGTAGCACTTTCAAATACAGGGACTGTGTGATGCACAAAAAAGCCTTCCTTCTGTACCCATCCTGGTGAGAGCTGGCATTGTACTGACATTTTTTAAATGTTTATTTTTTTCAGTATTGGCATAAAGGATGTTTCCATTGTGAGGTCTGCAAGATGGCTCTCAACATGAACAACTACAAAGGCTATGAAAAGAAGCCCTATTGTAATGCGTAAGTGTTGTCAACATGCTGACCAGGTGTGGCCCAGTCTCAGTGCAGGAGAGCCTGTGGACCTGCCTGTTCCCAAGAATGGGCTCACTGTGTCACCCAGGTGTGGCAGTAGCCAGTTACCTGTGTGTGCTGCAGACTTCGGGTCATGGACTTTGTTGAGCATTACTGCATGTCTGCCTTTTTCATGTGTAGGGTAATTTGTGTGCATCTTCAACCGGGTTAGTCTTGGAGGTTCACAGCGTTGCAGAGTTAGGGACGTTTATAAGAAGCTGCAGAACTTACCCACTGAGAACGTGTGGGCTCTGAGGTGTTTGTCAGGTAGATTTCCATTTTAATCGTGTGTCAGTTTCCATTTTAATCATAGGATGTTGCCATATGGCAATTTTATATCTGAACCCAGTTGCTAGGGAAGGGAGTCTAGCACACTTGGTCTTAGCTGGGACCACTGCAGAGATCCTGGGGGCTTAAACAGGGAACCAAAGAATGGAGCCATGGGTTTTCCCAGCTGGTTAGTAGTAGGTTCATTGTAGTAGACCTATTGCAGAAGACCAGGTACTTCCAGCTGGTTAGTACTGTAGTAGGTGGGGATTAAAAAAGGTAAGTGCTTTCTTTGTAAGACTTTTCTGTAGGCATGATTCTAGCCTAGAATAGCAATTAGCTAGCATTTATACAGTGCTTACCATGTGTCGGGCCCTGTTCTAAGCACTTTATGCATACTGACTCATTTCATCTTTATAATGACTCTGAATTATGTATATATAAAGTGAGTTAGGGGGCACTATTATTATTCCCATTTGACAGATAAAGAGATTGAGGCATTGAGAGGGTTAGCCTCAAGAAAGGGCTCAGATCACTACCGCAGGCTGCAGGTGGTTCACCATTGGCCAGTACTTCCAAGCGTCTACCTAGCTATCCTGGGTCATGTGTTCTCTGCTCCTGTGAGCCTCCCTCCACCCCTAGACTGTTTTTGAGTGTGGGCTCTTGGCCCTGGTTGTTGAATCTTCTTCTCAGTTCCCCTGTGGGGCTGGCCTGGTCTGGAGATGGTGAGGGACCTCTGGACCCCTGGCCTTTTGGCTGGATTATTGTCAGAGATTCATCCTCTCTAGAGCTTTTGAAGTAGGTTAATTCATGCTTCATCACATCCTAGGAGTGTGTTATCATAGACAGTAAATTTTTGGTAAACAAGTGTAATGTGTTCATACCTCTCTGGTGAGGAACTTTAAAAATTTATCTGTTGAAGAATTTTAAAAAATTTGTTTTTCCTTTAGATTCTAGCTTAGTGCTTGCAGGTAGACCAGAAACTTTTCAAGAAATAAGAAAATGGGAGCATTGAACAGAATGCAGGACTTTCTTGGACAGCTGAAGTCCACAGATATCCCCCAAACTTACTGATGTTTCAACTCTCCTGTACCATGCCTCTCATCGGGATATCATGAAGCAAAAATGAGGTCTTAGTGTCATGGTTTCCTGCTTTCCTTCCAGAGAGCTATAAACGACTGGTTAAAGATCAAAGGCAGGCAGCTTACAGAGAAGGGAAAGGGCTTCCACAACCCATAAACGGGATAATTGTTCTTTGGTTAAAGGAAAGTGAACCGTTCTTCCTGTGACTGTTGCAGCCGGCAGCCTGATTCCATCAAGCTTTATGGGCCACATCAGGATTAAGGATTCTTTACAACTGCAGGACCTGGAGTTTAACCTGAGTGATAACAATGCCTGTGGATGCCCCTGGGTAGGCCTGAAGGGGTTGGGAGGGATAGAGGAGAGAGAAAAGAAGGTCAGAGTAACAAGTACAACAATAGATAGAGACTTGGATGAGGGAGAAAAATTGCTTAAAAAAAAGACAGGAAAAGATGTAACTGAAGTGGACACGTTCATTACATTGGGCCACTTGAAAATTCAGTGCCTACTGCTTCATTTAAATTTAGTCTAATTAAAAAAGAATATGAGATTCTAGAGCAAGTGGGGGGTGAGTCAGGAAGGGCTAGTTTGTACCTTGATTTAAAGTGACTAGTACCCAGAAATGGTGAAATTTGAATTCAAAGACAAAAAGATTCTGTTCATAAATAGTCTTATTTTTAATCCCTGGAATATCTACATCAGATATTTCCAGATTTTCTCTTTAAAATTTCTCATATGATTCTAACACTTTATTATTAATTTTAAGTGGAATCTTTAGAGGAGCACTTTTGGTTTTTTGCTTAATATGAAATCTGGTATTCCACTTAATTGAGTAGATAAAGAGAGGAATTCATTCTTAGTGGGTAAATGAGTAGAAACAGTTGATGTTTTGCATTTGTGTGATTTAGCTTGAATTTCATCTCATAGCTTGAATATGACATGAGCCTGGCAAAGTTTTGGGTTCTGTCTTCCATGAGGGTTCCAGGCTTGAAGGCACCCGTTGTCGTCAGCCCTTCTTTTCTTTCTTTTTTCTTTTTGAGTTGGAGTCTCTCTCTGTCACCCAGGCTGGAGTGTGGTGGTATACTCACGGCCACTGCAGCCTTGACCTGTTGGGTTCAGTGACCCTTCCACCTCAGCCTTCCAAGTAGCTAGAACTATAGACACGCACCACCATGCCTGGCTAATTTTTCTTGATTTATTGTAGAGATGAGGTCTCGCCAAATTTCCCAGGCTGGTCTCGAACCCACGGGTTAGGCAATCCTCTCACCCCGACCTCCCAAAGGTCAGCCCTTATTTTCTAAGGGTACGATATGTGTTGCCATGTAAACCAGCTGGTCAGAGTGGATTGCCCTCTGGGGATACTGCCGCATCTGCTGTGATTCAGGTGGTGTATGTCAATCAGCTGTTCCCTGTGCTTGTGGCCAGAGGGCTGCCATCACTTCTCTGGGTCGATGGTGGAAAACTGATTCTCTAATGTATACTGCTATCAGAAAATGAAATACTCGCTGTTCATGTAAAGCAGTATTTTGTCTGTACCTAGTTTGGTTCAGGAGTCAATATACATATATGCTTAAATGAAAATGACTGTTCATCTTTCCTCCTTCACTTGTTATTGTGAAGATTTTCATACATTCAAAATGACTGAAAGAATAATACAGTGAACATCTGTATACCCGCCACTGAAATTCAGCTATTATCAACATTTTGTCATATTTGCTTCATATTTTTATCTGTCGAATTGTATGTTCAGAAATTTTTGTCACTGTTGGGTCATATGTCAGTTTCATATATCAAACCAGTTTCATAGATCATGACATTTCATCCCTAAAAATTACATTATGCATGCACTAAGAATAAGGACGTTTTCTTAAAGAATCAGAGTAATTGACCTCAGAAAATTAACAAAATTTTGTGATAGCACCTAATATCCTATCTAGGTTTATATTTCCCTCATTTTCCTAAGAATGTCAGTTATAGCTGTTTTTTCTTAAACCAGGATCTAATCAAGGTTCCTGCTTTACATTTAGCTGATGTGAAAATGACAACTTGTTTTGGTTATTAGAGATTCAATATAAACTATTCAGTTTCTGTTATCATTTCTATTGATTTATACAACCTCTTGGAGTTTTCAGGAGGAGAACCTAAGTAGCATTTACTGTGAAAATAACATACATAATGAAATTAAGAAACTTTAAATACATATTAAGTATATAGTTAAAAATTTGCAAGTGTGAACATAGACATTTAGAGTTATTTTAAGAAAACATAGAAGCTTCTTATTTTAATTGCTACCTGAGGGTATTTTTTAATGGCATGAAGTAGAGTACTTCTTGAGCTTAAATATGTTGCTTGTTTATATTCTCATGTGTTTATAGAAGAAACAAATATTCTGTTTGATTTCATGCAAAGGAGAACATGTATAAAATATAATTTACATGATATTTAAATTTTGATCTTTTGATAGAACGATCAAAGTAATAGTACACACTAGATGTAAGATTGGGCATAATACACATCTCGTTCCTAACGCAGCAGTGCACACTATTAAAATATTTAAAAACAAACCGGTCTACTTGAGTACGTGCCATGTTTTCATAAGCCTTTATGTTTCATAAGCAGGCAATGGATTCTTTAGCACATTCAGGATTTTTTTCATTGTGGAATTTGCAAAGAAATGAGGACGAGGCAAAATTCTTATTGCTAAGAGGTACTGAGAAAATAATACTAGATGATTAGACAAAAACATAGCTCATATTTCCATGTGAAATTATATGCCAAGTTAAACATTTTGCTACCCAACAAACCACACAAAGGGTATAACAACCCTAAGGCTATTTGTCAAATACATTATTTAATTTGTTGTGTGTAAAAGTTGAAATTGTATTTGCTATGTGTGTGTAACATATACATCAGTTCTTAAAATATTCTGAGTGATATTACCATTTAGAAGCAGAGTGGCCAATGAATGGCCAACTAATGCGTGGTCACCAGACGTCAAGTTATAGTAGGTCTGGGGAGGGACCAAGCAATGATGCAGTAGTTTAACATGACCCTGCCATTGATTTTCCCAGATCATCACTTTTGCAGATATTTTTTTCAGGCTGAAGTGTCTGTCCTGACCTACCCACATTTCATATATTCTGTATCTATGTCAAGTGCATCTTTAATTATGGGGCTAAAAGAACATCCTTGTGAAGTATGTTTAGTTATCCTTCCAAATTATGTTTAGTTATCCTTCCAGATTCCCTTTCCATCAAAGAGTTTTGCTTAACATAATTTTGGAAGACTTAAAAAAATAAAACAGCAGGTGCTGAGCGTTGTGTTTACTTTCTCTCTGCCTGTGTTAGCATTCGCTCTTGTGAATATTTATTGGCTATCTACTGCCTGAAAGATGGTGGGCTGGGTGCTATTCACGGGAACCACACAGAGTGGTCAGCGCTGTTCTGCCAGCCTGTCTTGAGGGTGATTATCCAGGCCAACGCTCTGCTGCCTCTCACTTACCATTTCTCTGTTGGTCACTACTTGTTAGTGCCTTTTCAAAGGGTAATCTGAGCACACAGAAGGAAATTAAATTTGAACCTGAGAGTTTTCCCATCATCTATTTCCCTTATGTCTGTTTGGGCCTCCCAAATTTGGTTCTAGAACACTCCAAGGACTGGAGTTATCTCAAGGGGATTTATGCAACTCCTGCTGTTTCGTAAGCTTTGGTTACTGAAAAACCTGTTATGAAGTGCAGTCTGTTATCGAAGCAGGACAGAGGTGGCATGGAATCCATCAAGTCCTGCTGAGGAAGTCTCTGGATCATCAAGCCTCAGTTTCTTCATCTGTAAAATGGGAATAGTGAAAGTGTGTGGGCGTTAATGAGATGTTGCACGAAAATGTTCTAGCCTAGTTCCTGAAAGAGCAGAACTTCAGTAAGCAGCATTGCTCTTCTTTCCTCAGTAGTACTTTTTTTGAGGGGTAAAGCAAAGTGGAGATGAGAAAGAGAAAGTATATCAGTAAACAGCAGGCAGTCACACCTATTAAAAGGTTTCTACCAGTGTTTTTCACATTGTGGGTCACTACCCATTAGAGGCTTGTGAACATAATTTAAAGATTAAAAAAAGAGAATGAGAGAAAACATCAGAGTGCATTTTAAGTAGTAAAAAGAGGATTGTTCTGGCAAATGTTTTTTTTTTTCCCAGCTGCATGGGTACATGTGTGTACTGGATCATGATGCAGACAATATTTTTATTGGAAGTGGTGATCGAAAAGTTTGAGTAACAACTAGTTTAGTTCCAATTTCTTAATGCCCTATACATCAGAAAGCGTTGAAAGTTGCCTATAAGTACAACACCATGCAGGAAACTCATGAATTACAGCAGCCTCTCACACTCTTCTGTTTGTGCCAACAACACCCAACCCTACCTTTCCCACATTTCCCTGGGGTCCAGTCCAACACCCTTGTCCCATAGATCTCAGTTCAGCAGTCAGACCCTGCACCATCCTATGCAGGAACCATGAGCTTACCTGTCTGTCGCTCTTTGCAGGAAACTCTTGTTCACCTGCATATCCCCTAAGTTTCTCAGTGGTGTTAGCCATTTCAGTGACTGTGAGGATTATGCTAGCATCTCAGTGTATTCTCTGCACTGATCCCCGGCCCAAGTCAAGATGAAGTCTAGGCTCATTTCTATGGGGAGTCAGACCGAGGTTGTACTTTTCAGAGAAACTAGGTTGGGATGAGGCTTTGAGGAGACTGAATGGTGGTCTGGTGTCCAGGGTTTACTAAGTCTGAATACTAAAGGATAAAGTATCCCACTGATGGGATAGGCTCATGCCTTTTGATCCAAAGTGAAATGTGGTAGAATTTACTTTACTTCTTAGAGGGTTGGTTTCAAACTTTGACATCTTTCTAAAAGCATTCCTTATGAAGTCTCATTAATTTCCCTCTGGGCTTATTCGTAATCTGTACAATGGGGAAGTAATTCCTAATGGTTATAAACCTTAGCCCATCAAATGACATCCCAAAACACAAATGTTAGTCCACTCCCTTATTTATAATAATAAGTTAAAAGTTGTCTTATATTTCTCCCTTAAAGACAGGAAAAAATGTCACATTGTTAAAAGTGGCAGTTTCTACAAAAGGCTATTGTGGTATGTAAGAGTTCTAGTTAGTGTCAGTCATAATATGTCTTGCCTGACTTTTTAGCTACATACCTCATAGAAAATATTAGACCTCTGCTCTTTGACATAGAAACCTGATATAAGAGGATGACAGTTTTTTGGGGGTTTATAACTGGGTAATTGAAAGCAAGGGAAGGACCTACTTTGAGCCAAATAAAAAGGTTCCAGTGTATATGTGAAATGATCTAATCCTCGGTTACCTTATTGAACCATTGACAATATTGAATGCATTCTAGCCTCATTCAAAATCATTATAGGGGACTATATTTACCGATCATGCTCCGAGTTCTGTCCCATTTGGAAATATTTTCAGAAGGTGCCTTTGATATGTAGGTTCTGCCTCTTTGTGACTATGAATTTATTATGGAATGATGTCAGATTAGAAAATGTTTTGAAATGAGGCACAGCAAATATCTCCTAAATCGTGGTGAAATGCAAGGTTAATGCAAGACAGAGATGTGTGGGCTTAAAGGTATATTGATTATGTGTCAAGGGCCTGTGTAAGGGTACATTTTGGTATGTCTTCTTTAAATGTTTTCAGATGAGTGCTTTACAAAGTGGTTCCTAGGACTGTCAGAGAGAAAGAGAGATACAGATGTAGCCACGCATGATACCCTTATCCTCAAAGGCATAAAGCCCCTTCAAAGTCTCTAGAGGAAGGAGGAGTTGAATTTATTTTCCTTTCTTTTTTGGTTCCATAGTTAGTGTTACTAAGAAGACACAGGCTTTTAGCCGTAGGAGAAGTGGGGTCTAGAATCATATTTATGAGCTGAGTGCCCAGATCATTTCATGGACTAAGTAAAAAGGATTATTATTGATTCTTCCATGCTCAGGTTTGCTGCTAATGAATCAAACAGTTCTGCAGGCCTCTCTAGTGAAGCCTAGACGTGGGCACAGACATGGCCATGAAAATAGACAGTTGTGAGAAGAACTAGGTTTAAGTGGCAATGGTTGTTTCTTCCAGCCCTGGAAATACAGTATTAATTTTATTTATAGTTAGTTGTGCATTTTTCTCAGTGGAGTCCTTGAGGGAGTTGCTTTGCGTTTGACTTCTGTTTACTTTTTCACACTCTGTTGATTCATTTCCACTGGATTCTAGAAGGAGCCAGAAGAAAACCAGTTTGACGTGTGCATTCTTGAATAGCATTTGATCAATAACTAGGCTGGTTGTCTGTTGTACTTCTGCTTCAGCTCAGCAGTCTAAAAAGCCATTTAGACAAAAATCTTTGATTAGTTCCCTGATGCTCATTATCCAACAAAGACAGGTGTAAACCTACCACATAGGACCTGGAGAAACAGGGGTTATGGATCAGGGATGTGGAGGGGGAGTTAGGCGGCTGCCTGCCAGTATTGAACTTGGTCTTCAAATATGACATCATTATCCATTAATTGATCCAGAGTGTGAATTCCACCAAATTCAGCCAGGACACACAAGTGGCAAGAACATTGTGGTCAAGGCAACATCAATGCAGAAGGAGGTACTGTGTAAGCAGATACATTTTTTCCTTTCTAAAGTTTGTACACCCGCAGGTTCGAGACCTGTCTCTACAATAAATAAAAAAATTAGCTGGGTGTGGTAATACGTGCCTGTAGTTCCAGCTACTTGGAAGGCTGAGGTGGAAGGATCACCGGAGCCCAGCAGTTCAATGCTCGGTTGACCATGAGTGTGCCACTGCACTCCAGCCTGGGTGAAGGAATGAGACTCCGACTCTCACCCAAAAAAAGTTTGTATAAATGTAAGGGGTGTAAGTGCAGTATTGTTATGTGGCTATATGTTAGTGTAACCATCACCTGAATAGTATACATTGTACCTGTTAAGTGATTTCTCACCCCTCACCCTTCCTCCCACTCTCCTACACTTCCAAGTCTCTAGTGTCTATGATTTCACACTCTATGTCCATGTGTCCACATTGTAAATTCCTCTGAAAAGTGAGAACATGTGGCTTTTGCCTTTCTGGGTCTGAGTTGTTTCACTTAAAATAAAGGCCTCTAGTTCCATCCATGTTGCTGCAAAAGAAACAATTTCATTTTTTATGGCTGAATAGTATTCCCTTGTGTGTGTGTGTTTTCATTTACACATTCATGTTTTCTGTGTCCCATTAGCAGATGTAGTTTTGGTGGCTTGTTAGCTTAGGTAACTGGTCGTGTCCTCTCCAGCCACTCTCCCCACTCTCCCCAGGCTCCTGAGCCCCATTCATCTCTTGCTACCACAGTTGTTTTTTGAAAACATGGTTCTGATCTTACTACTCCTTTGTAGAAACACCTTTGATGGCTCCCCATTACCTACAGAAAAAAAAAAAAAGGTTTCTGACAGACATTCAGGGCCTTTCACAATTTACCTTCCTCTGCCTACTTTCATTTGTCTTCCTCCTCTCCAGCCACACTGGACTGCTGGCTCTGAAGCCTTCATCAAGCATCAAATTGCTTAACTTAAGCCTCAGTGTACTCACCTATAAGATGGATGCAATATTAGACTCTACCTCATAGGATTAAGGGTTCAGTGGAATATCCAAATAATAAGCTTATCAGAATTTCAGGCACGTAATAAAGAGTTAATGGAAGTTAGATATATTTATATTTTTCATCTTTATTAATTAAAGATTAAAGCCGGTGATTTAGCCCTTTACTCATGCTGTTCTTATGCCTTCCTGCATAAACGTGACTCGTATTTAAGGCTGTGACTACCTTTGTGAAGGTATTCTGAGTCTCTGTCAATTACTAGACTCTTTCTTGGTTCATCCCTTGTAGTTTTTTTACCCTAGTTTTATCAATTGTCAAAAAGCCTGCCTTGTACTATGGTTGTGTTTGTCTGCCCATTTGTGGTGGTTTCCTGTCATGATTGGACCATGGAAGGTCTTAGGTTGGGGTTGGAGATGGGTCGGGAGTAGGAGGGGTAAAGTCAGCTGTAAGAGCTTTGTATATTGCAGGGACTATTCTGATAAGTGTTTAAGGACTTGAAAATGAGTATTCTAATACTGCAATGCAGTTCTGATGCTAACTACCCCAAGTTAGCATCAACTCCACGAGTTAAGGGCACAGACCTCAATGAGACTACCCTCACTTCGAGTCCAGAAGGTCCCAGGCCCCATACGCTTCTGACCAACTGGCTGTAACTTCAAGAGTTCCCATAGACCCTTAAGATTGAATAATTAGCTAGAACAATTTACAGATCTCAGGATAGTGCTGTTCTTAAGATGATTGTTTTATCGTAAAAGATACAAATCAGGACCAGTCAAATGAGGAGACACACGGAACAAAGTCTGAGAGGGTCCTGGACATGAAGCTTCCCTGTCATTGCTCCGTGGGATCAGGGTGTGCTACTTTCCTGGCACATACATGTGACCATCAGCCAGGAATCTCCTTCAAGCTTTGGTGTCCAGAGTTTTTATTGGGGTTTTATTATGTAGATGTGATTGATTGACTCATTGTTGAATCTCCAGTGCCCCTCTTTTCCCTGGAGGAAGTCAACTGGTATCATCCAACTCAAAGCCCTAACAATTTAATCCCATGGTTAGTTTTTCTGGAGGGGTCAGCCCCTATTCTGAGCCACCTTGATAGCATACACTCAGGTATGGTCCAAAGGGCACATGAATGATAAAGATACTCCAGTTATTTGGGAGGTTTCAAGTATTTAGAGTATCCCTCTAGGAACCAGGGACAAGAACCAGTCAAATTCCTTTTTTAAATTTAATTGAGTCTCATTTTATCACCCAGGCTGAGTGCATTGGCATGATCATGGCTCACTGCAGCCTTGACCTCCTGGGCTCAGGTGATCTTTCCGCCTCAGCCTCCCCAAGTAGCAGGGACCACAGGCATGCACCACCACACCCAGATAATGAAAAAAATTTTAAAATAGAGACGAGGTCTTGCTATGTGGCCCAGGCTTGTCTTGAATTCCTGGGCTCAAGCAGTCCTCTTGCCTCAGCCTCTGGGATTACGAGCGTGAACCACTGCGTTCGACCCACATTCTTTATCATACAACAGATGTGCTTCACACTGTCCCCATCAAACATACTATATGAACTCTCAACACAGTGCTTCTGTTTCACATCATGAACCTTTCTATCCATTATGGCAGGAATGATGATCCAAAATCCATCTTCTCACTTTGGTCAGTCAATAGAAGTGGGCAATGCACATAAACAGTTTGCTGCCTTTGAACAGGTGGTGGGTAGGAGCACTTGGTCATGGAAGGACCCTCAACATAACTCTCTAGATTTTTTTTTAAAGACAAGATCTCGCTCTGTTGCCCAGGCTAGACTGCAGTGGCATGATCATGGCTCACTACAGCCTCAAACTTCTGGGTTCACGCCTCTAATCATGCCCAGTTAATTTTTTTTTTTTTTTAAGAAAGATGGGATATTGCTATGTTGTCCAGGCTGGTCTCGAACTTGAACTCCTAGCCTCAAGTGATCCTCCTGCCTCAGCCTCCCAAAGTGCTGGAATTTACAGGCATAAAACCACACCTGACACGGTTTTTATAAATAAATGAGTCTTTCCTTTTAGCAAATTACATTCTTGAGGGCAAGAGTGGCCCCAATTGCCTTTCAGCTCTAGCACCTGCTGTGTGCTCAGAAACTGTCCCCTTGGTAGGTTGCCCAGCTGGCTTTGTTGGGGACATGGTGAGCCCTTTTGGCTATTTTAGTGATACCGCTTAGTCTTGTTTCAGCCATGTCCAACCAAGAGAGCCAACTCAAGGAGAAGGAATAGGTCTGTCTCTCCATAAGAATCCGTGTGGTGATCCCAGCTGAGGCTGGCCATGCTGAGACGGATAATGTACATGAAGAGTAGCAAACACTTCCTCTGTTTAGGTAAAATATTGAAATTTATAGCCAGATGACTGGCCATTGGCATGCAGTGGAACAAAGGATGACAAGAATAATGTCTACCAAGGTGGTTTCTAGAAACCACTTTGTTACAACTCTGTTTTTCATAGTGTTAGGATGAATCCCATGTGTTAGACATTAGACCGTGTACACATTCACTTGCATATCATGTATTTTTTTTTTCTGGAAATAATGATTTTTTTATTTTCTGAAACTGAATGTAATCAGGGATTACTGGTCAATCCCTGATGAATGAAAGGTCTTTACGGGTTCTTGTGGAAGGATTTTCTTTTCTCATGTGATTTTCTTCAGCATTCTTTCTTTTCTCCCACATTTCCAGAACCTTAAAAATAACTCAGTGGGATCTGTGCTTCTCTCCTCCCCAACCCTCCCCACCCCATCTCTCTGTTTCTGTCTAAAGTCTTTTCTGTCGCCAGTGACGTAGTTCTCTGATTTCCTTCACATTAAGGAAAATTCTATTTAAAAATTTCTAGATGCTTAAGGCACATAATAATTAAGGGTTATTCCTGTCAGGAATAGAAACACCATATTAGAGCATTTCTTCCTCAGAGGCTACTAAAGAAGGAATATCCTGTTTAGAGGGTTTGCCTCTGTGATCTTTTTTTTAAAATGGTGGTTATGTAATGTCAGGTTTAATTGGCCAGGAGTCAGGAAGCTGGTTTATTTGTGTGCCTCTTGTGTCTTGTGTACCTGGGGCTGAGTGGCTGGTGAAAGTACCTAAGATTTGTTCGTGGGGGCTGCTGCCCAGGAGGTTTGGCGGATGTTGGAGGAAAAACACTTCACTTTTGCTTTCTACAGTGACTGGTATATAACAGGAACTGAGTACACACACATGTTGATCGACTTTAAAAGTACATTTACTCTGAATGGAAGACAGCAGTCCTTTATCTGACAGCAAGCCTCCTAAGTCTGGCTTCTTTCTCTGGTATATACTGGTGGGGCGGGAGAGGTTGCTATCCAGGATTTAAAAATTCATTTCCTAGCAGGAGAAAACAGGTGTTAACATAAAAGAAGAACCTCAGTGGAGGAAGGATCAAGTAATTCTCAGAAGAGACCATCCGGGAAATGTTTATGGTCTCACCCATCTGTCCCCATGCATAGACACTAAAGACGGTACATAAGATCTGGAAGTATTGCCAACGTGGGATGGGGACAGGCTAATTATTAAATTGTGACAGCGGAGAGACTTGCTACGCTAAAAAAGAGTCATGCCTAGCAGGTGAATCCATGAATAGAAAGAGAAACTTGAAGGTGGGAGGTGATGGAGAACATTTGAGTTAGAATGAATTGGAGGGGCACCAGAGGTGGCCCTGCTGCAGGCAGACCACATGCCGCTTGCCCAGATTGGAAATGTCACAGAGGCTCTTGCAACCTGTTACTTTGGCACAAAGGTAAGATGCGGTGGTGAAGGAGGTCTTTCATGGGATATCTGCTGGTAGTTTAAGAGAGAATATCAGTGGATTTTTTGCTTTGCTTTTGTTTACAGTTTCACTGCTTTCAAGCTATACTGGACTTAATTTGGAAAACAAGTAAGAATTGGTTGGCAGGGTAGCAGTCATGAGGACTTTGGGACAAGTGTCTGTTGTGTCAAAGTTCCTAAGAGTGAAAGGAATAATACTGGTCACAGCACACCCAGACTTTAGGAAAGTCCATTCACCATGTAGGAGAAGAGGAAGGGGCTGCACTTGTTCCAGAAGAGCTAGGTTCTAGCCTGTTTGTCCAGTGGCTAGGCTAGTCTAATCTTTGGCTCACAGCTGGCCTTTAATCAAGATGTGCTGAATAAACGAAAAAAAGGAGTAAAAAGGAAGGTGGCACAAGGGAGATAGAGGATTTTGAAAAATAAAGTGCTGATTGGGAAAGTGTTCATTATTCAGAGAGAGAAAGAAGGAATACATCTTAAACAAATAGAAGGAAACAAAGCAACACAGGGCATCCCTCGGGGGCTTTCAGGGCTCAGATGAGCATGGCTTACAGGTTAAAGGTGGGTATCTGAGAGTTCAGAAATGGCACACATAGCCAAGAAGAGAACTAAGAAAGCCAGTGCTGAAGTGAGCAGTGGTTTGTGGAAAAGTCTAAAGACAAAGAAGGGAGTTTCTAAGAGCCCTTATAGTCTAGGAAAAACGATGGACCACGGATTGGGGAAGATATTGTGATCATCAACAATGACAAAGGAAGAAGCAGTTAGGTGATTCCTATTTAGCTTTTGTCCTTTCAACCAAGAAGAATCGATTTACAACTAGAAAAGGTCCACAAACATCGTTGAGAAATTAAAGTAAAAGTTAGGAGAGCCAAGAGTAAAAAACGTCAGGTTGTTCTCTATTGAGCTAAAAGAAACTTGATCTCTAGATCCAGAGGGGAGGCTCTTAAGGGACCCGAGGACACCCTGTAGATATGGGCCTGGAACCAAAACCCTGGAACCATGACCCTTAGCAACAAAAGCAGATGTGGTGAGGGAGTGAAGAGAATAGGCTCTGGGCTCAGGTTTGGTTCCTTTACCTTGCTTTGCCTCAGTTTCCTCACCTGTAAAATGGCGATGTTCTGCAAAATGACTTCATCTGCAAAGTGAACTTGTGTGTCTCAGTTGCTGGTAATAATTGTATTTACTACCTCTTCTGGTTACCACAAGGAATAAATAAAATAAGCTAGGTAAACAGTTGACATGCTAGCTTAGATTTACTGTTGCCTATTCTTTTTGAGAAATTGTGAGCTAAAAAAGGAAGTTTTAGGGATGGGAAAACGTTCCAAGTTTTAGAAAAGAGAGAGAAGAGATAGATTGTAGAAATAAAAGCCTAATTCATGTGACATTAATTTCTGGCAAAATTCTCATTTTGGGTAGAGAGATGGTTTCTGAGGACTTCAAAATAAAAAGTTATCATAGGTTCTACAATAATTTACTAGGCTTGCTGTAACAAAGCACCACAAACTGGGTGGCTTAATAGACATTTATTGTAAGTTCTGGAGGCTAGAAGTCTAAAATTGAGGTGTCTGCAGGGTAGGGGTTTTTCTGGGAGCTGTGAGGAAAAGAATCTGTTCTAGGCTGCTGTTCTTGGCATGTCAATGCTGTCTTCTTTCTGTGTCTTCACAGTGTCCTCCCTTTGTGTGTGTTTGTGTCCTAATATTCTTATTTTATAAGGACACTAATGACATAGAAGTAAGGCTCAGCCGGACACGGTGGCTCAAGCCTGTAATTCCAGCATTTTGGAAGACCAAGGTGAGAGAATTGCTTGAGCCCATGAGTTCAAGAACAGCCTGGGCAACTTGGTGAGACCTCATCTCTACAATAAATCAAAAAATTAACTGGGTGTGGTATTGTGCGCCTGCAGTGCCGGCGACTTGGAAGACTGAGGTGGAAGGATTGCCTGAGCCCGGCTCAGCTGGTTGACACTGGGGTGGCTGTGAGTGTGCCACTGCACTCCAACCTGGGTGATGGAGTGAGATCCCAACTCAAAAAAAAAAAAAAAAAAAAGAGGTAAGGTCCACACTAATGGCCTTATTTTTACTTGATCACCTCTGTAAAGACCCCATCTCCAAATAAGGTCACATTCTGAGGTCTTTGGGGTTAGGACTTCAACATATGTTTTGTGGGGGTGGTGGTGGTTACAATTCAACCCCTAACGGGTTCACTGAGAAAAAGTCAAGCAAAGTAAAATTAACTTTTTTTTTTGATGGCATAGAAAAAGAAAATATATTCACAGTGAATTTGGAATTTTAAAAAAGTATTCAATGCTGTTAACTTTTTGTATATCATTTATACTTCAATAAAGCTTAAAGAAAAGGTTACAGTTTAAACAAGTGAAAGAGGAATAGAGACTTTCTCTGATTTGCAAGTTGGCCAGTCTGTTTCTTCCTTTGATACATATATTTTCATTACCTCACTATTATTTTTAAGGTGTAATAACCTTTTTCTCTTCCACTGAGGACCTTTACTGTGTTACATTATGTGCATTGTAGGCTGTAAAACAATTAGGAGACTGTTTTCTGATAGATTATCCCTGCTGATAGGAGAATGGTACTAAAATATTTCTAGGAAAATGAATTTCCTTTTCAAATGGCAAAAATATGGCTTAAAATTTCATAGAAAATGACACAGTTCTTCTAACTTTATTTTTAAAAAAGAAGGGGGAATCTCATGACTGTGACCTTGGCTCTAGTTCAATGTAGAGATTCTAGCGTGGAGATTTATAATCTTAATATTCCTACAATTTAGGAGTATTTATTTTAATTTCAAAATTTAATTATTAATTTTCTCATGAAACTTTCTCAGCTTCACTTTCTTAAAACTTCTTTTATTATTTTATTAAGTAAGGAAGAATTTTATCTGTGTCTCAAGAGTGAGCTAAATAGACTCACTTTTGTAACATTGGCATTTTTTATATATAAGTAATGGTCTCTTAAAAGGAGCATGGCAGCAGTGTAGGTGTATCCTGTGATAAGAATTGGGTTGGTCTTGGTTTGTTTTCAGTGGCCATGCTCCCTGGCTGGCCCATTCTCCCAGGTGAACCTTATTACCTGATAGAAATCTTATCCACTAATTGAGTGAATGTGTATTTTGAAAAACAGCATTCTTCTTTCACGCTTGCCCCTGACTTTGAAAACAAATCCCAAAAACATTCCTCCCTTTTCCTCCTCATAATCAGATCTTAGCTTTCAGTGCCTCCCAAATACTGTTGATGTTTCTATCTTGAATTAATTTTTTGATAACTCTTTGTACATTTGTACAAAAGTACATCTGTACTTTTTAGCCCTGTGCTGACAACCACATCAAAAGCATGCCAAATGGAAAGCTCTCTGGAGTTTTAAAGAAATGGCAAAGCTACTTCTCCCAAATTACATGAGTATAGTTCCTCTTCACCCCTACATGCAGTAAGTGAATGCCTCTAGATGATTCTTTTTTTGTGGTTTCTACTGGTTGTTTTTTTATTTTTCTATTTTTACCACTTGAGAGGTCAGAAATTCAGCACTCGTGGTGTGCTAGACATTTTAAACTTTTCTAGAGCTTGTTGTTCTGAAATTTGGGGTCTGGGCACCACTGGAAATGGTAGAGCTGTTCTCCAGTGGCTTTTGGAGGGTAGCACAGACAGGTGGGTAGGGGCCAACTTCTCCTATTGGGGTCTCTGTCCTCATCATGCAGTGAGGATTAGTCTCTGCAGAGGGTTGATTGTGAAGAGGAAAAGAGAGAATAAATGTTTATAAAGAACAGGGCACACAGGGGTTCAAGGTTACAGTAAGCTATGATTGCACCCCTGCACTCCAGCCTGGGTGACAGAGCAAGACCTTGTCTCAAAAAAAAAACCCAAAAAAACAAAAAAACAAAAAACAAAAAAAGAACTGGTCACAGTCCTCAATAAATGGGAGCATGAATGACCATGTGACACTTCTTTTCCAAAGTATCCCCTTTGCCCAGTTGCTTTTCTTTCTGGAACCAAACAATGCTTTACCTATTTCTCTGTTCTAGTCTTTTCAAGTGTGGTCATTGAGCCTTAGCAATGCAGTGATTACTTGGGATTTGAATGTGAATTTTAAAGTTGAAGTGTTTATAGGCATGGTACTCAGGACTTCAGAAGTACTCATGCATATCTTTTAAATTGAAGCACATTTTCAAATTATTTTAGACTTTGTGTAAGATTTGGATTTTAAGTACGAGTTTAAGAAGAAATTTTTTTTCTGCCTGTTAGTCTTAAACTTCAGTTTATTATATTTTTAAGTGTGTACTCATGGGGAATACATGAGAGAGACTCTTGGCTGTGAAGATTTATTTTATGATGTTGTTAATTGGGGAAAATGTACATCCATCGTCTCTTTAACATTTTGAATAGTGTGGCGAGTTTGTGCTGCTGTTTTGAAGAGTTGTGCTTTTTCTATGTTCTTTTTCACACTGTGAGTTTCTAAACACACAGGCACTATTAGGCCCATGAATTTGAAGACAGGAAAATTTAATGCTACAGTTCTCTTATGTTGTGGCTATCTTTAAAATTTGACTTTAGTGTTTACTTTAAAGAAAATTTATTCTCTGTATGGAATTAACAAAATGAAGAGTTCTCTTTTGAACTGGAGAATTTTTTTCTTCATCATAAGCCAAATTTTAGTAAATAGTTTTTCAAAAACACTGAAGAAGGTATTTTTGAGAAACGTATTTTTGAAAAACATGTCATGTGATGTTTATTATGAGCTTTTCTGTTTTGCCTATTTTATTTTATGTGACCTTACTACATTTTGCATTGTTTTTAACAAATAAAATGCAGTCCTGCATCTTACTTTTAAGATGTAAAGACTTACATCTTATCTCTGTACGTGCTTTTATTTTAGAAACTTAATTTATATTACAATAGCCATTGTAACCTTACTGTATGGTAGAGTCGTTGAGTCCAAACTTTGGACCGGGCACGGTGGCTCAAGCCTGTAATTCCAGCACTTTGGGAAGGAGGAGGAGCAAAGTCACAGTGCAAAGGACTGTGAATTCGGGAACTGGAGGAACTTGTGGCCATTTTTTTTTTCTTTTCAACTTGTGGCAATTAAAACACTTGATAGGTTGGGCACAGTGGCTCACACCTGTAATTCCAGTACTTTGGGAGGAGGAGGTGAGAGGATTACCTGAGCTCAGGGGTTTGAGACCAGCCTGGGCAACTTGCTGAGACCTCGTCTCTACAGTAAATCAAAAAATTAGCCGAACATGGTGGCACATGCTTGTAGTTCCAGTTACTTGGAAGGCTGAGGCAGAAGGATCGCCTGAGCCCCACAGGTCGAGGCTGTGGTGACCATGAGCGTGTCACTGCACTCCATCCTGAGAGACAGAGTGAGACCCTGACTCAAAAAAAGAAAAAGAGTCCAAACTTTGAAGTCAGGCTTCCTTCCATTTGAGCTGTGGTTTCACATGGGAAGTCACTTCATCTCTCCAATCTCAGTTTCCTTGACTTTGAAACAGTGTTAACAATAGCACCTACTGCCTAGAATTGTTAAGAGGCTTATATGAGATAGTGCATATGAAGTGCCTGACCCGTAAATATTATCTATTTTCATTATTACAGCACATTTATGAGCTAGAAGGCCCATGGTGTGAGGTAAACAATTTGGGTCTAGCAGACAGGAGTTCTGGGATTTTAGGGCACAGAAAATCCACAAAGGCTGGCAAGCGAGGTCAAAACTAAGGAGACCAAGACTTTGGTTCTAAGTACATAGGATGGTATTGGTTTTCTGTTGAGTTATTCTATTATCCATGTTGCTGCAAACAGGGAAGTTGATGCAGAGTTATTTTTTTCAAGGTCACTTTTCACTTTAGGAGAATAAATAAGGGAAATAATGCGGTCACTGGATTTCTGGACTAGAGCTTGACCTGTTGGTCTTTCTTCTCTCTCCAAACAGGAAGTTAAATTACCGTTCTGAGATTCTTGAGATCAGAGTGGAGTTTGTGCCTGGAACCAAGCGTAACGTTATTTGATGTACAACTGGACAGGCCAGTTAAGAGTCTAGATGAAATTATGTCTTCTTCCTGTTTCCTTTTGGCCTTCTGCCCTGGATTTATGTTGGATGTTTGTCAATGGTGGACACTCTTGTCCTTGTAGCTGTGATGTGAGGAATGGTCAAGGGTCATTGTGTGACATTGGAGAACAGAAGTGGGGAGCTGGTTGGGTGTCAGTAGAATTCTTGGGACTAATGGATTTTAAATATTATGCCAGAGTCACTGTCCTTGGGGTCCCAGCTATGAGATTAGTCCAGGACCTTTTGGGAGAGAGATGTGGCTGGGCAGGTGAACCTGAAAGAGAATCTATAGATTATATGCGTTGAAACCCCAGATTCCTTGGAAGCTGCCTGGGAGAGAAGTAAAATCAGGCTTGACTTTGCCAGCATTCCTAGCAGGTCCAGGGAGGTTGGCCTCCTCTGTCCCATTTCAGGCAGGAATTCAGTCATTCCTTCATTCATTCAGTGATGGAATTAATTTATTCATTTACATCATATCGATTGAGCATCTACAATGACCCAGGCACTGTACTAAGCACTAGGAATATAGCAGCAGACAAAGCAGATGAAAAGTCCTGCTTTAGGCTGGACTCGGTGGCTCAGCCTGTAATCCCAGCGCTTTGGGAGGCCGAGGTGAGCGGATTGCCTGAGCCCGCGCATTCAAGACCCGCCTGGGCAACTTGGCGAGACCTCATCTCTACAATAAATCAAAAAATTAGCTGGGCGTGGTAGCATGTGCCTGTAGTTCCAGCTACGTGAAGGCGGAGGCAGAAGGATCGCCCGAGCCCAGCAGGCCAGGCTGCGGTGGTCGGGAGCAGCCACTGCACTCCAGTCTGGGCGACAGAGTGAGACTCCAACTCAAAAAAAAAAAAAAAAGAAAATTCCTGCCTTTGTGGAGTTTCTTGGTGAGAAGAAAAGGAAAAAACCCCAACAAAACAATAAGTAATATATTAGGAAGTGATTCGTTTTCTAGAGAAAAATCAAGCAGGGAAGAGAGATACGTGTGAGTGGGTTGGGGATGGAAAGGTCCTCGCAAGGCATGTTCACCATCACAGGGATTGTGGAGTTGGGGTCACCCTGAGTGAGGGCGGAGCTGCCGGGGTGTTGAGCAGAGGAGTGACACGATGTGTGACTTAGGTTTTTAACAGGATCATTTTGGCTGCTGTGAAAATAAATAACAGCCCAAAAAAGGGCTGTGTGTGTGTGTGTGTGTGTGTGTGTGTGTGTGTGTGTGTGTGTGTGTGTATGTTCACGCATGTGTGTGTGCGCACTAGAGGGCCAGTCTCATGCTTGGTGTAATGCTATCCTCTTGAACGTATACAAGAATGTGTTTTGTCATAAAAATGAACCAAGAGTTATCACTATCATGAAGCCTTGGTCCTTGAGGGAATTCTGTCCCTGTAAGTTACTAGGACATGAAGGTCCGAGGAAAGGAATGTCTGTCATCATCAGTGACAAAGTCACTACTTTTGACTTAAGCCGGGTGAATTACATGGTGTATGTTGTTTTATGTGCAAAAATATATCTTTTATTTCCTGAATATAATTTTGGCCCAGGTTGTTTTAGAGGGAACTTGGAAAAATACTGTAGAATGAGTCTTGCTCATTTCCCAAAAGACGACCCCAGTTCCTTTCCTTTCCCTCCCTCATTCCATCCTTCCCTTCACTGCCCTTCAGCAATGATCAGGGTCAGGAGATTGCCCTAACAGACCATATATTTCTGAGTGATGGTCATTAATTTTCCTTGGTTTGGCTGAGGAAACATTCCTGTCACCTCTTCTGAACATAGAGCACCACGTTGGTGTGAATGAGTTTTGACAACGGAACCTTGTTCTGCAGCCAGCCTCCAAGAAGTTGGCGAAATTCCACTTCCTATTAATTTTCTTGTACAATTTGAACACCTAGGAAAACATTTGAAGAAAGTTTTCATTTTGTGGGCTAGTAATAAATGGCATAAGGTAGTCTGCCAATCTGTTGGCTTCAGTAGAGAAGGTGTGCAGAGAATGATTACTGCGAAGGTTAATTAGGGGCACAGAAGGACTCTGTCTTTTAAACTTTGGAAAACATGGAAATTGATTTACATAGATAATTATTCTAACGTTTTCACATCTCATTTTTATATTTGCCAAATATCCCCACAAGTTTCTTTTCTTGGCAGTGCAAATGTTTGGAGATATGTTGTATGTTCTCTGGCATGTGTGACTTCAAGTTTTTCCACATCCTGTAGTTGTTTAGGTCCGTGGATGGAGCCTCATGGGGTAGACTCTCAGCCATCATTTCAGCTTTAATTGGTTGTAAAATATTAGCAGGAAGGCAAAGTTATTTTACACCAAAGTGACTTTTTTGGGAAGTAGCAAATTAAATTTTATGGTAGCAGCTGTTCTGAGCAGAATTTGTCGGAAAGTTGATGAGAAGTGAAAGCTTACAATAATCTGAGATAAATTCCTAGTTTAAAAGAGAGGAGAGCTACAAATAAATGAGGGTATTGAAGTCTAGAAAGATGTTTCTGTAAATATTTAATTTATTTATTTTGTAAATAATTTAAAACCTAGGCCTTGTTATTACACATTTCAGCCTAAGTATTTCAAAAATGATTATTGCCCTGATTTTGCAACAGGAGACTTTATTGAGTTTAGAAGTCAATAATTATGTGCTAAAAAAGAAACATAACTTAGTAGAGAGACTTCCTAAGGGGAAAATTCTGAGGGGAAAAACACAAACTGAAAACAGTTTCATCCCACAGCAATCAAACTAAAACAGTTTCACCCCCACAGCAATCAACAACAGAAGACTTCTGTGACCAAATGTGTGAGGGGCGTTTTCCCACATGGACTAAGCAAGCAATCACTTTTGCAGTGACACCAGCTGGGGGTCCTTGAGTTCTGTTCTGACACTGTCTACCTGAAGACAGCATCAGATCCCAGAGACTGAGGGCTCAGCCCCCCAGGAGAGCCCCCATTCCCTTTTCGATACCAATCGCAAGCTCCAGATTGTTCTAGCTGAGCATTTGACTGACCACAACCCCCTTCTCTCCTTGGGTTCAGCCACTTTGCTAGAGCAGCTAACAGAACTCAGGGAAACACATTCAGTGGTTTATTGTAAAGGATATTAAAAAGAGGGATACAGATGAAGTGATGCACATGGTATGGGGGTAGGGTGGGAGCTTCTGTCCCCTCCCTGGGCTGGCCACCCTCCAGGATCTTCCACATGTTCAGCTGTCTGGAAGTTCTCTCTGCTGCAGGCCTTTTGTGGAGACTTTACTGGACAGGCATGAGTGAAGCATGAAACCATGTGGAAATGTGATTGCAATAAGAGGGTATGATCGAGCTGGGCTCGGTGGCTTAGCCTGTAATCCCGCACCTTTGGGAGGCTGAGGTGAGTGGGTTGCCTGAGCTCGTGGGTTCGAGACCCGCCTGGGCAGCGAGACCTCATCTCTACAATAAATCAAAAAATCAGCCGGGCGTGGTAGCGCATGCCTGTAATTCCGGCTACTTGGAAAGCTGAGGCGGAAGGATCGCTGGAGCCCAGCAGGTCGAGGCTGTGGTGGCCGGAATCGGCCACTGCACTCCAGTCTGGGCAACAGAGTGAGACTCCAACTCAAAAAAAAAAAAAAAAAATAAGAGGGTATGATCTAATACTAATAGACTGAGTAGTAAAACCCAGTCAGATTCTTCTTGGCCTCTCTGTGCAGAATTCCTGCCTCCTGGGTGTAGGGCAGGACTCCTTCTGAAATGGGGGTCTCATGACCTATAATCAGACAAGGTAGACCAGATAACTGGAGTATATTTTTCGTTTCTATGGCCTGTCTTAGGGATTGAAAGGAGCAGGTGAAAAGAGGGCAGGAGAAGGTCGGAGGGAGAGATTCTGTTTTCTGAGGCCTGCTTCTGAGGCCTTCAGCACCCCAACATTATAACACATACTCTTTCACCTTTATCACTCTGAAGCTGTTCTGGAGCTGCTTTAGAAACCAAGGACTAAAGGTCAAATACTTTAACAACATATCTGCAAAAAAATAAAAAAAATTAGCCAGGTGTGGTGGTGTGCACCTGTAGTCCCAGCTACTTGGGAACCTGTCTCCTGAGCCCAAGGAGGTTGAGGCTATGGTGAGCTGCACTCTGGCCTGGGTGACAGAGTGAGATTCCCCACTGCAGACTAAAAAAAAAATACTTGCTGTTTTAGTCACTTAGGAATTAACAAGGGATATGAGAGTTGTAAGCCAGGAACTATTGATGAGATCAATCTTTCCTCTCTCTCTTTATATATGTATATATGAATTCATCTTATACATATATACTAGAATTCATCTTACATTTAAGTAGTGCTATATTCAGTGAACTCCTAAGATAAAGGAGAGTTTAGTATCTTTTTGTTATTATTGTATCATCACTGCCTAAAAGCAACACCTGACATGGTAATAAATATTTGTGCTTGTTAATCATTTGTTTTATGAAGGAATCCTTGACTAAATTGAGTTTGGGTGGCTACAGGATGGCCAGTACAAAGATTCATGCCTGCAACCTTAAGTTCAAATGTCAGTGGGAACAGACAGCCAAGGTAAATGAGTGAAGTAGAGGATGAAGAACTCAAGTTGTTCTGGGTAACCAGATAGAATGTTCTGTATAGGTACCTGTTTAGTGAATGTTCTTTTGTCTCCTTTGGTGGAGGTGGATTCATTTCTTCTTCCCATGGAGTTGGAGGCTTGAGCTGTGGTAAATCTGAAGGGCTCCCTGGGAAGACGGGGCTTATGGAGTACAGAAGACTGGGGAAATTGCACTCTTCATTGAAGTCTTTCTAGAATCCACAGAAATGGAAGAGGAAATCATGAGGTAAAGTTAGATTGCGGTGGGTTGAGGATTGAGTGGGAAGTGAGAAAGGAAAGCCAGTGAATGGAGTCTCCTCTTTTGAGAAGTTAAAAAAAAAAAAAAAGCAAGAGAAGAGACTGGAAGAGAAGCTGGGTCAGAGAAGAGCATTCCAGAAAGATACAAGGCGAGGTGGGTGGGTGGGGGATTACTCTGCCAAAGAGGATCCCTTCTTCTGAGAGACTGGGTGAAGATTCCAGTTTCTGAGGTGGAAATGGTGAGCAGATGGTAGACCTTGCCAGAAAGCAGGAGGAGGTCCTGGGCTCAGTGAGGAGCATGTGTGTGGTTTTTGATTTGAGGAAGATGTGTGTAGCATGTAGTACTAAAATGCATCTCTTTTTTCACTTTTATCACAGTTTTTATTAAGAGGTGCTAAAGAAATATTCTCAGAAAGATTGAGTCAAAACTTCCCTTGCTTTTCCCTTCTGCCTTAAAACTCAACAGAAGCCTCAGGCACTTCAGAAATGTTGAGTAGTAAGAAGCATTCAAAACTATGCCAGCAAGGATCTTGTGGACCCATGGAAATCCAGAGGCTATTGCTTTTCTGTGTAGTATACTGTACTGACTAAAACTCTAAGGCCTATCTCCCAGAGCTTTGGTAGCCATTCAGTTAGATAACAGTGTCTGAAGTGATTCTGAAAATAATAGATGTGCCATAAAGTCACATAAAACATTATGCAACCTCTGCAGAAATTCAGTAATGTCTTTGGGATCTGGTAATACCTTAAGTTTGCAAGTATTTTTATAGTTAACAATTTTTTTTTTTAACTTTACCAGGCCATTGCAATTCTTTTCCATCAGTGAATTTCACTGTGAGGTCTTTTCAGAGCATCTCATAATCAGTCAACAAATCTATTTCAAATGTGTTTGTTACTAAGCAACGGTTGCTAAGAGCTTCTGTAATTAAGATGAAAGTTCCAAGGTAACAATGCCCAAACACAGCACCATTTTCACCATTTTCTGTTAATGCAGAAGTAGGATAGATAAAAGTGACAGAAGGCCGTATTCTACAGAGAGCACTGTGTCTGAAATTTCTGAATATATTGGCTGTCCTCTGGCTTATATGAGAAACAATGTTTGTGTTTTACAAATCAGCCAGTCATTTTTTTCCTGGTGTGCTTGAGATGTATGTTCCAGACGTGAACAGGTAGAGTATGAGTCCGAGGCTGGATGACTGCATGGCTGAGCTGAGACAGGGCCACACGGTGACACAAATCATGCTGCCTGACACGTGCAGCTGTAAGAGGGATAAGCGGAGTGCCCTCACGTGAAATAAACTTCCTTTGCAGTTATGACTGACCTAGATTAAGCAACGATGCAGGCTTGTTCTGTACTTTGCTTAACAATGCACAATTTCTTTTTCTCCTGGAGATTTTGTAAAGGAAGACGCAGATGAATTTTTTCCTATTCATCGTGCCTGGCTCATAGCAGGCACTTAACAAATGTTCCTCTTTCCCTTCTCGCTCCATTTTGTTCCAGGGGCAAGGAGGGGGTTAGAGTTTCCATGACAACCTGTTGTTGAATGACCTCCTTTCAGACCTGTTGTTAGATGCCCAATGGGCCCGAGCTGCGGTCCAGAGAGCCAAGCCTCACCTAATGGAGGGCTTTGCTGGTAAAAGAAGATTCATTCAGTCCAAGTCAACAAGTAGTTACTGAGTGACCCTCCAGCAGCATAAGTACTTGGCCCGTCCCTGAGGGTTTACTTGCAAGTTGGCCTGTGGCGGGCAGGATGATGTCAGCCACCAGAGGGTAGTGACCAATGGATCTGGTTCTGTTTTGGCACCATACCTTAGGCTTCAGGTCTTGGGCAGGCAGGTCATAACCGCCTTGAATTTTAATTTCCTCATCTTTACCCTGTGTACAATAATACCTGCCTGGCTCATATCTTAGGGTTAGCATAAGGATTAGATAATAGAGAATATGTGAAGTGCTGTGGAAAGGTGTATATGTTTTCATTTATTCAACTAATGTTTACTGAGCAGTTCCTATATGTCAGGTACTGTTCGAGTTCCATAATATATTCCATCAGGTTCAGGTCAGTACCAATAAATAGATCTGTCTAATTCTTTTCAATGGCAATTTAATGTTTTATAGCATAGGCATTCCATAATCTATTTAATCTTCCCCCAATTAATGGACATTAAGATAAACAGTGCTGCATCGGACATCTTTATACAAATATCTTTGGCATATGTGAGGCTGTTTCTCTAGGAGAGTACTGAAAGAGACTTGGCCATGCCAGAAGGCTTATATATTTAATATTTTATTGGATACTACCACATTCTCCCACTAAAAGGCAATAGCAACCTACCTTCTGAAACAATCTGTGTGAGAATGTTCATCTTTTCCCACCTTTGCTAATATAATCCTCCAAATTTTACTAATCTGTTGGATGAAAAAATAGATGATAATGGTTGTGTTATTTTCAATTCCTTGTTCTGCTCATGAGCATCTTTTAGTGTGTTTGGCCATTTTTACCTACCCCTTTTGTCTGCCTGGAGATGTATCTTTTTCTTAATTGGAAGGGGCTTTTTATGATTTAAGCTTGTTTACATACTTTTTTCATTTTGTTTTGTATACTTTTCTGTTGAGATGGTAGAGCTAAGGCTAATTACTGTTTTACAGAGGAGATGAGAGACAGTGAGGTTAGATAGCTGGTTACAGTCATTTGACCTTATATGATGCGACTTGGGTTGAAACCTATCACTTCCTAGTCCAATCTGCTTTTAGTTGAACAGAGAGGGTTATTTGGGAGGCTCAGCAGTCCAGGGGTGGGGGTGGGAGTATCTGAATAGAGCTATTTAGATATTGGAGGTAGCACCAGGGAGGCCACTGGGTCACAGAAAGGGAATGATGCCCAACACAAGTTTCTCCCAGTGCCAGCGGCCCATTCAAACTCACCTACAGGAGTTACCTAATCCTGGGAAAACGCGAGGGTAACTGAGGGATGGAGGGCCATGACTGCATCTTTGTTCCTTAGGAGATGGATACAAAGTTGAAGGAGAAGGAAAGTGACAGTCCCTGGGGGGTGCCACCTTTCTGCCTGTCAAAGGCCCAAGCAATGCTGCAGTTGCCTCTGCATTGCAGAGACTAGAGAACACTGCTATTCTTAATCATCACAAGAGACACGGAACAAAGATCCACTTCTTATTGGAGTTTTCTGTGGTACCTTATTTGTATCATCATACTTGTTTTTTGCTGATTGGATAACGACCATTTTCCTTTTTTGTGTAAAAGAATAAACTAGATGTAAAGTTTTCCCAGAGTGGTCTTATTTTAGGCTTTTTCTTTTTTTCTTTTGGGAGCCTAATACTTTATTCACATACTAGGAATAAGCCAGTACAAAATACATTTTTAGAAAATTCACTTGGAGATACAAATCCCTCACCACCACCCCAGAATCCCACACACCTGTGCTCTGCTTCCCAAGTCGACTCAGCTCTCCTGGGCCTCCTCTAAGAACTAGAGCAGGATGAAAATGTTCTAAAATTGACTACATTGATGGTCACACAACTCTGACTATACGAAAACCCACTGAACTGTACCCTCTAAGTGGGTGAATCGCGTAGTATGTGAGTCATATCTTAAGAGGCTGTCTTAAAAAAAAAGAAAGGAGCTGGAGCAGGGGGTCATCGGCCCTGAGGGTGAAGGTGAGTGTGTGCTCTGGTAGTGCCTGGGATCACACTCCAGGTTCTCAATTGCCTCCATCAACAGGTGAGCCCGCTCCGTGCTGGACTGGGTGCCACGAAATATACTTGCAGGTATTTTGCAGGAGGGCAGGTAGTGCCGGTACACTGCAGGTGGTCGCCCTTCACCGGGTAGTGATGCAGGATGGCTTCTTGCCCCTGGCGGAGGATGTTCCCTGCAGTGTAGCTCCCACAGTGACCTGATGCCCTGGTGATGGCAGATGGTGATCAGGTTCAGGTCATCGAGGTGCTGCTGGTTTCACTTGAGGTTGGTGACGAGGATAAAGCCATCAGAGGGATTTGGGTTCTCAAAAGCAATCTGGTCCACTTCAGCCTTCTGTGGCGAATGCTGTATACCCACTGGATACTGACATTCTGGGACTTCAGGTAGGGTAAGGTAAAGGTCTTGTAGTCATCTTCCTTCCCTGGGATCAGGTAGAGGTCCTGGCGCAGGTACTTCTTCAGGTGTTTCTCTGTGGCGGGGTAAACCACTGTCATCCTCACATCACTGAGCTGCTTTGAGGGAACAGGTGATAGGTGCTATGGATGTCGCTGCAGAACTGCGGGACTGGAGCCCAGGGCTGCCTGTCAGGATGTCTTCTCCAGGGCCACAACACATTCTCTCCATTCCCATCCCCAGAAGCCTCATTCACCTTCCTGTGCAGGAAAATACTTTTGTCCCATACAGACTCCCTCAGCACTTTTACACTCTAAAACCAGAGAATGGAAAGCAGACAGGGGCAGTGATACCATTTCCAAAGACTGCTTCCTCTTCCTCTGTGCTAGGGACCTCCACTGCCTTCTGTGCACACTTTTTCTTGATGGTCTGAGGCACTGCATCTGCCATGGTGCCCAGGAGGAGATGTGTGCTTTTTTTTTTCTTTTTGAGACAAAGTTTCTGTTTGTTAACCAGGCTGGAGTGCAGTGATCATGGCTCACCACAGCCTCAGACTCCTGGGCTCAAACGTTCCTGCTTCAGCCTCCCAAGAAGCTGAGACTACAGCTGTGTACCACCATGCCCAGCTAATCATTTTTGATTTTTTTGTAGAGATGAGATTGCTATATTGCCTAGGCTGGTCTTGAATTCCTAAAGCAGTCCTCTAGCCTTAGTCTCCCAAAGTGCTGGGATTATAGGTGTGAGCCACCGCGCCCGGCCTCATTTTGATTTGTGATAACTGATTGTATTAGAAAATGTCTTTGCCTGCTTTAGTCTGTTTCACAGGCTGCTATTGACTCCTGTTTTCTCTTGTTCTGTCCCAGGTGCTCTCTTATACACCCTGAATGGGTAGTTTTGTTATAGGGTGAGAGGTAAGGCAATCATTCTCCTCTGGGTGTTGTCACATGATGCTGTCAGAGTAAGTCAAGCTGGGGTCTGCGTCGCTATGGAACCCATGTGGCTCAGGTTGTGCTAATATATACAGGACTGGGTGGGACAACCCAGGTGAAGCTGTACATATTTCTAGGCTACTTGGTGGGTCTGTCTGATCATGGTCTCAGAGAAGGGCTGGGCATATTTTAAGTCAAGTATCTGTGTATCAAGAACACCACCAAGGCAGATTGCTTAGGAATGATGGGTTATATTACCAAGGAGAATGCTAAGAGAATTATTGTTCCTACAAGTTTCTCCACTGAATAAGGTCTTTTGTCCTGTTACAAAGAGTGATTCAAAATCCTTTAATCCTGGCCTGGCTGGAGTTGGTATGTGGATACCAGGGGTGGGGCTGCCTTCTACCAAGAAGCATTTGGTATTAGGTCAAGAGGAAGATTTTCTAGATGAAGAGTTCTGCTGAAGGGGTGGGGTGGGATAGGGTGATAATCCTGATTCTTGGGTACCCTGTTGATAGAACCTTGGGGTGAGTATTTGCTGTGAGGATTCCACATACTTGGCACGATAGCCCTCATCCAGAGGGATATAATTGACTTCGGGTTCAAGGTAGAGGAAAACTTAACATACTTTAGATGACACTTTCTCTCATTTTCTGACTTTTATTAAGAATGGGATGTTTTCCTTTTGTCCATTTCATTCAATTCTTTTTTGTTCTCTTAGATTTATTTTTCCAGCTTTTAATCGTCTTTTTTTGCTTCTCTGTCAATGGTTGATTCTTGATGTCAAAGGGTGATTTTTTTTAACTGTTACTTTGAATATTAGCTTTTTCTTTCTTTTAGCTTTTATTTGGATATAATACTAGACAAACAGAAAGGTTGCAAGAATATCACAACAATTACTGTATCTTTCACCCATATTCTCCAAATGATGAAAATTTGATACATTTGTTTTGACCTTTTCTCTTTCTTTCTGGATACCTATTTTTTTCTGAACCATTGAGATAAACGCAGATGTCTCTTTGACCTTAAATAATTCACTGTGTGTTTACTAAAAACAAAGACAACCTCTTACATAAATACCATGCAATTTTCAAAATTGGGAAATTACCATCGATACTGTAGTATTATCTAATCTATAGACCTCACATTTTACTGAATGAAACAATAATGCCATTTTTAGTGAAGAAAAATTCCAGATCATGCAGGCCATTTTTTTCATGTTCCTTGGTTGTCTTAAATCTGGAAGTGTTCTTTCTTTTTCACAGTAGTGACATTTTTTTTTTTTTTTTTTTTTTAGTTGGAGTCTCACTCTGTCGCCCAGACTGGAGTGCAGTGGCCTCTCCCGGCCACCGCAGCCTCGACCTGCTGGGCTCCGGCGATCCTTCTGCCTCAGCCTTCCAAGTAGCCAGAACTATAGGCATGCGCTATCACGCCCGGCTGATTTTTTGATTTATTGTAGAGATGAAGTCTCGCCTGCCCAGGTGGGTCTCGAACCCGCGGGCTCAGGCAATCCACTCACCTCAGCCTCCCAAAGGCGTGGGATTACAGGCTGAGCCACTGAGCCCGGCTAGTAGTGACATTTTTGAAGACTATGGACCAGATTTTTTTTTTTTTAATGTTGCTTATTTTGCACCTGTTTGACATCTCATGATTAGATTCAAGTTATACATTTTTGGCAGGACTAAAATTGATATTAGTTTAAAATAGATATTAATTTTTAATTAGTATTGCTTTCTTAAAGTTGAAAACTAGATTACTTTTCATCTTGTGCCTTTATTTTACCTTCACTATCTTGATAATCTATATATAAATCTAGTAAGTAGTAAGTAACTCCTTATAAAGTAAGAACAAACAGTTGTGGGGGGTTTGCTTTAAACAGTGGTCGATAAGCTGAAGCTAGACAGACTAAATTCTCATTAATCCATTCAACTTGTAACTTAATCACATTCCCTTAAACATTTAAAGTTGTATTTGTAAATAAATATATCTAATCTTTTTAATCACTTTAAATGCCTGCTAAAGCAAGCCTGAACACTTTAGCAAACACTTTACTAACTACTTGAATAACTCTTGTAAGTTAAAAATTAAACTTATAAATACCCTTGATTCCTCAGTCTCCTGAACATTTTATTATTGTTGAAAACATTCACATTTTTACTTTTTAACCAGTCACAAGTCCAAATCAATTATAATCTAGCACATTCTCAAAGATATCAGGCTTTCAAACATTCCATGTAGTTTAATACCAAATGTACAAAGATTATTCTGAACTTCACGCAAAGCTATTAACACTATGACTTTTGTTTATTTCAGCATCTATGTATTTAATTCTTTTTCTTCCTTAGCTTGTCAAGATATATGGATACATGGAAAGCAGGTCTATTATGGAAGGTGGGTTGAGGTTACTGTGCTAATAGTTGCAGTATGTGCCATTTATACAGTTGCTTATCTGGCAGGGATTTGTGGTTGAGGAAGCATATTTCCAGGTTCTTTTTGAACTACAGATAAATCCTTTTTGTAATTATGTGAGGCTAAGCCTCATGCAGTTGCTATGACAACGGATAGTGGTCCACACCCTTCAGATGAGGTGGATTTTCAACCTTGGTCTCCTGGGTTGCTACCCTTATGTTCTTCCATCTGATTTGAGTAGGTCTAGGTCTACATTCTTATCCAGATTGCAACTGATTTCCTCTCCTGCTTGATTACATTCTGCATTTCTTTAACTCTTGGCAGCATGATATAGTTAGTCATTTTTTTCTATCTGATTGGATTTTACATTTCCTTTCAAAACCTTTGGCCACAAATCTAAAGCTTTATGCTAATGAAAATGTCCTTCTCTAATTTCTTCATGTTACTTTGAATTATAGCCTTTGGAGTTTGACTTAGATTCCCAGAAAGAGTTCTACTAGTGCTATGTAACTTGATTATGAAGATTCCAGGCCAGCCATGACTTTTAACATCTGAGAGCTCTGTGTACATTCTGTAACTAGAAATGACTGACTGTGTTCTCTTTTGAATTTTGTTGTTGAATTGCTTTCAAGCAGATCCTAGGGCTGAATCACAATTGAACATATAAAATAAAAGTAGGAATAGATCATATATAAGAATATCATGAAGTCATGGACAGTGGCTACTGTTTATTATGATGTGCTATTTGCTTTTGGTAATTTAATTTGATTTTGCTTATTTAGAGTGTCTGGGATAATAGCAGTTGCTCTGTTTTCTTGGCAGATATTCTATCCTATTCCTCTTTGTTCCTGTACAGTTCTTTTTCTTAAGTGTAGTTATTAAAAGTATGTGTTTTCAAGCCTGTAATCCCAGCACTTTGGGAGGCCAAGGTGAGAGGGTTACCTGAGCTCAGAGGTTCGAGACCAGCCTGGGCAACTTGGTAAGACCTCATCTCTACAATAAATAAAAAAATAAACCAGGCATGGTAGCACACTCCTGTAGTTCCAGCTACTTGGAAGGCTGAGGAGGAAGGATTGTCTTAGCCCAGCAGATTGAGGCTGCGATAGCCATGAGTGTGCCTCTGCACTCCAGCCTGGGCAACAGAGTGAGACTCTGACTTAAAAAAAAAAACCAAAAAATAAATAAATAAAAATAAAAACACATGTTTTAGAATCAGTGGAGCCTGGGTTGAAATTGCAGTTCTGCAGTTTATTAGCTGTGTGACTGAACCTCTTAGAGCCTTCCGTGAGGTAATACTACTTACCTTGCAGAGTCACCGTAAGGATTAGGTGAGATATTTCTTGCTGAACACATAGCATAGCACCTGGAATAGAGTTGGTATAATGGTTCTTTTTCTCACTTGCCATCTTTGTTGTGTTTTTGTTATCACCCCTTGTCTCTGGTCTGCTTCAGACATCTTGTTAAATCCTGATCCCTCTTTTGGTTTTTCTATAAGTGGTGCATTGCTTATATTCACTATGTATTTCCTCTACTTTGTAATGTTGGTAGAGGTATAACTGATGCTCTATTTATTGTAAAGATTTCCTCTCTTTGTCCTCTGGGAGAGCCCCTCAGTTTTCCCTTCTGGGTTACCATGAAGGGAACCCATGGGTAATCAGCTCTCCACTCAGAGGGCCATTACTTATATGTCCATCTTTCTTTGATCTTGGGAATTTCCAGCAGAAAATGGACACATTTTGCAGGTGATTAGTGTGAATTGTCCCAGTAATACAAGGTTGTCTAGGTTTTCACTGTTTGAAGAAGCTGATTTTATGCTCCCTCCTACCTTGTTTTTTATGGTTATAGTCATCATTACCCTCTAGGGGGCAACGAGAGGGTCCTGGCACAGAGGAGCTGACCACCGACAATTAGAAATCACAATACCCCTCATCCTCACCATGCTAGCTCCTTTCCACTTCCAGTTTTGTTTTGCTTAAGTGGTGCCAGCTAAAGGAATGGCCATGACTTTGAATAAGTTTCAAAGGCTGAATACCCAAATGGGGGAATTAGCAGCAGTACCTATGGTCTTCTTAGACAACGAGTAGTAGGAAACTGATCAAATTCTACAAATTTCTACTTGTCCAGGATAAGACCAGGTTGGTCATGATCAGGGTTTCCCCCAGTTGTTCAGAGTTATAAATGAACACCAAGGCTATATGAACAATTAACCATGAAGTCTAAACAAACAAGAATAGTTTTGGGTAATTGACTATAAGCAACGTTGTTTGGATAAATATTTGCTAGATACATACTCATATAATGCTGATAACTATTAAGTACCAGATGTCAGATATTCTGAAAAAAATATCGCTTTGGAGTCTAACAACCCTTTGGAATAAGTGTTATAATTATCTCCATTTTTACACTTAAGAAGTGAAATCCATTGCCTAGAGTCATATGTTCGATAAACGATAGAGCCAAGACCTAAACTCATATCCACCTAAGACCAAAGACCATGCTTTAATCACTTTCCTGTAGACATATGTCATGAAGAACTGTGAAATGGCCACATTAGTGGGATTTTTCTTTGCCAAATTAAGAAAATTTTATGCCGGTCAGGAGTCAGCAAAAAGCACTCATTTAAGGAAGAACCTATCAACTCCAAAAATACTGTCCCTAGATGTTCATTAATTCCACCAATCCATGACTCACAGGGTCAATAAGCAACTCCTTCTCAAGAAGAGTAAGAAGTTATATCAGTCATTTTACTCTAGGTGTGAATTAAGTCACTCAGGATGTTTCCCAAACAACAAACTGCAAGGTACCGTATGATAAAAGATTTGATGCTCAAGGGAAGAGAAAGTGGAGGCGATTTTGGAATACAGAGACCCTTTGGAATAGGGTAGACCTCGGTGAGTTTTGTCCAACCATAGGGTAGCAAACAGTAAAGTGGGAAGAGAGAGGGAATTTAGAAGGCTGAACAGGGCAGGGGTACAGAAGGAGAGGTGGGCAGGCCCCAAAGACAAGTGTACCTCCCTCCTGCTTTTGCTGGCCCTGAGCATCCTCATTGAGCCCTTGCTTGTGATGAGAGGAAGGGTTTGGAATGAGAAGTAGTCGAGACAGCAGTCCTCAGATTTCAACAGTCACCAGATGTAGCTGGGGCTTTCTTAAAAATGGAGATGTCTGAATTCTACTTATTAGAGAATCAGATTAGCAGGTGGACTGGGCCCAGGAACTTGGATTTTTTTTTTCTTTTTTTTTTTTTGAGTCGGAGCCTCACTCTGTTGCCAGGCTGGAGTGCAGTGGCATGCTATCAGTCACCACAGCCTCGACGTACTGGGCTCAGGTGATCCTTCTGCCTCAGCCTTTCAAGTAGCTGGAACCGCAGGCATGTGCCACCACCTTCGGCTAATTTTTTGATTTATTGTAGAGATGAGGTCTTGCCATGTTGCTCAGGCTGGTCTCAACTCCCTGAGTTCAAGCAGTCCTCTCGCCTCAGCCTTCCACAGTGCTGGGGTTACAGGCTTGCGCCACTGTGTCTGGCTCACTAGGTGATTTTAATGCAGATGGTCTGAGGACCAAACTTTTGGAGACTTAGGATTGAAGTCTCTTCCACTGGGCTAATGGGCGAGTCTATGCCCAACCCAGAGTATGATCGGGAGGTTTCTACAAAGGTATGGATAACCTGGCTGAACAACTGAAGGTACTTGAATCAAAGAAGGGCTTCCTCTCTTTGAGAACTGTGTTTAATTGAACTGACCAAAGCTCTTTAAGGTGCAGAACATTCTGCCTCAGTGACAGGCTGCCCTAGTCTTTTTTGCCTCTCAGCTAGTTTCTGGCTTTTTCCCTTGGCTTGGCTTGGTTTGGATGTAAGGTGACAGAGGAAGAGCAGGCCAGCTGAAGAGAACCAAGGGTGATAGGCTGGACACTGAAAACAGGATTTTCAGTGTGAAATGGGGACGGTCCCAAGCAAACCGGGATGGTTGGCCACCCTACTTGTGCAGAAGCCCTCCTGATGTAGAGCCATTGCTAATTCTATTCAACTACAGAAGGGCTGTGCCATGATGTGTCAGGCCAGGAGAGTAGCTCCCTGGGCTGGTTTGGTATACCAGTTGAAGTGGTTTCTTTTTTCTTTAGTGGAAAGTCTCCTTGCCGTTTAGTTTTTCTGGCTCATTTCCTGCAGCTGCAGGAGGCTGAATGCAGGTAATCTCACTTGGTCTGAGAAGTAACTACTCAGTGCCTCACTTTTGTCAAATATCATTATGCCAAGAATCATTGCCAGCTTTCCTTTTTCTTTTTACATCTTCACTTTGGCTGTACCTAGGATGTGGGTTTACTGAGAATAGAGAAATTGAATCTTAAAACAGCCCTTTGGAAGGATAAGGATGGGGAAACATCAGAGAAAGGGGGTTAGGGAGGATGGGCTGTCCTGTTGGCAGAGGCCTGTGGCCTCACCTCACCCAATGACTCTTCTTTTCAGAGAGATCCTGCTATATTCTTACTGAATTCAGCTTGAAAGAGGAAAATGTGTTTTCCTGAATGAGGAATGTCTTGAGGGTGGAGTTCAGGCTGTTTTGCTCTCAGCTGGGGCTCTGGGATGAAATAGGGCCTGTTACACACAAAGCTCTGTTTGAACTAAAATGAGTCACAAGAGGTGTCCAAGAAGGAAATGAACGAGTATACTGGCACCTGGACAAGTGTTGCCCTTGACTGAGGATGGACCGGTTGAATGATCAAGCTGAATAATTCTGTTTTTGTTTTTTAAAAAAGGCGTAAAATATAAAGTGTGTGATGTGTGTGTACTTAGATAACAAACAGGGTCTGAAAGGAATTCATAAGGGGAATTCTGCAAACTGTTTTAAGCCATAGCAGCATTGTTGAATAAGAGTAGTACACCTTCCAGGTGAAGAGAGAACAATATTCTCCTGGATGAACAAAGTCTGATGTTTGTTAGAATCAGTAATCGCTTAGTTCATGATTTGATCCCAGAAGCTTTCCCCATCTAATTATATTGTGCATACGCTAATATTAATACTAATTTACAATTGCTAAACACACACTTTTGACAGAATAGTTGTAAGGGGAAAAAGGAAAATGTTTTAGAAGCGTTCTGCCTAGTAGGAAGTCACTTTTGAATGGAAATTTGCCCAAACCTGGGTAATTGGGGATTGACAGTATAAGATAACCCTTGAATGAGAGACTGAAGGTTGTTTATAATGTGAGTTGACATGGGTGGACTAGTATCCCTTAAAATTTATAAAATATGTGCAGGAAATCTGGAAAAAAAACTAGACTAAGAGAACTAATCCTGCTTCCTGCCTCTAGCATTACAAAGTATTTTTAATACTGTTGCTAAATGACCTGGAAACAAAAACACTATAGAGTAAGAGTACATTGCCTCTATAAAGCAGCTTTGAGTCTAGGAGAGTAGAACATGACTTGATTAAGTCGAAGTCTTACTTTTTGAGGGCATGGAAAATTTGGCACCTGTTTTGAATTTGTCTTAGGTAAGTGTGCAGGTCTGTGGGAAAAGAAGTGACTCTTATGCAGGACAAAAATGACCATCAGCATTAAGTGGTCCCTAGTTGGGGTACCCTAAGGCTCTGGGATTCTAGGAAGCCACCTTGTCCATCCAAGCCCTACTTTGCTATTTTTTTTGAGACATATATTTCTTTGGAAATGATACCACTAGGATTAATATGATGGAATCTTTACTGATAATAATAGCTAATGTGTATTGGGGACTATGTCTCTAAGATTAATATAGGATTTTTGCTGATAATAATAGCTAACATGTACTGAGGGCTCATGATGTATCATACACAGTTCTGAATGGTTTGTCTATATTCACTCATGTGATCCTTATAACTCTATGTAGGTGCTCTATTTTTTTCTGTCCTCATTTTAAGATGAAGAAGACCTGATGTACAGAGAAGAGACTAACTTGACTCAAACCCACACAGTGTGTAAATAGTAGAATTAAAGTAGGGTCTGGCTTTAGGACTTATACTCTTCTTCTCATCCTCTTTTGGGGATGTCCCCCCCATCATTGATTGGGGATCATAGAGAAATTATAACAGGTTACACTTCACTGATAGTAAGCAACACTCCACCGAGCCTAACCTCCTAAGATGTAGCAATTTCCCCCTTCCATGATTTAACCAGTAATTTCATTTTGTGAAAAACATTACCTGCTTTTCTTTTCTTGAAGCCATGCCTTCTACTGAGGTAAATGGTGTGAGGGCTGAAGCTTCAAAAATCAAACCGAAAGTGTCACAATAAAGAAAACTGGCAAAAGGATGAAGTTGGACCCCTGCCTCACACCATACCAAAAATATTAACTCAAAATGGACCAAAGACTTAAATGTGAGAGCTATAAGTATAAAACTCTTAGAAGAAAACATAGGCATATAAATATTTGTGCCTTTGGATTAGGAAGCCAAGAAACATAGCACCAAAAGAAAAAAGTAAACTAGATTTCATCCACATTTAATATAATTTTTCTTTTATTTATTATTTCTTTTATTTATATTTTTAATATGTATATATTTTATTATAAAGATGTGGGCTGCAATTCAGGGTTAGGTATACAAACATTGATTATGCAGGTACCTTGTTGATGAGGTATGCCCCTCTCTCTCCTAGCAGTTTCCCTCAACCTCCAATCCTACCCCCTCCCCTGACAGTTTCCCATTACTGCCAATCCCTTTCTTATAGTATTATGATAATTGTTCAAGGTCCACTTATGAGTGAGAGCATATGGTACTCTGTTCTTTGTTTCTGTGTTTTCTTTTAAAGGATGCTATCAAGAAAGTGAGAAGGCAAGACTATCCATAAAATGCAGAAAATATTTTCAACTCTTATATCTCATAGAGGGCTGGTATTCAGAGTATATAAGGAACTGTTACAACTCAATAATAAAAAGACAAATACCCATTTAAAAATAGGTAAAAAGAGTTGAATAGACATTTCTCTAAAGAAGATATACAAATAGTGAATGAACATATGAAACGAGGCCCAGAATCATAAGTTAGACATAGAATTACCATATAACCCAGCAATTCTGCTTATTGGAAGAAAATTGAAAACATATGTCCATACAAAAACTTATACATGATTGTTCATAGCAACATAATGCATAGAAATCTAAATATCCACTAATTGATGAATGGATCAACAAAAATGTGGTTCTATACGATGGAACATAATTCAGCCCTTAAAAGGAATCAAGTGCTGATATATACTATAACGTGGTGAATCTTGAAAACATTAAGCTAAATGAAAGAAATCAGACCCTAAAGACCACATATTGTATGACTCCATTTATATAAAATGTCTAGGACAGGCAAATCCATAGAAACAGAAAGTAAATTAGGTTGGCAGAGGGAAACGGGATAATGGGGAGTGACTGCTAATGAGTACAGTGCTTCTTTTTGGGGTGATGCAAATGTTCTGAAATTATACAGTAGTGATGGTTGCAAAACTTTGAGAATGTACTAAAACCCACTGAATTATACACTTTAAAAAGGTGAATTTTATGGTATTAGGATTATATCTCAATATAAACACATACATACATGTAGCATACATACTAAAAGAGCAGAAACAAAATTGTAGCTTTCCTTCTGGGAAAAAATAGGAAACAAAGTCACTATTGATCATTTTACCAACTTCATTTTGAGGACGCACACTAAGGGGCACCAGGACCAAGCTCTTCACCACAAGAACTTTTTGTTTTCTTCCTTTTTTTCTTCTCCTTATTTCTTCTCTCAAACTTAATGGTTAGAAGAAATGATTAGTTTAGTGGGGAGAAAGAAGATGGTGCTTCTGTTTTAATCTTGAGGTCAGTACTCCATGTCGTGACCTGTCAGACACCAGAGATTCTACACAGATTACAAAACACATCGTATGGTCCTATTGTGCTTTTTTCCAGCTGGATTGTTTTTGGTGTGGTTTTGTTACTTTTGCTTATTCGTTTATTTTACAGAGAAAATTTTTCCAGTGAGAAAAGTTCAAGTCCACTGAGACCTAACCGAGGATGATAGACTCTGTCATTGCTTCTTTCTGTTTTTGGTATTAGTGTAATTGTGAGAATCACAGAATGAGTTAGGAGTATTCCCTCTGCTTTTATCCTCTGGAAGAGAGTATAGTGAACTGATATAATTTTTTCCTTAAATGTTTGGTAGAATTCATCAGTAAACTCATTTAGGCCTTGTGCTTTCTGTTTTAGAAAGTTATTAATGATTGATTCAGTTTCTTTAATAGATAGAGGTCTATTCAGATTGTCTGTTTCTTCTTGTGTGAGTTTTGGCAGATTGTGTCTTGCAAGGAATTGGTCCATTTCATGTAGGTTATTAAATTTGTGAGCGTAGATTTGTTCATAGTATTTTAAAATTATCCTTCTGATGTCCATGGCTTCTGTAATGATGGCTCCGCTTTCATTTCTGATATTAGTAATTTGTGTCTCCTCTCTTTCTTATTCTGCCTAGAGGCTAATTGATTCTATTGATCTTTTCAAATAACCAGTTTTTTGTTTCATTGATTTTTCTCTATTGATTTCTTGTTTGCAATTTCACTGATTTCTGCTCTCATTTTTATTATTTCTTTTCTCCTGCTTACTTTGTATTTAATTGCTCTTCTTTTTTCTAATTTTCTAAAGTGGTAAGTTAGATAATTGATTTTAGATCTTCCTTCTTTTCTAATATATACATTCAATGCTATAAATTTCTCTCTAGGCATCGATTTTGTGACATCCCTCAATTTTGATAAGTTGTGTTTTCATTTTCACTCAGTTCAAAATATTTTAAAATTTCTCAAGAGATTGTATTTGGGGATTTTTTAGCTGTCTTTCTGTTATTTTTAGTTGAATTCCATTGTGGTCTGAGAGTATATGTTGTATAATTTCTATTCTTTTAAATTTATTAAGGTTTATTTAATGTGATTTATGTTGATGAATGTGCTACATGAACTTGAGAAGAGTCTGTATTTTGCTGTTGTTAGATGAAGTAGTGAATAGATGTCAATTACATGCAGTTGAATGATGGTGGTATTGAATTCAATTATGTCCTTGCAATTTTTTGCCTGCTGGATCTATCCATTACTGATCAAGGAATGTTGAAATCTCCAACAGTATGTGTAGATTCATCTGTTTCTACTTCCAGATTTATTGGTTTTTGCTTCATGTAGTTTGATGTTCTGTTGTTAGGTGCATACACATTAAAGATTCTTATATCTTCTTGGGCAGTTGACACCTTTATTATATTATGTAATGTCTCTTTTTATCCCTGATAACTTTTTTTGCTTTGAAGTTTGATCTATCTGAAATTAATGTAGCTACTCTTGTTTTCTTTTGATTAATGCTAGCATGGTATGTTTTCTCCATATATTTACTTTTAATCTGTGTCTTTATATTTAAAGTGGATTTGTTGTAGACAATGTTTTTCATTCTCTCTAACAATTTCTGTCTTTCAGTTGGTACATTTAGACAGTCAATTTTCAAAGTGATTGTTGATATAGTTGGATTAATATCTGCCATATTTGATACTCTTTTGGGTTATTTGCCCTTGTTCTTTTGTTCCTATGTCTATCTTTCATTCTTTTTCTGGCTTTTATGGTTTTAATTGGACATTTTATAAAATTCAATTTTCTCTCCTTTCTTAATCTATCACTTACATTGCTTTTTTTTTCATTTATTAGTGGAAGTCCTAAAGTTTGCAATATACATTTATAACAATTCCAAATTCTCTTTCAAATAATACTATGCTACTTCATGGGTAATGTTAGTACTTTATAATAAGAAAATAATTCTAGTTCTTCCCTCTCATCCCCTGTATTATTGTTGTTATTTATTTATTTATTTACTTATTGTTGAAATCTCACTCTGTCACCCAGACTGGAGTGCAGTGCCATGCTCATGGCTACTGCAGCCTCTACCAGCTGGGCTCAGGCAATCCTTCTGCCTCAGCCTTCCGAGTAGGTGGAACCACAGGTGTACCCTCCATACCTGGCTAATTTTTTGATTTATTGTAGAGATGAGGTCTTGCCAATTTGCCCAGGCTGGTCTCGAATCCCTGGACTCAGGCAATTCTCTCGCCTCTGCCTTCCAAAGGGCTGGCATGAGCCACCTTGCCCGGCATTTCATTTATATATAAGCTTACATAAGTGTGTATGTACATATATGTACACAAGTATGTATACATACATAAGATATCTCTATGTAAGCATATATCATTGAATACATTATTTCTATTATTATTTTGGGCACAATACAATCTGTTAGATCAATTTAGAATAAAAAATAAAAAGTTTAAATTGTATCTTTACATATTTCTTTTTTGATGCACTTCCTTTCGTTACATAGATACATGTTTCTGGCCTTCATCATTTTTTCTTTCTCTAAGAAACTTCTTTTAACGTTTATTGCAAGGCAGATGTACCAGCAGCAAGTTCCCTTAACTTTTGTTTGTTTGAGAGAGTCATTATTTCTCCTTAACTTTTGAAGGACAATTTAGCAGAGCACAGAATTCTAGGTTGTTGGTTTTTAGTTTTATTTTTTTCTCAAAAGTAAATATTTCACTCCACTTTCTTCTTGCTTATATGGTTTCCTAGAAGAAGTTCAATGTAATTCTCATCTTGGTTTCTATTTAGACCAGGATTCTTTCAGGATTTTTTTTTTAATCTTTGCATTTCTGTAGTTTGAAAATGATATGCGTAGGTGTAGTTTGTTGGCTTATGTTTCTTGGTGTTCTGTGAGTTACCTGGATCTGTGGTTTGGTGTTTGACGTTAATTTTAGGGAAATTCTGAGTCATTATTATTTCAAATATTTTTTTCTATTCTCATCTCTCTTTAATCTCCTTCTGGTATTCTCAACATATGTATGTTACACCTTTTGTAGTTATCTCAGAGTCCTTGGATATTCTGTTCTGTGTGTGTGTGTTTGTGTGTGTGTGTGTGTGTGTGTGTGTGTTTTCCCAGACTTTGTTCTTTTTGCTTTTCAGTTTTGGAAGTTTTTATTGATACATTCTCAGGCTCAAAGATTTTTTTTCCTCAGCTGTGTTTAGTCTACTAATAAGCCCACCAAAGGCATTGTTCATTTCTGTTTCAGTTTTCTGATCTCTAGCATTTTTGGTTCGTTCTTAGGATTTCCATCTCTCTGCTTACATTGCCCATCTGTTCTTACATGGTGTCTACTTTATCCATTAGCGCCCTTAGAATATTAATCATAGTTTCTTTAAATTCCTAATCTGATAATGCCAACATCCCTGCCATGTTTGTTTCTGTCTCTTGCTTGCTCTGTGTCTTTAAATTATGTTTTTTGCCTTCTAATATTTACCTTCTATAATTTTGTCTTGATAGCTACACATGATGGAACAGGTAAAAGAAACTGCTGTAAGTATGTCTTTAGTGATGTGGTAGTAAGCTGTTAAGGGAAAAGGGAAGTATTGTATAGCCCTGTGATTGGGTCTCAGCCTTATAGTCAGGCTATACCTCTGGATTAGAAACTTGACAAATACTTCTCAGCCCCACCCTCGTTAGGTGGAACAGGATGGCTAAAGTGGGCTGCCGCTGGCATTTCCTTTCCTCCAGGTCAGTTAGGCTCTGATAAACCTCCAGAAGGTTAAGTTCTGGTGGAATAGATTCTCCTGAGGGCAAACCTTGTTAAGAAAAATGGAATGCTCTGGTGTATTTCAAAATGGATCCTTTTCCCTCCCTCAGCTGGAAGCATGGGCAAATTTTTCTCCAGTGTTAACTGTGGGAACTGCCAGATGATTGGGTCCCTTGGAGCTTTTAATTCTCAGACTTGTCCACACTGTTCTTCCAGCAATGGATCAATTACAGTTTAGGTTTCCCTGCCTCAGCACTGGTCTCCATGGTAGTTTCTATTCCTGAGTCTCTGCTTCAGTAGAGGCTTTATGCTTCCCTGCATTTGCCTGTCTCTCTCTCCAATCCTGGGGGCAGCGATTTGCCCTATGTCCACCCCTCTCTGACAAATCTAAGAAGAGTTGTTGATTTTTCAGTCTGTTCAGCTTTTTACTTGTTGTTAGGACAGAATGGCGACTTCCAGGCTGCCTACATGAGGAACGGGAAACTAGAAGTTGCCCCACCTGTTATTGTTTTTGAATTTTGCTGTTCTTGTTAATATACATGTGCCTAGCATTTGTGTTGCCTGTTCACTTTGGAAACTAGTGAATGTGGTGTCAAAAAAGGCTTAAATTAAACACTTTGCAGCCTTTCCCTGCCCTTAAATTTGATATCTTTGCTGTAGGAGCTGCATAAGTAACAGCTAGTGAAAAAAATATGTATGTGGCCCCTCTGATATTCGATTCTTAACCCACTGACAACTTTATTCCTCAAACTGTCCATTGAAGACGGAGGTTCAGATAGAGTTTGAGGACCATCTTTTGTTTTTTTAAATGTTATGTTTTCATGCTTTGAGTACATGTTTGCTTTTGTTACCTTTTTTGGGACATGTTTTTTATATTTTTCTATTTTTTTTACTTTTTTTGTGTTTTTTTTTTTTTTTTTTTAGTTGGAGTCTCACTCTGTCGCCCAGACTGGAGTGCAGTGGCCGCTCCCGGCCACCGCAGCCTCGACCTGCTGGGCTCCGGCGATCCTTCCGCCTCAGCCTTCCAAGTAGCCAGAATTACAGGCATGCGCTACCACACCCCGGCTGATTTTTTGATTTATTGTAGAGATGAGGTCTTGCTGTCCAGGCGGGTCTCGAACCTGCGGGCTCAGGCAATCCACTCACCTCAGCCTCCCAAAGGTGCAGGATTACAGGCTGAGCCACCGAGCCCGGCTTTTGGGACATGTTTTAACGATCCTGGGCTAAATTGAGATTTGAGATTTGAACAAGGTGTTGGTGGTGTTCTTTTGTCCTCCCTTTTTTGCTTTTGTCCCTCTACCCTTTCCATTCTAAACCTTCCTTTCTAGGCACTCATTTCTTGTGTATCTTTAGTAATTAGGTACCCTCACTGGAGTTTTCACTTGTCTGCTTTTCTGGATTCTTGGTTGTTCTGTGTGCCATCTCCTTAGACTAAATTTAATCTGCTAAAGTAACAAAGTTGTGTTGCTCACTGCATCATTCCTTCCAGATGGCACATTGAAGCACTCCTGTGCCTACTATTGGTGCTGCCTTTGAATTTGGTTGTAATGAAAAGAGCATGTGTTTGGTATCATAAGTTCACGTTCTAGTCTTGCCTGAGTCATTAACTTCTTTTTAAAAAAATTCTAAAATATTTTAGTGTGAATTTCCAATACATAAATACCTGTATGCACAACCACAACGTAAATATAAAAAATTTATAATTTCTTAATTTCCTGTAACACAGCCTATATTCACATTTTATTTCTTGTCTCTTGCAATTGCAAAGGTTTTTAAAATTTTGTTTTGCTTTAGTAGTTGCTCAAATTAAGAGCCAAATGAAGCCAATTTGATATTTACCAACTTGGCAGCTTTGTCTTGTTAGTATTTTTAAATCTATAATAGTCCCCGCCCTCTCCTTTCCCCTTTTTAATTCCCTTGACTTGTTGGAGAAGCCAAGTTATTTGCCCTATAAGGAAGTCTCGTGTGCTAGGTTGGGCTGATTGCTTCCTTGTAATGTCATTGACTTTGTGCCTCTATCCCCATATTTCCTGTAAGCTAATAGATCAAGAGGCCTGAGTATATTCTGAGTGTATATTTTTATTTTCTTTTCTGCCAAGGACATTTTGTAGTTGGTGCTATGTTGTTCCCAGCGCACTGCATTAGGAGGGATGTAGTATCTGATTGTCACGGTTTTTGTGAGGTTAAGATTGATCAGAAGATTTAGTTGTATGTCCAATTCATCTTTTTTAAAGTTCCTAATCAACCTTTTACTAAATGGTTTTTGCAACTATTAATGATCTTCCCTAGAAGTCACAAAAAAGAAATTTTCTTTTTTTTTTTTTGAGTTGGAGTCTCACTCTGTCACCCAGGGTGGAGTGCAGTGGTACACTCATGGCCACTGCAGCCTCAACCTGCTGGGTTCAGGCAATCCTTTAACCTCAGCTTTCCAAGTAGTTGAAATTACAGGCGCACACCACCATGCCCAGTTAATTTTTTGATTTATTGTAGAGACAAGGTCTCCCCAAGTTGTCCAAGCTGGTCTCGAACCCCTGATCTCAGGCAATCCTCTCACCTCTACCTCCCAAAGTGCTGGGATTACAGGCATGACCCACTGCTCCTGGCAAAAGGAAATTTTCTAATCCTACTGTTCTTTCTGCATTTATTAGTTGGTATGCTTTAATATGCATGAATTTTTTTCTCATTAATTATTTGGTTATCTTGGAATATAGTTTAAAAAGAGAAAAACAGGATAAATTCTTCAGTCTTTTCCTTATCAATTTTCAGAATGATGAACTGGGACCTTGGTATACTTTAGTAGAGGTTGACCAGTGACTTATTCTCTCTTCTTTGAGGAGGCGGGAAGTGAGTGTGAGGAACATTTTCTCAACTCATTATAAACCCATGGATTTTATAGATTTGATGTGTTTAAATCAGTTGCAGTCATTCTTTCTGATATTCAGTTTGTCCCATCTTTAACCAGGGCAGACTCCTTCTGATTGGCTTGTGTGTCTCTTTGGCACTATTAGTTCAAACCATTAATTTCTGGGCAACGATTTCCTTCTCTCTAAGTGATTGGAATAGATGACCTTTATGATTCCTTTTAGTTGTAAATTCCCTCCAAGAGAAAAGATGCTATATTCTCATAATCTGTGATTAAATCTCTTATGCTGAACATCTACTATTTTAACTTTTTTTCTCTTTAGATTTCACAAAGTGGGTGAATTCATGCATTTGAAAACATGAGGTGTTTTTGTTTCTCTTTCTGATCTTTCAGCTCCTGGTTATGCGAAAATGACTCAGAAGAGGTCCACATTCTAAGCTCAGTATCTAGGTAGAAAGCAAAGCAAAACAAACAACACAAACATTTCTATACTTAAGGCTGTAACAAAGCTTACCAAGTCCTTGATTTTGAAGCAGTCCCTGGTTTAGAATATACCAGTAGCATAGTTGTGATATTTTTTCTTTCCTTCTGTGGGGGATACCAGGCATGAAGAATGGCCAGCTGTATGTCATCCCGCAGGCCTGAATGGCGAGCAGAGAAGGGCCTGAGGCCTCCCGGGGAGCTGGTCAGGGGAAACCAGAAGGCTGCAGAACTGTCCAACACAGGCCAGGTGGCTGCAGAGAGTTAGCTTGAGTCCTCACAAGCCGTCCATCCAGGCAGCTCCTGAACCAGATCCAGGCAACTGGGCCAAGTCCCCGAGGCTGTCTCTGGGACCAGAAGGTGTAACCAGAGGGAACCATGGATTTAAATTCCAAGGCATAAAAGAAAAGTTCAGCATATCTAAGAGGAACTGAAAATGACTTTTTTGTAAATGCTTGAAAGACACTGTCTTATAACAAACCATATACAATAAAATTTTAAAAGAGCCCGGGTTTTGTTTCCGTCTGTGCCCTGTGGAGCACATGTGACTTCAAAAGGCAACTCTGTAGGGTGCAGAGAGGAAAGAACATGCTTTTATTCTAATTTTGGCTCAAATCCATCAAGCTATTTTTGATGGCTGAGAAACAAGACTTGCATTCCTTCTAAATTCATTTGCATTTGGCAAATCCACCTTTATTTTTCTGCAGTGACCATTTCTCCAACCTGTGCTTTCCTCCCACTTTGAGACTTCATTTTTGGAAGGAAAAGGCAAGAATGACCATGATTTCAAGGGATGCCTCAAACAATCCAATTCATTAAGTGTTCCCCTCCCTACTTCCCCTTTCTTTCAGAGTTTAAAACAGTTTGTTTGTAAGACTATTTAAAACATGAAGTACTCTTTTAATAGGAGTCTTATGATATAAAAAGGAGTTTCTGGTTTTATTTCATTGTGCTGGGACCCATTGGTGATAAGCGAGCATAGCTTCAGCCTAATGCTTGTGCACAGTGGCTGGCTGTGTGTGTGTTGGGGGGTGGGGTGGGGTGGGAGTGGTGATGGTGATGTGGTGTGGTGTATGTGTGTGTGGGGGGGAGAGAAAGAGAGAGAGAGAGAGAGAGAGAGAGAGAGAGAGAGAAACGCGCTTCTAGAGAGAGAGAGAGAGAAATGCGCTTCTAGAGATTCTGGGATTCCATTCATCATGCAAATTAGAGATGTCAGTGTTGCTTTGAGTGACTCCACCTCTCCTTTGCCAACACAGACCTGTTCCTTATGGCTTGTTTTTGAGATAAGTTTCCTTCATGACTTGTCTTTGTCGTGCATTACTCTGTCTCCCCTCCATGCTATCCTTTAGTGGAAACTGTTTCAGGCTACACTGTTTTTTTATCTCTTTGGGCCTATTTATTTCTGGTCATTTTTATTACTATTTTCCAAACTCTGTATACCTTATCCTGTTTGAAACTTCGAATCCTGATGTGGTTGGGTGGTGGGTTCCACTTAATTTGCTAAAGAGCAATCCTCATGAGTCTGGTGTGCTTGGTTTTATTGCCTGAGGGTCCCTTGACAGCCCAGGGAGAAACTGTCACTCTAAATGTACTTATCATCTGTGGTAGGTAAATAAGACTCAGGCTTAATTGTTATGGGTTAGTTCATGAAGGACAAGATATTAGCTTTGATGTCTTTGGTATTAAGCTTCTTAACTCATAACCCACTGATCTTTTCCCTAATCTTTGTTAGTGATATTGCCCTAAATTATAAAAGACAGTGCAGTAATACAATATTAGTAACAGTTATATCATAAACTAAAAGCTTTACCTCTCCTGTCCCTTCATTTTTCATCTAAATAGGGCCTTCCTTACATGGTCATGTCACGAATACAATGACATTATGTTGGTCTGGTATGCAATATTATGATCTAGAAGCTTTTATCAGTGGCCAAGTATATAAGGTATTATATGTGGAAGTCTAAAAATGCCAAGAGGTATTTCAGTCACTTGCAAATATGTCTACCTTCTAAATTGCATAGATTAGTTCTAATGAAAACAGAGACACATGCACTCATGTATAAATATCACAGATGGAGATTTCTCTCAAAGAGCTTACTGGTATCTCTAGTAGAGAAGAAATTTTAAAAAGAACTCACATGAAATATTTATTGAATAACATAAGAAAACATAAACCTAAATGTTAAATTATTGGAGATATATGTATATATATTTTATATACATATGCATATATCTATATATGTTTATATCTATCTATATATATATGTGTTGGATATTTTATATATATATAATTGGTTTTGGTTGGAGTTTATGTATATAATCACCAGAATTCAGAGAAGGGGGACTGTAGACGAGATGAAGTTGGAAATGCCAACATGAAGGAGAAGGAAGAGTATGGGTAATTTGGGTGGGGAGGAGCTCCAGGCATGGGAAATGACTTGGGTTAAGTTCAAAAAGAGGAACTAAGTGGTCAGGATTTATGGAAGGCCAAGAGGACTAGAGCTTAGGGCTCTTCTGACATAAACAATTTAGTGAGCTTTTTACTAATACCTTCAGTGTATGCAAAAAGCTGATGATAAAGAACTTTAAGAATATTCAGGCTAGGCTCAGTGACTCAGCCTGTAATCCCAGTACTCTGGAAGTCTGAGGTGAGTAATTTGCCTGAGCCCACAGGTTTGAAACCAGTCCGGGCAACTTGGTGAGACTTCGTCTCTACCATATTTTATTTTTATTTATAAAATAAAAATAGCCGGGTGTGGTAGCTCACTTCTGTAGTTCTGGCTACTTGGAAGGCTGGGGCGGAAGGATGGCTGGAGCTCAGAAGGTTGATGCTGGAGTGGCCATGAGCGTGTGTGCCACTGCACTCCAGCCTGGGTGAAGGAGTGAGACTCCAATTCAAAAAAAAAAAAAAAAAAGAATAATCAGTTTTTTTCTACAGATGTGAAAGAAGTACCAATTATCCTCAAACCAAGTAGTTTAGATGATGATTTGCCAAAGTTGAAAGAAAATTATAAAATCACAAGTGGTTATATTTGCAAATACTTTGGAGTGCCACAACATGACACAGAGCACTAACTAACTTACCTTTGACTTTGCATAAGAAGATTGAAATGCTGTAAGATCCAGAAGAGTGGGGACCTTGTGTCTCTCCCAAGATGAACATCTTAGCACAGTGCCTTGCACTTGGTGGGCTTTTATTTTGTATTTTTACTACTTTTTTTTTTGAGTTGAGGTCTCACTCTGTTGCCCAGGCTGGAGTGCAGTGGGGGGATCCTGGCGCTACTTCTTGGACTCAGGTGATGCTTCTGACTTAGCCTCCTGATTAACTGGGACTACAAGCATGTACCACCACGCTTAGCTAATTTTTTGATTTTTTGTAGAGATAAGGTCTCACTCTTTTGTCCAAGCTGGTCTCAAACTTGTGGGTTCAAGCAATCCTCCTGCCTCGGTCGCCCAAAGTACTCAAATTATAGGCATGAACCACTGTGCCTGGTTACTTGGTGGGTTTTTGATAGTGCATGGATTTGATATGAAGACATCCTTTGTTGTTGACCTCAAAGAGATATTATACATGATACTCCAGGATACCTAGGAGTGTCATGAAGGTGGTCTCCATTGTCTAGGGAAGGTGTTAATTGCTAAGTCCTGCTGACATGAAGCATTTCATACATATTTCTGGATGGTTATTAGAAGTAGCCAAAATTATTTTGTTAAGTGTCTTCTATGACCCCAGTAACCACGGATAAGTTATGTGAGATGACTTGATTCTTGATACTACAGTCTTATTAGGAAGATGAGAATATCCACTGGAAGAAAATTAGGAAATAAATACAATATACAAAGCAGAAATGCTTTCAGGGAGTGAGTATAAGTGGGTGTCTTTGATGTTACTCTTTCTCTCATTTTTTTTTCTTTAGGAAATTGAGTTGCCATATTTTTTTCCTCCCTCCCTCCCTCCCTCTGTCTCTCTGTCTCTCTGTCTCTCTCTCTCTTTCTCTTCGAGTCAGAGTCTCACTATGCTGCCTAGGCAGGAGTACAGTGGCCTGATCATGGCCTACCACAGCCTTGACCTCCTGGGCTCAGGCGATCCTTCCATCTTAGCCTCCCAAGTAGTTGAGACTACAGGTGAGTGTCACCACTCCCGGCTAATTTTTTTGTTTTTTTCTTGTAGAAATGAAATCTCACTATGTTGCCCAGGCTGGTCTCAAACTCCTGGGCTCAAGAGAGCCTCTGCCTCAGTCTCCCAAAATGCTGGGATTGCAGGCATAAGCTACCATGCTCAGGCAGTTATATTTTCAACTGCTATCTCTCTTGGTGATTCTAAATGATGGCTGTTCATACCCAGACACTGAGCATTTTTGTATCATCTCAACCTTCAGATCTCTAAACCTGAGCTCTGTCTCCCCCAACCAGATGAAGTCTCCTTTCCTTTTCTGGCTATCATAGCTCCCTTTTTCTAATAACCCAGGCTCAAAATAATTGACTATTTTTGCGTGTCCATATGTCCTTATGTTCACTAGTTGTCATGGCCACTTTATTCTGGATTGTAAGTAGATCAGAGAATAGAGAGATTTTTAACTAAGTGAGCTCAAATATGTAAAATAAGTGTGGTGACGAGAAAGAACTTGGGATTCTTTGATGGAAGACACAAATGGTAGAATTTTGACTTAATGATACTGAGATAGATCTGGTTCTGGGCAAGGGATACAATGGAGAATTCCCCAAATTCCTTCACCTAAAAATGTATTTGTACATATATGACCTGCTAACATGCTTAACAAATTTTGATAAATAGAATTTTGCTTTGAAATTTTGGAAAAAGCTTGGTATTTAAAGGAAACATTAAATTTGCATTTTTCTACTACAGTATTTTTCTGGTATACTGGTGGATTTATAGTGTAAAACACATTTATCTCCAGGCTGTCTTTTTTTTTTTTTTTTGAGTTGGAGTCTCACTCTGTCACCCAGACTGGAGTGCAGTGGCCGCTCCCGGTCACCTCAGCCTCGACCTGCTGGGCTCCGGCGATCCTTCCACCTCAGCCTTCCAAGTAGCCAGAACTACAGGTGCGCGCTACCACACCACCTAATTTTTTTTGATTTATTGTAGAGATGAGGTCTTACCAAGTTGCCCAGGTGGGTCTTGAACCCGTGGGCTCAAGCAATCCACTCACCTCGGCCTCCCAAAGCTCTGGGATTACAGGCTGAGCCACCGAGCCCGGCCTCCAGGCTGTCTTATGTATAATTGTCGATTGGTGGAATGAACTGTCTGTCGTGTGTCATGACTTATCTTCTGGAGCTGGTATTGCTGTTCCAAAGTTCCAAATACTGAAGACATGAACCTAACATTGGATAGGAGAATGGACTACTCTCTATGACCCTTTCTAAGATTGAGATTTTATAGTTTTATAGTGACTTATAAGATTATTACTTAGTAATTTATGTCTACTATTTTGTATTTTGCTGGTAATATACATGCATTGATTTTGGCTTTCTCTATGGAAGGCATACGGTTAAGCACTTAAATATGCTCTGTAAGGGTGGCAGCATTGGCAGGGTGTTCATGGATTATTATCTGTGATTGTTGAATTAAACTAAAATATTCTTTTGACTTTGTTTGCCAACATTTTTGGTAGGAGGGAACTCAGTGGCAGGAGCTGAATCTTGGAGGCATTGAGTTTGGTGTCGCCTTGGCATTAAGATGATTGATTTCCAGACAGTCTGACTAAGTTTACAAAGTGATATAGTTATAAAAACTCTGGGTATCTCTTTGTAAGAGAGATAGAAAGAGATGGAAAATAATTTGCTTCTTTGAACTGAAGCCATGTGAAATAAGGAATGAAAGGGTGTAATTTTGGGGTGCTTGATCTATACAGTTAAAAAGTTTCAGAGTCAAACATACTTAGAAATGATCTCCTGGGCTTTTCAGCCAGGTCCAATTTTCTCAGTTGATGTTTTCAGAGGTCTTTCTTCTGCTTCAGGGAGGAAGTTAGAGGTTATCATATGAAGTTTGGAAATGTAGTTCCTTTAGATCCTGTGCCAGTATCCCATCATCATCTTGGGACAAAGAACATGGTAAACATCCACAGCTTACACAATGGAATGGAAGAATTCCTTTGAACTAGATTGACCATAGAGAAAATCTGTTCATAGCAGCAAACACAGAGCTGTGTGTATCTAGCACTGACATTCAACTTCACTTGGGTGTGTGCCCTTCTTCTGCAGGCTGTATTCTCTCTAGGGAGCTTCTTAATTCTAACCTATCATATAGGTGGTCCTGGGTGGTTTATTTATTTATTTTTTATTTGATGATTGTGAAATACTTTTTAAAGAGTGCTAATTAGAAATGTAAAAGGATAGCCGGGCTCGGTGTCTCAGCCTGTAATCCCGCGCTTTGGGAGGCTGAGGTGAGTGGATTGCCTGAGCCCGCGGGTTCGTGACAAATTGGCAAGACTTCATCGCTACAATAAATCAAAAAATCAGCCGGGCATGGTAGCACATGCCTACAATTCCAGCTACTCGGAAGGCCGAGGTGGAAGGATCGCCAGAACCCAACAGGTCAAGGCTGCAGTGGCTGGGAGCAGCCACTGCACTCCAGTCTGGGTGATAGAGTGAGACTCCAACTCAAAAAAAAAAAAAAAAAAGAAATGTAGGAGGATGATGGGGGAAAAGATCACTATTTTATAACCACCATCGTAATTATTAGGAGATCCAAGGTAAGAACAATCAGCAGATGCTTAAAGCAATGAGAGATTTTTGGGGAACAGAATATTCTCAAAATGTCACCCCCTCAGACCATGTAGTTACAAAAGTAAAAGGCACCTTTGCAATGGAGAATACCTTAAACAAGTGATCAAATTTAAGCGATTTAACATCACCCGTCGAGGTGCAAGTTGATGTCAGGTACCCAATGACTTACCCCTGTCCATCACTTGGGCAGCGTTCCTGTCCACAACGATTCGCCTGAATCAAACCACAAGGAAACAACTGAATAAATTCCCAAATGAGGCCTTATACTCTTTGTTTTTTTTTTTTTTTTTGAGTTGGAGTCTCACTCTGCTGCCCAGACTGGAGTGCAGTGGCCGCTCCCAGCCACCGCAGCCTCCACCTGCCAGGCTCCGGCGATCTTTCCGCCTCAGCCTTCCAAGTAGCTGGAACCACAGGTGTGCGCTACCACGCCTGGCAAATTTTTGATTTATTGTAGAGATGAGGTCTCACCAAGTTACCCAGGCGGGTCTTGAACCTGCGGGCTCAGGCAATCCACTCACCTCTGCCTCCCAAAGGCGCGGGATTACAGGCTGAGCCACCGAGCCTGGCAAGGCCTTATACTCTTAAGAAATGTCAGTCATTGTAGACCAAAATGACTGGGAGACTGGTTTTTGTTTAAAGAAGATTAAAGAGATATGACATCTAAATGCAGTGTGTGCTGCCAGATTTCATCCTGGATCAGGGAAACAGCTATAAAGGACATTTATTGGGTCATTTGGGGAAATTTGAAAATAAGCCATATAGTACATAATGATATTGTATCAATGTTCAGTTTCCTGAGTGTGAAAATTATGCACATGAATATCTTTGTTCTTAGGAGATTCATAGTGAAGTACTTAGAACTCACTTGTCATAATGCTTGCTACTAACTTGCAAATGGTTGACATATACATGTAAATTATATAAAAACGCATTATATATGAAAATACTTATTTACGTATAATTTATAAACATAAACAATGGTTCAAATATGGTAAATAGGTTATATATATTTGCTTTATACTCACACACGTTTGTATTCATATGTAATGCAAATATGGCAAAATGCTGACAATTGATACATTTAGGCGAAGGGCATCTTCACTGAGCTATTTCTGAAGCCTTTTTGAAGGATTCTTTTCTTTTTTGTGTGTGTGTTGGAGTCTCACTCTGTCACTCAGGCTGGAGGGCAGTGGCATGCTCCTGGCCGGCCACCTCAGCCTTGACCTGCTGGGCTCAAGCGATCTGTCTGCCTCAGCCTTCCAAGTAGCTGGAACTGCAGGCACATGCCATCATGCCAGGCTAATGTTTTGATTTATTGTAGAGATGAGGTCTCACCAAGTTGCCCAGGCTGGTCTTGAACCTGTGGGCTCAGGCAATCCTCTCACCTCGGCCTCCCAAAGTTCTGGGATTATAGGCGTGAGCCACCATGCCTGGCCTTGAAGGATTATTTTCAAAATAAAAAGTGGGAGAAAAATAACTTTTCTGTTAGGATGAAGTAGTGGAGACAGATGTTGATCTGTCAAATTCAGGTTCATGAGAAAAGGACACGTTTGTATTGTCTGAATAAAGCAAAGTTAGATGATACAGCCCATTAAAAAGAAGCATTCCCAAACATAAACTGTTAGTGAGATTGATTTAAATAGTCCAGAATTAGTTATTTTTAGAGTAGAGAAGGGATTGCTGTTGAGCATCTTAGTCTTTTTCTTCTTTTGTTTCCACGATGTTAATGTGTTCGTGTTGTAAGTCCTTAGCTCACAAGATTTTTGTAAGAATGAATAAGATAATGTGTATGAAAGTGCTCTGTAAGCTGTGAAAATAATGACTCTAAGCCTCATTGTGTTTAGGATGTTACTTGTGTTGAATTACAACATCCAATGTTGTATTTTATCAGTTTATAGAGTGTGCATTCATCAAAAGACAGACTTAATCAGTGGCTTTATTAAGACTCCTTCCATACATACGTAATTTAGAAAAATAAAACTGACTTCAATTAGTCGAGATTAATATAGTTCTGCCTGTGGCATATCTAAAACAGTGTCCAAATACATCTAACAAATAATAGCTTTTTCAGTAAAGACTCAAAACTTTACTTACTTTAATGCTCATGTTGCCAGTTGCATTTGTGGAAAATCTTTCCCTAGAGGTTGGAAAAAGAGCAAACAAAAGCTTTAACATAAGTCAGTAGAACATTAAGCCAAGGAAAGCTCGAAGTTGCTTGCTGTGCTATTATCTTGTAATAATTTCAATTTAGAATTTTAAATGTATACTTTCAGAATTTTATTGTTACACTAAATGTAAAATTGAGTCGATGTATGTGGAGTACTTGGAATGAACATGGATTATAAATTATTTGTCGCTTCTGAGGGAGGTCCGAATATCTATACAATGGCGACATTTTGACCCTTACTGCAAGAAAACCATATTGAAAGAGTGATGCAACAAACATAACTCGTCAACTGGACAACACATTCCTGTCAGTTTTTGACCTTAACAAGATTCTTCAGCTAATCTAGACAGTTCAGGTGTAATCTGTGGTGGGCTCGTTGGTAATGGCTGTGGAGATTCTGCGTCAGCCAGACTGATGCTAGGTTGCTATCATCGTCAGTTTGCAGAGGAGGAAGTGATGATGGTGAATATGTGAGCACCCGTTGAGTAATTGTTCTGCACCAGAAACATTGCTCCATGCTTTATGTGTGTTTTCTCAGTTAAACCTCACAACATCTCTGAGGCGGGTACGAAATGTTTGATATTCTTATTTTATAGATAAGATGGAATCAGAGGTTAGATAACTTACATTAGGTCATACAGATAATAGTGGTCAGCTGTTACCTGAACCCAGGTTGTATGACTCCAGAACCTATTTTATATCCACTTACTATACTCAATTGACTCTCTAAAGTGGGCATTTGCAAGAACAGATTAAGAAGATCTGGAGACTTTTTAGTGAAATAGGTATGTCTTTAGTGATGATTAATAGGAACTAGAATTACTCTTTCAACTTGACACACTAAGAATTATTAAGCAATATATGTGATATAATAGTCTTTAGACATTAGACAAGTGGAATAAGACAGTGATCTTTCAGAGAAGAGAAACAGAGACTGCTTCAGTTTGCTGCCTGGAGAGCATTCCGGGCTGCAGCATTGGAATATACAGAGGGTGTCAAAAAATGTATACACATTTTAAGAAAGGAAAAAACTATATTAAAATTGTAGTAATATATACCAATAACAAAAGATGAATACAAGTCATGTTTGATTTCTGCAATTACAAGAGGTGCTAAGGTGGTTACAATCAGCGTTCAGACACTTCTGATTACAGTGAACTAAAAGTAATTCGCTTAAAATGTGTATACATTTTTTGGCACCCTTGATATATTGTATTTACAGATATATAACAGAGCTCAGCAATTACTCTAAAAACAGAACTCAGAGTTTGGAAAGGCTAAGGCTACTAGAATTCAAAGAGCAAGGCCCTACGCAGAGAGACAGCTTTGGAGATCTATAGTTTTCGGTGAGCTAATGTGAGGAAACTGACTGAGACCAGGGAAGGACACAGGAGAGTAAAAGGTGGAAGCATCCAGGAGCTCAATAGTTTTATTTTCAGCTATTGAAAAATGGAAAGACTTCCTAACATACAGGGTATCATTTGGAGTTTTCAGAAGACCACTGCTTCAGTGGTGGGGCCAAATTAGTCCTAGATTAAAGGCTCTTCTGGTCTTACTTAATAAAGCTTAAAAGCATGGAAGAATCAAGTTGTATCCCAGAAACTTTATTGCATCCAGCTTAAGTTAAAAAAGAGCTAAAAAAATATAAAAAACACCAGCTCCAACAAAGTAAAATTCACATTGTCTGGCATCCAATAAAAAGTTACCAGGCATTCAAGCAATCAGGAAAATATGGCTCCATAATAAGGAGAAAAACAATATAGAAAGAGGATCCAGAAATGACACACATGATAGAATTACTAGATAAGGACCTCTGTGGACTGAATTGTGTCCCCGCTCCCCTTCACTAAATCCATATGTTGAAGACTTAACTCCCCACGTGATGTTATTTGGAGATAGGGCCTTTGGTAATTCGTGTTAGATACTGTCATGAAAGTGGGGCCTTCATGATAAGATTAGGGCTGTGTAAGAAGAGGAAGAGAAATTATTCTCTCTTGCTGTTTGAGGACACAGTGAGAAGGCAGCCATGTACAAGCCAAGAATGGACCCTCACCGGGAACTGAATCCGTTGGCACCTTGATCATGTGCTTCCAGATCTCAGAACTGTGAGAAGTAAATGTCTGTTGTTTAAGCCACCCAGTTTATGGTAACTTGTTACAGCAGCCTGAGCTAATAGAAGGACATTAAAACAACTATCATAAATATATTCTATATGTTCAAACAAGTAAAGGGAAACATGAGTATGGCAAAGAGAGACATGGAAGATACAAAATAGACTCAAATCAAATTTCTAGAGTTGAAAAATATGAGACAAAAAATGCACTGGGGGGATTAATAGCAAACAATTAGTAAACTTGAAGGTGTAACAAGAATCTAAAATGAAACAGCAACAGAAAAAGACTGAAAAAATTGGCAAAGCATCAGTGAATAGTGGGATGACAGCAAATGGCCTATCGTATTTGTTATTATAGTCATAAAAGGGGTGGAGGAACAGAAAAACATCTTTAAAATAATGTCTAAAAAATTAAAGGTGGGTAGAAGGAACAACAAAAAAAATCAAAGAAATACTGGCTTAAGATATTCAAATTTGGTGAACATGATAATCCCACAGATTCAAAAGCTCAATGAGTCCCAATGAGAAGAAAGTGAAGAAAAGTATACCAAGATATATCATAACTGCTTACCACCTCAAGAGCAACAAGAGATAAAAGACATTATGCACAGAATAACAAAGATAAGGACTTTGAGCAGACTCCTTGTTGGAAACTATGGCTCACATCTATAATCCCAGCATTTTGAGAGGCTGAGGCAGGAGGATTACTTGAGCCCAGGAGTTTGAGACTAGCCTGGGCAGCATAGTGAGACCTTACCTCTAAAAAAAAAAAAAGAAAGTTGGCATGGTGGTTCACACCTGTAATCCTAGCACTTTGGGAAGTGGAGGCAAGCCTGGAGACAGAATGAGACTCCGACTCAAAAAAAAAAAAAAAAAGATGCACATTATAATGCATCTATAATGCCTGAGTCCAGGGATTCGAGACCAACCTGGGCAACATGATGAGACCTCCTTTCTACAATAAATCAAAAAATTAGCCAGGCGTGGTGGCACGTGCCTGTGGTTCCAGCTACTTGGAAGGTTGAGGCAGATGGTTCACCTGAGTCTAGTGGGCAGAGACTGCAGTGGCTGTGCACATGACACTGCACTCCAGCCTAGGTGACAGAGTGAGACTCCTACTAAAACAAAACAAAACAAAATAAAACAAAGCAAAACAAAAAAACCCTCTCAAGTTAGATTTCTATACCCAGACTTTTTTGGCACTCAAAGGTGAAAGACTTAATCACCAATAGACTACCCTTAAAGGAAATGATAAAGGAAGTCTTTCAGACAGAAGGAAAATGATATCAGATGGAACCTGTATCTACACAAAGGAATGAAAAGTACCAGAAAAAAAATATGAATGTAAATACTTCTTGTTTTAAAAATGTGTTTGAAAGACAATTAACTATTTAAAGCAGATATAGCAATGTAATGTGGGGGTATTGTAAAAGTAAAGTATATGCAATAGTATCACAAAGACCAGGAGGGGAAGTAAGAGGAAACATACTGTCATAAGGTTATTATACTATATATGAAGTTGTATAATAGAACTTGAAGGTAGACTATGATTAAAGATGCACGTTATAGGCCAGGCTCAATGACTCAGCCTGTAATCCCAGCACTTTGGGAGGCTGAGGAAAGTGGATTGCCTGAGTCTGCAGGTTCGAGACCAGCCCGGGCAACTTGGTGAGACCTCATCTCTACAATAAATCAAAAATTAGCCAGGTGTTATAGCGAGTGCATGTAGTTTCGGCTACTTGGAAGGCTGAGGTGGAAAAAAGCACATTATAAAATCTAATGAAACACTAAAGGACTGAAAAAAAGAGATATAGTGAATAGGTTAATAAAGGAGATAAAAAGGAATGGTAAAAAACACTTAATCCAAAAGCAGGTAAAAATGAGGAAAATGGAACAAAGAATAGATTGGAAAAATAGAAAACAAATAGCATAATGGTATATTTGAATTCAATCATATCAGTAGTCACATTAAATGTAAATGGTCTAAACTCTGTCAATTAAAAGGCACATTTTATCAGATTGGGGAAAAAAGCAAGACTAAACTTAGCATTGGTTTTAAGAAACCCACATTAAATATAAAAAGACACAGATAGGCTAAAGGTAACAGTGTGGAAAAAGATATAGCATGCAAACTTTTTTTTTTTTTTTTTAAGTTGGAGTCTCACTCTGTCGCCCAGACTGGAGTGCAGTGGCCACTCCCGGCCACTGCAGCCTCGACCTGCTGGGCTCCGGCGAGCCTTCCACCTCGGCCTTCCAAGTAGCCGGAATTACAGGCATGCGCTACCATGCCCGGCTGATTTTTTGATTTATTATAGAGATGAGATCTTACTGCCCAGGTGGGTCTCGAACCCGCGGGCTCAGGCAATCCACTCACCTCAGCCTCCCAAAGGCACGGGATTACAGGCTAAGCCAACGAGCTTGAGTGACTATATGCAATATGAGACAAAGTACACTTCTGAGCAAGCAATATTACTAGAAATAAAGAAAGTCATTTCAAAAAGATACAAGAATTATTTCCTCAAGAGAACAGAATGATCTTAAATGTGATTGGAGTTCCTACTCCTAAACTGAAAGGAGAAATAGCCAAATTCACAATTATAGTTAGAGATTGCAACAACTTTTGCTCAATAATTGTTAAAACAAGTAGAAGAAAATCTTAAGGATATAGAATAATTGAGCAACACTATTAATCAGCATGACCTAATTGAAATTTATAGTATATTCCACCCGTCAGTAGCAGAATGCAAATTCTTTTCAAATACCCACAGAACATTTAGCAAGATAGTTTATATTTTGGGCCATAAAATAAGTCTCAATCAATCTGAAAGGATTTAAGTTATACAAGGTATGTTTTCTAACCACAATGGAACTAAATTAAAAATCAGTAATGGAAAAATTCTCAGATCTTTGGAAACTACACAATACACTTTTTTGTTTGTTTGTTTTAAAGAGATGTGGTCTCACCAAGTTGCCCAGGCTGTTCTCAAACCTATGAGCTCAGCAGTCCTCTCACCTCAGCCTCCCAAAGTGCTGGGATTATAGGCATAAGCCACCACACCTGGCCACACAATACACTTCTAAATAACCATCAGTCAAAGGAGAAATCACAACTGAAATTAGAAAATATCTTTACCTGGATAAAAAATAAAAAACTTTACAATTTGTTGGTTACCAATAAAACAATGCTTCAAGAGAAATTTATAGCACTAAACGCATCTATATTTAAAAATTAGAAAATTCTAAAAGTCAATGTCCTAATTCTCAATGATAGGAATAGAAAAATAAGAACAAGTTAAAGTGAAAGTAGGCAGAGGAAAGGAAGTAATAAAATGTAAGAGCAGAAATCAATGACATTAAAAAATGAAAAAATAAAACAGAAAACCAATGAAAGTGAAGGCTGGGTTTTATTTTTGAGAATAGAAAATTGCTAAATCTCTAGCCATAATGATTAAGAAAAAATAAAAGAGAACAAATAACCAATACCAGGAATGATAAACATGACATTACTTCAGATTCTATAGATACTAAAAGGATAGTAAGAGAATATTATGAACTATGTCAATAAATTTGACAAGTTTTAGATGAAATGGAAAAACTTCTTTAAAACATACCATGAAAGTTCATTCAAAAAGAAATAGGCCTATTTCTATTTAAAAAAAAATTTAAATTTGAATTTTATAACATTCTCTCAAAAAAACCTTCAGGTCTTGTTGCTTTCACTGGTGAGTTCTATAACAGAGTGAAGGACGAAATATCAATTCTACATAGATTCTTTCAGAAAATAGTAATGGCCACAAGGCCAGCATTATCCTAATTCTAAAACCAGACAGAGAAATTATAAGAAATAAAAATTACAGACCAATATCCTTCAGAACATGGATACAAAAGTCATTCTTAACAAAGTTTTAACCAACAATGTGTAAAAGGATAATGCATCATGGCCAAGTGGAGTTTATCCAAGGAACACAAAGTTAGTTTAACATTAAAAAAAGTCAGTGTTATTCATATCAGCAGACTAAAAAAGAAAAACCATATGTTTTTCTTAATAGATGCAGAAAAAGAATTTGAGTGTATCCAATATCAATTTCTGATAAAACCTCCCATCAAACTAGGAAGAGAAGGGAACTTCTTCATTCTGATATAGGGCATCTATGGAAAATGTGAAGCTAGCATCTTATTTACTGGTGAAAGACCGAAACCTTTCCCCCAAGATGAGGAACAAGGTGAGGATATTCGCTTTCATTAGTTCTATGCAACATAGTACTGGTTCTTGTCAGTGCAGTAAGGCAAGAGAAAGCAATACAAAGAAAATAGTTTGGAAAAGAAGGATAAAACTGTCTTTATTCCCATGAGTGAAGCATGATTGTCTATGTAGATAATCCTAAGGAATTAAAAAAAACCAAAAAAACCCCAAACAAAAAACTACTGGAATGAACAAATAACCATGGCAAGATTGCAAGATACAAGACCAGTATAAAATAATTTGAAGCCAGGCTCGGTGGCTCAGCCTGTAATCCCGCACCTTTGGGAGGCTGAAGTGAGTGGATTGCCTGAGCTCATAGGTTCGAGACCTGCCTAGGCAACTTGGTGAGACCTCATCTCTATAATAAATCAAAAATTAGCTGGGCGTGGTAGTGCACACCTGTAGTTCCAGCTACTGGGAAGGCTGAGGCAGAAGGATCACTGGAGCCCAGCAGGTCAAAGCTGTGGTGACCAGGAGCGGCCACTGCACTCCAGTCTGGGCGACAGAGTGAGACTCTAACTCAAAAAAAAAAATAATAATAATTTGAAGCTGGGCTTGGTGGCTCAGCCTGTAATCCCAGTGCTTTGGGAGGGCTGAGGTGAGTGGATTGCCTGAGCCTGCGGGTTCGAGACCCGCTTGGGCAACTTGGTGAGACCTCATCTCTACAATGTCAAAAACTAGCTGGGTGTGGTAGTGCGTGCCTTTAGTTCCAGCTATTTGGAAGGCTGAGGTGGAAGGATTGCTGGAGCCCAGCAGGTTGAGGTTGTGGTGGCCGGGAGTGGCCACTGCACTCCAGTCTGGGTAACAGAGTGAGACTCCAACTCAAAAAGTAAATAAATAAATAAATAAAAATGTGAATTTCTATGTTCTAGTGATGAGCATTTAGAACTTGAAATTTAAAAGCAATACCTTTTCAATAGCATCTTGTTTTATGAAGTAGAGATAAATTTGACAAAAGACGTCTACACTGAAGACTACAAATTGTTATCTGAGAAAAATTAAATAAGACCTAAATAAATAAGAGATATACCATGCTCATGGATTGGAAAGACTTGATATTATTAAGATGTCAGTTCTTCCTAAATTGATCTATATATTTAACATGATTTTAGTTGAAATGCTAGAAGACTTTTTGTTTTGTAGACTTTGACTTGCTGATTCAACAACACAATTTTGAACAAAGAATAAAGTTGGAACACTGATAGTACCTGATTTTAAGAATTATTATAAATCTCCAACAGTCAGGATGGTGTCATTATAGTTTAAAGGTAGAAGACATATACAGCAACGGAGAGCAGTGATTTTTCCATAAAGATGCCAAGTTAATTCAGTTGGTTAAGGAAAATCATTTCAACAAATGGTGCTGGAACAATTGTATAGCCAAATGCATCAAAAACAAAAAGTAAAAACAAAACCTCAGCACTTGCCTCATAACATGTGGAACAGTTAACTTAAAGTACATTATAGACTTAAAAGTAAGAGTTAAGGCAATTAAACCGAAAGAAAATGTAGAAGAAAATCTTAGCGACTATGGGATAAATAAACATTTAAAAAATATGGCACAAAAAGTACAAACTACAAAAGAAGAAAATGGGAAAATTGTAATTTATGAAAATGAAAACCTTTTTCTTTTAAAAAGATACTGATGCGAAAGCCAGAGACTGGGAGAAAATATTTGCACAATATATATCATATAAAGGACTTGTGCCCTGAATATGTAAACAACTCTTGAAACTTAACAGAAAGAAGGCCAAAAAAAAAAAAAAAAATTAAAAATGGGCAGAAGTGTTGAAGTATCTTTTTTCAACATTGTTAGTCATCAAGTACGTGCAAAATAAAACCACTCCTGTTAGGATGGCTAACATCAGAAAGACCGACCCCATAAAGAGTTGAAAAAGAACTCTCATATGCTGCTGGTGTGTATATAAAATAGTACAAACATTTTATAAAACAATTTGATAGTTCCTTAGAAAGTTAGATACCATACCCCCCAGTGATTTCACTTCAAGATAGTTATCTAAGGGAACTAAAAATAAATGTGTACAAACATAAGTATATAAAGACTTGAATATGAGTGTTCTTAGCAGCTTTATTTCTAATAGTTCCAAGCTGGAAACATCCCAAAATGTCAACAGGTGAATGGATACGTTTTGTTATGTTCATACAGTGTAATACTACTGAGCAATGAAAAAGAACATAATATCACTACCCTCAACAAGCTGAATGAATCTCAAAGACATTATGTCGAATGAAAGGAATCAGACAGCATTAATGTGTACACATTGTATAATTCCATTTCTAGAAAATGCTATAAAATAAAGTTTGATCTATAGCAACAGAAAGTATATTGGTAGTTCCTTGGATTTGGGTTTGTGGGGAAGAAGGGAGAATGGATTACAAATAGGTATGAGGAAACTGTGAATGATGGAAAGGTCATTATCTTGATTGTAGTGATGATCCCTTGAGAATACATATGTCAAAACCTATTAAAACATACTTTAAGTATGTGGATTATATCGTGTGCCAATTATTCTTATTCCAGCTGTAAAAAAGATGATATAGAGTCTTTTGAGATTAAGGTTAGAGTGTGCATTGGGCAAAAAACCCTAATTTATGTCTTTGGTGATATACTCAGAACAGATGAGACCTTAGGAATGATCTTCAGCATCACAGAGAAGTAAAATGATTTGTTCAGGATAGACACATGGCGTTCGATTAAGCCTTTAACAGAATGCTACATTTCATGACACTTCTATGAGAACTCCTATGAGTTCCAGAAGACCAGTGTGTCCTGTCCATCTTTGTGGCATTCCCACTGTCTTGGACAATGCTTTGTACACAGTGGTGCTCAGTAAATAGATGTGGGCTAGTTGGAAACATGATGTTTCCTAAACTGAATTATAGATGAGAACTGCTTCACTTTCTTGGTATAGTGGAAAGATGCATTCAGTAAGGGATAGATCTTATTACAATTTCCATTTATTTAGCTCATTTGGAGTCTCCTTTGGACACAAATTTGTTTTACTTGTTTGCTTTTTACTTTTTGGGTCTGGGATAGCCTCTGAAGTAGAACATAAATTATGAGGACACATGTTACTTAAGATCTGAGCTTGGCTGCAAGTGACGGAGAAGCCAGAAAACAGTGGCTTAAACACAGTGGAAGTGTTCTTTATCTGTCTCCTATGTCTGAGCCAATGTAGCAGCTCTGCTCTGGGAAACCATTAGGGATCCAGGATCATTTTCTTTTTTTCCTTACCACTTCTAGGTCTTGCCTTTGTCTAAATGTTTTACAGTAGCTCTCTCCATGTCCACTTTCCCTCTAACAAGAAGGGGTGGGTGCAGGGAAGGTGGAGTGGAAGCTACTACCAGAATGTTCTACCCATCACTTCTGCATGGATTGTTTTAGTCAGAGCTGTTTCTTGACTACACTGTCTGCAAGTGAGCTGAGCATGATGAGGTCTTATCTTGGAAGAGCTGAGAATAGATATTGTGGGGCTGACTAGCAGTCTTAGCCACAGGGAAGGAGCTGAGCAGCACAGGAGTTTTAGCCTTTCAGATGATTAAAATTTGTGAACATTCATGGCATTGTAACGTTACTTGTTTGTTCATTTTGTGCCTCACTTTAGGAAGTGTCCTGGGGGAGAGCTTGAGTCACATGGCTGGAGGGCAGGCTCATTCTCCTACCCCATCACTGGTCTGCTTCAGGCCTGTGAATGAAGAAGACAAGCCTCTCTTCTTTAAAGTGACAATCGGGTGGTTAATATTTCCTCCAAAAGAGCCACAACATGTTCCCATGGAAGGTTGGTATGTGGGAATAGAACCTTCAATTAAAATACAAACAAACAGACAAAAAAAAAAAACCCTGCTATAAGCAACATCTGAGATTGATCACAGGAAACTTGTTAGTATCATTTAATAGACAGTAGTTTAGTGATTGCTGAGTACTTTATAAGACTGCTTTAAAAAAAATCAATGTCTTACAATTTTGTGATGCAGCTGATTTTCATTTTCACTTTTTCATGGGAAGCAGCCAAATCATGGAAGGGTATCTAATGAAGCAACTCCAACCGCAAGGAACTCTGTGGCAACATCAGTCCTGAAAGTCCAAATTAAGGGCTTGCTATCCATTTCTTTGTCCATTAGGTCATATTTCTTTTGGAGGAAATTATAAGTGACTTAAAGAAAAAGAAAGAAAATTTAAGAACTTTCTTCCCCGAACCCTGTGTTAATAGAATCTACATTTCTCTGCTGATTGCACAGAGGTTGGCCCCCCAGAGTTCACGAGAAACTGGACCGCCTCATCCTCAGAGACCGGCATCACGCTCTTTATCTTTTACACAGGGTGCAAAAGTGTTGCTTAGCAACATTGATTCTTCCAGCTCTAACAACTGCTGCAGTCTGCTGAACTGACAATGGAGCGAGTTGGAGAGTGAGCTCCTCATTTTTCAGCTTCTTCACTGTGGTGAGGGGAAATAAAGAAAGAAAAGGCAAGTAGGATGAAAGAAACACAATCAACGGCTCGGCACAGAAAAGCACTGGCTGACGGTGGAGAGTGGCTGAGTACCACGCACCCTACACACTATTAATAAATGCTCCCTGAGAGAATTAAAGGGGGGTGATCACAGCAGCAAAGGTTAATTAGGCAAAGAAAGGAGTCAACAGAAGGAGATGGCCGGGCAGTCGGGAAATGGAAGTTTTTGACCGATTGAGTGTCTAAGCACATTTATCCCCTCTCTGTTTTGGGGTCTTTCTTTCTTTCTTTCTTTCTTTCTTTCTTTCTTTCTTTCTTTCTTTCTTTCTTTCTTTCTTTCTTTCTTTCTTTCTTTCTTTCTTTTCTCTCTCTCTCTCTCTCTTTCTCTTTCTTTCTAACCAGGTAATTGGGCATGTTTTTGAAGTAAAATAGAAAGGAGTGAGGAAGGCATCTTGGTTTCCCCCCCACTCAGTTATCTTATGGCAACCCTAGAAGTGGGTTGAACAGCTTCTTTCTGAGTTGTGTTTTAAAAAATGGTCAGGACACCCTACTTTCAACACTTCAGTGGTGGCAGCATCTTGGGTTGGCTTCTTCACTGGCCTAACTTGACAGAGGAGGGCAGTACCCAGCACTTGGAAATGATCTGCACCATTCAAGGTAATTTTAATGTTAGAAATGCCCTCATTTCCTGGTTCAGATCCTTTCTCGCTCTTTCCATCCTTTCATGGAGATATAATGGAGGAACATGTGCTGACCACTCATACGAGATATTTCAAATCTGAGAGATTACAATCTTTCATATCAAATGCAGTTACGGCCCTTTGTAGAGCAGTTTTCTGAAGTGAATCAGATGAGTTTTTCAGAGCTGAAGGAAGTCAGAGGATGAAATAAATAAAAGCAGAGAGGAAATTGAAAGGGGTGGTGGTGGGGGGAACATATGTTTTCAGATGATATTTTAAAATAGATGGAGAGTTGATGAGACAGAGATACTGAAAACTGACTCCAGATGGCAGGAATAGCAATGGCAAGCTGGTGTGAAGGGACAGAACACAGGCTGGCACCAGACAGGAGCGGACACAAGGGGAGAGGAGAAAGCAAGCTGAGAGACGCCGCCATGTAGGTGGGTAGGCTGCTAAGTGTTTGAGGCTATGTAGAAAGAAATTAGTATCATTGAATCCATACCCTTCACTTCTAGTTTAATAATTTACTCAGTAGGGGTTCATGTCATTTTAAAAAATGATATGTTTATGAAAAGATAGGTTTGATTCACTTAAACTTTTTTGCCAAGTCTGGAGCTATAGGCAAAACAACTATTCAAGTCATCACCCATGAGAGGCCATGGAAGAAGTGGGCCCGAGCAGGGCTCTATACAATTTTGTTTTTTCTATATACATTCAAGTTATGATGGCACATGTGTGTTGAAGGATGTTTATGCTTTCCTGTAACAGTCTTGTAGGACCCTACATGACTTGAATTTATCTTCATGGATTGATTGAGAAAGGAGGAATGAATTATTGAGAGAGAGAAGCCTGAGAAAAAAGAAATTATTCTAGTTCTAGCACTAAGATGTCCAGAATGACTTTGCTGACTAAGAGGGGTGGTAAAATTTACCCAAATTTCCATTGTGTGAAATGATGCAGTTTTATTTGCATAACAGTTATTCAACAACACCAATGAGTTCCCTGACTCTGATAGAGCACTGAACCCTAACCACTAGACCACCAGGGATGCTTGCTTCCAGACTCTGAATTTGGCGCTGTATTTCATTCATGGAGCATTTATTGACTACCTGCTGTGTGCCAAGACAAGTGCTAGGGCTACAAAGAGGAAAGGGTCATAGTTCTGCCTTTGTCTTTTGTGTGGATGAATAAAAATGTCCCCTTTCATATCTGTACTTTCTGTGTGAGAGTGTGTAAGAGAGAGAGAGAGAGAGAGAAAGAGAGAGTGTGTGTATGTGTGTGTGTGTGTACTGCTATCTTCTCACATGAAAGGGGCCGTCAGCTTTAGCCCTATTGCTGTTGTAAATCCATATCCACCCACACTTTTGCCTCTTTTTTAGATCCATCATTGCTGACTTCTGATTCTTGCAACAACTGTTTACATTTAGATAATTGTTGTTGTCAGCACTTAGCTTACTTGGGTTACAGAAAGCATCAAGATTTAAAAGGAGATTATTGTAAATGTTCATTTTATGAACAGCCATGGATTAAAGTAGCAGCCCTCATCTAGACCATTAGCCAAGGGAAAATTTGTATGCAGAAGATGACTGCCCTGTGTCATTACAGTCTTTCTCATGGAGCTGTGACGATTACATCCATAAAAAAATCCAATGTCTTCATTTATTGGGTGGCTTCTGTCATGTTTCAGGGAAATGACAATAATTTTAGTCGTGGTGATTGAAGTAGTTGCTTTCGAGTGGCTTTGCATTCTAGTTTCATCAGAAACAGACCTAGATGCATCTTTTCTGTTAACATTTCTCTTGGACTTTTTCATTTGTTCTTGCTGCTTGCCATGGAAACCTGTTTGTAAATCTTTGTTGATAATGATGTAGCCAGAATAGTACAGGCAGAGCCTAAAGTCTGACAGTACTTAAAGTGACCTGTTTAAACCATGCTGCAGTGGAGACCAGCCTATTGCCAGTGGGATCAGAAGGGACGCGCCATATTATTGAGCTCATTTTATTTGGTAGGAGGCAACAGATAATTATTGTACATTTTATTTGGAAGCAATAAAGAGTTGAGAGTATGTGGGCAAAAATTTCCAAAGTAGTGATATCTGAGAAGTTATAACTCTTACTCGTGTATTTAAATAAAATATAAGCCAAGTTATATTACTTTATTTCTTTTAAGGACAGCTTACAGATTTTTGATATTGAGCCTCCTTGTGATAGAGAAGGGTAGGGGAAACTAGGGAGTGCAGATGAAATAGAAGGTGAAAAGTAGACAAGGAAAGAGAGACTGATGTGATGAAACCAGCTAAATTGCTGTTCAAAAACATACACTCAAAACCATGTAGCATTAAAGCCTTGTCTAAATATTCTGCTCTTTACGCACCCTTTAAGAAAAAAAACTTTTAAGCAACTTTTTGAGGTGAAGCTAGCATACTGTCCTCAACAAAGATGCTTTGAGAGGCAAGTTTTATATGTACATTTAAACATTTTTATTTTTAGTAGAGATGGGGGTCTCACTATGTTGCCCAGTCTGCTCTCAAACTCCTTGTCTTAAGTGATCCTCCCACCTTAGCCTTCCAAAGCGCTGGGATTATAGGTGTGAGACACTGTGTCTGGTCTTTATGCAGGTTATATTATGACCAGCGTAAGTAGAGGAATGAGTTGATTGAGGTTGATGATAGAGAAGAGAGAGAGAGCAGTGGGAAGAGGGAAGGGAAGGATGCATGTCTTAAACTTTTGGTGATATTGAAATCCAAAGTAGTTTATGCAGTCTTTTCATTTATGCAGAATATTTTTCATTTTGCCCATTAAAGTTGCAGTATTCACAGCATCATTTTGACAAATTACATTTCTCTTTGGGAGAAAATACACTGACATAAAATGAATAAATAAATTCATTTTACTGATGATGAAGCTGCAACCTACCAAGGTTAAATACTTATTCCGTCTTGTCATTGGATTAGTAGAGACCAGAACACAGTTCTTTTTTGGGGGGAGAGTGGGGTCAGGGTCTCACTTTGTCATTCAGGCTGGAGTGCAGTGGCATAGTCATAGCTCACTGCGGCCTCAACCTTCTGGGCTCAGGTGATCCTTTCCCTTCAGTTTCTAGGTAGCTGGGACTACAGGTGTGTGCCACCATAATTAAAAAAAATTTTTTTGTAGGGCCGAGGTCTCGCTATGCTGCCTAGGCTGGTCTTGCATTCTTGGACTCAAGCAATCTTCCCACCTCTGCCTCTCAAAGTGCTGAAAGTACAGGTGTGAGCCACTGTGCCTGGCCCCAGTTCTGTCTTCTTTTGTATGGTACTATGAACACGTGTTCATTGGGCAGGGAAGCATGAGAAAGATAAACCCAAGTGTTCCTTGTTATTTTCTCAAAAAGCTGAAGGGAATAGACTACTTCTAGTTGAGGCTAGAAGTAGTCTATTGAAGATTGAAGCTAATCAGTGGCCTGGAAATAAGTATCACTGGGGGATGTTTTTCTCTTTGAGCACAGAGTGATCCAAATTTATATTTAAGGTGAATTAATATAGAACATGTCCAAGATTGACTAGAAAGTTGCCATTCTTATTTGGACCATACTTTAAAATCATGCCCTAAATAATCTGAATGGCCTCAAAATCCTTAAGCTTAACAGTTTGAAAAGCAGTTTAGTGATTTGATTTTAAAAGGTAGAATTATGCCAATGTCATGGTTTAATACCCTTACCTCAGTGTTTTCCAAAAGTTTTTTGATTTAGACTTAAGAAAAAATTCTATATCAACGAGAATTTGTAGTTGGTTCTGGCCTTCTTTCTTTATTAACTCATTTGTGATTGCCGATGTGAATTTACATCATTCCAAATTCTGTTCCTCGCTGCTGCTGACATGAATTTACATCTTTATAAATTCTGTTTCTGAATGCTGCAATGTTGTCATATGCATGTGTTATATTTTGCCTGAAAGTGAATAGCGAGGCAAGGAGAAAGTTAATTGAGATAGTTATCTGATCTTGACTACATAATATTGTTATTGATCTACATATTTGTAAAAATTTCAAGTTGGTCATTATTTTGTTGCGATTTGTATTGTATACTCATATTTTGATATTTCAGGGCTTTCATACGTCAACGTTAAAAATAACTTATCATGATTAATGAAAACGAAGAAATACATGCTGATGAGATTTATGAGGTCGAAGGTGAATTCAGTGAACTTATTAGTGATAGTGACATAGTGATGTAATGATACAATGTAAATGAAGAAATATATATATATACACACACACATGTATGTAAATATATATATTTGGTTTATAATCTGAATAAAAATGCAAAGTATGGAATGCTAGTCAAAGTGGTATCTGAAGCAAATACCGGATATGTCTGCAACTTTCTGTATGTCTATATTGTGAAAAAGGTGACAATTTAGAAAAGACCATTTCATTTGTGCTTAATGACAGAAGTTTGTGAACAACCTGCTTCAGTTTTTTTTAAAATTTTCATGTACTCTCAATATTAAGAAAGTGAAAAATTTGCCAATCGCAGATATGTTCATGTTTATCACCCTGACTTTGTTCCTCTTAACTTTTCTTCTACTTGCTTTTCTTAGGTCAGAATTCCCCCAACTCCATTAATATCTTGGCCACATGTCTCCACCTTTTACCACCCACCACATAACTCCCTATTGGGTAGAACATTTGTGGGACTCATTTTTCAAGACAGAGGTTCTGAAACTTTAGTGAATCTATAAATAGTTCAGGGAGCTGATTCGTGGATCCCACCGCTAGATTTTAATATGATTGGTCTGAGATAAGGCCTAGGTATGTACATTTTAAACAAACACTCCTGTTGAGGTGAGTTTGCAATGGGATATAGGCGGCCCACAAACCACAATGCTTAATAGTGTCAGATTTGGGGCACACTACTATAAATCACATGATCACCTGTGCTTTGGATCTGCCACCTAATTATAGAGAGCTTTTTCTGCGATTCTGTCCATTGGCCCTAGGTTTTTCTTCACTATCACTTGGGATTCATTGATGGGGAAGACTTCTTGTCTCTCCTACAGGACTGCCATTCTTCCAGTTGATAAATCTGGTTCAGTGAAATTCACTTTCAGCGATGTGACACTTAGAAGCCAAGAGGTGACCTTACTTGGTCATCTGATGTTAATAGGAATCTGTCTAATTCATGCTACCACCAAAGAGTGACATGCACAAAGAAGCAGACTTCTGGTCTTGTTTAGAGTATTACGGTCTCATAGGAACAAATTAAGTTAGGTAATGATGCCTAATGTGTCAAACCACAGATAAATTTAACTTTATTTGGAAAGCTTGAAATGGAAAATAGACTTTCACAAAAATGACAGAATATTTCCTGGTTCCCCCCCAAAAAAAATCTTGGTATAAAAGAAGGTCAGTGAGAACTTTGGTGTGAGTCATGGACCATTAGTGACACATGCAGTGGAGGCTTAAGAAACCAGTCTGGGACATTTTTATAAAAAGCATCTTACAAAAGTATATTGGTCTGTTTATGAAGCAGTACGTTTTTCATGAAAAAGTATTTTTCTCTTTTTCCAGTGAGTGAACTTAGGTATACTTGAACGAGATAGACACTGTAGATGTGGGAGTCGAAGAAATCCTACGTATGTTTTACTTTTCTCGTTTCTACTCTTGATTTTGCAGAAAGCACTTAAGACACGATGGCCACATCTGGTTGCATATTCTGTCTTCTATTTTGGCTTGTTAGCAAGGATGGTTATTTGGAATAACCATCAGTTTACTGGGCTTAGCAGCTAGATGAACAACAATGAATCAGGGCTGGTAGAGAGGCTGATAAACTTGGCTTTGAGAACCTGATTCCTTTGACATGCTATGTGAGAGGAGGAGAAGACAGAAGCAAGCCAAGAGCCAAGAGAGGGATCCCCCTCCAGTCCATTTCTTTCCGTCTATAAAATTTTGTCCAAATCATGGTCCTCCGATAAAATGCCTCAAATATTTCTGGGCTAATGGACCCTGGCACTACCATGCATGTCTTCACCAAATATTTATCCTCTGAATCACCCTGGCAGATATAGCCAAGTGAAAAAGAGACTAAATCTGGAAGAATCGTCATTTGGCTGTGTTAAAATGAAAAAAAAAATGGACTGACTTGTTTCTAAATGAATAAAGATGCTCTTTTAAAAAATCCTTCCCTCTTTCTCCTTTCTCTTGGTAGGTGCACAAGAAGCAAGAGTAAAAAGAAAATACAATAAATTGAACAAAGTAATCTACATTTTCTTTACTTTCTTGTCATAACTTTCCCACATCAGAGAGAACACACTGTGGGTCTACTTTGGACCCTGTCCATATGAACTAGTTACTGAAAGTTCCAGAAAGACTTTGTTGTAATATAATTTCACCAGTTGCTTGGCATGGGTCTCTGATGGACAGGCTGGAAAAACTGATAACAGAAGCCGGTGAAAAGGCAGAGGCTTTTAATGTCTTATTCAATTCACTCTTCATAAGAGATATCAGATGTGAGGAGGCCTGGAACAGTTCCCAGTTTTGATGAAAGTAAAGAGAGTCAAAACAGAAAAAGAGTTAAAAGTGCTTTGAAGAACTGGAACTATTTGTATTAGTAAGGCCCGCTGGGTACTGAAGGAACTGGCAGGTGCCACTGTGGTGGTGAACTATTATTATTATTATAAATTATGCAGGTAAAGAGAAGTCCCTGAGAATTAAAATACGGTACATGTGGTGACTAGCATAAAAAATTTATAACCAGAATAGATTGACCATGGAAATTATAGACAGGTCAGACTAACATCAAATATGTGAAGTGATCTCAGAACAAATCATCAAATAACTTACTGTTATTTCTAGAGGGACATAGTAACCAAGAGGGTTTTGCATTAACTACATGGCATTAGAGACATCTAATTGCCTTCCATATATAGAAGCACAGTCAAATAATGAGACAATAATAGATATGTTCAACATTAGTAAGCTGGTGCCTTCTCTTGACTATAGTAGTGGAATATGACTGAGTGAATGAATGAATATCATACCCAGAGAACATTTATCATTGTTCCCATCATCAGTGAAGGACCAAACGAGTAGTAATAGCACATAGAGACCATTTCTGCTGAATATATCTTCAGATAACTTGACTAAGAATTGGAGAGCACAACTCGTCAAATTTTCAGATTTAATGGAGTTGCTGATACTCTGTAAAATATGGAAGAATTCAAATTGACCTTAACAAATTTGAAAAATGGTATACAATGGTATTAAATTTGTTACAGATAAACATTTCAATAGCAAGTACGAGTTGAGAAAAAACAGATTGTCTGGAAGTAGTGATCTAAGCATGAATTAATATGAATTTCATTTGGAAAGATGGAAAACTATGACTGAATTTGGGAGTAATTTCAGAGAAGAAATTAAGATACCTGATAGCTAATTGGATAAAGAAATGTGATGTTTTTGTTTTGTATTAACAGTCTGTATTTTGTAGGATGGCTGTTTTCTTCTTACTTTTTTCCCCATTGTGGTAGAAAGAATATAACGTCTATCTAGGATCCCTGATTCTTTATTCTCTTTTTTCTTTATTCTCTTACTAAAATATCCCAGCCACATTAAAAACTCCCAAGATTGTTGAGGAAAATAAAGATCTAAGTTCAAATGTTCCAGCTGGAAAATGTTATAACTGAGACATTAGAAGGAGCACCCCCCGCCCAAACAATAAAGAATTGCATGTGTAGACATTTAAAGTCTTTGTAGCTAAATGTGCAGTTTAACTTATTTCCTTGCTTCTAGTCAGAGGCTATGTTAGCAAGCCAGGAAAGAGGTGATGGGGGCTTGAACACAGGCCATGGTGGTAGGGAAGGAAATATATAATACATCTGAGAGAGGTTAAGGAGGTAGAGTTGACCTTGGGGTGTAGAGGAAAGGGAGGAGTCAAAGTTGTGTTGAAGTTCTAGTTGGGATGACTGGGTGGGTGGGCATGTGATACTGGGAAGGAAATGTTATTGGGTGTTGGTGATGACTTTGGCTTTGTCATGTCCTGTTGGAAGTGTCTACAGGACATCTAAGTGGATCTGCTAGCCAATTGAATATATAATATACATATTATATATATAAATCTCAGGAAAGAAATCTAGACTAAATAGCCAACAGGAAGTGAACAGCAGAGACCAATAGCTATGAGCCATGTGAACCTGTACTGAGCCAGGTGGGAAATGGCTAGAGACAAAAGCTGGCATTTGGTTCCAGGTGATGTTGGGTAACATAGATCAGTGAGCTGGATGAGTACTAAAATAAAAATGTTAAGTGTGGTTAATTTGTTCATTGTAAAAATATATTCTTGTAATTTAGGGGAAAAGATGAGAGAATAGAGTTGTCCCTCAGTATCCATAGGGGTATTGGTTCCAGGACCCCCTACAGATACCAAAATCCATAAATGTTCAAGTCCCTGATATGAAAAATTGTAGTATTTGCAAATAACCTACACAATCCTCCCCCATTATTCTTTAAATTGTCTCTAGATTACTTAAAACACCTACTACTATATAAATGCTATATAAATAGTTGTTATATATTGTTTAGGGAATAATGACAAGGAAAGGAATTCATACCTTTTTTTTTTGCAAATCTTTTTGATTGGTGGTTAATTGAATCTATGGATGTGGAAGGCTGACTGCATTTCTGTACTTTTGCTTTAGAAGAAATCCATGTGTCTTTGTTTATAGCAAGAATCCATGTTTGCAGTTTTACAAGGCAGAGATTCTTATGGTGATAAATACTTTTTTGTATGTACTTCTCTTTGGTCTGATTAGACAGGACTTGCAGGAGCTCATGGTGTCTTTGGGGAAGAATCAGAGGTCAGCCTTGGCCATTTGGTCTGATTTGCAAGTGGGACATTCAGTGGGACAGCTGTGACTTATGGCAGAGATGTGTGTTGGAAATATGATTGGGAGCCCATCAACGCAGAGACAATTTGTACATTCTGCATGTGTGCCATGCTATCAAAGGTGATGTATAATCATTTTTTTTTTGAGCTGGAGTCTCACTGTGTCACCCAGACTAGAGTGCAGTGGCTGCTCCCAGCCACCACAGCCTTGAACTGCTGGGTTCCAGCAATCCTTCCGCCTCAGCCTTCCGAGCTGATTTTTTGATTTATTGTAGAGATGAGGTCTTGCCAAGTTGCCCAGGCGGGTCTCGAACCTGCGAGCTCAGGCAATCCACTCACCTCAGCCTCCCAAAGCGCGGGGTTACAGGCTGAGCCACCAAGCCCGGCTTATAATCATTTTTGTGTTTAAAAGAAGACACAATGCTACAAAAGTTTAATTTTTGAATATCAGAATCATAAACTTTTTTTTTAATGGGAAAACAAATCTGTTTTCATCCTTCTTGTTTGAACTTGAATGGGGACTTTTATCCTATGGAACATTTGCTATGTATCTGGACAGGGGCTGAGGGAAAGAAGGGAAGATGCTGTTGTCGGTGGACCACACGGGTGAGTGAAGGTGCCTCTGTCTCCCCATGTCCCATCACTCTTCAGTTCCCCAGAGCAACTTCCGGTCTCGCCCCCTTACCTGAGTCTTCACCCTCTTTTTGCCAGGTCCCTAGTACACTGCTTTTTGAGTGAATTCAGCATTCCTCTTCATTTCATCCTTCTCAGTCTGTCTGTCCTCAGCTTCCCCTTGCACTCACCTGTCTCCCCTCCTGCCTCTCTGGCTACCTGTCCTCCCTCCCTCCCTCTCTTTTTTCCTGAGTTCCTCTGAGCTCTGACCAAAGTCCTCTGTGCTATGGGTCCCACTCGCACATCTCCCTGAGCAGTCTGTGAGTCCCAGGATTCCCATGACTATCTCTAAGCTGATGGTGCTCGTGTCCACGGTTGGAGTTCAGTTCTGACCTTGAGCTCCAGGTCTCGTCTCCAGCTGTGCCCTGGGTGGCCCCATTGCAGGTCACACTGCCCAGGGTCAGCCCTGATCTCATGTCCTCCCACACCTGGACTTCTTCCTTCTGCCTCGTTCCTGAGTGTCAGCATTGTCTAGACGCTGCTCAAGTAGAAACGCAGGTGTCCTCTTTGGTCACTTCCCCATTAGTCCCCATAAAATCCCATCCAATCACCTTGGCCTTCTTACCACCTGCTGTGCTTCACTCTCACTCCCCACCATCACTGTACCATCCTACTCACTAGAAATGTTGTGTGACCCTCATTTTGTGCCATCCCATGCCACCCCTAGAGCTTTGCTGCTGCCTCCGCCTCATACAGTCTTTCTCTTCTCACTGGTTCCTTACTGCCTAGTCGCACCTTAGAGTTCTTCTAGAAAGTTCCTAGTTCTTCTAGAAAGACCTCCTTTAACTCTGAACTGAAGATTGGATTATTTGACTCTTTAGAATGATTGGCAAATACTTTTTATCTCACTTACCAGCTTCCATCAGATGGCAGTGGTTGTCCAGAATGCTGGAAACATTCTGAGGTACAGTCCACTCCTTCCTTCATGGGAAGGAGTGCTGCTGTTATTGTTTGTTGATGACACCTGTGTCCGATAACTGCATCCTGTCTTTTGTAGTAACCGTAGGAGACTGTATGTCTGTTTACCAAATATTCCAGTTTCCTTCCCTGTGGCTTCCTTCCCTGCAGGAGGATTCTGCCCTTCTACCTGGCTGTGCTCACTGTGGCCGTGGGACTTGCTTTGGCCAATGAAATGAGGTCAGAAGTGAGGTGTGTCACTTCCGGTCAGAAATTTTACGAGCCAGGAAGAGATGTACTATATTCCTTTTCTCTGCAAAGAGACTGATGATGTTGAGATAGATAATTGGGTCCCAGGGTGAGGATGTAGACCCAGGGGTGATTCATGATGGGGATGTAACATCATGATGGGGATGTAACATCAGTGAGGGGAAACAGAAAACAGTGTCAGGAGAAGTTAGGGGTAGCATACTCAAGCTTATGTTCACAGATGTGCAATATCCACATACAGTCATTTAGTGGTATTTTCTACCTTTCAAAGGGTTAGATTCAGCATGGAGATCAATTAGCCTATTTAAGAATATACCAAGAACCATTTAATTCATGTTAAAATCCTGTTTCTGTTTCTGAGTAATTTCCATGCGAGTCTTTTTCTTCTAAGGATGGATTAGGGCAAATCATATCTAAGGCACTTAAATATTATAAAATCTCAATTATATAGAGGTCAGAACTGCAAACCAGGTTGGAAAACCCATGAAGTAATTTCCAAGACCTCGAACAGCTGAATTAATTGTCACACATTCCAAATTCCAAAGCCCCAAGACATGATTACTCCATACGCACCAATTCAGAGACTTTTTAGTTTTAGTCGCATGGGTTTAACAAGCTTAGTTATTAAATTCCTCTGCCCTTAGCAGATTAAAAGCTGACAATTAGGAGAGGTGGTTTGTAAGTTCTATTAGAGGCAGTTTTACTTAAAAATGAGAAAAAAAGAAATAAGAGGAGATACAGAGAGACTTTTTGGGATTTCAGCAGGCAGTCTATACATATTAATAGTCAGAGGCATCAGCATAGTTTTCATAAAGTGAGAATGAACTTGGGTCATCAGGAAAAACGATTAATTATGTGTTGTACCCTACCAAGGCAGGGTCATCACCCAAAGATCTCCCTATAAATTAAAAATGAGTTTAAAAATGGCAAACTTTAGTTTTCACAAAACACAAGCATTCACTCATTTAGTGAACAAATATTTACTGTTGACTACAATAGACATTGCTAATCACTGGGGACAAAAGGAGAGGCCATCTCTGTCCTCCAGGAGTTCATGGAGGTAGACAAATAAGTGTGACGCCATGTCATGCATTTTATTGGAGGTAGATACACAGTGGAATGGATCAGAAGAAAGAGGCAAATTCTTGGTGCAAGAAGGCAGAGGGGTTAAGAGAAATCCCTTGGAAAAGTCATGGTTCTGCTGAGTCTAGATGGGTAGTTTGGCAGATAACCAGATGGGTTGGGATTGGTGTTCAGGGTGGGGGAAGATCTTTCAGGCAGAGAGCTTTCCCTACCAGTGGCAGAGGACTTGACTGTTTAGCAAACTGGTATCTGTCCTTGGTTTCTAGTTTCATCAGAAGTTTGATTTCTAATTGGCAACTTGAGAAACAAAATTCTTCAGGTCATTCTTTGACCTCAGTGTTCTAAAGAATACATTTTATGTGAGAGAGAGAACCAGCAAGGAGCACTGATAGCCATATGGAGGTGGCATCATCCTGTTTGAGTTACAGAGTCTTAGCACAGTTGATAGAAAAGTAGAAATCTGTTATGCCATTGATTTCTCCTTACATAAATTGTGCAGTTTTGCCTAAGCTAGTACCTTTTTTTCTGGAGTATTTCTACATATTGATAGAAAAGAGCTCTCTATTTTATGTTGGCCTTAATGATAACAGCAGAGAGTTGAACTCCTGAGTCGCTGTGGAAATTATGACGCTGCATAACAAAAAGCACTGCCCAATCTCTGCTTATTTTATATCACTACATCAATAGAATATCAAGTTCTGTCAGTTGAAAACATATTTATGAATTTTTTTCAAACTGAATCTTATCGAAGAAATATTGTGAAGACAAGGAAGAGTATAGATGTATGCCATTTTAAGAAAATCCAAAATGAAAAAAAAATGCAGATTTCCATAAAAGCTCTTCCTTTATAGCTACACTTTTTTATGTTTATTCATGGTATCTGAGTGACTTGTCTACCCTGCTGAGTGAGATGCAAATAAGGAATGCATATTTTTGCCTCCTTTCGTCCTGTTGCCTGGTTGCCATGAGGTCCTACATGTATATATATATTCATAGTTGTGCATTCCTATTAGATTTTACTTAGACAAATATAGATTTCTTAATGTTTTTGAAGAAAAATGTCTTTCATGTATTATTAAATGAGCATTTATATGTGTTTTGTTTGAAAACATATTAACTAAAAATGCTCTGTTGGAAAAATCCAGCATTTATAACAAGGGGAAGGAAATGGATGTGACTTTAAAATCTCCAAAGGGCATTCTACTTTTGGAAGAAATCTTAAGATTTTAAGATTAGCACATGATGGCGCATAAGAAATAAAATGGGTCCTAACGTGAAAATCAAGCAATTTTAGAAGGCAATTCTTCCCAGATCTCTGGGAGTTTGTTTTCCAAGTGGTATTGGTTTGGCGGCTAGGAAGACGCTCTTCAGGAACAGGGAATGTGACAAGCACAGTGACACGACCGTAGGACAGAGGAGATCAGATTGGCATAACCCTTTCACATTTTTCTGCACCAGCCCACTGGTCTCTTTTCTAAAAAGCATTCATGTGCGACGGGGCTAGCCATGCATGAACTCCCCACCAAGTTTCCTAATGAGTTGACCAAAAACCATGACCAGACCAGGTGGTAAAGTCATGTCAAGTCTTGGCAGCAAGCAGGCTCTCTCCATGCTAGTGTCTCTGCCCCTGCGCTTTGGCTTGAATGTCGCTGGCAGTTGAACAGGAGGGAGAAGATAAGCTTATTTCATTCATTCAGTCGTTCTTAGAAATCTATCCTGAATTCTGAAAATTTCTAGTGGAACTCTTCCACTGTATTTAGTTTCATTTCACTCAGAGTCTTAGCTTTAACATTCTCAATGGCTCCACCCATTCAATCTTGTTTATTGAGTGTCTACTCAGCCATTTGCAATGAGAGGGAAATGAAGTATAGATTCTTGCCTATAAAGCTGTTACGGTATGAGGAGACAAGCTATACAAACACAAACGAATTTGCAGACAAAGCAACAAAGTATGTAGCAGCATTGAACACTCAAGCCATAACCCACACACTGTGACCGTTTGTGGTTAAATGAAGGGAATAGAGAAATTTAAGGAAATCTCAAAGCCACATTCATCTCTCTGGACTCTAGGATTTAATCTCCAGTGTGTGACCTCAGTGGCTGATTTATCCAGCAGGTGGTTGGTACCTAGAAAACCAGCTTGTAATACCCAAACACTTAGGAACTAGTGCTGGAAATTCAGGTTATTTACACCAGGGGCTTTTCCCAAGATGGCAGCTATATTAGACCTCTTTGGGGGCCAAATGAGAGACACCCAGACCACAGGCTCTTTAGTCAGAAAGGGTACGCTGGCTCTGGAAGGATACCAGAGTATCTGCTGGACTCAGGCAGAGCTGTAGCAATGTGGCCTCTTCCTTCCGGGCTTCGCCCTACTTACCTTTGCACATTGGCCATACTCTCTGTATTACGCCGAGGCCTTCTCTGAGGGGAGAGGCACATGGTGACAGGCTGGATCTTAGCTAAGTCATCACAGTGCAAAAAGAGAGCTTCTTTCTTCTAGTATTGCATAAATATTTCAGGAAGAACTTAATGGGCTCTTTTGGGTCACAGTGTACCCCTTAAACAGATTATTGCTGCCAGGAGACGGGATGCTATGCCTGGGGAGAGAGGGACAGGATCTATGCCCAGAAGAAGGGAGGGGAAACTTCCTGGAAGGTCAACAATAGCTACACAGCTCCTTTTTGGAAGTCCATTTGTGAAATCAATTTAAATCGGCTATTGTTTGCCCTGGGATTGTGCTATGCTGCCCAGCATCTGCCCTGATAGGTCCTCCCAACTTATTTGTATTTTTATGCCCCAAAGAATCTTTAAAGTGTTTATGCCAAAGGAGCTCTCATGGCTTCTGGGAAGGGTTAATGTTTCTTTTTAGCACAGTGCTCCTTGGTCTATGTAGCAGTCACCAAGGAAAGGACACATTCCTCCTGTGTATCCAATAATTTTTCTGTTTAAATAAATATATTTTCAAGTTCTTTATGATAGGTACAGTACTTTGTCCCTCCTTCTAATAGTTCACTGGTAGAAGATCAAGCTGGGAGGAGGTAAGGGAACAGCCCTGTCACTGGGTCAAACCATTTATTCTACTCTTTCTACAGTATTTTTTTTTTTTTTTTGCTGTTTTTGGGGAAAATTTCAATCTCACAACAAATTTCAAGTACACTACAAGGGACCATCGGAGAGGAAGTTGCTGTAATGATGCCTCATCACCACCAAATATTTTAGAGTGTATTTCTTACCAAAAAAAAGGAATTCTCCTACATAACCACAACATAACCATCAAAATCAGGACACTAACATTGATTTGTTGCTGTTATTAATTCTCAGGCCCCATTAAAGTTTTGCTTGTTGTTCCAATAATATCCCTTATTGAAAAAGGATTTGGTCTAAAATTATGTGATACACTTGTCATGTTTCTTCAGTTCCCATTAGTCTAGAGTCATCCCTTAGTTGTTTGGTGACTTTCATGACTCCTCTGAAGACCAGTTATTTGTCCTCAGTTTGGGTTTGTGAGATTTTCCTCATGATTATGTGTAGGTTGGGCAACGTTGACAGGAATTTCATGGATGTGATGTGGTATTCCTTGCATGACATCCTGTCAGGTGACACACATTTTGATTGGTGCCAATCCCAGTGATGTTAATTTTCGCTATTTCATTAAGGTCATGTTTGCCAGGTTCTTTCACTGTGAAATTACTTTACTGAGAACTTTGTGGGGAATACTTTGAAACTCTGTATATATACTAGTCATCATCAAACTTAATTTGTTCATATATTTTAATCAGTATAAACTTATGATTTCCTATTTTGTTCAATGAGTTAAACATACATTATTATTATTATTAATTTTGATTCATAATGTATTCCATACCTTGCCAGTGGGAGCTCTTATACACAGGTTTCTGGGTCCTTTTGACACAATTTCATCATTCTTTGGGCATGTCTTCACTTTCTGGTCCAATAAGATGTCCAGACTTATCTTTCATTTTGCCCACTCCATCCCTTTTTTGATATCACAATCAATGCTTGAGGCATATATTTATGACTCTTCTCAAATGTGGTAAATATTCATACTCTGAGGGTGAGTTTCCTCTCTTGGAGGAATCAACCATTTCTCCAATGGTTCTAGGTTCTTTTTAGTGAAAAATAGTATTTAGCAACCAAGCATTAGGGTATTAGGTATGCTTGCCACTCTTGGAGTGTCATTGTTTCTAGATTATTTCAACAGACAGAGCTAGGACATATATATGTTTATTTGCATGCTATGTATTAATTTCTAGATCTTTGTATATATAAAAAGTATGAGCTCATACCAATACCTTCAGCTCCACTTTTCTCCCTTTCCATTTTTGTATCTTTCTTCTCTGACAGCAAGAAACTTGCCTCCTGGTTTCTTCAGTGTGTTTACTTATTTGATCAACCCTTCTGTATGTAACAAGCCTCACGCCCCTGCTTTTGGCTGCCTTCCCCCACCGCCCATGGGAGGCTCTGCCATCTTGTGCCAGCTGTTGGCCTCCCCACCCACTTTTGTGGTACTCCATTGATTTCAGGTCAGCTTTGGAAATAATGTGGGAAAATTTCATATCATTTGAATTCAACCCATGACTGTGGTCTTGTTGGGGTTGTAATGTGACTATAGAGTAATACTAGATATTAGATACAGAAAAAGCTTTTGATAAAATTCAGCATTCCTTCTTGATAAAAACCCTCAAACACCTAGACACAGAAGGAACATATCTCAAAATAGTAAGTGCCATTGATGATAAACCCACAGCCAACATATTACTAAATGGACAGAAACTGGAAACATTTCTTCTGCAAACCAGAACAAGATAAGGCTGCCCACTCTCACTCATCTTGTTCAACATTGTGTTAGAAGTCCTAGCTAGAGCAATTAGACAAGAGTAGGAAATCAGGGGTGTCCAAATAGGAAAAGAAGAAATTAAGTTATCCCTCTTTGCTGACAACATTATCCTATACCTCGAAAACCCAAGAGAATCTGTCAAAAACTTATTTTCAAAGGACTCTGGCAAAGTCTCGGGCTACAAAATAAATGCACAAAAGACAATCGCACTCTTATACACCAACAACAAGCAGGCAGAGAACCAAATAAAAAGCACTGTTTGTTTCACAATAGCCACACACACACACACACACACACACACACACACACACACACACACACAAATACAAATGAAATACCTCGGCATCTTCCTAACCAGAGAAGTGAAAGACCTTTACAATGAAAACTACAAAACACTGCTCAAAGAAATCCAAGAAGATACAAACAAATGGAAAAATATTTCATGCTCATGGATAGGAAGAATCAACATTGTTAAGATATCCAACAGATTCAACACAATACTCATTGGATTACCAACATCATTCTTCTCAGACCTGGAAATGACAATACAGAAATTCGTATGGAAACATAAATGACCACGAATAGCAAAAACAATCCTCAGCAAAAGAAACAAAGCAGGAGATATCACACTTCCAGATTTCAAACTTTACTATAAGGCTACAATAATCAAAACAGTCAGGTATTGGTGCAAGAACAAGCATATGAACCAATGGAACAGGATAGAGATTCCAGAAGCAGAACCTCAATTTCTCAACCAACTCATCTTTGACAAAACCTCTACCAACAACCATTGGGTAGAGGAGAAACTATTCAGTAAATGGTGCTGGAAAAACTGGCTGACCACAAGCAGAAGATTGAAACAGGCCCCCTACCTATTACCATACACAAAAATCAACTCTAAATGGATCAAAGACCTAAACATAAAACCTCAAACTATAAGAACCTTAGAAAATGCAGGAGACACCCTTATGGAAGTTGGAACTGGCTACCAATTCCTGATCAAAACCCATAAGAGATAAGATAGACAAGTAGGACCTCACTAAACCGAAAAGCTTCTGCAAAGCAAAAGAGACCATCAAGAGAGCAGGTCGATAGCCCACAGAATAGGAAAAAATATTTGCCAGCTGTATATCTGACAAAGATCTAACATCCAGGATCTATAAGGAACTCAAATGTGCTGAAAGGAAAAAAACAAACAGCGCCATTAAAAGTGGGCAAAAGACACAAAAAGACACTTCTCAGAAGAAGATATACAGGCAGCCAACAAACACATGAAAAAGTGCTCATCCCCACTAATCATCAGAAAAATGCACATTAAAACCACATTGAGATACCATCTAAACCCAGTAAGAATGGCCATCATTAATCAAACAACAGATGCTGGTAAGGATGTGGAGAAAAAGGAACGCTTCTACACTACAGTTGGGAATGCAAACTAGTGCAATCTCTTTGAAAAACAGTGTGGCAATTTCTTAAAAGAATTAGTCATTGATCTTCCATATGTCCCAGCAATCCCCTCACCGGGAATATACCCAGAGGAACTCAAAGCATTCTACAAAAAAGATACCTGCACATGCATGTTTATTGCAACACTATTCAATAGCAAAAACATGGAACCAGCCATGCTGCACATCGAAACTGGACTGGTTAAAAAAATGTGGTACATATACACAGTGGAATATTACACAACCATAATGAAGGACAAACATATGGACTTCGCAGCAACTTGGATGGATTTAGAGTCTATCACACTTAGTGATCTATCACAGAAACAAAGAACAGAGTACCGCACGTTCTCACTCATAAGTGGACCTTGAACATTTACCATAATACTATAAGAAAGGGATAGGCAGTAGCAGGGTACTGCCAGGATGGGTAGGGGTGAGGGAGATATAACATCAATGAACATACCTGATCTCAAACCAGGCAAAGTGGGGACCAATAGGAGGCCTAAACTTTACCTGTACGATGACCACTTGTATACCTAATTCTGAATTGCACCCCACATCTTTTCTTTTTTTTAAAGATGTGGGGTACGATTCAGGGTTAGATATGTAAACATTGATTATGCAAATACCCTTGTTGATGAGGCATGCCCCTCCCTCCCCTAGCAGTTTCCCACTATTGCCAGTCTCTTTCTTATAGTATTATGATAAATGTAATATGTGTGCAGGTATCTTTTTTGTAGAATAATTTGTTTCTCCGGGTATATTCCCAATAGGGGAATTGCTGGGTCATATGGAAGGTCAATTTCCATTTCTTTCAGAAATCGCCACACCGTCTTCCAAAGAGGTTACACTAGTTTGCACCACCAGCAGTGTAGAAGCGCTCCCTTTTCTCCGTATCCTCGCCAGCATCTTTGGGTTGTTTTATTAATGAAGGCCATTCTTACTTGTACCCCACATCTTTAAAATTAAAAAAAGTAAAAAAAAAAAAATTTAACAATAACAAAAAAGCAATGCTAGATCGAATTTTAAAATAACGCGTACCAGATATTGCTATCTAGGTGATACTCCTTTATTAGAGCAGCCATGTTGGGAGGTTGCATGCTCATTCCTTCTGAGTTGCTGTTGCTCACATAGGTTTAGCACCTTCTTCTGGACCTACTTTCAGAACCACTTTCCACGCCAATCCAGAAACCTGGTCTTGCTGCCTTCCCATTGTAGCAGCCAGAGCTGCTTAAATCTCCTTGGGAAAATGGTATTAATTTGATGATGATGCTGATGATGACGACAACGACGACCCGTTTGTCTTTCCCTCAAGACCACCAGACCCTCAGAGCAGAGGCTGGCTTCCTATTGTATAGTGTCCAACACAATATTTCTTGAATTATTCAGTGAATGAATCTTGTCTTTGATTCAGTTTTCTCCAGTTTATATGACAGATATAGTCCTAAATGACTCAGCTCCTTCCCAAAATGAAACTCCCCCTCCAAGTATGAATATTTACCACAATTGAGAAGAGTCAAAAATATATGTTGCTGGTATTGAATGTAACATCAAAAGAGGAATGTTCAGAGTTTCGAGCAGTCTCAAGATCACAGGATATGTATATAATATCCCAAAGTGTATATGCAGAAGGTCATAGGCTGGGCATAGTGGCTTTTGCCTGTAATCCCAGCACTCTGAGAGGCCAAGGCAGGAAGATTGCTTGAGGCCAGGAGTTCAAGAGTAGCCTGGGCAACATCGTGAGACTTTGTCTCTAAAAAAAAAATAAAAAAAAAAATAAATAAATTAATGAATTTTTTTGTTGTATATATGAGTTGTGGTGTTTGCTAAATGACCAGTTTTATTATTTTACAGTCACATATTTTATATGCATTGTATATGAAATCACAGCCAATCTAATGTAGTGGCTCATGCCTGTAATCCCAGCACTTTGGGAGACTGAGGCAGGATTGCTTGAGCCTGGGAGTTTGAGATCAACCCAGGCAACATAGTAAAACCTCATCTCTATGGAAAATACAAAAATTAGCTGGGTGTGATGGCATGTACCTGTAGTTACAACTACTGGGGAGGCTGAGGCTGGAAGATTGCCTGAGCCCGGGAGGTTGTGGCTGTGGTGAACCATGATCATGCCACTGTACTCCAGGCTGGGAGACCTGGGACCTTAACTCGGCGGGGGGGGAACAAAAATTACAACCACCAGAGCATCTCCCTAGGCTTTATATTTCACCAATGATGATTTATATTCTGCGTTAGCTGAGACATTGTCTAATTATATTCTCACTAGGAAAGAATCATAATACATGTTTAAAGCAATAATATAATACTCCTTCGTATATGGTCTCCATATTCAGCTCCTCTCTGAGGATTCTGTATTGGTCATTGTTTAAAGTTTCTGTAATATCCCTTATGCAAAAAAGCCCATTGTAGAACAGAGGTAGAGCTATCCTGGGGGATGCGAAGAACCAAACAATGATCACGTGTGTCAGCATATGTGCTTTCCCCCAAATGTAAATAACTGAAATCTTTAAAAAGTATCAACTCTGGCCATCTCGAAGGAGGAAAAGCAAGTTGAATGAATGAAGGAATACGCAGCTTATGGTGTGTGTCTATGTGTTTATGGGGCAAGTAGGTGAAGACAAAAGCCGTAGACCTTAGAAGTGGTCCACCCACTTCAGTCCTTCTATTTGGGTCAGAGGTTGTTGGGCCTCCCTAGGTGTTGGAAGCCCTTTATAAAGACCGCTGCTAAGTCAGCATGGTATCGGAGATGTGGAGGAAAGAATGAGGCTCTAGTCTTAGACCCACTAACTCTGTGTGCCTGCCCTTGAGCAAGTTCTATAAGCCCCTTGAGTCTACGTTTCCTTATTTCCAAGACAGGATCCTCACCTGACTCTGTTGGGAGATTCAGTTGAAAGCACCTACCATACAAATCACGGAAATGGAAACCTATCAAGATTTGCATTCCCTGCATTATATATATACATATAAATTTTATTTATTTTAATCTCAAGATGGTGGTACTACTTCCTTGTTACCTCCTCATTTTCCTTCTCTCTCCCTTCCCAGTTGTTCCCTTGACCAGGGTGGTACCCAAGACTCTTTTCCAGATTTGCTACATGCCCCATGGGAGGCTGTGACTGGAGTCAAGAAGATTTCACAGAGACAGGCTGAGATGCCTGGAAGGAGAGGCTGGATGTCTGTATTTAGAGAAAAAGCAAGAAAAAGTTCTACAAAGAGGAAGGCATTTGCTATGTAATTTTCCATTTAGACCTGAGGTGATGGAAATATAGATGTTCTGATGTTTCTATAAAGGCTGTCAGGGCTTAATGAAGTTCCTCATGGGGCAAAAGCCACACATGCTTATTAAGGTTGTATCAGTTGATAGACCCATCCCTTGGATCGGGGAGTAAACTGGAATCAACAGTGCCACCAAGTGGCGGCAGGCTATAAGCATTTTGAAACACTAAAATGCAGCATCCAAGAGCTTTTGCCCAAGTGTCTCTTGCTCTTTACAAATATAAGAGCAAGTCTATTTCTCTTGGTTGGATATAGAGAGAATGGTCTGGGAAATGAACCTTCTTCAGGCAGCTTGGATACATGATGTTTCTTTATTATGCAACCAGAACCTCTGAAGTCCTGCCCAAATAAGTGTGTCATAGGAGTAGAGACCCCTGCGTATGTGTATACAGGTCATCATTAAAAAACAGAGGAATTGGGGCTGTGTGTGTTGAGATTCGAGAAGTTTGTCAAAGTGTACTAACCAGGGGCAGGGGCCCAGAATGATAAATACTATAGACAATGGCAGGTGTATAGACAGGACAGATGAGTCTATCAAGGGAAAGAAACCATTTACATTATTACAGTCTGTGTTCTTTTCATTTTTTACTTAGTTTTTTTGATCTCAAACTTGTTTGTTATAATAATTTGGAAGATATAATACTTTAAAAACAGTACATTCCACTTGCTATTAAATATCTTGTAAATAACATGAAATGTCAAGATTTTTAGGATCTACAAAAACATACTTAATTCTTCTATCATTGAGGAAACAGTATATTTAATACTTATGCAGCTTGTGTGTGTTTAGGTCTAATTGGAGATGAACTTCTAGCTTTGATGTTGCTTCTTCCACTACTTTCCCTTCTCTGTCCCATAGAATGTGTTCTCTTCTTCCAATATCCTCCTTGCCTTCACTCCCTGCAAGACCTGGCTTTCAGAAAAGTACCACTGCTGAGAGCCAGTGTTCTGGAGACCATGCCTCAGTGTCCCTGTTACAGCGGATTCTGTGGTATCCATTTGGCTTGATATGTTGGCTGTTTATAGCATTGCTTTTCTAAAAGCTAAAGCACCTTCTTATAGTTGTGAATGGTGTGGGGAGCCCAGAGCTGGGGCTGTTGGAAGGTCTGCCAGTTCTGTTGTGCCTAACAGTGCTAACCCCAGAAGACAGGGATTCCCCCCACTTCCTAGGGGTATGGGCTGGAGGGGCTAAGGAGGGTTTATGAATGAGATGGAAGGAAAGCATGGAAAGCAAAGAAGGGTAAAAAGGTATGTGGGAACCAGTGGAACATCAACTGAATTCTAACTACAAAAGGGACAGTGGTTTTATTTTTAGTATCAAAAGCAATTTCAAATATACCTTACTATGCAGCAAATATGAGGGGAATGAGCGAAGGAAAATGCTTTTATTCTCCTCCCTTTAAAAAAGTGTTTTAGAGAAAGATGGATTAAGTGTGATTTTTCAACACTGTTCAAACAAAAGGTTGGATAGACCCCAATAACTTACCTTAATTTTGAATTTAATATCATAATGTATATCATTTTTGGAGTAGGGTGGCTATTTTATATATATCATTTTTTATTGTGGCAAAATACACATAACATACAAAAGTTACCATTTTAAGTGTATGGTTCAGTGGCATTATGTATGTTCACATTGTTGTGCATCTATTGCCACTATCTGCCTCCAGAACTTCTTTGTCTCCCCCAACTGAACTTTGTACCCATTAAAAATCATCTCTCCATCTTCTCCTTCCCTGGCCCTTTGTAATTACCATTTTACTTCCTAATTCTATGAAATTAACTACTGTTGGGACCTCATGTCAGTGAACTCATATATTATCTGCCCTTTTGTGACTGGCTTATTTCACTTGTAACGTCCTCAACGTTCATTCATGTCGCAGTAGGTGTCAGAATATCTTTCCCTTTTAATGTTGAATAGTATTCCATATTGTGTGTATACGATATTCTGTTTTTCTGTTCATTCAGTGATGGACACTTTTGGCTTTTGTGGACAATACTGCTATGAACATGGGTGTGCAAATATTTGCTTGAGTTCCTGCTTTCAGGTTTTTGTTGTTGTTGTTATATACCCAGAAGTAGAATTGCTGAGTTATATAGTAATTCTCTGTTGAAATTTTTGAGGAATTTCCATACCATTTTCCACAGTGGCCATTTTACATTCTCATGAGTAATGCACACAAGTTCCAGTTTCTCCAGATCCTCACTAACACTTGTTACTTTGTTATTATTTTTTAATAGTTGCCATCCTAATGGGTGTGAGGTGGTATCTCATTGTGGCTTTGATTTGCATTTCCCTAATTATTAGTGGTATTGAACATCTTTTCATGTGCTTTTGGCCATTTGTTTATCTTCTTTGGAGAAGTGTCTATTTAAATCCTCTGCCCATTTTTTATTTGGGTTGTTTGTTATTTTACTGTTGAGTTGTAGGAGTTCTTTGTATTCTGGACGTTAATCCCTAATCAGATATATGATTTGCAAATATTTTCTTGGTGTAGCTAAATTTAAGTGAATTGGCAATTTAAGTGGCTAAAGCCCTAGGCTGAGAAAATCTACCAGCTGCGGAAACTAGGATTTGAGGAAGATGGGAGTTTTCCACTGGACAGATGATCCACGCTGCAGACTAGGGCAGGAGCTCTCACTCTGGGGCAACTACATCTTGTATCTGGAAAGACTGGGCCAGCAAGAATAAAACAACCCGCCACCTCATTGCGGGAGGTGGGTTATGTGAGATCATCGCCATTTGGTGCAACATCGCAGATCATCAGTGTCACTGCCTGAGAGTCAAGTCATCAAATAATGGTGGCGCTGTTCTTAGGTCTTGTTACTTGAGGGTACTGAAGAAGAAAAGCTCTTCATTTATAACTTCTCTCATTATTGGAAAGTGACACATCCCAGTTGGTCTCCAGCCATTTTAAAGAAATGAAGAAACTGCTGGATGTTTGAGAAGGTTTTTGCCCTCTGGCATTTGTGTAACTATCTGTTGCTAGGCTCCTTCATGAATTTGTGGTAGGAAATGCTACCATTATGTTTTCATGGTGGGCATACCATTCTTATTTCAGAGGAGAAACTTTTCTTTCATCTTTCTTCTTTCTTGTTCTTATTCTTTTTTTTTTTTTAAAAAAATTTTGAAATAAGTTAAACGAGAAGCAGCATTTTACTTAAGATGTACAATATCATCACCTCTCAGTGAACAGCATCCTCTGTGAAGAGGGCAATACTAGCTTCTAGGAATCCCATCGAAGCCAATGGCAGGATTTCTGCCTGTGATGAGCATTCAGCCTTACTACACCTAGATCTGAAAAGACTTAGGGATGTATGGAGTACACATATCACTAGGCACAAACAGGTACAGTTAAAATGATAAATGTTTATGCTAAAGGATGTGGAACTGGGTAGTCCTTAAGCCTAGAGGTAGGAAGGAAAATCAAGAAGTGGTAAGGATTTTGAACAGATTTTTGAAAGAGGGCAGTAACATGGGTTGGCATAAAAACAAAATGATAGCTATAGCAGGCATTTAAAAAAATTGTATGCAGAGCTGTAAAGTCTTGGCTTTGAGTGTAACCATCTCCTGAACAGTGTCCTTTGCATCCATTAAGTAATTTCTCTTTCCTCCCCCGTCCCATCCTTAAATAATGCATATGCACAGACACAGAGTAGGCATAACAACAGTAGGTGTGTTATAGCATTATTTTCTCTTTTCTATATATGTTCGCAGGTTGCCTAGAAATGCATTCAATGTGAGGATTTGTTTTCCTTTGGAGTGAGAGGCTGTAGGGAAAATAACTTAGTAAGATTATTGAATATAATGAATGGACTTTTTTGCAGGGTTAGGGAATGTGCGCGTATAACTTCTTGAGAGGTCACAGTAGGCCTTTGCAAACTCTGTGGTCTTTCTTTGTGAAAGTCACATGACATGTCCCAGTCTCTGTCTTAGTGTAGGGTAGGCACTGGTGGAGCTGTGTGCTGTAGTGGCTGCTTCTCTCTTGACTCTTTTAGTTTGTCACTAAGTAGAAATGACCTGACAGCTGAGCTTTGAGCTGCCTGTGGGGATAGCCAGAGCCACCTGGGCACACCATTCCTGAACTCCCCACTTCTGCCCCTTGTCACTCCTGCTTGGCAGCCAACAGTCGCATGACCAGTATGACCTCTGTGCAACAGTGTGCCTTGCAGTTGTCCTGTCACCTGTTCCAGAGGATTTTGTTAGTGGCTTCTGTTAAAAGTAGCATCTCCCAGGTAGTGGGTTGAATCATGGCTCCAGAAGTTATATCTATCTACAACTTCAGATGTGGCCTTCTTTGGAATAAGAGTCCTTGCAGATGTGTTATATGGTAAGAATCTTGAGATGAACACATCCTGGCTTAAGGTGGGTCCTAAATCCAGTGACAAGTGCCCTGATAGAAGAGGAAAACATGCACACAGACACAGAAGAGAAGGCCACATGGAGACAGAGGCAAAGATTGGAGTGATACATCTGTAAGTCAAGGAATGCCAAGGATCGCAGCCACCAGAAGCTGGGAGGAAACCATGGAACTGATTCTCCCTCAAAACTTCCTGAAAAAACCAACCCCATCATAACCTTGATTTTGGGCCTCTGACTTCCAGAACTGTGAACGAATACATTTCTGTTGTTTTAAGTCGCCAAGTTTGTGGTAGTTCCTTATGAAGATACTTAGTTCAGTTACTTTCAGCCATTTGAATCACTTGGAGAACTTTCAAAAGGAAGAGTAATTGAATCAGAATCTCTGGGAGCCGGGTCAAGGGATTAATATTTTAAAAAGTATCCTGTGTGATTTTAATGTGCAGCCTGGGCTCAGTCCCACGGATCTCTGCCAGCTGTCCCATTTTGTAGATGAAAAAAAAACAACAAAACAAAAACCAAGACTCAGCAAGGTTGCCTTGTGATCCAAAGAAAATTTTTAAAAATCCTTTTGTAAGGCACAGAAAAGGGAAAAAAACAACTCACTCAAGGAGGCCAAAGGAGTGTATCTGTAAATTAAAATTTTAGAAAAAAAAGAGAAAGAACTTCACTTATTTATTTTATTTTTGGGTTTTGTAGGTGGTAGTGATTAAGAGGGGGAAGAAGCACTCATCTGTGAATGTTTTTCAGGGTTTTTTCTCCAAACCCATGTTTTAAAGGTATTTGTTCATGTGTACGATACAAGAAATGTTTTCCTTTTTAGACATGTGTGCCAGTTTATAATATTTGTGATTTTTTTTTTACCACCTAAATGAAGATTCTGTTTCCTTATCCCCTTAAGTAATCCAAACAGAGTCTAGATTTCTTTATGGCAAAGGAGATGAATAATTGTGTTTGAAGTCTTGTTATGGGTAAGCATTTTAGTAAATAACATAGAAGATTTAATGTTCAGTGTAATTGTTTTGTTTTTTTTTCCCAGCGTGTCTTGGTCTCAGAGATGCGGTATTAAATCTAATCGCCCACTTAGGTTATCTGTCCTTTGGAGACTCATGATGATAAGGGCAACAGGATAATTGGGATATTATGTACTCTTTAAAACAGCGTGATTTAGTCCAAGGAGGAATTGCTGGGGCTCTAAATTAATCCCCTGGGGAACAAATGAAAAAATATATATGTGATATATTATTGAGGTAGTATATATTTTGGTACTTTGATATCTTGGAGAGTCTTACATTAATCTGTCATTAATTTTAACCAGGGCAACCTGACAGTGATTAAAGCATATCTAGATAATCAGAAGCGAAAGAAGCCCACTGAGAGATTTACTTAAATGATCTAATCAGCTTTTCTTTTCATAGAAGACACAAAACTGAGGTCCTGACGACTCAAGGGCATTAAGAATCCCAGGGCTCTTTCCATAAGAGTCTGGGTATTTAGCCCCAGTGTCCTGGCCAAATTCCAGCTCAAGTAATGCCATTTGCCTCCCGAAAAGTCCCCCTGCAGCTACCAGTGGATACAGTATTATTCTTCTCTTCCTGTCCCAAAGCGTGAGGCTTTGTGTGGAGGTGACACTGTGTGTCGCAAATCAGATGCTTCATTTCTATTATGAGTGGCTACATTTTGGCTCCAGGGGTGCAGTCCCTAAGCCGCCATAAGTACATGATAGGGGATATTTACATGACTTGCACTATTGGGGGAAATTGCAGAAGATTTATTCTTTTGAAAAACTTGATTTAAATCTTCTATAAAAGATGATGTTGTGATTCATATAATTAGATAAAATTAGATAATGACCAGATATGAACATAATAATAATAATGTGCATATTTATCTCTTTGTACCTTATTTTGTTCTATAAAAGGTTAGAAACAGTTGTCCTTACCAGTGAGATTTCTGTTCTCACCCCAATCCATGCCGGGTCTCATTAACATTTGTAAAATGAACCACTTCTTATTTTGCTAGGAAAATCTAAATCAAGATTTAAAAATGCAGAACACTTAAGCATGGAATGATGATGAGATTCAAGATGCCCTGCTTAATGGACCTAAGGCTCATTGAAAAAACAAACAAACAAACAGATTAAAAAAAAACAAAACCCTGTGATTCAGGGAGCAGGAGAGTGATGTTTTTGACCTGGGCAGTGGTTTCAAAACAGCCAAACTTGACAGCTTGACAAACTATTTCTGGAAACCTGTTTTTTGAAACAGTCTGTTCACTTGGAGGGGAAATTTCCAGGTGCTCTGCTGGTTGTGCTTTATGTGACACAGTGCCTGGGAGGGTGATGTCGCAAGGACAAACTGTCTGTTTTTCATGAGTAGGAGTGCTGATGACCCTGGAAGTGCCCCATTTCATTTCTTTCTTGGGGGATTAAGAGAAACCAAGAAAGATCTTCTTCAACCACGAAATCTTGGAGCATAAAGTGGATTTAATGCAAACTGGAAAACAGTCTGATGAAGAAGATGAGAAAACTTAGTAGGTATTGGGGGGAAGGCTATTCTAAAGATTGAAATTTACAATGAACTAGATGATTAGTCTGTTTAGATATTCAAACTTCTCCTTGCTTCCTCCTTTGACATTAGTCAAGACTTTTTTGGTTGCAAGTAATAGCAACTCAACACAAACTAGCTAAAACAGAAAAGAGGGTATATCGGCTTATAGCTGAGAGCTGAAAAGACCCAGAATCCTTGGGTCCAGCGACTATGGCCAGGTTTATTTGGCAGGCCTGATTTTAGTCACTTATGCCCATCCGTGTGGCCAGGAGTATGATACAAACTGAGGGGGTAGGGATTATATCAGCCACATTCAAATGAAAGGGATTGAGTCTTATTCAAAGGGGAAATTAAGTTGACGCTACCAGAAATAGAAGGAATATGGATGCTGGCCCCAACATATGGATGTCCCTCACTGATGTATAAATTATAACATATTTATTAGAGAGTGCTCACCTATGCTTTTTGACTTTACAGAAGTGTTCACCACGTTTGACTAAAACTATGGAAAATATAGAATCATGATGTGGGCCTCCTTGTCCTGTTTCTCACTTAGTAGAGAAATTCACAATTTCTGTGTTCCTGCTAAGGAGTATTTCAGCTTCCAGCGGAGTTCCTCTAGGGATATTGTGTTTATTACCTCATAAGGCAGTATATTCCATTTTAATAGGAAGCTGTTCTTTCTCATATTAAGCTGAAAGATTTCCCCCTCCTTCCTTGACTTTGTTCTAGCGGTTTCTTTTCTGCCTTTTGGAGTTATATGGAGTAAATTTAATCTTTCCAAGATTTTCTCAGCGCTTTCAAAGTCCAATTTGTCTTTCGGCTACACACACCTATTTCTCTAAGTTGGTCCCTTCTGGTTCTCATCCCTCCTCTTGCTCCTTTTTTTTTTTTTTTTATGATACAAAGAAAGCTTATAAGTGCTCATTTTCAGAGAGAACTCTGTCTCTCCAATTTCATGACAATTGTTGTACATATAATTCATTTTTAAAGTTTCTCATGCTTGTTAATGAATTATAGTTTGAAAGCTCAACATAAAGGGTTTTTCATAAAACCGAATTTTTAAAATAGCACTCTCTAAGGTTTATATATTCCCTTTGAAACCTTAAATTATTTCAGGAAACATAGACTTTTAAGCATTTTTGTGTGTGTTCTAAATATTCTATAAAATGGAGCAAATGGGCTATGGTGATAATAGTTCTGAAGTGTCCTTAAATAGTCCATGAATATAAATACCCAATTAAATAGAAAAACTATTAAGAGAACAATGTAGGAAAATCATTGTAAGAGAACAATGATTTTTGTAGATCGGTATTAAGATTTGAATATGCACTTGACCTAGTAAATGAACTCTTAAAAAGGTATGTCTCATTGTTCTCTCCTGTGTTGCTATGTTTTTAGCAATGGTAAGTACAAGCAAAGAATATTAAAGGCTTGGCTTTTTAAAGGAAACTCAGAGGCTTAAAATCATACTCCATTATTAATTATTCTCTGCTTTGGCCATTTACATTTCTAGATCAGTCTTGTTTTCCTTTCGTTAAATGTATTAGACATTTGTTTTGGAGAAGGTATACATTATTCCATTTCCTGGTTTTTCTATTTTAAATTGGATCCCATTTACTCACTACATTTTGTAGTATCTTGTAACTTATATTTTAGTTTTTAATCATTAGCATGAATAAAATTTTACCAGCAATGGTTTGCTATCATCTTTATCAGAAATAACAAATTAATTCATTTATTTAGGTGGTTATTACTGTATCCATAAAAAGTTTATCAATAATTAGCATTTTTCAACAACTCTAACATTTATGTCCTATGTCTAGATCGTCATAGAATGTGAAAAATGAAATTTGACATCTTTAAGAAGCATAGTCTGGGCGTGGTAGCTCATAACGATAATCGCAGCAGTTTGGGAGACTGAGGTGGGAGAATTGCTTGAGCCCAGGAGTTTGAGACCTGCCTGGGCAACATAGCAAGACCATATCTCTACAAAAAATAATAAAAAAAATTAGCAGAGTGTGGTGGTGTGCACCTGTAGTCCCAGCTACTCAGGATTGCTTGAGCCTAGAAGGTGGAGACTGTGGTGAGCTATGATTGTGTCACCTCACTCAAGCCTGGGTGACTCAAAAAACAACAACAACAAAAAACACACACACAAAAATATATACGCTTCTTACAAGATCAAAAGGAGAAGCAGAGAGGATTTTAGTGAGTTCTCTAAGCCCATGATAATGGAGGGAGGTAGCCCAAGTTGTAGGTTTGTGCTTCACTCTCTCTTCCATTTTCCATACAGCTTAATGCTGATGTGGAATGATCGACAGACTCAGTTGGCAGAACTATGAGTCTAAGAGGAAGGTGAATTGCGGATGAAGGTGTGGAAGGGCAGAGAAAAGAGAGCTCACACATAACCAGGTAGAACAGAGGTGTGCAGCTGGTGATGGCGAGGCTAGAAGGGCCGCTTGTCCAATGCGGTTTCTGTTGAAACCCATCACCCTGCCTTTGCTAATGTTCTTACCTAGTGCAATTTCTCTTCCAGGGACTGATCCAGGAATAATGTGCCAGACCAAGTGATAGTGTTACTGAGTGAGGTGATGCTCTATTACTAGGCCTATCTGCTCACAGCCCCTGGGCTTTTCAGCTGCAGGATTAAAGACTAATACTGAGTGACAGCTGCCAGAGGGCAATCCTCATACATAGTAGGTGCTCAGTAAATGCCACTGGATTTGCAGGAAAAGACACTAATGGTGGAGGCCATGGGTTTTGCATTCAGAATCATGAGTTAAGACATTCGTGTGTCTAAAGACATTCTGTGTTTTAGCACAGTTTCTATCTACATTTCAGATGTAAGCAACTTCCTTCCTTCACACCTTTCTTTCTTCTGAAACAAATGCTTTCCGAACACCTGTAAAGTGCTTCAATTCATTTCAGGCACTGTGGGTGGAAAAACAATCATATGCTCCCTGTTTTTCATGAAGTCGATGCTGTGCACCTATTTTTTTCTTCCCTCACACTTGCTTTCTTTTTTCTCATCTCAAATCCTCCCAAAGTATTGCAATGTTTGACGAAAACAAAACAACGGTGTAATTCATTTGTGGGTTAAACAGAGTGTGTTAATCAGAAAATTGTGATCAGGCTCATGATTTAAATAGAAAATAAACCTGAACAAGTTCTGTGTTCCTTGTGACTAAAGCATCTGCTGTGGGCCAGATTTTTCTTTTCACTCAAAGAGGTTTTCTTCTTGTTCCTTACGTCTACCCCATGTATATGAAGGATCTTTTCCCAGGGCCATCAAGAAGAAAACCTTTCAATACAGTAAAAAACCACAATCCTCATAAATGGGCAAACTCAGGCATATATGGAAAATCACCTATACTAAATATTTATTCCAACGCACGTTCTCTAATACCAGAGTTACAAACCCCCTCCCCATTTCTTCCCTCTTTTTGTCTATCTCATTCTCAATTATTTTTTTTCCTTGTTTGCACAAACCACTTATCTTTCTTTTTCAGACTGCTCTTATGATCTTTCTGTAAGTCTCTTTGAGACCTCTCACCACAGGCCCCCAGTAATAATAGCTGTGCTAACTATCCTATCTTTAAAACGCAATTGTGTTGGCTTGTTAGAATGAAATTTACATTGCATTACTAGTTATGGGCATTTACAATTAATTGCTTAATTTTGATAAGTTAGAAACATGGCTTGCAATATTTTTCGAAATAGTAACTAGAAATGCATTTCCTAAAATCATTACTTTTAAAACAGCAACAACACTTAATAAAGAAGCAGAACACGTTATTTAGGCAAAGTTAATAAAGTCTTTCAGGTGCCTTTAAATGGTTAATGAAACTAGACTTGTAAACGGAATTGTATGTATTGTTAATTTTTTTTTCTTAAGGTTAAGTTAAAGCCCTGCCTATTGAATGTGAAATCATGAATTTTCTTTTTCTACATCCTAGGCCATTGTGTTTATTATTATTGTGGTTGTTGACCTGGATTGTTTTTCTGAGAAGGAAACACCCTTGTTCAATAGAAATCAGTGCTTATCTTGGCTTTGCAGTAAAATCCAAAAATAGCATAAAAGTTTTAAAGGAGTGAACAAATCTGTAGAAATCAAAAAGGAAATATGTATGTATTTTTAGAAAATTTATTTGAATTCAAATTGTTTTTTGACCTTTACTCTATATTCAAGTGTGTGTTAGTTTTCTATTTTAAGCCTTCTTCATTGCTGTAATGTTTTTAAACAACAAACACAACACAACAAAACAAAAACACAAAAACCCCACATGAAAAAAAATTTACCTCCAGAGATATTTAAAACCCTTTCTGTTCTGCTGTGAGAATCAAGGAGGCTATAACCCACATTGATTTTCTAAGTTTGCACAGAAAACTCTGGCAAGCTCAGTCATGTTTCCATGAATTTCATTAAAGAGACATTTCAGCTTCACGTTACTCCTTAGTACTTTGATTAAATCTGATTAACCATGTTACTCTAACGTTAGTCTGAAATACTAGATATCTCATGACTATTAGTGACTTAATGTCAATGGGGGACTTAGAGTGTTCGGTACCATACAGGACAGAAACTGTAGCCTGTGTCCTGGATGGTGAACGCGATCACTCAGCACTATCAGAATGTGACAGTTGAGCATGTGGGCATCTAAGGAGGTCAGACGCAAGGCTGACAGGTATGGGGAAGCAGGATTAGAATGGTGTCTGTGTGTGGTTGAGAGTCTCGTTTAAATGCCAAGGGTCTTGCTGTGTCCTTTTTCAGTCCTGAGAGCAATAGAGTACACACAGTTACACCACAGGCAGCCCCGGCATGACTTCACTCTGGCCCCTATATACCCGTGGGCTCTTTTGCTTCCTTTTTTTCTATTACCTTATCTTTTACATATTCAACTTCTGCCTCTGGGTCTCTTTGGCAACAAAATCACTGTTTCAAATGGTTTGGATGTTGTCTCCTCCAAATCTCATGTTGAAACGTGATCCCCAGTGTTGGAGATGGGGCCTCTTTGGAGGTATCTGGGCCATAGAAGTGCATTTCTTGTGACTGGCTTGGTGCCTTCTCGCAGTAGTGAGTGAGTTCCTGCTCTATTAGTTCACAGAATAACTGGTTGTTTAGAGGAGTCGGCACCTCCTCCTCCGTCTCTTCCTTCTTCTGCTCTTGACTTGTGACGTGCTTGATCCCTCTCCACCTTCCTCCATGACTATAAGCTTCCTGAGGCCTCTCCAGAAGCCTGCCAGATGCTGGCACCATGCAGAAGTGTGAACTAAAATAAACCTCTTTGCTTTATAGATTACCCAGCCTCAGGTATTTCTTTAAAGCAACACACACTGGACTAATGCACTGTTCTAGATTCATCTCCTTGCCCACAGCTCAGCTTGGCTACCCTTTTCCTCCTTTGTTCCCTTTATGGGCATTCTCTTCTAGACTCAAATACTTAAAACATTAAAAAAATTGATATCACAGCATTGTTTGCAGAATCCCCATTTCAAGTCCTGATGCTGGTGTAATAGACTAATATGGAACTCAGAGAGTTGACCCCTTAAAATCCTTCAGCTAAGAAAACAGAAGGAATGCCATTTCTGACAGCACCCCTAGGCGGGCATAACAGATTCCTTTTAAAAGCTCATCTCTTTCTACCTTATTGCCTTTTCCTTCGGTCCCCTCCCCCAGCTTCTGAGTCTCTCACCCTGATGAGTTGTGAAAGGGAGTTTTCTTAGCTTAGTGGCTAAGCATTTAGCTGTATTGATTTGTCCACTGCACCTGCTGAAATGCTAAAGGGAAAAACTTGGCACATAAAATATCAGTCAGTCTGATAAAATTAAACTTCACAAGCTATGCAGCTGCTGTGTACATACAGAACACGTCTAGAATCTTCATCACTGACTGCTTAGATATTCTCATTTTACATCTTTGCTCTTTTCATTGGGCTTGATTTTGCATGTTGGGCAGTAGGAAAAGAAATTTCAAGATGATCATTTCTTCCTGCAGAGGCAGATGGGTGAATCCTATGACTGTGTGCTTGAGTCTGTAGCTTCTATTAGCATAAAGTATTGTCCCTGAGGCAGGTTGCAGCCATAAGTACAGTGGTGACCCACTGCAGGGGAGAAACCCATGCCAGGCAGTGACATCACTCAGTTCTTAGTGACTCTGAAATTGAGGAGGACTTGGCCATTTTTAGGGGCATACACATCATTTGAAGAAATAACTTGAGAGGCTGAGGCGAGAGGATCGCTTGAGCCCAGGAGTTGGAGACCAGCCTGGACAATGTAGTTAGACCTTGTTTCTACCAAAAAAAAATTCAGCCAGTTGTGGTGACATGTACCTGTAGTTCCAGCTACTCAGGAGGCTGAGGCAGGATTGCCTGAGCCTAGGAAGTTGAGGCTTCAGTGAGCTGTGTTGGTGACAGTGCCATCCAGCCTGGGTGACTGAGTGAGACACAAAATACACAAATAAAAATAAAGAAACATTAGCGTTTTCCCCTCCCTTTTTAATTCTTCCCAGGACCTCTGAATTTTCTTTTAAGGCTATCATGTCTGTAATGCTAAGATAGAGTTTCCTTGTCCCAACTTTGGAGGAGTTAGGGAGATGAACTTGAGACAGTGCTGTTTATTTTTTTTTTTTAATCAAGTTTCACTTCACTTCAGGAATTTCTACCTATTAACTTACTGATTCATTCCAAATATGTGTATCAAGTGCCTTGGAAATGCAAGGGACAGTTTAAGAGCTGATGGGAGCTGGGTATGGTGGCTCACATCTATAATCCCAGCACTTTGGAAGGTTGAGGTGAGAGAATTGCCTGAGCTCGTGGGTATGAGATCAGCCTAGGCAACTTAATGAGATCTCGTCTCTACAATAAATCAAAAAATTAGTTGGGCATGGTGGTTCATGCCTGTAGTCCCAGCTACTTGGAAGGCTGAGGCAGAAGGATCACCTGAGCCCAGCAGGTTGAGGCTGTGGTGGCCGTGAGCATGCCACTGCACTCCAGCCTAGGCAACAGAGAGAGACTCCAACTCAAAAATAAAAAATAAAAATAAGAGAGCTGATAGGTATAGCGGTTCCACTATTCTCATGGCACTTATTCTAGTGGAAGGAGACAGCTTAAAAATAAATAAAAAAGGTAAAGACCTAATATGTCACATGGTGATGAAGGCTGTGGAAACAGTTAAGACAGGGTAAGAGAATGCAGGAGAGGGGTTGCTGGCTTTTACAGGATGGCCAGCAACTGTGTCTCTGATGAGGTGGGGCAAGTTGTGGAGGCGCTTGGGGGAAGAGCAGATATATAGGTTAGAACAGGGGGGTGTGTTGGATGAAAGAAAGAAGAGCCATGGATGGAGAGGGCACAGGGAAAAGAAGCAGGGATGCAGGGATAGGACATGTCATGGGTAGGGGAACTGGAGGAAGCAGTAATCTCATGGGGTCTTGTGGGGGATTTTAAGAATTTTCCTTTGTGAGTGAGAGGAAAAGAGTGAAGTTTGATCTGATTTGTATTTTTAAGGTTCTGTCTGGTTGCCATGTGGAGACAAAGGGAGATGCAGAGGGACCTGTCAGTATCCTTTGGGCCTTCACAGTGGTAGTGGGAGATTCATGTTCTGAATATATTTTGGAACTGGAGCCCCTAGGATTTGCTTTTGGAATGTGTGGTGTGGAAAATGAAAGAAGTCAGAGGTCTTTTTTTTTTTTTTTTTTTTTTTTAATCTCAGCAGTTGGCAAGTAAATAGTCATTCAGTGAAATGGGAAAGACTGGAAGAGGCCCAAGTTTTCTGTGGGAGAATAAGGAGTTTGGTTTGGTTTGGAACTTGTTAGATCTGAGATGTCTTTTAGACTTCAAAGAAAAGACATCATGAAAGCAGGTGGGTACGTGAGTCTGGAGATCAGGGGAGAAGTCTGGGCTAGTGTGGTGAGCCTAGAGATCGTATTTTAAGCTTCAGAATGGTTGAGATCACCTAGGTGTAGGTATAATATAAAAGTCTAAAGGTACGGTAACTGAGCCCTAAGCCATCCCAAGGTCAGGGGCATGAGAGCCTACCTGTAGATGCTAAGGAGGATTAACCAGTGTAGTTTTGTAGGGCTGCTGTGAAAAAGCGCCTAAACTGGGAGTCTTAAGACAGCAGAAGTTTATTATCTCACAGTTCTGGAGGCCAGAAGTCTGAAATCAAGGTAACAGCAGGGCCATGCTCTCTGTGATGACGTTAGGGGAGAATCCTTCCTTACCTCTTTGGCTTCTGGGGTTTGCTTTGCTGGCAATCCTTGGCATTCCTTGACTTGCTTCACTCCGATCATATGACTGTCTTCTCCCTCTGCATCTTCACATTGTCTTCCCTCTGTGAGTGTGTGTGTTCAAATTTCTCCTGTTTAATAAGAATGCCAGTCATATTGGATTAAGGCTCTTCTCAACTTGGTTAAATCTGCAAAGACCCTATTTCCAAATAAGGTCATATTCTCAGATACTGGGGTTAGAACTTCAACGTATCTTTTTTTGGGTGATACAATTCTACCCATAACAGTCAATAAGGCTGGTGGCAGGAAAACCAAGAGAGCATGGTGCTCTAGAAGCTAAGTGAAGAATGTGTTTCAGGCAGGAAGGATTGGTAAACTGAGTCAGGAGCACTGATGAAGCAGATAGTGTTAAACCCAAAATTCAGAATCCGAGAGACCAACAAAGAGCCAGCTCTGATGCAAACACACAAGGGTCTTTATTCAGGCTCGAGTCTGGGCTCACGCCCGAAGCAGTAGCTTCAGGGACGAGAGCCCCGATCCAGTATGGCAAGCAGTTTTTATGCACAATTACAGAGGGAGGGGAAAGAACTTTAAACTTGTTTTTACATGATTGGGTTATTTCTCCTAATGGGTAGGGGGCACTTGGGATTGGTCTGGTCTGCTCAGCTACCTGTGATTGACCGGGGAACTGCTAAATGAGCAGAGTGGAATGTCAGATAAGCTAGGTTTAGCAAGCAGGCAGGCTAAGCAAAGGAATGTCCGGGAGGGGTTTATTACTTAATATTCTCATACTGCTAGACCAGTTGCGGAAGCAATCGGTTATTTTATGAGACAAACAAAAATTAAACTTAACAAAATTCTAAGTACAAACACTGCAAACAAATACAGTGAACGTGGGGTAGGAATTCATATAGTAATAGTTCTCTTAGAGTTTTTTTTTTTTTGAATCTCTTGGGTCTCTCAATAGGATGAGGATTAAGGATTGATGGTTAGATTTAGGAATGTAGAGGTCATTGTCACCCTTGCAGTGAATGGTTTCAGTTAAGTGGTGAAGATCAGAACTGAATTGAAATTCAAGAGAAAATGGAAACAGAGGAGTTAGAAAAAGCAAGAGCAGACTTTTTTTTTTTTAAAGAGTTTTGCATATAGGGCAAGAGAAAAATGGGAGTATTGGCAGAGGAGAAATCAGAGTTAATAAAAACATGTTTATATATGAACCAGTAGAAGGGGAACTATTACAGGTAAAAGAGGACAATTTCTAGAGTAATGTCTTGAATAGGCAAGAGGGTGGAATCTACTAGCCATGCTGAAGATGGAGGTTTAACAAGCCCTCCAGGTGTTCCGATGCACTCTCAAGTTTGAGAAACACTGTTGCAGATGTTCTCTGGGACCCTTCAAAATTCTATGTCTTGTGATGTCTTATCCCATTCACTGGAAGTAAAACCGCTTCTGTTTCAAATGATGATTGTTGTGTAATGTATATTAAAAAAGAACTGAAATGCAATATGACCACATGGATGCCAGAGAGATATGCTGTAGGGAACGGTGGCTCTCCATCTGTGCACTACACTGAGAGGCTTAATCAGCTGTACTGTCTCTTTAAACTACAATTTCTGTCATTTAGAAGTGCCTCTTCAGCATTGCCTGGGAGATCTGGCTGCATCTCCAGCTGCTATTTTTAGATGACCCTGCATCAAACCCTAGCAGAGTGAAGAGCGTATCATGGGGACTGGCAATATTTGTATTTGGCAGGACTCAAATGCTGTATAACAAATTAATGTCCTGGTACCCAAATGCTATTGTATCAGATTTTTGTCTATCAAGTTTCCTTAAAATATAACCTGGGATTTCCATTGAAACCCACTCAAAGAAAAATTCCCTGTTTGGATTGTGTCACCATTTAATAATTTTATTTTGTTCCTTGTAAATTGTAGCTATAGATTGGCATCATCACCTTAATGTGATTACTCTTTTGACCTTCCTTTATTCTCATATATACAGTTAACAGTGAAATGCCCATACTTTTTCTTGAGTCAATTAAAGTTGACTTTAATTTTCCTCATGTTACAGGATTGGAAAAAGTTGAGATACTGAAAGAGTTTTAACCAAAGCAGCAACTGATTCACATTTTAGTAAAATGACTTGGTGTGAACAAATGTTTGACTTGCACAGAGCATTATGCTTTTTTAGCTATTAAAATTAATTTGAGAATATTGATTTTGCATTATTTGGTAGAATATATAAGATTATTAGGGTTATTTATCTACAGTCTTTGAGGTTTACATTATCAAGAGGTTATTCCCTTTCCCCCTTTGAAGTAGTCAGAAAGGATTTGAATTGCCTTTTGATGTAGAGAGTTATTTCCCTAGTTCCTTGGAACATGTCTAAGGAAATTTGTAATGAGACTTGCCCTTTAGTACACTTAAGTTTTATTAACTCTGTTTCTGCTAGTGACACATGTTAACATTTTCACCCTGGAATGTTCATTCAGCATCCCACAGATGGAGTGTCCCTCTGTGACACCTGTGCACAGGTAAGATAGAACGTGAGGAGTGCATGGGCTGGTGGGATGGACATCTAGCAGATGGTGTCTGTAGTCCGCACAGTATGATAAGAGCTACAGCAGATGCAGGCACAGGGTGCTCTGGCTGCTCAGCTGAGGGGGGTTTACCTCTGGTGTTGACGGTGGTGGTTAATAGTAAGCTTGGTAAATGGGGGAAAGTAATAGAGGAATTTTTCTAGTATGTGATCTTTTAAATATTTTGCAATAACTTGTATTATAATATTTCACATTTTTATAATTTTAATTATTTTTATACCCATCTATTTTATCCTCACAAACAACCAATGTATAGGCAGATCAGGAGAGAAGGTCAAGGCTTAGAACCTTTGACCTGCCCAGCTTCACACAACTGGTAAATGTAGGAACCAAGCCTAATTCCCAGGGGATCAGATCCTGGTACATATGTTTTGTACTTGTAGTTAAGCAAAGCTTTGGTTCTGAAATGAACCAATTCATGTACTAGAACAACTTACAGTTTAGCAATCATTTAAAAACTGTTTGAACTGCCTTTAAGTTTCCTTGAAATTGTATACCTTTAGATGTAACACTGATATTATAATAGCTTTGGAAAGTTTTAAGAAAGCATAGTTGAAGGTTAAAATTTAGCTTGAGGTTGATGACTGAGATAATTTTGTGTTTAGCACTACATTTGATAAACATGCCATTAAATAATATTGGTTCTTTAGAAGTTGTTATTTAAAAAATACACTATAAGACTTTACCTAAATTATTACTGTTTCCAGAGTAAGTGGTTTTTGACTTGTAGTTATTTAAATATAATTTTTTTCTTACCCTCTGCTTTCTTCATATTTTCATGCCTTTTTAAGTGATTAAAGCTGTTTTGTGTATTTTTGACATTTCTTTTGTTTGCTTAACTTAAAACTTGCAGTAAAAATTTATGTAATAGAACAGTTTAATGCCACATTTAGCTTAGAGCACTTTCCTAAAGTTTAAAAGAGCAAGAATAGATCATATCTGTGCCCTGCTGGGCAGGCAAAATGTGCTACTATCAGGATTTCAGGCAGAATGCAAGGAGACAAGTCCAACATGTCTGCACTAACCCTGGTTCTTGACAAAAATGGGAAGACTAATGGACAATGGCACTGGTAGCTAGATTCCATAACTGCTGCAGTGAATATGATTTATGTTGATAGTAGCTGTTATTAGTAATATTTCTGAGAAAACATGCCAAGCTGATTGCAATTGACTGTAAAACTGACTTGAAACTTGCCCTGTTTTCAGTTAAGTAATGTATTTCCCAGCAAAAATAGATGGAAAGTTAGAATGTTCCCCTTTTAGTGGTGGAGTAAGCTGATGTTTCAGGTTATATGATTTGCTGAAGAAATTTAGAGACCAAATAAATCTAGCTTTAAATATCCTTTCCATGTCAAGTTAAGTTATGAATACATTAGCAGTTCAGGCATTTCTAACAAAATCTTATGTGGAAACCCAGGCTTGGGGATTTCATAAGCTGTTCACACTCATTCAGACTCTTAACAGAATCACAGATTTGGAAACTGGTTCACAGTAACCTTTATCTCTGGTGACTTAGAGTTAAGACAAGGATCCAGATTTAGCTATTTGATGTTTTGTCATCATGCTCAAGGTTCCTCTGATGCCCTCTTTCCAAGTCTTACTTTCTTTACCTAAGATATTCGGTCTTCCCATTATTACTTAGCCAAACATATTATCCAACCTCATGGTGAAGTCAAATAGCAACTCTTCCCAGAAATTGTCCTCCCAACCAGGAGGCATCTCCTTTTCCTCTGAAACCTTGTATATAGACTTTGTGCTTAAAAAAAAATTATAGATGTGAAAACTCAGCCTGGGATCTGACGTATAGGTACTTAGAAATCTCAATTTACCTTCTCTTGTTTTATGTTGCCTTATTTTGAGGCTGTTTGTGTCTATGTCTATTGTGCTTTCAACACTTAATAGAATAAATTTGATCTTTTCTACCTTTCAAAAAAATACTGTGTTTGGCCTGGCATGGTGTCTCATGCCTGTAATCCTAGCACTTTGGGAGGCCAAGGCTAGAGGATCGCTTGAGGCCAGGAGTTTGAGACCAACTTGGGTGATGAAGGAAGACTCTTGTCTCCACAAATAAATAAATAAATAAATGAAAAACAAATTAGCTGGGTGTGGTGGTGTGTGCCTGTAACCCTAGCTACTTGGAAGGCTGAGACAGGAGGACTGCTTGAGCCCAGGAGTTTGAGGCTGCAGTGAGCTGTAATTGCACCACTATACTTTAGCCTGGGTGACAGAGCAACAATCTGTCTGTTAAGACAAAAATGCTTTATTTTATAAAATGCATCATATACGCAAGACTTTAAATTGCATGCATAGTTTAAGGAGTCATGAAACTAATACCTTTGTCCTTGCCTCTGAGCTTAAGAAAGGAATCACCAGTACTGCATGGAGCCCTCCTTGGCCACACCCCTCCCACCATCCTGAATTTTGTTTATAATTTCCTTGCTTTCTTTTAGAGTTAATCTGTATGTGGAGAACTCTGCGACTTGTCTCCTTTCTCTCAGTATCATGCTTTTGGGCTTCATCCATACTGCTTTATGTTGTCATGTATCACTGCTGTCAACTTCACTGTTGTGGAGCATTTCAGTGTAGAATTTATCCAGTTTTTTTGATATGACAATGTGAGCATAAATGTGCAATGGGTCTGAGTTCAGAAGATCTACCTAGGTGTGGAACTGCTGGGTCTCTGTGTGTGTTTTCAACATTCTTAGATGTGTTGCCATTTTGTTTTCCAAAGTGGTTATACTAACTTATTCTCCCAGCAGCAGCATATACTTGTTCCTGCTTTAAAATCCTTCCCTACGGCTTTTAAAGTACCTGGACAACAATCACCGTGTCTCTCTGTGCATTTCCAGCTTTTAAGGGAAAACCGCTTATGGATTTGGTAACTGTTGATTGCCTGATTCAATATTTGGTTGGATGCAAAAACTGAGTAAATTTCTGCATTCTCTTTGAAGTAATCTGTTTTCTTTTTTATGAACAAAAGGTAGCACTGTGTAGGAGAAAGTCCACAAACTGGGATTAGGCAGCTGGGTGTGAGTTCTGCAACATCCCCCGCTGGCTTCCAAAATTTAGTAACTCCATAATGGCAAAATGTTCTCTATTGTGAGAAACAGGTAATCATCCCTGCACCATGAGGCAGAGACATCTAGCAAAGTGTGTAGCCTGTGTCAGATCTCAGTAAGAACCAGTTGCTTTATCCTTCCCATCTCACTCAACACCAATGTTAATGCAGGACTTTGAAACTAGCTGGCTGCTCTGCATTGTGATGAACCACCCAGAAACAATTACACCTCGGGACAAACAGAGCGTTTGCCTGTGTAGCCTCAGGGCAGCCTAGAGCCAAGATTCTCTGACTGATTTGAATGTGTGCGTCACCATGGTGTATCTACTTGGAGTCATTCTCGATCATTTCTTTTTGGTGTCACTCGGGAGGCCCCTGAACTCTCTCTCACAGGCATAGTGGCTACTCTTGATGCTAATTTGGTTGGATCATCTGCACTGCATACTTTTCATGGAGCTGGATGGCAGAAGGAGTTGTGTAAACTGTAGTTTATTTAACACAGATTGTTTCTTTGTGCCAGACGTGTTCAAAGCACTTTATAAATATTAATTCAACTCTGTAAGGTACATACTGTTACAATTGCCATCTGAGAGATGAGGAAACTGAGACACATGCCTAAGTGACAGAGCTAGTGGGTGTCAGAGCCAGGACGCAGTCAGATGCAGAACCATGACCTTAAGCTATGGAAGCAGATGAGTGAATTTTCATTTGTGCCACGTGATCACTTGGGGCCCTAACCTTTGTGACATTACAGCATTGATACCAAAGTTAAAAGACCCGTGACTTTGACACCACAGAGCTCCCAACCCTGACCCTGTTTCCTTGTGCACAAATTAGCACTTTTAGAAAATGATTGCTAGCTGTGTAGTGCCCTCTTTGTAATGTGCCTTGCAGTCTCATAATTCTTCCCAGTACTCAGAATTATAAATATTTTCCCTGAAATTGTAGATTTTAAAACATTTTCTTGGACTCTTTTCCAAAGTTGTAGTCTTAGCTTAAGGTTATAACTTGTTATAATGCTTCTGATAAAATTAAGAAGGTATATGGTTGTAAAACTTTTTAATAGCAGAGGCTTTAAAGAACTCTCAGTACCAATGAATCCCCCGGATATGATGAACTATGTGAATTTTCAAATTATCTGGATGCATTTTCGGCTTCGGTGTAGAAGTTCATCTCCCTGGCAAACAAAACAAAACAACCCCCCCAAAAACAAAATGGAACTTCATTAGTTTGTGTTTTCAGCCCAGAAGTAAGAGCTCTTTAAAAAAAACTTTGTTTTATGAAGTAATATGAAGACACTTGAATCTGTCTTTGTGTTTATATAGCACTTATCTTACAGTCCCTGGGTAATTAACTCTCAAGTTCATGAATTTGGACAGTTTGGTCATTTTTGGATACTATAATTGTACTGTATGCCAAGTCATATCTTTCTTTTAATCCAGAGTTTCAATAAAATAAAATTTATTTGAATGACATTAATAGGTCTCTGAGGCAGAGCCTGGCATTTTCATAGTTTTTCAAAACTCCAGAACTATTTGGAAAAATACATTGTTGCTGTGGTCCTTCCCTTTTTCTGTATCCAAGAAAATTTGACTGTAAAATATGAATCGAAAGGACTTTAAAAAAATTTCTTTGAATCTCTTGTATTTCAAAGAAAACAGAAAAACCTTGTTCTTGAGTCAGAAAAAGAAAAGAAATGCCCTGACTGCTGACCACTGTCCTAGAGGCGGTGCAGCTGTTGAAGTGAAGGGCAGGACAGATCAGGATGACACAGCAGTCTTAGTAGGTATATTACATCAAACAGAGAATACTTTGAAGATGGCTGAAGATGAAATAATAAATACATCTTAAAATAAATAAATTTTTTATAAATAAATTTCAGCTTTTTTTTGGACCTCCTTTCATGTGGTCAAGAAGGTTGGGGAGAGAAAGAACATTGTCAGTGAATCCTTAACATTTTTTTTTCAATTTTGTGTATTAATTGCTATATAATATTTGTACTTATTTTGGAGTGCATATAATATTTTGGTACAAACATAAAATATGTAATGATCAAATCAAGGTGGTTAGAGTATCTATCACCTTGAACATTTATCATTTCTATGTGTTGGGAACATTTCACATCTTCTCTTCTAGCTATTTTGAAAGATACATACAGTATTGTTGACTGTAGTCACCCTATTGTGCTATTGAACACTAGAACTTACTCCTTCTAACTGTATGGCAATGAATTCTTTAGGTTGACCCCAGGTCTTTAGTGGGGCCGTCAGAAGGACTAGGCCACAGCAGATGGGGGTTGAGCATTTCCTCTCTGCATTCAGTGCTGGTGGCTCTCCCAGGGCTCAGGGAGGTGTCATCTTCACAGAATGTGGGCTGGCGCGGACCTGGTCTGTGAAAGCTCACTCAGGCCTGGAATGACACTGCTCTTCCCGAGTGTTGGGATTTTATGGGTTATCCATGCTTTTTCAAGCTCATGGCATTTAATCTTGGTTCTGGCATCTCTACAGATTTTGCCCTACATAAAAAGATCTTCTATATGCAGATGACCAAATGGTGACAATCAGTTAGTGACCGAGTTTCCACATGAAGAGAAGGGTCGTGTCCTTCTCTCCACTGCCTTCGAACTGTGTGGGCTTTGCGGATCCCCAGCAAGACTGGATTGGCCTCTGGGTGTCTTTTTGCTGCCAAGCTCTCTTGGGTCCTATTGTTAGCTGCCATTATTGTTACTACAGAGAAGTGGGGAAGTAGTTGGAGAATTGAAGTGGAAATCTTAGGTTCTTAGTGAAATGTGAACTTGACCTGTGTCATCATTTTCTATGAGCCTTCTGAGTTCATTTGCTCTATCTTCTTAGTGTTGGCTTCTGGAGTGACACCCGCTGGCAGCTGAGCCTGGCCATCCATTCTCAGAACCACTGCTTACGGAGCTCAGTAGCTCATTGCAACTTGACATTTCCGACTCAAGAGAAAAAACCCAAATGGCCCTGTTAGTGCCATTTTTGCCCTCACCTGATATGTGAAGTTTAAAAAACTTTTTTCATTATATAGCTTTTAAAATATATATTTTTATTTTGAACCACGTGAATATCTCCTTTCCTATCTCCTCCCTTCCTTTCCCCTCCTCAAGCGGTGAACTTCTCTCCTCAGCCTTCTGAGTAGCTGGGACTATAGGTGCGTGCCATAATGCTCTAATATGTGAAGTTTTCAGTTAAGTTAAATACTTAAAAACAAATGTGATCTCTGAATACAAATCTCTACAAAACTCTGATGGATTTCTTGACGGAACATACTGGGGTTGCAGTCAGGCTGAGGTTGAGGTTCACATGGTTGTTTCCTGTCTTTAGACCCCAGGGTTGGTGCTTTATCCCCTTCTTCTTTTTCATCCTGGCTTGGTTTTGGGGTGTGTAATTTTTCCTAAAGAAGAAGGACATGCCATATATTCCCCACCTGGATGACTGGAGTCTTCACAGTAGATGAGGGACAGATTCAGGAGTAAAGTTGGCAGACAAAAAAACAAATCATCAAATGCCACATGACCAAAGCTAACAGGAACCAAGGCAGTGACTAGAATTAGAGGACCACAGGAAATAGGGTGGCTAACCAGCCCAGTTTGCCAGAGACTATCATGGTTTTAGTACTTAGTTTCTTAGGAAACCCCTTTGTCCTGGGCCTAACAGGATGGTTGGTCACCCTAGTAGGAATGCTTACCTTATCAGTTTCCACATGTGATTTGAGGTAAGAAAAAGGAGAGAGATTTAAAATGCTTTTCTCATGTTATTAGGAGCTAACCTCAAAGGAAATCAATAAAAAATGATGTGTAGACTTGGGAATTCTAAGGACTTCTGAAGTGTTAATCTTAAGCAGTGTTGTATACTGGAGTGAGCACAGCCGCTAAAGTCAAATGGCTTTACAACTTTAGACTGAATTTTTAATGTCTGAGTTTTCTCATCTGTAAAAAGGGGGAAATAATGTAGATGTCTTACATATTGATTGTGAGGATTGATGTTAATGTATTCAAAATGCAGTTGTGATGATGCTGTGAAAAATTACTGAATTGAGAAAATATTTAAAAATTGCAAGCAGAAGTGGGATAGTCCCAGTGGGAATGTAGAAAGAATAAAACCAGAAAGTAAGAATTTATCAGTATTTATCTAATGATGTCCAGGGAAAAAAGAGACTCTGTTTGGTGAACCCAAATATAGATTATGAAGGACAGTGTGCTCTGTTATGAGATAGTAGCAGTTTATCAGGTTGAATGGTCTAGAACGTACAGCTGGAAAGAACCCTAGATATTAATTAGTCCCCTTCCTTCTTTATTCAGTCTTTGAAGGTCACCCAAATCCTGTGCTGGTCAGTAACCTTCAATTTTCAGTTTGGCTTCTTGCGGATATTAAATTCTTCACTCACCAGGAATGAGGCATTCTGGAGAGGCAATTTTTCTAGCCAGTTGAGGTTTTATACCAATGTGAAGTAATATATTAAATAAGAAATGCTGGGAGGGAAATATTTCTGTAACAGTTCCCTTTGCCTCTAATTGGCCTTCCTCTCTCCACACTTGAGAAGAAAGACGTGGAAACACAGGCTTTGCCTGCAGAGAACCAGATGTCACTGCTGTAGGGGGAGAAGCACAAGAATGATGAACAGACAGCAAAGCAGAATGAAGAGAGGAACAGGGCAGGGTGGGTGTCTTGACTTCATTGTGTGGATGCAGGGAGCCTTCGGAGATTATGGAATCTGACAGGAGCTTACAGGAATGAGAGACCTTACTAAATAGGAGAAGCAAAACTATGGCGATCACGTAGATAACTCTCTAGGCTCTGGCGTGATGTGGTGTCTCATCCTCTGCCACTGAGTTTGGGTCTGATATATAATCAATCTTCTTAAGAGCTTGGTTCGAACAAATAGTTTTACTAGGCTCTCACCCAAATCCCCAGTGAACTGATAAAATCTCTTCTCTGTAAATGCAGAGCAGAGGGTGGGGGAAGTCTGCCAGACAGGAGCTACCCCCCATAGTGAGAAAAACCATAAAAAGGCAACTGTGGTATTTAGTTTGGTATGTCAACCTGGTTTGGCCATGGTATCCAGTTGTTTTTTTTTTTTTTTAATCAAATACCAGTCTAGATGTTGCTGTGAAGATATTTTCTAAATGAAATAAACATTTAAACCAATAGACTTTGAGTCCATAGTGTGGGTGATCCTCATTTAAACAGTTGAGGACCTTATGAGAAAAGGTTGAGATCTCCTGAAAAAGAAGGAATTCTGTCTGTAGATGGCCTTTGGACTTGAGGCTGCCATGTGAACTTTTGCTTAGGTCTCTAGCCTGCTGGCCTGGCCTGCAGATTTTGGACTTGCCAGCCACCTCAATTCCATGAGCCAATTCTTTAAAATGAATCTTTTTCTCTCTATCTCTCTCTGCATCCTATTGATTCTGTTTCTCTAAAGAACCCTAAGACCACAACTATTTATATCTTTACTACTTTTAATGTCTTAAAAGCTCATGTTTTAAAATCTATTGTTTATCTTCTGTTTTCTAGTTTTGTCTGTTTGGTAGAAATTTATCATGTCTGGTGTAATCCCAGCGCTTTGGGAGGCTGAGGTGAGTGGATTGCCTGAGCCCGCGGGTTCGAGACCTGCCCCGGCAACTTGGCGAGACCTCATCTCTACAATAAATAATAAAAAAAAAAAAATCAGACAGGTGTGGTAGCCTGTGCCTGTAATTCCGGCTACTCGGAAGGCTGAGGCGGAAGGATCGCCGGAGCCCAGAGGTTGAGGCTGCGGTGGCCGGGAGCGTGCCATTGTACTCCAGTCTGGACGACAGAGTGAGACTCCAACTCAAAAAAAAAAAAAAAAAAAGAAATTTATCATGTCTAAGAGTAGAATGGCCCTTGAAGGAAGAAGTGCACTCTGGGAGACTTTCTGAGTGGCAGCCGTCAGAAGCTGTCAGGGTGCGTCTGTATTTACATGTTTTCCCAGCATGTTGTGGATCGGTGACTCTCTTTGGAGGAATTTGGCATTCAGAAGTCAATAAAAAAAATTACATTGATCTATAATGCGGGGCTGTCATGGTGACTGATGGGAGACCAAGTCTTTCAGAACAATGTGTGAGGGGAGAACAATACTGAAATTGCCCATGCAAATGACAAGGGATGCTGTAAGAATTCAGTGCAGGATGTTCCTCTTGGTGAAGCTGCCACTGTGGAAATTTTTGTGTTGGAAAGCCGCTCACTTTGCATTGCAGTGTGTTGAGAGTGTGACATACAGAAGTCCTTTGTCGAATGGATTCTGGAATTTATCGGTTATATAAATATATGATGGTGCTTATGTACCCCAAGAAGGGAAGCTTGTAAGAAAATATGGCATTAACATTGTGGGGTGAAAGTGACCTTCTTGACAAAGCAAATAATACTTAAAATGTATATATCTCTTCATGATTCATTGCAGCAAATGCCTTTGAGAATGTCACTCAAGCATGTAGGAAAGATTACAGTCCCTCTTTACAATATGAGGAAAAAGTACCTCTTGAGATGAAGTGGCTTGATCAAAGTCACAGAGCTAGTCAGTGATAGAACAAGGAGTAAGACTCACCTTTTCTGAGTCATGTAATAGTTGTTTAGGTTATTTTAGATACCAGATTTTCATAAAACTTCAGCACATTGGTCTTTACAACATACTCTGCCAATATTTGTTTTATGCCCCTTTCTTTTTAACTTAATTTTTCTGTGGGATAAAGTAGAGCATATAAAAAAACCCCTCTTCTTTTGTTAAACTTCATTGAGAGGGCATTAAACACAAAGTGATCTGTTATTGATGGAGTTTAGGTGAAATGTGATAGGTTGTAATAGATTATGCTATAGAAATAACTAAAATATTGCCAAACCCGACAGACACTTTTGTTGTCTTCTGTCCCATTCTCCTGATCAAGTGCCTGTCTGGATACTGTCCTTGGGCATACAGCTCCTAGAAAGGATAGGATTTGTTCAAGAATTGGCAGATGTCTCAATTTGCTTCTTGTCTCAATCATCATTTTATTCATGACCGTAATCAATGTATATAACGATATACAGCTAGTCTTTTATTTTCGTTCTTAAGTAAATCAACAAGTTGATTGGATAAAAGTGACTAAATATATGATCTACTTTTACTCATAGTTTAAACGTGTGGCTTTTTCATTATCAGGACGTCAGTGGTTGACTTTCAGTATATCTGAAAAGGCTGATTGGCAGTCACAGTCTTAACATTTTCATTCTATAAACTATACTTCCTTGAAGATATGACATTATAAGAGACTATGAACTATATCTGTATATATACTTATTTTTTCCCATCCAAAATGGACATTTTCCCCTTTAGTTATTAAAAGAAAGTAGCAAATGATAAAATATTAGGATTAGGTTTATAACCTGGCACTAAAGAATCCAATTTTTTAAAAAACAAGAAGCAAATGAGAAGTCATGTTCTTTCTTTATTTAAAACATTTTTAATAGGTAAGTAAAATTTATGTGTGCTATGGTATACAACATGGTATTGTATACAGTGTGGAATAGCTAAATCAAGCTATTTAACATATGCATTATCTCATATGAGAACCCTTAAAATCTATTCTTTTAGCACTTTTCAAGTTTTAAATACATTGTTATTAACTGTAGTCACCCTGATGTACAATACATCTCTAGAACTTATTCCTCCTGTATAACTGAAATTTTGTGTCCTTTGACTAATATCTCCCCACCTCTCTCAACACCCAGCCTCTGGTAATCATCATTTTATGTTCTCTTTCTATGAGTTTGACTTTTTTAGATTCCACTTATGAGTGAGATCACGTGGTATTTGTCTTTCTGCACCTGGCTTATTTCACTTAACCTTATGTCCTCCAGCTTCATCCATGTTGTCACAAATGACAAAATTTCCTTCTTTTTATGGCTGCATAGTATTCCGTTGCACTTATATACCGCATTTTCTTTATTCATTCATCTGCTGATGGACACAGGTTGATTACATTTCTTGGCCATTGTGAATAGTACAATGAACATAAGAGTGCAGATGTCTTTTTTGACATATTGTTTTCAATTTATTTGGCTATATTATACCCAGTAATGTGATTGCTGGATTATATAGTAGTTGTATTTAAAATTTTTGAGGAAGCTTCATTCTGTTTTCCATAATGGCTGAACTAATTTCCATTCCCACCAACGGTGTATAAAACGTTCCCTTTTTCTTCCTATTCTCCCTAACGCCTGTTTTCTTTGTCTTTTTGTTAATAGCCATTCTAACAGGTGAGAGCTGGTGTCTCATTGTGGTTTTAATTTGCATTTCCTTGATAGTTAGTGATACTGAGCATTTAAAAATATACCTGTTTGTACGTCTTCTTTCAAGAAATGTCTGTTCAGATCCTTTGCCCATATTTAAATCAGTTATTTGTTTTCTTACTATTGAGTTCCTTTCTGCCTTTATTTTTTGCCCAGAGTGGATTTATTATTTGAGAGATTGGACATTTGCAGTGTTTTTGGAGGTCTTATGGGTTTATGGGTACTGAAGTCAATAGCATTTATACACGTGCTTTTGTTTTTTTCAGCATTTAGTGCCAAGAGACTGACATTGTGATTTCTAAAAGAAAAGAAACCTGTTTCTTTAAATGTGTAAATTACACTTTCCAACATACATTTTTGGATTTTATTAATTTACACTGGTATTTCCTACAATTCAGAAACCATAAAAAAGGTTACTGACTTTAAGCAGTAGCACAGAGTCAAAATAATACAGTGATTTTATGGAATTTTAAAGATTCAGTTTTAATTTTAACAATTTATGGGAGTCTATGGTAATCCAGAGATATTTGAAGAAAAATGCCTAATTTCCATTTTTTGCAAAATAGACTATAATTAACATTCTTGTGAGAATGTCCATGTATCAAGCCATTTATACCATTTTATTTTTTGCCAGTTTGCAATGAGCTGTTCAGTTCAGTTTGTCATTCTTTCAGTTAACTTGTCTTCCAGTCATTCATTTATTCATTAAATACTTTTTGTAAGTTCCCCTTCTTCCACAGGCAGGCAAACAGGCAGTTAGGGACAACATGTCTATGTGTTAGGCACACACACATGTTGATATTCTAGGATAACATAAGTGAGTTGCAGAAGTGGTGGTGTGAATACGTGGCTAGGGGATCAGAGAAGAGTTTATGGAACAGGGGCATTTATTGAATAGTACTGTAAAGGATGGATAGATGTTGACCATTCAGCAATCAAGAGAAACATACTCAAAAGCAAATGAACTGAGCTGGAAATCTTAGCACCAAGGAAAATATCTGAACAGTAGTTTCTATTCCTTTAAACATTCCTATTTAAATACTTAGGCTAGGCTGGGCTCGGTGGCTCAGCCTGTAATCCCGCGCTTTGGGAGGCCAAGGTGAGTGAATTGCCTGAGCCCGCGGGTTTGAGACCCGCCTGGGCAACTTGGCGAGACCTCATCTCTACAACAAATCAAAGAAATTAGCTGGGCATGGTAGCACGTGCCTGTAATTCCAGCTACTTTGAAGGCTGAGGTGGAAGGATCGCCGGAGCCCAGCAGGTTGAGACTGCGGTGGCCAGGAGTGGCCACTGCACTCCAGTCTGGGCAACAGAGTGAGACTCCAACTCAATAAATAAATAATTAAATACTTAGGCTAAAGTATTGCACAAATCAGCATTTTTCTGGGTATGTTTTGAGGAATACCAGTTATGCAAGATGTTTCTGGAAAAAGAGGGCCAACTTTGAAAAGTCCTGCGTCAAAAATCTTGTTTAACTTTCTTGATCCATCATTGCCCACATATATTTGATGGTAGGCCACTTTTATTTTTTGAACAGGGGTTTTCGTTTTGTTTTTTTTTGTTTTAACATCCTATGAAACCTATGTTCCATAGAGCATTGTTTAGGGACCATTTGTCTGAAATTATATTATTCAACATTAGCTCTTGTAAAAGAAATGCCTACCTTGTTTCAAGACAAACCTGTAGAAAGGAGCTTCAGGTGGTGGTATGCACACTGTGGGTCTAGACCAGTAAGTTAGGATATATAATAACTCACTTTAGAATTCTCTCCTCTTGCCCTAAATTGGCAGCTGTTTTTATTTTGTAGTAGATGACACAAAAACAAATGTATAATCTTATATATGATTACACAGTCTGATGCGTCTATGTTGAATAAATATAACACTATTATTATTAGGTGCCCAATAATTATTTCTTGAAACAATGAATATTTGAGAGACTTCAATGTTCTGGCTTGGCAGATCTTTGACTGGGGAATGACAGTTACAGCATATACAGCCCTCTTGATAGGAAAGGTGATGATATTAAAATACTTCCATCTACAGTTCTTTTTTGAGTAAAAGGAAATCTAGTTTATAAATAAATGAACAAGATAGTACTTTTAATCATGTATGTGTGTATGCACAGAAATGAGTCACATGCACTATTTAGTTGAAGAGAAAATTAGATTTTGAAGAATGATACCTAACAGTTGTCCTTCTTAAATGGGGGAAGTTAGGCATTCAAGGAAAGGAATTAATTATCTTGCTCATTGTGTGTAGAAAGCACACTTGAAGATCTTGGATTTTTGCAAGATTGCAGGCTTTCAAAATTCTGACAAGGCTGCTTCTAAATTAGTCAATGTTGAGGGCTGTCTTTCTGAAGGATGACAACTGGTTGGTGGGGCTCCATTTTATTGAAAAAAGAAAAGCTTCAAAAATGGCTCCACCATCTGTTGGATGTGAAGCATTGTACTACGTGATAGTGTGTAATGAGGAAAGGCTGTTGCCGGGATATAATCCGAGGTCCTTTTTAAGACACAAAATTTACTATATCAGGGAAATAGACCTACTTCTGTCAGATTTAAATCTTTAGAAGAGCTGTTGAAGTCGGTTATGGGAAGATATCGGTGGAAGCATATTTCTTTCTTGCTTGTGTACCCAGCAGACTTTTCTACCCTCTCTTTCTTGATTTCTCGGGGAATGTTATTTTTGAACCAGAAAGGAAAAAATCTTTCTCTGAGACTTAATTAAATGGTTCAATAGAGTTAACTACTTTTACTTTTCATGTGGTTCAATTTTCCAAGTAAAAATAAAGGCTGTTTGTGAATGCCACTTGTTTTTGTTAATCAAAATGAATGTATAATTCTTATCAGGTGAAGGAGAAAATTGTAGAGGTAAGAGCTTGTGGTCTGCAGGAAGAATCCAGAGGTGTGCTGGTCATTGTTTGACAATAGGCTCTCTGGGGAGCAAAAGGCCTGATTTGCAGTGTCTACTGTATTCTGTGAATATCCCACGATGGTGAATTTCAAGCTTCCAAACTGACATCACATAGTGTGGAGTTGGGAAGAACAGCGCAATAGCACATCATTATGGTGTTTTCTTACAAGAAATGTAAATAAGAGCATAGACAATAATACAATGTAGTAACATAATTGGGAAGTGATAAATTTGAGTATTACCTTTGCTTATATCATCATAGATTTAACCATAAGTTTATATAATCTAGTTTTTTAAATGGCTGTCTTTGGCAACTTGCTCACAAAATTCTCCCAAATTAAACAGTTGGCTCCCATGAGCTAGCATGAGCTGACCCCTGCCCACCACTGGCGGATAGCCCTGTGTTAGATTTCTGGATCTAACACTCAACTTGCTATGTGATCTCCAAGGCATACCTTCCTCAGTCATGAAGTGAGGAAAATAAGAACACGTACCTCATAAGGCTGTTAGAAGGATTAAATGAGATGTTGAGTACAAAATCCTTAGAGGAGTGCTGGGTACATACTAAGTGGTCAGTAAATCTAAGTTGTTTTTAGTGTTAGAGCTTTAAGAGTAGAGGGAATGCAGTGTGGCTCGATATGTAAGTATCCTTCTAGTGATCTTAAATCTTTAATGAATTTAAGAATGTGCTGAAGGTTAATATGAACCTTTTCAATTTTAGTCTTTGTTTTTAGTGAAAGCAATGTCTCTCTAGGGTTAAAATTCTCCTTTTTCTCCTTGGCGTTTGCCATGTCATCTGAGTCTTGCCTCTGTTATTAGTGGCAATGATGATGGCCTTACCTTTGCTCAGTCTCGACAGTGCTGTTGTGGCACTGATGCCACAGTGGTTTTGCATGCTTTTGATGAAACATCTGTAGTCCCAGAATGAAGCTGGGACGTTCTCCTCAGTCCAGAAAAAGACAACTGAATATGACGCCTGGAATTGGGGGGGTCTTAGGGTTTGAAGTAAGGGATAAAAATCAGTTACCTGAAAATTAAATAATCAGTAAGGCAATTAAAATCTAAATTATTTAATATCAAACATTAGGATGTTGGCAGATAAAGAATTAAAATAAAGGGCCATCTCATTAGGTTGAAGCTCACTAATTTAGAATCTGAAAATTGAGTCAAAAACTCCTTAAAGATTTTTTTTTTTCTGATGAGCAAAATACTCAAATTATTTTCCTGGTCTGGATTTTCTGGGTTTCATAAGCAAGCAATGTCTAAAAACAGAATTCTTTAATGTATAACTTTTACCTTAGTCTAGTAAATAATTTCCTTGATTAGGAATGTTTATGATTTAAAGTTACAGGAAATTACTCCTACAGTGGTGTCAACCAGTGGTTCGCAATAGTTTTGGTTTCAGGATTCCTTTAAACCCTTAAATGATGGAGGAGTTCAGAAAGCTTTTGTTTACTTGTGTATATCTATCAATATTTATTACTTTAGCAACTGAAATATTTATAATATTCAAATTTATGCAGTGATTGTTATTTTCTGTGCTTTGTGTGTAGATGATCCTACAAAATTAAATCTTACAAAATTAGTATTGAAAATATAGATTATAAAAAAAAAATCTTCATCATAGAATTGTATGTGTGGTTTGGCCCACTACGAAGATAATATAACTGTTGGACGTCTAACCTCTCAGTCCTAGACTAAGGTATAACAGGAATGCAACTTTATTTTCCCATGATAACTTAATTTCTATTTAAGCCTTCGTTCTGGCTTGAAATGTAATTTTTAAAATAGCTTATTAAGTTTTATGAAAACTTAATATAAGTAAATGTGGGGGTTCCACATCCTTTCCCTGGGATTGTGGCTAAGTTATTGGGAGTTTGCATACTGCCAGGACTTTATTTCCTGGTTCTCAATTCCAGGCTCACACAGGTTACTACTGAGGCATCCCTTGTCCCTCTGTCCACAGCCTTGTTGTATGTGTTTTTTTTTTTTTAGTGGGAGTCTCACTCTGTCACCCAGGCTGGAGTGCAGTGGCACACTCAGGGCCACCACAACATTGACCTGCTGGCCTCCGGCGATCCTTTCGCCTCAGCCTTCCAAGTAGCCAGAACTACAGGTGTGTGCTACCACACCCGACTAATTTTTTTATTTATTGTAGAGATGAGGGCTTTCCAAGTTGCCTGGGCTGATCTTCTACCCACAGGCTCAGGTAATCCACTTGCTTTGGCCTCCCAAAGTGCCGGGATTACAGGCTGAGCCACTGAGCCCAGCCAGCCTTGCTGGTTTCAGTGTTTCGCATTCCTGCTTGGGCATGCACGCAAGGGGCCCTGTGTCACCTGCTTGTCCTGGGCTGCGAAGGCCATCATTCCTCTGGCCTGTCAGATTGCCTTTGGGCCTGGACTTAGAGGCTCTGAGAGAGACCTGGAGGTACACAGTTCCCGTCGCTGTATTCTCCTTTCTCCCTTCTCTTTTAATCTGAGTGATATTTACTTAGCGACACTTTCTCCATGATGTTTTACTCACAAAGGGCATCTAGCATTTTCTCCTTAATGGCTGTAGGTCTTAGGAAATTCCAGAGCAGTACGTTGTGGCCACTTCTGCTTTCTACCCTTTCTTCCTTACTGAGACTGTGAACTCTGGAAAGAGTACCTACTTGAGTGGAAGGCTGGGGGAATGAAAAGGTGGAAATACTAGAAGGAAAAAAAGTCAGTTAGCATTTCAAAAATATCCTCCAGCCCCATAATCCTGTGCTGTTAAACCTCTGCCAGCTGAAAGAAGTATCTCACATGTCACAGTCCAGAGGGTTCTCATATTCTTTATGGTTACTTTTCTTGCTTGCATCTGTGACATCTGTGTTTTTCAAACTGTGTGTTGGACCCATTGCTAGGTCAGGACGTTGACTGAGTGGGTCAAGACCAGCTTTATATTAAAAAGAAGAATATGTTATAATAATAAAATATAAAAAATTATCAGATATCACACAAAATGAGTCTAGGTATTATTTTGAAGCTTTTATTTTGAACACGTGTGTGTACTAAGTTGTGAGGTGAAATGCATCTCTTACTGTGGGCTCTAATCAGAGTTTTAAAAATACCATTTTCGGTCATTTTCAGCTGTCTTTGAGTTAGGTATATCATTTAGTTCTCTCTTGAATTTTTTTGTTGTCATAGAAAATGTTCTATATTAATTATTTAAAATAGAAGGTGCGTGGGGTATCCTCTTTAGTCCCTACTTGGTGGAAAATATCATGTTTTTGTCCTCATACTTACATAGGGTAGGAAGCTATTTTTCCTCAAAATTTGAAAGGCGTAGTTTTCTGATTAGAATGACTTTGCAGGCAAACTTTTTTTCTCTCTCTAGAAGCTTCCTGTATATTCTCTCTATTTTTGGATTCTGAAGTCTCCCTAGGGATGTTTGATAACAAAAAGATATTTTGCTTCTTCTACTGGACACTTAGTTTGTTGTTTCAGAGGTAAAGATGCAAGGAATTCTTTACTTTCTTGTTTCTGAGTCACCTGTGAAATGGATTAATCTCCAGACTTCTTAACTCTCTTATCCTACCTACTTATCTTTTTGCTCTTCATTGTCGGAGATTTAAAAAATTCTCTCCAATTTATCTTAAAGACTACTAGTTTCATCCCATGATTCTATCTCTCCGTTGGCTATTCTATTTCAAGAATTATTTTTTAAATTCATTAAAAACACTTTACAGAGTGAAATTCATTCCTTTTGGAATATGGTTCTATGAGTGTTGACAAACACACGTAGTTATGTAACCACCACCATGATCAAAACGTAGAACAAGACTTCATGAACAAATGCTCTCCTGTGGCCCTTTCATAGTGAACCCACCCCCACCCTCACCTCCGGCCCATGTGAACCACTAATTTCAACAAATATATTTTTATTTTTAAAATTTTCAGTAGTTCTTTGGTATTTTTTTATTTTCCTTAGCAGTTTGTTCTTACTTTGTTGATCTAACTTGATTACGCTGTATTAGTCAATGTAATATGATGTAATATCCTTTTGAATGTTTTTCAGTGTTCTCATACATGGATTATCTGTTTCCTCCAGGGCTAGCTGTGTTCTCTTGTGCCAGGACACGCTCACTCACTCACTCACTCACTCACTCACCCCTTGTCTCTCTTATTTACGTCTTTGGATCTTTTCTTGCTATTGGATGTTCTTCAATGACTGGGTTGACTATCTGTTCATTTTTATGGACAAAGAGGAGGCTGAATAATATAGGCAGCCGGAATAGATTTCCATCGCAGTTGGGAAGGTCTGATTCCTGAGCAGGTCTCACCTTCATTGGAAATGTGGACTGTGGGCTTCTATAAGTGCTGAGAGTAGCCAGGTTGTCAGTAGGCCAGCTTTGTAAGGTGCACAGGTGGGACTAGGTAGGGTGGAGAACCCCTTGAGTTCCTGAAACAAACAAGCAAAACAAAAACAGGTAAAAGCAAGGAAGGCTGTATTCTGTGGATCTACGCTTGGGCAGTGCTGCCTCCCTGCTCTGGGTGTCTGATGTGGAAGTCCACACGTCACCTCAAGGCCTGCATTCCTCAGCTCAGTCCTCGAAACAGGGCAGGTCCACACAGGTGGATCACACTCTTTCTTTAGATTCAGATCTAAGTCTAAACCTGGGGTTAATGCCTTTCCTGCCAGTGGAACCCGCTCTGTGCATAGGAAGTAAATGGAGAGGGTGGGGACCTGAGTAGCCAGTGGGTTTCAATGCATTTCTTTGAATAGCCTGGCCATTGTGGCTCTGGTGACATTTCCAGAGCCCCTTCTGTCTGATATTCTTGATTCTTCTGTTTTTCCCCAATCTGACCTTATCCATTGACTGTCAACTAAGGCATCTTCCACTTTTCTCTCCACCGACAATGCTTATTCTTTTAAGCAACAATCTCTGGTCCTTTCTCTCTCTCTCTCTCTTCCTGTGTATGTGTGTGCATGTTTATAATATGTATATTTACATTTTAAAAGATTTCAGTTGGGCTTTGGGTAGGAGGTGCTTGCTTTGCCATTTGAGTTGAAGGTGAATATGTATGATTTTGAAAGTAATAAGTATGCTTCTTTTAAAATATGACGCCTAGTTCAGACCTTCCACAAAATCCTTTTCTTCCTATGCCATTAACCTGTGATGGAAAAGATTTAAAGCTGAACATCTTTCTCCTGATCCAAGACACTGAACACAGCAGAAGTAAAATGACCTATTGAATTTTAGTTTAATTATATAATCAATGCCCAGGAAAAAGAACATTTAAAAAAGAGTTGATGTGTTATTTTGTGGTTAGACTCTGCCTTGAGGTACCTAAGAAAAAAATGTGACTTGCTGAGTGAGTTGCTTGGAGGAAGTGAGGAGAACAGGTAGAGAGACACAGTAGCTGGCAGTGAATTCATTTTCTTTAACATTTTATTTTCTTTAACATATACTGGTGTGAAAAATGTAGATTTGTTATAATTTCCCTCCCCCCACCAATCTATCCTGAAAAGCCATATTTAAATTAATTTAATTTACAAAATTTGGAACTTATTGGACAGTTTCCCCCTCTCCTAATTATATTTCTCTCCGTAAAGTAGAGGCCAGTGGCTAAATAGATTTCAGTTTGCTGAAATTGCTTTGATAGCCTGAAAAGTTAAGAAACAACTGATCTAGCCGGGCTCGGTGGCTCAGCCTGTAATCCCGCGCCCTTGGGAGGCTGAGGTGAGTGGATTGCCTGAGCCCGCGGGTTCGAGACCCGCCTGGACAGCGAGACCTCATCTCTACAATAAATCAAAAAATCAGCCGGGCGTGGTAGCGCATGTCTGTTATTCCGGCTACTCGGAAGGCTGAGGCGGAAGGATCGCCGGAGCCCAGCAGGCGAGGCTGTGGTGGCCAAGAGCAGCCGCTGCACTCCAGTCTGGGCGACCGAGTGAGACTCCAACTCAAAAAAAAAAAAAAAAGAAACAACTGATCTGAAAATTGTCAAATAAGTAGAGTCTATGGATAACAGAGAGATTTATCCTATGGACCAGGATATATAGCAGCAATTGTCTGAATTACTATGTGGAGAAGAATGTTGAATCTTTTCTAGACTCTGTGGAAAGAGTATGCGATTAGTAATGTCTGCTCTGACCATGGGAGATGGAGATGGCACTTGAGCTGCTAAGTATATAGACCATTATGCCAATAGTGGTGATTGTTCTTGTAACTATTATTGATATTAATTATTAGTTTCCCACAATTTATTTGGCTTTTTTTGGCCATATATTTATTTGTGAAACTCACATTTTAATGGAAAATCTATAGCTGACTATAATAGTGCATTTCTAGTTTGTGTAGGTCTAGTCTTTTCTTTTTTTTTTTTTAGTTGAAGTCTCACTCTTATCACCCAGGCTGGAGGGGTCTTTTCTTAAAAATAGGATTATTTTATGCTTTCCCCCTCCTTTAGGCTTTCAAGAATTATTTTTTTCATATTGTGCATTTGCTATAGGTACTATATTATCTTTAACCAAGGAATGCAATGTGATCCTTCCCATGTTTCTAATGTTCTGTTTTCTTGCAAACTTTGTTTTGATATCTTTCAGACTCTAGGCATGTTTTAGATACTTGAGTCCCAAATCTGCATGTGTTCCTCTTGGCTGTAATCAACAGTGCCGTTTGGTGTTCCAGGCACAAATCACAGGGCTGCTCGATGTCACACATTTTCTTGTTTGTATATTCCCTTGATCAATATCAGCAACAGCACAGGGAATAGACTGTTTTCCACCAGCTCATATTTTTCTTAAGCAACATGTAGGTGCATGCGTGCGTGTCTGTGTGTATTAATTTCTCGCCTTTTACACCATAATTCAAAATCTAGGTGACATGTTCCAATAGCCGATAAGCATTTCATAGTGTGGTAGGTCAGGTTTACTATGTAATCCCTTTGATAATGCCTCCTTTTATAAATACATGAGAGAAGTTACAATGGAGTCCTGCTGAGGAAGTAAATCAATAGGTGGCAAGTTGTTTGACCCTTCGAGCCAGAAAGAGAATTTGGTAAATTGTTAGACAGGTTATTGACTGCCCTTTAGAGAGCCGGGGGTTTGGATTCTGTAACTCCTTTCAGCTGGGGCTTGTATTTCATGTATGAGAGGCCTACATTATCATAATCCATTTTTCGCTTTTATGTTATCTATCAGCAACCCTCCTAAGCCTGCTTTTCTGAAGGGCATTCTCCATTTACTTGCTCTAATTCTCTGTCTTTTTTTTTTTTACATCATAAAATTGATGTTTTGCAACCAGCGGCATTATATGTGAGTTGTTTATGGAGGTGCTACAAGGAAGAGGATTAGTGGTAGAATTAAGAACGGGATGATGGCTATGGAAGGAAATTCATGAATAGACATCACGTTGATGCCATAGGAAGATACGCTCAAGAAGCTTGTTAGGCTGGAAGATCCTGGAAGGACATCAGGATTAGAATTATAATGTCTCTGGAATAGTGCTAACGGTCCACCAGCACATTTTTACTTAAGTGTCTCTATTAGGTAGAAAATGCCCAGAATGTCACCACCATGTAAAAAAAGTGTGATCTTAAAATGTGTCTACATTAAACAATAATTCCCCTTGCAGTCTTCACACTGGAATATTAGTGGAAAAGGGTAGAATTGTTGATGTACTCATGGTATCATCTGAGTCTTAAAGCAATCAACATGAGAGTTTCTTCACTTACACAGTTTTATGCATCTGAAAAGATAAAACCAAAGAAGATTATTTTTGCAAATTAGTAATGGCTGCAAAATTTCTTAGGACATTTTATTGATTTGAATTTTTAAAAATCCTTTTTTACTCAAGGGAAGAAACTTTCAGGTTTTCTTGTTCTCTTATATAGCGTACCATTTTCCTTTAACTTTTTGTTAGTAGAGTCTCACTCTGTCGCCCAGGCTAGAGCGCAATGGCATGATCACAACGATCACAGCTCATGGCAACCTTGACCTCCTGGATTCAGGCTATCCTTCCACCTCAGCATCACAAGTAAGTGGGACTACAGGCATGCTCCACCACACCTGACTCATTTTTTCATTTTTTTCTAGAGACATTTCGCTATGTTGCCTAGTCAGGTCTCAAACTCCTAGGCTCAAGCAATCCTCCCACCTCAGCCTCTCAAAGTGCTGGGATTGGACAACCCCCTGGGGTCTCCTCCCACTCTGGGAGCTTTTCTGTCCTCTCAATAAATCCTGCTTTTAAAAAAACAACAAACAAACAAAAAAACAAAGTGCTGGGATTACAGGGGGAACCACCATATCCAGCCTGCAGTTCTCAAACGAACAGAATCTTTTATGTACAGTGAATGTGAGTTTTAACATATTCTCTTGGGGAATGAAATAGGAATAGTGAACATGTACAAGCTCTGCCCTGGAAGAAGAGAGGGAAGAAAGCCCAAGGCTTGGGTTTGGGTGTCCAGGCCTTCTGCTCCTTGGAAAGAAGGAAAAGGGGCAGGTGTAGAAACTGTGCTCAGGCAGCAGTGCATCTGCAAAGGCAAGTGCCCGGCTGTGTTTCATTCTTGCCGCGGCAGCTTGGAGCTGGCTACGGTTCAGATTTTCAAGGCATTGGAGGAGGTCTTCCTTAAACAAATCTGTTAACATTTTCATTTTTTTGGAGAACACAGCGCCTTGTCGATGTAAATTCACCAGTTCATATTTCTGCTTGAAGTTACTCCAGCTCACGGGTCCTGGGCCTCCCAGCCCATCAGGACTAAGTGTGGTTTGGGTCCAGTCTTCTGTGCCTGGCTTCTGGGTCCTTATGCTGCGTTTGTCCCTGTCACTCATTCTGCCGGGGAAAACCTCTTTGTGCCAAGTGGGAGGTTCCCTGGGCCTCTCCAGCTCAAGGCTTTATCTTCCTGGGGTGACTGTCGTGTTCATAGCGGATGGGTAGCATCCCACTGGGATTGACCATCATTTTCCTTCTCCCTGTCTCCTCCTCCTGACTCTATGCCCACCCCAGTGTCATGCTATTCCTTTTCTCACTACATCTGGACTTCAGTGCAGGTGTTCTCAGTGAGACGAGTTCAGATGGGACAGGGCATCTATGAGTAGAGAGTCCAACCAGAGAGAATTGTCCTTTCTTTCTATGGCTCTGCTTATTCCATATGGTGCACATTAGCATCATGCTTGGTCCTCTATGTGGGAGCAATTGGAGGAGGCTGGTGGTCATCGGTGCACACTAGTATGTCCTACCAGTGGTTTGTGGCCCGGCCTGTTCTGATTGGTCACCCTTTTTGCTTGGTGAGTGTCATGCCATGCTAGTGTTAGTTTGAAAACTACTCCTGCATGGAGACATGACTAATAACATTGCCACAAGTTCCATATTTCACATATTGGGTATTTTTACTCATTTTTGCATTTGCTTCTCCTAACAGTGGTTGAGAGAGGCTGTTGAAATGTCTCACCATGTTGGTGGATATGCCAGTTTTCCCCTGTCTTAACAATTTTGTGCTCTCTCTTTCTCTGTGTGTATGTATATACACATATACAGATTTAAAAACCTTTTGAGGCTAATAGTAGGTATATTTACGTGTTGGATAATACATTTTTTGGTAATTTAAGCTTTTATCATTATGCAGTGTCTCTATTCTTAATAAAACCTTTAAAGAGTATTTTGTCTTATATAAAAGTGTAGCTAATTTATAGTGGAGTTTAGAAGTATGACAGTATCAGTGTTTGGGCTAGCAAGTATTGCTCATTTACATTTTTATGATTGTTGAATTGTTTCTCTCAACTGTTAAATTTCTATTTGTCTTGTCTATGCTTTGCTTCTTCTTCTCTCTGTTCTCATTCCTTTTTTATTATATTGAATTGGATTTTTGATTCTTTTAAAATATTTGATTTTTCCCTTTTATAGGATTTGAATTTATGTAGTCTATTTCCATTCTTTGTGGTTACAGTTGAAATTTTATCACATGTATTTAAACAAAGTCTGAAATTGAGTAACACCTAGCCTTTCGCATGAAGAAGTGAAGAATCTTAGAATACTTTAATTCTCATATCACCTTCTCAACTTGTCCAGTCTTTTAGTTTTGTCTCAAAGAATAAATTACCAGATAGTAGACATTTTTATTGTTCCACAAGTGTGTGTGGTGTGTGTGTGTGTGTGTGTGTGTGTGTGTGTGTGTGTGTGTGTCCATGCATGCATGAGGGCTCATTTACACTTTATTTGCTTCCCATTCCTTTTGCATTTTAGCTTGTCTTTCTGAAATTGTTTTCTTCCTGAAGTGCATCCTTTATAAGTAGCTTTATAGAAGATCTGATGGGGGCAATCTCTTTCAGGAACTGTTTATTTAAAAATGTTTTATTTTTCATTGTTGTTACACAAGGCAGTTATTCAGACTTGGGACAAATACTTAAAAATTATGTTTAAACCTTCTATCATCTTCTCACATCCCAAATCATTCTGTTCTTGGTCCTTGAATAAAATTACTTCCTTGGCTAAAATCAGAGTGTGAAAGATGATAGTCCGAAGCAAAGTTATTGGTCCTTTAGACTTGCCCCATGCACCCACAGCTAATGCAGAGAGGTAGAACTGAAAAGCCAGTTTAATAATCTGAGGCGAGAACTTTCTAAATGTTCTTAAAAAATTAAGCTGCATTTTCTTAAAAGGTAGATAATATATTTAAAAATGCGAATACACTTCTTTCACGAATGATACCCTGTTAGGCACAAAGGGGCCTGTGCTGGACTTCCCAAGACCATCCCCAGATTTGATGGTTCTCTAGGGGTCTCATAAGACTCAGCATATATCCTGCTTCTTCATGGCTATGGTTTATTGTAGTGAAAAGATACAAAGCAAAATCAGCAAAGGCAAAGTACTTGGGGCAAGTCAGGAGGAAACAAGGTGCCAGCTTCCAGAATCCTCTCCCAGCAGAGCTGCTTGGTATGTACTTAATTTCCCCAGCAATGAGTTGTGACAAGACATGCCAGATGTTGCCAATCAGTGGAGCTCGTTAGAGACTCAGTACCCAGGGTTTTTACTTGGGGGTGCGGGGGAGGAGTCTATCACCAAATTCCAGACACCCATAAGGTATTTAGCTGTTTGTACAAAACAGCTTAAGTGCAACGAACTATTCCTACCAATTAATGGTGGTAGGAACCCTCCCCAGTTCAAGTTCCCAGACACCAGCCAAAGGTTATTCTTGTAAGCAAGACTTTCAAATGATAACATGCAGGCCCACAAGGAAATCATGAAATAATAACAAATTCTTTTGACCCCTAAATTCTGCTCTCAGATCCTCTAATTTGAATGTAACTGTGACAGTGGTGAGGAAAACAGAAAGCCAGAGAGGGCGAACTTGCGTGTTCAGGAGAAACAAGATAGAAACAGGAACAACTGACTCAGGATGTGATAAAAGATTAAGGGGTGATGGTGGACTGTTTGACTTTGTCAGGAGATAAGATGAAAGGTGAGAGTTGTTGGAAAGATCTAGGAGTCTTCAACTTAGTGACTTCCCATAATGTTAGAGATTTATATCTATAACATAAGTTTTCTCAACCTCAACATTTTTGACATTTTGGACAGGATGAATCTTTATCAGGGAGGGGAGGGGGGCCTGTCCAGTGTCCTGCAGGATGTTTCACGGCGTTTCTGGCTTCCACCTACCAGATGCCAGTCCTGTTTTCCCTTGCCACCCTGCACTGCTAACCCCTCTCATGTGACAGCCAAAAATGTTTCCAGACATTGCCTATTGCTAAATGTCCTTTGAGGACAGTGATTGAGAAACCACTGTTTGAAAACATGGGATTTACAATAAATAAATTCATAAAGGTTTTAGCTTTATATATCTGGGTGATTTATGAATATCTCATATTTACAGTAGTTTTCCATTTATAAAACCTTTTCATGTGATTCTGACTCATTAGAGAGCCAGGAATACTTTATACCCATTGTACAGATAAAGGCTATGAGACTCAGAGGTTATGTCACTTTTCAGGAGAGCAAGTAAGTAGTTGTAGTAGTAATGGTAATAATAATATTATTAATATGTAGACACTTTGTTGAGTGTCTACTATGAGCCAGACGTCATTTGAAATGGCTTACATGTATTCTGTAGCAAGCCTGAGAAATGCTGTCATTGTGTTTATTTTGTAGATGAGAACATTGGGACCAGAGAGGTTAAGAAATCTACTCAAAGGCACATTAGGTAGAAGAATCAGGTTCAAGCCCAGGCAGTCTGGCTCCTGTGCTCTCATAAACAATGGGCTCCGTATAAAAAGTGAGCATTTCTGGACTCTCACTCTCCTCCACTAGTGGTCTTTTTTATTCCCATCTCCATGGAGGCTGCCATTTTTTGACTAGCTCTGGTCTAGTGGTTTGCATAGAACTCTTCCTACATTTTTACCAGCTGAATCTTACTGCAGTAAAAAATTGGAAGTCATCATTCTGTGACCTAATGTTGCTATTTAAGATGCAGTCTCCTGTTATTATCTTCTTTCCCTCTTTATTTTTAATATCGCATTTCATGGAAATCTGGATTTGCTGCAACTGTCAGCTCAGTCTTGACACATACACTTCATCTGGTTCCTGCAGTCTTCATCTAAGAGACTTCTGTTTATGATGCTTAAACATTTCATGACATTTCCCAGATCCTCCAACCAGCTCTAATGTGTTTGTGTGTCATAGTTCCACAATTGTGTTGCATTTTCCAGGGAATTTCTGAATGTGTTGATTCATCCATTCCTTCTTTTGTATTTTTTTTTTTTTGCTTGTTTCCTGTTTCTCTTTGAGCATCCATTTCTCATGCCCCGTGCCTTCTTCCTACATTCTTACTCCTAGTATGGAGGAGGAAAAACATAATCATTCTTCTTCTAGACCCAGTGCAGAAATCCTCTTCTTTTCTTAAGATTTTGATTTGACTGGGCTCGGTGGCCCAGCATGTAATCCCAGCACTTTGGGAGGCCAAGGTGAGTGGATTGCCTGAGCCCGTGGGTTTGAGACCCACCTGGGCAACTTGGTGAGACCTCCTCTCTACAATAAATCAAAAAATTAGCCAGGCATGGTAGTGCGTGCCTGTAGCCACGCATGGTAGTGGCTACTTGGAAGGCTGAGGTGGAAGGATCGCTGGAGCCCAGCAGGTTGAGGTTGTGGTGACCGGGAACATGCCACTGCACTCCAGTCTGGGTGACAGAGTGAGATTCCAACTCAAAAAAAAAATAGGATTTTGATTCAAGACACTTGTTCTAGGAAATCATTTTACAATCATTTAAATGCAGTATTAGGAAAGAGCTAGAACTAATTGTATGGTGCCACCGATTAATTTTAAAATGCTTTGTTTCTGTTTCTGTAATCTTTAAAAAAACTTTTTTATTTTAAAGATGTGGGGTACAATTCAGGGTTAAGTATACAAATGTTCATTAGGCAGGTACCCTTGTTGGTGAGTCTGTTCCTATAATCTTAGGAGGGACCACTGACCTCTTAGTTTATTTCTGTGTCTGGATTTCTTTTCTTTTGCAGAAAGTTTCTTTTGGGCTATACACTCTGTAATACGTTTGAGAGTGCACTCTAATTGCAGTCCAAAAAATGGTTAAAATTCATAAATAAAGGTTTCCGATTGAATATGTGCAACCCTGAAAAATCTGTGCTACTTTATTCCACAGAATGTATTTTCCAAAGCAAAATGCAACGTGCTCAGTGTTTATAATAGCTTTAAAATTCAGCAATACATAGTCACTACATTTTAAAGTAAAGTTCAACTTCCCAAGCTGGAACTTGCACATATCATATAACATGTTGCTGTTGTCTGTCCACCTTCCTTTGTCTGCTGTCTGGGGCAGAGTTCAGATGTAGCTCCAAGAAGGGTGTGGCTGACACACTCTCTGAATTCCAGACAAGGAAAACGGTGATGGGTGGGTGGATGAGAGTTGGGATTATGAGTTCAGAGCAGAATGTTGTTGGATTAGTTTAGGACTAAATGGACATGATGCTGAGAAATCCAGTGTTTGACAGGACTTCCTTATGTGCCAAGTTTGGTGAAATTAGTTTCTTCCTAATATTATAATTGTTATTTTCTTTCTTTCTTTCTTTCTTTCTTTCTTTCTTTCTTTCTTTCTTTCTTTCTTTCTTTCTTTCTTTCTTTCTTTCTTTCTTTCTTTCTTTCTTCCTTCCTCCTTCCTTCCTTCCTTCCTTCCTTCCTTCCTTCCTTCCTTCCTTCCTTCCTTCCTTCCTTCCTTCCTTCCTTCCTTCCTTCCTTCCTTCCTTCCTTTCTTTTTTTCTTTCGAGTTGGAGTCTTACTCTGTCGCTCAGACTGGAGGGCAGTGGCATGCTCACGGCCACTGCAGCCTCGACCTACTGGGCTCAGGTGATCTTTCCACCTTAGCTTTCCAAGTAACTAGAACTATAGGCATGTGCTACCATGCCTGGCTAATTTTTTGATTTATTGTAGAGATGCGCTCTCACCAAGTTGCCCAGGCTGGTCTCCAACCCGTGGGCTCAGGCAATCCTCTCACCTCGTCCTCCCAAAGTGCTGGGATTATATGTGTGAGCCAACGTGCCTGGCCGTAATTGTTATTTTCAATGTATATAGCTTCTTTCTTTGTAATTACACTTATTTCTTTTGAGCTTTATGGTCCCAACTCATGAGGCCATTCCACTCTCTTTTGATAGCTAGTTTTTTTCTGAAGATCTCTTGAATTGTGCTAGCTTTGATTATAAAGTGAATCCCCAAAGTCTTAGGTTTTAATTCATTTTACTACTCATGATCTCTGGTAGTTTCAGGTATGAATTCCTTCTTTCCTTCAGGATTCATTATTTTGGTCACTAACACTAAATTGGACTTTTTCTTTCTTATATCAAAATTTTGGATAATTTCTTCCTGTTATGCATCTTTAGAGAAAGTTATAATATATATATGTATATATCAACCCACTGTTACAAGATCATTAAATTTTAGGATTTAAAAGGATATTGGAAAAAGTGTAAAGCATTGTCATCTATTTATAGTTCTAGATATAATGGTAAGTTTGCACAGTATATTGGTAAGCTTGTTGCTTTGGTCATCAGGTTAGACAAGACAGCAGAAGCTTTTCAAATTTTTTTCAACTGTAACCCTTTTTTAAACATAGAACTTAGTATGGGATGGTAATATAAAACATATACAATTGGTGTTTTATTAGTATGTATGTATTTTATAAGTTCAAATCTATCATGCTTTCACATTGTAAAGGCAAATGGTGAGAATAATTCAATTCTTTTATGAAGTGATACTTCAAAATTAGTGATATGTTCACAAATGAAATTCATTAGTATCCAACTAGAAATCATTTTTGCCTTGCGTGGAGGAAATTCATGCACACAGAGTGAAGCAGTTGCAAATAGTACCCCCCTCCAATAGTTTATTTTTAAATTTCAGGATGTTCTTCAATAAAAAATTAAATAAAATTTTAAATTAAATCTAAATGGCAGGAGAGGGTTGCCCTCCCAAAGCATTCCCACAACTGAGTGAACCTACAAGTTAGTATGATCTACTAACTCAATGGTAAACTTTGTGTATCACATTTGAGAGTGCATTCTGATTGCAGTCTAAAAAATGGTTAAAAATCCATCTGTAAAAATTTCCAATTAAACACGTGCAGTTCTGAAGATATCCGTGCTACTTTATTCCACAGACTATATTTTGCAAAGCAAAACAAAACGAAACATGTTCAGTGTTTATAATAGCTTTAAATTCAACAATACATAGTTGCTATATTTTAAAGTCCAGTAAAGTTCAACTTCCCAAGCCGGAACTTGCACATATCATATAACATGCTGCAGTTGTCTGCCTACCTTCCTCTGTCTGCTGTCTGGGGCAGAGTTCAGAAGTAGTGCCCAGAAGGGCGTGGCTGACACAGTCTCTGAATTCAGGACAAGGAGAGTGAGAGACACTAGCTACCACAGCTTTCTCTCTTGAATCAATAACTCTTGTGTGTACCAACATCTTAAACAAACTTGAATATTGAGATTCCTAGTTTGGGTAGAAGGAGACCAGAAGAGAAGATTTGGTAGGACCAAGTGTTATGCATGAGAAATGATCTCTGGGCAGTCCAGCGTTGTTAAATACACAGTGATCTCATAGGGTTTAGACCCTCCCACCTTTGTAAACTTTGAAAGCACAACTGCTTTATATCATGATCTGGCCATATCTATTAACATGCCTCTACATTATCATCAAAAAATATAACCAGATTTGTATATGCTCGAAGAAGGCAAGAAAATGATGTAAAGGTTTTTAAGGCTGAAAATTAAAATCGATAAAATGAGTCCAGCAGTTTTGGGGTCAACTTTGGTTACCTGGAACATTGACTTCTATGAGACATTAAATTCCTGAAGAATGCTGGAAAAATGAGACATGCACGAATGTTTTCTTACCACGAGTCTGACTCTACAGGGCTACAAAATATTTAATCTTTATTTCAGAAGTGCTAGTGTGCTTTGGATAGGTTTTATAGAGCTTGTTTGTGCTGACAAAAGATGAGTCCATCAGCCTTTTCATGGGAAGCCAGGGACAGGGAAGAATGCCAAAAAGAACCTTCTGAAGGGACAGCAGAGTTTGAAACAGGCACAAAGGACGTTTGAGAAGCCACAGGAAGAGACACAGGTGGACATCAGAAAGAAGAGGGGCAAAGGAGGAGGAAATGGGGAGGACATTCTTTGAGGAGAAGCTCTGAACTCTGTAGCTTTTGTAGTGATGGTATCACAGCAGCTGGAGATATCCCTCAGTACCAGCCAGGTATGGGGAGTGGTGAGTGGGGAAGACGGCAACTGTGACTCAGTGTTTGGGTCCTTAACTGCACAAAGGAAGGAAATGCCATCTCTTCACCACCAGGAGGGTTGTCTTTGAATGGAAGAGGCACTGTGTGTTTGCAAAATGTGGCAACATATATGACATGTGGAAGCTTTGCTGTAGCCCAGCCATGGGCTCTTAGGCTTTCACTGGTTGTTACCTCCTCCTCTTCCCTTCATTTCTTCTGTCCACGAATATTTATTGAGGTCACACTGAGCACTCGACACTAGTAGGTGCTGGGGATATAGGCAAGAATGTGCCCCAAAAGGGAAAAGATAGCCTGATCTTGCAGTCACTGAACTCTCATTGTACTGTGAGACAGAGACATGCCAGTAGGATGACATGCATTAGAGCAGGGGAAGGAAAGGGATGTTCCTGGCCCAAATTTGGAAGGCAGGAAAGCTTCCCAGAGAAAGTGATATCTAAGGTGAGACCTGAAAGGTAAATACAGCTACCTGGGGAAGTGGAATAGGAGGACAGATGGGTGTTCTAAACAAGGGAAGCAGCATGTTGGGGAGCTGTAGGAAAGAGAAGGGGAGTCTTCGGGACTGAAGTGATCTCCAAGGCCAGAGCATTTAGTGGAGTGAGAAATCTTCAGAGGGCTGGTCTCAGGGGTGTTGGAAAATTGGAGGCTGTACTTTATTCTAAGGTCAATGGGAAGACACTGAAAGGTTTTACTCAGAGGAGTAACATGATTGGATTTGCATTTTAGACCATTTGCTTTGGCACTTAGGATTGAAAGGGCAAGACTGGTCAGTGTTGTAGTAGTTACCTAAAAGATAAATGTGGCCTATAATTTAAAAAAGTAGTGGAGATGGAGAGTATGTATGTATGGGTGCCAAAAATGTGTGTACATTTTAAGTATGATGTTCGCTAAAACGATGGTATTAATCAAATGAATGCTAACATCACCATGCGACAGGCAGGGCAGTCAGAGAAAATGGTGGAAGCATAGTTGAGCGAACATCATACCACACATTGCTACTGTCATTTAATTCAACTTTGAAAAGTAATACATAGATAATATCTCTTAAAATGTGTATACATTTTTTGGCACCCCTGGTATATGTATGTAACTATGATCAACATATATTTAAAAGACAGAATCAATAGGCCTGGTGATTCTTTTTGATTGGTTGATTAGATGTGTGAGGAGTCTATATTACTCTTAGGTTTCTGACTTGGGCTACTGGGCACCCATGAATGAAAAAGTGAGCACAGGGGAGGAACTTGTCTCAAGAGTGGGTTGGGGTGATGAGCAGTTGTGATTCAGACTGGTAGAGTTTGTTGTGGGTATGGAATAAGCAAATAGAAATGCCGATGGATCTGAAGCTCAGACTTGGGAGTGATCTGGAGATAGGTCGGGAGTCCCCAAAGCTGCAGGAAGGAGTGCAATCACCCAGGTGATGGTGTGGACTGAGATGAGAAGAAAGCCCATATGAGGATCCTGAAGGAGAGATGAGCATAGAGAAACCCACAGGAGACAGGGAAGGAACAACTAGAGGTAGAAGCCAGGCCAGCAGTGTGTAGCAACACGGAAACTGAGGAAGAGGGTGTTTCAGGATGGAAGGGAGGCCACACAAGAGGGGGACTACAAGGTGTCTGTTGCCTGTGTCCACGGGAAGTAATTATAACTGTTGCGAGAAAGTTTTGGAAACAGAAGTTAGAAGCTAAACATAGAGTAGAGGAGTGAGTCAGAGAGGAGATGGGCAGGGACAGTGAGGTTAGGTCTCTCTATGAGGAAGTTTGGTTGAAAGAGTAGATGGTACGCATGCTGGAATGTGTGTGGGGTGGAGGGAGGAGCAGCGGAGGTCAGGAGAGCCTTGAGCTTGTATGAGTGCTGGTGGGAAGGAGCCCCTAGAATAGTGGAGCCAAGGTTGAAGTTGTGGGAGTGAGCTGGCATAGAAGGTCCTGGGAATGGAATGGGATCAAGAATAATGAGAGAGAGATGCCCTTAGCCAAGAGAACAAGTCCTGCATCCACTGTGACAGAGGGGAAAGATAAAACAATTGGTGTTTTGTAATACACTATTTTAATTGTGTTAAAAAAAATTTCTCCACAGACACTACCCAAAGCAGTCCTTCACAACAGTGGCAGATACACCTGAGAATCTTCGCCTGAAGCAGCAAAGTGAATTGCAGAGTCAGGTAATTTCTGGAAGGCTATCTTCATGATATTGTTACCACAGATTATTCACAAGGCCGCTCTCCTGGGATCTTTGTCATGCTGTTTGTGCCAGGTCACCAGCCAGAGTATAGGCTGAAAGCAGGCCTGTCTGGGAATTGTGGGTGAAAAGCATTGGGCATCTGTATTATTCCTGGTCTTGGATTGTCTTAATTCTTGGTTCTGTTATTTACGGGGACTAGGGCAAGTAAATGAGTTCTGGTCAGAGTCAGTGTTTCCCAACAACATTGACTTATTTGGTCCTAAATATTTAAAAACATTTTACATTTTATAAATAGCTTTTCCACACCGCATATGTGGGGGAAAAGCAAGGTGTTAACTTGACCCAGTTGCAGTGCGTGTGGGGCTAACACCCTGTCTGTGTATCTCACACCAGCCACGAGCTTTGTTTTCCCCCTGTCACTTTGTTCATATTTTTTTCATATGTCACATTGACAGCATGAACAAAGATTAGAACACCACAATTGGCTCCCAGTCAACCATGTTAGATGGCAACTTGCCTTCAATATGGTGAAATACATCGGTTAAGACTAGGGTTGTGAATGGCAGGGGTTTCTACAGGGATACCCAATCTCTTTAAGAAACACAGGGTGCTCTCTTTCAAATCAGCTACCTTGCCTGACATGATATAGGCAGAAGTTGAGCAACTACAGTGCAACCCATTGGTCAGCGGTGAAGTAGAACACCAAGGAAGGGGGAGGGAATGCTGTGTTTTTGGCCCTCGTTGTTGTGTTCTGGCCTTGGACCGAATACTCTGATCTTTGTGCTTCTGTAAAGTGAGGCAGTCTGTCTTGTCTACCTGTCTTGAGGGTGGCTGCAAGTATCAAATGAGGCAGTTAGGTGTGAAAGCATTTTGAAACGTTAAAAAGTATTCTATGATGGTGGGAGCTGACTATAATGATTGTTATTATGGTCACTGGGAACTCCTGGGATGAAAAAGGGAAAAGAATAGAGTTTGTGAAGGAAAGAGGAATCTAGCTGAGTCTTGAAAATTTCAGTCTGTAGCTCTTCTTATAAAAGTAAGCAGCTCTCAGTAGCTTGGGGTCAAATTATTTCCTTGGCAGTGTATCTAATCACAACGGAGATTGTGGTCCCCTTTCTGGGGAATTTGGGGGCTACTTCTCAGGCTATTTAATTAGAACAAATATAACTGTCGGTTACCAATACCTTAAAGACTTGGTTAGAGCTGTGTTCTGTTTGTTTGCTTAAAATGTTGAGTTTTTGGTGCTAAACCACTGATGCCAAAAATTAGGTGCTGGCCAGAGAAGGACACAGTTATGGAGGCCATAAGAACATCCCTGCTCATTCAGACCTCTGGGACGACAAGAACTTGCCTCCAGTCTTTGTAGATCCAACAGCTTTCTTTCTCATCAAGCTAGGATTAATCGGATAATTCTAGAAAAGTACACATTGGAAAATAAAATGAAGTCAAGCAATCAAATACTTATTTTCTGCCTATTATGTGCCTTGGTACTGTGCAAAATAATTTATAATTAGCTACCCCTCCCTTCACAGAGCTCATAGGGCATCTAAGGAAAGAAGACTGACACACACCTGGAATGATTATGCTTATCTTAGTATAAGTACTCAGAAAAGGAGGGGTCAGTGTGGATTGACCTGGAGAGTGCTCCATGCTAGAGGTGAGATCTGGATGGAGATGGAAGTTTGAGAAAGAATCTGACATAAATGCTGTCTCCTTCCTTTGGAAGGCACGCCACTCCCTTTGGACTCAGTGTAGTGGTTCGAGGTGTCTTCAGCTCAGCCCGGGAGAAGCATTTATTATTTTCCTACCATGTGGCTGGCTTTGGAGGTGCAAAGCAAGAAGGTGGTCACTGTTTTATGAAAGGCTGACTTCATTCGCCCTGATAGCAAGCTGTAGGCTTCAGAAGGCAGTGTTGTGCAAATCATTATTGGCTGGTGGGATAAGAGCAAATAGAGACATGTACAAAGCACCGTGGGATTGCCAAGCAGTGGTCAGGATCGCATTTTTCTTTGAGATTTTGTTCAAATGTCATCTTCTCTAGAAACAAAATGTAGGACTTCATCAGGCAGACAACATGAGAAATTCAACTCCATTCAAGAAACATGTATATTATCTATTATGTGCAAGGAATTGTGCGTTGGGGAGGTAAAGACATCATCATCATCAACAACAACAACCTTGCTGTCTTTCAGGCACACAGTTTTACAACCCTGTGAGACAGGCATTCATTATTATCCCTGTTTAAATGAAACGCTCCATGTGTAGAGAATTTAAATAACTTGCTCTTGCAAACTTAGCTGGTAAGGAGTCAAACATGGAATGTGACCTTGGTCTGTGGACCCCCAGTATCCATACTGTTAGCCAGCACTTTGGTGCTTTTGCTCAGAAAGCATCTAGAAAAGATCTGTAAGAACATAATTGTAATACATGGCCAGTAGTGGTGTCTCACGCCTGTAATCTCAGCACTTTGGGAGTCCGAGACAAGAGGATTGCTTGAGTCCAGGAGTTCGAGAAAATAATTGTAATATAAGGGGATGATGCAGCAGATGCAAAGGTAGATTTTTTTTTTTTTCTTTTTTGGAGTTGGAGTCTCACTCTGTCACCCAGACTGGAGTGCAGTGGCCGCTCCCGGCCACCGCAGCCTCTACCTGCTGGGCTCCGGCGATCCTTCCGCCTCAGCCTTCCAAGTAGCTGGAACTACAGGCGCGCGCTACCATGCCCGGCTAATTTTTTTGATTTATTGTAGAGATGAGGTCTCACCAAGCTGCCCAGGCGGGTCTCGAACCCGCGGGCTCAGGCAATTCAGTCACTCAGCCTCCCAAAGTGCGGGATTACAGGCTGAACCACCAAGCCCGGCTAGGATTTTTTATAAAGTAGAAGTGAGAACAGCCATCATTATTTTCTTTCTGAGTGAGAGGTGAAAATACTTTTCTAGGAGTATTTCTATTTTTGCAAGAGGGTGAAAAGACATCTATCCTAATGGTAATACTCAGTAATGGCATTTGCTTTAATTTAGCCTATAAGGTGATTGGATTCTGCAACAGAGCATTTCCTTAGAGTTTTGATATCTGGAATTCTGAACAACTCAATGGTATCAGTGGAAAATCTACTATTAATATTTTATATACTTGTTTTGGTAATTTGTGTTGCTAAATGAATCACATCTATTCATAGCTTCAAGTTTTCAAGTTCTGAAAGTGTTTGGAATTGTTTGGTTAAAACTAGTTCTCTTCCTTCAGTTCATTAGCTTGCCAAATGAGCCAAAATAAAGGAAAAACACAAATTAATTTTCAGTCCAATCTAGAAAGTTATTTATAGTAGCATGTTGTTATCTTGTCCTTTTAAAATTTCTCTTTCTTGCTCTTTTTTTCTTTTACTCTTTTTGAAAGGGTTATAAGCACTGTCAGCATTTTTTTTTTTTACACCTAAATGCCAAATCCTGTCAAGCTTTTTTTGGGGTCTATATTTGGTGCCAGATTGTCATAATAAAAGTATATGAAATACTGGTGAATAAACAAGCAAACCAGGCATTAGCTTTTCAGAACAGGTGCTAGCCAGAGGTTTCTGGGCATTATCCAGCTGGTGAATGTTCACTTGGCTAGCCCCTGACTACGTGAATGTGGATTGCCTTGAACTTGATAGTCAAAGAGGGAGAGAGGAAGAGTGCCCTTCTATCATCACTAGTTCCCTTTGGATTACATGTCACAGCATAAACTGCTTCAAAGAAATAACATAAGTGGTGGCAAGGCGCCCCCATGGGCCCACAGCAGCATATTCAACAAGGGGCAGAAATACAACTTTATAGCTGGGGACATTAGTAACGTTACAGTCCACCTGTGGCGCACCAGGCTTCATCTCATTCTCTGTGAGAAAGGGAGCCCGAGTGCCAAAGCCCTAGCTTAGAAACAAAGGTTTGGGACACAAACTCTTTGTAAGTTGTGGAATCCCTAATCTTTCAAAATTCAGGTGACACAAACAGCCCCTTAGGAAAAACATTTCTTTGACTGATTATTTTAATACTGTGTGGTAGGGTAGAAAGCATTTCTTTTCTCATGCTGTGTAGTACACTCTGTTGGGAGAGAAGTCACAGATGCTTTGAGAGAAGGCACAGGGGTTGCAGACTTCCCAAAACTGTGGAAATGGTTCTTCTGGTAGAATTTTGAGTGGAAGCCCCCCTCGAAGAGAGAGCAACTTGGGGCTATCGTGGTTGAAGCTGGATGGGGATCCAAACCCCTGCCCTCTCCAGATTCTCCTAATCCTCCCACCCCCAGGGCCTTAGAAAACTTGGGTCTCTATAGAGCATCATTTAGAAAAAGACTGCTCAAAAGGAAGATGGGACAGCAGCTACTTCCCCACTTAGTTGTTTATGTGATTGACTTAGCTGCTTGTAATCATGCTGAAAATAATAGGGATATGGGGCTTACTGTGTTCTTTAGTGGAGTGTTTGTAATTTATAAGTGCTGATAAGATGAAAGTTGGAAGATGATGAGGGTAGAATGCAAATCATTCAGGAACTTTTGAGTCTTCCTCTTGTAATCTATGTTGGTTCTTTTTTAATCTTCTAAGTTTCTGCAGAGGCATAAAAACATGGTTCACAGGGAGTGCTATGTATGATAGTAGTGAGGGTGAGAAGGTGAAGAGATTTTTTTTTATAGGCACCATAACAGTTAAACATCTTTATGGAAGGAATTAAGACACGTGTTTAATAAAACCCTCTGGATGCTCAAGAAGGCAGTGATGTGGCATGCTTGTCTTTCCCTGGCTCGTCTTTGTTACCTTTCACTCTGTGTTCCATTTCTAAAGGTTTCTCTCTCAGCTATCTGTCATCTAACCATCCAGTAAGGTGTTAAATAATTACCTAAAGCACGGCCCCTCTCAGGGGGCAGTTGCATTCTAAAAGGTGTCTGCTGAAGTCTGGCTTTCCTCGAAGCAAGAGGTCTCTGAAAAACTCTATTTAATGTCAAAGAATGACAGGAAAGCTATTTTGGGTAGCATCATCTATGTGTTTCAAATCCCGTTCTTGGGCCCTTGCCCAGTCATACATTTGATCTAAATTTCATTTGTCACAGAGAATTGTGTGCCAAGTTCTGAGCTAGATACTGGGGATCCTGCCATCAGTGAACCAGGCGAGGCCCTGGCTCTCAGGGCGTGTGTAGTCTAGTGGGAGAGAGGATGATAATAAAAAAACAGGTAAAACCGCAACATCAACAAGATTTGCAGAGAGAGCAGGGTATATTTTAATTGTGTTTCAAAGCATTTTCAGGGGGTTGAAGGCCTGAGGACCTTTCTGCTGCAGATACATAGTTAAATCCCAGATGGTCTGCCGGATCCTGCACAGCTGTGGATCCCATTTCTAAATGAGTATCCATTTCCCCCGCTTTTCCTGATCTTAGCTGACTCTTCTTTGCTCTTCGTTAGGTCCTCTTGCAACCCTTTATCTCATCAGACAATTTCAGACTGTTAAACACAAAGACTGTTTCTCCAGACAGTTTTTGTTGGTATTCTTGTGTTCCGCTGGTCTTGGACAAGAAGCCTTTCATATTTGCCTTTTAATTTTCTCTTTGCTTTGAACCCAATTTTGGCAGCTTTACACATCTCCCTGTTTGATTTTCCACCATTTGATGCTGTCTTCTGATCCTATGGTGATTCAGCCTCTTGTTTCTCCCAACGAACGTCTTCTTATGTACGTAAAGGTAAAAGTTCATCGGGAGAAGCTTCGGCATGTTTCTTTTCAAGGTTTTGAGGCAGTGAAAATGATGAGAGATTATGTTTCACATACAGGAATGGATGAATGTGAATAAGAACTTCAAAGGAGAAATATTAATTCTCTCGATGTGGCACATTTCTTTCAGGGAATGTAGCATGCTGAGCAGATGTTAACTCTAACCTTTGAGACTTCTCTAGCCCTCATGATTTCCCATAAGTCAGGGTTTTTTTTTTCCTATTTTACTCCTGGATAAAATGATATAAGGGACGAAAATGTCAGTAGTGAAAGACAGGAAAATAACCAAGATGTTTTGATTTGCTATGTCACTCCTGGGTTTTAGGGCCTTTTATCATGGGGGCTGGTGTTCTACTCTTAACCTTCCTAAAATGACCCGTATCCTTCCCATCTGTTTCTAGAGTCCTGGAAAGTGAGGCCTTTGATGGCCACCTGGCCAACCCTAGCTCCCTTTCTGCCATTCCTGGAGCTCATGGCAGAGGGTGTGAGTGCTGCATGTTGGATGGGCTGGCTCCAGACTATTTGTTATGATTAAGCGGACCAGAATCAGATAACTGGCCCTTGAGTTAAAAAGTTGTATATATAGCCTATCAATTCTGTGGCTCTGGGTCATGAATATAGCATTTATGATGAGACTATTTCAAAAATATTAAATCACGCCAAGTGCAGTGGCTCACACATGTAATCCCAGCATGTTGGAAGGCCAAGGCAGGAGGATTGCTTGAGACCAGGGGTTTTAAACTAGCCTGGGAAACTTAGCAGGACCCTGTCTTGCCCCCCACAAAATAATAATTTTAAAAGGCTATGCTATTAAATGAATGTGTTTTTCATCTTTTTCTTTCATAAATCATACTCTGCCATAACTCTGCCCACTATGGCTCCAGAGAAAGAAACAGAGTGATGATTGCTTGGGAAAGAAGAGAATATGGTCCCATGTGAAGGGAAATGACTAAGATCAGAGACCGAAACATGGCCTTCCCTCTGCTGTCTAAAGTCTCAGAGAGGGAAGCTGGGGGAGGCAGGTTTGCCAAAAGCAGAAACAACCATTCCTCGAGATATACTTCCAATCCCCTCCCACCTCCTGCTTGGGGCCTCCACAGCATGGTGGGTAGGTACGAACCTTGCATTTCCCAGTATCTAGTCTTTCATGCCATGGGGAGGGTGAGAGAAGCTCCAATATTCCTCGCAGTGGGATGATGAGGGTGTTCACTGGGGAGCTACCAGGGGTCCTGTTGCTGCAGGAACACCCTTCCCTGGAGGCCAGAGTTGGATGTGCAGGTGGGGAGAAGTGATTAGACCTTAGCAAAAGGCAAGGAGGGACAGAGTCTGCAGGGGTGCTACCATGGTCTTCTTGGTCCAACGGAGAACACACCACGGGGTCACCAGCCACTGTCTTCAGTATAAGATGCCCACAGGGTGGCCGATGACTGAGAGGACAAGGAGATGCCACTGAGGTCAAAGAGGTGAGAGGAAAGAAGGAGGGAATGTGGGTATGGGTCCAAGACTTCCTTCTCCCTTCACTTTGAGGCCACTGAAGTCTTCCCTACTCATACATGCTAAGGCATCAACTTGGAGAAAAGTCAGAAAATAGGAGAAAATCTGTATTTACCTAAGCTGATTGTTTAAATTGTTGAATGGATGGAACTAAATTTAGTTTTTTCTACTTTAGTGTGGTAGGGACTTGTGAGGGATAGCAAAACAGCTCCAAGGAATAAAGAAGCGTGGTTTTCTTTTGGATCTGATTATTTGTACATTGTAAGAAAATTGCCAACCTGTTGTGTTGTCGTATATACTTTGATTTTATTTGATAAACTATGATACTGGACCAGCCATCAAACTATCTGTGTTCTCATTCTGCCTTTGCTACTGAGTGTAACTTTGGGTACCCCTGACCTTTTCCAGATCACAAAACGATGAGTAATACTAGGTGGTCCCTGAAATTCCTTTTAGTTGTATTGGTCTCTGATTTTAGTACAAAAACATTCTGCGATGACATCTCAAGTTAGCAATAAAAGAACTTGGAGGAAAAAAAAAGGAACCACAGTTTTTTTCTTTTCTGCCAAAATAATAATAGACCTGCAGTTTCACGTGACCATTCTCTAAATAGCTCACTAACTGGACTTGTCTCAGATATTGGTTGAAGGTCATAATTGAGAGATTGCAGAGATCTGAGGATGTCAATGGGCAAATCAGTCTCCCACTAGAAGATATGTCTAATTTTGCACTACTCATGTTTAAAAACAGCACAAGACAAAAGAAGACTAGAATAGCTAGTCATACTATCCAGTCACTGATAACAACTCATCATTTGACTCACTTGTTGAGCTTTAATAGCCTGCATTCAAAGTCAGTTTTATGACATATTATACGACTTTCTAAATACCTTAGTAGATGTTTTTCAAATTTTCTATGTAGAAGTAACTAGAATAACTAAATGTTAGTGTACTTTTAGAAAGTATCTTATTTTAGTTTTACTTCCTTTCTGATTTCTTTTCTTTTCTTTTTCGAGTTGGAGTCTCACTTGGGTGCTTAGACTGGAGTCCAGTGGCACACTCCCGGCCACTGCAGCCTCGACCTGCTGGTCTCTGGCAATCCTTCTGCCTCTGCCTTAGAAGTAGCTGGAACTACAGGCGCGTGCTACCACGCCTGACTAAATTTTGATTTATTGTAGAGACGAGGTCTTGCCAAGTTTCCCGGATGGGTCTCGAACCTGCGGGCTCAGGCAGTTCACTCACCTCAGCCTCCCAAAGTGCTGGGATTAAAGGTTGAGCCACTGAGCCCGGCCGTGATTTCTTATTTTTAAGTTTTTCTCTTGCATGGCTTTGATGGATTATGTAGTGGCTTGTGAGCTTTAAAAGTTGATCTCTTTTTCCTACAGTGTTGTTTGCTCTTTAGCGACCCCTTTTCCTTTCTAGAAGAAATTAATTTTGCTGAGGCCCACTGCTTTGACTTTATTCAGTGAACCTAGGAGTTGCTGAAGGATAAAACATGCAAATCTCAGTTCAGCACGTCTCTGTACTTCCCATTTCATTAAGTTAGCAGGTGTGTGAGGGAACTGAGTATTTCTTAATACTCTTAATTAATTCATACAATAATAAATTTCCTAATGATACATTTTTTAAGAGGAGGACACTGTTCTGTAACCACTGCCTTGTGATGGCCTTAGACAACAAAATCAAATTTGCAAGACAATTTTGAGTTCAGAAAAGGCCTCTTGGGAGTAACCCTAAGGGTAGCCAGCAACACACAGTAGGCCTCAGTGCACGGAAGGTTTCAACTCCCATAAAGCGCACACACACACATACATTTTGTCAGAAATTATCTTGCCCAATTTCCATTTCATTTTATCTCACAATTTAGTTTGTAGCTTCCACCAAAAGGTCCTTCAGGGTGCGCAGGCTACGGATCCGCCAGGGATTGGGAAGCTAGTTTGTAGCTTCCATTGACTTCAGAAGGTCCTCCTAACTGCAGTTCTGCCGGGGCCTTGCAAAGGATGAAGCCAGGCTCATGAAATTTTATGGAGAAAAGATGACTCTGTTGGTTTCGTTCTTTAAAAAAAGCTTCCTTTTGGGAAAGTTGTTGTGTTGTATTCTGACATGAGATGCTTATGCTTCCAAAAATATTGGTTATACTTTTTAAAGTAGGGCTTTCTTATTATAAAATGCTTGAAGAGAACGATTAGAATTTTCCTTCCCCATCCCACCTTGCCACCCCCCACCTCCTGTCTTAATTTGTGGTGAAGTCAAGGGTCAAGGGTCAGGATGATGGTGAATCAGAAATTGAGTTAAGCCGGGCTCGGTGGCTCAGCCTGTAATCCCGCGCCTTTGGGAGGCTGAGGTGAGTGGATTGCCTGAGCCCGCGGGTTCGAGACCCGCCTGGGCAGCGAGACCTCATCTCTACAACAAATCAAAAAATCAGCCGGGCGTGGTAGCGCATGCCTGTAATTCCAGCTACTTGGAAGGCTGAGGAGGAAGGATCGCCGGAGCCCAGCAGGTCGAGGTTGCGGTGGCCGGAAGCGGCCACTGCACTCCAGTCTGGGCGACAGAGTGAGACTCCAACTCAAAAAAAAAAAAAAAAAAAAAAAAAAAAAAAAGAAATTGAGTTAACACAAACATGATCTTTACTAGCAGAGCACCTCTGGGCCTCTTTAAACTGACAATCTGAGTTCCTATTTATGTGGAGTTGTTTTTATTTGAAGGAATCTATGACCTGTGAATATCATTTACGGGAATCTAACAAGATCTTAAGCTACAGAGTTAGCTTCCTAAGCACATAGTATTTCAGATACCAAACCACCAGATATACTAAATGCCAAACTTTTTCCTTAAACCCAAAACAGTGAAATATAGTAAAGCCAAGAATTTTATCTTATTTTGTTTTCAATAAAAAAATTGTAGAGCCCTAATATCAAAAATTTTAACCCTTAAATGGCTTTAATGAGTATAAATCATTAAATTGAAAACTAAAGTAGCTCTTAAGTATGCCTCTGCTATTGGATAGAGAACAAATTCTTTATATAAGATTTCATTGGAATTGAGTAATTCCAAGATTCTGAAACTTTTCATTCTAGAATATTTTATTTTTCTCAGTTATACCACTTAAAGTCTTTAGTGTGTGTGTTTGTGTGTGTATTATATATATAAATATTATTATATGTAACATGCATATATATAGATATGCAAACAATGTACATATCTTATATACAGTATGCATACAGTAGTCACCCTTTACTCCTGGCAGATACCTTGCAAGACTTCCAGTGGGTACCTGAAACTGTGGTTAGCACCAGACCCTACATATACCTTGTTTTTTTCCTATACATAAAATACCTATAATAAAGTTTAATTTATAAATTAGATACAATAAGAGATTAATGATAACTGATAATAAAATAGAATAATTATAACAGTATTGTGTAATAAAAGTTATATGAATATGCTCTCTCTCTCTTTGAAAATATCTTACTGTATGGTGATCACATAATTTCTGACCAAGGTTGATCATGGGTAATTGAAGTCACAGAAAGTAAAACTGTGGATAAGAGGAAACAACTGTATACTTATACACACACATATATAAATACAGGCATATACATATGTGTATAATAGCCACATATGCATATATACATATATGATAATATAATGGAAAAACAATGGTCATAAAAGTCTCCTTAAAAACCTGAATGACTGAGAAAATGGAGTGTCTTCTCTTTTTCAATATCAGTGGCTAAATATGATTTAATTCACTGCTGGATACTGTAACAGTTGCCTTATTTTAAAATTAAGTTCCCTATCTGTGAATTAGCTGTGCAGTCTCTGTATCTTTTAGTTATTTTATATGTTTTAAGAAATAGCTATAGTCCCAGCCTGGGCAGCATAGCAAGATCTCTACAAAAAAAAAAAAAAAAAAAATTAGCCAGGTGTGGTAATCCCAGTTACTCAGGAGGGTGAGGCAGGAAAATTGCTTGAACCCAAGAGGTCGAGGCTGCAGTGAACTGTGATTTGTGATTGCTCCACTGTCTTAAAAAAATACAGCAAAAAAAGTGCAACAAAAATATGTAGTATTATTTCTAGAACTATGGTAAGGAGATCTTTTCCAAAATATTTTCTATTCCAGAAAACAGATTACTTATGCTATCACATAACAAGCATAGACATAATTAAAGAGACTTTACCTGTTTTGATGAGCCTTACTCTCTATATGTAGCTTGTTAATTAATTAAATTTTTTTGTCTGTTTTCATCTTTGTCATTATTTAATAACCATGCTAAGCCATTGTCAGGATGATATAGTGCCACTTGATGCCATGGGTGATACTGTATGAAATGAAGTAGAAAGAATGGAAGGCAGTTTTATGAAAAGCTGGAGTCTTACAAGAATGAAGAATCAAATACTTTTCTCAGAGGTGGACGGATGCCTATCTAACTCTTTTTTGGCATTAATTACAAACGGAGAAAAGCTGTGGTATTCTTGATTTCCAATCTTTTCTAGCAAAGAAATCTCTTTTAAGGACCCACCACATTTCCTGTAATTTATTCTGTGTGAGTCTGCTTCAGTTATTTATTGGTTTAATCTCCATTTACTGAGGGTGTCCTTTGGCCAGACACTGCCTGCTCTCAAGCTGCGGCGTGTGTGGCCGGAAGCCAGCAGCACTGGAGGAAGAAGGGGCGAGTGGAGAAAAGATCCAGCCCCTGACTTCAAGGTGTTTATTGGGTCTCTTCAAATAATATTCCCCCCAGTTCCGTAAACAATTATTTTTTTTTCTGGCCTTCATTTGGCTTTCTCTCCTCATTCTCCACTGAAATGTTTCCCCCTTCTTTGAAAGGAAGCCAGAAAAGACTCTTTTCCCCTTTTCATAGATCAGTTGCCAAATTCTCAGAGAAACTATGTCTTGAATGAGAAATGATCCCCTTACCTGGTTTTGGAAAGAGTTCTATTTCTCTTTGTCCCCTAGCACTTGTGACCTTCTGTAAACTGTAGAGCTTGTTCCTTCTTAAAGTAACGTGGGTCAAAATGTTTTCGATTGCTTCATGGACACAGGATGGCTTCTCCAATAAAAGCCACTTTTTTCTTGTTTTATCCTCAGCAAAATAAAATCATGTCATAAGCAATAACCCAGTTCTCTTGTCATCCTTCATACTCTAGACGAGTGGCTCCTAACAGTTTTGGGTCATGGACCCCTTTGGAAATTTGATGAAAGCTGTATAATTTCTTTTAGAAAGGGACAAAAGCCAACTTTAGAATATAAAATTGCAGAGAGCTCAGAGGATCGCAAAAACCCATCAGTAGAAGTATCAAGCTTCAGGGGGACTGGCTGGGCTGGCCACAGGAAGGGACAGGGAAGAAGATCTGGTTAGAATTAGAGGTCTCACAGAGATGAGAGGCATTGTCACAAAAAAGATTACGGATTCTCTGCCTTTCGAACACAATTTTATTTTATGTCAGTTAAAATATGAACTGTTTTGGACATGTGAAATATTAACTGCTTTTTTTTTAAAAAAGCAATCTAGCAATAGCTGTTAAAAAATACATACACTTTTTGGTCCAGCAATTTCACTGCTGGAACTTTCTCCTATATAAACAAAATCACTGGCATAGAAAGCATACATACTAGGAGCTCTCTGATAGCATTGTCTGTAGTAGCAAAAAACTGGAAATAGAGTAAAAACCCATCAGCAAGGGAATCATGAATTACATTATGATCACCCATATAAAGAACATGATGCAACCTTTAAAAAGACGGCACTAGAGCTATACCAAATGCCTTGGAGAAATGCTCATAAAGTGTTCAGAGAGAAACACAGATGCAGAAACATGGAGAGATTGTGAAACCCTCCCATGTGTACATGCATGTGCATATCTATGTCTTTGTATATATATCTCTGATTAGAGTTATATGTATAGAGAGAAAAATCTGGATGAAAATATTCCAGGTTAGTTACATTGGCTCTTGGGGTTTATGAAGGGTAAGCTGAGAAGAAAAAAAAAAGGAAAATAAAAGATTACAATCATTTTTAAAAGCCATGACATTAATTCATTTGTATCAGATTATATATGGGTGGGTAGATGTAAAGAGAACTAAACAATAATGATTTTAAAGTTTGCTTATATGTATCTTAAATCCCACTGTTTTATTTCTTTCACAGTCAGTCACACTGGGGCTTTACAGTTCAGGCTGGAGGGGCTGACTTGGCCAATTTGGTTAGTCTTGTAATCTCCCTGCTGACTTCTTAGATAGGTTTCTTATAACTTATTGCTCTAAAGGGAACAAATGTTTTTAGTCTCTTAGCAAATGTTTATCGAATGTCTACTTTATGTCACATACTGGGTCCCGTGCTGGGGAGTATTCAAAGAACTAAGATGTGAGTGTCTGTGTGTGTGTGTCTTTGTGTGGATGTGCACAAGACAGGGACTGTGTCCAGCTGCATTTGAACTTCCTCTCCTCAATCTGTTATTTATTTCTGCCTTTATTTGGTTGTGAGTGTGTACAATGTAGAACATAAGGTGCTCTTCTCATGTCAGTAAGAGCCTCAGAATCCTTTCGGAGGGAGGTCTTTCCTCTTTTGCCTCTGTTAAACAGCTGTCCTTCATCTTTTAACTTTCCCACAGAGGTATCTAAAGACTTTGAGAGGATCATACTGAAAAGATTTTTGAGGAAAAATCAGTGTGAGATGCTTTCTGTAGATCAGTTCTTCTCAAAAATTGTGTTTCGCTGCCTACCCGCACCACAATTACTTAATGAATATGTTGAAAATGGTCATTCATGGGCCTATCCCCAGGCTCACTAAGATGGAGGCCCAGAAATCTGCCTTCTTAGTCAGTTCTTCAGGTAATTCTTATGCATGTTAATATTTGGGAACTGGTTTCCTAAAATTTTGTCCGAAATAAGGAACGCTACTGGAGTTTTTTCCAAATTTTACTCTCTTAAAAACTTTCTAATATTGAAGTGACTTTGAATTTTCATCTTTTTATTCATTAGCGATGCCTGCATTTTAGAGGAGATTTTATAAAGAGGAAACCTTTTTCAGACAACATCTTTGCTACCAAATATGCAATTATTTCTGAATGTAAAGAAATTGATGGAGGTCAGAAAAAGACTAGAATGAATTTTTGAAAATCAACAATCTGATACTCAGATTCAAATGTTTTTAACATAGCTGAGCCAGCATATATTAAGGTTACAATGCATCTTGTTGTTTGTAACTACAGGAATAAAACTGAAATTTGTACCCATGTTGCACATGTTTGGTGGATTCTTGATTTTTGAACAAATTTTTTTTTTTTTTTGAGTTGGAATCTCACTCTGTCACCCAGGCTGGGGTGCAGTGGCACGCTCACAGCCACCGCAGCCTTTACCTGCTGAACTTAGGCGATCCTTCCACCTCAGGCTTCCAAGTAGCTGGAGCTACAGGTGTGCGCCACCACTCCCGGCTATTTTTGTAAAAAATTTATTGTAGAGATGAGGTCTTGCCAAGTTGCCCTGGCTGATCTTGAACCCTGGACTCAGGCAATCCTCTCACCTCCATCTCCCAAAGTGCTGGAATTACAGGCTTGAGCCACTGCGCCCAGCTTGGTTTGTTTATAAATTCCTATAATAGAAACAAGAGCTGAAAGTGTTTTTCAGGTATTTAAGGTTTATTCCCTTTCACACATTTCTTCCCCAAGAAATTTTGATACATTTTGAGATCTATCTAAATTTTTTCTAAAATCTCAAAATAATTGAAGCGAAGGCTAGTTCCTATGAAAAACAGAGTGATGTGACTATATTCTAGATTCTTTCTGTGATTGTACCTGTGGAGACAATGACTTTAGTCCTATTCTGATGAAAAAGATCTGCCTGAGAACCTTTTATCTCCACAGCAGGATATAGACAACCCAAGTTGATGCAAGAAACCCGTGACGTCATCCCTCAATCAATAATTATTGATTGAGTAGAGTTGGTTTCAGAACTATGCATAGGTACCAGGAGGGATGCTGAAGGAAAATTCACTGTTTCTGTCTTTGAAGAATAATCTGATTCAGAAAACATTTCAAATGTACATGTTTTGACATGGTTCTGTAACAAGAGGCTCTTTCAACCGAAATACTAGGGAAGCCAGCATTCAAGGAGTGATTGTGGGAGAGGTGAGGTGTCGACGGCAGGAATATGGGTTGTCACGAGACAATGGAACAGAAGCAAGACACGAGGAGGACATGAACATAATCCATCACACTGTTTCCATCAAAGGCATCAGCTGGGTTGCATGGGAGGTCACTCAGGCGGGTCTGCGCTCTCCAGTGCAAGAGAAGCTTAGTAGAAACAGGTGATGAGATCCTCAAATAGGGCAGGAAAAACACTGCGGAAGAATTGCGGTCTAAGGAGTATATGAAATGCAAACCTTGGAGAAATTAAAGAAGCCAATGTAGGGGAGTTGGGAGGCTGGAGCAGGATAGTGGCTGTTAAAAGAGAAGCAAAACTCAGAGTTCCTTTTGGATAAAATTGGATATTAGGGATAAGTTATCAAAAAAAATAAAGCCATGTAATAAAAATATTTGTGAAGCTGTTAAGCCCATCATGGTGGGTTCAATCTAAGCCATTTTAAATTAGCTGGGACACCTAGGTAGGAGTCTGAAAGAGACCTAATTAATTTATTTTTAACTCTTTAATTTTTTGACTTTATGATTTTTAAAAATTCATCTCTATAATAAAATACAAATACCATCTAACAGATCTTTGACATGGTAAATAGTCTACAGTTTAGGATAACTTTAAAGGTTTCTCGTTGTAGGAATTAAGTGCTAGATGACTGAATTCCAGTGTTTATCTTGCAAAGTATTCTGCAGTTTTTGTATGACATTTTTCCTGCGTAGATCACGAAGCTCTACTGCAATTACTTGTGCAGAACTTTTTATGACTCTTGTTAGTAAACCTATTGTAAATCAACATTTAAAAGAACAGTGTTTCATCAAGATAAAAAAAAAAAAAAAGTTCATCCCACCAGCGATATTTTCCTTATCCAAAAAGTACCTACTCTTTTTCAGAGGTTGACATTTACACAGAGCTGGTACTTTTCATCTCTGCAAAAGAAGAACAGAAATATAAATATACTAAGAAAAACTCAACTAACCAACAAATCGCCTTAATTACTACCTATGGAGGATAAGCGCTGGCTTTATTTTTTTTCTCATGTATGTGTTTTTAGATCAATCCATAAATGAGAAACAAATGATATTGGAAAAATAGAAAACCTGTTTGAATTATATTTGGTGGAGTAGGTGGAAGGGTACATCAAATTGCTACCTAATAGAGCAAGAAAATTAGTTCTTATTTTCTATTAGAAAACAACACAAATGGCTATTTAAGAAAAAAAAAGACTTGGTTTTGAGAGTGTGTTGACTTGCCAAGGAACATTAAGCTTCTGCAATCTGTTCACATGTGGAGTGCTGTTAGTCACCTCCTAATTACTGAAAATTGGGCTTTATTAGTAATGGCATTATTTTCCTGGGTTTTTGCATCCCTGGAGTATCTGTGATAGTGCCATATCTTGCCCTGAAAATCATTTATTTTGGTGGGCCGTGGAATTACAACTTGGAAACATCTTTTTGAGAGGAAGAATCTTTTGGCTGTGTTTCACTTTGTACGTTCTCCAGTTCCTACCTGCTCCAGTGAGCTCCCAGCTCATCCCAGGACTGTCCGTGGGACCCGGATGTCCATCTGCTTCACTTCTCCTTATGTGCCAACCTTTCTCTCACATCAAGTGCCTGCTCTTCCCCTAGAATGTGGCAACCAAGAGATGTTAGCTTTTTGTCTCTGGTGGTCTGTGAGCTGGCTAGACTTGGTGGAATAGGCAGTGGTGTCTAGGCCTGGCATGAGACTAGTATTTTCCTGGCAACCTCCGTGTCTCTGTCTCTTACCTGCTAGTTTCTGGAGAGAAAATAGGATCGATAGAAGCTCCTAGGGGATCTGCATCGGGTTCCGGGGGGAGCCGCAGAAGCTTGGGCATGCAGGAAGGAATGCCTCACTAGGTAACCTCCTTTGCTGGCTTTGTCTGCTGGAGACCAGCTCTCCACCTCTGCCTTGTGCTTCTAGGCCTTTCCTCTGTCCTCAGCTCCCACTGTGGCCATTCATGGACATCTGGTCACTGCCTACTCTCCTTTCATTGCACTTGATTTCTCTTCAGTACGTCTGCTTTCTTCCAGATCTTAGGCTACAAAACAGCAGAGCACCCAGAAAGAATACCAGCACTTTGCCTGGTGTGCTTTGCTCCATGCCAGTCTTTTGCTTGCTCAAAGCAATTTTGGGATAGTCTTTTCTTATTATGGTGCTTTATTTCTGTTTGCAGTAGGTATTTAACCCTTCTGTCTCCGAATGTTCAGAGTTTCTATTTTAATAGATTCTTGCCCACTTGATTTTTAAAAAGGAAAACAAATGTGTTGCTTCTTCCTTTGCAAATGCTGGTCTCCTACTTGACTTGTTTACCGGGGAATGGATGGCTTCTCTTTCTTTAGAGACCTCTGTTCTTTGTGGAAGGTCAACATTCTGTAAGCCTGCGTAGATACGGAGGGAAAAGTTTGGTCAGGAAAAGTCACTTTTTTCTGGGGACATGTTGGAGGGTGGCACCAGCATCCATCCTGGGGTGCATGATCAGACTTCAAATTAACCCCCCGCCCCCGCAGCTTAAAGCTCGGGACCCCTCTGTGACTATTCATGGTGGCCACACCAGGACCAAGTGTGCACTTCCCAGTAGAGAAGTAATAAACCCGTTCTGGGGGCTGCAGCTCTCTCTGGCTGCCCTCTGCCTGAATTTTTCCTTGCTTTGGTGACCAAAGTTCTTTCTGCATCAGAGATTCACTGAGGATGGTGCCACTGCCACTGCCACTGCCATGGGCCGCCTTCAGAGATATAGCAATTCATGGTAGCTGTGAAAGCTTAATTTTGTAAACACTCCCTTCAGAGGAGGAAGTACTTTAGAGGAAATGACTGGATTGCTTGAAATCACTTATCTGTGTCGTCTTCATTACATTCCTTAGTCAGTTTGGTTTGCACCACGTGATCTTTTCTCAAACATCAGCATGGGAAACCAATGAGGAAATTGCATTTCTTTGAATTAGAGCACAGATCATTATGGGAGAAAGACAGACATTAAAGGAGAAGCATTCATGTTTATGTCTGAAGAAATAAGAAAGCTTCACAGCCTCAGTGGCAGCTCAAGGGGAAGTTGTAGGAGGACCTGGACCTCATTGCCTTGGATGGGTCTCAGGCAAAGTGCTTTGACTTTTTAAATATTGGGTATACACGTCCTGGACATCTAATTAGTTTGGTTTGTATTTCTTTTTTTTTTGTTTTTTGCGTTGGAGTCTCACTCTGTCGCTCAGACTGGAGTGCAGTGGCCGCTCCCGGCCACCGCAGCCTCGCCTGCTGGGCTCCAGCGATCCTTCCACTTCAGCCTTCCAAGTAGCCGGAATTACAGGCATGCGCTCCCATGCCCGGCTGATTTTTTGATTTATTGTAGAGATGAGGTCTTGCTGCCCAGGCGGGTCTCGAACCCGTGGGATCAGGCAATCCACTCACCTCAGCCTCCCAAAGGTGCGGGATTACAGGCTGAGTCACCGACCCCGGCTGGTTTGTATTTCTTGTGGGGCTAAGAGAATATAGCCTCACTGTAGCTCGTTTAACTTCAAGGCTCTCACATCCATTAGGTGATCAATAAATGATTGTTGGAATGAACCAGAGTCTTTACTCAGAGAGACCTGCCACCCAGTTACTCCATAGCCACACCCCTTTTTTTTTCTTGCCCACACACATCTGAGTTTCTCTACAGTTTTTTTGCATGGTAAAAGCCAATCCTAAAATTGGGAAAATTTTGTCATCGCCAATGGGAATAAACAGTTAAAACCTAAGTCTAGGAAAGTTAATTATTGCTTGTTTGGGCTTTCAAGGAGTTATCCCCCCCAAACCCAGAATTTATTTATAAAAAAGTATGAGCCGGGCTCGGTGGCTCAGCCTGTAATCCCGCGCCTTTGGGAGGCTGAGGTGAGTGGATTGCCTGAGCCCGCGGGTTCGAGACCCGCCTGGGCAGCGAGACCTCATCTCTACAATTAATCAAAAAATCAGCCGGGCGTGGTAGCGCATGCCTGTAATTCCGGCTACTTGGAAGGCTGAGTTGGAAGGATCACCGGAGCCCAGCAGGTTGAAGCTGCGGTGGCCGGGAGCGGCCACTACACTCCAGTCTGGGCGACAGAGTGAGACTCCAACTCAAAAAAAAAAAACAAAAAAAAAGTATGGATTTATTCTTACATGTTTAAACTTCAGTCATCTTCAAAGTGCTTTCTGTTTGATACAATACACCTATCGAGATGCTTTTTCTACTGTTCAAAACATTTTTGAGCTTGTCAGTTTGGATGTCTTTTAATGCTTCTGCCAGTTTTTTTTTTTTTTTTTCACCTCTTCCATATCAGCTAAACGTTTCCGCTTTGAAGATTCTTGTCATCTGGGGAAACAAAAAAAAGTGACCTGGGGCAAGATTTGGTGAATAGGGAGGGTGGGGAATGAGGGTCATGCTGTTTTTGGTCAAAGACTGTTGAACACTTAGCGTGGTGAGGGCAGGTATGTTGTCATGATGGTTGAACTAGTCACTTGTTTGCCACAATTTGGGATGTTTCTTCTACAAATTGTGTTGCAATGTTCTCAAAACTTGCAGTTAAAAACTTTAATTGACCGTCTGATCTGGAGGAACACATTCTGAGTGTACTACAAGGGGCCTGCCCTCCAAAAGATAATTCCGTGTTGCTGTTTTTTTGTCCCCCCATATCACTTGCTGTGAACCCAGGCCCTGCGCAACTCTGACTATGCAGTGTGGCTTCACTGGTTCCAGATGACTGGTCCTGTCTTGTGCTGGCCCCGACTCAGCTGGGAGTGTGACCTTCTCCTGTGTCCATCCTTGTTGCCTGCAAGCTCAGCTTTGTCCTTCTGATCCGTACGCTGAACACATAAAAGTCACTTCACAGAAAAGTGAAGTGATTGAATTAAGGGACATCATTGGGGCTGGTTGTGAAATCAGATTGTAACTTTTATGGGGCATTGGCGCTGACGTGATGCAGAGTGTTCAAAGCAGAGCCAGTTGGAATATAATGTAATATGCAGTTAGATAATATTATTGCTGTGTACTTTGTTGTAATTTCTGTTTTTTCTCACAGCCATCTATCTATCTATCTATACTTTTTTATTTTATCTTTTTTTGAGTCCGAGTCTCACTCTGTCACCCAGGCTAGAGTGCATTGGCATACTACTCATGGCTACTGTAGCCTCGACCTGCTGGGCTCAGCCTATCCTTCCACCTCAGCCTTCCAAGTCACTGGGACCACAGGCACACACCACCACGCCTGGCTAATTTTTTGATTTATTGTAGAGACGAAGTCTCACCATGTTGTCCAGACTGGTCTCAAGCCTGCAGGTTCAGGCAATCCTCTTGCCTCAGCCTCCCAAAGTGCTGGGATTATAGGCATGAACCACCACACCCGGCTCTAAGGTATATATTTTAATTCTGATGTTGAGTATGAGATATAGCTATCACATATTTATTGTTCTTCTACGTCTCCTGCCTTCTTGCATCTGCACATTTCTTATAGTATTTGGGGACCATGGTTTCCAAATGCCTATTGTTGTGAATGCTTCATCTGGATTGGAGACCTTCTCTTTGTATTTCCCACAGATTCTAGATGAATGAATAAACGAATGATTAGAAACAGTAACAGGTATGATTTAGTGGGAGTTAATGATGGGCCACTCATTTGTTAAGGTGTTTTGTGCAGCATCTCATTTAATTTTCCCAATAACTTTCTTAGGTTAGTAAGATGGTTCTCATTTTGTAGATGAGGAAGCTGTAGATGAGGCTTAGAGAGGTTATGTAAGCCGCCTGAGGTCACACAGCTCTTCAGGACCCTTGCTAGGATTTGGCCTCAGGTCTTTCTGACTAGAAAACCTGAGATGTTTCCTAATAGGACAGGTTATCTTAATGTAGTCATTATTAAGAGATTCCTGAAATTTCTTTATTATATTTTATCAGTGATGTGACATTTTAGGTTTAAAATTCTCTAAGATCTATCTATCAGGTGAAATTTTTATATTTGGATTTTAAAAATTATAATTTCCAGTAAGTGTCCTATTTTATTTTGGGGAGGTTATCTTGGTGCTCAGTTTTATCTTCATAGTTCTTAAGAGTTTTTAATACTTTTGTTTGAACTATGCAGTAACTTTTTCATTTGCGTGTCAGTGATTTTAGCCAGCTTACCTATTATTTTAACAACTCTGCTGTTTTGTTTGGTTTACCTATCTTAATTTGTATCCTGTTTTCTGTGCTTATTGATTTTGAAATTTAGTTTTATGTAGACTCTTATCTCATGCATCGAATGTTTTAACTTTTTATTTCTATACTTACTACCACTGCTGATAGTATTGGCATTTATCATAAAACTAACAAAAAAGTGGTAAGTTATTCATATTTCAAAAACATTTTAAAAAGCAGGTCTGATTATAGAAAGCACCCAGTTATAGTAAAAATGTGATTTTCTGTGTATGATAGCTTGTTAGATGAGGAACTGGTTAAACACTTTAATGCATAGTGTGTTGGAGAGTTGGTTACTAATCCTAAATTCTTGAGGGGTGAGTTTTTATTGCCAAAGCTGTTTCCCATCTCGTCACTTCATTGTCTTTCTCCTCTGAGACTCCTTGGCAACCAGAGTGTACATTTTTTCACGAATATGACAGTGCTGCTCCTGGGTGCTCCAAAGTGCCAAGGTTTCTGATTTTGCTCAGCACTGTTTTTTGGCAAGCAAGCATACATTGGAGGAGAGCCAGCATGGCTGGTTGCTTGATGGGTGCAGTGGACAAGGAGTACCAGGGCTTGGGCTAGGTTCACCGGGACTTTCTGTGCATGTGCATGCTTGCCTGTGTCAGGCCTCTCTAGTCTGCACTCTGCTGGTGCCAAAGAGACCTGAAGGTAACTCTCAGTGAAAAACACTTCAATGATATTTATGAGTATGATCAGAAAGAAACCAAGGCCTTTTAGAAGAGGAAGCGCCTTCATGGAGGAACAGGGCTAGAGTGACAGGAGAGACAGATGCCCCAGTATGTTCTAGGTGGAGCTGGGAATGCGATAGATGTGTTGGGCCCAACCTCTTTTGCGAGTCATTCAGGTCCTCTGTAAACAGTCTCACTTCTCTCTTCTGGGCTTCCTCTGCAGTCACTGGTCCTCGGACTCTCGAAGATCTGCAGGTTCTTGGGCTTGGCCTGGGGGGTGATTTGCCAAAAATGATGTCTCAGGAAGATGAATCAGACAGCAAAAGGGTTGAATTGGGAGGGGTTTGAAGTAGGAAGCCAATCTAGAAAACATTTACTATAGTAAAAGTACATGATAATCAAACAGTTAATCAAGGGATGGAAAAGAAGACAGAAGGGGCTGTGAAGGAGGCATTTTTGAAGAGTGATTGTATAGGTATACCCTTTTTACTGAGATGTGTTTATCTGATGTGGTTTGTGGCCCTGGGGAGGGAGTTGTCTAATGAGGATTGTGGCCACTTCTCTCCCCACCCCAGTACCTCCTTGGCAGTTCCAGTGGGAAAGATGAAATTCTAATGTGACTGATGCTTTTGAAATTCTAGATCTGAGTAGGCTGTTGTCCTGACTGTGGTCAGAGACAAAGGACAGGGGACCTGGGGAGCCCATTGTCTCTGTAATCTACAGTTGTAAATGTTTGAATGAACAAAGGATTGAGTGAGTGAATGAGTTCAGGATTAGGCCATTATTTAAGGGGAAATGATTTCCTTACAGTTAGGCAACAGTGATATTCAAGTGAAAGCCAAATAGTGGTGACCAAAGCTTTCTAAAATCACGCTCAGTTACAATATAGAAAAATGGAGTTTAGAAAATAAAACGTTTATGATTCATGGATAACTAACACAAGTTTTATAGATTATGCATAATGAATGATTATGCAATCCAGTTTGCACATTTGTTTTTCCAAATGGCCAAGACGTTGATTAATTGTGCACACATTTCCAGATTTGTTCTGAGGTTTACTGAGAGAGAAAGAGACAGAAAAATCTTAGCATGAAAATAGTTTCTGGGATTTGGGCTGCTCTTTAGATTTGTTTAGCTTTGCCATTAGTCTTGATATTTAGGGATATTAAGAAGTATCCTGGAAAACTTTCTGTCTGTTTTTAGGCAATCCATAGGACACTTTTAAGAAGGTAACTTGTGCAGTTTAATAGCTTGGCTCGTAAAGCTGCCGTTATACAATCTAACCCTCTGAGAGCCAGTGGAATGTGAAGGAAAAAGTGAGGGTTTTAGAGCGAGTTAAACTTGGGTTTCAATTTGTCCCCACCACGTAATACTGTGCAGCCTTGGGACAAGTTACCTAAACTCTCATTTTCTTCATTTTAAAATGGTGATTTTTATCTCTCTGAAAAGATGATTGTGAGGTTGGTGATGAGGTATTGAGCCAGCAGGCTGGGACAATTCTTGGCACCCAGCAAATGATAACGATGGTCACTATTTTCAGGATACTATATATTTTCGTTTCACTGTCTATAAAGTGATATCGATCGATGCTGAAAATGACAGCTGTTATTCTTATATTTGAGATGGGGGCTGTGGGCAAGAAAGCATTCTAGAAGCACTAACCCTGAACTTTGTTAGTTTGCCTCACCTTCTTGCTAAAAAGTACTCTCCTAAAACTTCATATGAAAGAACCTTTAAAGAGATCGTTCAACGGTCATACATTACCTGATTTTGTTTCACTCTCTGTAAGAAGCATCTAGAAGTCTCAAGCCTTCCTAGGTTCATGATGAATATGAGTGACCCAAGGTCCCTTCGTTCGCATTGCCTGAGTTTTGAGCTGGAATGAGCGCTGAACTCTGCTGCCAGAGATTAGTTATGTAAGGGAATCTGGTCACGAAAGGGGGAGTGCTCCCTTTTCAAGATTAAAAATAAAAGTGCAGTTTTTTCTTAATAAACTGTAAAGGAAAAAGAATTAGTACCACAAAGGGTAAGTTGGTTGAGACAGCAGTAGGAATTGCTGCTCTCAGAACCTAGCTTAGAGCTGGCCTTCCCCACTCAGAAATAATTATTTTCAAACCAAGCTGCATTTGCAGGGAGAGCTCTGAAACAGCTGCATCAGCTTTCGAATGTGTGGAAACTGCTCAAGAGTGAACCATAAAAGTAGGTTTTGGAAATTAAAAAAAGAATTCGAGGATGTTTTGATGTGTATGGGTTATTAGCAACAGTTTATGAAAATACAGAGCAGTGAAGTTGGGAGTTCATTTTATTTCTCCAGCATCTTCCTATCCATCTTGCTGATAGATTTGTCTGCTTGGTTACCATAGAGCTGCTCATTGGTATTCCTCAGCATGAGGTGGTGCTGTGAATCCTCTCATAATTACACTGAACTAGAGAATCTTTACTTTTTAGGCCTTGCTTATGCTCAGGGACCTTTTTCCTTGTATGTGGCAGCTTTCATTTTGTACAAAAATGACAGCTGCTGTCCTGTACCTTTTGTCTCACCGGCCGGGTGGTCAGGCAGCTGCCTCTGCACAGATACAATCATGAATCTGTTGCCTTCCCAGGAAGGCAGCACTTGCCACTGTCCTCACCCCCAGGGACTGTAGACATCGTTTTTTATGAGGCCCGCCCTGTGCTCGGTCTCTGTTGGTCCTGGGCTCCTGTTCTCAGTTACTGGAAGATGCTGTACATTTTTCAGAGAAGAATCACCATTTCTTTTCAAGATCATTTTTCTTTTGCATTTTTCTATATCCTGATATTCAGTTTTTGCTTCAAAGGTGAAGGGTTCCCCCATGCCCTCAACAGTTTTTCCAACCCAAGATGGGTATGTGGTTGGCTGCCAGGACAGGTGTTGGTAAGTGAACCACCACTTCTAATTACTTTCATGAGGCAACTTAGTATAATAGTATGGTTGACTCTTGAGCAACACAGGTTTGAATTTTGAGGGTCCACTTATACACAGGTTTTCTTCCACCTCTGCCACCCCAGATACTGCAAGACTAACCCCTCCCTCTCCTCAGCCTACTCAACATAAAGATGATGAAGATAATAACCTTTATGATGATTCACTTCCACTTAATGAATAGTCAGTATATTTTCTCTTCTTTAGGATTTTCTTAACCACATTTTTTCCTTTCTAGCTAAGAGTACAATGTGTAATACATAGAACAAAAAAGTGTTAATCGACTGTTTAGGTTATTGGTGAGGTTTTCAGTCAATAGTAGGCTAGTAGTTAAGTTTTGGGGGGGTCAAATGTTATGCAGGAGCTCAGCACTCTGAACACCTGCTTTGTTCAAGGGTCGACTGTAGAACTATTGGCTTCTTAGATTTTGGCCAATGAAATGAATTAACTTTTTGTTTGAATTTTGAAAGCAACATTGGATTGGTTATATCTGAATCATCTTCATATCCATCAGTTACTGCAGTGATTTTCGGAGCTTGGATTAATGTATATTGGAGATGCAATTACTCTTTTTGGATCTCATAGATTAAATTCATTGAAAGATCCCCCTGGAGATGCCTGAGCTGTACTCTGCCTCTAGCTTCTCTTACATGGAATCAGCTTCAAGTTCAAATACATTTTGTCTGATAAATTGACTACACATGGAGGGACTAAAGAGAGCAATTAAGTATGACATCAAATAAATGACTCAGTGACAAGGTATATTCCTTTCAGGTCGGTGTAATTCAAAATGTGGGAAAACATGATTTAGCTGGCTGAACTGAAAGGCAGTTTAAATTACTGGATGGAAAGGAATGCTTTGCATTTTGAGGTTCAGTAATTGGAGATACATAATGTTTATTGTGTTTGCTGTGAGATGATTCTGCTGTGAGATGGTTGCAGTTGTTTATGTGGCTGTTGTTTAATTTGACAATGTGCGGGTCTTCTCTAATCTTTATACATAATATGAGGTGCCATTGGGTAAGATGGGGACAGGTGACTGAAGCCTGTTAAACCATAATAAACCCCTGTACTACATTCTTTAGAGAGTTAATGAGAGTGGCTGTGCCCTAGACTAGGGAGCAGGTGCCATCTGTAGTTGACTTTAGTGTTTTCCTTCCATTCTTCACCTCCCACTTTTAGAATTGTATGCCCATATCTTTGCCATGTGGCTTTGTAGGACCTTTTGTAGAAGAGGTACTGTTGTCCCATTGAGGTTGGCTGTGGCCATGTGACTCATGCCAGCCAACAGACTTTGAACAGACATGATATTGGCAGAGGTATTAGATGTAGTTTGGCTTGGCTTCTTGTTCTCTTGCTGTCTGCTGTGAGAAATATATGTTCTGGGTAGGCACTCTCTAGGAGGATGAAATAACCAATCATGAAACCTGGAGCTAAGTAGACTATGACCCATGAGCAAGAAAAATGGATGCATGCTACTGTAAGCTGCTGACTTTTGAGCTAGTTTGCTATGCAGTGTAATTGTGAAAATAACCATTACATGTGCATATTAAAAAAAAGTTTCCTGACCCTGTAAGAATTTTGTTTGGGTTAACAAGCTCCTTTTACATTCAGATCTTTGTTACCATCCAATGAAGAGGTCAATGTCATTTAGTGGTAGCCTTCAGCTGCAACACGGTGATGTTCTTTGCTAGCAAAAATGTCATGACCAGAGGTTGCATGCTTATATCCTCTTAAATATTAATATAATTAGACACCACTACTTAATCTTTTTATTTTACGTTTTTAAAACTTTATGCAGTCTTTTTTGATTGTTTTAAAAGGAACATATCAGTGATTTTGAAAAATCCCATTAAAGACCGTGACTGCAAACACCAATTTTATTGTAGTTAGTTTAGGGAGAAAATCCGTTTAGGATAGTAGGAGATTCAGAGGATGCAGCTCAGGTGAGGGCTGGAGAGTTGGTCTGGAAACTGAGCAGCCAGGGACAGTTTTCTCAGAATACACTGTGACTTTGTCAGCAAGGACCCTATTATACTTGCTGATGGGAGGTCCCTGCTCCTGTTGCTGTAATGGGCTACTGGGCCCTATGGCCTCTGCCCCTGTCACCCCTTCTATCCCTGAGCCCAGGAGCCTTTGACGCCACCCTTGTCGGAATAAAGATTCTGCATGATGTCTGCTTCCTTATGTTCTCTTTGGGATGAAAGATTTTCATGGGTGCATTTAAGTGATGCTGCGTAGGTCATATGGCTGTGTCCTAGCTACAAGGGTGTCTGAAAAAATAAGTTTTTAACTTCTACTCTGTGAGAAGCAAGACTTAAAACGTGGAAAATCAACAAAACTTAGGAAGAGTGTTCAAAAGATGCTAGGTAGTCATAAAGCATGAAAAATGTTTATCTAAATCTGTAATATCTTTTTTTTTGAAATGGGGTCTTGCTATATTGCTTAGTCTGGTAACTATTTTAAGACCAACATTTAGTTACTATTAATTAGTTTAGTAACTTTAAAGAAGTGAAAATGAAGGTAAGTTACTAAATGGCTGTTTTAAAAGGGACATTATTATGTAGCAAATAAAAAATCCTAATAGAACCTCTGGTCTTATAGTTGTAAATTTGACCACTGGTCACTTTCCTCAAAATATCCCTAAAAGCTAATACCAGGTAAAATGACCTAATTACCTCCCAAAGGTTGCCACCTCTAAATACTATCACATCGGAGATTAGACTTGAACATACGAATTTGAGGAGGACATAAACCTTCAATCCATGGCAATAAGTATTGTTGCATTCCAAAGCAGGGGTTTTTAACTTTATATGTGCCTTGGACCCCTTTGACAGTTTGATGAAGTTGATCGGTTACTTTTTTGAAAAAAAAAAAGTTTTTAATTGCATAAAATACAGTAGATCACATAGAAATAAATTATATTAAAGTATAGTTATCAAAATATTAAAATATCATCGATTTAAACTTCGTTTAGTATTAATTTATGGTAATAAATTGGATCAAATTGGTTTGTCATTTTTCAATATAGTAGTTTATAAGATTAAGTTAAAAAATTCTCAAACTTTAGGATCACCTATTTACAGACAATTCTACTTACTTTAACATTCTTCTTTTTCATCATGCTAGTAGCATTGTTTGATTTCCTTTAGGGCTTGACAGTCAGTCATAAATCTACCTCAAAAAATCTCCTATATAAGTTCTTTATTAAGTCAGAGAGCCAATTCCCCATTTAGGAAATAGGAATGAAATCTAGAACATTCCATTTGCCGCAGAGGAAATTGTTAAATGAACCAGTGTGGAAATATCCCATATCCCTCTATATGTTTTGTTTATTAAATTATAGCTCCTGTGTCCCTGTAGAGAAAAGCTGTCAAATGTCAGAGTGTGTGTTAGAGATGCTAATTTGTTGTTCGGGCAGAGCTTGATTGACAGCTTGCAAAATGCAGCACCCAGGTGTGTGGACTGAGCAGAGGGGCTGGAAGGAGGGGGAGGGGAAAAGCAGAATCTGGAGAGGATGGAATGGTCGGTCATATTAGTCCTCAGAACACTGGAGCAGGGATGAGTGATATGAGAGCAAGGGATTATATACTGGATCTAGTAAACAGTGGCAAGTATTCTCTCTGGCAACAGATTAGTGAGTGAGTCACATTGGGGATGAGAGAAAAAGAAAATTGTCATTTTGCTAGGCTGGCTAAGCTGGATTTGGTGAGTGATTTTAACTTGCATAAATTCTCTATTTCGTGTCAATACTCTGAGATGTCTGGCCTGAAAGGGTCTTATACAGTTAGGGTTACTTAATAAGATACCATAGATCAGGATGCTTAAACATTTATTTCTCTGAGTTTTGGACACTGTGAAGTCCAAGATAAAGGTGCCAGTCTAGTGAGGATCCTCTTTCTGGTTTGCAGAGGGCGGTCTTCTCACTGTATCCTCACATGGTGGTCAGAGAGAGAGAGCTAGCATTCTGGTTTTATAATGACACTTAATCCCATTCACAAGGACTCTACCCTCATGGCCTAATTACCTCCCAGAAGTCATCATCTCCAAATACCATCACATTGGGGATTAGGCTCCAACATATGAATTTCAAAAGGAAAATTCAAACATTCAATCCACAGCAGTAGGTATTGTTGCATTCCAAAGCAGGTTTTTATTTGTTTATTTGTTTGTTTTGAGTCGGAGTCTCACTCTGTCGTCCAGGCTGGAGTGCAGTGGCACACTCATGGCCACTACAGCCTTGACCTTCTGGGCTTAGGTGATCCTTCTGCCTCTGCCTTCCAAGTAGCTGGAACTATAGGCATGAGCCACCATTCCCGGCTAATTTTTCTTTATTGTAGAGACAAGGTCTCAGCAAGTTGCCCAAGCTGGTCTCAAACTCCTAAGCTCAGGCAATCCTCTCACCTCTGCCTTCCAAAGTGCTAGGAATACAGGCGTGAACAGGGGTTTTTAACTTCTCGTGTGCCTTGGGCCCCTTTGGCAGTTTGGTGAAGTTTACTGGTTAGTTTTTAGAAGAAAATGCTTTTAATTGTATAAAATACAGTGGATCACATGGTAGCCCTTTATACTCAGACATCCCCTCTGAGGGGACATTGTAAACCTAGCAAACCACTCGAATTTCCTCTCTCAGGGAACATAAAGATATTGTTGGTGACTATACAGGCCAAACTTATGCCAGAGGAAAATTTAAAAAAATGTTTCCTTGAAGTTTTCCATTCAAAATGCACAAAAAAGCAAATAAAAAGATGGAATATACTGAGAGATATGTTTAAAAAAATCAACTGGCATTACATATAAAAAGAATGTGTGAAGTGCTTTCACAGTGGTGCCTACACTTCTTTGTAAAAGAAGGTAGCGATAAAGAGTGTTTGTATAAGAAAGGCAGCTGTAGGTATACCCTTTGTATCATATAGCATAACTTGAAAAGATAAGCAAGTTACTGTAGCCTTAAAAGAAAGAGACTTTCAAAGTTGAAGGCAGATCGTATTGAAGTATCGAGAAGCCAAGATCGAATACATATATCTGCACTAAGTCAAAAAAGTAAAATTGGAAAAGTCAAAGTCTTTTGATAAATTTCATTTTGTTATTTCATAACTTACAATTAGACTTTTAAAAATCCATTTATTTAGTTTGCAGAACAATGGCAAAACGGTAAGACAAAAGTGAGAGTTATAAGCAGCAGTGAAGATGAGTTGGATTTAGACTTTTATACAGATAAATTAGAAAAAACAAACATTGATGTGAAAGAAAACAATAGTAATGATAGTGATATCATCTCACTAAGAAGAAAATGGGTGAATGTAATAGAAAGTGATAGTGATGAAAATGTTAGTAGTTTTAAAGAAGTAGAAGACAATGTATCATCAAGTGAAGAATGGGAAAATGTTACAGAAAAAGACACTTCTCCAGTAACAATAAATTTTGTTGTACATCCTCAAACAACAGGACTACAAATAGCAAGCAATATAAGAGAACTGATTGACTATTTTACTCTGTATTTTGCAAATGAATTAGTGGATAGTATAAGAAAAGAAACAAATCACTATGCAGAGGAAAAATAAAGAAAAAGCAACTATTACACAAATCAATTCGGCATAAGTGGCATGACGTTGACAACAGGAATTTTTAGGTTTTATCGCAGTTATCCTAAATATGGGAATAATTCAAGTACCAAATTTGCAAGAGTACAGATCAACTGCTCTCAATAGTAAAACATTCTTCTTTTCAGAAACATTCAGAGAAAGGTTTACACAAATCTTCTGGAAGCTTCATTTGAAGACATCTGGATAGAGTGATGAGACCATTGGAATTTTATTCAAAAGGCCAGTAATTATTTGGAATACATCGATTCAAAACTTTTGCATTGTTCCATACCAGATTAGGTAATTTGAGTTGATGAATTGTTGTTCACTTATATCATTTATAACATACAATCCAAATAAACCTACCAAATGGGCTATACACATTTATGCACTGACTGATTCAAAAACTGGATATCTTTTTCTATACTTCCCCATTATGGCAGCATAACATCCAGAAACATCATTTGACCTGATCTTCCAGTAAGCACCAGAATTCCATTACATTGACATAAAAAGTTGTTGGAAAAAGTTCCTACTGCAGCAGGATACCATGTTTACTGACAGATATTACACTAGTATTGTCCTAGCAGAAGAGCTACTAAAGATGAAATGTCATCTTACTGGTACAATCAAAGTCAACTGAAGGAGAATACCAGCACAAATCAAAAAGCCAAAATTTTTAAAGAAAAAAGCAGTTGCGTATAGGAAAAATAATCTTACGCTTTTTTGTGCGGAAGGACAAAAGGCTTGTTATAATTCTTAGCACTTGGAATCATGCAGGAATCAAATCTACCACAAGGACATCATGTGGTGGACATATTATATCAGTCACAAAGCCTGAAATGATTCTAAATTATATTGCAAATATGAGTGGTATGGATCATACAGATCAGTATGCTTCCACATATTGCTTTTGGTGAAAATCTTTAAAATGGCAGAGGAAATTATTCTTCTGGGAAATAGAAATTTGCATTATTAACTCCTATATACTGTACCAAACGTTAAAAAAAAATGGAAAACCTTATGCCTTATTTGAAATTTGTCAAGCTTCTGATTAGTCAGTTGAGAAGTAGTTTTCAGGAATCACAAGCGTGTCCTTCTACATCGTCTTCGATCAACAGACTGGACAAAAAATCACATATTATTATTGTGGGAGGAAGAAAATGAGACTACATTGCTCAAATAGAAAAACGCCAGGTGGAAGACATCAACCAAATTACTGTGGCACAAAATGTACCTATGAACCTGCAATACATGTCAGTGACTATTTCACACTTTATCACATGTTGGAAAAATATTAGATATAAAATTTAGATTTTTTTTGTCATAAATAAGTTCCACGGTATCCAAAATTCTATTAGAAGCCGAATATCATTACAATAAAATAATTGGTTCCGATGCTATACTATTTAATATGAAGTGATTCAGTTTTTACTATTTCATTAAAAAGTATGGTTAAGTTGCTGGTAGATGATCTGTGAGATGTCTCCGAGTGCAAAGGGTTAAAATACAGTTATCAAAATTTTTAAAATGAGTTTGTAATAGAATACTATATGACTTCTTTTTAGAGGTGCTAAATAACTTAATTTCAAAATGGTAACAAGATACATGAAACTTCAAGGTATCTGTAACAATTCTAATGTGACACGAGAATGTCTCTGATTTTTGTTAATGTTAGTCACACATTCTGCTTATATTTCATTCATAATAAGTAGACATGCTAGATTCTGGCAGTGAAAATTCTTAAAGCAATCATGTCCTTGACATTTACTGTTATCATACTGAGAATATCCAGTTATGAAACATCTAAGTAGTCTAAATTTCAATTTCGTTCTTTATTCATTCAGCAAATATTTCTTGCGTACCCAGTGAGTGCTAGGTATTTCTCCAGATAGGGGGATGCAGTCAAGTGAAGAAAGTGATTTAAGAAGAGTGAGGTCACCTCTGTAAAAAACTCCTGAGAAGTTGATGACTGAGAATTATCTACTGGATTTAGCAACATGTAGTTCACTGGTAGCTTTGCCAACCATGGTTTCCATGACGTGGTGGGATGAATATCTGCTTGGAATGTGATCATGACTGAGTAAGACACGAGGAGACAAAGCTATGAATTTAGAAGACTACTTGCTCTTTCTATAAAGAGCAGCAGAAAATATGGTTCTAGATAATGTAGCATATTTGAATGCCAATGGCAATGGTCCAATAGAGAAAATTTGATGATGGAGGAAAGAGAGGTTAATTTTTGGAGCAAAGTCCTGGACTGGGCAAGGGAGGATAGGACCCAGGCACAGTGGAGGGGTTGGCTTTAGCTGAGAGCCAGGACAGTTTGTCTTGTTGAAAGAGAGAGCGAGTCCTGTTTTTGGTGAAAAAATGATGAAGCTTTCCTCTGAATAGTCCCATTTCCACAATGATATAAAAACTAACATTATCAACTGAAGATGAGTGAGGGTACAAGTGTGGAGTGCGGAGGAGGCAGGATAGTGTGGAAAGGGTTTTTCGGAGAGGTAACGAAGTGAAGGACTTAGAACAAGTTGGGATTGCCAGATGGAGCTGAAGGCTTAGTTGAAATGATTGTAAATTAAACCGAGGCCAGAGAGCATGTGTGTTTTTTCTCTACCACATGGGGGCCTTTTAGATACATTGCAGAGTAGGCGGAGTTGGGTTTCGTTGGAGCTTGAGTTTTGCTAGCAGAGTCCAACTGAGGGAGAGAAGGGAAGAGTATTTGAGGGTAATTGCAAGGAAGATACCACAGTGGTGGATCATGGAATCTAACTTCCATATGGAAGGAATGAAGATGTGAGAGTAGTGGGCAATGAGCAGTAGATGAGATCAGTGAAGTGGAGTCCTGGTGAGGTCAGAGGATCGTGGGAACTAAAGAAAAAGGACCGAGTGGAAAAATTAGGGGTGCTGGTACAGAAGGAGCCCTTGAAAATCTCCTTTCATTCATTCTGAGCACTTGTCCACTGCAGTTCTTCTTTACTATGTAGAAATTAGCTTTGGTCTTACACTCTAAAGAAAATGTTCCACACTTCTGTAATGCCGTCAATGTCAAATGGATCCCAACATAGACTGAGAGGCTTGCAGCAGACTTGGGAAGCAGCACAGCTGTTGGTGACATGCTCTTGGCTCTGACTCTGGTCAGGGGAGGCTGAGCTCAGTGGAGGATAGAGTGTTTGGGATAGGTGGTCAAGGACTGAGGAGCAGGATGTGGAATGCATTGCATAAGTGACTTTGAGGTCACTGAGACAGTAAAAGGAGAGGGTGAAAGAGGGACCCAAGGGTTAAATGAAGAGACATGGCTGGTGTGATAATTGCAGAAAGGGTGTAGTGGATGTGTCACTCAGCAGTATGTACCCTAAAAGAGTGGGGAGGAGAGAAGAACAAAAGCCTGGCAGCAGCAGTGGGCAGTGATGGGGACACCCACCCCAACTTGCAGTCACTTGAGGGTCTTCAAGGGTAACACATCTTTAGGAAATAGCCACTTAAGGTTTGGCTAGAACGAATCCTATATATAGATATTTTAGGAAAAACCTGAGTGCTATCATAAAGATGCAATGATCTTGTTTATAGTTTCACCGATAATGGTCCTATAGATAGTATGTATACAGTTACAGTAGCATGGGTATAATACCTTAGAAAAAGTATAGTCATTGGTATCCATTTAATCAACATGTAGTCTAGCAAAGGCCTTAGAAAATGTGGTGTCAGGTCAAAATTACTCATATAGCTAGTTAGGAGGAATAAGTTCTAGTCTTCTGTAGCACTGTAAGATAACTACAGTTAACAGTAACATATTGTAGTTTCAATGGCTAGGAGGAGAATATCGAATGTTCTCAATACAAATAAACGATACATGTTTGAGATGTTAGATATGTTAATTACCCTGAGCTGATTACTATACATTGCATGTATTCCAACATCACTACATATCCCATAAAAATTTACAATTATTATATGTCAATTAAAAATAAATAAATAAAATGAGACAGGCTTATAATCATTTCACAATGTTTTTGAGAGGTAGAAAGATGCTTAAGTAAATCCTAATTTGCCCATTTAAAATTCAGTAAAATGTGTTATTAGGAAAAAAATAAGTGTGGCACTAGGAATGAATTTTTAAATTTAAATAATGATTCCTTGGGCTTGCTAAGAAAAAACTCCAGAGATAGTGAATCAATAACATCTCTTTTGGGGTGGATATGTGCTAACAATTTCCCAGTTTAATGAGATGAAAAAAAGTTCTTGTAAATATAAAGCAGATTCTTGGATTTATTTTCCTGCTTCTTCATTTGAGCATTTATCAAATGTATATTTTCAGGTTGTCAGTTTCGTTGATTTCATGTAAAATTTTCAAGTAAGTTTGGTTAGGATGTATCATGGAAACGAATACTCAGAAGAAAGCAAGGTCCTGAGTCATTTATCCAAACATGAAATGAAATGACAAAACTGACTGCTTCATTATGATTTAATTGATACAGGTTTATTTCAAGATGATGTAAATTGTATGTGTGTGTGTGTGCCATCTTTGTTTTGACATATTAAAGTAGTGAGGGAACCACAGAATTTATTTCTGAAAGGGATTTTAAGTATCATTTTGTTCAATCTTCTCTAGCTCTCACTGAGGGCTACTTAAAGCCATTGCAAAGGCCAGCAAACCTCAAGAGATAGTTGGCTGGGCTGATTATAGTACTAATACCCAAGTCAGATCGGGTCTGACTTGCATGTTACTTTGGAAATTTTGAAAGGAAGAGAACAGTTGTCTAATTACTTTGAACTTAATTATTTTGCTTAGGTCAGTGAGATATGTGTCATTTCTGTTACTGTTAACCCTATTTTAAAATTTGTGTTTATTTTGGAATAGGCTAATCTGGTTATTACAATAGCTGAACTAACCTTTAACCTGTTGGGTTACTTAGCATGAATTATATATATGGTATGGTATGACGTAGTTGCCTTGTACTCATTCGGGAAAAGCTCCTATATACAATTGCATATGTGTTAGAACTTGGCAGGAGGACAATGAATTACGCTGTGTCACAGCCACTGATCCTTGTTTAGTGTTTGGCCTGCTTTAATGTAGTTGCAGTTCATTTTCCCATTGTAGAGCAGGGTTCATACTCCATGCTTATAATGCCACCAGGTCCAGAATATATCAATACCCTTAACCTAAAGGGATGTGTATTTAAACTTTTTATTACACATACCGTTTTACAACAGCAATAATGGAAATAAATATTTAAAATCACCTGGAGGCCCATCTTCTAAGAATTTAATGCATCAATGTTTTTATTTTCCTACTGATACTTTTATACATGGATGCACACTTTTATTTAAAAAAAAAACCAACAAACATAATTTTAGTCACAATTTATACAAGGTGGGGACCCCCAGCCCCCAGGAAAGACCTAGAATTATCTTTTGGAGGGCAGATCCCTTGTTGTACACTTGGAAGTTTCCTCCAGATCAAAGGGTCAATCAAAGTTTTTATCTAGAAGTTTTGAGTAGGTTACATCACGATTTGTGGTAATCAAGTGAATGGTTCTTCCACCATGGCAATGTGCCTTTGAAGGTGACTGAGGTTTAAAAGTGTAAGAATAAATACACAATTTTTTATAAATAAATTTTAAAAAATTTTGCGTATCTTTTTGTTCTGTGCTGCTCTCGTCCCTGAATATGTATGTTCAGTATAGATTAATTCTTGTAGCTCGTGGAATATGTTTGGCAGGTAGTTTTTAAATTTTATTTTTTGTCAACTAAAACAGAAGAAATTTTTCACTGTGTATGGACATTTCTGATTAATCAAAACGAGTAGCAGGATTCAGGGAGAAATGTGGCTGATTAGTCTGGTATTTAATTAGCAGCTTAGATTGAGATTTCATGGTAATAAAGTCAATCCATGTTCTGGTATTTTATGTGGGGATAATCTTATTAGAATGTCACAGACCCTGATTTTTAAAAATATTTTTTGAACAAAATTTTTTTGTAGGTGGGTAAAGGAAGCTTCCTTTTTGACCACCTGGCCTGTGAGGATGGAATTTCTGGGGTCCATTTGAGATTGAGGGTATTGTAGAAATGTGGGGTATTTTCTTTAGAGCATAAGACCAAGGCTACTTTCTGCATAGTAAGGAAAAAATTCAGCAGACAAGTTGCTCAGGAATGAATGGGAGGAGAGTTTCCAGGGCTTCTTCTGTACCCTACGGTGAAAATAATGATCCCAGCTTATAGAATACCTCCAAGTCTTCTTTTTTCTAGCTTAAAAAAAGTGAAGTCAGTGTTTCATAGGGTAAAGACTTCTCATTGTCAAAACCTGATGAAAAAAATATACTCTTTTGTGTCAGACTGAAAATTTCTCCCAGTTTGCCTTCTCCCTGGAAATAATAGGTTTAGTTCACTATTTTATTTTGTTCTACATGAAAAGCATAAGTAACATTCCATTCTACTGGATTATTTTGTTTTGTCCCTTGGACCCTGCCAAATAAACTGGTCTGATGACTGCATTGTTCAGATAACTTGGGAACAAATAATTTTGTTATTAAGTTGAAATAGCATCGTGATAGTTTCATTTAAAATGGTGGTGGAAATCAGTGTAGCTTACACAAGTTTGATATTAGTGGTTTACTGTGTGTTTTTTGTGTACTTGTTTTTAATATAATCTTTACTTTTTAGAAGTTTAAATAGTTTTTTTAACTAAATTTTCTGTTAGATTTTTGGATGTTTGTCTGAAAAACTTCATTATTAAAAAGTTATCCACCCTTTACAGTTTTTGATTAAAAATTAATTATTGAGTGATCTGTTTAATATTTTTACCTTTTAATAAATTACATGGATTTATAAAATAGATAGATTAGTATCAATTATTTTCTCTTTAAAAAAGTAATTGCTGTAAAAAAATTATAAATACTAGCTCCCTGAGGCATTTAAAATAGGACTTGAGTAACCAAAGTATAACTTATAGTCAACCAGCATTTCTTAGTGTCTGACATGTTTAGGCATTTTTTTCTAGTGCATATCATGTGTAGCATTTCTCTAGAACCTCTCATACCAGAAGTGAGTGTACATGTCTCATTAGTTTATGGCTGGGCCTGATGAATATGATAATGAGACCAAGTTTGGGGTTCTGTCCCTAGACAAGCCAATTTCTTTAATTTTTCTCTGCCTTGTACACAATTAGACTGCGCTAGTTATTACTGGGAGCCTGTGAATACCCATGAACGGTTACTTGGGGTACAACTATTTGTAATTTGAGAACTTGTAAGTTTATTGTTATAGAGAACTGGAATGATTAAAGAAAGACATTTTCCCAGGTTCACTATTAAGGCTAGGCAAAAGCTAATCAGAAAACTCCCTTTAGTTCACTGATGACTTTTGAAAATAATTCTAAAATAAATCAAAATTAAGTCACAGTGGAAGTTTAGTGAGTGCATATTTTTGCATTAGAATAAAGGCATATTGATTTCATGTATATTTGGTGATTATTGTAAGCTGTCTCAGGATACTTGTTCTCACCACCTTTCATGGTTAATTCTCTAGATAATTTCCTAGAACGTTCTATGAGACCTGTAGCGATGATCTAATTTAATTTTCTCACCTTCAAGTGAAGAGACATGCTTCTCAGGAAAGCTGCGAAGGTCTCACCATGTGTTAGTCCCAGCTCCAAGTTCAGAATCCAGGTTCCTTCACCAGATTGCTACATTCCCTGCCCTGTTCCCAGAAGGTAGGTTATCTACCTTACCCCGTCCCCAGGAGATCAGCTTCCAGCCTCAGAATTTTACTTTTTATTGAAAATAGGTTATAGATAAAACATTCTAGTAAGTGTTCTGAGGTCTTGCTGTGATCCATTTTAAGATTAATTTTATTGTCAGTCTGTTCAAATCTGTGTAAAACTTGGCATTCTTAAGAGATGATTGTCCTGATATTAGAATTTATTTCTTATCCCTTGTGATGGTCATTAAAGCCATAACTGAAAAAATAAAATATTAGAATAGTTGGACAGAAACAAAAGATAGTGAGAAAAGACTTTTTGGGACAAGGGGGATAGTGAGAATTTTTGAATGACTGTGGTGTGCTAAGTGATTAAAAAGAATTCAGAAGAGTATACATAGGAGGCTTGTCAGTTCTTATTTTTAGGGTTCTTTGGAAGTTTGCATAATGGAGAAAACATCTTTCAACAGAATCAGTGGGTATACACAGCTCAACCACAATTATATTGCTTTCAATAATTTGTGAAATTATCCCTTTTCTAGTAATTGTTTTAAAGAACATTTTGATGGTATTACAGTTTGCTCTGCTTAATAAGTGTGGTATCAACAGAAACTCAAATAGTGACATTCCAACAAATTCTGGAAAACAGAATTGTTGCTCAAGTTTAACTGCTCTGCTACAAAGAAAAGACAGGTGGACAACCCTTGCTGAAATGGACACTTTGTATTCATCAGCATGAAGACTGATGCCTGTAGCTGGACTTACGTGCAGTTGTTTGGGGAGGGCACGCCCAGCTGAGGATTTGTTAAAAAATATTTAAACATTTGATGATGATTTGTGAGTTTCTGTTACTGCATGCATTCCCAAACCATATGCAAATGATTTTCGAGTATCCACTGTTAAGAATTATCTGAACCACTTTTCTGTTAGTATGGATAATTGAGCTTTGATCACAAGCAGCTGTACTAAGTCTTAGCCCAGCAGATGAAAGGTATAGTACTGAGAGGAAAGTAATCTGGAAGGCCCATTTATATATCTTTTTATCTAACAAAATGTAGATGAGCACATCAGTTAGGGCTCTTTTTGCTGCAAGTGCCACAAATCTCAACCCCAATTGACATTAGGATTGTTGATTTGGTGCCCGAGGAGTACAAGGGTGAAACTGGCATAAGAGAAAGGCTACCAAGAGGGACTCAAAGAGTGTCACTAGAGCCATTTCTCTCCATCTCTCAATTCTGTGGCTTCTATGACTACTCCATTTTCAGGTGGGCTTACCTCATGGTTGCAAGGTTGCCATGGCTGCCATGGCTGCCATGCCTTTAGGCTACATGCCATGCCTTTAGGCTACATGCCTTTAGGCTACATCCTTGTAGATGCCAGTGCAGTGGAAGAAAGGTTCCCAACAACTGTGTTTGAGTCTCTCTGGCCCTGAATGGATATTGTTTCATAACTGAAGGAATCACTGAGATAAGGGAATGCTTACTGGCAATTTCCAAGTTGCATTGTCTACCCTTGGAGATAGTTGGGGAAAGCTGAGTTTTCAAAACAAAGTCAGGGTGCTTGTACCTAAACAAGAGTAAGGGATAGTGGGTGCTCAAAGAATGACAAATGCTGACCACAATATATTTGAAATTTCTGTTCTCTAACTTATAGTCATTTCATAATTTTGTGTTTATTGTGAAATGCATTAAAATTCTTCATAATAGTAGGAAGGGAGTGAGACAATTTTCTTGTGTTTGTGAAGCCAACATGAAAATTTCTTTTTTTTTCCTCCTTGGCCTGTATCAGTGTTTCAAGCCACTTTGAGCAGACTGTCCCTCCAGTAGGACGTGTCCTCAAATCAATGTCTATTTTTGAACTTATGAGTTCTCTAACGAGCCAGTGTTCTTCAGGACAAATGAGTTTTAAGCAGATACCGGTGTCACAAGACAGTGAATTAACTTACTTATTTGTTAAAGTGGAATTTTAGTGAGGTGGGTGACTTTGAAACCTTGATGGACTGACTGTTTTGAGCATTGTTCTTATCAGCCTTGGAAAAATATTAATTTCTTTCCTGTTAGAAGGGGGATGTAGTAAACATAAAGTATGCTGAGTTAATAAGATGATTCAAAAAGCATGGAGGCTTACATAGAAAATAAATCCCACTGTTGCTAACAAAAGCCGCAGGAAGAGCCAAGAGCTGAGACAGCGATCAGCCTGCTGAGCCCGTATGGATGCTGTTTCTAGAGTCCAGCGTCGTGCTGGTAGTGCATGGATCTTTGCCATCACACTGGCCTTGATGTATGAGAAGCTGTCTCTATTCTGGTGGACCCAGCTGACATTTTGCTAAGCGTAAGGACACTGGTTACTGATGGTCACTTCCATGCTTTTCATGTTGTTCATACCACGCACACCATACATACACAATCTTGATGTACAGACATATGTGCACTGTTGGTGTTTGTGCCCCTGTTTCCTTTTCTTCTCTGTTTTCCTTTCCATGTCTCTTCCATTTTCTCATGAACTTAAATATTTTTTTCTTTGCCTGGTTCTCTCTTTTTTGAGCTTTGTGACCAACAGAGCTGGACAACGGTATAGCTTAGCCTATTCACTAATGACATTTGGATTTTATAGACATACCAAGTCCAACAATACACATTGCTGTGTGGTCTATAAACAGCTTAAATATTTGTTTGCAAGTTAAGCCATTTAAGTTGAATTCTTTTAGTAAATACACTATGGGGTTTCTATAGAAACTCATCTCACAGTGATTCCTTTTTAAAGCAATGAGAACCTTTTAAGAACATAGTTGCATTTTTAAATTTGAAATTAAATTATGCTATATTTACATTTATTTTTATTCAGTTAGCCAGGATAAAGAGAATCTATAGGATAAGAATTTCATGATATGATTTTACTATATACATTAAAATATCTAAAATAATATGGCATGTTTTGTTGAAGTGACAATGTGATGTTAAATCTCTTCTGAAAATTATATGAGTAAAGCATACATGAGTTACTTATAAGACATAAAAATATCATAGGTAAGGCTAACGCCTCCTTGATTACTCTTAGCCTCTTCTCTTTCATTCTCGAAGAATCATTCTTACAATTTTGCTGTATATCCTTCCAGGTTTTTCTTTCTTTTTTTTTGTATTATAATGCATAAATAAATACTCATAGAAAATATAATCTTATATATGTATTATGTTAACAAAAGATTCATATTCTATATGTCATGTTAACGACTTGCTTTTTTTACCTAATAATGTTTGGGGAAGCTATGATGATCAAGATAGAGAAATGGAATTGATGTGGTTTTTACTTGTTTACCTATTTATTTTTAACTTATGCATATGATGCCATAATATGACCATACTCCAGCTTATCTACGTATTGAAGCATTTAGATTGCAGTTCTCATTGTGCTCCTTGTTCATGTGTAGGAGGGTTTCTGGGGGGTAGATATTGCTCTCCATAGTAGCTGCAACTTTTACTTTTACCAGCAGTTGATTAGATTACTGGAATCCCCGTACCTTTGTAAGCTTTTACTATCATCGAGTATTTTATTATTGTTTGGGGTTAGCTTTCTTGTTAATTTTACTGAGAGGTGTCCTAACAGTGTGACTCAGAGATCAATAACTTTCTATGTTACTTGAATAAGCTATGTATTCTTTGAGATATTATTGATGTGTATGTGTCTTCATTTATAAAACTAAAAGGATTTGGTGTTTTTATTAAAGTATTTAATCTGGAAGAGCCTTTCTTGGGGGTGGGATAAAGGGTCTCAAACTAGGGAAGTGTTGGGGAAGCTAGGATATTTATGGTTGGATGATCTTGAACTTAATTTTGGTATTTTAGCTGGGAGATTGCCTGGCTTATTACCTATATTTTTCATATTTATTTTCGTGATTTCTTCTTCAGTATTTCCAGAAGTGTTAAGAGTCAAAAGTATTTAAACTAAGAAAATAAACAAACAGTACTTAAACCACTTATGTACACAATTCTGACTTACACCTCACAACTTTACAATAAAATTAAAAAAAAATAAACAAACAAAAGCCAAAAAGAGAAATGAACTAAGAAAATAAATTTTTAAGAATTATTTATGTTTCATACCAAATTTTAAGATTAATTTTTAAATAAGATATATTACCTAAAAACATTTTATTCTATTTTGGCAAACACTATTCCCCCTATTTGTTCCTGAGCAAATTCTAGAGATGAACAGGGAGATTTGGCTTGAGTTACAGAGAAAACCAGGGATGGATTTAATACGGTAGTCCCTGCATTGAACCACTGCATTACGAGATGGTACTTCCTAACCTGACAGTGCGTTAGGGCAAACCTTGGTTGGCAGAGGACTTTCAAAGGTACCATTCTGATGTTTTTGTTACATTTGCCTTTTGAGTTGAGATGTTAGATGGAGTGAGCAAACACCACTGATTTCACAATTTTTTCACCCATGGTGCAGGGTCTTTTGGTTGATTTAATCTCAGGCAGAAGAATTGGAGTACCAATTGGATTTGGTGGAATGAGGCTTTCATCTCACCAGCCTGCCTGCCTGTAGGGGTGGCTCTTCCCTCTCCTGCAAGTCCACCCTTGCAGCTCTGTGTGAGCTGTTATCAATTTCAGTGGATATGGTTTGTTACCTCTATTTGTCCTATAACTAGAAATTTGATAAGGTTATGTGCCTGTCAGATGATTTAGATGTCAGGTGCAGATGAAGCAAAGCAATTTTGACAAGTCAAACATTGATGCAAGGAAGTGAGGAACGAGGATGACCCGCTGACAGAAGAAAGCAAAATCTCGTGCAGCCTCACTTTCTGCCTCTTTTAACTTTAGGTCAGTACCTTAGCCTCTTTAATTTGTCCCTTCTTAAGCGAATGTGACATGGTGACTTCCGGCTTCTATCTAAAGGGCAGTGAAATGGAGGCCTGCCTTTGGAGGGTAGAGGCTGGCATTTAGGGAGATTTGACTCTGGGGGTTCTGATAAAACCATCTGGGTTGGAAACTTTATCTTCGACTGAAGCTGAGATTAAGGTCTTAAACGCCAAGGCTTATTAATTCTAGTGTCTGTTCACATATGTGTATTGCAGAGAACCTCAAAATTTAGCAAGCTATGCTCCTTATTTTAGGCATAGGTAAAGGCCAGATGCTTCATGGCACATTTTTTATTGTCTTGTGTTTTGCAGTCCAGGCAGTGATTTGAAGCTCATTGGCTTGTCATATTGCCCATTGGATGAGGGGGCAGTAGAGGTCCCAATTAATTAGTTTTAAGTTTCTTAGATCCCCTCTTTTTTCCTCAATTGATTAAATAACACCTCTGAGTTGGTACCAATACCTAAAACTCTTTACAGCCCACATGTATATCTATATGAACATATAGATTTGTTTTTGCAGCTACCACAGCAGAATATTTTTTTTCCCCTAGCGTTAGGTTGGCCCTGCAGTTACTCTGTGAAAAGGGTTCACATGACCAAGAGAGGCTGCAGGAGTTGGAGGTAAAATTCTAGGCTTTTGCCACTCTGTTTTGTGAAATTGTGTAAGGACTGTAGGTATTCAAGTGTAATTCTTCTTGACATGGGTTTCATTATGAAAGCATAATTCGAAGAAATAACAAATTTATATTCAGGGTAGTTTTGTTTGAGTTTATTTAAAGAAGTAAAACACACACAATCCCTTTAATAGCTCTTGCTACTGATGTATTGATAGTGCTGACAAAGAGAAAACTCAGACCAGATGGTTTCCAAACAGTGGAACCACCTGGCTCTCTGGCAATGCCAGCTTATTCCTGTTTTTCAAATAGCTGTACTCTCGTGAACTGTGAAATGTATGAGTGAGACATCCATGGATTCAGGAGAAATGACATTCCAAAATTAGGATTATTAAAAGAAGTTGAAATGCTTATCCATGTCAACCTTAAACTGGCCCCTCTATCCCACTTCCAGTACTTTTAGGGTCTTTTTATAAAATTCTTTGTCTGTATGTATAAAATCTAGTTCTTTATTTCCATATTACAAAGAAAAAAAGTTTGATTGCCTTTTGGGATGTTTATTCTGGAGGGAAAAGAAAGACCTTATGTCCTTTTGGGGAAATTACCCAGAAATGGACTCACTCGGACCCTTGTTACTGTCTTCAGACCAAGGAGGGCATTTAGAGTAGCAAGGGCCGGATATAACTGCACTGAATCATGAAACTTCATAGAAATAGAATCAAAAGAACACACTATTCACTATGCAGACTTACATAATAGCTTTCCTGGTTATAAAATGTTAACAGTTAAGTTTGGGATTATCTTGAATAATTTAGTATTTAATTTTTTTCTTTGAAAATCAAAGTTAATTTGACAGTAAAACTATTGCATTAACCTACAAACTTTTCTAAGTTGTGTTAAGACTGCGATTATTTTAAAGTTTCATTTTGAAGTAGTTATTTTATTTGCTCGCTCATTTGATACACACCTACTGAACATCTCATCCATAGACAATGTAACTTTTTTTTTTTTTGAGTTGGAGTCTGACTCTGTCACCCAGACTGGAGTGCAGTGGCCGCTCCCGGCCACCGCAGCCTCGACCCGCTGGGCTCCGACGATCCTTCCGCCTCAGCCTTCCAAGTAGCCGGAATTACAGGCATGCACTACCACGCTCGGCTGACTTTTTGTTTTATTGTAGAGATGAGGTCTCGCTGCCCAGGCGAGTCTCGAACCCGCGGGCTCAGGCAATCCACTCCCCTCAGCCTCCCAAAGGTGCAGGATTAGAGGCTGAACCACCGAGCCCGGCTAAAATTATATTTTAATTCAAGAGATAACTTTTGAAGTTTACAGAGTATTTGAACTACCATCTTGTAGCATGATAGAGTGAAAAGAGCAAAGACTTCAGGGACAGCAGACCTAGGTTTGCATCCTGATTCGACTATTCACCTGGTGGCAATACTAGATTCTGAGTGTAACCACTAAACTACCAAGCCTCAGTTTCTTGTGATAGTTAGAATTCTTGGCTGCAAACGATAGAAGACCCAACACTTATGAACAAAATGAAATGATAATTCATTTTGAGGCTATTGGGGTACAAAATTCAATAGCAGGCATGTGTCTGCTTGGGCTTCAGGAACAGTGGGAATCAGTATCCAAATGAAACCAGGCCAGAACCCTTCTTTTGGGTAGATGAGCTGCATCAGCCCCTCCAAGTCTGGTGATGGCAAGCATGGCTGTTGATAGTTCTAAAATTTTATACTTTAGAGTTTTAGTACCCTGAAGGAAAGACTCTACCTTTTGAGTCTTAATTCCAAAATCCTTCACACATTTCTACTTGGATTAGTGTAGGCCGGAGGACGGCCAGTCAATAGTGGCTAAAAAAGTGGGTCCAATAAGGAGATGATGTCTCTTGAGAAAACCTAAATAGACAGGACAAGACACAAGACCATTACTGGAAAGAGAGAGATTTGGGGTAAACCAAACAATAGGTTTCTACTACATTTCTCATATGTAAAAATTGGTAAAATATCTCTTTTACAAGGTGATTTTAAAGATTAAGTAAAATAGTCTGTGAAGTGCTTAGGACAGTGTCTGGTATCTTGTAGGTCTTCAATAAATCATAGCTGCTGTTACTTCTTAAGACTGACACTATAATTAATACAAAGCTCTCATTGTTAGCTAAGAAGCCATAATTCTTCACATAAGTCTTCAACACTTCTAATATATTTATTTTTAATAGTTTCTCTCCCATGGAAGACTTGAATTAGTACTATATTTCTAGTTGTAACACCTTTTTAAATAGCCTGTAAAAATTTCTAGGAGATTTATATTTTAAGTGAAATTCTACATTAAGGAAATAATCTTTTAAATGTTTTGATTAAAGTGACTTGAGGCCGGGCATGGTGGTTCAGCCTGTAATCCTAGCACTTTGGGAGGCTGGGGTGAGAGGATTGCCCAAGCCTGGGGATTCAAGACCAGTCTGGGCAACTTGGTGAGACCTTGTCTATACAATAAATCACAAAACTAGCCAGGCGTGATGGTAGGCATCTGTAGTTACAGCTACTTGGAAGGCTGAGGTGGAAGGATCGCCTAAGCCCAGCAGGTCGAGGCTGTAGTGGCCATGAGCGTGGCGCTGCACTCCAACCTGGGCAACAAGATCGAGACTCTAACTCAAAAATAAAATAAAATTAAGTGACTTGCTGAGATCCATGGTTTTTCTGGGTAAGGAAAACTATCAACCCTGGAAACTATCTTAGTGTCATTTGTGTACACATTAAATAAAATGCATTTACATTTGTTTTTACTTTGCATCCTTTCTTTTTCTGTGTTATAGGTTTGTTTTTATTTCATTTTCCAGTTTTATGGAGTGAAAGAAGTATGTTTTGTTATAGAAAAAGAGTCAGTGTTTGCTTGATGGATAACGCCATTGCAGGTGTTGGAGGGTTGTTTGGAACAATTTTAATGACATCATCAATCTGTTAGGGAGTAAGCATATGTGGGAAAATTGAGGAATCATCTGTCACTTTTATCAGCTGTGGCACTTTGAGATTAAGGACAGGTTATTTTCACTTTCATGATTGTTTTGTGTTAGTTCAGTTTGTTTATATTTGCTTGATCCTTGGTGTAGTGCTCTGTACTATGCCTGGAACATTGTAGGCATTCAATAAATGTCAGGCATTAATATTATCTCATTTAATTCTCATGAATGCCCTATCAACATTGCACTATAATTTTGCTTATTTTGAACATGAGGAAACTGAGGCTCAGAGACACAAAGTGATTTGTTAAGGTCACACAGCTAGTAAGAGGTGGAGCCAAGGCCGACAAGTTTATATCTAATTTCCGAGCCTATATTGTTAACCACTAAGATGTACTTTGAGTGCCTTGGTGATGTTTTAATTAGCTTAGCTGATTGAAAAATTAATTAAAATGTGTTTTATTATGTATTTAGAATATGTGTGTAGAATAAAATATAGATTTCATTGGTTTTTTTAAACAAAGGAATCTCAAATCTGGTAAAATTGGTTTGTGGATATATAGGAAAACTGACAAATCTGAAAATATCACAAAGAACCTCAACAAATGCAGTAGAAGGCTAATTTAAGGCTTAGAAATCTATGAAAATTATTTTTAATGCTTTTTAATTATACTTAAAAAGGTAATTATAATTTTAATTTTATGTAATTAATCATAAACTTAAAAATTATGAGATTAATTTATAAAAAAGCATATATACTTTTGAGCTCATTTCTTTGACTTAACATTTGCTAAAATTAACTTTACCTTAAAAAAGAAGCTCTTAATCAGATTTTCCTTTGGAGAGCTTAATTCCCACCTAACATTGTGAGATTAACCAATTTTATGCATATTAGACCTTAAAAATACAAAACTAGATAGTAATCAATCATGAAATAGTCATTAAGCTTCTAGTACATGCTTAGCATCAAACAAAATATGGCAAGAAAGAAAGAAGCATATGGCTCAACTTCTCCATTACCCTAAAATCTATTTAACTATACAAAATGGTACTTAAATGAGCACTAAATTTTGCAGATCAAACTAAGAATTTTGCATTTAGTTTTAAATACCATGACTCTCACAATATCCTCTTGAAAAAAATGTGACATATCCATCATGTCATGAAAGGTAATGAAATTGACCATGGTTTTCATTGTATCAGAAATGTATGAAATAAAGAGCAAAATAACATGAATCGATAATAAACAATATACATGCCTGAGATATTAGGCTTCCATTACACATATTCTGACAAGTTGCAGTAAGATAAACACTGCTCTCCTCTGTGTCCACCTCTGTCCCTCAATACTTCTTACTGCCCTGGGCTATTGTGATACATGCCAGGGATTCCCTTGAACTTCTGCTATTTCTCATTATTCCATGTTTGTAATACCTTTTATACCACAGTTTTACACTCTTTTGATTTCAGTTTGCCCTGCCTTTTTGCTTCAAGTTCATGTTTGCTCATATATCATTAAACATTTTAACTAAGATGGAGAAACAGTAACCAATTTAACTTCCTGCAAATGGATGCCCATTGGCTAGGTCATTTGTCATTTATGAAAAACTTGTCTTGTCTTTAGTTGACTGAAAATATCAACTGAATTCCTGGGTATCATATTCTTTTTCTGTTCTCTTCCTCATGGTTTTTGTGTAATCACTGGGTACTTCAGTTTCTGTATCTCAGGTTTTAGAACTCTGTTCCTGCTTTATAAATTTTTTTTAAATTGAAGCAACATATACATATATAATTTACTATTTTTACTGTATTTAAGTGTACAGTTCAGTGGTACTAAATACCACTGAACTGTACACTTATATTCTTCCCTTTCTCTTCATCCTCCCTCTTCCCAATCTCTGGTAACCACTAATCCTGTCTCTGTCTTCATTAAATCCACTTTTTTTTTTAGCTCTTACATACATGTGAGAACATGTGGTATTTGTCTTTCTATGCTCGGCTTCTTTCATTTAATAATAGTTTAGTTCCATCCATGATGCTGCAAATGATAGGCTGTTATTCTTTTTTATGACTGAATAATATTTCATTGTTTATAGACCACGTTTTCCTTGTTCATCTGTTGCTGGACACTTAGCTTGATTCCATATTTTGGCTGTTGTGAATACTGTGAAAATGTTTTTACTGTGAAATAGTTGATCAGTACAAAAAATATACATAGTGCCCACACAAGTTTTATAACATGATAATAAAAAGATCACAACTGAATCTGCCATCAGAAGAACTAGAACATCACCAGTAGCAGAAAAGCTCCCTGCATATCCTTCCATGAGCAGATGTCATTGTGACTGAGAGAACCGTAATAGAGTATACCATAAACTTAGGTTAAGAGCATGCTATAACCCAATAAATATGTAATCGGCTTGTGGACAATAGCACAGCCATTTTAGTTTTCTGCTTTAAAACATAACCTGTAGCTGTTTAAAGTTTCAGTTATGGGAAAAACTGCAAAGCTCTCGTTCAAGCTTTAGCCCCTTCCCTTGGCCCACTTTCCCCTTAGCAACAACCAATCAGGTGCCAGGGGAAAAATCACCTAAAGTTTCCAAATGTCTCTGCAACTTCCCCAGCTAATGGGCCAAGGTCAGCCCGAGTCAAGCTAGCCAATCCTCCACGGTTGGGCTGACCACCAGAGGTTACTACCCAATTAAATGGTAACAAGACTGGAAGGTCCCCCCTAAACTCCTCCTCCCTTTGTGTAAAAGCATAAAAGGCATCTGCTTAAGAAAGTCAGGGCCTCTGGGTGTACTCCGCTGCGTCGGTGGTCAACAGAAGTCCAGGCTCGAGCTTGCAAATAAAAACCCTCTTGAACTTTCATCAGAATTGGCTCTTGGTGGTCTCTCGGATTGAACTATCGGCCACTACTGTGACTACCTTGAATGTTGTGTTATCAAGCTCCCTTCCCCCATACATTTACCTCATGCACATACAATCCCTTCTTCCTCTCCACAACGTGATGTTTCTGAGATTCATCCACAGGGATGGATCCATGGAGCTGTAATTCACTTACTTTCACTCCTGGGTAATATTACATTGTATGAATAACAACAATTTATTCACTCTCCTGTGTATGAATATTTAGGTTGTTTTCATTGCTTTGGAAAATAGAAACAATGTTATTATGAACATGTTTGTCTAGATCCCCAATGGCAAGGGTTACTTTTTTGGAGAGAAGCATAATCCCTTGAAGAGTTGGTGGGACATGAGATGTGCCCATCTTTGACTTCACTTCCAAGAGTTATTTAATCTCCTTTTAGTTTGTCATTTAATAATTTACCAGTCTCTGGGCCCCATTGACTTCCTTCATCAGAGATGGCTTGCTGCCTAACAATGGCCTTTCTCTTTAGTAGGTTCCATGGTCTGCAATCATTGATGAGGTTGTAATAGTCATAATTGTGATACTTGCGGCATTTGATAGAACATATATCTCAGTATTAGCAAATAATCCAATTTACAGCTCTGCTCATCATTTTGATTTTAAAAGTATTTCTTTTCAGTCACCGTGAGCCTTTTTCTTAAGCAGGATCAGAACCACACTGGTATCTAGGTTCTCCCTCTACATGAGTGCTTGAAAAATTGAACAAATGAAGATCACCGAAAAGAATCAGGGTTTAAATTCAAGGTCTCTTGATTTTTGCTGTAGGATTCTAAAGTACAGGAAGATAAATATATATGTACACATATATGCAAGTATATATACATGTACACACACATACACACACATACAGAATGTCAATGCATATATACATACATAAGATGCCATATTATATAGCATTCAATATTTGAAATAAATACATTTTACAATCACCTCTGAAAACAAATATGACAAATCAGATTGTTAATTGTGTGAATTTCTTACCTTTGGCTTAAAGAGTCCATTTTCTTCTTATTATTATTTTTATTTTAAAGATATGGGGTACAATTCAGGGTTAGGTATACAGATGGTCATTGTAAAAAGAGTTCATTTTCAAACTGCCTTTTTCAATATTGGAGGGATAAGACTGAAGAGAAGTAAGACTGTTACTTCCCAGGTGTAGAACATTCTCTCTCAGAGCTCCTGTTGGCATGTTAGTTCTGTCCTCTCTCCTTTTTTGTCCTTCCTGACAAGAGGGCACAGATCACCTGGTGTGGGCTCCTGGGGAGGTCAAGGCCCTGAGGCTGGCCTTGGAATTTTCTCTGTCTTCTGTGGTCCTGGGCCAGTTTTCTGACAGTGGTCGATTGGGAAAGGGGGACAACATTTCCTAGCCCTACCTGGGCTCCTTGCTCCTGTCTTGGCCACCTCCAGGAGTTTGCAGAACTACAGAGAGAGCCGTTTAAAACTCAAGTTAGGACATGCCACTGCCCTGCTGACATCTTAGGGGCTCCGTGTCTCACATGGAAGAAGAACCAATATCCTCAGGGCCAACAAAACTCCTGTGATCACTTTCTGCCCTCTTCTTCTCCTTAAGTTTGCTCCAGCCACACCGGCCGCCCTTGCCCTTCCCAAACCACTTTAGGGATTTGTGTTGTCTGCCTTACCTGACCACCTCGTCTAATAGGGCAGCCTTCCTGACACGTCCCATCTCACTGTCTTGCTTTATTTTTCTCTTAACAGTTTCCACTAATGTCTCATTTATTTGACATATATAGCTCTTTTCCTTTTCTCATGCTGTAATTAACATAAGCTCCATGAGGGCAGGGATTGTTCATTGTCTTCTTTGCTGCATTGTTCCCACACCTGGAACAGTTCTTGGTATATAGTTGGTGCTCAATAAATATTTACTTAATGAGCAAAGGATTGTCCACTAAAGCATTGGGATAGAATCTGATGATATGATTTTTCTGTGATGGAATCTGATGTTTTTCTACACTAGTAAATCTTGTATCACAAATAGGAAGAACCAGAGTATAGAAGTAAAAGAGGAGAAATTCACATGTTCATATTTATTAGGAACCTGTTGCACATCTATATACTTTTTAGGAATCCTGGGGACTGGTTGGGTTCATCAGAATTTGATTTTGGTTTTAAAAGGGAGAGATTTATTAGCTTACAAACCTGAAAGAGTTAAATCCAGCTGTTCAAATGATGTTATCAGAACTCTGTCTGAATCTCTTGCTTTGCTTGCCTCTGTAATGGTTTCTTCATTATTGGGCATTGGCCATTTGGTGGTCAGCAGCTTCACTTTTACATCCAACTAAACTAGTTGAACAAGGTACCAGAGTACCCACCCCCTTCCCAAGAGTTCCTGCCAGAGTCCCAGAGCTGAGGCTCATGGACATATGCTAGATCATATATCTCTTCTAAGATGAGTTATTGGGTCTACAGGTGTGGTGTTCTCATTGACTGGATGGGGCCATGTGAGGACAGAGAGGACACATGAGATTGGAGAGAAGAATCCTTCTACTTCCCTCTGTCCTATGTTCTTTTTTTATAACCAGTTGCCTCTCAGAATCAGACTATATATGACTGACAAACTGTCTGATACAACATTAAAGGTTAGACCTAAGTAGATAGGATGCCAGCAGGTGGGTGTATAGAAAAGAGGGAGCTGACTAATAGCTTGAAGTTTCCCGGTGTGTAGTAAAGAAATGCTCTTGGGTTGGTGCTTGAGCTGGTACTGAGAGGGTAAGAGGCTTGGTTGTGTATCACACCGTTAACAAGGGATAAGCATCTTCTAAAACTCTGCAAGCCATTTATAGAGATGATTATACACTTTTCATAACTAGTCACATAACCAGGCATGCCAAAATCAGTTGATTCTCATGTGTCTTGTGAATGTGGAAAGGATTGTTGAATGGTAATCAGCTCTAAACCCATGATTTTAGAATTTAATGATTTTTCTTTTCAATTCTTTCTTTGGAAATTGCCATCTGAAAAACTCTAAACCAGTAACAACTAGAATACGTGATTGTGCCTTCTCTGAAACTGGTGTTAGGGATGTTAGAGCTTGGCTTCTTTTCTTACATCTTCATGCCTGTTGTTGTTGTAATCTTGTCATCTTTTTTTACTTTTATTGTTTTACTAATCTGTGTCCTAGTGCTTGCTACCAGCAAAGCTAAATGGTTTGCTTGCTTAGTTAGGCATAAATTGAGAATGTGCCAGTGTGTGTATCTTGACACATGCTGGGAGACTGAAGGTTAGAAGGCTAATCTCACTCAGCATATTATGTGGAAGAAAAATATTGCAGTTTATTTGATCTTTCACTTATGGGAATAAAGTAAGAGTTTTTGTATTTTTATAAATTTGAATGTAAGTATGGAGAGAAAATTAGATCTTCTGAAGCAAAAAGCGATGAGACTGTCTAGATCTTTCCATGTGTTGTCATCAGGATTTTTTTTTCTTTCAGGCTCTTCTGGTAAAAAAAAAATCTTCCAGTAACTTTGAAGATAATGATGCTTGAGAGAATTAAGAATTTAAATAAAGATATGACTCAACAAAAACAGTCATTCCATGTTAAACTAAGCCAACTTTTCAAACTTATGCAGAAAGCTACATTTATAGTCATATTTTAATAAACTACCTTAAATTAATTAAATTGGTCACATGATTAATTTAAGTATTAATTGGAGGCTTGTAATTCTCCTAGTAAAATGAGGATTCTTTGGTTTATCAAAATATGTTTTCATAATTCTTCATATTTAGGCTTTTGAAAAAAGGGACAAAGTGATGTAACCATCTCAGTCATTAACAAGCAGACTATTTAGCTGGTGTGACAGTTATCATCATTATGCTAATAATATGAGATGGGATTCTGTAGGATTAAGCATTAGCTGTTCCAGTCCCCTGAGGAAACAGTACAATTCAGCTCCATTGGGTTGTAATTAGAAAAGAAGTATATTTAAATGCTGCAAAAAACCTTAGGTACCAAAGCATGTAGTATGCCAAGGGCATGTGTGAGAAGCTTTTAAATCTCTAGGTGTGGCCTATTTTATAAATATTTTCATAAGCATTTATATACTTGCCATTTGGCAATATAGCATGGTGCAATCATTTCCATATGCTTTCCCTTCTGAAACAGAATGAAAACTTCTTGGACAGAGCTAGCTGTCGATTCTGTTTGTCTTCCTCTTCTCTGGGTAGTCCAAGCTCAAAATGATACTTTTTCGTTCAGAAGACAGGCACGAGAGCAGAAGATTTAGCTTTCTTTTCCCACATTTTTTTTTCTTTAGTGCTGGTAATACTATTGATGATGATAATCATAATCTACCATGGAGTACTTGTTTCTATCAGTCAGCTTTATGCATTAAGTCAGCTGATGCTATCCCTACAACCCGTTCGATAGCTGTAGTTGTTATTGCCATTTTATGGATGGGAATATTGAGGCAGAGAGTGGTTAAGTAACTTGCTTAAGGTCATGCAAATAGTAAGTGGGGTGTCTGGGATGCAAACCAAGTGGTCTGGCTATGCCCAGGTGTCTCTTTACTAAGCCTCCTGCTTGAGAGCTTATCCCGAATGAGATTTGTGATCCCTTTGGTTACTTTTTTTCTTTTATTTCCCCCCATCTTGCTAGGTCAAGTACAAAAGAGATTTTGAAGAAAGCAAAGGGAGGGGCTTCAGCATCGTTACGGATACTCCTGAGCTGCAGAGACTGAAGAGGACTCAGGAACAAATCAGCAATGTAGGTGTCCAGTTTATCAGTGGCATGACAGCCTTGATGTGTGTTTCTGGATGAGAAAGTGAGGTGGGGTGACTTGGAAGTGTGTGTGTCACTGTGGAATGCAAGTGGTGCTCAGTGCACTCATAGAATGTGCCATCTTCATCTGGTAAATCCCTCCCTTTGGTTTCATCACAGTTATCTAGAGCCTAACGCTTAGTTATTTTATTATAGATCTCCTTATTTCATTTTGAATGGTTCTCAGCTTTTGAATTTTTTCAAATATAGGACTTTTATAATTACGTGTAAAAATTTGACAGTTAATTTTTTTGTTGTGGATAGGCTTACAAAATATACATATAAGCCTAGGAATCTTGAAAAAAATCTCATGTTTGCTATGTATGATCTATAAGATTTCATAGTTTAAACTCATTATTTATTGAAATCATGCATTACATCTAAGTTTTGAAATAAACATTTATATACGCACTTGCTTTGGGCTTGAAAACTACATCTTGTTCAGTATATATTTTCCTTGAAAGAGAAAGTGGTGGTGACTGGTGGCAGTTCAAAACATATTAGGAACTGGAAAGTGTTAATTCAGTACTTATTAAAGGTAGATAAACAACTCTTCTTAATTTTTGTAATTTATACCTGTGATTATGTTTCTTCCAAAGTATTATATGAAGTGTGTTAAGATGTGTTTTTTCCACAAAAAATTTAGTTCAATGTTAGGTGTCAAAGAAAAAATAGAGTGAAAATCAGCAACTGTGTAGATATTAAGAAAGTATGAACAAACATGTAAAATTCAAATCAATTTTCATGGGAACTGTATTTTGTGTGTCACTTATGCAGTCAGTAAAATTTATATATCTAGATGCTATAAATGATGTAGCTTTAATTTCCAGGAAATGTTTATTCACAGATGTTTTCAAACTCACTGATATTTGGCAATTATGAGATTTATGTATATGTGTTTATATATTTATTACAAATTGTGTGTGTATGTGTGTATATACATATGCATATACAAATATATACATACAGACACATGTACATACATACATATATATACACATACAGTTTGCAGCTAGAATTATTGTATATAATTTGGGAAAAAAATATCATTTTCCAAAAGTTCAAAAATGGAGTTATTTGATGTTTGAAAAATTTATTTAGGAGGTAGAGGGAGACTGAGAGCACAGTTTTCTTTTCTGCCATAATCCCTAAGATTTACACATTGTTTGTTGTTTAAAATGGACATTTTATATTAGTAAAAACTTTTTTCTTTGATGAGAGTTCAATTTTAAGGATTTGTGACATTTGCCCCTTAGTTTTTCTACATTCCAACACTCTGTCATTCATTAATACTGAAGACCACTCCCCTTGTTTTTCTTCCTCTTTATACTTTCCTTACATCAAAACCCACTTTTGCTTTTAGAAATGCAAATCACAGATAAATTCCACTGGCAGTTACGTTCAGTAGCATTTCTTTCCTTGGATTATTTTTGGAAAATTCTTTAAAAAAAAATAAAATTAATGCTGCAAAACGTTTATATAATAAATCGTCAACTATCACAGAATTTTATTTCAAAAAGAACTAAACATTTCTACTTAAGACATCCACGTGACAGCTAACATAAGGATTGCAGTTGACTCAAAGGTAAGACTTTTAATTTATATTCAAATTAAGTCAATATTTATATTTAATTAGAAAAGAACTGATCGTTTCACCAACCTTTATCATTAGCAGGAATATACATTTTATTCAATACCAGAGGTCGTTTGCCGATCCATTCCTAATTATGCAAAAAACCCTTATAATACAGGTATGTATTAATCTATATTTATCATATACAGTGTGACATATATACAGCAGTAAAAAATTCCACTTAGATGAAGCATATTATTTAGACAATATTGATTTTTAAAAGCATGTAATTTAGACAACATCTTAAAAAAATCTTTTTGCAATATCTTGACATTAGCAGCCATAGCAATCTCATAAAGTAGTTCTTTTAGCCAGGATGAGGCATATTAATGTTTGGATAGCAGTAAAAAATGTAGACTTCATAATATTACTGTTAGGTACCTGCTCCTGAAGGAAGGCTGTTCAACATTCTGAGGTCTGGTGAATTTATTATTCATTTATAAGACTACAACTTCATGGACTTTTTCCCTTACCTCACTAGGTTTTCCATATTACTCAAGAAACTTTTTCTATAAGAAACTTGGGTTGATCCAAAAAGTGGTTCTTTGGCTAGTCCAGTTTTCCATATTACTTTAATCTAAACCCACTGAACAATATTGGCTAAAACCCAGACAGATATTTTTGACAGTGGCCTGGATTGTGTCTATTTTGAGAGGAAGTAGGTGAGAAAGTGTCTAGACTGGAAGGACCCCAGGATCTTCCTGCTGGAGATGCTGGGAAATTATAATCCTGAAAATTATAGATCCTGATTATTATAAGGAGTATGAGATTTGTGAGTCTTACATAAGAGTGCCAAGTTTAATATAGGTTGATGTAGGTAGGCTAGCTAAGATCGATCTTTATTTTTTTCCTTTGCCATTTTCTTATTTGTTTTTTGTTTATCTTTGAATATTGAGTGGTTCTTTCTAAGCTGCTTCTAATCTCTTTTGGACTACAGAGAGTATAAAGACATAAAGCAGTAGATTTAATGACAACTCCTAGGTGTTTTAGGTAATATGTTACGGATGAATAGGCATTTTTGATTGCTTGTGTCTGTGTCAATGTTATGAATTTTTTTCAGCCACTCTTATGTTCATTTGTCTAAGATTTAAAGTCATTTGGAAATGCCCACTCAGTCTACATATGTTACTGAAGTGTGAGATAAAATACAACTGTAAATTTCAAATTGTATGTGATGAAAGAGGTGAGGGTGGGTTAGTCTGCTTTATTTCTTTTGGTGGCTTATAATGACAACATATTGAGCATGAGAGATGTATTAAATACTGCAATTTAACATTCTTCTGCTACATTACCCACTTAGTACAGCTGCAGAAAGTGCAAGAAAAGAGGCAGGATTTCAGAATTGACTGAATAGTTAGGAAGAAACAGAACTTGGCTTCTAAAATAAAGAAAAGTTCTCCCCCCCATGAAATTCCAGAAGATATCTTCATTTCATTGAATATATTAATATTCAGATGGCATTTGACTAGTTGCTTATGAAATAGAGTGTTGGTCTTAGGAGCAATTTTTAAGGGAAGTCAGGAAATCTATTCAAATCATTTAATTGAAGATAACGTTTAGAAGTCCAGGTTTTGCTTGAGGTATCCCTCTTCAGCAGAATGAGACCTGACAGCTACTGTGTTCGATACTGACTTAGAAACTGTGGGCCAGAAAACCCTGCCCTATGGATTTTCACAATTAAGTCACTTAATTGCCATCTACCCTCTCTCTGCCCCCAAATTCTAGGGCACAAATTCAGAAATGGCAGAAATGTCTTTGTACTTCCATATTTTCTTTATTTACTATTTTAGGGAAATGTTCTTAAGGGATAGTGTACAAATATGAACTGAGAAATACCATGCTTTTCAGCATTAAAAAAACAAAAACAAATTTCTTATCTATGGCTACGATGGATCTAGCTCGTGTGGGCGATTCTAAAGGCTCTTTCCAACTTCAGGTGGTTCCCAGCTTCAAGTTTATAAGTAATGCATTCAGGGTACCAGCAGCAGGATCTCAAGTGGAGCGCTCACTAGATAGTTGAGGGACTCAGGCCAGCCTTGAGAAGATTGTTGATGTGTTTCATTCTGTCTGTTTACACACTAATATCAGCTGCACTTTCAATTAGCTGAGACAGGCTGGGGATAAATTGTAAAATAAAATGGTAAAGTCAAATCCCAAGAGACTTTTACAGACTCAGTGCTGTAGATAAAAACTGGATGTTTATTTTCTAATTTATTTCAGGGAAAGAGAAATATCATAAGGGAAAAGAAAAAAAAAGAAGACAAACTCATATATTTTACAGTCTGACTGAAACAGTAAGTGTACTGTTATTTGACTTGTCAAGATTCGTGCCTGTCCTTGACAAAGAGGAAAGTTTTGTGTGTCTGTGTGTGTATCTGTGTGTTCACCTGCCTGTGGTGGTTTCATTGGGGGGTCTCTAAATGTCCATTTTTCTAGATTACTGGCCTACAGATAGGAGTGTTTTCATCTGCCTTTTATTCTTTCTCTTACCCTGTCAGTATCTGCAATTTTGATCATCTATCTTCTTTCCCAAATACCCTTTTTTTTTTTTGAGTTGGAGTCTTATTCTGTTGCCCAGGCTGGAGTGCAGTGGAATGCGCATAGCCACCACAGCCTCAACCCGCTGAGCTAAGGTGATCCTTTTGCCTCAGACTTCCAAGTAGCCTGGCTAATTTTTTTTTAAATTGTAGAGATGAAGTCTCGCCAAGTTGCCCAGGCTTGTCTCAAACCCGTGCTCAGGCAATCCTCTCACCTCGGCCTCCCAAAGTGCTGGGATTATAGGCGTGAACCACCATGCACAGCCAGATACCCTTTTTTGTTACCATTTTAAATTCAGCATACCCATTCATAAGTAGTGTTTGCTTGTTTTACAAGAAAAGTTAAGACTGATGCCTCTTTTATTTAACATTATAGAAAATAACCTCTCTATAATTTGATATTAAAATGTAATTATTTTTAGCTCTGGGGATACAGCTACACAATTTTTCCCTGACTTCTTAGGATGTGAAATAAATTATATGCCCATTAATAAGCTTACATGGATACTGCTGATTTAGTTCCCTGAGATTGTGTGAGTTAGCTTCAAAAATATTAGATTATTGGAACTCAACATTGCCTAATAATTGAATAGCAGTGTCTTTGGACTATTAAAAGATTTGATTCAAAATTGGGTTGAGTGCAAGGGTGAGCATGAGGAATAGGGGCAATTATCTAGGGATTTGGTCTCTGTTTGTAATTTAAATAAATCATTTTGACAGAGACTGACTGTAACCATGTTCAGGCTGCTGACGGTGTGAAATTGAGTTGTTTGGTGGACAGAAGACAAGCAGTCAAGAGAAATCCCCAAAGGCGAAATTTGTTATGTAATTGGGTTAACTCATGCATGAGAAATGCATGCTAATTGTAAACTGGTGGCAAAATTATCGTGTATGAGGCAATTAGGTCTTATATGAATCTGAACAACTGATATCGAAGAATTTTTTTTCTTTCTTTTTATATTCAGCAAACATAAAAAAGTTTTTTCTAAAGGTGAGAAAGGTAAAAATTAGAAAGTCACTCAATATTGAAATAATTTGTTAGTTTTGTTCTTATGCAAGAAGCATAACTTTTATAACAAATGAAAAATGTATGTAAAAGCTTCTGCTTTAGAGTGGCAAAGTATAGTGCACTAAGTAATCTGAAAGGAGAATGGGATGGTGTTTTTGTTGTGTTTCAGAACTAGGTTGATTAACATAGATGATTCGTTATGAGGTCAATGGTTTAGATTTAAACCCTAGAAGACTAGGAATTTTACAGGGTGATTCTATATGTTGCTTTAGTGGACTATACCTTATCTACACCTCCTCTCAAACAGTAATTTCAGCACATTCCCAAGAAATAGTGGGTCAGTAGCATTATCTTTAAAGACAAAGATCAAAAAATAAAAAAATAAATTGATAGGGCAATAATATATTATCTTATAATACCTACCACATGTATGAATACGTCATTCATTTTGAAACATTCTGACATGCCCCATTTAATTAGATCCTCTGAACAACTGCTCTTCAGAAAATGTATTTCTATGAGGAATACTTATACTTTCATGAGAAAAGTGTACAGAAAATTACCTCTTGGTCCTTTCTTGTTTCCAAATCCATGGTTTCCCTTACACCTGGTTTTGCTTTATTTTTCCATGTAGGGCAGAACTTCAAAGACTGATCTCTTCTTTTTATCCTCAATTTTTTAGCCACAGTCACTTAAAGAAGCAAATACATCCCAGACCAGTAATTACTTGTGCATGGCAAGTACAAGAGTTTAGGTTGTAAAATGGCATTTTCTAACGGGGAGGTTTGGGAATAGCCCCCATAATAAAAGAATTAACACATGTGACTTCTTTTTTGGAAACAGAAAGGAAAGATCCAGCAAACAATTTTTGAAGATCCTTCTTTTGTGAAATCCTTCCCCCACCCCCCATTCCTTTCTTTTCAGTTCCACTGTGTTCAGGCCCTTATCCTGCTGAGTTACCGCAGTGGCTTCCTAATTGGCCTTATCTCCTTCCAGGCTCTCTCTGCTCCTTTCATTGAATCCTAAACACTATCACCAGATGAGTCTTTCTAAAATAATCTCTTTTATCAAGACCCTAATTATGACCCACTAAAAAACTTTCCATGGACCTCCACTTTGAGTGGGATAAAGTCTAATCTCCTAAGCCCCTTAATTCTGACCCTAAGGACCCTCCACAATCTGCTCCTAAATTATTCTTTTTCACCTTATCTTTCACTGCTCTTCAACACTGTTTTTCCATTTCTTTTAGGCTGCCTACTTCGTCCTGGGCTTTTGCATGAGTCATTCCTCTTGTTTTGGACAATTTCACGCTATCTGTTAATGACATCCCAGCCCCCTGATCCCAGTCATACACTCCAACTCAGCTACAGACATCTTTTTCGTCTCTGAATTATTATAGTGCTTTGTGCTATCGTACAATCATTCGTGCCACTCATAGCTTTTTCAATTTATTTTTTGTATCTGCAAGAATGCACAGGATAGTACTTGGCACTTTGACTTTTCTGTCACGTCCTTAATTAATTTAGGCCCTCTTTACCCGTTGATTGGGTGTGAGAATAGTCTCTTGACTGTTCTTGCTTGCCGCGGGTGTGGCTCCACTCTCTCACAGGTTATTCTCCATGTGGTCAAAAAAACAAAAAACCCTTGGGATCATGCACACCGGCTCTTAAAATCTGTCAATGGCTGTCTATTGCCTTTAGGGTGAAGTGCAAAGCCTTTTGTATGGAATGTGAGGTGGTTCCTGGTTTCCTGCTTGCTGAGACCTCCAGCCTGGGTCTGCAAGGTCCTTTGCACCTCTCCACACTGGCTCAGAGGTTGCCTTCCTTTCATGGACCCTGCTCTTTCGCCCCCTGGAGTCTACTCCTATAGCTGCATTGTGAATTTTCTGCCTCCACCCTCAGAATATACCCTATATGAAGTGTCATTTTCTCTAGTGCCAGGGCCTAAGCCGGTGCCAAACTTGATATACACATGAATTATTGACCATTTGTGCCAACTAATCTTTTAACCTTTTACATTGACTTTGTGTGAATTTCATCTTATAACAGATTATTACAAGGAGTTCTAATTTTTTCAAGGTCTGTGTATCGATATCACACTAATTCTCTTCTCGAAAACGCTCAGATTTTTTTTCTCCATTTTTTTCATTTTCTAGCACAAGGAAGTTACCAAATAAATATTTATTCAGTAAATAACTGAATTATTTTAAGGGGTTATTTTCTCCACTTCCTCAGCATGTTGTGGTTTTTTTTTTTCATTTTTCTCTTTTTCATACGATTTTGCTGTTCCATCCACTTCTTAGTCTGAGCAAATAAAATCTTTCCTAGAATAAGCAGTGGAGTAAGGAACTAATCTATCCTTTCAACACAAGAGTGCTAGAGCCTAGAATAGAGCTCAGAATGTAATAGATGTTAAGTAAATGTGTGTTGTATTAATTGATGAAGCAATAATATTTAAAAGTTTGAGTAATTTTATACGTTATTTTTTCTTGAATCCCCTCTTTGCAAGAGACTCTAGTTTTTAAAATTGCTTTCCATTTTGTCATTCCTTTTGTTTGCACTGCTTGATAAATATCTGTTTCTTACTTTCTGCTACTTAAATATTCAGTGACTTCCATAGTTTTATTGAAGGACTATAGCACTATTCCCTCAATAAAACAGGATCATTTACTTTCTAGTTACATTAGAAATGCAAAGACTTCACCTGTTTTAAAATATCATAGGCAGGGAATTATTTTTGGTGTCTAACCCAAGAACCTAAAAAAAAGGCTTATCTTAGATTACTAGGGCTGCTGTAGCAAAATACCATAGAATGGGCAGTTTAAACAATAGAAATTTATTTTTATCACAGTTCTGGAGGCCAGGAAATCTCACATCAAGGCATGTCAGGACTGATTTGGCCTTTTCCTGACTTATAGACAGCCACGTTCTTGCTGTGTCCTCACAGGGTCTTTCCTTGGTGTGTGCACATGGATTGGGTAGGGGAGGGAGAGAGGGAAGGTGAGAGAAAGACAGAGGAGGGGATCTGTTTTCTCCTCTTATTATAAAGACACCAGTCCAGTTGGATTGGGACCCCATCCTTGTGACTTCATTTAACCTTAATTACTTCTTTAAAGTACGTCTCTCCAAATACCTTCATATTGGTGGTTAGGGCTTCAACACATGAATTAGGGATGGTGGAGCAAAATTCATTGCATACCAGGGCTATATGGAAAATGAGCTGCATATATCACAGAAATTTTGAGGTAATTAAATGACATACATTTTGTGAGGGTGCTTTGAAGTGTCTGAAGCATGATGTAATTATAAGCTACTCTCATGAGTCAGTTTCTTTAGTGGAGATGGAGAGCACCATCCGCGCTACCTACTGCCACTCCAGGAAAACTTATGCATTCAGTTTTTAATTGTTTTCCTATTTTCAAGCTGAACAATCTTAACTAAAACACACACACACATTTCTTCTGGGTTCAATTTTCAGTCCTTAATAGCCTTTTCAAATCTCTTTTTATTTGCAGGTTTGAGCCATTAGTCATTGACAGAAACAAAGATAACTTACAATGGTGGTTATGCTTTTAAATGTTTCAGGTCTCAGTTGCATTATATAGCTCGGAATATAGACTTCACATGTCCTGTCTTGGGAGGCTTGGCCGGGGCAGATGTGAATATAAAGAAGGGCAGAGATGTGACAATAGGGAAAAAAATTTCTATGTCACAGGGAAAATCTAATAAAGACTAGTGTTTTGAAAATGTCTCAATTTCAGTGCATTATACAGGCTTAAAACTTAAAAAGTTCGTGCATTTTCTTCTAGATTTTATTATACCTTTGGAACAAACCCACAGTAAGCCTACCATGAATGTTAAAAAAAACCCAGAACTCTTACATTTATATTTGTGGAGTCCCAGATGTGATTATGATTAATAATTAGTCTATATAATTATACTTCCAATGGATTTTTAGAGGCAGGTTTAAAACCTGTGTTTTTTTTTTTTTTAGTTCATAAGAGTAATAGTCAAATGTTATTTTAGCTTATTGGAGGGTCATGAATCAATGGAGATATTGTACGGAGATTTAATTTAAAATATATTGGTAATCCAAGCCAAATTTATACAACTAAAGACAATTTCTTGATTTTGAAGTTATATGCAATGATGTCCTTTTTTTTTTTGAGTTGGAGTCTCTTTGTTGCCCAGGATGGAGTGTAGTGGCAGCACCCAAGGCCACTGCAGCCTCTACCTGCTGGGCTTAGGCGATTCTTCTGCCTCAGCCTTCCAAGTAGCTGGAACTACAGATGCACGCCACCATGCCTGGCTAGTTTTTGTGTGTGTGTGATGTATTGTAGAGACGAGGTCTCACCAAGTTGCCCAGGCTGGTCATGAATCCCCCCGGCTCAGGCAATCCTCTCACCTTGGGCTTGCAAAGTGCTGAGATTACAGGCTGAGTCACTGCACCAGGCCATCTCTCTTTCTTTTTTTAAGTATATACAGCTACATTCTCTAATTTGTTTTTCATTTTTCTAGGAAAGTTATGTCATGAAAATTGCATTTTATTTTTTGCTCATACTTTTATGGCTTTCTTTTCATTCACGGTTGTCAGGGCTGCTTTGTAGCCATTTCCCTTCAGTCCAGAACTGTATGCAAGGCCGCTTGTACATGGATATGTCTACATTTCTGTTTGAAGGACCTTTTGTGAGATGCCTCTAAACTCTACTTGGTTCCAAGGACAAGAAGCAGGAAGTTATGATCATGTGTTTGCCTGTTTATATTTTTGTTTGATTTTTCCTTTTGTGGCTATATTAACTATAACAAAGTAAACTTTTAACTTGTTGGAATTAAGCTTTATATCGCTGCTTTCTTAGAATTACAAGTGTTAGAATTTGCCTGTGTTTAACAAGCTAAGAGAAAGAGTATAGATTTAGAAAAAAGAATAAAAGAAAAAAAAACACCTTAACAGCCATTCTATTTTTTGTAACACTTGTTCTTTTTGAACATTATATCAGGCCATGGCTATAATGCCAATGGATTTTTTAAAGTAGGTTTAAAATCTGTCTTTTTTTTTTTTTTTTAGCTCATAAGAGTAATAGTCATATGTTATTTTAGCTTATTGGAGGGATTGATAGAGAGAATTAATTTCCCCCAAACACAGTGATTTAAATATTTTTTTTTTGTTGTGTAATTGTGGTGAGATCTTTCAGGACAAGTGGCATTTCTTGATCGTATTTAAATCCTCCAGAATGTAGTGCTTTGACTATAAAAAATAATATATAAGTAGAAGCTGCCTTCACAGTTGCCCTACATGTGCACACGTGTTTGTTCATGAAACACTGTCTGTACACCTCCCGTTGAACCAAGTCCTGTGAATTTCAGAAAAAAGTGAGATATCATTTTTCTGTGTGTATTTCATGTTCATACTGGGACACATGAGAACCTCAGTGGGATGTAAAGTGTGTTTAAGAGAGAAAAAACAGAAGTAGGGATAAATATGACAAGGTTGGAAACACCCAAGATCTGCTTGTTAGAATTGGGGTGAGAGACCATTCCTGAAATGCAGGTTGAGGCAGAATTGCTGAAGCAACAGTTATCATATTTTCAAATGTGTGTATTTTGGGTATCTATGAATCCAAAATAAACATTATTTAGAAGAAACCACTTTTGAGAACTTGATTATTAACTTCAGAAACATTTTTTGAGTGTTTCCTATATGCTAGACACTTCGCTGGGAGAAGGAGGATATTAGGAGAAATAAAGGACGTATGACCCCTGGCTTCCTGGGAATTGTAGTTAACCTGGGACAGGCTGATGATTGCTATAGCAACTATCTACATATATGAGACAATATATCTAATTATCTAAGTGTGAGAAATGCCTGCTAGAGGGAAACACTGTGTTAATATCAGAGAGATACCTGGCCCAGGTTTGGGAGGTAAAGAAATTGAACAACTGAACCTGTTTTAAAATAGTTTTTAAAGACTTTACTGAATCATTGACTTGAATAGCAATTCGTACTCTCTACAGTATTTTTTTTTTTAAGAGACAGAGTTTTATGCTGTTACCCAGGCTGGAGTATAGTGATGTGATCATAATTCAGTGCAGCCTCTAATTCTTGGGTTCAAGTGATCCTCCCTCCTCAGCCTCCCAAGTATCTGGGACTACAGGTGGACATGCCCACTTTATTTATTTATTTATTTATTTATTTATTGTTGGAGAAGGAGCCTCTCTATGTTACCCAGGCTTGCCTTGAACTCCTGGCCTCAAGTGATCCTCCTGCCAGACTTCCTGAAGCACTAGTATTACAGCACACTCTTTATTTAATAATAGGAGCAATCACTTTTGTTTTTAAGTTTGCCGGCTTCTCTTCTGTTTTCCTTATTCCCTGTTTGCCTTTCAGCATGGGTTCCCAGAAAATATCTCTCAGAATTAAATCACACCACCTAAATTGTTTAACAGGAGTTTAAATAAAAACATAAAGATGCCTTCAACAGTACAAAACAAAACACGAAATGAAATCAAACCATCGTACTGTATATAAAAATGTGTTCAATTATAGAAGAATATTATCCAGCTTATTAATATATCAGGATGGTTAAAAAGATCAATATCTTAAATATTAAATATTTGAAAATTCGTATGCATGTTTTCACTGTTTTGGTTTTCAGTGCTTAAGAAAGTTAAAGATCTTGAAAGTAAGACTCTGACCAGTGTTCCTTCATTTTTTTTCCTGCCTCCAATTTGTGTGGTGATATTTTGGATTTTAAGTTTTTCATAACGGGGTCTAACATATTGAAATGACATTTTGCCTTTTAACAACATACATGCTTCTGAAATAGCTGATTCTGCCCATGTGATGTGTATGTTTCTCACATATATGTAGAATCCACATACAGGTTTGAGTACAGAGCTAGAGGAAGGAAAAGAGAAACATTGGTTTGTGCTGTTTTTTGGTTTCCACCTTCAGTGTTCTTGGCCCAGTCTGTGCTGACAGCGAACCACTGGGACGTCCCCTCAGTGCTGTGGGGTCTTTTCCTGCCAAATATTGTTCTCTTGCAGGATTAAATAGCTGAATCAGTGTGGCCCGAATCTTGATCCTGCTGAGAATATTAAGACTCCTGCAGATTGTAATACAGATTAGCTGGTGAGAGCTCTGTTGGAGAAATAAAGTGAGTTTCTCTAAATGAATTTAACAACTGCTGTGAAGCTTTTTGTGTCCTCCAGCATGAAGTGTGTGGATGCTGGCAGTTAACCATTTATTTCCCTCATTTTCTCCAAAACTTGTTCCAGTCCACCCTAGGTCTTTATTGTAAACACTTTCATAACTTTATTATACATTCAGGTTTTGCCAGATAAGACATTTGATAAATTAACTTAATAAGCACTGTGAAGGGCAAATCATTATTTACTTGATTTATTAAGGGAGAAAACCATATTTTTTTATACTTATAAAATGAAAGAGCTCTAATGTCATGGATATAATTAAATAAACCACACTACCGGGTTATTTAGAGTAAACTGATGGGCATATTGTATTCTGATCCTAGACTTTGTTTATATGATTGCTTGAAAACATGGGAAATATTTAGCAAGAGTCAGGATAGATGGTTAAAATTTAATATCTTTGCTTCCAACCTCTATTTCATTACTATTTCTGCTTCCTGGGTTAGGGTAAAACCATTAAAGTTTCTAAATTCTATAAAAATTATGAGTACTTCCCTCCAAATCTATCTATCTATCTATCTATCTATCTATCTATCTTTCTAATCTATCATCTATCTGAGTCAGTCTCACTGTGCCACCCAGGCTGGAGTGCGGTGGCATAATCGTGGCTGACTGCAGCCTTGACCTCCTGGGCTCAGGCAATCCTTTTGCCTCAGTCTCCTGAGTAGCTGGAACTACAGGAATGCATCACCATGCCTGCCTAATTTTTTTATTTTTTGTTAAAGATGAGATATACTATGTTGCCTAGGCTAGTCTCAAACTCCTGGGCTCAAGTGATCCTCCTTCTTTGGTCTCTCAATGTGCTGGGATTACAGGTGTGAGCCACCACACCCAGCACAAAATAAATTTAAAAATCAAGAACAACACTAAACTCTAAAGCGTAGAACATACACATAACCTGAAGATAATTAGTAGTTTGTTAGCTTGTCTGACTGCAGACTTGTGTATATGTTTGTTGAACTCTTTGCTATTTTGGGTGCCCTGTACCTTACTTGTGTACGAAGCATGTGCTCCTTCTACCTGTGAAGACATCCTTCCATCTGTTTTCTGTATTATCACTTGGTTGTCTCCTGACACCTCGTGTGTGTGTGTGTGTGTGTGTGTGTGTGTGTGTGTGTGTGTATGTGTGTTTACATATGACTTCTCGGTAAAAGTGTCTCTGGCAAAGCACAACCCAATTGAATAAACAACTATGAAGCTCATCAGTACCGTTCTTTTGCAGATTGCTTCATAGATTATTACTGTGACTTTTACAATCATATTTTTAGAAGTTAAATATTTAGTCAAGCTATTATTCTGTTTTTATTGCCATAAAGACACCAAAAACTGGGAATTGGAGGATATTGCCATAAGAGAATGCACGAGAAATAGGGACAGTTTTCAGCCTGCCCTCATAAAATAAATAGCCTACATTGTGCCATTCCCCAGCCCATGAGGATATAAAGTGTCAGGAAAAAAACAAACAACAAAAAAAAACCTGATCTTAATTTAAGTCTGTGCTAACTTCGAAAGTTAGCTTACAACTCTTCCCATGTTGTCCATGAAAGACTTGGGGTTAGCCTGGGGGGGGGGGCTCCGACCTCTAGTCTAGTTTGCCTTTTATTTTCAAGGCATGACTCTTTAAAAGCCACATTCGCAGGCATTGCCAACGTTTGCAGTCATTCACAAATAGCCTTTCAATAGCATCAGTGACTCAAAAGAAATTTTTAACAGTTTGAGCAGAAAAAAATTATAAATATGATCCTTAGTTAAATGCCTTTAGGATTTTCATGACTAGAATCCCTGATTTTAGTCTCCCAATATTGAGACTACCTCACATTAAAACTGTGAACTATGTCACACATAAGCAACAGTCTTTAGAAACGCATGACCTGCTTAAATGATATAATAATTAATGATAATAAAATAACATGGACAGCTGTGTAGCTACTACCAACTCAAAAATGGGACATTTAGGAAACCTTTGAAGGCCCTTATGTTTCCCTTGGGTTTTTAGCTCACTCCTGTGATGAGCTGCAGCAATACAAGGGCCACAGCTTCCTGAAAACACAGATTTTCAGAGTAAGCTGATGAAAAGATTAAATGAAAATCCAATTCCCATGTTTGGAAAAAACATAGGGATTTCGGAGAAAACGTGATTGGCTTCTTGCACCATGAAAGCACACATAGTCTATACGGGCCATCCATGGTTACCTCCCCATGTCTTCATTCAGTTGTTTAGGACTCAAGCATGAACTTGTCAGTCATTGCGGCATTGTGCACCCCTGTTTGTACGTAGTAGGCAACACCTGCCCCCTGAGTAGAGAAAGGGGATGGGACTGAATATTCACCAAGGGCTCTCTGTGTGCTGGGCAGTTTTTCATTTGCTATTTCATTTTTCTCAACAATCCCTAGAAATACTTGTCATTATCCTCATGTCATAGATGAGGAAACTGGAGCTCAGAGAAGATAAAGAAGTTACCTAATTGCATGCAGCCAGTAAAGAACAGGGCTGGGATTTGAGTCTGGATTCTTGGTTTTGTTTTTAAATTCTTCTTTTTTTCTGACTTCAAAGGGCAGGATTTTCCCTCTATACCAGGATTTTGGGACCATTGCTTATATGTTATATCTAGAGTCCTTGTGCCAGAGAACAAATGCCAAAGATTTTCATTTCTTTTGGTGGTGCGGTAGTTAATTTATTCTCTTTTTAGAATTTTTTTATTAAGTCTTTTTTTTTTTTTAGAGACAAGGTCTCACTCTGTTGCCTAGGTGGGGACTGCAGGGACATGATCACAGCTCATTCCAGCCTTAACTTCTGGGCTCAAGCCATCCTCATGCCTAAGTCTCCTACAGGCACACTCTACCACACCTGGGTAATTTTTCAATTTTTTTGTGTGGAGATGGGGTCTTGCTTTGTTGCCCAAGCTGGTCTCAAACTCCTGGCCTTAAGTGATCTTTCTACTACCTCAGCTCCCTAAAGTGCACGAGTCACCACATCTGGCCCCTTTTTTCTTACACGGCATTTTGGAGCCACATAGTGAATATTAGGACCAAATTTAGAAGTTTCAATTATTTTAACACCCAAAACAGTAAAATTCCCATTCAAATGTTCCTTAATGTGTTGGGATACAAGAAGGCTTTGCACTTCCCCAGACACTTTGCCTGGGGTTTATTCACGTGATACTTGATGTTAAGGTTTAATGCTTATTCTCCTTCAGAACATACTTACCTTTCCTGTTCCACCCTTTTCTGAAGGTACGTCTCTGTGCTTGACACTGTGTTAGGAGCTGAGGATACAAGATCCAAGCACAGTCTCAATCCAGAACATAGAACACAACCTAGTAAGTGTGTTAGGAGTAAGATGAGGTCTTGGGGGTTCAGGGAGTACCAGGTAAGGCACCTAATCCTAGCTGGGGTGTGGTGACAGGCACAGAGATGGCTTCAGGAGAATGTCATGAGAAGAGTTTCTAAGAATGGGTAAGGATAGAGGCAAGTGAGGTCATGGTGATGGTGAGTGGTGGGTGGACAAACACTTCCCACGGGGGACCACTTGTTCAAGGAGTCAAGAATGAACTTGCATATTGTGTCTGATAAGCTGCAATTGTTTTATCCTGAAGATTTTGAAGAACAGCTAAGAGGTATTTTTTAGTAAAGGAATGACCCTACATTTTAGGGTCATTGTTTGTTAAATGTTGGGAGTAGGTTATCTAGTGCTGTGGTCATCTTGGCCCATATGGGGGTTGGATTCCACTGTAATTGTCAGTATGAGGTCTTGAAGCCCCTTATACCTGGCTTTTGAGCCTGGAATGATTATGGCACTAGTATTTGTGGGTATCTACTTTTTGTAGAATAAACAGACAAAAAAATCATAATTTGTTTTGCATCTTTTTGTGTCGAAGCTATGCCAATTTAAAAAGAAAAAAGAGTAGGCAATTTTAAGGCTTTTGTTTAGAATTGAATGATTAACGTTGAGCAGAGGTGTCTGTTGGTGAGGTATGTAAATAGGACGGTGGTGTGCTCATGCTCTGACTGTGATATGAGCTTGGAATAGCTAGTCTCGGACACAATATCAGGTTGGCAGGTCTGAGAGAGTGCAAACCCATATAAATATGTATGCCTTTATCATTGCATTCAAATGCTTTCATACCAATATGGAAAGAAAAATCTCAGTTAACTAAAATGTCTACAATGTGGGGTGTTCTGGTAAATCTATCATTTTTAAATACAGGTGTGGCTTAAACCTTTGTTGTTTTTATTGATTGGATTTCTGAAAGCTAGATAATTAATTATGGTGCTGCTAACTTTGACTCAAACACTTAACTGCCTCTTGCTCACTCAGCAGGGCAGAGATCATAGACATTGGACAGCACAGGTCATGATAGTGGATAGAGATAGCCCAAGAGATGGGCCTGGGTCCCTGTTGTCCTCAGGACACTGGAATAATCTTTTGAAAGCTTCTGAGGATGGCTGTTTGAGATTATTTACCTTTGACTCTTAAAGTCAAAATATAGAGGAACAAAATCCTAGTAATTGAATAGTTTTGAACGACTTAGTTTTATGTGTGTAAGGAATTGAGGACTTGATCCTAGTTAAAAGCAAAGGAAGTTAGTTTTGCAGTGTAGCAAGACGTGGGCAAGAAACAAGAAATAACTTCCTATAGTATGTGGATTACACGATAAGTTCGTAAGGCTCTTTCAACTTTTGAAGTGATCTGTTTCAACAGAGCATAATATCTCAATCACTATGCCTCTTTTATACTACATCTCAAATGGGAATGATGATATTTAATGCTTATTTTAAGTTGGGAAGGTCAATGAACGCATGTTGGAAAAGCCCTTTGCATGACTCAGAAAAAAGGCCTTGTTAAATAAAAATATGAAATCGAGCTCTTTCTATGGAGATAGATATGCCAAAGCATGATTGGCTTTTCTTTTGTGCCCTTAACAATTTTATTAAAATGTAATTGAGAAACATGGGAAAGCAGTTTAGTCTGGTTCAGGAGAATCCTGACTTAGGGGAGGAGAAAGCTGAGCATATGTTATTGGACTGTTCTGGGCAGGTGCAAATTTAGATCCTTCCAGAACACACATCGATAGCAAAGTGGTGGTAATTTTTCCCAAGGATCCCAAAATGTTGGACTTTGAAATGGGGATTCATACCAGGCAAAAAAAAAAAAGGTGGAATGTTTTGCCAGACACGGTGGCTCACACCTATAATTCTAGCATTTTGGCAGGCCAAGGTCAGAGGATTGGGTGAACCTACGTGTTTGAGACCAGCCTGAGCAACTTGGCAACACCTCATCTCTACAATAAATCAAAAATTTAGCCAGACGTGGTGGCACACGCCTGTAGTTCCAGCTACTTGGAAGGCTGAGAGAAGGACGGCCTGAGCCCAAGCACGTCAAGGCTGCGGTGGCCGTGAGCATGCCACTGCAACCCAGCCTGGGAGACAGAGTGAGACTCTGACTCAAAAAGAAAAAAAAAGTGGGATGTTTTATGAAATGTCCAGTTTTCTTCCTGTGGTTTTGTTCTTTAAAATAATATTTGAGATGAGCTAATATTTGTGGTGCTGAAAAAGAGTCAACCTGCCCTTTTTCATAAAGTAGAAGAACGCTCGAGTCTACTGAGCACTGTTGGGGTACAAGCTCATTCTGAAGGATAGAATAGGCAATAATCAGAACTGAAATCAAACCGTAATGAGCAGTAATCCTAAAGAAGATTGAAACACAGAAAACACCACATTATTTATTTGGTTTCAGTGGGAACTTGCCAAGGAAGAGGCAGCTGGCTTTCTGCTTTCTGGAATGTTTGTAAACTAGAGGAGAAACCATCCGTCAGATTTAAGCTCTCACTTAATTCTTGCTCTTAGGCCAGATCTAACTGTGAAAGGAAGTGGGGGACAGACAAAATTAACTATGTGACTCAGGACATGGGCCACAGTGACAAGCAGACTGAGTGTGGATTCTGCTTATGCCAGTTTCATCATCGTCATCCACCATTTTTTTTTGGTTTTTTTTTTGAGTTGGAGTCTCACTCTATCTCCCAGACTGAAGTGCAGTGGCCGCTCCCGGCCACAGCAGCCTCGACCTGCTGGGCTCTGGCGATCCTTCTGCCTCAGCCTTCCAAGTAGCTGGAACTACAGGCGCACGCTACCACACCCGGCTAATTTTTTTTTTTTTTTTAATTTATTGTAGAGATGATGTCTCACCAAGTTGCCCAGGCGGGTCTTGAACCCGTAGGCTCAGGCAATCCACTCACCTCAGCCTCCCAAGGCATGGGATTACAGGCTGAGCCACCGATCCCGGCTCATCCACCATTTTTAAAGTTCTATTCCCAACAGGCTGTTAAGCGTAAGAGCTGACTTTAGAGGCAGACAAGACCTGGGTTCTAATGCCAGCATCTCCTTTTATTGCCTCTTTTATCCAAGAAAATAGAGTAATAAAGCGATTCTGCTTCGTTCACTTTATTGTATCGAAGTTTCCATATCTGTAAAATGGAAATGGAAATGCTTAACTTGCTTGGTTTTTATGAGAATTAAATATTAGCTCTTAGAACATGAGTAAAACACTTGGCCTCATGCTTAATAACTGATAGCTTTGTTATTGTTACATATTAAACTTAAAATGGAGGAAAGATTTTGGCATGAATATGCTTTAGAGAGTCACTTCATTCTGTATTTGTAGAAATAACAGCAGTATTTCCAGTCTTCAAATTTATTGCCATTTACAACAGTTTATTTTATTTGGATTTCTTAGGAGACCCATTATTTTGATTGCCTTCACTCATAGTTTTATATATAACATTGTCATTAAATAATGTGAAATTTTCCTGGAAGCTAATGTCCACTATAGAATTTTCATTGATGAGAGTAGACGGCAGTCTTGGAGTGATTCTCATGTATTCAAGGTAAAAAATTCTTATTAATGCAGCTTGGCACAATATATATTATTATTGTTCACAAGTGAATTGTTTTACAATTTGGGCTCAGGACCCTAAGATTTTAAAATAATTTTCTAATGATGTTTGGCTTCCTATAAATATTGTGATAAATCAGGATTGTTTAAAATGGAATGGTGGGAAACCTGTATTTTTGCTGAAATTCTGTATTTTAGTTTAATTTAATTTTTTCAGTTGGAAGTCTCACTCTGCTGTTGGTTAGAGTGCAGTGGCACAATCATGGCTCCTACAGCCTTGAACTCCTGGGCTCAGGTAATTCTCCCACCTCAGTAACTGGGACTATAGGCATGCACCACCATGCCCAGCTAATTTTTTTATTTTTTGTAGAGATGGGAGTCTCCCTATGTGGCCTAGGCTGGTCTCAAACTCTTGGACTCAAGCAATCCTCCTGTCTTGTCTTCCCAAGGTATTGGGATTACAAGCATGAGCCACCTTGGCTGGCCAGTATTTTAATTTTAAAAGGTAACAAATAACATGCTAATTCTGTTTCTGCTTTATTAAAAGGCACACATTCCAGATTCGGTCTCTGATGGCACCTTACACCTTACACCTCTGATGGTGGCCTTACAAAGGAGATCTGTCAGTGTCCATGTGATGTCCAGGTGATGGAGGTCTTTTAAGGCACTCCACGGAGGTGGCCTTGCCCTTGGAAGTCTTGGTTCTGTTACCTGTGTTCTTTCATGCAGTGCTTAGTGACTTTGATAAAGACCTGCTGATAATGGTCTGCAGTGTTAGTTGATATTGGCTTACTTGTAGGCTCACAGCTGCCATTCATTATGTTTAGCACAGTCTTGGGAAGATTCAAAGGTTCTGAATCATTTCATCTGGATATGAATGCATTTTGTGATCTTTGTTATGGATACCCATGTTGTGTATTACACAAAATCCACATTGAGAGGAGATGGTAAGTGCTTTCTCAGGATGACTTTTTTTTTTTTGTAGCACTTACCACACTGTGTCGAAGGACTGATTGAATTTTCTCTCTTCCTAGCCAGCTAGACTTTGGTTCCCTAAACTCAAGGAATGTGACCAGTCTTTTTTTTGAGACAAGGTCTCACTCTATCACCCAGGTGAAGTGCAGTGGCATGATCATATCTCACTTCAGCTTTGAACTCCTGGACTCAAATGATCCTCCCGTCTCAGCCTCCTGAATAGCTGGGACTATTCAGGCAAGTACAACTATGCCCAGCTAACTTTTAAATTTTTTTCTAGAGATGGGTTTTCACTATGTTGTCCAGGTAGGTCTTGAACTCCTGGCCTCAAGTGATCCTCTTACCTTGGCCTCCCAAACTTCCAGGATTACAGAGCAGAACCACCATGCCAGACCAAGCTAGTTATATTTTTAACCCCAGCACTGGACATAGGGTTGAAGTAAAATACTTCAGTAAGTGTTTTAATGAATAAATAAAGTTGTGTGCCACTTTGCTTCACTGTTGACTATCACATAAGTTTATTTCCAGATTAATTTCTACTCAAACTCTTAGGAGGCCCTGACCTATCTTGCCTTACTCCTAGATCTCCTCTTGTCTCATCTTGCTCCTGACAGATGTGATGTGATATCTTAAATACTTGTCTGTTATGAAGTATTAGGTGCCTTGGATATGCTATAGTTGTACTTGGTATGAGTCAGGAGGTTAACTGCCGAAATAAACAACGTACAGATCTAAGTACAATAAAGGTTTATTTCTCATATCAAAAGCCAGTTCAGGTTGGTAACAGAGAAAGGGGATTAAAGGGCTCTGCTCCATGCAGTCATTCAGCGATCCAGGTCCCTCTATATTGTCTCTGCTATCTGATTGGGTCTTGGCATTCTCTACAGATAAGCTGCATCTGGCAAGGAGAGGGACCACAGTGGATTATGAAAGTTTAGGGCTGAGACTAGAAGTTGCGCATATCATGTCCATCTATGTCCCACAGTCCAGAATTCACTGCAGGAGACTTGAGATGTGTTGTAATGGATTACTAGGAGGGCAACAGAGGTGTGTGTTGCTGCACAATAGCCAGTCCCTACTACACACCTATTATCAACTACCACATCCTTTAGAGGCAGAAATAATGCCCAATAGCTTTGTGTGTCTTTTCAGTTTCTAAGATGCTTGCCGTGTCCTCATAGGAGCAGAATTTGAGTTTCTGGGAGAAGGAAGCACTCTCTATAGGAGTAGGAATACTTTGGGTTGAGAACTCTTCTTCTTCCCCCTTTATTGTTTCTCTCAAGTCTGGCTCAGATACAGAAGAGACTAGAATCCAGTCTAAAGTGTACAGTGAGACCTTGCAATAATATCACAGATAGAATACAAAAAGACCAAGTCCATAATGCAGGCTTGCTTGTTTTTATTTTGAAGTCAATGAAAAAATATTTTAAGGTCAACTTGTACTCTTACAAAAGGTATAAAAGTAAAGATAAACTGAAAATGTCCCCAGCTGCTTGCATAATGAACTGAGAAAACCCAAAATGTCACGATAAAATGACTTCCTTAACACTCATCTTCCCAAGATAAGAACTGTGGCCTGTTCCCACAGAGAACCAGAACTGAGTGAAGGACAATGCCAATGCCAATTGTGTGGTATCTAAATTTACTAAACCACGGGGCTTAATTTTGTTCTGTAACTTTTTAAAGTTTGCATTTACCTGCTGTTCCTGGGAATGTATCAGACATATAAAATAATGGTGTGCAGGTAAGTTTTGAGGATAATGTTTTGTGAAAATTACTTTTTGAGTTTTGATTTGTCATCTTTGTGAAAAAGCTAGTTCCTGAGGTTATCTGGTGCCTTAAAAAAATGACACTTCTTTTTGAGGTCATAGGTAACCATTTCGAAGTTTACAAGACTTAGTTTTCAGACCAGGAAGGACGCTTGTAAATAGTGAACTATAAATAATCTAAAAGGCTTCAAATGGTTTGTGGAGACCCCAGTTTCTGCCTACAGAATGGCAAACACATTGTGAGAATATGGCTTCTTCCAGTGGCTTATGCCTTTTTCTTTCCTTTTTTTTTGTCATGCAAACTTGTGTGCATGTATTTTATGAAGTGCTAATGTAGTTGGTATCTAATGTAACTAATTTATGCAATTGGATATTTCATAAATGGGTCGTCTGCATGCAAGCATTTGTACACATTAATATTTATGCAAGTATTCAAATCAGTGCAAGGGCATCTGTCTGAATCTGTGATGAAAATATGCATATGCATGAACATTTGTACCAGGGGATAAGTCCCCAAAGTTAGAGATTGCTGAGGTTACTCTTTTTAACTTTTGTCCCTTTGACAAAATTTCCTTGACTAGAAAAAGCATGCAGAGAAATAGTACAGCCACTAAAACCAATAAAACCAATAAAATGGTTTTATTTCAATGCATTGAATAAGTGTGAATGACAAGTCTGTGGAAGTTTTTTTTAAACAGTGATAGGATTTTTTGAAAACAGTATTTTGGAAGATATAGCACTTTTCACAAAGGGCACTTATTCTAATATATTGCCAATATAAAGAACATGCTGTTAGCGATGAAATAGTTTGTGTAAGAAATATTTCAGTTGCTTGTTATTTCTGTACTTATTTTAGCTTGAATGTGATCCCCAGACTCCATCAGTGTTGGGCTTCCTTTGCCTCCTTTAGGATGCATGTAAGAACTTAAAGGATGGCTGGGCTTGGTGGCTCAGCCTGTAATCCCAGCACTTGGGGAGGCCAAGACAAGTGGATTGCCTGAGCCTGTGGGTTCGAGACCAGCCCAGGCAACTTGGTGAGACCTCGTCTCTACAACAAAATAAAAAGTAGCCGGGTGTGGTAGCGCGTGTCTGTAGTTCCCGTGACTTGGAAGGCTGAGGTGGAAGGATCACTGGAGCCCAGAAGGTCGACGCTGGGGTGGCAATGAGTGTGCGTGCCACTGCACCCCAGCCTGGGTGAAGGAGTGAGACTCCAACTCAAAAAAAAAAAATAAAAAAATAAAAAAATAAAGGATGACAGGATATGGGGCTGAGGGGAGGAGGAAGCGTTCTGATTTCAGGCCCTCTGTGGTCCATGTTGATATTCTCCTCCATGTTGTGTTAGGTGGCTTTAGTTTTTGTGCCCTTGCATGGGCACGAGAATCTTCCCCAGGCTGGGAGCCTCAGTATCTGGAGCCCACCTTCCTTGGCAGGTTAAGGAACCTTTCCCAGGATTCCTGGACCCTTTCCTGCCACTGTCATGGAATAAAAAGGAGCAGTTCTCACTGCTTCGTGATGTCTGACTACCATCCCATATCTTTTGTTAGCCTAGAGGAAAATTTCTCTTTGATCTCTTATACTTCCAGTTCTAGTCTGTCTGTTTATTGGGTTCAAACAGCAAAGTGTTTCTCTTAATTTATAAACTTATTTTTTATATACTGGTAAAGTTCCAGTCTTCTATGTTAACAATTCATGGGAGGCCAAGAATAAACAGAGTCGATTCTGAAATATCAGTTTTGCAGTTTAAAGATGTGTTAAAAATTTTTCTTTTTGCTGAGGCATTTAAAACTACCAGCTGTTTAAAAGGGATTGAGATTTATGGTGTTTTTTTGTCATGCTTAAATAGCGTCTTCCCATTGAAATTTTGGTTGGTTTATTTTGATCTGAACTGCCAGGGAGCTAATTCTTTTCTTAAGGGAAAGGAGGGGTTGAGAAGATTATGAATGACTTAGGTGTGAATTTGAAAGAACTTGCTTGCTCAGAGTTGTACTGTCTTTTCTCAAAGCCCAAATAGTCCTTCTTTTTAATGATTGACTGGGGTGAAGGTATGAGTTTTTGTTTCTCTTTTATGTGTTTAGGGTAAGGCTGTGACTATACATGCAACTGACATGGATTGGTTAGAATGTTCTATATCTCTAATGGGCATATAATATTGTCTGCTTTGAATATATTCCAGTTAGCGTCATACTAGGCAACTCCTACAATATAAAATTTGGGTCCCGGATCACACACATTTCTGTGTGATGGGAAGGCTTGGAATCATTTATAAGGAAGACTTTGTCTTTCTTTTTGGTATTTACTTGGCTTACGACTAAGCAGATGCCATCCATTTAGGCTCAAGGTAGAAGGGGTAGCAAGTGTAAAAGTTCTGCAGAAAGAAGGAGTTTGGTGTGTTGTAGATATGGAGAGAAGGTTGTACTGAGTGAGGGGGAAAGTGGTATAGGATGTGGGAGGAAAGATGAGGTAGAGCCATGGTAAAGAGTTGGGGTTTTACTGTAACCGTGATGTAAAATATTGGAAATTTTGAAGTAGAGATGTGACACAGTTTGATTTGCACTCTCAGAAAGGTCACCTTCGCTGAGATCTGGAAAAATGGACTATATGGGGCAAGAATGTACACCGAGAATGATTATGGGATGCTGGAGAGATACAGTTTGGACTAAGCTCATGGCCATAGGGCTGGAGAACATAAGACAAATTTGAGTACTACTTTGGAGGCGGAGCCAATAAAACATGCTAGAGGAAAACATGTTTATAACAAGGCAGTGGAGGAAACAAGGATGTCTCCTAGCATTTTGTTTCTAGCAAATGGGTGAATGGTGTGGCCACTTAAATGAAGAAGACTAGGGATGGAGCAGGTGAGGGGTAGACATTCCTTTTTGACTGGATATGGGACATTCAAGTGGAGGTGGCTATTAAGCTGTTCTTCCTATCAGTGTGGAACTCAGGGGAGAGGGCAGGGAAGGAGGTGTAAACCTGAGAGTTATTCACACCGAGCTGGTATTAAAATCCTGGAATGAGATGAGATCTCCTAGTAAGGAAGTTTAGAAAGAGATGAGAAGTGGGCTCAGGACCAATCCTGAAGTTCTCCAACTGTCAGAAGTTTTTTTTATTTTTAATTTAAAAATTTGTATTGATTTACGGAGGACACATGCAATTTTGTTGCATGGATATATTGCATAGTGGTGAAGTCTGGGTTTTTAGCATAACCATCGCCTAAACAGTGTACAGGGTCCACATTAAGTAATTTCCCATCCCTCACTCCCCACCCCCTCCCACCTTTCCAAGTCTCCAGTGTCTGTTATTCCATTCTCTGTGTCCATGTGTCCACATTATTTAGCTCCCACTTATAAGTGAGAAATGTGGTATTTGTGTTTCTGTTTCTGAGTTATTTCACTAAAATAATAGCCTTCATTTCCATTCCTATTGCTGCAAAATACATACACACGTGTGTGTATGTATGTCCATGTGTGTGTGTCTCACATTTTCTTCATCTAATCACCTGATGATGAACAGTTAGGTTGATTCCATGACTTTGCTATTGTGAATAGTACCACAAATAAACATATGAGTATAGGTATCTTTTTGACATAATAATTCTTTTCCTTTGGGTTGATACCCAGTACTGAGATTGCTGGATTGAATAGTAGTTATGAAGATTTCTTAAGGATCTCCAACCTTTAGAAGTCTGGTGGAAGAGGAGAAATGAACAAAGATGGGTCTAGTAAGATGACAGAGAATTAAGGTAGATTATAAACCAAGAAAGGAAATGATACATTGGAAGCAGTGAATAGAAGTAATTCATTCAAGAAGTTTTGCTGTAAAGGGCAAAGAGAAGTGAGACTGAAGGTGGAGGTAATTTAAAGTCAAAAGATTTTTGTTTTATTTATTATTTTTTTGATTTTTTTTAAAATATGGGAGCTACTAAATCATGTTTAAGTTAACAGTGACAGAATTGATCCAGGAGAGTAGGAGAAACTGGTAATACAGGAGAGAAGAATTACAGCAGGAGCAGAGTTCTAGGGAAGAGAGGGAGCGAGAAGGCAATTCAAAGCACAAAGGAAGAATTGGTTTTTGGAAGGATTCAGGCACTTTTCCTTCCATTGGATCAGGAGGGTGAGCAGAAAGCCATGTCTGTAGTTACAGGGAGGGGCTGATAAGGAAGTCACAATGGATTGCTTTACTTTCTACATTCTTTATGGGCTCTGCCTGCTTTTTCTACTGCCTTTCTCTCAACTTCTTTTCTCAGGCTTAAGAATTGGCTCTTGTCTAGTCTAGTGTCAACTCAATTATCCATCCCGTATATATCCAGGGTTTCTTGTGGGTGTCTCTAAGCAATGGCATATCCTGGCCCAGAGTAATTCTTCTGTCTTAGAACTGAGCTGTTCAGTGTGGTGGCAGCCACTGGCTACCTGTGGCTATCATATACTTGAAATATGACTGGCACAACTGAGGTATGGAACACTTGAATTAATTTAAATTCAAAAACTGATATTCAAGCCAATTATTGGAGAAATTTTGCAATTGTTGGAACAAGTTAGTTATGCAAATCTACTTTTTCAACTATGCCAAGTACTTCTGAGAACATTTAGTGTCTAGATTGAGATGTGCTGTTGATGTAGTTGTACACTGATTTTGAAGACTTAGCTAAAAGTACGTAAACTATCTCATTAATAATTTTATATTGATAACATTTAAAAATGATAATAATTTGTATCTATTGCGTTAAAAATATATTACAAATTCATTTTACTAAATTTAAAAAAGCTTTTCTTTTAAAAAGTTGCTACTAGCAAAGTTAAGTATGTTATGTGACTCATATCATATTTCCACTAGGTGACCCTGTCTTAGAGGATGAAAGCTTCATATTTATGTATATACTTCATCATGCCTATCTGGGAGGAAGACATATCTCACCACAAGAGTAGAGACAGTTTATGAAACATGATCTCAGAGAGTTTATTCTACTTGCTTAAAGTCTTAGGGCTGCAAAACTAGGACTTGAACCCTGGCTCTGGCTGCCTGTAGGCTGAACCTGGGACTATTACCCCCCCACAGAAGTCATTCCATGCATTCTTTCATTCAAGTTTTTCTATGCTTACACTAGCAAAGGATATTTATGTGGAAACTTAAAAGACAGGTTTTGGTTTTGAACTCAAACAGTTGAAATCATGACTCTCGGGGGCTGGTTCTAATGTACTGTTACCGACTTTCTTTGACTGAATTGAGGATCCACAGTTTACAGTTAAGCCCCTCCCTGCCCTTGAGTACATGGGCTCACAGTCAGCTTTTTCCTTTCCTGTTTTTTATTTACCATGAATGATGGTCACTGACTGCTCTATGAAGTGGGTCTGCTGGCACCAAGTGCTGTTTTAAACTTCTTGCATATTTGATGCCACTCTCCTTTGATTTAAGATTATTAAGTTTTCATTAAGAATAAAATATTATGAATTAGGAACACAATATTTATTCATGAAAATGTAATATGAATTATGAGGACAATGTTTATTTTAGCAGAAATAATTTAAAGCTAACATACATTTTGAAGGTCAAAATTAATGTTTATAATCTACCACAGTGTTCCATGAGCATCTGAAGGTCAGTACATCCTGACCTTGAACTCTTACCCATTCCTTTTATTCTTCTTTATCCCCCAGTTTATTTAGTGTCATCACCAGACATCTGGTTGCCAGAGTAGAAACCTTGTCATCTCAACTCCTGAGTTTCCATCACCCCAGTTATCTATCTTGTTGAAATGCCTCTCCACCTCTCCAAATTTCTCCAGTCTTTCTCATCCTTTCTTTCTACCCCTGCCACTGCCTCGTTTGAACCTTCCACGTTTCTAACTTTTCTTCTTGCTCCCCTTCAGTTGTGACTGTTTGCTGATTTTCCTCCCCACTCATCTGTCTGTGATCCTTTTTAGGAGAGGAGCCTTTGTCTCATTCACGTGTGCATTTTTAGGTCTTAGCCAGAGCCTGTGCTTAGTTGACAGGAATATTCATAGGTTGTGCTTCTCTTTTACTCAGAAATTGAAACCGATCTGTGTTTACTCTCTATTTGCGTTCTTTTTCTCCTGAATCCCGTTAGCAAAGCTTATTCAGCATTACTCTTCAGCCGGATGCACAATCGGCATTAATGCTGCAGGCCCTTGCTGAATGCAAGATCACACACTCTACCCCTGCACCCGCTCAGTCCTATGAATCCAGCTCAAATCCTTCCCTGGCTACTCCAACTAATGAGGGACAGATTTCTTTCTTGGAGCTTAAGTCTTATAGTAATATGCCCCAGAGAAATAAAATGTGATAGAAATCCCTGGAATATGATATCTAATACTCAATAACCTTGGGACAAACTGTGGATAATTTTCCTATAGGTATATAGGCAGAGCATCTGGCACATGGTTTATGAGCCAAGGCTTATAATAGAAAGTTAAAAAAAGGAAGGAAAAAGAAGGAACTGTAAAAGAAACAGAATTTCATATAATCAAACCACAAGTTTGCTTAAGCTCTCTTCGAAAAATTAGTCAAGTTTCATAAAGGATTGCAAAAGAATCCCACTAATATAAATCGTGCCCAGAGCTCCGTGTTACTATGTTACTTCAGTGTTTATTTCGGGTCGGTCTCCAAACAGGATATAATTTCAGAAATGAGTCTGCATCAATCCTGCCCCTGGTGAAAGGGGACCAGTTATTTCTGTCGGTAATGTAGCAAAAGATGCCAGTAGCAACTCAGGGAGTTTTTTATGCATTTGATGAAGAGATATTGGTATTTTTATATGGCATATAGGATTTCATAAGAGGCATAATGGAGAGTTTAGTTAAACAAAACATTCTTTTCTGCTCTTTCTTAATTCACTGGTGGCAAGTCTCCGAATGGTGGGTCCTTATGTTACAGACACCTGTTTACAAATGACCCGTACCTATAGACAGCTGGCTCACTCTTTCCAGGCTGAATAAGAGTATTGTGAAAAATCTCTGAGCTTTTGAAGAGTAATTGGACTTTTAGCTAGAGGAAATGAAGATATGGTCAAAGGTATCATCGGCTAGAGGAAGCTCTCTATTCCTAGATTTTCTGACATGAGACAATAGCCAATGAAGCTGACTTCAACTCAAAATTGTGTGCTCTTGACAATTTCTATTATGCCTTTAAAAAATATATAAATTTTGTGTTCACGCTAGAATTCCAGTAATTAACTTAGCACCCTCTCTTTTCTAAATGTGAGTGTTAAGAAGTTGCTAGTAATTTATATAATAATCAGTGTGAATGAGATTGCTTTCTTTCAGAATAAGGTAAATCGGGCCAGGCAGTGGGAAAGAAGGTGAGCTTATTTATTGGAGCAGGGAAGTCCATGCTTTGGAGAGTGGACCCATTGGGAAAGAGAATAGATTGAGCAGAACCTGTCGAGAGAGAAAATGAAGGGTTCAGGGCAGGGAGGACAGAGGTTGGGAGACTAGACGGTAAGAAGGGAAAAGGAACTTTTGCTTTTCATAGTGTTCCTAGGCGTCACCCAAATGTTGATACAGATGGTACATTCCTATGATGGAATATTCTTTGGCCGTTAAAGAAATAAAGATTTCTGGATAAAAGGAAAGTGCAGCACAGACTGCATAGTATGCTTACATTTCTTCATATAATTAGAAAGGTAGTATGTACATATATGTGTGTATATGTTTGAGTATGCTCAAAGAATATTTCTGGAAGAAATGTAATAAACAGTGATTTTGACGTTCTCTATGGAAAGAGCCTGGTGACCTAGGTCTGAGCTAGAATTCTTTTTTTTCCAGAGGTACATTTTGAATTTTTATGTATGCTACTTGAAAAAAATTGTTAAAAATTTTCTAGGATTTCTCTTACTTCTAAGGAGCAAAGTGTGATGGGAGAGAAGCAGGAAGGAGGAGGGGAGGCTGAGAGGGGACAGATAATCTCTTTGTCCTTCTTTCTTCTAAATTACAAAGCTCAGAGATCTTGTACCCCAGGACTCCTGTCATTTTATTGCCCCAGCTGGATTATGGTTAAGTAAGCTCTTCTGGGCTGACCTGGAACTGAACTGCCCTTTATAATCTCTTTCTGTGGGGGAAACTCTACAGTGTTCCAGAGAGGATACTAAACCAAACTGCCTCCACCCATTCTCTCTCAATTTCATGTCTCTCACCTTCCTTTTCTTTATTTTTTTGAAAGAAGGACTTTAGATTTATTTCAGGAGATCCTGTCCATCCACATTCTCTCTCATTTCATCAGAAATGACAAAAACATTATATGCAGCTATGTGCTTGGCTACCTGCTCGATTTTTTTGCGTGTTTTTTTTTTTCCCCAACAAGATACTCTCTGTATTGCACTTTCTTTTCCAACGAGCTTATACATTTTGCTGAGAAAGGATGTTGCCTTTTCTTTGCATGCCTGTTTGAAAGCTAAAGGCATTTGATAAATATCTGTTAAATCAGTAAATTAAGGTATGGGTACTCAAGCAGATAGGTTACTGTAAGTTGTTACAGGTAAAACTTCCATGGTTTCAGAAGACACTGTAGGAAGAATTTGAATCTAGCACGACTTTTTAATCTTGGCATCACTGACATCACGGGCCAGATGATTCTTTGTAATGAGCTACTGTCCTGTGTATTGTAGGAGGCTTAGCAGCATTCCTGGGCCCTACTTGCTAGACGTCAATTAGAATCCCTAGTTGTGGCAATCACACATGTCTCTAGATACTGCCCAATGTCCCCTGGGAGCAAAATCACCCTAGTTGACAATCACCGACTTAGAGTGACTTTGAATATGCCATTAGTGTCCAATAATTGATTTATGTGAGAGAAAACTTTTCAAGTTTTGGATACCCAGAGGCAGGGCCCAGTAAAGCTTCTGAAAGCATATGTCTTTGTGCAGAATTAGAAAAGGTGCCCAAATGAATTAGAAAAGGACTGAATAAGGAAGCGTAGGTTGGACTTCATCCTCCATGTTCTCCCTCCTTTTATTACTGCTGGCTTCTTGGATATGATGAGTTCTAAGTCCTGGAACTAAATCTAGAGTCCACCTGTGCTGATAAAGAACAGATTCTTGGGGCCAGTACCCACATGAAGGGGTGAAATGCAGACTTGATTGGCTTCACCATCAAATCAGCTGTCACTTCCAAATAGCATATCAAGAAAACATTTCTTATTAATATGGATAAGAGGCAGATTGTACTTCTCAGAACATAGTCATTTAACAAATGTTTACTGAGTACCTACTGTGTGCTGGGAGGAAGAATACTTCCCCCTGCTCCCTTATTTCTGCATGAAATGTTCTATTTCTGTGTGTTTGGTATTATCCTTTCATTGTACATTATGGTTAAGTAAGCTCTTCTGGGCTGACCTGGAACTGAACTGCCCTTTATAATCTCTTTCCATGGAGGAAACTCTATAATGCTCCAGAGAGGATACTAAATCAAACTGCCTCCACCCATTCTCTCTCAATTTCATGTCTCTCACCTTCCTTTTCTTTATTTCCTTTTTCTTTCTTCCTTTTCTGTCTTACTTGCACAAAGCCTTCTATTCCCTTACTCCCTGTTAATTTACTTGATTTCTGAAGGACCACTGATAATTAAAAGGAAGAAGAGAAATCAAAGGGATGGCTGGAATTTTCAGAATGTTCCCTAGCTGTGTGTCAGGGCTGTGCGAGTGCACACACATGCTGGGCCGCATTCTGGAGGCCTTCCTCGACTCTGGCTATATTTATAAGTTATCCTACATTGTGTTAGCACATCAGCTGCCAAGGCAGTTTGTAGAATCTCCTTCCCTGGAGGTCTTCAGAAATAGAACAAAATGCCCATCTGTCCATAATGGTTTTGATGCAGCCCTGCTGATTAGAAGGAATAGACTAGATTTTCTGTCAAGGTTCGTTTCAGTCTTGAGTGCTCTTAAGTGGATGGGTTTGCTTTTTGATGGGGGAGGGAGGGATGTAACGTGACACTCCATGAATTTATTGGAGTATCACTGTACATGTCCTGGTTAAACAGAATAAATATATCTTTCTCGTGCTTTTAATGTTTCCAAAGCACTTAGTGTATTCAGGACCTCACAACAGCCATGTGAGGGAGGCAGGATCCTTCTTTGGGTCCCGATGGCCCAGAGGAGTCAGTGAGACGCAGAATCAATTAGTTCTCACCAGAGTCAAGACTGGCCGGCACAGAGAAGAGATGGCCTTTCTGGACACCTGATCCCAGGCACACTCTCTTTTCCTCTTGACCCTGTGCTTGTTTGTGCTTGTGGTTTTGCTCTGTCATGCAGTGTTCAGTCATTTGACTTGGACCATTTTAGAGCCATAACAATGTTGGGAACCTACTTGGGAGACCATTACTTGCTCTATTATCCTTTCCAAAAAAGTGCATTTTCACATACAATTACAAAATTACAGTGAGAATTATTGCCAGCCTTACAGATGTACCAATGTTCATATATGAGTACATTTATGTATGTATTTATTTGCATATATATGTGTATATTTCTCTCTGTGTGTGTATATATATATATGAATATAGGAGTATATGTATGTATATGTATGTATATATAGATATGGCTATGTGTGCATGTGTGTGCATATGTAAGCATGTATGTATGTATATATGCGCAGGTGTTTGTATACATGTACATGCATTAAGCATTGTGTTAATGTGCGCACCAGTATGCATGTGTGAATGTTTATGTGTGCTCACATGTATATGTGTGTGTGCACATGTGTATGTTTCTTTGTTTATTGTGTTTGTGTGCATGTATGTTTGTGTGTGTACTCACATATTGGTCAGAGTGCAGCAAGAAACAGAGTAAAGCCATTTGTTGGTATATACAGAGTTTACAGAGCCTTGAGCACGGTTAAGGGATCAGACGGGGATTGTAAGGTACCCAGAGATTCAGGAAGTCATGACCACCCTCTGGGTTGAAGGGTCTGGAGCACTGGAATCATGGGAGAGGGGTGGCCAGAGGGAGTCATAGCTGGGAGGATGAAGCTACTGGCAGAGATAGGACACCAAAGAAGGGAGGGAATGGGGAAGGAACACCTCCACCACCCTCTTCTTCTGCCTTCTGATCTCCTGTCCCTGCCTCCATTGGCCAAATCCCATTAGAAGAGAACCTGCAAGGAAGCCTAGGAGATGCACCCTCTGGCTCCCCTCCTGGGACTTGGAGCAGGGCAGGGGAGGGAGAGAGGTGAGCTGGGCTGGAGGTAAGTGAAGAATAGCCAGACAAGAGTATGTGTGTGTGTGTGTGTGTGTGTGTGTGTGTGTGTGTGTGGCTGGAGGTAAGTGAAGAATAGCCAGACAAGAGTATGTGTGTATATGTGTGTGTGTGTGTGTGTGTGTGTGTGTGTGTGTGTGTGTGTGTGTGTGTCTGTGTATGTGTGTGTGTAAATTTGTCCTAATCTTCTAATTTCATCTTAGACCTGAAAAATTTGGTATGGATCATCAATACTCTGCATTTATTTAACAGTTTAGATGAAATGTCAACATTTCTTTCCTGAATTAGGAAAAAGGCATAGATTCGCTTTCTCAGTGATTATCCCAGACTATTCATGAGCATAGGTTGAAAACAGTCTTTCTAATATTTTGGTTACCCATTCTTACTGGGATGTCATTACTTCTAGACATTTTCAGTGGACACAGCTACTAAATGCAGATAGTTTGAAAGAAAAATATAGTATTTTAAAAATACCAACCTTATTAGCACCAAATATACTGAATGTAAAATACCAGAATACTAGAAAGAATTATTTTCTGTATGGTTATCCCACTTAATTTGATTTACAATTAGATCTACTTATTTCGATTTGATTTTTAATTTTTGAGGTTGCTTTGTTTTGTCTTTTTTAGTTATTTGTATTTTTAAATTACATACATTGGGAGAGATCTCCCTTTGATCCCTCTTCCTTTCTTCCTGTTATGCCCCTTTCTTGGTAAATAACTCTTTTTTCCCCCTTTTAAAATTAGTTTTGGTTTGTCCTTCCTTTATTTCGTTTGACTATGTAAGGAAATGTGTATATCTAGCATATTTCTTCTCTTTCTTAACTCAATGGTAACATGCAGTACCCACTCTTCTGCACTCAGCTTGATATCTTTATTGCTGGAGATCACCCCCTAGCAGTATATGGAGATCTTTCCTGTACCTTCTGACAGTTCTAGTGTGTGACTGGCCATACTGCAACTTCTTTAACCAGTTGCTTGGTGAGTATTTGGGTTATTTCTGGTCCTTTGCTATTATTAGTGTTGTAATGAATAGTCTTGTTTTTTTTTTTTTTTTTTTGAGTTGGAGTCTCACTCTGTTGCCCAGACTGGAGTGCAGTGGCTGCTCCCGGCCACCGCAGCCTCGACCTGCTGGGCTCCGGCGATCCTTCCGCCTCAGCCTTCCGAGTAGCCGGAATTACAGGCATGTGCTGCCACGCCCAGCTGATTTTTTGATTTATTGTAGAGATGAGGTCTCGCTGCCCAGGCGGGTCTTGAACCCACGGGCTCAGGCAATCCACTCACCTCAGCCTCCCAAAGGCGCGGGATTACAGGCTGAGCCACCGAGCCCGGCAATGAATAGTCTTATACATTTATCATCTCATATTTTTTTTACCAGTACCCCTGGGGGTTGGTTTTTATAAGAGGAACTGATGGGTTAAAAAGTAAATGCATGTCATTATGCTAGATATTGCCAAATTCCCTTCCACTGGAGTTGAACCATTTGTGTTCCCAACAGTAATATGTGACAGGGTCTGTTTCTCCACAGTCCCACCAACACGAGATGTTGTCCACCTTTTGGAGTTTTTGCTAATTCAAGAGGTACAGAATAGGACTTCATTTTTCAATATATGAGTTTTTTTTCTTTTCTTTTTTTTTTTTTATAATCAGTATTTTTTATTATCGTTTTGTAGGGTACAGTTAAGGGTTAGGTGTACAATTACGTTTCATTCAGGCACCCTATTGATAAGAGGTGTTTTCCCAGTCCCAGATAGATATTAGCTACTGTTAATCCCATCCCCCCCCATAATTTCCCAGTACCATCAGTCATTTTCTTATAGTATTACATTGGATGTTCAAGGTCCATTATATGAGTGAAAACATGTGATATTCTGATCTTTGTTTCTGTGACAGGTCACTCAGTATTATAGACTCTAGTTCCATCCAGGTAGCTGCGAAATCCATGATTTTGTTCTTTTTCATGGCTGCGTAGTATTCCATCGTGTATATGTACCACATTTTTTTAATCCAGTCCTCTTTTGATGGGCAGCATGGTTGTTTCCAGGTTCTTGCTATTGTGAATAACGCTGCGATAAACATACGTGTACAGGTATCTTTTTTATAGAGTGATTTGTGTTCTTCAGGGTATATTCCCAGTAGGGGGATTGCAGAGTCATAAGGAAGGTCAATATTTAGAGCTTTCAGGAATCGCCACACTGCTTTCCACAGAGGTTGCACTAGCTTACACTCCCACCAACAGTGTAGAAGTGTTCCCTTTTCACCACAGCCTCTCCAGCAGCTGTTATTTTTTGAGTTGTTGATAATTGCCATTCTGACTGGAGTTAGGTGATATCTCAGTGTGGTTTTGATTTGCATCTCCCTGATGATTAGTGAGGTTGAGCATTTCTTCATGTGTTTGTTGGCTGCTCGAATGTCTTCTTTTGTGAAGTATCTGTTCATATCTTTTGCCCATTTTATAATGGGGTTGCTTGTTTTCTTCTTTTCAGTACGTTTCAGTTCCTTGTAGATCCAGGATGTTAAGCCTTTGTCAGACCTAGAGTTGGCAAATACTTTTTCCCAGTCTGTAGGCTGTCTCCTACTCTCTTGATGGTTTCTTTGGCTTTGCAGAAGCTTGTCAGTTTAATAAGGTCCCATTTGTCTATCTTCTCTCTTAAGTCCTGTGGGTTTGGGGTTTTGTACAGGAATTGGATGCCCGTTCCGATTTCCATGAGAGTATTTCCTTCCTTTTCTAATGTTCTTATGGTTTGAGGTTTTACATTTAGGTCTCTGATCCATTTGGAGTTAACCTTTGTGCATGGGATAGATAGGGTCCTGTTTCAATCTTCTACATGTGGTCAACCAGTTTTCCCAGCACCATTTACTGAATAGGTTCTCCTCACCCATTGGTAGGTGGTGGGGGCTTTGTCGAAGATGAGTTGGTTGAGGAATTGAGGTTTTGCTTCTGGAATCTCAATTCTGTTCCATTGATCTATATGCCTGTTCTTGTACCAATACCAAGCTGTTTTGATGATTGTAGCCTTATAGTAAAGTTTGAAGTCTGGTATTGTGATACCACCTGCTTTGTTTTTTTTGCTGAGGATTGTTCTGGCTATTCTTGGACGTTTGTGTTTCCATATGAATTCCTGTGTTGTTTTTTCTAGGTCAGAGAAGAATGTTATTGGTAATTTAATGGGTATTGCATTGAATTTGTAGATTGCCTTAGGTAAGATGGACATCTTCACAATGTTGATTCTTCCGATCCATGAGCATGGGATATTTTTCCACTTGTTCATGTCAGCTTTGATTTCTTTGAGCAGTGTTTTGTAATTTTCATTGTAAAGGTCTTTCACGTCTCTGGTTAGGAAGATGCCAAGGTATTTCATTTTTTTTGTGGCTATTGTGAATGGAATTGTGTTTTTTATTTGGGTTTCTGTTTGTTTATTATTGGTGTAGAGAAATGCAATTGTCTTTTGTACATTTATTTTGTATCCTGAGACTTTGCCAAAGGCCTTTATCAATGAGTTTTTTTTTCTTTAACAGGTTATTTCTTTTTTAGAGACAGAGTCTTGCTCTGTTACCCGGGCTGGGTTGCTGTGGCATGATCATAGCTTGCTGCAGCCTTGTACTCCTGGCTTCAAGTGATCCTCCCATCTCAGCCTCCCAAGCTGCTGGGATGACAAGCATGCACCACCATGCCTGGCTAATTAAAAAAAAAAATTCTTGTAGAGATGGGATCTCCCCATGTTGCCTAGATTGGTCTTGAACTCCTGGCCTTGAGCAATCCTCCCACCTCTCCCTCTCTCCTCTAGTGCTGGGACTGCAGGCATGATCCTCCATGCCCGGCTAGATTGGCAGTTTTCTTATCATCAACAAGATTGAGCATCCTTTTTTATGCTGAAGATCATTAGCATTTCTTTTTCTGTGAACTATTCATTTTTTATCCATACTGGGTTGTTGATCTTCTCTCAATTTTTCAATGTTTCTTATATGTTAAGGCTATTAGTCTTCCATGATATGTTGCAACTTTTTCTCTACTACCTTTCTTTTGCTTACAGTGGTTGATTTTCCCCCTGCGCAAATTGTAGCTTATGACTCATTTTTATGCAGTTAAGTTTATTTTTGTATAGTTATTATTTCCCCCATAGGTTCCAGATTTTGAGTTAGGAATGGTTTCCCACTCCCAGGCTGTGAAGTTATTCCCCCATGTTTTCTTCCATGGTTTCATATTTCACATTTGGATCTCATTTGGAATTTATCTTGGTGTGAGGCATGAGGAATGGATTCAATGTATGTTTCCCCTTGTTGTTCTAGCATTATTTATGAGGGAATTTTTCCTCTCCTGCTTGTATTAGATGCCCTTTATCACATGCACTTGGGTCTGTCTCAGCTCTGTTTATGCCATTTTATCTATTACTGCCCAAGATCACACAGCTCTAATAATAGAGGCTTTATAATATGTGTTAAAAAGTCTTGATATGATTCCTGTGGTTATAGAAACATAACGTTTAAAATGAAAGAATTCTCAGAGATACTTATGAATGGGCTACTCTTATTCCATTTTACAAAGAAGAGAAGTGGGTTTAGAGATGAGTTGTAAAAACTCATCCAAGATCTCTCAGCTGGTCATCAGTAGGACTGGAGACTAGGTCCTCAGCCAATACATGGCATGATTTCCTATAAAAGACATGTAATTTTCTCAGAAGATATGAGTGACTCGTCCTTTCAGCAGGGGCCTAGGCCCAGATTAGATGCCTTCTCTTGCCACAAAATATTTTCCTAGTTTTAAATATTTAAGATAATGCATTATTTAGCTTATTTTTAATGACTTAGTATTGTATTTAAGAACATTTGGGAACTTTTTGAACCGAGCAATAGTAATAACAAAGAAAAAATTCCTGAATTCTGCTACTGACCTCCAAAATGTGTTACTTTTGTTAATTCTTTCCAGAATTTTCCTATGCATAATCTTTTGCTTTATTATCATTATGTGAAGTAGGAATAATTTTGAAAGAATGACAATAATATTAAGCATTTATTAATCACTTGGTTAAGTGCACTGATTCAAGTGCTTTAAGTGTATTATCATATTTAATTATCACAAAACTCACCTGAGGATACATTCTGTATTATTTCAGTAATACTCATGAAGATTACTTGGCTCTGAGAAATTAAATAATTTTCCCAGCTTTACAGTTGGTAAACAGTGGAGCTTAGATTCTAAATCTGTGTGCTTGTTGCAGCAACTATGTTTTACCCACTATTCTCATTGTCTCCTGCATGTATAATTTAGGATCTTGTTATTTAGTTACTATATTAACAGAAAAGTTCATCCCCATTTCCTCAATGATAATATTAAGTTTCATTGCTAATATCACCCTTCTTTTAACACAATTAAATTACTTATACCAGATTTTAATAAGAGGAAGTTAAAAATCTTTTTTCTTCAGCTATGATGTGATCTTGGCATCTTCTCAAAGAAGTATCTTGAAAATGAATAAAGTAGAATAATTATGGAGAAGGCCAGCGCGAGACAGAAATACACATCACTTTTATAGACATGGCTGTCTATAAAACAGTGTCTTGCATGATATTCAGAGTGTTTACTTTCCTGTGTGAATGGGATATCCCACTTATAAGTTTGTTTATATCAAAATTTGTGTCACTTTCTTTATTTTTCCTAACCTTTCTCAGATTCACACTGTCCCAAATTCCAAGTAACAAATGAGATACTTGATGCATAGTGATGTGTGGCCAAAGTGTGAATAGTTTGGAGCTTTATGTGCAATTAGAAGTAAATTAAATAGCCATTTCCTGAATTGCCTCACCTCGCCCTCTAGTTCAGCAATGTCATCTCACCATTTGCTTCCATTGTGACATCAATAGATTTATCAGTTAGAAAGATGAAAACTTCATGATCATTATAGATTTTTCCTTAGTGCAGAGGAAGTTTTGAAGAAAGAAATACATTAAATGTATCAGGCTAGTGTGAAAATACAATATTGATATTTGACTGTGATACAGAACAGTGTTTTGCCTGCAACATTTTAAGTGTAATTTTGTGGATCTGTACGCCGGGAGAGGACAAAATGGTAGACTTTGGATTTATAAGCTGATTTGCAACTTCACAAAAAGTTAACACCAGTTTTGTGCTAGGCACATGCGGGTTAATATGCTAAACCAGGTCTAGTTCTCGTCATCAGGAGGGTTATAATTTAGTGCACAGACTGCATCGTTTTTTCCACTATGCAGTCCCGTTCAGTAAATAAAAGTCTGAGCTCATTCCCCAGTATAATTTGTATTTACTACAAATTATATACACATACTTAATAAAGTTTTCCTTCTTGAAGTTTAGAACTAAAAAAAAAAGGTCAATAAGTGTTCTAAAAATTTAATGTTTTTTTTTTCCTGCATGTCAGGGCACTGCAGGATGTGTATACTCCTTTTTCAAATATCCCTAATCTGTCACTCTAGTGGTAAAGTATAAAGTAGCCTAGCCTGTTTTATACCTAAACAAGGTTAGAAGCATTTTTTTTTTAAAGGCAGGCTGTAACGCAATGTTGCAATCATAGCTCACTACAATCTTGAACTTCTGGGCTGAAGGACTCCTCCTGCCTCAGCCTCTGGGTAGCTACATAGCTGGGTAGGTAGCTGGGACCACAGGTGTGCACCACCATGCCCAGCTTTTTTTTTCTTTTTTTTTTTTAAGTGGAGATGAAGGTCTCACTATCTTGTCCAGGCTGGTCTCAAACTCCTGTCCTCAAGTGATCCTTCTTCCTCAGCCTCCCAAGGTTCTTGGATTACAAGAGTGAACCATCTTGTCTGTCCTTAGAAGTTTTTAATAAAAGAGTATTTGGAAGTTAAATTATTTTCTTTAGAGCTACCTAAGAAAGATTTTATAATAGAACTCTAGATAGTCCTACATTTTAACTTAATTTTTAAATTGATAGTTTGCTTCTATTTCTACCTTTCTCCTCTTCCCTTTGGAGTTTCCCAGGTATAGTTATATTTCAGAGTTGTATAGACTGAGATGTTGGGAATTTCATAAGCCACATTCTTGCCTGTAGTTCTAGAATTCTGACATTTAGCAATCTGCACTCATCAAACATTTAGTCTTACTGGATGACTGATTAATTACCTTATGATTCATTATGTTTTACTTCTCCTCTATGAAATAAGAGTACTTCTGAAATGAAGGCTGACTTTGTTAATGAGAATAGAAAGACAGTCTTTTCTGTCTTGCTGTTCTATATAACTAAGTGATAAGGTTATGATAACATTTGGAAATGAGTTTTACGATTAAGTTTTAAATAGAATGTTCATTTACTATCTGGTTATAAATAAGTTCTATTAACTTACAGATCTGGTTTAAAACATCAACCTTAAAAATTTCAAAACCTGGTGGTTTGTATATATAACTGTCTAAAAAGTATATGTTGGTGAAATGTTATTTTCACAGCGGGCTCATTTATTTTCATTCATTAGATTCCCTAGACTGTACTATGATAAATAACTTTTGTTAAGAAAATATATGAAAAATACATCTTGAGAACTACTACATTTAATGTATTATACATTTGGTATCAAAATTGTCTTGATTTTTTAAAATTTTCATTTTCATTATTTTTACTTTCATCAATTTTTTAAAGTTTGAACATCTATCTGGATGTGGAGTTATGTCTAGCTCAGAGTTTGATTAGGTTACCCTTACATTGAAAACCCACAAGAGGATATTATGTTAATATGCCTGGAAAATATAAATGAAATGGATTTTTAAAAGAAATATATAGGCTACCAAAACTGACTTGAGGAACTAGAAAGCCTGAGCCAAGCAATAACCAAGGAAATCATTGAGCAATATTATTAAATTATTAGCTTTATAAGAGACTCCTGTCCCTAATAAATATTGTATTAGGAATGTTTTGTTCCAAGGAATTATTAAAGAAAAAAGAGATTTATAGGAGGGATATAGGGTAATCTCATAGAAAACCATTCCAACAAGTAAAGCTGGACTTCATGAGAGCTGTGAAGTTATGAGAAAGCAAATCTCTTCACTGTGTCTTTTAGTGTTTCTGTGGTTCTTTGTCTTTGCTTTTCTCTGAATACAGGTTTTCTTAGCCTGCTTATCCACACATATATGGTTGGAAAATAGCCACCCACCTGAGTTTACCTGGCCTTTTGTTCTAGCACTTATATCATCTGATTTTCTGCAGTGAAATGTCTCTTAGTTCAGACTCACAAAACATTCTTCTTGGTCACCAAATGACTAATGTACTTCTTCTCAAGTGCAGTGTCTGCTTTTGGTCTGATGAGCTGTAGTTGAGTAGTCAGAGCATGTGATTCATAGTCTGCTCAGAAGTGGTTGGACCTGAGCGTAGTTTGAACCAGACAGGTAAATTTATTGACATGTCTCTGTAGCATTATTGATGAGTACATCCTATTTTCAAGAATGGCTGTTTCAGCAGTACATAAATTGGTATAGGGTGCAAAAAAAGGTTAACAGCCTCAGAAAGAAAATTTCACTTCTTGAACTTAAATGGCTCTAGCTCATAAAGATAAATATTTATTGTCTTATATATATTATAACATAAACAAATGATATCAGATCATATTAATTCAGTGAAAACTCTACCATGAGCAAGTAGTATTTAACCCAAGAATGCAAGGGTGGTTCAATACTGGGAAATTTATTAAATAATAAAATTAATATGCTGCTGATATTGATAAAAAAGTCAAATAAACTCTCTGATGCTGGAAAGACATTTGATGAAACTCAACAATTCCTGATATAGTTTTGAGCACTTGGTTTTTGTGCTGTTTTTTTCCTCAGTAAACTGTGAACATCTGTCATTTTTATTATCAGACAAAAATATGTAAAAAAATTCAAAAGCCCCTTAATGTAGATAATAGATATGTTGGTATTTGAAATTTCTAATTCACATAATGGTCTCACTAAATATTTTTGGTGAAGCATTCCATTAAAGTAGTCTATTTTTTGAGAATTTTTAAGAAAATAGAAAAGAGCCAGTTTTTCCTTGTCTTACGGGAGATCTTGTTTCAGGAGTACACCTTTTCCTATGTGCAACGTGAAGGATCAGCAATATCTTTTAGGAATGAATAATTGGTTTTCTTTGGAGTTACCTTTGCAAATTGTTCTGGTTACTTGCTCTGAGAATTGCCTGTAGCTCTCTGAACTCTGACTCCTTTCTCTAAGTTGAGTCAATGCTCTAATGGTGACCTCTGTGCATGTTTCACTTATCCTCCACCTGAATGATTCCATCTTAGCCTCAGCATGCCTGAACCCATTTCCTCCTCTATTCAGAACAACTCGCAGTGCCTCAGCACAGTCTTTCCTCATATTTTTCACGTCTTCTCTGTTGCTTGGTCTACATCTTTAGTGTCTTTCAAATCTTACTTTTAACCACTTTCATGAACCTGATGTAAGTCTCTCTCTCTTTCCTGAATTATTTTGCAGACATCTTTGTATTTCCTTGTTCTTCCCATTTCAGCATATCCTGTCTATACTGCAACTAGATTACTTTTTCTATATTGAATTTATATGTCACACCCCTGCTTATAACTCTGTGATTTAAAATTTCGGATTGAATTATATATGCAATAGTTGGCTTGGTATTTGAAATTCTCTCCATTCTGCCTTTCCTGTAATCTTTTACTCATACACCTTCCTTATGCCATGATCAACCTGTTTCTCATGGGAGCCATCGTATTATTGTCTCTTGTCCTTGTGTGTAATGTATCTTCCAACCTCTCTTTTCTCACTTCTAAAAAACTGACTCATCTTCATAATGTGCAGCTCAAAAGCAATGTTTATGAAACTTTAGAGTCTTCCTGATAGTTGGGATTTTCTCTGTCTTTTGAACCCTTACAGCACTCTGTAATTCCTGATGACTTTACTATATTCTCAATTGCTTTATCGCTACTCATAGATTATAAAAGCTTTAAGTAAGAAAGACTAGATTTTATCATATTTATATTTCTTGCAATACCTAACATAGTGATTTATACATGGTAGTTTCAAATATTACTATTTTGAATCCAGTAACGAACATAATATATACACAAGCAATATACATTTGTATTTCACATACGTCAATGCCTTTGATTTGCTCTTCTTATAAGCCATAATCTATAAGCATTCTTTTGGGAGATAGCAATACAAGTGAAGTCATAAACTATAAGTAACATAAAATATGGTTGTGTTGGTCATCTGGTTTATTTTTTAAAAGTATTTTTTCACATTTACATTCATATTGCAGAAAAACTAAAATAACATTAGTGTGAGGAATAATAAAAGTTGCTATTATAACCTTAAGAGGGAGAATGTTAATTAAATTGGAGATAAAGAAAGGTAGGACTTAATATACAATCTCTTTCCCATTTATGATGATATAAAAAACTTATTTTTTTATATTGAGTCAAACTGCCAAGAAATTTTTGCAACAGATTGAATGCTATGATAAATATCTGCTTTTTAGAGCTTTGGACGGTGTCATTGCTTGAAAAGCAAGCTTGAACTCCTCATGAGATCATTGTGCAGATAAATGCCTAAAAGCCTTTCAAAGCCATACCCTTGGCTCTATCAAAATTTAATTTCCCGCTGATTATGTTTATATAGAATTTGGAGCACACAGCCACAAATACACCAGGCACAGTGACATCACTGATGATTTCTCATGCCTTGGGAATATATGCCTAGGTTATGTGCATATGGAATCCACTTCTACTTTCTTACAAATGTGTACTTGAGTTAAGTGCTCTAGTTTTAAAACTATACTATGAGAATGTTCTGTTAGTTGTTTAAAGACTAAAGTGTTATAAACTTAAAAAGTATTTTGGTATAACTGGGAATCGGCCATTCAATCATACCAGTTAGGTTTTATACTTGTAGTCATAATACAATGGGAGTTTTAAAAAGTGGATTTCAGTCATATACTATCACAGTGTTGAATGCATAAACAGGTATGTATGGTGAGGCGATGTATCCTCATATAGGAGATCTTGGCTCAAGTTATGTTGTTGCTTCTTTTGGGGATCCTAATACTATTTATTTTCCAGAGAGTTTATGAGTATTCCATGAGATAAGATAGGTGAAGTACTTACTGCAGTGTCTACCCCATAGCATAGGTTACTTCTATTATTCCCTTTGGCCAAAACAAACAAACAACAAAAACCATCAAACCAAAAAAAGTGGTTTGATAAAAGAATTTGTTAATAGATACTGTTTTTTTGGAACGTCTTGTACCAGTATGATCAGTAGGTAAGCAGATAAGCTTGATCATCTTAAACTAGAAAGACTGATCTAATTTGTTACAGAACACAGGTCTTAGGACTCCTTTTTGTGTGATACTCTTTCTACTGCCCACACCAAATGTGGTACCTCTCATGCCTGTCCCTTTCCTGGGACTGTATGATTAATGCTGTGTGTATGGTTATGATTCTTTCAGTGAGGATCTAGCTGGCTTCAAATCTTTCCTGTCCTTAGTCATCTTTGACTGGTTAGTCATAGTGTTTTTGCCAGGCCAGAAAATAGAATACATTTTTACTATCAATTCAATATGGAATATAACCTCATGCCTATGTTTTTCTTTTAGTATAATATGAAGAACTTGAGCAGAAGCCCCATTATTCAATAGTTCATGAGTCAGCTATAATATTTGTCAAATCATGGCTCCAAATATAATCACTGGTTCTGCCCCTGAAATACAACATTGTAAAAGCCTATAGCATAGTACTTTAAAAGATACGTTGTTAATGATGTTTTAAAAAATATTTTGTGTTTACATTATAGACATTTTAACCTTTGACTATTTAAACAAAGATAGTTTGAACAGGATATTCACTGTCGCTGTGTTTTGGAAAAGAAAAAATTAATAAAATGCTGAGCTTACAGTATAATAAATAGATCAATTATATAAAGAACTAGTTGAAACATAAAATCATATGCAGTTTTTTATTATAAAGTCTTCTTCAGCTCTGTCCCAGAAATTTTATTTTACAATAAAAATAATTTACCCTTTTATATAAATTTTTGTATTTTGAGTTGGTCATGCTTGATTAGCAATCAGATAATTTTTAAAAAATTGTGTAAGGTTTCCCAAGAAAATGTAAAGCTATTATGTTTCGAAAGTCCCTCTCTTATTAATACTTTGTTTAAAATGGATAAATACAATTTAGCTATTTACCCCAATTAAATAAGTGTCTGAGTGTTCCCTAATATCTGACACTATTTGTATAAGAGAAAGTAATATAAACATTGTAAAGAATTATCAAAGGAAATAACATGGTTTTGAATCTTCGTTTTTTAAAATTTTATCTTATTTTAAAGATGTGGGGTACAATTCAGGATTAGATATACAAGTGGACGTATACCTAAAGTTTGGTATACTTGGGCCTCCCTTTGGTCCCCAATTTGCCTGGTTTGAGATCAGGTACCCTTATTGATGTTGTGTGCCCCTCCTCCCCACCCTACCACTATTGCTAATCCCTTTCTCATAGTACTATAGTAAACGTTCAGGGTCTGCTCACGAGAGACCATGTGGTACTCTGTTCTCTGTTTCTGTGGTAGATTGCTGAGTATGGTAGACTAAATTCATCCAAGTTGCTGCAAAGTCCATATGCTTGTCCTTCTTTATGGCAGTGTAATATTCCATCGTGTATATATACCACATTATTTTTTATCCAGTTTCAGTGGGCAGCACGATTGGTTTTATGTTTTTGCTATTTGCGTGCGCAGGTATTTTTTGTAGAATGATTTGAATTCCTCTAGGTATATTCCCAGTAGGGGTCATATGGAAGGTCAATTTCTAGTTCTTTTAGGAATCGCCACATTGTTTTCCATAGATGTTGAACTAGTTTAAATTCCCACCAGCAGTGTAGAAGCATTCTCATTTCTCCACATCCTCACTGGCATTGTTTATTAATGATGGCTATTCTTACTGGGTTTAGGTGGTATCTCAATGTGGTTTTGCTGTGCATTTCTGATGATTAGTGAGGCTGAGCACTTTTTCATGTGTCTGTTGGCTGTCTGTATATCTGCTTTTGAGAAGTGTTTATTCATGCCTTTTGCCCCCTTTTAATGGGGCTGTTTGTTTTTTCCTTTTGGCATATGTGAGTTCCTTGTAGATCCTGGATGTCGGGCTTTGTCAGATATACAGTTAGCAAATATTTTTTCCCATTCTGGGGGCTGTCTCCCTGCTCTCTTGATGGTTTCTTTTGCTTTGCCACTTTTCAGTTTAATAAGGTCTCACAGTTGGATCTTATCTCTTATGGCATGAACATATGGGATTTTGATTAGGAATTAGTTTCCTACTCCGATTTCCGTAAGGGTGTCCCCTGCGTTTTCTAGGATTCTTAGTTTGAGGTTTCACATTTAGGTCTTTGATCCATTTAGAGCTGACTTTTGTGAATGGTGATAGATAGGATCCTGTTTCAATCTTCTGCTTGTGGTCAGCCAGTTTTCCCAGTGCCATTTACTGAACAGGTTCTTTTTCCCCCAGTGGTTGTTGGTGGAGCCTTTGTTGAAGATGAGTTGGTTGAGAAATTGAGGTTTTACCTGCAGAATCTCTATCTGTTCCGTGGTCCATTTGCCTGTTCTTGCACCAATACCTGGCTGTTTTGATCATTGTTGTCTTATAGTCAAGTTTAACATCTGCAAGTGTGATACTTCTCACTTTGTTTCTTCTTTTTTTAACTTTTAAATTTTTTTATCTTAAAATTGTGGGGTACAATTCGGGGTTAGGTATACAAATATTCATTGTGCAGGTACCCTTGTTGATGAGGTGCACCCCGCCTTCCCCAGGCAGATTTCCACTACTGTCAATCCCACTTTGTTTCTTTTGCTAAGGAGCATTTTCACTATTTGTGGTCCTTTATGTTTCCATATGAATTTCTGTATTGTCATTTCCAGGTCTGAGAAGAATGATGTTGGTAATCCAATGGGTATTGCATTGAATCTGTAGATTGCCTTTGGTAGGAGGGACGGCTTAACATTGTTAATTCTTCCTATCCATGAGTATGGAATATTTTTCCATTTGTTTGTGTCTTCTTGAATTTCTTTGCACAGTGTTTTGTTGTTTTCATTGTGAAGGTCTTTCACTTCTCTGGTTAGGAAGATGCCAAGGTATTTCATTTTTTTGTGGCTATTGTAAATGGGAATGTGCTTTTTATTTGGTTCTTTGCCTGTTTGTATTTGTGTATAAAAATGCAACTGTTTTTTGTACATTTATTTTGTATCTCGAGACTGTCAAAATCCTTTATCAGTACAAGGAGATTTTTGACAAATTCTCTTGGATTTTTGAAGTATAGGATCATATCATCAGCAAAGAGGGATAACTTAACTTTCTCTTTTCCTGTTTGGATATGTCTCCAGTCTAATTGCTCTAGCTAGTATTTCCAACACAATGTTGAACAAGAGCAGTAAGAGTGGACAACCTTGTCTTGTTATGGTGTTCAGGGAAATGCTTCCAGTTTCTGTCCATTTAGCAATAGACTGGCTGTGGGTTTATTATAGATGGTGCTTACTATTTTGAGGTATGTTCCTTCTATGCCTAAGTGTTCAAGGGTTTTTTTTTTTATCAAGAAGTGATGCTGGGTTTTATCAAAGCTTTTTCTGTATCTAATGATATAATCATGTAGTTCTAGTTTTTATATGTTGATATATTTAATTACATTTATGGCCTTGCAGATATTGAACCAGCCCTGCATTCCAGAGGTGAAGTCTATTTGGTTATGGTGTATGATTTTGAGATGTGTTGTTGGATTCGTTTTGCTAGAATCTTGTTGAGAATTGGTTTTGAATCTTCAAATGAGGAATGAAGTACAGCCTTGATCAAAAACACATATAGTGATATTTCTGTAGGAAAAAAAATGTTTCTAAGAATTATGAAAATGTTTGTCTAATAAGAAAGCTTGGGGAAAAAAACAAAAACAAACAGCAAAAAAACCAAAAGCTTGATTAAATTATGAACAAAGATGTCTTTTTATTTCACTGTGTCAGCAAAAATCTCTCTCTTTCAGAAAACCTTACACTTAGGTACCAGTTTTGACATAAACCTCAAAAGTAGTACTGTGCTTTAAAAATTTACTTCTTTGAAGAATTTAGCCTATGTTGAGAGAATTCTTGAGTTTTCTGTAAGTTATCTTTGTTAGTCTTTGTAAATCAGAGAGTTTATAGTATAAAAACCACTATCATACTATTTTCATGAGAATTTACTATATTCTAAATGCTTATGTACTTGACCCAATTTAAAAAGTTCATTAGATCTTTTTGAGTGTCAAGATAGCTGTGTAGAAAGGGTAGGCTCTATCTGAGTACAATAAAATTTGCCTCTTTAATTATTTTCCATTTTATTTACTTCATTTGTGTGTGCAATATTTACATGCATCTAAATTGTCATTAAGTGTACCACAAACACAAACTCAGTGATGTCAGTATATGGCGATCAGTGGAAAAAAGTGCTGTACAAATAACTTTAAAATCTTATTATTTAGAGTGATTCTATCCACATACAGTTAAGGAACAGAATAGCATCAAGGCGTACTTGTGTACCTTGAAATGCTCGTTTTGAAATTTGGAAGATTCGTCTCTCAGGTTGACTGGCATTTCTTGGTCGTTTTGACATTAGATAGAAGCCTTTGTTTCCACTTATAGTGTTGTGGGAGGCTGACTCATATCAGCTTACCAGAGCCAAATGTGCACATCTCTCCCCGACTCCATGGTTTTGCTACAGAGCAGAGCTTTTTTCCTTAATTAAAAAATATATTTTTAATTAAAAAATGTTAAACCCTGAGAGAGATGATTGTTAAACATTTACCAGCTCACTACTGCTTCTAAATGTGCCATGAATGAGTGAAAAGCAGGAAAGTGTCTCAAATTAGGCTCCTACCAGATCAAGGGCCCTCATAATGCTTTCATTATTGCCTGCTTTTTACCATTACTTTACCAACTCCTACGGGGTCTTGTTTTCTCTGATCACAGGGACCAAATTGTCTCCATACCACAAGTGGTATTCTTCCTTTAAATAACCATCTATGATGACAGTTCCTTTGAAGCTAGAAATTGAAAGAGAGGATAGAAAAATAGTAATATCACTGCCAGAAGGAAATACAAGTCATTCAATGTCCTGCTGCTCTGTGGTCTTGCAGGTTTTATACCAATTGAAGCAGTAAGGCCTAGGTTTGAATCTCTTACTGTGAGAACTTGGGCAAGTTATCATTCTAAATCCCAATGTTCCCTCCCCTCTGTGAAATGGATGTTGTGAGGATTAAATGGGAATTTATACATAAAGTTCACAACAGAAGGTGTGGCGTTCAGTGATCACCCTTTTGTGCCCTCTTGCAGTACCTGACAGAGGTCAGTAGAGAGTTCAAGAATTTCCAAGAGTTCTTGACTGCCTCTCTCCATTTTTGCATGGAGTTCATCTCTTCCCAAAATTGTCAGCAGAGCTTGTGTGAGGGATAACACAAATAAAATTGAAAACCTTGGATATCATTTTGCAGACAGTATTTTTAGATTTAAAGCATTTCGTTGAGTTTGGATATTGAATTAAAGGTTCCAGCAGTTTTAAAGAATCCATTGTGCTGGCTCTGTCAAAGAGAGACCTGGTCCACTGTGGACCAGAAATCAGAAATGCAATGTTTTCCTTCATTGCTCAAGATCTTTTCTGTTGAATATTTGAAAAGTTTGAAATGTTTTTAAATAGAAAAATCTCATTTCAGCGAAACAATACGGTTCTTTAAATGATGCATCAACCTCCTTTTAAAATCTTATCTGCTTCATGGTGACATTGCTTCACAAAATGGTTTAAAAAGGATTTACCTAGCCAAGTTGATGAATAAATTGCTTGTGTGTTTTAAATTTGGTTCTGTGAGTTAAAAAAATGGGAGTTATCAATGGAAGATATTTCACTATGTGGACTTTTTTGCTATTTAGACGCAGAATTAAAGAGGGAATATTTATTATTCACTCATATCATTATCTATTTATTAGATAGAAAATTAAAGAGTGACTATCCTGACAGCCGCTCGGATTTTAAATATATCATTTTATTAATGAAACAAGATAGCATTTTGAAAATACTCCTTTAGTGAACTTAATTAAAACATAATTAAAAAAATTAGTTCAGCACTTTTAATAAAAATGTAAACTTTTAATAAAATACATTTCCATTCAGAAGACTGGCTTCGATAGGTCTAGAAATTAAAATGGGCTGTAGATTTTATTGCTTGCATATTAGGATTCTGAAATCATCATCTTCAGTTTAATTTTAAATGTTACTTTTTTATATTTAAGATATATATGATCAAATTGAAAACATAGAGAATGATTTAAGTTTTACAGCATTACTATCCAGCTGTACTGTCCAATATGGTATCTACTATTCTAATCTGACCACTGTGCACTGAATATATGGCTAGTCTGAAATGGGATGTGCCAAAAGTGTAAATAAAAAAAAAAACACTGAATTTCAAGGACTTAATATGAATAAACTATTAAACATCTCTGTCCAGTCAGTGCATGGTACAAAGTAGATCTTCATAGACATTTGGTGAATGAATGCATGATTGAAATGGGAGAGATGGGTAGGAATTTTTGTTGGTTTTATTGATGGATTGTCTGAGGGTTAACGTGGTACTGAGTCGATAGAATACACACAAGAAATATTTTTAAATGAATGAATATAAGATAGACACATATACATGCTCACATTTCCATACACAAATAACAAAGAAGATAAAGTCCTCAGGGAGAAATTATGACCAATACATGTTAAACTAATTTTTACTATTCAGAGGGTACCAACTGTTTTAAAGCATCGCTAACTTCCTAGCTGTTTTAATGATAAATTTACTTTAATTATGATTTTATTTTGATATTGTCTTATTTGAATTAAACATAAAAAACTACATAGAAATTATTGGAATAAATCTCAAGAATTCGTGTTTCAAAAGTTCCAAACTTAGGCTAGCCACGGTGGCTTATACTTGCAATCCCAGCACTTTGGGAGGCAGAGGCAGGTGAATTGCTTGATCCCAGGAGTTCAAGACCAGCCTGGGCAACATAGTGAAACCTTGTCTCTACAAAAAAAAAAAATAATAATAAAAAAATTGGCCAGGCATGGTGGTGCATGCCTGTAGTCCCAGCTACTTGGAATGCTGAGGTGGAAGGATCGCCTGAGCCCAGGAGGTCAAGGCTGCTGTGAGCTGTGATCATCATGATCGTGCTACTGCATTCCAGCCTGGGTGACAGAGACCCCAGCTCCCAAAAAAAAAAAAAAAAAGTTCCAAACTTGCTAGCATGGTTGTATTGTTTTCCCTGGATTAAGATGGGGTAAAGTCATGCTTCAGAATATAAGAAATCCTTAGAGTAGGTGTTAGTAACTTGGTGCTTAAGGTTCAAGTAGAAACGTTGACATCACTTATTTAGTAAGAATAGGAAAAAAAGTTGCATTTTAATTATAAAGTTGTAATTGTAGAAATGTAAATGTGTGAACTTTGTATTATAAACACATTTAACTTAAATTCCATTTATTTCTGGGTTCCCATAATACACATGGATTTCCCTGAAATATTTTTCTTCAAAAGGCTAATAATTCTAGAAACATTTTCTTCACTAATAATTTTCATGAAGTCCAGATACACAAAGAGTATGACAATTGGCTAATGATAACATGAAGGGGTGAAAATTAAGCTCAAGGCATATACAGGGGTAGAGGAGGCAGAAAGCCACTGCTTCCACAGTTAATTGACTAGGAACTCTTTCTTTTGTAATGGGTTCATGGTTCAAACCTACTTAAGCTTTTGTGTTAGGATAAGTGATTTACACACATTTCTTTCATAGAGCTCGCCTGTCTGCGGAGGCTGCATGACCCTCAGCTTCTCCTATTCCTTCACTTCTCTCCTGTTTTATGCTTCATTGACACTGACTTTTGGTCCCTCCAACTCTGGTGTCTAGTCTTTGTCAGTGCTCTTTGGATGCTTTCTCTATGCCCTGTCACTTTGCCCAATTCTAGCTTAAATATCCTTTTCTGGGGGAGATCTACTCATTTAAAAATTTTCCCCCGATTTTATTATTTTAATAGCTTTAGGGGGAAAATTGTTTGGGTTTATTTCTTGATTTCTGCTAAATCTTCTTGCTATGAGTTCCTCTAGCTCTCCTACTTTCCTTTCGGAAATACTACTGCATTTTCTCCAAAAAGTGCCAGATCGTGTCCTTTGCATGTGTCTATGTAAGTTATCATTCTAAAGGCTGTTCTCAACATGATCTACACCCCCCAAAGCCTTTCCTTTGTTTCCTTGAGTATAAGGACTTTCTCATTATTTCCCCATTTTAATGTATGATCTTTATTCCCTCCTGGAAACATGACTAAACAGCTTTTCTCCATAAATTACTAGGAAATTATTTATGTTACTGTGTTTTCATAAAATTCATAAATCATGTAAACAGGACATGTTATGAATTAATTGGTAGATCATCTTTCTCTGAATGGGTTAAAGAATTGCCAAGAGTGATCAAGCCTGCTCTCTTTCTGGCTCTTGATATGGTGTTGACAGCTAGGCAAAGAGCTTCTTCAATAAATCCACTCTCATATTCAAGTTCTTCCAGATGTGAGAAGTAATTAAGTCTTTGCCTTTATGGAAGTCTTTTATGCTTTTCAAGCGAGCACTGGCAGCTGTGGTGAATTAACTCTGCTTGAGTGCATGTGTGTGTGCTGTGTGTGTGTGAGTGTACATATGTACAAGCTCATACGTGGCATTTGCCAATAGTTAAATTAGAAAACAAAACAAAATAAAAAGCTGATTTCAATAAGTGCCAGAAATTTTTACAACTGTATTTCATGATTGAGAGAGAGGGTTTTCTCTCATAATGTCTTTTTCTTTTCTATTCTTGTTGAATGTTCAAGAAGGAGATGAGGATAATTAAATAATTTACATCTTTTAAAGTTAGTTTTTAAAAAATGTAATATGATGCTCAGAAAATGTAAACACATTTTAAGGATTTTAACTTACTAATAAATGAGGGCACTGGTAAGATTGGTTCAAAGGTGAATTTGAAGAGCTACACGTGAGTAATAAGGGATGCTGAAATATGTTTACAAATACATGCAAAAAGGGTCTGTCTCCAGGACAATTATCAATTGCTTTCCCCAGGACACAATTATAGTAGTTCCCTCTTCTCTGTGGTTTTGCTTTCTGAAGTTTAAGTTACCTTTTACTCTGAAAGCAGAAGTGTACAGTACAATAAGGTATTTTGAGAGAGGTTGCATTCACATAACTTTTATTACAGTATATAGTTATAATTGCTTTATTTTGTTAGTACTTATTATTGTTTATTGTTTATCTCTTACTGTGCCTAATTTCTAAATAAACTTTATTGTCAGGATGTATGTGTAGGAAAAAGCATAGTGTATTTAGAATTTGGTACTATTCCACAGTTTCAGACATCCACTGGGGGTCTTGGAACATATCCCATGGTAAAGATGGGAGGACTACTGTAATTTGCATTTCTGTGGATAAGAAGCATTCTCATAGTTATCAGTTTTCAACAATTTATGGAATTGTAAAGTAGTTCAAAGACAATAAAAGGACTGTCTAGTCCTGAAGGGAACACTAGATAAGATACCAAGTGATTTCTTTGTATGTGCCAGTTTCAAAGTCTTTCACAAGGAGTCCCAACACACCTCACAAAAAACTCTAGGGAAGAATACTTCTTGGGTAGGCAAGCTGTTGGATGCTGCCTAACTCTTTGGTTCTTGTCAAAAGCCCATACAGACCATCTGACCCTTGGGGTTTCTTTCTCTTTTGGTGAGGATTGTAGGAGTGACTATGGTATCAGCTTCATAATTATAAAAACTGATATCTTAATACTGTCTCAAGTAAGTTGCATATTAAATCAAAGTCTTTTAGTTTATATTTAAAAGAATTCTTTTTACTTTAGATACTGAATAAGAATACGTTCTCCCTCCTCTCTTTTTTTTTCCTCTGAAGCAATTTTTAATATTGATTATAAAATAGAATTTTGCACCAAAATGGAAACATTTTGTAATCAATATTATATTTAAAAATACCAACAACATAAGATAAAAGGCAAGACATTAAAATTAATTAAATACAAGTTCAGATTACTTGAAAACGCAGCTGATATTATTTGTTAGTGTAGCACGATGCTTCGGGCAATATTTTTGTCCCCAGCCAAGCCAGTTTCAAGTCTCCACTCTGCCCTACCCGGTACATGAATTTAGACAGATCCTATAACTTCTCTGTTTTTAAGTTCTCTATGTCTTGACAATGAAAGTCATGCCAATGTCCACATCATATGTTTATGAAATTAAAAAAGGTACAATAAATACAGTACCATCGCAGTAATTAAGTGTTGTAAGTATTATTTAAAGCATGTACATTCAACTGTGGGAAGCCTCAAAACAAAATAAAACTGTAAGAAAGTATTTCTCGGAGACAACATTGCATTTCATTGATGTAATGGAGCCTAGGCTGCATGTGCCCATGCTTGATTCTGACTCTGATAATATCCATCAGTGGGAACTGGCAGAATGATCTCCTCGTATTTGGCAAAAGAGATAATTCACGTCTCACCTTGGAAGTACAATACTGGTCATTTTATCTCTTCTTAACATTATTTGTCCCAATACTACGCAGTGAGCAGATTAGAGTGCCTATATTTAATTCTCAAGCACCCGATTATAGCCATTCTAGTTGTCCCCCTCCTCTTAATAAAAACAGTACACAGTTTTAATTTTGGCATATCAACCACACCCAACCTGAAAATTTTTGTGCCTAAAATTATTTCCAGTTTCTTGTTCTTCTCTTGCCCCATTGTCCATCTAGCTCTCATTTATGAGTGGGATCTACATTTGTAAAAATAAGAATATAAGTATGGAAAAACACTCTATTAAAACTTATTTTAATAACATGGTAATGGTGACAATTATTCAGGTTTTTTGTATTCTTTTGGTTTCTGGTTAACAAAAAAGTAATGAAATAAAAGAAGCTATGCTAATGGATGTAAATTGCAAAAAATAGAATGGGTTAGTATGAAGCAGAACTCTTTTATAAAGAGAACAGATTGCCTAGAGTGCTTATTTTTCTTATTTCAAGAAATTGCTCCTCCCTCCTCATCTATTAGTAAAGTTCTCTTTTGGGCAGATGCCAAATGATGAATAAATATGTGAGGCCAAGGTGAAATGACTAGGAATTCAATTGAGAAGAGCCTTCTTGGGGGTTGGTCATAAAAAACAAACACAAAACAGGCAACTAAAAATGAGTGTGAAAAAGCTGTCAAGGCAGGGAAACAAATCAGGCAAACTGATTCCTCTCTTTTCTGACCATTTAGGATACATATTTTATAATAAGAAATATTGAATTTGTTTCTAAAATGGAAAAAAAAATCGTTTTATCTCTGTAAGTGTTCCTCAACTCAGAACTGAATCTGGATCTATTTCTATTGTTTATTATGAACTGTCATTTGTAAGTCACTCGTCACCATGTTGGGGAAAAGTACATGTTCTAACACGAAAAAAAGAAAAGAGAGAAGAGTGAAATAAATGTGAAACATTGGCCAGAACCCAAGAGATTCTTGTCACACATGATCTTAAGAAAACTGAAGACAGTCTTGCACTATCTAACTCAAGATGGGGTACAGATATGTATCCTTGCCAGTGACCGTATCTCCAGAGACTTGAATTACCCACCTGACAGTTACTAGGGTAACCATTTGCTTACACATTTGCTTACACATTTGCTTCCAAAAGATTGGAAGACTTCTTTATTACAGATACACAAGTGAAGTCTTCTCTTTAGGTCATCAAGTTGCGGGAGGCCCTTCTTACCTTTAAAAATATAGTGATGGTAGCCGGGCTTGGTGGCTCAGCCTGTAATCCCAGCACTTTGGGAGGCTGAGGTGAGTGGATTGCCTGAGCCCGCGGGTTCGAGACCCATCTGGGCAACTTAGCGAGACCTCATCTCTACAATAAATCAAAAAATTAGCCGGGCGTGGTAGTGCGCGCCTGTAGTTCCAGCTACTTGGAAGGCTGAGGCGGAAGGATTGCCGGAGCCCAGTAGGTCGAGGCTGCGGTGGCCGGGAGCGGCCAGTGCACTCCAGTCTGGGTGACAGAGTGAGACTCCAACTCAAAAAAAAAAAAAAAAAAAAATATGTATATATGTATATATATATATATATAGTGATGGTATAGAGTCTCACCCTTTCAAATGCAAAGACCCTTTTGTAGGTATCAAGTGCTTTTCCTATCGCTGCCTACCTTTATTGGATAGTTGCAAAATCTATTGTTTGTAAGGGGCTTCACTATTTTTAAAGTGTTTTCCTTTTATTAACTTCTGACAATTCACTTTTTCTGTTTAACTGTGGAGAATCAGAGGCAGAGAGGGATTAGATAATTTACCCTAGAGAATGTGGCAGAGCTAAACCTGAATATTGAATGTTTAGCTATAAGTGATGTCTCCCATCTTATTCTAAATCTGTATCAAGGCATCGGTAGAGGACAAGGTAGAAAAGTAGACAACATAAATGAAGTGCTCAATATGTTGAAGGGATTAGCAACTACACAGATATTCCCTTTTGCAGTGCCTTAAGGCAAAAATATCTATTAAAATATAACATTGGCCGGGCTCGGTGGCTCAGCCTGTAATCCCAGCACTTTGGGAGGCCGAGGTGAGTAGATTGTCTGAGCCTGCGGGTTTGAGACCAGCCCAGGCAGCTTGGCGAGACCTCATCTCTACAATAAATAATAATTTAAACAAATTAGCCGGGTGTGGAAGCCTGTGCCTGGAGTTTCAGCTATGTGGAAGGTTGTGGTGGAAGGATTGCTGGAGCCCAGCAGATTCATGCTGGGGTGGCCATGAGTGTGCCACTGCACTCCAGCTTGGGCGGCAGAGTGAGACTATGACAAAAAAAAAAAATAATTAATTAAAAATAAAATATAACATTAAATTTGGTCTTAAAAAGTTGATAGGAAATTTTGAAACATGCTAGCTGTCCATGAAAAACACTTTCTTCTTATTTTCCATGTTAGATTTAGAACTATTGAAAAGATAACTTTGCTATGATAAAGTGCAGGGCTTGATGTTTTTTAGAGAAAATTTTGCATGAATTTTATATTATAGGTGAAAGGAAAAAAGATGCATTAAATCAAAAGTAATGGTGTCTCTAGCTTGCCAAACAATCCATTAAAGAGTTCATCCAGCAAGATCTGAATGATGAGTTTTTTATTTCCTACCTTATCCTAGCACGAAGGATGTTTTATTCACCATTGTATCTCTAACACCATGCATGGTATCTGGCATAACAACATTTACTTTGTTGAATAAATGAACACAGGGCTCTAGTTAGGTTCTGATCCTAGTACTCCACTGAATAACTTTGTAAATGAGAAAGATAATCAATTTGTCTTGGCCTTCCTTTTGCCTTCTTTAAAAGAGATAGCTTTAGGTGTACTCATTTCTTAAGGATTCCTTTGACTTTGAAATTTTGTTTCTAAAATCTCAAATGGAAAATTTGTGTTCACATTGCATGTGGTGTTTTGTTTTGCCTTTAAACCTTGTGTATTAGATATCAATAACTTGTTTTCTTGCAGCACTGTGGAAGGTCAGTGAGAACTTATTACATGATGGAAAATGAGAAAATCACTTCTGTGCAAGCCAGATGAAGGTAATTCACTGTGGGGATAGATGTTACCCTCAGCAACACCAGTACCGTCACACCAAATGTGAGACAAGAGGTGTGTCTCAAGCAGTTTGGCAAGATTTTCTATAGTTCTAGAAATTTGTAAGAAAAGTTTATAGAAATGGTTCCTCCCTATTTCCAAGTAAAGGCAATGTAACAGATCATCTATAGAATATTAGAGTAGTCTTTTGGCAGGCAGAAAACTTGAGGGAAACACTCAGTCCACACATTCTTCCCTTTTATGGAACAAGTATAATGCACAAAGACTGTCCTTGTAGACTCCTCTACACTGTATATGACATGGCTGTAATCTTAGAGTTGGAGTTTCCAAATTCAGCATGCTTGAGGCAATTTCTTTTTGGTAGTTTGCTCGTCAGGAGGATTTGTGATGGTATTAATTTGGTCTGTATCAAAAAGTGTTTCAAGAGAAGACCAACAACTCTTCTGGAACACATTTGTCAGAATAGAGCAATGTTTCCCTTAGTAATAAGTAAACTCTCACAGAACAAAATGTTAGTTTTCTGGGAGTAATGAGTATCATTAAAAAGCAAAGATCGATACATATGTACGTATATACATATATAAGATTAAAGTTACTGAGGTGGATAGGATTCATGTTTGGGGAATGCTAGGTTAAGCAAACTTAAGTAGGTTTTTTGGTTGAGGTTCTTCTCAGAACTTCTAATATATCAATATGCTTTGCTGCTTGGATAGAGATTAGGATACAGGTTTCCTTAACATGTTTATTTAAGAAACCCATGCCCCCCCCAGAATATTTTGTGGAACTTCTGTTTCATGAAACACAATTTGAGAAGAAATCTATACCTGATGACTATGTGAAGTGAGTTTTTTTTTTTTTAATCAGAATTTTCAGTTTAGGTATGGCCAGAGGATTTTTGAAAATAAATTAAAAACTAGATATGATATCAAGAGAAAACAGTATTACACTTGGCTACTTAAAATGGTGTATAATTTTAAATAAAGTTGTATTTCATATAATTTTATTATTCACCTTAGGGTATGCAAATATGCTATGGCTTGGTAAAATTAATTTACTCTTGGATTTAAACAACCAAAATAATAAGTTGTGAGCTGTAGAGAGTTTTGGAATTGCTTGAACTGACATTAAAAGATTTGTTTTGAAAAACATATTTTTAATTATATAAAGAAAGACATATATGATATTATAAATATTGTGATAGTTTATTTTTCAAACTTTTCCAAGTATGTGGTGCACATTGAGGAATATACAAATAACTAATTTATTTGTAAAAATTGATACAATGAGCAGAATTCAAAGAGGATGATGATTATTTGTGAAAGTCATGTTTCTAGAATTCTTAAATGATATATCAACATATGCTAACTGCAACTTCTTATGTTTAATGATGTCTACAATTAATACAATAGAATACTCACTAATGTAAGACTAATAGTCATAATTAATTCAGAATAGGTTCTTTGAAGGGGTTCAAAGGGCTTTTCATAATAAATTACTAGTAACTCACCAGCTAATATAAAGTGGATATTTTTTAGGATGTGAGAAGTGTGTGTATGTCTCATCAAACATTTCATTTAGATTAGTGAAATGAGTTTGAACAATTCAGATTCACTACACCAAGTGAGAGATATGCCTGACATGCCAGTGAAAGCTTTATTTAGATGGAGTTGAGGAATCTTTGAGATAACAGACTTTGGACTATGCTATCCTGAGTGTTGTAGTTGAGTAGTTTTCCCAGAATCTTTAAGACCTTTCTGAACTATTTTATGAATGAATTGAACTAGTGAAAAATAAGTATATTTTCTCTTTTGGATTTCTTAACTAGTCTAAAGAATATTGGCTTTAAAAGTTCATAAAATCAAATTTTGCATGAGAAATATTATTCTCACGTTGAGGCTGGTCTTGGCAGACCCTGGGATCTTGTTCCGTTCACTCACACACCATTGAGATAACGAGAGTGAAGTGTGGGCTAAATAGGGACAGGGCTTGGACAAGGTCATTCCTGCCACAGCTCCAGAGACGCCAAGATCTGAAGGGCGCTGTGGTACATAGAAAGATGTTGCATGAGTGTGTTTAAAATATATAAATATTTTGGAAGCGTAAACATGAGGGTCCCTGTATTTGAGGATGTAAAAGATGAGATCGAAGAGGAAAGAACAGGGGAAGACGAAAATGAAGAAGACAAGGTGAGTGCGGAAGGACCTACACAGGAATGGTATCTGTGCCTCTAAACTGATGATGAGGAAAACGTCTCTTTTTCTGTTTTTTGAGCAGGTCTTCCTTAAGCCTGTAATTGAAGACCTGAGCATGGAATTGGCCAGAAGATGCACTGAACTCATTAGTGATGTAAGTGGCTTAAGTAATTTCTGCCTTATTTTGCATGGCATGTGTGGGGCTATTATATTATAGAGTCAGATCTGGGGAGAAAAATGAAGTCATCTCTTAAAACACAGTTATTCTCCTGATCATGGAAATAAGTCCAGAAATTTTAATTGATTTCTCCAAAGTCACCTATACGAAGAATTTCTGCTAGAGCAAGTCTCCTCGTTCTTTTTTTTTTTTTTGAGTAGGAGTCTCACTCTTGTCACCCAGACTGGAGTGCAGTGGCTGCTCCCGGCCACCTCAACCTCAACCTGCTGGGCTCTGGCGATCTTTCCACCTCAGGCTTCCAAGTATCTGGAACTACAGGCGTGTGCTACTGCGCCCGGCTAATTTTTTGATTTATTGTAGAGATGAGGTCTCACCAAGTTGCCCAGGCGGGTCTCGAACCCGTGGGCTCAGGCAATTCTCTCACCTCAGCTTCCCAAAGGTGCGGGATGACAGGCTGAGCCACCAAGCCTGGCTAGTCTCCTCATTCTTAATGCAGCGTCCAGTCCCTGATGGATGTTGCTCTCACTCTGGCTTGAAAGGATAAGGCACTGAATTGCAAAGCATATTCCCCTTGAGAACCCCAAGACCTTAAGATCAGTACAGCAATGTAAGTTGTCTTGGGAGGATCTCTATCTAAATGAGTGATTTTTAACATCTGGGGGAGCCTTTGGAAGAATCTTATGAGGTGCAATCATTTTCCAAACCAGAAAATTGCATATATTTGTATACATATAATGTTTACTTACAATTTAGGATTTATGGACTACTAAGTTTTAATTTTTATTTCATTTTCATCTTCATGGCATGCTAAGAACCTTGATCTAGATGATTATGTTGGTGAAAGAAGCATTTTTGTTGTGACTTTTTTCAGTAACTGATACTGGTTTATTTTATACTTCAAGGGAATCCTAGAATTATAGCATTACTTAATATCTGTGTATTCATGGTAAATATATAAACTAGAATTCAGGAAGTACAAGGGAAAGTATTGCTCACTAGGGACGAGAATTTAGATGATGTTCATGGGCAGTTGTAAGAGAATTGCTGGTGCAGAGTAAAGATGGCTCCTGTGAAGTGAATATGTGCCTATGTCTTCACAGAGATGAGCACAATACTGGTCATTTCTGTTGTTGTTAGTAAGTAAAGTGGTCGGAATATTTACAAATGTCTGTTTCCAAAGGAGGTCAGTCTTGGGTAGTGGGGTAGTGTGCTGGCGTGTCCTCCAAAGTCAACCTGCCTAGCTTGACTCCACAGTGACCTTGGGAAGGTCATGCTGCCTGGCTGGGCTCTGTTCTTCAGGTGTAACATTTAATGTGAAGTAAACTGTCTGGAACATTGTGACTACTCAATAAATGTTAGCTGTTATTAATGACCTCCCTCTGTAACTTACTTTTGCAGTCTTCCAATCACATTTTGTATATGACCCTGTGTTGCCTTCTGGTTTGTCAGAAAGAGTCAAAGGGTGGTAGTGGGAATCATACTCCTTCCCATATACTTGACATCCGATTAATTGCAATTTAAATGAAGTTTTTTAGCAGCAGTTAAGATGTATTGAGCAGTATGTGCCAGGAATTGTAGCTTGTGACACAGGTTCTGTTCTTTCATTTTAGTGATAAGAAGATGAAAGCACAGAGAAGTTAAGTAACTTGCCTGGGCCACGCAGTTAAGTGGAGGGTGTAGGAGTTGAACACAAAGCCCCTTCTCTTTACTCTACCATGCTATCTCTCACTGTAGATTTCCATGCAGAGTTTATCTTAGCTTATTATTATTTATCATGCTCATATTAGTAATAGCAGTGCTACCATTTGAAACCTTAAATTCCTGATGAGGAGAGAGTACCTCTTTTAGCTATGATATGTTTTTATTGAAGGGTAACTGTAGCTGAGCTAGATTGTTTTGCATAAACTATCAGGACTAAAGTGGTAGCTGTAGGTAGTAGGTGATTTTTTTGGAATTGATAAGATAGTTTATCAGTGGCTTTAAAACCAACCTAAGGTGGAGGCAATGGCCTTTATCATTTTCAAATGCAAAAGCCATTTTATTTCATACCCATGTAGGTAAAATCAAATACATGCACATAATTTCTGTTTATTATAAATTGATGTTGCATGACAGAATGTCTGTACTACTTAAGTATTTAGAACATGATTATTGTGGCTTAATTTATGACTGTGTACACATTCACATTTTTCTTCCCAATAGAATGCTATACTTGTTAATATACTCATTTAATTTTTAGAATTTTTATCAATGAATAGTCAAACTCTTTATGTTTGTAATAAAATTAAAAAGAGGGCTTTATACAACCATCTTAAAACTAAATTTTAATTTGTCCTTTCTGGCAGGACGTGGCATGTTGGACTAAATCACATTTTTAGTTTTTTAGAAGTTTGGTTAAGTAGTATTATTAAGTAATAATTTGCTTCTTCTTTCTCGGTGTCATCAATGTTATTATGTGGAGCAGAACTTAAATTTGGAGTTCTTGTCTTTGTCATATTCCCTTGCATGGCCAGATGGCTGTCTAAAATGCATCAATCACAAAGCTCAAACAGATATAAAAATTGATGTAATGCCACCCTGAGTTAGACCTGTGCTCCAGTATTCTATTTCTGATTGTGCCCACATTTAATTAATGCCCTGTTACCTCCCTTCCCCCAGACTCGAACCTCAATTTAAACACAAACCTTCAAGTATCTTAGTTTCGTTTTTGTAATCCCTTATGCTGCAGCAAGGCATCCATGTGTTTACCTGATCCTTTTTGTTGGAAAGCAGTTTTGTTTTCAACCTCTGTCACCAAGTGAAGATGGCATGTTGTTTGCCTGCTTTACAGAGTTCTGTGTCCTGAAGCTTAAGGAAGCAGGCTTGCATGTTATCTGTCGATCAGTCACACAACTAGTGAGCCACAGAGCTGAGATTTGAAGTGAGGTCTGCCTGATCTTAACCTTGGGGATGTCCTTCCTCCGCTGCTGTGTGCCAGGCCTTCCACGTGCATTTTTGTGTTCCATGCCACAGAGAGTCTGGGTCATATATGAGCCTCAGATCACAGATGTGACCTGTAGTCACTCCCCAGTCAGCCTCTTTTTATAGATGAGAAGGGTGGTTTTATGGATTTCTCTTCAAGGAGCAGCCTTTCTAGATGCTCCTCATCATCTGAGTTAGTCCTAACTCTTTGGACCTCTTCTAACCTTTATATGTCCTTATTGGGGTGGAATGGCCAGTATTATGCAGAGTTGTCCAGATGCAGATGCCAGGGCCATGAGTCAAATAGGATGATGTTTTGTTTAGCTTCCAGCACCCTTTGTGCTTCTGTGTAGTTTCTTGGACTTGTGAATTGCAGGAAGACGTTAGATCAATCTCTGTAGAACATCAGAGCCATTTTCCGTCCTGATTTCTAACTGGTAGTAATAGTGTAGGACCTATCATCTTTTAATAGTAGTTGGAGTTTTAACATCACTAGGGATGAATCTAATCTGGAATTTTCTGGCCCTCTGAGAGTGTCTGAGGTTCATTTCTTTCAGTTTGTCATTTCCTTCTCTGAGACAGCTTGAAGTCAGCAGCAAACCTGCAGGCTTGGCCGTATCATCCCCTTGCCAGACAATTGATAGAAATGTTAAATAAGCTTGGCCCAGCGATCAGTCCTGGGAGGCCTGCACTCTTTAGAATTCTCCATAGGGAGAAATGTCAGTTTTTCAGGTTAAGTGGCTTCACTTTGGGGATCGGCATAAGGCATTTTTCTTGTTGTCTGTCTTTTTTTTTTTTTGCCTGACCTAATTTCTGCTTTGTACTTGATCTACCCACATTGAGGGGTTTCCCTCTGCATAGTTCTCTTCTGGATCCTGAAGGACACTTGGACCTCTGAATCAGCCTCTTATTCTTCTATCAGCCATATAACGCTTTTTATTTCCCCAGATAGTTTCTATCTCATGTTTAGTCCTATTAGTCAAATATCCAATCAATTCTTTGACTGAATTAAACCTATCTATTGAGCATTCAGAATCATGGAACTAGTAGTCTTCTGTCAGGTGGTTTAAAAAATATTGGACAAAAGGGAGTCTTTAGTATGTTTCTTGTAAATTACGCATAAAAATTCTTGTGCAGGCCAGGCTCGGTTGCTCAGCCTGTAATCCCAGCACTTTGGGAGGCCAGGGTGGGTAGACTTCCTGAGCCCGTGGGTTTGAGACCAGCCTGGACAACTTGGTGAGATCTCATCTCTACAATAAATCAAAAATTAGCCGGGCGTGGTAGCGCACGCCTGTAGTTCTGGCTACTTGGAAGGCTGAGGTGGAAGGACCCCCGGAGTCCAGCAGGTCGACACTGGAGTGGCTGTGAGCTTGTCACTACACTCCAGCCTGGGTGATGGAGTGAGACTCCAACTCAAAAAAAAAAAAAAAAAAAATCCTTGTGCAGAGCAAGTTTGCAGTGTGCAGCCCCTGACTCCATGTTTTTGTTGAAACCCCCTAAATGGGGTTCATTTGCATGGCAGCAAGAGCTACATTTTTCAGACAAATGAACATTGTTGTGGGTAAATCCTTCCAATGCCCAAAACATTGAAATCCATGGCTACTCCTCCAGAGAAAGCTTGGACAATAGTAGAAAACTTGGGAGAGAGCCTTGACTATGACCAGCCCAGTTAACAATGAAGGCATTGCAGTTCTTTCTTCCAAGGTTTACTGAGTTTAACTGATATGGTTTCACTTGTGAAAAGACCTTCTAGATGCTTTCAATTAAGAATGCTTGTAAAAGGAAATATCCTCAAACATTTTCACGTCTGTCGTTCCATTTCAGCCCTTAGCTAATCTCGGACTCATAGAAAGAAACTTGACCAGGGAGAGGAAGCAACCCGGAACTAATTTAACCCTAATTATAGCTGAGATATTGTAGGATTCATAGCTAAGGTCAAAGGAGAAATATAAATATTTGGGGCATCTTAATGATCATAAAGTCATTGACTTTGCCCTTTTAAAAAAAAATTGAAATTATGTTGGGTTGTATGTTGGTTATGAGCACAGATGGTTGTAAGAACAGGAAAATCCTATCCTAACACAGTGATTTAACAAATAGCTGTTTGTCCCCACCCCTCCCCCGCCACATATAAAACCTGGAGGTAGGGGTTTCAGTCTCTAATTTCCCTTCTGCTCTGTCATCATAGTACAGTGGCTTACTGCCTTGTGGTGACATCCTCGCTGCTGCCACCCTATGACTGGGGAAGAAAAAGGTAGAAGACCAAGTATCAGAGATTGTGTTAAGTCTCTCCCTTTATATCAGAAACACTAGAAACATTGCTGGAAAAATGTCTTCTACCGTCTCATGGTCAGAACTGGGCACTTGCTCTCCCCAGGCCAGTCACTGGCCAAAGAGACTGGCATGACCATGCCTGGTTTAGGTCAATTTGTCTTCTGGGGCTGGTGGCGGGGAGGTGGGGAGGCTATTCTCATGAGTCCACTAGGATGCTATTAGAAGGGAAGGGGAATGGGTAGGCAATGTAGCCAGTAGATGGCGCCACCCTTAGGTCGGAAGATGAAGTGTTGTGATGGGGACTAGCCACCTGTTCAGTGATTCTTATTTTACCTGAGATTTCTGCTGTTGATTTCTGCTGTTCCCTTTTCTCTATCATCTCCTACTATCCTGACACAGGAAGGCTATACATAGGCATGCTATGAATTGTACAGCATGAATGACGATATGCAAAGAGTGGTACATTGTAAAATACATCTTAAGTTTAAAGATACAAATGTCCTCATCTCTTCAGTAAAGACTAAAGAAAGAAATGGAGTCCACAATCAAGACCAAACTGTTTGCCTGCCTTGCCAGGAAGCAAATATCTCACCCTTATCCAGTGCTCCTGAACATTCTGCTTATGTCAGACTTTATCAGGCGGCCATAGCCCAAGCGCATACCACTGCAGTAAAGAATGTGAATGTGTTGGGGAAAAGATGGTGGCAAAAGATAAAAATAATGAGTCAAACTTAAGCCTAATGATAGGTTATTTTCTCTCACACTTAATTATATAACGGAGATACCTTTTCTTTTTCCTCCTTATGATCAAAATAGCCTACTATTTATCATACTGCCATTAACAGTTTAATTACTAGTGACTGAGGAGGGTGATTTGTGGGAACCTAAAATTATGGCTAATCTCTGAGAAGAAAAAAAGTAATTTAGTGCTCGGATAAGATAAATATGTTCTCATGTTGATTTCATGAATAAAGCAAATGTTTAATGTGGTAGGCATTTGATATCTGAGAGCCACAGCAGTGAAATATGGTCTTCAGAAATAACTTTACTTAATCTATTTGTGTCTGGTTCTACCTCAGGTCAAGTGATGCCCCTCAGATTAGGTTTTCATATGGTAAAGTTTCCGTGTAACATTTATGTGTAACATCAACGTTCCTCATGTCCTTTAAGAACCAGATCGTACATACAGTTCGGCTTCATTTTTGTGTTATAATTAGGGAGATCATATAATCTATCATCTGAATTAGGACACTTTTTTTCAGCTGAAGTCTTTGTGGTCTGGGGTAGACAAACATGGCTTTATTACAGGGGGACACCAACTTTAGCAAATTGCCTCCAACTTCTAGGTGAGTCATAGTTTTGCCTTCCCAGTTTTCAGATTGTGCAGCCATTAGTGTGACAGTGTGATGACATTGTAGGTCCTTCTCCACATCTCCTGACTTCTGGGCTTACATGTCCATGCTTGGTCTTTCCCCAGAGTAACAATTCTGGCCTCTCCCCAGGGGGAAAGGGTGACTCATTTTACTTGTCTCTTTAAGAGCAGAAAGGAGTCTGTCCCACTCATCTGATCCTCTGTGGGCTTTCTCTTGCTGATCTGCCTGCCCACAGCCAGGGGAGATTCTGGAATGATCTCCACCACGTGGCAAGCTTTCTAGGCAGGTTCTGCTCTTGTTTCAGGAAGGGAAGGAGAATGGGGAGGCCTATGGGTGCTCATAAATGAGGTAAGTTTGACTTGGGGGAATTAATTAGTAACAGGAAGCCCATCGTGGTCACAATTTAAACCCTTTCCTGTAATCAAGCATGTATAAGTAAGAATACTAATAGTAATCTCCACTCGTTTAATTCCTGCCTCTCTACTTCTTAATCGGTTACATCTGTCATGATGACTATTTATTTTCTGCTTTGAGGTAGACAGCCATGTTTCTGCTTGGCCATAGGTTTAACTGTTAAGGACAGGACTTAAAATAACAATAAGCTAGGACACTGGTGGGCATGAGATGGAGCATGTTTGCTAATGACACTGGGCAGACTGGACAGGACCCATCGTCTGTGGCTGACAGACCTGGTGCTGATCCTTACAATAACTGAACCCTTCTCACCTAAAGAACAATCTCTCCTCACTACACCTCATCCCATTTGCAGTTCTGTGCTAGATATTCGTGTATTTGATTTGGCTTGTTGTGAGGATCAGTTCACATTTGAGTATTTATTTCAGGAAATGGACTTTATCAACTTAATTCTCTGTTCAAAAAAAGGCCATTATAATTGTTTTTCTTCTTTCTCTTATGAAAATTGTTCTCTTTTTTAGATCCATTATAAAGAAGAGTATAGAAAGTCTAAGGACAAGTGTACTTTTGTGACTGACACGCCTATGCTAAGCCATGTGAAAAATATTGGCACTTTTATTTCTGAGGTAAGATATCAGAAACTTGCAAACTGGCTTGTGTTTTACTCTTTAAATTTATATAGATAAAAGTACACGCATTAAAATTGGAGATTATTTTCAAAAGCACCATTGAATGTTGATGATGGTAATATCTATATAATTATCTGATTCTATGTACTATGTTAATGAATTCATGTGAATTGATATGTCTTACTGTATATGGCTTATATATTTTGACTCTAGTGCTTTCTTATTGATATAGAATTCCTCTGAAAGGGGATATTTTTATTCAGTAAGTAGAAAACACTGGTAAAATAGTTAATTTTAGAATTTCCATTATTTAGTTTCCTATAGACTTATTAGAGATACACTATTGAATCTCATTTTGGAAATAAAAGTAAGATTTACTAGCTTTCCATAAAATGTGATACCCTTGACAAATAATTCCAAATGAATTTAAACTATTTTCGAGTGGGAATAAAATTTAGTTTACCAGGGATACCTATTATGAAACCACAGAATGAGAAATACACTATATTCATGCTGAAAAATCATGTAGTCTCTTTCTGAGAGCATTGGAAGTGCAGTTTATGTTGCATTGTAAAGCACAGTGTTAACAGGGATTTCTGTGATGAGGCATCACTGCAGTCTGTGAATAGATCACATGGAAGAGAGAAATTTGAAAAGAGAATGAATAAAATAATATTGTCAATGACTGACCTCTAGTGTTTCATAAATTATGCTGGAAAAAGATCAGTGTGATGTTCTGGGGATTATTTCTGCTAACAGGAAACAATTTTGAGGGAAATGAGTACATTTGCTTTTCTTAAGTACCAAGATCCAAAGAGAATGGGAGCTTACTCAGGATATATGCTGAACAAATCAACACTCAAATCTAGCTCTGAGTGGGAGGAACATCAGGGACTTGTCTACAGAGCATGGAAGAACACGGTTTTGTTTATTTGTATTAGTAGTTCTCCAGTGCAGAGAAATTCTTGATGTTCTAAATTATTGATTATTTTTCCTGAAGGAGTTAGCTGCTGAGCAAAAAATTAGAAGTGGGCAAACTACTGTGTTCCCTTGAATCTAGTTTTCTTAAACTAATGGTCAATGAATGTTTATCTCTGCGGGTAATGATTGAGATGGTCTAGAGACACGCAGATTAGAGGTGGCAAGGCACAGAAACAACAGAAAGGCACTGCATGCCTTCCCTCTCTCCCCTCCCCTCCTCCCTTCGCAGCAGGAGGAGGTTGAGAAGACTTGAATAAAGGAAGACTATCCTTTGCTTTCAGGTTCTGGACAGCAGATTCTAACGATTTGTATTATCTGGAACAAACCTAATGTCTCATTGTTCTCAGATTGTTTGCTCACTCATCAAACATGAAACTATCAGTATACACAAATAGATTTACTTTTAGAATGTGCTTGGTTTTAAATAGCCAGTCATTATGTTCTTGCATATCTCATTTAAAGCTTTCTGTATTCTCTATGATAAACTGGATTCATTTCTATCTCTTCAGAATATGTTCGTCAGCTCCAGTATCTAAAATTAAAATGGTCTGTGGATTTTTAAATCAATTCTGTTTCTGAAAAAAGTTTCTTTTTGTTTTTCCTTTTATATTCACAGAAAAAAAGAGAAATGTTTATTTTTTTTCTTTTTTCACTCCCAGGCAAAATACAAAGGCACCATTAAGACGGATCTTTCTAACTCTCTGTATAAGCAGATGCCAGCCACAATTGAGAGCGTTTTTGCAAGAGAAGTGACCCAGCTTCAGAGTGAGGTGTGGTTTTCCTAAATTGTTATATAATTATGTAGCTAAAACGAAGCCTGTTATAAATTACTTAGCATTTTAATAAAAGATTTTAATCCTGGATGCTAAACGCTGGCTAAAAGTTGTAAGCAACTGGGTAGTGTGTGGGCAGTAGTTGCTGGTGAAATCTCAGAACATGAAAAGGCCAAGCAAGCTTATGTCAGTCACGTGATGCTGTTTTCCAAGCCCCATTCAGCCCTCTTTACAGAGCAAATTTTAATCTCATTTAGACAGCTTACTTAGATGAAATTCTCATAGTAAAGATTAAGCTATTCTCTGATTTAGTAGATGATCCCTAAGTGAAGAACATTTCAATAGCTTGTTAAAAGTCACATAAATAGATGATAGTTGAATTCAGGATCTACAGATTTATGTTCCATCAATTAGACATATAGTTCCTGAATTACTTTTTCTGTGAATTGTGTTTTTCATTTATAATATCTCAGGCTACCAAAAATGGCCTCTATCAGGTGGAAGTGGCTATTTTGGTGATTGCACGTTGCAGAGGAACTTGAGAACTGTTAACTTGTAAACTCATTTTGAATCCAGAAGAGTTTAGGGGTAATTTTCCCTCTGTGGTACTTCCACACATAAGGCCTTCTTAATGCATTTAATCTATTGAGTTTCTCAAAACAAGATTTCACCTTTTTCTGACTCATTTCATTGTTGTGTTTTTTTTAATAGAACAGTCTGACTTTTTTTTTGGTCTGTTTTGTTAATCTGATACTTGGATGTCTAGACTACATGAGAGCAGGGACCACATCTGTCTTGCTCCTCGCTCTGCTCCTGTGTTGGGGAATCCTTGAAATAGTCCCTGGCATATCGTGTTCAGTAAATACTTGTAAAATGGATTTTTGTTGAATCTGTTGATTTCTTTTTAAGGATGTGCTTCCTTTTACATGGTGTGTATTCTTCATACCACATTTAAGGTTAATAATAATAGTAAACACATAGAAGTGCTGTGTGGCAGGTGCTGGTCTATTCAGTTAACATATACGTATTTCTTTTTTTTTTTTTTTTGAGTTGGAGTCTCACTCGGTCGCCCAGACTGGAGTGCAGTGGCCGCTCCCGGCCACCGCAGCCTCGACCTGCTGGGCTCCGGCGATCCTTCCACCTCAGCCTTCCGAGTAGCCGGAATTACAGGTGCGCGCTACCACACCCGGCTGATTTTTTGATTTATTATAGAGATGAAGTCTCGCCAAGTTGCCCAGGCGGGTCTCAAACCCGCGGGCTCAGGCAATCCACTCACCTCAGCCTCCCAAGGTGTGGGATTACAGGCTGAGCTACCGAGCCCGGCTTATATGTATTTCATCTAATCCCATTAGGCATCCCATTTTAGAGGTGTGAGAACTGGAGAGCACGGAGGTCATGTAACCTGTCCAAGGTGACATAGCCAACAAATGGCAGAACCAGCACATGAGCATGGATAGTCTGACTCTACAGCCTGGGTTTTTAACCACACATGATACCGTCTCCTTCCTACCATTTCTACCCTTATTTTTCTTATTAAACAAGTTTTCTTAAACAGTCTGAAAATAGTCTTGAAAAATGCCAAGCACAGTTATCTTTTGCAGAACACTGTTAGGTACTTCATTATTACAAAGTTATGTGTCCACTGTGTATCCAACTTGGCAGTGAGCTAATCTCAGTTAGGCAACATGAGGCTAAAATATATGATGCCAGGGTTGTGCGTGGCTGACTGTGACTAATGTGCCCTTTATTTTTTCTGCCAACATCTGGTCATCTAACCACTTGCTGATAATATTGACTACTTTAAGAAGCAGATAATTATAACATAACACTTGATATATGACAAGCAACAATTAAGCAATAAGAAAAGAAACAACAAAAAAATCTTTTCTTATTTTTATACTTATGTGGGAAGGTAACATTGTCACATACTTGCATCCTCATTTCTTTGGAAGCACACAACTTCTGTCACCTTTTTAGAGCATAAAAAGGTGTATAGTACATAAATATATGCAACATAGAACTTAACATGAAATGTAATCCCGATTTGTCAGAAGAGATGATCGCATACTTTGTTAACGTACGTTAGCCTGAACTAGAGTGGTCACTCCTGGGGAGGATGTGTTTATTCTCAATTAGCTGTGCTCACCGTTGTTGTAATCAGCCACTGAACTTGCTAGTAAAGAAAAACCTGGGCTCCAAGTAAGGTGTTTATTTCAAAGATTTGCATAACTGAAATAACATCTCTTTAGATTTATGTATATCAAATTTATTATTGTCAAAATTGTGATTCTCAGAATTAACCTGGTAATAAGAGGCAAGAAAGTGGAATTATTTGACAGTGTCTGTGATAATAACTCTCAGATGCTTAAATTCAAATTAGTGATGAGATAAAGTTAGCTAGATTAACACTTATAGGAAATGACTGAAAGGAAGAATACTTAAAACAGAAAGAGAAAGAGATGTGGAGTTTTGAGAAGGCCATTTTATTAGCTGACCACAGTTACAATTTTATAAACAAAGATCACAAAGAAAGCTTCTGAAAATAGAACAGACTGTGCCAGATTATGGTGGTTTCAGGCAAAGGTGGAATAATCCCTCATCACAGAAGCAATTCAGGCTACTCAGGCATCTTTCTGAGAGTCTATGTTTCATGTATAGTGACCACAGGATCCAGTTTCAGGAGTTCAGAGGTGTTGATGCTATGAAATTAAAAACCCATTTCCCTATGTAGTATTTATAAAATATACTGTAAGTTAAACATATAGGCACATATATGTTTATATATATATGTATGAAATACAAAATATACTGTAACATCAAATATATAAGTATACATTGCTTATCTAAACATATGTATCTATAAAGTATTTAAGACTTTTGCAAGTGGACTTTGTCCCTAGGTTTCTAGTACTGTAGTAATCTTAGTTATCAAAGTGTGAAGAACATAGTGTTAATCTAGGGAAATTCTACACCATAATGACAATTCCTAAGAAATCAAATTTATCAGCAAATTTATTGGCTTGACACAATTTTCCATTAGCTATTTTAAGGAAGAAAATTAATATGATAAATTAAAGTTCAGCTGCCTCCAATTTGATGTAATCTTAATTCTAAAGTGGTACTTAGTAGCTGCTATAAATGAAATGACTATTTTAATGCTGCAAGTAGAAAATTACATAGCCTTTTTAAGAAAGAGTGCTTTTTAAAATTGTGCTTGATGACTCACCATTTCTATGATGACCCACAAAATGATCAGCTTCATTGGTTTCATTAATAAAGTCACAAGTATGATAGTAGGTCTAAAACACAAAATAAACCAGACATCTATCAAAAAGGAGCTAGGCAGATACTAGCTCTTTTCATTTAAAAAGAAGGAACATATCTCCTAGAAGCGTTTCTTTGGCTTTATAGACTTGGGCACCCATTAAACTCCATCTTCTTCTACTGCAAAGTTGCATTATAGAATGTAATGAAGCCAAGATAATGGACTTTCTCAGCCTGAATGAAGTTTCCTAAAGGGTTTCCTGTATAATATAATTAATTGGTGAAAATGTAAAGATATGGTCATAAAAATTAGAAATCTTGATGGATTTTATTGATGGACAGACTCTAATAAAATCAATTATTCCTGGAATTATTTGAGATGCTACATTTGAGTCCTGGTAACCAACCAAATACATAGGGTTAGATGCAGAATCATGGCTGGTCAGGGCTGAATAAGACTAAGGGCAGAGATCTTAACATAGCCATCAAAAGGAAAATGTTGTGACCTCTGGATTCATTATTAGCATTTAGCACGAGGACATTGATAACCTGGATTAAATTAAATAATTCTAATTCAGATTGATCAGACTTTTATGGGCACTTAGGAAAAGAGATGGATAAATTGGGATTTGGGATGGCGAGAGCATCGAGGGTGTTCAACAGTTCAGCATGTTAGTCCATGCTGACCATCTGGAGGAATAGAAGTCATCGATGGCTGTTTTTTTACATTGGAAATTCTGTCTTGTGAACTAGGCTCTTTTCATATGGCCACAGAAATGTAGCTATGGGGAGATAGATTGAGGTTTCATTAAAGGAAGGACTTTCTTTCTTTTTTTTTTTTTTGAATTGAAGTCTCACTCTGTTGCCCAGGTGGGAGTGCAGTGGCATACTCAGGGCCACCCCAACATCGACCTGCTGGGCTCCGGCGATCCTTCCACCTCAGCCTTCCAAGTAGCTGGAACTGTAGGAGCATGCTACCATACCCGGCTAATTTTTTGATTTATTGTAGAGACGAGGTCTCGCCAAGTTGCCGGGGCTGGTCTCGAACCCACAGATTCAGGCAATCCATTCGCTTCGGCCTCCCAAAGTGCTGGGATTACAGGCTAAGCCAAGGGAAGAACTTTCAATTCAAGCTTTCAAAATTTAGAGACTGTGATGTCCCAGGTTGAGTTCACTTTCAGTAGAAAATTTTAAGAAAAACTAGGAGAGGAGCAAGAGTGGGGATTTAAGCATCAATAGTACTAGGTGACTTTTTTTTTGGATAATAAGATTCAATGATTTTTAAAAAATCAGTTTTATAGTGACCACTTTAATAATTTTAGTAGATATATTATTAAGTTAAATGGGTGGTTCATTCTGTTTATAAAAATCCATGAGTTTAGTTCCTGAGAATGTCTAATAAACTCATTTATTCATCTATTCACTAGATAGTGATTGCATTTCTACTCTGTGTCATTCACTATGACAGGCACAGGATATTAAAAGATGTATGAGATAGAGGTCTCTAGGAGCTCATGTCGGTGAAAACTTCTTAAAAACTTTCTTCTTGCAAACTAGACCTTGCTTTGTTCTTGATGAATACTGCTCTGGTTTGTCTTTTAATGTTGCCTTTATTCTTTTGTGCCAAGTAATTTTAATTCCATTTAACATCCTTTTAGCATTAAACTTTTAATTTATTTTACAATTAATCTTGCCTTTCCTTCCTTTGTTGATTGTTGATTTATTCTCATTCTTGCAGTTATTCATTCATTTATTTATTCATTTTTGGGACTAACATTCATTGATGCCTGTTTGTGCCAGGCCATATCCTGGGTTCTGAGGACTCAGTGAGTTGAACACTTACCTTCTAGTAAGGGGAGGCAGATTATAAGTAATTATACAAAAATAAGCAAAGTCAGTAAACATTGTGATGACAATATAGGATAAAGGTATAAACTGAGAGTAAGGGGATAACTTGGTTGTTGTCTTTAGATTCTTCTAGAACTTCCAATTTTGTGGTTGAGCTTGGTTACATCTATTTCTGAGGTATCTGTCTCATGCTCCCTCTTCATCTCAGTATGGAGGAAATTTAACATGGTAGTAATGGATGATATTGGTCCATTTCCCTAATGGAGGCCAAGACTTGACATATTTGAGAATTTTGCCTGCATGTTATATTTTCTCCCAAAGATTTGTGCATTTAGTGAGGTTTATATTATTTAATGGCAGTGTCTATGTGAAAATAAGGGTCATTCATTTAAAAACAAACAATTCAGTTTTAAATATCCTATAATTCCTCCCTACTTAGTAAGTTATTTTCACAAGATTTAAACCTTGAACATTGGTAACCCTTAAGGCTCTTGGGTGATTTCCCAAAACTGTACCTGAGCTTTAAGCTAGTTGAATAGAAGTAGGGGATTTTATCTTTGGTTAAGACATTTAGAAATAAATTTTTTTAAAAAAGTTAGAATTAGGAATGTAAACAGAAACAGATGAAAGCATTTTGGGTGTTATCTTTTTTATGGAGTTTTAGGCAAATTTTACTATGTGTTAGTATTAAAATGTATAAAATCCTAGCAAAACACTGCAATTTAACACACCTCTAAATGGAACTAACAATTATTTGTGTTTTTAAAGGTTGCCTACAAGCAGAAACATGATGCTGCCAAAGGATTCTCAAATTATGCCCACATGAAGGAGCCCCCTGAGGTCAAACACGCCATGGAGGTCAATAAACACCAGAGTAATGTAAGGAAGTTCATGTCCCATGATTTTCTAGAAAATTGTAGTTAACCCACATCAGGGCTTATGATTATTTTGTTGAAATTTAAATATCATGGTGCCCCTATTTCAAAAGGACTTTAACATTTCTTATCAGCGAGAGGTACATCTGAATTATCTTGTCTGCAGCCGCTAACACTTTATTGGATGACTTTAGACTGTCAGGCACTTTCAGGAATTGGACATTTTGCTTTGCACAAGACAAATATGGATCCTTTGGACCTGTTAGATGATTAGCATTTCCAGAGCTTACTTGACTTGATGCTGAGGCTTATAATTTCCAGTCTAGAATTGCAGAAGAACTGGAAGAAAGAGCATCGGAAATCAATGACTCATGGAAGAATCGTTCACAAACACTCACTAGCATGTATTCCATTACTGATTTTTCTGGAATGCTTGTGGGGAGCAGATTGTCCAACTTGCGACTCATGGGGAATATGAAAACAATAGATGTCTACTGACTAACTTACAAGAAGCTAATAGGGAGGAAGTTAGTCTATAGAAAATGAATTTGCCTGAGCCTGCGGGTTCGAGATCCGCCTGGGCAACTTGGCGAGACCTCATCTCTACAATAAATAAAAAAATTAGCCAGGCGTGGTTGCGCTCGCCTGTAGTTCCAGCTACTCGGAAGGCTGAGGCAGAAGGATTGCTGGAGCCCAGCAGGTCGAGGCTGTGGTGGCCGGGAGCGGCCACTTCACTCCAGTCTGGGCGACAGAGTAAAATTCCAACTCAAAAAAAAAAAAAAAAAGAAAAAAAGAATTTGCAAGCCTGGGAACATACCAAGACCCTACCTCTACAAAAATTTTTAAAAAGAAAAATTAGCTAGGCATGGTGGCATGAGCCTGTCATCTCAGCTACTCAGGAGGCTGAGGCAGGAGGATCACTTAAGCTCAAGAATTTGAGGCTACAGTGAGCTATGATCATGCCACTCCACTCCAGCTTGAGTAACAGAGTAAGACCTTGTCTCAAAAAAAGAAAGAAAAAAAATGAATTTGTTCTTTGGTTGTAAGTTACCATATACATGGAGGCTTTCATGCATGTGTTTAATTACCACTACTGTTCTGTGGCCTAGAAGGGTAATTCCTTCCTGAAATTGCAAGGGAAGCGTATTTACTGCCTCATTATGACTTCTGTGCTCCCCAAAAGGAGTGTATGACCTGTTTGTCAGGGTTCTTTAAGCATTAGAATTAGTTAAGATGAAGTGTCTGTCCTAGTTGGGTCAAGAAATTTCCTTTCTTGGAAAAGTATCTGAGCATGTTCGTCATCTCACGTGCTCAGAGTCAGTTCCACCATTAGCTGCTTTTTCTGTTTTGTTTTTTTAACTCTGAATGGTGCTTTGCTGACCCTGAGCCCCCAGAGCCAAGCTGTGCAGTTTCTCTCTGCAGGATGGCAGCAGTTATTTGATACTAAATTACAATAGGTCAATGTTTAAGTAAAAACGGAGTGAGGTTTTACATTTTAACCCAAATGCATAAACATACACCAACACTAAAGCACTTTTCTAAGATGGTTTAAGATTACTAGGAGATGGAGAAGCTACATGTCTGTAATTATTTTAAGGGGATGCTTTATAAGAACTGTTTGCTTACAGAATGACTATAATAATCATAATAACTACCACTTACAGAGCACAGCCATGCACCAGGAACTGCACCAAGACTTTGATCATTTCCAGTTCTCACAAAACTCCTGTACTGATTTCCATTTTCTAGATGAGGAAAATGAGACTAAGAAATCAAACTCCCGAGTCTGCCCTTTTCTGTTACACCTTGCAGCCTCCCTCTTAAAGGTCACTGGCAATTAGTCAAGATTTTAAATGAAATGTTTAAAATGGGGAGCAAAATAGGTTATCTTCAGTATTCAGATGCACTGTGGGAAAGAATAACTGAGAAACTCTCAGCCTGAGTTCCCACTACTTTGACACTGAAGAGACTTTGAATTTACATAAAAGACTGAGGGTTAGAAGGTGGTCTGGTGGTCTGGGGTGGGCACTGGTGTTCCACGGATCCTCGGGAGGCCCTTTCTAACTCTATAAGTCAATGAAATTCAAATACGGAAGTTCCTTATCATAGAACTGAGCTTATTATTTTAACTCTGCCTTTTCTTTTAAAAGGTCTTTGATTGAGGGATTGAGGGAATAGAGTATAAAGCCCTTTTCTCCTTCATTCAATACTGTGTACTTATGGGAGAAGGATGTGTTTACTTACACTCCTCTGCCTACTCAACTCAACCTTTACATGCAAAGTTTGTACATATAATAGGATTTAGAAAGTGTTTAAGACTATTTACTCAGATTTAAAGTAAGAATGATATTTGTATTCTACCTGGGAAGTAGTTGATATTCCTCTAGAGCAAGCCACTTCGAATAATACATTTGTTGTTCCTACAATATGAAATTTAAACGTAGATCTTGAAAGCCACCAGGAAGCTAGAACACCCCTTCGTTCAGTGGTGGGGGGGGATCTATAGACTCGCCATAAAAAACAATCTCCCTTAAGTCTGTCTCCCATAAAACTTCACCCCAATGAAACTTGTTGCAGAGAATTTACTACTAGAATTATCCATTCATAGTGTGGACTGTCACTTTACACTGTGGCTATAAATGACTTAATTTAATTTAAAATAAAAACAAGTTGCTTAATCAATCTCTTCTCTTTTCTTTTCTCTCTCTCTCTCTCTCTCTCTCTCTCTCTCTCTCTCTCTCTCTCTCTCTCTCTCGCCACGGTCTCACTCTGCCACTCAGGTCTCACTCTGCCACTCAGGCTGGAGTACAGTGGCACTATCACAGGTTATCACAGCCTTGACCTCCTGGGCTCAGGAGATCCTTTGACCTCAGCCTCCTGAGTAGCTGGGGCTATAGGCATGTGTCACCACACCTGGCTAGTGTTTGTAATTAAAAAAAAATTTTTTTTTTTTAGAGATGAGTTCTCACTGTATTGCCCAGGCTGGTCTTGAACTCCTGGACTCAATCCCACTTCAGCCTCCTAAAGTGGACAAGCGTGAGCCACTATGCCCGGCCAAGTTGTTTTATATATCTAAATCACAATTTTCTCATCTATAAAGTGGGGATAACAATATCTACTTCAGAGGACTCTCACAGGTATTAAATGATATAATATATGAGAGGTGACCCTCCCCCAAACCAGAATTTATTTATAAAAATTATGTATTTATTCTTACATGTTTAAACTTCAGTGAGCTTCAGAATACTCTCCATTTGATGCAATACACCTATCAAGATGCTTTTGCTACTGCTCAAAACAGTTTTTTTTTTTTTTTTTTTGAGCTGGAGTCTCACTCTTTCTCCCAGGCTGGAATGCAGTGCCAAGTTCACGGCCACCACAGCCTCAACCGGCTAGGCTTAGGCAATCTTTCCACCTCAGTCTTCCAAGTAGCTGGAATCACAGGCACATATCCACCATGCCCAGCTAATTTACTTTATTTTATCTTTTATTTTCTTGTAGAGATGTGGTCTTGCCAAGTTGCCCAGGCTGGTCTCGAACCCTGATTCAGAGAGTCCTCTTGCCTCAGTCTCCCAAATTGCTGGAATTACAGGCATGAACCACTGCACCCAACTCTAAAATTTTTTGAACTCATCAATTTTGATACCTTTTAGTACTTCTGCCATTTTTTGTTTCACCTATTCCACATTGGCAAAACATTTATCTTTGAGGAATTTTTTCATCCAGGTAAACAAAAAAAGGTCACTGGGGCAAGACCGGGTAAAGAGAGGGAGGGTGGGGCATTGGGGTTATGCTGTTTTTGGTCAAAAACTCTGAACACTCAGTGCACTGTGGACAGGTGTTCCCATAAATCACCCATTATGAAATGGGCAAACTGTTGAAAGACTCTCCAAAAAAATTTCACTGAAGCCAAACAACCTCTCACAACTTGAGCTGGTACACAGATGGCAATAGGTTCTTAGAACTCTTACCTAGCATGGGAAGCCTGTACTACAAGGAGCCCTACCTCCAAAAAAATAATTCTGTTTTTTTTGGGGGGAGTTCCCTTTGTATGCAAAGGATTCTGCAGAAGAATTGTTCAATAAAACATTAGCCTTGTTTGGCTATCCTTCAGTCTTTAAAGGGTGACTTGAGAGTTTAGAGTGATATCATAGTTAATTTGAAACAATTAAATAAATTCAATCTATGAAAGGACAAATCAACATGAATTTTATTTTAGGAAATGTATAGGCCAGAAGGATATATTCAAAAGTGTCCTAAACTTATCTTGTTAGTACTATAATCAACAAATAATTAAAAGCAGTCAACCGAAATCCTATTGTATCTTAAGGGATGTACCCCTGCCAAATTTTTATAATGTAATTAGAGAAACTGGAGATATTCTATTCTGTGACTTTCCCTAAAGATGGACTTATAATGAAAACCCCAGATATATTATTAGTTCTCAGCAATCTTATCAGAGACATGATGTCCAATAGTTCTGAAATAAGTTAAACAAATTTTAAGCTGCCATTTTATGTTTTATAAGTAATGCAGTCTACACAGGCTTGTGATGAAATTGAAGTGGTAAACTTTTCCAAAACACCATATTGGTAATCAATTCAATGTGTATTAGAAAGAAGTGTTCAGCATGGGAAATAAGACACTTAATGTTCTTTTCAAGGAAGATATATATACTTTTTAAAAATTAATAAAAACTTATAAGTAGAAATTTCTATTCCATCAGACAGTGAAAAAGCTTAAAGAGAAATCAGAAAAGTGATACTAGAAAAACAATCATGACTCTACATGGTTCCCCAATGTAACTTGCAATAGCAGTGCTTTAGGATTTAGTATTAAAATAGATATTTTAGAATTTTGTTCATCTCTTAGCCAGAATAGTTAGTAATGCTAATTCTGCTTTCTTCATGAGATTGTGGTGGCAATAAAATTAAACCATGAATAAGAAAACTTTTTATCTACTCTAAAATGATTTTATAAACAATGACAGCAATCATATGTTACTCTAACTATAGCTCCCTATTTTACTCCATCTTTTAGAAGATGGAAAACTTTTCTGTCTTCTGAATAGTATTAGATCCTACATTTGCTTATATTTAAAAAGGTTTATATTCTCTTATAGAAAAGTAATATTTATAATTTAATAATTTAGGGGGTTTTTACACACAGAATGCCCAGACAAATCAGCTTCATTAAGGACAGAATTACCAGCCCAGCCTGAAGGGTTTCTCTCATGTGGGAGTTTATGAAGATGACAATCTTAAGATTGATTGAATAAGTACTTTAAGGGTATTACTATATACCAGCTACACAACTCATTTCCGTTTCACAGACTTTAAAAAGTTTACATTCTGTCTAGTTTCTTCTCACCAAAAATTATCTTAACCTTCAGCCGAATAGCAAAGGGAGTTGTTTCAGGTCAGCTGGATTCCTTTTTTTTAAGGCCTGCCTGTTCATACTGCCCTCAGCTCCTAAGCGGGGGTGGAGGAGTGGTCAGTCTGTCTGTAGGTTTCTTCAAGGCTTCCATCCTTGACCTCTCAATCTCCTCATCTTCAAGTGCTTGACTTTCACTTCAAAGACAGCGTGGAGGTCTTGCTTTCCTATAGTTTATTGACTGACTTACAGAGGAGCCTCAAATCACTATTGTATAAATATAAAAAGCTTGCTAGAAGGCCATTGTGACTCCTTTGTACACATCAGGCATCCATGTTGCTTCCATTTGCAGTATCTTATACAAGTTCCTCTTATTGGCCAAGTCCAGCTCAGAACTATCTAAGGAAGGGAATTCTGGAGAATGTAATTCCATCCTCAGAAGGGAGTTTTAATGCAGCCCAGTTAAGTACAGACAGCCTGGCATGAGAGGGGTGGGATAAGGATTTAATGAATTAATGCACATAAGGGATTGTGTGGAACACTGAGCACTCTGCATGAATAGAAAACGTGGAAGAGACATGGCTCTCATGAAGCAAAAGTAGAAATATTACAAGGAGAGAGCAAGCTGAGATTAAAAGATAGTAAAATGAGATGAATACAAGCCAAGGGCGAAAATGAGCATGGTAAGATGAGGAAAAGTTCAAAAAGATTTTGTTGGAATTCAAATCTTCATTGGAGGCAGCAAAGAACAGATTTGACATGAGAAAAACATGAAATGAAGTTACATTAGACAAATGTCTAGATTTAGTGACAGGAATCTATCTCAAGTTAGTTCAAGCAGAAAAAGAGAATGTATTAGTTTATATGATTGGAAAATTCAAGCTACAGCTGATATAACTGGACATAGAGGCTTCACAGTGTTACCGGAGCTCTTCTCTTCCTATCTCTGGGCTCTGGGCTGAGTATGACACTTTCAGACAGACTCTCTGTGTGGGCTCAAGGCGCAGCTTGTATTCCAAACTTAAATCATCCTTACGGCAGCTGATCCCAGAGAAAAAGAGACCAGCATTTTGTCCTCCAGCTCAGATCCCTTGCATGTCTCTTGCCTTGCTTGGGTTGTGTCTGCCCTTTCATTAGTCATGGTTTCCAAATGGATGGGGCATCTGATTGGATAGCCTAAGTCATATGGCTACACCTGTTGACAGAAAGGTAGGCTGCATTTGGGAGCTTCACCCAATCACATGGGAGTGACTGAGGAGCAGCTTCCAAATAATACAAATGATAAGAAGACAAAAAAAAATCAATACAAAGGAATTATCTGGGAAAATGACCCAGATACATGGATAAGAGCAAAGAAATAAATTCATTGAAAGAAAACAAGAGCAAGCGATCAAGCATGTAAGGTAATAATTCTAGGTGTTCCCATGGAAGAAACCAGGATCACTATTTTCAGATAAGACTATACACTGTTATATACTATTAAAAGATGAAGTGGATCATCTTGGATATAAGATAAATGTATAAAAATAGTATATAATAGTTATTACTTTGCCCAGTACAAGACAGATAGAACAAAATAATGAAACTTCATTGAGAGACACCATAAAATATTTAAAGAAATGGAAGAATATACCATCTTCTAGGAAAAGACTGAAATATTGTTAAATGTCATTTTTCTCTAAGTCATTGTATAGGATTAGTGTAATGCCCATTAAATTTACAGTTGTTTCCTTTGTGGAATTATTCTAATGTTTATTACTGAGAGTATATAGTTAAAAATAAGAAAATAGTTGATATAGAAGAGTAGGGAAAAAAACTTAGTTTAATGGATATATAGTTGTTTGAAAAATTGCATACAGCTATACATCTAAGAAATGTATGAGTGAGGCGATGAAGGTTAAATTTTCAATATGCTGCATAATAGACTAAAATGGAGACCATTATTATTATTTCTTCCTCCTCTGTCCATCATTCTTTCTTCTCTTTTTCCTCCATCTTTCTTCTTTTTTCCTTCTCATTTTTTGCTTCTGTTCCTCCTCCTTGTATGCTTGCTGCTATGCTCTGAGGATAGAGTAGGGAGCAAAATATTACGGGACATAATGTAAAATCAATGACTCTCAGCCATCTTGAGCTGATGATTTTCAGAAATCTCTTCCTTTCTCTCCTTATTCAAAACAATATTATACCAAACAGTAGTGATATGAGAAGACTGAAGAATGAAGGCCAACCCACTGTTCCAACAGGGTTAGTATTTAGGGGTTGAATCTATTTAGGAACTAGAAATACACACACACACACACACACACACACACACACACACTTTGGCCTCAAGTCTCTTTTCTGCTGAATTCTTTTCTTTAAATTTAATTTTTGATTCTTCCTGGGTTTTGGTGAGCCTTAAAATGGGGCAGATATGTATTGAGAAATGTCAGATGAGCTTCCCTCAAACCTAGCAACGGGTAAGGTGTAGGAAGATGAATCATCTGCTCAGAAACCACGTTGCCATGTCACATATGTTCAGACATCCCTGCAGAGAGTGACATCAGGAGCTTGCTACTCTTGAATGTTCCCCAACATAAAGCCCCCCTATTTTATGGTCTGTCCCCAAGGAGTGATATTCCCGAAGATCCAACTAGTGATCAGTCTCCTGTGCTTTTCTCCTGTGTGGCTCCGTGGTGTCCTCTTGTTTGAATGCACAGCTCATGTCAATCTTAATATTTGTTTTGAGTCACATATGCCGGCCTCTAATTTGCAATTTACATGGATGATGGGGCCCTATTCAGAGTCCTGCTCCTGCTGCCTTTGTGCCGTTCACCTCTCTTCACGCAGGCATTAGGCTGAACAGCATATAATTAGGTAACCCATGTAAAGCTTAGATTTCTAAAAGGTTGCAGTTCTTTTCAAATTGTAAGGGTTTCCATTTTTACCCTCATTCTTTTCTAAACAAAAAGACATTTCCCCCCTGTGGTTTTCATATGAATGTAGTAACTTAGAAACAGTTAGTCTTGTAGGTGGGTAATAATTTTGGTTTGTTTTCACCTGAGAGCCGGTTTTTATTTACACAGTTTGTATTTAACTCAGTGTAGGCTGAGATTGATTTGTCATCATTTGTGGATGAGTGTGCTGCTTTTTGAAGCCAATGAAATTGGCCTATTTAAAAATCTTTCCTAAAGATTTCAAAATCTGCCCAACAAAATAACTTGGTTTCCAGCTTATTTTTAGGCTCCTTTTACTAGCTGTACGCACCAAACCTACCTGAAATAACTTGTTAAAGTAAAACCTATGAAAATATAAATACTAAAGAAAACAGATGTTCTTGCTGAAATTATACTAATTGTGTTTAAGTTGTGCTTACTTGTCAGACAGATTCATGATTATAAATGTAGTTTAAAAAATAGTCTTGGTGGTTGGGTATGGTGGCTTATGCTTATTAATCCCAGCACTCTGGGAGTCTGAGGTGGGAGAATTGCTTGAGCCCAAGAGTTTGAGACCAGCCTAGGCAACATAGTGAGACCTCATTTTTACCAAAAAAAAAAAAAAGGTTTAGTGGAGTGTGCCTGTAGTTTCAGCTGCTTGGGAGGCTGAAGTGGAAGGATCACCTCAGCCTAGGAGGTCGTAGGTGCAGTGAGCCGTGATTGTACCACTGCACTCCAGCCTAAGCGACAGAGACCCCGACTCACAAACAAACAGACAAAGTCTTGATGATGAAGCAAATGTAAACTCATAAAAGAGTAGGTAGAAATTTATATAAATGTTTCACTGAAATAAAATAATATAATGCATAGGAAGCCCATGGATATATTACTGCATCATCACTTCTGAACCTGATCTTATTTTGAAAAAAGAAAGTGTGAATTTTTTTAGTTCTGCAAGGTTGAAAGGAAAGTAACAAGGTGCATCAATATTACCCAGAACATGGGTTCATAGTGATGAACTGGGGAATTTATTAAGTCATATTCTTGGGCCTCTTATACTGAAGCTGTGTTGTAGAGGATTTTAGAGAAACCTCGGTGATCTAGGTTTCTAAAATCTAGCACCCTAAATGATGCTATTGCAGACAGTTTGCAGGTGACATTAGAAATATGTGTTTTGTACAAAATGTAATTAATTGTGCATTTTGTATAGATGTCCTGTGGTACATTTTTGTGTTCTACCTTTCTGTGCTCTGAAAAAGTGAAGGTGGACTTTAAAAATGCCCATTACTATACACTTTGCATTTCAACTTTAGTAGAATACATTATAATAACCAGCTGGTCCTTGGGGATATGGCCAAATGGAAACACACCTGGTAAATATTTCTTCAGCTCATGACATAGCTTGAGAAATAGACAAATGGACAGACTGGTGAGGTGCTGACCATCAGATATCATACCAGTTCGTTTCTGGTCTCTCCTCTCATTTGTCAGTCAAGTTCATCTAAATGACTAATGTGATCTAAAGGACATTTGACAAAATTTATATATTTTTCTCTTTAAATCTCTACTTTCTATGCTTTGACTTGTGTCTAACATGTATTCAGAGGATGAATATTCCTTAATGTAATTGTTTTTATTTTGAGAGGATTCAGTTCATTGCAATGAAACTTACTGGGTGATAAAACTATCAGTACCTATGACTAGGTCTCCTAGGCATGAGCATCTGAAGAGGTCAGCAAAAAAGTGATTTTCAATATTTTTGCACTTATGCTGCCTCCACTGGTGGTTGAGTCTGTGTTGGTTAAATTGAAGACCTTGAAGATATTCTGTATGTAAATATAAACATACATGCTTAGACACAAAAACATACTCATAGGGTAGTGTACATAAAATCCTTTAAGCCTGATTTTATGACCTGTTCTTAGTCTTATATTTCTTAGTACAAATGTATCACAAATATGTTAATGTCAGTGAGACATAGTATAGTGTAAAGAGTTAATATAGTTATACAAATAAATGTGCAAAAAAAAAATCTATCAATAGACTCTGTAAGCTATCATGGCAAGGATAAATAATGTTATGGACCTGAAGGTTAGTAACTATATGAAATTACTAATTGTTTGCTTTTTTTCAACCCAAACTGTCTCTGATCAGATTTCTTATAGAAAAGATATACAGGACACCCACACATATAGCGCGGAGCTCGACAGACCGGATATCAAGATGGCAACTCAGATCTCCAAGATCATAAGCAATGTAATTTCTCTCTCTAATCTTGAGCAGAAATGATTTCTTATTTTTGAGGTTGCAAACCACAGCTTTGACAATTGGATGGTTAATTTAATTAGTGTAATTACTCAATCAGAATTATTGACATCTCAATTTTTTCCCTAAATTATCCATCTTATGTTAATTATTTGGATGTACACAGAAACAGTCCAAACTCAACTTGACTATGGCTAGTATAACCATACTTTTAGAGAAATGAAGACTATTTGGTATAAGTTTGCATTAAGGTGTCTCAGCTGGAAAGTCAAGGTTGTCAGTCATCTGGTCCCATATAGTCTCTTACCTCATCCTGCTCCAAAGACCTTTGCTTCACCTTCTTGCTGTCTTGCTGCAGATTCTCTTCTATCAACACGCAGCTTTGTATACTTCCTACATGGCATGGCTGTTTCATATCTTCTCTAAGATGCCCTCCTTATATACCATGTTACTAAACATACAACAAACCCTGGTTAAAAGTGATGATTTAACTTGAACCAAATATTTGAATAACAGGCTAAACTCACCCTAAAAATCAATAATTACTAAATTCAACTGCATGTCAATCAAACAATGTCAGACTAGTTCCTGAGAATAAACAAAACCATAAAAGCTACCTATATGCAGTATGCAGGGTCACAATTATCCAGAAGTGTCTCCTAATATTTTGTTTCAGTATATTTTAATATAATGAGATGACTAGGTTCTTAGCCTCAAAATTAGGAGTCATTTTACTGTAAAAAGTTGAGTTTACTTAAATAACCACATGATAAAATCAGTTGCTATCTCAGCAGCCTACATTTGAGTATTTTATGTATTATAAGGAATATTTTTTTAATGGACTGAGAATCCGTTATATTTTATTTTGGCTAATGACAATGTAATTCTTCATTGGAAAGTAGAAATATTTAACATTCTCTTATTTATTCATTTTAGGCAGAATACAAGAAAGGGCAAGGGATAATGAATAAAGAGCCCACTGTCATTGGGAGACCAGATTTTGAACATGCTGTGGAAGCTTCTAAACTTTCTAGTCAAGTAAGTCTCTGGTGATGATTCCACAATGACTTTATTCAGAGATTTTGTTTCTAGTAGCACAGGAAAATATTTCATTTTCAGATAATATCTTTAATAGCAAGAATAAACAGAGATGATGTTTCTGAACTCATTTCAGATAGGATTGCAATAATTATGAATTTCAGTAAAGAAAAAAGAATTAAATCTAATTTTAAGCATAAAAGAAAGTTTTCTTTTCTACAGGGTTAAATCTGAACCCTTTTCAATGAGTTTGGCCATGTTGTCACAATTCCTGGGATTTCTAGAAGTCAGTAATATAATAAATTGTATTTTTAGCTACACATACATGCAATTTTTAACTTAGTAATAAAAACATTAATTTTCCCAATTTTCAAATGCTTTTGCTTAATCACAAAATTAAATTTAAAAAGGGCAATGAAAATGAACATCTGAAGTATTATTGAAGACCATAAAGTAAGATCTAAAAAGTATGTGTAAAAGTATCAATAGATAAAAACTTCAGTTCTCCCAGAATTATCATATAAGTGTCATGCAATTTCAATTAGAGTCCATCAGGTTTTTTTATATATGGAAAAAAGATCTTAAAGTTTGTAAGAAAAAGAATTGCCTGAGAATCGCCTTTAAGTGAAAAATGAAGACCAGTGAAGGGAAATTTAAGTTATAAGTTACCATAAGATAATAGAGAACCACTGAAATTAAATCAATATGGAATTGGTACAGTGAGAGATAAAATAATTAGTAGGATAGAATAGGGAGTCTTGAAATAGAGTCCAGTATGTATAAGAATTTAATATAGGATAAAAGTGTTGATTTAAGTCACTGGGGAGAAATTAGATCAGTTAATAAGTGGTGCTGACATAACAAGCCATTCATCATGGTAAAAACAAAATTGGACTCAAATCTTAAACCATATACAAAAGATGAATTCCAGGTAGATTAAAGATGTGAATGCAAACAATAAAATAATTTTAAAATTTTTAAAGAAAATTCAGGAGACTCTGTCTACTACCTAGAGATAACAGAGTTGTTCTTAAATAGAACCAGAGATCCAGAAGCTATAAAAGAATAGTTAGGCATATCAAAATTAAAAACTTTTTTTTACTAGAAAAGATAACATCTGCAGAGTCACCAGTAATGTTGCCAAATAATACTTTTATACATTTATAATTTTTTCAACTTTGAAAATTTTCACTTCTCAAGTTGCAAAAATTTTTACTCAAATAACATTTCAAAAGGGAGAGATGTAAATGTAAATGATGAAAAGAATACTATTTGAAGAATATAAAATAAGCCTTGAACAAATGAAAAGACATAGTACGTTCTTGGCTCGAGAATCTCAATACTCAATATTCAAACAAGTTTAATTCTTTCAAAATTAATTTTAAAAACTCCATGCAATTCTAATTCAAACAGAATTTTAAGAAATTTAAGTAAAATTAAATATTTGAATAAATTAGATAAGAGTTTATATAGAGAAGGACATTTCTGAAAATAGTGTTTTAAAATATATATAAAAAAGAGCAGTGGTCCTCAAATATTTGGAAAAGTATTTATAATGCATATGACGAGAACATTTTAATATCTATAACATATAAAAGTTATTTAAAATAGAATGAAAAACACCAGCAACCCAGTAGAAAGAGGAACCATTGGGATGAGGAGACAATTCACAAAGAGAAAATATAAATGGTCAGAAAGCATGTGAAAAGCTGCTCAAATTTACTAGTAGGAAGGGAAATGCCAATGAAGTGAGAGCCAAATGTCACTTACACCCATCACATTCTGTGTTTTGTAAGTGTGGAGGAGGAGGACACACAGTTAGAAAGGTCTTGTGTAGGAAGTGGATTTGAGCTAGGCTGGTTTTAAAGGGAGAGAAAACTCTGATCAAGGGGAAGGTCTCAAATATTTTCTGTTGAAAATAATTGTGTTGGGGGACAGAAATCTGATGGCAAAGGCTCTGACAGAAAGGCTGTAATCCTGAACAGAAACAGGAATTTGAGAAGAGGAGGTTAGATACTGTGTGATGATTGATGGATCACCACTTTAGATTTCCACCATAGTTGCTTCTTACAACTTCACTCTTTTCTGGGGACCAAGATTCCCTAAACAATTGCATAGGAGAGGAAGCAGTATGGTTTAATTTAGTGCTTAAAAAAATGGCCCCTGGTACAGAACTACTACACACACAGTAAGTTCCCTACATACAAATGACTTCCATTCTGAGAGCATGTTCATAAGTCCAATTTATTAGTAAGTCCAACAAAGTTGGCCTAGGTACCCAACTAACACAATTAGCTATATAGTCGTGTACTGTAATAGGTTTATAATACTTTTCACATAAATAATACATAAAAAACAAAAACAAAAGCATTTTGAAACTTACTGCATAATACCTCACATTCATGTGACAATGGATGCCAGACATGTGAACTAACTTATGTGGTTGGACATGCAAACACACATTTGCATCTTTGAAAGTTCACAACTTGAAGGTTCATATGTAGAGGACTTACTTTATATAATTTTTTTTCAATGTTTTGCCGGAGTAAATTACATATAGCATAAAATTTACCATCTTAACTGTTTAAGTATGCCGTTCAGTGGTATTAAATACATTCATAATATTGTGCTACTCTTACCACCATTTGTTTCCAGAACTCTTTTCATCCTGTGAAAGTAAAACTCTATATCCATTAAATAATAACTCCCCATTCTTCCTGTCCCCAAATAGGGTGTTCTATAAAAGAAATAGTAAAAAGAAAAAAGTGATTTCCAAATGTAATCTTTTAGAATTGAATTCCAAAAGGAAACACCAGAACTACTTTTCTTCACGTTAACTGTAGTCTCTCAGGAAAGAAGTAAGTAATCACTGAAAATTTTGAGCAAAGAAAGATTGTGAAGAAAATACTACTTAAAGAAAGTTAATGTGGTAACACTGTATTAGAAAGTCTAGCCTCATAAGAGGCAAGTGTCCCAGGGGTCATCTGGGCCATGACTATGCTAATCCTCACAGGAAGTAATCAGTGTCTGAAGAGATTCACTGACTGTGGGCAGAGTGGGCAGAAAATGAGGCAGAGAGAAGGCTTCATGTGAGAGGCAGACATGAGAGATGCCCAAGAATAGTCGTGCCTTATATGAATTGTTTTATAGTTTACAAGGCACTTTCACTTATAAAACAACTTTGTGACTCTGGACACTGCAGTTGTGTAAGAGACTGGGGACTTGTCTGGATGACATGTTCATGAAAGGGCCAAGATGGACTGTGTCTTCTCATTCCAAATGATGAAAAGGTAGAGGACATGGACATTACTTTAGATTTCTACTACAACTACCCGACTTCTTACAACTTCACTCCTTTCTGGGGACAAAGATTCCCATCCGTTGCATAGAAGAGGAAGCAGATTCTGGAGAATGTGGTTTGGTTTAGTGGTTAAGAAAATAGACCCTGGAGCAAGACTACCTGGGTGAAAGCTCCTGGTTCTGTTATATGCTTGCCGATTGACTTTGGACAAATTACTTAACTTCTCTATTTTCAGTTTGCTAATCTATAAAATGGGAGTGATGGCTATAGTATCTACTTCTTTGGGTTGCAGTGAAAGTTAAATGAATACTTAAAATGGTGTCTGGTCCCTAGAAACATCACATAATTTCATAGGAATAATTTTACTATAGATAATCAAAATCGTTGTCTATTCTGCATTTTTTAATGAATTCATACACAGAATGGAGCAGAAATAGAGACATTGGCTCTTAGATTCTAGTCTTAACTTTATTCTATCACACTCCTATTTGAGAGTTCTAAGAAGAAAATTTTGATATTTGAGCTTTTATTCTCATATTTCAAATTCAGTCCACAAAAATTCTACTGTTTAATCCCCACTTGGGCTTTAAGGTAAAATTTTTTTTTTTAATCTCAAATTATTTAGCAACTGAGTGATCAGTTGCTTAAGCGGATTGTAATTTGCAAGCAATATTATATCTGTTCTTATTCTTTGTGTCATTCTTATTGATCTGTGGTATACAAACTCAACAGAAAAGGGGAAACCTGGATAGATGAATAACTAGGGCTTTTGGAATGAACTTAGTGTGTTTCATTTGTATTTTCTGGTATCTCAACTAGAAATAAAGGCAGCAAGTGTAATTTCTTATTTTCATTGGCAACTTTAAAGATTGTGTTCTCTCTTGCTCCTAAACTAGTGACAAGGGCACATCAATACATAGGAGAGAGATGATTTAGGAATTTAATAAGCAGGGAAATGGGGCAGGATAAAGAGAGAAAAAGAATAAGCTATCATAGAAGCACTGTGCAGAAGGCAATGGTCATGGTATGTAGGGATAAGGCTTGTCTGATGGGAGGATGAGGACAGAGAGCAGGTGGGCTGAATTCTCACATTTTATCTGTAAATTGAGCTCTGTGGGATTTTACCTGGAAAAGAAAATAGAAAACACACCAACCATTTTTATGTTTACTTGTACAGTAGCTTTGTTCCCATAGTTGTGAACTTGCACCCCCTCCATTTTTTTTGAATGGGGGGGTGGTCTCATGGCCTACTGCAGCCTCCATCTTCCGGGATCAGACAGTTCTTTCACTTCAGTCTCCCAGATAACTGTGGCTACAGGCGTGTGTCGCTACAGGCGTGTGTCACCACATCCAGCTAATTTTTTAAGTTTTGGTAGAGATGAAGTCTCACTATGTTGCCTCAGTTGATCTTGAACTTCTGGGCTCAGGCTGTCCTCCTGCCTCAGCCTCCCTAAGTGCTGTGATTACAGGCATGAGCCACCATTTTTAAATTTAGAAGATATATTATGACCAGGTCATCAAAAAAAAATCAGTAAAAAATAGAAGCGAAATCACATATGTTGAGATAGAAAGATAAGTGTATCTCAAATGTTAAGTCCAATAACTGTCGAAGTCATCAGCTGAAAAATTCTAAGTGATTAATTTGTCAGTATATTCATAGATCATCTTAATTTATTGCTTGGAATTTGTCATGTGATGAATGGATTCTTTGGTTTTTTAACCTCAAAGAAAAGGTACATATTTGTAATAATTATTACTTGTTAGAAAGTTCTGTTTGTTTTATTGATAAGAATGGGTTTTAAACCTGAAAGTTACATTATGGATTGCTATGAAAATTTAGTAATAAATAGTGTCCTTAAATTGTAAGGGGTATTAATTGGTTTGGAGGCTCTCCCATTCCCCATTCCTGGCAAACACTTCCTCTGCCAACCTCCTCACACCCAAGTATCAGCTTAAATGTCACATCCCTGACTTGCCAATTTAAATGCTATCTCTCCCCTCGCCTTTATTCTCTGCTCTTCTTCATAGTTCTTGACAACTTGTAGTAGTTGTATATATGTGCATGTGTGTGTTTTAAGTATTTACTTTCCTTATCACATGGCAGACTTCACAGAGACAGAATTTATATGCCTTTAATCTACCATTGTGGAAAGGCACAGATTAGGCTGCCAATACATATATAGAGATTGATTAAATATGTTTTCTCTGGATCATTAACATTTTGTACAAAGTTAGATGTTATTTTGTAAAGAAAATAAGAAGAGATATATTATTTTATATACAATTTAGACAAAAATATTCCTGATTTTAGGATGAACTTTACATAAAAAAAATCTGTCCTATCTTCCTTGACAGCTTTTGGTTTAATTTCATTCAAAATTGGAGGGAATTGATACCTATAGATATGTGGTGTTGTATTATGTGCTTGCCTTTTATTTTCAATGGTAATTAAGGCAGGCTTATCATATTTTCCATTTATTTCCTAACATTTGTTTATACGGCTCTGATGATTTTTTTTTAAAGGGTCAGTCTGCTTTTTTTCTGTCTTTGCTGGCTCTTTTGACTCTGAGCCATAGGTGATGTCAGTGTAAAGCCCAGCACACCTTGTGCTGAAAGTTTTTCCTACTGGGTTTGGAAGTAATACTTGACACCAATGAGACGCTGCTCTGTCCAGATGCAGTTATGAGGAACTGGTTTCGGTGCTATTGTTTTTGCGTAACAGTTCCAATATTTTTTCCCTGTGTGAGCTTCTGATAGTCCTGTTAAAATTCTTTAGAAAACTAGGAGTTTGATCCTATATACCTATTCAGTATTTTTTTTAAAGTTAATACATATCAGGACCACTAGGTGTGCTATTCATAATATAAATAATATCATACATGTAGAGTAACTTCATTCGTTTTCAAAATAATTGATATAGGTTGAAGGAGTAACATTTTGTCTTAAAACCTTTGCAAAGTCACTCCACACACATCTCTCCCTTTCTCAAAGAATCTTAAAAACAGTAAGGGGTCAGGGGCGGTGGCTCATGCCTATAATCCCAGCACTTTGGGAGGGCAAGGCAAGAGGATTGCCTGAAGCCATGGGTTCGAGACCAGCTTGGGCAACTTGGTGAAACCTCATTTCTACAATAAATCAAAAAATTAGCTGGGCGTGGTGGTGCATGCCTGTAGTTCCAGCTATTTGGAAGTTGGAGGGGGAAGGATCACCTGATCCCAGCAGTCGACTACAGTGGTCTTGAGCGTTCCACTGCACTCCAGTCTGGGCCACAGAGTGAGACTCCAACTCAAAAAAAAAAAAAAAGACAAAACAAACAAACAAAAAACCCAGAAATTATAGACTTTGTTCCATAGTTGGGTTACCAGTTACAGTCAAGGAAAGGCATTGCTGGATCTCACAGGAGGTAGGAGGTTTCATGAGGAGAGAGATACTCAGGTGTGTGAACTGCAGGTTGAAAATAGAATAGAATGCTGAGGGTGTCTCTGTAGTTAGTGAGTGAACCAGAAGGTGAGAGGCATGACCTGCTTCAGTTATTTGGTTATCTTCTTGGTTGATTTACGTGTATACCTTACAGAAAGAGCGAGGTAAGATATAGTTGAGTGTCAGTGTCTGGTTCATGTATTTTTTATGTCATGCATGTATTTTGCTTTGTAGCTAATTAATGGGATAATTTCTTGTGTTTTTCTTAGGCATCTTGAATCAGATCACTCAAAGTACTGAAGGTTAGAATAAGATAAATTTCACAACACATTGCTTATTGTTACATTCAATATAAGTATATTAGTGACGGATTGATTATTGTTTGTTGGAAATGTACAGATGGTTCCTGACTTACAGAGGTTCTACTGACAATTTTTTGACTTTACAATGTTTCAAAAGCCATAGGCATTCAGTAAAAACTACTTTGAGTTCCCCTACAACCATTCTGTTTTTCACTTTCAATATAGCACTTAATAAGTCACATGAGACATTCAACAATTATAAAATAGGCTTTGTGCTAGATGATTTTGCCTAGTTTTAGGCTAAGATAAGTGTTCTGAACACATTTAAGATAGGCCAGGCTAAGATCAGATGTCAGGTAGGTCCGGCATATTCAATGCATACTGCATTTTCAACCTATGGTGTATTTTATCGAGATGCAACCCCATTGCATGTTAAGGAGCATCTGTACATTTAATTGGAAGAGAAAAGGTTTAATAACAAAATAGAATTTGTCATTTTCATTTCCACTGACTCCACTCCAAATTACATCCATTTCCACATTGCCTCTGTTCCTAGTGTCATTGAGCTTGGAACTCCAGGGGTTACAAAAATAGTACGATGAGCTCTCTTTGCACAAAGTTCATACACCCTGTTTTTGCCTCTGAAGCGAATCTGGCTGAGTCAGAGGTGCCATCCCAATGGAAGGCAATTGAAGAGTTAACCACCTTTGTTAAGTGAATACCTGTTAGGCACTAAAAACCTGGGAGAGAGACACAGCCTGTGCTTAAAATAAAGTAGAAGGCACCATAGCAGAAGGGTAGAGGGGGAACAAAGGAAGTGGGATTGGGTTGTATGTTGAGGAGAGGGCCAGACAGGAAAAACCTTTGCTTTGGTGTTGGCCATTGTATAAAGTTGTGAAGGAAGTAGAAATTTATTGCGTTTGTGATTTTGTTTCTGAATTCAAGACATAATATACTCTTAAACATCAGAGTTTTTCTGTCTTAAAGAAGCCTTGCCAATTATTTAGAATAAATTTATAAGGCATTTATAGTATTAGAAAGTTGTTATTGGCTGGGCGCGGTGGCTCAAGCCTATTATCCCAGCACTTTGGGAGGATGAGGTAAGTGGATTGCCTGAGCCTGTGGCTTCCAGAACAGCCTGGGCAACTTGGCAAGACCTCATTTCTACAATAAATCAAACAATTAGGTGGGCGTGGTATCACATGCCTTTAGTTCTAGCTACTTGGAAGGTTGAGGAGCAAGGAGTACTTAACCCAACTGGTCCACGCTAGGTTGGTTGTGAGCGTGCCACTGCACTCCACCCTGGGTGACGGAGTGAGACTCCAACTAAAAAAAAAAAAAAAGTTGTTATTATCAAATAGATCCACAAGAGAAAATGTTTTCTGTAAACCATTTTGAAAGATTTCCCAAATGCTGTATTCCCATCAGTATGTCCTTGAAGGAGATCATCACCCTATACACGCTCAATTAATATAGATACTGAGCCATTCCCAAATTACTTTTTTAATGAAGTTGTCTTTAGGGCAGAGCCTTAGATAATATGAATAAAGGCACATTATGAGAATGTTGTAAGAAAACAAAATATTATAAGAATTATAATATTGGAAAAATATTATAAGAGGACAAAATAGATTACTTTGGCTCGTGAAGTCTGTGCTTTCTTTCGTGGCTATAGGAAATCAAAGGGGTGTAAGATGTGAGTAGCTAGGGTTTTTTTTGTTTGTTTTTGGTAGAGAACTTGTGTTTATATTCCAATCCAATCAGTTATCATAAAATGCATTCTCTATACATGGAGGAGAATATAGTTCTACAAACTAAATTCTTAATTCTTTTTTGGTCTCTCTAAGATTGCTTTAAAAACGGAAAAGTAATTTAGAGTGAATTTTGAGATGGTTTTCCTGCTGAATAAATTGTGGCATTAAAGCAGAGAAATTTAAAGGAAAATAACATTAAATAGACCTAAGACATTTCAGAAAATATAATTTCCAAAGCTAGATATTTGAACAAATGAAATATGGTAAATGATGTAAAGAACCATGGTACAAACCATGTTTATTTGGAAAATTCTTATTCACATTCTGGGGCCTAGGATCCGTTTTCTAAATGTGGTAGACCTTAAGATATTTGTGATTTCTATTTCTAATTGATCATAGATTATAGGAATACAGACATGGAAAATGGCATTTAAAAATCTTGGTATTTTAGTTCTTCATTCTCATTAATAGGATTTTGAGTTCATGCCTAATTGCATTTGTGATCAATGTTCAAGTCTAGCTTTTTTTTTTTTCTTTCTTTTTTTAACCTTTATGTCTAGTTAAAGCTTTTTAGAGGGGGGTTGATAGATACCAGGAATTTAAACTTTGTGACCATTCATTTTAATGTAGTTTTTATCTGATCTATTTAAAAGTCAGATGTGTTGCTTTTAAGCTAAAAGATGCATATGCTGTTTAATTTATCCTATCTTTTCTTTTATGACAGATTAAATACAAAGAAAAATTTGACAATGAAACGAAGGATAAGAAACACCAATACAATCCACTTGAAAGTGCTTCTTTTAGGCAAAATCAGTTTGCCTCTATGCTGGCAAGTAATGTAAGTTGTAATTCATAGAAAATTATTTTCAATATCTTTTGACTCTTGTTTTTTAGAATTGACTTTGTTGTAATTACTGATATTTAATCAAGAGCACTTAGTTTCCAAGTAATTTGTAGTTGAACTGAAGCATATTTTTCTGAAGCTTTTCTGAGAAAAATATACTATTGTAATTTATTTTTAATGGTTACTGATTACTAATTAGTTAATAAGTAGGAATAGTATTGCAAATGAAATTATTATTTCTAATCAAGAGTAAAAGTAGATCATAGAGTTTTGCAGAAAAGTGTTTTGTATTACCACAAATTAGTGATTAGGACAATAGTTACCTCATGTAATTATCTCCTGAAATTGAGTTTATTGTAAAGTATTACCTGGTACTTAGTAGTTTATCATATAAAGAAATGTTCAGAAATTGTACTTTTAATGGCTTACAGTTTCTTTCTTATCTCTTATGTACATGCTATGAAATACGTCTTCATAAGTTCTGTTTTTATTTCATATTTTAAAAAATAATCAAGGTTCATTTGGTGAGAAATGATGTTTTAAATTCTTATTGGAATTAGGCAGAGTATAAATGCAGAAGTATCAGAAAAATTGATTACTTTATATTGTTGAAAATTTATCCTTTACAAGTATAAAATTATCCTTTACAAATATAGAAGTTAAATAATTTTTGCTTTGGTAGACCATTTAAGCCCTTCAACTCCCATCACCTCCTTGGGACTTAGTTTATCTTGCTTTCATTAATGTTTAAAAGATATTGTTATTTGTAATGCTTAAAAGATATTCCAGCAATTGAAATGGGTATTTCTGTCTTTTAGAACCACTGAGAGCCGGGCTCGGTGGCTCAGCCTGTAATCCCGCGCCTTTGGGAGGCTGAGGTGAGTGGATTGCCTGAGCCCGCGGGTTCGAGACCCGCCTGGGCAGCAAGACCTCATCTCTACAATAAATCAAAAAATCAGCCGGCATGGTAGCGCATGCCTGTAATTCTGGCTACTCAGAAGGCTGAGGCGGAAGGATCGCTGGAGCCCAGCAGGCGAGGCTGCGGTGGCCGGGAGCGGCCACTGCACTCCAGTCTGGGCGACAGAGTGAGACTCCAACTCAAAAAAAAAAAAAAGAACCACTGAGAATATCAGAATGATTTTTTTCTTATTTGATTTTTTCTTTGCATGTACAAAGGAAACAGAGATGAAATATACATAAAGGAACCTAGAACATAGTGCTGAAAACTCAAGTTTTGGAATCAAATTGCCTGGATTTAAATCCTTTTCCATCCCTTGTTATTATGCTTTCATCTTTTGATGCCTCAGTGTCCTCATCTGTACAATGGGGATACTTAAACTATCTACCTACTGGGATTGTTTTGGAGATCATTTACTTAATACATATAAAGAAAAGTGTCTGGCACCTAGTGCTAGATATGTTTGCTATTACTAATATCTTATTATTACTAGCATTATATCCAAAGCAGTTGGAAAAAGGAAAAAGGTCTATGTAGTCATAGGATGAAAAATACCCAAAGCCTAAAATCACCAAAAGCCTACCACCAGCATGATTGAAATACTATAGTAATTTCGATAAAGGAGCTGTTTTTCTTATTTCTTGAAAGCAGAGCTTCTGTGAGTATGTTAACACCACCTTTTCTGGATGTATAAACAATAAAAGGAATTATCAAAATGTTTTCAAGTTCCTAGAGAAATAAAGTCCTCTTTTTTTTTAAAACCCATTCAGTAGTAAATCAGCACCATCTAGTGGCTACTTGTAAATCATCTGTCAATTTACTACCAAACAGTACTGCTTTAAAAGGTATATTAAAAATAATAATGGCAATACTGCAAAAGCATAATATTTTCTTCTCCTAGCTGGTATTTTGTTCCATGTTATTTTCGTAGGTGAAGTACAAGAAAGACATTCAAAGTATGCATGATCCAGTTTCAGATCTCCCAAATGTGTTGTTTTTAGACCATGCTTTGAAAGCCAGCAAACTGCTCAGTGGAGTAAGTGGGTCGTCTAATGGTAGATGTAGTTTGGCTCCAGGAAGCCGACATGCCTGAGGTGTTCGTGAGCTCACCTGCTTCCGTAGATGTGCCTGTGCGTCACTCTTCCCTCAGCAACTAACTCATTGGAAAGTAGTAATCTGCTTGCACAAACCCCACCAAGGCAGTCGCTTTACAGAGGGTGTCCTTGCTGGCTCTTTAGCACCTCTTGGATACAACTACACTTTCACGTGTCGGCGAGTATTCTCTCTGCTCTTTCCATTTCTTCATCTGTATTGGATTAAAGCCACTGGAAGTTCAGGTTCTAAAGTTAGGGATCTTTTATTTTGTGCAGGCTAGACCAGAGTACGTTGTACTTAGTGTGCCTTCGGTAGCGTAAAAAATTGTCTGAGTCTAAATTTCATGTTCTTTGGAAATATATCCAAAAAGGAATTTATGTTGCGTTGACACTATGCTTTTAGTCTTGTAGCAGTTTCCATATTTCTCTCAAGGTAACCAGGAGGGAAGGGTGAATTCTTCTTTATGTCCTGATGAAAATGTTTGTTCACTGCCCAAGTGGTCAGTCCCCAGGAACTCACTCTCCTGGATGCTATTTCCACCCTTTATGCGTCTAGGCCCTGACTTCACTGGCTTTCGTGACTGATAACGCTGGGTCATGTGTGGCCTCATTTTGCTTGTCTCAGGTTGACTTAGGGTGATGATAAACCCTCCTTGACCTCAAATTATTTCTGTGCCTACTTTAAAAGTCACTCCCTCATTCACTCCCTCAAGAATATTCGAAGTTATTGAATATCGGCTTTGGGTTAGGCACAGATCAGATGAAGAAATATGTATTAGACAAAACATGAGAAAAAGTAAAAGAGAGGTATCTTCAGGAGATGTACCCACAGTCAGGGGCTTGAAGAAATCTGTAGTTAAAGCGTGGTTCTCAAACAGTTGAAGAATGAGATGCAGCTTCAGGTCAACTTTAGAAATATTTATGCTTGGTTTTGATATATTGAAACTTACATTTTTTATTTTGTAAGCCTTCTTTCTTGAACATCACCGCCACTGTCATCCTTTCTGAATGGCATTATGCACATGAACAAGTCATACCCACAGAGATTCGTATTTGTCCTTACATTAAAAAAAACCCCCAAAACGGAATCAGGTCCTTGGATGAAAAGCAGTATGTCATTCTTTTCAGGCTGTTGAGCAAGGAACAGAGATTAGGGGAATAATTGACAGGCCCAGAATTTGTACTCAGTTCTAGGACCCTTAAATCATATTGTCCTGCATTTCAGTGTTCATTCCTACACCTCCTTATACATTCCTCTGTTCTTTAATTCTTTTTGTTTCTGGTTTTTTTTCCTCTATGACTTACAGACAGGTTTCTAAAATTAAAACATTTCTATTCCCGGAACCCTCTGCCTTCTTTGCATTCAGATTTTGCCATCCATCTTTGATCATGGCAGTAGCAATTGCCCTTGACCTTTTCCTATCCTTACTTAGGTTAGATATCCTGGGGATATGGGGATTCATATGTAAACAAGCCAATAAAAATATCATGGTGGTAATTTAAACATTTGGTAGATGGAAGCAGATATGCCACTCATAGGCAGTATTCCTTTTCAAGAACATTGACCTTTATTTTGTAATAACCGTGAAGAAAAAAACAGTCTAATATAAATTTTTGCTATCATCTCTTCAACAGGCAAAAAGCAGCAAAGTCATATGTTACATTTATATATCATTCATAAAGTTTAAATCTTCATTCAGATGGTGCTTTTGCCTAGATTACAGATTTCTTTTTCCCCATAGAAAAATTGCAATTGAAAGATAACTTCATGGGAAAGAAAGTTTAAGACTTAAAACATGCATTTCTCTCAAGTACCTGCTTATTAAAGTTGTACAATAAAACACTGACTCAACTTTATTGTACCTTAGAATAATCTACTTTCAAATTTTAACATAAAGGAAGTGGAATTTTGTTGATTTATAAAGACAACTTAATTTTATTAATTTATTGAATAAGAGATTGTTCAATAAGCAGACAGAAATTCTGCCAAAATCTCTGCTATGAATGGCTGTTTTCTTTTAAAGACCCTAGATGTCTTTTATCAGAATTATTTTTTACAAGTAGTATATAGAGTGATATGAGTACCTTAATTAATATGTACAGCTGCACTAATTAAAATTTTGAGGAAATATTTTCCCTTGAAAAATGGAGCTCCTACAGTTTCTTTTATAACTTTATATACGTTAAAGATATATGGTGTGTCACTCTGCATAACTCCCACTAGGAGGCAACAGAGACTACTATATAGCGAAAAACGAGCATTGGAGGTTTCTTTTGCAGATCTCAGTTCAAACAAGTTTTCCTTGTTATTTTTTGTTTTTTGGTTTTTTTATTTTTATTTTATTTTTTATTTTTATTTTATTTATTTATTTATTTATTTTGAGTTGGAGTCTCACTCTGTCGCCCAGACTGGAGTGCAGTGGCTGCTCCCGGCCACCGCAGCCTCGACCTGCTGGGCTCCGACGATCCTCCCACTTCAGTCTTCCCAGTAGCCGGAATTACAGGCGCACGCTACCATGCTCGGCTAATTTTTTGATTTATTGTAGGGATGAGGTCTTGCTGCCCAGGTGGGTCTCGAACCCGCGGGCTCAGGCAATCCACTCACCTCATCCTCCCAAAGGCACAGGATTACAGGCTGAGCCACCGAGCCCGGCTGTTTTTTTTTTGGTTTTTTTTTTTAATAGGAATTTCTGAAATTATTTGTAACTAAAATAGATAATTGTGTTGGGAACAATATTTATTGGCTTTTCTCAGTAGATACCCATTATTCCCAATATAATATCCTAGGCTTTATTGGTTCTGGATTTTATATTTTTATGTATTTTTTATTTTCCAGTAATGGAATATGTTCTGGCTTATTATATTCAAGTTATGAATATTTTCTAATGTATATTATAAGATAACTTTAAATCAAATTATAAAATTTCTAAATATATAATTATCTTTCAAGATCATCTTTTTTTTTCTTTTTTTAATTAGAGGAGCTAAAATTTACAACTTGTTCTCTTCTGTTGTGATGTACTATGTGAACATTTTCATGACCTTCCTGGAGCACTTTCTCCTTATTTTATTATGGTTAGGGTTTCAGGGAAACATGTCTCAGTTTTTTAATTGACCAGAAGCATTTGAGGTCAGGCGCCCTCTGAGGACCATTGCCTTGTCTCTGATGAAACAGCAGCTCTCCTGTGGCAGGTCACTTGAAGCTTTTATCTGTTCCATTCTTACACTCTCAAATCCCTAGAGCATTTCTTAAGACCCAAATGTAAATTTCTTGATGATCAGCTCTTTCCTGCTCCCTTTCAAATGCTGTGAATGTATTCTTCTAATATACAAAATTGCTATTTTTACTAAAACCCTCATTGCCATGAGAAACTGACTTCATCTTCTTAAATCTCTGGAGCCTCAAGTTTCTTACTGTTACCATTTACTTTTAAAGATTCAAATAGGCATAATAGCTAAATATCCACTCTCCAGTGATAGAAATCATCAAGCAATTATTTATATTTATATTTATTTTTGTCACCCAAACTGGAGTGCAGTGGCACGATCACGGCTCACTGCAACCTCAATCTCTGCAACCTCAATCTCAGGTGATCCTCCCGCCTCAGCTTCCCAAGTACCTGGGACTACATGTGCCTGCCACCAAACCTGGCTAATTTTTTTTGGGGGGGTAAAGATGGGGTCTCACTATGTTGCTTAGACTGGTCTCAAACTCCTGGGCTCAAGCGATCCTCCTGCCTTGGCCTTTAAAGTACCGGGATTACATAAAATATGCCTGGCCATATTTCTAATTATTATTGGTACAAAAAAGTTGTATGTATTTATGGGATACACTTGATGTTCTGATACAGGCATACAATGTGTTATGATCAAGTCAAAGTTTTGGGGTAGCCATCACCTCAAGCATTTATCATTTTGTGTTAGGAGCATTTGAATTCCATCTTTTAATTATTTTAAAATATACGGTAAATTATTATAACTATAGTCACCCAAATGTACTACTGAATACTAGATCTTATTAATTCTCCTCAACTGTATACTTATACCAATTAATCATTCTCACTTTATTCCACCCTCCCCAGGATGCTTCCCAGCCTCTGGTAGTTATCATTCTATTCTCTGTCTCCATGAATTCAATTAAAAATTTTTTTACCTCCCACATGTAAGTGAGAAGATGCCAACCAAATTTGTCTCTCTGTGCCTGGCTTCTTAACATAATGTCTTCCAGTTCCATCCACGTTGTTGCAAAAGACAGTATTTCATTGTTTTTCATGGCTGAATAATATTCCATTATGTGAATATACCACATTTTAAAAATCCATTCATCCATTAATAGAAACTTAGGTTATTCATGAAGCAGTTTTTGTCTTATTTGCTAACTGTTATATTTAGTTCCTTCCAGTGGCCAAACATGACATCCCTGTCCAGTCTGTTCTCTTCCAAATCCACCTCTGTGTGTATTTAAATTATGGCTTGAATCCATTTTTTTTTCCCATTGAAAATTCAACTGACAGCACCCAGATCCCTCAATTTCGGTTTCAGGCTCCTCTCACCCTTTCCTTATAGGAAAACTAGCTGAACTATTTCTCTTTGTGCCCCTTAAATCTCCTTCATGGTTGAACCTTTTTACATACAATTTTCTTCTTCCTTGTCTCCAGCTTTTCTTTTCTCTGTTCTTTCTTGTTTTCTTTCCTTCTCTTCTTTTGGGCACTATTAATCCCATTTCTGTCCTATGATAAGAGCAAGACAAAATAACCTTTCTTTCACCCTACCTTGCCTACTCACGTGAATTCCGTCTCTCGCTTTTCCGTTGCCACTCCTTGGTAATGTGACTATCCTTTACGTTGTGTTTAAAATTGTCATCTGCCTCTCTTGTGTGTTTCATGTTCTGTTCACATTGACCACCTAGATCTGGTCTGTCTTGCATTGTCTGTTTATCTCAGAAATTGCCGACATGCCAGCTGACTGCAGATGGGAACTGGATAACAGCTTTGCAGCTCTTGATGGCTTATATTTTTCAGTTTGCATTCCTGTATTGCATTTCATCAGTCGCTTTTATTCTAAATTTATTTTTATGTTCTATATTTTAGCGAGAATATAAAAAGGTCTTTGAGGAAAACAAGGGAATGTATCATTTTGATGCAGATGCTACAGAACACCTGCACCATAAAGGCAATGCCACCCTCCAGAGTCAGGTACGTGCTCCCTGAGTACACGCTTTTCCTGCCAAGACCCCCTAACCATCTCAATGCCTGCCACTCACTGCTGTGTACCTCCACTGAGAACGTGCAGTTGTGGCAAAGTATAGGTCCTGAGAAAGTTAACATTGCTTTGGGAAAAATCTCATTTTTTCTGTATAGTTATTGAGTCAGGGAAGCTTGAATCATATTTCCATATAGAGACATTTTATAAAATAATCATTACTTTACATAATTAAAAAGTTACAAGATAGAAATTAAACTATGGTCAAATCTCATGATGATTTACATTTTTATAGTGCACTGATTTGTCTTCTTGAGCTGCAACATTCATTTTCCAGTTGCAAGGCTTATTAACATTTCTTAGTTCAATTATAAAAGTGTTATTAAAAGGGAAGACAATCTTACTAGTGTATTCTAACTGAGTACTTCTTCCAGTATGAAATTCTGTGTATCACTTGAAAAAAACTTAAAAAAATAACTTCTTCCTAGCATACTTTAAAGACCATATCTATATTTTTCATTCTAAGTTTATTTTATTTTGAATACATTTACTGATCACTCTGTCATACTTCTCTGCAACAAAAATATGTCTTCACAAATAGATATTTTAAAATTTGTCATATTTTCGGTCACCGTAAAGTTCTAAGTATTTAAACATTTATTTGGGGTTGAATTATTATTAATATAATTATTATCAGACAGCTTAATGAATCATTTCATAAATACTACTAAACATAAGAATTTTAATGAAATTGTGATCAGAAGTCTTCTATGAATGTAACTTAAAGAGGTATATTGCTTAAAAGTCAACACTCTGATAGCTTGCATGTAATTTTAGTTTTTGCTAGTAGGGGATATGAAATGTCGCTCATTTTATAAATTGAAATAATGTGAGGATTGACTATAATTGAAACAAATAATTTTTTTTTCTTTGAGTCAGAGTCTCACTCTGTCATCCAGACTGGAGTGAAGTGGCCGCTCCCGGCCACCGCAGCCTCGACCTACTGGGCTCCAGTGATCCTTTCGCTTCAGCCTTACAAGTAGCTGGAACTACAGGCGCATGCTACCACGCTCGACTAATTTTTGATTTATTGCCCAGGCAGGTCTCGAACTCACGGGCCCAGGCAATCCGCTCACCTCGGCCTCCCAAAGCGCGGGATTACAGGCTGAGCCACCAAGCCTGGCCAAAACAAATAATTTATAATAGTATATTATTGAATAATACATAGTAAAACTGATATAAAATCATATAAAATGTTTCTGTGCATGTCTTACTTGTGTCTATGAAAAAATTCAGTAGTCTCAGAGGACATTGTCCTCCCTTTGACAAAATAATAGAGACTCAAACCCATATTTTTTTGTTTATGGTTTATTTAACAGATATCAAAGCTATGACAGATTTCTCTCTCTCCCCTACATATATGTACACCATGTTCATATACATCTATAACTCCATATATGTTATATATATGACCCAGCTATTTGACAAAATAATTTATACAAGTCTCGGAATTACATTATTTAGTTGTTTTAAATTATTTTTAGTTTTGAAAAGATTGTATATGTTTTCTGTTTACATTCTTTGTATATCATTAACTACAAGGAACCCAATGATCAACCTAAATGGCCAGAATAATACAATTTCAGAAAGCAGGATGATTTATTTTGCTTTGCTTAGTTTATATACAGGCTTTTGCATTTTTATATGCCTTTTATACTTTTTCAATGAAGGTTAAATACAAAGAAGAATATGAAAAAAATAAAGGAAAGTCGATGCTTGAATTTGTTGAGACACCATCATATCAAGCTTCAAAGGAGGCTCAAAAGATGCAAAGTGAGGTAAGTCACTTGGTTTGTTACTAATTGTTTAATGTATTATCCTTTTTGGGGGGGGTTGGAATCTCACTCTTGTCACCCAGGCTAGAGCGCAGTGACATGTTTCATGGTCACTGCAGCCTCAATGTGTTGGGCTCAGGTGATCCTTCTGCCTCAGCCTTCCAAGTAGCTGGAACTAAAGACGCACGCCACAACACCCAGTTAGTTACTGGGATTCATTGTAGAGACCAGGTCTCACCAGTTGCCCAGGCTGGTCTTGAACCCACCAGCTCAGGTAATCCACTCACCTGGTCTCCCAAAGTGCTGGGATTACAGGATGAGCCACTGTACCTGGCCTGTTTTATCATTTGAAAGGAACCAGTAAAGTGACCTGGAATGTTTAGTGTGTCTACAATAAAGAACACTGCTCCAGGCAGATTCAGGAACAAGCTTTCTTGACCCAGCCACCCACTGCCAGGGATCTTGTCCAGGTCATGGGGTTTGTCTGGTCCTTAGTTTTTCTCCTTTGGCGAAAATGGATCTCAAGCCAGCTGGGGTTTTAAAGTCCCTCTCACCTATAGTATTCTAAGACTATACAAGGGGGAGCCCCTCAAAAAACCAGAATTATTGTTTAGAGGGTAGGCCCCTTCTAGTACAAGCTTACCTCACTAGGTAGATGTTCTAGGAACCCATCAGCATCAATGTACCAGCCAGCCTTGTGAAAAACTGCATTCAGCTTCAGTGAATTTTTTTTTGAGATTTTTTTCATGATGGGTGACTTACAAGGACACCTGCCCACACCGCACTGAGTGTTCAGCAGTTTTTGACCAAAACAGCACCATCCCAATGCCCCTCCCTTCCTATTCACCAGATCTTGCCCTGACTGGCATATTTTTGTTTCCCTGGATAAAAACAGTCTTCAAGGGGAAATGTTTTGCTGGTATGGAAGAGGTAAAACAAACAAACAAACAAAAAACAGCAGAAGCATTAAAAGGCATCAACATTGATGAATTCAAAAAATGTCTTGAGTAGTGGAAAAGCATCGTGATAGGCATATTGCATCAAACAGAAAGTATTTTGAAGGTGACTGACGTTTAAGCATGTAAGAATGAATACACAATTTTTAATAAATTCCAGGGTTTTTTGGGTCCTCCCTTGTATAATCAACACTTTCTGATTGTGTCAGTGTAAAACTATGATGAGTACATGAAAACTAAAAGGAAAATGAAAAGCTGGTTGCTTTATTTACCCTTTTTTTTGCAGTGACAATAGAACTAACACTTATTAAATACTCCATGCTAGGTAATATGCTAAAAGCCTTATTCAGCTCCTTTAATACTCAAAGTAGGAATATTAGGGAGACATTCTCCCTAGAGTTGTACTATATCCTCTGAAATTAATTGCCATAAATAAAATTTTGTATTTAGTAAATTTCAATGTTTTAGGATCTGGTCAAAATAATGAATTATTCCCTTTTAACTGTTTGTTTATATCTTGGTCCATTTTGTGCTGTTATAACAATACCACAGACTGGATAATTTATAAAAAGCAGAGATTGAGTACAGTTCTAGAGGCTAGGAAGTTCAAGATCCAGAGGTCTACATCTGGTAATGGGTTTCTTACTGCATCATTCCATGGTTGAAGGTGGAAGAGCAAGAGAGCACACCCAAGGACCTGTGTGTGTGTGTTAGGGGGAGACAAGCTCATCCTTTCGTCAGGGGCCCACTCCTGTGATAACAAACCCATTCCCATGACAACGGCGTTAAGTCATTCATGAGTGCAGAGCCCTCATACCTAATCACTTCTTAAAGGTTCTACCTCTAACAGTGTTTCATTGGGAATAAAATTTTCAACACATTAACTTTAGAGGACATATTCAAGTCATAGCAACTTATTTAATACATTTCTTTCCCCCTTTCCCAAAAAACAGTTAAGGGTTTTCTCTCCTTATCTATTCTGTTCCCAACATAGATAACACTAAGTCACATCTAGATATTTTCCACACTGGTTTCTCTGTTCCCATGAGATTCCTTTGTGTTTTGTATTTCTGTTTTTTGGGACCAGACACACAAGGTTTTGTCTGCAGCTGACATCCAAATTCTATGGGTATAGCTGGGTTCTTACTCCAAAGGGACAGAAATAGTCGGCAGTAGAATCAGCCCACAACCATGGTGCTTCATGCTAGGCATGCTCAATGGGCGAGATCTTTTCTGTTGTCCAGTACTAATATCAAAATGGGCAGAAGTGATAACTTCTATACAAATGACTCTCACTGGAATCTTGCAAGCATTGTATGTGCAATTTGTTGAAGTGTTATAATTCATCTTCTTGGGAAAAGGGCACTCAGATATTACTTGGTTTATGGAATTGTCGAAGTTTCTTAATTTCTTTTTTAAGCAAAAGACAAAAAAAATTTTTTTAAAATACTTTTCATGTCTTATATCTTCTTGAGCCATTAATGAGGAGTCTGATTAAAAAAGATCAGATAGGTCTTTTGACTAAATTAGCTGTTTGTTTTAACCAAATTGACAGAACTGGGGAATTTGATCAGAGTTCAGAAGCCCTACAAAAACTTTCATTTAATGGAATAAACTTTACTGGGATACATTTTCTGCCTTTAGATAACAGCATATATACAGCATTTCATATATCCTTTATATCACTTTATTGTCTTCCATTACAGCAATACTTTTTGGGTGGGCTAGAGTACCCCATTGAATTTCCCCATTTTGTAGGAATTATGTGGCCCTTGTCACTGATCCATAGCCCAGAGAAAAAGTTTCTGTTTTCAGGAGCTGACATGGAGCTTTTGTTTAATGGGTGTTCTGGAAGTTTAAGACTATATAACATCATTAAATAAATTTTCACTGAAAGACACAGGGATGAAAAACAAATAACTTCATTTTTCTGAAAGTAACCTCAGGATGGCGGCATCTGCATTTCGGGCTCGTCCTCCTCTTCCCCATTCCCTTTTCTGCCTTCTTTCCCCCTTTCCCCTCAACCCCCTTCTTTCATCTTTAGCTACAGAACATTCATGCTGAGGACCCTTTTATCATTCTGGTCCCACAGCTCCTTAATTTTTTTCCTACTCTGATTAGTTAACTTTCCTCTCACCAAACAAATCCTGGAACTTGTAATTTACCATGCTGATGAAAAATGCCAAACTCTAAGGTATTTTTAAAAGTGTATTCTGAGCCAAATGTGAGTGAACTAGGTCTGTGACACAATCCCAAGAATTCCTGAGAACGTTTGCCTAAAATGGTTGAATTCAGCTTGTTTTGTACATTTTTAGGGAGACAGAAGTTACAGGCAAAACATAAATCACTAATATGTGAGGTTCATATTGGCCCCAGGAAGGTGAGACATCTTCAAGTGTGGGCTTGCAGGTCATAGGCAGACCTAAAGATGTTCTAATTGGTAGTTGGTAGAAAGAGTTAGGCTATGTCTAAATAATTTGAAATTAGTAAAGGAAATGCTGAGTTAAGAAAAGGGAGATGAAGATTTGAGGAAGCCAAGGTTCTTGATATGTAGATGAAGGTTCTAAATAACAGGTTTCAGAGAGAATAGGTGGTGTCCTAAAAGGTGCCCAGAATCTGGGAATCCCCGGGAAGGGAATTCTATACAGATGCAAATTTCCCAAAAGACAACTTTTCAGGGTCATAACATATTTCTGATGTTCTTATTTATCTGTTGTGTGATGTCATACCAGACAGAGTCAGGCTGGAAAGTAAGCAATTTTACACAGGGTTAATAAAAACCCATCTGACGAAACTTTATAGTTTGTAGAATGTGACTCTCTAGGCCCCTTAGTTAGGCATTTGGGCACAAAGAAAAAGATTAGTTTAGTTTTCAGTGGTTAATACATTCTAATACCATATTTCTGTATTAAAAGTGACAGTAATTTATGATTTGGGATTTTAGCTCCCCATTTCTAATGATAGTTTCTTTTCACCTGACTTATTTTCTCACTCCTGCCAGGAGAGTTATTTTTCCTTTGATTATAGCCATTGACTATTAGATTTTTTTTTTTTAGGCTCAACAATGATGTCTTGAGGAGAGTGAACTCTCCCAATACAAAATATCTTTGGACCCAATTTGCACACTAGAATAATAACATAGCAAAATATCTTAGACAAAGTTTGATGTGAAAAAATGTCTTTAAGTATAAGGCTAATTAAGTAGACACAAAGAGAACCATCTGTCTTCTCGAACCCACGGGTTCAAGACCCGCCTGGGCAACTTGGCGAGACCTCATCTCTACAATAAATCAAAAAATCAGCCAGGCGTGGTAGTGCATGCCTGTAATTCCAGCTACTTGGAAGGCTGAGGCGGAAGGATCGCTGGAGCCCAGCAGGCAAGGCTGTGGTGGCCGGGAGCGGCCACTGCACTCCAGTCTGGGTGACAGAGTGAGACTCCAACTCAAAAAAAAAAAAAAGAAAAGATGGTTTTTATTCCTAGAAGGTAGGCTTGACTATGAGTTCCTTGAGGAACCTCCTACAGGCAAAGTTAAGTATTTATGATCTCAGGAAAAGCCGCCGGACTCTGCTATGTCTTGTGATTAAACCTATCTCGCTTTCTTCTAATGCCAAATATAGGTTTGATTCATGTGTTTTCTAGAAGAAATCTCTAAATCTGGCTTTGAAAAGTTCTTTTTCTTGTTTCACAAATATAGCTGTCCTAACAAAAAGCATACCAGAGATTTTTGGATTTTTATATTTTGGCCAATTATAGTTATAATCAACCTCCTTTAATGACTCACTTTAGTTAAATAATTTGCTTTGTTTTGTTTTCCCTGAGAAGAAGGACTTTTGAAGTGATATAGCGAGTATGAATAAGCAAATAAATACACAGACATATTTACATTTCACCATTTAATGAGTTCCTTTTGGCCTGGAAATGCCCTAGATTCAGCCTTCTAACCATTTTATCCCTATTAGTTCCACATAAGGAAGAGGACAGTTTCTCATCATTGTTCTCAGTGTATCTATAGTTCTTCATTCCAGAGTGTTCTCAATGCAGTTGCTTCATTAACTTCCTTAGATGCACCGAACTTCCTTTGTGCCTCTCCTTGTGGCTATGCACGCATTGTTTGTTAAATAGCCATATGTAACACCAATGGTAAGTGAGGAGACATCATGCTTCTCTTATTCTCCCTCATGGCTGGGAAGAATTCTTTATTTATGCAATTATCTATTTCTAATGAATATGCAGTAAATCTCCTACATACAAACCTTCAAGTTGTGAAATTTCAAAGATGCGAACCTGTGTTCCCACGTTTAATCACATTAAGTTAGTTCACATGTCTGGTGTATATTGTCATGTGCATGCCTCCTCAAGTGGTTGTGTTTTTGTGTACCTTACAGTACTGTATAGAGTATGGTAGTACAGTACTGTCATTTCAAGTCCAGGATGTATTATAAACCTGTTACAGTACAGTACTATATAGCCAATTGTGTTAGTTGGGTACCTAGGCTAACTTTGGACTTATGAACAAATTGGACTTACAGACATGCTCTCAGAAAAGAACTGAATAGAATTTAATGCAGAATTTACTTATTCTTATCATTATTTTTTGATACAGTTTGAGTAACATACTTGACTGACAAAATCTGGGTCCTTGTTTGGTCTGTATTTCACATCACTGGATATTTTTGCTGTTTAGAAAGACTCTATAGTCATAAGGCATGCATTGCCATTGATTTTCAAATGCGAAATTCAAATGCAAGAATTAAGAGAATCATAGCCTAAGGGTAGCAGAATGTGTCAAAGGGGCAAGTGGTGGTATGAATCTAGACACTTCCATGAACACTGTCCATGACTCCCTTTCATTTCTTGTTGTGAACTCTTACATATGTAAAAAAAGGATTTATCAGGTTCAAGGTAAGATTCTTTTCACATTACAACTTGATTGATATCGAACTCCATATATAGTAGAAAAATATTCTCAATGCCAAAATCATTAAAGGAAAATGCCTCCCCACCCCCGGTCAACCTTTAACCATCAATACATGTTAGAAATGATATTTCCTGAATCCATGAAAGATTGACAGAAGAATGATGGGGACATGAATGTTAATGCTACTTTGGTTTGAAGGGGGTTCCTACACCACCAGATGTTTCTTCCAGTGGATGGGTGCACTGGCTTTTGAGTAAACTAGTTGGGTGATCCAATCAAAGAGTCAATCTTATTGGTTTCCCTCCTAAAATGGGCTGATGTCAATCACAGACTGGTAAGATGTTAAACAGCCTCATTCAGAGTGACTTACTAGAGAAAAGAGATACTTGATTATTCTGCTTTTGTTTGGTAGAATTTGAAAATTTATGATAAACTTGAATTTATTTTCCCATTGATAAGGTGACTCTTAGGTGGTGGAATTATATAAGAAAACATAAATTTTTTTCCTGGGAACACTTGTTCTAATATCTTTTTAACAGCCACTCATATTTCCTAAATTTAAAATCATGTTGTGTTATTTAACAGAAAGTTTATAAAGAAGATTTTGAGAAGGAGATTAAAGGAAGGTCATCACTGGATTTAGACAAGACTCCAGAATTTTTACATGTAAAGTACATCACCAATCTTCTGAGGGAGGTATGATTCTACTATTAAATACCACAAAAGAAAAAAAGAGAAATATCTTGCTATTAAATACCACAAAAGAAAAATAGAGAAATAACCCAGGAAATTCTTACTTAATTCTGTACTAATTAAATGTTGAGGTATTAACCTATTACTCTTCTTCTCCCTTTGACCTTTACTAATAAAATTTTGTATTTTCATTAAAATCAGCAAAGTGTGTGTTAACATTTCCATTTAAAATTGAGGGAAGAAATTACCCGGATTTCCTGGGAAGACTTGAAAAATAGTCCGGTTTTGCGTTTTAATTATAGCTCAGAACCTCTCTGTAAGTTGTTTTATAGCTTTGTAGCAGTTATTTAAAAAAAAATTTTTTTTTGAATATGAGTGGAATTAGCATAATTCTTTCAAATTTAGTTATTAAAAAATATATTAAAACCCAGCTTTTTCTGTAACTTCCTTGTAACATTCTTATAACATTTAATACCAGAAACGGGTGATCACATGTGAGGGTCTGGATAAATGGTACATTATTTATAAGTTGTTTGTGTTCTAAATAGGGAAAAGTAATCTATTTAGCATATAGAGCAGAGGAACTCATGTCTGTTTTTCGTTTTGTTCTCTGTAGGATTACCTCCCAAAACTTAAGAGTGTGTTTTGACTCATTATTAATATATGAAATTTGTTCGACATTGAAATTCAAATATCATGCTGACAGTCCATCCTTTTAAAAGTTTGTCTTCTTGTGTTTTTTTTTTTTTTTTTGAGTTGGAGTCTCACTCTGTCGCCCAGACTGGAGTGCAGTGGCCGCTCCCGGCCACCGCAGCCTCGCCTACTAGGCTCTGGCAATCCTTCCGCCTCAGCCTTCCAAGTAGCCGGAATTACAGGCATGCGCTACCACGCCCGGCTGATTTTTTTATTTATTGTAGAGATGAGGTCTCGCTGCCCAGGCGGGTCTCGAACCCGCGGGCTCAGGCAATCCACTCACCTCAGCCTCCCAAAGGCGCGGGATTACAGGCTGAGCCACCGAGCCCGGCTCTCTTCTTGTGTTTTAAATGGCTGCAAAATAACTTAGAACTCTCCCAAGTCTACTTAAACAGATTCTCTTTATATTAAGGGAAATAGTTCTCTACCTATAAATGGAATATGTATTAATGGAATACTTAAAATGTAATAATATATATTATGGAAAATATTATATAAATAAGATATACATTACATATAATGTGAAATTCCAATTCATTTAAAATGTTTGAACTGAAGAAACTATTCCCTGAAGGAAATATCTTGAACCAATGAAATAAATTAGAGATTAATTACCTATAGGAGCACATCATCACAGACTTCTTTAATACACAAATGCAAACTGGTTATACCATTTAACTGATTTTAGATATTTAATGTGATTCACTGTCATAATTTATGTTGTGCTGAAATATGCATATGATTTCTTTTTCTTTTTTTTTGAGTTGGAGTCTTACTCTGTCGCCCAGGCTGGAGTGCAGTGACACACTCATGGCCACTCCAGCATCGACCTGCTGGGCTCCAGTGATCCTTCCTCCTCAGCCTTTCAAGTAGCTGGAACTACAGGCGTGTGCTACCACACCCAGCTAATTTTTTATTTTTATTGTAGAGACAAGGTCTTGCCAAGTGGTCTGGGCTGGTCTTAAACTCACAGGCTCAGGCAATCCACTTGTCTTGGCCTCCCAGAGTGCTGGGATTACAGGCTGATGCCTATAATTTCTATAAGAATTCTCTTGTTACTCTATCTTTTCTCACGTTTGGTTCCTAATAAAAATGTTTGAGGTTGAAGGCTAATCACATGATAACTTCCTGGAGAGTAGAATTGTGGGTAGTAGAGATTGGGATGGGTGATGGGGGAAGAGGATGGGGAGAAGTTGATTAATGGATACAAAATTATAGCTAGGTAGAAGGAATGAGTGCTGGTGTCCTGCAGCACTGTTGGGGTAAATGTAATTAACTCTAATTCATTGAATATTTCCTAAGCTAGAGGAGAGTATTTTGAATGTTCACAACACAAATATATGCTAAATGTTTGAGGTGATGGATATGTCAGTCACGGTGATTGGGTCATTACATATTGTAAATACATGTTGAAATAATTAAAAAAAATTTTTAAGTGGCACCTTGCTACTGCTATTGTCTTCCATTTTAAAATATGCGTTATTGGTGTGGTGGCGCATACCTGTAGTTCCACCTACTTGGAAGGCTGAAGTGGAAGGATCGCCTGAACCCAGCAGATTGAGGCTGTGGTGGCTATGAGCAGCGTGCCACTGCACTCCAGCCTGGGCGACAGAGTGAGACTCTGACTTAAATAAATAAATAATTAGGGCCAATTCTTAACACTTTTTAAAGAATTTATTTTAAATAATTTTTACTATCACACTAGAAAAATGTGACAGAATCCCTAACATAGAAAGGTATTAATATACTGCCAGAGGTTTTAAAAAGATACATTATTCATATGAATTTTTTAAGGTGGAATCTTTTCATCCCTTACAAATGACAATGCAAAATCTATTTTTAGATTCATAAATGGCATTACTGTATACCATTGCTTTTTTCTTTTATTCCTCTTTCAGAGTGAGTCTTATTTTAGACTTATTCAGAAATATGCACCAGGGTGGCAAAAGGCTCAGACTATTGTATTGGTCCACTCAGGCTACTATAACCAACTGCCATAGTCTAGGTGGCTTAGACAACAGACTTTTCTCAAAGTTCTGAAGACTGGGAAGTCCAAGATTAAGATGCTGGCAAATTCAGTTCTTGGAAGGGGCCCTCTTCCTGGCTTACAGACAGACATCTTTATGCTGTGTCATCACAGCAGAGGGAGAGAGAGAATTCTGATCTTTTTTCTGATTCCTATAGAGACCACAGTCTAATCAAGGGAGCCCTACTCTCACAAACCCATCTAATCCTTCTTACCTCCCTAAGGCCTCACCTTCAAATACAATTACAGGGGGATTGGGGCTTCAGTGTATGAATTTGGGAGGGACACACCATTTAGTCTATAATAACTATGATGCCAAGTGAAATAAACTAGGTACTGAAAGACAAATGCTGTATGTTTTCATTTACATGTGGAATCTAAAACACACTAACTCATAGAAGCAGAGAGTAGACTGTTGGTTACAGAGGCTAGGGGTTAGGGGAATGGGAGCATGATAGTCAAAGGGCGCAGAATCATAGAGAAGAAGAAAAACATTTTTTGAGATTTGTACAGTGTGGTGAATATGGCTAATAGCAGTGTATATAGTACATTTCAAAATTGCTAAGAGAGTACATTTCAAATATTCTCATCTCCCAAAATGTTAACTATTTGAGGTGATGAATATATTAATTAGCTTGATTTAATTATTCCACATTGTATTTATAAATTAGGATATCACTTTGTACCCCATCAATGTATACAATTATAGATTGTCAATTTACAATAAAAAATTTTTAAAACTAACTTGAAAAAATAGTTATAGAGCTTTTAATTTGAAGAAAGGACTATTGGTGACTTAATGATTATTTTTTCCTTTTTTTAGTGTATTTAGCTTCAAATGGATATTGTGTTTTTTACATTATGATTCTTACATTGACATTGCCGTTTAGAGTCTTCAAAGTGTCATTTTATACTTCATTTCTTTTGATTCCCCCCGTTGCCCTTTGACATTGGTAGAAGAAGTATTTTTATTTTCATTTTAACAGGGTGGAAATCAAGGTCAGGCTACTTAAACGTCCTCCTGAAGGTCACACCACCAAATAAGTGAAAGAGCTCTGACTTTTGCCAGGTTTATTTGACTCAGAGATCATTCCAAAATTACAAGCAGGCCATTCCAATGTCTAGGAAGCTATTAGTTGAGCAGAGGACAGGCTAATTTAATTACACTAGAAGAAGGGAAAGTAATATGAAATGAACCCTAGAATTAACTCGAACCTGATTTCTTATCATTAAAGGAAGTTTCATCTTTCATCTGACAAGTTAGTCACCAAGGCAACCTAGTTGAATGGGAATAAGATTTACTATTTTTATGATGCAATTAAGTAAGAAAACAAGCAATTCAATAGCAGAAAAAAAACCCAAGTTATATATATAAGTATTCATGGAAGGCATTTGGATCTACTTAAAATATGACAATAACATAGGTAAAATTTAAACTATATATTATCAATCTGTAGGGAATTATTTGGTTTTACAAATCTTTAAATAGAATGGAAACTTTTTAAAAACTTCTACATGAATCATTTTGATTTTGTAATTTTCCATTCTTTTTCTACTATGTTCTAAAATGTATTCACATTTCATAGATAACTTTCAAAAAGCACTTCAAATAATTAGAAGAAGAATGTATTCTTAAGAGCTTCCTTACCATTTGAAGGGAAGTTATCTTTAAAAAATCTCTATGGTACCAAAACATATTGAGAAAAAGTATGAAAAGAAAAAACTGATAATATTGGAAGGCACTCTGAACTTGACAGAGAAGAAAATGAAGTGTCTGTAGAAAATAAGCAAGAATGCTCAGCATTCTGATTCATTCCTTCCTAGTAATATTTTTTCCTTTCTGTGACCTTGAGAAAACATGTGAAATAGTGAACCGATTAAAGTGATTCCCGGCAAGTTTTGAACGATAATATTCTTGTCTCATAGAAAGAATATAAAAAAGATTTGGAAAATGAAATAAAAGGCAGAGGAATGGATCTCAATTCAGAAGTTCTTGATATTCAAAGAGCAAAACGAGCATCTGAAATGGCTAGTGAGGTAAGTATATTTAACAACTTAGAATGTATGCATTTTTAGCTAATTTTCTCATCTATCAATCTTTCTCAAAGATGATATACATCCCTATAAATACAACTTTTATGTTTAGGGATGATTGTAAACAATTGTAAACAATCATCCCTACACATACAACTTTTATGTGTAGATGATTGTAAACAGCTATGTCCTAGTAGTTTTTCCCCAGATAATGAATTTTTTTAAAAGATGCTCGCAATCTCCTTTCTATGTAATATGCGAAAAATGGCCATTTTTCCATTTCAGAGAAAATCTATGTAATAAACCAAAATAGTTTAAAGAGATCTAACTTCATCTTTTAAGTCCATAAAAGGCAGAAGATTGGGAAGGTGTGTTCTTATGGTCTATCAGTAACTGCAGTTAAAAAAGTTCACATATAACCTTACTGACTCTCCCAATCTTTGCTGCTGAATGAGCCTCGTTAAACCTTTTTGTCAAATTAAAGTGGTTTCTACTCACTTTACATGCACTTTATAGGAAAGAATGAAATAGCTCTGAAGTGCTTTCAATCCTTTAATCTTTGTATTATGTCATTAGTTTGGACCATATAATGGCACTGTGCTTTGAAGAGAATTTAGCTAAACTTAGCAGTGAAAAAGCTTAAAGACTTTTCCCCATATTTTAATAAACTGATGTTGATGATGACGATGACAATGACGACGACAACAATGACAATTCTATTAGGTTGCAAATTACAGAAACCTAACTCAAACTGGGTTAAGCAGCAAAGGAATTGCGTTAGCTCATTCAATAGAAAATCCAAAGATCGAGTTACCATGAAGTTGGAATTCAAATAATATCTCTCTTCCTTCAACTCTCAGTTCTGTTATCTTCTCTATTGACTTCACTCTTGGGAGGCTGTTTCCGTGTGATGGCCCCACTTAGTAACAGATAACTCATATCGGTGGGCTAATAATCCCAGTGAGCATCTGTTTTTTATATAGTTCCAATTAAGCACCTAGGATTGCATCTCCTTGGATCAGCCTCTATCCTGTGCTCACACCTGACCTAATCATTGTGTCTGAGGTCAGGGGAATATAATGTGCTGATTGGCCTCTTGTCATCATCCATTTGTTTATATAGTTTAACACTGTCTTAAATAAAACATTCTAAATGTTTATGTGTTTCTAAAAGTTCGCCCTTATCTTGGCTATGTTCATGTTCTTTAAATAAATTAAAGGAAACATTGACCCGGCATTTCAGCAGAATTAAAAATATATGTGGGGAATAGGGGGCTGATGGAAATCAATTCCTCCCAAGTGGATGGATTGAGAGGGGTTGGAGGTCATTTCCCAAAAGGAAACTGCGGAGCTTGTTTCCAGAAAAAGGAGGCATGGACGTTGGTCTGGCATGAACAGATGTTCACGGTGAGGCCTGTGGCTCATGTTGTCATCACATGATCCTTACATTAGTCATTTTCTACAAATTCTTCTGTTGTGATGACATGTTCAATCCACATGCAGAAGTCAATCTTGTAATCACTTGATAGTAACACTTGGAAAAACTGTCTCAATCTTTCAGTGGCAAAGTACAGTCAGATGCGGTTGAATAACAGAGTGATGGCAGGGGCAGCATTAATCAGACCATATTAGGAGAAGGAAGGGCTGGCCTAGGTCTTAGGGATGAAGGACCTGGAAAAGCTGTCAATTATGGACCACATCCCCTGAGCTGGGCTCTGTCCTCACAGTGCATTCTGTATGGTGGTACAGGGGATTCTATGGAGATATTGTGGGTTTGGTTCCAGACCACCACAATAAAGTGAATATTGTGATTAAAGTGAGTCACTTGAAATTTTTTGGTTTCCCAGTGCATATAAAAGTTATGTATACTTTTCCACATCGATCGACAATTTTGCAAAAGATTTCTCTATAGCATGCGGTCATGTTGTTTGTTTTCAGAATCTTCATGGGAGTGAGCGTTGAAACCAACTGGAAAGCATCTTTTCTCTGTAGAAATGAATGTGGAAAGAACAGATATTTTGTATTTCACCCTTTTACCTAAAAGCAAGCTTCTAAGATGTATTCTCTTTATGGGAAGTTGACATGTTTTAGTATTCACGTGTTTCCTTAGTATACTAATGACTGTGTTTATTCAACATTTTTCTGATTTAGGTTTCTCTGTGTTCTTTGGGACTGCATACTAGGAAAATGGTGACAATTTAGTTATTGAGAACCCAGGTGAAAAACAGGCCTAGAGGAGTTAGCCCTATTATGGTTACATGTAGCCAAACCAATTTTGGTGATGCTATTATCTTTGCAATCTAAGTGTCTCATTTGCATATAATCATAGTCATATTCCATTTTGCCAGATTGACTCCCTAGGCTTTAAAATTCTTTTCTTTCAACATTTGGGACTTTGTCATAATTTATTTTTAATATTCAAAGTTTATTTTTCAAGTAGAGTCAATGGAGTCTATTGTGACACCAATGTCCCCTCAATACTCAAATATTCCTGTGCCTGTGGGCTTGACCATGTGACTTTCTTTAGCCAATGTGACTCAGGCAGAGGCTCTAAACATACTTGTGTCTCCTCTTAGAATGTAGATGTTGTTTTAAAACCTTCCAAGTTTTGGGGTGTTTTGTAGCTGTAAAAGATAACTGATGCAACTAGTGTCTTACGTAGTTCATTTATGTGCTTTAGAAAACTTTAAGATTTGAAAATTCATATCAAAAAATTAAGTGACGTATTTCGACATGATACTTCGTTTGCTATCTATTGTCAGTGCCTTGTTTTCTACATATGTTGTCCTTCAAAGGAAATGTTTTGGGGCTTTGAATAATAGACTTACTAAAAACAGAGAGCTTTTTACAGAGAGTAGTAATTGAATCTTGTTATTTTGAAAGTTAAACATTGTTACTTGTATTTTGATTTAGAAAAGTGAAACAGTCTAAGTCAGTAAAAACAGGAAAAGTTATGAGTAGAAGATAGGGGAAAGATACAGTTTTTCCCCAGATGAGATTTTTGTTTGTAGCTTATCTAAATTTGGGATATCTCAAATACACAAACCAATGTTTACATTGTAGCAGAGAATCTGAAAGTCTCGAGTATGCTAACATCATAGGAAATAATTGTTTTAACTTATGTAATTGATATAGTTGATAGGTTTTTTAAATAAAACTTTTCTTGAAAGAATAATATATATACAAAAAAGTACATTTGTAAGTATACAGCTTGCTGAATTTTATAATCAGTTTTCAAATGTGACAAGAGTTTCTAAAGTCGTCTGAGTCTATGTAATTATAACTATTTTGAAAGTAACAGATAATCTAATTCCAGCTGACTTTTTTTTTTTTTTAAAAAGCAGATAATTTGTTGTTCTTACAACTGAACAGTAGATAAATTCTTTGGCATGTCTTGACTTAGGACTCAAGTATTGGGGTACAGTTTCAGTTTTTGCCTTTCAGTTCTCTGGCAGGTTTTCTTCTCCTATTTGCAAAGCGCCTTCCAGTAAATCCCGGGGCTGCATCCTTCTTCATTCATGTCTAGAAGGAAAGAGACAGTCTCTAGATATCTTATGTGGAAAAAGAAATTCAACCATCCTTGAACCAGTCGTGCAGGGTCAGGGTTGGTATAATGATTTACTCAAGACCATCAGAACCTGAGCCTTGGACCAATCTCATCTAAGCTGAGTGGTTTAGAATGGGGGAGCGCTGAGTTGCTCAGTGGTCAACCAGGGAACCAATGAAGGGAAGAGAAGGGGCAGATTCTGAGGAGGCAGCCAACACTTATCCCCTATAGAGTGAAAAGCAGCAATTTTACGGTCACTTTCTATTGATATTCCTCAACTGAGTTGTATACTAACCAAGAATTTATCAAGTTTATTATATTGGAATATAAAAATTTCCCCTTGGCTAGCACTGTTGTTTTTTTTTTAAATACAAGTTAATAGGGAAAAACCTTCTGATTACTTGAGAATGAGTCATTTGAAGTCATGTTCCTACCACAAATTAAAACTCTTTCTCATTGTATAGAAGTAAAAAAAACAGGACTCCACTTAATTTCAAATGATATGGTCCTGATGTCAAAATGACATCACAGTTTTTCGGCATGGTTTTTAAAACAATGAGAGAGCCCCAACTGCGTGTTTCATTTTTTGCAGAAAGACTATAAAAGAGATCTGGAGACTGAAATTAAAGGGAAAGGGATGCAGGTGAGCACAGATACTCTCGATGTCCAGAGAGCTAAGAAGGCATCCGTGATGGCCAGCCAGGTAAGAACACAGTGGGATGCAAAGTTGAAAACAAACATACTGAAGCATATGTAGAAAGAGTATAAATGTTATTTCCGTATGGGTGGCTTTGATATTCAAACACGTAAATACCTACACTGCTATCAAAGGTTAAGCAAGACTTTAAGATTATTTTCTGTTCTTTTAGAAACAATATAAGAAAGACTTAGAAAATGAAATTAAAGGGAAAGGAATGCAAGTGAGCATGGATATCCCAGATATACTTCGAGCCAAGAGGGCATCTAAAATCTATAGTCAGGTTAGTTGGCATGAAGATGCTCAGAATTATGTATTCTAATATCCAGTCACCATGTGCTTTGTGTGTTTATATGATTTACATCTTTTTGAAGGCATTGCATTCAAAGTTAGTATACTCCAATCTTAAGAAATCATTAGCTAAACTTGATTAACCTTCCTAATTAAAGGAATAAGTGCCTTGTTTTGAGTCCAAAAGCATTTTGCCCCCCTTTTTTTACTCTGCTATATACTTGGCTCAAATGCTCTTTGCCCATACTACAGAAAAATAGTTATAATTTGTCTTTTAACTACATCACAATGAATACTATTATTAGCATAATTAGCTCCAAATAAAAGTTAACAGTGGTTAAAAACTGCATAAGGTATAAGGTAAAATTTAATATTAGCTAAATATTAAAGGATGAGTTAATTTTTTTTGGTAAAATGTAGATTTGCCGAATATACCTGTCACATATTCTCTAAACAAATGAATATAGGAGAAATAATAACCACAGAAGAAATATTTATGGAGGAATTTATGAATAAAATCTGATTTGGGCAAAAATATTTGTTAGTGAATACTATCTTTGCTATAAAACTTACATGAAAAAGAATGAATCCCAATGGAAAAACAGTAAATGAGAATGAAAAAATTAATGTGGTTGTAGAAAACTGATTATAGAGTTAAATCTGGTTAATGAGTTTGTGTTGAAAATAATTTTAAACAAAATTTGGCCAAATTTGTTAAAATTCTGCTTGAAGCATAAACAAGAGCACTAAACATTCACTGGTTCAAAAGGGGAATATCAAATGTCAAAGGAGTTGCCTGCCATGTGGCCTCCTCAGACAACACAGCATTGAGTCCTGGAGTGCATATTCTTCTGTCCTCAGTGCCTCTTGATGGCATCTGAAGTTGGAGCCATAGACCCTACCATTTCAGCTTAACTAAAATCCTGGGTAAATACATTAGATAGGCAAGTGAGTATTTGAGTCAGTGAAGAAAGTTTGCTATCTGAAGCATGCCAAACTCATTCCTTCAGTCAGCAAATATTTCCTGAGCACCAATTCACATGCAAAATTAGACATGGTAATGCCCCTAGAGAGCTACATACTAATCTAATAATCACATAAATATTGTACTATAGTACTATAGTACTATACTAATCTAATAATTACATAAATATAGTACAGTACTACAATAGATACTACTTGAAAGTAAAAGTATCAAGACTGAAGACTTCCCAGAGAAGAGCATGCCTGAGCTATCAGATTTCCTGCCTTAACTTCACAGTGTTGGTTTTTTTTAGTGTGACACAAAAGACATCTAACTTTAAGGGATATTAACAAATTTCAAAAATGATCTTAAGAGGATGCAGTGATGCTGTGGTGTTTTTCAACATGAACAGTAGTTACTTTTCTTCAATATGCCATAATAGTTAACTTCACTAATTTGGGGGTCAGAGAGGCTGATTTTAAATAATAGCTCTGATATTTATTATGCAGTGCCTCAATTTTCCCATCTGTAAGATGGAGATAATAATAGTACCTGCATGTGTGGCTGATTAAATGAGTTAGTGTGTTAAGTGTTTGGAACAGTATTAGAACAATATGCAAGACTCAGTAAGTACTATATAGGTGCTAGTATTAGTTTAGGGTATTGCCTAGGTTGTATTAGAGCTCTGAGTACTTTGTTTAGTGGATAGAAAATCGAGATTTTTATTTCAACCACAATATATGGGTACCTTTTCCTGGATCAAATGTATTTTTACCTGAAATAGAAAGCAAAGCACAAAATTAAGTAGGTATAGAGAGCCAGGTTACTTGCAGGAACTATCAGGCCATTTGAACAGAGACCAAGATTGCTCATGAAAGCATAGGTCTTAAGCTTAGGAAGGGCATAAGGGCAAGTCCTCCAAGATGTTCGAGTGGACCAGGGTGGAAATCAGAGCCTAAGTAGAGGTGAGGCTGTCGTGTAGATTCTTTGCTTACTCTGTTTACACATGCCTTTTATTTTTGCGGTTGCATCAACTGCTTTGAATCATAAGTTATAATTTAGAGTCATGTGTTATGGTAGAGTTGGAAGAAGTGGTACTGTTCTCTGTTTCTGTGTCTCTGTCTCTCATATACAAAAACACTGAGTTTCAGATTCATATTGTTTATATTTTTAGAAAAAGTATAAAGATGAAGCAGAGAAGATGCTTTCTAACTATTCTACTGTGGCAGATACTCCTGAAATTCAGAGAATTAAGACAGCGCAACACAACATTAGTGCGGTGAGTAGTCATTAGTTTTTTTTAAGTTGTCCACTTGAAATTTTATGTTTTGTGAGGAATGACCTCTTTTCTCATTGTCTGATTTTTTTTTCTGTATTACCTTAATTTTCTGTCGAATGCATTATCTTTATTTCTTTAAAATAATAGAAATACTGAATACTCTTTAAAAGTATAATTTATCATGATTGTTTTGAAATTGCAAATTCAAAGTTTCCTCTTTTGTATAAGTGACAGTTATTAATTGGATTTTAAAATTTGACTTGGGGAGGAAATCTTAATCTTCCATACAACTATTACTTTGAAGATGAAAATATTCATATGAAGTGATTTTCTTTTTAATCACTGATTATTTGCACTGATAATATATCTAGGGAATTACTATTTCATAACCAATTCCTAAACTTTCATATTTTTATTTCTGAGGCATAGGAATTACATCAGCACTCTTCATTAAGAGATTTGGTCTATGTTTAGTGGCTGTATATACTTGACTTCTGTTCTAAAATTATAAAAATTGACCATACAACCAGTATTTTAATGTTGAATTAGCTCAGTCAGTTAGTAGTTAAGCAAGTGTCTCATCAAAATGTAAATCTATTACATTTGATGACTTCTGGAATATTTTGTGTGTCCTGATTAATTGGCAGGCTTCAGTTCTTAGGGTATGCTGGTCAGGTGTCTGCCGGGGCTCCACAAGGAGGGTCAGGCAGTCCTGAGAAAATCAATCCTGTAATTCCATGCTATTCCAGATTTCTAGCTTTGGGAGAAAATCATCTTTCCCACGGTGCTGTCCTGCTCCCATGGGGGCCACTGGATGACCAAATGTCAAGAGAGGGAGTAATTCTGTCCTCAGATGACTTTCTTATAATTGCCCTATTTTTCTGTAGAGTGCTCTTTTTTTTGTTTTGCTTTGTGTTTGAGAGTAATAGATGATGTTGGTAGGAGTGGAGAGACATGTGGAAAGGTTAACAAATAAGTGGAGGAGGAAGAAAGTAGATTTTGAATTAACATTCATGTTGGCAATAGAATATTGGTATTTTCTTTGATGAGAATGTGGTTATTCTTGTGTTTGGAGAATAGCAGTTGCTTAAAATTTCATGCTGTTTTTGAATCAAATGATAACTGCTGTTTTTTTTTTTTTTTTTTGAGTTGGAGTCTCACTCTGTCACCCAGGCTAGAGTGCAGTGGCCGCTCCCGGCCACCGCAGCCTCGACCTGCTGGGCTCCGGCGATCCATCCGCCTCAGCCTTCCGAGTAGCCGGAATTACAGGCACGTGCTACCACGCCCGGCTGATTTTTTGATTTATTGTAGAGATGAGGTCTCGCTGCCCAGGCGGGTCTCGAACCCGCGGGCTCAGGCAATCCACTCACCTCAGCCTCCCAAAGGCGCGGGATTACAGGCTGAGCCACCAAGCCCGGCTAAATGATAACTGCTTAATGAGCTTTTGTAATGTGTGCTTTGATTTTTCTTAAATACACATGTGACATATATTTATATTTGAAGAGGGAAACTCTGGTTTGCCAATTTATATTCTTAAAGCAAACAGTCCGCAGCCAGCTAAGGTAGCAGTTGTGCCCTAGAACAGGTAATAGAGGGTTACTTGTAAGATTATGGGATATGAAACTAATGTTGGACATGTATTATTATAATTATTTGATTAATTCATATATTGTTGGTATTCATGAATAGATGCAGTATTCACATCATTATAAAACCCAGGAAATCGTGTTTCTTTTATAAGAATCAGATCTAGGACTTGAATTCTGATAAGCTTTGTTATCTTTTCCTTCTCTCATAATAAAGGTATTTTATAAGAAAGAAATAGGAGCTGGAACAGCAGTAAAAGACACTCCAGAGATTGAACAAGTGAAGAAAAATCAGCAGAATATTAGTTCAGTAAGTTCTCTATAGCATTAATTATCCTTTCCAAAAGCAAACAGAAGCTTGAGAAATGTTTATTGTTCTTAACTGACTAATTTTTTCTTTTATTTTTCACTTTCTTGAAATGCTGTTTCATCATATATCTATGGTCTTACTTGCAGAATGAAAACTGTAGCCTTGTTCCCATTTTGATATAGTGAGGAAGAGATAGGTCATTTTAATGAACTCTAGCATTAGATTTCATCTCTTTGAACAGAATTCAACTGTATTAAATTTTGCAGAGAAAGGATCCATTTTAGTACCTCTCTACAACTTGGAAGAAAGAAATTTTACCCTGATAGAATGATTAAAGTCCTCAGAAAATTTATTTGGTGGCTTAAGTCAAGAGTTAGATTTAAAAAATAAAATAGTACCGTTCATTTTTAACCAATGTCAGTCACAATTTTTAGCTTTCTCTCAGACACATTTCTGTCCATACTTCTCTTCTCCAGCTCCATTTACCTTCTAATACTTCCAGCAAAGAAAAATACACACCATCACTGGTCATTATCAAGTGTAAAAGTAACTTACTCTCCATTTACCTTGGGACTTGGGGGAGGAGTAAAAGAGGTGTTTAATGTTATTGGCAAAAGTTTTTTCTATGCAGTGCTTGACATTTCAATGAATAATTGCTCTCCTTACCAATAGGTATTCTCCCTTGTATATGCATATTTATTTATTTATTTTTATTTTTAATTCTTAAAAATCTTTTACATTTTTTTGTACAGACAGGGATCTTGCTATATAACCTAGGCTGGTCTTGAACTCCTGGCCTCAAGCAATCTTCCTGCCTTGACTTCCCAAGGTGCAGGGGCTACACACATGAGTCACCATGCTTGGCCCCATGTTTATGTAGTATATTTTGTTTCTTGTTGAGGAAGTAAAAATGGTTCCTTCTTTAATGTACTTTTTTGGGGGGTTGTTTTTTTTTTTTTTGAGTTGGAGTCTCACTCTGTCACCCAGACTGGAGTGCAGTGACTGCTCCCGGCCACTGCAGCCTCGACCTGCTGGGCTCCAGGGATCCTTCCGCCTCAGCCTTCCAGTAGCTGGAACTACAGGGGTGCGCTACCATGTTCGGCTAATTTTTTGATTTATTGTAGAGATGAGGTCTCGCCAAGTTGCCCAGGCAGGTCTCGAACCCGTGGGCTCAGGCAATCCAGTCACCTCAGCCTCCCAAAGGTGCAGGATTACAGGCTGAGCCATCGAGCCTGGCTCATAACGTACTTTTTCTGACGTCCTCACCTCTACCCTTGGAGTTGGTACCTTCCAGAACTTTTCTTTAAGTATTCAAGTAAAACTGCCCTGATTTGACTCATCTATGGGTAATTCTGATAGGTAAGTGGCATCCTGAGGACATGAGTGTGGGCTAGCATTTGTGGAGAAAGTGTAGGAAGTGTAGAAAGGGCAAGGGAATGCTGTAGTAAAACATGCTTCAAAATGCAACTAGAAAAAGTCTGCAGCATTTAAGTGTGGCAAAAGTCTGTAGCATGAATGAAGCTGTCTCCTGGAGCGTAAGGAGAAAGAACTAGTCCAGGCATGGATGAAGGTGTATGAATGTGTTGTTCTGATCTGCCATGGTGAGAGCCTGTGTCAGGCAGCACTTGGGTTTGGTAGAGAAATTAGTTTGGGAGAGGAGAATAAACTGTTTGTTTCCTTCACTTTCAAATAATAATATATGAAATGTAGACATCACTGTACTGTGATATAATGTTATAAATGTTCTGTAGTGTGCAATTCTATAACCTACAGTGAAATGATTCTGTCATTTTGATTAGTTTATAGTCCTATGAAAACCAAAAATGTTCATCTTTAATCATGTTTAGCTTCTCACCCGAGGAAAATCACACAAAGTAGTACAGTATATCATTTCTTCTCCCAACATCCCACAGCCTCTTCTAGCAACACAATAAATGCATAGTTCTGTATCTCTGTGAGGTGGGGCCATAAACTCCTACTTAGTATTCAAATGGAAAGTTGCCCTTTCAAGATTTGCTAGATCTGTCAAACCAAGATATGATTCTCTAACATTTAAAGATCTCGACATTTTCTACCTCCAGCGTACAAGCCTTTTGGCTATTAGCTCTCTGTGTTAAAACTGTTTTTGAATTTTACTTAGAGGTAGCCTGTCTCAGTGAGCTTTCACTTTAACTGTTTTGGGTCTGAACTAACACTGGCATTGTTACTCATATTGAATCCACAGATTCTAAGACATAGATGACATCTGAGATCTTTAGGTACTGTGTCTTTATGACAGTCTGCATGGATTTCTGCTTTAATCATTTTCAACATTACCAAGTTATTTCTGAAACACGTTTTGTGTTGAATTTCTGTGAAATTTCAGCACAGGTTTCTTAAGTCAGGTCTGTGCTTCCATGTGTTTACATGCATGTATCCTTTTTCTCAAATTCAATCTTCCATGAATTTTAGACATGTAAAATGCCACCAGAAGTGGTAGCATCAGTAACATTTTGTAAATTAAAAGGACTGTTCCTTGTCCCATGCATAACTGTGTGCTGGTATAACCATTTGCCTAAATATTATGATACAAGGGGGAGTTCGGAATGAAGTGGATGCCAGGATAAAGGTGGGATTTTCATAAAGTGATGGGAAAAAGAGACTCATGACTGTCTTGTATTGACCCTTCATATAGTGGTTAGAACTCAGTGGTCTATGCCTTTAGTATACTTCTCTCCAATTACCTTGTACTCTTCGTTTATTATGGTCATTTTATTTTTTCCTTATTCTGGATTATGTGTATGCTCTCTGTCAGACAAGCAGTGTTTCCCAGACTCTGACTAACTCCATTTGACTTTTGTCTTTAAATACATGTTAAGTTTTAATTACCATATTAATAGATAGAAACAACCTTTCAGCTAGAAAATAATAAATCATTATATCATTTAATATAATTTCCATGGTTTTTCATGTATCTGCCAAATGATAAAATGTATTTTTAAAAGCAACATTTGCTTATTTTAATTAATGAACTCTTATAGTGATGATAGGTGAATAGATATGGATTTATTTGTTCATTAGGATAAAGGTATCCTGAAAGCATCAGAAAATGAAAAATTGTATTCCCAGTGAAGGAAAAATAATGTTGAAATATATTTTAAAAATTATGCAATAGTTATACATGAAGAATCCTTAACTATTTTTAGACCTTTTGTAGAATACTATTAACATTATATTCTTATGATTTATTCAGGTGAAATACAAAGAAGAGATTAAACATGTAACAGCCATTTCTGATCCTCCAGAGCTGAAGCGAGTTAAAGAAAACCAGAAGAACATCAGCAATGTGATTCAATTTCCTTAAGTATTTTTTTCTGTTTTATTGGATACCAATCTGTATAATGAGGGCATGCCACCTGTACAGGTAAAATCCCATTAAAGTGAATACCATGCAAGAGGGTCATTTCCTTAAAAGTGGAGATAACATTTTACCCATCATTATATCTTCCAAGACACCTAGTCCAAAGCTTTGTGAACATTTGTTTATTAAAGAAATGTGTTATTGAATGTCTACTCTGTTCTTGCTTTCATAGGATTTCAAAGATGAGTGAGATATGCCCTAAGATTAAGAGTTTGGACATTTTAAAGGTCTGCAGGAGAAAGAGAGATACATAATTATTACACATTGTTTAAGTTCTATGGCAATTGTTAATACTTGTGTGTTTACTCTGTTTCTGAGTATTTACATGCAATAGCTCCTTTAACCATAAGTAATAATACCGCTTACAAAGTGCTATGGAAACACCAAGAAGGAAGGCTCTGTAGTGGGAGAGAGGCATGGCCTTAGAGAAGCAGGAACATTGGAGTTAGATTTTCAAGATTTAATAAAGGCTTAGGCTGGATTTTGTAAGGAAGGGCATTCCTAGTAGAATATACCAAGTATGTTTGGGATCCAACACCTGTTCAAGAAGTGTAGAGGGTTAGTGTGATGAGTACTTGGGGTGAAAGATGGGAGGCGATGATGCTGGAAAGGGAAGCTGGGATACAGATCATAAAGAAGTAGTATGGAGTCCCATGGTATCCCCAGAGTGTGGTTTGTATACCACTATGGCATTCAAGATGTTATGTAGCCCCCCAAAGAGCAGTCCTTGACTTAGTGATTAAATTGTTTTATGTTTACTGTCTCCTAAAAGGAGGATAACTGGTTTTCAATGTATGGTGGAAATATAACACTCTCTTAAAATAGCCTTATTTGAAGATAACAGCGAGTTAATTTAATGAAAAAGTAATACTGTAACAACATAGGTGTGTTTTATAGAATTTATCTGGTGTGGCATATGGAAAGTGTTATGCAAATGGCAGACATTTGGGAAATTTGGATATCACCCAAGTGATGGATAAGAACATGGACCTGAGACTGCAGGTTGGTTTGATCTCAGCTCCAGACCTTACTTGTATAATCTTCACAAGTCAACAGTCTCTCATAGCCTCCATTTCCTTGTTTATAAAATAGGGATTAGAGTATTAAAGAAATATTGCCTGTAAAGCACACAACGTGTTTGTGAATGGAAGAATGCAAGACATAATTATGCTTCCTATCAAGTTTATGTTCTCAAACTTGTATCCACTAGAAATTAACTGTAGCAGTTTCTCTACATCACTAATGCTAATCTGCTATTAAGTTTTTCCCCTCTGAGCTTTATCTAAGAGTAATCTTTCCTTGTATCCTGCCATCAGTAGAGTTTAAACTGAAACTTTCCTCATCTTAACTCAATCTTCCCAGTCACAAGAATCTGTCTCATCTCTCAAACTACACACCATGGTACAAAGAAAGTCAGAGATTGAGGAAAGAGGTCAGATCGGAGGGCCCTAACCCTTTTTCATTTATTTTCCAGGCTTATTAAACTTCTCTTCACTTTCATGTTCACTGCATGTACATCTCAAGTCCATTTTATCAGCAGACTTTGTAGGTCTTGTGGCTTCTTATAAAAGAACATTCCCCAGTACTAGATATAAACTCCAAAAAATCATTAAGACAAACTCTGCAATGTTCCTTATAATGAGATCTTAACCTTTGGTCTACTTTTTTCCTGTCTCAAATTCATTTGACAGACATGTCATTCTGTTTCTTTGTGTTGATGCCCATTTATTTTTGGGGGTGTTGTGTAATTGCTGGGGAAGCTGACCGCAAACAATGGAATTTGGTTCCCCAACTAAGAAAGAACACCTCTATGCAGGAAGTCAGAAAAATCTCCATAATGCTAGGCCAGAGGCAGGACTTCCAATGTTGGAACTACATAGGGAAGAAACATTGAGGTTCAAAGTTTCTTTACATAGTGATAGCTTATCACTTAAGAGAGGGTAGAGGATTTGGATGACTCTCCTTCCCAATGATTAAGAGTGCAGAATTATTATTTTAAAATATAAAATCATAATTTGATAAAAATGATAATTTACTTTAGTGCCATGAAGAAATGAATTCATAGAGGGATAATTCACTATTACTGATAAGAACAAACTCAGAGTAGCCATCAATAAATAATATAGCCTGTAAGATAACAATGAGAGGTTTGACTTAAAACATTTGAAAAGCAAAGTTTAAAGACTGGGATTCCTAAGAAGATGAAGTCTATTGATAATTTCGTGTTTCACTGTGAGATCCTGATGAAAATTTTACTAATGAACGTTCTTTAGTTGTGTGACATTTCTTTTCATCTGTTCCAGTGTCTGGGACACATTTATTTCCCACAATCCCAGACTGACTTACACCTTGTCTCCTAGCTCCAGTATAAAGGGCAACACTACAAGGCCACTCCAGTCAGGATGACTCCAGAGATAGAGAGAGTGAGGAGAAACCAGGAGCAGCTGAGTGTGGCAAGTTGTTTGTTTTATTTTATATTTTATCAAACATTACATGTTTCTGTTTTTAAAAATGCCCTTTGAAAAGCTTTAAACCTTCTCTATATTTGATGCTCCTTTTACACATTCACATGCTGAAGGGCGTGAACTATATGTTCAGGAAATATGGGACTGTGTTGCCATAAATTAGCTGGGTTTGTTTATTCAAGAGACCTTCATTAAGCATGCAAATATGCCAGGTATTATGCTGGCCACCAAAACACAAGATGGATAAGGCCCACTTCCTATCCTTATGAACCTCACAGTTCAGTTGATAAATCTCTGAGAATAAATCCAGGTAAGGTCTTGAAGAATAGTGAGTTTGTTGTCAAACTGTGGAGAAAAAAATATCTATTTGAACCGGGCAAAAGAAGACCCAGCTTGACTGTCATTCTCAGACATAGTGTCAAGGTGAGGAACCTTATCACTAAAGTGGGAAACATTTCTCAGTCGTTCAATGATCTGTTGCTAATAAAGCAATCATCACTAACAGGAGTCATCTCCCTTATGTGCTGGGCCCTGTGCTAATGTTCTATGTGAACCCATGTGGTCAGGACTATTTTTTGGTAGATGTGGGAAACTGAATCTTGGGAGGTCAGAGGACATGCTGGCACCCCTGGCTAGTAAGGGCAGAGGTGGAATTTGAACCTAGGTTTCTTAGAATTCAGAAATTTCTTTCAAAATTGTCCTCAAATAGTTATTTTTCCCATTTGGTGACCCTCTTTGTGGAACTTTTACCAGTACAAATAGTGGCATTCTTTTTCCCAAGCAGATAATTTTGAGGGACTTTAGCATTTAAGAATGGGTTCTCCTGGGTGAAGGAGATAATCAGGCTCAACATTGGTGTTAGGAATCAGAGAGCATTAGTTTTTGCTGAAGCCCCAGAAGCTAGAAAGAGAGTAAATGGCCTTCTTAGGCTACCACATCGTCAACTTCACTAGAGTTCTCTTGTAATAATTTTATTCTGGTATTTCTTTTCAGGCGTACTCCCTTATATTTCCATTACTTTTATTCATGGAATTTATAGTTAGTTTTGAGATGGAACAGCAAAGTATTTGTTGAAGAATCATTTTAAAATAGCACAACCAACATTTTGTGCTGGTTAAATCAGAATCTAGGAAGACATACCAGGGGGTGGTTGATGTAGGTCTACTTTGGAAAAATATGCATTAAAAAAACTGGGTTAATTTCACACCTCATCTTCATGGCATTTAGGTGAAGCCTATTCTGCTAGCTATTAAAATTCTTATTTATCCTCCATAGGTGAAATACAAAGGAGGGATTATGCAGGGAACTGCAATTTCTGATCCACCAGAGCTGAAGAGAGTGAAAGAAAACCAGAAGAACATAAGCAATGTGTGATCATATTAGTAACTTTTTTCTTATAATATTGAATGTATTGGCAACATGTGAATGAAAGAATCTTATTTACAGAGTTTTTGTAACCTTAAGCTGATAGTCTGTTCTCAGTAGACTAACAATTTATTTGAAAAGTTTCGGGATCTTAGGTATTGTGGGTACCGTCAAGTATCCCCCACCTCAGAGTTCCCAGTGACACATCAGGGGGCTTTTTTTCAACAGCCTGTTGTGTGTCCCTCCTATTTTATCTTCATACTGATAGAGGCTGTGGTTCCCAAAGGGAAGCAGTCGTAGCTCCTGGCATCTTATCTCTAAGACAAGCTTTTCCACTCTCTTTTATACCTGCATGTGTTCTTGCTCTTGGGCTTCCTCCCAGCCCCATCTTCCGCTGCCAGTGATTATTACTCTATTTTTGGACAATATCTGGGAAGAAATGATCAAGTGCACATGGCTGAATAAGTCACAGGGGACAAGACCATTTTAGGGACACTTGGTAAGGGGCTACCAGTTTTTACTTAGACATCAGATGGTGACCCGCTGGAATTCCCTGTTGTTGATTTAATTCACGGATGTAGTTCTGGACAGAGTTCTTTTTAAAGTCATTAACATATAGATTGTGTTCTTTGGAAGAAGAAATTTGGAAATCTATTATGTAGAAATCTTTTATTCTTCAAACCTTTAAAGTCATTTAGCCAGTTTATAAAGCAATATAGAATTCAGTTACTTGTTAAAGTCCCATGGTGCATGCTGGTGTCTTCTTTGGACACTGTGCTTCCCCTTAGTGAATATCAGGGCCTCAGTTCTGAATTGCACATATGCCCTCAGCTCTGCAGTCAGTGTATCCAGGTTATTGTTTGTTACATTTCCTAGCAACCATATTTTAGAGAAGTAGATGCTCACCTTTCCCTAACATAGAGTCACACTTGGCATTGACTCCATTACTCTGAAAAAAGAACCGTGATTACTGAAAAAGAGAAATGGAGCATCGAGATGCACACTGGCCTTTTTATGTATGCCTATGGCCACCTATTTAAATGCATCTTTACAGAAGTCCTCTCTCCATTAATCCCTAAGAAATTATGACAGTGTTGTATCATTCTGTATGGGCAGGAGTACCTTGAAGTAATATTCATGAAGACATTTTTTTTTTCTCATTTTCTTTTGTGATTAAATACTTACTACAGCTTTATGGATGGTATGCCTATATATTTGAGTATAATCACAGTGATTCAGACACACATACGCTCTTATAGGATGGAATGAAATGGATAGATTTTAAGATACCCGCATTCTAAGTATGACTAGATTTCTGATAATATCCTCTCTCTTTTTAAAAAATAGTTTTCTTTCTTTGGCTATAACTCATTAAAATAAATACCACGAGACTCTTAATAAGTTGAATTGATTCACACTTCTTTATTTTTTGTCCTCTGAAATGATAGGTGTTTTATAAAGGTCAGCTGGGAAGAGCTACTGCTTTAAGTGTAACTCCTGAAATGGAAAGAGTAAAGAAGAATCAAGAACATATTAGCTCGGCAAGTGGTTTTGTTCATTTCAAACTATCAGAAGGGATGTGTCCTTTACTGTCTTGCTTTTCTTGTGAAAATGAAGTTTATTTTCAAGAAACATTTGTGATATTGCCAATAAGAACATGTGTTATTTCAGATGACTTCCAATGCTGCCACTGTATATATTTGCATTATCCTGTGACCCTTCATTGGTATTTCCATATGTGACCTACAGTTATATGCAAAGCTTAGTTTTAAATTATATTACATTTATTTAAACAATGATTTTTGCTGTTTTTGCCAGTGTCTTTGAAAATGATGAAGCCTTTGCTGCGTAAGTTAAATAATTGTCATTTTATTGATGTATTTCATTGAACATGAATTGTTAAATACTCACTGCAAAACAAAGTAGGAAATGATTCATGACTCCCAAGTGAGGACTTAGAGCAAGAAAAAAAAATCTTTGCATACGTGTAATATAGAATTCAGTTACTCGTTAATGTCCCGTGGTGCATGCTGGTGTCTTCTTTGGATACTGTACTTCCTCTTAGTGAATATCAGGGCTTCAGTTCTGAATTGCACATATGCCCTCAGGTCTGCAGTCAGTGTATCCAACACTTACACGTAATCGGCTTCACAAAAGGCAGTGTTCTGATGGGCAGCTGCCAGGAATACCTGCCTTATTCCTGGCACACCTTAAAGAACTCGGTTCCTGAGGATCAACATTTAGGCTGCATAATTTATAGCTGTCTAGTGACATTCCTGTCCATAGTTACTGAGTATATTTAACATAAATTACCTTCAGGCTGTGGCTGCTTAGAAGAAAAACTAGATTTGTTCCTCATTATTTCTTATTCTCTAAGGAGAGAAGAAAGAAATAGAGGGTAGTCTGGTATGCATTTCTCAACACTATTATGGCAGAAAAATGGGGAAATTTAGAAAATAAATTTGAGTTCTATTTAGTTTTGGATTTTCCCTATTTAGCTTAAATATGATAACCAGTTTTACTGACTAGATCATTAGAGACTATTGGTCACTCACACATTTGCAGTTGATAGGTTTAGATCCTTTTTGCTGTAGCCCTTACAGGGTAGCTTTGAGAGTAAAATTTTAGGTTGCTATTCTGGAACAAATATAATTCACTGAAAAAGTTACCTGAGAAATAACGTCAAGAATGTTGCCTATGTTTCACTCAGCTTAAAAAAGTTATATAATAATTTTTTATTATAGTTGTCTTATTATAAGTATGTCTACTATTTTCTTTGCAGGTAAAATATACCCATGACCACAAACAGATGAAAGGTAGACCAAGTCTGATTTTAGATACACCTGCTCTGAGACATGTTAAGGAAGCCCAAAATCATATTTCAATGGTAGGGTACAACCAGATCATCCTTCTCATGACTAAAACATACTAAGGAACTGCAGAACCCAGTGAACCGATGGCATTAGTTCATTATTAATCTGGATAACTAACAAAGCATGGAAACATGATTGGTCCATCCTTTTTTTGTGGGGGGGGACTTTCTAATAACACTGAAATGTAATGGAAATATTTAGTCTAATAAAATAATTTTTTCTCAGTGGTTTCTTTTGGTGTGTTTTTATTTCTAACGTGACTACTATAAATGCATTGTGTGAAAGGCATTTGTCTAAGGTTCTTTCCAGTTAAATTTTAAAATGGATTTTGGTGTGTTTGCATGTTATAAAGAATATGAAAAAATGTATGTTTTTAAAGCAATTTCATGAGCTATAATTTACCTACCATAAAGTTTACCCATTTTAAGTGATCAACTCAATGATTTCTGGTATAATTTACAGGGTTGTAAAACTATCACCCTGATCCAATTTCAGAACATGAAAAAAATGTATGTCTGGAAGTATATAAGTTTTTGTAATTATGTACAAAAATTATATATATCATTATCTATGACTCTTCTAATCTAACTTTAAATAATATAATTTTAAAAAATGATTATTGTAGAATTAGATATTACTTTATTGCATACTTAAAGTTAGGGTAGCAAATTTAATTAATAGTTAAATTAGTATATTTCAGGAAGTAACCAATATTTAAAAATATTTATTTTTTACAACTTCTTACTGATATACAGGCTTATAAATAATTTAATGACTGGGTGCAGTGGCTCACACCTGTAATCGTAGCATATTGGTAGGCAAAGGTGGGAGGATTGCTTGAGCCGAGGAGTTTGAGACCAGCTTAGGCAACATAGCGAGACCTGTCTCTACAAAAAAACAAAAAAATTAGCTGGGCAGGGTAGTGCACTCCTGTAGTCCCAGCTACCTGGGGGGCTGAGCCAAAAGGATCCTTGAGCCCAGGAGTTTGAGGCTGTGCTGAGCTGTGATTATGCCACTGAACTCCAGCCTGGATGACAGAGTGAGATCCTGACTCAAAACAATAACAACAACAGTAATAATAATACTGATAATTTAAAAGAGATACTAACCATAATGATTATAAACTTTGTAAAAATAGCACTTGATTTCTGATGCTAAGGAGCTTAAGTTTCAGACATTGTTTTTGGGATAATTAGAAACATATATGTAGAAAATAGCCTAGATGCAGCCCGTGCAGCGACACCTGTGATTTTATCAAAATGTTGTACTATATTAAACTATCAAGAAAATTTCAGTTTGAGTTAACATTGTTTTCCTTTTTCAGGTAAAATACCACGAAGATTTTGAAAAGACGAAGGGGAGGGGCTTCACGCCTGTTGTGGATGACCCTGTGACAGAGCGAGTAAGGAAGAATACCCAGGTGGTCAGCGATGCTGCCTATAAGGGTGTCCATCCTCACATCGTGGAGATGGACAGGAGACCCGGAATCATTGTTGGTAAGCTGGCTGTCTTTCTTGGCAGGTGTGCACAGTCAAAGCAATTGTGTCTGAGAATTATCCTTCTCATTCATCTGATTCCTTATCACAGGTTTTCTTATCACAGGTTTCATAAGATTCCTTATGCACAGTTTAAAACAGACCGCAGATACAGTGTTATTTTTGTACCATACTGAATAAGATTCATGGCATTCACCAGATACCATCTCAAATCTTCTCTATCGTTGGAAGTTCTCTACCTTTAATAGCTGTCTGGTCTTAAGAATGTTCCTACTTGTTAAACAAAGAAGCAGCCCAGACATGGATGATAACAACAGTTGAACAAATATTTCATTTTCTTTTAGCTTGTGTACTTGATCAATGTGTTGTTCTATAGACACCATGTGCATGGGTGACAAAAATAGCCATATCACATTATGTCCATTTACCACAAGTAGACATGCCAGGGAGAGTCTGACGGCATTACATAATATTAATAGCTCATATTTTTGAACATTGTTTCTGATAAATTTTTTAATTTAAGGTTTATTTGTATTATTTTTAAAATTTGTATAAATGTGTGGGGCACAAGTGCAATTTTGTTACATGCATAGATTGTGTAGTGGTCAATCCAGGGTTTTTAGGTATCCATCATCCAAAGAGTGTACCTTGTACCCAAAAGTACTTTATTTCTGAACTGGGGGAATTGAGAGCTGCCTGAAAGTCCTGAAAGAGAGCAATCTTTTCTTCCTGCTATCTGTTCCTTGTAGTCAGTTTTGGAAAATCCTAGGAGGATATTAAATGGTGGCCAAGATATCAGCAACGATCATACAGACGTATAAGGCAGGGCTAGGGAGGAAAATTATTGATTTTTCAGTATATGTCAAAAACTCAAGACTGTGGTCTCCTTCAGAGTGGTTAGCCTCTGAATTATGTAGTACAGTTTTGTAGCTCTAAGAATATCTTTGGTAATGATGGTATATGCCTCTCAGTAATCTCAGTGCTAGGTTTTCTTCCCTTCATCTTTAAAAGTAAGAGCTTATTTTTAGTACCAGTGAAAGACCATTTAGAATTAGGTGGGTAAAATATGTATTTGACAGGGTAATATCTTAGTTTAGAACAAAAGTGCTAAAGTCAGGGCACTAAGTGACTTGGATGGTTATACTAAAGTGGCTCTGGAAGTGTTTTCAAAGAAGGATTCCAAACATATTTGTAGGCAATTGATAGCTTTGCTGATCTACCCAAGCTGATTACTTAAGAAAATCAGATTAAGTTGGATGGATGAGCTGTGATGTTTTCATTAAGTGTGACACAGAACTAGAGAGTGTTGTGTTACTCTGTATTAAAACCTCATAAAGGATAGTGCAGGGTTCTGATTAGCCTCACTTAGACTGCTACGGTCTGTGTCGCTTACTCCTGAGTCCTACATAGATCAGGGGCCAGAAATGATGGTGAGGTCATTGCCAAAAACCATGGAACTGTCTAGACCCTAGTCTCTCAGGATTCATAACCTTATTGTTTTTGAAAATGTTTTTGTTTTTGAAAATGTAAGATGCATAACTCTAAATTGTTTACTTACTGGGAAATCCAGAAGTCAAGTTATTTTATTTATCGGGAGATGCTGTTTTCCATTAAGGACTTGCCTATGAAAACACAAAATGAAGTGTGTTTAACAAACGTTATACTTTCCAATGAGCCAGCTTCTGTAACAGGCTTGGAAATACGAATTTAGAGATGTTTCTGAGTAATTCAAATTAAGCCAATTTGTGCTGCTTCTGTTTTCATTGGAGGCTCTGCTACTTACTAGCTGTGTAACCTTGGCTAAACAACTAAATCTCTCTATGCCTTGGTTTCCTCATCTTGGGGATGATCATAATAGTACTGACTTTAATATGTATGAAACTTAAGTGACTTAGGTTATAAATGAGACTAGTGCAGGCATATGGTAAGCACTACATAATATTAATTATAACCACACAAGCAAATCTCCAGTTCCATTTTACAGATTCATTGTTTTTATTCCGTCTCCATTTCTGCCATCTGTCCATACCTAGGTTCTTATTTTCCAGCTGTTGATACCGCACTATACAGCTCACTTTAGGACCTGATGCCCTTTAGTTAGAAAGATTGGTGAATTCAGAAGTTATTAGATTTATATGTTGCCTCCAACTAAGCTAAGAGGAGGATACATTGGCTTGCACAATCTGATGGCTGATCATAGCAGGGGTCCTTGGAGAACAGGAAGCTGTTCTTACTCTTTCAACCCTCATCATTTCTTGCTTTTTGCAGTGCTTATAGTGTTTTTCTAATAAGTATGTTTTATCAGATGCACTCAGCTTGTACTCACAGACTCAGAATGAAAACTGGGCTTGCCACTTCTCTATATTTCAAATATTTCTTTCTGTTATAGGAAGAGAAGTTTTTTGTTTTGTAGAAACAAAATCTCTCAACCGTGTCCTGTGAATTACTCACATGTCCTTAATCAAGGACTTTAACTAAACATTTTGCTGGTTTCAGGAGAGGGGAGATCTCCTCTGTGGAGAGCAAGAGTGTTTGGGGTGCCATGGGGGCTGCACAGAGTTACCTCGCGCGTGTGGGTTGTGTGATGCATCACAGGTACTTCAGCAAGCCTGGAGCAAGCAGCACAATGAGTAGACCTGACAACTTCAATTTGATCACTAAGTTTTCTTAACAGATATTCATGAAAGGGACTTTCCTCTGAAGTCTGCAGCATAGAGGGTTTTCTTGTTATATGTTTGGTTTTTTGTATATATTCCTTTCCAGACTTTTGCTTGACTCTTTTGGGTGCTGGCTTTTTTTTTTTTTTTTCCTTCATTCCTTCTTGATAAATGTTGATTTCTTCTTTTGGTAAAAGACCTCAAAGTTTGGCGCACAGATCCTGGCTCCATCTTCGACATCGATCCCCTGGAAGACAATATTCAGTCTAGAAGCCTACATATGCTCTCCGGTATTGCTTTTGATTTGAGTTCCTCCCATTTGTGTGGGTTTTGTCCTGAAAGTGAAACAACTAGAAACTGTAGAGGTTCATCGTGCCAGCTGTGTATTGTACATTTTAAAGTTGAGAATTTGAGAAACCAAAAAAGTGCTATCTATGCTACTTTAAGATACCATTAATCATTTATGAAAATAAAGCTTGCAAAAGGACTTTTTAATATTTCCTAGATTAGTCTGTCCTAGATGCATTTAAACAAGCTTTTTATGCATGAGTATGATTTTATAGGCTTTCTGGGTTTATAAATGCGGTTTTGGGTTGCACTAAACTGCTGAGACAAAAAGGAGATTTGTTTCATGAAATGTACTGTTAGAATATTTTAAAAGTAGATGTAAAGAATTATACATAGAATAGTGGGAGGGGTTTCCATAGAGCATTATAAATGTCTTAAAGTAAACTTTCAAATATCTTTAAAGTATATCTCTGAGTTTTTATATATTATAAAATGAATGGTTTCAGAAGCTGATTTGACTTTTAACTTAGACTGCATGTTTATAATTAAAGGCAAAAAATGAATAGTTGGGAAATAGCGATAGCTTAATGTGACATTTCAGACTTTTATTTTGTCGACAGTTATATAGTTATTTTAAACAATATAACTAGATATATCCTTTAGGTCTTGCTCTGCTACTTTATATTTATTTGCTGCCATCAGTAAAATTGAATACCCAAGGCAAAGTATACTTTTATAGTCAATTTGACCCATATAGTTAGCCAAACTGTGTCATTTAACTTTTTAAAAATAAAGGAAAGGCAACAAATACTGTATACCTGGTGATACTTGAAAGGAATCTTTTATAACCAGGTATATGTTTAACCGAGATGTATTAGTTTAGTTTGCCAGTGTTTTCTTAGTTCTTGTCAATTTCCCATCCCTTATCTTTCCTTTAAAATTTAGTCTTAAAATGAATGCAAGCACCCTTTAAGTCACTTATGTAGTTGATGCAATGCATGCTTAAGTTTGGAAATAGTGGAGTAGAGCTGAGATTTGGGGTTATTATTTATTTACTAAGCCATTGTTTTTCTTCCTTATTAAGCTTTTAAGTAATTTTTGTTTCTTTTGTTTTTTCGAGTCTCCTAATCACAAGTATGAATATTTTCCCTCCAATGTAGAAAAGGCAAGTCACTATAGGCGACACCGGTCCCGATCTCATTCCAGCAGTACTTTTGGTACAGGTCTGGGAGATGACAAGTCAGAAATCTCAGAGATGTACCCTAGCTTTTCATGCTGCAGTGAGGTAACAAGACCATCTGATGAAGAAGGTATCAATCATTAACCACTTACAAAGAAAATGGATTCATTTTTTTAAAAAATGTGTCACAAGAGTGTCTAACATTGTCTTCACCTTTGTACAAACATGTAGTCTGGGTGTATTTGAGAATTTGGAATTAAGTTTAGAAAGTTAATAGTCCTTTTTGCTTTAAACTACTAATTTGCATTTTTGCATGTTATTTTTTTCCTTGTCTTACTGCACGATTATTACTGCAAATGGATCTGTAATGACGAAAGGGTCTTGGGATTTGCTACCTGAGTCTGTTTCACAGGTGTTATATATGATGGATATGCACAGTCTTAGTGGAACTTGAATTCTCCATAGTTTGTATCTGATTTCCATTAAGAAAAAAATCAATCTTACAGTAATATTAAGGTGTCTGAGAGGTTGCTATGAATTTGTGTGTGTTTAAATATTGATATATATTTGCAGACACAGTTAGATCTTGCCAGAAAGAAGTTGGGCATACTATTTGAGATATGAGTTTTTTAAAATGACAAATGTTGATTGTTAATAATCTTCCCTATTTTGTATACCCACCCTTTTTCTGTACCTTCTCCTGTTTTCTGCATTTAGGCTGATGGATGAAATCTAGAACTTTTAGTGAACTTCTTTAGGATGTTAAACTAATCCTGCTTATGAAGCTGTTACTAAAGGTTAAGACTAAAGTGCTGTCTCTGCCCATTGTGGTTACATTTTAGTGCATTGAGGACCAGAGAGGACAGATGGATGCATAGGAGAACAAAAGGAATACTGCGTTTCCCCTTCAATTGAGAGGGCCATGTTGCTGATAGCCCAAAGGCAGGAAATTTTGAGGTTGAGCAACTTAACACCTTTGGTGACAAAAAAGCAAAGTGACTGAGGGAAATGATGAGACTATAAAAGCTTTTGTAATTGTGTAATTGCTTTTTGCATTTATTACAATAGAATCCGAATGAGAATAAAATCAATTATATTCTATCTTGAACGCTATATTTGGACTGGCCTTAGCTTGGCAGAAAGTTTTTAAGAGTCTCTTTCCTCTATAATTCTAAGGAAATAATTACAAATGAATTTTATTTTATAGTAGATAAAGCACATATGAGGAGATCTCCTCTTTTTTGTGTCTGGTTTGCTAACAAAGGGTTCAGTAACTTTCTGATTTTTTTTTTTTTTTTGACTTGAGATTACTGATTTCTCCCTTCAGTGTCCTTCATGTTCTGGAGGTACAGAATAATGTTGATGCTTGATGGAATAAATACAACTCAAAGAAAACACAAGAACTAATTTTGATCATCCTTATTTAATGTTACTTAGCTCAGAGCATTGGAGTTGATATCTGTCCCAAATGCAATGTACCATAGAGTCTTTGCCTCATGAATGACCCTTTACTTCATGTGTGTAGACGCCAACACATCACTCATTAATTTATTCACCAAATACTTATTGAGTGCTCTTTGTGCACCAGCCAAGAGCTTGAATCTGGCAACGCACACAGCAGCGAACAAAAAGACATACATATGCTGTAAGGGGCTCAGAGTCTGGTGGAGGACCTTGACATTTAGCAGATACTTACACAAGTAATATATAATTATGAATAGAGTTAGTGCTATGAGGGGATGGAATCAGGGCTATGATAACAGGGCAGTTGCATCTGTCCTGGATATCAGGAAAGCATTCCTTAGGAAAGGAATGTTTGAGTTGAGATGTGAATGCTGATGGAAGTTAACTAGGCCAAGGAGTTTTGTAAGAAAAATGTGTCTAACAGGATACAGCATGCAATGGTGTGTCATTGAGACATTCAGACTGAGGTGTCAAGTAGGTAATTAGAATTCAGAAGAGCAGGCAGACTGTAGGTCAATTTGGATGTCATCATCCGAGTCTAAGTTAGTTCTTGGGTGAATCTGTGTGGAGACAGAATTCAGACATCCATGCCCCAACTACCCTGGTTCCCTTGGCACCAGCAGACCACACCCAGGTCTACTGTCTTATTGCATTCTCTTCTCCAAGGCTATAATAACCTGCTATTGTTAGTTTATTACCTCTTTGTCTTTTCCAGCTTATGTGCCTTCTTTTTTCTAATTATTTCTAGCAAAAGGACCCTATATAAGCCAAACTGAATGAAAAAATGTCTCCATTGGAAAAAGGCATATATGAATATTCTTGCAGTTATACTAGAATTTGAGTAAGAGTAACACATGGTTAAGGGGGAATAGTTACGTTGTGTAAATGGGAGAACATTAGACTCTGGGGAAAAATGTTTGGCAGGCAGGGATGGCTCATTGACTCAAATAATGCCTTTTAAGAAAAAATTTACTCTATAGAGTCATTGATAAACTTCTGTCATTCTCAGTTGCCTGTTATGTGGCCAAGATGCTCTGTCCTTAGGGACATTTCCTATTTTAGAAAATAGACACTGATAGATGAAGCAAAGGTCAAGATGTACCAATAAGTTTTATAACAAAAATGCAAGTGGTGGTATACCCACACATTATCGGTGTTATTTGAGAAGATTTTAGGTTACATAGGAATATGCTAATTTAATTTATTTTAAGTGAAGCAAAGCACATTCTATCAGTTGGCACCATATGTCTGTATTCAAATGATTAGAGACATATTAAACTACCTCTTCACTACCCCCTTCCCTCCAGAAGTCTGCTACTTTCCCGGGCTTCCCCGTTTGCTAAGTAGCAACTGCAGCTTTCCAGACACTGAAGTCAAATCCTTTGGAGTCATCCTTGACTCTGTTCTTTTACTCACATCCCACCTCCAATCCATTGGCAAATCTTCTCAGCCCCACCATGATGAAAATATCCAGAATCTGACTGCTTGCCCTCACCTTTGCTGTCGCTACCCTTGTATCAGCTACTGCCACCTCTCACTTGGACGATCACTGTCACCTCCTGGCCAGTTTCCCTGCTTTTGCCCTGTTTACTCCATGCCCTGCCCACCCTCTGCCCTGGTCTGTTCTCTACCAGGCATCTGGAATGATCTTCTTGAACCCTGAGTTAGATAATGTCAGTCTTCTACCATTTCATTCTGAATATAATCCCAACCTCACCATTGTATATAAGTCCCAAGTCAAATCTTGACCACTGGCTACTGCTCTGAACTCATTTCCTACCATTCCCAGTACATCCATCTACTCCTGCCATTCTGGTCTACTTGCTGTACACAAACTTTCCAGGAAATCTCTTCCAAGAGCCCTTTACACTTCCTCTTCCCCTACCTGGACCATTCCCTCCACCCCAGATATGTGCTTGCCTGGTGCCATTTTTCTGTATGTTTTATCTTTATCAGAGACCCTCTCTAACTACTAGAGAAAAAAATAGCAACCCTTCTCTCACTGTCTGTCCCTTTACTCTGCTTTTTTATTTTTATTTTTTGCCTTCATAGAACCTGGTACCACCTGAGATATTATATATATTGATTTGTTTGCTTGTTTGTTTATCTCGGCCTCTCTAGACTCTAAGCCCTATGAGAGCAGGGATATTGACTCTTTTGTTGACTATTCTACTTCCAGCTCTTAGAATCAGCATTCAGCAAATAGTTGGTGAGATGGCCAAATCAATAATTTAAAAAGTAGGACTGCATACATTAATATATGTAACCATACTTATTTTTGTAAAATAAAATTCTCTTGTGGAAGGCTTTCACAAAAATTCTTACATTTTTGATGATGTTTTGATATGTTTCAATGACATTAAAGTATAGATGAAAAACAACCTAAAGTGGAAACATTCCCAGTGTTTGTTTTGTTTTGTTTTGTTTTTTATTCTGGAGGAGAAGGAAAGAAGTATCTATGACTTCTCGGTGGCTTTGAAATTTAGGGTACCCTTTGAAATGTGTGCTCTGTTGGGCTCTGGTAAGAGGGTGCTGATTGACTGTGTAGAAAGAGACTTTTATGGTGATGACAACTGTTTGATGAAAATTTTTAGTGTCTTTAACAGTAACCATCAATCATATGCATTTGTTTAAATTCTGCCCTAAAAATTGAAAAGAATTTTATAACAATACTTGTTAGGGGTAGGATGGAAAAAACAAATGTTCTTAAGTATTTAGCAATGGCATTTTTCTTCCAGATTTTGTTGATTTCTTTACATTTTATTATTTATTTATTAATTTTTAAAGTAATTAATTTTTTTGGTTCATAATCATCATCCCTGATGATGATGCATCCCTGATAGCAGCACTGCTATCATGGATTAATTCAAGGATTGATTGATTTTTCTTTTTTAATTTTTTCAACTGATAAATAATAATTGTATGTGTTCATGGGGGTACAAAGTGATGTTTCAATTCATATAATATATAAGTGATCAGGTCAGGGTAATTAACATATCCATCATCTCAAACATTTATCATATTTTTTTGTTGGAAACATTCGATGTCTTCCTTCTAGCTATTGTTAGCAATTGTGAATAATATTGTTAGTGATATTGTTAACTATAGTCATTCTATAGTGCTATAGGACATTAGAACTTATTCTTCCTATCTTGCTGTATATGATAAAATGTGTTCTGTCCCCCAAAGATGTCCTTTTAATATTCAGTTGACTTAAGTCTCAACACTCATGCTACTCAGTCTGGGCCCTCAAGGAGGTCATTTAGCCTTATTAGACTCAGATTTTCATCCACAACAAGAAAGACATAAAGGAAGCTTCTTAAGATATTTTATACTTCCCAAGCTAAGTGCCATAAACTTACATAGACTCTATTTTTTCTTTCTCTTTCTTCTGTGTATGAGAATGTGCTTATGTCCTGAAAATGGTCTGTTTTATTTTATGAATTAAGTGGCTGGGCAGTTATGAGAGTCACAGTTTTAGGTCCTTCTTATGACTTAGAGGAAATTCTGATTGTTAGGACAAAGGGTTAAACAATCAGCTCGCTTCCTTGAGGCAAAAATACAATGTTTTCATCATTCACATTTGGTTTTCATGAGCGTTAGCATATAAGCCTTCTCCTTTAAGTTTTTATCATTGTTTTAGTTATGAGTTTCTCATGATATTTTCCCATCTTGCTTTGATTGCTGAATATTTTCATTTTCTTATGTGATTATTTTGGGCTTTTATTTTTCGATCTTCCTTCCAATGTATTAAGTTACCAAAGGGTTTTCATCTTACGTCTCTACTGTGTTACTTTGATTCAGTAACAGAAGCTTTTCTTTAAACTCCATCTGATTTTGTTTTGATTCTTGAATAGTGTTATTTGAAATTATCTTTATTGCCTTTTGGTATTAGATTCATTTAACTTATATTTCGTTTGACACACAGTTTCTTTCCTGGAAATAGTCCTGATGGTTTTTGCTTACTCCACCATGAGGTTTTCTTTGATCTTTGTGTTTGCCTATAGTTCACTTGCCTGCAACATGTATCTGCTTCCTGGGATTATTTTGTTTCTTTGGTTTTTCCTTAACTTACAGTGTTTTGTTATTGCGAGTATTTTTATATGTCTGCAATCTCACCCATTGTTTATGTGCCTCAGTTTGAACTTGTATTCAGTTTTGCTTCAGGTGTTTTACGCGTTTGTGTTTTTCTCTGGAGCATAAAAGGGTATGGCAGTGTGATGGGAAATGAAAAGCAGATGTACTTTTCAAGATAGACATTTTCAGTCTTCCAATCTTGTGAACTTTCCCATTTTGCTGTGAACGAACCTTACTGAGATGACCTAGTCCTGCCTTAAATGACTGAAAGCAAGTTTCTGAATTCTGTGTCAGTCTATCCCACCCCAGCCAGGCTGTGCTTATAGCACTTCTTCCCATATGATATGTCTTCCAAAGAGCCTTAGGTTGTGAGAGATGCCTCAGAACATTCTGGAACTCTCAGTATTGTTCATAGCATACCAAGAGGGCAGTTCATGAAATAGGTAGCCAGTTGCCCTGGTGTTTTACTGATACCTGTAACTCTGGCTGTTCAGGAACCAAACAACATTGTGGATTTTTATTTCAAATATCACAGCCTCTCTTATTGTAAACATTTGTCATTTAGGCAGAAGAGCAGCAGTACCAAAACCAAAGCACCTTCCTACTCTAAAAATTCCCAGACTCTAGACAAAATATCCAACTTCTGGATGTGTAATAGGCATCTCAAATCTATATCTGAAAGCAAAACCTTTCCTGTCTTCCCCACCACAGTCCTCAACTTGTTCTTATCTTTGCATTCACCATCTCAACTGATGACATGATCATTCACCCTAATATTCAGTCAAAATCCTTGGCATTATCCTTTTCACCTTCCTTCCTCTCACACTTCACATCTGCTTCATCTATGGCTGTTGGCTTTTTTTCAAAATAATCTGTTCCAAGTCCGGCCATTCTCACCACTCCCACTTCACCCTGAGTCAGCATCCTGTCTCATTGAGATTGCAGAAATGCAGGAATCCTTTAAAAAGCTGTACCTGATCTCATTATATTCTTGTTCCAAAGACAGGTATCCCTTGAGCAACACAGGGGTTAGGGATTCCAACCCCTGTGCAATTCAAAATCTGTGAATAACTTTTGACTTCCTCAAAACTTAACTACTAACAACTTACTTTTGACAAGCCTTACTGGTAGCATAAATAGTTGACTAATACATGTTTTATATGTTATATGTATCATATACTGTATTCTTACAATACAGTAAGCTAGAGAAAGCAATATGTTGCTAAATCATAAGGAAGAAAAAATATATTTACTAGTCATTAAGTGGAACATTATAAAGGCCTTCATCTTGTTGTCTTCACATTGAGTAGTCTGAGGAGGAGGAGGGGAGGGAGAGGAGGAGGAAAAGGAAGAGGAAGAGGAAGCGTTGGTCTTGTGTCTCAGGGGTGGCAGAGGCAGAAGAAAATCCACATATACTTGAACCTGTGCCATTCAAACCCATGTTGTTGAAGGGACAGCTGTACTCAGATGCCTACTGATCACACTTAGACTAAAACCCCCCAAATCTGCGGGTGGCAAGGTGTTGCATGATCTGGCCTTTGGTCACGTCTCCAATTTCATCTTCCATCAGTCTCCTGGCTTCAGCCACACAGACCTCCTGGCTGTTTCAGCAGGCCACTCTTTTTCCGCCCTGTGCCTTTGAAGTCACTGGCTCCTTCATCTGGGACACTCTCCCATATGATCCTGTAGCTTGCTCATGTCTTTCAGGTCTCTGAATAAATGCCAGCTAATCAGAAATGCTTTCCTTGACCACTCTATGCAGAAAGGATTCAACTCACATATGCCCATGACTCTGTCCCCTTACCCAGTTTGATTTTTCTCTGCATTTCTCATCTTCCTGACATTTCATTATGTTTTAGTTAATCTGTGTATTGTGTGTCTCCCCAGAATATAAACTCTATTAGAATAGAATCTTTTTGTCTGCTTCATTCTCTTTCTACCACTAATATCTAGAACAGTACCTTGATTACAGTAAATATTTAATAAATATTATTGAATACATAAATATGTTCACGTTAAAGACTGATCTGAAATTTAAAGAAGCAGCTTTGCTACATGTGTTAGATCAATTTATATTGACACTAGATTTTAATTTACTAGTGTCTAATTAAAGCTATTTTGATTTTGAGGGTAACGGTGCAATAATATTTATTATAGTATTTTTTAAAGTAATCTAAGATATATCACTGGAACATGACATTGTAACCTGTATTTATTACAAAGCCTGAGTCAGCTAATGATCTTCCATAATCAAGAGATCAGTCAATTAGTCCTATATTAGCACTTCTGTTGCCATTATAAATGCTTCTCATCTCAGTGGCTTATTTTACTTATGACATTTGTCCTCAGAAGGGACTCAGTAAAGAAAAGTGCCCATCAGAATTCTGAAATGCATGCCTTCTTTAGTGTGGCTTCTGTGTCAGTGTACTCTGGTTTATTATTAGATCATGAAGTCTGTGGGGACAAAATACCTAGCATAGGAGCAGAAGTGCTCAATGGACGAATGTGAAGGAGAGGACACAAAACACAAGAACAGCCCCTCATGTTCCTTCCTCAGCAAAGACCACTGAGATGTGTCCTAAGTTCCTAAGAACTACAACCATCATTAAAAGGTTAAATTAACTGTTGTATTGAGAGCAGAAATATTACACATAGGTACACAACGTTAACACATCATTAATGCATCTTGAAGGTGTTGGATATGTATCCAACCAGCAGCATTTCAAAGTCTCTTTTAATATCAATAGTATCTTTAGAGTCACAATCCGTTACCCAGTATTTGCATTAATTTTTCTGTAGATTTTTTTTCCCATTGAGAATTTATACTTTATGATTTATAGATGGCATTCTGCCCCTAGTTCAGGGTTACTGGTTTTTAATTATGAGCATAATTTGAGCATAATTATGAGCATGAGCTTTAAAATTAAATAATCAGAACAACCTGCTAGAAAATATACTCCTGGAAAAGAGAACTCTAGTACACTGTTGGTGGGAATGTTGATTGCCATTATAGAAAACAGTATGGAAGTTCCTGGAGAAATTAAAAATAGAACCACCATATGACCCAGCAATCCCTCTTCTGGGTAAAACCCAAAGTAGGTGAAATCACCATCTCAAAAGATATTTACACTCCATGTCCATTGAATCTTTATCACAATAACCAAGATATGGAAACAACCTAAATGCCCATCAACTGGTGGAGGGGTAAAAGTATATATATCTACACACACACACACACACACACACACACACACACACACACACACACACAGTGAAATACTATTCAGCCTTAGAAAAGGAAATAACCACCATTTGTCACATCATGGGTAAACCTGGAGGACATTCTGCTAGTGAAATAAGCTAGACACGGAAAGAAAATATTTCATGATCTCACATGAAATTTGAAAGAAATTTTGAAAGAAAGTTTACGTTTACAGAGATAGAGAATAAAACAGTGGTCTTATGGGGGAGATATAGGTCAAAGGCTACAAAGTAGAGGCTATGTATGATGAACAAGGCTGGAGATCTAAGGCACAGCAGGGGAACTACAATTAATAATTATATTAGTGCATTAGTGCAATTATTAATGCAATAATTGCATTAATGATGTTTGTTAAATAGGTAGATTGTAGCTTTTTTTGTCCCAATGACAAAAGTAACTATGTGAGATGATAGACTTGATAATCTGTGTCACCATAGTAACCATTTTACCATCTGTATGTATCCTGTAACATCCTCCATAACATCCTGTTGTAAGGATGTTATGGGATATATCCTCAAATGTACACAATAGCATTCATTTTAAAAGGAAAAAGCACTTCTGATGTAAAACTATCTTCATTGAAAATAAACTTGCTAGTGTTTCTATTTTAGCCAGGACTTCAGTTTTCTGATTACTGACTGGGGATACTCCCAACCCTCCCTCCCTCCCTGAAAATCCATCTCCTTCCTAGTCTACCTCTGTAAAAAATATGCCATTAGTTTTGTTATTTCTCAACTGTATTTGAGTGTTATTTCCAAACTGAATTGGAGAAATTTGCTAATGTCTGTCAAAAAAGTGCTGTTTTAGTTTCTTCCTTTGAGGAAGATTTGAAGAATTAATGACTGAAAAACTAAATTTCTGTGGTGAAACTAATCATAGGAAAGTAGATGATTCCTTTATAGTGTAAACTCCAATTAGTAGACTATCACATGATTATATTTAATCATGTAGTCATTACACTTAGTCTATTAAAAACACACATAAATTGTTAGAAAGTATTCATTAGTTCTGTTAATCCCCCAAGAAAAAGTTTCAGGCTTCTCATTGAATTTGAAGTCCTTAGAGAAACTTATATTCCTAGTCTCAGTAGAAATGGAATGAAAGAAATATTATAAGTTTCCTTTTCTGAGTGTGAAGTTAGGGAAAGGATCAAATCCTAATGAATAGCACTTGTTCTAGGATGCACATGTGTCTTTCATTGATTTGCCAAGATTCAATCAAAGGGTTCCGTATGTGTATGAAGGAGAAACATCTGACACTTAAAGTAGAAACAATAAAACATTAAAAATATATTTCCTGTGAGGCTGAGTTGCTTGAGAGAAAGAGGTTTGATCATCAGGGAGGCTATAAATGTGGCTGTTGCATATGTGTCAAATGGGAAAACTTTTTAGGAGTACTTTATGAATCGTAAAGCAACAAGCATGTATAGGAGAAAATAGATATTCTTGTTTTTCACATGGTTGGACATTCGCAAATGAAATAAAAATAGTAGGTTTTGGTTTTTATAGATCAAAATTGGTGTCCAAGTTGGATTATAGACTAAATACACACACACACACACACACACACACACACACACACACACACACATGCACACACATACCTGTCTCATGGCAAAACAGTCAAGTCATCATGTTATTTCTGCAGTCACAATTTTTTCTGCTTTTCTCCCAATTCCCATTTCAACTAGGTGCCTCCAAATCCTCCTGCTTTTAGCCCTAAACTAGTAGGTCATGGAGATTGGATCCTGACTTTATAGGAACTCTTTAAAATTTCCACGCCCTAGAAACAATACAGCAGGGAGACAGTGTATTGAGCTTGCGCATTTTGCTTGGCTATCATCTGCTGTTGCCTAGGCTCTTGGTCATGTGCTTCAACTCTTGTGGTCAAATTCCCTACCCTATATAGCCTAATATTTCCCCTGAAATATTTCTGATATACCCATAATACTTTTTTTTTGGGGGGAAGGGTTGGAGTGCAGTGGCATGATCATAGCTCACTGCAGCCTAAACTTCCAAGTAGCTGGGACAACGGGCGCACGCCATCTCACTTGGCAAAATTTGTGAACATTTTTTGTAGAGTCAGAGTCTCCCTATGTTGCTCAGGCTGATCTCAAATTCCTGGCCTCAAGTGATCCTTCTTCCTTGGTCTCCCAAGTCACTGAGATTATAGGCATGAGCCAATAATTTTTCTACATTTTTTGTTCTGGTCTTTGTTCTTTGTCTTGTGTCATATATTGAACCATGTGCATTAAACCTGTTGTTTACTAGTCTGTCTGTCAAGCTTTTACCTCACTCCTGCCTACTTTCCTACTTTCCTCCTTCCTGTGTGTGTTTGATTACAATGCCCTGTTATTGACCTCCCTACTTGTCAAGGACTCTTCATACCTGCCTGTTTTTTCCATAGAGAATTTGGACTCTCTGAGACGCAGATAATCATTCACATTCATTTTTTTCTCTCATTTCTCTATCTCCAATCAGTGTGGGTACACCCTGAGTCTTCTTTATCTCAGTCCATTTGTTGAAAAACATATATGTGCTCATTCAGCAATGAAATCAGTACTGAGATGTGTCTATATATGATATTTATTGTGCCTCATCACTAAAGGTGTCTAAAGTAAAACTACATTTGGAAACACCTTGTGACCCAGTGATAATTCCCTAAGAGTCAGTGTTTGGATTGACTAGTTCAATAAATAATAAGAAACCAAAGGCAATGTAGTTTTAAGTCTTTATAAAAATACTTTCCATGCCTATATCCAATAAATATTTACAGAATACCCTTGGCAATGGCATAATGAAAATTTCTTTCAATGTTCTTGGATAAGGAATCTTCATATGAAACATTAACTTATACAACATTGACAGTAGTAGTCACTGAGGAAAATTGGGGTATGCTGAGAGCTGATTCTTCATTCAGGGTATACTTGGCATCCAAGGCTCATCTTAGCACCAGAGTGTCCATGAATGGAAGCAGTATTTCTTCCATCCAGCCATTCTTACATTCTGTGTTTCTTTCATCTTATCAAAGCCCTGCCCAAAGTCATATAGTTCTGCTTGTCAGGAAACTACATGTGTATCCATACTGTACATTCCTTTATTTTCTTTTTGTCTTGTTTTGGGGGCTGGCCCACACATGTTCCTGTGTACGCAGATACATACCATATGGATTTTGTGCCATGGGTATCTTATGAAGGACTCTATAATTTGGGGCAGACATTATTTCCTTTTCCCTCAATGACAATCCTGCTTGTATTTGTGGTTTGAATTATAGTTACAAGTTGGGGAGTTTATCCTGGCTTAGAGGGCTAAAATGAGAAACAAATCTGAGGGAAAAAAATGCAAGTTGAAATTCAAATCTTAATGTAGGAGTAATGAACTAGATTATTGTAGAGCAAAATAGCAGAAATTCTTAACTCAAAGCTATCTAGTTCTGTTTAGACCATATTATATCTTAGCTCAGATCTATCAGAGAATATTTGAAGACATGTTTTTTTTCTAGAGAAGAATCAGCTTCAAAATCAAAACATACTGCTTTTATGGGCTTGTGAGACTAATCAAGTTTAACTGGTGAATAATTTAAAATATAACTAATTTTGCATTTGTTCAATATTTAGGAACTGCAGAGTCCCCAAAATAATATTTTATAAGTTCTTGCTCGAGACAACTAAGCCAAACATACCAGGACTGCCAAAAATATGCACACATTTTAAGAGATATTATCTATGTATTACTTTTTAAAGTACTTTTCAGAAGTGTCTGGATCCTGATGGTAACCACTTTGAGCACTTCTTGTTATTGCAGAAGTCAAACATTAGTTGTATTTATCTTTTGTTATTGGTATATATTATTATGATTTTAATACAGTTTTTTTCTTTCTTAAAATGTGTGTACATTTTTTGGCATCCTCTGTATAAATGAAATGATGAAATATAAGGTGTGTATGTGTAGCTTAAAAAGCACAAAGTATATGTTTCCTTTTGTGGCAGGTAATGAAGAATTTAAATGTTCAATTTATATTTTATTTAAGCAGTGTTATAACTCCAGTTGTTTAAATTTAGTGGGAAAATGGTCAGATATCTCTTAGAATTAACTTTATTTCCAACTAAACCCTTCACATGTCTGTGGCAGCGTGGCTTATCACTATTCTGATACCAACCTTGCTGGGAGGTGGTGGCACTTTCCAGGCAGTTTTGTACAAAATGATTTGAAGATTGTTAGGTGCCATCATTATGGGTTGACATTACTCAGTGGGAAAGTGAAGTCACATTAGAAGATGTGATATTGAACCTAGGCTTGAAAATAGTCATCCAAGATTTGATGACTGAATAATTGCTCTGGATAAAATAGGCTGGCATTGGCAACGGGAAGAAGAAACTAAGATGAAATTCTCTCTCTCTGCCTCTCTCTCTCTCTCTCTCTCTCTACCTCTCCTTCCCTCCTTCCCTCCCCCCTCCCTCTTCCTCTCTCTTTGTCCCTCTTCCTCTCTCTCTTTCTCTACCTCTCTCTCTCTGCCTCTCTCTCCCTTCCTTTCTCCTCCCTCTTTCTCTTTCTCCCTCTTCCTCTGACTCTCTCATGTCCCTCTTCCCCTCCCTCACTTCCTCTCTGTCTTCCTCCTTCTCCTTCCCTCTCCTCCTCTCTCTGTCCTTCTCCTCTCTCTCTCTCTCCCTCTCTCTTTCTATCTTTATCTCCACCCCCACCTCTCTTCCTCTCTCCCACTCTCTCTCTCCCTCTCCCCAGACTTGTCAGATGTCAAAATGACTCTTAAATCTAAAATCTATCATGTTAGAAATGCTGCTACTCTGTGTGATTGGAGAGTGCCTTTCCAAAAGTGAATGAATTGTTGTCACCATCATTTCTTCCAGAGATGTTTTAGCACATCTTATCAACCACGGATACATCAACTTCTGGTAGGATGTAGTCCCTGAACTTTATGCCCCCCCCACAAATTAATGACAAATAGGGTGCCATTAATTGTGAGCCTAGCAACCTGGCTTGCACATGTCCTCATGCACTTAAACTCATTTTTCTTCTCCTTTCCCTCCCTCTCACTTCTAATGCCAGCCCCAGGAAGGGTTGACTGCCTACTCCTCAAACTTCAGTTCAAGTCTTCTTACTCCTAGAAACTTCTCTGCTCTCCAGAGCATAGTGCTCTTCGCTTTTCTGAATTCATAATGGTTATTTGGAAATGAATCTTTTACAGTCTTGCCATTTCTTCCATTATCTTTTGGGTTTAGTATAGTCCAGGCTTTGGGTTCTAGAGTCAGATTGTTGCATTATGTCAAGTCCCACACCTCTGATATTTGACCAGGTTACTTAATCTGCTAACCTTCAGATCCTTTATCTGTGAAAAGGAAACCGTGGTGGTGTTTACACCAGCTATGCATGTGATGTGCTTAGCACAGGACCTAGTGCATTGTCAGTAAAGAAACCAAACATTCTAAATTGCCTGAGAGTAAGGTCATTCCTGTGAAGCAGAACTTTCATAGCGAAAACTAGGAAAATCCTGAGCCAACTAAGTTGTAAGCACTTACTTAATGTCATTAAGTCTTTAATGTGTGCAGATTTTGTATTCCTGGGAAAGCAGAATCTTACGTTACCTATTTCCCCCATTAACTTTCACAAGGATACATGCTTAGGTGTTTAAATACTTTTGGGTATATTGTATTTTCTTAGAAGAGATTTGCAGGTTGAACAATATGAACATGCTTAATGCCAGAGGACTATACCCTTGAAAATGATTAAAATGATACATTTATGAGACATATATTTTGCCATGATAAAGAGATTTGCAATCTGAAAGTAATAATAGTAATACTCTTCTTTTTACTATAATATAGTAATAGTCTATATTTTTGTGAGCAGTATATGTTGTAGTGACAGTCATACAATTTAGCTAAAATTAGAAAATTAAAGATACTGTGGAAGTCTAGAGGGAGTGAATTAATCACCGGGAAACTAGTATTAGCTTGGGAGATAATTTTTTTTTTAATTTTGTGAAAGCATTTTGTTGGCTGCACAGTCCCTACTTTCTGTCAGCTAGTGACCAGATCCTGCTCTGGTCAGCTCCCAGGAAGTGGGTTCGGCTCCCCTCACTGCCTCATAGCTTTCCCAAGTGTTGCCTGTTAACTTCTGAATTATTCAACAGTGAACTTCCACTTGACTCTGATTTTTTTTCCCCATAGTCCCTGGTTGCTTCTTGAATCCCAGGATTAAACCTTTGTCTCAGCTGGGCTCTATGGCTCAGTCTGTAATCCCAGCACTTTGGGAAGCCAAGGCGAGTGGATTGCCTGAGCCCGTGGGTTCGAGACCTGCCTGGGCAACTTGGTGAGACCTCTTATCTCTACAATAAATCAAAAAATCAGCCGGGCATGGTAGCGCGTGCTTGTAGTTCCAACTACTTGGAAGGCTGAGGTGGAAGGGTCACTGGAGTTCAGCAGGTTGATACTGGGGTGGCCGTGAGTGTGCCACTGCACTCCAGCCTGGATGACAGAGTGAGACTCCAACTCACAACAACAAACAAAAAAAATTTGCCTCCGCAGATACTGGAAACAAGGCATTGGGAGGGAGAGGGAATTTGGGAATGACATGTTCAAAATAGGGTCACGTATATCCCCACATTTCTGCCAGGTGGGGGAAAAGGAAGCCAGTAGTTTTGTACTGTGGCTGCTCATTTGAAAAATAAAACATCAATACTCAGTTTCCTCTGCCACTTCCTGAGGATCTAACTTAATTGGTCTGGGGGACCTGGGAATAGTATGATTTAAAAGCTCCCAGATGAATTTAATGCATAGCCAGGGTTGAAACCACTGCAGGTAACTGGTCCTTCCTCTGTCCTCAGTCCTTAATCTCCTTTCCTTTCTTTCCACAGTTCATTCCCCCTGCTGGAGCTGAAAATCTCATATATAAAGCAGCGATGATTGCTTTTATTTTTACACATAATTTTCAAAGCTTCGGTGATTATTTTAGATCACAATAATAATCAGGCATGTCTTTAAAATGGGATGGTTTTAACTTCATTGTAGATCATTTCATTTTTATATTAAAGTCTGTATGTTCGTGGTTTATTATGAAGCAAACCAGTGTCTTAGGCTGTTGTCTATTCACAGTTTATAATTAAGAACCAGAAAACGAAAACCTAGAGGCAATCTGGCTGGTTTCTGTTTTCTGCAGGGAATGAAAAAGATTTTCTGTAGTGCTAAGAATTCTTTCAGATTGGAAAATAGCATCTTGTTGCTGGATTAGGCATAAACTTTGCAGATTTAATTCCCGCTTATGCCTTTTGGGGAAAATCAAATGCAAAAAGGACTTGAGGCTCTCACGTGAAATTCTTAATGACACACTTACAAACTGTTTGAGCAGCTAGGTCCACATCATAGCCCTGTTTTATTTCCAAGTAGCCCTACCACCTTCCTCATGGACCAGATGAGATTTAGCTAGGATCTAGCTTATTATTTAATATTTCCTTCAAAACTAGCAGCATCTTCATACTTTCTCTTTTAGCAATTCCTCTCTGTATGTCTATTAGGGGTCCTTTGTCCTAAAAACAGAAGCAAAACCTCATTATGTTCTTTGATGTGCATTAGCTAATAAAACCATAGCCAAGTGCTAGAAAATATGACAATAATTTCATTTTATCCTAGACTATTGGAAAATTTCTGAAGGGTGATCGTTTCCTTTTTTAAAAAAATGTTATTTTAAAGATGTGGGATACAGTTCAGGGATCGGGATACAAACGTTGATTATGCAGGTGCCCTTGTTGATGAGATGTGCCCCTCCCTCCCCTAGCAGTTTCCCTCGGCTGCCAATCCCAGCCCCCTCCCTTGGCAGTTTCCTACTACTGCCAATCCCTTTCTTAAAGTATTATGATAATTGTTCAAGGTCTGCTTATGAGTGAGAACATATGGTACTGTTCCTTGTTTCTGTGATAGATCACTGAGTATGATTGACTCTAAATCCGTCCAAGTTGCTGTGAAGTTCATATGTTAGTCCTTCTTTATGGCTGCATAATATTCCATTGTGTATATGTACCACATTTTAAAAAATTCAGTCCAGCTTTGATGGACAACATGATTGGTTACATGTTTTTGCTATGATTAATAAAGCTGCAACAACATACTTGTGCAGGTATCCTTTATAGGATGATTTGAGTTCCTCTGGGTATATTCCCAAAAGGGGAATTGCTGGGTCATATGGAAGGTCAATTTCTAGTTCTTTCAGAAATTGCCACACTGTCTTCCAAAGAGGTTGCACTAGTTTGCATTCCCACCAGCAGTCTGGAGAAGTGTTCCTTTTTCTTTGCGTCCTCGCCAGCATCTGTTATAGCTTGTTTTATTAATGATGGCCATTCTTACTGTGGTTAGGTGGTATCTCAATGTGGCTTTGATTTGCATTTCTCTGATGATTAGTGGGATCAAACTGATGAGCTTCTGCAAAGCAAAAAAAAAAAAAAATCAAGAGAGCAGGGAGACAGCCCACAGAATGGGAAAAAATTGCCAACTGTATATCTGACAAAGGCTTAACATCTAGGATCTACAAGGAACTCAAATGTGTCAAAAGGGAAAAACAAACAGCCCCATTAAAAAGTGGGCAAAAGACATGAATAGACACTTCTCAAAAGAAGATATACGGGCAGCCAACAGACACATGAAAAAGTGATTTTCTCCTTTTTCTGGATTAAAAAAAAATAAGTAAGCCTATAAGAAAAAAAGCCCACATTTTATTTTCTCTGCTCATGTTATATCTGTAGTTAGTGAATAAAGTACCTTTCTTTTTTTGACATTTGATATTTGGCCATCAGCTGTTATTTTATAGTCATTGTAGGGCTTTCATTTTTAAACACCTTGTCTTTGATGGCTTGAGACCTTGACTTTGGCTTCACTACACGAAGATAATTATTCTACTGCCTTCCTGCCTGATCGCTCAGCCCCCATTTAAAAAAAATTCTATAAAGTGGTAATGAAACCTATTTTAGATAGTTGTGGTAATTAAATAACAACATACATGGCACCTTGCACAACAAGGACACTTCAATATATTATCTTCCTTCATCCATTATGGGTACAACCCCCAAAGTAGACTTTTCTTTGGGCATTTCCTCTCTTTATGGTGGGTGCATTTCTTCCATTCATTTACTTTTATCTTTATATGTTTACATATGTTTCCTTCTTTTTCCAGTTTCAGATTTCTTAAACCTCTTAAAAATGTTCTCTTCCTCCCTTTTTGTATTCTGTTTTATAGCCTTCATATCTACCACTTCATTATCTTCGTTTTATCTCCTTCCATTTAAAAAATAAACATTAAATATAAAATATTGTCTTGGCTGTTTGTGGAAGAACATTACTGTGCAGTAGAAGAGACATTCTGGTTTTATAAATAGTGTAAGGTGTTTCAAATAAAGCCTGAGACAAGCTTTAGTCAGCTTCCAGATCTTTGGTCAATAAATCTTACCAATATGAAAGAAAAGTTGAGTCACACTTCTGGGTGTTGTTGCCTTCAGATAACCAAAGCTGTTGTTTGTAGCTTTAATGTTATTGAAATTAAAAAAACCCCTCAAACTCAAGACTCTTCGGTTTAAAAGCCATTGTACCTTTCTCATCATCCATCTGTACCAACTTCAGTGGTATCTGACCACTAGTTTAATAAAAAGGGCACTGTACATTTTTCTCTCCTATATTAAGTTAGTTTGTTGCAAAATTAGCCTAACATCTTGCTTTTGTGAAATCCTCTGAATTTCATATTTTTGTGGAATAAATCTCATACATGGAATAGCTATCTTTCAACAAAATTCTCAATAAACCCAATTTCCAAAGTCACTATTTTAAATTTTCTTTTGCCTTTTTTTAAACCTATTTTTCCAAAAAAGCATTAATGTAGCATAACACTAGAAAAGCAATGTTCATGCTTCTTTTTAAATGATCATTTGCTTTTACTAAGTTGATTCCTCTAGGCTCTCTGTTATGTTTTTTATAATGCTAATAGGAGCTTCCTAAAAACTCCTATTGCACCAGGTATGAGGGTAGATGACAAAGTTTTATAATCTCAAGGGAACTTTTTGTAAAGTAACTCAGTCAAAGAGGGAAATGAGAGTAATCAGTAAAGGCAGGAAGAGAAACCATAAGGGTTAGATATTTACTTCAAAGTTTCTCATCCTTACTCTCCTTTCTCCAACATAGACACATTTAGGACTAATATAGTACTTGCTTTTCTTGCTTTTTTTGAGAGTAGCATAGTTTCCCTTTGGAAGTCAAATATGAGCAATTGAGTAGGCATGAATATACCTGTTTGTCAAAAGCCAAAATTAGAGAACATTGTTAAGCAACATTCTTGAATTGCCAGTTCTTATGAGCACTGACCTGGGTTGTTATGTATAAACAATGTGAACATAAATGTATTACAGGTTCTGAGACAATATTTTTTCACTTGTTTTATTGTCCTTTTCTGACAATTTTTCTAAAATATTTTAAGATAGTTGGGTTTATGCATCAAAATATGAAGTTCATAATTGAATGGTATAATCGTGGATTCAAATTTTATTTTTTATTTGAAGTCAATTTGCAGAGATGTTTATATTTAATTTTTAAAAATTACAGAGAGATTCAAGTAATAATTAATGGAGCCATGACTTGTTTAAATGGTTAAAAACCAGTTCAAGACTGCCAATCTGGTTATGCAGTCTGATTTACTGACATACGTATTTAATTGGAAATGCCCCAAGTGTCCAGAGCCTTTTCCTTAGCTGGGTAAAGGGCCAGGTGCCCAGGGACATCCCTGCTCCAGAAAAGCAATTGTTTCTGTCACTTCTATACCTGGCATGCCTTGAACATAGTGAACAGTGATAATTATTGTTAACATTTGTGGAGGTTTACTATATGGCAGGAAGTGCAGTAAGTCCTGTACATGCATTAACTAGTTTGCTGAGTGCTGAGGCATTGAATAAAAGGATGGTCAAAGCTTCCAGCTTCCAACACATAGAAAAACCTTTTGTACTCAACTAATTAATTGGGCCTAGAGAGCTATGGACATTTTATTATTTTTTCTTTGTGAGTAGATTTTGACAATATCCTTGACATCTTTTGACATTAAATATTTAAATTGAGTTGATGTTAAAAAGAGGTTTTCTGAGATACTTGATGTTGATAATGTTTTAATAACTTTGCCATATACTTCCATTCAAGTAAAGATCATGGCAGTTTCTTTTGGATACCATTTCTGCACATTAAGCACAATTTGTAAAACATTGTAAGATAAATTCACTCAAGAACTATTTTAAAAATCCCCATGCAGTCTAATGTAATTGTCATTTGGAGAACACATCCAATGATTTGTAATTTTCTCGTGATTAAACTTCTTTAAAGTATTGATAATCTCATATATCATTAGAGTGAACTTGCCACTTATAAAATATTAATTATTCATTACACCCAAGAATTACATCTGCCTATTCCTTTTATTATAAAACTGTCCTGAATAATTCAGCCCATTATAATTACTGTATATACTTAACCTGATTAAACAAAAAATGGCAAACTATTATGGATTTTATAGCACAGAGAACATATAAGTTTTACTAATATGTCATATAATTATTTAAAACATAATGAAGGCGTGCTACTAAAATACCCTCATTTATAGCCCATGTTTCTGGTTAAAATACACTGACAGACACACACACACACACACACACACACACACACACACACACACACGTGGGTTTATGTCTGCTGATTTTGTGGAGTTTTGATCTAACTTCTTTTTTAATTTCTCTAACATTTAGAGTTCTTCAAAACAGGAACTGTGCCTTTTGAGTGTCATAATTAGTGGTGAGAACAGCACAAACTAAGTAAATACTATTTTGATATAATTTTTAATATAGAAGGATAATACTTATGAAATGTTTCAGGTGGTTTGGTGTCTCAGGCATTTGTTACGTGTCCAGGTGACTTATTTAATCTTGATGTGTAGCCAAAATAAAATGAAAAATTTATGTATTCTAAATAAGAGTTTCTTTAAAGAATTTAGACTTTTCGTTAACTGCTGAACAACCATATGTTGCTAAACTAGTATGTTATGTTTATCATCAAAGTTAATATTCAATTGAATGTCTTAAAATATTGAGAGGTACCATTATAGGATAAATACCTTGGAAAACATTTATATTCTGCCATTGGTTTGTGAATCTAATTAAATTTCTTTGAAATTATTTTTATTTTGGAAAATGCCTAAAAGGATCATATAGCCAAATAAAAACATAATTTTTTTAGGAGATTACGGAAAATTTTTGTTTTGTCTTTATGTTTTAATGTAGCATCTGCAATAGAATAATAAAGTATTTGAAATATAGTTTACTGCATGCTAAACTGATATTCTGTATACATCCTTAATTACCGAGATTTCTACTAACCTAAAGATCACTTATAATAATACTGCTACCCAAATTTTGTGACACAGAAAATGGCATTTTGTTTCAGAAGCTTCTAGCAAGGCATGATGTCACTTTGGAGGCTTGGGATGAGTATTCTGAGGCTAACTTTAAGGAATCTGTGTGTGTGTGTATGTTTGATGTGCAGCTCCTGTTCTTCCTGGGGCCTATCAGCAAAGCCATTCCCAAGGCTATGGCTACATGCACCAGACCAGTGTGTCATCCATGAGGTCAATGCAGCATTCACCAAATCTAGTAAGTGTCGATTTGATGTGTTCCTCCTTGTGTGGTCTTCTCATTTCACCTTAAACATATAAATATAATTGAGCTGGAGTGGAGTTGAGCTAGATATTGGGCATTTTCATAAAAATAGAAATTTCATATAAGGATAACGATAAATGATGCAACTCTTTCAAGGGAAGCAAAAAACTTGCATCGAAAGGAGAAAAAGGAAGGTATTGATAAGCATTATATAAAATAATAAAACATACAAAGAATCTACTAGAACAACATGCTAATTGTTACTTCATGATTGATACTAGCCAATTATGATCGCTGTTCAGGCCTAAAAAGCATAGATATTTTAAGGTCATGTTAACAAGTTCGTCTTGATATTAATCAAAATGGCCATAAAAGCCTAAATTACATGCCCCAAATATGCCTTCAAATTCCCTTATTGGAAATTTTGAAGTACTGATTCATTCATTCATTCAATGTAAAATGTGAATGTAGTGTTTAAGATCAACTAATTACACTTGGCATCTCATGCTGATGTTGCTTCTTCAAACCCTTGACATAATCACTTGGCCTTTGCCTGAACACTTAGGAACAGGTAACTCTTTCAAGTTGTCTGGAAACTTGAACTAATCTAGAGTTCTTTGGGTTCCAGCCAGTTTTCTCAGTCCATGAATACACTTGATTTTGAGATTGTCTGGTATTAATATTAGCTAAACACTTATCCTTAAACAAAAACAAATATAGGAAAACTCAGTTTAAAATCTCCTCACTATAACAAGGATTTAGTTATATGTACCTCAACACTCAGAACATTTATATACTAAATGTCTCCCATGGTGATACAAAAACCAATAAAATGAGTATATTGTGAATTTTTTCTTTTATTTCTTTTACATATTTTTAAGTGGCAACACAAATTCTTGGTACCTATTTAAGGAAAGTTCATTGCTAGGAGAGACTTGGACCTGTCTGACACTATGGCGGGTTTTGTTCTCTGAAGAATGTAGAATCATGGAGAACCTACGTAATCTAAGGTTTTTGGGATTATTTGAAGCTGGGAGAGTTGGCTTTACTGTTTCAAAGCCTACTTTTTTGACAAGCTAGCTATTATATTTAGTGGCTCTTTCTGTCTTCATTCTGTTTCCCAAATAATTACGCTTTTTGCTAGACCAGTAAACTTGAGATCAGCACAATTAGATGCTAGACTCTGGTTCACAGATTTCCATAGAGAAAGTGCTTGAGAGCATTCCTAGTACTTTATATGTGGGTTTGTTTGTTGTGATTGGAATCTGTGGCTATAATGATGTTGGCATTCATCAGATAATCTTTTCTTCCTTTCTCAGAGGACCTACCGAGCTATGTATGATTACAGTGCCCAGGACGAAGACGAGGTCTCCTTCAGGGATGGTGACTACATTGTCAACGTGCAGCCCATTGATGATGGCTGGATGTACGGCACGGTGCAGAGAACTGGGAGGACGGGGATGCTCCCGGCAAATTACATCGAGTTTGTTAATTAGTTATTTCTCCTTGTCCTTCGAGCTTTATTCTAATGTATTCTAAACCTAATCTTTTTAAAAGATAGAAGATACTTTTAAGACACCTTGGCAGTTATTTTATGATGATGTATCCTTACTTTGACAATTAGACACACAGGTACCAGGGAGAAGGAATGAGTTCTGGGTTGAAAATGGTAACATTTTCAGCAATTCCTAGAAACAAAAGTCTTTACATCTGGAGACCTGGTGCTGCTAATTGAGTTTGTGGTTTCCTTTGATTGGCTATTGAACCCTTCTGAAAAAATGTATTTTTGTAGACTTTAATAGCGATGATGATTGTCCTTTAGATGTCACGAGTGTATGAAACTTCTTAGCTGTCACTTTGGAATCACCAGAAGCCAATTCTCTTAACTCAGTAACGCAGCCAAGAATTTAAAACCTGTTTCGCTTTTGAGTCGTTAGGTAATTTCCAATTCAAGTGAAAATCACCTAATATAATAAATGTAAGCAGTGGCAGAAGGACAGTCTGGTTAAAATTATATTGACTGATGGCCTTCTACTGAGAACAGAGAAATTTCCTCATCCCCAGGGCCGACTAGAGTCTATTTATTTCTCATATGTACCAAGGCATCTTCTACTCTCCATTTGCTGTCTATGGACCCAAATATGCGCTCAGTTCCGCAGAATGTCAGGACCAAATAACTTCACAGCTACTCTGCAAAGGGCAAATTTTAGTGTCATCAATATAGTTTCCCTAGTAGCCTGTACCCTGTTGCATGTCATGTAGATTCCAGCTTCTGTAACATAGGCAGCTGCACTGCCCATTCCTGTTATTAAAGCAAAAAGGGTGACTGGTACCTAAAAGCCCTTTCCTCTAGCTGCCAGCTCATCAGAAAAACATATTTTGAAAAGTCGCTTGAAATTTTCCTGCTGCATTGCACTCTAATTTTGAAGGACTCACACCTTAGGAAATACATCTACTCTAGTAAATAACTGATTTAGGTGTTTATTGAACAGCTTTCATTAACTTAATGCCACCATTGATTTAAAAGTGAAGGAAATTTAACAGGATCCAATGGAATAAGGGAATGTGGAGTGCACTGGGGAAAAAAAAAACCTGGCAAACAAAAAGTTACCAATTACATATTCTGGAATGAAAATCTAGCCACTGAAACTGGTTCATCAAAAGACTTCCTTTCCACTTTCCGGGTTTTATTTTCTAAATCACCTTCATGGAATGAGATGGGAATGTCATCAGAGATTTTTCAGTGCAGTCCTGATAGGCTGTTTACTAAAAAAGAAATTGTTGTCATGTTTTGATTTTCAAATGAGTGACTTTGCAGGCTTTTGCTAGATTTGCAGTGCTGTGGGTCTTGAGATTTCACCCAGAGCCTGCAGTCAAGATCACTGAGACATTGATGCCCATCAGGAACTCTGTGTTTTTCTGATTGTGTCCTTTAATGTGACCTGCAACAGGGTAGCATTCATTTAGGGTAAGACATGATAGTTGTGATGAGACCGAAAAAGCAAAATTACCAAAATGTACTAAAGTATTATGGGTCTTGGGAATATCTACCTTATATGATATAGTCAAGAAAATTAACAAAACATCCTGTAAAACTTATTTTATTGAAATATTTACTAGTCCAAAGGCCAAAGCTGATTCATTTACACCTTTGAAAAGTTAGTACATACTTTTGAAATCTGTAGTTTCATTTTATTAGACTAAAAGAACAAATAAGCTTTATTACACCACAGCTGCATCTACATGACATTGACATAAAATTGAAAAAAAAATTCAGGCAAATAACTAGATATTTTTTTGGAGGTGGTTTTACAGATTACCAAATAACCAGCTTGACTGATATTTCTCTCATTGAAATGGCCAGTCATGATTAAATTGATTAAACCCTATACCTGTTTTGATGTCTTATACAGAAACCTATAAAGACAAACTGAACTTGCAATTTTTTTGCAAAAAAATCTGTGCATTAGAACAGAGGGCAATAAGTCTGCTCAATTTTATTATATTAAGTATGTATTTACAGTTCACCCAGACAGGCCTTTTTTTGTGATGATAAAAAAAGAGTAGTTGTTGATTAAATTTTCAGATCAAGTGTAGGACAGGTACAATTTTTGAGAAATAGCACATTTGTAGGAAGTGCAAAGGAAACTGACTTCAAATAATGCTTGTGATCAGGAAAGTTACCATAAGGTAACAGCTTGATATTTCATGTTTTCTTATTCACCGATTCCAAAATTAGATTCATTAAATATAAAAGTCAATGCATATTTGGGAAATAATTCTCCCAAAATTTTAAGGTTCACATAATGTTTGTGTAGCAAGATGTGTCTGCTTCTAGTCCTTAGGAATTGAGATCTGATTACAATTTAACTAGAGGGCAGTTATTTTACAACAAAGACGGAGGCAGATCAGGGCGCTACATGCTCTTGAGGTCATAATTTGATAGTGTTGCCAGTTGTTATTAAACCTTGTGAGGATACTTAAGCATCTCAGCAGAAATATTGGAAACACATATGTATCATACCAAAGTGCTATTTTTATAGCTTCATTTTTTAAAACTACATTCTTGAATAACTTCTCCACTTTCCTCATGCCTTTTTCCCACCGTCAATTTGGCAACACTTTCCTTATACGTAATGCTGACAGCTCAAGAAGAGTGTAAAAACAAGTCTTTTGAAAATTAAGTTAAAGGTGACTGTGTAAATGCCCAAGCACAGAGAGCATTGCAGCTGCTTTTCTAAAGTTGATGTGTTCTCAAGCCTGACAAAAGCACAAGGAGCAGTTTGATACACTTTTAAAAGACTCTAGAAACAAAACTGTATGTGAATCATCTCTCTTTTGAGCAAAGTAGAGCGAGTATATTGCTTTTGTTAGAGGCTTTTGTAGTACATGTTTTTACTGATAATTCCTGTTCTCTAGAAAGCTTTCTATTTCTAAACCATGGCAAAATGAATTCTTCATGTCTTCGTGTTTTTGTTTACACACCCACCGTGTAGCCCAGTTGGAAATATTTATCTGGTTGTCAGATCTCCATGGAGGCCCTACCTATTACCAAGCCTCCTTGACATCCACAGACCACACAGGAATTTGTAAGCACAATTTCCACAAGCACCTTGTATGAAGATGGATGAGGTTAGACTAGCCCCCTCTGGTCACTAGGCTCATGGCTTGAAGAAGATGAAGATCTGGTTTTGCTAGATCTACCACAGTCTTTCTTTCCTTATCCACTCAGTGTTGAGCTTTACAACACTTTGGGAATTAGAAAGAAAGGAGACTTTTCTAAAACAGATAGTGGAAGCTCCAGTGGTGTACCTCATTTTCAGATTCATTTATCTCTGGTGGAATTTTTTTAATGAAGAGATAAAATGTGTGTGATCTTGAATAACACATCCCTGTAGAAAGTGGATAAAGTTTATACCAAAATTATTATACAGATAGATAAAAAAATAGGTGCCTTTTATGATTACCCTGGTTTATCCATTAAGGTCTTAGAAAGAAAAACCAAGCAAACAAGTTTCTGCCTATCCTATAGTAATATTTTATTATACATGATTGATATTTTTGTGGTAGGGAAGGGATCCTCCTGACAGATATTAAAGGTGGTGGCTGATTGTATTTTACTCTAAAGATTTAGAACTTTAAAAAAATGCTGACTTCTTCCATCTCTTTCTGAAAGTTTCTTTGTGAATTTATATATACAGTTGAGATGAATAAACATTAACTTTAGATTTGAGATTTGAAATATCTATTGTAAGATAGAATAGTTATGTTATGAGACCAGATTCACTACACCAGATGAACTTCACTTCATATGTTAACTATACCTTAACTATTTGCTTCTGATGGTAATAATAATAATAAAAGGCTAGATTGTGGTTGCTTTGGCTAACGTGACATGGAGGTGAGAGAGTTTTAGTTAAGTTAGAAACCATGTCAACCAACTTATGGATGCTAAAATAAAAGTCTCTTTTTGAAGTATTCCATCCTCTTGTGGACCATTTCCAGACAACAAACTGTCAACTGCTGGTGATGGAAAAAGTCAAGGCATGTATGTTGCTGCAGTGGTCATCATTCCATGATGCTTAGACTACTGGATTTCATAAGCCTGGAAGGATTCCTGGGCAAATCTCCTCCCCAGTTGTTCATATTACTTCAATGTGTTCATGGAAATTCTGTATGCTTTTTGTGTTTGCTACATGGTATCCAGTTTGCATAGTATATACTTCTTTATAATCCAGTTGCTGTTAAGAATGATTTACTTTAAAGGAAAAGAGAAACTGCATCACTGTATCAGTCTCATTCTTCAGTGTCCATAGGATAAATTCCTGAGCATTTGGGAAGCAACACTAAGTGTATAAGGGGCTTGATGTGAAGCTGTTGATCTTTGACCTGTGATAAAAATTGCAAAATTGAACCATTGCGCAGTTTGACTTCTATTTACTTCAAAATAAGTAGAGTTGTGGCTGATGATTAATCTGCAAGACTGTATTAACTTTGAGAACCTAACAGTTTTGAAGAAAACATGTCATGTTTTCAAATGAAGGGGCTTACAGAACGATATGAAGTTATTAATATAATCTGGCTTTTGTTATGCAAATTGTTAACACCAGCTATTAAAATATATTTTAGTAGAAATGCTTTAATTCATGTTTTTTTCCTCTACACTGTGAATCTTTAAGCCTTGGTGGACTAGAGCAACATCGTGCTGCCCAAAGGACTTAACCTATGCAAACTAGTTCACATTTTAGTGGATGTTGCAGTTAATGTGTAATAAGACATTATTTCCCCTGCACAATGTACAACAGCATTGAAATAACACAGTAAGCCTGGCATTATGTATGTATAGTAGAGTCACTCACAAACTCTTCAAGGCTACCATCATCATTAGTATTAAGATTTGTTTAAACGGAAATCACTGATTAATCTATTGCAACTACTTGAACGATGTCAAAATAAGAATGGCAGATGGACACGCTGACCATGGCTTACATGTGGTCCCTGCAAGTTGTCTCCTGCGATAGAAGTGCGTTCTCAGATACAATCTCTTCAGGGTCTTAATATTTTGTGTCTTCTTTCTGTATTTGTAAAACATTATAACACATTAATTTCCTATCTCTACACATTTGGTTTGCTTAAATAAATGCAGGATATAACAAAATGGTTCTAATTATTGGCTCTCACCGTGGTTTCTTGGCGTATGGGTTATTAGAGGCAGGTAACATAATGTCACAACTCATATCAAATTGCATAAAAGGTGTGTATGGCCTTCAGTCCATTTACATTGGTGAGTCATTCAAAATATATTTTCCTCCCCAATATAAACTTAGTTTAAGTGATGACAATATTATGCTTTTCAAGCTTTGCTTCTTTCTGATTTTATATCAAAACTCTGCAATAACACATCATTGTGGTTAACTTCTTTCAAGATTAAATTCCTCATAAGTCCTCAATAGTAGAATTCTAATTTTCTTGTTTTCATAAGATGAAAGAAACAGCTTGGAGAATATAATAGAAAATGTACAAAATTAGTATTTGAAATGGGAAGATACTCTGATTTCTCAGTTAAGAATGGTTCATTCATTTATCATAGAGCATAACTGCTTTCCCCCCTAATTGTTTCATAATTGAAAAAGTGAGTTAGTCCTTATTTTTGCTCTCATATAAATTATTGATACTTGGATCTTAGTCTTATTGTATTATTTTGTGAAAGTTTTTCTTTGGTTCCTAATCCTTCCTAATTGTAAACTGATAAACATTGTGGATGACACATTTAAGATGTGTAAACAGGCAAACTTTGCAGATGACGCCTACTCATAGAATAAACACTTCTTCCACATCTTGAATTTTCCGTTTTGTAAATTTCAAAAGAAAGAAAGGAATATCTTAATGGTATTATTCACCAGACATACTCATGATATTTTAGATTACAGAACAGCACAGCTATTTATTTGAAGAATTTACTATCTTTTCTTCCCTCCTTTTGGTTTTTTTTTTTTTTTTTTTTTTTACTCTTTGGAACCCAGGTCACAGAGGAAATGAATACCTTAGAATGATTTTTTTTCCTGATAAAAAAATTTAGGTTTAGAATATACTATGCTTATAGTTTTATTATCCTAATTTTAAAATTTGTGAAGTTAGTTTTATAGGTAATTGAGACCTGAGTGACCACCAGAAGCCTATTCAAATAACTTCCTACAAAAATAGACGTAATAAATTAAAAAATAGATAAAAGTTTTCTTTATGTAATCTGCTTCTCCTGCACAAAGGGATTGAATGAAAGTTTTGTGGCAGAACACTGGATATGGTCTAAGTGTGAATGTCAGTTTCATTCGGTGGTTCTAAGCAAAATTTACAGGTCTTTGTCTATTATATTTGTACTTGGAAGCAGCAGAGTTCTGATGAGAAAATGGATTTAAAAGGTGAAAAGTCAATATCAGAGCCAAGGGCCCCGATTTTGTGTTTATAGCATGGCATTTTGATCTTTGTAGCTTCTCCTTCCTTTACTCTTTTTTTTCTCAGTAACAAACATGAAAGGGAATAGCAGACTGAAATAGAGTAATGAGCGAAGTCTGAACTCCTGTTATTCCGCTTGAGAAAATAGGAACCTTTTCTGCATCCCAAATTTAGCACTCTCAGATTGCTCTTAAGTGAACTGGTTTCTGACTCTTTTTTTTTTTTTTTTTTTTTTGAGTTGGAGTCTCACTCTGTCGCCCAGATTGGAGTGCAGTGGCCGCTCCCGGCCACCGCAGCCTCGACCTGCTGGGCTCCGGCGATCCTTCCGCCTCAGCCTTCTGAGTAGCCGGAATTACAGGCATGCACTACCACGCCCGGCTGATTTTTTTTTTTTTTTTTTAATTGTGGAGATGAGGTCTCGCTGCCCAGGCGGGTCTCGAACCCGCGGGCTCAGGCAATCCACTCACCTCAGCCTCCCAAAGGCGCGGGATTACAGGCTGAGCCACCGAGCCTGGCTGGTTTCTGACTCTTGACCCAGGACAGCCACACATCTTGCCCTTTTCCAGAAGGCTACTGTCCAAGGCCATGCTGCCCCAATTGCTTTTTGTTATAAATGGACAGCAACACTCTATCCCACGTGATCTGACTTCTCTGGTCACAGCTGACTGGATTTAGGTGACCCAGGGTTGCACAGGAACTTTGCCGGACAGAGATGATGGTGACTGAGCCTGCCCAAATCTCCCTGAAGAGGCCTGAGTATAATATGTAAAGCAAGTTGGCTAACTGGTTGCATTATTAAAACCTAAAAGACACAGAGAAAGAAGTCAGGAGGAAGCCTAAGCTGTGAGTGAGAAAGCCTAACCAGAATGTATAAGAAAAAGCCATGAGATGGGAAAAGATATTTAGAGTAGACAGAGTAGTTGGCTGGCAGTGGGGGAGACACAGGGTGATGGGAGAAACAGATTCTAGTTAATGGCAGCCCCTTATGAGGAAGCACCAACTCCTGCCATAAGGACCCCTTATGAGGGAGCACCAACTCCTGCCACCAGGCAGTGCCCGCATCCATCCCAGGCATATAAAGCCCGCCCATGGGGCTACCTCCTGTGCTGTCCCTGCATGCCTGTAGGACCCCCTACGAGACTATAGCCCATATCCCTCTTCACCTTTGCATATAAGCCTTCTATTTCTTGAGGTGCCTTCAAGAGGCTTCGATCCCACGCCTTTGGGAGGCTGAGGTGAGTGGATTGCCTGAGCCTGCGGGTTCGAGACCCGCCTGGGCAGCAAGGTTTTTTTTTTATTTATCTATTTATTTATTTATTTATTTATTTATTTATCTCTACAATAAATCAAAAAATCAGCCAGGCGTGGTAGCGCATGCCTGTAATTCCGGCTACTTGGAAGGCTGAGGTGGAAGGATCACCGGAGCCCAGCAGGTCGAGGCTGTCACCAGTCTGGGTGACAGAGTGAGACTCCAGCTCAAAAAAAAAAAAGAGGCTTCCTGTGCCTTGCAATCACAGAGGCTCGACTGACAGAACCCCCATAAACATTCATTGGCACAAACAATGAGGTTCATGTTTTTCATATCCAATGGATGAGTAACAGGATAACATCTTGACAAGGAACAAATATTATGAATGAGCAAAATATTTGCACGATGTCCCCCCCAAAGGAAACACTAAATAGCAAATGCAATTGAAATGTCAATGATATTATGACAACGTCACAGGGTTGTCATAAATTTTAGTTTTGTTTTATGATATGTTATAATTTAAATATCCTATTGAAAATCACTTTAGTTAGTAGTTAGACATTGTTTCCTGGGCCCTGGGAAGGGCATCAATAATTAATACCAAATGAATTAAACTTTCACCAGTAGGTATGTACAAGCAAAAAACTGGCAGGGTGGAGTGGCATTTAGAGAATGTTCTCATTAATTTCCATATGTTTGACAAAGAAGAAAGGATAGCTGGGGTCACCTAAGAGAGTGTTGTAGTCTCTGGTGAAGCAGAATGAAATCTGAATTGTTTTAGCAGAGCTTTATTAAGGAGCTTAATTCTTCCAGGCTTACTCAGTGATGGCTTTCCATGAAGGCAGAAGAAACGGTAACTAATATATTTATTTGACATATGTTTATTCAGTGTTTCCTCAACTCCAGACACAGAACACAGGCACTTTTTTCACAAAGCGGTCATACTGGTGGGAGAAGACAGATATCAAACAACTAATTCTATCCTTACACAATTAATTACTTAATTGCAGTTCAAGAGATGTAATGAAAGGAAGCCTAGTGCACCCTGGGTCTTTGTAGCTGGGAAGGGCTGAGCTGCTGACTTGGGAGGGAGGGCATGAAGATTTCTTTGACGAATTGCTGTTGGTGCCAGTCCCTGAGAGCCATCCAAGTTCATCTAAGCATGAGACAGGGAAAATTTGGTCACCGTCAGTAAGTGACAGAAATATTCCAGTCTTCTCCCAAATTTTAATTTAAGTAGGAATGTCAGGTTTTCATATTTTTAATACTATGAAATTCTGTGTGGACCAAAGTCAGGGTGTACACATGCACGAGTTTATGTGTATGTGCACCCTTTTATTATTCTAATTATGAGTTATTCCACTTTAATAAGATTTAGCAGGTTGCAAAGAGTTAATTATATAAACAAAATTTCACAGATGTGGAATACTTCACTTCCTTTTCTGGATAATTGGTTATTACATAGGCTTTCCTGTGTATCCTTATTTCCTCCCTGGGTATTTTGGGAAAGAGTGTGCTCACTGGAGTTTATTGTGTTACAGTCTACGGCAGAACCATTGATTAAAATGCCATGCTTTCTCATCTTAGATGTCACAGATTTGGGGGTTGTCATTCCCATCTAATATGTGATACAAGTTAGATATGCCACATTAAATGGGCAATGCAGGGAAGAATTACAGTGCAAGAAATTTGTTGGTAATTATTTAGAATACATCCCTACTCTGAGGCAAATCATACCTGTGTTTATAGAATTCTAGAGTTTTGAGCACCTGCTTCTTTGAAAAGTCTGACAGTGTGCTTGCACATTGCATCTTGGGCCATTTAAATGAGTGATTGGGAGTATTTTGGATATGTTTGATTCCCCCTAACCAATGCCTTAACAAGATGTTTGTTGTGGGAACACTCAGTGATATTTACAAACATTTCCTGGTTGCATGTACATCTTTCGTTTAGAAATAAATTTTTTGACTCCCAAGACTCTGTGTGTTATGTAAAGTGATTTCGAGATCTTGTATCCTTTTGGCATGTTGAGTTTTGTTTAAAAAAAAAAGTGGTGGGTGAGGTAGTGCTACTGATCTAACTGCAGTGTCATATTTATATTGTAACACACAGTTTCTTTTGTTTACAAACCATACTCCCATGGTTACAAACCATATTCCCCTGTTCATCCTAGGGGGATTGGGAAAAAAGGCCCCTGAAAACCTTGTAGGACAAACTTGTGTTGTGTGACTCATCAGCAAAGGCTCTTTCTAGGAGTGTCTGTGTAACAGCCCTGGGGTTCAGTGAGGCTCCTCCCTGCCTGCAACCATCCTCCAGCTGGAAAAACAAGGGGCAGACCCAGGGAAATTTTCCACCCTCTATAATTTATATCCTAGAAAGACAAGGGGTGGAGGGTGGGGATGGCCCCTCGGATGATTTATTTTCAAAACAGGCGAACACAAAGTATTTGTGGTATGAGAATAATAATTATATTGTGCCAGCCTCTTAGTATCATTCACAATTGTCACGTTTGGGAGACATTAAAATGTGTTCAGAACTTTGAATGTGGCTTCTGGTCTTGATATAAGTCGTTTGATCGTGACTGAGACCCTTACAATGCTAGTTTTATAATATATAACCTTTAAGAACTTGACAGATTCAATTTGATTATATTCATGCACAGATAAAAGATTATGACTGATTGGGGTGGATAGGAGTTAGCAGCAGTAAGAAGTCCTAAGCACCAAAGACCACTTCGGGTGAGTGTGTGTGGGACGGAGCACCATTGACAGAGAAGGGAGGAAGGAAGCATTTGAAGCCAAGGCAGACCTGAAGTTCCCAATTTCTCACTTGGATGAAAAAAATTCAAAGTGTTAGCTTCAAGTGGAATTGGATCTTTCAAAATTATTTCAGGATCATGGAGTAGAATCTCTGTGTGTCATCCTTATTTATCTTTTCATGTCTTTGCACTTTAGTGATGTCCGCAAAATAACACGGTGTTCAATCTTGTAGCTTAGCCTTTCTTGATTTAGAAAGCATCTGGAAAATGCCAAAAATTGACTTCATGTGAGTACACAAGTTGGGATACACTGCTTGATATTTTAGGCTTATATGATGCCTCGGCCTTTATGTACAAGGTACTCCTCCCCCCCAAATTCGGCATTTATTTATTTAAAAAATAAAATTTATTTATTTAAAAAATGTGTATTTATTCTTGCATGTTTAAACTTCAATCACCTTCAAAGTACTCTCCATTTGATGCAATACACCTATCGAGGTGCTTTCTCCACTGCTCAAAACAGTTTTTGAACTCATCAATTTTTATGCCTTTTGGTGCTTCTGCCGTTTTTTGTTTCACCTCTTCCGCAACGGCAAAATGTTTCCCTTTGAGGACGTTTTTCATCTGGGAAAACAAAAAAAGACTCTGGGGGCAACTTTGGGTGAATAGGGAGGGTGAGACATGGGGGTCATGCTGTTTTTTAGTAAAAAACTGCTGAACACTCAGTGAGGTGTGGGCAGTATATTGTCATGGTAGAAGAACCAGTCACCAGTTTGCCACTACTCAGGGTATTTCTTTTGCAAATTGTGATGCAACCTTCTCAAAACTTCCAGATAAAAACTTTGGTTACCTGTTTAATCTGGAGTAACAAATTCCAAGTGTACTGCAAGGGACCCACCTCCAAAAGATAATTCTTTCTTGGGGATGGGAAATCTCCCATGTATTTTTTTAAAAGTCTGAGGAAGTTATGGAAATATGAAGGGAGCAGATCAGACACTTTGTTCTGCTGAACACTGGGGAAGTCCCATTCTACTGAGGTGGATGAGGTCGATATGTCTGGTCAATATGTCTGACCTTCCATACATGGTACTCTTAGGTCCATGGATTTTCAGGTGAGCAGGGACTTTTAGTTCCAAACCTTCCTTCAGAAGGACATGACATAAGTGTGTCATTTTATAGGTAGAAGGCATTGGCCTGATCCAACTGATGACTCTGTCATAGCCAAGTGGTACTTAATTTGAAGGGTGAGCTGGGCTCGGTGGCTCAGCCTGTAATCCCATGCCTTGGGAGGCTGAGGTGAGTGAATTGCCTGAGCCCGCAGGTTTGAGACCTGCCTGGGCAACTTGGCGAGACCTCATGTCTACTATAAATCAAAAAATTAGCCAGGTGTGGTAGCGTGCGTCTGCTGTTCCAGCTACTCAGAAGGCTGAGGTGGAAGGATCGCCGGAGCCCAGCAGGTCGAGGCTGCGGTGGCCGGGAGCAGCCACTGCACTCCAGTCTGGGCAACAGAGTGAGACGCCAACTCAAAAAAAAAAAAAAAAAAAAAATTAAAGGGTGGATACAACCCCAGTTCCCCTGTCTTCTGTTATCATGTCCCTTCCATTCCACACCCTGTTTTTCTTGCTGCACTCTAATTCTACCTAATACCAGGAGGACACGGATGAGTGCCTATCTAAACTTGTCCTTCTAGTTCCTTTAATGTCCCAGTAGGCTTTGTGGACCGGCTGTAAGCCCTGAGGAGCATGATCCCAGGCAGTGGTCTGACTTCAATTACCTAAAACACAGCAAGGACACTTTGGAGTAGCAAAAGTATCAATGATGCCAAGATTCTCATATCTAAGTCTAGAAAGTCAGCATCTCATTTCCTTTAAGATAAAAGAACAAGGCCTTAGAGGGACTAATAGGAAGTCAGAATATATTCTCCTGTTCTATATCCAGTCCTTCCTTCTCCCAAGAAGACTTCAGTACAGCGGTCTAAGCTGCCATTTGGTCCAAACTCTTGTAGTTTGAATAGTTAAGCTGCCTCAGGACTTTCTAAAGCAGTTTGTTTTAATGTCCTTTCAACTAGCATTTCTTAAACACCTAATGTACACCCCATTAGTGATGCCAGCAGGGTTCAGGTTTGGACACGTAAAAGAGATTTGTGGCATGTTGCAATAAATCACCCCCTTTACAAGTGTGCATGGTTCTGTTTTGTCCTTCCTTTTCTTTTCTTCCTGCATCAATCCCTCCATTTTTTGAAGGAATGTGTTGATTTCTACTTTAAAAAAATGTAATCTGTCCTCACTGTAGAACATTCAGAAGAGTAAAAAGATCACTTAGAGACTGACTATCAAAAATTGTGGATGTTGACATATATCCTTCCAGAGTATTTTTCCATATACTTTTAACAATATTTGTCTTATAGAAAATTTTACATGCCTTTTCCTCATTTAACAGTGTATAAAAATTTATTTTATTATTCAGCTATTTTTTGAAAACATTCCATCATGTAGATAAATTGTTATTTATTTAACCCTCTCATTGGATACTTTGATTGTTTCCCTCTTACAATGTTGCAGTAAATATTTTCATTATTATTTCATTAGGCTAAATTTCTTACAACGGAATTTCTGGAACAAAAGGAACATCCAGTTAAGGCTTTTAATGATTATGTTAAATTGTCTCTCAGCAAGTTTAATCAGTTTAGCTACTTACCTTTAGTAGATTGTTTCTTTTTTATTTTTGAGTTGGAGTCTCACTCTGTCACCCAGACTGGAGTGCAGTGACACGCTCCCGGCCACTGCAACCTCGACCTGCTGGGCTCCAGCGATCCTTCCACCTCAGCCTTCCAAGTAGTTGGAACTACAGGCAAGTGCTACCACACCCAACTAATTTTTTGATTTATTGTAGAGATGAGATCTCGCCAAGTTGCCCAGGTGGGTCTCAAACCCATGGGCTCAGGCAATCCAGTCACCTCAGCCTCCCAATGCGCAGGATTCCAGGCTGAGCCACCGAGCCCGGCGATTGTTCCTTTTTTATACACTTTTATTTATGTGATTGGTATTGAATTTGGTCATTTGTAGTTCATTTTTTGTCATCCAAACCTACTGATCTTCTATTATGCGGCCTAGAATATTCAACATGTAGGTATGAGTTTTTAAAAAAACTTTTGATATATGTGGCCAAATTACCCTCCAGAAGTTTCTACAAATATCTACTTCCACCAACAGTTTATGGGCGTGCCTGTTTCATCAAGTCCTTTCTGACACTGAATGCCATTGTGTGTTTTAATTTTCATGAGTAACCTTTTAGTTACAGAAACTGCTTTGTCTATGGTACTTGTTAGTGGCTTCATTTTTACATATAAAATTGCAGTGTGTTAAAACCTAACAAGACAGTAAACAGAACAGAAAGAGAGAAAGAAGAATGTTTTTTGAGGGGGAAGAGAGGAGGGTATAATGGGCACTTTTCCCACAAGTGTTTAAGATTGCTAAATGAGAAAAAGTATGTATAGAAAGAAAAACGCAAAAGGGAAACTGAGTATAAAAGAGAACAGGTAATGAGTGATTTAGAAATCAGAAATTATTTTTTCACGTTCTAGAGGCTAGAGGTCTGAGACAATCTAGGTGTCACCAGGACTGGTTATTTCTGAGGCGTTTCCTCAGCCTGCAGATGCCTGTCTTCTCCCTGCATCTCCACCTTGTCTTCCCTCTGTACCTGTGTCCTAATTTCTTCTTATAATGACACAAGCCATACTGGACTAGGGGCTCCCTCACAACCTCATTTTACATTAATCACTTCTCTAGAGACTCTATCCCCCAAACAGTCACACTTGGAAAACTGGGGCTTAGGTCTTCAGTTTATGAATATATGGCAGGGGTTGGGGGGGCAGGACACAGTTTAGCCCATAACAGTGTCCATCTAAATACCAAACAGAGAGAGGCTCTTTGAAAAAAAAAGATGTTTATTTGGGAACCTCACAACTTCATTTTACCTTGATTACCTCTTTAAGACTCTATGCCCTAGAACAGTCCCACTCAGAAAACGGGGGCTTAGAGTTTCAATATATGAATATACGGTGGGAGAAGGGGCACAGTTCAGCCCATACCAGTGTCCATCTAAAAAACAAACAGAGGCACTCTGAAAGAAAATGATGTTTATTTGGGAATAGGGCACTGCAATGGGAATAAAGTGTGTATTCAGGGAGGTAAAGGAAAACAATGTGTGAATGTGTGTATTCAGAGAGGCCAAGGAAGATAAAAGGTTTTGAAGGAAAAAATGAGGTGGATTGCATAGTTGTTTGAAATAATTATCCTTGGCTACTAAGATAATAACCAGGGTGGTGCCAGGTCGAGGATGAACAGGTAGTTTCTGGGCAGATGTCCTTGCCGAAGTCTTTTTGGTGATGGCTTTTGTGCAAGATTGTGGTTTTTGTAGAGTTTTTTTCATCATCAGACTTGCAAGTCTGAGAACCCTTTCTTTATGACCTTCCCAGGCTTTATTTGTCAGAGCTTTTATTTGTTTGTTTTTGTTTTTAATACTAATGATTCCATTTTGATTCAGATAACTTTTACAACAGGAATTGAAAAATCATCCCTTGTGGGCAGCCAGACTTCATCAGCCTAGCTTGAAGGGATCGAGTATTAGTAACGAAGGAAATTCTGAGTGTCCAGGAAGGACATTTGAAAGATGAAGGATCTGAGGAGCAGATTGAGGCAATTGGCCCAAGGTCACATAGCAAATTATTTATAGAGCCAGGACCAGAGTCTAGGACTTCGGATTTCGGCTCTCATGCCTTTCCTGTTGTGCTGCCCTTCCTCGGGAAGCTCAGCTCTGCAACTAGGCTGTGTCCCTGGGTCTCTCCTCCTCTGACTCCAACCTTGGCAACAATCTAGAGCCAAGCAGTCCACTGCTACATGACTCAAATCACTGTTGTTAAGTTACATTCTCTGGAAGGCTGGTTTTCCTTACATCTATCCTCTCTCTGTCCAGTTGGAGTCAATGCAACAGGATCCATTTCACTTTATGCCCACTCTGGAGGGAGCCCGCCACAAACCAAGCGGAAGAGTTGGGTTTGTGCATTAATACGATGCAGAAACACGGATGCCTCCTTACCTACATCTCCCATCCTGTCCTTACCGCCAAGGCCTCCCACAATTTCACCTTTGTATTCCCATGATATCGAGTTTTGGTCACAGGATGACACACCTCAGCTTTTATTTTCTTTATTGCATCTTATTCCTATCTCTTTGTAGTAAGTTCGTCTAGAGTCTTTCTCTCCCAGGGAATGAGGGCTGAGACTTTTTGTCCTCTTGCATCACTATTGGATACTCTCTCAACCTGGTAACTGAGTATAGCTACCAAACCAGTGCTGATCAGTGCAGTTTCTAATTTCCCCAAAACAATACGAATTGTTTTCAAATTTTTATACCCTTTCCTAATGCAAAGAACTATTATGCAGTGCTAAAACTACAGAGCACTTAATAAGGAAACACAGCAACTTAATAAGGAAACATTTGTGTCAACACTGTTGTTGGGATTGTCTGGACATGGACTGTTTCCCCCCTGCCTCCGGCAGTTAGGCTGGTCTCTGAAGGGTTCGCATATTTGCGTATTCCAAGTAATGAGTCATGGGATGCAGTTGACCCAGAAAAGCTGAAAACAATGTAGTTGTCACTCTTAATCAATGTAATTGTACACACCATATAGGAATTTGAAAATTAACTTGCTTGCGTATAAGACTGTTTGCTGTACTGCTCCAAGGTGTGGATTTTTTGCTGACCCGCCACCATTGGTGCCTACTGTAAGCTTTAGTGAACCAGTGTCTTTCCCTGCTGGACATCTGGGTGTCTCCTTTGGAATATGTAAACATTAAGCGCAAGCCCTCTCAGATTTGGGGTTACAGCATTACAATTGTGATAAACTTATCTTCATTGTCTAAGTGTCCTTTCATTTTAATAAGATAGTTTCTAGTATGTTGAGAAGGTGGCTGACTGAGAATTCAAGGATGATGGTTTATCATGGTGGAGGGAGATTAAAGAGAGTAAAACAAATGAGTCTTGGTTTGCAGAGTTACAGAATGAAACCATCATTACCCTTGAGTTTCTTGGAAGGCATTACCTACTGTGGTAACTGGGTTTCTTTTTCTGTTAAGGGAGACAAGCTTTCCCTTTTATGCATGTTCTTGTATACACTGGCTGTAAATAACTTAACACAGTACTTAGCTCATAACAGATGCCTAATACATGGCAACAGAGACCACAAGTGGCCCTTTGTGAGGAATACCTTTGTCAACTGTTACAAAAGAGAAATTGCTTCCCTTCCATCTACTGTGGGATCATTGAATGGTCAGTAGTGAAAGATTAATACAAATCCATACACGAATTAAGGACAGATTAACTAGTGATTGAGCATTAACTGGGTATAATGAGAGGACACAAAAGTCTGTTAAGACATTTGGGTATTGGAATGAGGAGAAGATCTGGTAGACAGGGTACATTTTGTTACCCTTTCAAATATTTAGATGTTTATGCCAGCAAGTTCCATTTAAATTGATAGAGCTGGTATCTTTCCATGTATTGTACTTTGTAAATTACCATTTGAGATATTAATTTCAGAAGTGGAAGGTACATGGTAACCTTTAAAAATGCATAACTAATTGAATCACTGGTAGTTAAACGTTAATAGACTAAATTATATGAAATCGACACAAGAGGGCAGTTGCGTACTGTTTCTGAATACCTTTTGCTACAACATAGGCTGAAACTGAATATGTGAATGATAAGAAAGATGGGAAATTATCTTGAATTTCTTACTATATAGATGTAATATAATTATTTAATTAGAAACCAGTTAATTCTACTTTATACCACTCAAATTCTTATTGACAACGATTGACGAGCAATGATACAATTAACATCCCTACTGATTAGGTAGAGTACCTATGTTTACACAGAACTTCCTATTGCTGTCTCAAGAATCATTTGACTGATCTGTGAGTAAGGTGGGAGAATGGATGGAAGTGCATATAAATCGCTGGCTGGCTATTCTGCTCCCCATGGAAAAGCGCATATGTTAGGATGAAAGGTGTATCCTGTTTTTCAGAGATGAACACTCCTGTGGGATTGGGCAGGGATATTTCAGCTTCTCTGTGTTGACACAAATACTAGAAGCTGGTTTACTTTTCATGTTTGTGGTTGCCATCTTTTGAGACCCGTGACAGATAAACATACTGTGTGGTATCTAACATCTCCTGCATGAACAGTGTTGTGGCCTCTGTGAGTGTCAGGCATAACCTGGGCACTAGGACAATATCCCCTGACACAAGAGATCCTGAGGCTGCCTAGAATGTTCTTAGTCTGAATTGCATTCAGTGTAAGGGGTTTGTGCAGTTGGGTTGGGTTAGTGGGAAAAGAGTTCTAACTCAGCTCAGATGAGGAATGGAGCTGTAACTGATCTCTTGTGTTATGGCAAGGATGGCATTGACTTTGGAAGGATGCATCGGCTTTGTAAAAATGGGCACCTACAAAACTTCCTGAGCCTACCCCAAAGTGAATGTAGATAGATAATTGCTACTTGATTCATTTCAATAAACATTTGTTAATTATCTACATGTGGCAAGATCCAGTTGATGGAGGGTGCAAATAAGTCATACAGAGTCTTCTGACAAGGACTAATTGATCAGATAAGGAGGAGGTGGTATGGGGTTTAAGCACAGAGCTCATGAGACCCAGTGTGTCTCCAGAGAGCAGGTGCTTTGACCATGGGATCAGTAGCTTGTGATGATATGTATGCTGGTTTGACAAGTACATAATAATACTAGTGGAACCTGGGAGCAGACTCCTGAGGGAAAGTCAGGGTTGAGGTGTACATTATGTGTGATGTCACTGTGAGATGTAGAATAGAATGGATAACGGGCAGCATGGGCAGAGAAGGCGAGGAGGTGATGAGGTACAGAGGCTCAAGAACTGGCTATGCGACCATTCATCCAGAAACAATAGGGCGGGATTGTATGCCATAAGGGTCTTAATATTAACTCTAGTTCAAACCTTGGCAACAAGAAATAAGTTCAGAAGTTTGAGTTGGGAATTCAAAATGAGAATGTTAGTCAAAATGGGAATGGTGCATGGGGGTGGCCAATGAAAGAAAACAAGCAGGTGACAAAAACACTGAAATTGAGAAACCAGGAAGAGCATTCAGATCAGAAAGTAATCCATGCTGCCATGAATCTGGATGTCGTTACTGATTGCATATCAGGAGGCCATTTGCTTTCGGTGCTAGTTCAAAACAATTTTCCTGGTAAGGGCAAGAACATCCACAGCTGCTGGTTCTCTCAAGAGTCTCAGAATTCTAACAGTCTAGAACAATCTATATAATAAAGATATAACAATCTATATAATAAGATGACTCGGAAAGGAGAGCAAGCCTTAATTCGTGTCATGAGGTCATGTCTTCAGGTGCAACCAAGTTTCATCCCAGGGTGCTGGAGGAATTTAGAAATGTAATCAGAGAGACACCACTGGTAATCTTTTAAAAATCATGTACAGCATGAGAGGAACCAGAAAATTGATGACAAGTAAATGCCACAAGTTTTGAAAAGGAGTGTACTCCAGAAACTACAGACTAATAAATTCAGTCAAGTTTGGTCAAATTATAGAATGAATTTTAAGCAGATGTCTTATGAGTACTTTGAAAGGAATGTGTTGACTGCTGGAGACATGGAGTCACGAAGGACAGACAATCATGCCAAACTAACCTCATCTCCTTTTGTGAAAGCTTTTTACTGAATTGATAGATCACAGGGAGTAACATAGATCTAGTGTTTTTTGGTATTAGAAAAACATTTGGCAAATCAGATGTGTCAAGATATCACTGTGGATAATATAGTAAAATACACATGGTATGAAAGTACTCTTGGGTGGCTGGGATCTATTTGGAAACTCTGTGCTCAGAATGGAAAAACAAAACAAAAAAAAATCAATTCACAATGACATTTGGTGCATGTCCGTGTTGCTTGCAAATTCTTACTAGAGTTTCTATGAAGACACAGAACAAGAAGAAATTTGAAATTAAGATTGACCACCACATTAGTGTTAGTATCAGGGAGAAATTTCTACCAAATTCAAGGAAAATGAAAGTGACAATAAGTACCCTAAAAATAATTGCTTAAACGTAGATAGAAAGATCCTTTTTTTTCCTTTTCCATTATTTAGTCCCTGGTTTAGAAACACGGAATCCATAAAAATTGAAAAAATTGAACATCTATTCCCTTTGAATGGAAAGAAAGACTCTAGTCACAAGAACAATAAAACCTACATATAATTCTGATAAGAAATAAATTGATCTAATATAAGAAAATTTTAAGACTTTGCTAAGATTAAAAGAGTAGGAAAAAATGAAGAACCTTTTACCTGAACGGGAAGATTAAACATTGTAAATATGTTTATCCTTCTGTAATTAATTATAAGCTTAATGGATTCTTAAAAATTTTTTTGGCAAGTCGAGAGCCTAACAAATTACCTAAGGGCGCTAGAGAGAAGAGACCATCAAAATCCTAACTTTAGCAGAAGAATACAAATCACCAAAGTAAGAGTCCAAATACGGAATGTAGAAGGCAAAAATATCATAGAAAACATCAACAAAACAGAAAACTGGTTCTTTGAAAGAATTAGCAAGATTGATGGACCCAAGCCAGAATGATCAAGAAATAGAGAGAAAAAGCCCAAATAAGCACAATCAGAATACAAAAGATCAAATCACAACTGACCTCAAAGAAATACAAAAGATGATCAGAGATTACTATGTACATCTATATGGAAACAAACTTGATAACCTAAATGAAATGGAGGACTTTCTGATATCACACAACCTCCCCAAGTTGAAACAAGAAGACATTGAGACACTAAATAGACCAATAACAACCCAGGAAATCGACTTTGTCATAAGAAAACTACCTACAAAAAAAAAAAAAAAAACCCTGGGCTGGATGGCTTTCCAACAGAATTCTGCAAAACGTACAAGGAGGTGCTGATACCAATCCTATTGAAAATCTTCTAAGCAATTGAAAAAGATGGAATTCTCCCCGAATCATTTTATGAAGTTAACATCACACTAATACCCAAACTGGGTAAAGATCCAACAACAACAAAAAAGAGAACTACAGGCCAATATCCCTTATGAACATAGATGCAAAAATCCTCAACAAGATTCTAGCAAATCAGATCCAAAAACACATCTCAAAAATCATCCACCGTCACCAAGTAGGCTTCATCCCCAGTATGCAGGGTTGGTTTAACATTCGCAAGACCATAAATATAATTAAATACATCAACAGATGCAAAATCAAGAACCACATGATTATATCATTAGATGCAGAAAAAGCTTTTGATAAAATCCAGCATCCCTTCTTGATAAAAACCCTCAAACACCTAGGTATAGAAGGAACATACCCCAGAATAGTAAGTGCCATCTATGATAAACCCACAGCCAGCATACTACTAAATGGACAGAAACTGGAAACTTTCCCCTAAAAACTGGAATAAGACAAGGCTGCTCACTCTCACCCCTCTTGCTCAACACTATGTTGGAAGTCCTAGCTAGGACAATTAGATAATTAGCCTGCTTGTTGTTGGTGTATAAGAATGCATCTGTCTTTTGCACATTTATTTTGTACCCTGAGACTTTGCCAATGTCCTTTATCAGTGCAAACAGGGTTTTGACAGATTCTCTTGGATTTTCAAGGTATTGGATCATATTGTCAGCAAAGAGGGATAGCTTGACTTCCTCTTTTCCTATTTGGATACTCATAAAGACTTCCAGACTTCAAATTTTACTGTAAGACCACAATAATCAAAACAGTCTGATATTGGTACAAGAACAGGCATATAGAACAATGGAGCAGGATACAGATTCCAGACGCAAAGTCTCAATTTCTCAACCAACTCATCTTCAACAAAATCTCCACCAACAACCACTGGGAAGAGGAGGACCTATTCAGTAAATGGTGTTGGGAAAACTTGCTGATCACATGCAGAAGATTGAAACAGGACCCCTGCCTATCACTACACACAAAAACTAACTCTAAATGGATCAAAGACCTAAATGTAAAACCTCAAACTATAAGAATCTTAGAAAATGCAGGAGACATCTTTTTGGAAATTGGAACTGGCAACCAATTCCTGATCAAAACTCTAATTGTCCATACCATAAGAAATAAAATTTCTTGTCTGTGAGACCTCATCAAACTGATGAGCTTCTGCAAAGCAAAAGAAACCATCAAGAGAGCAGGGAGACAGCCCACAGAATGGGAAAAAATATTTGCCAAATGTATATCTGAAAAAGGCCTAGCATCTAGGATCTATAAGGAACTCAAACATGCCAAAAGGAAAAAAACAAACAACCCTATTAAAAAGTAGGAGAAGACATAAGTAGACACTTCTCAAAAGAAGATATGCATGCAGCCAACAGACACATGAAAAAATGCTCAGCCTCACTAATCATCAGAGAATGCAAATCAAAACCACATTGAGATACCATCTAACCCCAGTAAGAGTGGCCATCATTAATAAAACAAACAACAGATGCTAGTGAGGCTGCAGAGAAAAAAGAACACTTCTACACTGCTGGTGGGAATGCAAACTGGTGCAACCTCTTTGGAAGACAGTATGGCGATATCTGAAAGAACTAGAAATTGACCTTCCATATGACCCAGCAATCTTCCTATTAGGAATATACCCAGAGGAATCAAATCATTATACAAAAAAGATACCTGCACATGCATGTTTGTTGCCGCTGTATTCACAATAGCAAAAACTTGGAATCAATCATGCTGCCCATTAAAAAAAGTGGTACATATGCACAATGGAATATTATGCAGCCATAAAGGAGGACAAATATGGACTTTGCAGCAACTTGGATGGATTTAGAGTCTATCATACTCGATGATCTATCACAGAAACATAAAACAGAGTACCATATGTTCTCACTCATAAGTGGACCTTAAACAATTAAATCATAATACTATAAGAAAGGGGTTGGCAGTAGTGAGAAACTGCCTGGGGAGCCAAGGGAGAGGGGGCAGGATTGGCAGTTAAGGGAAACTGTCAGGGGAGGGAAGGGCACACCTCATCAACAAGGGCACCTGCATTATGAACATTTGTATATCTGACCCTGAATTGTACCCCACATCTTTATAATAAAAAAATTAAAACTTTTTTAATACTTAAAAAATTCTGAAAACATCTAGAAAAATAAGCAGTGAGAATGGTTAAGAAAAGTGTTCTTAGTGTATTTTAGAAGTTCATGTGTGATAAAAGAAACATAAAACAGTGGAGAATGGATGGATTAATTCATCAAAAAATTGTCTTGAAAAACTTTTTCTACTTGAAAAAATAAAGTTAGAACCTCTTTAAAAAAACTATACATCCAAATAAATGTGAGAATAAAATGTAAAATTTAAACAAAGGGAAGAAAATACAGATGAACGTTTGGAGATGTTAGAATGAGGAAGGATTGCTAAGAATATTGCAAAGGACAAACTTACAATCCAGAAAAATGCCATTGATTTGAACATAAACTTTATATTTAAAATTAAGTTCACTAAACTTTAAATTTGTAGTGAATTATATATTTACATTCATTTATAAAAAATAATACAGAAAGATCCTATGCACCATTCAATTCCCTCCAATAGGAAGATCACGGAAAACTGTTACAAAATATCCCAATCAGGATATTGACACCGATAAAGTCAAGATATAGAACATTTCCATCACCACACGCATCCTTCATGTTGCCCCTTCATTGCCACACCTCATTTCTTCTGCCCTTCCTTCTCCATCATTAACCTCTGGCAACCACTCATCTCTTCTTCATTTCTCCAGTTTTGTAATTTCAAGAATGATCTGTAATGGAATCTTACAGACAGTAACCTTGGGGAACGGCTTTTCTCACTCAGCAAATTCTCTGCAGATTCATCCAAGTTTTTGCATGTATCAGTAATTCATTTTTAAGTTGCTAAGTAGTATTCCATGAAATGAACCCACTACAGTTTAACCATTCACGCACTGATGGGTATCTAGGTTTTTCCCAAATTTTGACCATTAAAGATAAGGCTGATGTATCATTGGATATAGTTTTTGTGCAAATGTAAGTTTTCATTTCACTTATATAAATTCCTGAGAATTGCTAGGTCATGTGATAGCTGCATGTTTAATTTTTAAGACACTGCCCATATATTTTCCAGATGGCTGTCTTATAGTACTGTCCCACCAACAGTGTATGAGTTATTTAGTTTCTTTGAATTCTCATCCACATTTTCTGATGTTACTATTTTTTTGTTTGAGCCATTTTGATAGGTGTGTGGTCATAATTATTATAGTTTAAATTAGCATTTTCCTGAGGACTAATGATACCAAACATGGTTTCATGAACTTATTTGCCATTGTTTATCTTCACTTGTGAAATGTATATGTAAGTCTTTTGCTCATTTTCTAATTAGATTAGTTTTTTACTGTTGAGTTTGAGAGTTTTTAAAAATATATTCTGAATACTGGTCCTTTGTTGGATATGTGTTTTGCAATCGTGTTCTCCCAGTATATAGCTTGTTTTTTCATCTTTTTAATAGGTCTTTCATAAAACAAAACTTTAAAAATTTTGTTGATATCAAATTTGTCAGTTTATTTTATGTACTTTTGGTATCAAGTCTAAGAAGTCTGTCTAGCCTTACATCTCAAATATTTCCTTCTATTTTTTCCTAAATGTTTTATATTTTACATTTAAGTTGATGATTCATTTTGAGCTGATTTTTGTATAAAGTGTGAGATTTAGGTCAAGGTTTCTATTCTCCTTATGGATGTCTTTGCTCCATTGGTTGAAAGGCAAGTTTTCCTCTAGGAAGACTTGCTTTTCAAAATTGCTTTAACTGTGCTAGTTCCTCTGTCTTTCCATACATATTTTGGAATAATCTTGTCTATATCTACAAAAAAATCTCACTGGAATTTTGGTAAGGATCACATAAAACTTATATATCAGTTTTTGGGAAAATTAATATCTTTACTATGTTGAATCTTCCAATCCATGAACATGGTCATGCTCATTGTATGTCAAAATACAATTGCTTTCTGTATGTTTATCTTGTATTTTGAGAACTTGCTGAACTAATGAATTCATTTTGTGAGTTTTTGTAGATTCTTTGGGGTTTTATATGTATACAATCATGCCAATTGCCAATAGAGAGATTTTAACATCATCCTTTTCAATCTGTTGGCATTTTATTTACTCTTCTAGCCTTGGTTAGTGCTTCTATCATATGTTGAATAAGAGTGGAACCCTTGCCTTGTTTTTTATCTTAAAATGAAGACATTCAATTTTTCCCCATTAAGCATGATGTTAACTTTAGTTTTCTTGTAGATGTTCTTTATCAAATTGATCATGTCTTCCTTTACTCCTATTTTTCGGAGTGTTTTTAATTATGAATGAATGTTGAATTTTGTCAAATGTTTCATCTGTACCTATTGATATGATTACATACTTTCTCTTCTTTAGTCTATTAATAACATGGATTACACTGATTCTTACATATTGAGCAAGTCTTTGATAAATTATTGTGGTATGTAATTCTTTTTAAATATTGCTGAATTTTATTTGCTAATATTTTTAAAAATTGTATTTATATTAATGAGAGATAATGGCCTTTTCTTTTTGGTACTGTTGTTTTCTGGTTTTGGTAACAGGGTAATATCAGTTTTATAAAATGAATTGGGAAGTGTTCCATCCTCTTCTTTCTCTTCTGGAAAATAGAGTATAGAATTGCTGTTAACTTTTTGCCAAACATTTTGTAGAAAAGAGTTATTGATTTGAACACAAATGATTGTTTTCATCAAGAGTGACCTAAGAGGTTAAAATATGGGTCACTATGCTCTATCATTGTATGAGGCATGTTTACTACATTTATAGAAGACTTAAAATTGAAATGTAATTCTACTCTTGGGAGAATAAAAATTTCACATTTATCTCAGCAGATTGAAATGATCCACCTCAGTCAGTACTGTTTCTCTCTGTTTCAGCCACAGTGGTCTTGCTATTCCTGCCTCCTGACCTTTCCCCATGTTCCGTCTACCTGGAATGTTCTTATTGCATATCTTTACATGATATCCCTTTAATATCATTTACTTCTGTTACAGTTAGTTATGGTCATGTGACAATGTTTTGAACAATAGAATACCTGGGAAGAATTGTGTGACAGTGACTGAGAACCTTCCTTAAGAGAGAACTGGCTTCTTCTCTTTGCTTCTCTCTCTCTCTCTCTCTCTCTCTCTCTCTCTCTATTACAACACTTTCTTCAACATTGCTACCTTGTAGAAAAATGTTTGCTCAGGTTATGAAGGCAAGGTCCACCTATTAGAGATGGCAGAATAGTGAGCTGGAAAGGCTTGACCTCTAAGGAATTCAAGAAGCTACCCAAGTCTGAATACTGTTTGTTTGTTTCTTTGTTTTTTCAGAAGAGAGACAAATCAACAGAGAAAGACTTTCTGTGTTATTGGTAATCTCCTCTTACTTGTTATATAACAATTAGAAGATGTAACATACATGAAATACCCAGCACATCACTAAGTGTTTTTCTTTCATGTCTCTTCCATTAAAAAAATAAAAGAAATACTCTTATAATTCCATGCTCCACTAATGGAGAATTAAATTGTATTCTTAAATTTTTGTTTTTCTGAGTAGAGACTCTCGCACTCTGGAATATTTCCAGGAGAAAATGCTCTAGGTGGTGAACAATCTTGGAAGCCACATTATACAAGGCACAGTTAGTTACAGGAGTTATGTTGCACTGAATATTTTTAAAACAAATGTGCCTTTGACTTGGGTTTGGGAATCTTAGGCAAGTGAGATCTTATAATTCCATCTATTCTATTGGGATTGGAACTGAATTATCAACAGCACTGCCAGGGCCCAGAGTTGGTGCTTTGACCAGAGGAATTTAGGGGGCTTGGGAGGAAGATGTGGGGCTGGCATTTGTCTTGCACACCCACAGATTAGCTGGGAGTGAGTCATGAAGTAGTGAGGTTCTTTCTACTTGTTGGAACTGCAAGCACTCTCAAACCAGCACAGGGAGATCCAGTGGTTTTTACTGTGCCCACCAGGAAGTCATGGAGAGTCTATAAAGGCATCTCAAGAGCTCCCAAGGAGAGTCTTGGATAAGTGCTGCGGGACAGATATCTGCTTCTTCTGTGAGGTTTAAATGATACAGCTTTTGGAAAAAAATAGGATTAGTGACTTAGAAAATTTTGATAAACTAAAGGTAGAAAGCTATTCTGAAGCCTTTAAACCTGAAATATAGACTCAGAGTGAAGTAACATTAATTCCCATTCAACCTGGTTGTGGACTCTCAAATGTGCCAAAACTATCTGAATTTCCTTCAGACTTTAACTGGCCTATTTCAGAAAAGAGAACTATAGACAAAGTGTAAGTAAAGATGTTTAAAGATCACATAGAAGAGTCCATCTGAAGGAAGCACATATGCTACATTTCTTAGTGTATGTCCATTTTATATGTCCATTTCCTTTTATAGGAAATGATTTGGTAGAGAATGAGTTCTTTGAATGGGTATATGTTGTTGATGGCAGTAATACATAATACAGGAGTTGGGACCATAGAAACAAGATTAAAAAAGAATAATTTTTGACTGGGCTCAGTGGCTCAGTCTGTAATCCCAGCATTTTGGGAGGCCGAGGCAAGTGAATTGCCTGAGCCTGTGAGTTCGAGACCAGCCCGGGCAACTTGGCGAGACCTTGTCTCTACAATAAATAAAAAATTAGCTGGGCATGGTAGTGCGCACCTTTAATTCTGGCTACTTGGAAGGCGAGGCAGAAGGATCACTGAAGCCCAGCAGGTCAGCGCTGGGGTGTCTGTGAGTATGCCACTGCACTCTAGCCTGGGTGACAGAGTGAGACTCCAACTCAAAAAAGAAAAAAAAAAAAAGAATAATTTTTTAGATGGCTTACATCTGATGATCCAGTCATTTAAAGCAACCTGCATGGCCGGGCTCAGTGGCTCAGCCTGTAATCCTGCGCTTTGGGAGGCTGAGGTGAGTGGATTGCCTGAGCCCGCGGGTTCAAGACCCGCCTGGGCAACTTGGCGAGACCTCATCTCTACAATAAATCAAATATTAGCTGGGCGTGGCAGTGCGTGCCTGTAGTTCCAGCTGTTTGGAAGGCTGAGGTGGAAGGATCGCCAGAGCCCAGCGGGTCGAGGCTGTGGTGGCCGGGAGCGGCCACTGTACTCCAGCCTGGGTGACGTAGTGAGACTCCAACTCAATAAATAAATAAATAAAAATAAAGCAACCTGCATTTATCAGAAGGAGACATGTTCTCTTCCTTGACTGCATACCTCTTTCTTGGAAAGCCATTCCTCCCTACTTAGCATCCTATGCACACACCCATTACATAAGAGCCTGCCTGTCTATCTTGTTGGTTGTTTTCCCCACTAGGCTATGACGGTTTTCAACTACTATATTATCTCCACTTATCCCAGTAATAACCTGACACCCAGAGGTACTTAAAAATGTTTCTTTTTAAATTTGACAATTTGGTATGTGTTTATCATGTACAACATATTTTGAAAGATGTATACATTGTGTAATGGTTAAGTCTAGATAATTAACAAATGCATTACCTCACATAGATATCATATTTGTGATGATAGCACATAACATCCAGTCTATTTACATTTTCAAGAACGCAATGTATTATCAACTACTATCAGCAATTACAAGGTATTATTGTTATACAATAGCTCTCTTGACATCTGTTCCTCTTAGCTGTAATTAGTGTTCTTTGATCAATATCTCTCTCCATTCCTCTCTTTCCTCTAACTGCCTCCATCCTCTGGTAGCCACTCTACTTCTATGAGATTCCACTTGAGTGAGATCACGTGGCATTTGTCTTTCTGTGCTTGGTTTATTTTATTTAATGTCCTCCAGGTTCATCTATGCTGTTGCAAATGGCAGAATTTCATTCTTTTGAATGGCTGAATAGTATTCTCTTGTGTATATGTAACACATTTTCTTTATCTGTTCATCCATTGATGGACACTTAGGTTGGTTCTATATATTGGCTATTGTATACACGGGAGTGCAGATATCTTTTCAACATACAGATTTCACCAACTTCGGGTATATTCCCAGTAGTGGGTTGCTGGATAATATGATAGTTATATTTTGAATTTTCTGAGAATTCTCCCTACTGCTTTCCATAGTGGCTGTTCTAATTTACATTCTTATCAACAGTGTAAAAGGATTCTGTTTTCTCCACATTTTCAAAAACAGATGTTGTTTTTTGTCTTCTAATCGCCTTCTAACTGAAGTGAAGTAATATTTCATTGCAGTTTTGATTTGTATTCTCCTGATAATGAGGAATACTGAACACTTTTTCATATACCTGTTGGCCATTTGTATGCCTTCTTTTGAGATCTTGTGTCATATTTTGATCAGATTATTTGTGTTTTGCTATTGAGCTGAGTTTTAAAAAATTTATGTTTTGGTTACTAACCCCTTGTCAGATGTGTAGTTTGCAAATTTTTTTTCTCATTCTAAAGATTGTCTTTTCACTCTGTTTATTGTTTTCTTTGTTGTACAGAAGCTTTTTGGTTTGATGTAATTTCATTTGTTTATTTTCCTTGTATTGCTTTTGCTTTATGGTTTTATCCAAAAAACCCTTACCCAGCTCAATGTCATGAAGTGCTTTCCCAATGTTTTCTTCTAGTAGTTTTATAGTTATCATTTTACATTTAAGTCTTTAGTCTGTTTTCAGTTGATTTTCTGTTTTCAGTTGATGGTGAGAGATAAGGGTCTAATTTCATTCTTCTGCACGTGTATATCCGTATTCCTTTTATTGAAGACACTGTCCTTTCCCCACTGTCCTTTCCTTTGTTGAACATCAGTTGGCTGTAAATGTGTGGATTTATTTCTGTGCTCTGTATTCTGTTCCATTGGTCTGTGTGCCCGTTTTTATGACAGTACATGCATTTTTGATTACTGTAGTTTTGCAGTATTTTAAAATCAAATAAATGTATATTTTGAAATCAGATAGTGTGATTTTTGCAGTTTTTCTTTTTTTTCAAGATTGCTTTGCTTATTCAGGATCTTTTGTGGTGTCAGACAAATTTCAGTATTGTTTTTCTAAAATAGAAAAAAAAGTGAAGAACGTCATTGGTATTTTGATAAGGATTACATTGAATTTGTAGATCACTTTGGCAGTATGAGCATATTAATAATATTCATTATTTCAATTCATGAACACAGAATATCTTTGCATTTATTTGTGTTTTCAATAATTTCATTGATGTTTTATAGTTTTCATTGTAGTGATTTTTTACCTCCTTAGTTATATTTATTTATTCCTAGGTATTTTGTGGCTATTATAAATGGGATTGTTTTCTTAATTTCTTTTTCAAATAGTTTGCTATTAATATACAGAAATGCTATTGGTTTAATATGTTGATTTTTGTATCTGCAACTTTATAGAGTTTATTAGTTCAAACAGTTTTTTGATGGAGTCTTTAGGTTTTTCTATATGTAGGATTATGTTATCTGCAAACAGGGATACAGCAAGTTTTGTAAGAAAGTATGCTATGGTCAAAACTACTTTAGGTTGGGATGAATGAGGCCTCATTCCCAGTCCAACCTCTGATGCTCACTTGCCTTGTTGTCTTGGCCAAGTCCAGTGGCTTTCCTGGTCCTCAGTTTCTATAACTTTACAATGCAGATAGTGGACTAGTCAATCTTTCATCCTTTTTGGCTATAAAAACTTATGAATCCATGATTGTAATCCATACAAAGAATGTTCCAAATGGACTGGGAATCTTTTCTTTATCCAGGTAACTGGTAGAGGCTCTTAGTCAAATATGCAATATCCATTCACTCTTTCTTCCTGGGTAAGAAACTCGGCTTTTACTTCCTGGGAACTAAAAGATATGTTCTTGACTTCTCTAGATGCTAGAACCCTTCCTCCTGTTTCCTACATGACACGTCTTGAAAGGTGAAATGAAATGAAATTTTCCTTCATTTGGGGGTACTAATGATATGGTAGAAACTGGACATTCTCAGTTTCTGTTGACCCCAGCCATCATTTCTATATTTTAACCAGCTCAATCTGATTTTTTCTCCCCTAGACATTTGTAATAGTTAACAACTGTGGATCCAAATAAAACCTGTTGGCCAAAAATTCTTTCAGGCTGACAAAATGTGCTAGTCCCTGCCAAACATGAAATAACACTTAGTCATTTTCAATAAGCACTATGAAGTGTTGCAGTCAGTACTTCATGTGTTTTGCACCATTATGAAGTAAGTAGTGACAGGAAAATAGATACTGTATTCAACTAAATCAAACAAGTGACATTCCCCTTTAAGCATCTCAAGATGCTTTTACAAAGCTCTGGGATATAATAAAGGTAAGATTTGCCCTGAAGAGTTCTGCAAATGTTTCCTTCTTTTTGCTCTTGATGGTAACTGTGCATGGTAAAAATAATCTGGACTTGGAGTTGGGAGTCCTAGATTTGAACTTCAGGTTTTCCAAGTAGCTCCATGACTCTGGGCAAATCATTTAGCCTCCCTGAACTTCTGGGTTTTTTGTTTTGTTTTGTTTTGTTAACTGTAGAATTTGGATATAAAAATTTATCTCACAAAGCTAAGGTAAGGATTAAATATCTCTATATAGGCAAATACCCAGCATAGGGTCCAATGGAGAGGAGGTGCTGTTGAATAAACATTACGTTGACTCTGAGTTTTAAGCCACCAGACTGGTTATCTGGTGTTTGGTATTTCATCCTAGACCATTTGAAGTATTGATTATTTACCTTAAAGTGCAGTCAGACTTCACCAAACATTCAATGTTCAAATAAATTAAACTCCCTTGCTTGTGGTGAGTAAAGGAAGTACCTGATGGCAGTTGGGTGATGTGACCCGTAGGCTCCGGGATGACTTGCTGACAGCTCCAATTTGGGCATGTATGGCTTATAACGTGAAGGACAGGATTGGAATTAAATATAAAGTTCGGCCAGTTTAATAATGAGCAAGAGACTGTAATTCATTTAGGGAGGAAAAGCCACAGCCCAAGTCGCCCAGTGTGGGAGGGCTGGCTGGGTATAAACTAGTGAAGAGACCAGGGAGATGTAGTTATTGATAGCAGGAGCTCAGCAGAGTGTGCATTTGTGCAGTCGGCCAGGGCAGCAGGAAGAGGTCCTGAGACGACCTCCTGCTTTTCAGCACAGGTAACAGCTCTGCTCACTGATCCTACACATACATTTTTATGGGTACATGGAGAAGTTCCAGATGAAAACAAAAGCTCCACAAGAATAATTAGCCACTGCTGCTACATAGGCACGTGTTTGATCCTCACGACATCTCCCATATTCAGCCAGAGCAAATAGTTACCACCTTTCTAAAAAGTGGGTGAACTCAGGTATAGAGAAGCCATTTGGAGCTAAGACTAGAGCTCAGTGGGAACCTGAGTCTATTATGGAATTAAAATACAATGTAAGCTGGGCGTGGTGGCTCATGCCTGCAATCCCAGCACTTTGGGAGGCCGAGGTGAGGGGATTGCTTTAGCCCACAGGTTTGAGAACAGCCTGGGCAACTTGGCGAGACCTCATCTCTGCAATAAAAAGTCAAACAATTTCCTGGGCATGGTAGTGCACACCTGTAGTTCCGGCTACTTAGAAGGCTGAGGCGGAAGGATTGCCAGATCCAAGCAGGTCAAGGCTGTGGTGGCCGTGAGCGTGCCACTACACTCCAGCTTGGGCGATGGAGTAAGACTCCAACTAAAAAAAAAAAAAAAAAAAAAAGATACAAGGTACGTAAAGTGCTTAGCATGGTGCTTCACACGGGCTCACGTGCTATAAATGGCTGTTACTGATATTACTAAGAAAGCAGGATGGCCCGGGAGTTCTTGGGTTTGGAAATGAGGACATTTGAGTGATTCAGTCATGCTCTTTAAGGGTATGTGCAAAGAGCCAGCCAGCTGCTTTTCATCTTTTCTGAAGACAAAGCGAGAGGAAATGGGTTTCAGCCGCATGTGGAATCTGTACATTCATTCTGAAGTGAGCTTTCTACTTTAAAAAAAAAAAAAAAGTACATAGCCTCAGGGATGCAAGCTCTGTGAAATCAGTCAATAAAATAATTAAATTAATGGCAGCAATAACATGTTTAAATAAAAGCTAACACAATAGGTACTGTGGAAACAGCATGTTTTCATCATGCTTAACTCAGGTGAGGACATATTTTAAAGCGGGGCATTCTCATCTAACCCTTTGCTTGCTATGAATGTCATGGGACTTGCCCTCTTCCATATATAGCACCTGCCTTTGGGGAAGGAATGTGTCTTTTGGGAAGCCATTAACAGCGATGCAGGCATTCCTCTTACGGTGATGGATTCGCAGGCAGGTCTCTGGGCACTTTGTGGCCATAATTAACACCTCTGATTGGAAGGTGCAGACACTCAGCTGGGAGCATCAAACAGTGAACCATAGGCCCTGGGATCATAACTCCATAACCTTGTTTATTTGCTTTGCTTTTGTTTATTCTCAGTCCTCTAATCTCTGGACTCTGAGACCCTTTCCCCCCAACACCACACTCTGTGAACTTGCAGAATTTATTCTTCCCTCCTTCCTTGCTAGTTGGCTTTGATTTTGCCCCTTGCTCTCTCCTAGACCCATATTGTCATGGAGATCAGCCCTTCACAAGTGTTAAGCCCCTAGGAAACTGGTTTAGATTCTGATGCAGCAGGCCTGGTTGGGGCCTGAGACTCTGTATTTCTAACATGCCCCACGTGATGCTGATGCTGCTTGTCTATGGACCACAGTTTTAGATGCGAGGATCAGAAGCCCCCCAGTTTGGAAAGAGAGCCGTCTTCTTGCCCTGCATCCTTCTGGCCAGGCGCCAGATACCAGTGCTCCTGTAGGATGGGAATACGGGAACCGAGTGACCAGAGTTAGATTGATAAAATCCTTTTCTGTGCTTTGTTTTGCTCTGAAGGAAGGGGAGGAATCTCCCACTTTGGGAAACTTTCTAAATTCTCTCTGTCTCCAGCAATTGGAAGGCTAACCGTGGCTGGCCTTGAGACAAGTGCAGGGAAAGGAATTAGTACTAGAAGGCTCTTTGAGCCTTTAGTTATGGAACCCCGGAAACAATGGTGGAGGGACTGAGTCGCCAGTGGATGTCATTGTTTGGTCCGGCTCAGTTTTTTGTTTTCCATTTTGGCGAGTCAAATTCCAAGCCAAAGTAACATTTTGGAACAGTTTTGCACATTCAAAGCACAGCTCCAGCAGGGGGTACCTTCTATTTATATACGAACTTCTTCAGTGTAATGGTTTTCCTGTTCTGCATGCAATAAGCCAAGAGAGTCTTCAAAGACCTTTTTCCAAAAATGCATTTCCCCCCTGAAATATTCATTTAAGTAATTCAGCTACCTACCCCAGGCTCATGATAAATGATTTAAATAATTGCTTTAATTCCCTGCTTCATTTTGCTAATGTAGATTTGGCCTTTGCCTGTAGATTTTTTGCCAGCTTCATGTTTTTCAGGGAACAAGAATTACTAAAGGGTTGATTGTTTCATTGAGGTTTGCTGCTGAGATGTTAGAAATAGCTACATGTTCTCACATCCTACATTTAGAACCTCCTTTTTGTGAGTCTGATCATTAAATGCAGTAGCTATAACTCTTATATGGGAACAGGTGGCAAGGGAAAGACATCTCTAGAATCACGGGACGAAAGTTACTGTATAAAGTTCTAGATATTATTCTTATTGAATATTGCATTTCCATTAGGCTGTCATATTTAATTCTTCTAAAAAGCATGTGTCTGTTTTTCCAATAATTTGCTGGACACGATATATAATGAATGTTTCCTTCTGTGTGACTTGATACCCAATAAGTGTCCACTAAATACAGCCGTGCATCTTCACTGTAAGTTGTTCTGGCCCGGGACTGCCTTGTCTTAACTGTTTAGCTTGTGTAATTCAATGTGACTGTAGCTGGCAACAATGTGGAGGCAGCTGTGGAGAGGAAAAAAGCAGGAGGCACCAGCCCAAGAGCAATGCCTGAATGTGGCTTCGTGATAAGAGGTGGTGATAAAAGGAACCCACATTTTACAAATCCTGGTGGCACCTGAGCGAGATAAAGAAAGAAATATAACTGAACCTCAAGAACATCAAAAGCCAAATCATACAGTAGAATTATGGGTAAGGGACAGGAGAGAAGCCATATATTTCAGAAATTGCTTTGGGACTCAGCCTAAGGCTGGCCCACGTATATCTAACCTGATTCATCTCATCTCCAAACAGCCGTGCATTGTAAGGGGTGGGGAGTGAGTCAACTTTATATTTTTCCTAACTTCTCAAAGATACTTGTTCCTTGCAACACATAAGCTGGGATCTCTGCACAGGAGGAAGGAGGGAGTTTCTCAGTCTTCAACCTTAAAACTGTTAAAATAGCCACCTGAAAACAAACAAAGGCTTTAAGAAACTCGATTTCTCTTTAAAACCAACATGCTGCAGAAATTACAGTCACCCCCAGTACCATTCCAACATTCTATTCTGAAGATCTCAGAGTCCTTCCTTGCACTATTACTAAGCCTAACAATCAGTGCGTACAATTTTTCTTTTACCTCCAGTGACTTCCACCCTTTGGGTATTGCATCACTAGCTGGTGAAGCTGAACTTTTCCAGGCTTGTAGATGCTCTAGTGCTAAGAAGGCAAAACAGACATTTGGCTTCTAAAATATTCCATAATGCCACAAATATTTTCTAGATGTCTGGGCCTGGACTAGAATCTTTTAGAAGGATTCCAGTCTGACCCCGTTTTGTAAATATTTAATTGGAGCGGCACTCAACTGCAGCATTAAGGAGAGCATTTCTTTTCCGATTTAAAGTTATTGATGAGCTGTGAATGTTTACATGAGGCTGAAAAAGACTGATTTGTTCATCTGGAATTCTCTCTGCTACCATTGCTACCAGCAGTTGTTCCTTTGGAACCTGGTAGCGATATCGGACTTTGTTTACAACTATGTCTCTTGGACACCTTATTTGCATTCCAGCTTTTGCACTCACTCAATTGCTTAATCCAAAAAACTGGACACCATTCTTGACTTCTCCTTCTCCTTTTCTTCTCATCTAACAAGCCACATAGAGAAGCTAGTTGTTTCTTCCTCTTAGCATGTCCTGGTGATGTCATTTCCCTTTGCAGAAACCTGTTACCCTTAGGATGAAACCCAATCTTCTTAGTTCCGGTTCTCTCCCCATTTGTTGTTACTTCCCTGCCTCAGTGCTACACTCCTGCCTGACTAAAGCTACTCTCGGTGTCTCAAATGTGCTATGCTCTCGTGCTTTCGGGTCTTCAACTGCATTGTTCCTTTTGCCTAGAACTCGCCACTTTTCTTCTCTTGGCTAACTTGTACAAATCCTTTAGGTCTTGGTCTAGGTGATTCTTTTGTCTCAAGGCTGCCCTTGCACTTGCCTAACACACAAGCATACCTTCATCACACAACTCTGGCAAGTAGAGCTCAGATTTAACCCAGGTCTCTCTAACGCCCTTGTTTCATCTCCTGGGTATTCTGCATCCCCAACAAAATATAGCCATGGTCTTTGTCGTCTATGGAGTTTGCCTGAGGAGGATGGAGAAATGTTTGCTTGTCTAAATCCCGACAGGGCTTTTCTTCTCTTTGATTATCTTGTACGTCAATGGTCATGCTATTGTTCCTTCAAAAACCAGGATTTAACAAAGCTCCTTTGTTTTCTGCTTGCTTTTACTTGTGGTAATGCCAGCTTCTAACACATCTGGAAAGGTTGGCATTCACAAAATTCCCCCCTTGCTCTGCAAAGCAAACAATGAGTAACCAGGCAGGCTGTTGAAGTTGTGATATTTAAGCTCTTTGTTATCCAATCTTGCTTCATGAATACTAATATTATGACTTAATATATGTAGCTGGTAACTCAGGCCTATGGTTGAACTGTGGCAACTGGATAGGTTAGAGTTTCTCAAACTAGTATTTCAAAGAATAGTTATCGCAAAAAACATTTAATAAAAAAATCCCTTTTGATCAAATATATCCAATTAGAATAGTAGACTATAACTCTTTCTAGGCAGTATTCTTAGTATGAGAATCCTTCTAGAATGGACATTGATTTAACAAAAATTTTAACTGTTTGCCCCAAGATGAGACAGCTGGTTAGTGACAAAGCTGATAAGAACCCTCAGACAACTGTGATTATCACTGCAGCTGTTTATACAGGTTGGCCACCACAGCCCGGAATCTTTCAGGCTATAGATAATAGACATTTGGAAGATGCAGTCATCCTTCCAGACCACAGATGTCTAGGGCAAGCAGGATACACTGTGACATATTGAGCCAGTCACTTAAAAGAGTCTAGTGAACAGAGAAGGATCATCTGGGAGCCAGCCTCTGAGATAATGCCCCTCGATACCAAATTCCTAAGTAAGACTTCATCTCAAAATAGAATTACTTTGCGTTTTCTTCAGCTGTGTTCTCAAAGTAATCACATTGAAAAGAAGATACAATCATTCCAACACCATCTCATAGTATGGTACACAGAGATTTGAAAATTCATTCTCTTCCTCATCATCCATTACGGCCATTGCACACTTGGCAGGCAGATGTCATGCATTAAGTAAGCACTGATTTCCTGGAGCATGGTTTGCATTACCAGTCTTTACTCCCTTCCTGACTTTAGGACTGCACAATACTTTGAAACACTGTTAACTTCAGCCAATTTGATTACCTAGTACATTATGGTAATAAATCAAAGGTTAGGTGCTTTTGATCATAATACAATATGGGTCTGGCTATATATAGGTATCATAAGTCAATACTGAGATATAGTAAAAATTATGAAAAATGTTGTTTAGCCAATGTGGTGTTGTCACAAAACTAGCAGTTTAGTTAAATGTCTTTGGAGTAAGCTCTACAATCTAGTTAAAAGGAGAGTTAAAACCTTGAAGAGAAAGAATTTATAAAGTCTAGTAAGGGCAATTATATTTTTGCTGTCAAGATTGGGATGCCCCATACTGAGAGTGTGGGACTTGTAGCGAAATGAAAGCTGTTGACTTGATAGAAAGCAGGGGTGGGGAGTTATGCCCAAAGGTAGAACAGATATGTGCATACTCCATAGGTAAGGAGATGAAAAAATTGCTTTCACTTAACATTTATTATATTTCCACTATGTCCTAGATTCTGAGAGACACAGACAGATAAATTGGGCAGAGACTATGCCCTCAAATAATTTATTTCTAATCGGAGCAAGACATGAATGTGATAAAGGAGGAAGTGAGAGGTGGTATAGGGAAGTGTGAATCTGTGGATTTAGAGAGGGAACAATTACTTCCTCTTGGGAAGATGTAGGACTGTCATAAAGGAGGAGGCAGAGTCTTCAGAATGGGTAAATTTTAATATTTGGAGACAGGGAGGAGGGTATTCTAAACCGGGGGCGAAATCTGTGGACATGGGAGTGCTACAAATTTAACACAATCTTTGTGTGTGTGTGTGTGTGTGTGTGTGTGTGTGTGTGTTGGAGTCTTCCTCTGTCACTTAGGTTGGAGTGCAGTGGCATTATCATGTCTTACCACAGCCTCGGTCTCCTGGGTTCAGGCAATCCTTCCATTTTAACTTCCTGAGTAGTAGCTGGGAATATAGATGTATGTCATCATGCCTTGGTAATTTTTCAATTTTTTTTGAGAGATGAGGCTTACTATGTTGCCCAGATTGGTATCAGACTCCTGAGCTTAAGCAATTCTCTGGCCTTGGTCCTCCAAAATGCTGGGATTAAAAATCATTTGCAGTGGCATAAAACTTAAAATTATTAGGTAAAAATTTAACAAAAGATGGGCAGATTGCTATTTTGAAAACTGTAAAACTATAAAATATTGCTGTTCATAGATTGGAAATATCATTATTGCTGTAGCATCAACTCTCTCTAAACTTATCTATGGATGCAGCACAAGTCAAATCAAAATAAAGCATGTTTGGGCAGACATTGATAAGCTGATTCGAACATTTATATGGAAATGCATAGGACCCAAAATAGTCAACACAATCTTGCAAAAGAAAAATGTTGGAGGATTTATGCTACTTGATTTCAAGACTTTAAAATGGTGGTAATGAAGACATTATGATAATGACATAATATAGATAATGGAATAGAACAGACTCTAGAAAGAGTCCCACATTTTATGGTTAATTGATTTTGAGAAAGATGCCAAAACACTTCAATAGAGAAAGGTGCTGGAACAACTGGATTAACTGGATGAATTGATGAGAAAATCGAAGAAGGTGACAACAGAAACTCAGAGAAGTTAAATGAATCAATCAAATTCACACAGCTGAGCCATGAATCCTAAATTAGTAGTTTGGATTGCTTGCTACCACCACAATGTTTCCCTTGAGTAGTTTGATATAGTTGTTTGTATTTTGTATATAATGTAGCTTAAGGTTATGTGGTTAGGTAGTTTTTTCAGTGTGTTTCTGGTATCTATTTGATTACAAAAGATTATTGGTTAAATATACCCCAGCATGGCACATATCTAGTTGGCCACATGAGCTACAGTCTGATTTAATCAAAAGTCCTAATTGTGGGAAGCCTGTCTCTCATGTGTTATCTTTACCTCACACTATCTTAATCATTTTTTTACTTTTATCATGAAACTTCTTAAATTAGCAATTTAAAAACCCTTTAATAAGCTGTCAGTTTCTCCTAATTTGATAATTAATGAATTGCAATTGGATAAAAGTAGAATTGGACATTGAGGGAGACGGAAGAGGATTGAGTGACAGTTCTTGGCCAGAAAGTACTGGTGTCTGAGCATTGCAAGATTTTGTATTTCCAGAGAGAGTGAGTCTATAGGAGATTTTTTTTGTTTGTTTTCTGAATCTGGTTTGGGTAACTTTTGAGAATACTTTTTGAAAAGTTTCAGGCAGAAACCCATGTAACTTTGGCAGAGCATAGGAAAAAAAAGGCACGATAAAAGGTATTTGTACAGACAGAGCAGGATGGGGTAGGCAGAACGGTTTTAGAAAACAGCAAGAAGAGTAGACTCCTGGGTTTGATGGGTTCAAGGACCCATCAAACTGCATCTGCCTGAACATGAGTTCTGACATGTCAGAGGAATACTGTGTAGAACTCTCCTATTGTGTGGATTGGAACATTTGTCACACTTAAGGACTACAGTCATGCATTGCTTAATGGTAGGGATATGTCCTGAGAAATGCATCATTGCACAAGCATCTTAGAGTGTACTTAAACCTAGGTTGTCTAGCCTACTACACTCCTGAGCTATATGGTCTAGCTTATTGCTCCTAGCCTACAAACCTATACAGCACATTATCGTATTGAACACTACTGGCAATTGTAACACAATGATAAGTATGTGTGTATCTTAACCCATCTAAATATAGAAAAGGAACAGTAAAAATATGGTATTATGGCCTTATGGGACCACCATCATGTGAGTGGTCCATCGTTGACCAAGGCATTGTTATATGCACATGACTATATATATATTTGCGGTGGCAGTTTATGGAAAAATTGTGTACTAGATAGGGGACAGAACGTTAAGAGCTCCTTACCCAAACAATCGCATCCCATAGACGAAGCAACTAAGGCCTAGATAAGTTATTCAACTTGGTCAGGCTACTGCAGTCAGCAACTTTTCCAGGAATGGAGTCCATGTCTTTTATGCTAAGGACCATGCTACTATCATTATAGTATGTCACCTATTATGTCAACTTCAATGTTTTCCCTCTAGTACACAGGCGTGTTAATGATGGTGTGATAGAATGTTAAATGGACCTTTTCTGGTCTTGGATTTTTAGCTGAGAATAGCACATTCTGGAAGTAATGGAAGCTCCATTGCAAGGGCTTGCTAATAGGTAGCTAAGTGGTAAGTCACAGCCTGCAGCCACATGGAGCCACATGGCAGAAGAGCTGCCACGCGGCATTTCCACACAGAGAAAATCAATACCTGGTTACCACAGCACCAACCAACAAAGACCTTTTGTCCCCTTTTTGTGACTCTTCCAGCTTCAACTCTAGAACAGTCACCAGTAGCTCTTGAATAGGGGAGGTCATAGAGAGAGGAGGAAAAAAAACCCTACTCCAGGTTTTTGAATATGGATAAGCTCTGAGCTGTGGGGAAGAGGACAAGCTAGAGACAGGATGAAAAACTGAAATTTTCATATACAATGATGGGGTTTTTATTAATATTTATTAACACCTACATGCATAGAAAATATTATGGATTCTTTTCATATCAGGCTGGGGAATGGAGATCCGGCACCAGAGCAGGCTTAAAGGGAATGAATGCAATGAAACAATAAGATCTTTAAATCTGACATCTCTTAAAGGTTGACTACAACTGGTGCAACCTCTGAAGTCTGATGCTCTGCTTTAAGTTTTTACTCAATTATTATTTTTAGTTTCTGGGGAAAGTGTATTTTTAGCCTTAGAAATGCAATGATTGCATAAATTCTTTTCAGCTCTGGTAATTTGGTTGGCAGCCTTTCTATATGTATGAATGTAGACGGTGGGAACATAGCTTTCTGGTGAATTGTTCTCTTTTCCATTCTATAAAGGGCTTTGAAATACATTATTGTTCTTTCTACAAATAGAAGTGGGTCATTGTTTCCCCTACATTGTTTCCTCACAAAGATGAAGTCTTTTTCATGAGCTATGCAGATACGACTATCAGCTTCAAGCATAAAATCAAAAGTACCATATCCTTGCTCCTTGTTTTTCAGTTCAGCAAATGGCTGTACATGGTTGGAAAATGAATTCAGACCCAGGCTTTGCTGCCTAAGGCTCTGTCCTGCTTCCTCACTAGGCAGGGTGTTTATAATCTATGCTCCTACCTCTCTGTCTGAATATTTTCCATTTGCCCATTCAGATTCATTTCCTACCCTCCTTTCTACCCTGGCTCCTTTGACCTCTGGTGTCTGGTTGGGTCTGGACAATGCAGCACACTAGCAAAAGACTGGAGGGAGAGAGGAGACAGGCAGAGTGGTTGATTGTCATGCCTCTTTTCAAGTACAGTCACCAATAGGGGGTCACATCCCTTGAATGAGGGCACTGCTCCTGTCTGGTGACTCTGCGTGTTCAAGAGTAACTCTATCCTTCCTCTTTTAGATCTAGGGGTGAGGATGTACTGCTGTTGTCAACTCTGTGGCACTGTACTGTCCTTTGTGGGTTCCTACTTCTGCTTACACTTTCTAAGGCAACTCTAGATTTTATTCTCAAAATACCCCAGTTGAGAGAGTTATTGTTTTTTTTTCTTTTCCTACTGGAACCCTGAAGAATACAGTGTTTTCTTTCTTTTTTTCAATATATTTTTTTCATGAAGGGCTTGAAAACATCTATTCCAGTTCTCTGATGACCTCTGTCATCAATTAGTTGAAAGAGAACTTTAACTCTTTTCTGTGTTGCTTCATGGCTTTCCATATTCTTCTGTTATAGACCTTTGATTGTGAACAGTTACAGAGTAATGATTTATACTTCTATTAGTACCTTGTAGACCATGAGTTCTTCCAGTTCAGAAACAATTGTGTGCCCTCATCACTTAATAAAGAGACTTTATCAAACCATTTCCAATATTCCAGCATGTACATTTTATTCAAAGGTGCCTTGGAAAAGCCTTTATAAAACGCACGCAAAGACGAAATGATGATGGACATAATTAACAGCTATGTTCCCCTACAGCAATTATTATTTTCATGAGAATTGGTATTTCATATCAAATTATGATCCTATCTGATCAGTCACCTCAATAACATGGAATTTAGGGTTCCTGAAATCAGCCTGTTGATGAGATATTTTGAAGAAAGGAAAACATGTTGAGATTAATGTTTGTTTCAATGTTTTGCCAATGTCTTTTTGCATCTCAGAGTTGAAATGAACTCTGTGGCCACAGAGGAGGCCCAGGTTCAAGTTACTGCTTATGGCCTGGATGATTTTGGGAAAATGATCTCTATTCCACAGAGTTATTTTGAAAATACAGAATAAGTTGTTTTTTCTCCTCTCCAGAAACAGATTAGTTGCTCAATGAATATTATTCATTTGGCAAATATTGGTTTATTTTCTCTTCTGTTCTCTCAGACGAAATCATTAAGGCTAAGAAATGTGACCAAAGGCAATGAAGAATCACTGCCACTGAAAAGCCACAGGAGCCAGTAGTCATAGCAGTTAAGTTAAAACTAGCTCTGATTTTTCATGAGCTCTCCAATGTGTGATTTACCAAATGTAAGCAGCTTCTTTGGAGCTGAGTCTAAAAGCACATTTGTTTAGCCCAGACATTCTCTTACTTGGCTCAGGACTTAAAAATCTTATGACTCAGGCTTTCACAACAAGAAATTTCAAATTGAACTTGATATTACAAATATTTGTTGAAGGTCTGAATCATATGCAAGAGCACATTTATTTAACCGAAGTGGTACCATTAAGTGTTTCAGCATCACAGATTCAGAGCGAAAACAAGGAAGAGGAGGACTACCCTTAGGTCATGGAGATCATTCATAGCAATGACATGATTCAAGCTACATCTCAATTCCCTTATCTAGTTCTCTTTCCAGGACATTGTTAATCTTTCGCTAGAGGAAAAAACAATATTGAAAAATTCACTTATGCTTCTTGGCATAAAGGGTTTCAGGAACTGTGATGCCCTTCTTTTTGTTAGCTTGGGAAATCTGTGTAAATTAACACAAATTCACTTGATTTTTTGGCATGATGGGTATGGAGAGAATGGATTTGTTTGATGCCAAAATAGCCAGGCAGTTCCATTAATCCAGCAAAAGAATGAGGAGACTTGGGGAGCCATTAGCAAAGAGGTTTATTTAACTTGAGTGAACCAGTTTCTTCTAAAAAGCTGCATCATTTGTCCTGGGTGCACGACATGCAGCTAGGAGACTGTGCCTTAGAATTTGTCCATTGGTTATACTGTTCTATCCATTTCAGTTAACTTCCTTTTTACCTCCAATTTCTATCAGAAAATTGACTGTGTGAAGATATCTGTGAAGAAGTGAACACAGCCAGAGAAGATGGAGCTATCCTGCTGCTAACTTCTTAGTAGGTGCTCAATAAACTTGTTTTGGACTGAGCTGGAGAATTTTGAGTTCACTTTTTGAATATGTGATTTTCTTACTGAGAAGCAAAACCAAAGTGATATCTATCTACTTTCCACTAAGTTGTGCTTGTACTGGTAAAGGGATTATTATTTTGAGGTTGAAATGAAGTAGAAAAGAGAAAATATTTTAGAGCAAATACAAGGGAAGTCTCAAAAAAAATCAGAATTATCTTTTGGAGGGCAGGCTCCTTGTAGTACAGACTATGCGTTCTAGGAGCTCATGGGTGTCAGTGTACCAGATAGCATTGTTGTAAGAGGCAGGGGGTTCAGCTTCAATACTTTTTGGGGGGAGATTCTTTCAACACCTTTGCCTATTTCATGATGGGTGATTTACTAGTGCATCTGCCCACACCATGCTGAGTGTTCAGCGGTTTTTGACCCAAAAAAGCCATGACCCTGGTGCCTCATTCTCCCTATTCATTTTATCTTGCTCCGAGGAACTTTTTTTTTTCTTTCTCTGCTTAAAAAAAGTCCTCAAAGGGAAACATTTTGCCAATGTGTGGAAAAGGTGAAATTAAAAAAATGGCAGAAGCATTAAAGGGCACTCAAATTGACGAGTTCAAAAACTGTTTTGAGCAGTGGAAAAAGCATCTCGATAGGTGTATTGCATCAAAAGAAGAGTACTTTGAAGGTGACTGAAGTTTAAACATGTAAGAATAAATTGACAATTTTTAATAAATAAATTCCTGTTTTTTGGGTTCCCTTCCTGTAAAGGTAAATTTACTATGAAATGTTGCACTCCACAGAAACTAAGCTATTGATTTTTTTACCTCGTTTTCTCATCAATTTTATCATAATTAATTAAAAATGGCACTAATAAAAATGTTTTTATGGTTCAACAAATATTAGCTTCATGAATCAATTCATTTTAGGGAGTCCTAAAAGCGTTTGTGGTTTTGAATTTTCAACTGAAAGCATCCAGTTTGGTTTCCATGTTGATTCATTGTCATAGCATCAATATACTGAATTCACAACACACTCTGTCTAATGAATTTCGTGCATACAACCTCTTCAGAAATACTCTGTAGAGTTTGTTGTTTTGAATTTCTTCCCACAGTGAAACTATCTTAACAGTAATTTTGAGAATGATGACAGACTCTATGGATAGAAATCAATAAAGAAAAATGATTATCTGGTCTCCTCTTTCAGTTACTATTGTTGTGTAAAAAATTAATGAAAACATAGAGACTTAAAGCAACCATTTTATTATGCTTATATATTTTGTAGGTTTTGAATTTGGAAAGTGCCTGTGGGAGTATCTTGTCTCTGTTTCACAGCATCTGCACTTGAGAAGATTTGATGGCTGGGGAATTGAAATTATCTGAAGACTCATGGTCAGAAGGTCCAGACACTGATTCTCCCTGTTCCTGTTTCAGTTTCCTCACAGCTTAGCACCTGGGTTTCAAGAGGGAGTGTCCAAAGAGGACGAGGCAGAAACAGATCACCTTTCATGATCTGGCCTTGGAAGTCACACGTGTGTCACTTTGGCTTGCTGAGGGTTACTCTCCAGTACATTTTTTTCAGTTATTTTTAACTCCAGCATTTCTATTTGGTTTCTAAAAATATTTCTCATTATTAGTACTCTCCATTTAGTGAAATATTGTTCTCGTACTTCCCTTTGGTTCTTTAAACATGGTTTCCTTTGGTTTTTTGAACATACTTAAAATAGTTGATTTAATGTCTTTGTTTAGTAAGTCTAATGTCTCAGCTTTCCCAAGGACAGTTTCTGTTGAGTGATTTTTTTTCATTGCATATTCATCATGCTTTCTTGTTTCTTTACATATCATAATTTTTTGGTTATTAACTGGATATTTTTAATAATAAAAGGTGATAACTTCCCTCCCCAGAGTTGGTTGTCATTGTGATTTGTTTGTTTAGTCATATTCCTGTACAAATTCTGTAAAGTCTGTATACCTTTTCATGTGTGTCCACTGCAGTCCCTGCTGAGTTATTTTGGGATCAGTTAATGATTGAACAAAGATTTCCTTATATGTCTGGAACCCATAAGTCTTCCATCTTTTGCTGAGGTCTCTGTGTGAGTGTTGGGTACACCTTCGATGCTCAGGCAGCCTGTTTACAATTCCACCTTAACCTTCACTTCCTGCTTGTGCAGAACTTCAAGGTCAGTCAGAGATAAGAGCTAAGGACCTTTTCAGTTCTTCTCTGGGCATGTGCAGAACCCTTTACATGTATGTGGCCTTTAGATTTTCAGGAATATGTTAAAGTTTTTCAACTATCACATATGAACATTCATTGCCAACTTTTTATTTATTTGTTTTGAGTTGGCGTCTCACTAAGATTTTTGGTGAGCTTCCTTTTTTTGCCTGGCTCTATTACTGCTTCAGGCAACTGTTTTGTTAAACAATTATTTGCTTGCTTATTTTCCCAAATGCCCATGGCAAAATGACTGTTTTTACTGAGTGAGTTGTCTGTCAGATCAATAAAAAAATCTCATAAGTGGGATTTTCCAGGGACTGCCAAACAGCTCATTTTTGGCAGTGGGGCTTTAGAGGAACTCCAAACCTACACTGTGCCCTCTAGAGGCTTCTAGGCTACCACTTCACCATAACTGTAGGGCTGTTGGTTTTCAAGGCTACTGTAAATTTGGTAATCCCGTGCCTTTGGGAGACTGAGGTGAGTGGATTGCCTGAGCCCGCGGGCTTGAGACCCGCCTGGGCAGCGAGACCTCATCTCTACAATAAATCAAAAAAATCAGCCGGGCGTGGTAGCGCATGCCTGTAATTCCGGCTACTTGGACGGCTGAGGCGGAAGGATCGCCGGAGTCCAGCAGGTCGAGGCTGCGGTGGCCGGGAGCAGCCACTGCACTCCAGTCTGGGCGACAGAGTGAGACTCCAACTCAAAAAAAAAAAAAAAAATTGGTAAAAGTGTGTTGGAAACAGGGTAAGTTAAAAGAACACAAAACTTATTTTTCTTACTGAGGTTCTACCCTTTTCTTAAATAAATGTTTTTAAGTGGTTAGTTTACAGAGTTCCAAAAAATTTGATTTTGAGAATGTTTTATATGTCAAAATGACGTTTTGACAGTGCCATTACTTTTCCGGAAGAGATTAGTAGAGGTCTTTTCTCTACCATTCCTATCAGTATCACGCTCCGTTTTTAAAAAAAGTTTAATTTGTGTTTTTATATTTACAGTACTTTTTTTTTTACAGACAGCCTAGATTTGGGTTTTGTTTTTTTATTCACCCTGATAACCTTCAACTTTCAGTGTTTTAGAATATTTACGTGTAATGTGAATATTGGTACAGTTAAGTTTAAGCCTATCATCTTGCTAGTTGTTTTCTATTGTCTCATCTGTTCTTTGTTTCTTTCCCTTTACTTCCCCCATTTTTAAAAACTTTTTCTTGGATTATTTGAATTTTTTTGTGATTCCATTTTATCTCTATTGGTGGCTTGTTAGCTGTACCTCTTTGTTTTGTAATTTTAGTGGTTGCTTTTGGTTTTTCAGTGTACATATTTAACTTAACATAGTCTTCCTTCAAGTGTCATGGCATTATTTAATTTATAGTAGAACCTTATAATAATAGTATACTTCCATGTCTCACTTCCTGGCCTTTATGCTATGGTATCATTTAGTTTACTTACATTGTTAATTGCATATATTATAACTCCCCTCTACATTCTTATTCTTTTTGTTTAATCAGTTATTATTTTACAATTATAGTTAAATAAAAAGTTAAAGAACAAGTATGTTTTTACCAATGTAGTTACCACTTAAAGTGCTCTTCATTCCTCTGTAAAGATCGGTATTATTTTCTGTCTACCTAAAGCACTTTCTGCAACATTTATTGTAGTGAAGATTTTCTGTTGAAGAATTCTTGCAGGTCTTACATGTTTGAAATATATTTTTACTGGTTATAGAGTTTGGGGTTGACAGGTTTTCTTTCTCTGAGGATGTAAAAGATGATACTCTACTGTCTTCTCACTTGCATTGTTTCTAATGAGAAATAATGCTCTCATTTTTTTGTACTGCTGTATATAGCATGTGTATTTTCAGTGGTTAATTTAAAAATGAACTTTTTGTCACTAGTTTTGAGTCATTTGTTATGATGTACTTTGGTATAGTTTTCTTCATATTTCTTGTGTTAGATTTTGTTGAGCATTTTGTATCATTGAGTTTATAGATACTATCAAGTTTGGAAAAATTACAATCATTACTTCATCAAGTGTTTTTTTTCCTGCACCCCCTTTTATGTTCTCTTCTTCAGGTCTGCAATAACACATATATTAGGTTCTTTGGTGTCCTGTGATTCACTGACTTTATATTAATATTTATATATTTTTTCTGTGTTTGAGTCTAGATAATTTTTATTGCTATGTTTTCAAATTCAGTAATATTTTCTTCTTTAATATCATATCTGCCATTTTTCCTATCCCATGTATTTTTTAATTTCAGTTATTATATTACAGCTAATACCTCTAGAAGTTCTATTTAATTCTTTTTTTCCCTATATGTCCCTACTTAACTTTTTAACATATGAAATACTGTTATATTAATTATTTTTATTGTCTTTGTCTACAAATTTTTACAAGTAGTAGTTTGGAGTCAATTTCATTAAATTTTTTTCCTCCTTGTTATAGACATTATTTTCTTGCTTTTTTGGAATACCTGATAGTCTTTTGATTGGATGCCAGACATTGTGAAGTTTGTATGGCCCTTGATAGTTTTAGGTTTCTGTAACTAATATTGAGCCATATTCTTAGACACAATTAAGCTTCTTGGACACAGTTAGAACCTTTCTGGTCTTGCCTTTAAAACTTGTTAACAGAATTAGTGCTGTACGTAGTCTAAAGATAGTTTCTCCTCATGATTGTGGCAAAAGGCTTCTACGAACCATATTGGATTCTCCTGCGAATTATGTTTTCCAGTCTGACTAGTGGGAAAAAAGCACTATTACCGACTCTCTGTTAATATCATATACTGTTCCCTCTGATCCTTTTGGATGGTTCTTTATAGGCCTCAGGTGACTTTTTCTCACGCATGCTGTATGTTGATTGGAACTCTGCTGAATTCTGTAGAAGAAACCTCTGCAGCTCTCTAATGTTCTCACTCTGTGCAGTTTTCTCTGCTCTGCTGCTCTCTGTTCCTCTCTTAGAAACTAGCTGCCTTGGTCTTTCCAGACTCAGACACAACACCTCAACTTGTGGCGTTTGTCAGGCCCTCACTGGGTTCTTTCTTTTTTTTTTTTTTTTTTTTTTTTTAGTTGGAGTCTCACTCTGTCGCCCAGACTGGAGTGCAGTGGCCACCGCAGCCTCGACCTGGTGGGCTCCGGTGATCCTTCCGCCTCAGCCTTCCACGTAGCCGGAATTACAGGCGTGCGCTACCACGCCCGGCTGATTTTTTTTTTTGATTTATTATAGAGATGAGGTCTCGCTGCCCAGGCGGGTCTCGAACCCGCGGGCTCAGGCAATCCACTCACCTCAGCCTCCCAAAAGCGCGGGATTACAGGCTGAGCCACCGAGCCCGGCTTGGGTTCTTTCTTCTTGCCTTACTACTTGGAATCCCTCTCAAGGTTGAAAGTTGTGGCAATCACAGAGCTTAAATGTTTTCTTTGTCTCTCATCCATGTTTGTCAGAATCTTGGTGCTTAAATTGAGATAAAGATTTTCCTGGGCTGACAGCAGCTGTGATGAGGAAGGAGGGACTGTGGTGGTGGCACCAGAAAACACAGGAAAGAGAGCAACTGCAGAAACATGATGGAGGAATATGGAACGAACCTGCTGCTTTCCTTTGATTCCTGTGTCTGAGTTTTTCTTGTAGTAGCCTAGCAGATTTACCTAAATCAGTTTACTTAATTTATATATGTTATTTCAGTAAATATTTACTGAAAATGCCTACTATGTGCCAGGTATTATTTTTGGCCCCACAAACATAAGAACATCAATATAGGGAATATTCTTGCCCTCCTTTAAGTTGGTGAGAAAAATAAGAAGACAAATAGAACAATTTCACATTATGATGGGTGCTGCCAAGGAAAAATATAGAGAGTATGATAGAAGTTAATGGGGAGAAAAACAAAGGCATGGAGTACAGCAAAGTTTCTGAGTGAAAAATGTGGGCAATTTTTGGATCAGATTTCCTAATTGAGGATAGAGGCTAATTATTTTCAATGGTTTGCTCCAAGTTAAATTGCTTACAGGTAGCATTAGGAGGAGTGAAATTTAGCTTTTCTTTCTTCAAGTTAGTGAGCTTTACATTTAACCTTGCTACTCATTCATTTATTGACCTAATTTGTTATTCAGAAAAGATATAAAGAATTTAGTCTGTATAAAACTGAAACACTGTAGTCATTTATTCTGGGAAAATTTGCCATATGAAAAGTTTTACCTTTAAATTAATTGACTTTTCTAACAGAACTTTAAAATTATGCCTTAAATGGGTTATCACTTAAGTGATGATTGTCTTTAACTCTATACAATTGTAGGAGATGTGCTAGGAATACAGTGAGGAAATAGGAATTGCTTTAGTCTTCAAGGAGCTTACAGTCTATAAGTAGAGATCCATGACATGACTATGATCTGAGTTATAAGAGAAATATTCAGTTCTATTTAGAAAACACTTGATAATTATGTATGCCAGGCACTGGGCTAGGCAGTGGGGGTTTCTAAATGAGTAAAACATGATCTCTGCCCTGAAGCAGCTTATAGGTTAGCAGTAAAAATAGATTTACAGATATATCCTTTTACTGTAATGCAACTGATGACTGATACATTAGAAACATGGAAAGAAAGAAATACTAGAAATACAGAAGAGGAATATTTATCCCAGCATAGTATTCATAGACAAGGATAAGAAAGGATACCAGTTTGCACACAGAAGATGACTTTATTTGAGGAAATTAGTTATTAAACAATTGAGATGTAAGCACTATTAACTTTATTGCAGCTACTACTCTTGCCAGCAACATGCACTTCTTTTTTGAGCTACATATCTCTACTGCCATCTACAATTTATAGCAAAAGCAGAAGCTACACCCAGAGGCTGTTTCTGTGTAAGGTTCAGGTTTTTCAGATGCAAATGATATATTACATGGGGGAAAAAAGGTAATTCCACTTAGAGTGATTCTTTGGGCAATGGTTCTCAACCCTGAACTTATACTGCAATTTCCTGGGTATTGTTTAAAAATATTTAAGGCTGGTCCATTCCAGAGATTCTAATTTAATTGGTCTGGGATACAAATTTGGACATCCAGATTTTTAAAAATCTCTCAAGTGATTCTAATTTACAGTCTAGATTTTTAAATCAAAGTGTGATGGTTAATTTTATGTGTCAATTTATCTGGGCCATGACGAGACTAGATATTTGCTCAAACATTATTCTGGGTGTGTCTGTGAGGGTGTTTTTAGTTAATATTAACTCTCAGATCTGTAGACAGAGTAAAGCAGATTGTCTGCCCTAATGTGGGTGGACCTCAATCAATCAGATGAAAGCCTGAATAAATCTAAAAGGCTGACCCTGTCTTGAGTAAGAAGGAACTCCTTTTGCCTGAATCTGTGAGCTGGGACGTCAGTCTTTTCCTGCCTTTGATGTGGAACTGGAACATTGGCTCTTCTTGGGTCTCAAGCATCGTGGCTTTTGGATTAGAATTTGTGCCATCAGATCTCCTGGGTCTACAGCATGTTACTGCAGATCCTGGGACTTCTCAGCTGCCATAAGTGTGTGAACTGATCCTTAAAATAAATACGTACATATAAATAAATAAATAAATAAATATATATACACACACACACATCCTGTTATTTCTGTTCCTCTGAAGAATCCTAATATACAATGATTTAGGATCTAGCTTCTTGCCAGCTCCATTACTGAAGTATCATTCTGTATAGATTTTAGGACCTCTAAAGTACAGTAAGTCCCCTACATACAAATCTTCAAGTTGTGAACTTTCAAAGATGTGAGTGCGCGTTCACATGTCCAATCATGTAAGTTAGTTCACGTATCTGGTGTACACTGTCATGTGCAGTACTGTAAGACTTAAAATGTTTTCATTATTTTTTGTGTTTTTAAAATGTATTATTTGTGTGAAAAGTATTATAAACCTATACTACAATACTATATAGTGAATTGTGTTAGTTGGGTACCTGGCTAGCTTTGTCAGACTTACGTACAAATTGGACTTAAGTCCATGCTCTCAGAACAGAACTTGTTTGTATGTAAGGAATTTACTGTACTTAGATGTTACTCCCTTGGTCCTCTCAATTCAGTGCCTTAGTCCTGAATGTGTGGAATGATTTGGAAGAATGTGCACTGGTGAGAGTGGGAATAAAAGACAATGGGTCAGCTCAACCTCTACTGCTGTTATGCTGAATGACAGAAATCTTGGTATAGGTTTCTCCTTGGTGTAGGAAGTATTGGGAGACATACCTGATAATAAAAGCACATCTCCCTCTAGCCTGGATGTGTCATATATTCATTGGTATTGGGATGCAAGATAACTGGCTTGGAAAATGTTGAAAGATTGAGCGCATTAATTCTTCAAAAGTATGCCTTCAGCAGAGGTCTTGTGATATTTGGGAGGCTATAGTAATGGATAGACATATGCTGAAAGATCATAAAGAACCCTCAAGATTAAAATGAAGGAATCTAAGCAATGAGTGAACAAAAAAATAAGGCTGAGCATAAATAATGTGAAATCAAATCTGTCTCTGGCAGTGTGATGCTTTGTAATTTGTAGAGAAGATTAGCAGCAAAATCCACATCATCAGCACCATGGCTGTTCCCCAGTTATGGAAGGGAGAGATATCACTGGTAGTGTGGAAATGAGTCCCATTCACTTTTCACTTATGCTAGAAGGGCTGTTGACCTGTGTGCAGATGAAGTTTCATTCTCAAACAGGGAATGATTCTGTAGTGTTTATCAGAGGCTATGTTCATAAGCCATTTGTCATCATCTGATGAGAGGGTTTGCATTATTTAAATGGAAAATGTAAACTACATCTTTTGTTTTTTTCCAGAAGATGGGACAGCTGCTGCATCAGAAAGATTGGGTTCTCCCTGCTTGGTGCACTAAACACACACACATGCGAGCGCACACACTCACACATATACATGCACACACATACACTTACACTCAGGAGCTCTTTTTATGATAATTAGCAGCTTCTTTGTGTATGTGAAAGAGGTAGGTGGGCAGAAGGACATCATTAAAAAACAACCATTTCATATTTTTGGATGCCAAACCTGCTAAAAACTAAAATGTTGTCTCAATGAGCTATGTGACAGCTGATACTAGATGAACTCAAGTTTTCCAGTCTAGGGATCAACTATCCAAATAGAGTGAAGAAATTCTCTGAAGTTCATATGGGGCCCAGAGAATTTGGCTTTGTTTACTTAGAGCAGTTTCTGGAAAATTTTCTCAGCTATGAATGAAAATATAGAACAAAATTCAAAAAGTATTCCTAGGTTATTTATCATGCCTCTGTGACTGCTATAATCATTTTCCTACCTAAGATTCTTTTATATTTTTCTTCTTGAATGTTTCTTTTTAAATTAATAGATTGGAAACTCAAGAGCAAATGAGTTTATTTTGGAATGTTTTATCAAATTATTTTAAAATTTATTTGACTACATTATGATTTTTATAATTAGAAAATTGTATTTCTACTGCTAAAATATTTCTTTGGCATTTAAAAAATGTTAAGTATAAAACATACACCAATTATTAGATCTCTAGCTGAGGTACATGATAATTCATGAAGAATATTTGTTGACCAGAGCAGAATACTTGTCAAAGAAATACAAGATCAAAAACAACACTGGTGCTTCATAGACTCAGGGTAGGGATTATCCAAGGGAAATTACTTATAGACATTTCCAAAGGAAATTTATTACATTCTTTTTCATATAGGTTTTGGGTTATTGGATCATATCTGCTAGGTTATGCATGCTAAAATATATCAACATTGTCCAACTTGCCCAGGATACGTCAATGGAATATCCCACTACTTCTGTCTTATTCTATGCTGGCTGCTGTTATTAAAGATCATAGACTGGGTGGTTTGAACAGGAAGCATTTATTTCTCACAGTTTTGGAGGCTAAAAGTCTGAGACAAAGGTGCCAAAAGATGTGGTATCTGGTGAGGACCTGCTTCCTGGTTTTTAGATGACTGCCTTATCATGTGACCTCATGTGATGGAGAGCAGAGAGAATAAGCAAGATTTCTCCTGTCTCTTCATAAGGCCACTAATTCCACCATGAAGGGATTATTCTGAATGCCAAACCTGCTAGAAGGGTCCCCAAAGGCCATCACATTGGGGATTAGGCTTTCAACATGTGAGTTTGGGGAGACACATACAACCCCCCTCTTTTTCTTGGCCTCTGTTTCTATACAGATTCATTATCTTTTCAGATTAAGGATATCAGAATAAGCATACACATTACCTTTTTCCCAAGACCCCATTGACACAATAGTAAAGGGACAGAAAGAAAACGAACCCACAGGGATAAATTGACCTGGAGAGTGTCTGAGTACAAGCAATTTCAAAAACTGTCTAGGAGAAGGAAAGCAGATGGGGAGGTATAACTGATATGCAAAGTCCAAGTCACTGCAGCATAGAATGGGTGTGATGAGGAGTGGGCTATAAGATCCTACTTTGTCACAAAGCACCCCAGAGATACCAGATTCAGAGAGAGCACTCCTGGTGCTGGAGTGTATTAGAGCCTCCTTCCCTTTTCCTTCTCACCTGCAGCATCTTGGCAACCAAGCAGCTTTCTCCTAGGTTAGAGGAGATATTGAAGTTTGCCAGAGAGAAGACCTCCACATTTTGGTTATCAGGAAGTCCCTTAGTGCCAGGGATACTAAGCTTTCTGGTCTCTTTGCTTTTCAATGTATTCCAATTCATTTCAATGAAATCCTGGGTTCAGACACAGAGCTGCTGATAAAACTTTTAATATTTCTTTAGAACAAATGATGAATAATAAAATGACCACCAATATAGCCAGAAACCAGTTTTGTCAAATATAAACCTTTTGCCATATTTGCTTAAGATATTTTTAAAGGAAATATACATTAGGAATATAATTGAAGCCTCTTCTGATCTCATTCTTTTTTCTATCTTCCTTGGAGGGAGATAACCAGTCTTTTGAATTCAATGTTAATCACTCCCAAGCATCTCTTTGTACTGTTCATGTATGTGAATCTATTGATAACGATAAAATATTATTTTGCATGCTTTCATTTTTTCTATAAACAGTATTATGCTGCCACAATCCTGTTACTTATTGTTCTTACTCAGCATTTTTATTTTTTTATTATTTCTTTTATTATTATTTTATTATAAAGACGTGGGCTACAATTTGGGTTTAGGTATATAAACATTGATTATGCAGGTGCCCTTGTTGATGAGGTATGCCCCTACCTCCCCTCGCAGTTTCCCTCAACTGCCAATCTCACCCTACCCCTCCTGACAGTTTCCCATTACTGCCAAACACTTTCTTATAGTATTATAATTGTTCAAGGTCTGCTAATGAGTGAGAACATATGGTACTCTGTTCTTTGTTTCTGTGATAGATCATTGAGTATGATAGACTCCAAATCTATCCAAGTTGCTGCAAAGTCCATATATTTGTCCTTCTTTATGGCTGCATAATATTCCATTGAGTATATGTACCACACTTTCTTTATCCAGTCCAGCTTTGATGGGCAGCATGGTTGGTTCCATGTTTTTGCTATTGTGAATAGAGCTGCAACAAACATACGTGTGCAGGTATCTTTTTTGTAGAATGATTTGAGATCCTCTGGGTATATTCCCTATAGGGGAATTGTTAGGTCATGTGTAAGGTCAATTTCTAGTTCTTTCAGAAATCACCACACTATCTTCCAAAGAGGTTGCACTATTTTGCATTCCCACCAGCAGTATGGAAATATTCCTTTTTCTCCATATCCACACCAGCATCTGTTGTTGTTTGTTTTATTAATGATGGCCATTCTTACTGGGGTTAAGTGGTGTCTCAATGTGGTTTTGATTTGCATTTCTCTGATGATGAGTGAGCCTCAGCACTTTTTCATGAGTCTGTCGGCTGCCTGTATATCTTCTTCTGAAAAGTGTCTATTCATTCTTTTGCCCACTTTTTAAAGGGGCTGTTTGTTTTTTTCCTTTTAGCATGTTTGAGTTCTTTGTAGATCCTAGATGTTAGACTTTTGTCAGATATACAGTTGGCAAATATATTTTCCCATTCTGTGGGCTGTCTCCCTGCTCTCTTGATGGTTTCTTTTGCTTTGCAGAAGTTTGTTAGTTTGAGGAAGTCCCACTTGTCTATCTTATTTCTTAAGGTATTGGCCTTTAGGGTTCTGAATAGGAATTGGTTGCCAGTTCCAATTTCCATAAGGGTGTCTCCTCCTGCATTTTCTAAGATTCTTATAGTTTGAGGTTTTACATTTAAGTCTTTGATCCATTTAGAGTTAAATTTTGTGTATGGTGACAGGTAGGGGTCCTGTTTCAATGTTCTGCATGTGGTCAGCCAGTTTTCCCAGCACCATTTACTGAATAGGTCCTCCTCTCCCCAGTGGTTGTTGTTGGAGGCTTTGTCAAAGATGAGTTGGTTGAGGAATTGAGGCTTTGCTTCCGGAGTCTCTATCCTGTTCCATTGGTCTATGTGCCTGTTCTTGTACCAATACCAGGCTGTTTTGATTACTGTAGCCTTATAGTAAAGTTTCAAGTCTGGAAATGCTTTGTTTCTCTTGCTAAGGATTGTTCTGGCTATCCGTGGTCATTTATGTTTTCATATGAGTTTCTATATTGTCATTTCCAGGTCTGAGAAGAATGATGTTGGTAACTTAATGGGTAATTGCGTTGAATCTGTAGATTGCCTTTGGTAGGATGGACATTTAAACAATGTTGATTCTCCCTATCCATGAGCATGGAATATTTTTCCATTTGTTTGTGTCTTCTTGTATTTCTTTGAGCAGCGTTTTATAATTCTCATTGTAAAGGTCTTTCACTTCTCTGGTTAGGAAGATGCCAAGGTATTTCATTTTGTGTGTGGTTATTGTGAATGGAATAGTGCTTATTATTTGGGTCTCTGCCTGCTTGTTGTTGTTGTATAGGAATGCAACTGTCTTTTGCACATTTATTTTGTACCCTGAGACTTTGCCAAAATCCTTTATCAGTGCAAGCAGGTTTTTGACAGATTCTCTTGGATTTTCAGGGTATAGGATCATATCATCAGCAAAGGATAACTTGACTTCCTCTTTTCCTATTTGGATACACCTGATTTTCTTCTCTTGTCTAATTGCCCAAGCTAGGACTTCTAACACAATATTGAACAAGAGGGGTTACAGTGGGCAGCCTTGTCTTGTTCCAGTTTTCAGGGGAAATGTTTCCAGTTTCCGTCCGTTTAGTAATATGTTAGTTGTAGGTTTATTGTAGCTGGCACTTACTATTTTGAGGTGTGTTCCTTCTATACATAGGTGTTTGAGGGTTTTTATCAAGAAGGGGTGCTGGGTTTTATCAAAAACTTTTTCTGTATCTCATGAGATAATCATGTGGTTCTTGTTTTTACATCTGTTGATGTATTTAATATCATTTATGGTCTTGTGAATGTTGAACCAACCCTGCATCCTGGGGATGAAGCCTACTTGGTCATGGTGGATGATTTTTGAGATGTGTTTTTTAATATGATTTTCTAGAATCTTGTTAAGGATTCTTGCATCTATGTTCATAAAGGATATTGGCCTGTAGTTCTCTTTTTTTGTTGGATCTTTACTTGGTTTGGGTGTCAGTGTGATGTTAGCTTTGTAAAATGATTTGGGGAGAAGTCCATCTTTCTCAATTGCCTGGAATACTTTCAGTAGAATTGGTATCAACTCCTTCTTGTACGTTTCGTAGAATTCTGCTGGAAAGCCATCTGGTCCAGGGCTTTTTTTTGGGTCGGTAGTTTTCATATGACAGAGTCAATTTCCTGGGTTGTTATTAGTCTATTTTGTGTCTCAATGTCTTCTTGTTTCAATCTGGGGAGGTTGTGTGATGTCAGAAAGTCCTCCATTTCATTTAGGTTATCAGTTAAGTTTCCATATAGATGTACATAGTATTCTCTGATAATCTTTTGTATTTCTTTGGGGTCAGTTGTGATTTGATCTTTTTTCTGATTGTGTTTATTTGTTTTTTTTCTCTTTTTCTTGGTCATTCTGGTTAGGTTATCAATCTTGTTAATTCTTTCAAAGAACCAGCTTTTTGTTTTGTTGATGTTTTCTATGATATTTTTGTCTTCTATGTCCCATATTTGGGCTCTTATTTTTGTGATTTGCATTCTTCTGCTAAAATTGGGGTTTTGGTGGTCTTCTCTTTCCAGCTCCCTTAGGTGATTTGATAGGCTCTCAACTTTTGATCTTTCTGTTTTCTTGATGTGTGCTCGTAGAGACATAAATTCCCCTCTGAGAACTGTTTTCAGGGCATCCCAGAGGTTTTGGTAAGATGTTTCTTATTTTCATTTGTTTCCAGGAATCTTTCAATTTCTGCTTTGATTTCAGTGTTGACCCAGTAGTTGCTTAGCATCATGCTATTTAGTGTCAATGTCTTTATGGGCTTTGGGGAATTATTGGTGGTGTTGATATTTATTTTTATTCTACTGTGGTCTGAGGATGTGCATGGCAAGATTTCAACCTTATGGAATTTTTTTATGCTTGATTTATGGCCAAGGATATGATCAATCTTGAAGTATGTTCCATGTGGTAGAATGCATATTCTGTGGTTGTTGGGTGGAATAATCTGTAGGTATCTATTAAGTCCATTTGGTTCAGTGTCAAGTTTAGTTTCTGGATCTCCTTGTTGGTTTTTTGCCTCAATGATCTATCTAGGGCTGTCAGTGGGGTGTTCAAGTCCCCTGCCATAATAGTTTTAGAGTCAATATCTTTTTTTAGTTTACCTAATAGTTGTTTTATAAATGCTGGTGCTCCTGTGTTTGGTGCATATATGTTTAGGATGGATATTTCTTGTTGATGGATTGAACTTTTTATCATTATGTAGTGTCCTTTTGCATCTTTTAAAATTTTTGATACCTTAAAGGTTGTTTTGTCTGATATTAAGATTCGCAACTCCTGCCTTCTTTTGTGATCCATTTCCTGGAAACTTGTTTTCCCACCTTTAACTTCAAGTCTCTGTGTGCCCCTTGAAGTGAGATGAGTCTCCTGGATGCAGCAAATAATTGGGTCATAGTTTCTTATCTAGTATGCCATTCTGTGTCTTTTTAGTGGTGCATTTAGTCCATTCACATTCAGGCAGATTATTGAAATATGATCGTTTATCCCTATCATGAGGTTCTTATAAAGTTTTGCCTTTTTTTGCTTGTTTTCTTTTGGCTTTGAAGTTAATGTATGTGTGTGTTTTCAAATTTCTTGTTATAGTGTATTCTCTGCTGATTCTGTGCTCTGCTGTTCTCTTGGGAAGTGTGTGGTCAATCTTTTTCTTCTTTCCTCTGTGCTTAATACCTTTTTAATTGTCTCCTGTAGAGCTAGTCTGGAAGCTGTATAATCTCTTAGGAATTGGATGTCTGGGAAGGATTTTAATTCTCCATCACTGGTGAAGCTGAGCTTGGCCGGATAGGAAATTCTTGGTTTAAATTGCTTATCTTTGGGGACTTTGAATATTGAACTCCAGTCCCTTTTTGCTTGTAGTGTTTCTGCTGATAGGTCTGCTGCTATTCTGATTAGTTTCTCCAGTAGGCAGTCTGACCTTTCTCTCTTGCTGCCTTTAGTATTTTTTATTTTGTGCCTACTTTGTGTAGGTGAATTACTATGTGTCTAGGGGTTGGTCTTCTCATTTGATGTCTTGTGGGGGTTCTCTCTATCTCTTGTGCTTGGCTGGTCACATCTCTGGTGAGATGGGGAAAGTTTTCTTGGATTACCTTCTGGGATACTTGTTCCAAGTTGTTCTCATTTTCCTTTTCTTCTTCTGGAATACCAATCAGGCATAGGTTCAGCCTCTTGATATAATCGCACATATCATGTAGGCTTTGTTCTTTCTTTCTGAATCTTCTTTCTAAGTTTTTTACAGATTGGGTTAATTCCATATTCTGGTCTTCAAGTTCTGAGATTCTTTCTTCAGCTAGATTAATTCTGCTTTCCATGCTTGTCATCTTGTTATTTATTTCCTGGATTAAATTTTTTATTGCCAAAATCATTGTTACAAGTTCTTTCAGTGTTGCATATTGTCTTTCTTGAGTCCTGTTCAATCTTTCCAACCATTCCCTAATCTCTGTTGTATTCTGGGAACAGTCTTTGGTGACTTCCGTTGTTTGGGCACCAAGGTCTGATTTTTCAGGAGATTTGTCTTTGGTGCACTTGAAATTGCCTGAGGTCTTCCTTTGGCTTTTCCTCATTTGTGACAGATCTCTTGTTTTTCTCTTTAGTTCTGTTATTCAATGTCAGTGGAAGAGGCTTTCCCTTCTGACATTTGCTCAGACCTCTATTCTTCCCTGATCCAGTTTCTGGATTTGTTCTATTATGGATAGGAAGCTTTGCTGTCTCTTGTAGTTTTCAAAATTTGAAAATGAGGTGCTAGGAATCAGATACCACTTGCAAATTGAAATGTTTGCTTATTGTGGTATGTGTTCCCCGAGACCCACTCCCCACTACCACTCTATATGATGTACAAAGCAGAAACCAATGCAAAAGCAACTGAACACATACACACACACTCCAAAACAAACTGGAATAACAACAAAGAAAAACAAAGCAATCAGCAACAAAAAGACCCCCAAACACACGCACACATGCCCAGCACAAAGTGAGTGGAGAAGAAAGGCAGAAAGACTGAAGGAATAAAAAGGGGGGGACTCAGGTTGAACCCTCACACATCTATTGACATTCCCCTTAAACTAAAAAAAGACCCAGAAGAACAAAAGAATCAAAACCAGCAACCACAACAAAATCGAAAGATAAACACTTAATCATTCACATACACACAAAAACAGAAAATGACAAAAGAAGAAAGAAAAAGAAAAAGAAAATAAAAATAAAAAAAATTTTAGTGGGTATGCAGATCAAATCCTCACATACACATTCATGCACAGAGGAAAAATATTTTAAAAATAGATGAACTAACAAGCAGAGAGCCAAAATTTTTTTTTAAATTAAAAAATAATCAAAAATTAAAAAAAACAAAAACAAACAAAAAAACCTGCCCTCTTGTGGCAGGCTCTGTAATTGTTCCTCTAATCAGGTCTCTCCTGCAGAGTCACCTCTTTCACTCTCTCCTCAGGGAAGGAAGCAGTGAAGGAGGAGGGACAGTGGAGGTGGGTGGGGCTGCAGGCTTCTTCTCCCTTTTTCTTTGGTCAGGGAGATCTCTGGTGGGGAGGCATGGGACTGTCTCTTCCCCAGGTATGTATTCTCACTGGGGTGCCACAGCCAGGCCTATCTTGGAATGGAGCCCTCTTATTGTGACTGACGTCTGGGCTCTGCCTGGGTTTGTCCCTCTCAGTCATGGCCCAGCTGTATGGGTCTGACATTCAGAGGATTGCTGGGAAGGAGGGGGTTTGGGTCAGCCAGGACTCACCACTGATCTCTTTGGAGTTCTTCCTCCTCCTCCTCTTCTGGCCATATCCTTTGTCCCACAGCTGAATCAGGGTAGGGGGTTGGGTGCCTGGAACTCAGCACTTGTCAGATCCCTCTGAAGTTTGTGCTTTCAGGATATTCCCTTTGGGCCATGATCAAGCCCTGGGTAGTTGACCCACCAGTCACAGAGATCAGATCTGTTAGTCTGTGATGAGCAAATTGAAGCACTTTCCTGCCCCACCATCAGTATGGTGGTGGGGTGCCTCTCTTGTCCTCTTCCATGGGAACTTGCCTCTGGACTCCGTCTGCAGTCCCTTCCAGCACCCTGCAAGGTGCTGAAGTGATGAGGCAAAGCCTGGAGCAGTCTCTCTTCTGCTTCAATGGTGAGGTAGCGCCTGGGGCAATAGTTTTTCCCTGCTGCTTTTCCAAAGGAAAACTTCTGTGTGTCTGCGACCCAGGAAGAACCTGGGATGAAGTAGAGAAGCTGCTGCACCTGCTATTGCACAAGGGACCAGGCCACCTGCTCACAAGTCTCACTTAGACAGTCTCTCCCAGTGTTTTCTTGTGAGGGAGGGTTTGTTGATTTAACAAAAAAGAAAGAAAGAAAAGGAAGAGAAAATGGCCCTCAGCTTCTATGTCCCGGAAATCGCTAGAGTCCAAACCCAGATGCTATGGCACCAGCCTCTGCACCAGGAGAGCCCTGGCCACTAGCTCCCTAGCCCTCACTCAATCAGTCACTCACATGCCCACTCGCTCACCAGCACATACACAAAATTTTCCATACACTCACTCACTCACATGGGGACTCACATAGTCTGACTGGCTTGACCGCCATCTTCCCCTGTCTCTCCAGCATTTTTATTAATTGGTCCATTTTGACACAGGTAGATATAATTGGTTTATTTTTGATATATCAAAATTATTTTCTCCAACTCTTTTCAATTTTTAAATATTGTCCCCAATGCTACAATGAATATTCTTGTACAGATATCCTTGTGCAGATGTAAGAGCATTTAAAGTATTATCTAGAAAGGGAATCCATGGTATGCATATTTTCAAGTCAACTAAATATGGCCCAGCTAATTGGATTGCTTTTTAATATTTAACTATCAGATATGAGTGAAATGGTATTTCATTGTTGTTTTAATTTAATTTGCATTTTCTTCATTATTAGTGAGATTTAGCATCTTTTTTCCCCTTGTCATTCAAGTCTCTTCTGTAAATTGACTGTTCATACATTGTGCAAATTTATCATTTTTTTCTTTCCTTATCAACATTGAGAGTTCTAAAAATTTTAATAGATATTAACAAAATAAGAATATTCATGATGTGTAAGGAACAATCTGTATAAATTCTAGGAATATATTTTGTCATTAATATTTTATTGGATACATATGTGTTTAATTTTATTGAATTTGTTTTAAAAAAATTTTTGAATTATGGAGTGTCGCGAGCCGGAGAAAGACGACACCGACACCGTTCTTCTGCAGACAAGTTTACTCCAGGTCTTAATGTGCTCTTTACAAAGACAAAATGGCTCTCCCCTCTGGCGCAGTTGTTTGCCTATATATGCTGCCTGGCAGCCAACATACTGCGGCTACGTGGTTGTTTCTGATAGGTTATTCTACCAGCCAGCGGCCATGTTGTTTATTGCATAATACATGTTTTTTATAACATGATGAAAGCTTCCCACATCTCCCCCTTTTTGTTTATATGACAGGAGAGGCTAGAGCCCACAGCCCCCATTTTTTCCTTGGGCTATGTACCCCAGTCCCTGGATCGCCGAAGTACAACCCAGCAACTGTGCACCGGCCCGATGCCTTTTGCAGAGGACGGGTGGTTGCGGCATCAACCCGTATGCAGCTGGGGATAACCTCCATGGAGTTTACCCATCGGGGCTCCAAGTGCAGTCAACGGCTGGCATCCTGTCACTGTTGATTCTTCACGGCTGCAAGCCAGACATGGGGAGAGTGCCCTTCCTCCAAGGCCAAAATTGCCTGCGCGAGCAGGGCCATATCAGTGTTTCGCCTACGGCGTAAAGTACACAAACAATATAGGCAAACAACTGCCAATCCAATGAGGAGAACGCCAAAACATCCCATGCCCGCCCACTCCTTCAAATGATGGGCGGCTCACGCAATCCAGGACGCTAGAGTTTGTGCCACGACAGGATCCACTCTGGTAGAAATCACTGTAATAATCTCGCACCGCAGCGTTTCCGTCAGATTGTCAAATTCTTGAGTCCAATTACCTACAAGATACTTAGAAAGTTCTTAAGACAAATTAGCAGCAGCTGTATAGTTGTGATATGGGATGCTAGTAATACATAGGGCTGGTGTATGAACCTCACACCCCAAGCGCGCTATTTGTATCATGATGTCTATTTGCTCCTGGAATAAATCCATACGTTGATTCAAGATCATGATACCGCCCCGCAAGTGATTATTCACATTAGATTGTGTACTTAATGCGACCGCAGTAGAATGTGCCAACGTATTTAAGGTGGTTGCTGTCTGAACAGTGGTCACAAGGGTCACAGCGGTTGCGGTAGCAGCCGCGGTGGCGATAGCTATCGCTGCGATAACAGCAGCCGTGATGCCGAAATCCCGGCGGGGTCTGTACAAAGTCGTTACCTCTAGTGCCGCCTAATAGCCACAAATCGAAAGGTTTAGATGGGGCACTCATAATGGGGTTCTGGTATATAAAATTGAACCCAGGCCATGACATATTAGGGGCTGTAGCAATGTATGGGGAAAAGGTAAAATAGGGCCACTTGACCCATCCTGCTTTTCTAGCCTGGCATCCGGTCCAAGGGTGTAAGTCCGCGGAGCGAGCACTGCGGCAAAACGGTGCTCACCAAGGCTGAGGGGGATTAGGTTTACTAGTATTAAGTTGTAAAGTTGGCCAACGTCCTGATATAATGGACCCATTACTGCTTGCCAAGGTGCCGTAGATACGTGGCATGTCCAACCAAGCAGCTGTCTGATTATATAAGGTTAAACAAGTATGATTGTTATTAATATCAGAAAGGTTCAGGGAAATAGTAAAACACAACGCCCCAGTAAGGGTTAAATTGCGGTCTCCAAAAGGTGTCTCGTCTTGCACATAAGGCAAGGTAGGCAAATTCAGTGATTGATTGGTAATGAAAAACCTTGGAAAAGTGTGGGCTGAATGTGTAACTGGCATCGGTAGCGGGAAGGCCGTAAGAATGCCCCACCTTTGCTCTGCTTGCCTTTTCACAAAGACCGGGAAGGTTTGGGATATGCCAGAATCACGGACTGCTAACCAGACTGCGTCATTAAATGTTGTTCCACCGCTGCCACCAGGCGGCGCTGAAGGGGCATATGGAGGAAGGGCCCCAAGACCCGGAGGGGGTTGGCCTTTACTCTCTGCAAGATGGCAGCCGCAATCACCCAAGGTCAGTTTTTCTGCCTGCGTCATTATCTGTTCCAGTTCCTCCTCTGACTCAGAGTCAGGAGCCTGTGAGGCGGAACAGTCGGAGCGTTCCTCTTTTATCGAATCCAAAGCCGCCTGTCCCTGCTCCACGGTTTGATTGCATTTCTGATCCTCCAGATAGGCCCAGACCAGCCTCCAGAGAGGCTGTACTCCTCCAACCAAATCCCCTCTCTCTCGGGCACGATCAACGTCCCGTCCAACTTTGTCCCAGCTACCTATGGTGAGATTGCCAGACACGGCAAACCATGGTGAAATCTCATCTATCTGCTGAATAAAGTCTGTCAAGGTCTTGTCCCTTAGTTTCAAACCTTTCGTTTTCAAGAGGGACTTTAAAGCTTGAAAATGTGGGTGAGAGGAAGTAGTGCCCATGGCAGAGAAATTCCTATGCCAGAGACTGTAACAAATCACCTCGCTACCGAGGACCTTAAAACAAATCGCCTCCTTACTGAGGACCTTTTTAATCGCCTCTTTACCGAGGACCTGTGCAAATCGCCTCTTTACCGAGGACCTTTTTAATCGCCTCTTTACCGAGGACCTTGTGACTTCACTTACCGGTCGACCGCCCTGGTTGTCACAGTTCTGAACGCCGTACGGCACAAAAGGAGAAAAGGTTCCCCGTACGGGCCACCAGTTGTCGCGAGCTGGAGAAAGACGACACCGACACCGTTCTTCTGCAGACAAGTTTACTCCATGTCTTAATGTGCTCTTTACAAAGACAAAATGGCTCTCCCCTCTGGCGCAGTTGTTTGCCTATATATGCTGCCTGGCAGCCAACGTACTGCGGCTACGTGGTTGTTTCTGATAGGTTATTCTACCAGCCAGCGGCCATGTTGTTTATTGCATAATACATGTTTTTTATAACATGATGAAAGCTTCCCACAATGGAGTACATGTGAAGATTTGCTACATAAGTAAATTGCACGCAGGTGGGATTTGGGATTCTGCAAGCCGTCTCTTCTCCTAGTAGTGGACATGATACCCAATGGGTGATTGTGTGCCCCTTGTCCCCATTGAATGCTTTTTCCATACTTATTGAGATAAGGTATTTTTTTCTCTTTAATTTTGCAATGTGATTTGTTAACATTAGATTATCTTGCATTCTTGGAATGAATCCAAATTTGTCTTGCTACCTTTAAACAAATTGCTGGATAAATTTGTTACATTTTATTGAGAATTTTTGTACTTATATTTATAAATGAGCTTCCTCTCCATCTTTCCTTCTCCTATATGGTCTTTGCCTGTGTAGAAGCAGAGGTCCTCAAACTTTTAAAACAGAGGGCCAGTTCACTGTCCCTCAGACCGTTGGAGGGGACGACTATAGTTTAAAAAAAAAAAAGGAATTTGTTCATAATTCATAGCTTCCTGCTGCATGATGTGTGAATGTGTATGCCTGATTAGAGACTTCATTATTACTCGAAGCCAGAGACCAGAGAAGTGTGTCTGGAAAGAAAGGGAACCAAGTAGGAAGTCCAAGATCTTTCCCTGCTTCTTGCATGCCTGTTCATTGCTTGTGACTGAAATTAGAGTAAAGGTTGATGCTAACTAAGATTTTTTTAGGCATAGTTATATAAGAAATTATCCATGGACACGTAGTGAGGTTTAACTGACAAATGACTTATTTTTTTAGTTGTGATTTTTAACACTGATTTCCTTCAATGGTTATTGGATTATAAAAATTTTGAAATTTCATCTTGAGAGTTGGAGGATTTATAGGCATCTTTGAGGTTATTATTTTTATTAAGGTGTTAGAATGTGTTTGCATAAAATTTTAAAGATTTTAGAGTAAATTTGCACCCAAGTTTTAAAATATGCCCTCTTTGGGTGTTCAAGTCTTATTGTTGATTATATTGTTTATTTCTGTCTGTTCTCTTTCTTCTTTGTCATTACTGCAAGAAATTTTTCTTTCAGATTTTTTTAAGAATCAGATTTAAATTATTTGATGTTCTAGCTTTGTTTTTAATTGTATTAAAATACTATATATATATATATATATATTTTAGCATTTGTTTCTTTCTAATTTCTCCAGATACACTTTTGTTACTTTTCTAGGATTTTGAAATCAAGGCTCTCTTATTATTTTATTAGCTGCTCTTAGTGCTAAAAATGCATCACAATGTATCATTTTGGCTGAATTCCACAAATTTGGCTATATAGTATTTAATTGTCTTCATCACTAAATATTTGTCAGTTTCCACCACGAGTTCCTCTTTAAGAATGACTCCTTTTGGGCAACCCCTTGGGTACCCTCCCTTTTCTGTCCTCTTAATAAATCCTTCTTTCCTTGGCGAGACCTCATCTAGTGAGACTCCAACTCAAAAAAAAAAAATTAATTAAAAATAAATAAATCCTGCTTTCTAAAAAAAAAAAAAAAAAGAATGAATTCTTTATAAATGCACTTTTAAGTTTCCTGGTTTCCAAATTATTTTATTTGATAATATAATCTGATATAAGGTATTTGAAATTTTTGAGACTTTATTTGTGGACTAGTGCATGAAAGTTTGGTACTATTCCATGTATTCTTAAAAATACTATGTAGGAGATGGAAGACTAAAGGCTTTCAAGTGGAGCATTGTGACATAGTGTGGATGGACCAACACAGTGAACCCCAGTTTAAGAAGGAGAACAGATATTCATCAGAATGGCAAAGGACACTGTAGATCTCAGAGAGGAGATGACAGGCGAATAGCTCCCACGATGGCACACTGCAGAAAAAAGTGAGTGTGACCCCAGAATATGAGATGGGACTGAAAATCCCCCTCTGAGACACCTCCCAATCAGGGATCTGCGTACCTCAGGCCATGGGAGAACATTCTATCTCTCCCGGGATCTGGAGCTCTCTCAGGGGAAGGCTGAGAATTGGTGAGAGGGAAAGATACCAGTAAAGTCATAGGTGTTCCCCCAAATCCTGGTCAGTGAGGAAAACACCATCTTTGACTGCTGTACATTGTTGCAGCAACAGGAACCACTGCAGGCACTTTGGTTTCTGCCCAGGACAAGGCTGCTCGCTCTGGAGTGAGGGAAGGGCCTTCCATAGCTGGAGCAGGACAGGAATGTGGAGATCGCCTTGGAACTGGACTTGGGCTTGTCTCAACTTGTGACTGGGAGCAGTGGGGAGCCCTCCAAAATTGTGTTTTGCTTCCAAGGGACAGGCTGCCAGGGTCAGATTTTTGACCTGGAATTGTTCTCTGTGTGTCCTGGGGACCCTACCCTACTCCACCCCACCCCTCCAGGCTTTTGCAGTAAGGGAACCTGCAATATCAAGTTACACCCAGAATAACAGTCTAAATGACAGGCACCTAGCAGAGGGCACCTATTCCCAGCTCTGGAACTTGCATGCTGAGCAGAAGAATAGTTATGGTAGCCACAGTTTCTCATGAATAGTGAGTCCTACAGCTGATGTTAGTTTTGTATCCTGGAACTCTTCAGCGATTTCCACTTTAAGAATCCCAGTCTCCCTCCTGGACTAGCTGGGGCAGAGTTCCCCAGTAACTGAGGAAAAGAGGTGCTCCCCAACTTCTACACAACCTTCTGCATTTGAGTCAGAGTCCTGAGCAGCAGGGGAGCTCCTGATCCTGTGATTTTTCCCAGGGAGTGAGGCCTGAAGCCAAGGTCAGCTCTGTAACCCAGAATCAAGCTGCAGGTGTCAGTGCAGGGCACCACAGTCTACCCCTCATGTCTTCTGCGAAGCATCCCTTCTACCCAGTACCAAGGATCAGGTGGCCTCTGTTTCTTCACATGTGAGTTAGTAGTCTAAACTGCCTCACCCATCCATGTTCAATAAGGTCCCCTATCCTCCATTTCCTAACACACCAAATCACTTAGAGTAGGAGTCTGAGCCACCCTTCCTCTTAGGAGTAAAGTCTTTGGTGCTATGCTGCTTTCTCTGCTCAATACCCAGTCATATCCCCAGGTACCTGAAGCTTCCATTCTTTTAGATTAACAGGTTAGACTCTCCTGTCCTTCCTGAGCAGAGAACTTGAGGCAGAAAAGGTCCCCTAACACCTTGCCAAGGTATACCTCTGGGCACTCAAAGGACTCACACCAGACCCAGCCTTAGAGTTTGTGCCTGTGCCTGACATCAGTGGACCTATAGATGGGTCTGCCTGGTTTGGCCCTTCCCATCTTGGTTCTCCACCCCAACCCCAGAGCTGAACCAGGAGGACAGACCACAGTGTACTCCGTAGATGAGCTCATTAATGAGACAACAGAGTGCTTCTTTCAATAAGCAAGGATCATGCAAATACCCATCCAAATTGACTGTCCCAAGCTCTTACCCATAGGTGCCACCTGCTGACAGGGAAGTTGACTGATGCCTCACAACAGGTAATTTGTTGACACCAGCACACACCACCAAGTTCCATGACCCGCACCACTCTTGTCTCACAAGAAGTAGTTGGCCACTCACACCTCCACTATATCACTATTATGATCAACACCTGGGAAAGCCTACATAACAGCCTATCTATATCAAAGGAGCATACAGATTAGCTGCTGTAGTTCATCCAAATGAGAAAGAACCAGAGACACAACTCTGAAAGTAAGAAAAACAGAGTGTTACACCTCCAAAGGGGCTCACCAATTCTTCAACAACAGAACCTAACCACAACAAAATTCCCAAATGTCAGATAATGAATTCAGAATATTGATGATAAATAAGCTCAGTGAGATGCAAGATAAAGCTTATGAGCAACACAAAGAAATTAGCAGAACAATACAGGAGGTGAAAGGAGAGATTCATATTTTAAAAACCTAAACAGAACTAAAAAACTCAGTGGAGGAAATACAAAAGATAGTTCAAAGCTATAACAGAAAGTTAGAACAAGTAGAAGAAAGTATCTCAGAGATGAAAGACAGGGTTTTGTTTTTGTTTTTGTTTTTGTTTTTGATAAATCCAGTCAGACACAAATAAAGAAAAAAGAATCAAGAAAATTGAACAAAGCCTACAAGAAACATGGGACTATATAAAGTGACCAAACCTATGAATCATAGGCATTCCAGAGGGAGAAGAAGCTAAAGTAAAATGTATGGAAAATATTTTTGAGGAAATAATTCAAGAAAATTTCCCTTATCTGGAGAGAAACATAGACATGTGGATATAAGAAACCCAAAGAAGTCCTGCAAGTTACATCACAGGAAGAACCTCACCAAGGCATATCATCAGATTCTCCAAAGTCGACATAAAAGAAAATACCCTAAGAAAATACCCTAAGAGCAGTAAGGGAGAAGTACTGAATCAGTTATAAAGGAAAGGACATTAGGCTAACAGCAGAATTCTTAGCAGAAGCCCTACAAGCCAGAAAAGAAAGAGGACCTATTTTCAACCTCCTTAGAGAAAAAAAAAAATACAATGTCAGTCAAGAATTTTATATTCAGTCATACTAAGCTTTTTGAGTGAAGGAGAAATAAAGTCTTTCTCTGGTAAACAAACATGAAGAGAATTTTTTGCCACTAAAGTAGCTCTGCAAAAGATGCTCAAAGGAGTTCTAAACTTGCAAATGAAACAGACTTTTACTATCTCAAAAGACCTTGAGTACAATGCTCACAGTGCCTTTAAAGCAAGCACACATTTGAAACTTCAAGTCTGCTAGCTTACAACATTGTGCAACAAATACCTCACATATCAATATTAACCCTGAATGTAATCCTGAATGTCTAAATGCCCTAATTAAAAGAATCAGAGTGGCAAACTGGTTACAATAAAAAGATCCAACCATATGCTTCCTACAAGAGACCCACTAGTCAGTCACAGACTCAAAGTAAATGGGTGGAAAAGATATAGCAGATGAAGGGATAACAAAAGTGAACAGGAGTAGCTATCGTCATATCAGATAGCTCAGACTTTAAGCCAAAGATAGTAAAAGAAGGCAAAGAAGAGCATTATATAATGATAAAGGGTGCAAGTCAACAAGAAGATTTACTCATCTTAAACATATATGCACCAAACACCAGAGCACCCAAATTCATGAAGCAAACACTGTTTGACCTTAGAAAGCATATTGATAACAATAAAATAATAGTGGATGACTTCAACACCTCATTGGCATCACTAGACAGATCATTGAAGCAGAAAATTAACAAAGAAACATTAGATTTAAACCGGACTATAGCTCATATGGACCTAACAGACATCTACAGAATTTCCACCTTACAACTGTGGAATACATTCTTCTCATCTTCAATATGGAATATTCTCCAAAATAGACCATATAAACCAAAATAGACTTGGCCATAAAGCAGGTCTTATACACTTGAAAACATCACAATTGTACTAAGCATCTTCTCAAACTGCAGTGGAATAAAAATAGAAATCAACAATAAGAGGAGCTCCCCAAACTGTACATGGAAACTGAAAAACTCACTCTTGAATGATCCCTGGATAAACAGTGAAGTTAAGACAGAAATTTAAAAAGATGTGAAACAAGTCAAACAAATAAAAATTAAACAAATGAAAATAATGACACAACATACCAAAACAAGGGAAATTAGTTCTGAGAGGAAAGTTTATAGCATTAAATGCCTACATCAAAAAGATAGTGAGATCAGAAAATAACAGCTTAAACTTGCACTGTTAAGTAGCTAAAAAAACAAGAACAAGCTAAACTAAAGCTAGCAGAAGAAAAGAAATAACAAAGAACAGAGCAGAACTGAATAAGAATGAGGCCAAAGAAACAATACAAAGAATGAATCAAAATTTTTTTGAAAGGATAAACAAAATCAACAGATTATTAGCTAGACTAACCAAGGAATAAAGAGAGGAAACTTAAATAAACTCAATCAGAAATGACAGAGGTGACATAACAACTGATACCACAGAAGTAAAAAGGTAATTAGAGACTACTATGAATAACTCTTAGGCAACAAACTGGAAAACCTAAAGGAAATGAATAAATTCCCGAAAACATACAGCCTCCCAAGACTAAACCAAGAAGAAACAGCAACCTTGAATAGATCAATAATGAGCAATGAAATTGAATCAGTAATCATAAAAAAATTTCCCAACAACAACAAAAAAAGCCCAGGGCCAGATGGATTCACAGCTAAATTTTATCAGATATACAAAGAAGAATGGATACCAACCCTACTGAAACTATTCCAGAAAATCAAGGAAAGGGATTCTTTCTTAACTCATTTTATAAAATCAGTATCACACTGATACCAAAATCAGGCAAATACACACACAAAAAAGAAAATTACAGCCCTATTTACCTGATGAATATGGATGCTAAAATCCTTAGCAAAGTACTAGCAAACTGGATTGGATAGTAAAAAAAAAATTATCTATCATGACCAAGTGGTTCTTATTCCAGGGTTTCAAGGATGGTTTGGTATCTGCAAATCAATAAACGTTTTCCACCACATAAAAAGAAACAAAAATAAAAACAATATGATCATCCCAATGGATGCAGAAAAGACATATGACAAAATCCAGTATTTTTTATAATAAAAACTCTCCACAAACTGGGCACTGAAGGAACATATCTCAAATTAATAACAGCCATATATGACAAACCCACAGCCAACATCATCCTTAACTGAGAAAAGTTGAAAACATTTCCCCCTCTGAAGAGAAACAAGGCAAGAATGCCTACTGTTGCCACTCTTTTTTTTTTTGAGTTGGAGTCTCACTCTGTCACCCAGACTGGAGTGCAGTGGCTGCTCCCGGCCACCGCAGCCTCGACCTGCTGGGCTCCGGCGATCCTTCCGCCTCAGCCTTCCAAGTAGCTGGAACTACAGGTGCGCGCTACCACGCCCAGCTAATTTTTTATTTATTGTAGAGATGAGGTCTCGCCAAGTTGCCCAGGCAGGTCTTGAACCCGTGAGCTGAGGCAATCCACTCACCTCAGCCTCCCAAAGGCGCAGGATTACAGGCTGAGCCACCGAGCCCGGCTGTTGCCGCTCTTATTCAACATTTCACTGGATGTCCTAGCAAAAGAAATCTGGCAAGAGAAATAAACAAAAGGCATCCAAAACATCAAACAGGAAGTCAAACTATCCCTGTTCACAGATGACATAATTATACACCTAGAAAACCATAAAGACTCCTCCAGGAAGCTTCTAGACCTAATAAATGACTTCAGTAAAGTCTCAGGATACAAAAATCAATGTACAAAAATCTGTAGTGTTCCTATACAACAATGCTCAAGCAGAGAAACAAATCAAGAGTTAAATCCCATCCCACTAGCCACAAAAAGAATAAAATAACTAGGAATACACCAAACTAAGGTGTATATAAAAATACTCAACATCAGTAATCATCATAGGAATGCTAACTAAAACCACAATGAGATATCACCTCACACCAGTCAGAATGACTATAATAAAGTCAAAGAACAACAGATGTTGGTATGGTTGTAGGGAAAAGAAAATGCTCATTCACTGATGGAGCCACTGTGGAAAACAGTATGGAGATTTCTCAATGAACTAGAAATTGAATTATCATTTGACTCAGCAATGCCACTAGTAGGGATTTACCCAAAGGAAAATAAACCAATATATAAAAAAGATACCTGTACTTGTATGTTTGCAATATTCACAATAGCAAAATCATGGAACCAACCTTAGTACTCACTATCCATTGACTGGATAAAGAAAATATGGTATATATCGGTCATAGAATACTACACAACCAACCACTGCATGTTTTCATTCATATACAAGAGCTGAATGGTCACAAAGGTGGAAATAATAGACACTGGGACACCACTAAGTGGGAAATAGGGAGGAAAGTTAGGGTTCAAAAATTACCAATGATTTCATATATAATTATATAATGCTAAGTTTTATTTACTTTATGTTCACTATCTGGGGAATGAGCCACATGAGACCCAATCCCCACCACTACACAATATGTCCATGTAATGAGCATGCATATGTACTCCTAAATCTAAAATAAAAATGGACAAAAAAATTCAGTGACCATTTGCAAAAGTTAAAAAAGAACACACACATATACAAAAGAACGTATAGTCCCTATTTGGATAGTGTAGGCTTTTTAATGTATCATATCAAGCTTTTACCTGTCTTGCTGAAATCTTTCATATTCTTTTTCAGTCTTCTTAATTTATCAGTTTCAGATATTGTCATCAACTTAATGTTTGTGCTTTCCCGCCCCAAATTCTTATGTTAACATCCTAATCCACAATGTAATGCTATTGGGAGGCTGTATCTGTGGGAGGTAATTAGATTATGAGAGTGAAAAACTCATGAATGGGATTGGTGCTCTTACAAGATATACAAGAGTGACTGACCATCTCTGCTCTCTACCATGTGTGGACACAGCAAGATTGATCTATGAAAACCAGGAAGTAGACCATTACCAGACACTGAATCTGGATCTGGATACCAGGCTCCCTGATCTTGAACTTTCCAGACTTCAGAACTATATATATATATAAGTTTATTTTTAAGCCACCCAGTCTATGGTAACTCATTATAGCAACCAGAAGTAAAACAGATAGATAAAGTTAAAAATTTCTCATTGTTAAGTATGAACTTGTTAACTTTTTTCACTGTGATTCTGTCAGTTTTTGTTTTATGCATCTAGGGACTATAGAAGTTTATAATAATTCATGTATCCTTTTGGTTTTATTATTATGCAGTGTAATTTTTATTCTTAATACTTTTGCCTTGTTTTAATTTGTCTAATATTAATATTGCTATAATTGCTTTTATTTGTATATATTTATTTGTGTGCTATTTCTAACCATTAATTTTCAATCATGTTGTGAGTTTTATTTTAGTTGCATTTCTTTGTAAGTAGCATATAGTTTCTTTAAATGATCCAATTGAATACTTTCTTCATTTAATAGATTTAGTCTGAAATATTTGGACTTTTTATACTACCTTATTGAGTGTGTTTAACATCATTTTTTATTTACTTTATGTTCTTTTAAAGTTGTTGGAGTTCTTTTTCTTTTACATTTTTAAATTGCCCTTGAATTATTTGAAATCTGATATATTACTGTTATTTTAGTAGTTAAGCTTAGTTTTTAAACATACAAATTTAACCATAAATTTTCTTATCAATGTCTAAATTTGTCTTTTCTCATTTTTTACACGAACTAAAACTTAGCATTATATAATTATATATGAAATCAAACGTGAGACAATTTCACATTTTGTTATTGTTATTGAGAACAAAACTTACAACCACTGTACTACAGATTGATGTCCCTTTAGCCTTGGGTCATCTTGATACTTTCTGAGCAATTATGTAAAAGTTAAGAAGTTTTTGGTTGTAAGTCACAAAAACCTGGCATAAACAGTGAGGATTTTTCTTATCACATTTTAAAAAACTCCATAGGCGAGATTTTCCCAAGTTTTGGTTAATAGGTCAAGTAGTCATCAAGGAACTTCATGTATCTCTTTGAGCACTTTAATCATACCTGAAAGTCTTTGTTACTCTGTTCCACAAAATTAATTTTCATCTGAAGATGGTGAAGCAGAAAGCTAGACATATATTCCTGCCATGCATTTTTTAAAGGAAGCTGAATATGTGTCTCAGGAAAACAAGAATAGAGAAAGACATGATTTATGGAAACAGTGGATCCAACCCAGGGATCAACAAGGAGAAGATAATGGGGCAGGCAAGCTTAGGAAGCAGCCAGTCCAATTTGAATCAAGAAAAATAACTCCAGAAGAGTGGAGAGAAAAAAGGAAACTGTTGGGCAAAAGGTGTGTTATTCATGACAGTACCCAGTATGATAGGTTACTTGGGAAAAAATATATGAATGATAATTAGACTGATATGTTTTTAAAAAAATAGCAATTAAAAACTCCAGGAAAAATTAAAACTATACAAGAAAGAAAACATCATAATAGATCTCAAAGATTTATACTTGGTGTTGCAGGAAAGATATTATATTCATTTATATAAATTAATAACAAATATAAATATTTAACTGGAAATAGCAATTTGAGTACAATGCAGGGATGAGTGAGGCATGATGGTGTGTTAGTAATGTAAGAAAGATAAATATTTTTCTATCACAATAGCTAATTTATAGATAATGTCTAACATTTGAAAAATTAAGATGTAAAATTAAAGCATCATATTTAGAAGAATAGTCAAAACATTAAAAGTTAGAAGACTAGTCAAAACATTAAAAGAAATCAAAACTACTAAGAATTAGGTTTAGGGGTGATGTGGTCTGAGCAGAAGTCATTTTAAGACTTCAGATAGAGCCTTCTGGGAAGTTGACAGTGGAGCCAGTTGGACTGTGTGAGTCCCAGTGTGAGTGAGGAGTGTATGGAAAATTTTGAGTACATGTCTGTGAGTAAGTAGGCATGTGAGTGGCTAACTGAGTGGGGACTTGGGGGTAAGTGGCCAGGACTTTCCTGGTTAAGTGGCTGGTGCTGCAGCTGCTCTTCTTGGACCCTAGCACTGCCCAGGGCACAAATACCAAGTGCCATTTTTTAAAAATCAGCAAAGCTCTTCCTGGGAAGAAGCTGCAGGGAGTGACTGTTGGCTCCAGAGTCTGCCTCACCACTGCAGTGCCTGGCTGGACACTGGCAGCAAGGGCTGCAGAGGATAAATGGCAAAGGAGTCCAGAGGCAAAACCCTACTGGAGAAGAAGAAACAGGCACCCTGCCACCATCTTGAAAACTGGACAGGGAAGTGCTCTAGCTTGCTCACCATGGGCCAACAGACTGCTGTCTGTGATGGCAGTTTAACTACTCAGGAGCTGGCATGACCCAGAGGGAACATCCTGAAAGCATAAACCCTGGAAGGACAGGATGAGTGCTGAGTCTTGGATGCCCCACCCTCTACCCTGATTCAGCTGTGGGACAAAGGGTATGACAGAAAAGGATGAGTAAGATCCCAAAGAGATCAGTGGTGAAGCTGGGGTTGACCCGACCCCCTCCTTCCCTGCAATCCTCTGAATGTCAGACCCACGTGGTTGGGACATGACTGAGAGGAATGAACCCAGGTGCAGCCTGGACATCAGCCATGATAGGTGGACTCTACTCCAGGATAAGCCTTCCTCAAGTGCTGGGGCGCCCTCCACCAGCATCTAGGGAAGAGACAATTCTGCACCTCCTCACTGGATGGGACAATCTTGACCATAAGAGAGTGGGAGGAGAGGACTAAAGCCCCACCCAGCTGCCTCCTCCTCCTTCAACCGGGTGGGACCCTGGGGAGATTGTGAATGAGGCTGCAGCTTCATAAAAGACAGCAGAGGGGCTTACCTGTGAGCAGCTGAGAGGAACAATTACAGAACTTGCCATAAGAGGGCAGGTTTTTGTTTGTTTGTTTTTGTATTTTTGTTTGTTATTATTTTTTTCTTTTTTGTTTGTGAATGAATGTGTATGTGAGGGTTCGATCTGGATTCTCCCAATCTTTTTTTGCCTTTTTTTCTTTCTTTCTTCATTTTTTTTTTGTGTACTGTTTATGTGTGTATGTGAATGATTGAGTGTTCTTTCACTTTGTTTGTTTGTTTTTTGGTCTTCTCTTTTTTAGTTTAATGTGTGTGTGAATGTATGAGTGAGGGTTCAATTTGAATTCCTTTTTTCTCTTTTCTTTCTTTTGTTTTGTGTCATGTGTGTGTGTGTGTGTGTGTGTGTGTATGTGTGTATGTGTGTGTGTTTGATTTCCTGTTTTTCCTGTTTTTTTTTCTTTTTTAGTTTGTTTCAGTTTGTGTGTGTGTGTGTATTTAATTATTTTTTCCTTTGGTTTCTTTGTTTTTCTGTGCTTATTTATTTGATTTTATTTTTGTCTGTCTTATTTTATTCTACTTTTCACCATTCTCCTTATTGCTTTTACTGTATTTTGGATTCAGGGGGTACACACACATACCTACTGCATCATTATATAGAATGGTGGTAGGGAGTGGGTCTCAGGGAACCCATACAAATAATTGTGATTTTCAAGTAGCTTCAGAATTCTAGCTCTCCGTCTTCCACCTTATTCAACTCTCAAAACTACAAGAGATAGCAAAGCTTCCCACCCACAGCCATGTTTCAAAATAGAACAAATTCAGAGCCCTGATCAGGGAAGAAAAGTGAGCTGAGCAAACATCAGAAGTGAAAGCCTCTCCCACTGCCACTGAATAACAGAACTAAAGAGAAAAGAATGAGATCTGTTACAAAAGAGGTAATATCAATGGAAGAACACAAGTAATTTTCAGTGTAACAAAGAGAAAATGCCTGAAAAATCAAACCTCAGAGCTCAAACAATGGAAGTCACCACTGAAACTCTGCCTGATTGGTATCCCAGAAGAAGAAAGGGAAAAGGAGAACACCTTGGAGCAAATATTCCAGGAGGTTATCCAAGAAAACTTTCCTCATGTCACCAGAGATATGATCATCCAAACTCAAGAGATACAGAAACCCCCTCAAGACATCAAATGAGAAGACCAACCCCTAGACACATAGCAATTTGCCTACACAAAGTAGGCATAAAAGAAAAAAAATCCTAAAGACAGCAAGAGAGAAAAGTCAGACTACTTACTGGGGAAAACCAGTCGGAATAACAACAGACCTATCAACAGAAACACTATAAGCTAAAAAGGACTGGAGTCCAACATTCAAAGTCCTCAAATTAACCATTTCAACCAAGAATTTCCTACCCAGCCAAGTTCAGCTTTATCAGTGATGGAGAATTAAAATATTTTCCAGACATTGAATCACTAAGATATTATGCATTTCCAGACCACATCTACAGGAGATGCTTAAAAAGGTATTAAACTCAGAAGAAATAAACAAAAAGAATTACCACAGACTCCTCAAGAGGACAGGAGAACAGAATCAACAGAGAATACAATGCAAGTGCAAACTTGAAAACACGCATATACATCAACCCAAAAGTAAAAGAAAACAAACAAAGAAAAAACTTTATAAGACCCTCTGATGGGGATAAAAACTCACATTTTAAAATCAACCTGAAAGTGGATGGACTAAATGCACCACTAAAAAGACAGAGAATGGCAAACTGGCTAAAAACCATGACCCAATAATTTGCTGTACACAGGAAATTCATCTCAGCACAAGGAATGCACACAGACTCAAAGTTAGAGGATGGAAACAAATTTTCAGTCAAATGGATCACAAAATAAGGCAGGAGTCATGATCTTAATATCAGACAAAGCAAACTTTAAGCTACCAAAAATTTAAAAATATTTGAAAATGCACTACATAATAATAAAATGTTCAATCTATCAACAAGAAATATTCATCCTACACATATATGCACCCAACACAGGAGTACCAGCATTTATTTATTTATTTATTTTTATATCAATATTTTTTATTTTGATATTGTGGGGTACAGTTAAGGATTAGGTATACAAATATGCTTCATTCAGGTCCCCTTGTTGATAACAGGTGTCTCCCCGTCCCCAGACAGATGTTTACTACCATTAGTCCCATTCCCCCCATAGTTTCCCACCGCTGTCAGTCATTTTCTTATGGTAGTGCATTGGATGATCAAGGTCCACTATATGAGTGAGAATATGTGATAGTCAGATCTTTGTTTCTGTGAGAGGTCACTCAGTATTATAGACTCTAGCTCCATTCAGGTTGCTGTGAAATTCATGATTTTGTTCTTTTTTATGGCTGCGTAGTATTCTATTGTGTATATGTACCACATTTTTAAAATCCAGTACTCTTTTGATGAACAGCATGGTTGGTTCCAGGTTCTTGCTATTGTGAACAATGCTGCGATAAACATTTGTGTGCAGGTATCTTTTTTATAGAGTGATTTGAGTTCTTCAGGGTATATTCCCAGTAGGGGGATTGCAGGGTCATATGGGAGGTTGATGTTTAGAGTTTTTAGGAATCGTCACGGTGCTTTCCATAGAGGTTGCACTAGTTTACACTCCCACCAACAGTGTAGAAGTGTTCCCTTTTCACAACATCCTCTCCAACAACTATTATTTTCTGAGTTATTGATAACTGCCATTCTGACTGGAGTTAGGTGGTATCTCAGTGTGGTTTTGACTTGCATCTCCCTGATGATTAGTGAGGTTGAGCCTTTCTTCATGTGTCTGTTGGCTGCTCGAATGTCTTCATTTGTGAAGTGTCTGTTCATATCTTTTGCCCATTTTATAATGGGGTTGCTTGTTTTTTTCTTTTTAGCATGTTTGAGTTCCTTGTAGATCCAAGATGTTAAGCCTTTGTCAGACCTGGAATTGGCAAATACTTTTCCCAGTCTGTAGGCTGTCTCCCTGCTCTCTTGATGGTTTCTTTGGCTTTGCAGAAGCTTGTCAGTTTGATGAGGTCCCACTTGTCTATCTTATCCCTTATGGCCTGTGGGTTTTGAGTTTTGTTCAGGAATTGGATGCCAGTTCCAATTTCCATGAGGGTTTTTCCTTCATTTTCTAAGGTTCTTATGGTTTGAGGTTTTACATTTAGGTCTCTGATCCATTTAGAGTTAATTTTTGTGTATGGGGATAGATAGGGGTCCTGTTTCAATCTTCTGCATGTGGTCAGCCAGTTTCCCAGCACCATTTACTGAATAGGTTCTCCTCTGCTCAGTGGTAGGTGGTGGAGGCTTTGTTGAAGATGAGTTGGTTGAGAAATTGAGGTTTTGTTTCTGGGATCTCAATTCTATTCCTGTTCTATATGCCTGTTCCTACACCAATACCAAGCTGTTTTGATGATTGTAGCTTTATAGTAAAGTTTGAAGTCTGGTAATGTGATACCAACTGCTTTTTTTTTTTTTTCTGAGGATTGTTCTGGCTATTCTTAGTCATTTGTGTTTCCATATGAATTCCTGTGTTGTTTTTTCTAGGTCTGAGAAGAATGTTGCTGGTAATTTGATAGGTATTGCATTGAATCTGTAGATTGCCTTAGGTAAGATGGACATCTTCACAATGTTGATTCTTCCAATCCATGAGCATGGGATATTTTTCCACTTGTTTGTGTCATCTTTGATTTCTTTGAGCAGAGTTTTGTAGTTTTCATTGTAAAGGTCTTTCACGTCTCTGGTTAGGAAGATGCCAAGGTATTTCATTTTTTTTTTGGCTATTTTGAATGGAATTGTGCTTCTTATTTGGGTTTCTGTTTGTTTATTATTGGTGTAAAGAAATGCAATTGTCTTTTGAACATTTATTTTATATCCTGAGACTTTGTCGAAGGCCTTTTTCAGTGTAAGGAAGTTTTTGACAGATTCTCTTGGGTTTTCAAGGTACACAATCATGTCATCTGCAAAGAGAGATAATATGACTTCCTCTTTTCCTATTTAGATACCCCTGACTGCATTCTCTTCTCTGATTGCTCTAGCCAGGACTTCAAATACTATATTGAACAGGAGGGGTGAGAGTGGACATCCTCATCTTGTTCCAGTTTTCAGGGGAAATGGTTCCAATTTTTGTCCATTTAGGAGTATACTGGCTGTGGGTTTCTCATAGATGGTTTTTACTACTTTGAGCTATGTTCTCTGTATGCCTAGATGTTCGAGGGTTTTTATCAAGAAGGGGTGCTGGATTTTATCAAAAGCTTTTTCTGCATCTAATGATATAATCATGTGGTTTTTGTTTTGACATCTGTTGATGTATTTAATTACATTTATTGTTTTATGAATGTTTAACTAGCCTTGTGTCCCAGGCATGAAGCCTACTTAGTCATAATGGATGATTTTTGAGATGTGTTGTTGAATCCGGTTTGCTAGGATCTTGTTGATGATTTTAGCGTCTATGTTCATCAAAGATATTGGCCTGTAGTTCTCTTTTTTTGTTGGATCTTTACCTGGCTTGGGTATCCATGTGATGTTAGCTTCGTAAAATGATTTGGGGAGGGTTCCATCTTTCTCAATCACCTGAAATAGCTTCAGTAGGATTGGAATCAGTTCCTCCTTAAATGTCTTGTAGAATTCTGCTGGAAAGCCATCTGGTCCAGGGCTATTTTTTGTAGGTAGTTTTCTTATTATATAGTCAATTTCCTTGATTGTTATTGGTCTATTTAGGGTCTCATTTTCTTCTTGTTTCAACCTAGGTAGGTTGTGTGATGACAGAAAGTCCTCCATTTCCTTGAGGTTTTCTAGTTTGTTTCCATACAAGTGTACATAGTAGTCTCTGGTGATCTTTTGTATTTCTTCAGGGTCAGATGTGACTTCATCTTTTGTGTTTCTGATTGTGCTTATTTGGGTTTTTTCTTTCTTTTTCTTGGTCAGTCTAGCTAGGGGACCATCGATCTTGTTTATCCTTCCAAAGAACCAGCTTTTTGTTTCATTGATTTTTTGTATTGTCTTCTTGTCATCTATGTCCTGGATGGGCTTTTATTTTGGTGATCTGGATTCTTCTGCTGAAATTAGGGTTTTTGTGGTCTTGCTTTTCCAGCTTCCTTAGGTGGCTTGTTAGGCTGTTAATTTGTGCTCCTTCCATTTTCTTCATGTGTGTTTGTAGGGATATAAATTCCCCTCTTACTACAGCTTTTAATGTGTCCCAGAGATTTTGGTAAGATGTTTCTTCATTTTCATTTGTTTCCAGGTATCTTTTAATCTCTGTTTTGATTTCATCATTGACCCAGGAGTTGTTTAGCATCATGCTGTTTAGTGACCATGTCTTTGTGGGTTTTGGAGGGACCTCGTTGGTGTTAATGTTTATTGTTATTCCACTGTGGTCCAAGAAGGTGCATGGTAGAATTTTGGTCCTTTTAAATTTGCTTATGCTTGATTTATGGCCAATCATGTGGTCGATCTTGGAATACGTTCCATGCGGTGATGAGTAGAATGTGTATTCTCTGGTCTTTGGATGGAGTGTTCTATAGGTATCAATTAAGTCCATTTGATCCAGAGTCACATTGAGGTTCCAGATCTCATTGCTGATTTTTTGTCCTGATGATCTGTCTAGGGTTGTGAGTGGGGTATTAAAGTCCCAGTTATGATGGTGTTAGAGTCAATATCCTTCTTTAGTTTTCCAAGGAGTTGCTTTATAAAAGTTGGTGCACCTATGTTAGGTGCATATATGTTTAGGATAGATATTTCTTGTTGATGGAGCGAACCTTTTATCATTATGTAGTGGCCCTCTGTATCTTTTTAAATTTTTGATAGCATAAATGGTATTTTGTCTGAAATTAGGATCGCAACTCCTCCTTTCTTTTATGTTCCATTCGCCTGAAAATTTGTTTCCCATCCTCTTACTTTGAGTCTGTCCATGTCCTTTCTAGTGAGATGGGTCTCTTGAAGGCAGTATATTGTTGCCTGGTGATATTTTATCCATTTTGCCATTCTATGTCTTTTCAGTGGTGCGTTTAGTCCATTCATGTTCAGGCTAATTATTGAGATGTGAGAGTGCATCCCTATCATAGAGTTCTTATAGAGTTGTTCTTCCACTTGGTTTATTGTCTTTCTTTTGTTTTGGGGGTTGGTTCATGTGTATTTTATTCTTTTTCCTGTACTCTTGTGAATAACGTTGTTTTTTTCCCCCTTTTCTTCTGTGTTTAGTACTTTCTTTAGTGTTTCATGTAGAAGTGGTTTGGTGGCAGCATACGTTCTTAGGGATTGGATGTCTGGGACAGATTTTAATTCTCCCTCGCTGATGAAGCTTCATCTGGCTGGGTAGGTTATTCTTGGTTGAAATAGTTTATCTTTTAGGACTTTGAAGATAGGGCTCCAAGCTCTCCTAGCCTGCAGGGTTTTTGTAGATAAATCTGCTGCTATTCTAATTGGTTTTCCCTTGTAGGTGATCTGGCCTTTTTCTCTTGCTGCCTTTAGGATTTTTTCTTTTATGCCGACTTTGTTTAGGCGAATTACTATGTGTCTAGGAGTTGGTTTTCTCATTTGTTGTCTTGTAGGGGTTCTCTGAATATCTTGTGTTTGAGTTTTTGCATCATTGATTAGATAAGGGAAGTTTTCTTGAATGATCTCATGGAAGGTTTGCTCCAATGTGGTCTCTGTCTCTCTTTCTGCCTCAGGAAGACAAATTACTCTTAGGTTCTGTCTCTTGAAGTAATCGCTCATCTCTTGAAGGTTTTTTCCTGTCTTTTTGAGCTTGTTTTCTGTGTTTTTGAGAGTTTGGGTTAGTTCTATATTTTGGTCCTCAAGCTGGGAGATTCTTTCTTCTGCTTGGGTAATTCTGCTTTCCATGCTTATCAGTTTGTTATTTATTTCATTCACAGTATTCTTTATTACTGTTATCTCAGATATCAACTCCTTTCTAGTTTCTTCTTGAGTCTCCTCAATTCTTTTTAATCTCTCCATTAATTTCTTGATATCTAGGTTTGTAGTTTGAGACCAGTCATTCTGGAGGCTCTTCATTGTTTGCATTCCAAAGTCAGTTTTCTCAGTGTCTGCCCTCCCAGGAGTCTGGGAGAGACCCATATTCTTCTTTTGGTTTTTCTTCATTTGTGTAGATTTTTCTCTCATCTCCTAGTGGCTAAAGTCCCTTCAGCTCTAATCTCCAGCCTCTCCCCTCTGTTTTTGTTGAGAGAGCTAGCCTGCTGCCTGGGAGATCTGTGACTTGTCTCTGTTTGGCGTAGGGGAGGGACTTTGTCTCCTGTTTAGCAACATCACCATGGGAACCGAGGTGGAGGCTCTGATAGGTGGGCAGGTGATGCAAATCTGCCTTGAAAATGGCAGAGGTGGTAGTTTTACTTTCACTTTTAGGGATGCTTGTGTGGGTCTCTAGGCAGGACCAGCTGCACAGCTGGGCGCTGGATCCAGGGTGCCACCAGCAGGCTGGGATGGAGGAAAGGGTCGAGGGTTCCCTCCTCTGGAGCTAGAAACCTCCAATCAGCACCTTACACAAGCTCCCTTACACAAGCTTGCAGTTGCACACTGGGTGCCTCAGCCAGGGTGGGCCCAGGGTTCCAGATCTCCAAAGCTCCAGAGGGTAGATGGTGGCTCTGAGTCCCTCACAGGCCACCTCAGCCAGAAGTGGGAATGGTATCTCTGAGGGGCGGGCGCCCAGAGCCTCCCTGGGTTACCAGCAGCTTGGTGCTGGGTGCTGGTCATGACAATATAATCAGGGAGGGAGCTGGAATCCGGGATTCGGGATTCCCCAACTGGTAGGAGTTACATATAGTGGAGTAGCCACTGCCAGGCTGCAATATCTGGCCCTGCATGGGACCAAAGGTCCCCGGGCCTCGTACCTGTGCAGCTGACGGTGGGCAGGGGGTTACAGGAAGAAAAGTAAGAATCTTTTTCGGAACTCACGTTCGGAGAGTCTCACGGATCCACCTATGCCGTTGCCATCTTCAGGACTCGAGTACCAGCATTTATAAAGCTACTACAAAGTAAACAAAGATATTGATTCTAACATTATTATAGTTGGGGACTTAAATACCCCACTAACAACCCTATATAGATCATTGAGGCTAAAAAATCAACAAAGAGATCCAGAACCTCAACTTGACATTTGACCAAATGTACTTAGTAGATATCTACAGACACCTCATCCAACAACCACAGAATATACATTCTACTTATCACAACATGGAACTTATGCCAGGATTGATCACATCCTTGGCCATAAATTAAGCATAAACAAATTTCATAAGATTGAAATACTGTCATGTACCTTCTTAGACCACAGTGGAATAAAAATAAATATCAACACCCACAAAATTTCCCCAAACCCACAAAGATATGGATACTAAATAGCGTGATGCTGAAAAACTCCTGGGTAAACAAACAAATAAAAATGGAAGTTAAAAATTTCCTGGAAACACATGAAAATGAAGAAACATCTTACCAAAATCTCTGGGATGCCATGAAATCAGGGCTAAGAGAGGAATTTAGATCTCTATGAACACACATCAAGAAAATGGATAGATCACAAGTTAACAGCCTAACAACCTAAGGGAGCTGGAAAGACAAGACCACCCAAACCCTAATGTTAGCAGAAGAATCCAGATCACCAAAGTAAAAGCTCAAATACAAGACACAGAAGACAAAAATATCATAGAAAAAAATCCACAAAACAAGAAGCTAGTTCTTTGAAAGAGTAAACATGATCAATGAACTCCTAGCCAGACTGACCAAGAAAAAAGAGTGAAAGCCCAAATAAACACAATCAGAAATGCAAAAGATCACATCACAACTGACCCCAAAGAAATACAGAGACTACTATGCATACCTGTATGGAAACAAACTTGGTAACCTAAATGAAATGAAGGACTTTCAGTCATCATGCAACCCCCAGGTTGAAACAAGAAGATATTGAGACACCAAACAGACCAATAGCAACTTAGGAGTTTGACTCTATCATAAGAAAACTACCTATAAAAAAAGTTCTGGACCAGATGGCATTCCAGTGGAATTCTACAAAACATACAAGGAGCTGATACCAATCCAACTGAAAGTATTCCAGGTTTTTAAGAAAGACGAATCTCCACAAATCATTTTATGAAGTTAACATCACATTGGTACCCCCCCCAAGAGAACTCTAAGCCAATATCCCTAATAAACTAGATGCAAAAATTCTCAAGAATCTAGCAAATTGGATCCAACAACACAACTCAAAAATCATCCACCATCACCAAGTAGGCTTCATCCCTGGGATGCAGGGCTAGTTCAACATCTACAAGATGTTCAACATCTACAAGATGTTCAACATCTACAAGATCATAAACGTAATTAAATACATCAACAGATGTAAAAGGAAGAATCACATGATTATATCATTAGTTGCAGCAAAGCCTTTGATAAAATCAAGCATTCTTTCTTGATAAAAACACTTGAACACCTAGGCACAGAAGGAACATACCTCAAAACAGTGAGTGCCATCTATGATGAACCCACAGCAATCATATTGCTAAGTGGACAAAAACTGGAAGCATTTCCCCTAAAAACTGGAATAAGACAAGGCTGCCTACTTTCACGCCTCCAGTCCAACATTGTGTTGGAAGTCCTAGCAATAGCAATTAGACAAGAAAAGGAAATCAGGAGCATCCAAATAGGAAAAGAAGTTAAGTTATCCCTCTTTGCTGATGATTTGATCTTATATCTCAAAAATCTGAGAGAATCTGTCAAAAATTTCCTTGCACTCATAAAGGACTTTGGCAAAGTCTTGGGGTACAAAATAAATGTGCAAAAGAAAGTCACATTCTTATTCACCAACCACAAACAGGCAGAGAACCAAATTAAAAGCACAATCCCATTCACAATTGCCACACACATACACACACACACACACACACACACACACACACACACACACACACAATGAAATACCTCAGCATCTTCCTAACCAGAGAAGTGAAAGAGCTTTACAATGAAGACTAAAAAACACAGCACAAAGAAATTAAAGAAGACACAAACAGATGCTCATGGGTAGGAAGAACCAACATTGTTAAGATGTTCATTCTACCAAAGACAATCTATAGATTCAATGTAATACCTATTAAATTACCAACATCATTCTTCTCAGACCCAGAAGTGACAATACAGAAATATACATGGAAACATAAATGACCTCGAATAGCCAAAACAATCCTTAACAAAAGAAGCAAAGTGGGAGGTGTAACACTTCCAGATGTCAAACTTTACTATAAGGCTACAATAACCAAAACAGCCTGGTATTGGTATAAGAACAGGCATATGGACCAATGGAACAAGATAGAGATTCTGGAAGCAAAATCGTAATTTCTCCATCAACTCATCTTTGACAAAGCCTCCACAAACAACCACTGGGGAGAGGAGAACCTATTCAGTAAATGGTGCTGGGAAAACTTGCTGACCACATACAGAAGATTGAAACAGGACCCCTACCTGTCACCATACACAAAAGTCAACTCTAACTGGATAAAAGACCTAAATATAAACCCTCAAACTATGAGAATCTTAGAAAGTGCAGGAGATACCCTTACAGAAGTCATAGTAGGTAACCAGTTCTTGATCAAAACCCCAGGTGTCCATGCCTTAAGAGATAAATAGACAAGTAGGACCTCATTAAGCTGAAAAGCTTCTGCAAAGAAAAAAAAAAAACATTAAGAGAGTAGGGAGATAGCCCACAGAATGGGAAAAAAATATTTGCCAACTATATATCTGACAAAGGCCTAACATCCAGGATCTACAAGGAACTCAAACGTGCCAAAAGGAAAACAAAACAAAACAAAAGAAAACAGCTCAATTAAAAAGTGGACAAAAGACATGAACAGACATTTCTCAAAAGAAGATCTAGGGGCAACCAGCAAACACATGAAAAAACGCTTAGCCTCACTAATCATCAGAGAAATGCAAATCAAAACCACATTGAGACACCACCTAATCTCAGTAAGAATGGCCATTATTAATAAAACAAACACAACAGATGCTGGCAAGGATGTGGAGTAAGGGAATGCTTCTGCACCGCTGGTGGGAATGCAAACTAATTCGACCTCTATGGAAAACAGTGTAGTGATTTCTGAAAGAACTAGAAATTGACCTTCCATATGACACAGCAATCTTCCTATGGGAATATATTCAGAGGAACTCAAAGCATTCTATAAAAAAGATACTTTCACATGCATGTTTATTGAAGCACTAATCACAGTAGCAAAAACATGGAACCAACCATTCAGTGCATTGAAACGGAACTGGATAAAAAATGAGGTACAAATACACAATGGAATATTACACAGCCATAGAGAAAGGACAAGCATATGGACTTCACAGTGACTTTGATGGGCTTAGAGTCAATAATACTCAGTGATCTATCACATAAACAAAGAACAAAGTATCATATGTTCTCACTCATAAGTGTACCCTGAATGTTTACCATAATACTATAAGAAAGGCGTTGGCAGTAACAGGATACTGCTGGGGTTGGGGGACGGACGAACACAAATCAATAAGGGTACCTGATCTCAAACTAGGCGAAGTGGGACCAAAGAGAAGCCCAAACTTTACTTGTATGATGTCCACTTGTATATCTAATCCTGAATTGTTCCTCACAACTTTAAAAAAAAAAGACTTCAGATACTCTTTGATTATTTTTTCTTTAGCTAATGAGATTAAGTTATGCAAATAAAATTTGAAATTAATTTGTGTAAATTGAGAAAGAATGATAATATATCTTTCAGGTAAATTGTCATACTAAGAGATTGACTTTTTGAATGGCATTGAAATTTAGGAGTAAATGTAATCCAAAAAAGAAAGCAGGGGATAAGTCAATGATTTAGTAGTAATTACTTTCAATTTGTACCAGAATACCAACTCTTTGAATGCAATTGTAATCTGTTTTATGAACAAAGTAGGATTGTTTGGGTCCAAATTCAGAAACAATCTATTTTTCACTAGTCTTTTGCTTGTGCCTGCCTCTATGTTATCTGCGGCAGATGTTCCATAAAAACAAGGGTTTCTGAGTAAGTCTCTTCTTTTCCTATCTCTCTCTTTCTCTCTCCTTCCTTTCCTCTTTCTTTTATCCTCTCCTTCTTCTACCTCTTTTCTTCCTTTCTTAAAAGAGTCCTATGAATATCTCTATTTCTCACTGGTTCTTGAAGCCTCCTAAATGAGCTTGTGAAAATCAGCCTCATGAATAACTGGACTCAATAGAAATAAAACTATATAATTTTTCTTTCTTTCTTTTTTTTTTTTTGAGTTGGAGTCTCACTCTGTCACCCAGACTGGAGTGCAGTGGCCGCTCCTGGCCACCGCAGCCTCGACCTGCTGGCCTCCAGCAATCCTCCCGCCTCAGCCTTCCAAGTAGATGGAACTACAGGCGTGCGCTACCACGCCTGGCTAATTTTTGGTTTTATTGTAGAGATGAGGTCTCACCAAGTTGCCCAGGTGGGTCTCGAACTCGCAGGCTCAGGAAATCCATTCACCTTAGCCTCCCAAAGTGCTAGGATTACAGGCTGAGCCACTGAGCCCGGCTATAATTTTTTTCTTAATGATATATCCAGGATGATATCTTTAATGATATCATAACTTTTTCAGTAACTTCCATGAATTCATAGAGAGCTTTATTTCTAAATTTAAAAAAGTTCAGTCAGCCATAACAGAAAAGAAATTCAATTTCATTTATCTTAAAGCTATCCCCCTTTACTCCTTAACCCTCAATCTGGTGTAGGAGTAGAAGTCTGCCAAAAGGAAACACTGTGGGCATATAATTTCAGTTGCTACTCCTGGGTCTTATGTTTCCTGTCTTTCATTTTTCTGGTTCTGGCCCCTCCAGAATTGGGTAAAAGAGAAGAAACATGGGAAAGAGAAAGAGTGTTAAAGTCTCAGACAGCTGGTGTTGTCTGCAGCTCTCCCTTGTTACTCAAATGCCTTTGGCAGTGGTAAACTTCTTAGCTTATGAGCTAGTTTGCTATGTTATGAGCTGTCTTTGCAAAGGCCACGTGGCAAAGAGCTGAAGTCAGCCTTCAGTGAACAGCCAGCAACACACCAAGAACCTTGATATGATACTCACAAGGAACTGAATGCTGCTCATAATCATGTGAGATTGAAAATGCATTCTTCTCCAGTTGAGCTCCAGATGAGACCACAGTCCCAGCCAACACCTCCAGTGCAGCCTTGCAGAGAACACAACTAAACCATGCCTGGACTCTTGACTCACAGCAACTGTGAGCTAGCAAATATATGTTGTATGAAAAGTTTGTGGTACTATTTTTGCGGAACTGTAGATGACTAATAACTAATATATGTTTCTTCAGTGATCCTTCCAGTAGGGACTTGTGACCTGAGATTTCCTGATATACTCTGACTAATGTCTTGTTACTCTGTTGAGCTGTGCTCTCACAGACGCTTTCTGTTGGGGTCGCCTAAGTACCCCAGATATTTCCTCCAGTTAACCTATGTGAGGTCTGTATTCTTTGCATAGGTAAGTTTATGAGTGGAAAAGCATTTTGCTTTTTTATAGCCTCTCTACTTGTTCTGCTGTCAGGGTAATTCTAGCAAGCTTGTTGTCTTTAGACTTTCTTCAAGAAAATATCAGACCTAGTCTCTGAGTCACCTGAACTCAAGGGGACATACATCAAGTTCTTCCAAGAGCTCTGTCTCCACACTCTACTGGGTTCCTTGATAGGGAGGGAACCATGCATCTGTGCAACTTGGCAAGCATTCAACCAGGAGATGTTTCCCTCCTGAAAAGCATCCCCACAGTCTACGTACTCTGGTTTTTACCAAAGTATCATCTTGTGGTTTCTCTGGAATCCTTCCTTACCTGGTTTGAAGTAGGAATAAGGGCTTAATTTCCTTTTTTTGTTTTTTAATCATCTGTTAGAATGTTTCTGTATTGATCATAGCTTCTTGAATTCTAAGCTCTGAGACCTCAGCCAAAACTCTGAGATAACCAGTCTTTTTATTTAGCACTCTGCTAGTGTCTTTATCTTTCTGTTTTATGGATGTTCATCTTTCCTAGCACCATATTTATGGGGGAAGGTTAGAGAGGCTTTCTTTTAAAAAAGGAAAAAAATGTAAATAAATAACTTACTGTTTTTAAGGGAAGGGTCTTACTTTTAACTCTTTTCACAGAAGCTATTAATTTCTTTTTCAAAATTCAGAGAAAAGGAAAATGGCCTCTCTGAATCACTAAGCATAAAGTCTTCAGAAGTAATTTGACTGAAGGATTGGAAAATTTCAAAAGATTCACTGGGATTGGGAGATAAGAAGATACCAGAGGATTCTCTAAGAATTAAGATTAAGAACAAGCAGGAGATGGGCAGATATGGTAGCTCACACCTGTAATCTCAGCACTTTGGGAGGCCGAGGCAGGATGATTGCTTGAGCTCAGGAGTTTGAGACCAGTCTAGGCAACATAGTGAGATCTCATCTCTACAAAAATAAAAAAAATTAGCTGAATGTGGTGGTGTGTGCCTGTAGTCCCAGGTACTCAGGAGACTGAGGTGGGAGGATTGTCTGAGCACAGGAATTGGAGGCTACAATGAGCCATGATCTTGTCACTGCACCACTCCAGCCTGGGCAACAGTGATACCCTGACTCAAAAATAAAATAAGATAAAAATAAAAAAGAACAAGCAAGAAGAGAAAGGATGAATCATCCCCACCCTGATGTCCACCTCAGTGGTAGGCTGGGTGTGTGCATGCACACATCCTTAAAATAAAAGCTAATTATACAATTCTATAATTATGCAATTCTATAATTGCATCAGTTCTTATCAAATATCTCCACTGCTATTTTTTTGAATAAGAAATATTCTACAGTTGCTTTTGTAAAGCAGCGTTTCCATGATCCAGTACCCCAGATAGACACAAATGATTATCTGAAAAACCCAAGAATTGTTTCTAGACAGGAACATAAAAGGTGTCCTGGTGACAAGAATGTTTAGCCAAGTGATGCTCAAGCCCTAACTATCCTTGAGTTCAGGTGAGTCAATTGTCATTGATTTGGATACTTAAAAGGCTCATTGTTGGTCTGGAATTGCAAAATGGGATCAGAGGAAGGGTTATTGCTGACTGAGATAATTAGCCCATGGAATCTTTCAAATTTTCCACATCTCTGTATCCTGAGGTTTGCTAAGGTACTACCTGCAGCCAGTGTGTCCACAGCAAGGCATGGTAGAAGTCATTCTGGAAACAGTTGTTCTAGAGGATTTTCCTGGCTCTTTTGTGCAAATTGAACAGAGTGTTTTCGATCTTTCTCTTCAAACATTTACTTGAGTGTTACTTTTGAATATTGCTTAATCTGGCAACACTCAAACAAATAACTCCCTCAGATTTGGTTCATATCCGAAGCCTGGAGGAGGTTGGGAGTGCTGCATACCATCCTACATCTTGGTCTACAGGTTTCGGTAATACTGGCCACTGAGTTTTTTAGCCTAAAGCTATCTCCTTTTATATTTTAAGTTCAGCCTAAAGGTTCTCCATACCTAGTGAGCTGTTACCTAACTGAATGTGTAAACAGAGTGTAACCCACTTTTGTACCAGTCACAGAGTTGCCAATCAGAGACTGTGAACTGTTCCAACCCTGTTCAAATAAAGCAAATGCTGAGCTGTAATCAGCTCAGCTGTTTCTGCTCTTCACTTCCATCTTCTCTATGTCATTTTCCTTTTCCTGTTCAGAAATCTTCTCCAATCACATGATAACATTACAGTTGCTCTGAACCTATTCTGGTTCTGGAGGGGGTTTGCCCAACTTGCAAATAGCTGTTTGCTCATTTAAACTCTGTTAAATTTGTCTGAGGTTTTTGTTTGAACACGGATTTCAGCTGTTATAGCATGGGAAATGCATCCTGGAATATTGTAAGAAAGTTCTGGCCGGTGGCGCATACCTGAAATTCAAGCACTTTAGGAAGCTAAGGTGAGAGAATCACTTGAGCCCAGGAGTTTAAAACCAGCCTGGTTAACATAGAGAGACCTTATCTCTACAAAAATACAAAAATTAGCTGAGTGTGGCACACGCCTGTAGTCCCAGCTCCTTGGGAGACTGAAGCGGATGGATCACCTGAGCCCAGGAGATTGAGGCTGCTGTGAGCCATTATCGTGCCACTGCACTCCAGCCTGGGCTACAGAGTGAGACTCTGACTTAAAAAAAAAAAGAAAAAGAAAAAGCAAGAAAGAAAATTCTGCCTAACAGTTTTGAATCTCATCATAAAAGGTTTAAATCTCATCTAAAGGTGCTAGAAAAATCTCTTTATATTTGGTTTTAGTTTGTTTTTAAAATTAGAATGTAGAATTCAAGTTAAAGATTACAGTAAGTTTCTGGTATATTTTTGATATCTTTTCTACTTTTCTACTCTATTGAAATTGTACCTTTTTTGTTATTATTACGAAGAAATTAGAAGTCAAAGGAAAGCCAAGTGATTCTTTCCTTGGCAGAAACTGTCCTGCCAAAGTTGCTTCTGGGCTTCTCTCCATTTTTGTGTTTTGTTCTGAGTTTTTCATTGTATTCAGTTGATTAATGTAGTTGACTGCTAATCAATATTAGCAGCCAGGGTGGTAGAGATATTACTGAATTATAAATGATCTTTAAAGATATGTTCCAAGAAGAAGCAATCACTTTTAGGGCTGTATTTGTTATCACAGTGTTGACAGCCTTGATATCAGGATTTTAATATCCGGTGGGATAATGAAATTTCTACCCAACACAGATTTTCTCTGTTTTTGTACTATAATAACTGCATATTGCTTCGAGTTGCTGAATGGTAATATCTTCTTGGCCTCTTTTCATGTAAAGATTCTTAAGAGGATTTCTTTTTCAAGTCATGGGATTTCGTAGACATGAGGATAAAGTAATAAAAAAGAGGCGCTTATCAGAGAAGAAAAAATAGTGTTCTCTCTGCCATCCAGTGAGTCTTCTGCCCAGGTAGGTACGTTGCTAGTTCTATTTGGGCTACTCTTCTCTCATCAGCATTTGACAGGAACAATGACAAGAATCTAGGGAAAGAAGGTGCCTTTGTAGAGGTGAACACTGAAGAAAGGCTCAGAGGAAACCTTGTTGATAAGATTGTTTCATGCACACATAAAGTTAGAGTATCACAGGATCTCAAATATGTATGAATTACTGCAATCACAAGGGCCAGGAGGGGCAATGGTCCTCACTCTATTCGTCTTATTCCTGTCCTTTACTGGAGCAACTCTCTTATGGCTCTGTGTGCTTTAAAAATTTTCATTTTCTTTATTTTGCTTTATTTGTGAATTAAAAATAAGAAGCCAACTTTTATAGACTCTTTTGGTATTGATGGAAGGACAACCAATTTTTACATTCTAAAAATTATTATTTGGGGATGCCAGTCATGTTGTTTCTGATGTTATTGTTATATGTTATTAGTGGTATTAGTTAATGAGCACTGGTTGAGTATCAGCTGTGTTCAGAGTCCCAGACTAGACTCTCTTAATTTTCAGCTCACATCTGCTGACAATTATTTTCCATTTTATACTAGCACCACTTGGGTGTTTGAGTCTGAATCCCCTTGCAACCTCTGGGAGTCTGAGATCGAGTTATTTCGTCTCTTTGTTTTCCATAACACCGCTCACAATACCAACTGATTGACTTGATGGAAAAGCACAGAAAAACAACACCTCCATTCAGGAGAACCTTACTCTGGGTAACAAGGATTATTTTTCATGGGTTAGTCTTGAATTGTCTTTCATTCATCCAAGTGGTCCACTTCACAGAAACTATCAGAAATATAAAGGTTCTGTAGAAATGGAGCTGCAGGAAAATCAAGGAAGTTGCTCTAACCCCAAATGTGCTCTGAAACACCAAGGTCCCTAAATAAATGAATGAGAAACCATTAAGGCTTTGCTGGGATCCTACCAGTAAAGATAATAATAGCTAACAATCACAGGGATGAGCACTTCTTATGCATCATGTCTTCTCATCCTCACCCCATCCCTGGGAGATATTTGAGAACTGAAGATTTAATCTGCCTAAGGCCACACAGGTATAAGAGGTGGGGCTGGGATACACATCTATGAGAACCTGCACTAAACCCACCACAAGAACCACCTGGATAACTCTGAAATGAGAGTCAGTTCTGGGAGGCTGAGGGCCTCTGAGTGTGGCCTCTGAGTGCAGCAGCAGATTGGCGGCATGGCTGGACTGGGTTTTCCTTCACTCCTGCTCTCCTCCTACAGACCCAGGATGTCCTGGGGTGGAAAGTCACAAATTAGGGCTCATTATGTGAGTTATAGAATGGCAGCAAGAAAAGAAGAAGAATCAAAAAAGCTTGGTTAGGACTATGAGAAATAGAAAAGAATAAGAGCCCATAAGGTGTTCCATAAACATGCGTTTATAGTTAGCAGCAAATAAGGATGTTATACTTAGTAGAAGTTCTTTTGAAAGTGAATTTGGAAGTGGAGTCAGCTTGGGACACTAGAAAGAAGAGATAAAATTTATGAGTGCGTAGAAACTTAGGAGTATCCTAAGAGGTGGCACAATTAAACATAGCAGACTTTTCCCCTCTAAACAGAACAGTAAAAGAAAATTAGACAGCTATATTGCTTTAGTCTGAACCTCTGAAAATCCCATCAAAGCCTCAGCAATTAGGGAGTGGTCAGCCTGAAAAGATTCTTTCATTAAGGAGCAACTAGAATAAAATATACCATGAACTGAAAAGTGGACTGTGGGGTTTAAAGAAATTAAATTTTTTTTTTCTCAAAAGGTACTAGCAAGTTTAGGGAATATGAAAAAGAAGTGCAGAGTGAGTCGTTGGGAAGATGGAACCGAGCCAGTTGGACTATGCAAGTCCCAGTGTGAGTGAGTGAGTGAGTATATGGAAAATTTTGTGTACGTGCTTGTGAGTGAGTGGGTGTGTGAGTGACTAACTGAGTGAGGGCTAGGGAGCTAGCGGCCAGGGCTCTCCTGATGCCTCAGCTTCTGGGCTTGGACCCTCGCAATTCCCGAGATGCAGAAGCCAAGCCTCATTTTTTTTTTAAATCAACAAAACTCTTTCTGGGAAGAAAATGCTGGAGAGACTAAGTGGGGCTTGTGAGCAAGTGGCCAGGGCCCTGGTGCAACAGCTGGTGCTGCAGCTTCTCTGCTTGGTCCCTGGCTCTTCCCAGGTGGCAGAATCCAAGCGCCATTTTTAAAAAAATGGACAAAAGTTTTCCTGTGAAGAAGTGGTGGGGAGAGACTACTACCCCGGGCTCTGCCTTAGCACTGCAGCTAGAGAAACTGCTGGCTCCAGGCTTTGCCTCACCACTTCAGCGCCTGGCAGGGTGCTGGCAGCAGAGGCTGTGGAGGGAGTCCAGAGGCAAAATCCCATGGAAGAGGACAAGAGAGACACCCCCACCACTATCTCAAAGTTGGGGCAGGAAAGTGCTCCAACTCACTCACCATGGAGCAACAGACCCAATCTCTGTGACTGGCAGATCAACTACTCAGGGACTGATCATGACCCAGAGGGCATATATAGAAAGCACAAACTTCGGAGGGAACTGACAAGTGCTGAGCCATACCCCCTGGTCCAGCTGCAGGACATAGGGTATGGCCAGAAAAGGAGGAGGAAGGACTCCAAAGAGATCAGTGGTGAGTCCAGGGTTCACCCAAACCCCCTCCTCTCCAGCAATCCTCTCAATGTCAGACCCACCCAGCTGGGCCACAACTGAGAGGGACAAACCCAGGTGGATCCTGGACATCAGTCACAATAGGAGAACTCCATTCCAGGATAGGCCTGGCTGGGGCACCCCCTGCAAGGACATACCTGGGGAAGAGACAATCCCGCACCTCGCCACTGGAGGAGATCTCCCTGACTATATGAGAGTGGGAGGGGAGGCTTGCAGCCCCACCCACCTCCACTGCCCCTCCTCCCTCCCTGCTCCAGACACTAAGGAGAGAGTAAAAGAGGTGGCTCTGCAAGAGAGACCAGATTAGAGGAACAATTACAGAGCCTGTCACAAGAGGACAGGTTTTTTTTTAATTTTTAAAAAAATTTACAAAACTTTTCCATTTGTTAGTTGATCTATTTAAAAAATATTTTTCCTTTGTTCATGAATGTATATGTGAGGGTTTGATCTGCATCCTCCCAATTTTTTTTTCTTTTCTTTTTCTGTTTCTTTCTTATTTTATTTGTTGTCTGTTTATGTGTGTATGTGAATGATTGAATGGTTATCTTTCAATTTTGTTGTTGGTTTGTTTTTGCTCTTTTGTTCTTCTGTTTTTTTTAAATTTTCACTTTTTATAGTTTAAGGTGTGTGTCAATATATGTGTGAGGATTTGATCTGAATTCCTTTTTTTTCCATTTCCTGGTCTTTCTGTTTTTCTTCTCCATTCACTTTGTGCTAGGCATGTGCGTGTGTGTTCAGTTTTCTTGTTGTTTTTCTCTTTGTTGTTATTCCGGTTTATTTGGGGAGTGCATCCATGTGTGTGTGTATGTGTGTGTGTGTGTGTGTGTGTGTGTGTTTTCAATTTTTTTTTATTTGTTTCTGCTTTGCATTGTCATATACAGAGGTGGTGGGGAGTGGGTCTCAGACAACACATATCACAGTGAGTGAACATTGTAATTTACAAGTAGTTTCTGAATCCTAGCACCCCATCCCCTACTTTATTCAACTTTCAAAAACTACAAGAGACAGCAAAGCTTCCCATCCACTGTCCTATTTCAAAGTGAAATAAATCCAGAGCATGGATCAGGGAAGAATAAGGACTGAGCAAACATCAGAAGGGAAAGCCTCTTCCACTGACACTGAATAACAGAACTAAAGAGAAAAACAAGAGATATATTACAAATGAAGAAAAACCAAAGGAAGACCACAGGCAATTTCAAGTATAACCATGAGAAAACTCCTGAAAAATCAGATCTTTGTGCCTGAACATTGGAAGTCATCAACAACTGGCCCCTGAATACAGCAGGGATTAGGGAATGGATGGAAAGAATGACTAAGACTCCGGAAAGACAAGATGCAACACTGATATAACTGGTAGCAGAGATTTTGGTAATAAAAAATTTCATCCAGGAAATAAATAACATGAAAAGCATGGAAAGCAGAATTAATCTAGTTGAAGAAAGAATCTCAAACTTGAAGACCAGAACATGGAATAAACCCAATCTGTAAAAAATAGAAAGACCCAGAAAGAAAGAACAAAGTCTACAAGAGATGTGCAATTATATCAAGAGGCCGAACCTACGCCTAATAGGTATCCCAGAAGAAGAAAGGGAAATGGAGAACAACCTGGAGCAAGTATTCTAGGACGTAATACAAGAAAATTTTCCTATCTCACCAGAGATAAGACTAGCCAAGCACAAGAGATACAGAACTCCCATAAGATATCAAATGAGAAGACCAACCACTAAGCACAGTTATTTGCCTACACAAAGTAGGCACAAAAGAAAAAATCCTAAAGGCAGCAAGAGAGAAAGGTCAGACTACCTACAGGGGAAAACCAATCAGAATAGCAGCAGAACTATTGGCAGAAACACTACAAGCAAGAAGGAACTGGAGTCCTATATCCAAAGTTCTCAAAGATAAACAATTTCAACCAAGAATTTCCTACCCAGTTAAGCTCAGCTTCATCAGTGATGGAGATTTAAAATCCTTCCCAGATATCCAGTACCTAAGAGATTATGCAGCTTCCAGACCAGCTCTACAGGAGACACGTAAAAAAGTATTAATCATGGGAGAAAGAAAAAACAGAATGACCACATAGTTCCCAAGAGAATGGCAGAGCACAGAATCAACAGGGAATACAATGCAGCAAGAAACTTGGCAAGACACACATACATCAGCTTCAAAATATAAGAATCTTAGGAAACGCAGGAGACACCTTTATGGAAATTGGAACTGGCACCCAACTCCTGATCAGAACTGTAAGTGCCCATACCATAAGAAATGAGATAGACAAATGGGACCTCATCAAACTAACAGCTTCTGCAAAGCAAGAGAAACCATCAAGAGAGCAGGGAGACAGCCCACAGAATGGGAAAAACTATATGTCAACTGTATATCTGACAAAGGCCTAGCATCTAGGATCTATAAGGAACTCAAACGTGCCGAAAGAAAAAAAACAAACAACCTCATTAAAAAGTGGACAAAAGACATGAATAGTCACTTCTCAAAAGAAGATATACAGGCAGCCATCAGACACATGAAAAAGTGCTCAGCCTCACTCATCATCAGAGAAATGCAAATCAAAACCCCATTGAGATACCACCAACCCCATTAAGAATGTCCATCATTAATAAAACAAACAACCAAAATGTTGGTGAGGATGCAGAGAATAAGGAACGCTTCTACACTGCTGGTGAGAATGCAGACTAGTACAACCTCTTTGGAAGAAAGTTTGGTGATTTCTGAAAGAATTAGAAATTGACCTTCCATATGACCTAGCAATTCCCCTATTGGGAATATACCCAGAGGAACACAAATCATTCTACAAAAAAGATACCTGCACACATAAGTTTGTTGCAGCTCTATTGACAATAGCAAAAACTTCAAACCAACCATGCTGCCCATCAAAGCTGGACTGGATAAAAAATATGTGGTACATATACACAATGGAATATTACGCAGCCATAAAGCAGGACAAACATGGACTTCACAACAATTTGGATGGATTTAGAGTGAATCATACTCAGTGATCTACCACAGAAACAAAGAACAGAGTACCATATATTCTCACTCATTAGCAGAACTTGAACAATTATAAAACTGTATGAAAGGGATTTGCAGTAGAGGGAAAGTGTCGGGGAAGGGAAGGTTGGATTGGTAGCTGAGGGAAACTGCTAGGGGAAGGAGGGGCACACTTCATCAACAAGGGAATCTGCATAATCAACGTTTGTATACCTAACCCTGAATTGTACCCCACATCTCTATAATAATCATCATCATCATCATCATCAACATCATCCAATCTAAGGCTTGGCACGGTGACTCATCCCTGTAATCCCAGCACTTTGGGAGGTGGAGGCGAGAGGATTGCCTGAACCCAGCCTGGGTAACATGGCGAGACCTCATCCCTACAATAAATCAAAAACTGTGATCTCTCACAGAAACAAAGAACTGAGTATCACATGTTCTCACTCTTAAGTGGACCTTGAACGGTTATGGTAATACTATAAGAAAAGGATTGTCAGTAGTGGGAAATTTCCCGGGGCAGGGGGATGAGGGGAGGGGGGATTGGCAGTAGTAGGATTCTGCAGGGGGAGGAGGAGAGCACACCTCATCAACAAGGGTTGCATAATGAACATTTGTATATGCAACCCTGAATTGTATCCCACATCTTTAAAATTAAAAATTAAAAAAAAATTTTTAAAAAAAGAAAAAGAAGTACAAATGATATCAAAGGAATAATGACCACAGGGAGACAGACATCAGACATAATATGCTTTGCTATTAGCTGAGATTTTGATGGTTGGGAGAAATGTGGAACATATGAAAAGAAAATCCTGCCAAATGAACACAATGCCTTTTCTACCAATGGCAAGGGCTAAGGTCATAGATGGATGTATGTTTTATATAATCATTAATATAACGAGATTGTCTGTGAAGCTGACAGTTCTTGTACTTGTTTACAAAGATGGGTGGGTGACCCCGTATCCCCAGGGAATAACTAGCCTACAGGTCATTACTAGGGCTTCTCAATTCTCATCATACTGGAATACTGGTCCCTGCACCAACTCTGTCTCTTCTATGTGGTGGGAGCTCAGGCTTCTATATTACTGAGAAAGCACAAGGAAATTGAGAATGTTCTAGATCTCATAAATATATACTCATTCACGATGCCACTTGATTTCTTTTAAGCCACAGTGGAAAATTCATTGATGTTGGAAAACTGGATTGAGTGAAAATTTGGGCTTCTATACCAGGGCCATGTACAGTTACCTATGTTGTGAAAGTAAATTAGTGGATACTCTCCCTCCCCACCCCCGGTGAAGCATATAGAAGAATGTCTGCTTTGCACAGTTAATGTAATTGAATTAATTGACATAGCTTACTTTCTGGCCTTGAATTTTTGAATTGATTTAACGTAAAATGTGTTTTGACCTTTTAAAGCTTCTGACTATATATATGAATGTCTTTCATGACCTGCCACGTTGGAGGGATTGCTGGTTTGCCTTAGTATCTCATTTCTTGTTTCCCTTTGCTCAGTTTTCACCTGTGGGGGACCCTGAAGAACTTTGTCGTATCAGATTCTCTGTGAATATACAATTATTGGATTCCCTTGGCAATGAGAGACCATGGACTCAAACAGAATTGAAGCGAGAGAATAGAATATTAGACCAGAGGATCAGCGTTCCAAGCCTGTATGCTCTCTAGCAAGATACCATCTTCCACTGAGGAACACGTGGTAAAATTCAAGTGTACTGTACCTGTAAATTTTCTTTTACTAAAATGATCTTTGTAAAACCCAGGGTGGAGTTTTATCCTATTTATAGGAGATGTTTTTCCTATCTAAAATGCTTAAAGCTTTATAGCCAGATACTAGATCTAGGCCTGTATTGGGAATCTATTCATTCAGCGTGTTAAATTTGAAGACTGAAAATCAAAACCCACAACATACTCATACTGTTTTATTTCATGGCATCTTTCTCCCACATTTGTCCTAAATTTATATACCAGCCTAATTGAGAAACACAAGCATCTAATCCTAACACTTTTATAGGGTTTCTCATTTTAAAGTAGTCTTCAGTGGAAGGTAAGGCTATTTTTATAACTACTGATTTCAAAGTGTTCTCGCTGCAAGTGAAATTATTTTATTTGTTCTTGCCCATTTTGTAATACAAAGTTCATTTTTTTGAAGAAATAAAGGGAAAAAATATAAAATGGAACATAACCTAGAATACTTTTCAACTAAAGCAATCACTTTTTATCATTTTGAAATTTCTCAGTCCCAAACCCTGAAAGTGCTATTTTGAAATAAGGACATTATATGAAGGTGCAGAAAAAGGTGAAAGTTATAAATTTTTTCAAAGAAAAACATGTGTAATAGCTTAAGAACTTAACTCTCCATAGCAGAAACGAGTGGCTTGGGGGTTTGGGAACACTGTAGAAAAGTAATTGTCAAGGATTAAGGACATCCTAAGAGGTGGTTGAAAGTCTTCTGGAGCCACTTCCCACTGACGACCACAATTGCCTCTCCGACAGCTCGTTCAAGGAGTCATGCAGCTACTTCTTAAACAGAAATTCACTTCCTCATGAGGCTGGCTATTTTATTACTGGAAAGGAATTGTTCTTTCATTGAGCCTAAATGTTTCCTTTGCGACTTACATATTCTGCCTTTACTACTATTATCCCTGATGGCAAAGTCATTTTTCTTTTTCCCACTCAGGTCTTCCAATAAGTTTACTTTCTCCTCATTAAATATCCTGAGTTACTCAAGGCAATAACTGTCTGTTTATATAACTCAGAGTAAAAAAATATTTTTAATCAGATCTCTGACCCACACACCTAGGGTAAGTAAATGTTTCAGGAAACAGAACTCACATTCAATATGGGGGTGGAGGTTGGGGTTGGGATTTTCAATTCTTTTCTGTTTCATTAAAAAATTTCCTGATCAAGACCCATTGGGGAATTCACAATTCACTACTGACTCATGGTGCTCAGTTTTCAAGACACTGTTTTTGCATTTGTGTTTTAGTCCCAGGACTGGGACACAACTGTAGCTGGAATCCAGAAATGGAGCCCTAAGACATTCTAATCTTGAAAATGAAATCTATAATGTGTTTTTAGTGTGCATTTGACCTTGCAGAAGGGAGATACACTGACTTACATTTTTAATTGTATCTTCTAGGCCTTTGTGAGCATATAGTTGGCAGGGGTGGGGTGGGACTGAACAAATCCTACCCGGAAACTGAGAGAGAGTTTGACGCCTCAGCTTGTACTTTTGAACTTGTGCTCAGGGTGAAAGTTTTAATCCTAGAAACTCATAATTTGAGAACTGATACATCTCCCCTCCTTATGGGCATCAAGCCCACGTCTCCAATTCCAAGCACTGTCCTTGGGTTAGGAGCCAGGCCAGAGGTCAAGGGTAAGAACTATCCATAAGGTTTGAGTTCAGGGGCCAGTCCTGAAGTGGATCCAGGGATGGGAATTGTCATTTTAAAAGATCACAGTTCAGTAAATGGCCGATACTCCTGGAGGCGTCATTATACTAAAAGGAGATGTAATTGTTTGATGAGCCTCTCAGCACTTAACTGCTGCCTCCAATCAGTACACGTTTAATGAAGTCTACACAAATTAATTATAAGTTGTAAATGCTGAGTAAACTCAAAGTAAAGTGAAAGAGGTGAAGAGAAAGATGACTATGCTTTTTAAGTAACAGAAGAGTTGCTTTAATCAGAAATGGCTTTGGGGATGATAAGTATTAGTCAAAGAAAGGGTGAATTTTACTATTTTCACACATACAGTAATTATATTTATAATTCTTAGTTAAAAATAAAACCTAACCACTCAGGAAGGTTGCTACATTGCACTTGAGTTATGTAATATCTCACTATATTATATGTGATGAATTCTTGAAATAAAAAAGAATGGTAATGAAAATATTAAATTACCACTTAGTGTATCAGGTAGCTGTGCTCTATTCTTGTTATGACTTTCAGGATGCATAAAATCATCAGCCTAACAGTTGCTTGGAAATGGGAAATGATTAGCATGTGCGTGTGTGTGTGTGTGTGTGTGTGTGTGTGTGTGTGTGTGTGTGTAAATTTGTGTGGGAACCAGAGATTAAGGATTATTGTCACAAAGAATTTAGGTAGTGTTCTGAATTCTTCTTATTACTGTCATGTAAATTTCATTTCATTCTTTTCACAAATTTAAAAACATTTTCTTATTTTTTGATAATTTTAAACACCTTTTTCCAACAAATCATCCAGAGCAGTGTCCCAAGAAAGAGAAAGAAATATTCCATGAAATAATAAATACTGAATTTTAATTTTCTGAGCAAAGTTGATGATGAATGTATAACCTACATTTATGATCTACCAAGTAGATAATGGTGATATCCATGACCACATGAAAACCAAAAGACATGTCTGCTAAAGAAGTATCATTATCTATTTAAAAATTAGTAGTTATTTTGAGACTATTCCCATAGATGACAAATAATCATCACTGCAAAAAATGTGTTTATGTGTCACTATGAGAAGCATAAGTTTTCATTTAGAGCAAACAACTATTCTAAATTATTTTGCTTGTGCTTTTGGAGTAAGGATCACTGTCTAGAGTAAAGACCATTCCTTAAGATTAAGGACAAGGCTGAATTTGACCTACTCTAAAGAGGTTCAAGGAGAATAAAATAAAACTCCACAGGATTGAAAAGATGAGTCAGTAATTAACTGCCTGCCAGAATAGAATTCAGTATCATTTAAAGAAAGACAACACAATCCACTCTCTATGATGTATCAACCACAAGATTCAGCATATATTCACAAATTGCTAGACAGTCAAAGAAACAGAAAAATATGACTCATAATTAAGAAAAAAGTTGTCAATAAAACAGACCCTGATATTTCAGAATTGTAATTAGCACATAAATACTTCAAAACTGCTATTACAAATATGTTCAAAAACTTGAAAGGATGACAATAGCATATGAACAGATAAAGCTTTTCTCCTCCAATTTCTTTAAAAAAGCAAAAATAATGTTGTTTTGTGGGTTTTATAAATGAAAGTAAAATATATACTAGTGTGCTATTAAATGATTAGTAACAGGCTCTTTGAAGGAAAAGAGTTCTGATTTATAGCACTTTCCAAGTTACATAATGTAAATACTATACCATTACCAAATTCAAATTACCAATCTGTCTCAATCAGATTGCACAATTCCTGAAAATTTAACAATAATGTCTTATGAGCTAATATAAGCTAACTCCAGTGCAACCCTGAAAACATATGACAAAACTAGCAAAGGAAGGGGAAACATGGAATTACCACGTACCATTTTAAGCGTGTTATACTTTACATTAAGTGGCATAATATTAACTTTAAGTAGATTGTGCTAAATTTTGCATTTATATCATAATCACAAGTGGAACCATTAAAAATAAAATAAAGATGTATGACTAAAATATTAATAGGTAATTTCAAATGAATTGCTGAAAAGTAACAGAGTATAAAACTAAAAAAATAGAGAATATGAACAAATAGAATACAATATCAATCTGGTGGACTTAAAACCAACTTTAACAATAATTATATTAAATGCTAATAGATTAAACACTACAATTATTAAGTAGATGTTGTCAGACTAGGTGAAAATCAAGATCCAACTATATTCTGCCTATATAAAAATTTAAAAAATTATTATCTTTTGTTCTTTGTAGAGACAGGGTTTTGTTATATTCCCCAAACTGGTCTTGAACTTCTGGCCTCAAGCAATCTCCTTGCTTCAATTTCTCAAAAGTGTTGGGATTACAGGCATGAGCCACCATGCCTGGCCAAGTTTGTATAAAATCTACTTTACATGCAAAGACTCAGATCAGCTGAAAATAAAATAATGGAAAAATATATACCATGCAAAGAGTAATTTTAAGAAAGTTGGAGTGAGTAAATTAATGTCAGACAAAACAGATCTGTAGGTAATGTGTATTATCAAAGATTCAGAGAGATGTTTCATAACAATAAAATGTTTAGTTCATCAGGAAAACATTATAATCTTCAATGTGTATGCCCTTCTAGTTAGTTGGAAGTCTTTAATCAAAGTACTCCATGAATAAAGCAACAGAAGACTTGAGTTTTGAAGATGTTAGCGGATCGTAATTATGAAAAAGAAAGCTTGCAAAGAGAAAGGCATTAGAGTTTATCCCTCTAAAAAGCAAGGGAAGAGCACAACAACTTAAAAGATAAGAGCTCAAGTAGTTACTCGTTTTAAAGTTCTTTAATTGTTCTTAAGAATATCTTGATTTATGGCAGGACTCTTTAAATGTAGCTTCTATTTTTACTTGGATAAATTATATTCTTTATAAGAATGAAACAAAATTGAAAGGCTTAAGATAAGGCAGTATCTAAATTTAGCAAAATATTTGGAAAAAATCAGTAAATAGAAACAATTTACTTAACAATTTTTATCTTTAAAAAATCTAACAAAATATGCTTAAAAGGGAGTAAAAGTCAGTACTTAGGACAATATTAGGGTTTCAGTTTTTACATATTTCTATGTGAAAAAATAGAACTGAGAATATCTTCTATTTAGTAGCATTTCCTTTGTGTTTATGACATACTTTGGCACCTACAGAGTAGATTTAAGTGAAGTATAAACAATTTCAAATTTACTAACCATAAAATGAACTTTTGAACGATTTCAGGAAATCTTATAAATAAATAAAATTTAAAAAGACTATATAAGATACAGTAATCAGAAAATTATCAGTAAACAGTATTTCACATAGATACATTGACAAAACTGATAAAAGTACACCAAAACTTGTTATTTCTAAGCCAATAACAATATAGAAGGGGTTTAAAGTTTTTATAATATACATGACTGATTTTGTTTATTGAAAATAATCTTGACCAGGTTGGTGGCTCATGTCTATAATCCCAGCAGTTTGGGAAACCAAGGTGGGAGGATCACTTGAGGCCAGGAGTCTGAGACCAGCCTAGGCAACACAGGACCCCATCTCTACCAAAAACTTAAAAATTAGCCAGGTCTGGTGGTGCATGCCTATAGTTCCAGATACTCAGGAGGCTGAGGCAGGAGGATTACTTGAGCCCAGATGTTGGAGGCTGCAGTGAGCTATGATTGCACCACTGCTTTCCAACCTGAGTTATACAGACTGTGATCCAACTGTAAATAAGTAAATAAACGAAAAGAATTTTATTTTTTCAAAAATAAAACTATTTTATTGGTCCACCAGTATTAATATTCACTAGCAAATAAAATTATTTTTAAAAATTATTTTATTGTTTCCTTTTACTCTCAAAGTTGTCCTGGTTTGGATGGTAAATTACAGGATCATCTACCCAGGGGATAAAATCAATCTGTTAATATACCAATTTTCAACAGCTCCTTGCATGTCTGTTATTATATATAAAAAAGCTAATACATCTTTTTTGTTCTCAGAGAGTTTCAGATATATTCAGGGAAAAATTATCAAATTATGGGTGGAACAATGAGAGACTAATACAGTCACATAGCACTGCAGTTTGTTGTGCAGAATCTAAGCTGTTTAAACATTGAATTAGCAATATGAATAAAAATGATTCTCCATGGTAAAGGATGACAATCAATGCCTTCTTATTATCTCTTCTGATGCCAATGATGCATACTATTCTTTTCTGTTGTTATTCAATATGACCGAGAATGATATGTATTTTGAATCCATTTGGATTATTCATTGGCCCTGGAATAACACGATTTGCAGGCTTCCAGGCATGTGTGTACTTTGATGACCAAGAATTTCAATAGTGTGACTTATGTTTCTCCATTTCTCTTAATGTATTACATATTTGAAATCTTGGAGAGGATGTGTCCAACTATCCAAACTCATTACTTATGAGTATTGATATAATGAGAATTGAAGTTAAAAACTAGTTTTTATTTTATTTGGGAATTTTTTCTTAAAACATTAGTAATGATAGTTTAGATAAGTTCCCCATATATCACTCTTTAACTCATTTAAAAATAAAGTATGTCTGCATGTCACTATTTAGTATAAATTATAAGAGTATATAAAACTTCTGAAAGAAGGGGAAGATTTCTAAGAGACTGGAAGTTAAAGGAAAGGGGGATTTATGGAGAGATAGATAACAGAGAAGAACTTTACCTGATTTATGACTTTTCCCATGCTCAAATCTGCATGTTTTTGGGCTTTTGCCTGAGTTAACTCTACCTTTGAGCAGACACTTCCCAAGGTGAGGACATTTTTCCTCTTACTGTTTTTTTCAGCTGATGTAAATAACTTTTAAGGTTTTAGATATCTAAATTAAATGGCAAAATTCAAAGATCAGATTTACTGGTCTTGAACTGAGTTGTCTGAAGTAAAGACCAAAAGAATTAGAAAACATGAATGCTTTCCTAACCTAATCAACTCTTGTTTACATAATCTCTTGTTTTCACACACACACACAAGTGGAATATGTATTCTAATTTCCATTATTTTGATATTACAGATGCAGATACTAGGGAATAGAGATGTTAAGTCATTTGTCTAATAAATGATCAAGTTAGCATTTGAATCCAGGTCTTCTAGCCCAAAAGGCTATATTGCTTTTACTACTGCCTACCGATTATTTCCTTAAATCTCTCTCAGTGTCCACCAAGTAAATTTTAAAACATCTTGAACATTTCTAACTAGGAAACATTCATGTAAGATAAATATTTTGACGGAATGCTCTATACTATGTTGTTTTCTTGTATATTATATGTTATGAAAAATCCTACAATAGTGACTCACTTAACTTAGCGTCAACTCGTGTTTTCAATATAAGCAATGACCCATGATTGTTTCATAGAATTCAGTTTGGGAAGCAGTGGTGAACGAAGTAGGACATTGTGGGTTTAAAAAATAAAGGCCATAATTTTAATCTCTTATATTTACTTATATCCTTGCCCTCACTTTTTGGGGATTAATTTTTTTTTCACTAAAAAATTCTTCTAAAAATAATTTTAAAGGCCAAATATATACTTATCTTTAATTTCAATGAGAATACTTTTAAAGGATTATTGGGATCTCAGATTAATTCTCATTTATACTGACACAATTGAATTACATAAACAGTTAACACTGGCCTGATGACAAAGCTGGCAGGAGTCCTTCTGTGCTGATTCTGCAAGGTGGTGGTGTCTTCCAGGCTTGTTGTCCAGCTCCTATGAAGATGACTTATGCAGTAAGTAATATGGAGCATGAGCTGGGCTCGGTGGCTCAACCTGTAATCCCAGCACTTTGGGAGGCTGAGGCGAGTGGATTGCCTGAGGCTGTGGGTTCGAGACCAGCCCGGGAAAATTGGCTAGACCTCCTCTCTACAGTAAATCAAAAAATAACCAGGTGTGGTAGTGTGTGCCTGTAGTTCTGGCTACTTGGAGGGCTGAGGCAGAAGGATCACTGGAGCCTAGCAGGCCAACGCTGGGTGGCCGTGAGTGTGCCACTGCACTCCAGGTTGGGCGACAGAGTGAGACTCCAATTCAAAAAAAAAAAAGGAGCACATTGAGAGACTACGACGATGTGCACAGAAAGTATTACCATTGTTTGAATGTTTGTGTACCCTCCCAAATTAATATGTTGAAATCTAATCACCAATATGATTGATATTAGGAAGAGCCTTTGGGAAGTAATTAGACCATGAAGGCAGAGTTCTTATGAATGGGATTGCTTTCCTGTGAAAGCAGTCCCAGAGAGTTGTCTTTTCTCTTCCACCATTGAAGACACATTGGGAAGGTGCCATCTATGAACAAAGAGGTGGGCCTTCCCAGACATTGAGGCTTGATCTTGGACTTCTCAGTTTCCAGAAGTGTAAGAAATAAGTTTATGTTGTTTATAAGTTACCCAGATTATAGATTTTTTTCAGCAGCCCTAATAGACTGAGATAAAAGTCATACACAACATCATTTTAATTCAATATTTAATTTTTAAAAGAACTAAACAGAACAGTAGAGACTGACAAGGTGTGAAAGCAAGGCACCCATTCTATGCTATTTTGATGTCTGTAAGATAAGCAAATGAGTATTCTGGAAGAAGAACCATAGGTGACATGTTGCAACAATACAACTGTGAGTTTGACAAGAGGTAGCTCTTATTTTACTGTGCTAGCTGTTGGCATGTGAAATCTAAATTTGTCCTCGTGATTGAGAAGAAACGTGTTGAAATTAAAACTGGGTATCAAATGAACCTTCTCTCATAATTGAATTCTCATAATCCAAATGTAATTATCCTAGAATAAGATTAGGATGCTATTCCATTTACATCAAGATTCTATTCATTCTTTCATTTGATCCTTGCAGTAATTCTCAGGTGTCAGTATTAAGTGTTGGAACTTAATACTGAACTTTCAAAGTTCAGTCTTATTTATTTGGTCTTTGGGGTTCATTGTCTTAATTCCTGGATGCTCTGGCACCCCCAGTACCTCAGGTTCCAAGATGTTGGCTTAGATTCTTGAAAATTCTCATGTATCTTGATAGTGTAAAACAAGGGCAAGATCAATTCATATCAGAGAGACAGGGTTCTGAAAACAGGTATTATCTGGGTTTCCTCAACTGTAAGGTGGGGTAAGAACAGGGCTCAATTTAGAGAACAACTGTGAGGATTAAGGAGTTAGTCCATGAAAAGTACTTAGAATAGCGTCTGCCAAATAGACATCAGAAATGATAACAATCACTATGAGACATTGCAGTAGAGTTGGACAGATCCTTACAGGGCACAGTCATGAGTCAGGTCATGTCCTAGTAGATGCACACCTAAACTGACACTGCTCCGTCTCTGCTAGAGTTTATGGTCAGTGGTGGAGACAGACATAGAAAAGATAACTCATATAATGATGTCCATGGGTAGAAATATGCATAGAAGATGTATTTATTTTAAAACAGCTTTATCGAGGTATAGTTAACATACAATAAATTGTATATGTTTAAAGGGTACAATTTGATATGCTTTGGCGTATGTATATACTCTTGTACCCATCGCCAGAATCAAGAAAATGCCCCACAATCTCTAAAAGTTTCCTCCAGTCACTTTAGAATTCCTCCATTTAATCTCCCTGTCCGAGGAAACCGTTGATATGCTTTCCATCAGTATGGATTCATTTCCAAATTTTAGAATTTCACTCTGCATAATCATTTTGAGATTCATCCATGGTGTTGTATCACTAATTCATTCCTCTTTATCGTGGAGTAGTATTCCATTATATGGATATGTTGCAATTTGTTTATTTATTCACCTGCTCATAGAAATCTGGCTTGTTCCCAATTGTGGGATATTAAAAATAAAGTTGCTAGAATTTTATTTTAAAAATAAAATATTTAAAGTGTATAATGTAATGAGTCTGGGCAGATGTATACACCCATGAAACTGTTGCCACAATAAAAATACAGAACATTTCTATCACCCTCAGAAGTTTCCTTATGACCTTCTGCAATTCATCTCCTCATCCCCATCCCCAGGAAGCCACTCATCTGTTTTCTGTCCCTATAGATTAGTTTGCATTTTCAAGAATTTTATATAAATGTAATCATGCTGGAGGCGTGCTTTTGTGCTTGTCTTGTATTTAGCTCAATGATTTTTTTTTCTTTTTTTTTTTTTTGCGATTGGGGGGAAGAAGAAAGAGAGAGAGAGAGAGAGAGAGAGAGAGAGAGAGAGAGACTGGACTCTGGTCTAGTGCAGAAGCAATGTTACAATGATTTTTTTTTAGAGAGACGATCTCACTTTGTTGCTCAGGCTGGAGTGTGGTGATATGATTATAGCTCACTGCAGCCTCCAACTCCTAGGCTCAAGTGATCCTCCCACCTCAGCCTCCCAACTTGCTGGGACTACAGGCCTGTGCCATCAAGCCACACTAAGTTTTTAATTTTTATTTTGTAGAGCTTGAGTCTGACTGTGCTACCCAGGCTGGTCTTGAACTCCTGGCCTCAATCTATCTTCCCGCCTTGGCCTCCCAAAGTGCTGAGATTACTGGCGTGAACCATAGCACCCAGCCCATAATGAGTTTTAAATTTCTCCATGTTGTGACGTTTTTCAGTATTTTATTCCATTTTATTGTTGAGTAATATTCCATTAAATTTATGTAACAAATTTACTTATTCATTTAATTGAATTTTTTTTCCAGTTTGGGAATATTGTGAATAGCTGCTGAATAGCTGCTAAATACTGAATAGCTGCTATAACTCTTTTGTGTGGCTTAAATATTTTATTCTTAGGAATTCTGTGCAAACTCATCCCACAAAGAGGCTAGTTTGTTACTTCTGGATGTAGTTTCTTCTGAGAGAGTATTCTCAATTTTATGAAACTTGTGACTCCATAGCTAATTATATATTTCCATTTATTTCCATTTGCCTTTGTTTCTGGGATGCTCAGAGGTAAATTTGAGGGTCAGTTATCGCAGTCATGCAACTTGTTATTGCTTATATGTTTTGTGTGCTGACATTCCTAACTAACTTCATCTCTGTCATTACATGTTCCCTCACCCCTAAATATATCATCTATTAATTTTTTTTTGTACTGGGATTTTTATAAGATACTGCAAGCCCATTTTTAAGGGAGGTAAATTTCAAATCAAAGAAATATTAAATCTGGCATAATTTGAAAGGTACGAAGAAGCTTCCCTCTACTCCTAGATATCTTTGCTTTCTACTTGTCAGGAATATCTGAAATTCTTCCATTAGCAATTCATCTCTTTCTATTAAGAAGTATTTCCATTTAAGAAGAAATCCTCAGAGAGAGTGGACATCTTATCTTAGGTCACAGAAGTGAGAATTCATTTATCTGAACCCTTTTGAGTGGATAGCTGGGGTAGATAGGAGTGAAGATAGCACAGGGAGAATAATAGAAAGGTACCAGAAGAAACCGGAAGGAGGAAACAGGAGGAGAAGCCACCATTTTCTGACTGTGTTCATTTCCTTGCTAAGTAAGAATTTGAGTTTTATTTATTTTCTGCCTTTGAGGGGAGAGACTCTTTACAAGGTAAGAATTAAGTAACGATGGCAGCTAATGCTTTGTTGAACTACCTAGAAAACTGAATACTGAAGTATAGAAATGGAATTTAAAAGTAAATTAAACGCTCCTCACTTAAAGTCACACAGTTACAGAGTGGAAATCATTCATGCTTATTTTATTCTCCTTAGTACTAAGGCAGATTTGTTGTTGCTTGAAGTAGGAGCAGGCAAAATATAGACTGCAATGGAGAGAAAATCCTGTTTATATACTACAAAAAAAGGTAGGTGCCAAACACAATTGGCAATTGTGAATACACACCCTCAAATCAATAAACCTGGGAAACAGTCTGTGTAGTACTTGAAAGCAATTTTGAAAAGAGAGAGAATAGGGAGAAAATGACCTCCCCCATTCCCTCACCCCCTGCAACAAACCAAGTAAACCAAACCATGTGAACGTGAATGAAAAACTAGATGTCAGAAAAAGTATCGAATGCCGGGAAGAATGATTCAGACAGCAGAAAAAACATAGATAAGCAGCTGAATTGTAGATTTAGAATACTTGTCAGTTTGCACACGCCTTGCTGATGAAAATCTTGTTGATGGAAGCAAAATTCCTTAGGATACCAAATTCTTGCAAATGTTTTACCCTTTATAGATGCATAGCCATTCCAAGGCTTGGCAAATTTACATTAAATGACTACATAGACTTGTATTTGATTAAAAGTTCATTTTTGCAGCTCCTAGGAGAAAAGTCAATTAGGCAGTTTTCCATTATAGACAACAGGAATAGAAAGGGAGAAATGAACGGCCATAGAGCCTCTGAGGCAGTGGCTTATTGATATGCTTTCTGCACGAAGCCTGAGTTTCTTTTATCACTCAATACTGAATCTTGTTTGCAAGTGGGAGGTGACATTTGCTTTTAGAACTCCACTATAAACGTCGTGGGTAAGAAATCCAACTTCAAAACATACAGGTTATAAGTAGATGTACATTACAGCTTTTTCTAGGGGACTTGAGGGATAGTTTAATTGTACCATCCCCACAGTGTGGGAGCCTGAAAGGATTACAGTAAAGTGCTTCATGAATATTTATTAAAGTGGTAAATAAGGATGACTGGATGGGTCTCTCCATCTCAATACAGCAACATCCTGGGAGAAGAAAAATCATGCCAGACATGTGGAAAGCCCTCACTGCCATGAGTGTTAGGAAATCCTATTACTCACAAGTGGTGCAGCCAGACTGGTTTGTAGATATTCTCCCCCAAATCGGTTCTATTTTTTTACTCATTGGCTACTGCCACTTAGTTTCATTGCCTGTGGAGTCTCCCAGTTTCCTTTCTGGAGACTTGAAGATGGAGACACATGATCATATGTGAATAAGCCTGGGAAAGCAAATCTCACGTCTCTGATATGTCTGGGATTCATTTGACTGAAGGTTCGTTACTTCAGGCTGTTCCATCCTGTTGTTGAATGTCTTTTCCTCGTACCTCTGGCCTCCCTCTGGCACCTTAAGATTTCCCCCACTCTTTGCCTCATGACCTGGGTGACTCACCTGGTTTGAAGCCCTGCCTGTCTTCCAAAAGTCCCTCTGAAAACATTATTTCACTGCTTGTTCATCAGGTGCTTGAGTATTAGTGGGTATAGTTCATTAATGGGTCTCCCCGATAAAGCCTTCCCTTTAATTTTTTTTTGTCGTTGTTATTTATTGAGACAGGTTCTTACTCTGTCATCTAGGCTGGAGTGCAATGGTGTGACCACAGCTCACTTCACCCTCTAGCTCCTGTGCTCAAGTGATCCTCCCATCTCAGCCTCTCAAGTCGTTGAGACTACAGGTGCATGCCACCACACCTGGAAATTCTTTATACTTTGTAGAGATGGAAGAGGTCTTGCTATGTTGCCCAACCTGGTTGTGATCTCCTGGTATTAAGTGATCCTCCCACCTTGGTCTCCCAAAGCTCTGAGATTACAGGAATGAATTACCACACCTGGCCTATTAACTTCTTGTTTCCATACAAAGAAGTCTGTATATTTTACAGACTGTTTTGGGAGCTGTTCTTGGTAGCAGAGCCTTATCACAGCCCTGATATATAAACATTTGTCATGTACAGCAATGCCTTACATATTTCTGAATACTGTTTGAAGTTTTGATTTTAAATTACAAAAGTCAGAGTTATAAATCTCATTATCTTAGACTTCCCATTTAGCCCTCTAGGATAGGAGGATCTTGAAATTCAGCAAAATTCTCCTGCAGATAAATCCTGAGGGTAAATCTAGAGACTGATTTTTTCTTATTTTCCCAGATCAAGGCTAAGATTAGTAAACTCTTCTAATTCATAGGTTGACACTTTCTGACTGAATTTTTTTCCAATCTGTTTTTAAATTTATGTGTAAAGTCCCCAAATGGTGACATTTTTATTTTTCAAAATAGAGTTATAAAAGGAGATGAGAATTCCTGGTATTTTGTGCTGCAGCTCAGTTAGGAGTCGAGTGATGGCTACAAAAATCAACTCATCTAGACTTCACTAAATGCTCATTGAATTGAATGGAAGAAAACTAAGATGTATGTTTGAGTAATTAAAAATTCACGTTGACATCTACTATGCTTTTATGGTTTTTGAGATTCTAGTGTTTTCCTAGCCACATCTCTGACAAATAAGATGACAATCAAGATTATGGGATCAGGCTTTTGTTTCTGACTATTTAGTATATTACCGCCTTAGACAACATAATTACTCTATATGGACTCATTTCTGGACTTTACCTATTTCTAGAAGTGTGACTTTTCCAGTACAGTCCTTCACGTCACAAAAACCTTTGGAATCGTTTTGTACATCAAATATCTCTGCTTTGACTCCTCCAGACTGTTGTCTGGATCCCTCAAAAGCCACAGCTGTAGCTTGTGTCCACAGCATCTTGAGGAAATATGGTTGGTAAACACTGTTTACACTGCCTCATTGATCTCACCATGTTTCTTTGGCTAGGGTACAAGACAGGCAGCACCATAGAAACCTAGACAATGCATGTCACTGAGCACTGCACATGATATAGCTTTCAGACCTTGACAGGCAGAAGTTGTGGCAGTCTAGTTTTCCTGGCGACGCTGCTCTTTGTTTTATGAAGATAGGGTTGTCTCAATCTTTGAGTCTGTCTTCAGGGTTGTCAGGGAAGGGTTCAAAATGATGCTTGCTGATTTTCACACATGCTGTTTTGCAATTCCCTTCATGAACCAACTAGCGCATCCTAAGATGGGACACATGCTAGGTTTCTGGTAGGTGATGGAATTTTTACCTCTGCTCTTTTTAGAAGTATACAGCTACTTGGCACACCTCTGAAGACCAAAGCCAACATTTGCTATTCACAAGTTATTGAAATTTCAATGTACCAACAGCACATCTTTTATTATATTTTTCTTCCAAATTCAAACTGGCAATTGTTGTACTGTGTCTTGGTTGATGTCAAACTATATACAGGCTACTTACCCACTTTTACCAGACTTTGAGTGTAGACTGCGTTCAAGAAAAAAAAATCCTATTTAAAATTTAAAAATTTGTCTGGGTGTAGGAGCCCACACCTGTAATCCCAGCACTTTGGGAGGCTGAAGTGGGAGGATTGCTTGAGCCTAGGAGCTCAAAAACAGCCTAGACAACATAGAAAGACCTCATCTCTACATTTTTTTTTAAATTAAAAAATAAAAAACGTAATTCATTTGTAAACTCTGGAAAGACTGGCTAACAGACATCTTTCTGCTTAGGTTTGTGCCTTCTATTAGTGTGAGAAGGAGTCTGTGTTTGTGCCTGGATAATTGAATAGGTGCGGGAGCAGAGTGTAGAGGAAGCATTGATAACATTCGGTTTTTTCAGGAACCTCATGACAGTTTTCAGTGCCGTGAATTCCTAGGACATGAATTTGAACACCCATGTTCAAATATCCATACCCAAATTTGCCTCAAAGCCAAATACAAGCTTGAAAACCTTATGCTTTTGTTGTGGTTAATAACGGCATCCTTGTTGCCTTTCAACACATTGGAATTTGAGAATTAAATGGATGTCTCTGCTCAAATTTTTAAAAATTAAATTAAATTAAAATTTAAAATTGTGGGGTACAATTCAGGGTTAGGTACACAGATATTCACCGTGCAGGTACCCTTGCTGATGACCTGTGCCCCCTTCCCCAGGCAGATATCAACTACTGTCAGTCCCATTGCCCTGCCCCCTCCCCCGCCAGCAGTTTTCCTCTACTGTCAATCCTTTTCTTATAGTATTACAGTAGTTGTTCAAGATCCACTTATGAGTGAGAACATGTGATACTCAGCTCTTTGTTTCTGTGAGAGATCACTCAGTATTATAAACTCTAATTCCATCCAGATTGCTGTGAAGTTCATGGTTTTGTTCTTCTTTATGGCTGCATAATATTCCTATATTGTGTATATGTACCACATTTTTAAAATCCAGTCCTCTTTTGATGGGCAGCATAGTTGGTTCCATGTTCTTGCTATCTGCTCAAATTTTTATTTTAATTTGGGGTCATCAGATTTAGCAAGTGAATGTACAGGTCACCCAGTCAAATCTGAATTTCAGGTAAACGACAAATAATTTTTAATTATATGTATGTTCTCTGTAATACTTGGACAAATATTGCATGCAGCATATTTTATGTTAAGACATTCTTTGTACATGTGAAACTCAAATGTAACAATGTTTTTCTGGAATCTCAATATAACTAAGTAATTCCATCAAAACCAGTCATTTCCCTTTCATTTTGCTACTCTCTGATTCTGGATTTCTGGATGAAGAAATGACTTCTCATCGCATCTGCATATAGAGGGAGAGGCCTTTAAAGCAAAAAGCATAACAAGGAAATTGAACTTCCTAACTCTGGCAGTTCACATCTATAATCCTCTCCCAGTTCACCCAAACTCGAGTCATTAGCACATGATATTTTGCAGCTGGCTGAGCCAGGTGTTGTGACAGGGATTCAGGTGAGGATTGCAGAACATTTACAATTTTTACTTCGGAGCTCTCTTCTAAATCCAGATGAATAAATATGTAGCAGCAGGTGATGCAAATAACCAAGGAAAAGAGTGGGAACCAATCTCATCAACTGGGCAAATGCAAAAGTGCAAAATCTAGTCTGGGGTAAAAAATCCTGGAATGTGGTGCCAGCCATTGCTTCCCGCCAGGTGGGATATTTTATATCTTTAGTGTGCAGATGTGTGAGGTTTATATTACCTCACAGCGTCATTGAAAATGGGCCATCAGGGGTACCCAGAGGTATAAATTTGCCCACCAAAATGGTCAAATTACTAAATTATTCTCCTGATCCTCATGTGCAGTCCCATTTTCTGATCATAAGTTAGAGGAACACAGTCATTACTTTTGAAGTTTCCACTGTTAAGTGCCCAGACCTGAAGCATTCAGAAATGTACCTCCAACCACAACACAATCTCTAATTACTTCAGAAACACCTCTTAGGCCCCTGCTCTTCATGTATCAGAGGCTTGGGACATTATTGTGTTTTGCACTTGAAGGCTAATGACTATATCGCCTGGCAGGGGTCCCTCCAGACCAATTGTAGAATTAAACCATTATTGTAACACCTCTGGAACTGAGTTCCACTTCTAACATCCATTTAGTAATGTATTCCTTTTGAAAAGTTGCTCATTTGAAGTCCTTTCCAAAAGCAATAAAAATGCCTTTCAATTTCAGTCTTAACTCAAACTTTTTATTTTCCTTTTGAAATCAAGTATGATTTTTCTGGAAAGCCTGAGAGGTTCAAGAACTATTGTGTGTGTGTGTGTGTGTGTGTGTGTGTGTGTGTGTGTGTGTGTGTGTGCAAGGATCATGGGGGACATAGCTGGGTCAGGGGAAATATGATGGTGCAAATTTCCAGAGAAGTTCCCGACTAAGGTTCTTAGATCTCCAGCGACACTTGAGGAGGATAAATGACTAATTCCATTTTCATAGTCATTGCTACTTGTTACCCCTAGGATGACCAGAGCTTCATGGAAAGGTGTAAGAGGTAAGCGCTTTGTTCTCCACATATCTTGTGCCTGCTGTAAAACACTCCGTCACTCCCCATTTGCTACCAAATAATATCCCAACTCCTTAACCTGACTTTTAAGACTACTGAGGAGGTTCAGTTGGTCCATAATGGCGTTTAAAAATTTTTAATAAAAAATTTTTATGGAGACAGGGTCTTGCTCTGTCACTTAGGCTGGAGTACAGTCGTGTGATCATAGCTCACTGCAGTCTCCAACTCCTGGCCTCAAGTGATCTTCCCACCTCAGCCTCCCAAGTAGCTGGGACTACAGATGTATACCTGGCTAATCAAAAATTTGGTGGGGGTGGGATGAGGGTCTCACTATGTTGCCCAGTCTTGTTTGGAACTCCTGGCCTCAAGTTTTCCTCCCACTTTGACCTCCCAAAGTACTGTGATTATAGGGGTGAACCACTGTGCCCAACTCCAAAGTGACATTTACACTAGACAATCCTTTATTTTGAGAGATTGGCCATTCAAGATGTTTAGGGTGTGGACTTCTTGTTACTCTGCCAACTGGGTATTTACAAATGCTCTCTAGGGGTTGATAATGTTCATAACCAGAACCACTCTTTCAGAGGTCCCAAATATTGCTCCTATCTTTCCATGGGGTGCCCTAGACATAGCATTTACTATTTTCTCTTACAAGGATTAAATGGGATAGTAATAAAGCAACTTGTACAAATCACATTGCACCTGGGAGAGACTTGAAAGTGCAGGGTATCCTTCTGTACTTGCATCTGTCTTGTATATCACTTTGCTCTCTCACTCAATCGATTTTTCTGGGTGGAATATGCTTTTCTGACCACTGAACATGTGAACTTCACTTTTTTGGGGGGTACAATTTAATGGATATATGAGGGAGGACTCCATAAACATCAGAATGTATTTCTAATAAATTCTGCATTCATTCTTACATGTTTAAACTTCAGTCACCTTCAAAGTACTCTCAGATTGATGCAATACACCTATTGAGATGCTTTTTCCACTGCTCAAAACAGTTTTGAACTCTGTTAATTTTGATACTCTTTAATATTTCTGCTGTATCTTCCACATTGGCAAAATGTCTCCTTTTGAGGACTTTTTTCATCAGGAAAACAGAAAAAGTCACTAGAGGTGAGACTGGGTGAATAGGGAGGGTGGGACGTGGGGGGCATGCCATTTTTGGTCAAGAACTGCTGAACACTCAGTGTGGTGCAGGCAGGCTGTTTGTGTAAATCACTCATCAAGAAATGGGCAGCACGTTGAAATTATATTAAAAAATTCACTGAAGCTAAACACAGCCTCTAACAACAATGCTAGCTGGTACACTGATGCCTATGGGTTCCTAGAATACTTACTTACTTGGGGAAGCCTGTACTACAAGTGGCCTGCCCTCCAAAAGATAATTCCAGTTTTTTTGGATGCCCCTTATATAAAATCTCTCTTAATCTCCTTTATTCTCTCAGTTCATTCCCTGGTCAGAGTCTGCATTAGGTACTCAAGGACTTGGTTGGAGAGACAAATGAAACTGTGTTTACTCTTCAGTATGAAGGTGAAATAACAAGTTCATGGAAGGTTTTCCACAAGAGCAATGCTTGGGGTAAATTTTGAAAGCAAAGAGTTGATAAGATGCAAAGGATGATGGGAAGCATACACCAGATCAAGGAAAAAGCTAGGAGCCAAAGCCCGGTGGATAAATGGAGCACATAGGCAAGTATCAGGCCAAGAGCTCAGCGGTGGGGCCACCAGCTGAATGGTAAAGTGCTTTGTGTCAAGGGCTGTGGAATGTGAACTTCATTCTGCGAACTGTGAGGGCAGTTGACAGATTTCATTTCGTTTTCCTTTTTCAATCTTATTATTAGTTATTAATACTTGTATTTTCTAAATGAGACTATATCTTCCTCATGGCAGTTATATTGTATCATCTTTGTGTTTTCTACAGAGTTTACCAAAACATCTTGCCAGTAGCAGATTTTCTAGGATTGTTTTGGATTAATGGATGAATGAAGTCATGAGCCTCTTAGAATATTTCTCTCATCTAAAGATGCATATTCGTTTGTTTCGTCTTTATAAACTGATATGGGATTTTGGATATACCTTTAAATTTAGCAATTAACTTTTTTTCCTTGTGTAAGCAGTGGACTCCCAATTTCTTTGGGTACCAATGGCACAGTTGTGAGTGGAATCATTTATTATTTGTTCCAATATTCATTTTCACATTCATGAAACAATGTGTTGAATAGCTGGTGTTAACATGAGCAATGATAAAAATAAAAACAGATTAATTAAAAAAAGTAGAGCCTAAAACTCACATAGCTACATCCTTTTCCTTCTTTGGAAAAAAATCGGAACCCCAGGTAGTCCTGTTGCTGCGTCCTGAAGGCAAGCAGACTCTAGCCAAGTGGCTTCAAGAGAGGAGGGAAGCTCAGAAATGCTGCTCGGCCATAGAAAAAGGCTTTGTCTTCAGTTTTCAAACTATCAACATTCACACTCTGGCTTATCTCAGTTGACAGAAAATTGGAAGAGAAATATTTAGAATCCTCTTGGGCCCTAGGGTTGGAAAGTAGACAGACTGCTCCATTCGGAAGGAGCTGAAACTCCGAGTGATGGATTATCTTGGTAGAACATGAATCAGAGTACATCTCTGTCATCTGTCTGCTTAACTCATTCATGGGCAGAATGCTCATTCTCCTCGTCTTTATTTAGGAGGGGAACATGAATAGAGGAGATACAGGGTTGTGCCTCAGAAGGAAGGTAGTTAACTGGTTAAATAGCTTTACATAGGCCCCAGGGTTTATGGGAAATCCTGTTGGGAAGAATTTTTACAGCTCTGATGGCCAAGATTAATTAAGCTGATTTCATGTTCATATTAAACCCACCTAATGAGGTGACACTTTTACAGATGTGCCAAACTTTGGCCAGCCACGAGCTCATTTAATCAGCTTCTCTTTTTTTCTAATTTAAACGAAGAGAGAAAAAAGAATAAAATCAACATTTTTTCTGTTTGCTCTGTGCAAATTGGTCTGCAAAGGTTGAGGATCTGCCCATAGGTTGGGGATGGAGGTGATGCTCTCTTTGTTATAAGTTCCCCGTTGTTTTATAGTCTGTAATGTGGATGGAGCCCATCTTTACTGAACTTTTGCATTTGGTTTGCAAGAGCAGACAGAGAAAACACCAAATGATAAAATGCATATGTCACGTAATGCCATCTGGGAGACTCAAAATGAATGTCATGGCTTTTAAGTGCTGGAGTTTAAAAAGATTAGTAAGAGTTTGCATAAGTCCTGCCACAATCAGATCTCATTATAACAAATCATCACACCAGATTGACTCATATATGATTCTGAAACATGAATGTTTCTCTGCTAATATTATGGCTATTATATGGCAACGTTACTTTAAGGCAGAGTTTCAACCTCGGTGCTATGTCACATTGAGTTTGTTGGTGAAGGGTTGTCCTGTGCATTGTGGGATTTTTAACAGCATCCCTGGCCTCTACCATTAAATGGAAGAGTGCTCCCTCCTGTATTTCCTATGCTTGACAATCAATAATGTCTCTAGACATTACCAAATGTCCTGGGGCAGAAATAAGCAAAACCCACTGCTCAAAGGTATATTGCATTTAATGGGCATTCACCAAACAGAATTATAGACCTTAAAGAAGTTAAAAAATGTATCTGCATAGTTTAGATGTCTGTAATTAGCCTGCACCCACCATTTTTTTCTTACATAGCCAACATTTAGTTAAACTCTAATTCTAAACAATGAAAAGCACCCAACAATCACTGTTTTGTAGGGCTAAAAGCCCTTTGTGGGGATAATAACTAATAGTTAAATGAATAAGCTGTTACATTTAAATTATAATGTATAGGCTGGGTGTGTTGGTTCATACCTGTAATTCCAGCACTTGGGAGGCTGAGGTGAAAGGATTGCTTGAGCCCAGGAGCTCGCGACTGACCTAGGCAACATAGTGATATCTTGTTTCTACACACACACACACACACACACACACACACACACTAGCCAGACATAGTGGTGCATGCCTGTAGTCCTAGCTACTTGAGAGGCTGAGGCAGAAGGATTGACTGAGCCCAGGAAGTGAAGTGGAGACTGCAGTGAGCCATGATTGTGCCACTGCACTCCAGCCTGGGTGACAGAATGAAACACTGATTCAAAAAAAAAAAAAGAATATAGATTATATTCCAATTTGCCAGTCACAGAAGGATATTTGCCATGAGCTAAACAGGACATCCCAGTAAGCACTGGGGCAGACCTTGCCAGCCTAGCAAGGGCTGGATATTGCAAGCCTTAGTTTTGTGGGCTGTTGTCACTCATGTTTTCTTCAAGGCTATCACAATAAATTAGAAAGGGGTTACCAGATATTTTTTTAAAGAGTACAGTTTCTTCAAAAGATAAGGAAAACATTGCACTTATTTGTTTGTCTATATCTTAGCTACTTTCAAAAAGGATGTAAGGTTTTCATAATGAAATTATTATTTATGACTTTTTTCTTTTCCTACTTACTCTGGGAAAACTTATTTAAGTCCATGACTTTAACATCACATATGCTATGATAGATTTTTTTTTCAGTATTTAAAATTCTTTTTTTATTGAGATATAATTCACATATCATAAATTATATATAACTTCACAAACATAAATTTTACACTTATAAAGTATATAACTCAGTGATTTTTGGGACATATTTAGAAGGTTGTATAACCATCACTACTGAACAATTTTAGAACATTTCTCAGATTAGGAGCAGTTCCTCTCCTATATTGGCTTCATAGTCCCTTGGCAGGTCATTTTGTCTTCACACTCACCACACTCCATCATTTCTCTATGTTCCTCCTGTGGTGACATTTTGACTGTCTCCCTTTTCTGCTTAATTCTTTTGTGGTTGCCCTCTCCCTTCTGGAGCAAGACCAAAAGCCTCAACAGGGCATGTAAGACCTCTTCTGATCTGCCCCTTCCATCTTCTTATTCCAACCTGTCCCCTTAATTCCCCTTCCACCTTCTACTCACACTTCAGCTTTAGCAAATTTCCTGCACTCTCAAATATGCTGTGTGTTTTAATTCTGTCTTTGTCTTAGACATGATAAAAAAAAAAAAAAGCATGCTATTCTTTTGGTCTGGAATGGCTGATAGCTCCCCCTCCACTATCCCTGATGTTCTCTACTCTCATTCTGGGCAGTGGCTCTTTCTTTCGTGCTTATATGTGTCAGAACTGTTACGACACTGTAATTTTCTCTTTCCTACCTGGCCCTCACTCTAAATTGTGAGTACCTTGATATAGGAATTGTGCTTTTGTATTAGTTGACTAGGGCTGCCATAACAAAATAGTGTAGACTAGGTGGTTTAAACACAGGGACTTGTTTTCTCACAATTCTGGAGGCTGGATGTCCAAGATCAAGGTGTTGGCAGGGTTGGTTTCTTCTGAGCCTCTCCTCTTGGCTATAGATGGCTGCCTTCTTACAATGTCTGTCTCACATGGTCATACCTCTGTACACGTCTGTGTATTAATCTCCTCTTCTTATAGTCATGTGAAATTAAGACCCATCCTGATAACACCATTTCAGTGTAATTACCTCTTTAAAGAAGACCTTATCTCCATATACATTCACATTCTGGGATACTGGGGTTAGTATTTCAACATATGAACTTGGAGGGCACACAAGTCAGCCCATAAGAGACTTCCATTTCACTTGGCCAATATCTAGGGCTTAAATAGAGTTTCATTAAATTTGAGAATAACTAAAAGAATACAAGATTAAAAGTAATGGAGAAGGTGATCAAAAAGGAGGGAGGAAGGATAAGAGAAGGGAGGTGCTGTAAAATCATACCAGAACCCCAAGTTTCTTTTTTTCCTTTTTTCTTTTAATTTTTTTTTTATTTTAAAATGTGGGGTACAATTCAGGGTTAGGTATACAAATGTTCATTATGCAGGTACCCTTGTTGATGGGGTGCGCCCTGCCCTTCCCCTGCCAAACTTGTTTCCCTGCTCCCCTCCTGGCAGTTTCCCACTATTGACAATCCTTTTCTCACAGTATTACGATAATTGTTCAAGGTCCGTTTAGAACCCCAAGTTTCTATTGCTAAATCTAGTCCCGGGCTCAATTCTGACTTCTTGAAGCCAGGAGGAAGGGGAAAACACTAAGAATTATATTATACTTTGTAAAAGATTATTTTCATAGAGAGCTGATGAAATTTAAAGAGGTAGGCATATTATATACATTTTAATTTTCCTCTTATCTTTAAGCATATTCATTTCTGCCATTTTCTTTTTGACTGTGTTTAAATAAAAAAAAAACTAGAAAAGTTCTGTGTTCAAGAATTTAAGTTAATTATAAAATTTAATTTAATTCATTTACTTAGCCAGGTGGGGGGATATAAATAAGTGGTATTTCAATATAATTCACTTCTAAAAACAACATTATTATGCCGAATATATGCAGGATTATCACATTTTCTGTTTCCATCTTCAGTATGATTAAGTCCTCCTACAGAGGATTTAACACTGACATTTGAAGGGAATTGAGAGAAACTAGGGCTGGATAGGAAACAATTCATTAGTGTGTGCTTTGTTTTCAGGGAAGAAGTCCTAAATAAGGTTGCCACTAACTTAAGAGTTCAGCAAAGGTCTTCGGTTTGGGGTGCTGTTGACAATATGAGAACCACAGAAGCTTCAATATGGCCTCATGTGACCTTGGGAAGATGCCCATTCCATCACGAGCTCAGCTGCTTTCTCCCACAGATGAAGAGATTGGACCAGGATCTCTAAGGACCGGCCTAGTGCTATCATTCTGAAATCTTATGGATCTTTATCTACACCTGGAAAGGTGCACATATTAGCATTTCTGATATCCTCCCAATGATTTTAATCTAGTAACTGACATCACCATCCATAATAATTTTTGCCAACATGAATGGAATAAGTAGCATGTGTCCAAGCTGTGCTGAGTGCTTTGTATGCATTACTTAGTTAACCCTCATGATGAATGAGGTAGGTGCTATTAAACATTTCTTTTACAGATTAGAAGACTGAAGTTTAGAAAGAACCTGAAAGTTACAACAAATAGGTAGAGGTGCTTCCAATGGAATTCTGGTTGTGTGCTTTTGCTCTTTGGTTATAAGCTCTGACCGTGTGCCCCGCCACTCAAGCAGAGATAAGTATTTGGTTAATACTGAGCTTAGACAGGCTTGTTAGGGCAGACTTTAGCAAAGTCTGGTGCATATACCACGAGAGTAGGTAGGAAAGGCAATTTGAAATAGTATCAGCATTTTTGAAGCCCAGCTGTCAAAGACTTCCAGGAACACATCTAAAGTCAAGGTTAAGGTTGTTAACCGTGCTGCAGCATAGGAGACTCCACAGAGGAACCAAGAACATCCAGTAAGAGGGAGTTGGAAGCCACCTACTATAGAGCTTGGGTGGTGCTGAATGATTCTACGAAGGGATGGGTTGAATTGTGGCACTGCCCCTCAAAAAAGAAATATTGAAATCCTCACCCCAGTACTTCAGAATGCGACCTTAGGGTCTTTACAGAGGTAATCAAATTAAAATGAGGTCATTAGGGTGGACCCTGATCCAATGAAACTGGATTTCTTATAAAAAGGGGGAAATCTAGACACAGAAACATATTTGCACAGAAGGAAGATGATGTGAAGACCCACAGAGGATGGCCATGTGATTAGAGTGAAGCATCTGCAAGCTGAGAAATGCCAAGGATTCCAGCAAACACCAGAAGCCAGAAAAGTCCCTCCTACAGCCATACACAGAGTGTCCCTGCTGACTCCTTGATTTTACACTGCCAGCCTCCAGAACTGTGAGACAATACATTTCTGTTAAGCCACTCAGTTTTTTTCTTTTAATGTTTTATTTCTTTATTTTTACATTTTAGAATCAGCGAGTACATGTTAAGGTTTGTTACATGGGTATATTGCATGAAGGTGAGGTTTGGACTTCTGATAAGACCTTCCTGGTGGTAAGCATGGTACCCAATTGCTGATTTTGCATCTTTTATCCTCTTTCTTCCTCCCTTATTAAGCAGTGCCCAGTGTCTGTTAGTCCCATCCCAGTGTTTAGTATCTACTTATGAGTGATAATATACTGTATTCAGTTTTCTGTTTTTGTGGTAATTCACTTAGAATGATGGTCTCCAGCTGCACCCATGTTGTTGCAAAGGATGTGATTTTGATCTTTTTTATGCTAAGCCACTCAGTTTTATTTTGTATGTTTTAATAGGTTGTTACAGCAGCCCTAGAAACAAACACCAGGGTGAAGGGAGTTGAGCTCAGTTCTGGGTTGTTTGCCATCAGCTCAGCAAATTGGTGACTTGGTGAACTTGGCTCAGAGGATGAGAGAAATGTGGTGGGGGCAGGTAGGCTTATTAACTGTAAGAAATCACTGACAGTTAAAAAGAAAGAATTGTTGGCCATTTTGCAGCTGCTTAGTGGCTTTGCATAGGCTTTGTTAGAAATAGTGTTGTTCTCTTAGGAACATCCCACTCTGTCAACAGGATTGAGTTCCACTTTCTCAGATTTTATCTTAAGAGTAATACATTCATTTTAATTAATTAGTTATTATTCATCTTGGGTTTTAAGTGGTAATGTACAGTAATACAGCAAGGAAATTTACCTTTGGTTCAAGCTTATTTATTTAAAATAAGTTGTGTCAAACCAAATACATTACAGTTTTCCTTCTTACTCAGTGATACATTTGTTTTTAATTACAAATACCCCTGGAGGAATCAAAAGACTCTTTCTGATCTTTATACTTTAATGTGAAGCAATTTTATGAAGACATTTCTGTCCTAAAACCCAGCTGGTAGAGTTGAGTTGGGAGGGCTGCAGACCTGAGCACAATACTCTATTATAGACTGACATCTCTTGAAGGCAATGCTCACCTAGGTTGAAGGACTAGGAGACTGAGAAGAGAATTATGGAAAAGGCATGCTACTGGGTGGGAGAAGGTGTGTTGTTCTCGGTGTGAGATAGTCAACGATGGGTCCTTGTGTTCATGTTTGGAATGAATTTACAAACAGACACTGAGAGAAGAGGGATACACAGGTAGCTTTATTAAGAAAGTACGCTCTCAAGAGAGGAGAGCTGGGAAGAAACTTCCTTACGGAAAGCTGCTGCTTTTGACTATTTTTGAGTTATAACTTTTATTCTTAAGGATATTGAGGAGTGGGTATTGGGGTAGGGGTTTTTTTCCTAGAAATAGGTGGTCTTAGGACTGGGTTTCCATTTATTCCTCCCTCATGTTGAACGGTGGAGTTTCAGGCCTTATAGGATCATACCTGTACTATTTATTCTTAATTTTTCTTATAAAAAATTTGATAAAAAATTCTCGATCTCATTAGTAATGTCCTTGAATCTGAGGATTTGAATACCATTAATCACAGGTGAGTTCAGACTCAAAATGATCATATTTTTCTTTTTTTTTTATTTTTAAAGATGTGGGGTACAATTCATACGAGGACCTAATTAATTTAGGCTTTTATTGCTTAGCTGCCAATTAAGCCTATAAGCATTTATGTTGGCAAAATATATTTTTGGAAATAGATTCTTGAATTAAGGCAATGGGACGTGTTAGGCCAAGCAGAGAGAGCTCCTAGAACAAGGCGTCTTATTTAAAAAAGGCAATCAATTGGTTTGGTAAAGTACATCTTTTTCAACTAATCATTATCATCACCTGATGTGGGTATGAGATCAGCTTAGATCGATAGGAAGCAATATTTCTTGTCTATCAATATTTATCACCATGTAATTCAGAAAAGCTAGAAACTGGTTTAGATGAGCTGTAAGTGTGGATCCCAAGAAGACAGGGGTGAAATAATCATAACCATTGATACAGGGTGAGTTGTTCAATGATGTAATAAGTGTCATCGCAACTAGGTTTTTATCCAATGGGACCAACTATGACATCTATTGATCTTGTATATGATTCTGATGACCAGAGTAAGAAAACCCAGTGAACGAGATGCCTTGAGACTTTCTTTTAATTTCTTTCTCCATTTTCTTGGGTTTCCATGAAGCCTTCCTCACCTTCTTTACATAAATCGATTTCTACAAAGGCATTTGTGAGCCGTTGAAAGCAGAAAAAAGCATTACCCACATTTCTTTGGAGATCAAAGACAGAGGAAATGTTACTTCTGATTCATGTCCATTTAAGCCTTAGCCTTTTGTTTTTGCTTCAGCTATAAAGCATAGATTTGAGTAACTGTCTTGAGTTCAAACCGTTTTTTAATTTGAAACACCATTGTTGTTATTGCAAATTTACTGGGTACCAACACCATAATTTTGCTTCCTTTCTCTGTGAGTGTTTTTGTTCCTGAGAAAATGTGTTTGCTATTAATGGAATCTTATGTCTTTAAGTTGCCTTGTGTGCAAGCCTTTAATTTGCTTTCTTTGCCTTACCTTCAGGTTTTTGTTTGTCCTTTTTGTTTGTTCTAAGAGAGCTCAAATGGATGCAAGTTGTCTTGCCATCCAAGATCGTTTTGAACATCTGTCTAGTCATCTGATCATCCATTTCTTCCTCCCACTCATAAAATCCCAGAGACAGAATTTGCCCAGGTTTGCACATATGGTTGATGTTCACAGCTTGAAAGTGTCCAAGCTATTTAAGTTTGATTTTTCATTTTAATGAAAGCTCATAGTTTTGCCCAGAGATGAAATCAAGGTGTTAGAAATCCCCAGATTTTCAGGTCGTTAGATCACTTCAACATTAGTTCAACCACGGCTGCTCCATTTTCAGTAGAGGAGTGTGTTTTAATGAGCACAATTCAAAAATATTCATCTTAAAATTTTAGAGGGTTCAAAATGTACTTTAGGTGTCTGGTTTCTAAAGTTCATTTGAACTTTTAAGATTCCATTTTAGTGGATTATATGGTTACCAAATAGTTTCTAAAAACAATCAGAAAAGTAGTTAATGGAAACATCCAATTACAGAAAAAGTTTTTAATATGCAGGGTCCAAGTTGAAGGCAGAATTCTTAAACTGGGTTTCTGACCATTGGAATCATGACTAGTCCTGTGAGCTCCACTTGGATTGCTATGGTAATATTTGGAAGGAGATTTGGGATTTGAAAAAGATAAAAGAATTTTGGGAATGATTGAACTAATACTTTTTATATCTCCGGCCTATCTAGCATACCTCCTGGTCGATAGAAGGTTTCTAGTAAATGCATTTGAGACAGAATTAAACTTTGAAATGTGAATAATAGTTCATGATATAGTCAACTGAAGCACGGTCATGCAGTGAACTAGCCATAATACATAATAATGTTCTGATATGAACTTCTAAACTTTTGATCCATCCTCAGTAGAAATGAATGATGTTCTCAGCCCAGTGGGGCTGGGGAAATTCTTTTATTTCATCTTATATGATTCATGTTCTGCTTATTCTTTATGGAGAATCCCACTTCAGACTCCTCTTACATCATTCTGTGTTGAAACTGATTGATATACATATGTGGAGGTTAAAAAATAACTATTTTAAAGTCTTTTTTTAAAAAAATTCAGGAGTCTTAGTTTGTACTTACGCCAAAAACACTTGGAGTTCACCATAAATAGATAATTTTTATCAATTGCTTTCCAAGTGGTTTTTCTCCATCCAGAGAAAATGCTCACGGCTGTTATGCAAAAATGCTCACGGCTGTTATTCATTTCCCAGAAATGGTATCCTTGATGTGATTGTATTGCAGTTTCTCTCTGTTTATCTAGTCTCTTGCTCAAAGGCATCATCGACTTACCCACTCAGCAGTAAAGAGAGCAGTGTTCTTAATTTTTCTTCTTTTGTTGGAAAGAGTAGCTTGAACTTTAAGACTAAGCTGAAAATATTCTCTGTGGGGCAGGAAGTCATTTTATGACAATTCCCATTTAACACCACAGCATTCTCTCTGGGTGAGGGCGCTTACTATTTGCCTCATTTCACACCTACTATTATATGAGCAAGCTCACATTCCTAGAAATGGCTACTGCTTTCTTCTCTAAATGCATGGGAGAGAATCTCAATGGAGAAGACTATGATGGCACTGGAGGAAGTGGTATTTGTAGTTAATTTTTTTTTATTTGCCTATGTTTTAACAATATCAACAATAGAAACAAAAATGTGAAATAAATCTCCCAGGCTGGTGGAGAGAAGAAGTTACAGCAAGAGCTTTTAGTTTATTTTTTAAGTGTAAGAACCACTGAACTTAATGGTTACTTTGTCAACACATTCTTTCTCTGTGTCTCTTCTTATGGACCGATGTTCTGATTGGTTGATGTAGAGGTCTTGATCCTCACTTAAACCCCTGGGTTCTTCTAGTTCCCCATAGAGCAATGCTTCAAGTGCATCTATGTTTTCCTGTCCAATAATTTCTTCTTTCCACCCACACCACTTATGCAGCTGGGAACATCTCAACATGCTTTGAGGGACAGCCCCTATTATTACCCCCTTAAACTCATAGGCCCTTACTGGGTCCCACACCCTTTTGCAGCTGTAAAAGCCATCAGACATGAATTTGAGTTTCCTCACAGGGGAGCTATGTCTAAACCCAGTGAATCGGAAGTAAGAAGCACACACCCATTTTTTAGTTGGGAGACACCAAGCCAACAACAGCTCAACATTTAGCTGCATGAGTAGAGCTTCTGTGAAAGATGGTGACAGAATTTATAATGGGGAAGATATGGAAAAGTTGGAGTCACTAGTGCTTGAGAAACAAAATTATTTCACTTAGGAGAGATCTTTTCCATGCCCTGTCGTGCTTTTAGACTTTGGATTCAAGGAGTTACAACGGAATCATAAACTTGATGTTTTGGTGTGAGCCAGGGGACAGATGGAATTCAAGTGTTTCAGCATCTTTTCATCGTCCTTTTAATAACTTGTTTGATCTTGAGCAACTTCTTCTGAGATTCAACTTTTCCACAGAATCATAACTGGGGCATGTCTTATTAGAAAGGCAAATTCCTTTGTTAGAGAAGTTGAAAGCATGTTCTGCGGCTTTCGGATATTTTCTAAATTACTCTTTTGGGTTTTACCAGTGTTACTCTGCATTTGCACTGATCATCTTTGTGCATTGCACCATTTTGCCTCTCAGAACTGCTGCTACCTTTCTATCCATACCTCCTGTCTCTGTGCTGTCTTTTCTGCAGTAATGTGAAAGTCCATATTTTAAGGACTCTCAAGGTGAATCGTTTATTCATATCTTTCCTTCTCTTCATGAAGTGAGAGTGTTAGCAAATAGGCACTCATTCATGAAATTGATTTTTATATAATAATAGTGTGACCTCACCAGTTAAATTGTCCCAGATTATCAGAGCTCTCACAAGTACTCCCAATCTCATTTAAGTTTATTGTGATTGACACTATGCTCCTACATAAAGTCTCTTTGTTAACACCAACTAAAGTGAAGAAGAAAACTGTATCCCTTTTCCTCAGGCCCACACTCTCTTGGGAATAAAATCAGGATGCCAAGAAGAGTCATAAATAAATGTTTTTCTCTGGCTCTTCCTTCATCTACCCTGTCATAGAACCTCTTTAAATTACTAGACAAGTTAAGTTAGTTTCTAGATGATGTATCATATGGTGCTCTGAACATAATTCTTCTTGGTTGCCGTGTGGTGTAATGATTATCTGTCATTGCAAGATTTGCTTGTTGTTCCTGTTGCTGTTGACTGTGAATGCTGCAGAAGCAGCTCCTCGATGACTTCAGTGAGGCTGGTCATGTCCATTGTCAAGAGCGCTATGTCCAGTGAGGGATCTATTCCTGACTGCTTGTACTATTACTGCTGAACTTGAGCTCTCAATAGCCCAGATGTTTCAACTCATATTCCTGTTTTGTGTGTTTGCTCATGAATCAATAGGTGAGGTTCTAGCAGGTAGTTTTCATAACAGAAGCTCCTCTATGCTTGAATAATCTTCCTTTCCAATAATAGGTCACTCTTCTGTCACCAACCATATGTACCTTAACTCTGTTCCATTATGATGATTTCTCCCTTCTCCCCATTAACCTCAGGAAATTCCTTTGCTCATTTTGTAAACAACCTTCTGAAGATCCTTCCCCACCACATCCCTTGTTATTCCTGGATGCAAAGGTGAACGTAACTTTGGCAAATCTGGAAATCTTACTGTAGAAATTTTATCCAAGTAATTGCATTAGTTTCACCCCTCTTTCTAACATTGAAGTCTGGGGTCCATCTCTGCATCAGTGGTTTTGCCCAGATGATCTTCTGCCTGAACATGGACTGCTTGGTTTTGCAGCTGAGTATTCTGGCCTGTGGGAAGATGCTCAGTGATTTCTACCCAAGCTGGATGTGAGAATCACCTGGGAATTTCTAACATGCACCCAGAGTGGATAGAGACCACTAGCCTAGGCAAGGAGGTACTTCTGAGTAGGGGAAGGTTTTGATGAGTAAGAAAAAAAATGCATCGTTTTGAAAGAAAAAGACCTTTTAATGAAGAGCATAGCAGTTCATAAGGAAAGTAAGGACACTTAACAAGGCCCTTGCATTAGTTTCCTAGGGCTGCCACGACAAAGTACCACACGTTCCCTCTGAAGGCTCTAAGGATATCTCATGGAGGCCTCTCTCCTAGCTTCTTGTAGTCCCTTGGCTTAGGTAGCATAACTCTGATCGTCTTATGGTGTTCTCCCTGTGTGCATGTCTGTCTCTGCCTGTGGTGCTTTTTTGTAAGGTCACTGGTCATATAGGACTGAGCTCACTCTACCCCATTATGACCTCATCTTGACTGAAATAATGTCCCTATTTTCAAATAAAGTCACATTCTGTGGTATGGGGGTTAGGACTTCAATGTATGAATTTGGGGATGTACTATTCAATTCATAACCATCCCCTTTCACTCTATGCCTGGATGTGAGCCTATTTAGGCTGGAAGTCAAACCAAAACACAACTCCTGCTGTTCCTGGAATAACACTACTATTCTTCCTGTTTGCTTTACACAGGCATGGCCTAGATGTGCTATTCTGACATTCTGAATTTCTGACATTCCTCTCTCAGACAAGTATGGTTCCTGAACAAAAGATAGATCTTTAAAATATATTTGTTGTTGCAACCGGTGAACTGTTTAAAAGTAACTGCCCCACAGCGGTAACTAACAATGAGAGAAGAGCAACACAAAAACAATAATAAAACAAAGGAGTTTTACTTGTGTTACTAACATTTGTGAACCAAATTGCATTAGGTCAGACACTTCTAATTAAGAATTGCAAATATGAGAAGGATTTTTGTGCTTGGATCAGGACCTATTGTGGCCATAATTATAATTTAGAACACAGGGTATTACAGAGCTTTGTGTTCTACTGCTTGAAAAGAACAAGCCTCCCATGTCCAATTAGTTCTTTTAAGTCACTTCTCATTTAATGATCAGACTTTAAATTGAACAAGCCTTTCTGATATTGGCTGCGTTAAGGCAAATACTCAAGAGATGAAGGAAACTACAGACTTAATTTTTCAACTAGTTCTATTTCTACTTATCAACATGTCTATATATTCAAAGGTAGGACTTTCTTATTTTCACTTTGTGCCGTGCTCCACCCTCTTGGCCAAAGAGAAGACTTTCATTTGGGGACTGAATCTGGTGTGGGAGATTGGGCCAGGGCTTCTGGTCCCGTAATATGGTTGCTGTACTCAGGGCATGTACTCTCTCTTCCCCTACCTCTCAGCTACTTATGTCAAACAATCGCCATCATGGGACATGATGACTAAACTTTGACTTCTTAGGAGGTGTAGGGGGACTTTCCTTGGCAGTACTTTGGTTCATATGATTACCCCTTTCATGTTTTTTAAATCACCAGTGGATAGAGGTTGTAACTTTAATTGTGGTTTCTCTAGCAGATTCTTAATGAAAGATAATGGTTTCTTGTTTTATGACAAATGTATGAGCTTTTTTTTTCCCTTAAAATTGAAAATGTCATTTGAGAATTGTATTTCAAATATTTCTACTTCTTATTTATAGCACTGTCCAAAATCAGAATGCTTATTTGTTTAGGGCTTACTGCCATTAATCTCTCTTTTAACCTAAGGTAAGAAAATGACACCATGTATTAGGCACTATAAAAAAACATTACTAGACTGTGGAATATAATTGGTGAAGAGGTGGGAGAGAGATAGGCAAACATTCTTGTGTTCTCCTTTGCCTGCTTCCTAAACTCCGGTCCATCAGTACCGCCTGTCTTTCTACACCCCAAAGCTCTATTAGATCTATCAAATTCTCTCTAACTAACGCTTCTCAGTCTAAGCCACCATTGGCTCTCACCAGGCTACAACAGTCACCCTCACTACCCCTCCTATGCTTGGACTTTGCATTCTTCAGACCTAGTCTCCATCTGGACACCAGAGTGCTCTTCCTAAGCATAAATCTGTTGCCATCCTACTTACCCTAAGACTAAAACCCAAACTCTTTGTAGCCTAGAAAGTGCTTTATGAGCTGCGCCTCCTGCACACCAAGCCCAGTTACTTTCATGTGCACCCCCACACACCCCCATCCTTCAACCCCACACACTCTGGACACACTGCCCTCCTTCAGGGCTCTACAAACGTGTTGGGAACGCCTCTTCTCAGGAACTTCCCATGGAGCACTTCTGCCTGACGCACCAGTCTCGTCACCCACGCCTTGTGGGCACATTTCCATGTGTGTGTGCACACTCACATATACACAAATACTCACATGTGCACATTCACACACGCACTCACGTATGCACATTCACACACACGCATATACACACACTCACACATGCACATACACATACTCACACATATACATGCACACGCTCACTCACACATAGACACACTCACATGCACACACTCACACACACGCACACTTTTGAGCACACTCACTTACTTGTACACTCATGTGTACACACCCACACAGGTACATGTGCACCCCACATAAGTTGCATTTGGACACACACACATGCACACTCACATGCATACTCACACACGAGTTCACTCATGCACATACACACACTCAGAATGCACACTCACACACACTTAAATATGCACACTCATACATGCACACTCACACATGCACACATAGACGTCCATACACACAGATGCATGTATGCACGTATGCATGTGAGAATAAATAGGCCTCCCTCCCTTCAAAATTTTAAGTTTGGAAAAAGCTTTTGAATTTAAAAAGAAGAAACGAGCCAGAGCCCAGCAAGTTGATGCTGGGGTGCTGGGGTGACTGTGAGTGTGCCACTTAACTCCAGCCTGGGCAACAGAGTGAAACTCCAACTCGAAGAAGGAGAAGGAGAAGGAGAAGGAGAAGGAGAAGGAGAAGGAGAAGGAGAAATGAATAGATAACGTTATAGGTGAATGATTATTATGGAAAACTATCTACCTGGTTCATTGTGTTCAAATTGTCTGGGAATTTCCTATTAAGCATTGGTTGTTTGGGGTAGAACTTCTGTGGGTAGAATTATGCCACCATAAAAATGATTGCATTTCATTTGAGGAAGAGAAAATGAACTGGGAAAGTAATTATTGCATGTGAATCATCAGTAGTTTTAAAATATATACTCCAGAAGATATCATGTCTGTATGGTTCTTCCTGGCTTTTAAGACACCTACTTCTTTCCATAATACTAGATGAATCTTATTTCTCCCTGTGGCCCAACTTGATTTCATTCATTTATCCAACATACATTTTTAAGTGCCTACTATGTTCCAATACTCCCCAGACTTTGCACTAATTTCCACCTCACTCCTTTTGCTCGTGTGACTTTTTTATACTGAAAAATCACTTTCCCATTCTTTGAAGGGCCCCTTCAAAGTCTAGCTGATTCCTACTTTCATGAAGTCACTCTAATTTGATCCTTCCATCTTTAAAAGTCCTGTTGCAGTTATGGCTTTATATTGCTATGTATGGTTTTTATTTTTTTTCTACATGTGGTAGTTTGTCCTTCACAGACAGACAAAAGCTTTTGTGAGCTAGAAGCGTATATCTCCCTTGTATACATCACCCTTCCTGGGTTCTAGGTGCATGGTAGGTGTTCACTAATTATCTGTAGGTTTATTAATAGACATGATTGTTGCTGTGAGTACATGGGAGCCATAGCAACTACGCTGTGCACGCACATAGGATATGTCCTATACAACCTTCTCAAGGACTTGGGAGTTAAACACAGCAGGTGGGGTTACTTGCTGTGGTTGTTAAAAGTGGAGACAAGGTATTACCCAAAAGGGCAAGTCAATCATGAGAGCAGAGACAAAAGAAAGCGCTCCCCTGCAAATCAATGCAGAGACACCCAAATACCATGGAGGAGGAGGAAACTTTAGGGCAATAAATTGACATTATGATTTCATCGGCAGAGATATTCCTGTGGCTGGCGAGAGGAGCCTGAAGCACCTTGTGCCAGGAGATGAATTTTAAAATCATCTCACTTCTGCATTTTGCTTCCACGCGCTCCATGAAACCCTCTAATAACTTGGCTTCCCATATGCTTGCCTCTCATTATATCATCACAAACAGGCCTTCGGTCTCAATGAACTGGATTAAGGCAAGTGTGCCTCTGAGATTTCTTAACCTGCCAGTCTGAGACCAGACCTTGGGGTGTAGTGAATTGATCAAGGTACACGTAGCCTTGTGGGAACCATCTGAGCAGCCAACCACAGTATTTGAAATCATAATTTTAACTTGCATCTTACTACATTTTGTTTTAATGGAGGAAGGAACACCCAAACCTTTGCACTTGCTGCCTGTCTCTGTCCTGGCAGCAATGAAAAAAATCCTAGTTTAGACACCTTTATAGGAGAGAAAGGGCTGGTAGGGCCAGATACTCTTCCTTGGGCTACTGTCTCTCACTCTGTTACTTGTGAGGTTTTTCTCTGCTGCAAAATTTTCTCAAAGAAGAAAATGAGGAGAAACAATCACACACATTCTCAATCCATGATGCGTTTAAAATTCTGTGTAGAATTCCACAAAATCAACTTATATTTATATACAAATCCGCCGCCTGTTCTTAAAATTCAGAAATAATTCTAGAAATCACTTAGACTAATTTTCCTATGACAAAGTTAATAGCATACATGCCAGGAAAGTAAAGTGGCTTTGACAGGTGAATCACAGTCACCGTTAGCAAAAAAAGAGTCTGCTGCTTGCCGATTCTTGAATGATCATCTGCATTTCCCTCTATGGCTGCCACTGAGACGAATCTGGTAGTGAGTAGACTCAAACAGCAGGGCTCTAACCAAAACATATGCGGGAACTATTATGCTGCTTTGGAAGAAAACTAAAGTGAGAATGACAGTAATATACCTTTTTAATTTTTGGAAGGAATTTTTGAAAAAGTGGATGTTTCATCATCACAGACACTGTTTAACTTTCTTTTCCATTTAGAAAAGAAAATTTTGAAAGATCAATGTTCCTTTACCTTATTGATTAGAAATAAATAAATTGAATTAAAAAAATCAACATTCCCAGCCCTGTTTCCATCAAGAACAAAATGATTGCCTCCCTAAAAAAATCGACGAGGAGCTTTTGTGAAGAAAAAGATTATATTGGATGCCAGCATATGTGTGTGGTCTGGAATATAGAAAGATCGGTGAATCTGAAGGTTTTTTTCTAGCAACACTTGGTCCCCTCCACCTAGGTCTCTGTGAGTTGGTAACACAGGGGAGAAATATTTGTCATGTCCTATTGTAGAGTTTTAATCCAAGGCATTACTATTACTCTCCAAGAGTCCTAGAGGTACTTAATTTCTTAGATTCAAATTAATCTCAATATTGCTGCATTTTAAAAAGATATATAGGCTATGGGATAGAGAAGAGTGTAAGTGATCCCCTACATCAAGAGGGGTATGAATCATGTGACACAGAGACTGCCATGTGCTTTGATTCTCAGTGTTCACCAAACATCTATGTGTTGTTTCATTTTAGCGTAAACATAAGTAACCACTTCATAGTTCAATGATTGTACATTAAAGTGATAAGACTAAAAATATCTTTGAGTAGCCCCTGTGACAAGGTGAAGGCAGCATTTGCAAAGGCAAGCTGATTGCAAGAGCGTCTGAGGGTTTCCTGGCAGAAAGGGTGAATTCTGTGGTAAGACATGAGTTGCTTTCCAGAGGCCAGAGATTTGGATTTTTCTACCAAGTTGTGGAAGATGTAGGTAAACAGATCTGTTCTGGAAAAACAGTAGGAGTGTGAAAAATGTGTCTATGAAGATACTTCCATAGTTTGGGAGAGAAACAGAAAAGGTCTAGTATTTGTTATGTTCTTTTCAAAAAGTATGTTATAAATGACCAAATGTTGACTGTCACCACTGGGGAAGCTCATGCACGAGACAGGTTGTTTGAGGTCCCCACTCTGGAAAGAGAGAAAGAAGAGAAAGTGAGTAAAGTGAAGAGAGGAAAACTGAGCAAAGTTACCTGGGCCAACTTGTGGTTAGGAATGGTCAGGTTTGGGGAAGGGTGTCTATTAAAATAATCATGCCCGGACTTGATCTGCACTAATGCTGGTCTCCAAGAAGATCTAATCCTGGCACGGGACATGGCAATTTGTACTCCAGGCTCCGGGGAAGGGTGTCCATTAGTGTCAGTTGGGAATGTGTGGTTGGTGTGTGGGAAGAGGGAGGGGCACGGGGCACAGCCAAGCTGACTGGAGTTTGGGATAGGACCCTCCCAAGAACTTAGGCAGAGAGCCCTTGCCAGATGCACTTGGATAAAAGAGAAAAGGTTACCTGATGGTGCAATGGGAAATGCAGATGACCTGGGCTCATCCCAGCCTTTCTGGATGCTGGATTTATTAGCAGAGAGTAGTTTCAGATGGCACAAGCTGGTAGATCAAAGCCTATTGATCTCTGGCACACTTTGGTCAATATTGATTTAGGAACTAGATGGCTGGGTGGGTTAAGCCAGCACAGGGGTCATAGGAGGCAAGAATAAATATTGACTTCAATAGATTTTTTTTCTACTCTGATCTAGAAACCAAATATCAAAGCCAAACATCTGATGCCTGAGAAAGCACATAGATTAACACACGTGAAGACAAAGTGGATTTCTTTCTTTGAGTTCAAAGACTGTCTTCACAAGGGCAGACTGGTCATCAGGTTCTGATGTATTCAGAGGGTCTATGCACAGCAAAGAGTGAGCTAAGTCCCCGTATTTGATGCTTACACTGTAACAGAGCTTAACAGATAGTATTCTTTCGTGAAACAATTTCCTGTGAACAGAAGTACCCAGACCCAATTTGATAACCTCCATCCATCACATGACTTGACTATGAGTAAAAGTGTGGGTGTGCAACCCACATACTCTCTACAATCACTCTAGCCTTTGAGATCCAAAGAAAATAGACACTTGTCTCCACTCCACAAGTCCTAAGACATCAGTATCCTTGAAATACCTCTGAGCCTTTTCTTTTCTTTTTTTTTTTTTTTTTGACGGGGGAGTGTTGGGAGAGAGAGAAGGCTGCTTTTTATGGTCTCTGCTGGCTCTGAGTTTACTTGATTGAATTGTTTGAGCCTCTGAATGATCTAACCATTTTGCATGCTCTTTTTGTTTGGCGTTATGCACACACACCTCCATTCCATCTCTCCAAAACACAACAAATACAAAACAGCAAATGCAGCACAATTTTTAATGACAGTTTGAAGCAACGGGAGTGGTTAGTTACTTTACATTACTGTCTCTAGGTAGTTTTTTTTTTTTGAGTTGGAGTCTCACTCTGTCACCCAGACTGGAGTGCAGTGGCCACTCCTGGCCACCGCAGCCTGGACCTGCTGGGCTCCGGCGATCCTTCCGCCTCAGCCTTCCAAGCAGCTGGAATTACAGGCATGCGCTACCACGCCTGCCCGATTTTTTGATTTATTGTAGAGATGAGGTCTCGCTGCCCAGGCGGGTCTCGAACCCGTGGGCTCAGGCAATCCACTCACTTCAGCTTCCCAAAGATGCAGGATTATAGGCTGAGCCACCGAGCCCAGCGGTCTAGGTAGTTTTAATAGAATATTAACCTTTATCTTAGAAGTCATCAGGCATTTTGTCACTGAGAATTTCTTCTGGCCAGTTTCTCCAGCATTTAACATTTTGGCCTTAGTTCCTATGTTTCTTTTTTCTTTTTTCCCCACTCCTCCCTTCACTCTCAAACTTCTGTTAATTCTTTATTTAGAGGAGACTATTTTTCTTTATGTTTTACTGATTTCTTCCAGACTAGTGTTTTTCTTTTTTTTTTTGAGTCAGAGTCTCACTGCCACCCAGACTGGAGTGCAGTGGCTGCTCCCGGCCACCGCAGCCTTGACCTGCTGGGCTCCCGCGATCCTTCCGCCTCAGCCTTCCGAGTAGCTGGAACTACAGGCGCGCGCTACCATGCCCGGCTAATTTTTTGATTTATTGTAGAGATGACTTTCAAATTGCAAGTTATGATTCATTCATGGGTTGAGAAATCTATTCCATGGTGTCTTAGTCCCTTCAGAGTGCCATTTAAAAAACACATAAACTAGGTAGCTCATTAACAACAGAGATTTATTTTGTATAGTTCAGGAGCCTGGAAAGTTCAAAATCAAGGTGTCGGCAGATTTGGTGTCTAGTGAGGGTCTCTTCCTTCATAGACTGATATGTTCTTGCTGTGTCCTTACATAGTGGTAGGAGACTAGAAATCTCTCCTCTCCCCTCTCCGCCCCTCTTCTGTCTTCTCCTCTCCGCTCACTCCTCTCCTCTTTCTCTCCCATTCACTCTTTTCTCTCTGTCTTCTTTTTTAAGGGCACTAATATCATGAGGGCCCCATTCTTATGACTTAATTACCTCCCAAGGGCCCCACCTCTAAATAACACGCCTTTGGGGATTTAGGTTTCAACATATGAATTTTCAAGGAATACAAACATTTAGTGTACTGCATTTGGGTGGAAACAAGCATTTAAAAAAATAAAATAGAACCAAATAGAAAAATTCAAGTGTGCTGCTTGTGGTAAGGTGGCATTTTGCTGTAGATTCTGTTAGGTTGTAAAACATGTTACTTTTTGTGAATTAAGGTCAAAATATTTTTATTTTCTATTTCTAGAAAACTTATTTTATTATAGAGATGTGGGGATTGACTATATAGGTAGACTGCATGCAGGGGAAGTTTGGGCTTCCTACTGATGATCCTCATTCCCCTAGTGGTAAACCTGGTATGCTTTGTGTTGTCATGTGACCCCCAGTCTTCCTCCCTCTCTCCCCTCCTTGCTTCCCTAGCAGTGCCCAGTGATTGACTGCCAATCTCTCCCTTGAGCTCATGTGATTATTGTTCAGGGCCCGCGTATTAGTGAGGACATGGGATATTCAGTTCTTTGTTTCTGTGATAGATAGCTTAGTACGATGATCTCCAATTCCATCCAATTTCCCGCAAAGTCCATGAATTTGTTCTTCTTTATGGCTGCATAATACTCCATTGTGTATAGGTACCATATTTTGTTTATCCAGTCCATTTTCGATGGGCAGCAGGGTTGGTTCCATGTTTCTGCTATTGTTAATAGTATGGCTATAAACATGTGTGTGCAAGTGTCTTTTTGGTAGAACCTTTATGTTCTCGTGGGTATATTCCCAGGAGGGGTATTGCCATATCCTATGAGAGGTCAATTTTTAGTTCTTTTAGGAATCACCACACTGCTTCCCAAAGAGGTTGGACTAGTTTGTACTCCCAACAGTATAGAAGCATTCCCTTTTCACTGCACCCATGCCAGCGTCTCTTGGTTTTTTTTTTCTTTTTTTAAACTTATTAATGATAGCCATCCTTACTGGAGTTAGGTAGTATCTCATTGTAGTTTTGATTTACATTTCTCTGATGTGCAGTGAGGCTGAGCATTTTTTTATGTATCTCTTGGCTGCTTCTATGTCTTCATTTGAAAAGAGTCTGCTCATGTCCTTTTGTCTACTTTTTAATGGAGTTGTTTGGTTTTTTTTCTCTTTCACTTCATTTGAGTTCCTTGTAGATCCTGGGTGTTAGGCCTTTATCGACAAGGATACATAATGCAAATATTTTCTTCCATTCTGTGGGTTGTCTCTTTACTCTCATAATGGTTTCTTTTGCTGTGAAAAAGCTTTTAGTTTAATGAAGTCCCACTTGTCTAGCTTAGCTTTTATGGCATTTGCTTTTAGCGACTTGGTCGAGAATTCATTGCCTACTCTGATGTGCATAAGGCTGTTTCCTATGTTTTATTCTAGGATTCTTATAGCTGAGGTTTTACATATAGGTCTTTGATCCATTTTGAGTTGATTTTTATATATGGTAATAGGTGGGGGGATCTAGTTTCATTCTTCTATATGTGGTCAGCCAGTTTTCCCAGCACCATTTGCTAAATATGGTCTCCTTGTCCCAGTGATTTTAATTGGTGGCTTTGTTGAAGATGAACTGGTTGAGAGATCATGTTTTTGATTCAGGAATCTCTGTCCTGCTCCATTGGTCTGTGTGTTTATTCTTATACCAATACCAGGCTGTTTTAGTTACAGTAGCCTTGTAATAAAGCTTAATGTCTGAAAGTATGATGTCTCCTGCTTTGTTCCTTTTACTGAGGACTGTTTTGGTTATTCATGTTCTTTTCTGTTTCCATATGAATTTCTGTATTGTCATTTCCAGGTCTGAGAAAAATGATGTTGGTAATTTGATGGGTATTGCATTGAATCTGTAGATTGCCTTGAGTAGGATGGACATCTTGACAGTATTATTTGTCCAGTCCATGGGCAAGGAATGTTCTTTCATTTGTTTATGTCATCTTTGATTTCTTTGAGCAGTGTTTTGTAGTTATTATAAAGGTCTTACGCTTTTCTAGTTAGTTGGATACCAAGATATTTCATTTTTTGGTGGCTATTATGAATGGGATGGTGCTTTTTATTTGGTCTTCTGCCTGCTTGTTGCTGGTGTATAGAAATGCAACTGTTTTGCCTGTTGCTTTTGTACACTGAAACTTTTCCAAAGTCGTTTTTCAGTGCAAGAAGGCTTTCAATGAACTAACTCACTAGGATTTTCTAGGTATAAAATCAGACTGTCCACAAAGAGGGATAGCTTAACTTTCTCTTTTCCTATTGGTATACACATCGTTTTCTTTTCTTGCCTGATTGCTCTGGCTAGGACTTCCAGCACCATGTTGAAGAGGAGGGGTGAGAGTAGGTATCCTTGTCTTACTTCTGTTCTCAGGGGGAATTCTTCCAACTTCTGCCTATTGAGCAAAATATTGGCTATTGACCTATCATTGATAGGCCTATCTTACTGTCTTGAGAAATGTTCTTTCTATTCCCAGGTGTTCAAGGGTTTTTGCCAATAAGAGATGCTGGATTTTGTCAAATACTTTTTTTTTCCATCTAATTATATAATCACATGGTTCTTGGTTTTCCTTCTGTTACTGTGTTGAACTATGTTTATGGTCTTGCAATTGTTGAACAAGCCCTGCATCCCAGGAATGAAGCCTACCTGGTCATGATGGATAATGCTTGAAATGCACTGTTGGATCCCATTGGCTAGAATCGTGTTGAGAATTTTACATCTATGTTCATCAAGAAGATTGGCCTGTAATTCTCTTTCCTTGTTGGGTCTTTGCCAGGTTTGGGTATCGGTGTGATGTTAGCTTCATAAAATGATTTGGGGAGAATTCTATCTTCCTTGATTGTGTGGAATACTTTCAATAAGATTGGTATCAGCTCCCCTTTGCATGTCTTGTAGAATTCAGGTGGGAAGCCATCTGGTCCAGTTTGGTGAGATTTCTTATGATTGAGTCAGTTTCCTGGACAGTTATTGGTCTGTTTAGAGTTTCAATTTTTTTCTTGTTTCAACTTTGGGAGGTTATGTGATGTTAGAAAGTTCTTCATTTCCTTTAGGTTTTCAAGTTTATTTGCATACAGGTGTGCATAGTAATCTCTGAAAATTTTTTGATTTTCTTCAGGGTCAGTTGTGACTTCACCTTTTGTGTTTCTAATTGTGTTTATTTGGACTTTCTTTCTCTGTTTTTTTTTTTTTGTTTTTTTTTTTTTAGTCAGGGGGGTCCGTCAATCTTATTGATCTCTGCAAAGAACCAGCTTTTTGTCTTGTTGATTCTTTCTATGATATCTTTATATTCTGTGTTCTACAATTGTGATTTTATCTTCATGGTCTGGATTCTCCTGCTGAAGTTAGGATTTTGGTGATATTGCCTTTCCAGGTCCCTTAGGTGTGATGTTAGGCTATTTACTTGTGATCTTTCTGTTTTCTTGATGTGTGTATGCAAAGCTATGAATTTTCCTCTGTGTACTCAAAGACACCCCCGCTGGTTGCAAGGTATTTTGCCTCTCCAAAAGTGTCTTTGCATGGCACAACCAAAGCCTCCATGAGGATACCTTCTGGGTTAACCACTTTTATTTAGATGTATGTTGAGCTTTGTTTAGAAAAATGTTCAACCCGATGTGTTAATATTCATAGTACTTCTCTGTTACTAAGCACTTCAGAGAGGAAACGAAGAGTGTAGCCAAGAAAACTAAGGGAAATTAGTAGACTTTCCAAATTCATGGATTCCCCATCTAGAGTATTGGTGTCAATAGTACCCAACCAACCTTCCATGCCAGAATGTTGAGAAAGACTTGTGTGCTTGTGTTGGGTGGGAAAATTGGTAATGGGTGATTCAAGTAAAGGATACCAGTTTTAATGCAACAAAAATTAAGAAATAAGACAATTTGTTGGCAATTTGCTGTTTTCATTTTTGGTCATAGACTAGGAATTTTCATTTAAAATGATGACATCTTGGGAATGATAGTTCTGTCTGCCACTGATTTCTAGATTAACATCCCTAGAATGCACAAAATTTATTTTCCAATAAAACTAAACTTTTCCCTGAACAAATTCACAAACATAATTATGAAGTTGATTTAAAAAGTACACACAAGTGTTGTAGGAAAAAGTCTTCATCTGTCGCAGTCATAAAAGAATTATGTTTTTCCTTGTTGAGGGAGACTACATGATGGATTGGCCTTGAACAAGCCAGGGCAGGAAAGCAGACTAATGACACTTTAAAATGGCTTTGTGTTTCAATTTAGTTTTTTAATACACAGAGAAATACACAGAGAAAACTAGTTTTTTGTAGCTCTACCCAGCTTGTGGAAGGGAGTACCTTGTTGTCATAATGGTAAATTACTCTAGATGACACTCTCTTGAAAGTGTATATTTCTAAACTGAAAAGTATTCAGAGTTATTTGTAAAATATATCAATAAACTGATAAGAGTTCTGCATTTATATTAAAATCCATGATACTAGTGTAGGTTAAGGTAGGAGAACTTTGACCAAGATGGATCATAAAGTTTTTAAAGCCCACCCCCCATTCATTCTAATGTCTGTGATTATTTTCAGTTCACTGTCAAAAATTTTTATGAATGTTTGATTACACACAGTTACTGCTTATAGCCAACTCCATTTATAGTAAATGCTATTTTAATATATAACAATAGAGATCTCTATTTTAGACAGATTATGTAGAATTTCAAATGTTAGCAGCAGCAATAAAGTCATTTTTCAGTTAATAGAATGCAAGGCAACATTTATTCCTTTTTATTTGTCTTGAAAGAGCTACCATATGACATTTTTCTCCCTTTGTGAAAATGGTTCTTGTTAGTAAAGTAACCTTGGTTATTTATGAGGCTATAAGGAGTAAATTGTACATCATCTTTCCTATACTAAATTTTAACCCATTATTAAGAACGATTGGTTTCCACTCTGGTTAAAATGTAAGAGTATGTATAAAACTTGCATGCCTGATGAAACAAGTTTTGAGATACACTACAAAATTTTTCATTTTTTTGTAAAACCATGAATTATCTATGGATGCAAAAGAATCTAAAAGAACTAAATTCCTGGAAGATGAGAACTTCCTGGGTAAGCAAGGAACAGAGAATGCTTTTACATATGGAACCAGTTTCTGAGATTGGAGCAGGTTGGGTACAGAAAGCCTGTAGGAGGACAATCTTTACTCAGTTTAGGAAAAAGCACTGAACCTTTGATAGACCTCTATGACAGTGCATTAGATGTACATCTAGAGAGCTGCAAAATCTCCAAGATGACTATTAAGCAATTCTTTTAGCTAAAAATTTTTTTTTTCTGAGTAAGCAGCAGTGGGAGCGAGGCTGAAACAAGACAACAACTCTGGAGTCTTAAATAAAAGATAAGTGGTTGCCAGGGGTTAGGGAGGAGGGAGGGATGAAGAGGTGGAACAATGAGGCTTTTTAGAGTAATGAAAATACTCTATATGATACTATAAATGTGGAGACATGTCACTTTACACTTGTCTAAACCCATAGAATGTACGACACCAAGAGTGAGCCTGAGTGTAAACTAAACTGTGGGTGATAATGATATATCAGTGTAGGTTCATCAGTTGTAACAAATGTACCACTCTTGTGGAGGATGCTGATAGTGGGGGATGTTGTGTGTATTGGGGGCAGCAAGGGGGTATGTGGGAAATATACCTCCTGTACCTTCTGCCCAATTTTGCTGTGAAATAAAAGAGAAAGTCTACTGAAAAAACCCAAAAAACTAAAAAACAAAAAAAGGAAGGCAATCTCATGGTCTCACATTTCCACAGTCTCAAAATCTCCTGCTCTTGGACACTTATGATTCCTTACTTTTCTGGTCTTCGTTGTTGCAACCTTGAGGTGTTAAGTGGTTTTGAAATTTCATAGTCTTATAGTCTGTCAGTTTCACAGCTTCAAGGTCTAGCAGGCTAAAGGACTTCCACACTGAAAATCTTGAAGTCCTATAGTGTTTGCCTTTAGGATGCTACTAGAGGGCAAGATCTAAACTCATCTTCAAAGTGTTTGAAGGAAAATGTGATCTGGATCTCAAAAAAAGCTGCAACCAATCCCCATTCAATGCAACTTGTAATAAGATAAAAAGTATCAGCCCTGTGATAGTGCAGAAATATTGGGGTAGTCTGAAAAACAATGAGAGTTTTTCTTAGACTCTTGGTGTTAATATTCAGAAGCCCTGCCAGTGGGAATAAAGCCATATTGCACCCCCAAATATTAGCTTCTACTTATGTTTTAGACATACAGTCTGGCTTACAATTTTAAAAAATGTTATATAAAATCACAGAAGTCACCCGTAGTCAACAGAAAAATTAGTCAATAGAAGTAGAATCACATACCATTCAGGTATTGCATTAGCAGAATTTAAAATAACTATGACAAATATTTAAAGAATATATAGAAAAAGATGAATATAATAAATGAAGATGTAGTTAATTTCAGAAGTAAATTTTAGATACTGTAAAACATAACCAAATGAAAATTCTAGAACTTAAAGAAAATAAATTTAAATAATTCAGTAGCTAAACGACATCAGATTGGATGCCACAGAAGAAAGGATAAATAAATTTGAAAACAGGGCAATAGAAGTCCGAACATACAGATAAAATTATGGAAAAATATGAAAATAATCTTCATGTTCTGTGGGGAAATATAATGCATTCAAATTACATGTATTTGAGTTCTAGGAAAAGGGAATAGACAGAAGAATATTTAAAGAAATATTGGCTAAAAATTCCTCAAATTTGGTTAAAAATAGCAACTCAATGATAAGTAAACTGAGTGAACACTAAGTAGGATTAACATGATGAGCAGTACACCTAGACATATCAGAGCACCAAGACACACCTAGTGATGCACCCACACAGCAGCATTAAACTTCTGAAACCATATGAAGCTCTAGAACAGACACACATCAACTTTGGTGATAGGAATCAGATCAGTGGTCACGTGAGCCTGGGAGGGTTCACTAGAAAGGGGTGTGGAATTTTGGGACGATGGAAATATTCTGTGTCTTGATGAAGGAATATTTATGTAGGGATATGCACTTGTCAAAGTGTACACTTAAAATTTGTACATTTGACTGCATAGAAATAATAAAGTTGTAAAAAAGATAGTACATCTAGAATGTTAGGGCACAACCAGTTATTCATTTATCTGTTGACTACCTACCACTTGCCAGGTAATTTTTTAGGTGCTGAGGAGATATCAGTGAAGTAAACAGATAAAATCATTGCCCTTGTGAAGCTTGCATGCTAGTGAATGATGACAAGCAATGAAAGAATAAACAAATAAATGTATAATATGTCAGGACACATTGCCTAACCCTGTTGGTCTGCTATGACAGTTCTTACATATGCTCCTGCAGATGGCTTTCTACATTGGTGCCTGATGGTGTTCTCTGACCCCAAATGCTAGAATGTTAAAGATCTAGGAGCAACCCTTTGTCAATACATGACAGCAATAGTGACATTTTCTCTTTTTCCTGGACTGTCTGATTTCCCAAAGGATCCATAGGAAACTGATCCAGTTTTGAATAGAGGTAACTGATCCATTAACATATTCTTTGAGGTCTTTCTCTTTTCCCTTCCTCATTTCCTATTCCCTTATAATGTTTCTGAGATCACCTCTGAAATAAGTTACTTGCTTCTGATTACTTTTCTCAAGATCTGCTTTTAAGAGCAACCCAGGCTAAGATTCTGGGTAAGAAGACAGAGTTCTGAGGATGGCAGGGTAGAGGAAGGCAATATTTGATATAAGGTGGTTAGAAAAGCACTCTCTAAGAATAGACTTTTGGGAAGAGAGAGAGAGATCCAGAGTGGAAATACATTTGGAAGTTGTCAGCATTTGGGTGATATTTGAAGCAATGAACCTGGTTGGAATCACCCAGAGAGTAAATGCACACAGAGAAAAGAGGAGTCTGTTGATGGAGCTCTGAGTACCCTAGTGTTTGGAGGTTGGGAAGTTGAAAAGAACAAAGAAAAGATTAATAGAAGCAGTTCACTGAAGTAGGAAGAAAACCAAGAGAGAATTATGTTCCTGCAGCCAAGCACAGGAGTATTCAAAAAATGACAGAGTAATAAACTAGGTCAAATGTTGATTATGGGTCAGTAAAGATAGGCACTGGAATTGATCATAGATTTTGCAATATGGAGGTCATCACTGCTGATGCTGACAAGAGTTGTTTTACTGGAAAGACAGGAATAAAAACCTCATCGGACGGAGATCAAAAGAGGATATGAAGTGGAAAATCTTGTGAGAATCTTCATAGAGTATTGTTCAAAATGGTTTAGTAGCTGGAAGAAAGATGTGAGTTCAAGGAATGATTTGTTTTCTACAAATGCAGGTACTGTACAGATTTACTAATAAGAATGATACAGAGAGAAAAAAACAGAAAGATGCAGGAGTGACATATGATAACAGCTAAAAATATGCTCGGAAGACCTAATATTCTCTGTCTCTCCTTCATTCTTCAATTGCTAAAATTTAATTGTTCAGATGGAGAGACTGCCTCAGACTAGGGCAAGAACCTCTGCCCACTAGTAACATCAGTAACAGGAAGGAAGTTTCGTGACCTGGATATAGATGATGTAGGTTAGTAAGTGTAGTGGTGCAGGACTAAAAGATCTCTTCTAATTAATCCTATTTCTCAGCAAAATTGGTGTCAAACTCATTAACTAGGATTGAGAAGGAGAGAAAATTTGGAGATTTGAGGAGAGATGAGAAGGTGTGTAATAGTATAAGAGACAGGTAGAATAAACCAATTAGAAGAATGTGCAAATATGAGACAACTCTGAAAGTCTACTTCAGGTTGGTGGTCATGAATTTAACTGGAGACCAATCAGCATGGGTTTGTTTTGTTCTTAACATGGAGCAAGTAGACAAAGAGCTCAAGTCGATGAAGTTTGAAGTTTTGCTGAGGAAGTAAAATGGAAGGCAAGGCAATAAAGTTGTTGAGGATGTATACAAGTGAGTTAGTATAATAACAGACCATGATTTCTAGTCTGGGTAGCAAGGGAAATGGGCACAAAAGTGGACTGAGACGCAGTGAAAAGACGGAAACTCCAATGTATTGTGTGACTGGATGATGTTGAAGAATTGTTAAATCAACTAGAAAAAAGTGGAATCAGAGAGTAAGATGCTTCAAGTTGAAGTATTGAAAGTCTTAATTATTAGTAATGACAAAATCCAGAGAACGACCATGGTGTGAAGGTATGAGTAAGATTGAAAGAAGGTTATAAAAGAATAGAGGTTCACTAAATTGAGAGGTCAAGTTATTGAAGGAGCACCTAGGTGTTGCTGAAATCACCAAGTGTTATGATGGTATTGAAGACAGTGTCATTGAGCCAGGAGCAAAACCTTCAGGAACAAGCAAGTGTGTGACCCATAGGTGATCGATGACTCTAACAAAGAAGGTAGTGGATACACCTCTTCCTGGTGTCTTTGCTGTTTCTTGAATACATTGGGTACCTCTTCCTCTAAGGCCTTTGCACTTTCTATCCCCTGGGTCAGAAATGCTAGTCTCTTTTGATATTAAGCCATTTCCTTTTTCACTCTTCCAGATTTTTGCTCATATTTCATTTTCTAAGTAAGATCATTTTTTACTCTGCTCTAAAAACCAGTTTCCCATCCATCTTAACATGCTATTTCCCTCATTTCCCTTTTTGTTTCTCTCCATAGGAATTCTCATCAGTGAATACACTATATATTTAACTGATTGACCTTTTATACTTTTTCTTTACTAGGCTGTGAACTCCAGAGTATCAGAACTATTTTGCTTTAGGTTGCCCAGGTAAGTGCCTGACACATAAATAAATATTTGTTGATGCTGAAATGACGTAAGCTTTAAAACTTGTGAGTTTTAGAAAGGACAGAGGGACAAAAGTCTGGAAAAAGCCATGATAAGCAAGAAGGGCTACCACTTTACCTCTAGGCTGAGTAATTTCTTTTTTTTCTTTTTCTTTTTTTTTTTTTTTGAGTTGGAATCTCACTCTGTTGCCCAGACTGAAGTGCAGTGGCCGCTCCCGGCCACCACAGCCTTGACCTGCTGGGCTCCGGAGATCCTTCTGCATCAGCCTTCCGAGTAGCCGGAATTACAGGCATGCGCTACCACGCCAGCTGATTTTTTTCTTTTGATTTATTGTAGAGATGAGGTCTCGCTGCCCAGGCAGGTCTCAAACCCGCGGGCTCAGGCAATCCACTCACCTCAGCCTCCCAAAGGCGCGGGATTACAGGCTGAGCCACCGAGCCCGGTGGCTGAGTAATTTCATAGATGTGGAAGAGAAAGTAGTCTCCACTTAGGAGGGATCCAGGGGAGCATTATGTAATAGCTCTCATTGGAAAGAAAGTTTCCAAGCATAGCTGAGTTCACTGATGTTGCAGCGAATTACAGAGAGCCTGAGGATATAGTTATATGGAAAGAAGGAACCATCTGGATGAGTGATGTAAACCCAATGAGTTGAGCTTTAGGTGACTCATTCCGCTGAGAGTGAGCATTATACCTAATCGCCAATTTCTGAACCATGATTCTCCTTTCAGCCTTCCCTTCCTTTTAGTGTCCCCAGTATCTATTGTTTCTATATCTGTGGTCATGTATCTCCAACATGTACATGAGAACATGTGGTATTTGGTTTTCTGTTTCTGAGTGAGTTCATATAGGATGATATTCTCCAGCTTTATTCATGTTGCTGCAAAAGATGATTTTGTTATTTGTCATGGCTGCGAGTTCTTTCTGATGGCATTCTAGGAGGTATTTGTGGTGAGGTTTTAGGGATATGGGTTTAGGAGGTACAGCACTGTTATCAGGATCACATGACTTTCTGGAGCTCCCTGTGGGTGTGAATAACATTGTAAGAAAGACACACGGAGACCATATATCTCCAACATCTCACACATGTGCTTGGTGTCTAATAAATTCTTGTTGGCCGAATGAATGAATGGAAAAGGAGGGCTAAAATTAAAGAATTAATTCTGAAGAGGAGAAAAAGCACAGAGTGATTCTTTAACTCTTAAGAAGTCACTCCTGTGAAAGAGTGCTATGTAGTCCATAGAAGAAATGCTGAAGAAATATAGGACATCACCTTCACTCTTCAACAACTTGCAATTCAGATTTAAACACAACTCACGTTCACTATAGGACTTTGTGTTGTTCGGGTGAACTAAAGAAATATATATAGCATAAATAAATGTTCTTCTAGTTTTAACATGAAAGACAAGTACATATGACTTATTGAGTCAGAAATGTAGACTTCTTTGTGTACTGAGGCATAGGAGACAATTATTTGGATTGTGAATGATAATGATAAAAAATGACCTTCATGTTATTCTTGTCTAAGCCAATTAATTGTATGGATCCTGAGAGATTCACTTATTCCCAGTGACTCAGATTGTTCTTTCTTAAAAATAGGACTGAGAATTTCTGAGTTTTCAAATGAGAATTTTAAAAGATTGCCAAATATAATTTTTTGTTGGCCTTTATAAAGAGTAGGAGTATGCTACATAGAGAGAGGTTATGAACAAAGGAACACCAGCTGGTTCCCGATGTGTCTGAATAGTTTGTGGGCTCAGCGAGATCTTCTCAGGGAGGCAGGCCATGCCTACATGTCCACTGAACAGTAAAGACCAGTTTCCCAGTCACTGTGACTTGTGTTGGGCTCTATCCACTTACTTGTCTATATCACAGAGTTGTGGGCATGAGGAAGTCATTTATAACTGTGTTTCCAAGCAGCTAACTTGTTAAAAAAATAATTTTTTTTTTTTGAGTTGGAGTCTCACTCTGTCGCCCAGACTGGAGTGCAGTGACCGCTCCCGGCCACCGCAGCCTCGACCTGCTGGGCTCCGGCGATCCTTCCGCCTCAGCCTTCCGAGTAGCCAGAATTACAGGCATGCACTACCACGCCCGGCTGATTTTTTTGGATTTATTGTAGAGATGAGGTCTCGCTGCCCAGGCGGGTCTCGAACCCGTGGGCTCAGGCAATCCACTCATCTCAGCCTCTCAAAGGTGCGGGATTACAGGCTGAGCCACCGAGCCTGGCTAAAAAAAAAAAATAATTTTTTAAAGGCTCAGAAGGGGCCTTGAAGAATTCAAATCTATAGAATAATTTTCCAACTATTTCTTTTTTCTTTTTTCTTTTTTTTTCATTAATCAGTATTTTTTATTATGGTTTTGTGGGTTACAGTTAAGGGTTAGGTGTACAATTACGTTTCATTCAGGCACCCTGTTGATAAGAGGTGTTTTCCCATCCCCAGACAGATATTTGCTACTGTTAATCCCATCCCCCTCCCCCCCATAGTTTCCCAGTACCGTCAGTCAGTTTCTTATAGTATTGCATTGGATGTTCAAGGTCCATTATATGAGTGAGAACATGTGATATTCGGATCTTTGTTTCTGTGAGAGGTCACTCAGTATTATAGACTCTAGTTTCATCCAGGTTGCAGCGAAATTCATGATTTTGTTCTTTTTTATGGCTGCGTAGTATTCCATCGTGTATATGTACCACCTTTTTTTAATCCAGTCCTCTTTTGATGGGCAGCATGGTTGTTTCCAGGTTCTTGCTATTATGAACAATGCTGCGATAAACATACGTGTGCAGGTATCTTTTTTATGGAGTGATTTGTGTTCTTCAGGGTATATTCCCAGTAGGGGGATTGCAGGATCATATGGAAGGTCGATTTTTAGAGCTTTTAGGAATCGCACACTGCTTTCCACAGAGGTTGCACTAGTTTACACTCCCACCAACAGTGTAGAAGTGTTCCCTTTACACCAACCCTCTCCAGCAGCTGTTATTTTTTGAGTTGTTGATAATTGCCATTCTGACTGGAGTTAGGTGGTATCTCAGTGTGGTTTTGATTTGCATCTCCCTGATGATTTGTGAGGTTGAGCATTTCTTCATATGTTTGTTGGCTGCTCGAATGTCTTCTTTTGTGAAGTGTTGGTTCATATCTTTTGCCCATTTTATAATGGGGTTGTTTGTTTTCTTCTTTTCAGTACATTTCAGTTCCTTGTAGATCCAGGATGTTAAGCCTTTGTCAGACCTAGAGTTGGCAAATACTTTTTCCCAGTCTGTAGGCTGTCTCCCTGCTCTCTTGATGGTTACTTTGGCTTTGCAGAAGCTTGTCAGTTTAATAAGGTCCCATTTGTCTATCTTCTCTCTTAAGTCCTGTGGATTTCGGGTTTTGTACAGGAATTGGATGCCAGTTCCGATTTCCATGAGAGTATTTCCTTCCTTTTCTAAGGTTCTTATAGTTTGAGGTTTTACATTTAGGTCTCTGATCCATTTGGAGTTAACTTTTGTGCATGGCGATAGATAGGGGTCCTGTTTCAATCTTCTGCGTGTGGTCAGCCAATTTTCCCAGCACCATTTACTGAATAGGTTCTCCTCTCCCCATTGGTAGGTGGTGGGGGCTTTGTCGAAGATGAGTTGGTTGAGAAATTGAGGTTTTGCTTCTGGAATCTTAATTCTGTTCCATTGATCTATATGCCTGTTACTGTACCAATACCAAGCTGTTTTGATGATTGTAGCTTTATAGTAAAGTTTGAAATCTGGTATTGTGATACCACCTGCTTTGTTTTTTTTGCTGAGGATTGTTCTGGCTATTCTTGGATGTTTGTGTTTCCATATGAATTCCTGTGTTGTTTTTTCTAGGTCTGAGAAGAATGTTGTTGGTAATTTAATGGGTATTGCATTGAATTTGTAGATTGCCTTAGTAAGATGGACATCTTCACAATGTTGATTCTTCCGATCCATGAGCATGGGATATTTTTCCAGTTGTTCATGTCAGCTTTGATTTCTTTGAGCAGTGTTTTGTAATTTTCATTGTAAAGGTCTTTCACGTCTCTGGTTAGCAAGATGCCAAGGTATTTCATTTTTTTGTGGCTATTGTGAATGGAACTGTGTTTTTTATTTGGGTTTCTGTTTGTTTATTATTGGTGTAGACAAATGCTATTGTCTTTTGTACATTTATTTTGTATCCTGAGACTTTGCCAAAGGCTTTTATAACTGTAAGGAGGCCTTTGACAGATTCTCTTGGGTTTTCAAGGTACACCATCATATCATCTGCATAGAGAGATAACTTGACTTCCTCTTTTCCTATTTGAATACCACTGATTGCCTCCTCTTCTCTGATTGCTTTAGCCAGGACTTCCAATACTATGTTGAACAGGAGGGGAGAGAGTGGGCATCCTTGTCTAGTTCCAGTTTTCAGGGGGAAATTTGGGTTTCCCAAATTTTTTTCCATTTAGGAGTATGCTGGCTGTGGGTTTCTTGTAGATGGTTTTTACTATTTTGAGGTATGTTCTCTGTATGCCTAGATGTTCAAGGGTTTTTATCAAGAAGGGGTGCTGGATTTTATCAAAAGCTTTTTCTACATCTAGTGATATGATCATGTGGTTTTTGTTTTGACATCTGTTGATGTATTTAATTACATTTATGGTTTTACGAATGTTGAACCAGCGTTGCATGCCAGGAATGAAGCCTACTTGGTCATGGTGGATGATTTTTGAGATGTATTGCTGAATCCGGTTTGCTAGGATCTTGTTGAGAATTTTAGCATCTATGTTCATCAAAGATATTGGCCTGTAGTTCTCTTTCTTTGTTGGATCTTTACCTGGTTTGGGTATCAATGTGATGTTGGCTTCGTAAAATGATTTGGGGAGAGGTCCATCTTTTTCAATCGCCTGGAATACCTTCAGTAGGATTGGTATCAGCTCCTTCTTGAATGTCTTGTAGAATTCTGCTGGAAAGCCATCTGGACCAGGGCTTTTTTTGTAGAAAGTTTTCTTATTATGTAGTCGATTTCCTTGATTGTTGTTGGTCTATTTAGGGTCTCAATTTCTTCTTGTTCCAACCTAGGTAGGTTGTGTGATGTCAGAAAGTCCTCCATTTCCTTCTGGTTTTCTAGTTTGTTTCCATACAAGTGTACGTAGTAGTCTCTAATGATCTTTTGTATTTCTTCAGGGTCAGATGTGACTTCATCTTTTGTGTTTCTGATTATGCATATATGGTTTTTTCCTCGTTTTTTCTTGGTCAGTCTAGCTAGGGGACCATCAATCTTGTTTACCCTTTCTAAGAACCAGCTTTTTGTTTCATTGATTTTTTTGTATTATCTTTTTGTCTTCTATCCTGGATTTGGGCTCTTATTTTGGTGATCTGGATTCTTCTGCTGAAATTAGGGTTTTTGTGGTCTTGCTTTTCCAGCTTCTTTAGGTGGCTTGTTAGGTTGTGAATTTCTGTTCCTTTCATTTTCTTCATGTGTGTTTGTAGGGATATAAATTCCCCTCTTACTACAGCTTTCAGGGAATTCCAGAGATTCTGGTAAGATGTTTCTTCATTTTCATTCGTTTCCAGTTATCTTTAGATCCCTGTTTTGATTTCATCGTTGACCCAGGAGTTGTTTAGCATCTTGCTGTTTAGTGTCCATGACTTTGTGGGTTTTGGGGGGACTTTGTTGGTGTCAATGTTTATTTTTATTCCACTGTGGTCCGAGAAGGTGTTTGGTAGAATTTCGGTCCTTTTAAATTTGCTTATGCTTGATTTATGGCTGAGTATGTGGTCGATCTTAGAATGTGTTCCATGTGGTGATGAGTAGAATGTGTATTCTGTGGTCTTTGGATGGAGTGTTCTGTAGGTATCAATTAAGTCCATTTGGTCCAAAGTCACATTGAGGTTCTGGATCTCCTTGCTGATTTTTTGTCCTGATGATCTGTCTAGGTTTGTGAGTGGGGTATTAAAGTCCCCAGTTATGATAGTGGTAGAGTCAATATCTTTCTTTAGTTTTCCAAGAAGTTGCTTTATGAAATTTGGCGCACCTATGTTGGGTGCATATATGTTTAGGATAGATATTTCTTGTTGATGGATTGAGCCTTTTATCATTATGTAGTGCCCTCTGTATCTTTTTTGATTTTTAATAGCTTGAAGGGTATTTTGTCTGAAATTAAGATTGTTACTCCTCCATTGTTTTGTATTCCGTTCCCCTGAAATTTTGTTTCCCATCCTCTTACTTTGAGTCTGTGGGTGTCCTTTCTAGTGAGGTGAGTCTCTTGAAGGCAATAGATTGTTGCCTGATGATATTTTATCCATTTGGCCATTCTATGTCTTTTCAGTGGTGCATTTAGTTCATTCACATTTAGGCTAATAATTGAAATGCAAGAGTTGATCCCTGTCATAAGGTTCTTACAGAGTTGATCCTGTTTATTTGTTGTCTTTCTTTGGGTTTTGGAGTTGGTTCATGTGTGTTTTTAATCTTTTGCCTGCACTCTTGTGAAGAATGCTCTTGTTCTTTTTTCTTTTTCTTCTGTGTTCAGTACTTTCTTAAGTGTTTCTTGTAGAGGTGGTCTGGTGGTAGCGTAGGTTCTTAGGGATTGGATGTCTGGAAAATATTTCAATTATCCCTCACTAATGAAGCTTAGTTTGGCTGGGTAGGTTATTCTTGGTTGAAATTGTTTCTCTTTTAGAACTTTGAAGATAGGGCTCCAGGCTCTTCTGGCCTGAAGGGTTTCTGTGGATAAATCTGCTGCTATTCGAATTGGTTTTCCCTGGTAGGTAGTCTGGCCTTTTTCTCTTGCTGCCTTTAGGATTTTCCTTTCAAAGCTACTTTGTTTAGGTGAATTATTATGTGTCTGGGAGTTGGTCTTCTCGTTTGTTGTCTTGCAGGGGTTCTCTGAATCTCTTGTGTTTGAATTTTTTCATCCCTAATGAGATGAGGGAAGTTTTCTTCAATGATTTCATGAAATGTTTGTTCCAGCGTGGCTTCTGTTTCTCTTTCTGCCTCAGGAAGCCCAATTGTTCTTAGGTTTGGTCTCTTGAAATGATCATTCATCTGTTGCAAGTTTTGTTCTGTCTTTTTGAGCTTCTTTTCTATGCTTTTGACAGTTTGGGTTAGTTCTGTGTTTTGGTCTTCGAGCTCTGAGATTCTCTCTTTGGCTTGGCTGATTCTGTTTTCCATGCTTATTAGTCTGTTGTTCATTTCCATCACAGTATTCTTTGCTGCTGTCATTTCTGACAACAGGTCCTTCCTATTTTCTTCTTGTCTCTCCTCAATTTTTTAAATTCTCTCCATTAATGTCTTGATGTCTGGGTTTGTTGCATGTAGCCAGTCATTCTGGGGACTCTTCATTGTCTGTGTTCCAGAATCTGCTTTCTCAGTGTCTGATCTCCCAGAGGTCTGTGTAGGACCTATATTCTTCTTTTGGTTTTTCTTCATTTGTGCGTTTTTTTCCCCCTCTCTACTTTTTCCTTCCCCCCACGTCACCGTCTTCTTTAATTCTGTTATTCAGGGGTAAAGGGATTGGTTTTACTTCTGTTTGTTCAATCTCCTATTCTTTATGTATGTCCTCTTACTTTGTTCAATTCTGAAGTTGCACTGTAGGTTGGAGGTGGTCCTTTTTGCAGTTTTGAGATGTATTTAAGGGGAGAGCTGTGATTCAAAATCTGTCTGCAGGTCCTGCTCTTCGCTGACAGGCGTGTGGATAATGTGGATCCCACTTCCCACTGTCCTGGAATCTGTCTATGCAGTGGGGCTGTAGGTTTACTCCCTGAAATAAAATGTGGTTAGCAGAGGGGAGAGAATGGAGCAGATTGTGGGTTGAAGAGGGGAGTGGAGAGATAGAGGAGTAAGGGGGGAAACAAACGAATGTGCCAACAAATAGAGAGAGAGGCCTATACTGAAACAGATAAAAACAATAGACCACAGCCAAACAGTCGAACCAACTCTCATACAAACAAAAATAAAACATATGGTGATGCTAATATACAAGCTAATCAACCACCTTGTTAGTGTGCTGTTCCTCTATACAAAGATATGGTTTACAGAGAGAAGAAAAGAGAAGAAAAGGAAAAGGGAAAAAGAAAAAAGGGAACAATACAGTAGGAATAGAATTAAGTCATTAAACCGATAGAATCAATGAAGCACACTCTGAGACCTTTCGTTTAAGTCCAATGTCCTTTCAGGTCTGATTTCTAGTTTTCTTTTCAAGCTGGTAAATTAGTTTGCAGTTAGAGTCAATTGCCCCTGATCTGCTGTGAAGGACTGTTCAGATTAACCTTCCTTCAGCAGTTTGGTCTATGTCTTTATCAAACTTGTTTCTCCCGTTTCGGTGTTGTTACCTTGAATCGCCAGCAGGTGGTGCTATATCAGCTGCTCGCCCCAGAGGGGGTGGGGCCGGACAGGAACAAGATGGCTGCCTGCCTCCGAGCAGGCAACTGGAGCCCCACGCAGGGCCGGCAGGACAGTCTTGGACGCAGGATAGGTGGCAGCGATCCCAGCAGATCTTCCCTGAAGCGGTTCGTTGTGGATCTCCTCAGGCCACGTGGTGCGATATGCTATCCCTCCCAGAGTCCAAGGCGGTGGTGGCGCTGGGGACGGCAGCGGCAGTGGCGGTGGGGGGAGGGGCAGCGGTGCTGCCGGTGGCGGCAGCAGAACCATTTGGAATGCAGTCAAAACTGTCCAGTCGTTCCAATGGCAGCGGCCGAGCTCTGTCTGTAAAGCAGGCTGCGATGCTGGGGTCCCCAGCCCCCCGGGGCGAAAGTCAGAGACCCACTGCAGATCTCCCTTGCAGAGGGCTTCAGACGCTGGGTTGCCCTGTCACCATCTTGCCGCGCCCCCCCAACTATTTCAAAGCTATCTTTCTCAGTCATGTTTGGTATCACATACAAAATAAGAATGTTACTCACCTCTTTTTGAAGCTCATTACTACTACAACATTTTATATCTATCCTCTCTCTATGTATCTATCTAATCATCTATCACCATTACCAATCTTGGGCAACTTTTATAATGGCAGATACTATTAAGAACTTTCAAAATCTTAGCTATTGCCTCAATGGAAGTGGTTATCAAAGGGTGTTTCAGGGACTATAAAGTTGGGGAACCATAGGAAGACCACAAGGTCAAGACATTTTTTATATTATACATAAGATATTTCCCCCCCAACTCTTCTTTTAGTGAATGAATAACAGTGCTGTCCAGAGACTTCATGTTATTTATCTTATTTACATAATCTGTATTTATATTAACATCTATTAGGTTTAATATTTTCATTTAAAATGAAGTTAGTAGATAAATATTTAAGCAAGTCTCCATTTTAATTTCTAATATGTTAAATGTTGACAGACAACCCTTGTAAACAAAACTACTTGGGAATTCTCAACAATTTTTCAACCCGTAAAAGGAGTAGTGAGGTAAAAACAACAACAACAAGAACAAAAAGCAAAACAACAAAAACAGCAAACAAAACCAAACCATAGAGAACTGCTGCTCTGTGTTTACCTGGAATCATTGGCATCTATGGGACTAATCTTCTCTATCTGCAAAATCACACCTGACAACTCTTATCTCCCATGGATAGCTACAAGACAAACTCCACAGCAGAAATAAGCTCTAGGATCAGAAGGCAGAACCCTGTTTTCCTGTTTGTGCTGCTTTCCCTGACCCATCTGGGCTTTAGGTTCTTTTGGTGTACTTGAACTCACTGTAGACCCTGCTTCTCCTGCCTGCAGATGTGTTTGTCCACCCCATCCAGGATTTTGTGTACCTTGGGTTTTTCCTGCTGCCTGCTGAAATATGGTCCTTGTCAGGTGATTTTAACTGATAGAGACTTTACCAATCTTAGGAAAAGAAAGAAGAGAACCAGGCTTGGGGACAGAGGTACCTATTCCTACAGAGTCCTGAATCCCTGTGGTCCTCCTTTGTCTGGACCTGTCTATTCTCTGCCTTAGACCTCATGAGGTTTCCTAATAGTTCATTCTATTTTTAGGGTACAGGATTTGCGAGTGGGTTAAGGTATGTATTTTTTGAATGACTAATATTCAATTCTCATACATATTCCATCTATTTACTGATTTAGAATAGCTGTCAAATATTTCTTTAATTTGGCCCCAACCTTCTGATCTAATACTCCTACATGATGTGAGCTAATTGCCCATTATGGACTCATTTAAAAGTTCTTTGCTGTTTGGTGTGTCTTGTAGCTGGCGAAATAAACCTTTTTATTTTGGGGACGTGGGAGAGTTGACAACATTCAGAATGGTCATTCCTTTTTAACTGAGATTTTTCTCCCCCAGCATTTAATTATGAAATATTTTCAAGTATATGGTAAAATTGAAAATAGTTTACAGTGAATACCCATTTTTCCACAGCCCAGATTCTACCATTATTCTATTTTATTTATTTGTGAATCTATTCATCTTTCCCTTTATTCAGCCATTAAGTGTAATTTTTAATTTAAACTTTACCAACCAACTCTACCAAAATGAAAAGAAAAAAATTTTAACTAGGAGAATTTCCACGCAGAAAATAACACCTAAGTTAGTAAATGCTTCTCTGCATTACTTAAACCTTCCGAAGCAAAATATTGATGTCAAAATATGCCATTTAGACATCCAGTGCAAGGATGGTGCATTTTGGCATTAGCTCTCTCTCTTCTTTTTCTTGATTTATAGTAAGGATCTGCACATTTACTGATTTTTTTTTTCTGGAAACTAGCCAGATGTCCTAAGACACTGACATTAAAAAGTTATTAAGAGCAGCTGAATCAATTTTAGGCAAGCGCCAAGGTGCTTGGATTTTCCTGAAGAGAATAATTGTTTGACTCTTTCAAACAATTAAAAAATATATAAATCTGAACTTTGGTTTTTCAGTAAGAATTAAGTTTATAGAAAAAAAAGATAGCCTTGCTTGGGTTCTTCTAATTGGTCTTTTTGAAAAATTGTCAAAATTGTTCATCCTTTAGAATTTGGGAAAATAACAAATTTCAGAGAATAATTGAAGCCTATTTAGTTCATTAAGGCTTATCTTGTCTTAATATTCCAATTTCCCCAAGAGTCTGGCTATAGTGGTTGTTTCTTGAAAGATTCCCCAGTGTCTGTTTTGCTATCTTTTTCTAGTAAGCTATTATATGTAAACTATTATATACACAAGCTTATGAATTCTCTATAATTAAAACAAGAAAATAAGATTGGGGGATGGTTTTATGACATCTGCTTCAAATTTAGTTTGCTTTATTTTGCAATTAAGTTTAGAGCTTTCTTTCTTTTTTTTTTTTGAGTTGGAGTCCCACTCTGTCGCTCAGACTGAAGTGCAGTGGCCACTCCTAGCCATTGCAGCCTTGACCTGCTGGGCTCCAGCGATCCTTCCACCTCAGCCTTCCAAGTAGCTGAAACTACAGGCGTGCGCTACCATACCCGGCTGATTTTTGCTTTATTGTAGAGATGAGGTCTCGCCAAGTTGCCCAGGTGGGTCTCGAACCTGTGGGCTCAGGCAATTCACTCACTTCAGCCTCCCAAAGGCGCAGGATTACAGGTTGAGCCACCGAGCCCAGCTGTTTAGAATTTTCTTATCTTTTGAAGAAATAGTAACCATGTTTGGCATCAGCTAGGCTGGTTAAGACTTTATATAGCAAAATTAAATTTCCCATGAACTGTCTTTTGTAGGCTGTAAATTTCAGGTTTTTATGGTTTCTCCTTATAGTTTTCCTTTGCCCTTGTTTGATATCTTTGTCTTTTTAAAAATCCTTTTAAAATGAGGTAAAAACCAAAAGAGATGGTGGCCAGGACTAACCATCAACTCCTAACACTGCCTGTTAGAAATATAATCTATCCTGCACCTTCAATCACATTTTGATATTTTCCCAAGTGAGCCTTGACAATTTGAGGAACTCACAAGTTTTCTTCATTTCGTCAACATAATTTCAGATGCCAGTGGCCATTGGTTTCCCAAATGTATTGCATATTTATATTATTTGTACAAAACAAGCTGACTTTTTAAAAACTATTTTATTTCCTAGAAAAGTGATTTAAATGGAAATAAATGTATTTATCCTTCAATAATTGTAACTTAAAAGACATACCAGCAAGAAAGTATTTCCCTTTCTAAAGTGCTGATTTCAAGATTCTATTCATATTATAGTGAGGTTACTGAATAAAAGGGCAAATTTCAATCTTTCTTCCTGGTTAGGAAATCTTATATTTCTAAATAACCTAGATCTGGCAGACACTGAAACAAGAAAGTCACAAGATATTCATTTAGGTGGCCTTGTAATTACATCTAACCGATGAAACAAAAGAAAATAAATTGCCAATAGACCTGAAAATTACAGTGGCTATTTAACTATATTATAAATATAAAATATAGACTCAGTTGATGTTTCTTAAAAGTAAAAGAGCACTTTACCATTGTCTTTGTGTTTTAAAAACCATCATGGATCTGGCTTTCTGATACTTCCCTCTAAGTTGATATTCAATCTCTGTTGTTAAGAGGAATGATTACCATCAGACCACAGGATGTGAGAATTCTCTGACCAACTCAGATATCCAAATTAGCAACTTCTTTAGGTAACTTAATATTCTCTATCTGCCCATTATTCCTCATTTTAAAAACTGGATACTTTTCTTTTTAATTTGGTGAAAAATAAAAACCATTTCTTCTTAAGGGAAAAACACAATGTAAAATTCTTGGAACTCTGAATGAGAAGACCAGGAGAAAATCATTCTGGTCTACCATTTGGTTGCAGCTTGCCCCTTCATTGGATGATTCTTGTCATAACGGCTTCATAAGTTTAGCTGGCACAGGTAGAGGGACAGGCCGTTGGCATTTGAGTCTGTTGAGTTTGTCCTTGGAAGTAAGGGTAGACTTTTCTTCTCTAATTTCTTTAGCTCTCAGTTGCTTCATCTGAAAAATAAAGCAGATGGAACAAGAGAAGCCCTTTTATTTCTAAAAGCCTTCCATTTTTTTTTTCCAAAATGTGTTGCTCAGTCTGGGCTTATATACAATGCATTTTATAAAGATAAATATCACTCAGTCTGGGCTTATATACAATGCATTTTATAAAGAAATCATCTTATATTTTGACTTTCAGTGTAGATAAAAGCAAAAACAATGATCTCTTTGAAAACATAAAACTCTCCATATTTCCTTTAGTTATACCTTGCGACCATCAGAGTGGATGGATCTCTGCAAATGTTTCTAGGTGACATGTGTCCATGAACTCTGATTTAAACAATCCATTTTCTACAAGGGATTTCTAAAGTTAATTTGATTATGTGGTTGATGGAATATGACAAGAAGTCTCTTCTTCCAGTTAAGCAACACAAATTAGACTAGATGGCTATGACTTTCAAGAATACATCTTTCAGGTCTTAGTAGAAACAGCAGTAGAAGGTCCAGGGGCTGAGAAAAGAAAGAGAAAATCTTTAATAAGCTTTTTTTAATTTTACATCTGTGTCAAATTTCCATTTTAAGAAGAAAAATTCTGTGGTCATGGATATTCCTTTTTTGTTTCGATTCGTGTGAGTCTCTATATGACAAATTTATCCCTATTAATTCCAGGACCTGACCTTCCAGTCTATTTGGACCTGAGCTTGAATGTCTTGATCACAAACGACTTATGGCTAAAATCAAAAGTGTTAGCCTTTGTGAGAAAGAAATCTGTGGTGCTGAAAAGATGTTTTATTCTGGGGTGGTGTGTGGTCACAGTTTTGGCTCTTATTGGATGATTCTTGTCAAATGGTCTCACAAGTTTTAACCTAAGTAGGTAAAGGGTCTGTATTAGTGGGTCCGTTGAGTTTATGCTACAAAGTAGGCACAGAGGTTCCTTCTTGAGTGAATAGTTGGAAAGACAGTAGTTCTGGGCTTCCACAGAGAACAAAAGGTGACTGCAGTTGGAACACTTAGTTAGGGATAGAAAGTCTTGTGTTCATAGATATTTAAAAATTTCCCACTTAAACAATTCAGTACTTTGTGTGCTGTTTTCCAGAATTTTTGATATACAAACCTAAGAAACATAAACCCTCATTCCCTATCTCGTCAGAAAAGTACAGGACTGAGAAGAAAAGGTTATATTTGATAGGCAAGATGGCACCTTTTCTACAGTTCTTGCCGAGTGCGTCAGCTTCTTCGTTGTGTGATGAGGCTTTTGTCCTGTTATGTATCATCCTTTCTTATTGTGGTACCTGATAAAGGAGATAACCTGGCACAAGATTCTTGGAAATGACATTAACTATAGATCTGTAGCATGTATCAATAAAGGTGTCTCCATTTTCAAACACTGTCCTAAAACCACTTTCTTGAATTTGATAGCTAAAATCTTCCCAGACTACATGCTTTAGCTGAGCAAGCAGGGTGAATAAGTAGGCATCCAGCCAAATGTAGTGTTGAGCAAAAATAATGAGCAAAAATTGTTCCATTGGGACAAGAAAGCACACATTCTGCTCCTGGAATTGCCCTTAGCGGTTTGAGGTGGCTGAGTGGGTGAGGGAGAAGGGTGAGCAGAGGTGAGGAAATGGCCTGGGAAGAAGAAAAGAGAAGCATTGTGAATATAAATTTGGCCTCATTTTGTGGAAAGAGCTTGCACATGATGGATGTATGGACTATTCTAAGCAGCCAGTAGCATTTAAAAAATACATTATTGCCATGACTCAAGTGTATTACTCCTTATTTGAACAAAGATATCAAAGAGACTCAGTGGAGGGTCTAAGAGACGTGGTTTCTGAGAAAAATAAACAAGTAAGAAAACAATTTCATGAGCTTCTTAACATGAGGCAAAGGAGGTAAGTGGGTAAGGAAAAGAAAAGTGAGTTTTATTGACTAGTATGCCTCATTTGAAAGTTTCCAGTTTTGAGGAAGCTCACATAGGAAGGTGAATGAAAGGACATCTGAATGCTGTTCAATTCAGACTGAGGTTTCTATAAAGACTAGAAACCTGTCATTTTAATCTGCATGGTGTTCTCTGTTCTTTTCTAAAATTATATTGTTCTTCAAAGAGGAAGCCAAGTACACTGTGGAGAATTCTCTGAGAAAGAAAACCTGAACAATCTCCACAGGAATAAATCATTCAAAATAAAAGATAATTGATCCTGATTTTCAGATCATTTCGCTCCTATCATAGAAAGTTCCCTGAAGAGATGACATGAGGTACTTAAGAGGTTCCCCTGAGGTGTTACGGCTCCCCAGAGGAAGGGTGTGGCAGGGAAGGTAGTGATGGTTGGCTTTTGGTAGCTGAGGTGGGAGGGAAGGACAGGGGGCTAGTTTTTAGTGTGAAGATGGGGAACAGCCTCCCTAAAGGAAGGAGATCCAGCTTCGCTAGGGTCTCACTTGAGGGGATTCTTGAGGATTAAGGCAAGTCACTTCTAAGGGCTGTTTCCACACTCGAAGATTAATATGCACTCTGAGAAGATGCCCCGGAGTAAGAAAGTAAGGAGAGAAAAGGCAAGGGTGAGTAGGAACAAGATCCCACTTATAACCAGAGCAACTTTGCTTGACTCTGCTTTATGTTGGACTTCCCTGAGCAGTTTCATACACTAAGCGTTGGCAAGTGTAGTGTATGCTGTGGTGTGCTACTCAGACCTCTCCTTTAGGATTAAGGCAGTTCATTCCCCGCCCCCGCCCCTCCACTATCAAGGGAGTTGCCTGATCATGGCTCTCAGCCCATTCACAGGGGTAGCCTACATCCAATGACAAAGAACCAGCTCTCAATCTCAATTCAGATCATTGAAGGGCCAACCCAGCTTCAGAGCTCCCTGAGGGACTGGCTAAGGTCCATGTTTCAACTGCCTCACAACTCACCTTCCTCCTCTGCCTACCCCTGCTTCAGATGTCACTTCTGAATGCCTCCCCAATAAAGCACCTGCATACTGATTTCCAGCTGCAAGTCTGTTTCCCAGAAAGCAGGAGGAGGAGATGATGATGACACGAAGATGAGGAGGAGGAGAGGAAGGGAAAGGGGAAAAACAGATAGAGGAGAAGGAGGAAGAAAAGGGGAAGAGAACGAAGAAGAAGGAGGAGGAGGTGGAAGAGGAGAAACTAAAAGACACACGAAAACAACTGGACTAATAGTGTTGCAGTTCTTTGACTCTGAGTATGTTCTTTAATTCAAGAAATATTTAACAAGAGCCAATTATGTGCCAAGCATTATACAATAAATAACTCTGACTGGAGACATCAGAAGACTTCTAAGTCTTCGGGGTATACTGATTAAACTTGAATTTCTCCACCATCCGTTTGGAATCACCACCCATATATAACCTTAGAACACTGGTCATACAGCCGTAGCTAAAAGTCAAATCTACCCATTAGTGTGTTTTTGTCATCCATGGAGTGGTTTGAATATTTCAGTTTAGTTGTAAATTTTAAGAATGAGAAGATTTCACATAAAATCAAGATTATGACTGCTTTTAAACATAGAATTTCTGGCAACACAAGACATGCATTCCTGGAAGACAACAATCAGTTGGAGCTAACTCATGGCTTGGAAGAAGCCATGAGTTGGAAACTAGTCCCCGTTCTAGTTTGCCACAGTCCCCACTATGCCCTATCATGTTCCAGCTGGCCTACATTGTTTACTTATACTTCCTTCTAGGTCCCTGTAGTCATTGACATTTATGACTTTCTTTCTCAGTTACTAGGTTCACAAGTGTTTTTCCCAATCTCCAGACCATTCTTTTTTTTAAAAACTTTTTAATTTTGAATATGGGGTGTCCAATTCATGGTTAGGTATACAAATGTTCATTATGCAGGTACCCTTGCTGATGAGGTGTGCCCCTCCTTCCCCTGGTAGTTTCCCTCAACTGCCAATCCCATCCTCCCCTCCTGGCAGTTTCCCACTACTGCCAATCCCTTTCTTATAATATTACTGTAGTTGTTCAAGGTCTACTTACAAGTGAGAACATGTGATACTCAGTTCTTTGTTTCTGTGATAGATCACTCAGAACCAAGTTGCTATTAAGTTTATAATTTTTCCTTCTTTATGACTGAGTAATATTCCATTGTGTATATGTACCACATAACCACATTTTTTTTATCCAGTCCTCTTTCGATGGGCAGCACGGTTGGTTCTATGTTTTTGCTGTTGTGAATAATGCTGCAATAAACATGAATGGGCAGATATCTTTTTCATACTGTTATTTGAGTTCATCTAGGTATATTCCCAGTATGGGGATTGCGGGCTGTATGGGAAGTTGATTTTTATATCTTTTAGGAATTGCCACACTGTTTTCCACAGAAGTTATACTAGTTTACATTCCCACCAACAGTGCAGAAGTGTTTCCTTTTCACCGCATCCTCTCCAGCATCTGTTTTTTTTTTTGTTGTTGTTATTGGTGATGGCCATCCTGACTGGAGTTAGGTATCTCAGTGTGGTTTTAGTGTGCATTTCTTTGGTGACTAGTGAGGCTGTGCACTTTTTCATGTGTCTGTTGTCTGCTTGTATGTCTTCTTTTGAGGAGTGTTTATTCATGTCTTTTGCCCACTTTGTTATGGGACTGTTTGTTTTTTTCTTTTCAGCATGTTTGAGTTCCTTGTAGATCCTAGATATGAGGCTTTTGTCAGATAAACAGTTGGCAAATATTTTTTCCCAGTCTGTGGACTGTCTTCCCAATCTCTCAATGGTTTCTTTTGCTTTGCAGAAGCTTGTCAGTTTGATGAGGTCCCATTTGTCTATCTTACCTCTTATGGCATGGGCAGCTGGGATTTTGATCAGGAATTGGTTGTCAGTTCCAATTTCCATTAGGGTGTCTCCTGCATTTTCTAAGCTTCTTATAGTTTGAGGTTTTATGTTTAGGTCTTTGATCCATTTAGAGTTGATTTTTGTGTATGGGGATAGGTAAGGGTCTTGTTTTAATCTTCTGCATGTCGCCAGTTTTCCCAGCACCATTTACTGAACAGGTTCTCCTCTCCCCCTGGTTGATGGTAGAGGTTTTGTCAAAAGTGAGTTTGTTGAGAAATTGAGACTTTACTTCTGGAATCTCTATCCTGTTCCATTGGTCTGTACACCTGTTCTTGTACCAGTACAAGGCTGTTTTGATTATTGTAGCTTTATAATAAAGCTTAAAATCTAGGAGTGTGATGCCTCTCGCTTTTTTTTTTTTTTTCTGAGAATTGTTTTGGCTATTCATGGTTGTTTATGTTTCCAGATGAAATCCTGTATTGCTGTTTTCAGGTCTGAGAAGAATGCTGCTGGTAATTTAATGGGTTTTGCGTTAAGTCTGTAGATTGCCTTGGGTAGATGGATATCTTAACAATGTTGATTCTTCCAATCGATGAGCATAGAATATTTCTCCATTTTCTGGTGTCATTTTTTATTTCTTTGAGCAGTGTTTAGTAGTTTTCATTGTAAAGGCCTTTGACTTCTTTGGTTAGGAAGATGCCAAGGTATTTCAGGTTTTTTTTGTGTGTGTGTGATTATTGTGAATGGGATTGTGCTTTTCATTTGGGTTTCTGTTGGTTTATTGTTGGTTTGTAGGGATGTAACTGACTTTTGCACATTTATTTTATCCCTGAGACTTTGCCAATGTCCTTTGTCAGTGCAAGAATGTTTTTGACAGATTCTCTTGGGTTTTTGAGGTATAGAATCATATTGTCTGCAAAGAGGGATAACTTAACTTTCTCTTTTCCTATTTGGATACCTGATTTCCTTCTCTTGTCTGATTGCTCTAGCTGGGACTTCCAATACTATGTTGAACAGGATGGGTGAGAGTGATCCTTCTCTTGTTCTGGTTTTCAGAGGAAATGGTTCAATTTCTGTCTGTTTAGCAGTATGTTGATTATGGGTTTCTCATAGATGGCTCTTACTATTTTGAGGTATGTTCCATCTATGTCTAGATGTTCGAGGGTTTTTATCAAGAAGGGGTGCTGGATTTTATCAAAAGCTTTTTCCACATCTAATAGTATAACCATGTGGTTTTTGTTTTTATATCTGTTGACATATTTAATTACATTTATGATCTTGTGGATATTGAACCAGCCCTGCATCCTGGGGATGAAGCCTGCTTGGTTATGGTGGATGATTTTTGAGACGTGTTGTTGGATCTGGTTTGCCAGAATCTTGTTGGGAATTTTAGCATCTATGTTCATCAAGGATATTGGCCTATAGTTCTCTTTCTTTGTTGGATCTTTACCTGGTTTGGGTATCAATGTGATATTAGCTTCATAAAATGATATAGGGAAAGTTCCATCTTTCTCAATTGCCTGAAATACTTTCAATAGAACTGGTATTAGCTCCTCCTTGTATGTTTTGTAGAATTCAGCTGGAAAGCCATCTGGTCCAGGGTTTTTTTTTGTAGGTAGTTTTCTTATGACATAGTCGATTTCCTGGGTTGTTATTAGTCTATTTAGGGTTTCAATTTCTTCTTGTTTCAACTTGGGGACATTGTGTGATATCAGAAAGTCCTCCATTTCATTTAGGTTTTTAGTTTGTTTCCATACAGGTGTGCATAACAATTTCTGAATAATCTTTGGTATTTTTTTCGGGGTCAGTTGTGACTTTCTGTTTTGCATTTCTGATTGTGTTTATCTGTACCTTTTCTCTCTTTTTCTTGGTCAGTCTTGCTAGGAGTCCATCAATCTTGTTTATCCTTTCAAAAAACCAACTTTTGGTTTCATTGATTTTTTGTATTATATTTTTGTCTTCTGTGTCCCTAATTTGAGCTTTTATTTTGGTGGTCTGGTTTCTTCTGCCTAAGTTAGGGTTTTGATGGTCTTGCTTTTCCAGCTTCCTTAGATGGTTTTTTAGGCTGTTAACTCTTGATTTTTCTATTTTTTCATGTGTGTCCATAGAGATATGAATTCCTCTCTTAGGACTGCTTTCATGGCATTCCAGAGATTTTGGTAAGACATTTCTACGTTTTCATTTGTTTCCAGGTAGCTTTTAATCTCTTTTTTGATTTCTGAGTTGACCCAGGAGTTGTTTAGTATCATGGTGTTTAGTGTTCACATCAGGATCATTCTTAATGACCTTGATTATTAGGAGATTTGGGACTCAACCCTCAGGCCTGACCTGCCCATGTGAGATGGTCTTAAAGTGTTTGACATTTTTCTTTTGAGGTAGGTAGAGCACAACATTGAAAAAAAAAACCTTTATTTCCCTAATTTCCTTTATTCTCCAATAATGCTTTCAGAAAGTTATTGTAGTGTGTACATCACATTAAGCCCAGGTACCATTACAGAATTTGTGTGGTGGCTGTATTCTCATAGCTTAATGATTTCTTTTGGTAACTGAGGAGACAAGTTGAGGGAGATGTGGGGTTTCCCCCATCCTCCTCCAGTGGCAAAGGTAGGATTGGAGCCCATTTCCTTCAACCCCCATCAGTGCTGTGGCCTCCAGGCCATCCTAACTCCAGCATTTTTCTCAGCACAAATGTAGGTATCACAGAGACTGAGCTGGTCTTGGAAATAGTTCTTCTGCAGAGAGGCAGAGAGAGGGACACTTTTGTTCTGGTAAAGTTAAGGGCGTTGGCCATTATCTGGTATGTTCAGAGAAGTCTTTGGCACTGGGTCCTAGTAAAGTTGGGTTAAGAGACAAAATAGAGGAGAAAAAAATTTCTACTGTAATTCAAGTGTGCCTCTTGGAGTCCCTGAAGTTAATGTGCCTAGAGGAAGTGAGGACTGTAACGTGATCAGGATAGATAAGATGGCCCCTCTCTTACCCCAAGTCACCAAAGGCAGGTGTGGAGATAGGTCTAGAGCTCTCTCCTTCCTGCTCTGACTCATCTCCTGCTCCCCAATAAAAATAACGCAAACTGACAGAAGTACATACTATGTATTAACAATACATATTAACAATATTAACATCTTCCTAGAGAACATCAAGACTATTGTCATTATAGCCTGTATCCTTGCCCCTACCAGTCCCTTCAAGCAGCACTGAATTCCTTATCCCAGACTCTAATCGCCACAAGTTGATTTTTCCTTTCACATCATCAACCCCTGTCCCCAACTTCTGATTTCATTCTACTGCCCTCTGGATCTCCCAGCCAGTTATCTGTAACATCCTTATATCTGTAACCTCTTCTCTAAATGTGACTGTGACTTGCTTGCTGTAACTGAAACCTGGCCCAGCCCTGAGATCATTAAGTCCCCCTGTACCCTACTGAGGTAGTGGCCATTTTCTTTCCCATAGCCTCATCCTAGTGGGCCTGGAAATGGGAGAACTTTACTCCTTGTTTTTTGTTGTTACTTCCAGATCACGCTCTTTCTTTCTTCCTTAAAACACATTTTAATCAAAGTTCAAGGCCTCATTTCTGCTCTGGCATACAGTGAGGTAGAGGCAGTGAGGACCCACCTTATCCAGGATGTACACCATGTCATCAGACTGTCTAAACCACCTCCCCCCCACCTTTTTTTTTTTTTTTACCATAGTCACCCACCAATCCCCAAGTCACTTTTCCCATCCCTCAGAGATTTCACTTCCTGTTTCACTGTTACTCTCCAACTGTGTTCTTAGCAAAATTATGGTGGTTTTGATATCTATATAGATGAACTCTTTAATACTTGGCTTTGGAATTGGTTTGTCTCCTCTCTTCCAATGGTCCTGTCCTTGGCAATGCACACCATAGACGTTGCCACTATCAAGAACTCAAAGATCTCTATGATCTCCACTTGAGTACTTTATTCTCCAATTATGACCGCTCACTTTTCAGCCCACTCCCTCTAGTATCCAGATTTCAAAAATTCCACAATCTTACCATTACTGATTCCACCAGATTTTTGCTATCCTTCATTACCCTCATACTTGCGCTTCTTAACTAGTTTAATTTTCATGGCTTCTCATTATAGTTGTTCTCTTGAAAGAACTCTCAACTTCTTCACCTCTCTCTACCCTCATTGTCCTGCAGTGAAGCCCCATGGTCTGATTAATATAAGCTTTGAACCTTGTCTGTTCCTGCAGTGATTAAGCTGAACATGGCTGCAGTTCTGTATCCTACAGGGCGGGTCCACAGCCAATGCCATGTGCCTCATTCTGGAGTTTGAAGCCGTTTGGTGTCATGCCAAGCTCTTTCCACACTGTGGGCGACACTACCCTGAGGGTCTGGTTCAACTGGCTCAGGCTGATGACCACAAGCAAGACAAGAATGTGATCCATTACTATCTGGATTACAAGTTACTCTTTGAGGGTACAGACAGCAACCCTGGAGACAAGAGGCTGGAGGACTGATTTTTTGAGCATGAGGTGAAACTGAACAACTTGGCCTTCCTGAACCAGTTCCACTTTGGTGTCTTCCAAGCCTTTGTGAAGCTCAAGGAGGAAAGAGTCGCAACATTGTGTCAATTACTGAGTAGATTGCCAAGCACCACTAAGATCACTTCTAGCATGCTGGCCCAAGGTTCCAAAGTGCACTGTGTGTGTCTGTGTGGTTTGTGATGAAGCCCATGGCTTACCTGCCTACCCTGGGAAGTAGCACACTGTCCTAGAGGTTGTCCAGCTTCCCTGACCCTCTCTAAGACTTCTCTAAGACCTGAAAAGGGGTTGGACACCTGTTCTCCCCATTAAGGATGGACCAAGAACACCTCCAGAGAAAGGAGTCCCCCTCAGCCATATGTTTACAGCTGCTGACATGTCTGAGAAGTATGTGATCACTTTCATGTCCCTCTCTAGCTTGAGAACCCCTGGAGGCAGTGTGAGCCTCCTTGTCCCTCTGTGGGTCACCCTCAGAGCCATGATCCATGGAAAGGATAGACAGTGTGTATCCTTGGAGCATGGAGGAAGTCGCTCTTCAGCCTCTTCCCTCAGCTCTGCTGCTCTAAAATAATAAAACTGCCCTCTCTTTAAAAAAAAAGAAAGAAAAAGAAAAACACAACTATGCAGGTTGATCACATCTTAGGTTCATGACAACAAACTTCTAATGGGTCCTTCCTGAGGGCTACCTGAAAATTCTATTCAATTTCTCTAGTCTATTCAATCTCATAGTCTACTTGACAAGTGTTTTATCTGTTCTTGGATCTTCAAGCCTCTAATATACCTTTATGTCCTCCTGACCTTTGGCTGGTAACATTTTTTCCTATTTCTCTAAGAAAATAGAAGCATTCAGAAGATAACTTTGATATCTTTCATCACATCTACTCATCTCCTTGCACCTGGGTCTTAGACTCAACCATTTTCTTGGAATACAGATGACTTTTCCTGTCTCCTGTCAAAGAACAGTCTTTCTATTTATACATACGTCCTAGTTCTCTCACTGCTCAAGAGCGCTGTTCTTGCAAATCTCTCCTCTCTCTTTCGAATCGTGTTTCCCTTTCCACATTTTCATTCTTATTAGCATAAAAAAATGCTGTTTTCTCTTACCTTAGAAAACCTTTGATGCCACGTGCCCCTCCACCTACCGTCCAGTTGTCGCATTCCTTAGCAAAAAGCTCATGAACTTGTCTGCGTGGTCAATTTTATGTGTCAACTTAGGTAGGCCTCAATACCCAGGTGTTTGGTCAAACATTATTCTAGATGTTTCTGTAAGGGTATCTTTCAGATGAGGGCAACATTTAAATAAGTAGTCTTGGAGTATAGCAGATTACCTTCCATAATGTAGGTGGGCTTCATTCAATCAATTGAAGGCCTTCAGAGAAAATGACTGACCTCTCGGAAGAAAAGGAAATTCTTTTAGCAGGTCGCCTCCAGATCCAACTTGCAACATCACCTTCTCCTTGGTTTACAGCTATTGGCCTCTACCATCTCCACAATTACATGAAGCAATTTTTTTCTAGTACTTTAAAATATGTATATATGTATGTATTTATGTATTCATAATTTTAGAGTTGTGGGGGTACAAGTGAGGATTTACTATATAAGTAGATTGCACCCAGGTGATGTTTGGGCTTCTAGTTGGTTCTCTTTCCCCCATTAGTGTACCAGGTATCCATTGTGTTGTCATGTGTCCTCTCTCCCTCCTCCCTGTCTTGGCAATGCCCAACATTTGCCAATTCCATTCTTTGGCTAGTGTGACCAGTGTCCAGGGTCTGCTTATGAGTGAGGACATGTGGTATTCAGTTCTCTTTTTCTGTGCTAGTTCAGTTAGTATGATGACCTCCAGCTGCATCCAAGTGCCATGATTTTCAAGGATTCCAACACTTTATGACTGCATAATATTCCATTGCTTATATGTACCACATTTTATTTATCCAGTCCATTTCTGATGGGCATCTGAGTTGGTTCTATGTCTTTGCTATTGTAAATAGTGCTGCAATAAACATGCACGTGCACATATCTTTTTGGTAAAATGATCTATGTTCCTCTAGTTATATTCCAGGAGAGGGATTGCTGAATTGTCTGGAAGCTCAATTTTTGGTTCTTTGAGAAATTGCCACACTGCTTTCCAAAGCGGATGAACTAGCTTGTATTCCCACAGTGTAGAAGCATTCCCTTTTCTCCATGACTGTGCCAGCACCAGTTGTCTTTTGACTTATTAATGATAGCCATCCTTACCAGTGTTCTGGTGTTATCTCATGGTAGTTTTGATTTTCATTTCTCTGATGATTAGTGAGACTGAGCATTTTTTCATGTGTTTGGTAACTGCTTGTATGTCATCCTTTGAGAAGTGTTTGTTCATGTCTTTTGCCTACTTTTTAATGAGGTTGATTTTTTTCCTTTCAATTAATTGGCATTCCTTGTAGATCCTGAATGTTAGGCCTTTGTCAGATGTGTAGTTTGCAACTATTTTTTCCCATTCTGTGGGTTGTCTTTTCACTCCCTTGATGGTTTCTTTTGCTGTGCAAAACTTTTCAGTTTGATAAGGTCCCACCTATATTAGCTTTTGTTACACTTGCTTTTGAGGACTTGGTAATAAATTCATTGCCTATTCTGATGTCCAGGAGGGCACTCCCTATATTTTCTTCCAGAATTCTTATTGGTTGAGGTTTTAGATTTAAGTTCTTGATTCATTTAAGTTGATTTTTGTAAATGGCAATAGGCAGGGGTCCAATTTCATTCTTCTGCATGTGTCTAGCCAGTTTTCCCAGCAGCATTTACTAAATACGGTTTCCTTGTCCCATTGTTTGTTATTGATGGATTTGTTGAAGATGACTGGGTTGTTTTTGTTTCTGGGTTCTCTATCCTGTTCCATTGGTCTATGTGCCTATTCTTGCAACAGTACCAAGTCATCTTGGTTACTGTAGCCTTGTAATACAGTTTAGAGTCTGGAAATGTGATACCTCCCGCTTTGTTCCTTTTGCTGAGGATTGCTTTGGCTATTCCTCCTGTTTTTTGTTTCCATATGAGTTTTTGTATTGTGTTTTCTAGGTCTGTGAAAAGTGGTGTTGGCAATTTGATAGGTATTGCATTTAATCTGTATATTGTGTTGGGTAGGATGGACATTTTGACAATATTGATTCTTCCAATCCATGAGTGTGGAATGTTTTTCCATTTGTTTGTATCATCCTTCATTTCTTTGAGCGGTGTTTTGCAGTTCTTAATGCAAAGGTCTTTCACTTTTCTGGTTAGATAGATGCCAAGGTATATTATTTTTTTGTGGCTATTGTAACTGGGATTGTGTCTTTTCTTTGGTTCACGGCCTGCTTGTTTTTGGTATAGAAATTCACCTGTCTTTTGTGTGCTGATTTTGTATCCTGAGAGACTTTACCAAAGTTATGTATCAGAGTGAAGAGGTTTTTGACAGACTGTCTAGGGTTTTCTAGGTGTAGAACCATATAATCTACAAAGAGGGATAATTTAACTTTCTCTTTTCCTATTTGGATACCCCTGATTTCCTTCTCTTGGCTGATTGCTCTGCCTAGGACTTCTGGTACTATGTTGAACAGGAGGGGAGGGGGGTGAGAGTGTGCATATTTGTCTTGTTCCAGTTCTTAGGAGGAATGCTTTTAGCTTCTCTGCCCATTCAGCATAATGTTGGCTGCAATTTTGTCATAGATTTCATTGCTTTGAGGAATGTTCCTTTGATGCCTAGGTGTTTGAGGGTTTTTATCAAGAAGGGATGCCAGATTTTATTTAATGCTTTTTTGTGTGTCAATGAGATAATCATGTGACTCTTAGTTTTGTACCTCTTAATGTGCTGAATTATGCTTATGGTCCTGCAAATGTTGAACTAGGCTTGCATCCTGGGAATGAAGCTGGCCTGGTCATGGTAAACAATCCTTAAATGTGCTGTTGGATACTATTTGCTAGAATCTTGTTGAGAATTTTTGCAACTATGTTCATCAGGAAAATTGGCCTGAAATTCTTTTTCCTTGTTTGCTCTTCACCAGTTTTGGGTATGAGGATGATATTAGCTTCATAAAATGAGCTAGGGAGAATTCTTTCCTTCTCCATTGCCTGGAATACTTTCAATAAGATTGATATCAACTCTTCCTTGTATGTCTTGCAGAATTCATCTGAGAAACCATCTAGTCCAGGGCTTTTTTTTTTTGGCAGGGAGGTTTCTTATAACTGAGTCAATTTTCTGGATTATTATTGGTCTGTTTAGGTTTCAATCTCTTCTTGTTTCAACCTTGGGATCCTTTCTATGATATTTTCAACTTCTATATTCTGCAATTGTGAGTTTATCTTACTAATCTGAATTTGTCTAGGATTTAATTGTTCTTGCCTTTCCAGCTCCATTAGGTGTGACATTATGCTGTTTACTTGTGATCTCTGTTTTCTTGATATGAGCATGCAATGTTGTAAACTTCCCTGCAGCACTGATTTCATAGCATCCCAAAAGTTCTAATATGATGTGCTTTTGTTCTTTTATTTCTAGGAATCTTTTTATTTCTATCTTGGTTTCTGTATTGACTCAAAAGTCATTCAATAGCATGTTGTTTAGTTTTCATGTCTTTATGTGTTTTGAGGGATTCTTGTTGGTGTGATATTTTTTTTTCCAACGTGATCTGAGAAGATCCTTGGTATTATTTCAACCTTTTGAAATTTGTTCACACTTGATTCCTGCCCAAGAATGTGTTCAATCTTGGAGTATGTTCTGTGTGCTAATGAGCAGAACGTATACTCTGTAGTTGTTAGGTAGAGTGTTCTCTAGGTGTCTATTAGGTCCATTTGGTTGAGGGCCAAGTTAAAGTTCTGGATCTCCTTGTTTTTTTGCCTTGATTATCTGTCTAGGGCTGCTAGCAGGGTATTAAATTCTCTAACTATGATTGTTTGAGTGTCTATGTCCTCTCTTAGTTTACATAGCAAATGTTCTTATAAAACTGGCTGCAGCCGGGCTCAGTGGCTCAGCCTGTAATCCCACGCTTTGGGAGACTGAGGTGAGTGAATTGCCTGAGCCCGCGGGTTTGAGACCTGCCTGGGCAGCGAGACCTCATCTCTACAATAAATAAAAAAAAAAAGAAAAATCAGCTGGGCGTGGTGGCGCATGCCTGTAATTCCGGCTACTCGGAAGACTGAGGCGGAAGGATCGCCGGAGCCCAGCAGGCCGAGGCTGCAGTGGCCGGGAGCGGCCACTGCACTCCAGTCTGGGAGACAGAGTGAGACTCCAACTCAAAAAAAAAACAAAAAACTGGCTGCTTCTGTTTTGGATGTATATATATTTAAGATGGATACTTCTTGCAGGTTGATTGAGCCTTGTATCATTATGTAGTGTCCTTTTTGACTATTATTGGCTTGAACTCTATTTTGTCCGACATAAGACCCCTATTCTTTTTCATTTTCCATTTGCCTGGGAGGTCATTTTCCAGCCCTTTACTTTGAGCCTGTGGCTGTCCTTTGCAGCAAGATGGGTTTTCCGGAGGCAGCAGAATGCTGGATTATGTTCCTTTATCCAGTTTGCTACTCTATGCCTTTTAGTGGTGCATTCAGTCATTCATGTTCAAGTTAATTATTGATATATGAGGGTTTATCCCTGCCATAAAGCTCTTAAGAGGATACACACACACACACACACACACACACACACACACACACACATCATCCATTTTCAACAGATATATACTGGATGATCTGTATGCTCTGTTAATTCTGTGTGTGCCCGTGCTTTTGCAATGGGTGAAACAGTTGTTTTGTTTCTGTGCTCAAAACTTTCTAAGAATATCCTAGAGGGCTGGTCTGGAAGTGGTGTATTCTCTTAGGAATTGGATGTCTTGGAAGATTTTAATTCTCCATCACTGATGCATATTAACTTGATGAAGTAAGAAATTCTTGACTGGAATTGCTTATCTTTGAGAATGTTAAAGATGAGATTCTAGTGCCTCTGGCTTTCTTTCATGCTTACCTTGTGGAGGTGGATTACTATGTCTTGGGGTGGTCTTCTCATGTAATACCTTGCAATGTTCTCTGAATCTCTTGCATTTGGATGGCTGCTTCTGCAGTGAGACATTGGACATTTTTTTGGATGACCTAACGGAAGTCTTGTTCCAGGGTGTTCTCAATTTCTCCTTATGTTTTGGGTATTCCGATCAAAGTCTTTAAACTCCCTCTCTCTCTCTCTTTCTCTCTCTCTCTGTCTGTCTCTCTTGTTCTCCTTCCTTCTTCCTCTTTCTCCCTTTCACTCTCTCTTTCCATATACATTCTGTTGGCTGTTTCTCTGGAGCAGCCTGACTAATACATTGTCTATATTCATTATTTCCATATTTCCTCCTCCCATTGTTGCATATTCCTGCTCTAATTGTCTTCGACTCATCATTCCACCAAAACTGTTCTCAACGAAGACTTCAATGATCTCCATATGACTCAACCCAAAGTTTAACTTTGAGTTTTAATTTTCACACTCTTTTAGTAACAAATGCTAGCACATGTACTAACTACCTCCATCTTGAATACTTTCCTTATCTGACCTTGCACTCCACACACTTGCAGTTTTCCCTTGACCACACTGGTTGCCTTCTTAAATCTCCTTTGCTGGTTGCTTTTCCTTACATTTCTAAGTCCAGTGGCCCAAGACTTAGTCCATGGATCTTGTCTCTTCTCTATATCTCTTCCTAAGTGATCTCACCCATCTCATTTGTATATTGAAGGTTCCCCAATTCATATCTTTATCCTGGACCTCCCCTTTGGGTTCCAGACTTGTGTATCTAACAGCCAATGATATCTCTGTGTATAAGTCTAGGAAGAATTTTCAACTGAATATGTGTAAAGTCAAACTCCTGATGTTTACTGTTCCTCCTGATACCTTCTTGATTTTAGTTAATGGAAAACCACTTTGTAGTGACTCTGGACACAAATTTAAATTTATCTTGATTCATTCCTTTTTCTTCTCATATCTCACATCCAACTAATTAAAAGATAATATCTCCACTATTAACAATGTATACAACATTCAACCATGTCTCATCATCTTTGTTGCTTCCACCCTAATGCAAGCTTCCCCCAGTTCTGGGTGATTTCAATACCTTCTGAATTGTTCTTGAAGTTTCTTCCTGTGCTCCTATAGCTACATTTTCAACAGAGTATAAGAGCAAATTCCTAAACTACCTATATTGGATTATGACACCACTCTGCTGAGAACCTTCCAGAAGCTTCCCATCTCACTCAGGATAAAAATCTGCATCCTTACTGTGTCTTGGAAAGCCCTACATGACCTGACAACCTCTTACATCCTAGATCTTTTTTCCTACCTTCTTCCTACTCATTCACTTTTTCAAACACACCAGGCTGTCTCCTACCTCAGACTCTTTGTGTGTGCTGATCCTTTTGCCAGAAAAACCCTTCTCCCAGATATTGGTATGGCTTGCTCCCTCATCTCTTTCATGTCTTTGCTAAAATGTTCTCTCTTTGAGGTCTTCCTTTACCACATTTCATAAATCAGCACCTCTCTACCAACTTTATTCCTTTTATTTCTATCTATTACCACTACTTGACACGTTATACATATTTATTTCCTTACTTGTTTGGTCTTTCCTTCTACAGTGCAAACTCCATGAGGACTTTTGTCCATGACTTTAACTCTAGAACATAGAAAATGCCTGGCACATGGTAAGCACTCAATGAGTATTTATTGAATAACAAATAAATGTATTTTCTCAAAATTTTTTTTTGCTGTTGTTGAAGTGAGTCTCACTGTGTTACTCAGGCTCATCTTGAACTCCTGGGCTCAAGTAATCTTCCTACCTCCATCTCCCAAACTGCTAGGATTATAGGCGAGAGCCACCATGCCCAGCTCCAATAAATAAAATTTCTCTGGCATGTAAACCAGACATTGTTAATGGCCTGAAAATGACCCGACCGTGGTTGTCATTCACTCCCATCAGCAGTATTGTGGAGTTATATACAGAATACATACTGGAAAATATGCATACATCTTTATTTATCTTCTCCAAGTCAAAGTCAACTTGTTTTAGGGATCTGAACCTTCCAGAATATACCAATTACCTTTCTCTCATTCAATCAGTCTGTTATTTATGATCCTTTGTAAATTTTTCTTTTTTTTTTATTTTGATGAACTTCAAACACTTACAAGAGGGTGCATTCATAATTTTGATCTGTCATCATGCTAGGTCTGAAACAAGTACTACTTTTCTTTGGACAACAAACAGATTATATGTTTTGAGACACTTCATCTAGGTCATTTGGTAAATCTTCCAGCTCTCTAAGCAAATAGCAGTCGGGACAAAGGATTTCCTCGTAACCAAGGTGTAACACTGAGAACATAATGAAAGGAAGAGGCCAGGGACCCTGAAAGAAAGAGGCCTAGTCTTAGACAAATGCCACCAAAGCCAAAAGTAAATAGAAACCTCCCAGGGCAAGGACGGTCTCCATGCTTAGGAGAGCCTTGGTTAAGGCATTCCACTAAGACAAGCTCAGTGAAAAAGAGGTGACCCCAGTCCTGGCAGATATTTGCCAGAGGTCAGCAAACGCAGGATGCATCCCAGACACAGTAAATTGGAACTCTGACAAACAGACACATTTCAACTGGAGATAAGCCTGCAAATTGATGAGTGGTAATGAAACTCACAATTAGAAAAAAAAAAGAATGAATAGGCAAAAATGTACACTCCCCAGAGGAGAAAATTGCATTTTTCCTCTAAGAAGCATTCATTTAGACATTATTATCTTCCAGAAATGTGTTTTCTGGAGCCTTGGGCAAAGGCTGTACTTAGCTTGATCTCTCAGAGTTAATCTTGAGCTTTATTCAGTCTCCTTGCTTTGCCTGGGTGGAAACATTTATTTTTAAAGCTGGAAAACTGAGTCTTTTGACAAGGCACCAGATGTCTATCCCAGGTTCCCCTGGTATAAGCACTGACCTTTTCTAAGGGAAGACTATGCAGACTTGTATTTAATTACAAAAATTAAAATAAACTTAAAACAACAACTACACACCCTTTGATCTGTAACATCCTCTCAGAACTGGCGACTGCACCTGTTGTCTCTACTTTCTTACTTGCCATCCATTTAACTATTTGAAATCAGGCTTCTGCTAACCCACTCTACTGAAATGATTCTTTTGTGAAGGTCACCAAGACATATTAATTGGTAAATACAGTAGATGGAGCCTGCAGATCTTATCTCATTGAAATCTTTGGTGCTTTCAACATCATAGATAATTATCTCCTTCACCAAATTTCATAGCTCCTCTGAGCTCCCTCTCCTGGATAGCCTCCATGTCTGACAGGTCCCTCTGTTCTCTCAAGGCAAGCATCATATATGCCATCACTTTTGGTCTGAGAGATTTTACATCCTCAAGCCAGAATTTTCTGAGTTTCACTCTTTAAAATCGGTTGCTTTCGGGGCAACTTAGCAGTATGTTCTTCAGGTACTTGTAATATCCCCAAATAATCTCATTTCCATTCTCCAAATAGCCCCTAAGTCACCAGAATTAGTGGTATTGGACCCACCCATGACTTCCCCTTCTCCCCATAATATATTTTCAGGCACAAAGTCCAAAAGCATATGACAGTATGACTACTTGTACTTTTAGAGTTGATTTGTTCTTTTTCATTCCTCTTATTATTGCCTTTTCAAGTCTTTTTCATTTCTCACCAGGATTGTCATAACATCCTGTTTATGGGATTCACTCTTAAGGAGCCATTTCATGGGCCTTGAGTCTTCCCAGTACCACCATGTAATGGTTTCTCATGGGAAGTGGGCAAGATTAATCATTGCTAATCTCATTTGTTATTGTCTTTAAACCACTTCCTGCAGTCACTCATAAGGAATAAGGTGAACTAGAAAGTAAGTCTTAAGAAAAAATCTTTCAATGTCCCTCCCTCCTCTAAAAAGAATGCTTCTCACTTTGACATTTTTATAAATGAATAGGAGGCACGCTGTCCAACAGTATCTTCAATAGTGCATGTGGATTGTAATTGCTTGCCGCTTTCACACACCCTTAATTTTTACCCAAAGTGATAGTGGGTCAGAACACTTGCTTTGCCTTACTCTGTTTGCAGAGTTGCCTGCGGAGTGAACTATACCTGCTGTAGGGCCCCCAAGACTGTTTAGAAAGCGGATGCACCCCATCTTCAAGCAGAACACAGGAGAAGGGTGGGTGTGTTTTGTGGGTAGTTCTTGGCACCGATGTTGGTAAGGAATGAAGGAAAGTGGAATGAAAACTCTTTGACAATTTTCTGCCTTATTTTACTAACATGTCTGTTCCATGATTTATCAAAATAATCCAGATACTGACTTGTTCAGAGAAGGAAGATATCCAAAACTTTTTCAGACACCAAGACAAAGACTAGAAATTGAGTCCTCAGCTAAGCTTCTTATTCAATTCACATGAGTTTAAAGCAGAAAGTAGAGTGTGTCATTGATTATATTGTTTTCTCTCCATCTGCCCTTCCTACCCCCAGCACAAAGGCCTTTTAGATATACCATGCTCTCTCCCACCACAGGGCCTTTGCATATGCTGTTCTCTAAGGCTACAAACATCCATTCTTCTCCCTTACTCAACCTCTATAACTGGTTAATTACTTGGCATTCTTCAGATTTCAGAATAAATCTCAGAAAGGTCTTGAATGTACTCTTCCCTCGGCAATTTCTATTTCTATTTTCCTATGATCTCTTAGAATCACATTTCTTCCCTTCATGATGCTTTGTCCCAGTCTGTAATAAACAGCCATTGGGATCACTACTTGATAAATGACTGGCCTCTCCCTACTGAAATGTAAGCACAATAACAGTCTCACTCCAGTTTGCTTTTGTTCACTGTTTTTATCCCTCATGTCTTGTGCTGTGTCTGCACAAGGATAGGTCTCAGTAAATAGTTGTTGACTTAGTGAATACATAACTGGGCCAGCACTGCCTTGACATAATGCTTTTTTTTTCTTCACTAAAATTCTCCTTTTGCCTCATGTCAGTTTCATCAGTAAGCAAAAACTGTTGTTGTATATTCAGCAAACTATTTGTCCCCAGCAGTAGTGCTGGGAAAACAATTGTGAGAGGGTCATATTGTTTTTTCTTAACATTGTCTAAAGATAAATATCATGAATAGACCCCAAAACATCTCAGTTTTTCTCTAAGAACCTATTATATATTTGTCATAATTGCATCAATTTGTCATCTTGACACATTTCCTCAATATATTTTTGGTCCATACTTCTTGAGGTGTGGTTTCATATTTTATATGTGCTGTATTACATCCCTTCTTAGTTGATTTTGACCCAGATTTTAAAGAGTTAGTGTTCTAAAAAAGCAGGAGTATTTTTCTCATTCCTCTCACCCAGAGAATTTTTATTTGCCCACATTTGCTTTATTTATATAGAACTAATATTTTTGAGAACTCATTTTGTGTTAGGCATTCTGCTAAAGATTTTGTTTTTCAAGCTAATCGATGTAATTTTATGTAATACACAAAAAATTTCTGTGATATGTGTGCGGAATTATTTCCATTTTACAAATGGGAAAACTGAGACTTAGAATGCTATTACCTGGCTCAAATTCAAATATGGAATACATGGTAGAGCAGTTTAGTATTCCAAAAAACAACCTTTTTGTCAGTTGTGCAAATCTGCATGTCTATTAGAAAGTTTGTTTTTAACATAGTGTTACTATAATAGCAAACACATTATGGGCTATTATACTGTGGCAATTTAATGTTCAAGACAAATAGTGAAGTAATTGTTTATACATTTTTATATCTCCTAAAATTTAAAGAAATTGCATTTTTTTATCAGGAGTTTTTAAAATGTAAGCATGCAACTCCCTCTCACATAAATTCATTCATTCACAATGTGAGATATCTAGCTGGTTATTCCACTACCAGTCCCTCAATTCCTCCCTAGGGTGGCAATGAAGAAAATTGCTCTCTGGTGCTTAAGGAGGCTCTGACTCTTTCCCCCTTTCTTTCTTTGTCTTGACGGCAAATTTATCCATTATTTTCTGGGAGAATTTGAAGCCAGATGTACTACTGTAACACATATGCTTGTGTGGCAAGCTTCTTACTGTGGAGAAGGTTTGGAGAGGTAGAGGGAAAAAATTAATAACCAAAGAAACACTTCTACAAAGGGAGGATGACGTTTTTTGTTTTGCTTGTAAAACCCACCTTTATTCATTTAAATAGTACATTTTACCAGTTCTCGATGATTTATTACTGTTCGTTGAAGGAATATTCAAATCAAATAGTAATTTCTTCATTCACATTTCACAGCTTGATTTTTTGCTATCTGGGAAGCTGAGACTCCTTACCATCTCTGTGAGAGAGATCCAGTGGACTCCATGGTGTTTAGCCTCAAATCATGATTTCTTTAGGCCTGAAGTTACTTTAAGTAAGAGGAGTTTTCCTAGTCACACTGGAATGATGGTAATGGAAAACATCAAGAAGCAACTGCTGATTTCATAGTTACAGGGATTTGTTCAGAAATTTGGTGACCTTCAGAATTGTGAAGGTTGGCATAAGGATTTCATAGTCACAACAGAGAAGACCAAAGGACAGAAGGGAAGTTTCCTCAAATAATTTGGAACTTTATTATTTAAAAGTCTCTTCTGAGTTTGCCAACTCCCTATATAGATAATTTAAATGATCTTCTCGAAGTAGAGTATACAATTAGACAATGATACATAAACACCAAAATCACAATGAATTCATTTCATTATTGGGAAATTCAACATTATAACATTAGAAAAAGTAAGAGGATTTTGGGGACAACATTCCTTACCTTTCAAGTGGACAACATCTGGTACCTACAATGATACCCTTATTTTAGAAGGATGCTACTGTTGTCTGTTGTCTTTGAGTTTCCTCTTGGGCAGCCATGGATCTAATATACTGGCCAGAAGTTGGCAAGGAGTCTTTTTAGGATTTTGTTTTGCGGTGAGAGAGAAAGAAAAATGTCATGATACTATGCCATGGGATATCCCTGTAGTTCAGGCGTCCCAATCTCGGAGCCCATGGAACAGTACAGCAGGAGGTGAGTTGGCGGGTGAGTGAAAGAAAGCTTCATCTGTATTTACAGCTATTCCCCATAGCTCGCATTACTGCCCGAGCTCCACCTTCTGTCAGATCAGCAGCGACATGATAGTCTCATAGGAGTGCGAACCCTATTGTGAACTGTGCATGTGAGGAACCTAGGTTGCATGCGCCTTATGATCATGCTCCTGATCATCTGAGTTGGTGATGCTAGCACCGGAGAGTGGCTGCAAATACTGATTAACATTAGCAATGAGGTTTGCTGCAGACTAATACCAAAACCCTATCAGTGAGTGGTAAGAGAATGGATGTACTTCAATTGTACAGTTGCATCTGGTGGCAAGCTTTAAGTCAGAATCGGACACTTATTTTAGTCCATGCATGGCCCACCCATTATTTTATTTACCACTTCCACCTGCTCTTCTTTTCCACACTGCACACTTGTCTCAGTCACAATTTCGGTAAGCCCACATGCCAACCTTAGCCAAAATGAGTAAAAAACAAATGTCACTGGAGAGTTCCTTTGAAAATGGAGGAAGACCCAATGACAAGACTGAAGAGCACTCTAACACTGCCAGGAAAAAGAAAGCTGCATTTAAAAGAACATACAAAGAGTCTACTTAAATTATAGGTTCATTGCAATAGGTGATTCACCTCCTCCAAGCCTACTTTGTATAATACGTGGTGATTGGCTATCCAAAGAAGCTATGACACCTTCAAAACTGCTTTGCAAAGCACCCTGAATTAAAGGACAAGCCTTTCGAGTATTTCAAAGACAAAAAAAAGGGGGAACATGAAGAACAGAAGCAATCACTGAAGGCCAATGACTTCATCAAATGTGTCTGCAATGAAAGCATCATTCTTAGAGGCTAACCACATTGCTGAAGCTAAGAAGCCCTTTACTATTGGTGAATAGCTGATCCTCTAACATTTGTTGTGAACTTTCAAGTCAGGCTGTAGTTCAAAAGGTGACCCTTGGTCTTTTTTCAGCTAGCACCATAACTAGATGAATTGATGAAATGCAGAAGATATTGAGACATAATTGTTAGAGAGGATTTATGAGACATGGTATGCAATCCAGGTTGACTAGTCTACTGATGTTGACAACAAGGCAACAATACTTGTTTTTGTTTGATATATTTTTTAGGAGAATGTGCATGAGGATATGCTATGTGCACTTTTGTTGCCGACCAATACCTCAGCTGCAGAATTCAAGTCTTTGATTGACTACATATCAGGAAAACTGAATTGGTCTTTTTGTGTCCGTATATGCATGGACAGAGTGGCTGCTGTGACTGAACAGCTTTCTGGTTTCACTACTCCGGTCAAAGAGGTCACTTCTGAATGTGAGTCTATGCATTATGTCATCCATAGAGAAATCCTGGGTAGCCAAAAAATGTCACCTGAACTTAACAATGTTTTGCAGGATGTGATTAAAATTCTCAACCACTTAAAGTATGTGCGCAAATAGAGCACATATCTGTTCATGCAGCTCTGTGAGAAGATAGATGCAGAACACACACATCTTCTCTTATAAGCAGAAGTGAGATGGTTTTCTAAAGGTAGATCACTGGCCAATGTTTTTGAGTTATGAGAGCCACCTCAGAGATTTCTTTAAAAAAAAAACAGTCACCATTGGCAGCACATTTCAATGACACAGAATGGGTTGCAAAATTTGCTTACTTGTGTGACATATTCAACCTACTCAACGAACTCAATCTGTCACTTCAGGGGAGAATGATAACTGTGTTCAAGTCGACAGATAATGTGGCTACACTTAAAGTCTAACTGGACTTTTGGGGGCAACGAGTGGACATTGAGATTTTTGACATGTTTCAAACATTAGCAGAAATTTTGGAGGAGACTGAACTAGGGCCTTCTATTTTCTAGCTGGTGCATGATCACCTATTTCAGCTTTCAAAAGCGTTTGAGCATTACTTCTCAACCCCAAAAGACCCCTAACTGGGAAGGAATGTCTCCTTGACCCTTATTTGTGACTAAGTCAGGTGAATTGACATTGTCCATGCTAGAAGAGGATCAACTGCTTGAGATTCCCAAATGACGGTGGCCCTAAAAGTACATTTGTGACAACTTTAAATCTTCATATGTCTTGGATTAAAGTCAAGATGGAATATTCCGAGATTACCAGAAAAGCACTGAAAAGTCTGCTTCCATTTCTAACATCCTATCTTTGTGAAGCAAGGTTTTCTTCAGTGACAGCAACCAAAGCGAGATTACGGAGTAGACTGGACATAAGCAACACACTTCAGGTGTCCCTGTCTCCTATCATTTCTAGATGGGTCCATCTAGTTACAGGAAAACAAGCTCAGGGCTCCCACTGATTCTGCATTGTTGTGAGTTGTATAATTATTTCATTATATATTACAATATAATAATAATAAAAATAAAGTGCATAATACATGCAATGTACTTGAATCATTCCCGAAACCATTCTCCCCAACCCCTCCACAAAATTGGTCTCTAATTGCAAAAAGGTCAGGGACCACTTCTCTAGCCCACAGGCTCATAAATATACTTAAAAGCATCCTGACAATAAAGATATAACTTTTTATTGGAGTGCAGTTGAATAAAAAATACTTTATATGTCTAAAATGTCTCTTTGGATTTTTCTAAGAGGGGAAAAAAAACTCAGAAAAAAAAATTTCACAGCTAACTATATCTTTGAAGCTAGCATAATTATTAACATGTGGTCATAAGACCCCCTCCCTCTTGCCCACTCCTCAATAAAATTCAGGTTTGTGTGAGTTTGTGCATAAATACTGTGAATGTGTATATGCATTTTTCTTTAACAAGGATCTAAATAGACATTTTCTATTCAGAAGAAGGCCAGGTTTTTTAGTTTTTAATTATTTTACTGAAATCCACTTGTAAATTAAGCTTTGGGATTTTCAAAAGCAATTAGCATGCATCAAGTAGTACCTGATACATAGCAAAAGCTTAAAACATGTCTATTGAAAGAATAGAGGAATGAATTCCTGGAAATATATTCTCCTTTGTTTATGCATTCTAAGACCTATGAGTATATAGACCTGGCTATTTCTGCCTGTCACTGTAGCTCTAGTGGCCAAGAAAGATGTTTGTTACTCAGCAGCATTTCCAGGAGGTTTTCTCAAGTCAGAGTCTTGAAATTAGAGCCTCCAAGAGTGAGTACACTCCTAAATTCTTATCACTTTTGTGGCCTTTATGAACCCCAGTCATCTGGAGCATCCTTAAGGATATGTTGCTGTTGCATAGTTAGATACATTGCAGGACAGCAGTAAATTGTGATGAGAATAAATATCCCGGACCATACACACTGTCTGTAATATTTTGAGCCATCCACAGGTAATTGAACTATGTGTGCAGGTTTTATAATGGCCATAATCTTTTGTTTTGACATCTGAGACAACAGCCTGTCTTCTGTATAAAGAGAATTACTAGTTACCAAAGCCTCGTGTGCAGGAAGGTAACATTTTGACTACAAACTTACCTCAGGTGGGAATAATTCAAAATCTGCCTCATTTTATTTAGACAGTTTATCACCTCAATTAGTAGAACAAATATATAATAAAACCAACAATTATATTTCTTAAAATACCAAAGAATAGATCAATAATTCCAAGTCTCTTTAAATATTTTGAGAGAATTGTAGAGATAGAGTAACACAAGGCTTATTAAGTTTGCATTGATTTACGATCACCCAAATATCCTTTTACTTCCCCAAGATACTGACAAAACCACAATACAACTGTGTGCATGAGAAGCAATTAATAACATATCAACCGCTGTCTCCTGACAGAGTTTGTGAGTTTCCTCAGATAACTGGTCCTAGTTTCTAGACCCATTATAAGACAGCGTATCCTCCGAGATCTCAAGGAAGCAGGCTCACTCTTCCCAAATCACATAGGACCTTTTCCCCCTTCCAAGGTTAACTTCTAGGAGAAACGACTATCAGGAAGTTGTGCATTAACCAATACAGTTACCGGTGCTCAGAATAAAGGCAAACAACAGAAATGTGAAATCAGTGACCTTTGCTACAGGAGCAGGTAGGGTGTGATTTTGAAGACACAGACCGGTATCACTAATCTGAATAAAGTCCAGCCCAATGGAGGCTAGAAGATTTCCTGAGGGGCTGAGGGACAGGTATCTGGTTAGCTGAACTAAACTTTATTGATCTGACAAAAAGGTTAGATAAATTCCTAGACATTGGAGTGCCTTTAAGTCAAAGGTATATATCTCGTGTACTTTGTTATGTACCACTGAAGTTGAATTAGTTCTTATCAGAGTCCTGTAGGTAACATTCAAATAAAATGGAAACTTGTAATTATTTTCAGAATTCTTTCGGCAAAGATTCAACTTCTGTTGATCAGTCAAGATATTTTAGGCAGTGATGCAACTTCTGTAATTATTTGGCTGATTGATTTTCTTCTCTGCTTCAATCAGTGTGTCTGACCGTACATCCAGTAAGTTTCCAATATGTTCATGCTGTAACCTCCATGCAGCCCGTCTGAGGATTAAATAGAGTGAGAGATAAGTAAATGACTCTTTATCCGTTTAGTGGATATCTTTGAGGATAGCATATTAGGAATATAAATATTTTAATACAACTTCTACCTTTAAACAGTATTATTTTTTTCTTTTGGATGACTACATATTTGAATTAATACACTTTTCTGATGTTACAATAATAGTAACAACTCATTTTACTAAAAAGCAATTTCACTGTAAAAGTTTTCAACACTCCTCAACTAACAACAAAATTTATCCATGCATTTATTTATTTTTATGTATTTAAATTTTTTGAGTCTGGATCTCACTCTGTTATCCAGGCTGGAGCATGGGGCATGATCATGGCTCATTGCAGTCTTGACATCCTGGGCTCAGGCAATCCTTTTGTCTCAGCCTCCCAAGTAGCTGAAATCACAGGCATATGCCACTACACCTGGCTAATTTTTCTCATTTTTTTGTAGAGAAGAAAGAGGTCTTGCTATGTTGCCCAGGCTGGTCTCGAAATTCTGGCCTCAAGTGATCATCCCACGATGGTCTCCTACAGTGCTGAGATTACAGGCATGAGGCAATGTGCCCAATCAACAACAAAATATATTTATAAAAGTCATTTTAATTTTATAATTTCTGAAGTAGGTAATGCTAATATATCTTGTGAAAACGCAATATGATACTGACAAAACTAGAGAGGAAGAGAGGCATGCATATACTTTGCTTGAAAGAAAAGTCTACAACCTTGAGGCCTCTTAAGGTTGTGTACTAGAAAAAGCAAATTACTATTTTTGAGAAATTTGCTTTCAAATTTATTTCATCACAGTTGTGCTAAGAATGTAAAAACATTAGCGTGCAGACATTTAGAGACTTGTTCTAACTAGTTGAATGGAGGCAGCCGGGATAATGACAAATACAAGAGGACATTTGGATTAGAAAGGATTCATGCTATATTGTTTATAATTGTAAAACAGGAATCAACATATGAAATGGAATTATGGAAGCACAGCCTACAAGAGTGAAACTCCAATGTCAGCTCAATCAATTCTGGGTTTCCATAAAATCTTGTGCCTTGGGATACTGGGGAGAGAAGGCAAGTGGGGGAGGGAAGATGGCAAACCACTGTCTTTTGACCTCAGTCCTTTCTTCTGTTGTTAATATTGAGTGCTACCTAATACAGTTTTTTTTTTAATTGAGTTGGAGTCTCACTCTGTCGTCCAGACTGGAGTGCAGTGGCCGCTCCCGGCCACCACAGTCTCGACCTGCTGGGCTCCGGCAATCCTTCCGCCTCAGCCTTCCAAGTAGCCGGAATTACAGGCATGCACTACCACGCCCAGCTGATTTTTTGATTTATTGTAGAGATGAGGTCTCGCTGCCCAGGCAGGTCTCGAACCCGTGGGCTCAGGCAATCCACTCACCTCAGCCTCCCAAAGGTGCGGGATTACAGGCTGAGCCACCGAGCCCGGCTCCTAATACAGTTTCTAAAATAATCTCCATATTAAAAAAAATGTATAAAAATCACTGGTTTCACATGTTGATTCTGGAGTAAGTACCTTTACTACTCTTAAACTTTTTGATCTTGGGAAGGTTACACAACCTTTTTTAAGTACCAGTTTCTTCATCTATAAAATGGAAATAATAATTGTTTCTACTTTTTAGTATTGTTTGGAGAATTCATTGAATAAGTATATACAAAACTCTTAGTACCCTGCTGGAATAGGACTCAATTTATATCAGCGTTATGATTTTAAAGGGTCTAAAATAAACAGTGTATTCGTCATTGGAGGAAAAAAGCAACAACTTATTGGCTTTAGAAAAATCAGGAACCTATTTGCTAGAGGCTGTATTGCCTAAAATATGTAGCAGAAGGGAAATGAAAAAATGGTAAATCTTCCCGTTAGCTGGAGCCAAAGAGGAAATTTGAAAAGTACATGAACATCATAAAGAACCTGGGCTTTTGTACCAGGTAGCATGTACTATTTAGACCCAAACTCAGACATTTTCTTGTTTCTTTCACAAGTCATTTCTCTGTTTCTGCTCAAACTTTTCAAAAGTGTTGACAACTCACTCTGCCTTTGCTTCCTTCACCTCCCTTTCATGTCTTATTCCTTTACGATATTAATTATGCCCCCATTACTCTGCCAAAATTGTTTTTATGGGTGTCACCAATTAATTGCGTGTTACTCAACCCTGTTGACTCATTTATTCCTGTTGTCACTGAATGTTCAGCAGCATGTGACACAGTTGATCATTTCTTTTTTTAGGACATTGCTCTGAGCCTTCCATGAGATGGCTGTTTCAGGGTTTCTCTTTGTTTTTGCTGTTATTTTACCCAACCTCTAAATGCTGGAGTTCACCAGGGTTGAATGCTAAGCCCCGTTCTATTCTTTATTTTTATTTTATCTAGTCCCTTCGACTTTATTCTGGAAACTCCCAAACTTGCTTCTAGTTGGGACTTCTCTGTTGTCACTACCTACCTTGATGTCTTCACATAAGTGACTAAAAGAGTTCTTAAACTTAATGTGCCCCAAATGAAATCCTTGATTTTATTCACATTCTACCCATTAGAATAAAACTCATTGCTATCTACCAAGCCTGTGCCAAGCAGAAGTCGAGGTACTATGCATGATAATTTTCTGTACTTTACAATGCATCAGCAAGTCCTGCAGTTACTGCACAAAAAAACCTATGATTTAAAAATTCTTCTATCCTTTCGACTATGCTAGTCCAAATGAACATTGTGTTTCACGCAGACTCCTTGCTGATCTCCTCTCTTACACGCTGGCTTCTTTTTTTATCTATTCTCCACTCACTGGCCAGAATGATCTTTTTAGACCACTGATACGTATTTAAAGACTGAATGATACACAAAGAAACTGAAAAATGTCTGCAGTGTATATAATGTACCCTGAATGTGAAGGCAACAGTTTCACTTCATACTAGACTGGATTGAAAAGACTTGAATATTCAAAGGAAGAGGATTCACAAACCAGTGCTTCAAAGAAGAAAAAATAAGGTATATATCAGACCAAAGAGGAGCTCTTTCCTATGAGAAAATATGAGAAGTCAATCAAAAAATATATTCTATAATATTTAAGTTTGATAATGTTAGATCTATAAATTGCAATCTCACTCTATGGGTTGGTTCTGACTTTCTAAGGAATCCCATTTTTGTCCTTATCAACACCTGATTTTGTTCAGGCCCTCTAATGCCTCGGAAAATGCTGACACGTTAAAGTCTATTCTGTCTGGATATATGTTACTTAACAGTTGTCCCCTATTGATAAAGGGACATTGGGATAATCTGAGCAAATCACTAAGATGCCCGTTAGTGATATACGTAAGGGTGACCTAGCCATATATCCGTTGCTGCCTCTCTATAAAAGGTCTTTTAAGCACTAAAGACTTGTAATTAAAACAATAACCATGAAAAAGCTTGGCAGTTACTACAATAAGTTATAGTTTCTTTAGTCTATCTATTTCTTGAAGGTTAAAATTAATTTAAGAAGTCAAATCATCTTGTGAGGTGAGATTAGCGCTAAATTAAACAAGACTCTCCTTGAGTCTTTTGTCCCAGTCGATCAAATTCCTCAGTTGTGATCAATCCCTGTAGGTCAAATTCAAATTTAATCTTTTTGGTGGTTTTAATTCTGAGAAAATTTTCATTTTATTTTGCCTCTCCCAATGGAATAGGTGTTTTTTTTCAAGACATGCTTTAGTCTAATATTGTTTGAGCTTTATACCTACTCTCATCCATCTGCAGATAACACCCAGCCTCTCCTTAGTTTCCACAGGCTCAGGTTAAACATAATGACACCAGTTTCCATTTCATGTCACCTTGTGGTGTGCATACTCCCAACATAGAATCCATAAGAACAAACAAAAAGCAAAGCACAGGCCAAATGCACTAACTTACCTATAATTCTAGCACTTTGGAAGGCCAGGCCGAGAGGATTGCTTGAGCCCGGGAGCTTGAGATCAGCCTGGACAATATAGTGAGACCATCTCTAAAAGTATCAACAAATAAAAATTAGCTGGCATGGTGGCATGTGCCTATAATTCCAACTACTTGAGAGGCTAAGGCAGAAGGCTCAAGAGTTTGAGCCTATGGTGAGCTATAATTGCACCACTACACTCTAGCTTGGGCAATGAAGCAAGACCTTTTCTCTGAAAAAACAGCAAACTGAAGACCATGAGATAAGTTGGTCTTGATATATTGACCTCATATTTGACTAAATTTGTTAAATTTACATAGCACTATCAATTTGGAAATAATGTTTTCAATTCTTTTTTACACATATATCAGAACAATTAACTAATATGATATTTTGACTTTTGTTTTTTTAGGATGTTTTAGTGCAAATATGCAGGAGGCAAATTCTGAACATATGTGAGGGAAAAATTGTTCAATCAGTCTTTCCCCTTAATATCTCTCTCTTTTCATATTGGGTAGTGTTTCAAATGCTCAAAGAAGCTTCAATTCTGAATCTAACTATCTCTTTTATAATCATGGACACTTGCCTCCAATTCTCAGTTTTTTTCATTTGTGGAATAAGGTGACAGTACTACATAAGCATAAATGCATTTTCCTGACTCAGATAATCTAGAACTTCATCTTTCATTTTCAAAGTAAGTTATTACAAAAGGTCACAAATAAGTCACCTAGCAGTACTTTGTCTATTATAATAAAAATGTATTATAGTTGTGATTTGCCAGAGAGATCTAGTTCTATAGTTAAGAAATCATTGTTTCCACATCATTTTTTTTTTCTCTGAATTGGGATTTGGACCTTAAACAGATGTTATATATGGCCATGCAAATAATTAATAAAATAACCAAATGATAACACTTAAGAGCCTGCTTAGATTGGCCATTTAAAATTTTTCTTTCTTTTTTAAATTATAAAGATGTGGGGTACAATTCAGGGTTAGGTATACAAACGTTGATTATGCAGGTATGCTTGCTGATGAGGTATGACCCTCCCTCCCCTGGCAGTTTCCCTCAACTGCCAGTCCCACACCCCTCCCCTGGCAGTTTCCCACTACTGCCTGTCCCTTTCTTATAGTAATAGGATAATTGTTCAAAGTCTGCTTATGAGTGAGAACATATGGTACTCTGTTCTTTGTTTCTGAGATAGATCACTGAGTATGATCGACTCTAAATCCATCCAAGTTGCTGAGAAGTCCATATGTTTGTCCTTATTTATGGCTGCATAATAATCCATTGTGTATATGTACCACATTTTAAAAATCCAGTCCAGCTTTGATGGGTAGCATGGTTGGTTCCGTGTTTTTGCTATGGTGAATAGAGCTGCAACAAACATACGTGTGCAGGTGACTTTTTTGCAGAATGAATCGAGTTCCTCTGGGTATATTCCCAATAGGGGAATTTTGGGGTCATATGGAAGGTCAGTTTCTAGTTCTTCCAGAAATTGCCACACTGTCTTCCAAAGAGGTTGCACTAGTTTGCATTCTCACCAGCAGTGTAGACACGTTCTTTTTTCACTGCATCCTCGCTAGCATCTGTTGTTTGTTTTATTAATGACAGCCATTCTTACAGAGGTTAGGTGGTATCTCAGTGTGGTTTTGATTTGCATTTCTCTGATGATTAGTGAGGCTGAACACTTTTTCATGTGTCTGTTGGCTGCCACATATCTTCTTTTGAGAAGTGTCTATTCATGTCTTTTGCCCACTTTTTAATGGGGCTGTTTTTTCCTTTCGGTACCTTGAGTTCCTTGTAGATCTTAGATGTTAGGCCTTTGACAGATATACAGTTGGCAAATATTTTTTCCCATTCTGTGGGCTGTCGCCCTGCTCTCTTGATGATTTATTTTGCTTTGCAGAAGTCATCAGTTTGATGAGGTCACACTTGTCTATCTTATTTCTTAAGGTATGGGCACTTAGGGTTCTGAATTGGTTGCCAGTTCCAATTTCCATAAGGGTGTCTCCTGCATTTTCTAAAATTCTTATAGTTTGAGGTTTTACGTTTAGGTCTTTGATCCATTTGGAGTTAATTTTTGTGTATGGTGATAGGTAGGGGTCTTGTTTCAATCTTCTGCATGTGATCTGCTAGTTTTCCCAGCACCATTTACTATTGTGAATGGGATTGTGCTTTTTTTGGTTTTTTGTCTGCTTGTTGTTGGTGTAAAAGAATACAGCTGTCTTTTGCACATTTATTTTGCACTTTGAGACTTTGCCAAAGTCCTTTATCAGTGCAAGCAGGTTTTTGACAGATTCTTTTGGATTGTCAAGGTATAGAATCATATTGTCAGCAAAGAAGGTAACTTAACATCCTCTTTTCCTATTTAGATACCCCTGGTTTCCTTCTCTTGTTTAATTGCCATAGCTAGGACTTCCAGCACAGTGTTGAACAAGAGTGGTGAGAGTGGGCAGCTTTGTCTTGTTTCAGTTTTCAGGGGAAATGTTTCCAGTTTCTGTCCATTTAGCAATATGCTGACTGTGGGTTTATTGTAGATGGCACTTACTATTTTGAGGTTCCTTCTATACCTAGGTGTTTGAGGGTTTTTATCAAGAAGGGATGCTGGATTTTATCAAAAACTTTATCTGCATGTAATGAGATAATCATGTGGTTCTTGTTTTTGTTTTTACATCTGTTTATGTATTCAATTACATTTATGATCCTGTGAATGTTGAACCAGCCCTGCATCCTGGGGATGAAGCTTATTTGGTCATGGTGGATGATTTTTGTTCTTTTTGAGTTGGAGTCTCACTCAGTAGCTCAGACTGGAGTGCAGTGGTACACTCCTGGCTACCACAGCCTCGACCTCTGGGCTCCGGCGATCCTTCCACCTCAGCCTTCCAAGTAGCTGGAACTACAGGACGTGCTACCATGCCTGGCTCATTTTTTTGACTTATTGTAGAGATGAGGTCTCACCAAGTTGCCCAGGCGGATCTCAAACCTGTGGGCTCAGGCAATTCACTCACCTCGGCCTCCCACAGTGCGGGATTACAGGTTGAGCCACCGAGCCCGGCCTAAATACAAATTTTAACAGTCTTTTAAACTAAACAAGCTGATACTAAAGTCCATTTGAAAAAAATAACTGATAGTTATCAGAAGATGGTGGTGGAGCTAGTCAACCTAGGTGAATACCTGTGTAAGTGAGTGTATGGACAACTTTGCATATGTGTCTGTGAGTAAGAGAGTGTGTGAGTGGCTGAGTGGGGACTTGGGAGCAAGTGGCCAGAGCTCTCTTGGTGAAGTGACTGGTGCCGCAGCTGCTTTGCTTGGACCCTAGTGCTTCTCAGGACACAAAAGCTGAGCACCATTTAAAAAAATCAGCAAAGCCCTTCCCAGGAAAAAGCTGCAGGCGGTGACTGCAAGCTCCAGGCTCTGCCTTACCACTGCAGTGTCTGGCCAGACACTGGCCTCAAGGGCTGCAGAGGTAGCACAGCAAGGGAGCCCAGAGACAGAGCCCATTGGAGAAGATATAACATGCATCCTGCCACCATCTTGAAAACTGGGCAGGGAAGTGCTCTGGCTTGCTCACCCAGAGCAACAGACTCAGAACAACAGACCCGATCTCTGTCACCAGTAGGTTAACTGCTCAGAGGTTGATTGAGACCCAGAGGGAATATCCCAAAAGCACAAACTTTGGAAGGACAGTATGAATGCTGAGTCTCAGGTGCCCCACCCCTTACACTGTGGGACAAAGGGTGACCAGAAAAGATGAAGAAGACCCCAAAAGATCAGGGTAAGTCTGGGATTGACCCAACCCTCTCCTACTCAGCAATCCTCTGAACATCAGACCCACATGGTTGGGACATGACTGAGAAGGATGAACCCAGTTTGGGTGTCAGCCACAAAAGGAGGACTCTACTTCAGGATAAACCTGTCTGGGGTGGTCCCCCAATACCAGTACCTGGGGAGGACACAATCCTGTACCTCCCCACTGTAGGTGATCCCCCTGACCATATGCAAGTGAAAGGGGAGGACTGAAGACGCACCCACCCACACTGCTGCTTCATCACTCCTTGGGCGTCATACTGGGGAGATTGTGAATGTAACCACAGCTCTACAGGAGACAGTAGAGGGGCTTACCTGTGAGCAGCCGAGAGGAATAATAACAGAACCTGCCACAACAGGGCAGTTTTTTTTAATTAAAGAATTTTTTTTCTTTTTTCTTTGTGTGTGAATGTGTATGTGAGGGTTTGATTTGCATTCCCTTCATCTTTTTTTTTTTTTTTTTGCTTTCTTCTTTCCTTTTATTTTTGGTTTTCTGTTTATGTGTGCATGTGAATGATTGAGTGCTATCTTTCAGTTTGTTTTGGTTTGCTTTTTGTTCTTCTCTTTTTTTAGTTTATGTGTGTGTGAGTGTATGTGTTGGGAGTGTGTTCAGTTTTCCTGTGTTTTTGTTTGTTTGTTTTGGTTTTGTGTGTGCATGCATGTGTTTAATTGTTTCTTGCTTTGGTTTCTGCTTTTGTTTTTCTTTTTTGTTTTTTTTTTTAAATTTTCATCCATCCTATTTCATTCCACTTTTCTCTGTTCTCCTCATTGATGTTAATGCATCTTTGACCCAGGAGGCACACACATGTACCATTGCATCATCATATAGAGTAGTGATAGGGAGTTGGTCTTGGGGAACCCATACCCAGTCAGTGAGCATTGTGATTTGCAAATAGTTTCTGAATTCTAGCTCCCCATACTCCACCTTATTCAACTCTCAAAACTTCAAGAGACAGTAAAGCTTCCCACCCACAGCCATAATTCAAAATAGGACAAATTCAGAGCCCTGATCAGGGAAGAATAGAAGGCTGAGCAAACATTAGAAGTGAAAGCCCTTCCCACTGTCACTGAATAATGGAACTAAAGAGAAGTAAAAGAGATCTGTCACAAATGAGGAAAAATCAATGGAAGAACATAGGTAATTTCCATTCTACCAAAGAGAAAACACCTGAAAAATCAAACTTGAGAGCCGAAACAATGAAACTCATCAACACTGGCCCCAGAATACAACAGGGATTAGAGAATGGGTGGGAAGAGTAAATGATACTCAAGAAAGACAAGATGCAACACTGAAAAATCTTGTAACAGAGATTTTTGTCCATAAAAAACTTCATCCAGGAAATAAATAACAAGATGACAACCATGGAAAGCAAAATTAATAAAGCAGAAGAAATAATCTCAGAACTTGAATACCAAAACATGGAATTAACCCAGTCTGTAAAAAAATATAGAAAGAAAACTCAGAAAAAAAGAGCAAAGCTTCCAAGAGATGTGCAATTAAATCACGAGGCTGAAGCTATTCCTGATTGGTATCCCAGAAGAAGAAAAAGAAATGGAGAACACTTGGAGCAAGTAGTCAAGGAGGTTATCCAAGAAAACTTATCCAAACACAAGAGATACAGAGAACCTCCAAACACATAAAATGAAAAGACTAGCTCCTACACACATAGTAATTCTCCTACCCAAAATAGGTAGAAAAGAAAAAAGTACTAAAGACAGTAAAAAAGAAGGGTCAGACTACTTACCAGGAAAAACAATAAAATAGCAGCAGATCTATTGGCAGAAACACTTCAAGATAGAAGGGACTGGAGTATAATTTTCAAAGTCCACAAAAATGAACAATTTCAACAGAGAATTTCCTATCTAGCTAAACTCAGCTTCATCAGCAATGGAGAATTAAAACCCTTTCCAGACATCCAACCCCTAAGAGGTCATGCAGCTGCCAAACCAGCTCTACAGGAGATGCTTAAAAAAGGTATTAAGCACAGAAGAAAGAAAGAAAAAAAAAAGATCACGCACTTCCCAAGAGAATAGGAGAACACAAAATCAATAGAGAATACATTGTGACTGCAAACTTGAAAACACACACATACATCAACCCAAAAGTTAAAAGAAAACAAACAAAAAAAAACTTTATTAGAACCTCATGATGGGAATAAACACTGACATTTCAATAATCAGCCTGAACATGAATCGACTAAATAAATGCACCACTGAAAAGACACAGAGTGGCAAACTGGATTAAAAAAAAGATCCAATAATTTGCTACATCCAGGAAACTCATCTCACACCAAGGGATGTATATGGACTCAAAGTTAGAGGATAGATCACAAGAGAAGGCAGGAGTCATGATCTTAACATGAGACAAAACAACCTTTAAGCTATCAAAAACTGAAAAACATATGGAAGGACACTACATAATGACAAATGGTTCAATCCATCAACAGTAAATGTCCATCCTAAACATATATGCATCTAACACAGGAGCACCAACCAGAGTTTGTAAAGCAACTACTAAGTAAACTCAAAAACATTTATTGACTCTAACACTATTACAACTAGGGACTTAAATAGCCCACTAACAACCCTAGATACATCATCAGGACAAAAAATCAACAAAGAGATCTGGAACCTCAACTTGGCACTTGATGAAATGATCTTAATAGATATCTACAGAACACTATACCCAACAACCACAGAATGTGCATTCTACTCATCAACATGTGGAATGTACTCCAAGATCGAGCACATCCTCAGTCATAAATTAAGCATAAAAATTTTATAAGATTGAAATACCATTATATACCTTCTCAGACCACAGTGGAATAAAAATAAATATCAACACCAACAAAATTTCCCCAAGCCCCACAAAGACATGGACACTAAACAGCATGATGCTTAGCAACTCCTGGGTCAACACAGAAATCAAAGCAGAAATTAAAAGATTTCTGGACAAGGAAAAAAAGTAACCTCTTGCCAAAACCTCTGGGATTCCATGAAAACAACCCTAAGAAGGGAATTTATATCACTATGAACACACATCAAAAAAATGGAACAATCACAAGTTAACACCTAACAAATCACCTAAGGGAGCTGGAAAAACAAGACCACCAAAACCCCAACATTAATAGAAGAATCCCTATCACCAAAGTAAAAGCCCAAATATAGGACATAGAAGACAAAAACATCATAGAAAAAAATCAACAAAACAAAAAACTGGTTCTTTGAAAGGAAAAACAAGATTGATGGACTCCTAGCCAGAGTGACCAAGAAAAAGAGAACGAGCCCAAATAAAACACAATCAGCAATACGAAAGATCAAATCACAACTGACCATGAAGAAGAACAAAAAATTATCAGAGATTAGTATACACATCTGTATGGAAACAAAATTGATAATCTAAATGAAATGGAGGACTTTCTGACAACACAACCTCCCAAGGTTGAAACAAGAAGACATTGAGACACTAAATAGACCAATAACAACCCAGGAAATTGACTCCAGCATAAGAAAACTACCTACAAAAAAAAAAGTCCTGTACCAGACAACTTTCCAGTGGAATTCTACTAAACATATAAGGAGGAGCTGATTCCAATACTATTGGAAGTATTCCAGGAAATAGAGAAAGATGGAATTCTCCCCCAAATCATTTTATGAAATTACTCATCAACATGTGGAATGTACTCCAATATCGAGCACATCCTCAGTCATAAATCAAGCATAAAAAATTTTCATAAGATTGAAATACCACCATATAGCTTCTCAGACCACAGTGGAATAAAAATAAATGTCAACACCAACAAATATGGATATCCAAACTAGGAAAAGAGCAAACAACAACAAAACAAAATAAAACAAAGAGAGAGAGAACTACTGGCCAATATCACTGATAAAGATAGATGCAAAAATTCTCAACAAGATTCTAGCAAATGGGATCCAACAACACATCTCAAAACTCATCCACCATGACCAAGTAGGCTTCATCCCTGGGATGCAGGGCTGGTTCAACATCTGCAAGACCATAAATGTAATTGAATGCATCAACCGATGTAAAAACAAGAACCACATGATTATATCATTAGATGCAGTTAAAGTTTTTTATAAAATTCAGCATTTCTCCTTGATTAAAAACCCTCAAACACCTAGGCATAGAAGGAACATACCTCAAAATAGTAAGCACCATCTTCAATAAACCCACAGTCAGCATATTGCTAAATGGACAGAAACTGGAAGTATTTCCCCTGAAAAACTGGAACAGGACAAGGCTACTCACTCTCACCCCTCCTGATCAACATGCCATAAGATATAAGATTGACTAGAGTGATCTCATTAAACTGAAAAACTTCTTTGAGGCAAAAACAAACAAACAAACAAAAAATCATTTGCTAGTTATCCTGATTTGGTCATTATGCAATGTACACGTAAATCAAAACATTAAATTGTACCCCAACAATACGTACAATTGTTATGTGTCGATGAAAAATAAAGAAACATGATTAAGAAAATTGAAAGAAAAGACAGCATGGAAAAAGTGATTTTTCAAGGAAAAAAAAATCATCAAGAGAGTGGGAAGATAGTCCACAAAATGGGAAAAAATATTTGCCAACTGTGTATCTGACAAAGGCTGAACATACAGGATCTACAAGAAACACAAATATGCTGAAAAGAAAATAACAACAATCCCATTAAAAAGTGAGCAAAAGACAAGAATAGACACTTCTCAAAAAAAGACATACAGGAAGCCAACAGACACATGGAAAAATGCTCAGCCTTACTAATCATCTAATCATCAAAGAAATGCAAATGAAAACCACATTGAGATACCACCTAACTCCAGTAAGAATGATCATCATTAATAAAACAAAAAACAACAGATGCTGGTGAGGTTGGGGAGAAAAGGGAACACTTCTACACTGCTGGTGGGAATGAAAACTAATTCAACCTCTATGGAAAACAGTGTGACGATCCCTAAAAGAACTAGACATTGACCTTCCATATAACCCAGCAATACCTCCACTGGAAATATACCTGTAGGGACTCAAAGCATTCTACAAAAAAGATACCTGCACACTCATGTTTATTGCAGCACTATTCACAATAGTAAAAACATGGAACCAACCGTACTGTCCACTGAAACTGGACTGGATTAAAAAAAATGTGTTGCATGTACACAATGAAAGATTTCACAGCCATAAAGAGGGACAAATGTATGGACTTCACAGCAACTTGGATGGATTTAGAGTCTATCATGCTTAGTGATCTAACACAGAAACAAAAAAAGCTGAGTACCACATAGTCTCACTCATAAGTGGACCCAGAACATTTACCATAATACTATGGAAAAGGGATTGACAGTAATGGGATACGGCCAGGGGAGGGGGGAGCACAACATCAGTAAGAGTATCTGATCTCAAACCAGTTGAAGTGGGGACCAAAGAGAGCCCCAGACTTTACCTGTATAATGACCACTTGTATATCTAATCCTGAATTGTACCCTACATCATCCTTTAGGCTGACCTAAAGAACTTCATTCAAAGGTGCTCTTGTAAATCTAGTAGGCAGAATGACAAGATGAATGTCAGAAGCCATTACTAAGTATAGTCAGTCAGAGGTAAATCCCAAGATAAAATCTAGACTTAGGATGTCATTGTTTTGTATTAGAAAATCATCCTAATGCCTAAAAAAATCTGAGCTCTCCCGAAAAGACAATTTGAAATAATTCCACCTGCACTGTTTAATGCAGTAGCTACTAACCACATACAGCTATTAAGAACTTGAAATGTGGCCAGTGCAACTGAGGAACTGAATTTTTATTTTTATTGCAATTAATTTAAGTTCAAATTTTAAAAGTTATATTTGATTCAGTTATTTGAAATATTTTAAGACTGTTTGGAACAATTTTCATATATTAGACTACTTTTTCAATTGTAAAGTTTATTCAATCTAAATACAGAACGTGGGTTTTTCATACATTTGGTGTTCAAATTTAGATGTGCTTATGATGTAAATGCAAACTGGATTTTGGAGAGTTTCTCTTCAAAAAAAGCTTGTAAAGTATTTCACTAATAGTTTTAATGTTGATTGCATGTTGAAATAATAAAATTTTCGATATATTGATTTAGGTAAAATAAATTACTAAAATTAACTGTTTTAAGCTTTTTAAATGTGCCTACTAAAACATTTAGAATTACATGTGTGGCTGGTATTATATTTCCATCTGGCACACTGTTTTTAGACCAATTACTACTTTTTTAATAAAGCTTGGATATACAGGGAGTAATTTTTGCAGATAACCATGAAAAACCATTAAGAAAAAGCAACAATGTTTGTCTATGAATTAGTAATTGCGTGTAATCATATGTATCCACAAATAAGTGATTAAAATGTTGATTTATTGAAAAGAAAAAAGAAAAAACGACCAAGTAATGACAACCAGGATAACTATTAAAAATAAAAGCAATAAAGATATATATCCCAGGGAGAAAATTAAACATGATATAGCTTCGATAATTAAACTGTTTGATTCCAGTGCATGAAAAGGTAACAGATCAAAAGGACAAAGTAAAAAAATCCATAAGAAGACACAAACACATTTTTTTAACCCAATACATAATTAAGATTAACTTCCAAATAATTGGGGTAAAGATGGACTCTCCATATCTTAAAAATAATGCAAGAACTGTGTATAGCAATCTGGAAAAAGAAAAGAAAAAATTGTGTCCATACTTCAAACTATTACATTGGGATTAAAACTACATTGAAACATAGATGGATTCTTCTTTAACCCATGGAGTGAAGAAAGACTTTTCGACTAATTATTTGAAATCCCGAAGTCATTGGAAACAAACAAATACACATGTAAACAAAACAGAACAAAAACCTCAAGTCAACATAAAACCTCAAGCTGATAAATTTTCAGATACATGGGAAAAAAAAACAAGCACCAAAAATTACCTGCGTGGGCATATGAATTTAAAAGACAAATGAGAAATTAGAAAAACATTTGCAATTCATTTCTCTCTAATAGGACTAATCTTGCTAATATATACACATTATTAGATATAGAGAAGAAAAAGACTAATGAGGCAAGAGGAACACTGGAAAGAACATGAGCAGATAGTTACGGAAAAAGAAATACAAATGGCTCAGAAATAATATGAGAATGCAAATTAAAATTACACATAAAGGCAACTTCTCATGCATCAGATGATCAAAAATCTCAAAGTTATATAACTCATACTGTTGACAGAGCTGTCGAAAAACAGACATTCTTATATCCTGTGAATGTACAGGGCAGTGCAAACATTACAGAGGATATCTATCTAAGTTACACATGCATCTATCACTTGCCTTAGCAAATCTGCTTCTGGGAATGTATAGTACAAATATTTCTGTTTATGTACGAGTGGTAAATACAAGGAGGGACCCCCAAAAATTGGAAGTTATTTATAAATAATTTTGTACTTGTTCTTACATGTTTAAGCTGGAGTCACCTTCAAAGTACTCTCCATTTGATACAATACAATTGAGATACTTTCTCCACTACTCAAAACAATTTTTGAACTCATCATTTATGATGTCTCTGCCATTTTTGTTTCACCTCTTCCACACAAGCAAAATGTTTTCTTTTGAGTACTTTTTTCATCCAGGAAAACAAACAAACAAACAAACAAACAAAAAAGCCATTTGCAGAGACAGAGTGAACAGGAAAAGTGGGGGATGGGGGTCACGCCGTTTTTGGTTAAAAACTGCTGCACTCTCAGCGTGGTGTGAGAAGATGCATCATCATGGTGGAAGTACCAGTCACCTGTTTGCCACCTGTTTGGGACAATTCTTCTGCAAATTGTGATGCAACCCTCTTAAAACTTTCAGGTAAAAACTTTGGTTAACCGTTTGATCTGGAGAAACAAATTCAGTGTGTACTACAAGGGGCCTGCCTTCCAAAAGATAATTCTGGGTTTTTTTTGGGGGGTCCCCCTTATGTTAAGCATTTTATTCATTGCAGCAGCATTTGTAGTATCACATCACAACATTGGAAATTAGCCAATTTATTCCATTAAAAGAGACTGGCTAATAAGCTATGGTGCACCCACATAATGGGACACTACATCTGTAGGAAAGAATGAAGACACTTTTTATTTTGAAAAGATCTGTACAATATACTATTAAATCAAAACAGCAAGGTGTGAATAGTGTGCTATCATTTGTTTAAGAAAGTGAATAACAAGTGTTTTATGCTTATATTTGCTTATACTTGCAAAAGCAATCACTGAAAGTTTATACAAACAACTTATAAAAGTGATTACCTCTGGTGGGTGGGTGAGTGGACAGGATACATGCAGTGAGGAGAGCAGGGCATCTCAATCTATGCCTTTTTGTGTGTGTGTGTGTGTGTGTGTGTGTGTGTGTGTGTGTGTGTGTGAATCTCTCTCTTACTTAAAAATAAAATCAAATAATAAAAATTACTTATTTCAAATGCTTGTGTGTGTGCTAAGTGGCTATATGTTTGTGTGTGTGTGTATGTATGTGTGTGTTTGTGTGTGGGGGGGTATGCATGTGTGTGTTTGTGTATGATTGTATGTGTGTTATGTGTGTATGTGTGCAGACATACCTCTACAGAGTCATCGATACTGTCTCTGTTTCCCCAAATATTCAGTAAAATCTTCCACACCCAAATGTCTTGTGTAAGAGCATATTTTGTGAAGAGGAGGAGTTAGGGAGAGAGAAACCTGAGGAAAATTCCACAGTTATGTTGACATGGCAGGAAGTCTGGCTGCATACACAAGACCGTGAGATGATCCAGAAGCTGAACTCATTTTGAAGAAGTGGGATTTTGAACCATGAATGTAACCCCTACTCCAAAAAATTTGCAGAGCTTTCCCAGATAGAGGAAAATGGGCTTCAAGCAAATTTTATTTAGGCTTTAGGTGATAAAGTGTTCCCAGTTAACATGAGGGCTATGAAGCTTCATTCTTAATTTTAATTCTTCCAGAGTTTGAATACCTAAATATCCAATTTTTGTATGTGGATATAAAACAGGAAGAAAAAATAAAATTTGGTAAATTAATATAGTCTGAATATCAGATTTAGAGGAAAAAAGAAAAATTAAAACTTAAAGAAATTAGTAGCATATGACTTCTGAAACCCTGGAAGATGGTTTGTATATATTATTATTACTTGAAATATATTTAAGTTTGTAATCAAATAACTTAATTAAAACTTTCACCATATTTAACCCTCGCAAACACTAACTGGTCCCCATTCAAATGACAGATCTAAAATTAAAAAGTAATTTGGTATCTAAGATAAAAGAATTTTTAAATTTACTCATGTACATCTTTATAAATAAAGTATTAACTTATTAAAAATGAAATAGCTGAAAATAACCTATGAGTGTTAGAAATATTTGTATAAATTCCTCTTCTTTTTCTCTTTCTCTATTTTTTAAAAAATAAATTGGAAAGCTCGGCAGTAAAGGTCCTGATCTGTAAACCATCCTGTAACCTTCCTGATGCTTCTGCTCCAAAGATCTTAATTATTTACACAGTCCCAGTAAAAACTGCTTGCAGACACAGCATTACAAAGAACATGAGTTGTCACGACTTAATAAATGTTCTTGCTCCAAACACTGAAAATATATTTGTTTCACAAACATAAATTTCATGCTGAATGTTCTTAATTTTAAATGATAATTTCAAGTTGAGACAATACATCAGCACATTGCTCTTAAACATGTTGTTCAAGGATTTTTTTTCCATGAAAAGTTTTGTAAATTTTTTCCTGATGAACATGGCTTGAGAGAGACCCAGACCATAAAACAATCAAGTGGGTTGGATAGCTCAGGACGAGCCTATCTTAAATTATCAGGCTCACTTGGTACTAAGCTTCTGTTCCCTTGAGCTCTTTAGAGAAGGGAGATGGATTAGAAAATCTCTTTAGGCTCATTCACCTTTATTTCTCATGATGCTTAAAACTCTTATGATCTTTGAAATACTGTTCAGGAAGACCAAGACAGAAATTGCAGGAGAAAACTTTTTTCTCTGACATTTTGAACTAGGTGGAGGGTGTTTACAGATGAAAATAGAGGAGGAGCCACTCAGAAGCAAACCTGGGACCTGTTAGGTCCAGCTGTGTGGAGATTATTTTCTTCTGGAACACATGATTTTAAAGGTCTTTTGAATTCTTGGGGCCAGCACAGGCCATCGCTTTCAGTAGTTAAAAAAACAAAAAAAGAAACCAAAAATCAAAACAAATCAAAACAAAAAAAACCTCTTTTAGAATATTGTTCAGTGCTCACATTTAAAAGATGAGACCAGAGAAAGCAAAGCTCACCAAGAGATAGTCATGAAACTAGAGAGGTCACTAGATACAGATGAGAAATCAGAGAAAAAACTTTTTGCAAAGAATGTGTAGCTTCTCTAGTTCAGACTTATGATTTTCTGGTCGTGGTCTCCCTTAAAATCAAATAGCAAACCTACAACCTCATTCCAAGAATGCACTTGGGGAGCGAACACGAACTAAATAAACAATGCTCTGTTTGCTCAAATATTTAGCAAATAGCTCAGGGATTACTACATACACCACTGTGGAAATTTTAGCCAATTCTCAAAGATGTTTCTATGCTCTACTAATAAAACAACTCATGTATGTATAATGGCACATTGTAATTATTTCCACATGGTTAGCACTTAGACAAAACCTGAGGAAAGCAGGTCAACATTTGATGAAACTTAATCGCAAATCAACATTTATGACAGCACAGCCAAAAAACCCCAGCCCCACACAGGATAAAACCAACAGATGCCATCATGTGATATGTCAGGATATATTTTTTCTCAAATGTTTTCCTCCCTATCACTATTTTTTTCTGGTTATGACCTAGATAGATGGATGATAAAATTACAGGAAATAACACATTGACGTTATATGACTAAAATCTTACTAAATGTTTTGGGGTGGTTCTGTCTACTTTAGCCATAAATACTTAGCAAGGTTTTGCCTGTGATGCGACAATTTGTAGTGGGAAAAACCTCAAAGAGAATTCTTTCAGTTAAGCATCTGGATGGTGGGATTATATCCAAGCGATTATGATTTGTGACTCTAACCTCAAGCAAAGGCTTGTTCTGGGATTATTTGTTCTTGTTTCAGCAATTCACTTACACAGTAGAATTTCTATATGAGATAATAGCTGAACAGAAGAGAATAAAAACCTTCCTAGTTTTATAGAGCAGAATTATCTTATTTAGAAAAAACTCAAAGCTCTTCATTTAAAAAACTTAGCAACTTGTATGCCTAAAACCTAAATTATATGTGTGTGCAGTTTGAAACCAGTAATGGTGTGGATTCTAAGTGGCCTCATGTTTTACTCTGGTGACCAGAACTCAATCCGTTGAATAGAATTTACTGTTTATTAGATAAAAACAGATGGATTGGAATACAGTTCCATTTGTTACTTTATCCAGCTCAAGGATTAAAGTCAGTCTCTTCATATATCATTCATTCATTGCACATGTTGAATGTCTATTATGTGTCACGACTCTTCTAGACACCAGGAATAGAACAATGGGCAGAACAAAAGTCTTTGATGCGTGGGAATTACATTTTGGGGAACGCAGTCAATCAACAAACATCTAATATAATGTTACCATATATTATGCTTATCACAAAGAAAAATAAAGTGGGATAGAGGAGAAATGAGAGTGGATAAAGAAACTCTTTTATGTTGGTGGTCAGAAAAGATTCAAGATCTAATAGTTAAGGAGAGACTTCAGTGAAGAGAGAGAGAGTGAGCTCTGAGAGTCTAGAATCTAGAGGAGGAGTTAGAGGAAAGAACAAGTACAAAAGGTTCCAAAGCCGGACTAACTGCCTTATTTGAGGAACCTCTAGAAAGTCGATGTTGCTGGAGTGGAGTAAGTGGAGAGAGGAAAGAGACTTAGACCAAGAAAGAGTCCACGACAAGAAGAGCCCTATATACTCAGTAGGGATTTAGACTCCATTCTAAGTGGGGTGGGAATCACTAAAAGATTTTGAGAAGGGTAACATTGCATGACTGAGGTTTTTGCAAGTCTTTCGGGTTGTTTTGTAGAAGACAGGCTGTCATAGAGAACACGAATGATGGGAAGCCAAGCAGGTTACTGTGCCAGCACTGGCCATGATTTGTATCAGAGCTTAGCAGCAGAGTGAGAAGTGGTTTAATTCTACATATATTTGGATATATTTTCAAGCCAGGAATAACAAGATTTTTTCAGATGGATTGAATAGGTGTCAGGGAGAGTGAGAAATTGAGGATGATTCCAAAGTACTTGGTCTGAGCCACTGGGAAATGGTTGAGCCAACTATTCACCCTTTTCTCAAGTATTTATTAAATACAGATTTGTGCTAAGCGCTGTATGAGGTATGTCATTGAGCAAAATAGACAAAGATCCCTGGAAAATAAAGAGCAATAAAAAGGAACATAAATAAAAATGTTAAAGTATGTTAGGAGGTTATAAGTGTTGTGGAAAAGAGAAACCAACAGAGAACACAAAGGGAAGTGGGTGGCAGAGCAATATCCTTGATTCAGTAGGATCAGGGTAGGCTCATTGAGAAGGTAAAATCTGAGCCAAGGCAAGGGGCCTACGGTAGCTGTGGCCCAGTGAGGTAGAGGGAGAAGATGAGTGATGGAACAAGAGAAAGGAGGCCTGATTGTGTAGGGCCTTGAAGGTCACGGGGTGGGGTGGGGTGGTTGGCTTTAATTCTAAGTAAAATGTGGAGTCATTTCAGGATTTTGAGCAGAGGAATGACATGATCTGACTTGAAAGTCTCACTCTGGCTTCTCCTCTAAGACTATATTATGAAGCAGAAAAGATTAAACAGGAAGACCTGCATTGGAGTCATTGGAGTCATCCAGATAAGAGACGATGGTGGTTTGGCTGAGAGTAATAAGCAGTGAAGTGACTAAATAGCAGACCAATGACTACATTCTGGATATATGCAAAGGCAGAACCCTCTTGATTTCTTGATAGATAGGCAACGGTGATTTGGGGCCTGAAATACTAGAATGATGGAGTTGCCATTGATCGAGATGATGAAAAATTCTGATTTGAGTGTTAGGTGGGGGAGATCAGTAGTTCAGTTATGGATATTTTAGGTCTGAGATACCTAGTAGACATCAAAGCAAAGGAATCAGGTTGACAGTTGGATATTTCAGTCTTGAGCTCAGGCAAAGTTTTGAGTTAGAGATACTCATTCTTAGATGGAGATATACACATGATATTGATAATCATTGGCAGTGGATGAGATCACATGGGTAGTGGATAGAGATAAAAATGAGGTTAAAGACTGCGTCCTGGAGCAATCCAACAATCAGAAGTAGAGAAAAGAGGAAGAACTAGAAAAGGAACCACTGAGGCAGGGGACATACTAAGAGGAGGTGTGGTCAGCTGAAGAGAGTGTATTAAGAAAGGTGTGACCTACTGTTGTGAATGTTGCTCAGAGGTGAAGTATAATGACTGAGAACTGATTATTGGATGTAGCAACATGAGTATCATTCATTCCAGCAGTTTTGGAAGAGGTAGTGGGGGAGAAAGTTTTGAAGGAGATGAAGAACAGGGGAGGAAAAGACTAGTCACAAAATTGAGGAATATTCATAAAAGTGAGCAATACGGGCTGAGCATGAAGAAAGCAACTCAAATTATTGCATCTCTTGTGATTGATTAATTTTCCTTAGTGGTCACTTATGAGGGGGGACCTCAAAAAACCGGAATTATCTTTTGGAGGGCTGGCCCCTTGTAGCACAGGCTTCCTCTACTGGGTTAATGTCCTAGAAACCCATCCACAACAGTGTACCAACTAGCGTTGTTGTGAGAGTCTGTGTTTGGCTTTAGTGAATTTTTTGGGGGGGGGATTCTTTCAATGAATTTGCCCTTACATGAAGCATAATTTACATGACCAATCTACCTACACCACTCTGAGTGTTCAGCAGTTTTTGACCAAAAATGGCATGCCCCATCCTCCTTATTCATCCCATCTCTCCCTGAGCAATTTTTTTCTTGTTTCCCCAGATGAAAAAAGTCCTCAAAGGGAAACGTGTTGCTAACGTGGAAGAGGTGAAACAAAAAATGGCAGAAGCACCAAAAGGCATCAAAATGGACAAGTTCAAAAACTGTTTTGAGCAGTGGAAAAAGCATCTTGATAGGTGCATTGGATCAAATGGTGAGAACTTTGAAAGTGACGGAAGGTTAACCAAGTAAGAATAAACACACAATTTTTATAAATAAATTCTAGGGTTTTTTTGGGTCCTCCCTTGTATAGCCAAGTTCTTAGGCAAATCTCAAGGAATGCTGAATCATTTATTTTTTCAGTGATTAACACTTAATCACTTCTTAAGATATTTGTTGTTTTATTAAAAATCAATTTTGTACTTCCTTGTTTAAACCTTTTGAAAATCCATCTTGCCAGAAGAAATATGAATCCCTTATAGGTTTATTATGGCTCAGAGACAGAGGATCACTTTCTTTTTATTGAATTATTTGTGTTGCTGAGTCTAGCTATGTTCTGAATCTCATATTGTAATAAGTTAATATTTATTGTAGTGCAAGCACAATATTGCAGTGCCTGGCACTGAGTTAAGTATAAAAATAATTGGATTTTATATAGACCTACCCCCAAAAAGGCACAGTTTGTAATTATACAAACACTTTGTAAATATAATATGTTGCTCTGTCGTGTCCCTTGAACTGTTGTTTTACATTTAGCTCTAGTATTATGGATCTTGTTTATTCCTATCTGGATTACAAATTCTTAGAAAGTAGAGTGTATGTCATACATATCTCTTATGGCAAGGAGACACATGTGTGTTAGATCTTAGCGAAGGAACTCAAATCAATCTATGAAAAATATACCTGCACATGTATGTTTATTATAGCATTGTTCACAATAGCAAAAACATGGAAACAGCTGTGCTGCCCATCCAGAGAACTGGATAAAAAAAAAAATGTGGTACATATACACAATGGAATATTATGTAGCCATAAAGAAGGACAAGATTATGAACTTCATGGCAACCTGGATGGACTTAGAATCTATAATACTGAGTGACTTTTCACAGAAACAAAGAACTGAGTATCACATGTCACTCATAAGCCAACCTTGAACAATTATTGTAATACTATAAGAAAAGGATTGGCAGTGGTGGGAATTTGCCAAGGGGGAGTGGGGATGGGACTGGCAATAACGGGAAACTGCCAGGGGTGGGAGGCATACTTCATCAATAGGGGTACATGTATAATGAACATTTGTATATCTAACACTGAATTGTACCCCACATCTTTAAAAACAATTTAAAAATAAATTTAAAAAACTTTTATAAAAAAAAAAGAACTCTTCTGTTGAATGGACTAATGCTCTTGTTTAAAATCTGGGAGGAACAGACAGGATACCTGTCCTTTCTGGAAGGATATAACTAGAATGTCTTCTTATTGTGGCTTAGTTTTTCACAGTGCCAGTCCTTAATGCAACTAAATCAATATTTTAGTCCTATTTGTGCTTTCTAATCTCCATTAAACATTTTTATCACTGAAATCAAATGGATCCTTTGGGGAATGGTATATTGTATATCTCTTTCATACTAATTAGAATATACAGTTTGGTGCAAATGGTTGTATTTAATTATTTATTTTATAAATAAAGCATTTAATGGTCCTTGTAAGTCTTGCAATTGGTGAATGATAACTGGCATATATTATGATCCCCAATTTGTTGATTTTGTCGCAAATTTCTTTGAAGTGATGTTTTTACAACAGATTTTTTTAATCTTTCCAAAATATTTACAAATTTTTTCCAGATAGATTTTTGTCTTTCCAAAATAGAGACAATTTTTTTCCAAATATACAAGGGGAACCCCCCAAAATCCCAGAATTTATATATTAAAAATTATGTATTGATTTTTACATGCTTAAACCTCAAAGTACTTTCTGTTTGATGCAATACACCTATTGAGACACTTTTTCCACTGCTCAAAACAGTTTTTGAACTCATAAATTTTGATCCTTTTTAGTGCTTCTGCCTGTTTTTTGTTTCGCCTCTTTCACACTGACAAAAATTTTTTTTTTAAAGTTCCTTTGAAGACTTTTTTCATCTGAGAAAACAAAAAAAATAAGCCACTTGGGGTGAGATTGTGTGCACAGGGAGGGTGGGGCATGGGGATCATGGCACTTTTGGTAAAAAAAAAAAAATGCTGGACACTCAGTGTGGTATGGGCAGGTACATTCATAAATCACCCATCATGAAATGGGCAAACCTGTTGAAAGAATCTCCAAAAATTCACAGAAGCAGAACTTCAGTCTTTCACAACAATGCTAGCTGGTACACTGATGCTGATGGATTCCTAGAACACTTATCTAGTGGGAAAAGCCTGTATTTCAAGGGGCCCACCATCCAAAAACTAATTCCATTTTTTTGGAGGGTCCCCCTCATATGCAATTTTATTTGATGGGTTTGTAATTTCACATAGGCTAAACTAAAACTTAAAAATTGGCCATTTACTATTTTAAAATCTAACTTATTTTCATGTTTAAAAATGTGCTGACTCTCCGGTAATCATATTTAAAGTATTTTAAAAATAAATAGAGAAGACTGAGTAAATATTATGAACTACAGGGAATTAAACAGTTAAGTTACTCAACTAAATAGGTGCTTCTTGAAAGAAACATCTGAGTGTGCAATTTTAATTTAGTGCTTCAGTCAAAGAAAGTCACAGAACATTCTCCCTGGAAAGTCTCCTTGGCTTAGCTAGTTTACTCTCTTCCAGCTTAGAAGTTGCCACATTTTAAATCCCTGCAAAGCAGCTAAATTTCTTTTTAGTTCTCATGGGCCTGATGAGGACATGGGACACAAATTGGTACAAGTAAGAATTTAATTTTTGCAAATTTTAGTGGCGGAAACTTTATGTCATAAATTCCTGCCACAGAAATAAAGTGAAAAAGGGCTCTCTGGACTTGATATCTTAGAGTCAGTCATTTACATAATCCTGTTTGTTAAGCCGTCATTTGTCTTTAGATTACATGCTCTTCCTTCCTTTATTTTGTGAAACAGACAATTAGATTCAATAGTTTTATGATAGGCATAGTCAGGTGTTGTCATGTTAAGACATTACAACCAAGTCTCTTTTTTAATTTATTCTTTTAAAAATGTCTTTTCTGTTTAAAGAGTCTAAAACAAAACAGAATAAGAATCTTAGGAAACATCACATGGCTGTTATTATAGTGAAATGTATACTCATACAGTCATCATATATCCCTGGGCACCTGCTATGTACCAGGTACATTGCCATTTACTGAAGGTAAAGTGAAAAAAGACATAGTTCTCTCCTTAATGGAATTAGAGGCTAGTGGCATCTTTAAACATGTGACCAGATGAAAATTATGATTAGATGATGAAACTTTTTATTTTTTCTCCCCTTGCACACTGTGGAATGATGGCATCTTTCCCTATCTCACCAAATCCCAAGAGAAGGGTTCAATTAGACTTGTGTGTAGAATCAGAGGTAGAGGGGAGCTGGGGCAGCAAAGAAGCTCAAGGGCTTGGGCTGGAGGAGATTGTGATTAGTTCTGTCATATAATTTGGTTAATTGACAAATTTTGATATCAGGGAGCAATTTGAACGTGAGAATTTTGTGTTTGCTTGTGCAAAATTTCACCCACAAGGAACACTAAGAGGAAACAGAAAACCATACCAGCTAAACATAGCCAGTTATGAATACACAAAATGCAACTCCAGCCTTGACCAGTGACATCAGTTCACTGCTGTGTCATGAGTTATCCTCAGTCACATCTGACATTACAACCTTCTTTCCCATTGCAGATAACCTTGCTCCCACCTTCACAACAGTTTACAAGCTGCTATGCTGCTCACATCCACTTTCTCAAGCTAACTGCAGGTCTTTTAGGTACAAGGCATCACATTATTGTAGTACCTAAAAGTATCTCCTAGTCACTTAACATGGGTAAGACTGTGCTTCTGTTTTCATTATGTTTTTACCTTTTTTTAATGTGTTACTGACAAAATTTTGAGTGTTACTCCCCTAACTCCATTTTCCCATAAGTCCTGTGGTGTAAACTGCACAATTTGGGGTAGAATTGGTGATTTTAGAAACATATGTCCATTATAGCAGAACTGACTGTATTTTCCATATTACTACATATCCCATATTTTGCAGGGGAGCACATGATTAGAAGCATACATGATTGGGAAAGGAAACAAAATTATCAGCCTTATTATTGTAGGCTCTGTATTACTTAATAATATCTGGAAGGCACAAATAAATAACTTGAACAAATTTGAAAGCACTACTCTAGGCAAAAATAGAAAAATGGAGAATGGGAGACTCAAGCCAAAGTCAAAGTATGATTGTTGAACATGAAGTCCTGAGTGATTCTGTTGGGACCTTGAGCCTGGACTTGGCGACTTCTAGCATAAGGCAGGTTTTAGATATGGGAAATAGTGGTTTCTTTGCACTTCAGTATTCTGGCATTAGGTAGGTTTTAGATATGGGCAATAGTGGTTTCTTTGCACTTCAGTAACTAGCAGCTAAATGTCAATCTTTCTCAGTTGCCTCCACAGTTCATCTGGGACCTCATCTGAAACAACATTTGGATACCTGGCTACAGAATCAGCTCTGCAGTCTCAATATGAACAGGTAGAATAACAGTTTACTTACACTGAGATAAATGAGAAATTTCCTAACCTGGTTGCCAAACTCATTCTCTAGCCTTGCAAATAAGACCATGTACTTAGTTCAATGAAGTTGAGTGCAAAATGACTATATGGTAGCTGTGAATAGCTTTTGAAGACAGAAGTCTTAATTAAATTTGACTGTCCTCTACCATTTATGGTTTAAAAAGAGGAAATTTTAGTAAATATGGATAAAGATTATTGTCCCTGATGATCCGTCTCTATTGTTATCTAGATAGTAACACTATCTAAATAATGTTGCTATTATTAAAGATACTTTCAAATGTTCAAATAAAAGTTTGCTGAAACTTACCTTTTTCTTTTCTTTTCTTTTTTTTTTTTTTTTTTTTGAGTTGGAGTCTCACTCCGTCTCCCAGACTGGAGTGCAGTGGCCGCTCCCGGCCACCGCAGCCTCAACCTGCTAGGCTCCGGCAATCCTTCTACCTCAGCCTTTCAAGTAGCCAGAATTACAGGCATGTGCTACCACGCCCGGCTGATTTTTTGATTTATTGTAGAGATGAGGTCTCTCTGCCCAGGCGGGTCTCGAACCCGTGGGCTCAGGCAATCCACTCACCACTCACCTCAGCCTCCCAAAGGCACGGGATTATAGGCTGAGCCACCGAGCCCGGCACGAAACTTACCTTTTTGAAAATGTTAATTAATACGTGTAAAAGAGGGTAAATGAATACAAATAGCTTTCACAGTAAAACTTTCCTTCTCTGTGTTTTGGACCTATTTATTGAGCCTGGAAAGCTAAATTCCATTTTAGCTTAGTTTTTCTTGGCTTTTCAGTCAAAACCAAGGTTGAAAAATATCACGTTTGGGAGTTATTTGGCAGTTTTTTTCCTCTTGCCTTTAGCACAGCTCACCTCAGAAATATATATTCACTCTTTCCTAGTGCTTAGCCCCAAATACCATGATTATTTATTTTGTTGTTGTGGTTGCTATGACATAGAAGCCTCTTCACTTGAAATTTTCTTCTTAGTGATGAGATGTATTCACCTCACCCTACTGACCTTCATTAATATTGCCCCATGTCAGGAAGAACTGGAGGCAGTCATGATCAGAGCCTCATCAATTACTTCCAACTCCTAAAATAACAATAAAAAGAACTTCTGTTAAAATGTGGAAGATTGGGCACTTATATTAACCTCTGCTTCTTTCTCAAGTTCCAGTAAATGACAGTTACACAATTTCTTTAGAGGGGTTTAAAGAAGAAGAAATAGAAAAGAACAAAATCACCAAATTTCAGAATCTAGGAAGCAGGATAAGTAGCATTTCATCCCACTGGTTTGAGGAAGCTGATTCCTAAAGTGAACCTCTGAAAGGATCTGGATTGGCGGTAGTACCGGGCACATCAGGAAGTAAGGTTAAGGATGACCCAAAATGGGGGGTTGGTGGAAAGTCCATTTAGGAAGCAGTTGTATCCTCAGATTTTTCACCCCCCCTGCACACAATCTGATAGCTGGTCTGCCCCACACTAGCCTGATATTGGAGGTTCTTCTTTGGAAGAGATATGTGTTTGATAGCTCCCATTTGCTTCTCTAGCTATATTCTCCACTCATTCTTCCCTTCCTTTGCTCTAAAGGCTGCCTGTATGGGTTAAATTAATGTTTTTGCTTTTGTTTTGTGTTTGATGAATAGAAAGCCCTGACAGATCAGAGGTAGCTAAGAGAGTAAGTCAAGGCAATTATCCCCCAAGTTCCTCTTGTGTTTCTCTCCTCACTGAAGGTCACAGCTCTCCCCAAGTTGGCCTCTTATAGGGATTTCCCTTCCAGTTTCTAGCAACCTTCTTATTCCCTCATCCTTTGGGCCTACAGGTAGTAAAAGCAAGAAGTCCAGCACTATTCATTGCGGTTTCCATACACACTGCCCATTCCTTTGTAAAGATTTCACTTATTGAACCATTTTTTAAGTTATTCTAACTTGAATTACCATCAGTTTTATGTTAGGGCTGTGGGTGAAACAGTCTAGAATTGAAAGACTTTAGGAAGTATTGAGGGTGGAGATACAATATGAAAACAAAGGGATTAAGTGAAAGTTGACACACAGAGTTTTGAGACACCTGAATTCTTCCCCTCTTTGGCTCCCCAAATAAAGTGTCAGGCTTTTATACTCAAGGCAGGAGACTCAAAAAGTGGTCTCTAGGCAATTTGAGTAGGCCAATGGGTGAAAAAAATACTGCTACCATGGTTTCCAAGCAAAAAGTTCCAGAAGATCCCCGGGCTATGAAGGTCACCGTTGATAAGTCTCAACAGATCTTCCAATCCATGCTTTTTAATTTAATATAAACTCCTCAAGATCCGTAATCATCTGAGAAGACCTTCTAATAAGAAAGAAGATGAAGAAAATAAACAAAAGGAGAAAATGCAATTTAAAGGAAGACCAAGTCTGTGCAGGAAGAAAAATGACACTTATTTTAACAGCAAGATAGGAGCTGATATCATATCCATGCAATAATAACAGACTCTAGATAAACAGAAGAATAAAACATCCAAAAATCTCCAGGAAACAGAAAATATTTGATATAAATGGAATATTCAATAGACTGGAAGATAAAAATGATACTTCTCAGAACATACGATCAAAGAAATTATCAGAGAAAAAGTATTCAAGAAATTACTCAAAATTGTGAAACATGAGTTTGTATGTTTAAAGTTCTGTGATTATGTGATATAATAGGAAATACCTATTGTGGCCTCTCACCAAATATTTGGTTTTTTGACACACAGCTTTTAAAACCTTTGGACTCTCTGAAGTGGTATCTTTTGGCGGCTGGGGCCTTCTGGATAGTCTTTGGATGGGGGCTGGTTGGCAGGGGACCCAACCATGCCATTAGAGGATTGTCACTTCCAGACCCATCCCCCTAACCTCTAGGGAGAGCAGAAGAGCTAGAGATTGACTTAATCACTAACTAGTGACCAGTGAGTTAATTAAACATGCCCACCTAATGGCAAGGTTTGAAGAGCTTCCAGGTTTCTGAACACGTGGAGGTACTGGGAAGACGGCACACTCAGAGAGGGCGTAGGGTGCGGCACCCCTTCCCTCATAACTTCATCTGACTGCTCCTGAGTTGTATCCTTTCATAATAGTGCGTAATAGTAAAGTGCTCTCCTGAGTTCTATGAGCTGCTCTAGTAAATTATCAAACCCAGGGAAACAAGCGCAGGAACCTCCAATTTGCAGCCAAGTCAGACAGAAGTTGTGGGTAACCTGGGGACCTACCGCATGCGATTGGTATCTGAAGTGGGGACAGTCTTGTGGAACTGAGCCCTTAACCTGTGTAGTCTGCATTGATTCTGTTAGTGTCAGAGGTGAATTGAATTGTAGGGCACCCAGCTGGTGTCTGCCAAGAAGTGGAGAACTGCTTGGTATGAAAAACATCCCCCCCATCTCATGTCAGAAGTACTGAAAGTGGTGTGAGTACAGAGGAAAAAAAATAACAGCTTGTTTTTTCTTACACAAAGGCTTACTGAGTACAGCATAATCTACAAGAATAACACCACACCAAGCACTTCATTGTGCAATTCAGCCATGGGTGCAAAGAGAAGTACCCAAAAGCTTCCGGGTGGAGGAAGGTAGCAGAGGTGGTGGTGGGGGGGTTGGGCGAGGAGTGGGTGGTTCTTATGAAGGATCAGGAATCACAAGGGCTTTAGACATCTCAAAAATAATACTGGAAACAAGAAGTCAGCACAGTAAACCCTTAATATCCTGTGGGAAAATTATTTACAATTGAAAATGGAGACATTTTTGGATCAATGCTTTGTAAAATTAACTTCCTACACACACTTTTTAAGGATGTTATTGAGAATGTACTCCACCAAAACAATGAACTAAACTAGACACAGAATCTGGGAATAGGAGACTCAACCCTGAGTTTGAGGTTAGAAAGAGGCAGCTGGGGACTAGGAAAAAGTTTACCAGACTGGAACAGGTGAGAAAGATATCGCCAAAGAGATGAAATGAATAAAAGTACCTCATGGGCTGGGCGCGGTGGCTCAGCCTTAATTCCAGCACTTTGGGAGGCTAGGGCGAGAGGATTGCCTGAGCTCAGGGGTTCGAGACCAGCCTGGGCAACTTGGAGAAACCTCGTCTTTACAACAAATCACAAAATACTAGCCAGGTGTGGTGGTATGTGTCTGTAGTTTCAGATACTTGGAAGGTTGAGGTGGAATGATCACCTAAGCCCAGCAGGTTGAGGCTGCAGTGGCTGTGAGCGTGCCACTGCACTCCAATCTGGGTGACAGAGTGAGACTCCAGCTCAGAAAAAAAAAGGACTTGATGCACTTGTTGCCTCTGTGAAGAAGCTTAGACATGAGGAAAAGTGTGTTGTTAAATCAGTGATAAGTATGTACAAAACTAAGCAAGCAAAGGTATGATAATTATTAACTTCAAGTAAAACCAAAATATCATTAAATAAGAAAGGAAAAGTTTAGATTAATGTATGACTATCATAGGTAGGCATTATATTTGCTATAAGAAGTAGGTATTGAATAGTCATCTAACCAAACTCATTACAAAATGTTAGTGGGAGTTTGGTTGAATTGAAGGAGAGTGAAGGAGACCGAATCGTCTTCATCTTCCATAGAAGGAGCCCCATAGTTTATTCTCAAAACAGAAATACCAAAAGTAACAGTGTAAGCTGTTTAGAGTTATGGAGGCAACTATGAACAACAACAAAAACCTGTCAGAACTGAAAGCAGTTTCTTCAGGAAAGGTAGAAAAACTCATATATTTAGACAAGTGTGTGAGGGCCCTGCTGGTTTTCTTAAAGTGCTTAAAAGAACTATGTACACCTGTAATTAAAAACCAAACTGAAAAAAAAAAAAAGAAAAAGACAAAACAGCACATATTGTTCAGTCAGAATTCTTCCCGAGTAATTTTCTCTTTAAAAAGTCTGACATTCATCTCTTAGCTCATCTTCCAAGATTGTGGACTTATTTTTAATGGATTTCTGTGGAAAAGAAGAGCATCCAAGTGAACGTGTTGCCTAGAATATTACCTAGAATTCAAGTGAGTAAATTGTTTCCAAACAAAGATGATTTATAATGAAAGAATGATTTGTTGATTTGCTGTGTGAACATGGTAACAGTCATTTTGAATATTGAATCTGCAGCAAGCCTCGTGATCCTGGAGCATCTTCAGATGGTGAATCCTGCCATGAAACGGATGCTCCACGTCTGCCTCTGCTACTGGGATTTCGGAGCCCACAACACCTGCATACTTCCCAAGTGAAATGATTTTCTGTTTCTAAATATAAGTTCATTATCTGATGATTCACAAATAGAAATGTGCTCTACGAATAGCAACCAAGACAGAAGAAAAGTAATACCTTAAATGTCATAGAACTCAGAAATTTATATGAGGGTTGTTTATGTGGCTAAGAAAAATATCTCGATATATTTATTAGCATGTTTGCATATATCATGCCTAAATTTATTAATGCCCCTGGAAGGAAGCCACTGAAATCCTATCTTCTCATATATTTGAAGTGATACTTGCATAAGCAATGTGGAAACTCTCATTTGTCAAATTTTGGTTTGAGATACGACTAAACTTTAAAACTTGCTACAGACTGTTTTATGGACCAACTGCTGTCTTTGGGATTGTAAAGTAACTTTTCCCCATATATTTTCAAGACGATCCTATACAGGGTAGAAAAAGAGTAGGGTAGATGAAATGGACTTATCAGGTTGAAGTGGGAGTCGCTGGGATGGCTGTTAGGCAGTAAGCAGGGAACAAAGGAAAGATGGAAAGGGAGGTAGTAGTGCCGTGAGTTCCTGCTTCTTTCCTTGTAAATCTGTGGCTAATTTGTGTATTAACAGCAATACTTTTGCCTTGATATTTCGCCATTACAGTCTACAGTGATGTGGACTCAAGGTTCGGCATGAGACAGACATGGTTCACATTTTCCTAGTGGGGTGGTCTTGGGCAAGTGTCAGTTTTCTCCTGTGTAAAATCATGTTAATGTTCATATATAGTGTTAACATGGATATTCATGTTAATAATTTAAATAGTAGTACGCTACTATGAAGACCAAATGTAATAATGCATGAAAAATACTTAGCACATTGACTGGCACGTAGTAAACATTCAGTAGACACTAGAAAGATTATGGGATGGGAATGGAATGGTAAATGAAATGAACAGAGGGAAGCGAAATCAGTCAGAGGAAAATTGATGATGGGAATTCAGGCTCTTTATGTTCTTCATTTCCTTCCTGGCTTGTTTTCTAAATTTTGTTTTCTCACATCTGACTGCAATAAAGAATATGTTTGAATTCAGTAATGTGCTTTGGCAATTAACTTACAGCTATCTCTAAATGTAATTCAGGATATTTTCAGCCCTAAGTAAAACCGAGTACATTATGTGGAGAGAGACAGATTACTGTTGGTGAAATTCTCTGGAATGTGCCCAGAGAGTTGTATGGACTGGCCATTGTGCTGGAACTTTGGGAGGAAGATGGGTGAGACTCATACTCTGTCCTTAAGATGTAAGGTTTACTGGAAATCACATGATTTCACTTCAGTTCAGTTTCATTCAATTCAGTTTATTTTAGTTCATTTCATGCTTCAGCCAGTTGTAGAATGAAACTGAATCCTAAAATAGCAGCCCAAATTATCAGAAGGTTCTGATCTTAGGTAGCTGTGGATTGAGAGGAAAATAAAACTCTCCCAATCAGTCTGGGACTTCTCTGCTCCTTTCTGACTGAAAAATAAGGGGAAGTTATGTAACAAGTTAAAGGGGCTAAGATGTATCACTCATGTCATCATAAAAGATAATCATAAGTGAATGATAAATGCTAGTTTTGTAAAGATGATCAAGAATTCTCAGAGAAAGATATATTCCCCCCCAAATAATTTTTCATCAGAGTTTCACATACTTACTACATGATTTCTTCTTTTAAATTACATTTACTCTTACATATATGTACATTCTCTGTTCTAATTTATTTGTGATTATCGGATTATATAACATATCCATGATATGTTAGTACAGGCAATTGAAAAAAATTAAAGTAGAAAGATAAGTACCCTAATCTGTGCTTTTAATTTACCTTATCCTTAAAAACTTTGTCTTTGAATTGAATAAATAATTGAGTGTGTGTGTGTGTGTGTTTCCTAGACCATCAGGAACAAAAAGTCTGATAAAGTCAGATTAATAACCCACAAATCCTGGAAGACACATAATATACCTGGCATGGAAGGGCCAACGAGATCGTCCTACTCCTGGTTCAGTGCACAACTCCTGCAAATGGTGACGGAGAAGTGTCCAGCAGATGATATAAGGGTCCTCACCATGTGTACATTGTTACTGAGTTAGGATCTTAGCCCATGGCAGTAGGAGTTTTAGCCAACTCTCAGCAAAACCTCTAAGTTGGAAAAGCCTAATGAGTTAGTCACAAATCATGAGGGACAAGCCCGTAGTCTAACAAAATCAGATTTACTGACTCAATGCAGCGAGGTAGGGTCCTTGGGAAGAACCTGGAGTGCTGCTTGACAGGAGGAGGTATCTTTCACAAGGGCTGAGTTCTCCCTGAAGGGCTCTGAGGAGGGGCCAGTGGAAGCCACTGGGAGTCAGTTTTGAATTATTCGCCAATTCCAAGGTGGGATTAGGACAAATGAAGATTAGCTAGGGATTACGTGCTGTCATGCAGCAAGGGCATTTAGTAATCATGTATCCCCAGAAATAGATGAATTATAGCAAAGTGAGTCTGTGAGCGTTATTGACTACAAAGCCGAGGTCACTCAGGAAAAGGGTTGTTATGGCATTGAACAGCTGCTGCATAACCTTGGGAGAAACAGTGTTTCCTGTTAATTACACAACTGGATTTATGTATCTGTCCTCTCAGTCTGTTAACAGCAGGGCTCCTTATTTCTTTTTCAATCTTAGTTGATTTTCACTCTTTCATTTCTGGAGAGGTTCTCTCCCTCCATAAGCACTATACGTATATGTCAAATTTATATTTTATACATAGTTATCTATTATGTATATTAATTTTTTAGATTTTTATGTAAAATTACACGTATATGTATATGTAAAATTCGGCAGCAGAGTTCCTATCATTTATTCAAACATTCAAATTCAATGCTAATAGATGCCTACAGTTTCAAGTAGGAGAAAATTCCCTTTTAAGTTGAAGAGACCCAGTGAGTTGAAACTGAATGTGGAGCTCCTAATTCATTGTTTTTTTAAAAAAAATATTAGGAAGCACATTTTTTTGTATGTTGTTAGCAGGAAAAGCGTTGTGATAGATTGTAGAAACGTCCAAGACTAAATATTCTTGATCTTCCAAAGAAAGCTCTCTGCAGACTTTCTTGAAGACACAGAACTGCTACAGATAAAAATTCCATGCTTGCTTAGGAGAAAAATTAGTTGTTGTTAGTGCCAAAAGAAATCTATTTACCCCACAGGTGTTGTCCACATACACACTGGGGGGCTGAATTTAGGCATTGTTTCACTTTCTGACACTTCAAAAGATTATATGACATGGTAGAGGTATGGTAATTATTTCCCTGTCATTAGATGGAAATCTTGGTGATGGATGGAAAACTTCGATTGGCAATTTATAAGTTGTGTGACCAATATGTTTCTCTGGGAATAGATAAATGTCTTGTTTTGTCAAAATCCTATTATTCTGATTTATTTGGCTGACTTTTAAGTTGTCAAGGAAGTTCTATGATAGATTGGGATGAATTCAATTTTATTTATTATTTATTTATTTTCACATTCAAGAATTAATGTATTGCCCAAAAGCCACCTGTAGGGAAATGGTTAGTACCTCTTCTTTTTATCCTTATTTTTACAATTCTGTCAGGCCTTTCTGAATAATGGCTGCAGTTACTCTGAGCTAATAACATGTTATCTCAGTGAAACTATGCTTTAGGATTCTGGGATGGATTTTCTTCAGTCTTTTCTTCAAAGCAACAGCCATATCATCATCATCATCATCATGACGATGTCATTGTTGCAATTGCAATCAAATTTCTGTTACACATGACATTATATCAGGTACTTCAATTTAAATAACCCAACTCTTGCCCTCTGGGGAACTAACATGTAGAAAGAACACTGCTATCATAAAACAGAGACTTAAAGACTATCAATAAATGAACTTATAAAAAATTAAATTTACATTTATTTAGTGTTGAAATCTTGAAAAATTAAACAAGAAAAAACGGAGATCTACACATTCTGGCTTCTGAAAATCTGTTTCACTTTTTGATTTTTTTTCTTTTTTGAATTTTTATTTTAAAGATGTGGGATACAATTTAGGGTTAGGTATACAAATGCTCATTATGCAGGCACCCTTGTTGATGAGGTACCCCTCCCCCGGCAGATTCTCACTACTGCCAATCCTTTTCTTATAGTATTGCAATAATTGTTTAAGGTCTGCTTATGAGTGAGAACATGTGATACTCAGTTCTCAGTTTCTGTGAAAGATCACTCAGTATTATAGATTCGAAGTCCATCCAAGTTGCTGTGAAGTTCATAATTTTGTCCTTCTTTATGACTGTTTAATATTCCATTGTGTATGTATATGTACCACATTTTTTTAATCCAGTCCTTTTTTGATGGGCAGTACAGTTGGTTCCAAGTTTTTGCTACTGTGAACAACACTGCAATGCATAAACCTAAGTGTGCAATCTTCTTCATAGAGTGATTTGAGTTCCTCTGGGTATATTCCCAGTAGAGGAGTTGTGGGGTCGTATGGAAGGTCGGTTTTTAGATCTTTTAGGAATCACCAAACTGTTTTCCATGCAGCTTGTACTACTGTGTACTCCTTCCTGCTACCACTTCTATTGCCTACATCTCAATTTTTAGATTTAATTCCCCTGAGTGTAACCAGACACAGAATTGATTCTCAGCCTTCTTTTAGGATAAAAGTGAAACCAGAGATAATGCATTTTAAGGTTTAGTATCTGCTGCAATTAACAAACATAGGACAATATTTATACTTACATATGAATATATATCACATTCACTCCTGTTATGTATATTTTGGGAATTGATGTGAAATACACATTATGGGGAATTCTTATAAACTCATCCGATCCTTAGTATTTCTGACTCATGAAGTGCTGACTTTCCATCTGGGCTAGTTTAAATCAGGCATCTAATCTACATATCCTTAATTATTTGTTCCAGACTAGTACATGAATGGTTGTGACAAAATTTGGGATATAAACTGTGTTCTGGAATTCACGCCATTGAAATTCGATTAACTTTTCAAAATGGGGTTATGACTCACTTATTTAGATTATGTAATAGAATAGCTGCCCCTATCCAAGTCAGAGTTCTGTGAAAACAATCATAAGACACATTTATCTATAAGTGAAGGGTTATAAGAGATGAGGTACAAAGGTGACTATAAAATTACAGCAATATTAAAAAGACAAATAAGATTCTTCTACCATCATAGCATTACTTACAACTTAATTCTAGTAGTTGAATAATTTTACTCTAATAATACATTCAAAATAAAATTTTTCTAAATATAAAACAATGCATGCTTGTGAGTAATAAAGTAGAAATAATTAATAATTTCCATCATTTAGCGAATTTTCATTTCCTTTTGGCTTCTTAAAACGATTACTCATTTGTAATATATATTTATTTCTAAAAATGTTGAAATCATATTATTTTTGTACATTTATTTTTCATTTAATATTGTATCAGGATCATTTCTGGATATTATTAAATAATATTCAAATCCTGATATTTAATGACTGCCTATTATTCCATTGTATAGAAGCACTTTTTTTCATTCCCTTCCTATTGTATTTTTAACATTTCTCTTGTAGTTTAGTGTATTACTACATAACTGTGAAGATGTATATTTGTATGTGTAAGGGGAGCACATCAAATAACTTAAGATAAGAGCTAAGTGGAAAACAAACCTTCTAATTTTCATATAAATGTTTGAACTGGCTTAGGAAATATTTTGAAATATTTAATCATTCCTTCTTAAATATGTTTTGCAAAATGTTGGATTTTAAAAAGATTAATACATTGTGGTTATAGGTATTTAAACATTTGCAATGTTGTGATTTAATTTACTTGACTAACTCCTTAAATTCCTCTGTCATCTTCTCCCTATGACCTCAGGAAACCTTGATATTAATGCTTAGGGAAGAGGTAGGGTAGAGAATTATAATACGATGCTCTAACTTGTCCTGATGGCTCAATATGAATCCTGCATAGTTTAACTTTGCCTTTGGGGATTGTGTCTAATTCTGTGTTTACACTGCTTTACAAAATGAAAGATGATACAGACTGCACATTGTGCAAGTTAAAATTTATAGAAGAAAAGCAGTTGTGAAATTTTGGTAAAAACAGCACATAGTTACTGACAGTGGAATTCTGAACTCAGTGGAATTCTGGAATTCTGAACTCAGAGCTCCAGCTCAATGAACACAAGTCTATTGATCAATTGGATTATCCCTAATAACATTGATGTTTAGAAAATCAGAAGATGAAAGAGGAAGGGGAAAACTGTTTCAGTGTGAATATAAGACTAAGAAAGCTGTAAGGGGAGGGGGGATGGGATTGGCAGTAGAGGGAAACTGCTAGGGGAGGGAGGGGCATACCTCATCAACAAGGGTACCTACATAATCAACATTTGTATACCTAACCCTGAATTGTACCCCACATCTTTATAATAATAAAAAAAATTTTTTTAAACTTTAAAAAAGACTAAGAAAGGACACATGAATTCTAAAAGCATTTGGTTAGATCAAACTTAATTACAAAAGTTGTATTTTCTCTCTCTGTCTCTCTCTCTCTCGGATACATTCAGAGAAATGTATCATTAAGCAATTTCATTTTTGTGTGAATATGATAGAGTATACTTATACAAACCTAGATGATACAGTCCACTACACACCTAGACTATATGGTACAGCCTATTTCAACTATATATATATATATATAATATATATATATATAGTCATGTGCCACATAACAATGTTTCAATCAACAGATCACATATACAATGGTGGTCCCATAAGATTTTAATATTATATTTTTACTGTGCCTTTTCTATATTTAGATTCACAAATAGTTATCACTGTGTTACAATTGCCTACTGTATTCGGTATAGTAACCTGCTTTACAGGTGTGTAGCCTAGTTGAAATAGGCTATACTATATATCATATATGTAATCTAAGTTTGTGTAAGTACACTCTATGATGTTCACACAGAAATGAAATTGCTTAATGATTCATTTCTCTGAATGCATCCTTGTTAAGCGATGCATGACTACATATACATACACACAGACTGTATTTTACTTTTTCTCTCCTGTAAAACAGTAAAATGAAGAGTAAAATACAGTAAAATATCCGATCTACTATTATAATATACTGTAAAGAATACATTTGAGAGAGTCAGCTTTTGAAACAAGAAGGAAACTTAGTGAGAATCCAAACACTGCATTTTACAAATGAGAAACTAAGACTCTGGGAATGGGAGTGGCTGGATTATAGCACTATTTATGCTCCAAAGTGTCACTGCAGTTTACAAACATGTGCATCTTCCTAGTCTCTACGATTTCTAAGGTTGTAGTCATTTCTCCAGGAATGTTATTTTAAAGGTCTTTGTATTGGAGACAAACACACACACACACAAAAGGAAAAAAAAGAGGTCTTATTTTCTGTCAGTAAGGTCAATTATTCAGGCTGATGACTATTCCTATCAATGCACACTTCCTTGGTGATCACAGATAGTCTAGTGGCTTTAAATATCACCAATATGCTGATGTATCTCAAATGTGAATATCTAATTTTGACTGTTCTCTTAAACACCTCACTTGTGTATATAGGTGACTGCTTGACACTCTGTTTGACTGTCTAATAAGATAATCCAGTGTAATAAGTCCCAAACTTAAATCTGGATTCCTCAATACCCAAACTTGTTCCTTCCCCACGATCCCCTTTTCAGTAAATGACCACCTCATTTCTTAATTGTTCTGTTCAAAAATATTGGAGTCATCATCTTCTTCTCTTCCCACCTTCTGCATCTATTTTTGTTGGATGTAACTTCAAAACATATCCCCAATATGACCTTTTTAATGGATTTCATGACTGTCACTTAGTCCCAGCCACCACACATCTATTGTCTGGTCTACCTTAAAAGCCTCCCTCCTTATTTTCTGGCCTTCATCCTTGCTTCCCAATGGTCCATTCATCACACAGCAGCAAAACCACTCCTTTACATTCAGAATAAAAATAAGTCACTGCCTCCTCACCCTCCTCCAAGGCTTCCCATCTCAATCAGACTTATATCAACACTCTTTACCATGGATCATAAAACCTGCTGGAGGGTAAGTATTTCTTACCTGAAATGCTTGGAACCAGAAGTGTTTCAGATTCTGAATTTTTCAGATTTTAGAATATTTGCATCATACTGACTGATTTAGCATGCCAAATTCAAAATCTGAAATCCTTCCACAAGCATTTCTTTTGAGCATCATGTGGGCACTCAAGAAGTTTCAAATTTTGGATTTCAGATTTGCAATGTTCAACCTGTATCACCCTTTCCCCTTGCTCACCATGGCCAAGCTTTTTAGGTCTTTCAGTTGGTCATTGTTTTGTTTTGTTTTGTTTTGTTTTGAGTTGGAGTCTCACTCTGTCACCCAGACTGGAGTGCAGTGGCCGCTCCCAGCCACCATAGCCTCGACCCGCTGGGCTCCGGCGATCCTTCCGCCTCAGCCTTCCAAGTAGCCGGAATTACAGGCATGCGCTACCACGCCCGGCTGATTTTTTGATTTATTGTAGAGATGAGGTCTCGCTGCCCAGGCGAGTCTCGAACCCGTGGGCTCAGGCAATCCACTCACCTCAGCCTCCCAAAGGCGCGGGATTACAGGCTGAGCCACCGAGCCCGGCCTCAGTTGGTCTTAGAATACTGCACTCAAGTTTCTACCTCAGCATCTTGGTCCTCGCTGTTCCCTCTGCCTGGAATATTCTTCCCTCAAATACATATATGGCTCACTTCCTGACTTCATCCTGGCTTCTTGCAAAGGTCTTCTCGAAGAGCCCTTCGCTATCTAATAAGATATCTCTATCACCTTGCCTTTTATTCATTTCTCTTTTTTATCTGTCTTCTTAGACCTTTTTATTGCTGAAATATGTTTTCTATTTATGTGTTATTTTTTTTCCTCCCTGATACATTAGATTGTAAGTCCCCTGAGTACTGAAACCATATCTCTTTTGTTTGCTGCTGCTTCCTCAGTTCCTTCAATAGTCTTGGTACTTCACAGGTGCTCAACAATGACTCATTTATGGAGAGAATGATGAAATGTCTATTTTAAAGTGCCAACATTGAGCTATTGGTTGAATTTCTAATGACAGAAAACAGAAAGCGTATCTGCTCTGGCTTTGAATAAGCGTCTGGCTCTTGTCCATTCTCTTTCTTCTCAAACCAAGTTCTGTGATTCTGTGTGATTGAGCCAGTTTTTCTCTGCCTCTCAAGTCACCACAGAGATCAGAGACCACAGTTGAATTAAGAAAGAGTAGCATTTGGTCCAGTAGCTTGATTGTGGTGTCTCTCCTTGAGTTGCACTATGTCTTCAGTTCTCATATTTCTATTACGAATAGTTTTTGGTTAAAAATCTACTAAAGACAGAAAAGCAAGAATGCCTGTGAGAATAATTCTATATAATTGATTCACTATTGTTATAGGCAGACCCTGGTGATGTGTTAATTTGCCAATACTATTGGCCCACCTACAGAGAAATGTTTGATTTGGGGTTCATGAAAAACAGATTAGTGACAAGCAGTACCATGACAGCCAAATTAAAAACAGAGAGTGTTTGCAATAATGTTAACATGCTTTGATTAAAGTCAAAGAAACTGTTAAAAATGAATTTTGTTGTTTTTAAATTATCTGGCTAATACATAATAAATGTATTCCTCTTAACTCTCTTTGTTTGCTTGTTTTATGTAAAACATTTGCTCCTCCATGAAGAAAAAAGTTTTGTTTTATCTGAAGGTTCTCTTTGATCCCCTAATCTTTCCCTAAACTCCATTGTAGATGTGGGAAATTAAAGTTCAAAAACAATTCCCACAAGGAGGAAGAAGCTGAGAAACTAATATTAATAACAAAAAATTGGCTTCCAGAAGGTCCTGTCTATGCTTCTCTGTGCCTTGGGAAGACCTCTTCTGCCATTTCCCTTCTGGGAAGGTTGGAGTTGAACTCCAAGTCTATTTTCCTACAGAAGGACAAGCTGGCTAAAATGAAACTTCATTTTTCTTTCTCCAAAAATAGAATCTTCAGTATTTGAAATTCTCCTTGTTGGCTTAACAAGTTAGTGTACTTGTGTTGCCATTATTATTTCTTTTAAAAGCCATTATATAAAGGAAGTTTAACAAATAATTCAAGTTTGTATTGTAAAACTCATTTCTGCTAATGAGAGACAAATTGTTATTTCTCTACAGGCTGTCTATTTATCACAATCAAATAATTCAATCAAATTAAATCTGTGAAGACATTTTTCATCAAACCACAATGAACAATCAGCCCAACACAAAGCACATTGTATTAAAAAACAGATAATTCAGTGTTGAAGCTCTTCTATAGAAATAAAAGGGCTTCAGTTTAAAAATATACACTTAATAGACTACATGGTCCTATGTTATTTTTCACTTATCAAAAAAGAAATAGAAGTTCAAATTTTGCTTGAACTTACTAGGAGCCAAGTCCTCTATATTGTTGATCTAACACAATTATCAAAATAATTATTTATTTTACAGACGAATAAATTTGGAGGGTCTAAGATTTCAGAGCTAGGCAAGTTCACACTGCTACTAAGTGGCTGGGGTTGAATTTGAATTCAGCTCTGATTCTAAATATCATCTTTTCACAGTGTCACTGTACCATGTCTTCTCAGTGCTGTGAATTTTGCATCAATCTGAAAAGCTAGAACTATACTAATCTTTCCCAATCTGTTCTACCTCATCCCTTTTCCCTAAGTTTCCCTATAATCATGATGCTCAAAATGCAAAGCACAGAGTACCCCTAGCTTGGGTAATTTGAGAAACTCTTAATGCACTCTGAACTACTGATCTACCTTTCCATTATCTTTAGATCCACTCATCTTATAGGAGGTCAACTCATTTCCTGAATACAATTGGAACAAATGATTAGAACTTAAGCCTTCCAAGCGAGAAAGGAAACTTGAACCTGCTTCAGGAAGAGACCCAGTTTCCTTCAAGAGTACTTAGTAAAAAGAAACCAGAATTTGACTTGCAACCTAACCTTGTGTTAATGATAGCATTGACTCTTTTTCTGTCTTCTTTTCAGTATTCCTGTGAATTTAGCATGCTGACAAGTTTTTCACTGGGTGTTGTACTTCATCCTTTTTGCTCCTTTTTGATCTTAGGTATAAACACTAGACATATTTAGTCCATATTGCATTGGTATAACAGAATACCTGAGACAGTAATTTACAATAATAGAAGTTTATTTGTCTTTTGATTCTGGAGGCTGGGAAGTCCAAGAGCCTGGTGCTGAAATCTGATAAGGCCTTTCTGCCGCATCATAACATAGCAGAAGGTGGAAGGGCAAGACAGCGTGAGAGCAAGTGTGAGCAAGAGGGAGCAGAAATCACTTTTATAACAACTCTTGCAATGGCAAACATACTCTTGTGATAACAGCAATAATCCACAAGTGAAGGCAGAGATCTCATGACCCAATCACCTCTTACTCAACCCACCTCCCAACAATGTAATTTAGGAATTAAGTTTCTAACACATGAACTTTGAGGGACACACTCACACCTTAGCAATTACCTTCTCCCTTGCTAGCCATAATTTTAGAAGTTCTATCTCAGTGAGGTTCAAATGGAAGCTGGCAATTTTTCCATCCACAGAATAAGAGTCTGATTGCTGGTGGATCTGTCTGGCAGTTGTCTCTCTGTAAGAGATGTTAAAATACCTCCCACATAATGAAACATCACTGAAGATGTAATGAGAGGGATAACTTTTGTAAGGAATACTTTGATAAACTACATCAAAAGGAGAATGGATAAATGAATAGGTGAAGCACAATAAGTTTTTAGTGCAGTGAAATTATTCTATATAATACTATGATGGTGAATATATGACATCAGCATTTTTCAAAACCCATAGTACTGCTCAACAAAAGAGTTGATTCTAATATAAGCTATAAACCAAGGTGCAGTGGGGACCCACTTTGGAACAATTCTATCCTGGATTGATATTTTGGAATGGGTGTTAAAAATTTAAGTCCTACACAGGACTTAAAGAGGGACATGCAGACTAGCATTGTGACATGAATCTTAGATTATCAATATTTAATGCTTATTTCTCATTACAAGAAAAAGTTTCACTCAATCTTGGAACAAATTAAAGACATAGCTAGTTCTGTGTTTATTCATTTTCAGCAGATTTCTTGTGTAGCTCAAAGCACTTCATGAATATAAAATTTTTTAGTAGATGGCATTAAAGCTGTCCTATAAAGTAGGCATGTGTTTGATGGAAAAAAAAAAAAAGATCTACCTCCTTCTCTGTATAAGACAGTAACTGAAACAAAATAGCTATGTTAAAAGCAGGAAGGGCTATTTATTTTTATTTTTACAATATCACAGAAAACCATCTGGATAGCAATTGCATGATTAATTGTTTCTCTTTTCAAAAGTTTAACATTTTTCATTTGCATCTAACTTTTTGATAATGCTATTAGCTTATAATTTCTAATAAACTTACAAATGGTTGTATGGTAGTGTTCTACTTGATGGAAAAAGAGATTAAGAGAGACAGAGAGAATAGGAAGCAGAGAAAGCAGGCAGATTTAAATATAAAAACACAAAATAAAATCAAATTTGGAAAACCATAGTTAAATTAAGGAAGGATTATAGACTAGAAACTGTTCAAATGAAAGGTAAAGATCAGACAGCTTCACATTTTAATTGCAATTGTTCTTCCCCAAATCACAAAGTTAGAGGCTGTGCAAGATTGAGAATTATCTGTTAATTACCTTTCCCACTACTTACAGAAAGCAAAAGAGATCTCCTTGTCCTTCCAGTCACCTAGAAGTCACTGTCATCAGACATGTCCCCAGCACTACCCTGAAGAACTCTTGTTAATGTCCTCAGGGACTTCCATGTTGCTGGAGTCAATATTGTTGTTATCTTGCCTATCTATTAGCATTATTTGGTGTAGTTGATCACTCCCCCCTTTTACACTTAGTTTATTTGCCTTTTAGCATGTTCCACCCCATTACTAACCTTTTTTCAGTCTCCTTTTCTCATTCATCCTTATTTTTAGATCTCTAAATGTTGTCACATCTTGGGGCTCAGACATTTTATCTCTCCTCCAACCGCTTTCATCTTCTGGCCTGAAAATCACCTACTGGCTATACTGAAAATTACCTACTGACTAAAACCCTCCTCTCGAAGAAAACACCTATTAAGGTGTTTCGAATGTAATATGTCGGGTCTGAACTTTTAATTCCCCCTGCTCCTTAAACTTTCTCTCTTTCAGTAAATGACAACTCTTTTCTTCCAGTGACTTGAACCGAGATCTTGGTCCTCTAACTGAAATAAAGACCTGGGGGAGCTTGTGAAAGGCAAAACCGTGTTGTTGCCTAATATGTTTCTTACTGCTAATTCTTCAGCATTGTCACGAAGGTTTCAGCTCTTTTTCTTGTCTACTTCTGGATTGAATGGTTTTTCCTGCAGAACCAGAGCACAGGCCAGGAATGTGGATGGAATTTGGATGGTTGCTAAGTTACTTAGTACATTCTATCTCCTGCTTGCTGTTTACAATGAAGACTCATAAAAGTGTGAGATTTTCAAAAGGAAAACAAACACTTTGAAGCTTACTTATGAAAAATCAAATAGTCAAAAGTACAAGTAAGAAAAATTTTTAAACATTTTCCTTTTAGAAAATATATTTCTAAGTGTATAACATAAAATTGAAATTGAAAAATATAAATGCGTTTACAATTTTAGCGTCAAAATGCACACTCTTGGCTATAGACTGGAGTTCAATAAAAATGCTACACTTAACATAGTCCCTGAGGTATGGCAGATATTATTTAGATGAAAATGCACATAAAACAAAGCGTCACTTACCTTAATTTTATAATCTTTGGGTAGTGTCATTTACTATTCAAATGAGTGAAAGAGAATAATTATATTCATAGTATTGAGTAGTGTTTTTTACTTTATAAAAAATGAAAGTAGTATGTCTAGATATCAAAGTACATTATTATTAGATATTTCCCTTGTCAGTCAAGAATCGCTGGAACCTTTCATACAAATGATTGCTGAAGATTAGGATTCTTCTTAGAAGGTCCTCATTAGATGCATTGTTTTCAAGGGTCTCCTGGAAGAGACCCCTCATTTCTAGACCCTGATGATATTGTTACAGTGAACCTCTGGGGTATATATATGTTTTCTTAAGTTAGTATCCTTTTATTTATTAGTTAAGTATACCTTTTCTTGGTGTACTATTTCATCATGATGTAGAGAAATAAAAAGGGGAAAGTAGTCTTAACAGGGAAACCAAAAATATAAAACTTAAGGAGTAGAGGGAATTAAAAGTTTAGTTTTGTGATGTTACATTTGAAAAATAGTTCATTAAAAATATTATATATAGAAATAGCAATTGCCTTACAGAATACAACTAAAAGATACTTCATAAGATCCAGTTACTTCAGGTTGCTAGATTGTTTAGCCTGTTGATAAAGTCAGTAGATGTAACCAAAATGATAAGCAAAAATAATATCATTTCATATGAGATGAATAAAGCATAGAGGAAGATAAATGTCATCTAAACATCCCATCTTAAACTTTTTCTCAAACTTCAAGTCCAAGGATCAGCAAATCATGTATAAACCTAAGGAAATAATGTATAAACTCATGCCAAGTAGTATATTATTAATACTTCAAGAGAAAAGGCTTTTTGAATGGATAACTATTACACATTTTCTACATGGGCAAACTTATTATAAAAACAAATGTGAAATATATTGTTCTATTGGGTGTGTTTCATGCTCTACTCATTTCTATTTTAGTAGTATCTAATAGCTATGGAAAATTTCATAATTTTGATATCATCTCTGTGATTGTTTCAAATAAAACGTAGGTATTGGTGTATTTGTTTGTGTGTGTGTACACAGGTGATATTTCAGGATGGCTAACAGCAAAAGAATATCGTTCTTCAAGAACAATATTTAACTCCAACGCCTTCAGCTCCAGAGTGCTCCAGAAAGCCTGTCTCTGCAATAGGCGACCCGGAAGTTACAAAACAAAGGTCAGATGCATTGCGCTCTATAAATATAAAAGTTTTTTATATAGAAAATATACCAAGCGCTCAAAAATATATACGTTACAAATATTTTAAAAATGTGTATAGCAAAACTACTAAAAATACTTGCAACGTAGGTTGACAAAAACAGTTAATGTTAATTCTATACAAAGAGTGCTTACAAACTGATGAGGAAAAGACAATAAAAATGGTCAAAGGTTATGAATTAATAATTCACAGATCAAATCCAAATGGTCAGTAAACACATAACTAAAATGATATTGATTTATATTGGAGCAGTAGGATTTCAGGCAAGTTGTGTTTTTTTTTCTTCCCCAAATACTTGATATTAAGTGTGAATTTTTTTATAATGAACATGTAGTATTTAAATCCTCAGGGGGAAAAAAAGAGCTCTTTTTAGTATGAATGAGAAAAAAATATTTCAAGGACATAAACATGTGCAATGGTGCGTAGGAAACACAGAAAACCACAACAGAGAACCTCACAGCATGGAAATCAGTTCTCCTGTTGGTCCGTGGGCAACTGTGAGCGGTTAGTAAAGCTCAGCTCAATTCCTCTATTGCTCTTAAACTTTTCTATTCCTGTAATGATTTGTCCCTGATCACATGTGTTGCTTCCACAAGTTTATAAATGTGTCCCCCATGAAGCTCAAAGATACCTTGGAAATCTTAATTTATTGTATTCTATTGATCTATTCTTAAAATATACTTCCAAAATTATTCCAGCAGTTTCCAGCCTATGTCTCTCACATGAGACCATGGGCAGGAAGAGGTGGAGTTTGTAGGGTAACACATGTCCCTAAAGGGAGCTTCTGAATATATGCATATGATTTTCTCAATCAATGAATTCTAAAAGTAAAATTGTTATGGTGTTTCTGAGTGTGGGGTGTGAGGAGGGATGGGGACACCTCTGGGATTTTATTTATTAAATTGAGTTTAATCAATTCAGTTTTATTCAATAAGTATTTATTAAGTAGTTATTATGTCATTAAGATTGTGTTAAGTACAAACAGGGCTATTTAAGTGGAACAGGGCATAGCCCTAACATTCATGAAACTTAAATTGTTGGGAGACTTGTACCTATGTCACCACTGAATAGTCCATAACAATCTATGTACCAAGAGCTGTGGGTAGTAACATTTTATGACTTAATCTGCAAATCAAGTTCTCCAGTGGGGGGTTATTTCCCTCTTGTTTTCTTTCTTTCTTTCTTTCTTTTTTTTTTTATGAGTTGGAGTCTCACTCTGTCGCCCAGACTGGAGTGCAGTGGCCGCTCCCGGCCACCGCAGCCTCCACCCGCTGGGCTCCGGCGATCCTTCCGCCTCAGCCTCCCGAGTAGCCGGAATTACAGGCGTGCGCTACCACGCCCGGCTGATTTTTTTTTATTGTAGAGATGAGGTCTCGCTGCCCAGGCGGGTCTCGAACCCGCGGGCTCAGGCAATCCGCTCACCTCAGCCTCCCAAAGGCGAGAGATTACAGGCTGAGCCACCGAACCCGGCTCCCTCTTGTTTCCTATATATGGGATATGCTGCTATAAGGGGATATACCATTACATGATTTAAAAGGAAAGCCAAAATTCCAGACTGGGTCTCTTTCCTTTTTTTTAAAAACCACTCTTCTCTTGTTATCGATCAGTATACGGTAAGGAGGAAGGTGGGGAGGTATATATGTATGACATTTTTTAAAACATCAAATGTTAAATGTGTAATAAAGACTGGCTTTCTAAAATCTCACTTGACTTTCAAATTTAATTAAGAGCAAACTGGAAAAGACAAAAATTCTAGGATATAAGTAGGTAACTTTCATGCTAACTATTGTGGACCTTATTTCTTTCTTCTGTTCTTGATTTTTCTTTTCTTATTAATCTTGACATGAACTATACCGGAATCATCTGATCCATTAATTATCTTTGAGGTCAAAACTTTTCTGTCAGTTTGCCTTCAAATCAGGTTCAGATTCCCTGTGTCAAAAGCTACACCCTTCTATAAATTTCCCTTCAGCTCCCAGTGGTTTGTCTTTGTCCTTTCCTGAGTTGCCATGTTTTATACACACACACACATACACACACACACACTCACACACACACACATGTATATATAAATATATATATAGTAATAGCTTCTTCAGGTCTCCTTAATCTGTAGATGCTTATTGTGAATAATCTTCTGAGATTTTAGTTCCACTCTACTATGATTCTTTCTGCAACACTCCTTCTGTCTTAGTTAGCTTGAAGAAAAGCTTCATAGAAAAGAAAATGGTCCCTATTAATAATAATACATTATTAATATACATACTGTATTTATTCCTTTTTTATTTTTATTTTTTATTATTAAGGTTATTAGTGTACCTATTACCTCAAGCATTTATTATTTTTTGGTGTAGTGAACACTCAAAATCCTCTCTTCTATCTTATAGAAAATATACAATATAGTTAACCATATTCACCTACGATATTGCAGAACACCAGAACCCATTCTTCCTGTCTAGCTCTAATCATTTGTTCATTAACCCTGAACATTAATTCATCATCTTTCTCACTCTCAACCCTTCTCAGCCTCTAATATCAAAAATTCTACTATCTACTTCCATGAATTCAATCTTTTTTTTTCTCCCACAGATAAGTGAGAATATGCAATATTTATCTTTGTACCTGATTTATTTTGCTTAAGATAATATCCTCCAGACTTTTTGATATTGCCACAAATGTCAGGATTTTTTTCCTTTAAATAATTTAATAGTATTCCATTGTGTATAAATAGCACATTTTCTTTACTTCGTCATCTGTTGATGAATACTTGAGTTGATTCCATATCTTGCCTATTGTGAATACTGCCACAATAAACATGGGGGTGTAGGTATCTCTTTGATAAGCTTATTTATTTTCCTTTGGATAAATAATCAGTAGCAGGATTGCTGGGTCATATGGTAGTTCTACTTTGAGCTTTTTGAGAAACCTCCACACCGTTTTTCACGATGGCTGTGTTAATTTACATTCCCACCGATAGTGTATATGAGTTGCTTCTTCTCTGCATCCTCTCCAGCATCTGTTATTTCTAGTCTTTTTAACAATAGCCTTTCCAACTGGGGTGAGACGACATCTTACTGTGGTTTTGATTTACAGGTCTCTGATGATTAGTGATGTTGAACAACTTTTCCATATATTTTTTGCCACTTGTATGTATTCTTTACATTTTTTATTGTGTTTTTTTACTTTAAATTTGCTAAGAGAGTAAATCTTAATTGTCCTTACTTTCTTCCACACAAGATAATTATGTGTAGTGATAGATGTTAATTAATTGGGTATAGTAATAGTTTCACAATATATGTATACGTATATGAAATCATGTATATCTTGAATTTATAAATTTTTTTGTCAATTACACATCAATAAAGTGAAAAAACTTCATCCACAACATCACTACCACAAAAATATATCTGTGCAAGATAATCCAAAATCCCTGAAAAGTTATTGTGTGTTTAAGCATACAGTGCTTTCCTCTTACTTTACATCTGTGTCTGCTCTTTATGAAGTATTTTTAACTTCTAAATGTTTTCAGTCTAGAAGTTGTTAGCTTGATTTACATACAATTTAGAGGTTACCCAACTTTTCAGCAAATATTCCTTGGGAAACAGCCTAGTAACTGATTTCTTCAAACATTGCCTCAACGAGAGGTCGTATGGTTTATGATGGAATACATGTTCAATAAAAATTTAAAGAATTAAAATTTTTTCATTAAATGAATTCTATGAGATTAGAAAATGTCCATCAATGATTGATAAGCTTTGAATAGATGTGGAATGGAGGGTGAAGCATTTTGGAAAGGTTTGGGAACCGAAAGATTTTTCTTAGACGCCCCCACTGATTGCAGTGGATAATTGATCACTTTTTTCTTATTTGTTAGTGGTGTTAAATTAAGTTTAGTTTGAAGTAGTTTTTTTAAAACATACTTTACAGCAGTGGTCCTCAATCTTTTTGACGTCAGGGATGTATTTCATGGAAGACAATTTTTCCATGGACGGGGTTGTAGTGGGGATGGTTTTGGCATGATTCAAGTGTATTATATTTATTGTGCACTTTATTTCTATTATTATTACATTGTAATACATGATGAAATAATTTTACAACTCACCATAACACAGAATCACAGAAGATAATTATGTCTGGTGATAGATGTTAATTAATTGGATATGGTAATACTTTTACTATATGTATATATATGAAATAATTGTGTTGTACATCTTGAATATATAAAATGCTTTTTGTCAATTACAACTCAATAAAGCTGAAAAAAATCAGCCACAACATCCACCCCCCCCACAAAATATATATCTCTACAAATTAATCCCAAATCTCTGAAATTATTGTGTGCTTAAGCATGTAGTGTTAGCCCTGAGCTTGTTTTCCTGCAATTAGATGGTCCCATTTGGGGGTGATGGGAGACAGTGGCACCTGAAGTGTGTTGCTTGTGTCCAATCTATTCTAAAATCTTGTTTTGGTTGCTGTTGTTGCAGAAAACCCTGTTTCACAATGACAGAATGTTGAGAATGGAAGCAAGTTTTCAGTGTTGATCTGACAGGAGGTGGAACTCAAGTGGTAATAAAGTGATGGAGAATGGCAGTAAATACAGATGAAGTTTTGCTCCTGGTCCATGGCCCGGGAGCTGGGGACACCTGCTTTAAAAGTTTCTTCTTACATAGTGAAACTGTAATCTTATTGGATGTGTAAACAGACTGTAACCTACTCTTGTGCCAGTCACTGAGTTTCGGCCAATCACAGGCAGCCAACAGTTCAAACCACGTTCAAATATGCCAAATGTAATCTGTCACCAGTCCAGCTGTTTCTGTACATCACTTCCATTTTCTGTACATCAATTTCCCTTTTCTGCCCATAAATCTTCCTCCATGAGGTAGCACTGGAGTACCTCTGAATCTGCTGTGATTCTGGGGTCTGGCCGATTCACGAAATGTCTTTTGCTCAATTAAACTCTGTTAAATTTAATTTGTCTAAGGTTTTTCTTTTAGCAGTACTGAGGTGGCTTCAGTGAATTGGCAATTGTAACTTGTATCACATAAAATAGTTCAATGAGTTTCAAAGTCTTTTTAAAAAAATGGCAATAGTATCATTTTAGCCTTCTTTTAAAAGAAGTAGAACAACAGATAGTCATTATAAAATGAAAATTTGTTTTTCTACATTTGGAAGACTTTATTTTAAATGCACCAGCACTACCAGACTCAAATGCCAAGAGAGAAAGAGTATTCTCAATAGAAGACAAATTCAATTGCACTCTGAGAGAGCCCAGTTACTGGAATCCTGGCTACTGAGTACTCAAGAGGGTGGTTAAAAAGGCTAAATAGTCTTTGGAATTTGACCTTGGACAGCAACTGGGAAGCTTCAGTAAGAGAATTTTCTAAAAATTCATTTGGTGGTAGTCAGTAACTCTTTCATAGGTAAGCACAATTTTAAAATTAATATACTCAGAAGGTCTCAAGTTAAAAATGTAAGCTAGCATAAGCCTGTTTTTTTCTGAGAAACTAAATGAATAAGCAGGTAATAACATCATAAAGTCTTACTATGGCAAGCATATGGTGATTTAATATTTACTGGGTTATGTTTGATATGAAAATCTTTTGGTATTTGTGTGTATGTACATTTTAGATGCAGGTTTAGCAAATGTGACACCTTTCCCCTTCTTCTAGAAAGCCAGTATTATTGACATTCATTGTCAGTTTTTCAAAAGCCTGTGCAGAATAGCAATTATATTACTAGATCTAATTCTTAATGGAGTAGTAGGAATCTGGCAAGGAAATTCAATCTACTCTAAAAACATTTGAACAATAATTTTGTTCTTAAACACTCACCTTATCCACTTATCCGAATTCTTCAAAACTGGCTAATCTCAAGACTTACTTTTTTGTAAAACTTTTGCCCACCTTTTAGTCCACAGTGACCTCCCTTTCTTCCCTTTTGTTGTTTCATGGTTTTGTGGGAGAAAATTTTGAAAGTATCATTTGTCTATTGAATATAAGATTTAGAATATTATGAATCAGTACATGCTTGCATCTGTTAAAGGAATAACAGTTGAAAATATAGGCAGAGAAAATGTCAGATCTGAAAGGTGGAAAGAATGACACAACACTTAATAGGTTAGTGGACTCTTGTTTCCTGAAGGAAATGATACTGCATTTGTGAGAATAGCTAACTTTATGTATACAAGTTGATGAGGACCAATGTGGAAATAAGAACCAGTGGATCAAACATCTGAGAAAGGCTAGGCATGCAGAAATGAAAAACGGTTGCCCAATCTTTTTTTTTTTTTTTTTTTCTAAAAGATGTGGGGTACAATTCAGGGTTAGGTATACAAGTGGTCATCATACAGGTAAAGTTTGGGTCTCCCTTTGGTCCCCACTTTGCCTGGATTGAGATCAGGTACCCTTATTGATGTTGTGTTCTCTCTCTCCTGGCAGAATCCTATTATTGCCAATTCCTTTCTTAGGGTATTATGCTAAATGTTCAGGGTCCACTTATGTGTGAGAACATGTGGTACTCTGCTCTTTGCTTCTGTGATAGATCACTGAGTATGATAGACTGCAAATCCATCCAAGTTTCTGCGAAATCCATGTTTGCCCTTCTTTATAGCTGCATAATATGCCATTGTGTATATGTACCACATTATCTAAACCACTACTTATATGCTTTTGAAATCTACCTCTAGGGGGGTATCTTTAGGTGCTCAGAAATCCCTCAGTAACATTCCTTCTGAAGGTTTGAATCTCCTCAATACTGTTCTTTTTTTTGAGTTGGAGTCTCACTCTGTTGCCCAGACTGGAGTGCAGTGGCCGTTTCCGGCCACCGCAGCCTCGACCTGCTGGGCTCCGGCAATCCTTCCACCTCAGCCTTCTAAGTAGCTGGAACTACAGGCACGCGCTACAACGCCTGGTTAATTTTTTGATTTATTGTAGAGATGAGGTCTCACCTGCCCAGGCAGGTCTCAAACCCGTGGGCTCAGGCAATCCACTCACCTCAGCCTCCCAAAGGTGCGGGATTACAGGCTGAGCCACCGAGCCTGGCTTTCTCAATACTCTTCTAATAACCGCCCCTCCCCCTACTTAAAACACATTAAGATTAGACTGTCACTTGTACCAATGTGTGTGTACAGCTTCCTTAGAACACAGTTGTAGGCATTGTAACTAGTAAACCGTGTTATATGTAGAAAATTCCAGTGGTGGAATATATGTTGCTATTAATGAATGAAGGGGTTCATTGAAATAATGTAATTATGATTAAATGTTGCCCATTGTATCATTTCTGTTTCAGGGAGGTAATAAAAGAGAGGTCTTTTTCAGTAGTCTTTGAGTTGTAAACCTTACTTTTGGGTAAGGGGTACAAAAAATCACAGTGTGCTTACTCCCTAAGACGTGTATACTGTCAACTCAAAACTCTACTCCGGAGACTTTTGGAATGAAACCACCATTGGCTGTGCTATGAAGCAATCTATGTGTGTCAGGCATAGCATTGCCTTGGGCAAAGGATAAAGGGAAGTGTAAGGGACCACTTTGACTCTCCATGTCTTGTACGCTAAAATCTTTGCCTTAAAATCATAACTAACACAGATAAAGGAGCCTTCTCTGATTTGGACAAGGATCTAAAATTATTGCTTATCCAAGGTAATAAGTTAGTTAAGTAATTCCCTTCCCGCCTCCACTGTTTATATCAAAAGTTTAAAAGTCATGTGCTGATGAAAACAATATATCATTGCATTCTTTGGCACACTTTCCTGTTTGACTCCAAATCCAAGGGAACTTGTCTACTTGACTTTTCTTCCCATTCATATATATGTAGAGATGTACGAAGCCCCAAGGGACAGTTCATAAATCTTTCCAGAATTTGTCCTGAAATCTCAATTTCTTTAACAAATATTGCCAACGTCAATTAATTTAATACTTTAAATATTGTTTTGCATTGTTCTCTTACTGTTTCAAATGTATTAGGATGGTTTCTTCAAATTGTTTTTAAGATATGTAATTATAAACCATTATAATATTTTTTAGAAAACATTACAACATGTAAAGAATGAGTGTTTTGATTTGGGTTATGTAACTTATCAAAGCTTAAGACATCAGAAAAAGATTCTGTAGAGACAGGCAAAGCTGTACAGTAGTCACCATATTATGAGGCTTGCTGCTTAGAAATTTTATTTTATTTTATATGAAAAGTTTAATATGAAAGTTTTTGGTTCTTGTTCAGTCATAAAAGTGAAAGATGGTTCCTATAAAAGTGTGGAAAATCTGAAGAATTAGAAAGGGAACTATAAAATCGAGCATGGTTGCACTATGCAGAAACAACCACCATGGCTCTTCCTGACTCCAGTCTGATTCCATGGAGCGAATTTGGATATGTCCTACCCGGACCCCCACCAGGCTGGCTAGCCTCAGCCAGCCCAGTCTCAGCCCTGCTTCTCCCATTTTTGTGCCAACTGCAGTCACATGTGTGGAGAAGATACAGGAGGGTAAAATATTTGGGTGTCAAATATAAACAAGTAATGGGAAGTGACATATCCAAGAGTATTCATTCAACATTAACTGAGTGCATCTATTTCCTAAACACAGTGCTTGCTATGGAGGTATAATGGGGGAATAGGTCTAACTGGGAAATCTGACACTTATTCCATAAACCAGTTACATGAAACAGGTGTGACCTCAGTAAGAGAATACGAAAAGTGCTACAGGAGCCAAAAGACAGAGGATTTCATAGAGGAAATGGCATTTAGACTGGATCTTCAGTGATCAAACCAACACATTTTCCCTTGGTCTGTTAGCAGTTCAGATCTCAACTTTAACCAGAGATCTCCCCAAAGACAGACCCAGAACTAGTCACATATCTCTAAAGGGATAAGCATAACCTAGGTGCGGTGCTACAGCTTATAATGATAACAATAAAAATTGATGGTCCTTTAATTTAAAAAAATGAGTAATAAAGCAAAAGTGCTTGGTCTTATTAGAGACTTGGATATGGTGACATTTCTTCAATGGCAAATAGTCTAAGATTTCTATAACAGATTCCATCAAATTGTTCCCTGAATCAACTTTCCTAGCACACAAATGAAAAATGAGTTTATAAGAACTGTGAGCACCTTCAACACAGACACAACTTTGTAGATAAAACCACAAGACTTCTAAATTCTGTAATGAGTTATGAGGCTAGCCAGTCACTTGGGAACAAAATGTACTGCCCCTGTCACTTGCTGACTGGACCTGAATGGAATGGATGTTTCCATCACACATCTGACTCTCCTAGTAGATATAGAACTGGGCTCAATTATGAAGCTGACATATCCAGTTTATCTGGAATTCTTTGAGACCATCAAGAACAATAAAGTAGTCTGGGTTACCTCTCACCTTACTCTTACCCATTGGAGTTCTCTCGCATTCTCGATATTTTTTCTAGAAGCTAGCAGTGAGGGCTGGGCACGGTGGCTCAAGCCTGTAATCCCAGCACTTTGGGAGGCTGAGGCGAGAGGATTACCTGAGCCCAGGGGTTTGAGACCAGCCTGGACAACTTGGTGAGACCTTGTCTCTACAATAAATCAAAATAACAAACAACAACAACAACAACAAAAACTAGCCAGGCATGGTAGCGTGCATCTGTGGTTGCAACTACTTGGAAGGCTGAAGTGGAAGGATCACCTGAGCCCAGCAGGTCGAGGCTGCAGTGACCGTGAGCATGCCACTGCATCCAGCCTGGGCGATAGACTGAGACTCCAGTTCAAAACAAAGCAAAGCAAAACAAAACAAAAAACAAAGAAGCTAGCAGCGAGACTGAGAATGTTGTTGTAAGATTATCTCATATTACTGACCACCTCCAAGATTGAAGTGATTGCCTTTTCCTCTGAATTCCTACCACTCTCTGAATGATTCATTTAGCTAATGCAGTCCTATATACAATTACTATCTTTTTCAGTTATTTGAATTTTTAGTTAAGTTCTATTAAGATTTCTTATGTCTATGCCTCATATGGCTGACAAAATTATTGTTACTTTGACGCCCAAGGTGTCAGTCTTAAATGTCCTAAAATGACTCCTTGCTTGTAACCTTGCAATTGACAACATCTTTGATGTTACCATAATTGTTTCTGCTGGGAGAGGTCTAGTTCAGAGGCTTTTAAAAACCATATTACCTGTAGTTCCAGCTACTTGGAAGGCTGAGGCAGAAGGATCGCCAGAGCCCAGCAAGTCGAGGCTGTGGTGGCTGGAGCGTGCCACTGCACTCCAGTCTGGGTGACAGAATGAGACTCCAACTCAAAGCAACAACAACAACAAAAACATGTTAGTCAAGGTCTAAATCCCAAATGTTACTTGGGCTGCAGGTGTGGGTGGGGGTTTAAGGTAAAATCACCCAAGTAGTAGGAGGGCAACTAGCATCTTGGGTGCTGGCTCTGAAAATACAATTGATGTGTACCAATGCATACTTGGTCCTGCTTATTAGTGTACATAGAATAAGCTCTGTCCATTGAGTAGAGGTTAGATATGCGAACCCTGTGGAGAGAGGTTCTCTCCAGGCTACTTGGGGATGAGGGGGCGGGGGTGAACAGAATATGTAACCTCTCAAAATTCTTCGATTTGCCATTCTGCAGTAGCATGGTCCCAGAGGTGAGCTGTAGTTGTATGAAACTCAGATGAGAAGCAGAGAGAGCAGACAGCTTGCAGATGAAGATGTTCTGAGACAAGGTTGAATGGGGAAGGCTTCAGGTTTTCAGGCCTGCAGGCTCTTCAGAGGAGATGTTCAACTTCTGAATTCAGCTCTGACAAGTCAAGAGTTTGGAAGTCCTCAGTCCTGTTCTTACAATAAGAAATAAGTGGAATCATCTGAAAATAAAGAACTTTTATTTGACATGTTAGAAATCTGATATCATAGGGCAAATTCATCACCCTGAAATCTGCAGAAACAGGAGAACGCAAATCACAGCTGGGTCTGGCTTACCTGGAGTAGAAGCCATTGCATCTACAAACCGGTAGGAACACTTCAATGACAATTTTAACAAATTGCTGAAGGCTGAATGTGGACTAGCATGATAATGATAAACTCCACAGGGCCACAATTTTGAGAGAAGTGTATACTTTCATGGATTTTGCCTCCAGCAACACCAATAGGTTCTGAGAATGACTGCCAAGAAAACCTCCCTCAGGCTTCTGGAAGAGAAAAGGGGAAACTGACCATTTTGAAATACTTCCACAGCATTTACCATAACAAAGGCTCAGGGGAAAGACTTTACCAGAGCCTTGTTCACACTTGGGAAAGGGCAACCACCCAAATCCAGAAGCCTCTAGCCTTCTTGTCTTAACTAATAATAGAAAGATTAAAGTGAAGACTAATTTACAAAGGTCACATTCCAGAGACACAGAATCACTAAAAGACTGAGACTTAATTTGTTTTTTAATTTTAAGGATGGACTAAGTATACAAGTGGTTATCTTACAGATAAAGTTTGGGCTTCTTTTGGCCCCCATTTCACCTGGTTTGAGATCAGGTACTCTTATCTGATGTTATGTGCTTCCCCTTCCCCTGACAGTTTCCTGCCAATCCCTTTCTTATAGTATTATGATAAATGGTCAGGGTCTGCTTATGAGTGAGAAAAAGTGGCACTCAGTACTTTGTTTCTGTGATAGATAACTGAATATTATAGACTCTAACTCCATCCAAGTTGCTGTGAAGTCCATAATTTTGTCCTTTATGGCTGCGTAATATTCCATCATGTATACGTGCCACATTTTTTTTTAGCTAGTCCACTATTGATGGGTAGCACAGATGATTCCATGTTTTTACTATTGTGAATACTGCTGTAATAAACATACTTGTGCAAGTATCTTTTTTATAGAGTGATTTGTATTTCTCTGGGTAGATTCCCAGAAAGGGGACTGCTGGGTTGCATGGGAGAATGATTTTTAGATCTTTTAGGAATCGCTACACCGTTTTCCATAGAGGTTGTACTAGTTTACACTCCCACCAAGAATTTAGAAGCATTCCCTTTTCTCTATGTCCTCAACAGTTCTGTTGTGTTTTGAGTTATTGATGATGGTCACCCTGTTAGGTGGTATCCCAGTGTGGTTTTAATTTGCATTTATTTGATGACTAGTGGGGCTGAGCATTTTTTTCACATATCTGTTGGTTGATTGCATATCTTCTTTTGAGAAGTGTATATTCATATTTTTTGTTGACTTTTTTTCTTTATTTTAAAGATGTGGGGTACAATTCAGGGTTAGGTATATAAATGTTCATCATGCAGGTACCTCTATTGATAAGGTAGGACCCTCCCTCCCCTGGCAGTTTTCCACTACTGCCAATCCCTTTCTTAAAGTATTATGATAATTGTTCAAGGTCCGCTTATGAGTGAGAACATAGGGTACTCTGTTCTTTGTTTCTGTGATAGATCACTGAGTATGATCGACTCTAAATCCAACCAAGTTGCTGCGAAGTCCATGTGTTTGTTCTTCTTTATGGCTGCATAATATTCTACTGTGTATATGTTACCGCACTTTTTTTTTTTAATCCAGGCAAGCTTCATCGGGCAGCACGGTTGGTTCCATGTTTTTGCTATTGTGAATAGAACTGCAACAAACATGCATGTGCAGGTATCTTTTTGATAGAATGACTTGAGTTCCTCCAGGTATATTCCCAATAGGGGGATTGCTGGGTCATACGGAAGGTCAATTTCTGGTTCTTTCAGAAATCGCCACACTGTCTTTCAAAGAGGTTGCACTAGTTTGCGTTCCCACTAGCAGTGTAGAAGCGCTCCTTTCTCTCCGCATCCTCACTGGCACCTGTGTTGTTTGTTTTATTAATGATGGCCATTCTTACTGGGATTAGGTGGTGTCTCAATGTGGTTTTGATTTGCATTTCTCATGTATGTGTCTGCTCCCTGTATATCTTCTTTTGAGAAGTGTCTATTCATATCTTTTGCCCACTTTTTAATGGGGCTGTTTGTTTTTTTTTTCCTTTCAGCACGTTTAAGTTCCTTGTAGATTCTAGTTGCTAGGCCTTTATTAGATATGCAGTTTTTTGCCGACTTTTTAATGGGGCTGTTTGTTTTTTCATCTCAGCATGTTTGAGTTTCTTGTAGATCCTGGATGTACAGTTGGTAAATATTTTATCCCATTCTGCGGGCTGTCTTGACACTCTCTTAATGCTCTCTCTTGCTTTGCAGAAGCTTTTCAGTTTGATGAGGTCTCACTTCTCTATCTTATGTCTGATGGCTTGGACTTTTGAAGTTTTGATCAGGAATTGGTTGCCTATTCCAATTTTTTGTAAGGGTGTCTTTTGAGTTTTCTAAGATTCTTATAATTTGAGGTTTTACATTAAGGCCTTTGATCTATTTAGAGTTGTTTTTGTGTATGGTGATAGAGAAGGGTCCTATTTAAATTTTCCGCATGTGGCCAGCCAGTTTTCCCAGCACCGTTACTGAATAGATTCTCCTTTCCACAGTGATTTATGGTGGAGGCTTTGGAAAGATGAGTTAGTTGAGAAATTGAGGTTTGCTTCTGGAATCGCTATCCTGTTCCATTGGTCTATTTGCCTGTTCTTTTATCAGTACCAGGCAGTTTTGATTATTGTAGCTTTATAATAAAGCCTAAGTTCTGGAAGTATGATTCCTCCCACTTTGTTTCTTTTGCTGAGGATTGTTTTGGCTCTTTGTAGTCATTTATGTTTTCTTTTTTTTTTTTTTTTTTTGAGCTGGAGTCTCACTCTGTCGCCCAGACTGGAGTGCAGTGGCTGCTCCTGGCAACCGCAGCCTCGACCTGCTGGGCTCCGGCGATCCTTCTGCCTCGGCCTTCTGAGTAGCCGGAATTACAGGCCTGCGCTACCACGCCCGGCTGATTTTTTGATTTATTGTAGAGATGAGGTCTCGCTGCCCAGGCGGGTCTCGAACCCGCGGGCTCAGGCAATCCACTCACCTCAGCCTCTCAAAGGTGCGGGATTACAGGCTGAGCCACCGAGCCCGGTCATTTATGTTTTCATATAAATTTCTGTATTGTCATTTCCAGGTCTGAGAAGAATGATGTTGGTAATTTAATGGGTATTGCATCGTATCTGCAGATTGCCTTTGGTAGGATGGACATCTTAACATGTTGATTCTTCCATTTATGAGTATGGAATATTTTTCCGTTTGTGTATTCTTTGATTTCTTTGAGCTGTGTTTTGTAGTTTTCATTGTAAAGGTTTTTCCGTTTCTGGTTAGGAAGATGCCAAGGTATTTCTTTTCTTTTCTTTGTGGCTATTGTGAATGAGATTTTGTTTTTTATTTGTTCTCTGCCTGTTTGTTGTTGGTGTATAACAGTGAAACTGTCTTTTGCATGCTTATTTTGTACCCTGAGACTTTGCAAAATCTTCTATCAGTGCAAGGAGTTTTTTGACAGATTTTCTTTGATTTTCAAGGTATAGGATCATATTGTCAAAAAAGAGGGATAACTTAACTCCCTCTATTCCTATTTGTATATCCCTAATTTTCATCTCTTGTCTGATTGCTCTAGCTAGAACTTCCAACACTATGGGGAGGGGTGAGAGTGGGCAGCCTTGTCTTATTTTGATTTTCAAGGGAAATGCTTCCAATTTCTGTCCATTTAGTAATATGTTGGCTGTGGGTTTATTGTAGATGCTTTTACTATTTTGTGGTATGTTCCCATTATGCCTAGGTGTTCAATGGTTTTTGTCAATAAGGGATGCTGGATTTTATTGAAAGCTTTTTCTGCATCTAATGATATAATCATGTGGTTCTTGTTTTTACAACTGTCGATATATTTAATTACATTTTTGGCCTTTGCAAATGTTGAACCAGGCCTGCATCCTGGGAATGAAACCTACTTAGTCATTTTGAGATGTGTTGTTGCATCCAATGCTAGACTATTTTTGAGAATTTTTGCAACTATGTTCATTAGGGATATTGGTCTGTAGTTCTCTTTCTTTGTTGGATCGTTACTCAGTTTGGGTATCAATATGATATTAACTTCATAAAATGATTTGGGAAGAGTTTTGTCTTTCTCAATTGCCTGGAATACTTTCACTAGGATTGGTAGCAGTTCCTCCTTGTATGTTTTGTAGAATTCTGCTCTAAAGCTGTCTGGTCCAGTGCTATTTTTTTGTAGGTGGTTTTCTTATGATATAGTCAGTTTTCTGGGTTGTTATTGGTCAATTTCGTGTCTTAATTTCTTCTTACTTCATTCTTGGGAGGTTGTGTGATGTCAGAAAGTCTTCCACTTAATTTAGGTTATCAAATTTGTTTCCATATAGGTGTGCATACTAATATCTGATAATCTCTTGTATTTCTTCTGGGTCAGTTGTGACCCAATCTTTTGCATTTCTGATTTTGTTTATTTGGGTTCTTTCTCTTTTTTTCTTGGCTATTCTGGCTAGGAGTTCATCAATCTTGTTTATTCTTTCAAAAAACCAGCTTTTGTTGTGTTGATTTTTTTCTATGATATTTTTGTCTTCTGTATCCCGTATATAGGCTTTTACTTTGGTGATCTGGATTCTTCTGTTGAAGTTAGGGGTTTTGTGTTCTTGTATTTCTAGCTCCCTTAGGTGATTTGTTAGGCTGTTAACTTGTGATCTTTCTGTTTTCTTGATATGTGTCCGTAGAGATAAAAATTCCCCTCTTAGTACTATTTTCATGGTATCCCAGAGGTTTCAGTAAGATGTTTCTTCATTTTCATTTGTTTCCAGGAAACTTTTAATTTCTGTGTTGTTTTCTGTGTTGACCCAGATGTTTTTCAGCATCATGCTGTTTAACATCCATGTCTTTGTGGGTTTGGGGGGAATTTTGTTGGTGTTGATATTTATTTTATTCCACTGTGACTCTGAGAAGGTGCATGACAGTATTTCAATCTCGTGAAATTTGTTTATACTTGATTTATGGCCAAGGATGTGGTTGATCTTGGAGTACATTCCATGTGGTGACAAGTAGAATGTATATTCTCTGGCTGTTGGGTGAAGTGTTCTGTAGGTATCTATTAAGTCCATTTGGTCAAGCTCAAGTTGAACTTCTAGATTTCTTTTTTGATACTTTTTTGCCTCAGTGATCTATCTAGAATTGTTAGTAGGGTATTTGGGTCCCTAGCTATGATAGTATTAGTGTCAATATCTTTTTTTAGTTTACTTAGTAGCTGTTTTATAAAAGCTGTTGCTCCTGTGTTGGGTACATATATGTTTGGGATGAATATTTCTTATTGATGGATTGAACCTTTTATTATTATGTATTATCTTTTCATATCTTTTTTCAATTCTTGATAGCTTGAAGGTTGTTTTATCCAGTATTAAGATTGTGACTCTTCCCTTCTTTTTTGATCTGTTCACCAGAAAATTTGTTTTTCATCCTTTAACTTTGAGTCTGTGAGCATCCTTTGTGGTGAGATGTGTTTCCTGGAGGCAGCAAATTGTTGGATCATTTTTTTTTTTTTTTAATTCAGTTGGCCATTCTGCATTCTGTGTCTTTTCAGTGATACATTTAGTCTATTCATGTTTAGGCTGATTATTGATATGTGAGAATTTTTCCCTGTTGTGAGGATCTTATGAGGTTGTTTTGTTTTCTTTTAGCTTTTGTTTTAATATATATGTGTGGTTTCATTTTGTTGGTATGCTGTGAGTGTTTCTGCCTCTGCGTTTGTGATCTTGCGAAGTATATAGTCTTTCTTTTGTTTCTCTTTTCTTCTGTGCCCTGCACTTTTTAAAGTGTCTCCTGTAGAGTTGCTCTGAAAGTAGTATATTCTCTTAGGGATTGGATGTCTGGGAAGGATTTTAATTTTCCATCGCTGATGAAGTTTAGCTTGGCTGGGCAGGAAATTCTTGGTTGAAATGTTTTTTCTTTGAGAACATTAAATATTGATCTGTAGATAAGTCTGCAGCAATTCTGATTGGTCTCCCCTGGTGGGTAGTCTGAACCTTTTCTTTACTGCCTTTAGGATTTTTTTTATTATTTCTACTTCATGTAGGTTAATTACTATGTGACTAGAAGTTGGTCTTCTCATAAGATGTCTTACAGGGGTTCGCTGAATCTCTTATCCTTTTATAGTCTTCTCTCTGGCCAAATAAGAAAAGTCTTATTGAACGACCTCATGAAATGTTTGTTCCAAGGTGTTTTCCATTTCTCTTTCTACTTCAGGTGTGCTGATCAGATGTAGGTTGGCTTCTTGATAAAATCTCACATCTCTTGGAGAGTTTTTTTCTTTCTTCTTTTTTTCCCTATATTTTAATAGTTTGGGCTATTTTTGTCTTTTGTGTTTTCAGCTTGAAGATTCTTTCTTCTGCATGGTCAATTCTGCTTCCCATGCTTGTCAGTTTGTTATTTATTTCTTGGATGGAGTTCTTTATTTCTGTTATTTCTAAATATACCTTTTTGAGTCTGTCCAACTCCATTGCAATTTCATTTAGTTTTAGCCCTTGCATTTCTTGATGTTTATTCATTCTATCCAACAATTCTCTGATCCCTGTAAAGTACCTTCTGGCCACCATCATTCTCGAATACAGCCATTGTTTGTGCCCCAGTAGCTGTTCATTCAGGCACTGTCCTCTTCGTTGGGGCTCGGATGGTTACAAGTGGGTTTTCATTGATTTCTCTTCATTTGTAGCAGTTCTCTTATCTTTCTCATTGATTCTGTTGCTCAGTCAGAAATAGAGAAGCAATCACTTCTGATATTTACTCTACCTTCTGTCCTTTCCTAAGTCGGGTCTCTGGTTTTGTTCAGTTATGAAATAGGGTTGGGGGTAGAGCATTGCACTATCTCTTTACAATTTTGAGCACTTACTAAGGGGTGGAGGAGGGGTCACAATGATTCAGAACCTACTGATGGGTTACAATGCTTGCTATCTGGTGAATGGGCCATCTAGGACTCACTCTTCTCTCCATACAATATGACTTTACAGTGGGTATGCTTGTGTAACCCCTGAGCCCAAGACATGGTATAAGAGGGTAAAGAGAGGGGAGAAGGAGAGAAAAAAGGGAAAGGGGAAGAGAGTAAAAGTAAAGCAAAACAAACAAAAAACCAATCAAACAAAAAAACCACAGAGAAAGAACAAAGACAGAGAAATAGGAGGAAAGAAAAGAGAAAACCAAACAACGAACAAAGCAAACAAACAAGACAAACAAATAAACAAACCAAAACCCAGAAAACCTGTTGATACAGAGAGTTCTTAGCTTCAGTATAATTCCTTGGGTGGGGGAGTTCCCTCTTTTGGCGGGTTCTGTAACTGCAGGTCTTTTATGGCACGTTCACTCTTCACAGTTGAAATTTAAGATGTTAGATGTTGGAAATTTCACCTCCAGCTGCCTGCAGCTGATAGCCAGTGTGTGCCTGTGGTGGAGCTGGGGATGTGGGATAACTTGACTCAGCAGCTCCTGGGCTTTCTCCCCCTTCCTTCCTCTCCTAGTGTGGTCACAACACCCAGAGCATCTAATTTGCTGTAGGGGAATGGGGCTTCCAACCTGTACCCTGCCCTCCCAATCTTATTTTGCTCATTGCATGGGAATGGGAGCCTTCAGCTGGAAACTCACCAGACTCCTTCTTGGTATGGTCCACTATGTGTGTCTATTGCTCAGCAGCTGACTCAGGTCTTGGGGTGGTTCATCTGGGGCTCCACATCCACCATTACCTACCAGGGCTTGTGAACTGGAGGTAATACTGTCTGAGTTCCCAAAGAGCAACCCCAAACCAATGCAAGGATCATCCGCTAGTCTTAAGACGCAGGTCTGCTGATCCGCAGAGGCTGCCCTGGAGCACTGCTCTACCCGGGATTTAGCATGGCTGCTCGGTTTCTCTATAGGCTGCTGTTCCCACATGCAAATGGGGTTGGGAGAGATAGCTCCCATCCCAGCAAGTACCACAGTCTCCAGATCTCAGGTACTGGTGGTGGGGCCATGTAGTCCAGCCTGGAGCTGGAGGTGGTGGCGGTGAGTCCAGGTGGCCTCTGTCCACGGCTTCCTCAGGAGTCGCTCACTCACTGTGCTCCCTCCACAGTCCTCGCTGCCAGCATCTGGCCCGGTACCATGTTGGGGGGAATGGCAGTCACTATGGTGGCTTCTTCCTGAGGAAAGCTCGGCCTATTTTAGAAAATGGCGTTCTGCTCAATATTTACTTTTAAGATTATAGAAAGCACACTTTCTCTTACACCTCACCACCACGTCAACAGGGCTCTAAAATAATAACAGAGGAGTGCAGCTGCAAGAGCTGCAAGGTATAGACTCTATTTAAGGAGACTTTAAGAAAACCCAAAGACAACAGGGAAGACAAAACTAAGGACTCTAGAGAAAACTGAAGCCTCTGACACCCACAGCTACAGTCAATACTAAGCACAGTCCAACTCTTAGCTAGATCAATGTAAGACCTCACACCAAAGTCATATTTACCTCAGTACCTATTACCCAACATATTGTGTCTGGATTTCAATAACAACAACAACACAATCATAAATCATGTTAAAAAGAAAAACAAAAGCAAACATTAAAGAGATAAAGCAAGCATCAGAACCAGAGTAGATATGACACACACTTTGAAATTATCACAGAGAATTTAAAATAACTATTTTATATTTTATAGCATAATGGAAAAAGTGAACAACATATAAGAATTCATGGATCTAATATGAGGGGGAGCCAATAAAACACAGAATTTATATACAAAAAATTGTTTATTTATTCTTATATGTTTAAACTTCAGTCACCTTAAAAGTACTCTCCATTTAATGCAGTACACCTATTGAGACACTTTTTTCACAGATCATAAAAGTTTTTGAAAGCATCAATTTTGCTGCCTTTTAGTGCTTCTGTTATTTTTTTAATTTCGCCTCTTTCACAGTGGCAAAATATTTCCCTTTGAGGACATTTTTCATCTGGGAAAACAGAAAAAAAAAATTCGCTTGGGGCAAGATCAGATGACTAGGGTGGGTGGGGCATGGGAGTCATAACATTTTTGGTCAAAAACTGTTCAATATTCAGCATGGTGTGGGCAGGTGTGTTGTCATAGTGAAAGAACGAGTCACTTTTTTGCCACAACTTGGGATGTTTCTTCAGCAAATCATCTCTCACAATAATACTAGCTGGTGCACTGATGCTAGTGGGTTCCTAGAACACTTACCTGTACTACAAAGGACCAATCCTCCAAAAGATAATTCCTGGTTTTTTTTGGGGGGTCCCCCTTATTTTCAGACAGATTAAAAACTCTATAAAAATAGAAAAAAACATGCTAGAAATCAAAACTATTATAACAGAAATAAAGAATACCTTTGATGGGCTCATCAGTAGACTAGACACAGGCAGGGAAAGAATCAGTGAGCTTGAAGATAATGTCAATAAAAACTCCCCAAACTGAAATGCAAAGAGAAAAAAAGAATGAAAAAACAGAACAGAATATCCAAGAACTTTAGGATAATTTCAAACGGTATAATACGTACATAATTGGAATACCAGAAGAAGAAGAAAGAAAAAAAGAAAATTTGAAGTAATCATGGTTGAAGCTTTTCCAAAATTAATGATATACATTAAACCCAGATCCAGGAAGCCCAGCAAACACCAAACAGGATAAATACCAGTATTTCTATACCAAGGCATGTAATACTCAAACTGCAGAAAACCAAAGACAAAGAGAAAATCTTGAAAGAAGTCAGAGGGAAAACAATGCTCTACCTAGAGAGAAACAAGCATAATAATCACGTGAGATCTCTTGTCAGAAATCAGTGAGCAAGAAGAGAGTGGAGGAATAGATTTAAAGTGTTGAACACCAAAATGATGTGGTTGAAGTGTTTTAATTATTTAAAAAACATTAATTCATTAATTAACTGGTATTTGTTGAAAGTAGGTATTTAAATACATGCCTTAAAATAGACTTTAAGTACAATTGACTCTTGAGCAATACAGATTTGAACTGCTTGGGCCCTCTTATACATAAATTTTATTCCATTTGTGCCATTCCTGAGACAGCAAGATCAACCCCTCCTCTTCCTCCTCATTTTACTTACTGTAAAGATGACGAGGATGAAAACTTTTATAGTGATTCACTTTCACTTAATGAGTGTCAATATATTTTCTCTTTTTCATGATTTTTAATAACATTTTCTTTTTTCTAGCTTATTTTATTTTAGAAATACTGTAGTATAATATAATATAAATATTGTGTGTTAATTGAATGTCTATGTTATTGGTAAGGCTGTCAGTCAACAGTGGGTTATTAGTGATAGTTTTGGGGTAGTCAAAATTTATACACAAATTTTCAACTCTGCAGCGAGTTGACACTCTCAAATGCTGCAATGTTCGAGGGTCAACAGTACTTTGAAAAACTACCTCCAGCCCACTCATTTTTGGAGAGTCACTGGCCCTTGGAATGTCGTATTAAAGCTTTGAATTTACTCCCCAGTAAAATGTATAAATATACTGCCTTATAAAATGCTTTGTGTGATTTCAAAAAACCCACACATCATCTGTGCCCATCCATGGGTCCTCCAGAGAATCATGAACTTCGTGTTCTAAAAACTTGCAGTATATTTTGAGCTTTATAAGTAATAATTTACATATGTACTCTCTCCTGAGACTGGAAATGAGGGAGAACATGGGGACAGTCTGCACTCCTGGGAGGGTTCTCCCTGCTCAGGGTAAGGCCTTCTACTTTTGGCTTCACTGGTCAGCTGGAATTTATCCACAGGAATGCAGGCAGGTACCTGCCAGGCAGAGGTCAGTTCAACAGAAAGTTATTTTTCTGTACAACTAGAAACAGTTCTGCTGTTAAAACAAAGAGTATATTAGAAGCAGAAGTGCTATTATACCGATTTATAAATACTGAAGGAATGGCACATTTGCAATTTCAAGACAGGAAGAAATCTTCAATTTCAACGGTCTTCAAACTTTTCACATCACACCTCCAATGGTATAACATTTTCATCAAGTGTTTCCAATAAATATATGTTTATTTAAAATTTTATATTTAGATGCCCTCTCATTTCATGCAATTAGTATTAGAAAAGCATAGTTTCTAGCTTATTTTGAGATAAAAATAGTTAGCTATAAGAGTTCAAATAATTTCTTCACCCAGTTTACTGGATTATCTTGTGCACCCCCTATACAGTGCATGCATTTCTTTTGGCACCGCACTAGGTTGAAATGGGAGCCAAGTACATGTAGGTTCATGAATAAAACAGAGCCCTCAGGCTGTAAAAGTATCTTACAAGGTAACTATAGTATCTGAGGGAGAAACTGAGTGAGAGTATCACAGCTCATTTTTCATTTAATTTCCAAAGAAATAAGACAATGTCTGTGATTTATTTCATTACTTACATTGTTTAGCAAGCACATTAGCCCTTACTATATAGCAGGCACTATTTTAATTATTTTACAGAGACTGGCTCATTGAATGCTTTTAATAACCCCATAAATTAAATATTATTATCACTCTATAACATAATAATATATTAATACTTTTAAATGGTGTCTCAAGTTTATTGAGTTAAGGTCTTGCTTCTTGGAGCTTGAATATTTACCCAAAGTGGAGCTGGAAGTAGGACAGCTGCTGGTTGGTGGGTGCAGCCCCTGGGTGCAGTGGTCCCGTAGAAATTGGATGCAGGGAGGCCAACCTAACTGGCTTCATGGGGTGTAATCATATGCTGTAGCCCAGGGACTAGGCGTCATCCAGATCAGCAACATTTGCAGTTGCTTTTTGATTAATATTAAGGCGGTAATAGCTGCAGCTTCCTGGGAGGAATCTGTGATAATCTTTTACTTCACTTTGAAGTATTTAAACATTATTTTAAAACAAGGACCTGAACCGCAAGACTTGATTTCATCTAAACTTCTTTTTGCTTTAGTGCAAGAGTTGCTGGAAAAATCTGTTTCTTTTTCTTTCTTTTCTTTTCCTTTTGTTCAGAAGGCTTTTCTTTAATATAAAAAGATGTCAAAGGAAGAGAAGATAAGAGTAATGAAACACAGCTGAACAATTCTCATTTTCAAAATCTCTCCCACTGTCACCTCACACAGGTGTCTGAATAGAGGCTATGCATTCTTATTCTCTCTTCATTTCCAAAATGCCTAGAAACATCCATTTCTAACTCCAGCTGATAGAATCAGTGGCATTAGAAAAATAGATGTCAGTGAATGGGTTTTGCATATTTTGTATCCTGAAATTGTTTCTTTTCTTTGGCATTTATCCATTTAGCAAAGTTGACTCTGTACATCCCATGTTTTCAGCATCGTGTTTTAAATGATGTGCTGAGAGGATTAGTAAATGTATCCGAGACCCTTTGAGTTCTTTAGAGGAAATAAATAACTGTCTCCCATATTTTGTTTTATTTTTCTTCATGGCATTTAATTCTTCCTGACATTATATATGTGTAATATATATAATAATGGCATATTTGATGAAAGAGAGGATTATGTTATTGGTATATATAATGAAAATTGCAAGGACCAATTTCTCATGAGATCACACAGCTCATATTACTTCTTTCTAACTGTCAAATACAAAATAATGATTTTCAACCTCTCTTAGTCACCTCACACAGGTGTCTGGATAGAGGCTATACAGTCTTAGGTCTCCTTTTATTTCCAAAATGCCTAGGAAAATCCATTTCTAACTCTAGTTAACAGAATCATTAGCACTGGAAAACTATGTCAGTGGATAGGGCTATGCATATTATGTTTATATATTCAGGAAGATATATTATATATGTATATATTTATATATAAAACATCAGAAAAAATATATATACTGGGGGTGTCAAAAATGTATACACATTTTGGAGATGCTGTCTGTGTATTACTTTTTGAAGTTTAATTAAATTATGGTAGCAATGTGTAGTATGACATTTACTCAACCGTGCTTCCAACATTTTGACTGTCCTGCCTGTCTCATGGCGACACTCGCATTCATTTGATTATGCCATCTTTTGAGTGAACGTCATACTTAAAATATGTATACATTTTTTTGGCACCGTGTGTGTGTGTGTGTGTGTGTGTGTGTGTGTGTGTGTGTGTGTGTCTGTGTGTGTGTGTATCCTGTTCAGGACAACAAAGACTTTGTTTTGGTTACTGCTATACCTACCCAGAACCTAAAACAGTGCCTGGCACAGAATTGTCCTCAATAACTATTTGTCACAAATATGGATGGATAAGTAAATTTGCTAACAGTGAAGCATATTGCTTGTGATGAACATTATCTTCCCAGTTGTGTCTTGTGGAACAGCCAACCCTTGTCCTTCAAGGGATTTGGTCAAGCATTTATGAGGAAAGTTCTTTTGCCGTCATGGTGATGGAGTGAAGGAGAACAGGAAATACAAAGCATGATTATGATGATTTGTTTTCATTGCAAAAATATAGAAGCCCATTGAAAATCTATCAGGAGAACTTAAGAAATTGCATAGATATGCAGTTATTTTGGCCTTTATTAAGTAGCAATATCTAGACGCCAATGACCAATAAAGCATAAGTCAAATGCAAGTGAAGAATGAGACTAGTTTGATTTAATTTTTCAGAAATAAATTTTAAAGAAATAATTTGACTAGTTTATATCTTATAGTATATCAATAGTGTATATGTTTTTTGGTCTCTTGTTATAAGTTGTTTTTTATTTGTGTCAATAGACTCAAAATATAGAGAAATCATTCTCTCCAGTATTTTCAAATAGTTTTTCTCTGTTGTCTTACATGCTTCTTTTGAGCTCTTAATTATACTGATAGGAGAGGGTTGCTTCAATATTTTTACCATATAAGTCTCTTGTCCTGAAGGAAGAAAATTGATTGTTAAGAAATTTACAATGAGCTATTGATGAAAAGTCACTATAAAATGAACTTCTTGTGCATTTGGTAGTTAAAGGGAAAGTAATATTAAGCTGTGCAACCTCATGAGAAATCAGTCTTTGCAATTTTCATTATGCAATTAACAACATAGACCTCCTTCCATCAAATATGTCAAATATGGTGCCATTTACCTATCTTTCTGTATTCAAGCTACCTGAACAATGTAGCTATAAAGAACTTTTGAATGCTTAAAACAAGAATAGTAAAATTATAAAGGTTGTTCAAGTATTAACAGATTTATTTCTTATTTAGTCAAAACCTATGATTTGGAGGATTTTCTTTTTCTTTCTTTCTTTTTTTGAGTTGGAATCTCACTCTGTTGCCCAGGCTGGAGTACAGTATCACGCTTATAACCACTGGATCCTTGACCTGCTGAGTTCAGGTGATCCTTCCACTTCAGTCTTCGAAGTAGCTTGAACTACAGGCATGAGCCACCATGCCCAGCTAATTTTTTTGATTTATTGTAGAGGTGAGGTCTCGCCATGTTGCCCAGACTGGTCTTGAACTCTAGGGCAGTCCTCTTGCCTCGACTTCCCAAAGTGCTGGGATTACAGGCATGAGCCACAGTGCCCGGCTTGGAGGATTTTCATATTCTAGAACACAGTGTAACTAGATATCAAATCTTGAAATGATAGTTGAGAAAAATCATTTATTTTCTATGTTTTCATACCGTCATAAGCCCTACTGTTATCTAAGGTAGAGCAAACATGACAATAGATTACTGAAATATTTTTCCCCACAAATGCTAGTAGCAAAAATAAGATAGAATGAAGTCTAGTTTTTGATTATATTGATCAGTTTCCTTAGTCAAGTAGTAAAAAAACAGAAGGAGCCGGGCTTGGTGGCTCAGCCTGTAATCCCGCGCCTTTGGGAGGCTGAGGTGAGCGGATTGCCTGAGCCCACGGGTTCGAGACCCGCCTGGGCAGCGAGACCTCATCTCTACAATAAATCAAAAAATCAGCCGGGCGTGGTAGCGCATGCCTGTAATTTCGGCTACTCGGAAGGCTGAGGCGGAAGGATCACCGGAGCCCAGCAGGTCGAGGCTGCGGTGGCCGGGAGCGGCCACTGCACTCCAGTCTGGGTGACAGAGTGAGACACCAACTCAAAAAAAAACAAAAAACAAAACAGAAGGTATGATATCCAGGGATCTGGTATTAAGTATTACTGTATAACAAATCACCTCAATACTCAATGGCTTAATCAATTATTTATTAGAACTGACACATTTATGGGTTCCCTGAGAATCGGTTGGTCCAGTAGGGCTTGACTTGTCTCAGATGGGCATGGCTGGGCTCTTTCCATGTGCAGGTGTTGGCTAACAGTTCTGTTCTGGACCAGGCTTGGTGGGTAGCTCAGCTGGGGCAGCTCTGTGTCTTCTCCTCCTCCTTCTCCTCCTCCTCTTTCTCTTTCCTCTTCCTCCTCCTCCTTCTTCTAAAATTTTATTTTATTGTCCTCGTAGAGATGAGGTTTTTCTGTGTTCCCTGGTCTTGAACTCCTGGCCTCAAGCCATCCTCCTGCCTTAGCCTCCCAGAGCATTAGGATTACAGCATGAGCCACTGTATCCAACCTGATCCTCACGTGTTTCTCAAAACTTTTGGGGTCTGTGGCTGATCTTTCTCTTGATGCTGGATGCAGAACTCTGCAAGGTCCCTTGAAGCCTAATCCAGAAAAGGAGAGACATCATTGGATGGCGAATTGTTGGTTATCTGCAAACACAGAGCTATTGCAAGACCTTTAACAAGGTTGTCGTTAAAGACGCCAGTACAAAAGATATCTCTATAAGCCAGTTTCTGCATTGATTCTCTTAGGTCAGTGGTTCTCATAGTATGGTCACCAGGCTAACACAATCACTGGAAACTTGGTAGAATTGTAAATTCTTAGGCTTTACCCCAGATCTATTAAATTAGAGAATAGCAGAGAAGAAAATTGGGTACTGTATTGGCTCCATGCTGAGCCTTTTGTTTTCCATTGCTCTGTGATTTTCTAGGTACTTGTCCCTTGTGTTTAATGACATTTACCGGTTTTATCCTATCAAGTATAAAAATTAAGGTGCATAATCTACAATAAACGTTTTGTGGTTTCCTTTTGTCATAAAGATTTGCCATTTGACTTTTACTGTAAATAAGATTTGTGAGCTTTTTTTTTGCACAAAATGATGAACAAAATATGTTCAAAGGGTCAATTTCTTCCCATTCATATTCCTTATTTATCTAACAAAAATATTTTGATTGTTTTTGCTTCCTCACTTTAGCCCTGTCCCACTTTATTCCCAGTGTAGAAGACTGTGTGGCTACTTTTCTACTGAGTGATTTTTCTCTTGCCAAGATTTTTATGACAACGATTGTTGTTCGGAACTTCTGAAGGCTAAGTTAGAACAATTGAAAAAATGTTATGATTTAATTCCTTTCTCTCTAAAGTAAATAGAAGAATACCCAGTAATTGTTGGTATTTTTACTACTATCTCCTGGACTTTTAGACTAGAAGGAAGACTTGATGCTGGTAATTCTATTGTTTTAATGGAAAGCTGTAATGTGGTAACCAAAGTCTGAGAGGGTTTACACGAAATGTTTACCTATTCCAAGGAAGTCACTGGGACATTCAAAGAAGTTATCCAGCAGGGAAAGACACTGGTTTATTAAAACTTATAGGTACTGCCGGGCTCGGTGGCTCAGCCTGTAATCCCGCGCCTTTGGGAGGCTGAGGTGAGTGAATTGCCTGAGCCTGAGGGTTCGAGACCCGCCTGGGCAGGCGAGACCTCTTCTCTACAATAAATAAAAAAAAAAATTAGCCGGGCATGGTAACGTGAGCCTGTAGTTCCAGCTACTTGGAAGGCTGAGGTGGAAGGATCGCTGGAGCCCAGCAGGTCGAGGCTGTGGTGGCCGGGAGCAGCCACTGCACTCCAGTCTGGGCGACAGTGAGACTCCAACTCGAAAAAAAAAAAATAAACTTATAGGTGGCATTGATGGTGCCAGGTCGGGGAAGAATCAGCAGTGTAGCAAGCAGTTTTATAATCAAAGCAATCAAATTCCTATATGATATTTACAATTACATTGATTAAGAGTGATAACTACATTGCTTTCAGCTTTGTACAGTCATCTGAATTTCATGAATCATTGCTGGGAATATGCATTCCCTTCAGAGACCAGCCTTGGTCAGAGGCTGCTCTCTGAGAAAGGTGGCAAGAAGAAACCAGGTATAGGGGGAAACTGTCCATGTCCAGACAGTACCCCACAAAAGCTTTATGCTTTAAGCCTCCAGGTATTTGTTGATATAATATCATGATATAATTATTGTTTCCATTTACTTTATAAAAATAAATTCTACCAAAAAGTGGTAGACTATCTGGGAGTCAATATATGTGTCAAATAATTAGTGATAGAATAATGTCTATAAAATTAACCACTTGGTGAATTATTAATATTTAGCAAGTTATTTATTCAGGTCCATGAGAAGACATCTTCTGCCTTCTATATAGAAAGTTATTTCTAATGTTGCTGTATAATTCAGAGGAGAAAAGCATTTTTAAAACTATTAGGTGTATTGTTATAATTATAGAAGACCACATTTCCAGCTGTATCAATAATGGAGTTAAGAATAATTTGATGAATATAATTTCTAAACTGGTTGGCAAAAAGAAAATGGAGAGAATTGTATTAACTGATGTTGAAGATAATTCTACTAAACTCGGCCACAAGGCTTAGATGTTCATATATATATACATATATGATATAAATATAAATTTATTTATTTTTTGAGTCAGAGTCTCACTCTGTTGCCAGATTGGAGGGCAGTGGCACACTCACGGCCACCATACCCTTGACCTGTTGGACTCAGGTAATCCTTCCGCCTCAGCCTTCCAAGTAGCTGGGACTATAGGCATGTGCCACCTTGTCTGGCTAATTTTTTGGTTTATTGTAGAGATGAGGTCTTGAACCTGTGGACTCAGGCAATCCTCTCACCTTGGCCTCCCAAAGTGCTGGGATTATAGGTGTGAGCCACTGTGCCTGGCCTTATTTATTTATTTAATCATTCATTCATTTATTTATTTTTTGATTTGAAGTCTCACTCTGTCACCCAGGTTGGAGTGCAGTGGCACGCTCACCGCCACCACAGCCTCGACCTGCTGGGCTCAGGTGATGCTTCCGCCTTAGCCTTCCAAGTAGCTGAAACTACAGGCATGTGTCACCATGCCCAGTTATTTTTTTATTTACTATAGGATTAACTCAGGCAATCCTCTGTTCTCAGCCTCCCAAAGTGCTGGGATCATAGACTAGAGCCACTACGCCTGGCATGATGTTCTCTTAAGAGGAGTACTTATTCCAAATTGCTTATGTCATAAATCAGCTAATTCTCCTAAGATACATAATTATTTATTTACTGAATGTGCATCACATTTCAATTTCTTTATTTTTTAGTTTTATATTTAGAATTGTTATGATTAACCTATCAATATTTTTCACTTTCAACATACATAATATTTTCCTTTATTCAACCATAATTTAATATTGTTTTTATTCTATAATCTTTTGGAAGATCTTGTGGAAATGACTAACCTCAGAATTATCCAATACGATTACCTATGTGGTTTGATTCAACCACATAAGTTTTGTTCCTAGCTCTTCTGTTCCCCCTGGATTACAGTGCTTGATACTTTCCCTGCAGTAATTCGTTCCTTTGGCATGAATCCTATATTAGTCACCTTTAGTATGTTTCGAAGGTGTAACATATCAAATCAGTAACACTGAGTGTTAATTACTTTCCCATAAATGTTAAAGAGAATTGCTGGGTAAGCAGGAAGGAAAGATTAGGAAAAAGCTTTATGAAAGTATAAAAATGTGAGGGCAAAGTTAGCTTGCTTTACAGCTTCACCTACAGCTAAAATCACCTGAAAGGAATTAACTGATTGCTGCTAACCCATCAGAAACCATTCCACAAAGCGTTCATTGACAACCCTGGGGACTCTTGGTTGGTCCAAGAGTCACCTGTGAGAAAAATCTCTGCTCCAGCATTTTGTTAGCAAACTGTCATCTTTATTCTTGAATTGTATTTGGTGAAATGCATTATTCTCACTATTCAGAACATTTATGGACCAAAAGGCTAAGTGGTTTGTTTTTATTTTGGAAGCCCAGGTTTTTACATATGCACCTTCTCTTTCAAAGCATGTTAAATGTAATTCATAGTTATTTTATATATCTATGTATTATGAGTTTGTTTTCTACACTAAACTGTGAACGTCTTGGAGAATGGGACAGTATCCTTGTCTTCTTTATAACCCCGCCTGGCTTTTGGCAGGTGCTCAAAATATGATTTCTGAAGAAAGAGAGAATGGTTTGAACTAACTATGGTAGCGGGTCTGGAGGGTATCTCTGGATACTACCATATATCATCAATATTAGTTTCCTATTGCTGCTGTAACAAATTACCACACATTTAGTGATTTACAACAACACAAATTTATTATCTTATAGTAATCTCCCCAACTCAGTGTCAGCCAATGTGCAACCTTAATCCCACCTGCAACCTCAATTCTCCTTTGCCATGTAGCCTAACGTAACACATCTCTCTCTGACTCCGATTCTTCTTCCTCCCTTTTCCATTTATAAGGATCCTTGTGATTATATTGAATCCACCAGGATAATCTCTCCAACTCAATATCAGCCAATGAACAAACCTAATCCCATCTGCAATTTCAACTCTCCTTTGGCACATACATAACTTAACATATTTACAGATTTCAGGGATTAGGACAGGAATGTCTTTGGGGGACCATTATTCTGCCTACCACATTGTCCAAATAGCCTTTTTTTTTTTTTTGAGTTGGAGTCTCACTCTGTCGCCCAGACTGGAGTGCAGTGGCCGCTCCCGGCCACCGCAGCCTCGACCTGCTGGGCTCCGGAGATCCTTCTGCCTCAGCCTTCCAAGTAGCTGGAACTACAGACGCACGCTACCACACCTGGCTAATTTTTTGAGTTATTGTAGAGATGAGATTCGCCAAGTTGCCCAGGAGCATCTCGAACCCGCGGGTTCAGGCAATCCACTCACCTCAGCATCCCAAGGCACGGGATTACAGGCTAAGCCACCAAGTCTGGCTCAAATAGCCTTTTTTAATAAAAGGGTCTTCAACCTGGACTGAACGGCTGATTTTTTTTCCCATTTGACTATAAACTATGTAAAAGTACACGAATGGTACAAAATTATTTTGAGAATGAGAGTTTCAATGTATAAATGAATCTTATCCAGCCTTCTTTCAGGCAAATTGTTTCCATCTGCTTTATGTCTGTATGAATCATAAGGATTGCTGGAAGAACTCAGAAAACTAGTACAAATGAGAAAACCCCATTTGAAGCAAGTGCGAGCTCTGAAAATAAACCACCACTGTGTTTGGATAATAGCCCGTTAACAAAGGTTAATTTTATTTAAATCCCAGCACATTTTGATTTTCAAGCAATTAGAATCTTTAGGGTAAATTTTTAAAACAAAATCTGAATATATTGTTATGAGTAATAGCATAAAGATAAATTTTTTAAATTATTATCAATTTTAAAAATAAAAAATCATTAAGAAACTCATTTAAGCAAATAAGAAGCAAATTGATGAATGTAAGAATTTATCAGAGCAACTGAAAACACTCAACTTTAGCTTATAGACTAATGAATACTAAATCGAGACCATTTCTGAGTGGAAAGAACTTTGTTTTTCTTCTGTGGGAAATGGGAAGGGTGCTAATTCGGAATATGAAACATTATGGCATAATGAAGTTGCAAATTGCTCCAAATTTGTTCTGAATTTTCTTAACTTGAGAGCTTTGGTGGCAATTTTATTCTCTATCTTTTGTCCAAGAGTCAGCTACCATCTGCCTCAAAGTAAGTTTACCTAAACTGGCACTTATGCTACCAATCTAATGGTTTATTTATTGAACTAATGATTCTGTCCTCATTAGAGCCTATTACAGTAAAATTGTATTTTTGAGTTCAGAAAGGAATATATCACATTCTAAAAATTTTAAGACTATCTTTTGGGTCTTTTCCAACTACTGTCTTTCTACATTTATATAAACAAAATTAAATACTGTAAATTAAGAGATAAATCTCCATTGTAAATCTCTTTTATTTTATTTTGATTATATATATGTGAAAATTAGCCCATGCTCTCCTGGCCAAGTCTGAGTTCTACAGATATTCTCACAAAATAATTCTTGATCTCAACCTGCATTTTTCCTGCCCAACTATTGATTATAAAGGGACTATCTTTTGGAATCCTCCCTGAAGTCAAAGGCAAGAACATTAGCAGTACCTTCCCATTGAGAGTAGGGTCCTCTGCTTCTAAATGACTTTTGTCATGTGAGGGTCCTTCTATAGAAAACTCTGTGTACGGAGTTGCATCCTCCCCTTCTGAATTGTGTATTTAGAGTGCTTTTGGCTTGGTTTGACATTATTTCCAATTTTCTCCTAGAATGGGGTCATTTGGGGCTCTAGACCTGGTTGCTTAGAGCCCTGATTTCCAATTTAAGTCCTGATAACTTTCTTCCCCGAGGGGACTTCAACTTCTAAACTCTTCTGCTAACATTGCATCCTTTCAGATCGATCTTGAAAATTAATGATTTACCTACCTGATGCTGAGCATCAAGAAAATTAAAGATTTACCTACCTGATGCTGATTTCCTATCTAAGTCCTGATAGCTTTCTTCCCCTAGGGGACTTCAACTTCTAAGCTCTTCTGCTGATACTGCATCCTTTCAGCTCGATCTTGAAAATGAAGGATTTACCTACCTGATGCTGAGCCTCAAGATTACCCAGGGACTGCTGTTTCCATTTTTGTTTTCCTACCTGGATCAGGTGCAAGAGCATTCACTCTTCCAGGTAGTGAAACAGGTGATAGGGCACATGAGTGAGAAAAGACAGCCCTGGGCACAATTTTACTTCAAATCACTTCCTTAACCAACAGACTTACTGCCGGCATTTGTAATTAACTGACTAAATGTTTTCTCTGGCTTAGAAGTGGAAGGCAGCAGGAGAGAAACTACACCGAAGTCCAGTCCCATTCTTCATTGCCAGTATATCACACGTACACTTCCATAGCTACAGAGTGCCTCCTATAGTGCAGGCACTACTCCATGCCTGCAATGCTGATAGATAAAACCCTGTACTCAAGAAACTCAAAATAGTGTAGGAGAACCTGAATGAAATCCACTGCCTCCCAAGTTCTGAAGTAGCATCTTTCTTTAAGGAAATTAGAAATACATAAGGCCAGGCTTGGTGGTGCAAGCCCATAATCCCAGTGCTTTGGGAGGGTGAGACAAGAGGATTGCCTGAGCCCAGGGGTTCAAGATCAGTCTGGGCAACTTGGGGACACCTCATCTTCACAATATATCAAAAAATTAGCCGGGCATGGTGGTGCATGCCTGTAGTTCCAACTACTTGGAAGGTTGAGGTGGAAGGATTGCCTGAGCCCAGCGGGTTGATGCTGATGTGGCTGTGAGTATGCCACTGCATGCCAGCCTGGGTGAGATCATGAAACTGACTTAAAAAAAAAAATACATAAATATAGCAACAATCAAAACACTTAAATCACGGGACCATGATGAAACAAACTGAAAAATTAGTCATTCTGACCTCACATTGTGGAAGTTTTACAATTTTTGCACTTGATACCACCGTGCTGTGAGTCATAGCAAAATGCCAGGCCCAAAATACCTAAAATACATTGATAATAATAGTGTGCGTGAGTCACACTCATGCAAGCACCATGCAAGATATTTTACATACATCATCTTTCATCCTTATACAATCTAGCAAGTATGGGCTTAAAACCCATTTTACAGATGAAAGGATCAAATGATGAAGACTCAATGGTAAAGCAACACGTCTAAGATTCATCAACCAGCAATTACCAAAACTAAAATTAAATCCACATACAAATTCAGACTTCATGACATTTTGCACTCATCCTTTTTAGTGTCCAGGAAAATCAGTCTTACCTGTGACTCCTTCCTAGACATAGAAACAGTTTGTATTCAGTTCTAATTTTGCCTTTTACTCACTAATACCTTAGGATTAAGAGTAAATTGACTAGAACAACAAAGCCTATAAAGGCCTACACAACAACAACAAACATTCTGGCAGGTCCATTTTCAGATATTTATGTTAAAAACTCCTCTAGAAAATAAATGGTAATATTTCAACGGGAAGACATGTTTCGTTAACTCATTTCCAGATTTGGAACAGACAGATACCCTATGCAGTGATCAAGTTGGTGACAGAATTCACCCTGCCAGAAAATTCATGGAAGTTCGTTGTAAAGAGTTTCCAGTTGAGGGTTTTTGGAGTTCTCTGCTGCAACAACTCACATAGCTGAATATATATTGAAAGTCTTTGGGTTTTAGGCATTGGTCAGAAAGCTCTGAGAACAATGGTGAGGAAAATGCTAGGGAGTGGGGCTCAAAGCTTCCTAGTTTTGAAGTACAGGTTAGACTATGGTGGAAAGCCTTGGCCTGTGGGGACAATGTGCGCTTTTTGGAGGAGTCAGCTGTGACCTGCCGTTACTGGCAACTTCTTCTGGTCTGGGGTATCCTAGGAATTTCCCCACCTTGTAAAGGTAAAGATGAACTGAAATGGGAATCAAGAGATCTTCCCCCCAAATCATCACCGTTTATTGGTGACGACTTCAGCTCAGACAACTAAAACGAAAAGTGAACTTAAGTGTACTTTGTATTCTCTGCCTTGGTTGGTGTGTTCGTGTATTCCACAGATGTGGTGCTGAGCGTCTGTATCAGCCCAGAGCCAGATTAGGCACTTAGGCCTAATTTTTTACCATTCTTCCCCATCTAAACTACCACTAATAAAAACAAACATCTTTTGAGAGTGTACTATGTGGCACCACTGTTCCACTAAGTACTTCACATAAATAAACTCAATCCTCTTAAGAACCCTATGAAACATGGACTATTATTTATCTTATACTTAAGGATATGGAATAAAGGGGAGGCTAGGTAACTTTCCAGTGTCACACAATGATCATAATAAGTAGAAGAGCTTGGATTGAAATCCAGGCATGAAACTCCACTGATCATACTCTTGGCCACTACACTTTAATGCCTTTCTCAATTAAGATTCAGACCTTGGCAAAAAGGACCATTAGAACAGGTCCTAGGTCAGAAAACACATGCAAAGTTCAAGTTGCTGTTCTCTAGGTCATTGCTGCCCAAAGGGTGATCCATGGGCCTGCAACAGCATCAGCATCACCTAGGAACTTACTAGAAATGCAATTCTCATGCCACATACCAGACCCCAAGATTAGAATCTTGAGGTCAGAACCCAGGAATCTATGTTTTAACCAAGTCCCCTAGGTGCTTCTTATGCATCCTAAAATTTAAGAAGCCCTGTTGAAACGCTCACAAATCTAACACCTAGAATGTGGATACAATGTAATGGGAAATTCAAATATGGCAGAATGACTTCTTTGCCTTTTTATCTGTATTTTATGATCTGATCTGACCCAGATGTTGAAAAGTCAAACTAGTTTTCCTTCTGTATATGTTAGAGCTCTCAATCCACATTATGTTATTCATGAAGACTGAATAGATGAAAGAAGAAAATGGTGTATGAAACACATGAAGAACTCAATCTTAGATGTGTTAAATAAGATACACCTTCAGAATTCTGGTGTACTATTCAGGAGTCAGTTGGAAATAGAGGTCTCTAGATTGGTAGTGAGATCAGGTCTTGGGAAATAGATTCAGAAACTAACAGCCCACTTAGCTGAAGCTGTGATTTCAGATAAAATCACCTAGGAAGAAACTAAAGAGAAAGAGGAGAAACAAAATGAGGATAACAGAATAGAGAATGCTGACATTTGAGAGGTGGCTAAGAGGGAGCAGACTGCAGACATCTGAGATAAAATGATGTCAGGTATAGGAGAAGGGGAAGAGAGAGCTGTTCCAGAACCCAAAAGAAGAGTATTTCAAGGAGGAAGCATGAATCAGTGCTAAGACTCAGAGGAAGGTCAGTGGAATGAGAACTGAAGGTAGCAGTTTAGTGGTCTTTGTTGGTAAATTTTACCAGTGAGTAGAAACTATCGCAAAGTTCATAATTCCTTTTTTCTAAACTTTATTTTATTATAAAGATGTGGGGTATAAGTCAGGATTAGGTACATAAGTAGCCTACATGCAGGTGAAGTTTGGGCCTCCAACTGATCCTCACTTCATAATTCCTAATCCTGACTTGTACCCTACATCCTTCTAATAAAATAAAGTAAAAAAAAAATAATGAAAATATCGCAATATTACAGGTATAAGCCATACCTAGTCAAGGGAGTGATTTTTAAATGAAGAAGGTTTGAAAATGTTTATGCGGTGAAAGACAGAGGCAGGAGAGAGATGAAATAAGGATATAAAAAACAAAATGTATTTGATAAAGTAAAATTTGTTGATCTTATAACATTTATAAGCATTTTTGTGTGTGCTAAACCCATAAGAAATGTTTAACAGACTAATGAAATAATGATTAGGATACAGCTCCCTTTAGAAAGAAGAGGTGTAGCTCTTTCACTGAGAAAGGTTCAAGTTCCTTTCAAGATGTACCCACATCTCCAACCATTGTCAGCTCTTTCTCCCTTAATACCCCATGTCCCCAAACTCCAGACCATTCCCAAAACATGTCGTGCCTTCCCCACCTCTTTGCACCTGACTTTGTGATTTTACCTCTGCCCAGAGTGTCCTTTCACTTACTCACGCTCTAAGAATTATATTGAATGTCAGCTCCATCATGAAGCCTGCTTTTCTGTAAGGCAGAATTCACTGCTTCCCAAGGGTCATCGCAACACTTAGCAAATACACTGTCATCACACCATGTTCCATTCTGATTTCCCCTCACTGGACAGAAAATAAGTCTTGTATCTTCCTGTACCAAGCTCCTAGGACAGTGCTTGGGACATGGTAGGCACTGAAAGATTGTTTACTGACTGACAGAATGAATAAACTATTGAATATTGGGTTTTCTAAAACTAGATCAATTGTTACGGAGCTCACTTTAAAAGATCAGTCTATTGGTTAGTTTCAGGAAATATACAGGCCTTCTTGAAGACATTGAAATGTCAAAGGCTAGAGTGATAAGAATTGTGGTCACTCAATTAAAGTTATAGAAACATTTTGATTAGTTCTGCTCTAACAAACACAGTGACATAGCAAAGCAATAGTCCAACAACTCTCAAAAACAGAAATGTATGACTTGGATAATACGCAGATTGAATAATTGGAATTTTTCTAAATATATTTACCAACCAAAAAACCTTTCTGTTGCGGTTGCCTGATACCAAGGCAACTTTGATTGAGGTACAAGATGTACCAGCTGCAAATAGAACCGTGTTGACAGGTACTTAATTGACCACATTGAAACTGATGGCAATTCTTGATAGCTTTTCAAATTATGTTATTTTGTCATTTCTGATGCATCAGATACAATTGGTTGCCTACCCAATAGCCACTTCTAGTCCTCACTCCTTGATAACTGAAAACCAGTTTTGTTCAAGTGTTTGCCACCTTGTCCTTCCAGGGAATTGGGCCTCTCCCCAGTCCTAGAAAATGAATCTTAATGAACATCAGTCAATCATGGAAAGTCTATTATTTGTTCTAGTGACGGGTTTATGAAAAGGCAGGCAACAGAATTCTGACCAATGAGACATGAAAGTAGTATTTTCTTCTCGTTCTTAATAAAGGAATCTGAGAACAGGGCTTATTTTCTTCACTTTTTAAACTGTGTGAAGATGTGATGCCTGGTTTTGTGGTAGCAATATTGTAACCAGGAAGTGGCAAGCCTGAGAACAAAAGCCAATGTAGTAAGGATGACAAAGTGAAGTTGCAAAGAACTGGGTCCCTGGAGGTGACTTAACCAACCTAGCAAGGGTTTTACTTCTAGAACGTTTAAAAAACATATAAGATACCGGGCTCGGTGGCTCAGCCTGTAATCCCGCTCCTTTGGGAGGCTGAGGTGAGTGGATTGCCTGAGCCCGCGGGTTCGAGACCCACCTGGGCAGCGAGACCTCATCTCTACAATAAATCAAAAAATCAGCCAGGCGTGGTAGCGCATGCCTGTAATTCTGGCTACTTGGAAGGCTAAGGCGGAAGGATCGCCGGAGCCCAGCAGGTCGAGGCTGCGGTACCCACACTGCACTCCAGTCTGGGTGACAGAGTGAGACTCCAACTCAAAAAAAAAAAAAAAAAAAAAAAAAAAAAAATATATATATATATATATATATACATATATATATAAAAGATAATAATTAAAATTCTTATTATTGAGTTCTGTCCTCTATAACCTTCAACTGAATGTATCCTAAGATACTATTGATTACATGATTTAAGGATAGCTTCTCCAATATTAGTCTACTTTAACATTATACTTTACTGTGACTTCTGAAGCTACTGTTAAAAGATGTTGTAAATTCTATCACTGATTTTTAAAAAGGAAAATGCACAGACTAATAGGTAATCATATCAAGTGCAAATTTCTTTGCTCAGCATAGATTTAGTTTTAAAAAATAAGCACTCTTCAATATTTGCCTTGGTTAATATTATCTCTGCAAACTACCAAACTTTATAGCTTTCAACTTCCAAACTTGACCTACTACCATGAATGATAGCAGAGGATTTTTGTATCATACTTGCTTTGTAAGTCACATAAGCTAAAGAAATTTCCACATCGACTTTCATTTTAAAATATGTTGCTGGAAGAATGTGATAAATGACTTGGACTATTCTGGTTTGCATATATTTAACTTTGATTTGGGAAAAGTATATTTAGTATTCTCAACTTATTTATGACTAAAAGAATGATAATAGTGAGAATAATTATTTTGACTTTAGTAGACATTATTGAAATCTTATAATATATCAGGATTCCAGGGTAGGAATATCACATAATGGTACAGAATAAGGACTTCAGTCTAAACAAATATCTAGACAGGTACTGTGCGTTTTCCTGGGAGGAAGACTGAAATGGGAAAGCATGTTCCCCACCTGATGGGTCAATGTCAGAGCCCACACGAGAGTGGGTGACAGAAAACCTCCTTTCCCTTGGATTAAATTCTGTTAGTAAAAAGTTCCTTGCCCGTACCCTGTCTTTTTCAGTGAGTGATTCACACGATCTTGGGAGAAGAACTAGGGCATATTGAATCAACCCTTCCATTCTCCTTTTATTTGGAAAGGACTCCAAGGTTGACCAGGGTGGTGGTCAATCAGTAAGACTTCTCACAGAGTAACTCTGTCTGATTCTCACTTTTGTTGGTTATAAAACTGACATAATCTCCATAAATCTGTCTCCTGGATTCCTCTCTCAGTTGGATCTGATCTCCTAGAAGTGAGGAGCTCTTATTTCTTTGAGACACTGTCTCAGTCTTTTTGTCAAAACATCTTATATAAATTGACTCCTGGAATCCTGCCTTCCTGTTCAATAGACAGGCTCAGAAGACTGCCACGATGGCACTGACAGCATCTCTGCTGTTGACAACAACCTTGATAAGGGTTAGGTAGGGTTTGTCTTGCAACTGTATGTGAGATACACTGTAGCAACATGTCAAAGCCAAGCAGAATCCCCAAAGTCTTCACCATGTGTCTAGCTAGTTCTGATAGTTTTCCTAAAAGTGCACAGGCATAGGAGCCTTATTCCATGAAGCCTTGCAGAAGTGTCAATGTCAAAACACTGCCCTCAGTAGCTATGACAGCAGAGACTTTCACCAGTGGGCAAAGAAAGGAAAACAATATACATAAAGGGACTATTGGTGAGTACATATAAAATACCCAGTTATGGGCAACCCCCTCAAGTCCCTTCCCACTGTGGAAGCTTTTCTGTCCTCTCAATAAATCCTGCTTTCAAAAAAAATACCCAATTACATCCAGAAATACTTGAAGAGAAATTTAAGAAGGTTATAGTTTGGGTTATGAGCCTAGGTTATGTAATTTAAGAGCTAGGATCAGTGCAATATTAATGTGAACCCGATTTGACTCATGGGTTGGTAAGAATAAGGGAAAAGTAGCTTGCAGTAAAAATTGTCATGCTGATATGTTGGTATCATAATTCTGGGTATGGATTCAATTTTGCATGATTATTATGAGTTTTTCTACTTAGATTGATCTTAAATTTCATCAATAGAGCATCAGGGAACATGCTTCTTTCCCACAGCCAAATCTTGTAGAAAGAATTGTTAGGATCCTGGTCCTCAAGAATGGTTCTGACCCAATTCCTGGGTTTCAACCTGCCATGTTTTTTGGAGGGGATGACTGATTCCCCAGCTAACCCAAGTACAAGTGTCATCATATCCACTGTCAACCCCCCATGAAACCTCTCATCATATGCTTATCACACCTGCATTACACCGCTATCATGCACCACCATCTGCAGAAGGGAAGACGGTACCCAGAGCTCCCTGTGTTCCCAGTCACAGCATTCCTTCCTAGGCCTCCTCATTGTTTCAGGCAGCAATGAGGTCAGGGCTCCAGAGCTGTGCATGCTCCTGACCAGGCCCTCACCCCTTCCTCACACGTGGCATTCACAGCCTTTACTTACCAGACTACAAGACTCATCTCATCATGCCTTTCATTCCAGTTTACTACAGTCATTAGAAGAAGGTCAGCCTTCCAGGTCACCTCTCAACCCTAAGGTTCTTTATAGATTGCTGAAGATCTGATCATGTGTCCCCTATCCCCATTCTTTCTCAACTTCTGGAATTCTTTTACCCCGTCCTCTAGAATTTATAATATTTTACCCATAAATCTACTGTAGCTTTTCTCTTTTTCTCAGAAAATATCCTCTTCTTGTTTGTCTCATTTATTTGTGCAGTAACATATCCACGGCCACCACAGCCTAGACCTGCTCGACTCAGGTGATCCTTTTACCTCAGCCTTCCAAGTAGCTGGGACTACAGGCACGCACCACCATGTTCAACTAATTTTTTTATTTATTGTGGAGACGAGGTCTCGCCAAGTTGTCCAGGCTGGTCTCAAACCCCTGAGCTCAGGCAATCCTCTCGCTTCGGCCACCCAGAGTGCTAGGGTTACAGGCTTGAATCACCACCCCTGGCCTGTTTGTCTAATTTAAACCTGCCTTTCCCTTTCCCTTTTAGATACTATTCCTCCTACAGCCCTCTACAGTGGGGACTGTTCTTTCCCCCATGCCACGTGGACTATTAGACCTGAGGTAAGTGTCCTCCTTTCTCATTGCCGCTACAAAGCCATTGTTATTTCATCCTCCCCAATTTCTCCATCATTGAAGCGAATGCCTTCAGATCATACTCCCACTAACTTAACTTGTTTGTGTTGTCTACAGGACCCTGGGTCACTCTCTATTCCTAGAAAATTTTAGCTCTTGAGTACTGCCACTTTCTTTTTCCAAATTTGCTACTATTATAATACTTAGTGATTTTAATTTCCAAGTAGATAATCCTTCCACCAACTTATCTTCTCAATTCCTTGTCCTCTGCTCTTCCAGTGATCTTCCTCTTTTCCTCAATAATTCAATTCCACTTACATAACTGAGATTTTATCACCACCAGGAACTCTCTCATTCCTTAGCTTCAGTTTTAAGCATGTAGCTTTCTCATATCCACCATTTATTTTTCCAGTTCACTCTAGTCTAAATCCCAGAAATTATTTTATCCCAACCCAGACCCCATATTCTTTGACGCCACCACATTTTCACTGTTCCACACCTACTCATGTCCATATTTCTTTTCTTACCTAGCTTAGGTTCAATTCCCATTACTATAAATATTCCTTCACGTAATCCTCTACTCCCTTGCAGCTTTCTTCTTTTTATGTTCATGACTGGCACATTTCTTGTTCTGGTTAAATTCAGTTCTCTGCTCCAGCTCCCATAGGGAGCCAATGTGATTGGAGAGAAGACCCCAACTATTCTGGCTTTAAATTCGCTTCAAGGAATTCTTAGTGTTGCAATAATATGACTACATTTCCTTAGTCTATTTACTCTTCAACATTTCTAGAATTCTATTTTATTCATTCTCAATTCTCTTCAAACCAACAACATCCCAAACCATCTGATCTTTATGAAATGTCCCTCTTTATTCCTGGCAGTACTTTTTGTCTTGAAGTCTACTTTGTTTGATTTTAATACAATCATAAACCTTTGTTATAGTCTTATTTGTATGGTTTATTTTTTCATATTTTTACTCTCGGTCTATATATGTCCTTATATTTAAGGTGCTTCTCTTATAAAGATAATTTATTTTTCACTTTTCAAAATTTAGTCTGACAACCTTGTTTAGAGTTTTTAGTCTATTTGCTTTTAATGTAATAATTTACTTGGAAGATTCTACTTAGACATTTGTTTTTTGTTGATCTGGTCTATATTCTATTGGGCCTCTTTTTCTATCATTTTTTATTAATTGAGTTGTCTTTTAATATTCTACTTTATTTCTTCTATTAGCTCTTTATCTATAGTTCTTTGTCATTTTTAAAAAGTGTTAACTCTATGAACTACAATATGCTTTCTTAATCTATCATACTCAACTTCGAATTAATATTATCCCAGTGCATGAAATAATGTAGAGACCTTACAGCAGTATCATCTCACTTACTCCATTCCCAGCCTTTGTGTTATTCTTTTCATATGTTATACTTCCACGTATTTTACAAATACTGTGATTTCTATATGTTATAAACACCATGATTTCTGTATATGCTATTTCTATATGTTATAAACACCATGATTTCTGTATATGCTATGAACACCATTGCTGTAAATTTGACTTGAAACAATCGACTACATTTTAAAGAAATTAGGAAAATAAAAAATGATATTTTGTATGTGACTACATATGTGCCACTTATGGTGTTCTTTATTTCTTCTTGCTGATCTTAGTTTTCACTTGGCATCATTTTTCTTTAGTATTTTTTATAGTATGCGTATGCTAGCAACAGATTATTTCTACTTCCGTTTAGTTGAAAAGATCTTTATTTTTAACTTTATTTTTGATTGATATTTTAACTGGATACAGAATTCTAGGTCCCTATTCTTTCCCTCCCTGCCATTCCAGCACTTTAAATTTTCTTTTTCTACCAGCTTATATTGCTTTCAATAAGAAATCAGATGTTCTTCTTATCATTTTTCTCTTGCACATAATGTGACCTTTTTTCTCTAATTTTAAGTTTGTTTCTTCATCAGAGCCAGGACTGGGGTGAGCAAAGTGTGACTTTTAGGGTGCAAAATTCAAGGAGGCACTCATTTTTAGGGTTGTATAAGTGCCTTCTTAAATTTTGTGTTCTAGGTACTTCATTGATCTAACCTTAATTTCGGCTTGGTATTTATCATTATTCTTCAACAGTTTGACAATGTGCTTAAATATGATTTTTAAAATGTACATCTTGCTTGGTGATCACTATGTTTCTTGGATCTGTGGGTTGATAATTTTTTATCAAATTTAAGAAAATGCTGGATCCATTTCTTCAAATATATTTTTTGTTCCATTATCATTTTCCTTTCTTTCTGGGACTCCAATTGCATGTAACTTCAGCTACTTGATATTGTTCCACAGGTCACTCAGGCCTTTTCCACTTATTTTTAAATTTTTTTCATCCTCTCTGTTTCTGTTTGGATAATTACTATTTACCTACCTTCAATTTTACTAAACATTTTTTCTTCCAATGAAAAAGTCTATGTCATAATTACCAATGACCTCTATGTTGTTACAGGTAAATTCTGAGGTTTCATTTTATTTGACCTAGCTAATCACTAGCTTAAAACTTCTTGAAACTCTTTATTATCATTCTGAAAACTATGCTCTTGATTCTGTTTTCTATCAAAAGTTATTTTAATAATCATTATTGATATTTCCTCATATTTCCCACTGTCGCTACACCAAGACTCAGTGTCAGACCTTTAATTTTTTCAGTAGGCACTAATTCCTGCATAGGTCATCTAATTTGGATTTATGATTATAACTATTTTTTATATGCTCTATAATTATGCTCTATATTCTTTCAAATTTATGTCTCTAGGTGAATTTTTTTTCTTTAGTTCTAGACTTGTGTATCCAACTGTCTATCTGACATCTCCTCTTAGAAGTCTAATGTGCATCTCAAATTTAAAATGTTCAAAATTGAATTATTGATTCTCCCTCACAAAATCTGTTCTTCTGATGTTCTTCCCACCTCAGTAAATAACTTGGAATTATCTTTTATTGCTCCCTTCTTCACACACCGACATCCAATTCATCAAAAAATCATGTTGGCTGTACTCTCAAATGCATTCTGAATCAAATAATTTCTCACCAACTCCATACTACTATTCTTGTCTAAATCAATGTCATCTCTTAGACAATTTCAACCAGTAGAAAAAAGTATCCATCTAAACCCCAACTGATTTACTTGTTTCCCCTTCCACCAAAGCCTATTACATAGCTTCTGAATTCATCCTTACAAACTGTACAAGATGTAATTAGATCATGTTTCTCCTTTGCTCACAATGCTCCATGAGCTTCCCGTTTATTTTATTAAAATGGCTCACCTGAGGTTATGCCTATTCCCCTGAGGCAATCTACTACCAGTAATTGAGCAACCAATGCTGCAGTGCTACAAATGCTGGATCCTTTTGCTTGAATTCCAGTGACAAGTCAGAAAGGCCAGCCCAACTTCAGATATCCCTGTGGGATTGGTAGAGTCATTTGCGGTGCTGAATTGCAGTTTATTTTTTCTCTCTGCCCAATCTCATTTCCTTTATGCTCTCACAGTTGTTAATCCCCAAATCAATCCCTTATAAACTTTCTTGTACAGAAATCTCAGAGCCTGCTTCCTGGGGAATTCTGCCAAAGACAGTTTTGCTTATCCCCTCTGGAATTTCAAAAATGTGAAATAAATTGGTTGCCCAATATGTGTGTATTTATTTTCTGTATGTACTAAGATAATGGTGAGGTGAAAATTATCTTTCCATTGTAAATTTAGAAAGGTCTCATGAAGTTCTTTACATGTGGCAGAAGCAAGTTAATTCTCTCGGTGCCTCAGTCTTTCTCTTTGTGAAGTGTAACTTTTTCTCCTAGACCACAGGCCCAGTCTACTTCAGATGTCCTGGTGCTGTGTTTCAGTTCAAGATCTCTTTTTCTGCTTATAACTTCCTCTTAAAGTTTGCCATTCCAATTCTAACAGACATCTTCTGGGCTTTTTATCATCAGATTACCTTTGGGTTTTTTTTTTTATTGTGAAGTTGTGGGGTACAGTTAAGTTAAGGGTTAGGTATACAATTGCGTTTCATTCAGGCACCCTGTTGATATGGGATGTTTCCCCGTACCCAGACAGATATTTGCTACTGTTAATCCCATCTCCCACCCCCCACCATAGTTTCCCAGTGCGGTCAGTCATTTTCTAATAGTATTGCATTGGATGTTTAAGGTCCATTATATGAGTGAGAACATGTGATACTCGGATCTTTGTTTCTGTGAGAGGTCACTCAGTATTATAGACTTTAGTTCCATCTAGGTTGCTGCGAAATTCATGATTTTGTTCTTTTTTATGGCTGCGTAGTATTCCATCATGTATATGTACCACATTTTTTTAATCCAGTCCTCTTTTGACGGGCAGCATGGCTGTTTCCAGGTTCTTGCTATTGTGAACAATGCTGCGATAAACATGCGTGTGCAGGTATCTTTTTTACAGAGTGATTTGTGTTCTTCAGGATATATTCCCAGTAGGGGGATTGCAGGGTCATATGGGAGGTTGGTATTGGTATTTAGAGCTTTTAAGAATCGCCACACTGCTTTCCACAGAGGTTGCATTAGTTTACACTTCCACCAACAGTGTAGAAGGGTTCCCTTTTCACCACACCCTCTCCAGCAGCTGTTATTTTTTGAGCTGTTGATAATTGCCATTCTGACTGGGGTTAGGTGGTATCTCAGTGTGGTTTTGATTTGCATCTCCCTGATGATTAGTGAGGTTGAACATTTCTTCATGTGTTTGTTGGCTGCTTGGATGTTTTCCTTTGTGAAGTGTCTGTTCATATCTTTTGCCCATTTTATAATGGGGTTGTTTGTTTTTTTCTTTTCTGCACGCTTGAGTTCCTGGTAGATCCAGGATGTTAAGCCTTTGTCGGACCTGGAGTTGGCAAATACTTTTTCCAAGTCTGTAGGCTGTCTCCCTGCTCTCTTGATGGTTTCTTTGGTTTTGCAGAAGCTTGACAGTTTAATAAGGTCCCACCTGTCTATTTTCTCTCTTATGAACTGTGGGTTTGGGGTTTTGTTCAGGAATTGGATGCCAGTTCCGATTTCCATGAGGGTTTTTCCTTAATTTTCTAAGGTTCTTATGGTTTGAGGTTTTACATTTAGGTCTCTGATCCATTTGGAATTAACCTTTGTGCATGGGGATAGATAGGGGTCCTGTTTCAATCTTCTGCATGTGGTCAGCTAGTTTTCCCAGCACCATTTACTGAATAGGTTCTCCTCTCCCCAGTGGTAGGTGGTGGAGGCTTTGTCAAAGATGAGTTGGTTGAAAAATTGAGGTTTTGCTTCTGGAATCTCAATTCTATTCCATTGATCTATATGCCTGTTCCTATACCAATACTAAGCTGTTTTGATGATTGTAGCTTTATAGTAAAGTTTGAAGTCTGGTAGTGTGATACCACCTGCTTTGTTTTTTTTGCTGAGGATTGTTCTGGCTATTCTTGGACGTTTGTGTTTCCATATGAATTCCTGCATTGTTTTTTCTAGGTCTGAGAAGAATGTTGCTGGTAATTTGATGGGTATTGCATTGAATTTGTAGATTGCCTTAGGTAAGATGGACATCTTCACAATGTTGATTCTTCCAATCCATGAGCATGGGATATTTTTCCACTTGTTTGTGTCAACTTTGATTTCTTTGAGCAGTGTTTTGTAGTTTTCCTTGTAAAGGTCTTTCACGTCTCTGGTTAGGAAGATGCCAAGATATTTCATTTATTTTTGTGGCTATTGTGAATGGAATTGTGTTTTTATTTGGGTTTCTGTTTGTTTATTATTGGTGTAGAGAAATGCAATTGTCTTTTGTACATTTATTTTGTATCCTGAGACTTTGCCAAAGGTCTTTATCAGTGTAAGGAGGTTTTTGACAGATTCTCTTGGGTTTTCAAGGTATACAATCATGTCGTCTGCAAAGAGAGATAACTTGACTTCCTCTTTTCCTATTTGGATACCCCTGATTGCCTTCTCTTCTCTGATTGCTCGAGCAAGGACTTCCAATACTATGTTGAACAGGAGGGGTGAGAGTGGGCATCCTTGTCTTGTTCCAGTTTTCAGGGGAAATGGTTCTAATTTTTGTCCATTTAGGAGTATGCTTGCTGTGGGTTTCTCGTAGATGGCTTTTACTATTTTGAGGTATGTTCCCTGTATGCCTAGATGTTCAAGGGTTTTGATCAAGAAGGGGTGCTGGATTTTATCAAAAGCTTTTTCTGCCTCTAATGATATAATCATGTGGTTTTTGTTTTGACATCTGTTGATGTATTTAATAACATTTATGGTTTTACGAATGTTGAACCAGCCTTGCATCCCAGGAATGAAGCCTACTTGGTCATGATGGATGATTTTTGAGATGTATTGCTGAATCCGGTTTGCTAGGATCTTGTTGAGAATTTTAGCATCTATGTTCATCAAAGATATTGGCCTGTAGTTCTCTTTCTTTGCTGGCTCTTTACCTGGCTTGGGTATCAATGTGATGTTGGCTTCATAAAATGATTTGGGGAGCGTTCCATTTTTTTCAATCGCCTGGAATACCTTCAGTAGGATTGGTATCAGCTCCTCCTTAAATGTCTTGTAGAATTCTGCTGGAAAGCCATCTGGTCCAGGGCTTTTTTTTTGTAGGAAGTTTTCTTATTATGTAGTCGATTTCCTTGATTGTTATTGGTTTATTTAGGGTCTCAATTTCTTCTTGTTCCAACTTAGGTAGGTTGTGTGATGTCAGAAAGTCCTCCATTTCCTCCATTTTCCAAGTCCTCCATTTCCTTCATTTCAAGTTTGTGTCCATACAAGTGTACGTAGTAGTCTCTAATGATCTTTTGCTTTTCTTCAGGGTCAGATATGACTTCATCTTTTGTGTTTCTGATTGTGCTTATTTGGTTTTTTTCTCGTTTTTTTCTTGGTCAGTCTAGCTAGGGGACCATCGATCTTGTTTATTCTTTCGAAGAACCAGCTTTTTGTTTCATTGATTTTTTCTATTATCTTTTTGTCTTCTATGTCCTGGATTTGGGCTTTTATTTTGGTGATCTGGATTCTTCTGCTGAAATTAGGATTTTTGTGATCTTGCTTTTCCAGCTTCTTTAGGTGGCTTGTTAGGTTGTGAATTTCTGTTCCTTCCATTTTCCTCATGTGTGTTTGTAGGGATATAAATTCCCCTCTTATTACAGTTTTAAGGCATCCCAGAGATTTTGGTAAGATGTTCCTTCATTTTCATTTGTTTCCAGGTAACTTTTGATCTCTGTTTTGATGTCATCATTGACCCAGGAGTTTTTTAGCATCATGCTGTTTAGTATCCATGTCTTTGTGGGTTTTGGGGGGACTTTGTTGGTGTCAATGTTTATTTTTATTCCACTGTGGTCCGAGAAGGTACATGGTAAAATTTCAGTCCTTTAAATTTGCTTATACTTGATTTGTGTCCAATTATGTGGTCGATCTTAGAATATGTTCCATGTGGTGCTGAGTAGAATGTGTATTCTGTGGTCTTTGGATGTAGTGTTCTATAGGTATCAATTAAGTCCATTTGGTCCAGAGTCTCATTGAGGTTCCGGATCTCCTTGCTGATTTTTTGTCCTGATGATCTTTCTAAGGTTGTGAGTGGTGTATTAAAGTCCCCAGTTATTATGGTGTTAGAATCAATGTCTTTCTTTAGTTTTCCTAGAAGTTGCTTTATGAATGTTGGTGCACCTATGTTGGGTGCATATATGTTTAGGATAGATATTTCTTATTGATGGAGTGAACCTTTTATCATTATGTAGTGGCCCTCTGTATCTTTTTTAATTTTTGATAGCTTAAATGGTATTTTGTCTGAAATTAGGATCGTGACTCCTCCTTTCTTTTGTGTTCCATTTGCCTGAAAATTTGTTTCCCATCCTCTTACTTTGTGTCTGTGTATGTCCTTTCTAGTGAGATGGGTCTCTTGAAGGCAGTATATTGTTTCCTGGTGATATTTTATCCATTTTGTCATTCTATGTCTTTTCAGTGGTGTGTTTAGTCCATTCACATTCAGACTAATTATTGAAATGTGAGAGTTCGTCCCTATCATGGAGTTCTTATTGAGTTGCTGTTCTTCCACTTGGTTTTTTCTTTTTTCTTTTTTTTTTTTTTTGTCTTTCTTTTGGTTTTGGGGTTGGTTCGTGTATATTTTATTCTTTTCCCTGTACTCTTGTGAAGAATGTTGTTCTTTTTTCCTTCTCTTCTGTGTTTAGTACTTTCTTAAGTGTTTCATGTAGAGATGGTTTGGTGGCAGCATAAGTTCTTAGGGATTGGATATCTGGGAAAGATTTTAATTCTCCCTCACGGATGAAGCTTAGCTTGGCCGGGTAGGTTATTCTTGGTTGAAATTGTTTATCTTTTAGGACTTTGAAGATAGGGCTCCAAGCTCTCCTAGCCTGCAGGGTTTCTGCAGATAAATCTGCTGCTATTCTGATTGGTCTTCCATGGTAGGTGATCTGGCCTTTTTCTTTTGCTGCCTTTAGGATTTTTTCTTTTGTGCCTACTTTATTTAGGCGAATTATTATGTGTCTAGGAGTTGGTCTTCTCATTTGTTGTCTTGTGGGGGTTCTCTGAATTGCTTGTGTTTGAATTTTTGCATCACTGATTAGATAAGGGAAGTTTTCTTGAATGATCTCATGGAAAGTTTGTTCCAATGTGGTCTCTGTTTCTCTTTCTGCCTCAGGGAGTCCGATTATTCTTAGGTTAGGCCTCTTGAGGTAGTCACTCATCTCTTGAAGGTTTTGTTCTGTCTTTTTGAGCTTATTTTCTGTGTTTTTAAGAGTTTGGGTTATTTCTATATTTTGGTCCTCAAGCTCTGAGATTCTTTCTTCTGCTTGGGTAATTCTGCTTTCCATGCTTATCAGTTTGTTATTTATTTCATTCACAGTATTCTTTATTACTGTTATCTCAGATATCAGCTCCTTCCTAGTTTCTTCTTGTGTCTCCTCAATTCTTTTTAATCTCTCCATTATTGTTTTGATATCTACATTTGCATTTTGAGACCCTTCATTCTGAGGACTTTTCATTGTTTGCATTCCAAAGTCAGTTTTCTCAATGTCTGCTCTCCCGGGCGTCTGGGAGAGACCCATACTCTTCTTTTGGTTTTTCTTCATTTCTGTAGATTGTTCTCCCTCTCCCCTTTCCCTCCCCCTCTTCAATTCTGTTTTTGAGGGAAGGTGGGGTTGCTTTTATTTCTCTTCTGCAATGACCTGTTCTTCCTTATGAGGGTCTTCTGGCTTTGTTCACTTTTCCCTCTGCTTTACAGTCTGTCTATTCAGCAGTATGCAGCCTTGGTCCCTAGATTTAAAAAGGGGACATATAAAAGGGGAAAATAATGGAGGAAGGGGAGGTCAATAGGGAGTTAGAAAGAGACAAGTGCAAGAGGGAAAACAGATATACATACCAACTATCAGGTGAGAGAGAGACACAGGACCGGGAAGAAGTGAAGAAAGACAGGTAAGAAAGATTCCCTAAAGAATACTGATAGTTACACAGAGACAGGTCAATAAAATAAAGAAACAGTTTAAGTCAGAAGGTAAACACCAAACGTAATCTAAACCAACAGTTTCAATGATAAAATCATAAGTCAAAATAAGCGATCAGACTAGAGTCACTTCTGTGATCTCCGATTCCAGTCTCTCCCCTTTGTTTTTCGTTGCAGCGTAGGGGTGGGGCTTTGTCTCCTGTTTTGGCTGTTGCCTTAGGAACTGAGGTAAAGTTTGTTGATAGGTGGGCGGGGCAATGGAAGTCTGCCTGGAGAATAGCAAGGTAGTTTACCCAGATCTGTTTTTCTCCACATGTATGGGTCCCCCGGTTTGGGGTCTCGCACTGAGTGCCTCAGTCAGGGTGGGCCTGGAATTCCAGAGATCCAAAGCTCCAAAGGGCAGGCAGTGGGCGGCGAGAGTGGCTCGTGGCTCTGGGCCCCCCACAGGGTACTTTGGCCAGGAAAGGGACCGGAGTCTCTGAGGGGCGGGTGCCCAGAGCCTCCCTGTGTGACTGGCGGTGCCGAGTGCCAGGTGTCGGGCTGGAGACAATGGAGCTGGGGAGAGGGCCGGAGGGAGCAGGGACCCAAAACTCCCCCACACGCTGCAATATCTGGCCTTAGGAAATGAGGTAGTTTGTTGATAGGTGGGTGGGGCAATGGAAGTCTCTGCCTGGAGAATGGCGAGGCAGTTTAAGCAGATCTGTTTTTCTCCGCTTGTCTGGGTCCTCCGACTTGGGGTTGCATGCTGAGTGCCTAAGCCAGGGTGGACCAGGAGTTCCAGAGCTCCAAAGTTCCAAAGGGAAGGCGATGAGTGGCGAGAGTGGCGCTGGGCCCCCTACAGGGTACTTTGGCCAGGAAAGGGACCGGAGTCTCTGAGGGGTGGGCGCCCAGAGCCTCCCTGTGTGACTGGCAGTGCCGGGTGCCGGTTGTTGGGCTGGAGACAATGCAGCCGGGGAGGGATCTGGAGGGGGCTGGGACTGGAGACTTCCACACACGAGTAGAACAGCAGCAGTGGGGGGGGGTGCGCAATATCTGGCCTTGCGTGGGAAGTTCCTGGACCTGGCACCAGCACAGTTGGTGGTGGGCTAGGGGATGGGGGAAGAGAAGTAATAGCCTTTTTGGGAACTCACGTTCAGAGAATCTCACCAGTTCACCTATGCCGTCGCCATCTTGCCCCGTCTCCATCTTTGGGTTTTTATTATCATCTTTTGGGTTTTTTAAAGCTTAAAAACATTGCCCTTCCACATAAAGGTATTGTTGCTTCTTAGAATCACCAAAATAAAACTCATAAACTGGGTAGGTTACAAACACATAAATTTATTATGTCATGGTTCTGGAGGTCAGCAGTCTGAAATAAAGGTGTGTTTTCAGAGTTGACTCCTCCTGAGGCCTCTGAGGGGGATTCTGTTCTATTCTTCTCTCCTAGCTTCTGGTGGTTGCTGCCAATTCTTGGTTTTCTTGTGTTACAGATATATCACTCTAATTTCTACTTTCATCTGTACATAGCCTTCTTGTCTCTTCTCTCTGTCACTTGTCTTCTTACAATGAAACCTATTACTACATTTAGGGCTTTCCCTAAATCCAGGATGTTATCACCTCAGGATTTGTTTTGTTGTTGTTGTGAATTTTTTTACATTTCAGATTCAGGGAGACAAATGTGCATATTTGTTACACGGGTATATCTCATAATGTGGAGACAGGCTTCTAGTGTGACCATCACCCAAATAGTAAACACTGTGTCCAGTGGATAATGTTTCAACCTTCCCTTCTCCCTTTTGGAGTCCCTAGTGTTTATTATTTCCATCTTTATGTTGATGTGTACCCACTGTTTAACTCCCACTTAAAAATGAGAACAGGCAATGTTTATTTTTCTGCCTCTGTGGTAGTTCACTTAGGATAATGTCCTCCAGCACCACCCATGTTGCTGCTATGGATATGATTTCATTTTTTATGAATCATGTTTTATGATTTCATTTTTACACAGTATTCCATGATATATATGTACCACATTTCCCGTGTCCAGTCAGTCATTGATGAACACTTAGTTTGGTTCTATAACTTTTCTATTGTGAATAATGCTGCAATAATGATTTATTTTCCTTTGGGTAGATGCCAAGAAGTGGGATTGCTGGGCCAAATGGTAGCTCCATTTTTAGTTCCTCGAGGATATATCCATATTGCTTTCATAAAGGTTGAACCAATCTAGATTCCTACCAACAGTGTACAAGTGTTCCTTCCTTTCTCTCCATATCTCCATCCCATCTGCTATTATTAAAAGCCTTTTTAACATTTTAATATTAGCCATTCTGACTGGTATAAAATGATATCTCAGTGTAGCTTTAATCTGCATTTCTCTGATTATTAGTGATGTTGAACATTTTTTCATGTGTTTGTTGGCTATCTGTATTTCTTCTTTTGAGAAATGTCTTTTCATGTCCTTTGCTCAGTTTTTAATGTTTTTTGTTTTGTTTTGTTTTTTCTTGTTGAGTTGTTTTTTCTTGTTGAGTTGTAAATTCCTTGTAGTTCTGAATAATAGTCCTTTGTTGGAGGCATAATTTGCAAATATTTTCTCCTATTTTGTAGGTTGCTTGTTTATTCTGTTGATTATTTATTTTGCTATGCAGAATAATTTTTAATTTAACGAAGTACCATTTGTTTATTTTTGTTTTTGATGCATTGCTTTTGGGGTCTTCATCATAAATTCTTTGGTTAGGCTAATGTCCAGAAGAGTACTTCCCAGGTTTTCTTCTAGGATTGCTTTATAGTTTTGGGTCTTACACTTAGGCCTTTAACCCATCTTCAGTTAACCTTTGTTTATAGTGAGAGAGGGGGTTCAGTTTCATTCTTCTGCATGTGGCTAGCCAATTTTCCTGGCACCATTTATTGAATAGAGTCAGGATTCTTAATTATATATGCAAAGGCTTAATTCCAAAAGGTCAAATTTGCAGTTCTTAGGGGTTGGACTTGGACATGTTTTTTTGGGGAGACATTATTTAACCCACTGATAATAATGAACAAGTATGATTCATGTGTCCATTTTTCTCTTTAAGTGGCTCAGACTTAAAGTCTCCTCTTAATGTCTCCTGTTCAGGCTGATAACTTTCTTCTGAACTTTATTCCAACAGAGTTGATTCATGTAAGGTGCAAATTGGCATCTCCCAATACATTCTTCTTTGTGCTCATCATCTGATGTTCACTGACTGCTCATAAATATTAACCATCTCACTGACTATCTCATTCTTCACAATGTAACTTATGGCTTGATTCTTTTGCAACATCCAAAGAGTTGCCAAAAAGTAACAGACTTCTTAAACTTCTTATGGCAGCTGGCTCTTTTGTGAGGCTCTTATTTTAAGAATTTACCCAGAATTTATGCAAGAACTTGTGTTCATGCGATGTATATCCCTTGCTCAGGGTCCAAGATCGCCAGCAGAATTTTTTTTTTTTGCCTCAGGATTCTATCAGTCCTCATATTTTCTCTAGAATTAGTCTGTTAGCTAATAAGTTCCAAAATCAAAATGTGATAAATAATAATGTTCTTATAATAAACATTTCTGGCTGTCTTTATGGCACACAATGGTAGAATTATATTTCCTAGTCTCCTTGTCCTAGTTGGAGTCATATAACTTTTTCTGGTCCATAAATTGTCAGCAGTGATGTCTGTCACTGCTGCTTTGGGAGTATTTGCCAGTGTAAGACTCTCAGAGCACTCTGACCCTCTGCCACAGTGACCAGCAATGTTTATATAGTGGCCGCTCCATCTTTGTAGTGTTAGAGTGAAGTGACAAGAAGCAAAAACTGAACCAATTCTGAGTTTTGAGTAGAGCCACTCAGATTTGGGGGTTGCATGCAGTTTAGTAAAACCCAGTCTATACTTCCTTGGAAAAGGAGATTTTGTAACAGTCTCAATCTCTACATCAAATTGCCCCTGTAGCAAATGGAAAACTTTGGCAAATTGATTCTTGAGAATAGTTTTGGATATCTTAGACCATCTGATGGGTAAGTGCAAAAATAACCTCTGATATTGACTATGATTCATAACAATAAAGACACTCTTTATCATATTGTTACAAAATTGTAAATTTATTTTTGCCATTTTGGTTGAACAGATCAATGATTGGGGGATTTGCTGAATAGAATATGGCAAGAGTGACTTTCTCCTGGGCTAATCATACATACTCCACTTGAAAAGCACCTTCCTTTCTGAAGGCCCTCCCACCCCCAACTTCACCTTAGGAAATACTGATGATTTTTATAAGCTCCCATAATTTGAGATCTGGTGATGGAAACACCAAGATCCAAGAGCCTTACGATCTAGAGGAGGGTAGATTTGTATATAAACCAGCATATGTAGTATTGTTAGTGTGTTGATCTGTCTGTATGGGGTACAGTGAAGGGCTCAGATAGGGTATAGATGTGTCTCAAAAAAGGGAGTGAGTCCATGGCCCAGACATAATTAATAATAATGCCTTTGTTCACTTTTGAAACTGTATGTATTTGGTGGACACAAATTGTGTAGCCACTCTAATATAAGAAAAGGTGATCTATTCTACCTGAGGCTTCAAAAACACATCAACAGAATCTTAGGGGTGAAGCTTACATCTTTAGTGTAAAAGTGACTAATAATTTGTGAGTTACTTGAGATCTGGAACTGTGACTTAAGGACTCTTAACCTTCAGTGCAAAGCATATAATGTGTGTGTGCGTATGTCTGTCTATATGTGTGTGTCTATGTGTGTGAGAGAGAGTGAAAATTTAATGAATATGCAAATTGAACAAATACCATTGTTCAAATTAAATGAATTATATCAAATAACTAAATTACTAAAATAACTGAAACTGTTAAATAACTAAAATTATTTTTAAAAAACACCTTTCTGAAATTTTGATAGGTTTGTCAAAAGATGTCAGGTATACTGATTTAAGAGAATATAAAATAATTTTATAAATAACCTCAAAAGTTCATTGGTTAAAAAAAATCCCTTGAATACTCATTGTCTTCATCCATATGGTGTAAATGACATGAGGATACATTAGATGAAAATTTTCAAGAAGTTTCTGGAAAAAGTTTCTGTAAATGCAGTCATTGCTCTGTGGTCCCACTGTGGAGGGAACTTGGGAAACAAAGTGTCACATTTATTTTGGATTTGTAGAGGGAGTTGGAAGGTAGAACTCAGGAGAAAAAGGAAGCAACCATGTTTCTAACTTTCTATGACTTGACAATGAATAATCCACACATTTTAGTTTTCAGTGAGTTATAATGACAATTAGGTGGTTCAGACTTTTTTCTCTCCAAGCCTTCAACAAAGTCTTCACAGATGAAGAAGACTGGTCATCTGGATGCTGTCACCTTTTCTGCAGTATGGAATAATCTCCAAAGAGACTCACCTTCTCCCAGAGGCCTGATCTTGGGTATACATAGGCAAATAGTTTATTTTGGGTGGCTTTTAGCAGCCCCAAAGACCACCACGTGAAGTTCTATCACAGAAGCAAAGAACTAAGTATCACATGTTCTTACTCATAAGTAGATCCTGAACATTTATCATTACACTACATGAAAGCGATTGGCAGTAGCGGGTCACTGCCAGGGGAGGTGGGAAGGGGACATGTAACACTAAACAGTGTACCTGATCCCAAACCAAGAGAAATGAGGACCAATGGAAAGCCCAAATTTCACCTGTACAATGACCACTTAAGTACCTAACCTGAACTGTACCCCACATCTTAAAAAAAAAAACAAACAAAACAGTTTTCCAGCTTCCTTGCTGGTGCTTGGAGTTCCTTCATCAGAGATCATTTTCACTCTGTACAGGAACAGGTGATCTGCTTAAAATACAAATAGCTGGTAGAAGAGATGACATTCTCATTCAAGCGATTTCAAATGATTATAAAATCGGCACATCCAATCCTTGTCAGTGAATAGGTTTTGATTAGTATTAGGCAGTGGAATGCAAAGATACTAAAAAATCTAAGAAAGAGATGGTTGAGCAGAGGAAGAGTGGATTTTTTTTTTTTTTACTTTACAGCGTTGCTTAGAACCGGCTGTATTTATTGTTCTTCCAAAGTATTACTTCCAGACATCAGGAAAACATAATGTAGAAAATGAAAACAATCATTCAAATAATTATGCTTTACTGAATTAAAATATTATTAATTAAGGTATAAATGGGATACTAAAATATTAAATCTTGAACTGTAAAGGAGAGGGTGTGTGTGTGCCTTGAATAAGTTGATATATACAATGTTTTTTTTTAAATTTGCTTAAAGGTGTCTCAATTCTACTCACCTTGGACTGCTACCAACTTACAAGAAAGATACTATTCTCTATTTTTTCAAGTACATAACTGTTTTTGCCAAAATAGCATATGATAAATTCTGTATGAATGAATAAACAGATTTGAAAAAAAGTGGAAAAACTTCTAAATTAAAATCTGAGTTTTAAAAAAAGACTTCTAGTATATTAAGATTCTTATTTCACTTTTAGAAATAAAACATGACTAACGATAAAAATTGGGTTTTTCTCAAAGGAAGCAAATAAATATTTTTTTTTCTGCAATTCATTCCTTTTTCAAAATTATTGTTCCTCACTTGTCCGTGGGGGCTTTGCATTTTGATCAAGCAGGATTTAGGCTTTTTTAGAGAAAAGCTATCACACTTCACTGCCCCAATAACCTTCCCACGACATTCTCTCACACAAAATATTGTCGATGCAAAAGCTGCAACTGACTGAAGCATCCTGTAACTCATTCAGAATTGAAAATGGGGAGATTAACATGTTCCTTATTCATGAAACTACAGAAAAGGCAAAACTAGAAACTTTTGTGATCATCATAGGTTCTTTTTTATTACATCCAATTTCTGTTCTATAAAATGAACATGAAAAACTTATCTCACATATGGTTTTTAAAACCATCCACTATAACTATAAGTAGTACATTCCCTCAGCTTTTCCAGGTATGCCTGGAAGAAAAGGGTGGCCATGACTTCTAGCTTTTGTATATGAAGAGTATGTGGTGGAAACATAAGGAACCTACTTGAGATTGCCCCGTTTCAGTGGTATAATAATGTGGTGCATAATGACATGTATCAATTTTTATCGTATTAGTCATATTTTATTTCTAAAAATGAAATAAATATCTTAATATACCTGTATCTGTTAATGCTGATGGAGTGGCACCTGCTGGGACGAAGACTGGTTTGCTGCTCACCAAACCTGTTTTCTCTTTTTGGGAGAAGAAGAACCTGTATTAACCAATATGGCAGCCATCATCCACATGTGACTATTTCATCTGCATTATTAGTGATTAAATAAAATTAAAAATTTAATTCCTCAGTGGCACTAGCCAAATGTCAGGTGCACCATAGCCACAAGTGATGAATGTCTAACATTTTGTACCACACAGATACAGAAAGTTTGCAACATTGCAGAAACCATTGGACAGTACTGAGCTAGATTCCGTTTTCAGTTTTCCTTCCAGTTATTGAGTTCTAGTCATTGAAATGTGGGAAGTAATGTGGTGTACCTGGCCATAAAACCTCTCAGTTACAATCGTTCACACTCTCTCCCCTTCAATGGTAAACTTGGAAGTGCCATGTTACAAACAGAAAAGCCACACATTAGTAAGAGCCGTAGTGAGTAACAAAGGTCAATAAAAAAAGATCACAGATGAACTTGACTCAGCTTTCAGCAAATTTCAGTTTAAAGGGATGGCCTTTGCATCTTTTTTTTTTTTTTTAAGATGATCTCAAAGTGGCTGCCATTTTGTTGATTTGGAGACTGGCATGGGAGCCAGAGCAAAAAAGAAAAAAAAATCAGTTTCATTTTCTATGTCTGGGAAGAAATTTGGGAAGTCAAAAATAGATTTAAAAAGTCTACTAGGCCAAGAATGTGGCTCATGGATGTAGTCGCAGCATTTGGGGAAGCCAAGGAGGAAGGATTGCTTGAGCCCAGGAGTTTGAGACCAGCCTAAGCAACATAGTGAGATCTTGTCTCTACAAAAAATTAGCTGGGTGCGGTGGCACATGCCTATAGTCCCAGCTACTTGGAAGACTGAGGTGAGAGGATTGCCTAAACACAGGAGTTCAAGGGTGTGGAGAGCCGTGATTATGCCAGAGTGAGGCTCAAATATATAAATAAATAAATAGTGTACTTACTTTTTAGGAAATTGTATTACCAAGAGATGAGAAGCCTAAACTAAAAAGTAAAGTTTGAAAAAATCCCCAAATCCCAGACTTGCCCTGGCTGGAAGCTATGGGTTCTCCATCAAGACCCCTTTCCACATCCCAATTTCAGCTGTGGCCTCAGTGGAAAGAGAATCGAGAAGATCGTCCCAGAGGGCAGAACCAGAGACACAGAGGACAATAGATGAGTAAGTTCCTTTCCAAAGGCAGGAACCAGAGGCTAGTAAGGGAGCCCCGTGCTAATGCTGGGCCATCTCACAATGCCTGACTGGCAGGGTTCTATCACTGCCTTGGGCCAGCGATTTCTGTGGCATCTTCCATTCTTCCCTTTCACAAACTAGAGTGTTTGTCATCGTCATCTTAGCTCAGCTGCAGCTTTAAATTTTGACCACGTGTTGGAGAGGAGGGGAAAGTGGGGAACAGATAACTTATCATTTAGATCATAAGTCACCAGATAACTTAGCATCACTCGCGCTGACAGACAGGACTAAGCATCACTTGAAGATCCTGGACTTTAAGCTCCATTCAGTAATTGAATAGGATTTTGAATAGTCTCCCTTCAAAATCCTGGCTCCATTTGGTCTAATGTTCTCATTTAGCAATGAGAAAACATGGCACTTAGAGGATGAGGGTGATTGATCTTAACTTACACGCCACGGTCAGAAATAGAGGCCAGGTCCCCTGGACCTCCAGTTTAGTACCCTCTTCACAGTGCTGTGTGTCCACTCATTCTAACCCTACTAACTAGGGAGTCCAGATTTTCCAGCTATGTGTAGTATGGTATTGGCACTGAGGAAACTAATTTACAAATGGATGCAATATTTTATAAAGGCATTCATTTTAACTAATGCATATTCCCACATTAAAGTAAATTAATTATGGGCCAATATTCTAAGCATATATAGAATATTGATGTCATCACAAATTACAATTATTGATCATTTCAAAGCTCCATGAAAGTGGTTTATGAAATTTTCATTATCTCTATAGTGCACTCTCACAATAATTTCTCAGATATCCTTGTTCCAAAAAATGCTTTCTATTACTTAACTAAATCATCTTTATTTTTGTGTTTTTTTATCTTCTTTGCCAATTTTCTATGTGCAAAATTAGGACCTACAACTAGAGATATTATTGATAAATTCATCATACTCCACTGCTGTTCTATTCTGAGATACAAAACATAAAAGATTACTATATCAATTAACATTTTAGACAAAGGTTTTCAGAGTTGGAAGCCATTCAGAAATCACTTAGCCCATCTCACTCACTTTACAGATAAAGAAACTAGACAGTAGCCAACAGAACCTGCTGCATAATAAGGAATGAAACTCTTACAGAAAATAATGAATAAAGCTTCTTTTCAATCCAAATCATAACCAGTTAATGAAAACATTGCAGGCATTTGACTTCCAAATTGATACTTTTTCCACTCTGTCATGGACATCCCCATTTGATATATTTGATCTATTAGCTATAATGAATTATATTAAACATATTTCTACTCAAGAAAGTCAGACTATGACTTCTGTTGGTTATCTCTCAGGTTGAACAATCGCTCGTATTTTTTTCTGACCCCTGAAATGTGCAATTGCAGTTTTGAGTATTGTTTTTCTTTATTGGAGTCATTTCTATCTATTTTGTTCTATTTAAAGGCAAATCTAAATAGGGTATTATAAGGTAGAAAATCAGAATTGGACTTGCTACTTTTTAAACTAAGTTGTAAATGTTTCATTTCATTTTTTTTATCTTTGTCAATATTTTTGTCTTTACCTTACTCACTATAGATGGCATCTTTGAACCCAGGCCAGATAACTTAGGACCCATGGCTCCTGAGAACTTGCCCTGAGAAGTGATTCTTGTTTTACAAATGGATGGATTTTTCTTGGTATACAGTTCTCAGTTTATAGTATTTTGTAATACTTTATGTCAACTTTAATAAATTAGCCCCTGAAACCCACTATTCTAATTTATTATCATGACTTCTCAAGTTTCTTCTTCTGGAAGGCACTGAGTCCTCCTTGTGTTTTATAATTTCTCGTGTATATTTCAAACTAGCCCTTACTTCTCATTTTCCTCCCTTATTAGAGTTTGTATTGTTCTCTGTCATCTAAATTAAAATAGTTTTATTTTATTCTCCATATCTGAGGTCATTAGAACCATTGTGTTCTGGAGCGGAGGGAAATGTCACGGAGTTCAGAATCTCAACCTCTCTACTACCTGGATTGGTTTGTTAGTTTTCCTTTGGGTTTCATATTTGGAAAGATTTTTGTCTAAAAACAATGCATTTGTTTTAGCAATCTTTAAATTGTTTTTCCATCTTTTACTACCAGTGACATATGCAATTATTATTCAGAGTTTCTCATCAGCACAAGACTGGTTGTCACTGCTTGTGTCACTGCACCAAGGTGATAAAATTCCTGCCAATGGAGAAAAAATAAAATGATCCAAGCAAACAATAAAACTGAATGTTTCCATAAGCGCCCCCCCCCCCCGTGTTATCTTGGGAAGATGCACTTTTCCATTAGGTTATTTGAAATGCTGGGAAAAATTCACAGAAAACTTCAAAAAATAAAATAAAAAACCCTCTGGAATCAGGAAAACCTTAGGTTGTGTTGTGATTCACAGATTTAATCTCAGGTTAGCAAGTCAAGACCCACACTTTCAAACCCAGTTTTATTTTAAATTCTTAATTCGTGACCTCTCTATTATGTCACTCTTTCTACCTTCAAGAAGATACTGAATAAGGAACCACCATATTCATAGACCTGCCACTAAGTCCCAGAAACTCAATACCAATGTATAGAGATTCTGCAAACCCTGAGATACCAGATGCTAGAGTTGCTTTGGGTTAAGAGGATACCAAGCCAGAAAACAATTTTTGGCTAAGCAATCTCAAAGCACCCTATGACTTTGAGATTCTCTGGAAATATCCTTAAAATGTATGACTAAATCTAAAATATGTAGGCTGGACTAGTTTGAAATTTTCCTGAATCTGACCCAGTTCTACACAGTATAGGTAATTCTGAAGTGAAGGATATCACAATTTCCCCTAGGACTCTGCTTTGAGCTTCTGTTTCTTTTAATAACTACTTTTAAAAGCATCTGGTATCTAAGTATCTTGCAATATTAACTCATTTAATCTTCCTAACAACCTCATGAGGCAGGTATGATTATTATCTCTGTGTTACTGATAGGGAAACTGAAGCTCAGAGCAGTTGCAAGTGTCACTGGAGATCACACAACTAGTCAATAACAGAGGAGAGTTGTGAACCCAGGCAGTCTGGTGCAGAGTTCATGTTCTTCACTGATACACCATAGTGTCTGGTATCTTGCAGACTAACTCCATACACTGTGGTTAAGGGGAACTGAAAAGAAGCGAGAAGCCAGAGCAAGCTTCATCTTTGAGCTCTGGCTTTGGTGGTTATAAAGGTCTTGGATTGGGCAGTTGTGTTTGTGTTTCCTGCAACTTATTTCTTGGGGCCAACATAAAAACTTGTTACCCAGGAGGGTGATTTGGGGGAATACCTCTACAAGGGTCTGAAACCATTGAGGGCACATCAATGAAGTGCACATTTGATGATTACTGTGTTATGTAATTGTTTGACGGGATTTTGGTGGCTTTGGGGGACTGCTTATACATTAACCATAGACAGCAAGCATCCCCCCCTTTCCCTCTCCTCAGCAAGATGCAATTGCATCTTAATTCTTGCTTGTCAGTTTTTATTCATGGGGAGAAAATGTTGAAGTGTTGATTCATTATTTTTCGGGATTCACATTACACACTGTAAGGAAAACAAGGCAATATTTTTCCTCCTTCCAGAATAAATAACAGAAAAGTAACATTACCATCCACATAACACCAGCACCATAGTAGGCAAATATCAAACTCCAAAAACACAGAATTCATCTTCTGTGAACTAGCAGGACTGCTGTGCTGTTGGTGAAATTATCCATGATTAGAAAGAGAAGAGTTTAAGCTAGAGTAACCTGCTGGGGATGGAAATTTGACCTCACTTTGGATTTTATTATTTACAGTGATTTATTTTATTTTATTTTTTTTGCTTTGCTTCCCCAGGTAACCTGTGTTAGAGGAAAGCAAAATATATTATTGATGCTTTGGTCAAAAAAAAAAATGTATTCCTCTAAAAGTGCTCCTTTACATTAGAGTGTGCAACATCCATCTGCAGCTGTCCCCAGGGGCTGCAGATGCATTTGCTTGGAGACTATTCCAGCTGCCCAATCTTTAATAAAACAACTGGTGGACAATTGTTTCATTTACCTCCCACTGCTCAATGACATTGATTCCTGGGGCTTACAGGCTCAACTGCACCAAATTGGAGGAGATCGTGGTAGTGCATAATGTGGTCACAAGGAAGTACATTGTTTGTTCTGTAAAGTGCATCGGGGATGACAGCTTCTTTTCGTTAGGATATCTGTTTTGCTATAGAACTGGTTAGGATGAAGGAGAGTCTAGCTCCTTGGGGCCTGTGTTTCAAGGAGGAAGAAAAAGAGATAATCGAAAAACATTACATGGAATTTCCCCCCCCCTTTTCTTCAGTGTATCCTTTAGGATCTATTTGTTTGCAAATATCAATCACCTTATGACATAGTATATAAATAACTTCTTACAGCTGTCAATTAATTTATTTAAATACCAAAATGCAATGCATTTTAAAGTAAATAACTGTTGAGGGACCAAAAAGGACAATGTCTTCCATTTTTATCCATTTAGGATGATCACAGTTCCAGTCCAAGTTCAGTCAATTGAGAGAAAAAATTATGTTCCTGTAAATCTCACAAGCACATAGATGATCCCAATTGGTCATTGTCATCTCACAGCATTCTCCAAGCACCATACATATGTCTCCAGTAGGAAAACAGAATGCACAGAAAGGATTAAATGAAGAACTATTAAAAAAGGTTTTTTACTTTCATAATTGGAAGGTTATTGTACAATAAATGAATAAATCTATTATAATCAAGTTCCCCCCTTTTTAATAACAAACTACCGATTTAGTTAGTAAAATTTGCTCCAGCCTGCAATCTGTAGAAAATTGTGTACAGATTTTGCAAGTCTCTGAGTATTTTTATCCATTTTATCATATACACAATTACTTATAATTGCCTTAATCTTAGTTCGTAAGTACCTTGGGAGATAATTTAACTCCAGAAGCTACTTTCCTGTGTAGAAAATGAAAGTTGTTATTAAAAGGCAAAATAATTATATTTTTCTTTGATAGTATAATTTTGTCTTGATGAATGAACACTTCGATCATCATCTGGGCCGAAGTTCATGTAAGAAAAGCTACCACAGGAAAGTTTTCCTTCTGGAAGCCAGTTCGCCAATGCTCACTGGATGATTCTCTGCTCTTCCTTTAATATCTGTCACTTTGGATCTTAATGAAACATAGAAGATGAAAAGAAGAGAGGAAATGCTTTGAGACAGTAATAATGATGAAAACAGTAGGCTACAAACTTATTTTTAATTCTCATTGCCTAACTAGAAGAAAGGATTCACAATTCACTTTGCCAAATTGTGGGCTGAAAATTAAAAAATTTTTAGGCAATTGTGGATGTCACCATGTGGTCAGGAAATAGTGAGATGATAATTAGGATGATGATTTCAAATGCCATATGTATCAAAATCACCTGGGGAGCTGCTGGAGTTGGGATATTTTTGTTTAATTTTTTAAAAGATCCTAGTCACAATAACTTAAGAAATAAGGACCACTCTGGTGTCTAATGAACTCAATGGCATGATGGGCATTTTACATCTAGAATGGTCTGACCTCTGTGATATCTGCATGTCTATTTTTTTCTTTCTTCACATGCCTTTCTCAGTCCATAAGACAGAAAACCTAGGAAAGTTTAATCATAGAAAAAGAAGGAGAGGGAAAAAGAGACAGAAAGGGAGAGAGTGAGACAGAGAGAAGAAGGCAAAAAGAAGGATTAGAGAGAGTGAGAGATTAATTTCTTTCTCCAAATCTTAATCCCAGTTCTAACATTTCTGGAGAATGACCCAAATTGGCCATTTTAAGTCAACTGTTCACCCCTAGACCAATCAACCTGGTGGTGAGGGAGATAGTATAGGTTGCAAAATGGTGCACAGAAAAGGAGTCAGGAGTTGGGCAGATGCAACAATAGGGACCAGTGAAGGAACTCTGAACGATCTATCCAAACATGCTGGTTTCCACTCAGACTAGAGAGTTGGAGAGAGCCTTTCTCCAGCGTTAAGTAAAAAAGAACCAGACACACAGTAACTCAAAACGTGTCTTGAACTTTCTTTTTACTACCCACTGGAGTGGTAGCCCAGAATCTAGAGTGAGACAGGAGCCTGCAGAGAGAGGCCACATGTGAGCACTGACCCACCTCGTCAAGAGGCATCAGGACTCCATAAGCAGAGTCCAGCTAGAACTGGGGGTGATGTCAACATATAAATTTTGGGAGGACACAAATATTCAGTCCACAGCATGTAGTGTAGATGGAAAAGTCCCAGGCCATTACTATGTGTGTGGCATCAAAAGGAGTGAAATTCTTCTCAATGTCCCCACAAACTACACCCTGAAATTGGCAGGCGGTACTATTTTATTTGCAACAAGTGGAAACAATCAGATAGTTATTGTCTATATATTCCCTCACAAAAAGTCACATGGGAATCTCATTCCCTCTTGATACTCTAAGGAAGAATCTGGTAGCAGTAGGATGCCATCACTTGAATTCTAGCTCCTGGGTTCAATTTTCAATTTACTTTATGTAGTGTAAAAGGCATGAGTTGTGAGGTGGCCAACGGGAACTTAAACTTTTATCTTTATATAAAAAGTGTCATTTATGGTGGTAGACAAATCAACCTAGCTTTGGAAATGATTGTTTACTCCAGTAAGAACTTCCTGAACGGCTATTTTTAGTTTGTAAATGAAAAATCAAAGATCTACTCAATGTTTGGGGGAGAAGTTGTAACTGGACTTTTTGGCTGGAACCAATTATGAGCTTTGCTCCGAATGTAGAAGTCGTACTCATTTGCATCTGTGGAGTTGCTGGTAAGGCATTTGGCATCTTTACATAGTCCTGGGGTCTCTTGGAGTTTAGAGTCATTATATTGAAGGAATTGAAGGATGTATGACATTTTCTTGTTCAAGGCATATGCAATCTAAAGACACAGGAGGTTTTGTGACACATGCTTTTCACCCTGTGACTTTACCTAAGTCTCAGATATGTACTTCGGTATGTACCCCTGTATTTACCTGCCATTCACTCACCAAAGCTAATTGAATAAAGATTGAACAGACCTTCTTGGATATTTACAATATGAATAGTGAGAGATAAATAGAGAAATGTGGTGTTGAAAAGACACAAATAATTGGGAGACATGGAATCTGAAATGACTGGGAATTCAAACAATGAGTTAGAAGAGGAAAAGGGAAGAGAGGAGGTACTTGATGACTCTGCTATATTTCTTTTTCATTTCTTTGAAGTTTCCCACAAATTAATGATACTTTTTTAAAAATAGAAATTGTTAACATGAGGTTTTGTTCTTTGCAACTGATGACTTCCAAGGCTATCATCTTTTTTTTCTCCTTGACTCATTTTTATTCATTTTCCCCTAATTATCGTCCTTGGAGGAAGGTGGGTCTTCCTAAATTGCCCTGACTGGAAATAACTGGAGATTAATGTAACATTGAAACTTGCATAAAAATTGCTTTTCTAGTAGTTTTAACTCACTCAACTCAAGTCACAGTCATGAAAATTTATTAACACATCACCTATCTTTTTAGTTTATGCCACCATTAGATTACTGGGGAAAACATCTGATCTCCTAATAGACTGGTCATTCTGTCAATAATGGCTACTAAGCCACAAAGAATCATCAAAACGCATTCTTTCTGATGTTTCCCTCATACCATACTATGGCAACAGGCGCGATTATTGCATTCTCTGTAAACTGCTATTTTCAAAGACTGCTGCAACAATTAGGACTCATCAAAATTAGAACATACCTATCCAGTGTATAACTTAAAAATTCTCTTTAGTTCTATGACAGATAAGTATGTGCTTAATTTCAATTATAAGCTAGAACCCACAAAGGTGTGTAGTATAGTTTGCCAATAAATTCCTATCTGTGAGTATAGGAAGGTAAGCATCACCCCACTTCAGTACTACCTTTGGGGAAGAAAAAGACACAGTTGTACTATATATAACTTTACTATCTCTGTATGTTGGAACTTTCCCTGTGTTTTCTAGGGTCTTATGTTAGTCTGTTTGGGCTGCCACAAAAAAATATTGCAGACTGGGTGACTCAAATAAGATACATTTTATTTTCTCACAGTTTTGGATGTTGAAAGTCCAAGATCAAGGTGTAAGCATGACTGGGTTCTGAGGACCCATTTCCTGGCTTGCAAAAGGATGCCTTCTCATTTTGCCCTTACATGGCAGAGAGAGAAGGAAAGAGAGAGAAAGGGTGGGTGTGGGGGGAGGGGAGAGGAGAGAGAGAGAGACACACTTCCACCCTCAAGACCTCATCTAAACCTAATTATTTCAAAGGCCATACCTACAAAAAACATCATAGTAGAGGTTAGGACTTAGACATATGGATCGGGGAATCGGGGGGATATGCAGTTTCACTCATAGCTGTCCATGAGATAAAAATTATATCTGGAAATTCCAAGTCATGGTGGAAGAATCTAGGAAACTGGATTTGTTTGGCATAAGTAGATTGATAGACTTGTTTTCCTTTGGGTTTGCAAATATCCCTTCCTTCTTCGACGACCTAGTCTGTTCTTAGTCCTATCTAGTTTTTAGATAGTTTGCTGACATGTCAATTGGCTTGTAATTATTTTTGAATTTGTTTGAATTGCTTAGTTAGTTGGTGATGATGGAGTTTAACACTTTTCACTCTGCTGAAGATAAATGTTTACATTTTTTCTTTTGAGGGGTAGCTTTTTTTTTCTTTTTAATGTATTGAATAAGTCCTAAAGCAGTTGTATCCACTCCATCTAAGTAAAATGCCCTGACACCGATGTTCTAGTCAGACTGAGTTCTTATGTCTACAACACATAAAATATCAAAATAGCTATTACTTGGAGAAAAATTTAATATGGTAAAATGAGTGAGTGAGGAGGTTGTGAGAAATGTTTCAAATCCGACTTCCCAAAGAATTAGAGAATAAGGTTTTTAAAGGGAGCTCGGTGGGCATAGGGACATGGGCTTCTGATTGGTTGATGTTGTGGGGTGGAGACTTTCTGCTGTAAAGACAATTTCTAAGAGACAGCTTTAGGGGGACTGGTTAAGTCAACTTCCCGATGTTCTGGTCTGGTTGGGGATTGGGGTCTAGTAGACTACAAAGTCTGAAAAAGATCTTGAATACTGTTCTTAAGTTTTATAATAGATACTACGAGACAAGTTTCATGACCAACAGGTACCACCTTCTGATCCCTGAGCCATTATGAGGATAGTTAGGGAGAAGGTTTGGGGGAATTTGAGATCCCAGGGGTTTGAAACTGCTTTTGTTTTCCAGTGGCTTCTTGTCTCCTGAAGCAGTCTTATTTTGATCAGTCTTGTAGGGCAGCTTCCCTCATCCTCAGGGGAAGGTAATTGTTTTGTATTATTAGAAGTAACAAATTTGTGAATTTGTAAAACATTACTGCAGCTTTTACTTCATGACCCAATATTAATTTTATATAGGCAGTTTCATTAAAACACACCCCTTTGAGGTTGCAGAAGTTCTTTTTTTTTTTTTTAGAAACATTTCTAGTAACACTCTAAATCACATTACACACTCTTCTTAAACAAATCCAATGTTAAGGGAATGATTCTTGATGATGATTCCGGCTTCTAACTTTAAATTTCACTTTTTGTGACAGAGGCTGAGTACTGTCATATTTGGATTAGGTAGATTTACATTTGATTTTGTTGTTGTTGTTGACTTTTTGCACTTCCCAGGCCTCGGTTTCCTCCTCTGCAAAATTGTGACAATAATAGCTACTTTGCAAGATTGCTGCTCCTTATTAATGTAGATATACAATAAATTAGCAACTGTGTTACAAAAAAATAAGTTGTATCAGTAAGAACTTTAAGGCATTTGTTAAGTCTTCAATTGCAGTTCAAAAGTATTCTGCCATTGAAAAACATGTTTCTGGTGTTTCATTTATTTTTGTTTGTGGTGGTTTGACCTTGCAGTTTCACTACCATTTTCTTATTGACCACAGTCACCTACAATAACAGCTTGAGAATTGTCTGCTTTGTCTCCTTTTATTTTCCTAGAGAAGTAGGAAAGTAGGCTTCCAACTCATGATCGCTGAAATTGCTCTTACAGCCTCTTTCTAGGGAGGTTATAGTTTTTAAATTTGAATAATTTGGTAGGTATAAAAGCCATCTTTAATGATGTTTTTATGATTCTATGACACTCAATTTCTTAAATTGCTTCAAAGATTTGTTGACAAATGTCAAACTGTAAAATATTTAAGATGGTTTATTGTGAACCAAATGTGAGTGACCCAGGCCTGTGGCATCTATCCCAAAGAGGTCCTGAGTAAATGTGCCCTCTGTGGTTGAACTCTAGCTTGATTATATACATTTTCAGAGGACAGAAGTTACGAGAAACCATAAATCAATACATGTGAGACTTGCACTGGTTTGGTCCAGAAAAGCAATCAGAAGCCCTCAGGCTATAGGTGGATTCAAAGATTTCCTGACTGACAATTAGTTGCTAGAGTTATCTAAGGAATGTTGAAAGCAGTAAAGGAAATAGGCAACTTGGGGAATGAGAAGGGAGCCAAGTTTCTTGATCTGTAGAAGAAACTTTATGAGTGGTTTCAGAGAGAACAGGTGATTGTCTTAAAAGGTCCTGGAGTCCCCAGAAGACACCTTTACAGGTCATAAAATACTTTGACTTCCCATCTTTGTCTGTTATGTGATGTTATGCCAGAGCCAGGTTGGAAAGTAAACCACATTAAATGGCTAATTTTAAAAAGCCTGTCTCTCTAGTGTCCTTAGTTAGGAATTTGGCAAGGTAAAGAAGAAAGGTCAGAGTTTAGTCATCAGATTTAAAACTTTGACCTATTTCTGAATTCAAGTTGCCAGATCGGTAGAACCAGTTGAATCTTATGAACACTCAATGACTATATATTAAACAGATTGCCATCCACGAGCAAGAAAATAATCTGAATTTTTAGACAATGAACAAAATAGTGAGAACTATATTCTAGCAGGTGGAGACAGGCAAATAAAAATTATTCAAATTTAAAAACTATTCTAGCAGGTGGAAGCATATAATCAAGTTAGAGTTCAACCACAGAGGGAACATTTTCTCAGGACCTCCTTGGAATAGATGCCACAGGCCTGGGTCACCCATATTTGGCTCACAATAAACCATCTTAAATATTTTACAGTTTGACATCTTTTGTCAACAAATATTTGTAATCCTGTCTATGCATAAAAGTAAAGCCAGACAAGGAGAGAGGAAGCTGTGAAGCAACATTTGATCAGAACCTGAAATGGACAGAGGAGGCATGAGAGTTTCTGGTAAATTGTATTCCGTGTGGAAGACCAGCATGTGCAAAGGCCCTGAGGTCAGAACATGCTTAACATGTCTGAATAATTATGAGGGAGTCAGAGCAGCTACATCAGAGAGCAGGAAGGAAGCAGTGGGGAATCGGAAGACTGAGAGAATAAAGCCACCAAGATAGGATTTGACTCATACCACAACAGTCTTATCCTGCTACTCAAACCTTGTTCTCTCTTCTGGGTGCTTGTGGTTGATTTTTGCTAGAAAATTATCCTCCTATATTTTCAGATGATTTGCTCCCTCATTTCTTCAGATGCCACCCTCAAACGCCACCTCTTTAGTGAGGTCTCTCCCACTTGAATTCCATTTACTTTCTTCCCTACTTCATTACTATTAACATTATAATTGTTACTATTACTTAGCATTCGTTTACTGCTCATCATCTGTCTTCTCCATGAAATGTTATCTCCATGATGGCAGAAACTTTCACCATTTTGTTTTTTGTTCATAGCTTTTTGCTCAGTGCATTGTATACATGAATGTCCTATCCCATTTTTGTTGAATAAATGGATGAATGAATGCTATCATTATATGAAAATAATAGAACATTGATTAAGTGCATATTTATAAGAAATTAGATTAAGACAAAATATTTAAAAGAAAAACTTTTGAATCTTAAAGAATGTAGTAGGTATAAATCGATTGTAAAAGAAAAAGAGGATAGTACAAACTGGAAAAGAAACATTAACAAACTGCTGAGACCTTGAAAAAGTATGTCTCATCAGAGTGCACTATTTGAGCTGGCCACCAAAAAGGTACTGAGAGGGACTAATCAAAGATGAACTGGGAAGATATTAAAATATCAGTCATTGGAGGCCTTGTATTCTACAATAAAAAGTCTGGATCGGTCAGTTCTGCAATAAAGAACCGCTCTGGCGGGTTCAAGACCCGCCTGGGCAGCAAGACCTCGTCTCTACAATAAATAAAAAAATCAGCCGGGTGTGGTAGCGCATGCCTGTAATTCTGGCTACTTGGAAGGCTGAGGCAGAAGGATCGCCGGAGACCAGCAGGTCGAGACTGCGGTGGCCGGGAGCGGCCACTGCACTCCAGTCTGGGCGACAGTGAGACTCCAACTCAAAAAAAAAAAAAAAAAAAAGAACCGCTTTGGTTTCTGGAGCAGAGTATTTAGAAACAAAAATGGTGTTTGAAACAAAATGTCGTTGTGTCAAATGTTGGTGAATCGAAGCAGGGGGTTAATAAAAGGTAAAAGCTTTCTTGGGAAACTGTTGCAATGGTTTCAATGAGATCCAATGTAAAGCTAGACAGACCCTTAGGCATTAATCTAGTCTAAGCCTTTCATTTTACAGAGGAGGAAACTGGGTTTGTGAAGTGACGCTCAGGTATTTAAACTGGTATGGTAACTGGAGAAAAGGGAGAGCAGAAAGGTGTTAAAAGGGAATAAAGGATGACAATGAAAGCCAGCTGAGGGAAATTCTCCATGCACTAGCTAGCAAGAATGTCTGATATTTAAAATAAATACATCTCTCAGAAGAGTAATATATAGGAAATAAACCAACGCTGATTTGGAAGAACTATTCTTAAGGCTTCTGTGCCAGAGTCACTCTGAAAATTTGCTTTCTAATAAGCAATGGAAGCACATTATCTGATTTCATGAGGGCTAATTTCCTGATTCAAAGTTCTGAGACATAACGCATAAAATATGATGTGCAGAGCAATGCAACGTTTGTTATTTGTGTAAGGCTAAGAATCACAGTCTTCTGATGGGAGATGAGTTTAGAAAAGCTCTAATTCATGAACCTTGGCAGTCCAGTTACCATGTTTCTTTGTTAGCACTGCGTCTTTGGACTATTCTATGAGGAAACACAGACGAGAAGAATCCTAGGAATCAGAATCTCTTCAGTAACAGGCATAAGAATAAATTTAACATTGGCCGTCAGGACTGTTCCTGATTTTATAGTCACATGTTGTCAAAGTAGTCACTCTAGGGGTCTATAAATCATGTAACAGGGAAGTTTATTTTTTAGTGTAACTTCAAGAGGTCCTACGATTATTTTTATTGTAGGTGAAATTTGGTTATGGATAGGGTGGCCACACATCCAAATTTGTCTAGAATGGTTATCATGATTAACCAGAACCCCTCAGCCTTTTACTCTCCAAAGTGTTCTCATTTAAATAATAAAGGATATGGTAGAAGATGCTCCCAACTATTATTGTAACTTGCTAGCAGTCTTGTCCTGACTTTTAATTACAGGCCTTTTGTCTCTCCTAGTTCATGTTTCTCACATATAAAAAGCTGACCTTTCATGATACAGGTCTTTTTCCAATAAAATAAATTAGAAATGATGCTAAATGAAGCCATATTTTTTTTTCTGGCATAAAATTGTTTCCAAGAGTGACCAAAGGAAAGCAAATGATTTTTATTGTTTGCTTATTGGATATGAGAAATCACCAGACTCAACCAGACTAGAAAAAGCAATCTCTAAATTGGTTTTTAACACTTCCGGCTTTTCTTAAGAGGTGGGTACCCAGAATTGTTTAGGTCAATTGTATTCTTCTGCATGGCTGTCTAGGGTATACAATCAAGGAACACTGTAGCTGGAAGAGTGGTAGAAATATGATGTATTTTCAAAGGGCAGTGAGTGAACTACTTCTCTAAGGATTTGTTTTTTAATTTTTAATTTTAAAGATGTGGAGTACAATTCAGGGATGATTATGCAGGTACCCTTGTTCATGAGGTGTGCCCTCCCACTCTTAGCAGTTTCCCTCAACTGCAAATTCTACCTCCCCTCCTCTTGCAGTTTCCCACTACTGTCAATCCCTTTCTTACAGTATAATGATCATTGTTTAAGGTGTGATTATGAGTGAGAACATATGGTACTCTGTTCTTCGTTTCTATGATAGATCATTGAGTATGATAGATTCAAATCCATCCAAGTTGCTGCAAAGTCCATATGTTTGTCCTTCTTTATGGCTGCATAATATTCCATTGTGTGCCTGTACCACAGTTTTTTAAACCAGTCCAGCTTCGATGGACAGCATGGTTGGTTCCATGTTTTTGCTATTGTGAATAGAGCTGCAGCAAACATACATGCACCGAAATCTTTTTTGTAGAATGATTTGAGCTCTTCTGGGTATATTCCCAATAGGGGAATTTCTGGGTCATATGGAAGGTCAATTTCTAGTTCTTTCAGAAATTGCCACATTGTCTTCCAAAAAGGTTGCATTACTTTGCATTCCCACCAGCAGTGTAGATGTGTTCCTTTTTCTCCACATCCTCATCAGCATCTGTTGTTGGTTGTTTTATTAATGATGGCCATTTTTACTGGGGTTAGGTGGTATCTCAGTGTGGTTTTGATTTGCATTTCTCTGATGATGAGTGAGGCTGAGCACTTTTTCATGTGTCTGTTGGCTGTCCGTATATCTGCTTTTGAGAAGTGTCTATTCATGTCTTTTGCCCACTTTTTAAAGGGGCTGTTTGTTTTTTTTCCTTCTGGTGCATTTGAGTTCCTTATAGATCCTAGATGTTAGGCCTTTGTCAGATATATAGTTGGCAAATATTTTTTCCCATTCTGTGGGCTGTCTCCCTGCTCTCTTGATGGTTTCTGTTGCTTTGCAGAAGCTCGTCAGTTTGATGAGGTCCCACTTGTCTATCTTATTTCTTGTGGTACGGGCACTTAGGGTTCTGATCAGGAATTGGTTGCCAGTTCCAATTTCCATAGGGGTGTCTCCTGTGTTTTCTAGGATTCTCATAGTTTGAGGTTTTACATTTAGGTCTTTGATCCATTTGGAGTTAATTTTTATGTATGACGATAGGAAGGGCTCCTGTTTCAGTCTTCTTCATGTGATCAGTCAGCTTTCCTAGCATCGTTTACTGAATAGGTTCTCCTCTCCCCAGTGGTTGTTGTTGAAGTCTTTGTCAAAGATGAGTTGGTTGAGAAATTGAGACTTTCCTTCCAGAATCTCTATCCTGTTCCATTGGTCTATATGCCTGTTCTTGTGCCAAGACCAGACTGACTTGATTACTGTAGCCTTATAGTAAAGTTTGAAGTCTGGAAGTATGATCCCTCCTGCTTTGTTTCTTTTGCTAAGAATTGTTTTGGCTATTTGTGGTCATTTATGCTTCCATATGAATTTGTGTATTGTAATTTCCTGGTCTGAGAAGAATGCTGCTGGTAATTTAATAGGTATTGCGTCAAATCCATAGATTGCCTTTGGTAGGATGGGCATTTTAACAATGTTGATTCTTCCTATCCATGAGCATGGAATATTTTTCCTTTTGTGTCCTTTTGTCCTCTTGGATTTCTTTGAGCAGTGTATTGTAGTTGGCATTGTAAAGGTCTTTCACTTCTCTTGGAGGAAGATGCAGAGATATTTCTTTTTTTTTTTTTGGGTGTGGCTATAATGAAAGGGATTGTGCTTTTTATTTGGTTCGTTGCCTGCTTGTTGTTGGTGTATAGGAATGCAATTGTCTTTTGCACATTTATTTTGTACCCTGAGACTTTGCCAAAGTCCTTCATCAGTGCAAGCAGGCTTTTGTCAGATTCTCTTGGATTTTTGAGGTATAGGATCATATCATCAGCAAAGAGGGATAACTTGACGTCCTCTTTTCCTATTTGGATACTCCTGATTTCCTTCTCTTGTCTTATTGCTTTAGCTAGAACTTCCAACACAATGTTGAACAAGAGGAATAAGAGTGGGCAGCCTTGTTTTGTTCCAGTTTTCAGGGGAAATGTTTCCAGTTTCTGTCCATTTAGCAATATGTTAGTGGGGTTTATCATAAATGGCACTTACTATTTTGAGGTATGTTACCTCTATACCTAGGTGTTTGAGTGTTTTTATCAAGAAGGGGTGCTGGATTTTGTCAAAAGCTTTTTCTGCATCTAATAATGTAATCATGTAGTACTTGTTTTTACATCTATTGATGTATTTAATGACATTTATGGTCTTGCAAATGTTGAACCAACCCTGCATCCTGGGAATGAATTGTACTTGGTCATGGTGGATGATTTTTGAGATATGTTTTGGATCTGATTTGCTAGAATCTTGTTGAGGATTTTTGCATCTATGTTCATAAGTGATATTGGCTAGTATTCTTTTTTTTGTTTGTTCTTTACCTGGTTTGTTTATCAGTGTTATGTTAGCTTCGTAAAATGATTTGAGGAGAATTCTATCTTTCTCAATTGCCTGGAATAGTTTCAATAGGATTGGTATCAACTCCTCCTTGTACGTTTTGTAGAATTCTGCTGGAAAGCAGTCCGGTCCAAGGCTTTTTTTGTCGGTAGTTTTTGTATGACAGAGTCAATTTCCTGGGTTGTTATTGGTCTATTTAGTGTCTCAATGTCTTCTTGCTTCAACCTGAAGAGGTTATGTGATGTCAGAAAGTCCTCCATTTCATTTAGGTTATCAGGTTTGTTTCCATATAGGTGTACATAGTAATCTCTCATAATCTTTTGTATTTCTTTGGGTCAGTTGTGACGTGATCTTTTTTATTTCTGATTTTGTTTATTTGGGCTTTTACTTTCTTTTTCTTGGTCATTCTGGCTAAGGGTCTATAAATCTTGTTAATTCTTTTGGAAAAAAAGAATCAGCTTTTTGTTTTGTTGATGTTTTCTATGATATTTTTGTCTTCTATGTCCCATATTTGGGCTCTTATTTTGGTGATTTGGATTTTTCTGCTACAGTTGGGGTTTTAGTGGTCTTCTCTTTCCAGCTCCCTTAGGTGATTTGCTAGACTCTCAACTTGTGATCTTTCTGTTTTCTTGATATATGCTCATAGAGATATAAATTCCCCTCTTAGAACTTATTTCATGGCACCTCAGAGGTTTTGGTAAGATGTTTCCTCATTTTCATTTGTTTCCAGGAAACTTTTGATTTCTTTGATTTCAGTGTTGACCCAGTAGTTGTTTGACATCATGTTGTTTAGTGTCTGTGTCTTTGTGGCCTTTGGGGAACTTTTGTAGGTGTTGATATTTATTTTTATTCTACTGTGGTCTGAGAAGGTGCATGGCAATATTTCAACCTTATGGAATTTGTTTATGCTTGAGTTGTGGTCAAGGATGTGATTGATTTTGGAGTACATTTCATGTGGTGATGAGTAGAATGTATATTCTATGATTGTTGGGTGGAATAATCTGTAGGTATTTATTAAACCCATTTGGTTGAGTGTCAAGTCTAGGTTCTGGATTTCCTTCTTGATTTTTTTTTTTTTTTGCCTCGATGATCTATCTAGGGCTGTTAGTGAGGTACTTCTCTAAGGATTTTAAAGTAAAAGATGAATGGCTATTTTCTTTTGAGTGGTCTATCTGAGAGGGATAATATAGAAAGAATATTAGAAGCTTTCTTTCAACATATATAATTATATGTCATATACTTCCGATGCAGATGAATGTTGAAACCCCTCTGACAGTGACTTGGTCATTTTGTTTTCAGAGACTTCTTAGACAGAAAATATAGAACTTCCCTGGAACTCCTTGCACTTGAATGCCTCCCTAGCTTTTCCTTTGGTTCATAAAAAATGTTTCTCTCTCTCTCTTTGGTTCAGTTTTATTGTCTTTAGTCTGACACTGGTAATCAGAAACCTCTGATTGCTTTTCCCATTAAAATCCTTTATATTTTGCTGGGCTCAGTGGCTCAGCCTGTAATCCCGCGTCTTTGGGAGGCTGAGGTGAGTGGATTGCCTGAGCCTGTGGGTTCGAGACCCGCCTGGGCAGCGAAACCTCATCTCTACAGTAGAAAAAAAAATCAGCCAGGCATGGTAGCGCATGCCTGTAATTCTGGCTACTTGGAAGGCTGAGGCGGAAGGATCCCTGGAGCCCAGCAGGCAAGGATGCGGTGGCTGGAAGCGGCCACTGCACTCCAGTCTGGGTGACAGAGTGAGACTCCAACTCAAAAAGAAAAAAAAATCCTTTATATTTTGAAGACAATTAACATTTATTCCTTAACTTTCTTTTTATTGAGGCCAACATTTTTTTTCGAGTCAGAGTCTCACTTTGTTGCTCAGACTGGAGTTCAGTGGCTCAAAGACAAGAGGTCATTGGAAGTCTGTTGGATTCCATCATCTCCTGAGAAAGCATGTCTTAAGCTGCATAAAATATTAGATTTGCTAATAGATGTTTCCAACCTGTTTGATGTATTAATGGCATCCAATGTCTGCAATTAACTCTAAAATGAATGAATGTTAAGATTCTTATAAGTATCTGTCTTAAAATCAAGCACTATATGATTATATCCTGCACTTAACATCTTAATAAAACTTTGACTTCCTTTTCTAATGACACTACAGTGCTAGTTTGTAGCTAACTCATGGCTAAATTAGGCCACACAAAGATTTCCCCATTAATTTATTACCTTGTAACCAGCAAGTCTTCCTCCTTCCTATATTTAAACTTTGACAATTTAGAGAAAAACGTAACTTATTATAAGGTGATCATTCTGATTAATAAATCATGATTCAGTTCACTAAATAAAATAAAGCCTATGTTGTAATTTTAATAAACTTAACTCACATCACAGCCTTTATTTATTCATTCTACAGATGACTCAAGGAGAAGCAAATATTTGTTGAATGAATAAATTGTTGAAAGAAATATCTAATGATATTTGAAGTAGCTCCAAAAGACACAGAACCAAGTAAAAACATCGTTTTCCAGATTTCACATTCTTTTGAAGGAAAGGTGACCAAATTCTGTGGATTCTCTCTTCAGAAGGGTAGAAAGGAAGGGAAGGGGAAGGGAAAATGAATAATAGCTACCATTTTTTTCATGCTTGTTGTTTTCATAAGTCTCTTAGTTCTCATAATGCCTCCATTAGCTAAATATTATTATTCTCATTTAACAGGTGAGAAAATAGAAACTCCGGAAATTAATTAGTCCTCCCAAGTTCTCACTCCTAGTAAGCTGTACTTTGCATGAAGCTGACACTCTCAGACCGTACCTTGCTGCCACCCATCAGTTGCAGGAGCCCGAAGTTGTCATGAAAGCAGCAGCACTTTGCTTTACAACTAGAACAGCGATTTGAACTATAGACTGAAGTCACTGAGGCCAATAAAGGATGAACACAACAATGATTTCAACAAAGAGTACGTTGGTAGTGGTTAAGGAAGAAAGGGCATGAATCAAAACAGAAACAGAGTTTTTGTTTCCATACATAGACATTTCTCAGTTTCCTTACACTAATGGAAGCTATTTATTGGCTATGAAATTCCAGCATATTGTTGTGCATAAATAATTTAGTTTAGTCTAAATTAAATTTAGTTTAGAATTTAGGTGATAATTTAGAGTTTAGGTGATCATATGGTTTTTTGTTAGTATATCAGGAAGTGTCAATGCCTCAAACAAGATGATGAAGGTAGCTTACAAATAAGGGACACAAGAAAGCTTCCCAAATAATTGAATCTATCAGTGTCTTTTTTCTAGGTTCATTTTATACAAGAGAATACATCAAGTTGACTAGTTAGAATAAACCTTACATACAAATTCATGTGTTTTCATCTGTATTTGTTGATTGTGCTTTCCTTGAAATGGGGTAAAAGAAAAACTTTAGATGACTTCCTATTGAATAGCAAATCATATGGAGAAGTAAAAATAAACAACAAAAAATAATTTATTGACTAAACAGATGATGACCATTATGTCAACAGAACTTGGAAAAGAAGTTTTGATGTGAATCATGTATTCATTCACCAAATTCAGAATGTTTTGAGTTTAGAAAAACAGTCTAAGACAAAAATTCTTTCAGTATATGGTCATTGTCCTCCAGAAAATTAAAAGAACAAACATTAAAAAAGCAGCTTAAACAAGACCATAAATAAGTGCTAAAGAGACAAGGATGAAAAAAACAAGAGGGAGTTGAGTCAAGAAGATGACCTTATGGGGAGATGGAATCACTCTAGATACGCTGAGGAAGGAGGCATGAGCTGCAGATTAATGATTTGCAAAGATCAGAGCTGCTTATTATAGGCTAGGGATTCACTCTAGCCTGCAGGTACGTTTTCTTTGGTACATCCAATTTTTAAACATTTTTAATGAATTGTAAATATTTTAAAATTGGGAAATCGCACACCAAATTCTGGAGTTCCAGCTTCTCTTGAAAAACTATAAGATCTGGTTACTCTGAGCCTGCATTTTGCCATGGCCTGGAGCAATGGTACTGAAGTTTTCCATCTTGGTGTAGAAATAACAGAGAAGGAGGTGCAATGATAAGCACAAGGCAGTTAGCCAGGGGCCTTCAGACTAATCTGACTAGTTCAGAGGGTTTTCAGGGACAAAACTGCGAAAAGATCAATTGGAACCAAACAGAAGACATTTTGAAGGCCAAGGCAAGCAATTTGGATTTACCTGCTAGGTTCTTCACACCATGCTCCCATAGAATATTTTTTATTTTGTGACTGGAACTGAGGTGTTGTATGCTTAAAATCAAATAATGTTAGAATTTTTTCAACTTGTTAGAAACCTAATTGATGAATAAGAATTTTTCTTCCCCAATTTTTGTATCCAAAATGTTTTAAAAAAATATTTGGGGAAACCCCTTTGGTTGGGTTCCCCTCCACTGTGGGAGCTTTTCTGTCCTCTTAATAAACCCTACTTTATATATATATATATTTGGCACTCACTGCTACAGATCATCTGTTAGCAAATGTCGGTCTGTATTGATATGTGAAGATAGCTAATGATTATTTACCCCAAAATATAGACTTAGCTAATTGGGTTTAGCCTAACAGTTTTATCTTTCTTGAGAACATGTCCTTATCATTTCTATTTTGTATTACATATCATATTACATGCTAAAAATATTGCTTCTGATTTGAATGATTAATATTTCACACTTTTCTGCAAAAAGCATGGTACTTCACTAAAGGAGAGGGAAGGGACTTAGATTTTTGGGCCTCTACCAAGTGGCAGGGGCTGTGCTCAGTATCTGACATATAATATCTCATTTTATCCTCTCAGTACATTTTCCATATTAGGGAACAAAAGCTTGGTGAGGACATGCATTCTCCACAAAAATGCATAGCTACTATGTGCAACATCAGAATTTAACCGGGTCTCTTGAAGGCCAAAGTCCTTGCTTTTTCATTTATGACATTCCTGGGACAGCTGGACTCCCATTATTCAACTTGAATAATTCTGAGAACCATGACTCTGAGCAGTTGAGAGTCATTGTCTGTTTTTGCTCTCTATTATTATTATTTTTGATAAGTCAGTGTATGTACTTTGAAAAGGAGGATTTGGTATTGCAGTGTGCGATTGTAACAGAGAACAACAGAAGCAGGTAAACTGATACGATGAGAATGAATGGTGCCCAAAGGCAAAGGAATGCATTTGAGCCCTCTCTCCCGATCTGCTGTTGACATTTGTCTGTAAACGTATGCAAACAGAAATGAAACTTGAGGGTACTTTTATATATTTCATATGCAACAAATATAAAGTTAGTAACAGTAAAAAATTGCAATAAATCTAGCATCTTTTGGTATCCCCATAAATTGGTGTCTGTAAGATATGTTTGCTCCTCAATATTACTTCTGCTTTACCACTAAACCCACAGGTCACTTAGTGGGTAATTATAATATATTAGTGGTATAATGATCTGGCTTAGTATACTTACACTAATTAAAAAAAAATTAAAGGATAGGAGTGTGGTAGCTTGAATAATGGTCTCCCAGATGTGTCCACATGATCCCTGTGAATGCAACCGTATATGAAAAAGGAACTTTACAGATGTGATTACATACATTATTAAACTATGTTGTACTTAGCAAGCTCATTTATAGTAGAGACTTAATTATCATTCCCAGAAATTTTGTGTGGATACCAATTATACATAACAGTTTTAAGCACTTACTATGTGCAAGGTAGTGGGTTATGTGCTTGACTGGCATTTTCTCACAAAATCCTTACAGCCTAAAGAAATATTGCTGACAGAGATCCTAACACAGTCATCAGAAGTCCAGACCATGGAGGTGCCTACTTGGATTCGAACCTTTGTCTTGTCACACAGAGCTGGGCCCTCAGACTAATTGCCTAATCTTTCCAAATCTCTGCTTCCCCATGTGAGAAATTGGAATGCTGATAATAGTAGTACCTACCTCACAGAATTGTTATAAATAGTAAGCACATTAACTCATGCAAGATCCCTTTACAAGTACCAAACATATCGTAAAAATAAATTAATGATAATTATTATTACTAAAATTTGAAAAATCTGAGACTTAGTTAACTTAACCAAGGCCACACAACTAACAAATGGTAGGTAGGACAAGAATTTAAACTCTGGTAGGCTATGTGAACACAGGTAGATAGAGCTAATTCAATTCAATAATTGGTAAATTCATTGCCAACAAACCAACCAGATTAGAATTTTGGATTAAACAAATCCCTTGAACTAAATTATTTTCCTGGTTTGGTAACATTGATTTTTTTCTTCTAATTAATTGTGTCTGACTAGTTAGACATAATCTTATTTATTTATTTTTTTTAGAAGAACAGAATAATGGTAATTCATAATTTGCTAAAAGATGTGAGTAGAACTCTCATTACTGCTGAATATATTCACTGCATTCCTCTACCATTGAGAGAGAAGGATCTTTAGACATATCTCTAAGGAGCAGAGAGAAAGAGTTCGTGCTATTTTGACCTTTCCTTTAGTAACCAATAAGAGTTAAAAATAATGTTGAAATCCACTATTATTCTTATGAAAAATAATATCGACTTTTGAGTCCTATCTGCTTTGATCATACAAACAGCATGAGGAACTGGCCAAAGTCAGGATTAGAAAGCCATATAGTATGCGTAAAAATAACATTAATAATTCTTATAATTAACACTGATATTAAAGACTGCATTAGTGTGTGTAGTCATTTATTTTGAGTCACTATGGGGATCTTAATTAAACGAGATATGTGTGAGTAAAACTTGTTTTCCTTTTTCAATAAAAGAATGACTGAAGTTCCAACCCACAGAGTTATTATTATTACCTACTTTGCAGTTTGTGAAAATTTTCACATTTATGAGGCAGATATATATTGAGAAAATTCAGGTATCATTTTAAAATCACTTAAAATGGCACAAGTTAAATCGCGTTTTCTTTAATGAATCAAAAGAAGTGTGTGTATCTCCCTTCCTATCACCCCCCTCATACAAACAAATGTACTTTTCAAACCTAATGGTTGACTAGCTGTTGGTGTGACAGAGACTTGAAAAATAATATAAAGCCTGTAGACTGAAATGAAAAATCATAGCTCCAAGGGTACTTATTCCAACTGCTGTTTTCAACCAACTATAATTTGACTTCTTTCTTGTTATAGTAGTTTTCAGCCAGGCTTGGTGGCTCAGCGTGTATTCCTGTGCCTTTGAGAGGCTGAGGTGAGGGGATTGCCTGAGCCTGTGGGTTCGAGACCCGCCTGGGCAGCGAGACCTGATCTCTACAATAAATAAAAAAAAAAAATCAGCCAGACATCGTAGTGCATGCCTGTAATTCCGGCTACTCAGAAGGCTGAGGCGGAAGTATTGCCGGACCCCAGCAGGCGAGGCTTCGGTGGCTGGGAGCGGCCACTGCACTCCAGTCTGGGCAACTGAGTGAGACTACAACTCAAAAAATATACATATATATAGTAGTTTTCAAGGCAATATAGCAGCAGTTCCTTTTTATTCTTTAAAGCTCTCCAGATGATTTTACAAAGTTTAGTTCATGATTGGCAGCTTTAAGAACACCCAAGGATTTACCACTCAGATGAGTCAAGTTCTCACCTTCCACCTCTGGGACCATAATGTGATATTGATTCAGGAACCTCCACTCACATCCTAGTACCTCTCATTTCCATGGGGTCTGATGCCATTACAACCTCAGGAAGTAGCTGCCCCAGGAGAAGGAAAAGGCCAAAATAATAGCACTCTTGATTTGCAGTTTGGAGGATTTTAGATTCTTTTTTATGTGTGAGAAACATTTGAGGGATTCTTGCACTATTAAAAAGGGAATCACAGACATCACTGAGGACTAAAATAGTGTAGCAGAAGGATGGCAGGCAGAGGGAGGGCAAATGTGCTTTTCCTTTGGAGTTTCATTTTGGTGCTAGTGTCTGGAAGTTACTGAGGACACTTATCTGCTCCTGCACATCCCATTGTCTCTCATGGGGAAGTTATTGTATGTAGTTTTCATTAGGAGAAGCTGCAGTAAAGAGGTTTTTACTGCTATGGGAATGCTTCTTAAATGATAAACACTGAATTTTTAGCTGCTGATTAGTGAGAGTGACGATAAGTTGAAGACTTTACTGTTTCTCATTTACTGCCATAGTCATGGAACCAGAGCTGTGAAAAATGTCTCTAATAACCTCTCTCTTTTTCTTGAACCCTCTCCCCAAAAAACAAACAAAAATCCTGGTAAGTATAAAACACACAAATATTTCCGACGAAGAGAAACCAATTACTAACATGACTTACACGTAAAGCCTAATAGCTGGTAATGAAGTCAGTAATACAACAATCTAAAGAGATGTCCCATATGAAATCTTATTTCCATTTGTCCTCCCTAATCCACTTTCCTCTTCCTTTCACCTTTGTGTATAGTCATGTATTACTTAACAATGGGAAGACATCCTGAGAAATGTGCCATTAGGCAATTTTGTCCTTGTGTGAACATCATAGAGTATACTTATCCAAACCTGGATGGTCTAGCCTACTACATACGGGGGTTCTGTGGTCTAGTTTATCGCTCCTTGGCTACAAACCTATATAGCACATCACTGTACTGAATACTATAGGCAATTATAACACAGTGGTATGTGTGCATCTAAACATATCCAGAAATAGACAAGGGACAGCAAAAGTACAGTATAAAAGATTAAAAATGGTACATTGTTATAAGGCACTTACCATGAATGGAGTTTGCAGGACTAACAGTTGTTCTGGGTGAGTCAGTGAGGGCGTGGAGAGTGAATGTGAAGGCCTAGGACATTCCTGTCCCCTGCTGGAGCCTTGATAAACACTGTACGCCTAGGCTGTACTAAATTTATTTTAAAAATTCATCAATAACAATTGATCTTAGCTTACTGAAACTTTTTTACTTTGTAAACTTTTTAATTTTTAAAAAATGTTTTGACTCTTAGAATCACAGCTTAAAACACAAACACATTGTACAGCTGTGCAAAAATATTCCCTTCATAGCCTTATTCTATAAGTTTTTATTTGTTTTTATATTTTTAATAGTCTTTAAACTTTTAAACAATTTTTGTTAAAAACCAAGGCAAAAACACACACCATAGAGTAGGTCTACACAGTATCAGGATCACCAGTATCCACTGTTTTCTGCCTCCACATTTTATCTCACTGGAAGGTCCTCAGGGGCAATAATACCCATGGAGCTGTCATCTCTTATGATAACAATATCTTCTTCTGAAATAGCTTCTGAAGGACCTACCTAAGACTTGTCTTAAACAGATGTTCCTCTTTTTAGAAATATGTACCTGGTTGTTTGATTTTTTTTCTAACATAGATTTGCCTGTGAGCAGATAACGCACCATGGATATTCCTCTCTACTAGGTGAATATTTTTGCGTCCATGTTTTCAAAGTTTACAAGGAGCTTGATTAGGTCTGCAAAGCTTCTGATAAACCCTTCGCTGTGAATTTTCTTGGGGGTTCTTTTTTTTTCCCTCTGGCAGTTTTCTTTCCTCTTGCCCAGTTTTTAGCTCTAGGCTCCCGTTCCAGTTCTAACAACTCCTCGTTAGTCATTTATTCAGGAACCAACTCTAGAAATATTTGGATATGAGGATATTGATGTCATTCTCACCCACACCAAGGCTAAGGTTGTTTGTCACTCAACCACAGCTATAATATTGTAATATGACAATATTATTTGATAATATTTATGTGCCTACTATATGCCCAACACCATAACACACACTTAAGAACAGTGATCCAACTTATATGGAGTATGCATTTATCCAAGTTAAATGAATGAGGGCAGTTCCATTCTGGGCATGCTGGGCATGGTTGTGCCCAGGCTATTTTTTCCCCCCACAGAACTTTGTATAGCCAGGTCTTGGTATTTTGTAGTATGCATGAATCTTCAAATATTGCCAACATAACTTGCACTCCTACAAGTTAGATCTAAAAGGATTCTCATTTAGTGAACTGGCACTTTTTTCAGAAATCCAGATCTTGTGTGATCAGCCTGGGACCAGAATGAACTCCCTGGGACCAGGTTGGCTTAACAGATGGTACCCAGGAGATAATTTGTCTCTAGAAAGAAAAAGAAAGTCCGAAATTACGGGAAACCTCACTGGATAGATAAATTATTCTAGATAAAATCCTTTATTTTCTAAATTCCTCTTTTTTTTCAGTGATGGAGATTAAGGTCTGCTGGTCACTACCCTTTGTCTCTTGAAGGTGACAAAATGCTCACTTAATTGCTCATGTTCTTCAGCATAAGACTTGAGCAACACAGCGTGGGTCCCATGCCTCACTCTGGAAACACGGGTGTTTGGAAGAACACGTTCGTTTCTCATCGAGCGAGCAGAATTTATAATGTGGGCCACCCCCAATCAGAGAAGGGGTGTACATGTAAAGAAACTGTAAGCATGATAATTGTCCTCTCTAGGTAGGTATGAGTTCTTAAAAAATAAAAGGGTGGGGGATTGTAATTTCAGGCAGAGGAACGAGAATAAAGGTTCCCAGGGGATCTTGTATAGAATGCATAGACTGGAGTCCGTGAGGATAAAGATAAAGTCATAAAGACAAATTTGAACAGGAGACAGGGAATCTTGAATGATGATATTAAGAGAATGAATGACCTCAACTTTATTTTTGAGATTTCTGTAGACCTTGCTGACAGAAGCTGGAAAAACAGTCTTACAAAACCTGCAAGAAGTGTTCACCATGCATGAGAGCTAAGGCTATAATCTACCTGTGGAGCAGACAGACTTCTTTCAGAATGGAGAGACAAATTGCACCAGAAGTTTGAGTTTAATCTTGTAGGTGGTAGATAATTTTTGAAAAATTTTTTTAAATCAGAAAAATGGTGTCATTCAAAAGATGCTCACTAAGATAACAAAAGGAAGGTAAAGTACAGATAACAGTGAAAGAGACAATGAAAGAGTGATGAAGCCTAGTGCTTGAGATTCATGATTTCCTCTGAAATACCTGCGATAATGGAAAAAGAAATCACTATTGGGAGACCCAAACTTCATCTGTACATAGACCACTTATGTACTTAATCCTGACACGCACTTCACATTTTTAAAATAGAATGAAATTTAAAATAATTTTAAAAATCAAAATAACAATTCAGGTAATCATATCCTGATTCTTCTATCAGTTGACAATGTTAATGCTAATTGAGTAATTTCATTTATGTAAAATAACCCTGAAAGGAACACGACTGACTTACTTCTATAAGGAAATCTTGTCATGGTAGATATCAAACATACATTGTGTGAAGTAAGTGCTAGGCTTAATATTTTAGGTTATGCAACACACAAGGATAACTAAGAAAAGTTAAAAGTTGGTCCTTTATCTCAATCTGAACTTTTCAAATTTAGCTCTTCAGGTCATGATCTATGACAGCGGTTTCCAATCTTTTTGGCATTAAAGACTGGTTTTTGTGGAAGATAATTTTTCCATGGACAGTGAGGGTGGGAGGGATATGCAAGTAAACCTCACTGCTATTGTTAATCTGTATTTGCAGTCTCTCCCCAGTGCTAGCATCACCCTCTCAGTTCATCAGGCATTCGATTTTCATAAGAAGCACACAACCTAGGTCCCTTACAAGAGCAGTTCACAATAGGGCTTGCTCTCCCATGAGAATCTAATGTTGCCACTGATCTGACAGGAGGCAGAGCTCAGGCAGTAATGCGAGTGATGGGAAGTGGTTGCAAATACAAATGAGGCTTTGCTCACTCACCTGCTGCTCACCTCCAGCTTTGTGGCTTGGTTACTAGCAGGTCACGGACTGTTGGTCTATGAGGACTGATGTTTCCTTCAAATGGTGTCAATATATTAGGGTGGCCCTCTGACTTGCCTAGGCTCCCTCTCTGACTCTGCCCTTCCTCTAGACAAATGGAAGAAGGAATGAAGGGATTAACAGAGCAGAGTAACTAGGTGCCTGGGATCTGGTCTTCTACCCTGACTCTACCTTTGGCAAATATTTTAATCTCCCTTAGCCTCAGTTCCCTTAACTTCATCATCACTGAGTTAACATTAGAACCTTCCTCAAAGTTCTGGGCCTGTGTCAATCCCTTGCTAAGCACATGTAAAGCACCAAACTCAGGGTGGAACAAACAGTCAGTTAATAACTGTTACTCTTACTTTGTTGTGGGGAAGAGTGGAAAAAACAATCCATTCCAATACCTTTGTGTTTTCCCACCTCAACATTTGTCTATGGAAATATTATTGCCTCATATTATAGCTGTCTCAACTGCCAGGAAGGACAGAGATTTTATTAATGTTTAGTATATTTTTATTTCCTCTTTAGAAACTGTTTTATAAATGACATATTGTGCAGCATATTTCTTCAAAGGTCACCCCAAGGGAGTGAGGCTTTGCTAGGATGTCAGCTATTAACCACTACTGTTGTAGAATTTATTCAGTAATACTGTCTCTCTGAGATCAGAGGGTACAGTTTCTGGGTGGGAAAGAGAAAGAAACTCTGTTGTCTTTTTCATTTAATCTGAGGTATGTGTAGGAAAGGCAAATTTATGCCTCAGTAGTGTTTAAATGTTTTATATTTATTGATTTTGGGGATGATATAATAATGGTCTTTACCGTAGATACCAGTGGGCTTATGAAATTCTTTGGGTAAGGAGGGGACAAAAAGCTGAATGTAACAGGCTACAAGGAGCCAAACAAGCTCAGATTAACTTAAAAAAGGATTTGGAAGCAATACATTTCCTTAACCATATCTAGCTAAAATTTTTCCTCAACTTAGGAGTGAAAAAAAATCGAACGTTTGACAAAATATCTCTCTCTATTTGTAATACAGTACTTGTACACACATACTATGTGTATGTAGTGTATATGTATGAATATTTATGAATATAGACATATATTCATGCTTACATTGACAATTAAAATATATATTCCTTTCATTTCACAGAATTTATTTAAGTGATCTCAATATATTATCTCCATAGTCAAGTAATTCCATTAAGTATTATTAATATTATTCAAGTCCAGCCCACAACTGTCTATTAGAGCAAAAATTCTGGTTACCATAGGAGCTTATCAGATGAACACTTCTCCGTACGCCTTATTCCTATTTGACACTCCTGAAGTCAGATTTCCCTATGCACGCTCTCAGTGTACAACCATATCTGTCTTTATTGGAGAATAACTATGGACTATGAGGTAGGTTATATCAATTGTAGTATGTTGTTTTTTTATTTCACCACACCTCTCATGGAAATGTAGTGGGTGTAATTCATGGGTTGAGCGATGACTTCTAATGATCAGTCAAGAAATTTCATCTGAAATGACAAAAGGAAGCAGCTCTTTTACAAGAACTATCAAAAAGTCTTTAGCAGTAACAGTTTTTGGTCATTGCCAAAATGATCAGATTCATAATAGTATCCACATCATAATTACTCTTAGTCTCTATCAATAAGTGAATAACCAGAGAGCAACCTTCTTAAAGATTTTCTGTCTTGTTGAATTTTGATCTAGGAGACCTTAGAGAGAAAGGGAACTGGGAAGAATAAGACACACAATAGATGGTTTTCTTTGATAATAACTGTGAAGCATTTAGTATAAAATCCTTTGTGCCAGGCTCCAGGATGCTAGGGTCCCTCCATATTCATCCAGATTTAGCTAGTGTTTTCTGCCTGAGTAGTTGTGAAGAATCTGGTGGGATACTTATGTTTCAGGTGACAGGGGAACTAGGCTGCTGTAAAAATATTGTTCATTTGAGATGATACCTTCTGCTCAATTAGAACTGGAAAAAAAATAACCATATTGGTTAACACAAATTAACACATAAAAAAGTAGCATTTGGTCATTAACATTGTGAGTAGATTGACTGGTGGCCACATCATATTAACATTTCTTCTATCCAGGCTGATATATCCCAAAATGTGTTTTATAAAACACCAGTCCAAAAAAATAGTCCACGAAAGTAAATGTAAAACTCCTGCACACTAACCAATAATCCTCTATCCTGGTGTTATGATATAAAGCCTGCATTAGCATATTAAGATCCTGAGATATTCTGGGTTAAAGAAATCTTTTTAATTTCATTTAAATAAGCATTTTCCATTATTATTTGACAACAGAATCCTTTTCCTTTTGTATGTAATACTGAGTAATGTCTTTTAATGCTAGTGTCCTAAAAAAATCAAAACAAAATAAATTCTACAAACTAAAAAACCTAAATACATTTCCCTCAGATGTTCATAAGCTAAAGTCAACAATATTGCAAATTATTTTAATTTTGTTATAATAATGTTTTTAGGTTGATTTCTCCCCAAAATTGGAAAACTTACCCCTTTGGGGGGTGATGCATTTTAATATTAAGTGAACATAGGATAGTAGAATTATAGGAAGATATTTAAAGGTTATATTTACTCAACTGTCAAATGAGTTGGTGAGCACGGTGGTCAGTTATGTTACTTTCTTATGAGCATTTAGTACATTTTCCCTCTGGTACATGCTGGCTCTTTTTTTTTTTAATTACCCTTACTAATAGTGAATACATACAAATATACATTTCTAAATTATGTGAAGTGTCTAATGATTAACAGTAATGAACATATCGTATGAGTAACTCATCCAACTTAAAAGGTAGAGCATAGGAATTGTCTAGAAGTCCTGTAGACGCTTCCTCAGTTCTGTCCTAGCCCTTCCTCTTCTTCTTCTTCTTTTTTTTTTTTTTGAGTTGGAGTCTTACTCTGTCACCCAAGCTGGAGTGCAGTGGCACACTCACAGCTACCCCAGCATTGACCTGCTGGGCTCTGGCGGTTCTTCCGCCTCAGCCTGCCCAGTAGCTGGAACTACAGGTGCACGCTACCATGCCTGGCTAATTTTTGATTTATTGTAGAGATGAGGACTCAACAAGTAGCTTGAGCTGGTCTTGAACCCACAGGCTCAGGCAATTCACTCACCTGGGCCTCCCAAAGTGCTGGGATTGCAGGCTGAGTCACCGAGCCCAGCCTGTCCGATCCTTTCTATCACTACCCATGGAGACACTGTCCTAAACTTTGTGTCTACCATTCCTTTCTTTTCTTTCATTTCCTGTTACATGCATCTATCAATCCATGGATATTTTGAATTTTTTAAAAGAGATATGAATGAACATCTGTTGTAAATTAACCATCAATTTTTTAAACATCCCTATCAAAAAGCAAGGCTGATAGATTTTACAAGCATCTCATAGAAGCTTCATGAAAATTTTATTATTAATCTGCATCTAAAATGAAAACTGATTAGAGAAGTTAACATAAAACTATCAATAATTAAAACTAAAAGATTATAATTAAAAGAGAAAAGTTAAAGGAGCTTAAAGAAAAAAACTAAGTAGACATATGCACATATGTATTTACCAAATGTGGAATTTATAATGCAAATGTAACCAGTTGAATTATATTTTCTTCTTATACAATATTTAAGCAGTATGAAAACTTATAAAAATTTTTAAAAGTTCAACTTTGAAGCAATTATGAAGATTTTTTGTTTTGCATAAGTGTTCTTAGTTCTAAGGCAGCTAAATGAAGCACAAATAATGAAATAAAACATTGACAATTAATGTTCTAATGGAAGTGTGATCTGTTGTAAATGAGCAGCAAGAAATCCATTAAAATACTTTTAATAAGAAAGCATGTTTCTTAGAAATGAAATTTAAAAGGCAGTTCAATTCACTCTGAAACTAATTTAAATTATTTGCCCCAAATTGATGCTACCCTGGCTCTGGTCTGCAAAAATCTCTAAGTTAATGGAAATACTCTTCTTAAACTGACATTTGATTCTCAACAAGAGAACTTGCAATTATTATGAAAATGAAGTGCTGTACATTTTTTCCAAAAATAAATATGTATATTTATATCATAATAATTTCCCTTTGATAATGTTACTGTTTTTGACAACATAAAATTTTAAGCATTCGAACGTGATCATTCGAATGCAATTGGAAGTTTCCTTATGCAACTGGTAGATGCTAGGTGTTTATGCTAAGAATACAAAAGTAGTGCAAATATTTTATGAGGTTCATGTCAATTATTTGTTTATGTAAACAACTGATCAGAAAGCACAGACCTGTATTTTGAATAGTTACACAAAGAAGTTACTCAGGAATCATCAACTTTCTTCACAGTTTGCATCAAGTGATATTAGTTGTTTAATCTATTTCCTGTTAGTACCGTTATTCAACGATTGATCCATCAGGGTAAAATAGACGTTATTTCCACCACTGGTTTAGCATTCACCTGTTAGTCTAAAACCAAATTTTTTTTTTTTAATTTGGTGTTTCTAGATCTAGTCAAAATATGTTGATGTGCCAAAGGGGAATAAGACCGAGAGGGACAAACAGATGTGGCAGTACATTCTCCACTCAGATGATAACCAACTCACAGGGTTTTGCTTATTTTTCCTGAGCAGAACCAATCTGAAAGCCAGTGGCCCTTGTGCAGGCCTCTCCTACCTCTGGGTGTTGTCCTTCTGTTCCCCATCTCCCCATAAGTGTTTCTTTACTCTAGTCCCTCCTCCTTTTTATGTCTAGAGTCATAAAGCCACAAAGAAGTCACATAATGTCAGTTGTGTACTTAAAATTCTTCTTTCCCAGCCTCCCTGGCCACAGAGCCATGGAACCTTCCAGATACAAGGGGCATCTCACCGTCTCCAACCGTGTTGTGCATTTTATGACTCCACGTGTTGCATTTGTCCTCTTGTAATGGTTTGAATTATGGTCCCTGAAAGACATTTCCACCAGGAACCACAAAATGCTACCTTATTTGGAATAAGGACTTCGCAGTTGTAATTAAGTTAAGGATCTCAAAATCACCCTGGATTGGAGTGGGTTCTAAATTCAAAGGTGGGTACCGTATAATAGACAAAACATGGAGATGCACAGAAGGAGAAGTCACGTGAACATGAAGACAGAGATTCAAGCGATGCATCTACAACCCAAGGAACACCAAGGATTTCCAAGAGTCATCAGAAGCCAAGATAGAAGCATTGAATGGAATCTCCCTCAGAGCCTTCAAAGGAAGCAACCCCACCAACACCTTGCTTTTGGACATCTAGCCTTCTGAACTGTGAAAGAATAAATTAGCAAGTTTGTGATAATGTATTACAGCAGACCTAGAGCCCTAGAAAACAAGTACATCCTTCCTCTGATTGAGATGCCTATGGTTTTTTATTTCCATGAAGCAAATAAATGCCTTCCTTGAGACTCAACTCAAATGTCCTATTTATGTGACAGAGAACTCAGAGGTAGAGGTTAAAAGCCTGAACTACCTGGACATAAATCCCGCCTCTGCCCCTTAATGAGTTTTTAAAAAACATTTTAGTCAAGTGTTTTGATCTCTCTGGGCTTCAGTTTTCCATGTGTAAAATGGAGATAATAAAAGTTTTAGTAAATATGCCGGAACTTAGAAAGCACTTGGAATAGTTCCTGACATGTAAAAAAGCCTTAAAAATTTATTTTTACTTGTAAATGTCTCTCATTTTTTCCAGAAGATATTTGTCACTCATTTTAAATTGGAATAATAATACAACCATAGGATACTTAATAAATCAGCTAATGCATATGACTGGCTTCAAGAAGGATCTGGTCGTGGTGAGGACAAATGTTCACTACTGTGATTATGGGCAACCTTCTCTGAATTCTCCCACATGAAATCATTCCCTCTCCAGACTTGTAACAGATTTGTGTATACATATGTCTCCACTGGAATATCGGGGTGTGTGAATTTCACACCAATAGGATTTAGCACACAGCATGAAGCTCATTAGGTCGGCAGTCACTGTTGCATGGATGAGTGCATGAATGAACATGCACATAAATAAGCTGATGCTGCTCTTTCCTAGCAGGTTGAATCTGCTTCTATTAATACTAAATCCATTTACTCTGATGTGCAATGAGTTGATTACTTGACTGTCTCTACAGTCTACTCGGTTCCTGGAGGATGGAGACTCTTGAATTTCCCACAGAACCCAGCATCACTTTGTACATGTAGCAGACCCTTCAGTGAGTGCTTCCTGCTCATGGATGCCTGTGTGATAGACAAAGACCTGCTTGGTCGGGGTCACTTCTCACACTTGGATCCATTTCTTCCCTCACAGCTTTGATGCCTTCTATAGTGACTGGTTCAGAGATGCCGAGCTGCAAATAGAGGTTTACCCTTTAATTGGCAGTTTATTGTTTTTCATCAGTGTTATGGCTTACGATTTGAGTAAATGATACAAGGAGGTTCGTGTTTTTATTTTCAGTTAATTATTTTGAGTCTGGGTCTCACTCGGTTGCCCAGGCAGAAGTGCAGTGGCATGATCACAGCTCACTGTAGCTTCTAATTCCTGAACTCAAGCCATCCTTCCATCTCAGTCTCCCGAGAAGCTAGGACTACAGGCACATGCCACCATGCCCGGCTAGCTTATTTTTATTTTTTGTAGAGATGAGATCTCACTATATTGCCCAGGCTGTTTTTGAACTTCTGGACTCAAGCATTCCTCCTGCCTCACCCTCCCAGAGTGTTAGGATTATGGATATGAGCCACTGGGCCTGACCAAAGGTTGGTATTTTTTAAAAAAATAAAAGCAATATTGCTGCCTGTGTCTACTAAAATTCCAGTTTAGAGTTGACATTTCCTACCCACCTGCTGCATCCCAATTTTTGTGCTGGGGGAACATAGTTTTTATAGAAGCCAGAGCAGTGGTTCAGCAGTCCTTTTCATTTCAAATGGAATGGCCAACTATGTAGCTGGCTCTATCTGACATAATTTCTACTCTACTGCAGGCTATCCCTAGGTAATCCAGAAGAGAGTAGAAAAAGAATGGAATAGGGAACTCATACAAATGGTGTGCTACTTAAATGCCAGGAATGCTGTGAGATACTTTACAAGAACAATGTTTAATGTACTTTTATGTTTGAACGCTCTCAGTTGGGGTTCTTTACCGGTAAACATCAGAAATGTAAGCTCTTTAATGTAAACACAACAAATCAAGAAAAAAAGAAATGTATTCAGAAAACTGAAAAGAAAAGCTGAACATAGCCCACTGGATTTAGGAAAGGACAGGATTCAGGTGGCATTTATTTATTCAATAAATAGATGTGGCAATTATAATGCCATTATTATAGAATTTAAAATAATACATAAAAATATGTGGCACTTAATAGGGGTTTTATAAACAATTGTTCAGTCCCAACAACATCTGACAATTTGTGTGAGAAAGATAGAGAAGCTGGCTGTAAAATAGATACAAAGAGTTATGAATCAAAAAAGACTTGACAGTTGTCTTTCCCAGTCCCTACATTATGTCCTCATCTTTAATCAGGCTTCTCTGGATGGATGCATTAACTCTTCACTTGGCCAAAGTTACCTTTAAAACATGAAATAATTTCAGTCTCGGTAAAAAAGATTCAAAACCTTGAAACAAGTGTAATAATTCAAGCAATCCCTGTTCAGCCCTTCTGGGGATTAAGGTTGAGATGGTGCAAGTTGTTGAAAGCAGACGTGTCTCTTTGAGAACTAGTGATGTCTAATGCCCTTGTGGCCTGGCAGAGTTAATGTAGCTTTCAGCAGCCCCCAATTATCTCCTGGAAGTAGCTAGAGCTCTGAGATAACCAGACTTATTGAGAACACACAAAGAGGTGAGGGCACTAATTACCCCCAAAGGGCATTTTGGCTTCTTATTGGTGTGGCTGAAATATATGTCAGATCTCACTCTGGTGTTCATCAATGTGCCCTGCTTATTCAAAAGTCTATCCCTAGATTTAAAGGCATGGATCAATAGAGATTAGGAGAAATCTAGATAGAAGCACAGTTGGCCATTTCAACTTTAAATGAAAATTAATTTACCCTCTTTCACTCCAGTCAGTTGTACAAACATTAAAAATGACACAGTTGAAATATTAAAGCCCAACACTTATCACATAAGAAGAACAGGAGGGCTGAAAACGCAGCAGTCATGATTCTGAGCTCCTGACATATGCTAACCTGTTGAATACTCCAATACTGCACAAGATAGGTACTTAATACCATAATTCATACCATACCATAATTCTTTTCCCACAAGACTAGGCGAAGTCAAGAATGGAAATGATGGCTAGGCATAGTGGCTCACACCTGTAAACACAGCACTTTGGGATGCAAGGTGGGAGGATCACTCAAGCCTAGGGGTTTGAGACCAGTCTGGTCAACATAGTGAGACCTTGTCTTTGCAAAGTATCAAAAAATTTAGTGAGATGTGGGGTCATGCACTTGTAGTCCCAGTGCCTTAGAAGAGACTGACTGGAAAGATCGCGTTGAGCCCAGGAGGTCAGGGTTATGTATTTTAGAGCAGAAAATTAAAGCACAAAGAGATGAAGCAACTTGCCCCAAGTCATCTAGTTTGTGAGTTTGGACAGTGGCGTTTGAAGCAAGTTCTTACTTCTAAAACACATTTTCTTCTAAACGGCAAGTGAAGAAACAAACCTTCCCGTTAGTGGAGGAGCTTAGAATACACAAATCCCAGTAATCATTGACTGTGAAATTTTTGTTTTTCCCATTTAAGGAAAATATATACTGCATGTAAGTGAGGCTATTGAAGATGGGGACTTTCAAGCTATTGTGTTTCTCCTACTTATTAGATGAGAGAAAAAAACTTAAATGAAGAAAACTCCTCAATACAGTGATTACCCCTAAATCATGGAATAGCTTGTGAAAGAATATGAGTGTTTTATTTCATCAATCTTTCATTATTTACCACTTAATTAATAAATGTTGTATCATAGCAAAAATTTCAAAATTGCCATTTGAAATTTGTGTAAGACAAAGGTGATTCTCAAACAACATCAATTTTAGATATATGAATTAAACAATAGTGTAAAAGCAGAGTGAAAAATCCCTGGCGACCAGAATGTTCATAAAGTTTTATTTCCTGGGACACTATTTTATAATTTGTTTAAGTCACTTGTGGTATGCTGAAAATTGTTTTAAAATAACCTGTACGCTTCACATAGGCTCAAATATTTCTGAACTACACCTATCATCATCAGAATATTATTTTTCGCTTTCTAAGAATATCTTGATGTTAAGAAATAAAAAAGTTGGGGAGCTCAAAGAATAATTCATGAATGCTCATATAACCACTGCTCAAAATGGCAAGTATTAGTATTTTATATATGCTTAAAGCCTTTCTTATATTCCTGTTAATATTCCAGGTAAGTGCAGACTCCCATGTGTTCCCTATGACCAAATGCTTTTCTTTCTTTTAGTCTCTATAGGCAATACCACAAAACAGTACAAAAGATCATATATTTATATTGATTTTTATATATGTTGTGTTTGTATGTATTTTGTATTTACATAAAAAATTCCAGACTTTATTATTTTTCAATTTTTTCCACTTAACATGGTTTTTGAGATCTGTCCGTGTCAATGCATAAAGATAAAACTCATTCTGTTTAACATCGTTATAGGGTTTCATCATATCAATATACTGCATTTTATTTATTTATTTATTTTTTATTATTATAAAGATGTGGGGTATAATTAGGTATTAGGGTTAGGTATACAAACATTGATTATGCAGGTACCCTTGTTGATGAGATGTGCCCCTCCCGCCCCTAGAAGTTTCCCTCAACTGCCAATCCCACCTCCTCTCCCCTGGCAGTTTCCCACTACTGCTAATCCCTTTCTTATAGTATTATAATTGTTCAAGTTCTGTTTATGAGTGAGAATATATGGTACTCTATTCTTTGTTTCTGTGATAGATCACTGAGTATGATCGACTCTAAATCCATCCAAGTTGCTGCAAAGTCCATATGTGTGTCCTTCTTTATGGCTGCGTAATATTCCATTGTGTATATGTACCTCATTTTTTAAATCCAGTCCAGCTTCAATGGGCAGCATAGTTGGTTCCATATTTTTGCTAATGTGAATAGAGCTGCAACAAACATACGCGTGCAGGTATCTTTTTTGTAGAATGATTTGAGTTCCTCCAGGTATATTACCAATAGGGGAATTGCTGAGACATATGGAAGGTCAATTTCTAGTTCTTTCAGAAATCACCACACTGTCTTCTAAAAAGGTTGCACTAGTTTGCATTTCCACCAGCAGTGTAGAAGCATTCTTATTTCTCCACATCCATGCCAGCATCTGTTGCTGTTTGTTTTACTAATGATGGGCATTCTTACTGGGGTTAGGTGTTTTCTCATTGAGGTTTTGATTTGCATTTCTCTGTTGATGAGTGAGGCTGAGCACTTTTTCATGTGTCTGTTGGCTGCCCATATATCTTCTTTTGAGAAGTGTCTATTCATGTCTTTTGCCCACGTTTTAAAAATATATATATCAATATTTTTTTATATTGTTTTTGCCCACTTTTTAATGGAGACGTTGGATTTTTTCCTTTTGGCATGTTTGAGTTCCTTGTAGATCCTAGATGTTAAACCTTTCTCAGATATACAGTTGCAAATATTTTTTCCCATTCTGTGGATTGTCTCCCTGCTCTCTTGATTGTTTCTTTTGCTTTGCAGATGCTTGTTAGTTTGATGAGGTCCCACTTGTCTATCTTATTTCTTAAGGTATGGGCATTTAGTGTTCTGATCAGGAAATGGTTGCCACTTCCAATTTCCATAAGAATGTCTTCTGGATTTTCTAAGATTCTTATAGTTCAAGGTTTTACATTTAAGTCTTTGATCCATTTGGAGTTGATTTTTGTCTATGGGGGTAGGTAGGATAGGTAGGGGTCTTGTTTTAATCTTCTGCATACAGTCAACCATTTCCCCCAGAACCATTTACTGAACATGTTCTCCCTTCTCCAGTGATTATTGGTGGAGACTTTGTCAAAGATGAGTTGGTTGAGAAATTGAGGTTTTGCTTCTGGAATCTCAATACTGTTCTATTGGTCTGTGTGCCTGTTCTTGTACCAAGCTTTTTTGATTTTTGTAGCCTTATGTAAAGTTTAAAGTCTGGAAGTGTGATACCTCCTGCTTTGCTTCTTTTGCTAAGGATTGTTTTCACTATTCATGGCCATTTATGTTTTCATATGAATTTCTGTATTGTCATTTCCAGGTCTGAGAAGAATGATGCTGGTAATTTAATGGGTATTGCATTAAATCTGTAGATTTACTTGGGTAGGATGGACATCTTAACAATGCTGATTCTTACAATCTATGAGAATGGAATATTTCTCCATTTTTTTGCGTCATCTTTGATTTCTTTGAGCAGCGTTTTGCAGTTTTCATTGTTAAGTTCTTTCATTTCTCTGGCTAGGAAGATGTCAAGGTATTTCATTTGTGTTTGTGGCTATTGTGAATGGGATTGTGTTTATTTTTTCTTTGTTCTATCTTTACCCAGTTTGTGTATTGTCGGGGACCAGCTCCTGCCGGGCTCAGGGTACCCCAAAGGTGGAGACAGCATTGGTGATTGGGGGGAAGAAGAGAGAAAGAGAGAGAGAGAAAGAAAGAGACTGGACTCCGGTCTAGTTCAGAATCGATGTGATGTGTCTTATTGGGAATTACAATGGGTCTTTTATACACAAAGTCAGATGTGGGAGGGGCGTCCCCCACCCACCAGAAACCTTAATCCATGAAAACTTAATCAACGATTGCCTTTAAACCCTTTTCATATGATAATCTTAAAATCCCATAACAAAGGATAACCTAATCTGTGACTGACATATTCTATAAACCTTTTTCCATCCTAAGTTAAACAATTCTATAGAAGCTTAAGTATTTACTTTACAAACAAAAGTGGCCCATCCCAGAATGTTTGGAATGTGGCCCAGTCCAAAGTTCACAGTGGGCTACCTGCAAGTAACCCAGCCACATTCTTTCAACAAAATGGCTATCTTCTAAAACTATATTCTACAACTTACACCTTCAATAAATCCTAAGATCATGACCCAGAAGCCTGTGACCAATACTAAGGCTCTTAGATGTGACACAAGTTTGAATTATAAGTTGTGTGAAAACCAAAACTGCAGTTTGCGGAAGAATGGGAGCAATGAGCTTCTAAAGTTAGCTTGTGTTCATCCCGGTCTCAGAGTTTTTATGCTTTGAACTCACAGGAGCTTAATCTGGTTAGTGCTGAGTAGAAAGGGGGAGGAAATGGGGTCAAATAGCTCCCAAATGCATCCTAGTGGTCTCAGGGTCAATGGCCCTTCCTGATCTCTAATGCTCAGTGGCCCTCCATGGCTGGCTCCCAACAGTATATCAATGTGATGTTAGCTTCATAAAATGATTTGGGTAAAGTCCCATCTTTCTTGTGTCTGGAACACTTTCAGTAGGATTGGGATTTGCTCCTCCTTGTATTTTTGTAGAATTCTGCTGGAAAGCCTTATATAAGCCAACTGATCTTGAGCTTTTTTCTGTAGGTAGTTTTCTTATGGCATAGTTGATTTCCTGGGTTGTTAATGGTCTATTTAGGGTTTCAATCTCGGGAGGTTGTGTGATGTCGGAAATTTCTCCATTTTATTTAGGTTTTCAAGTTTGTTTCCATACAAGTGTACATAGTAATCTACGATAATCTTTTGTATTTCTTCGGGGTCAGTTGTGACAAGATCTTTTGCATTTCTGTTTGTGTTTATTTGAGCTTTTTCCTCTCTTTTTCTTGGTCAATCTGGCTAGGGGTTCATCGATCTTGCTTATCCTTTCAAAGACACAATTTTTTGTTTCATTTATTTTTTCTACTATAGTTTTTTCTTCCATGTCCTATATTTGGGCTTTTATTTTAGTGATCTGGATTTTTCTGCTGAAGTTAAGGTTTTGGTGGTCTTACTTTTCCAGCTTCCTTAGGTGATTTGTTAGGCTGCTAACCTTTGATCTTTTCATTTTCTTCATGTGTATTTGTAGAGATATGAAATTTCCTCTTAGTACTGTATTCATGGAATCCCAGAGGTTTCAGTGAGATGTCTCTTCATTTTCATTTGGTTCCAGGAATCTTTTAATTTCTGTTTTGATTTTCATGCTGACCTAGGAGTTTTTCAGCATCATGGTCTTAGTGTCCTTGTCTTTGTGGGCTTTGGGGGAAATTTGTTAGTGCTGATATTTATTTTTATTCCACTATGGTCTGAGAAGATGCGTGGCAGTATTTCAATCTTATGAAATTTGTTTATGCCTGACTTATGGCTGAGGATGTGGTCAATCTTAGAGTAAGTTCCATATGGTGATGAGTAGAATGCATATTCTATGGTTGTTGGGTGGAATTTCTATAGGTATCTATTAACTCCATTTGGTCAAGTGTCAAGCTGAGTTTCTGTTATTGATTTTTTTGTCCTGTTGATCTGTCTAAGGTTGTTAGTGGGGTATTTAAGTCCCCAGCTATGATAGTATTAGAATCAATATCTTTTTTTAGTTTATACAAAAGCTGCTTTATGAAAGTTAGTGTTCCTATGTTGGGTGCATATATGTTTAGTATGGATATTTCTTGTTGATGCATTAAACCTTTTATCATTGTGTAATGACCTTCTGTATCTTTTGTAAATTTTGATAGCTTAAAGGGTATTTTGTTTATATTAAGATCACAACTTCTGCTTTCTTTTGTGTTTCATTCACCTGAAAATTTGTGTTCTATCCTCTTACTTTGAGTCTGAGTTTCCTTTCTGGTGAGATGAGTTTCCTGGAGACAGCATATTATTGTGTCATGACTTTATCCATTTTGCCATTCTATGTCTTTTTAGTGGTGCATTTAGTCCATTCACATTCAGGCTAATTATTGAGATGTGAGAATTTATCCCTGTCATGAAGTTCTTATAGAGTTTGTTGTTGTTTGTTTGTTTGTTGGCTTTCTTTTGATTTTGGGGGTTATATGTGTTATCTATCTTTTTCGTGCATTCTTGGGAAGGATGTGTCCATTCTTCTTTTTTTGTTTTTCTTTCTTTTGTGCTTAATACTTTCTTAACTGTTTCTTGTAGAGCTTGTCTGAGAGCAATGTAAACATTCTTAGATTGTCTGGGTAGGATTTTAATTCTCCATTGCTGATGAAACTTAGCTGGGTAGATAATTCTTGGTTGAAATTGTTTATCTTTGAGAACTTTGAAGATTGAACTCTAGTCTTTTCTAGCCTATAGTGTTTCTGTGGATAAGTCTGCTGCTATTCTAATTGGTCTTCCCCTGGTGGATAATCTGCCCTTTCTCTCTTGTTGCCTTTAGGATTTTTTCTTTTATACCTACTTTGTGTAAGCAAATTACTATGTGCCCAGGAGTTGATCTTCTCATCTGATGCTGTGCAGGGGTTCTCTGAATCTCTTATGATTAAATGGTCATGTGTCCAGTGAGATGAGGGAAGTTTTCTTGGAAATTTAATGTAATGTTTGTTCCAGGGTGGTCTCTATCTCTCTATCTGCCTCAGAGATTCAAATTACTCTTAGGTTCAGTCTCTTGATATAATCAGTCATCTCTTAGAGGCTTTGTTCTGTCTTTTTAAGCTTCTTTTATATGTTTTTAACAGTTTGGATTTATTCCATATTTTGGTCCTCAAGCTCTAAGATTATTTCTTCTACTCAGTTATTTTGCTTTCCATGCTCATCAGTTTGTTATTTATTTCAGTCACCATATTCTTTATTGCCATCATCTCAGTTATCAACTCCTTCATTCTTTCCTCTTGTCTCTCCTCATTTCTTTTTATTCTTTTTAGTAATGACTTGATGTCTGGGTTTGTGGTTTGAAACCAGTGGTTCTGGGAACTCTTCATTATTTGAGGTCTGAGATCTGTATGCTCCGTTGCTGTCTTCCCAGAGGTAGGTATGAGACCTGTATTCTTCCTTTGATTCTTCTTCATTTGTGATGGTTTTCCTCCCCATTTTTCCCCTTCTTTAATTCTGTTGTTCAAGGTGGAGGAGGGGATAGCTTTTATTTCTGTTTGTTCAATCCTCTCGTCTTCCTTATATAGATCCTCTGGATTTGTTCAGTTTTGAAGCTGAATTGTGGTTGGGGGATTGTGCTTTCTGCAGTTTTGAGATTTAATTAAGGGGGAAGCTTTAGTTCAGAAGCTATCTGCAGATCCCTGTATCTATTGATAGGTGTGTAAGCCCCCTGCAGACCACTTCCCATTGCCTTACAGTCTGTCCATGTTTGCCCCTGAAAGTCAAATGAGAGAAGAAAAAGGATAGAATGGAAAAAGGAAGGAGGGAGACAAAAGGAAGGTAAAGAGAGAGAAGAAGTGGGAAATCAGACAGGTGCACCAACTAACAAATAAACAAAGAAACAAACAAAGTCAGAAAAAAAGCCCCAAATATGCAAACAATCATATGAACAAACAAACCCCTCCCTTATCAACATCAGTATTTGTCCTCAAAAATACCCAAATAGAATATCTCAAAAACAACAATAAAATAACAAAAACAAAGCAAGTATGAAAACATAAACAAAAAACAGAAAGAAGAAGAAAAAGAAAAAAGAACTTTCTTTGTGGTCATTTCTGGAACTTCAGATTCCTTTTGCAAGCACTGCTGCCACTTTGGCTGCTGCCACTTTTGGCTGCCACTGCATTAGGGAGCAGCTCTGGTCTCCAGCTTTCAGTGCATGCTGATAGGGTTGCTCTAATGTGAGTCAGACGCCCTGCAGACAGCTGTGTGAGGAGGATGAATCAGATCCGAACTCACCCAACTTGTCTGCTACTGCTGCTGCTGGCAAGTCTCCCACATGGATCAGACATGTCTGTACCTGGTCCAGCGTGTGGGTTGGAGGGCTCTGGCTCTCTGAATCCAATGATGATCCCAGAGGAGTGCAGAGATAGCCTCTGCCCCTCAGATTGGAGACTGGACAGAGACAGGTGGGGCAATGCACGTCTCTGCCTGGTCCCAGGACATAAAAAATGGTGGTGGTCAGCATCTCCTCACCGGTGGTGGGGTTCAGTTCCAGATTTCCTTGCTGTACCTTCTCCATGGTTCCCACTGCTAGTGCCTGGCAGGCTGATGATCCTGCATGCTGAGTACTCCAATCTCAGGGCAGTGGTCAGTTGCAGGCATCTCCAGAGGAGCCCCAAGCACTTAAACCTGAGTCCTCGGATGGACTTTCACTCACCCACTGGCACACATCCACTCATGCAGACATTCTTTATGGACACTTGCTTCTGCAGAGACTCTCATACTGCGACCAGTTGCATCTCCATCTTACCCCATCTGCAACAGTTCAAGATTCTAATTCGACCCTGATGTGAGGACAAGTATCTACATTTTTAATAAGCATCCCTTGTGATATAGGTAATATGTGGCCTATACTTTGAGAAAGACATTTAAAAATAAAATATTCTCTGGACATGTTCCAAAGTTTTAGGCTATTATTTAAACCTTTAGCTGGATCTTAACCTAACTAAACATCTGGCCTTCAAACAAACACTCTCATGGGCTCTGGAAATGTGTCCTCCTGAGCCTCATGTTCTCTGTGTTTAATGGGAAAGCCATTGACTAGGGAATAATTCTGAATTTCCTTTCTAATTCTGATGTTTTATGCTCTGTTTCTGTTATTCGTCCATTGGCCATTCACTGCCAATTCTGATCACAGCACACTCTTCATGTACTACAGGTCACTTAGCAACAACAGTGAATTTATCTCAGAAACCTGAAACTCAAGGAAATAAGGTAACGCATTAAAAGACAAATTTATAATTTAGTTTTATAACTGAACTTAGCAGATAAGATCATTGCCTTTGTAAGTGTCCCCTTAGAAGGCAGAAAACCTCCTAGATAAAAAAACTGGAAGTACAGGATCTATACATAATTGATGTTTAACTTAGTATGAAATAATGCTATTCATAACATATCTAAAGGAAATGTGAGGAAGGACTGAGAAGGCATTAGAGAATGTGGACTGGAATATCAAAGAAAGGTAGCTTGAAGAACAGGCATACCCCAACCTCTGTCCAGAGAAGAGATTGCCCTCAAATTTCAACTCTAGTTTATTCCCATGATAAACATGATGCATTAATAAAAGCAATAATGGCAAGCAATTTTAATATTCATCTTATTTTGTTTATAATTTTTATCCAATCGTTATGACAAGAAAAGAGATTATGTCTGGTGCTGGAGGACTTACTCACCATCATACACTGCTAGCAGGCTTGTAAATGGACACAACTTTATTGGAAAGCAATTGGCCCATATTATGAAAACCCTCAAAACAGTATACTCCCATGGATTTATTAATCTTGATTTTAAGAATCTATTTAAAGAAATAACTAACCTAGGCAATTTTTTTCTATAATGAAGTTTATTGCAGTGTTTCTGTTACTGCAACTATATCAAAGGAGAATCAATCACATATATTTTGACATATAACAAAAATAAAGTCTTATCATTAAATAATTATAAAAATTATAAATGTGTTATTTCCACATAAAAGCTGGAAACAATATATTTTTAAGTAAAACAATCACTTTATAGTGATCAAATAGTAATTGATTCGACAAGAAAAGAGATTATGTCCAGTGCTGGAGGATTTATTCACCGTCATGCACTGCTAACCAGATTATAAACTAACACAATCTTAGCCGGGCTCGGTGGCTCAGCTTGTAATCCCGCGCCTTTGGGAGGCTGAAGTGAGTGGATTGCCTGAGCCCGCGGGTTCGAGACCCGCCTGGGCAGCGAAACCTCATCTCTACAATAAATAAAAAAAAAAACATCAGCCGGGCGTGGTAGCGCATGCCTGTAATTCCGGCTACTCGGAAGGCTGAGGCGGAAGGATCACTGGAGCCCAGCAGGCAAGGCTACGGTGGCTGGGAGCGGCCACTGCACTCCCGTCTGGGCGACCCAGTGAGACTCCAACTCAAAAAAAAAAAAAAACTAACACAATCTTATTGGAAATCAATTGACCCATATTATCAAAAGCTTTGACAACACAGTATAATGCAAGCTTTGTTTCAAAAAAAGTATTATCATACTCATAGAAAAAGAGCTAATACAATGTACATATATATAGCAAAAATGTACCCTAAGCAAGCACTGAAGAGGCTTGGAAAGTGATATTCTCTTGCACACTTTGGAGTTTTAAGTGTTTCTTCAGCATTTATAAAGCCCCATTGCTGGAGAATGAGTAAATTTCCATTGCTTTCTTTAGGTTTTTTTTTTCCCCCTCCTATTTGCTTCCCACTCCTGAGATTTAGCTAGTGGATTTTTTTTTTCCTGAGTCAGAGTCTCACCCCATCACCCAGGCTGGAGTGCAGTGGCACACTCACAGCCATCCCAGCGTCGACCTGCTGGACTCCGGGGATCCTTCTGCCTCAGCCTTCCAAGTAACCGAAACTATAGACATGTGCTACCACACCAGGCTAAGTTTTGATTTATTGTAGAGACGAGGTCTCGTCAAGTTGCCTGAACTGGTCTCGAACCCTCGGACTCAGGCAATCCACTCACCTCGGCCTCCCAAAGTGCTGGGATTACAGGCTGAGTCACCAAGTCCAGCTGGAATATTTTTTATTAGCAGTTGAAACAGCAGTGAGTTCAGGGGAGAAGGCTTCGGTTTGTACCTCTAGTCAAAAGAGCACTTGTTAGGTATAAAAGCCTAGATTTCTACTTCTATTTAGTAATTCTTCCAGGATACCTCCTCTGTCCTCATCCTCCTGTCATTTTCTAGTTAAAAGTCTCAAACTTGATCTTGTCTCCAGTTCTGTCACTTGTATTTGACATATTTCGTCAAGTTGACAAAATTCTCAGAACTCAGGAATAATTAAGTCACATAAATTAAATTGGATTTTAAAAATTCTCATTGATATCAATCACTCACCCAAGACCTTGTTTCTCCTTACCTGTAGATCCCCATTTCTCTTAAATGGGGGAGCACCAGCATTTTTTTAGGGGAAGCACATTAAATTTACATAAAAACAAGCCCCAAATTTGAAAATCATTAGGAACTAGTCTTAGTGGCTGCCTTCTTTTCAGCTCTTGGTTTTTGTTTTTGTTTTGAGATGGGGTTTTACTCTGTTGTTCAGGCTGCAGTGCAGTGACATCATCACAACTCCCCACAGCCTCAAATTCCTGGACTCAAACAATCCTCCTGCCTCAGCCTCTTGAGTACACGAGTGTGGGTGTGCACCACCACACCTGGTTTGTTTTTCTATTTCTTGTAGAGACAAGGGTCTCACTTTGTTTCCATGAATGGTCTCAAATTCCTGGCCTCAAGTGCTCTTCCTGTCTCAGCCTCCCAAAGTGCTGGGTTTACAAGCCTGAGCCACTACATCCGGTTTAGCGCTTGTTCATTTCTATCAGTCTTCCCTAATGATCTGCATATTCTTTCTAGATAAAATCTCAGTTGTGAAATAATTTTGTATGTAGATTTAAATAATGGATTCAAGGAAAAGGAAGAACCTTCTAATACTTTGAGTTGCTGGGTATTAACCCCAGAATGTTGAAGTAATAAGAAAAGGAGTTACAGATAAGATTTTCTTAAAAATAAAAACAAAAAACCCCCAAAACTACTAAGCCTGCTATCTAGTCTCAGAGATGTTAGTCTCCCCCTGGGAAAACACTCAATTTTCCTCACCTTGCTCTAGAGTGTATCTCTGGTAAGGTGGGGAAGATTTATTGTGCTTTATACCCCCTTGAGGAATACCAAAGCCAGTTTGATTCCAGAGGGTTGACAAGATGATAGACATTTAAAATATTGGATAATCCTATCAGGACAAACTGAATAGCTAAAAGTAGGTGGATATTCTGTATGTACTCTGAATAATAAAATCATACATTTCAGTGTTGGAAATACATACAACTTAATATTTAAGTGCTCAGTGTTCTAAGCACGTCATATGTTTAACACCCCTGTAAGGCTGATAGCGACTAGTTTAGACCCTTGATTTCAAGTATGAGAATACCGAAGCAAGGAAATTGTATAATTTGGCTAAAGTCACTCGAGGAGTTGGAGACAGAGGCCAAACTGTAAGCTGCTTTCCTGGCTTTCAGTTCAGTGCTTTTACTACACCATACAGTGGTCACATTTTGAGCTGTCACCTATAATTCAAAAATCCCCTGTAACAAGGAGACATTTGCAATCATCAAGACTAAGTGATATTACTTAGGTACCTGTTTTACTTAGGTGCTTATCATGGATTATGATACTTCCTAGAGGCAGGATGTGCCCAACCCTAAGAAAAATAGGAGGGAAAAGTGCAGGAAACTAGGTTGATCACTTTGGGTTAATGCTTTTCAGTATTTTTCTCCCATGATCAGCACATTCCTCAGCTTAGCCAGGCTAACTTCACTACTTTATGTTTTCTAAAATACCATCCAAAGCTTTTGGCTGAACTATGTAGTGCTTTCTTTTCTTTTTTAAACCTCAGCTATATGGATTCTACAACATAGTTATTTTTTATGTCTGTTCTCATTAATCTCAAAAAACTTCTTGAAATTCTTCAGACTATAAACTGTGGCTTGCAATAAATGTCTAAGAAAGTGGCACATATAAGCACATTTATTTTAGGAATGCTGTCACTGTTCTGCATAACATATTGCTGAGAAGGAAATAACAAGCCCTTTGGTTCTAGTAGCAAGCATGACTCCGAGAGAGAGCATTGAGTATCAAGTGTTTTATATAGCCATGATTTTGGGTTTGTGTTATAATTTTTAATCTCACAACCTGATGTCCAGCAATCATATAACTTTTTTATTTTTGTGCAAAATAATAAGTCTTTTGACAGAAAATGTTCAGGCAGAACTTGCCAAAGATATATATGTACATACAACTGCCTTTTGTAGTAGAGAGGCCTGACTTGGCTTTGCTTATCACTGAATCACTAATGTGGGTTAAAATTGGCTCTACAATTAAGTGACTAAATGACTCTGGAGCTTTCATTTGGTGAATCTCGGATGTTTGGAAAATGAGGTAGCCTTATACATTAAAATTGCAATTCATAAATATGAAATGATATGAGATATAAGAAGTTGCCCTGATAATTTTGTCAAAAGAACTATTCTCCAGCATGCACTAAAATAAACTTCTTTTTTTTTTTTTTTTTTTTTGAGTTGGAGTCTCACTCTGTCACCCAGACTGGAGTGCAGTGGCCGCTCCCGGCCACCGCAGCCTCGCCTGCTGGGTTCCGGCGATCCTTCCACCTCAGCCTTCCAAGAGGCTGGAATTACAGGCATGTGCTACCACGCCCAGCTGATTTTGTGATTTATTGTAGAGATGAGGTCTCGCTGCCCAGGCGGGTCTCGAACCCGCGGGCTCAGGCAATCCACTCACCTCAGCCTCCCAAAGGCGCGGGATTACAGGCTGAGCCACCGAGCCCGGCTTAAAATAAACTTCTATATCATGAAAAAGATGATGTATATTGATAGCAATCAGTACATAAAAATAAAACATAAATATTCATCAGTATCTTATGTCTAAATGGGACTGGATGGGGACAAATTAAGTTAATTAACAGAAAACTATAAAACATTGAAAGAAATTGAAGATGACACAAATAAAAGGAAAGATATTCTGTGTTCATGGATTAGAAGAATTAATATTGTTAAAATGTCCAGAGTAACCAAAAAGATCTACAGATTTAATGCAATCAAATTTCAAATATCAAAGTGTCAATGCCATTTTTCACAGAAATAGAAAAAAATATTCTAATATTCAAGAATATCAAAGCTGGAGACATCACAGTTTTTATTTCAAATTATATTACAAAGCTATAGTAACCCAAACAGTTTGATAGTAGTATAAAAACCAATGCAAAGACAAATGAAACTAGAGAGTCCAGAAATAAGCCCACACACATACAGTCAACTAATCTTCAACAGTGGTGGCAAAAATACAAAATGTGAAAGGACAGTCTCTTTGATAAATGGTGTTGGGAAAACATGATATCTACAAGCAAAAGAATAAAGTTGGATTCATATCTTGTACCATCCACAAAAAAATGAACCCCAAAAGGATTAAAAACTCTAACATAAGACCTAAAGTCGTAACATTTCTAGAGTAAAATGAGGGGAAAGCTCCTTGAAATTTTTTTAGCAATGATTTTTTTTGAATATAACACCAAAAGCACAGGCAACATGAACAAAAATAAGCCAAAACAAAAACAAACATGTTTCTGCACAGCAAACAATTGGTAGAAAGAAAAGGCAACATACAGAATGAGAGAAAACATTTACAAACCGTATATCTGACAATATATAAGCAGATCCTGCAACTCAACAGCAAGTAAACAAATAACCCAATTAAAAAAATAGTCAAAAAACTTGAATAGACATTTCTCCAAAGACCACAGATGGCCAACATGTATATGAAAATGAGCTCAACATTACTAATAATGACCTAAATGTAAGTCAAAGTAATGAGATATCACCTCACACTTGTTAGGATGGATATTATTTTTTTAAAAAAAAAGATAAGTGTAGGTAATGGTGTGGAGAAAAGGGAACACTAGTACACTGTTGTTGGGATTTAAATTGTGTAGTCATTATGGAAGGCAGTATACGTGTTTATAAAAATAGAACTTTGAGACTACCTCATTTCCCAAACATTATATCCCAAAGTTCACCTAATAAAAAAAGGAGAATTGGCTGGATACAGTGGCTCAGCCTGTAATCCCAACACTTTGGGAGACTGAGGGGAGAGGATTGCCTGAGCCTGGGGATTGGAGACCAACCTGGGCAATATAGTGAGACCTCATTGCTACAATAAATAAAGTTAGCCAGGCGTGGTGGCATGCGTCTGTAGTTCCAGCTACTTGGAAGGCTAAGGTGGAAGAATTGCCTAAACCCAGTAGGTTGAGGCTGCGGTGGTTGTGAGTGGGTCACTGCACTCCAGCTTGGGTGACAGAGTGAGACTCCAACTAAAAAAAAAAAAAGCGGGGGGGAAGAGGCAAGATGGCGACGGGTCAACCTGGTCTGTGAAGCCCTCTGAGAAAGAGATCTGCAGTGGGTCTCTGACTCTCACCCCAGGGGGCTGCAGACCCCAACATTGCAGCCTGCTCTTCATACGGAGCTCGGCCGTTGCCACCGCTGGGGCATCGCAATGGACTGGACAGTCACTGCAGCGCAAAAGGTGCCGTCGCCGCTGCTGCCACCACCCCCACCCCCCGCCGCCGCCGCTGCCACTGCCGCGGCCTCCATGACGGCAGTAGCACACCGCACCACCCAGGCCGGAGGCAATTCACTTCAAATCCCTTCAGGGAAGATCTGCTGGGATTGCTGCCACCACTCCTGCAACCAAGACGTCCTACCCGCCCGCCGTGAGTCTCCTATTGCCTGCCCTGAGGCAGGCAGCCATCTTGATCCTGTCCAGCCCCACCCCCTCTGGGGCGAGCAGCTGAGATAGCACCACGTGCTGGAGATTCAAGGTAACAACACCGAAACAGGAGAAATAAGCTTGATAAAGGCATAGACCAGGGTGCTGAATGGAGGGTAATCTGAACTGTCCTTCACAGCAGACCAGGGGCAACTGACCCTAACTGCAAACTAATTTACCAGCTTGATAAGAAAACTAGAAATCAGACCTGAAAGGACATTGGACTTAAACGAAATGTCTCAGAGTGTGCTTCATTGATTCTATTAGTTTAATGACTTAATTCTATTCCTACTGTATTGTTCCCTTTTGTCTTTTTTCCTTTTCCTTTTCTTCTCTTTTCTTCTCTCTGTAAATCATATCTTTGTATAGAGAAACAGCACACTAATAAGGTGGTTGGTTAGCATGTATGATAGCATCACTGTATGTTTCAGTTTTATTTTTTATCTTTTGTATGAGAGTTGGTTCGTCTGTAGCTGTGGTCTATTGTTTTTATCTGTTTCAGTATAGGCTTCTCTCTCTATTTGTTGGCACACTCGTTTGTTTCCCCCCTTACTCCTCTATCTCTCCACTCCCCTCTTCAACCCACTATCTGCTCCATTCTCTCCCCTCTGCTAACCACATTTTATTTCAGGGAGTAAACCTACAGCCCCACTACACGGAGAGATTCCAGGAGAGTGGGAAGTGGGTTCCACATTATCCACACGCCTGTCAGCGAATACCAGGACCTGCAGATAGATTTTGAATCACAGCTCCCCCCTTAAGTAAATCTCAAAACTGCAAAAAGGACCACCTCCAACCTACAGTGCAACTCCAGAATTGAACAAAGTAGAGGGCATACATAAAGAATAAGAAATTGAACAAACAGAAGTAAAACCAATCCCTTTACCCCTGAATAACAGAATTAAAGAAGACAGTGATGTGGAGGGAAGGAAAAAGTAGGGAGGGGGAAAAACCGCACAAATGAAGAAAAATCAAAAGAAGAAATAGGTCTCACACAGACCCCTGGGAAATCAGACACTGAGAAAACAGATTCTGGAACACAAACAATGAAGAGCCCCCAGAATGACTGGTTACATGCAACAAACCCAGACATCAAGACATTAATGGAGAGAATTTAAAAAATTGAGGAGAGACAAGAGGAAAATAGGAAGGAGCTGATGTCAGAAATGACAGCAGTAAAGAATACTGTGATGGAAATGAACAACAGACTAATAAGCATGGAAAGCAGAATCAGCTAAGCAGAAGAAAGAAAATCAGAGCTCGAAGACCAAAACACAGAACTAACCCAAACTGTCAAAAGCATAGAAAAGAAGCTCAAAAAGACAGAAAAAAACCTGCAAGAGATGAATGATCACTTCAAGAGACCAAACCTAAGAGTAATTGGGCTTCCTGAGGCAGAGACAGAAACAGAAGCCACACTGGAACAAACATTTCATGAAATCATTCAAGAAAACTTCCCTCATCTCATTAAGGATGAAAAAATTCAAACACAAGAGATTCAGAGAACCCCTGCAAGACAACAAATGAGAAGACCAACTCCCAAACACATAATAATTCGCCTAAACAAAGTAGCTATAAAAGGAAAAATCCTAAAGGCAGCAAGAGAAAAAGGTCAGACTACCTACCAGGGAAAACCAATTCGAATAGCAGCAGATTTATCCACAGAAACCCTTCAGGCCAGGAGAGCCTGGAGCCCTATCTTCAAAGTTCTAAAGGAGAAACATTTCAACCAAGAATAACCTACCCAGCCAAACTAAGCTTCATTAGTGAGGGAGAATTGAAATCTTTTCCAGATATCCAAACCCTAAGAACCTACGCTGCCACCAGACCACCTCTACAAGAAACACTTAAGAAAGTACTGAACACAGAAGAAAAAGAAAAAAGAACAACAGCATTCTTCACAAGAGTACAGGCAAAAGATTAAAAACACACATGAACCAACTCCAAAACCCAAAGAAAGACAACAAACAAACAGGAACAACTCTGTAAGAACCTTATAATGACAGGGATCAACTCTTGCATTTCAATTATTAGCCTAAATGTGAACGGACTAAATGCACCACTGAAAAGACATAGAATGGCAAAATAGATAAAATATCATCAGGCAATAATCTATTGCCTTTAAGAGACTCACCTCACTAGAAAGGACACCCACAGACTCAAAGTAAGAGGATGGGAAACAAACTTTCAGGCGAACGGAATACAAAAGAAAGGAGGAGTAGCGATCTTAATTTCAGACAAAATACCCTTCAAGCTATTAAAAATCAAAAAATATACAGAAGTCCACTACATAATGATAAAAGGCTCAATCCATCAACAAGAAATACCTATCCTAAATATATATGCACCCAACATAGGTGTGCCAACTTTCATAAAGCAACTTCTTGGAAAACGAAAGAAAGATACTGACTCTAACACTATCATAACTGGGGACTTTAATACCCCACTCACAACCCTAGACAGATCATCAGGACAAAAAATCAGCAAGGAGATCTGGAACCTCAATGTGACTTTGGACCAAATGGACTTAATTGATACCTACAGAACACTCCATCTAAAGACCACAGAATACACATTGTACTCATCACCACATGGAACATATTCTAAGATCGACCACATACTCGGCCATAAATCAAGCATAAGCAAATTTAAAAGGACCGAAATTCTACCATGCACCTTCTTGGACCACAGTGGAATAAAAATAAACATTGACACCAACAAAGTCCCCCCAAAACCCACAAAGACATGGACACTAAACAGCATGATGCTAAAAAACTCCTGGGTCAACGACGAAATCAAAACAGAGATCAAAAGATACCTGGAAACAAATGAAAATGAAGAAACATCTTACCAAAATCTCTGGGATGCCCTGAAAGCTGTAGTAAGAGAGGAATATATATCCCTACAAACACACATGAAGAAAATGGAAGGAACAGAAATTCACAACCTAACAAGCCACCTAAAGAAGCTGGAAAAGCAAGACCACAAAAACCCTAATTTCAGCAGAAGAATCCAGATCACCAAAATAAAAGCCCAAATCCAAGACATAGAAGACAAAAAGATAATACAAAAAAATCAATGAAACAAAAAGCTGGTTCTTCGAAAGGATAAACAAGATCGATTGTCCCTAGCTAGACTGACCAAGAAAAAATGAGAAAAAAACCAAATAAACACAATCAGAAACACAAAAGGTGAAGTCACATCTGACCCTGAAGAAATACAAAAGATCATTAGAGACTACTACATACACTTGTATGGAAACAAACTTGAAAACCTAAGTAAATGGAGGACCTTCTGACATCATACAACTTACCTAGGTTGGAACAAGAAGAAATTGAGACTCTAAATAGACCAATAACAATCAAGGAAATCGACTATGTAATAAGAAAACTTCCTACACAAAAAAGCCCTGGTCCAGATGGCTTTCCAGCAGAATTCTATAAGACATTTAAGGAGGAGCTGATACCTATCCTACTGAAGGTATTCCAAGCAATTGAAAAAGATGGAACCCTCCCCAAATCATTTTACGAAGCCAACATCACATTGATACCCAAGCCAGGTAAAGAACCAACAAAGAAAGAGAACTACAGGCCAATATCTTTGATGAACAAAGATGCTAAAATTCTCAACAAGATCCTAGCAAACTGGATTCAGCAATACATCTCAAAATCATCCACCATGAACAAGTAGGCTTCATTCCTGGGATGCACTGGTTCAACATTCGTAAAACCATAAATGTAATTAAATACATCAACAGATGTCAAAACAAAAACCACATGATCATATCATTAGATGCAGAAAAAGCTTTTGATAAAATCCAGCACCCTTTCTTGATAAAAACCCTTGAACATCTAGGCATACAGGGAACATACCTCAAAATAGTAAAAGCCATCTATGAGAAACCCACAGCAAGCATACTCCTAAATGGACAAAAATTGGAATCAATTCCCCTGAAAACTGAAACTAGACAAGGATACCCACTCTCACCCCTCCTGTTCAACATAGTATTGGAAGTCCTGGCTACAGCAATCAGAGAAGAGGAGGCAAGCAAAGGTATTCAAATAGGAAAAGAGGATATCAAGTTATCTCTCTTTGCAGATGATATGATTGTGTACCTTGAAAACCCAAGAGTATCTGTCAAAAGTCTCCTTACATTGATAAAGGCCTTTGGCAAAGTCTCAGGATACAAAATAAATGTACAAAAGACAATCGCATTTCTTTACACCAATAATAAACAAACAGAAACCCAAATAAAAACACAATTCCATTCACGATAGCCACAAAAAAAAAAAGAAATATCTTGGCATCTTCCTAACCAGAGACGTGAAAGCCCTTTACAATGAAAATTACAGAACACTGCTCAAAGAAATCAAAGATGACACGAACAAGTGGAAAAATATCCCATGCTCATGGATCGGAAGAATCAACATTGTGAAGATGTCCATCTTACCTAAGGCAATCTACAAATTCAATGCAATACCCATTAAATTACCAACAACATTCTTCTCAGACCTAGAAAAAACAACACAGGAATTCATATGGAAACACAAACGTCCAAGAATAGCCAGAACAATCCTCAGCAAAAAAAAAAAAAAACAAAGCAGGTGGTATCACAATACCAGACTTCAAACTTTGCTATAAAGCTACAATCATCAAAACAGCTTGGTTCTGGTACAGGAACAGGCATATAGAACAGGAATAGAATTGATATTCCAGAAGCAGAACCTCAATTTCTCAACCAACTCATCTTCGACAAAGCCCTCACCACCTACCACTGGGGAGAGGAGAACCTATTCAGTAAATGGTGCTGGGAAAATTGGCTGACCATATGCAGAAGATTGAAACAGGACCCCTATCTATCCCCATGCACAAAGGTTAACTCCAAATGGATCAGAGACCTAAATGTAAAACCTCAAACCATAAGAACCTTAGAAAAGGAAGGAAATACCCTCATGGAAATCGGAACTGGCATCCAATTCCTGAACAAAACCCGAAACCCACAGGTCATAAGAGAGAAGATAGACAAGTGGGACCTTATTAAACTGACAAGCGTCTGCAAAGCCAAAGAAACCATCAAGAGAGCAGGGAGACAGCCTACAGACTTGGAAAAAGTATTTGCCAACTCTAGGTCTGACAAAGGCTTAACATCCTGGATCTCCAAGGAACTGAAACATACCAAAAAGAAGAAAACAAACAACCCCATTATAAAATGGGCAAAAGATATGAACAGACACTTCACAAAAGAAGACATCCAAGCAGCCAATAAACACATGAAGAAATGCTCAACCTCACTAATCATCAGGGAGATGCAAATCAAAACCACACTGAGATACCACCTAACTCCAGTCAGAATGGCAATTATCAACAACTCAAAAAATAACAGCTGCTGGAGAGGGTGTGGGGAAAAGGGAACACTTCTACACTGTTGGTGGGAGTGTAAACTAGTGCAACCTCTGTGGAAAGCAGTATGGCGATTCCCAAAAGCTCTAAAAATTGACCTCTCATATGACCCCGCAATCCCCCTACTGGGAATACACCCTGAAGAACTCAAGTCACTCTATTAAAAAGATACCTGCACACATATGTTTATCGCAACATTGTTCACAATACAAGAACCTGGAAACAACTATGCTGCCCATCAAAAGAAGACTGGATTAAAAAAATGTGGTACATATACACGATGGAATACTATGCAGCCGTAAAAAAGAACAAAATCATGAATTTTGCAGCAACCTGGATGTAACTAGAGTCTATAATACTGAGTGACCTCTCACAGAAACAAAGATCCGAGTATCACATGTTCTCACTCATATAATGGACCTTGAACATTCAATGTAATACTATAAGAAAATGACTGACAGTACTGGGAAACTATGGGGGGGAGATGGGATTAATAGTAGCAAATATCTGTCTGGGGATGGGAAAATACCTCTTATCAACAGGGTGCCTGAATAAAGCATAATTGTACACCTAACCCTTAAGTGTACCCCACAAAACCATAGTAAAAAATATTGATTAATAAAAAGAAAGAAAGAAAGAAAGAAAAAATAGAACTATATGATCTAGCATTCTCACTTTTTGGTATTTATCCAGAATTGAAATCAGCATCTCGGAAAGATACCTGCGACCTGATGTTTATTGCAGCATTATTCACAGTACCCAGGATACAGAAATAACCAAATGTATCTATCCACAGATGAATGCATAAAGAAAATGTGATATATACATCTAATAGAATATTACTTAGCTTTACAAAAAGAAGGAAATCCTGCCATTTGTGACAACATAAATAAACCTGGAAGAAATTATCCTAAGTGAAATAAGCCAGTCAAGAAAAGCAAATACTGTAATGATCTCATTTCTATGTAAAATTAAAAATAGTGAAACCCAAAAAAGCAGAGATCAGAATGGTTGCTTCTAGGGGCTGGGTGGAGAAGAAAATGAGGTGGTAATAATCAAAGATTACATAATTTCAGTTATGTGAGATAAGCTCTAGAGATCTATACAGAATGCAGAATGGTTGCTGTAGCTATCAATACTGTGTTGTGTACTTAATATTTGCTAAGAGAGTAGATTTTATGTTAAGTATTTTTACCATGCACACACACACACACACACACTCACACACATACACACACACAGACACAATAGTAATACAAATAATAACAAAGGAGGCAGGAGGAAACTTTGGGAGGTGATGGATTTGTCTATGACCTTGATGATACTGATGTTTTCATGGGTGTATGATCATCCCCAAATTTACAGAGTTGTATACATTAAATATTTACAGCCTTTTACATATCAATCCTACCTTAATAACTTGCTTTAAAAACAAGCAAGTAATTAAAATCACAAAAGAAATGATAAAGATAATGATTTTACTATATAAAACATATAAACCTGCCATTAAATTATTATTAGCTTTAATGAACTAATAATTATTAAGTGCTTACTAAGTGTTAGGTAATTGCTCAAATACATTATATAAATTAACACATTTAGTTCTCACAACAACCCTATGAAACAGATACTATCTCATTTTGCAGATAAGAATAAATTTATCATAATTTATGGCTAATGGTTTTTTCATCTTATTTGCCAAGTCATTACCCACCCCAGAGACAGCAAGATATTTAGCACTAAAACTAAAGTTTTAAGGTTTTTTATTTATCTCTGAAGTCCTAATCCACCTGGAATTTATTTTTGTATTGCAGGGAAATAGGATCCTTTTTCATTTTATTTTATTTTATTTTTTTGCGTTCGAGTCTCTCTGTCGCCCAGACTGGAGTGCAGTGGCCGCTCCCAGCCACCGCAGCCTCGACCTGCTGGGTTCCAGCGATCCTTCTGCCTCAGCCTTCCGAGTAGCCGGAATTACAGGCACGCGCTACCACGTCCGGCTGATTTTTTGATTTATTGTGGAGATGAGGTCTCGCCAAGTTGCCCAGGCGGGTCACAGACCCACCGGCTCAGGCAATTCACTTACCTCAGCCTCCCAAAGTGCTGGGATTACAGGCTGAGCCACCAAGCCCGGCTCCTTTTTCATTTTTAGAAGGTATAATTATTTATTTAGTTTCATTTAGTGAAAAACTTCTCCTTTTCCCATGGATCTGCCTTTTACTTTCATGACTTCAGTTTTTGCATATTAAGGGGTCTATTCCTGGGTGGCATATGAAATTGGTTAATATGTCTATCTCTGCACTATTCCCCTATTATCTTAATCACTTGAGTTTTGTAACGAGTCCTGTTATCAAAAGCTGAGTCACTCCTTTCGCACCCTTTTTCTTCTGAAACTTTAGGTTCATCTTTTGTCTGTGCTCCTCCACAGACATTTTAGAATAAGTTTCTAAAGTGTTGCGAAAATCTCTATTGGAACTTTTATTGACTTGCTTTGACTCTAAAGAGTGGTTTTCAGAAAACAGATACCTTCTAAATAGGTATTCTTCACTCATAAAATTATCAAATATTTTTTAAATGAGAAGACTATATAGAAGGTAGAGAATGAAATCTGTATTTCATACATGGCTTAAGAGAGTTTAAATTGTTATTACTTTTCTGAAAAACTGTCTGACAAATGTATATGAGGAACTTTAAAGATCAATAACTGTCAATAGTTTTGATACAATAATTTTAAATTTGCAAATCTATATATATCATAAGGAAATCACTTGAGTATTTGGCATGGTTTTATGCTCAAAGATGTTCACTAAAGATTGTTAATAAGTGAGAGAATTATAACTAATTTGACTGTCAAATAATCAGATGTGATTAATGAATTCCGATGCATCCATTTATGGGATAAGTAATGTTTTAAGAAGGTTTTTTAATTATATGAGATCACATGATATACTGTAAAGTTAAGGGCAAGAAAGCATGGATCAAACTTGTACAGGCACACCTCAGATATAATGCAATTTCAGTTCTAAACCACTGCAATAAAGTGAATATTGCAATAAAACACGTTGCACAAATCTTTTGATTTCCCAATGCATATCAAAGTTGGGTTTATACTATACTGCAGTCTATTAACTGTTAATAGCATCGTGCATTTAAAAAGCATAGACCTTAATTTAAAAATACCTTATTGCTTAAAAAAATGTCAACAATTATCTGAGCCTTCACTGAATAGTAATCTTTGTTTCTGGTGGAAGATCATCCCTGGATGTTGATGGCAGCTGGGTGATCAGGGTGGTGGTTGCTGAAGGTTGGTATGGCTGTAGCAATGTCTTAAGACACTAGTGAAATTAGTCACACTGTTTGACTCTTCACAGAAGACTTTTCTGTAGCATATGATGCATGCTGTTTTGTAGCATTTTACACATAGTAGAACTTCTGTCAAAATTGGAGTTAATCCTCTCAAACCCTGCCACTGCTTTATCGACTGTTTATGGATAGTCTAAATCCTTTGTTGTCATTTTAACAACGTTTACAGCATCTTCGCCAGTAGATTCCGTCTCAAGAAACTATTTTCTTTATTTCTCCATAAGAAGCAGCTCTTAACTTACTCAAGTTATTTCATGAGATTGTGGTAATTCAGTCACATCTTCAAGTTTCATTTCTAACTCCAGTTTTCTTGCTATTTCCTCCAAATCTGCAGTTATTACATTCACTGAAGTCTTGCATCCATCAAAGTCATCCATGACAATTGAAATGAACTCCTTCAAACTACTGTTAAGGTTGGTATGTTGACCTCCTCCCATGAACCACAAATGCTCTGAATGGCATCTAGAATGGTGAATCCTTTCCAGAAGATTTTTGATTTACTTTGCCTCTATGCATTTGAGGATTCATCATCTATAGCAACTCTAGCTTTACAAAATGTCTGGCTTAAATAGTAAGACTTGAAAGTCAAAAGTTTCCTTTAGTCATGGGCTTAATAATGGATTCTATGATAGCAGACATGAAAACAATATTAATCTTGTACATCTCTAATGAGTTTCTAAATGACCAGGTGCATTGTCACTGATCAATGATGTAGCAATCCTTTTTCCTGAGCAGTAGGCCTTGATAGTGGGCTCATAATATTTGGTAAATTATGCTGGAAACCGATGTGCTGTCCTCCAAGCCCTGTTATTCCATTTCTGGAGCACAGGTAGAGTAGATTTAGCATAATTCTTAAAGATCCTAGGGTGTTCAGAATAATAAATACTTGTAATCATTGGTTTGAACTTAAACTAACTGACTGCATTATCCCTTACCGAGAGAGCCAGCCTGCCCTTTGAAGCATGGAAGCCTAGACTTCTTTTCTCTAGTTATGAAAGCCCTAGATGGTATCTTCTTCCAACCAAAGATTGTTCTGTTTGCATTAAAAATCTATTGTTGGGTTTATACATTTTCACCATAATTTTAGCTAAAACTTCTGATAAAGTGTTGCACCTTCTCCATCAGCACTTCCTGCTTCATCTTGTATTTTTATGTTACAGAAATAATTTCTTTCCTTAAACCTCATGAGCAAACCTCTGCTACCTTCAGACTTTTCTTCTGTAGCCTCCTCACCTCTGTCATCCTTCATAAAGTTGAATAGTTAGGGTTTTGGTCTGGATCAGGTTTTGGTTTAAGGGAGTGTTTTAGTTGATTTGATCTTTTATCCAGACTACTCAGACTTCTCCATATCAACAATAAGACTCTTATCATTTATATGTTCACTGATGTAGCACTTATAATTTCCTTGAAAAAGTTTTCTTTTGCATTCACAACTTAAATAACTGTTTGGCGCAAGAGGTCTAGCTTTCAGCCTGTCATGGCTTTCAACGTGCCTTCCTCACTAAGCTTAATTATTTCTAGTTTTTGATTTCAAGTGAGAGATGCGATTCTTTCATTTCCTTGAACATTTAGAAGTAATTGTAAGGTTATTAATCGGCCTAATTTTAATACTTCTGTGTCTCAGAGAATAGGGGCGCCTAAGCAGAGGAAGAGATGGGAGAATGGCCAGTCAGTGGAGCAGTTAGAACACACACATTTATTCATTAAGTTTGTTGTCGCATATGGGCATAGCTGTGGTGCCCCAAAACAATTGAAACAGCATCAAAGATCACTGATTATAGACCACAATAACAAACATAATGATCATAGAAAACCTTGGAAAAATGTGTGAGAATTACCAAAATGTGACAAAAGACATAAAGTGAGCATATGCTGTTGGAAAAAAGGCATCAATAGACTTGCTCAATGTAGGATTGCTATAAGCCATTTATTATAGAAATGCAATATCTGTGAAGCTTAATAAAGCAACACATAATAAAAATTAGACATATATATATAGAGAGAGTATGATTCAAAACTTTTAAAAATTATTATTTTTAAAGTAATCATTTTCCCATTCCTTATTCTTCCCTGTACTTTCCAAAGTTACTTTTTAAAAGTATAACAGATGATTTTGTTATTTAAGAAAAGTAAATGGAACTATGTTGCTTGGGAGCCTTTTTTAAAAATGTGATAACATAAAACTCTAAATAGAAAACGCTGTGTTTCTAACAGTGAAGTGAATATACGGTATCAGCCACTCTAAAAGAGTGACAGTTCAGAGTTGACTGGGTCCGGGATAGATACCTGGTCTTTCCTTTTGATCTGCCACGGGAATAACTCTGAAGGAAACTCATTTCCATGAAGGCACCTTTGTATACTTCATCAATATTCCTCTGCCCCATTTCTCCCAAGATAAAATTCCTCAGGGTAAAAATATCCAAGCCTTTGAATGGCACTAGCATGTCAGAAAATGTTTCATTTTGAAGTCAGACATGTGGATCCCAAGCTGCAGAGCTTAGATATGCACAATGAATTTTTAAGCTATGTTGAGAGCCTGAGAGAGTAGGGTGGGTGTATCTTTGAAATTTCTATGGCCAACTGTCATTCCGTAGATAATCAATAACAAATGCTTAAGAAGCTCAGCTCCCCTAATCTTGCTGTGGCTATGCAGACATTCATATTTGTTATCCAGTGAAGTGATTGTTACACACTGCCTTATAACAAAGCCAGTCCATTGAGCCGGGTTGGCCAAATGGCGAAAACTAGTGAGATTCAAATCCTGAAGAATTTGCTTTAAAAACAACTGAAGCAGCACCATGTGCATGCATCAGACACATCAAACTATTCCAGGGGCCACACAGTACAGGACGCTATGCAGCAGTGTCCACGAGAGTAGGGTCTACTCTTGTGGTATAAACATGCACACTGGGAAGGAAGGCCATCGAGGTTGAAAACCCATAAAGATTCAATTTACACATTGCTAGAAGGATGGTGTAAGAGGAATGATTAAATTGGTTATACCTCATTTTATTTCCCATTTCTTACTTAATGACTCAATGAAAGAATCACCTTTGTTTATTATTTTTAAGGATGTGTTGTGTTAGCTTTAGTGCTGCTAATGACAGTAATTCTGGAACTCTGTGCTGAATTGTAAATGTTTTCAGTGTCAGTAAGTGGGTGTGAGCCTATGTGGTTGTCACAAGGCTTTATCACACCTGACACATACATAATTCACCACCCCTTATTTTATGTCCCAAACAGTGTGGACAGTTTAAAAGTATTAAAGCAAAGCTGAAGGCCAAGGAACCCTGCTATGATACATATTAGGCTTTTTTGAAGAAATAATATTCCAAGTCATACTTATATTGGCAAAGGATATAGAGAATATCACCAGGAATCCTCCTTCAGCAGTTGAAGAAACTCAAGGCTGGGATAATTTTGCTCTCTTTCCTTTTCACCTCTTTTTTTTTGAAGAGTAACAGTTGTATTCCTAGGGTTGGTTTTCAAGTGTTTTGTTTCAGTGAAGCACCTCTAGCCTGTTTTCCCAAATTTGGGCCAAATTTATCAATAGAATTACCATCAACTATCCATAATTTGAGCCTGTGCTGGATGTGTGACCAGTAAATTATGTACAGTGAGTGTTTCCTGTGCTAAGCCAGTGTTCAATTTTCTTTTATTCTAAACAGACCCCCTTACTAGAGATGCTATGCTTGTTTGGGAGAACCGCAAATGTTAGGACTATGCAGTTTTCAAGCTAGGACTTTATTTAATCTCAGAAATAAATTACAAATCACTCTTTGTAGTATACAAATATAAAAATCTAAGAGGAAGGTCAAAAGAAAAATAGTCACCGTGAGAAACTGTGAATTATCCTCACAGTACTTCTGGATACTAGATACACAGTAGAAGATATACTACTAATGTATGCTCTACCTTATTATGGAAATACATTTTTGTAAAACAAACAAGAAGTCTGTTGATAAAATATGTTTGGATCTATTTCTGGATTCTCTATTCTCTTCCACTGATGTATTTGTTTATCTTGACACCAATATCACACTTTCTTGATTATTGTAGCTGTATAGTCAACCTCAGAATCAAGTAGCTTCATCCTCAAATGTTGTTCCTCCTTTTCAAAGTTTTATTTGTTTTGTTTTGCTATTCTAGATACTATCAATTTCACTTGAACTTTAGAACCAATTAAAACATTTCTACAAAAATCCTTTTTGGGATTTTTATTGGATTACATTGGTATATGAGCTGTGTCTTAACAATATTGAATTTTCTAATCAATGAAAATATTACTATATTCTGTTTTAGATATTTAACATTTTTTCTTAGAAATAATTTATAATTTTCAATATACAAACTGTGTATAGCTTTTGCGAGATTTAACACTATATGTTTAATACTTTTATGTTATTGTAAATGGTGTCATCTTTTAATTTAAAGTTTCTAATTGTTCATTGTAATATATAAAAATAAATTGATAATTTATATTTACTGTATTCTGAAGCTTCCTAAATTCACTATTATTAACTAAATTATAGCTAATAATGTATAGCTAATTACATTAATTAATTGATTGATTATAAATCAATTAATTAATGCAGTTAGCTAATGTAATTAGTCCACTTTTTGGGAAAATTACATAGATGGTCACATCACCTGGGAACTGAGACGTTTTTCTTCGGTTCTAATCTAAATGGCTTTTATTTCTTGTTCTTGCCTTATTACGCTGGCTAGAACTATCAATAAAATGCTGGATGCAAAAGTGATGAGAGCAGGCATACTTGTCGTTCCTGATCTTAGGAAGACAGCATTTCCTGTTTCATGATTAAATAGAATGCTTTTGCTATTTTTATATATGTCCTTTATCAGGATGGGGATGGTTCCTTTTGCTCCTAGTTGGCCGTGAGTTTGCATCAGGAATACATGCTGGATTTTGTCAAAGGTTTTTTTCTACATCTATTGAGATGATCAGACAGCTTTTCTTTCATATTTTGTTATTATGGGGAGTTACAGTGATTGATTTTCACATGTTTAATAACCCTTGCATTCCTGAGATGGACTTTGTTTGGTTATGAGGTATTATCTTTTAATTAATTAAATTCAACTTGCTAAAATGTTGTAAAACATTTAAAAATCTATGTTAAAATAAAGTAATGATCTGTGGCTTTTCTCTTTTTCCAGTGTCTTTATCTGATTTTGGTATCAGGATAAAATGGTCTCGTGGAATGAATTGGAAATTGGCCCTTCTTAAATTTTCTAGAAAAATTTATATGGAATTGATAAGATTTCTTACTTGAATATTTTGGTAGAATTCATCCATGAATCTATCTGACTCTGGAGCATTCTTAGTGGAAATTTTTTGTAAAAAAAGTCCTTGCTGCCTATTTGTTCTATCAGTTGTGGAGAAAATAATATTAAAATATCTGACTATAATTATCAATTTTCATATTTCTCCTTGAAAATCTATAATGACTTTTATAAAATTCTGGTAGTATATGGCTGTTTCTCTCACCTGTGTCAGCTCTGGCATGTCTCCCATTCTTTCTTCTCTTCTTTTTGCAATTAACTTTGTTTTGAAACTTTAAAAATAAAATAAAATAATATTTCTGGTAGTATTTATTGTTTGCTTTAATTCTACTTTGTTCTTTATAAATATAGTTACTCCAACTTTTTTCAACTAGTGTTAGAATGGTGTATTTCTTTCTATTCTTTCACTTTTAATCTATTGCTTCTTTTTATTTAAAGGCCATTTATTGAAGGCACTGTATATTTGAGTCTTAGTTTTCTACCTGATCTTTGAATTTTAATTGAGATTTTTACATCATTTTAATTTCAAAGGGCTTATTGATATGGATAGGTTTAAATCTTCCTTTTTGTTATTCATTTTTCATTCTATTCTTTGCTCCTCTTTTCTACTTTCTTTTATACTAATTATTTTTTAATGGTTCCATAATATCTACTTTGTTGGCTTATTAGCTAAAAATATTTATTTTGTTATGTTAGTTGTCTCTTTAGGATTACAGTACATATTTTTAACTTATCTCAGTTCTACCATCAAGAAGTTTAAAACAACTTTAGCTGTATTATAAAATCTTACAAGACTAAACTTCTACTTCAATCTTTCCAGTATTTATGCTACTATATTTTTTACTTCTATATATATTAAAACACAGATTTAATAAATATATTTTATTATTTTTGCTTAAATCAAATAATTTTCTTTCTTTCTTTTTTTTTTTTTTTTGAGTTGGAGTCTCACTCTGTTGCCCAACTGGAGTGCAGTGGCCAGTCCTGGCCACCGCAGCCTCGACCTGCTGGGCTCCGGCGATCCTTCCATCTCAGCCTTCCGAGTAGCCAGAATTACAGGCGTGCGCTACCACGCCTGGCTGATTTTTTGATTTATTGTAGAGATGAGGTCTCGCCAAGTTGCCCAGGTGGGTCTCGAACCTGCTGCCTCAGGCAATCCACTCACCTCAGCCTCCCAAAGTCACAGGATTACAGGCTGAGCCACCGACCCCAACATAATTTTTTTTTAATTTTAAAGACATGGGGTACAATTCAGGGTTAGGTATACAAATGCTTATTATGCAGATAACCTTGTTGATGAGGTGTGCACCCACTTCCCCTGGCAGTTTCCCACTACTGCCAATCCCACTGCGCCTTCCCGCCATCCCCTGGCAGTTTCCCACTACTGCCAATTCCTTTCTTTTTTTTTTTTTTTTTTCACTTATTTGTATTATCTTTAATTTTTTTTTTAACTTTAAGTTTTTTTTTTCATTAATCAGTATTTTTTATTATGGTTTTGTGGGGTACAGTTAAGGGTTAGGTGTACAATTACGTTTCATTCAGGCACCCTGTTGATAAGAGGTGTTTTCCCATTCCCCGACAGATATTTGCTACTGTTAATCCCATCCCCTTCACCCCCATAGTTTCCCAGTACCGTCAGTCATTTTCTTATAGTATTGCATTGGATGTTCAAGGTCCATTATATGAGTGAGAACATGTGATATTCGGATCTTTGTTTCTGTGAGAGGTCACTCAGTATTATAGACTCTAGTTCCATCCAGGTTGCAGCGAAATTCATGATTTTGTTCTTTTTTATGGCTGCGTAGTATTCCATCGTGTATATGTACCACATTTTTTTTATCCAGTCCTCTTTTGATGGGCAGCATGGTTGTTTCCAGGTTCTTGCTATTGTGAACAACGCTGCGATAAACATATGTGTGCAGGTATCTTTTTTATAGAGTGATTTGTGTTCTTCAGGGTATATTCCCAGTAGGGGGATTGCGGGGTCATATGGAAGGTCAATTTTTAGAGCTTTTAGGAATCTCCACACTTCTTTCCACAGAGGTTGTACTAGTTTACACTCCCACCAAGAGTGTAGAAGTGTTCCCTTTTCACCACACCCTCTCCAGCAGCTATTATTTTTTGAGTTGTTGATAATTGCCATTCTGACTGGAGTTAGGTGGTATCTCAGTGTGATTTTGATTTGCATCTCCCTGATGATTAGTGAGGTTGAGCATTTCTTCATGTGTTTGTTGGCTGCTTGAATGTCTTCTTTTGTGAAGTGTCTGTTCATATCTTTTGCCCATTTTATAATGGGGTTGTTTGTTTTCTTCTTTTCAGTACATTTCAGTTCCTTGTAAATCTAGGATGTTAAGCCTTTGTCAGACCTAGAGTGGGCAAATACTTTTTCCCAGTCTGTAGGCTGTCTCCCTGCTCTCTTGATGGTTTCTTTGGCTTTGCAGAAGCTTGTCAGTTTAATAAGGTTCCATTTGTCTATCTTCTCTCTTAAGTCCTGTGGGTTTTGGGTTTTGTACAGGAATTGGATGCCAGTTCCGATTTCCATGAGGGTATTTCCTTCCTTTTCTAAGGTTCTTATGGTTTGAGGTTTTACATTTAGGTCTCTGATCCATTTGGAGTTAACCTTTGTGCATGGGGATAGATAGGGGTCCTGTTTCAATCTTCTGCATATGGTCAGCCAGTTTTCCCAGCACCATTTACTGAATAGGTTCTCCTCTCTCCATTGGTAGGGGGTGGGGGCTTTGTCAAAGTTGAGTTGGTTGAGAAAATGAGGTTTTGCTTCTGGAATCTCAATTTTGTTCCATTGATCTATATGTCTGTTCCTGTACCAATACCAAGCTGTTTTGATGATTGTAACTTTATAGTAAAGTTTGAAATCTGGTATTGTGATACCACCTGCTTTGTTTTTTTTGCTGAGAATTGTTCTGGCTATTCTTGGATGTTTGTGTTTCCATATGAATTCCTGGGTTGTTTTTTCTAGGTCTGAGAAGAATGTTGTTGGTAATTTAATGGGTATTGCATTGAATTTGTAGATTGCCTTAGGTAAGATGGACATCTTCACAATGTTGATTCTTCCGATCCATGAGCATGGGATATTTTTCCAGTTGTTAACGTCAGTTTTGATTTCTTTGAGCAGTGTTTTGTAATTTTCATTGTAAAGGTCTTTCACATCTCTGGTTAGGAAGATGCCAAGGTATTTCATTTTTTTTTGTGGCTATTGTGAATGAAACTGTGTTTTTTATTTGGGTTTCTGTTTGTTTATTATTGGTGTAGAGAAATGCGATTGTCTTTTGTACATTTATTTTGTATCCTGAGACTTTGCCAAAGACTTTGATCAATGTAAGGAGGCCTTTGACAGATTCTCTTGGGTTTTCAAGGTACACCATCATATCATCTGCATAGAGAGATAACTTGACTTCCTCTTTTCCTTTTTGAATACCTCTGATTGCCTCCTCTCCTTTGATTGCTTTAGCCAGGACTTCCAATACTATGTTGAACAGGAGGGGAGAGAGTGGGCATCCTTGTCTAGTTCCAGTTTTCAGGGGAATTGGTTCCAATTTTTGTCCATTTAGGAGTATACTGGCTGTGGGTTTCTCGTAGATGGCTTTTACTATTTTGAGGTATATTCCCCATATGCCTAGATGTTCAAGGGTTTTTATCAAGAAGGGGTGCTGGATTTTATCAAAAGCTTTTTCTGCATCTAGTGTTATGATCATGTGGTTTTTGTTTTGACATCTGTTGATGTATTTAATTACATTTATGGGTTTACGAATGTTGAACCAGCCTTGCATGCCAGGAATGAAGCCTACTTGGTCATGGTGGATGATTTTTGAGATGTATTGCTGAATCCGGTTTGCTAGGATCTTGTTGAGAATTTTAGCATCTATGTTCATCAAAGATATTGGCCTGTAGTTCTCTTTCTTTGTTGGATCTTTACCTGGCTTGGGTATCAATGTGATGTTGGCTTCGTAAAATGATTTGGAGAGAGTTCCATCTTTTTCAATCGCCTGGAATACCTTCAGTAGGATTGGTATCAGCTCCTCCTTGATTGTCTTGTAGAATTCTGCTGGGAAGCCATCTGGACCAGGGCTTTTTTTTTGTAGGAAGTTTTCTTATTACGTAGTCGATGTCCTTGATTGTTATTGGTTTATTTAAGGTCTCAATTTCTTCTTGTTCCAACCTAGGTAGGTTGTGTGATGTCAGAAAGTCCTCCATTTCCTTCTGGTTTTCAAGTTTGTTTCCATACAAGTTTACTTAGTAGTCTCTAATGATCTTTTGTATTTCTTCAGGGTCAGATGTGACTTCATCTTTTGTGTTTCTGATTGTGATGATTTGGTTTTTTTCTCATTTTTTCTTGGTCGGTCTAGCTAGGGGACCATCAATTTTGTTTACCCTTTCGAAGAACCAGCTTTTTGTTTCATTGATTTTTTGTATTATCTTTTTGTCTTCTATGTCCTGGATTTGGGCTTTTATTTTGGTGATCTGGATTCTTCTGCTGAAATTAGGGTTTTTGTGGTCTTGCTTTTCTAGCTTCTTTAGGTGGCTTGTTAGGTTGTGAATTTCTGTTCCTTCCATTTTCTTCATGTGTGTTTGTAGGGATATAAATTCCCCTCTTACTACAGCTTTCAGGGCATCCCAGAGATTCTGGTAAGATGTTCCTTCACTTTCATTTGTTTCCAGGTATCTTTTGATCCCTGTTTTGATTTTGCCATTGACCCAGGAGTTGTTTAGCAACATGCTGTTTAGTGTCCATGTCTTTGTGGGTTTTGGGGGGACTTTGTTGGTGTCAATGTTTATTTTTATTCCACTGTGGTCTGAGAAGGTGTTTGGTAGAATTTCGGTCCTTTTAAATTTGCATATGCTTGATTTATGGCCGAGCATGTGGTCAATCTTAGAATATGTTCCATGTGGTGATGAGTAGAATGTGTATTCTGTGGTCTTTGGATGGAGTGTTCTGTAGGTATCAATTAGGTCCATTTGGTCCAAAGTCACATTGAGGTTCTGGATCTCTTTGCTGATTTTTTGTCCTGATGATCTGTCTAGGTTTGTGAGTGGGGTATTAAAGTCCCCAGTTATGATAGTGGTAGAGTCAATATCTTTCTTTCGTTTTCCAAGAAGTTGCTTTATGAAAGTTGGGGCACCTATGTTGGGTGCATATATGTTTAGGATAGATATTTCTTGTTGATGGATTGAGCCTTTTATCATTATGTAGTGGCCTTCTGTATATTTTTTGATTTTTAATAGCTTGAAGGGTATTTTGTCTGAAATTAAGATCGCTACTCCTCCTTTCTTTTGTACTCCGTTCACCTGAAAGTTTGTTTCCCATCCTCTTACTTTGAGTCTGTGGGTGTCCTTTCTAGTGAGGTGAGTCTCTTGAAGGCAATAGATTGTTGTCTGATGATATTTTATCCATTTTACCATTCTATGTCTTTTCAGTGGTGCATTTAGTCCATTCACATTTAGGCTAATAATTGAAATGCAAGAGTTGATCCCTGTCATAAGGTTCTTACAGAGTTGATCCCGTTTATTTGTTGTCTTTCTTTGGGTTTTGGAGTTGGTTCATGTGTGTTTTTAATCTTTTACCTGTACTCTTGTGAAGAATGCTGTTGTCCTTTTTTCTTTTTCTTCTGTGTTCAGTACTTTCTTAAGTGTTTCTTGTAGAGGTGATCTGGTGGTAGCATAGGTTCTTAGGGATTGGATGCCTGGAAAAAATTTCAATTCTCCCTCACTAATGAAGCTTAGTTTGGCTGGGTAGGTTATTCTTGGTTGAAATTGTTTCTCTTTTAGAACTTTGAAGATAGGGCTCCAGGGGGGAAACAAATGAGTGTGCCAACAAATAGAGAGAAAGGCCTATACTGAAACAGATAAAACCAATAGACCACAGCTACAGTCGAACCAACTCTCATACAAACAAAATAAAACATATAGTGATGCTAATATACAAGCTAACCAACCGCCTTGTTAGTGTGCTGTTCCTCTATACAAAGATATGGTTTACAGAGAGAAGAAAAGAGAAGAAAAGGAAAAGGAAAAAAGAAAAAAGGGAACAATACAGTATGAATAGAATTAAGTCATTAAACTGATAGAATCAATGAAGCACACTCTGAGACCTTTTGTTTAACTCCAATGTCCTTTCAGGTCTGATTTCTAGTTTTCTTTTCAAGCTGGTAAATTAGTTTGCAGTTAGAGTCAATTGCCCCTAATCTGCTGTGAAGGACTGTTCAGATTAACCTTCCTTCAGCAGTTTGGTCTGTCTTTATCAAGCTTGTTTCTCCTGTCTTGGTGTTGTTACCTTGAATTGCCAGCAGGTGGTGCTATCTCATCTGCTCGCCCCAGAGGGGGTGGGGCCGGACAGGAACAAGATGGCTGCCTGCCTCCGAGCAGGCAACAGGAGCCCCACGCCAGGCGGGCAGGACAGTCTCAGACGCACGATAGGTGGCAGCGATCCCAGCAGATCTTCCCTGAAGTGGTTCATTGTGGATCTCCTCGGGCCGAGTGGTGTGATATGCTATCCCTCCCAGAGGCCGCAGCGTTGGTGGCGCCGGCGACGGCAGTGACAGCAACGGTGGGGGGAGGGGTGGCCGCGGCGGCCGTGGCTGCGGCGGCGGGACCGTTTGGAATGCAGTCAAAACTGTCCAGTCATTCCAATGGCAGCAGCTGAGCTCTGTCTGTAGAGCAGGCTGTGATGCTGGGGTCCCCAGCCCCCCGGGGCGAGAGTCAGAGACCCACTGCAGATCTCCCTTGCAGAGGCCTTCAGACACCAGGTTGCCCTGTCACCTTCTTGCGTGTCCTCCTACTTTAAGTTTTTATCTGTCCAATTCCTTTCTTATAGTATTACCATAATTGTTCAAGGTCTGCTTATGAGTGAGTACATATGGTACTCAGTTCTTTGTTTCTGTGATAGATCACTCAGTATTATAAACTATTAAGTCCATCCAAGTTGCTGTGAAGTTCATAATTTTGTCCTTCTTTGTGGATGCATAATATCCCATTTTGTATATGTACCACAGTTTTTAAATCCAGTCCTCTTTCCATGGGCAGCATGGTTAGTTCCATGTTTTTGCTATTGTGAACAATCCTGTAATAAATACACATATGAAGTTATCTTTTTCATAGAGTGATTTGAGTTCCTCTGGGTAGATTCTCAGTAGGGAGATTGCAGGGATGCATGGAAGGGTCGATTTTCAGGAATCACCACACTGTTTTCCACAGAGGTAGTGCTAGTTTACACTCCCACCTAACAGTGTAGAAGTGTTCCCTTTTCCCTGTATCCTCTCCCGCAAAATAAAGTGACATAAGCAGTAAGAAAAAACATCCTACATTTTCCCACATAGTTGCCATTTCTGTTCTTTTTTAATTACATGTCTTGCTCCATCACTCTCTTCTACCTCTGAACTTCTTTTGACTTTTCTTGTAGTATAGGTCACTTGTAATAAATTATTTCAACATTTATGCTTCTAATAAAGTTTAATTTCACCCTTGCTTATGAAAGATGTTTCACTTTATATAGAATTCAAGATCGATAGTTTTTAAAAAAATATTGCACTTCTTCAAAGATGCTGCTCTCCTTATTTTGCATTTGCTTTGTTTCCAATGAGAAGTCTGCTATCAACCATATCGTCATTCCATGTATGTAATCTGCCATCTCCCCCACCCCCACCCCCACCCCAGCTGCTTTTATAATTTTCTTCATCACTATCTTTGAGCAATTTGATTATGCTATACCTTGGAAAAGCTTTCTTCATGTTTCTAGTTCTTAGGATTCATTGAGTGCCTTGAATCTGTGAGTTTATAGTTTTTAGAAAACTCGTAATATTAGTCATTATTTATTCAAATGCTTTTTATGTCTATTTTTTAAAAAAGAATTTGGTGTATTTTAAGGTGCTTTAAATTGTCAATATCTTACTGATGCTCGATTTTTTTCCCTAATTTTTTTTTTTTTTTTTTTTGGTCTTCAATTTGGCTAGTTTCTATTGCTCTATACATTCACTATTATCTTCTGAAGAATCCAATCTACTGTTAATTCTGTCACTGTATCTTTAATTTCTGTAGTTGTATCTCTAGATATTTTATTTACATTTTCTATATTTTCTATGTTTCTATTTAACATGTTCAATCTTTCCTCTCATTTTATCAGTGATGAAATACTATTAATGTTTTAATGTCTTACTAATTCTGTCATTGATTTCAGTTATTGGCCTGTTTTGATTTTCTTTTTCTTCTTTATTCTAAGTAATATTTTCCAAATTCTTTAACATCCTGGGAATTTTTTATTGAATGCTGCTCATTGTCCTTATTAACTTGATGGGTACTAGATATTTTTACCTTCATATAAGCTTTGTTCTGGGATATAGTTCAATTACTTGGAAGCAGTTTGGTCCTTTGGAGTTTTACTTTTAAGCATTGCTAGATGGGACTACTGCAGCATTTGGTGTGGGGTCAATTTTGCCCCACTAATAAGCAAAACCCTTGTGAAAATTCTTCTTTATGTTCCATGAATTATGAGTATTATTTCCAGCCCTTTGTAATTCCTGAGAATTCTTGCCTGGAGTTTTCTTTTTTGGTGATTTTTTTTCCTCTAGACTTGAATAGTTTCCTCTCAAATATGTTCTTGCTGAATGCTCCTTTTGGTGGCAGGCACTAAGAAATTATGTAGACCTAGTTTCAAATCCCAGCTTCATTCTTTGCTAAGTTATTTGTTCTAGGGCAAGGCCTTTACCATTTCTCAACTTCGATATCTTTTTCAGTAAAAAGATTACTACCATGGTACCTATTCTATAGCAAGTCAATGAAAATGAAATAAAACAGTTAGCTTGATGACTGTTACATAATTGTAAAAAACGTTTTTACAAAAAATAATATGCTATGAGAAATCTATAATCTTTAAAAAATACACTGTCCCCCTTATATGAACTTGCAGCATTTATATGGTTAACACCAAAATTAACAAGAATCATCAAATATCTGAGAGGCTGCTTCATGTTAGCATAGAGAAGCACACAAAATATAAGCTATAATCACAAAGAAATGAGTTAGTGTGGGGTACGACTCCTGAAAGAGACCCAGTCCCTAATTGTCACCTAACATCAAGGAAATGGTTGGAGAGATACTTTTTGGATTTATGAGAATGATTAGCTCTTTAGGGTTTAGCAGTGCTTTCAAATTCCTATATTCTGAGATGTTGAATTTCTAGAGTGACAGAACAATTAATTGCTTGTCATGGAACTATACAAATATGTTTAAGTCCAGTGATTCAGTAAGCATAAGAAATTTTATGAAAAAGTTTTAAAATGCATAAAGCAAGATAAGAGCATCAATAATTAAAAGAAAGTAAGAGAAAGGAAGCCATAGGTGTTCTTCAAATTCTTTCTCATTATTTTTATTTTCTGTGTAGATAGGGTCTTGCTATTCCCTAGGCTGGTCTTAAACTCCTACTCTCAAGTGATCTTCCTGCCTCAGTCTGCCAAATTGGTAGAATTACAGGCATGACCTGCCCCACCCGGGCCCTTTCTTTTTCTTAAAGCAAGGGAATTCTACATGTCAAAGTGATATTGGAGTTAACAAATATCACTATTAGAACTGTACTACTCTCTAAGAACTATTTTGTACATGTAGTCAAGCAAAGAAGATTGTTTTCCTCTTAACATGAATAAAACTATTTTCTTGAGACATCTTGTTTATACTCTGACAGTTATACTCCATAGAACACATTTTCTGTGTCAGACAGTCCAGTGGAATTCTGGTGCTCTGTCATTTGGGAAATCTCATTCAAATGATAAATTTCTCACACTGGTCCCTCAGTTTTTGTTTTGGACTGTTTTCCTGCTGGACTTCGTGTGATCTCAGTGGTGAGCCTTTGCAGTAGATGCCGCACCACACAACATGACAGGAGAAAGAATTTCAAGAAGTCCCTGAATCAAAGTAAATCATTAGTAAAAAGAATCTGTTGCCCTAGGATGAAAAAACAAAATAAACTTATACAGTCAGGATCAAGAAAACATTCCAAGACTAAAAAATACTATATTTACTACCTAAGAAAAGATTATAGTAAACATCGTCTTCAGACTTCAAACAACTAGTCCTGGGAGAATGGTTACATTTAATGATCATTTTCCCTTTAGTCTAATATTTATATAGTACTGTTCATTGAGGCAGAGTAAGAATACAGTTTAAGATACTTGTGCATTAATTTTGCTTTTAATGTTTTTTACTGTCCAGTGTCATAAATTCAGGTGAGATTGGACAAAAATGTTATATAAATGATGTACTCAATCACCATTATTAATTTAAATTAGATTTCTAGAGAGAACTCTTCATAAATTTGCATCACTGTCTCTCTTTTTGAAACCATGGTATACAGACTTATTCTTACTATTTCAGTTTTGAGTATTTGTAGAACATTAATAAATTAACTGCCTGAGGATACTTGTTTATTTCAGTTTACCATCTTATCCTATAAATCCTTCCCCCTTCATCAACCTGGTTTGGCCCCAGAGTGTCTTTGGAAATAAATTAGAGTGCTTCGGCAGATTTCCTGTGAACTATGGGACTATTCTTTTGCAAGAGAAGGGGAAGCAGATGGACAAGAATAAACCAATTTGATAAAATAACAATTATTATTTTGTCCCTTTTCTGAAGGCTTTCTCATTACTATTTGTAAAAGGCACAGTAATAAGTGCATTAAACTGGACAGTCTGTTTTCGGCACAGTTATGATCTGAGTTCTAATAGATATATTATTAGTAGTGCAAAAAGTGTGAGACTATAAAATCAGTGAGATCATAATTTCTAAGGTGTAGGCTACAAAATACTCACTATAATATGGAGTTGAGTAGACAACTAGCTATGCTAGATCTTAGCTATATGACTTTCTAAATGAAATGTCAAATAGTCCTCAATATTACAATTACTAGTGTAGAGGGACATCAAGGTAGCTAGCTAAGCACACTAACAGTTATATTTCAAGGCTTAATTGCTCCTCTCTCATCTGGGGTCTTTCAAATGGTACCATTTTACATCTCTATGTCTTTCATTCAGTGTTGACACATGACGGGAATTAATGAATCAAATTTTATTAGGCTTCCACATCAGTGATGACTTCTATAGATTTTAAGGTATTCCTTTTCTGCTTTGATCTCACATCTTTATATCACTCTAGTAACAATTTTCTGTTTTGATGTATTAACACAAACAGTCACATGGAAAATATGAGTGGAATGAAGCCTCTGTGAGATCTTATCATCAAAACTTATGAATTAATCATATTTAATGTTTGGTCACTGACTCTAAGCAATTGTGTCTTGACATTGATCACAATTTATGGGTCATTCCTTTACTGCTCTGCTTTATGTTTTGAAATTTTTAGATATTTAATTTTCTCTTGACTTTCCTTAATAACCTTATATACATTGGGATGACACTGCACCTCATTCAAGGGGATATTATTGAATAAGGATGTAAATGCCTCAATACATATTCTTGGCACCGCCAAACAACTATTTTCCAACTGGGGGACAAAGGAAGGAAGTTTTATAGGCTACTAGTCACAAAATGAAGACGCAAGGATTTGTGAACCAGAATCACAAGCATATTAGTCTTGAATAAATGCTCATGTCTTCTTAATTTTTAATTCTTAATTATTCAGCTAGCTAGACCAGCCATGGTGGCTTATGCCTGCAGCACTTTTGGAGGCAGAGGCAGCAGTATTGCTTGAGCAGGAGTTCAAGTCCAGCCTGGGCAACACAGCAAGACTTAATCTCTACAAAAAAAAAAAGTCAGGCATGGTGGTGCATGCCTGTAGTCCCAGTCACTTGGGAGGCTAAGGCAGGAAGGATCACCTGAACCCAGGAGGTGGAGGCTATGAGGAGCTGCGATGGTGTCACTGCACTTCAGTCTGGGCAACAGGGTAAGACTCTGACTCAAAGACAAAAAATAATAATAACAAAAGAATTATTCAGCTAGATCTTAGCAGTGGTTGCTATAAGTGAACTAACAGCTTCTGCTTGAGGAGTTTCACTTGAAGGCCTCAGATTGCTCTGGTTTAAATTCAAGTTATTTTAGTATCCACAGTCGTATACTGCTAGAGAGATTATACTTGGTGCATTTTATTGTTTTACTTTAATTCAACATGCTTTTAGAGCAATTGACGGTCTTCGACAAATGTAGCTGCATCTTTGGAAAAAAAAAGAAAAGAAAAGAAGAAGAAAAGAGGAAAAGAAAGAAAGCCTGTCTGTGTGAGGCCAACACATTTTAAGCAAAATATCCCTCATGTCCTCTTTTCAGAATTTTTTTTCCTGCAAGTCTTAGTCTCATTGCTGTGACCTTAGCAACAGGCAACATGAATGCTTCAGACAGTAACTCAACAATGAGCTTCCATAGGCATTTTGATCCTTTTGTGTACTGGGTTTCTTTTTCTATTATTTAGTGAAATCATAGGAATGCAGAGAGACATAGAGCCTTGTTTCTCATTGGTGGGTTATAAATGAAGCCGGTTGACCTTTAATACTTGGTCCTGAAGATTTCACGGCAGGCATCTTGGAAGCACATATATTGAAGGGGAGGGAGAAGAAACAGTGGATAATATGTGGACAATTTCAATCCAGAATTGCTGCTCTTTTAAGTGGCCTCCAGAAACATCTATTTGCTTTGTAAGTTTTTTCTAGGGTTGAGTAGGCATGGGGATGAGAAGGTGGGAGGATGAGAGAGTGAATTGGAAATAGGAAAAATACTTCCAACCTGATCTTTTGTTTCTAACCTGGAAACAACACACAGACGGAGTACATCTCACTAGAAAATGCTCAAATGCCGCTACAAGGTTTCTGCTATCCATGTGGAACATATGGTTTTGAGTAAGAAGGCAGGCTGCTAGGCATCAAAGCAGGAGCTTATTTTTTTTTTAAATCAACTTTCTGATTGTGAGTACATTTTAGCTGTTTGATGGGTTTTGGGAAGCAAGGATTGAACTTTTATCTCAGCACCTTGCAATGATTAATGAGGCATGTTTAATTGGAAACTGCATTTGGTTTATAATTCCATGCACCTTTGAACAGAAAAAGGATGTACTTGTAAAAATTTTAGTACATTTATTGCCCTTTGTTAACATGTGTTGTAATAATATCTGAGAACAACAGTATAATAAAACATGCCCATTATAGTGTTTATTATTAAGAATATAAATGTTTTCATCAATGACATCCAAATCTACCAAGTGTTTTCAGATGCAGAATTATGAATAAATTACAAAAATATCATAATTCTACTAAAAGATACTGTACCACATTGCAAAAATCATTATAAAACTATAAAGAGCACCATTGGGAAAAGAAGACTTCCGCAGAAACTCAGTGTGAGGTATCCAGGCAGACAGTGGAATTTAGTAGTTTAAATAGTAAGTTGAGGATAGAATAACCTGGCCTACACATTGGTTTACTGTATGACCTTGAATATTTCATTTGCTTGCACTTGTTTCCAATTCTCTGACGTGGGTAAATTTCAATATGAATGATTTCTTCTGCTTCATTAAGTTTGTGTGAGAGGTACTGGCTCCGTTCCTATCAGTCACTAGAGGTCCGTGTCTCATATTTTGGTGTCACATGAGTTTTACATATTGTCTTTATAGTGATAACTGTGCCCATGGGTGAATGGCCAAGCGCCTTTTAATCAAAGAGAAAGTACCTATAGAAAGCATACATATAGACTGGGCTTAATGGTTTACATCTGTAACCCTAGCTCTTTGAAAGGCTGTGATGGGAAGATCACTTAAGGCCAGGAATTTGAGGCTAACCTGGACAACATAGAGAGATACTATCTCTAGAAAAAAAGTTTTAACAAATTAGCCAGGTGTGGTTGGCACACCTGTAGTTCAGGTTGAAAGGTGTAGGGAGCGACCAGAGGGGCGGCTCCCAAAACGGCGCTGACATAGGACAACAAAGGCCCTCGGTCCGGCCTCTGCATCACAATTCCCCATGTGCGCCAATTTCAAACCTCCCGCACACGGTCAATTTCAAACCTTCCCAGCGCGTCAATTTCAGACTTGCAAGCCTCCAATCAGTAGCCAGCCTTGTTATGCGTCCAATAGGACCATAACACGGCATTGGCCCCACCCTACTCCCATGGAGCTCCTCCTCCAATAGGAGCATAGCATGGCCTCTTCCGGCCCCTGTCGGGCTGATAAATACAGCTCTCTCTCTCTCTCTCTCTCTCTCTCTCTCTCTCTCTCTCTCTCTCTCTCTCTCTCTCTCTCTCTCTCTCTCTCTCTCTCCTCTCTCTCTCTCTCCCCCCCCTACCCCCCCCCCCCCCCCTTGTAACAGCCACTTAAATAAATCTCTGGGTTCTGGCCAGATGTGGATTCATTACCAAACTTCTTACACCGGTTACTTAGGAGCCAGAATCAAGAGTATCTCTTGAGCCTAGGAGTTTGAGGCTGCAGTGAGCTATAATCGTGCCTGAGCGACAGAGTAAGAGCTTCTCTCTAAAAAACTAAAAATATTTTTAAAAGGCACACATACCGAGAGAGAGCTATTGCCGAGCTCATTTCTTCGCCTTATTTCAGCCATTCCTCTTTATGATCCTTGAAGTGGATATTGTTTTTCTCATTTTACTTATGAAGTTCAGAGTAGTTAGAAGAAAACAAGGGTACTTTATTTCCAAACTCCTGCCATAAATCTCATGGCTGTGAGCAACTGAAAAATAATAATGTGTGACTGAATTCTAAAAGTTAGGGCTGTTTAAAATTTACCGAAGAAATTATGTCTTTTATGGAAAAATAATAATGGAGGAAATGTGTTAGATTTGGAATAAATGTAACCAACAGACTTATCTGACTATTCATTGTATATGCACTGTAGCATAAACTCAGTGAATTTTCTTTATTTGAAGGTAATTATATGTTTTCAATTATTAAATATATGTTATCACAGGGATAAGTTGTTTACAAGAACTCTATGGTTTTCAGATGTTATCAGAGCAGATAAAAAGATTCACTCTGTAAACTATGAGGCAAAGTTCTTGGCATATATAGAACTCATTAAGTATAAGTTGATGACTGATTGATTAAAAAAAGAATGAATGAATAAAATTATATAGACTCACACTACATGGAATATGACATAACACTGTGGCATTATCTAGATAACCTGGTCAATGTTAGATGCCATATTAGAATAATTTAGGGCTATCTCCCTTTTAATTTTTAAATAATGATCTGGAATTACTTGGAAAAGTGTCATAAGTTTTTAAAACTCTAGGTCACTATATACAACCTTGAAATGATCTTGACAGTCACCTTGTTGGCCATTTAACATCATTGTCAATTACTCACAGAGTTTGTGGCTATTGGCACTGTCTCTGGCCAACTTCAATGTTGATTTTATAGATTTTGTGTTGCCATATTTGGATTAAACGCATCTTTGTTTTTTGAGGCAGTTGGGGAGAGGGTAGAAAAATGGATAGGCTTTTTGTTTAATAAAGCAGATAACCAGGGAATTCTGGAGAACACACATTCCATTACACACCCAGTCAATACAGAGCAAGAGAAACAGAGCTTGTTTGTTTCTTCTGCATCACAGTTTCCTTTAGAGTCACTTTATGGGAATAATTACTATTTTGGCCGACAACTTTGCTTGATTACGTCTATGAATCTGTTTTTTATTTTTTAAAAGAAGATATTGTTATTAGAAGCAGCCAATTATTCCTCAATAGTCCTCAAGAGTCTGTTCTCTTTTATTTTTCCAAACACTTCAGGTTTTAAAATTATTTTTCAATGTATACACCAAAGATTTTTTGTTTTTCAGAAGTAGGCATAAAACAGCTTACTCTTATTTTTAATAATAACCCTGAAATAGCAATAACAGCATATTCTTCAATTTTGAAATAAGAAATATGGAACCTATGCTTAAAAGTTGTAACATTTTTTAAAAATAGGTGATTTTTAAAAAGAGTATAAGAAGTTCCTTAATTCAGTATAGTCTTACCATTAGCAGATCATTGCACCTTTTACAAATCCTTTCTTCTATGTTTTTTAGCTTTTCGGATTCTAAACATGTGCCCTATAGAGAAAATTGGAATGTGGTGATGACTGCATAACTAGAAATTTACTTAAAAAGTCATAAAATTGTATATTTAAAATGAATACATTTTATGATATGTAAATTAGACATCAATAAAGCTGTTAAAAATATGGTAAGGTTTCAATGTGCAAAGAGCACACAAAGAACACTTGCACATTGGTAACCTTACCATATTTTTTAACAGCTTCATTGAGGTATAATTTATACATCATAGAATTCATTTGCTTCTCAGATCAATAATTAATGCTATTTTGGATGTGAAATGATTAGTTTGATGTAAAGATTTCTAAGGTACTGTTTCTTGCCATTATGGTAATTAACACAAGGGTTGAACTCCATTCTCTTCCTCTGCCCACATTCTGGTGTTCTGTAATCACCCATTAGCAGAACTTTTAATAAAGAGATTAATGCTGGTGATAGTTGAATGCTGTAATATATTTTGTTTCTCTACCTTGACATTGGCTTCTCAGTACTGTCTGTCAGTTGAGCGCCTTGTGAGTATTGCAAGCCCTGATGAGATAACCGTCAGTCTCTTCACTCAGCATTGGCTTTGTAGGGTTTTTTCCTTGATAATGAGGACTATTGCCCTTGGGTAGATAAAAAGAAAGTCAGATGTGGTGTCTCTTTGCAAGCTTTCAGAGAAAGTTAAAAAGAGTGAATAAAACTGAACAGGTTGTCTTTATTATGTTTCTTATTTGTTTGTGAACTCTACAAGGAATAAAAATCTAAAACATTTCCTGCAGGGTCTAAAGAAAACAAAACAAAAAACAACCTGCATTGTACGGTATGTCAAAAATTTCCACTTATTTATGGTTGTTTTAAAAAAAGAGAAGGAAATGACTTGACTTGCTCTGAGGAAAAATAAGTCTGGAGAGCAACCTTTCAAGGTGAACATTCCAACTTTATTCTCACTTCAATAAATTATTTCAAAGAAACCTCAGCAGTGAAATATTTCTAACTAAAGATTACCTACTCCTCTGTATGCATCTAAAACACTTTATATGTAAAATTTGGTATACAAGGCTCTTTGGTTATACATGTAGATCCAGATCTCCCTAATGATCATGGTCTTGATATCCTGCTATATCCTGTAAATTTATTTTATTTTTTTAACAGCTTGATTGAGATATTACTTACATATAATAAAATGCACTCTTTTTAAGTGTAAAATTCAATTATTTTTAGTAAATGTATACACTTGTGCAACCATCACCATGACCTAAGTTCAAACAGTTTTATCCACCCCTCAAAAGAAACTTCATACCAATTAACAATCATTTCCCATTCTTCCTTCCTTCCCTCCAGCCCTACTCTCCAGGAAACCACTAGTTTACTTTCTCTATATACACATCTGCCTAATCTGGACATTTCATGGATTCATAAATACGTGATCTTTTGTGTCTGGCTTCTTTCACTTGGCATAATGTTTTCAGAGTTCATTCATGTTGTATCATATGTCAGTACTTTATTCCTTTTTGCTGATGAATAGTATTCCATTGTAACGTATAAAATATTATATTCATCTATTCACCAGTGGATGAAAATGTAGACTGTTTTTCCCTTTTGGCTTTTCTGACTAATGGTACTATGAACATTTATGTACAAGTTTTTGTGTGGACATATGATTTCATTTCTCTTGGGATGGAATGGAATTGCTGGGTCATATGGTAACTCTATATTTAGTCACCACCAAACTGTTTTTCAAAAATGTCTGCATCAATAACCTGCAATTACATTTACCTGCAATGTATGAGCACTTCAATCTCTATACCCTTGCCAAATTGTTTTTCAAATTATGTCCATTCTGATAGATGTGAAGTAACATTTCATTGTGGCTTTAATTTGTATTTCCCTGTTCATGACTTTGATATATTTAAAATATTTTGGTATATATGATGCCTCTAAAATAATCCCAAAACACTTTTAAAATCAGGAGAACAGTAAGGTTCATAGCTCTTCATGCCTGAACTAGTCCAGGTCTCCTGCCGTCATGCTCAGTGCATCAAAGCTATAATCAAAATAAGGAGGCCTATTTAAATAACAGTATTTTTCCCACTGTCAGGGAAGCCAATTCAGGAATAAAAGTTATATAAGCTGTCAGCTAAGTAAAGTCATCTTTAAAATATATTGAAATACATTTCAACTACTGAAATTTGGTGTAGCAAAAGCCATAAACAATTGCAGGATAATAAACTCCAGGGTTTAGGAACAATATTTCTTCTTTCCCACGGAAAAGTCAAATAAAAAGTTGGAAGATATTAATAAACTTTATTCTTCTTTTCTACAGTCAGAGCTGGTCCCTAATAGATAAAGGAAGGACAGAAACAATTGTGCTATTTTCTCACTGATCCAAGGTTCTCCCACTACTCATATATTTCCCTGAGGCTTCTTCTTAAGGTCATTGCCTTTTCATTTAGGTAAATTTAGACTATGGCCATTACTGTCTGGTGTGCAATCAATAGATCTAGACAGCAAGGACTATAGGACATTGAGGATGTTGGAGAGCTATATAAGAACTGGGAATTATGGCTATGATTTTATTAATACAAAGTACTGCATAATCTCTAAGTATGTGAATTTCTATGTATTCCCTGCATTGGAGACCACTGAATCTCTACATCACTTGACTATAGTTAGGTATATCAGATGCTAAAGTTATATAGGATTTCTAATCCTTTTAAAATACAGGGACTTGGGATTCAATAGGTCAGGGTGATGATAGCTATATTGGGAATATATATATGTATATATATATTCTGATTTTTTAAAAAATAAGTATATATGTACAATTTTTAAAGTAAAAAATATATGTGTGATTACTGTTACATTGGGATTTTATATATAATCCCGATTTTTAAAATAAATAAATATATATGTACGTACATATATTTGATAAATGTTTTAATACTATATATTGCATTTGGCAACTAGTCTTTACATGCATTTTAGATAAAATCTTACATTATCCATGTAATGAATACACATGTGTACCCCTTGAATCTAAAATAAAATACCTCATCAACAAGAGTATCTGCATGATCAGTGTTTGTATACCTAAACCTGAAATGTACCGCACATCTTTATAATAAAAATAAAAATTAAAAAATAAAATGAGGAACCTGAAAAAAATTAAAAATAAATAAATAAATTTACCCTTAAAAAATAGTTATATAATACTATTATATGACTGTTGTACAATTTAAAAATTAGACCCCTATTGTTGGACATTTAGAATATACATGCAATATACATATTAATTGTAGGATTATTACTTTAAACATATATATATATATACACACACACACATATATATATTACTTGTAGAATAAGATGACTAGAAATCAGAATTAAAAGGTAAGTGAATTTTTAATTTTTAGCATAATGAATGTCAAACCACTCTTTCCAAAGGATACAGTCCCATATACTGTGTTGGGAAGTGCATGTTCTCCATGCTCTTGTTAACACAAGTTTGGTCAAACTTATTTTGTACTGACTTTGTGATATTCTGTGTCTTTATGTTGCCTAAGTCTCATTTTGCCAATTTACCAAGTCCATTAGTATGACCAAAAATAAGAAGAAAAAAAGAAAATAATGTCTAATTTTTTAACTATGTAGGTCAACCACTCCTTTGCATATGAGAGAGGTTCCAGATTTCCTGTTCCGTAGCTGAGAAAGTACAGACTCAGGGAGACAAAGTTACTCATCTAAGGTCTCAGAGCTCTTAAGGGTCATACGGTGGCTGAGGCCACATTATAATCCTGCATCTCTCCAGCAGAGAGAGACTTCCTCTCCTGCCTCAGAGGTCTGCAGAGCTGGGGGCGCTCACCACATGGCCATTTTTAGCCGTCCTCAGATGTCAAGCTGAACTGAGATGGTCATGGCTTTTGTTTTCATCATTTTGGCAGCAAGAGTGTCTTTTAATTGGTATAATTACTAGGATTATTAGTGGTTTGCTTAGCTTGCCTACCATCAACTTAACTTCCCACGGGGAATCATCAACTCTATGAGATGAAACATGAAAACAGGAAGATAAGAGCTTTCCTCAAGTACTACAGTAAGGAGAAGAACATGACATGATCCCTTTCTGTGTGAATATTCAGCCCAATGCCAGCCTTGCCTGTATTCCCATGGGAAAATATTTTATTCAGAGTCACTCTCCAAGTTTGTTTTGTCAAGGGTAGCCTCATCTAAAATATGGGGTTTTCCTCCTTGTGCCATTTTCTGAGAAAAGTTGAGTTTCAGTGAGTTCAGATGTACTTGATCCTCGGGTATGTGGTTTGCTGACTCTGTGACCTTGCATAAGCCATCCTAGTTCTATGAGCCTTAGGCATCTACCTCATATAAGGGAACAGCAGCTCTTTCTCAGAGTGCTGTGTATATTAAATGAGACAATGTATGCAAAACACTTGACCTACACATTGTGAAGCACACAATAAAACTCTCCAGTTACCTGCTCCCTTCTGTTCCTGCCTTTTGTGGAAGAAGCCCCAGATTCAGGGAAAGAAGATGTGATTTAAAGAACTTACAGAGATTTCCAGTCTCTGGTTTCAGGAACTACTTGTTAGTATTGATGGTTAGTGAAAGTGGAAGTAGAGTTTGTGTGTGTTTGTAGGTAGGTGACAGATTTCAAATAGCTTTAAATGACTCTTTGGGAAGAAAGAGAGACATTTTCTATATTTTTTTATTTCGCTTTAGGGAATAGAAAATTTCAAGTTCCAGAAGACACAGACTACAAAATGACCCCCTGTGAGAGAAAGTGTAGCAGATATCCAAGGTCTAAAATATTCTAAAGGAAAATGATTTCCAGTCCTTGGAAGTAGTGCATGGCCAGGTGAGAGAAACCAACTGAGGCACTACAGTTAGTGAAGCCCCTTTATTTCACTCTATAATTTTGGAATGTCATCCCAATGTCCATCATCTTGGATGAAGGACACAGGCTCACCAGTCAGGGGCTGATGTGCTATCGTCTCTAGGCAGTTCATCTAATGGGCTCAAACATCAGAGTTGCAACCAGGAAAGACCAGGATGTCAGGAAATTCAAGAATAGGAGCAAGAATGCCTGAGCCTAAGCAAACATTTTGAGTTATTAGAGACCACTATCTAGGTGGGGATGAACTTTAAGCAATAGGACCAGAGCACTGTCAGAAAGAACAGAGCTTCATAACACATTAAAGGTTTCCACCCAGGGCCAGAGCTGATCGCAGTGGTCTCAAGAGTTGCGGGTGAGGATGTGAAAATAATATTTTTAAAACTGCAGAATGAGAACAAAATAGAAATAAGAACATGTGGTATTTGAGCTTCAGGAGCTTAAAATCGAGTTGAGGAGACCAGATCTTTGTCATCACATCTATCTACACATCTGTGTATTTGTTGATCTATCTAAAAATCTCTCCCCAAAAGCCAAGAGAACAGAGTAAAGCGACAATGAAAAACATCATGGAATAAGTCAGAGAAGATTCTGAAAAAATGAGGCTCTTAAAATGTGTGTTTTAAGGGGCATAGTTAATGTAAAGTGAGTGAGAGAGGGATGCATAGAAGAGTTTTCTGGAGGGGCTGAGCACTAATCACCTGGTGCAGGAAGGCATCGGAGGTGTGGCTGGGACAAGTGGTGTGTGAGGAGCTTTATTCAGAGAGGATACTACAGATCAGGACAGCCAGGCCTGTGAGAGAGGAGGGCACCTAAAACAGAACATGCCTTAATGGGACTTGTGGTTCTGACTGAAGCTTGTGGCCCACTCTGATCTTCTATGTGGAAGAGGTCAACCCAGGAGAGTCATTCCTACTTGTATAAGTCAACAGTGTTCAACCTTCCAACATTTTCTTTACCTGGGAACACTAGGATGTCTTTGAGGGCCTACAGACAATGGCAAAGTGAACATGAAGTCTTCTGAAGGCCCACAACCTTTTCAGTTTTTTATTCATCCTCCGGGGCTCTGCCCTTTTATAGAGCTATTGTGAGTACCCTGGTTGCAGGAATCTTGTTATGTACTGGTTAAGAGGAGCATAAAATCATCACATTTTCACAGTATTCTTTCCCCGAGGAATTGTCTGGGGAAGTGTTTATACCTGACGAGATCTGCTATATAAACAGACACCCGATAGTGCCAAAGTCTGCAGTTCTGAAGTGAGTAGGAACTTTGTTTCTTTATCTATAAAACAATGACCTGTGGCCTAGTGATCAATATATGATTTTCAGTTCTAACATTGTTTGCTTTGAGAGAGTTCACACAGAGCCTGGAAGAGACCCTCTTGGGAATGTCAAAATCAAGTGGTGTCTCATTGTTGGAGAAAGGAATAAAGACAGCAGAAAGACGGTTGAGAATGGCCCAGCATAGTTGTCTTTTGTAAAAAGAAATATGTGGGGGGGGCCTGCTTTTGAAACCTGCAGTGCTGCACAGAAGACAGACATTTTCTGAGATTGTTAGAAAAGAGAATTGACTCACAAGAATTTTGGGTAGCCTTCCCTAATGAAGATGGACAATTTTATTGATCCACTGAACTGTATGTTCTTTGTGTCCCAGAACCTAGGTCAAAGCATTTCCTTGTTTGTTGATGCCATCAAAGTATATTTGGATCGTATCCATCAGGGTGTATACTTTCACACTGTGCTGAAACCATCACGCATTTGTTTCCCCCTCACACACTTTAAATGTTTTGTTGTTGTAAAATCAACAAGGACAACATACTTAAATGAAAGCATTCTCATGAAAACCAGTGAGTTCTGTGTTTTGTGCTGTTATGGCAAAACTGCACTGAGGTTTTTTTTTCTTAAAAGTTGTGGCAGCAGATTCCTCAAATTCACCCATTCTTTGAAAGATACAGAATGCATGCATATGAGTGAATGTGTCTGTGTATGTGTTTGTGTGATGAATATAAAATTGTTTACATAGAACAAGTTCTCGTTATCTAAGTGTTCATCATTTAAGTCCTTGCCAATTTAAAATTATGCAGGTAAACAAGTCATCAGAATATTATTAACTAATGGTGAAACAATTATAAAATTAGCACTCACACATTCTTCCACACCTAACTCTAAAGCGTCCAAGTAACCAATATACATAGACTGCAAAATAAAATTGAAGATCTTGTGAAAAAAATACAGGATTTATGAATTTGATGAAAAGGAAGGTTAGTAAACTATTTCAACTATAAGCCAAATCCTTGACAAATGAGACTCTGGCACAATTCACCAATTAAACTGAGAAAGAGAAAAAAAATACACAAAGATGACTGCAGAAGAGCTATTATGAAAGTGAATAATTCAATTATACAAGGATTAGGCAAAATCCCTGGAAAAACTGATAAAACTTTCACATATTTTTGCAGACATGGTTCTTTCTATAATTATGCTGCAAAAATCAAACATGAAGGGCGGTATCTAATAAATAAATCATGCAAATTTGTATGAGAAATTAAAAAAAAGCAAAATTACTGCTTTTATTTTTCTAGACTCTTAGCATAGCTCCAGCAGCATAGTTACATTTGTAATATAAAAATAGTAATAAAACATATAAAATGAAGTCAATTTATTTTATAATTCCAGTTCTTTTTTAAAAAAAGATTAAGACTCAATCCAAACTAGATTTTGCAGAAAAACTATTTACTATGACATTTTGGTCCTTATGGAGTTACATAAGCACAACTATAGGCACACAGTAAAAACCTATTGTAATAAATGATTCTTGTAGGAAAATTAAACAAATAATAGCAACAACAACACAGAAATACAATGACCATCCAAATAACCCACTATTAACATTTTGGCTTCTAAACTTTCAAACTTTTTCTTCCCTGCAACTAGGCACATGTCATTATTAGACCATTCTTCTATATCCATGATTTCCAGGTTTCTATTTCATATCAACTAGATTGCTTCTATTTAGACTTTCCCAAATCGTTTCCCTGTGGAATATTCTCATAGTGCTTTATACTTAGGACTAACTATGTGTGCTAAATTTCTAATCTGCTCCAGAGAAAGCAGCCGATTCTGATGCTATAATATTTATTCATCAAAACATTAATTATGCCCCCCCATTTTCTTATGAAATATTTGAGCAGAAAACTTGCTTTTAAGTTTTCAGTACAGTATTCCTCAGCTTTTAAAAAATTATTTCTCCCGTAAGAAAACTTTTTTTGAAATTTTTAAATAATTGCCCACCAATGACATTTTAATACTACAAATACTCTATATAATCTGTTACATGCCATAACCATTGGAAGGGTGAATTAATTTTCCATTGTTACTATAACAAATTACCAAAGATTTAGCAGCAACAATACACATTTGTCATTTTACAGTTCTATAGGAATATATGTCTGACAGAATATATGTCTGACGCAGGTCTCACTGTGCTAAAAGGGAAAACAAGGTTGCCTTCCCTTCTGGAAGTCTAGAAGAGAATCCAGCTACTAGGGGCTACCCACATGCCTTTGCTTGTGGTCTCCTTCCTCCCTCTTCAAAGCAAGTGCTACATCTCTCTGTGCCTTATTCCATAGTCACATCTTCTTTCATTTTTAAGGACTGTTGCAATGTTGATTGGGCATACCTGGATAATGCAGGAAAAACTTCCCTTTCAAGTTCAGCTAATGAGCAACCTTAATTGCATCTATAACCTGACATAACATAGTCACAAGTTCTGGGAATTAGGGAATAGGCTTCTTTGGTGAGGTGAGGCCCCAGCAAAGCATTATTCTGCTTACCACAGAGGGTCATAAAATGTTGTAATATCTCATTTTTTTTTGCCCCCACCTCCAATAATCATATTTTACTGCCTTGAGAGCAGTGTTATCCCCACTGAGAATGCATGCTCCAGGGAATCAGCATCACCATTATTTCTTTTTCTCATCTTTGAACTTTCAGGCGATGTTCAACACACCTCCAGACAAGAGTTATTAGATTATAAAAACTTTTTTAGTTATATATGTGCATCTTAATATACACTTTTGAAAATAAACTTAACAACGTGCATGTTTTTTTCAGTAGAGAAGATCTCAATGTTGGCTGAATACATTGTTGCCCACATGAAGAGTCTACTATCTGTTCAGTTAGCCTAAAAGGCACATAACAGTACCAAACAATGTCAAACAAAAATTTTTCTATGTAATCATTAGAAATAGTAGATACTAAATGTAGACTGCAAAAAATAATACAGACAAAATTTTTTTCTAGATTGCTCAGTGTTTCTGTCTCTTAAATCCACTGTGCTATAAATAATCTACTTCTGAAATATGAAATATAGATACCACAGCTAAAAATAAAATATGCTGTCTCCAGGGATATGATCAACCTCATTGTTTCCCTTTTTTTTCCTGCAGGTATTGCAGCAGAACCAGCAAGATGTCTGACATTTTGGGCCTGGAGGCTATCCTTACTAAAATCTTTTTCTTTTTTTAATAAAGACCTTGAGCCAAACCATCAGGTTTCTATTCTCTCTGTTACATCAATTAATGGTACCCGAAAATCCAATTTGATTTAATTTTCTTGAAATGGAAACCTAGGGAAAACTCTTTCACTTTTTCAAAGAAAACCTACCTGAAAAACTGTCCTCACTATCAAAGATAATTGTACCCTGAACTTCAGGATGGCAGAAACACACTCAGAACAATGCTGACCAGAAAATGGGACAATTTTAAAGCACATTTGTATCTATTTAGATAATTACTTGGGAAGGAAGGCACTGATTCTATGTATTAAAAATAAAATGCTTGCAATTTTTGGAGAGTTCTCTCAATGATAAAATGTCTCCATTTTGGCCTCTGTCATTTTAAAGTCAAAGAATATGGCAATTTCCTATCACCCATGCCTCTAAGATGATACTATGGAGAAACCTATGCGTTTATCAAGTAAGAAGTCCAATTCTTGTAAACCAAAAATAGAATCCTAGGTTCTCCAGTTGATTAAATGGACTTCTTTGCTAAGAGGAACCCAGACAAATCTGAAAAACTAAACTCCAGGTCATGACCAGAAGGGAGGTTAGACATACCTTGTTATATCACTCCCTTTTTGGAATTTAGGCACAACTGATGAGTGTTAGCATTAAATAGGGGTGGTAATGACAATGACTCTTTGTAGCAGTAAGATACCAAATTCCAACCTGACTGCTATAGCATTATATGCTCTCAGAGTCCCTTTATTTTAGCCCAAGCATTCTTTTCTATTGACTTCTTACATCTTTAAACAGAGCTTGATTCTTTCAATCATTGGCAATCAAAACATATTTTAATACACCTATGACCTGTAAACTCCTGCTTCAAGGTATCTTGCCTCTTTAAGCTAAGCTAATGTTTATCTTCCATGTATTGATTTATGTCTTTGCTTATAAAGTCTCTCTGAAATATATTGACCCAAACTGTAACACAACTGCTTTGGGAACACTTTCTCAAGGGCTTCCTTGAGGCTGTATCCTGGGCCATGGTCACTCATATCGGCTCTGAATAAACCTCTTTAAATATTTTCAGGGTTTATCTTTTTTTGTCAACATTTTTAATTTAAATGTATAATAGATTAAGACTGCTTTTCAATAAGTTGGTTTTGCCCACTCCCTTAAGTAAAGCCTCATATCTGTTTAACACAGACCCTACCTAAGATGTGCTGATGCCATGGGCTCTTCCTTCTCACCTAATTGTGTCCTCAGACCACTCAAAATATAAACCACCCTTTCCTTATCCTCTGTCAAATACTCTTTATTTTCTAGAGTAACAAGAAGCCAAAATGACCCAGCAAACCCTTTTACTGATTCAAATAGAAACAGTCGCCAGGCCCAGAACATCAGATCCATCCTCACTTCCTCCACCACCAACTCCTCCTCCCAGTCAGAGATGCTGCTGCTCTTGGTTCTTGCTGAAGGCCCCCTGCTTCAATCTCAGCTTCCACCACTCCTGTCCTTCATAGTTATCCATGGTGGCCAGAGGGATCCTGTTAAAGTGAGATTGTCACTCCCCCCAATAGCTTCTCATTTCACTAAGAAAGAAATGTAAAATTCCAACCTTGCCTACTTCACCCTTCCTGATCTGCCAACCCGTCTTCTTTCTGACATCTCCAATCACTCTTTGCTTTCCTCACGGTGGGCTCCAACCATTCAGGAATCCTCAATTTCCCTTAAATACATCAAACACACTGCTTCTGGACCTTGGCACTTGTTGTTTCTTCTATCTGAAATGTTCTTTCCAAGATATCTGAATGGCTCAGTTCTTCATTTCACCCAGGCATCTACTTACATGATGCCATTTTAGAGACACCTTTTCTGACCACCCTATTTACTCTATCCCTTTCTCATTTTGTTGACTTTGCTTTTCTCCCAGGTTCTTATCACCTTCTACTGCATACGAATTTGCTTATAGGCTTCATGTCTCCCCTTGCTATAATGTAAATTCCACAAGATTAGGGTTTTTCTTTATCCACTGCTGTAAGTACCAGAACTGTGCCTAGCACATGCATAGTTTGGCATGTGTTCTTTATTTAGCAAACATTTAATGACTATTTTGTACGTGGAAGACACAAGGATGACTCACATCTGAAAGATCCACTATGCAAATAATGATACCACAAAGAATGAATGAATAGGGTATGGAGAGGACAGGAGAATGCTGACTGAGCCAGAAATCAGATAACCTGAGTCACATCCTGCTAAGTAAATAATAACTTCAGAACTTTATAAGATGATTCTATTCTCTTAGCTTCAGTAGGCTTATCTGTAAATATAGAACTAATAATGTTTGCCACACCAAATTATTGATAATATTAAACGAGAGAATGTATATTCAAGTGCTTAGTCTGGCGCTTAGAAAAATAGAGGGCTATCAGAATGCTTCACAAATGAACAAATAAACTAACAAATATGGTAATACCATTTGGAATAGTGGCTTTGCTACAGGTTACTTTTAAAGTCCCTTTACTGCAGGACTATACTTAGAGTTTTCTCCTAGGGTGGGATATAGTTGAGGCTAAATTACATTTCCTTTTCCTCATTTTCTTTCCACTATAAGGAAGAAAAGACTTCAATCATTTTATGAACTCTTGCTGAATTCTTCATTTGAAATTTCATTGTAATATATTTAGAAATTAAAAAAATTCCATAATGGAGTAAATGAAACGAAGTAGTCTTTATTGCAAGAAGAGGATGATTTAAAGATATCTAAAATTCTCATAACAAGCTCCAGTTTTCTTGGTAAAACTTGAATAATGCAATGAAGATTTGGTCATATTTTAGGGAATCTGAATTTTTCATACTTGTAAAATCACAGTTCTGTCTTCCGGATATCAAGCATGTTGGTTTCTCAAAGACAGTGGAACCAAAAGGAAAAGTTACAGTGTGTTTGGAAGAGTCAATACTGATGTAGTAGAGTATACAAATATTAGTTTCCAGCATGCTGGTAAAGATAAGATGACTACATGAGAAAAAATAATAACTATATCCCCAAAATAAAGGGGGGAAAGCTAAAACTCAAATACCCCAAGTTTCCAAATAGTATTAAGATGTAGGAACTCGGACTGAATTTTCCCAGAAAAAGTATAGTACTTACCAAATAACCAAACAGCAAGGGTGTTAAGTATATAGAGAATTAAGGATAGTGTTGGGTCGGGATTGAGGCAGAGTTAAGGGGGATAGAGACAAGAGAATGAAAGCAAAACACTACTTTGAAGAAACACACTTTACACCAAAATCATAAAGATTTGAGAATTGAGTAATGTCTTAGTTCAGGCTGCTGTAACAGAATACCTTAGACTAGGTGATTTTAAACAACAATCACATATTTCTCAGAATTCTGGAAGTTGGAAGTCTGACACAGGGGTTTCAACATAGTTGGTTTCTTCGTGAGGATCCTCTTCCAGGTTTACAAATGGCCACTTTCTTGCTGTGTCTTCACATGGCATAGAGTGAGCAAGAGAGAGATCTCTCTGTGCTTCTATTTATAAGGACACTAATCCCAATCAAAAAAGCTCCATGCTCATGACCTAATTACCTCCCAAAGGTTGCACCTCTAAATATGATCATATTGGGGATTAGGATCAAAACATATTAATTTAAGAGTGAAAACACACATCCAGACCATAGCAAGTAACTATTAAGATGAAGAATTCTTGCTGCATTCTCAGACTCTGCACACTTGCTGAGTTGATAAGCACAGTATGTTAAGTTTGTGGAGTGTCTGACTATTCAAAACAGACTCAAGCAACAGCCCTGCTAGGGAAAAAACAAAACAAAACAAAACAAAAGATGTAATATAGGCAGAACTAGGCAACACCTGGACTTGCACCCATAGTTTCTGACTTGGAGTCCAGTGCTGTTTTCATCCCTATAGGTGCTTGGGAGAACTAGAGAGCTGAGTTTGTTGAGAAATTGTTGAATCCAAAGAACATTTTATACTCACAATGGTGATCTCTGTTATAGTGACAGGATGGTTGGTGCAAACAGCTGGTTTTTAGTTGTAATTTTTGAAGAGCAAATCTTCTTTCATTAATGGGAGAATTGGTGTAGTGGTTTACTAATACGGTTATGGCAAGGATTAGGGCATTTCCTTCCTAGTGTTGCTTTAACAAATGTCCCACCATCATCACTACTTACCATAACAGGACCAGGTTTATGGCAGACAATTTTTCCACCAATGGGGGAGGGGATGTCGAGAAGGAGGGGAGTGAGGGAAAATCATATGGCATTGGATTCTCATAAGGAGCCCACAACCTAGATCCCTCACATGTGCAGTTCACAATAGGATTCATAGAATGTGAGAATCTAATGCCACCACTGATCTAACAGATGACGGAGCTCCAGTCACCTGCTGTGCAGCCCAGTTCCTAACAGTCCACAGAGCGACACTGGTCTGAGGCCAGGATATTGGAGACTCCTGCAACATATTCATAATCACAGCTTTTTCAAGTCTTCAGTGTTGTGTAGCATGAAGACTGCTTTCTGAACCTTTAACGTCAACTCCTTTTGTTACCTTTTGCAGCTCAGAACATAGTAGTTTCAAAGTTCGTGCCTTTGCTATGAATTTAACAAGGAGCATCTTGCTTACTAATTGTTTCATGTTCTCTTTTTAAGTAGTAACTTATTCTTTCAGAAGATATAAGTTTCCAAAGGTATCATTTCAAGAGGTCTAGTTGTCTGATCAAGAGTGAAAATTAAGAGTCCAGTGTTAAATGGCTATTTCATTTCTTTATCAGGAATAATTTGAAAATAACCCTAGAAATTCCTTTGTGTAAACTGGATGAGGTATTATTAGAAAACATGTCATGTGCACTTATTTTCTGTCTTTGTCCACAGCAAATTTATAGTTTCTTAGCAGTCCTGTGTATGTGCATGTGTGAGTTGGGATAACAAATTATCCTAAGAATGTATTTCTTGCCTTATTACTTCCTGACATTGACAATCAGATAAGTCTCACAGAATCAGTACTACACACACACACATACACACACATGTATCTATACATACATATATAAAACTATATATGAAAATATATATTACTTGATGAGGATTTAATTTCTGATTTTATTACATTCATATAGAAGAGCTTCATGAGCTTTTGAAGTTACTTTACCTCTTGAAATGTTCTCTGGCATTTATACTAGATTATAGTCACAAATAATAGCTACATTTGGATTTAAAATGAACCAATATATTATGCTACAATGGATTTTTTCGAGTAGGCCAATATAAAATATACGGCAGGTAATTTTCACAGGAGCTGCAGAACTACTCAAACTTATATTAACAAATGGCTATTTCCTTTCTTAAATAAATAAAATATAATAGGAAAAATTGAGAATATAAATTACATTTAATGGTGACATAAAAGCATACACTTGATATTGAGTTTTAGTATTTACCAAAATAAAAATAATAATGAGTCCAGGTGCAGTGGGGTGGCACATACCTGTACTCCCAGCTACTCGAGAGGCTGAGGAATCACGTGAGCCCTGGAGGTCTAGGCAACAGTGAACCACTGCATTCCAGCCTGGGCAACTAAGTAAGACCCTGACTCAGTAATAATAACAATAATAATAATAATAATATAACTCTCTGTTCCAAAGAACAAACATCTCTTAGTTATAATTTATTTCATTAATCCTTTTTTGTTATATAGTCACAAAGTAATGAATTGTTCCTTTCAAAAGTCATGAAAAGAGTGGTCATGTAAAATTATTCTAGAGAATTTCAAAGCACGGCTCAGTTTCCTCAGTTTCAAAGGGTGCATGATTCTAAGTAATAAATTGAATTCATTTTACATTTTGTCTTTGTGGTTATAAGAGACCATGAGGACTCCTAAATTTTTCCTTTCTTGTTCGTTCAGAGAAGTTCAGTCTTTTAAAAATTGTCAGACTTTTATCAAGCAAGTATATAAAACTCAAACCAGTTGGCAATAAATGTATATTTATTTATGCAATTTGGAGCAGTATTCTAATTTCAGATGTTTTTGTCTGGCTTTCCATAAAGTCTTGGCTGAAAGAAATATCAAAAATAAACCCTAGACACTTAATCAGGTGGTCCCACCATCTCTGCAGTGCCTCCTCAGGTCAATATACACATAACATAATGTCTCCATTTCCTTTGAAATGTGTTCTGAATGGTTCTGAGGACACTTTCCCCTTGGGAAATATAAAGCACACTCACGATGATAAAGAAAAAAAAATCTGGAGAAACATGGAAGGTTTTGAATTTGTTCCAAGACTGCATCAACTCATTTTAAAAATCATTTTTGATACCCTTTACCACCCTCGAGTTCATTTTATAACTATCCTTTACCATGGCAGAGTCCTCTAAGCAGTCCTTAAAGAAGAATTAGGATAATCTGCAACAATATAATTGAGAGAATGCTCCCTTTGCCCCATCATATGCTCCCTTGCCCATTACAATTTCTTCAATTAGATGTCACAGTGGAAAATTCTGGAACTCAGATTAGTCCGGCTGAAACTACAATTTTATTCAACAAAAGTTGCCTTGAAACTCTAAAGAGCACTATAATGGAAAGATTTTGTGTGTCAACTCCCTGCTACAGCTCTAGACAGATTTTGGGGTCCAGGGAATCTTGACACTGGTTTCTGGAATCATCAGCCTGAATCTTTTTATCTCACTGCTACCCCTATGTCTGCGTTTTTGTCATTCTGGCTTTAAATATGCTGTTAAAATGTATTAACATTTTACAGTTAAGATTCCTCACCTATAATGTGAAATCAACACATAAGCAGACTAAAAAGAACTGTATCAAAGTAGGCACAGTTTTTCACTAGGTCACGGAAATGACTTTTTGAAATCTTCTACTAGTATGTTTTCTCATTTTTTAAAAAGAAGCAATCCATTCTTAGATAAATAAATGTAACAATAAATATAATTTTTAGAAGCACACTGATTTCAAAAATTTCACTGTGTTTCTGTAAAAGTCCTTTGCTTTTTAGTGATACATGCTGAGGTATTTATGACTAATCTCTGCAATTTCCTCTCAGATTGTTTAGAAAAACGAGCAAGAATTAAAAACTGGAGAGCAATACTAGATTAAAGCAGATGAGGATATGACAACTAAAGTCACTGTGTAATTACTTACCAAATTATTTTTAAAGGCTATAAATGACACCATTGAGCAAATTTCAATATAGACAATATCAGATGATAGAATCGTATCAATGTTAAGTTTCTTGAACTATAGATTACAGTTATGTAGAAAAATGCCCTTGTTCTTAGGCTGAAGTATTTACAGGTGAAGTGTCAAGATATCAACTGACTCTTAAATAAGTTATGGGCACAAAATAAGAAAGAAAGGCAAATTCAATATGTCAAAATTTGTTAACTACTTGATTAATCTGTTTAAGTGGTATACAGATGTGGATCATCTTATTTTTCCGACTTTCTTATAAGTGTAGAATTTGTCAAAGTAGACAATTGGAACAAAAACTCCAATATGTGTTTTAAATTTAAAATATCTTTACTATCAAAGAGAAAAGTAATAGGCCATTTTGCTTAAATTTGAAAAATTGGCTTTCTATATTAATTAGGTGGATTAATCCATTAATCTATATTAATCCAGGTGGAGGGTAGTCCATTAGCTTTACTTATTAGCTTTATTACTTTCAATTTCATCCCATGACAGAATAGTCAAATAGAAGTAAATTAGTTCAAGTCACTGAATTTAAATATTTATGAAGAGCTGCCCTTTGAGCATTTTCAATTAAACAAAATAGTTTTGGAAGTGTAAGATCTGATTTTTGCTAATGGACATATAATTTAGGGTGTTTTAGATTCAAATTACATACTCCCTACAATTTAGTTTAAATGTATATCTTCCAAAGTGACATTTTACTTTTTAACTGTCTAGAGGAAGATTGAGAAATAATAAATAAAACTGGGAATACATTGTTCGAAGACTCAATTTAAAGTTATGTGCTTATTTTGTTTCTTTCAGTTCAAATTTTGGATTAGGATGCAATATCCCCAAAACACCTGAGCTATATATTATAACTCAAAGAACAGGCACAGCAAGTCCAAAGCTCAGTAGGACCATCTTCCTGGTCATAAAGTAGACTGGTTGGAATTTTTCACATTATAAATCACATACGACATGAAATAATTAGTCCATAAAATTGGTAAGTGGGTTTTAAAAAGTGCTAAAGGGAAAGTAAGCTCTGAAAACTATGAAAACTCTTGCAATGCTTAGAACAAGGGAGAGCAGGATGACTTGTAGCTGCAGTCTCCAGGAAGTCACAGGGAGAAAATGAGGTCCCCAGTGAAAATGGAATTTTTGTCTCTCTGCCTTCCCATATAGTGCGTTCTGTGGCTCCCCGATCACTCAACAACTTTCTTTTCCTAGGCAGAAAAATCTGGATGGCTCGCCAAAAGTTCTCCAACTTCTGGTGCCAAATGTCATCATACCCCTGGGATGGATACAGTCAACTTGGAGACTGAAGGTGGCTTGGACCTAGTGGTTGCTCCCATATTAATATCACTCACAAGCTTATTGTGTGGTCACAATGACTTGGCCCCCATGAATTTCCTCCTTCCTTGTCTGCTCTTGTTGATGGAGTTGGGCTCTCCTTCCAAGTGTTATAAAGTTTTTATTGAATTTCTCAACATGGTGACCTTAGTCCTCTGTCCCCCCCTTTTTTAACGTTGCTGTGTTTTTTGTTGTTTTACCATACCTTCAGGTTATGTTATGATTTTTATTTCTTTTTCTCCCCGATTTGAGAAAATCCACAGCAGATCTTATGACTGGTATCATCAGACACTTGAATGGCAGGACTCTGCATGATCTCTGAAAGCACATTTTCCCCTGCTAAGAATGAGTCTTCAGTTCAAGTATTTATCAGATATCAAACTCTCTTCTTCTTCAGAATGAGGCAACTTCCCACTGCAGACTATCAAAAGTTTTATTCTTGGGGTCAATAATTATTTCCCTCATTCCCTTACTTCTCTGAGGAGGCTTATCGGGAACTCTATGGAAAAAAAAAAAAAAAGCAAGAAACTCCTGGAAGTCTCATAGCAGCATTTATGAAGTGGATAACCTTTTCAGAACTCTCATGAACAGCACAGTAAAATTATTGCCATAATTGTTCTTTTGAAAGGACAGAACTCTCAGGTATATATGAAATAATGAACTTAATAAGGTGAATGTTTTTAAGAGATAAGAAAATATCCTTTATTGAGGATGCTGCCTGCATTGAAATAGAAATTAAACTTGGTTTTTTAATTTCTTTCTTGTGACTTTAGAAAATAAGTAAATTTGTATACTTCCATGATTTTCCCCTTTTACCCATGAATTTTTGAATTGACGTCACACTATCATATATAAGCACAATTTTTCCTACAAGGAATGAATTGACTGTCACAATCAAAATTACTTGGATAATTAAAATTTTAGGAGCATTAATAAAACAAAACACAGTAGAATTAAATTAAAATTTTCAATGGATAATGTGGTCAGTCTGTTTAATCTCTAAATAGCAAAATCATGCCTATGGAGAATTATGATTTTCAGCCACTTTTAATTATTTTCAAGAGGAAGAAATATCCTCTTATCATCACTATATCATCTCAATCTGGTCTCAGAAAAAGCACTTAAAATATACTGTGTCCATGAACACAGAGTAAAAGAAGGCTCATTTTTGTGCTAATGTACTCATTTTTGTGTTCATGTCTTTCCCCCCCGTTCTTTTGGTATGTTTATCTATCTTTTTCTTGCTGATTATAAGAGTTCATATATTCACTAGAGTCATTAGCCACTTGTGGCTATTGAACCCTTGAAATTTAACTAGTCTATGTTGAAATATTTTGTTTGTGTTATGTAAAACCAAATTTCAATGACAATATGAAAAGTGATAACATTCTCATTTATAATTTTTATATTATTTTCCTGTTGAAATGATAAAATATTTGATACATCAGGTTAAATAAAAAATATTATTTTAACTATTTTTAATAATTTTAACCTTTTTTAGTGTGACAATTAGGAAATTCAAAATTTATGTGTGGTTTCCATTATATTTCTATTGAACAGTACTATTCCAACCTTAGAACATTTTACTAAAAAAGTAGATCTTTTTTTAATGTTTTACATTTTGTGGTTTGTCTTTCTCACACTGTTTATGATGCATTTGATGAGCAGAAGAATTTGCTTGGCTTGCAAGGGTTAGGAGACTGTAGAGGGGCCAAGGAGAGAAATGAATGGATCCCAGAAACTTTTCAGGAAATCTGCTGATGTACTGCATGTGGTGAGCAATGAAGTGGAATGGATCCAGGAGGGATTTTGGGGGTTCTAGCTGATCATGGTGGCATTTACTGTGGTGGGGAGACACAAGAGAAATAAGTTTAGAGACAAAAAAAATAGTTCATTTTTTGCTGTGAAGTTTGATATATTTAAGTGGGTGTTATGTTCACTTTATAGTGGAAGTAATGGCTGCAAATCTTAATTTTCCATAATCATGATTTTATTTGTTACTTGGAGATTAGACAGACTGACCATATTATCCATTGATGTTTCATATTTAAAATGGATAAATGAATCTGGAGTGTTTATATTCTAAATTCCCCATGAGGAAGAAAATGAGGCTTGTCTCTGTTAGTTATTATAGTGTAAATAACAACTATAAAAATCTCTGTGACACATCCCATCAGTATTTATTTCTCATGCAGTTATGGAACAGTCAGAGATCAGCTGATCTGGGCCGAGCCAGGTTATCGGTGCAGGTTTGGCTTTGATATGTTCCACTTGTGTTCACTGTATGTAGGGCTCAGGTTAAAGATGCAGCAGCTATAGAGGAACTTTCTCGAATAGTGATTATGAATGCTCATAGAAACACAACATACTCATGTCATGAAAAACAGGCATTTCATTAGGAGCCTCAGTTGAAACTACACAGTCACTTTTGCCCCTCTTCCATCATTCAAAGTAAGTCAGCGGTCACACCCAATATTGACAGGCTTGGGTCTAAACTCTGCCCACTTTGGTGGCTGGAATTGAAAAGGCAAGTGGTGAAGGTCGCAGATGTTTAAGGCATGAAGCGGGGAGATGAAAAGAGTCACAAACAATAATTTAATCTGCCAAAAGGTATAACATTTTCAGATAAAATTAAGGGCTTTTAAAATGCCACGTTTAAAAGAGATTCTTAGGAGCTACAACCTATTTCTAACACCTCTTGTAGTCTGACAGAATATTAGGATAAATCTAAATGTGAAGAAGAAAAATTGTATTGGGAATGTATTAATAATCAATAGATACATGCAGACACATCAAAAATGACTGATGGCCCTGGGGTTGCATTTTTCTTACCACTGCATCATTAGCTTAACTAATGGGACAAGTAGAATGAGTCTTTGGGAACCTACGAGACAGACTGAAATCAACAGTTTTACAATCAGGGGACCTTGGTTTGACTTTCTATTGTGTTATTTATTAGTTTTTCTAAACTTTTTTAGGTTCCTTAAATTTTCTGAGCCTTATATTCCTCTTCTGTGTAATAGAGAGGGAAATACCCGATTTACAATGTTGTTGTATTAAAATGAAACAATGTACGTAAAGCACCTATGTGTTCACTAATATTGCTGCCTTTTGTTCATTCCCTGTACCCTATACGTATACTTTTCCTGTAATATTTTATTATATTTACTCATTTACATCTTTCTTCTCACCCCCTCAAACTATAATCCCCTGGAGGATAAATAGATGACATTTGCAATTGTAATTCCTAGTACAATACTTGTCACATAGTAGGCATCTAACAAAAAAAAATTTTTTAATTACATAAATGTTTCACTTTTATGATGTAGGCACTAGAAAACAAAGAAAGGCTATATTTTGTGGTTGCAGAACTTCTCCTGAGTGACTGTATTATGGATTATTTTTCCATGTAGTAAAATGCCTTATAAAGCACCTGGCACATGTTATGAGCTTAGTAAATCTTGGTTTTCTTCCTTTTCTATCTGCAAATTTTTAGAAGGAGAAGGAAGACATGACAGTAAGCCACTGCACCATCGAATCATTATATTATAACCTTTTTAATTAAGATATTTTACCCAACCTGAAAGTTTTCCTTTTGAAAAGATAATTCTCTATAGAAAAATCTACTAAGTGCTTCAGTAGTTATAATGGTCAAAGAAGTTTTATTGCTCTGGTGAATTCTTAGAAGGGTAACTGAAAAATGACTATACTAGATTGACTATACTAGATGAGCTGTTCTAAAAATTTTTTTTTTTAGTGAATTTATCCTGGAAAGTTTTTTTTTTTTTTTTTTTTTTTACAGTTAATTGAAATTGTTATCCTAAGTGAACTCATCTGTTCATTGGTCATTAGATGATATAGGCTTGATGTTCAATGTGGTGCTATTCATCTATCTTAATGATAAAGACAAAGTTTTATAATAAAAATGTATGAATCTCATAAATATTAAGAAATTTTGTGCTGCAAGTAATACCATCAAGAATGTGAAGATAACTCACAGAATGGGAGAAAATATTTGCAAATCATATATCTGACAAGAGGCATATCTTGAATATAAAAAAGGCACACAACTCAACCAATAAAAATGATCAAGGTAACTGAATAAATCTTCAAGAAGATTTCAAAATGACTAATGGATATATGATATTCAATATCATTAGTCATTAGGAAAATGCAAATCAAAACCACAAATTGATATACATCCCACTGACGAGTATGGTTATAATAAAAAAGAGACACTACCAAGTGTTGATGAAGATATGGAAAAATTAAAACTCTCATACATTGCTAGTGGTATGTAAAATGTTGCAGAACTCTTAGAAAGTTAGTTTGGCAGTTCTTTAAAATGTTAAACATATAAAGTTGCTATATGTCCCAACAATTGTACTCCTAGGTAGATATGCAAGATTTACATATATATATACAAAAAATTTATAAACATATAAATCATACAACACTATTATTCGTAATAACTAAACATTGTAAACAACTCAAATGTTCATCAACTGACTAACACACTAACAAAGAAACAAAATATGGTGTATGTATACAATGAAGTATTTTTGAGTACTAAAAAAGGAATAAAATATTAATATACACTATTACATGGATGGGTCTTGAAGACATTATCCTGAAAGAAAAAAGCTAGTCACAAAAGATGACATATATGAATCCAATTTGTAAGAAATGCCCACAATAGGTCAACCTGTATAGTCAAAAAATAGATTAGTAGTTACCTGGGGAGAGGGGGAGAAGAACGAGGAGTGAGAACCAATGGGTACGTGGTTTCTTCTGTATGTGATGAAAATGCTCTAACTTTATGGTGATGGTTGAACAATTCTATAAATATCTTAAAAACATTGAATTGTACACATTTAAATGGGTCAATTGTTTCATATATGAATTGCATCTTAAAACTGTTGTAAAACTTAGTACAGTGTTTATGCATGCAGAGTTGTGCCGAGAAAAATCTTCTCAGAAAATTACCTATGGAAAGGGTCAAGACTAGTCTTATATTTTTATTCTATCAGTAACATAGTAATACTGCTTTCACAGTACATCGTTCAGTACTGATCATGAATACTGCTTTGCTCTAAGTTTTGAATAGATAATGGTGGTACATGTGGTTATCATAACAGGGGAGGTAGCAGTCAATTCAAAATTCAAAAATAACAAAGTAATTTTAGATATTCATGAATAACACGAAGAAAGGAAAATAGGAAAATTGAACACAGAAAGACTAGGAATGAATAAAGGGAGAATGAAGTTGACCTCTCTGATATTTGAACTGAGATACAAACACTGAGGAGTCAAAAGAAGAACTCAGTAAAGGGGAATGTTCCAGACAGAGAAAAGGGCTATTATCAAGGGTATGGTGAAAAGAACTCTGGCAGAGAGGCTGGAGCTGTGAGTGAGGACCAGAGAGGTAGGATACAAGTTAGGGTCACACAGCATATTGTAAGAATTGTGAATTTTATTTTCAGTTCAATGGAAAAGCATTGAAGGATTTGATAGAGGAGAGTGATATAAGAAAAATGTTAAGTTTTGTTGGCCAATCTGTCCCCTGGATCTGATGTAAATAATGACTTACTAGACTTTGATTCTTGGCCTGATACTATAATGGAATAAAATTTTGGGAGGAGATAGTAAGCATATTTTGCATGTGGGAAAAATGTAAGTAATTGTGACCAGAGGACAAAATACAATGGATCAAAAAGCATGGCGACGATGTTTTGTAGCTCCCTTCATCCAGAGGAGCTCTTTCTCTTCTAGGTGGAAATGGCATTGCGTAAGTTCGACTCCTGCAATTCACAGACACATTTATGAGCTCGTGAAGTTGCCTTAACCCATTTGGAACACTGCCTTGGAGGCGCCAGGCCATGAAGAATCCTAAGATGAAAGATGATCCTGACATCCTGCATCATAGTTCAGTCTCAGCCTAGCCACCCTGCCAGAGTGCAGTCACATGAGTAGGCCCAAGCAAGACTAGCAAAAGAACCATCCAATCCACCCACGGATTCATTAAAAAGATTGAGTTACTGTTTGTTTATGCCAGTCAACTGAAGTGTTGTTTTTTAATACAAGAACAGATAACCGATGTATGCATTTAATGTTTCTTTTTTCCCATGTGTTTACAGTAATTTGTCCTAACCTCCAGTCACTTAAGCTCTCCTTCTATTCCTGAAATTTGTGCTTCATAAGCTCATAGATGTGTTTGTGAATTTACCATTTATTATGCTTAAAGTGATTTTCCTGTGAATATTTCTATATGTGGCTCCTTCTTACCACTGATAGTCCCAACTCGATTGTTACTTCCCCAAAGAGGCCTTTCTTTACAGTCCTTATCCCCAAATCCCCCCCACACAATGCACTTGTTGTGTGGTATCCTGTTTTATTTGCTTCATAACAATCAATGCAATCTAGAATATCTGAGTTTTTTTTAGCTTGAATTTTGTCTGTTTCCCTCAATAACAATGTAAAACTTATAAGAATGGAGATTTTGTGGCACAACACTGTATTATTAGCAGCCATATCATTAACTGACTTTTACTTAATAAAATGAATGGTGAACACATGAATGAATAAATAGAGAATATGCTTTACAATTGTTATGTCTTGTTATGTGCAAGAAACTCTAAAACAATGCTCAATGATCCCATATATGTTAGCTATTATGCTAGCTATTTTAAAGGTAATGGACCTGAAATTCAGAGAGACGAAAATATTGTCTACAATAGAAAATGAGTGGAGTAAAATGTGAATACAGATTTTTTTCATACATCAAAGACCATGCACTACATTAAGGCGCTTTACATTTAAAGTGGAACATTAAAAGACACATACATCTATGACCATTCCTAGATTTCAGCACTTGGATGTGAAGAATACAGTTTTTCAGGATGATTTCAGCTGTTTTCAAAAATTTTATTTCATATCATTGAATTTTAGTAATCTGCAATCTTGGCAGAGGTTGGTACCTGTGAACAGATATGAAGTTGACATATAAAATACCTTACAAGCTGTGGGGGACACAGCCAGACTGAAGTGACATCAAAAGTTATCCTAAAATTTATATGGGAATGCAAAAGGCTTAGAATAATCCAAATCAACCTTGAAAAACAGAACAAAGTGCAGGACTACCTGATGTCAAAAACTTAACATAAAGTATCAAGACGGTGTATACGGGTAGAAATACAGATCAATGGAACCAACTAGAGAATTCAGAATTAAACCCATACATATATGATCAATTGATTTTTGATGAAGGTGCCAAAGTAATTCAAAGGGGGGAAATAATAATCTGTTCAACAAACTGTACTGGGACAATTGGTTATCCATATGAACCTAGACCCTTATCTTATGACATACACAAAACAGAGTCATATTACAAATCTAAATGTAAGAGAGCGCACTATAACACATCTTAAAGAAAATATATAAGATATTTGTGAACTTTGGTTAGGCAAAAATATCATAGACATGACAAAATTATGATATAGTAAAGAAAAACCATAATAAGTAAAACTTATCAAATACTTTGCCTTTTAATAGTCATACATTCACTTGGAGAAGATATTCACAAACATTCCTGATAAATGACAAATTCAGAACATGTAAAGGACCCTTCCACTCAATAAGAGGAAGACCTACTTTCCAACAAGAAAATGGGCAAAGATGCGAAATAAGCACCAAATAATCAACATCATTAGTCATCAGGGAAATAAGACACCATTACACATCTGTTCAAATAGTTAAAATAAAAGACTGACAGTACCAAGTATTGCCATTGATGTGGAGAAACTGAAATTGTCATACATTGCTGTTGGAAAATGTACAATGGTCACTTTGGAAAACAGTTGAGAAGTTTTTTGTTTTTTAAAGTTAAATGACTACTTACCATATGACCTGGCTACCTTTATTAGTTTTTTTTTAAGAGTTGTTGTAAAAAGTTGCCACAAACTTAGTGGCTTAAAACAACAGAGATTTATCCCTTTACAGGTCTGGAAGCCAGAAATCCAAGATCAAAGTATCAAGAGGGCAATGCTCCTTCTGAAGCATCTGGGGAGAATTCTTCCTTGCCTCTTCTAGCTTTAGGGCCTCCAAACACTCCTTGGTTTGTGGCAGCATAACTCTAATCCCAGCCTCAGTCTTCACATGACCTTCTTCTTTTTGTCTGTGTCTTTTCCTCTTCTGTATCTTATAAGCACATCAGGTATCAAATTTATTTACCTTGATATTGTAGGATGATCTTACTTCAAGATTCTTAACTTGATTACATCTGTAAGGACTCTTTCCTATAGGGTCATATTCACAGGCTCTGAGTGGACATATCTTTTGCAGGGCTATCGTTCAATCTACTACATTACCCAACGGAAATAAAAACAGATGGTTCTACAAAGACGTGTTTGCAGCATTACTCATAATATCCCAACATGGAGGCAAACAATCTATCCATTCATAGGTGATACATAAGCAAAATGTGGTGTATCCATATAACAAACTCACACTAAGGAGGTATAAACTACTGATACAGACAAAACCATTGATGAATCTCAAAACATTATGCTCAATAAATAAGCCAGATTGTAACTTTGCATATTATTCCACTTAAATAAAATTTCTAGAAAAGCCAAAACGATACAGGCAGAAGCATATCAATAGTCCAAGGGCTAACAAGAGAAGTAGAGCATTATCTAAAAAATGACACAAAGGTACTTTTTGTGGTGATGGAATTGTTATAAAATTGGGTTCTGTTGATAGTCACACTACCCTTATAAATTTACTAAAACTCATTGAACTGTACATTTATAATAGGTAAATTTTATGATCTGTAAATAATAAAACTGTTAAAATAAACTAAGTAGTTGTCATGGGTTACCACACCAGTAACCATTTTCTTTTATAGTCATGACTCCTAGGCTCTGATAACTTAAAGCAAGACAAATATTTGGAGAGTTTATTGTGCACGTGATACATCATTCCTGACAGTCCACAAAAAATAGTTTCATATAATAAATCATAAATTCCATCACCCATTTCTTAACTGTCAATATTTGGTCACATTTACTTTCTATTTTTGTCATATTTATTTTCAAAACATTGTACAAGCAACATGTTTACATCATTTTTCTTAAGATATAAAAAATACTGTAGCCAAATAAAATCCTTCTCAACCTCAAATTTGGTTCTACTTTCTTTCCTCCCTTCCTTGAGATCATAAGTCTAGTGTTATACTTCTGGTCTGCCTTTTATATTTTTATGTTCATATTTTAAAATATAAATGTCTATCTTTCAGGAGAGTGTATATGTTTGTGTTTTTAGAAAATGGAATTATATCTATCATTTTTGTACTTTCTTCCTACAAAAGCTTAACTTTTGGATCTTTATTTGTGACAATATGAAGCTTTTTTCAACTTGCAGTATATAGTTAATTTCTTTTAACCTTGTATGCCATTCATTATGTGAGAACATTTTGTCTTCTTTGTTCATCCCATTGTCAACTCACATTTACATTGTTCTAATACTTTGCTGCTATAAACAATGCTGCAGTGGACACCATGCATGGTGCAAATATTTCTGCAGGAAACATATCAAGAAGTGAAATTACTGAATGGTGAAATATATTTACTTTGTTTTTCTAGATCTGGCTAAATTATACTCTAAATATGTATTAGTTGAGGTAGGCTAAGATATAATAAATATTAGACCCAAAGACAAGAGTCATTCACAACTACTCCTGATCTGTTACTTACTCTCTTCCATGTGATAAATCAGAAATCTAGATTCGTGACCACTTGTGGTTCTGCCATCCATCGCATTCAACTAATGGAAGGGAAAATTAAGTGTCCAGGAGCACACCCGCTTCCTAAAGGTTTTGTCTTTCAAATGGTACCCATTGATTTCAACGGCTGTGTACTATAGCAAGCTGTAGTTTAAAGGCCACGCTAAGCAGCATGTAAGGCAGAAAATGTAGTCAGTCACTAGTTAAACAACCACTTCTTATCTAAAATTGTGTGCTCTGGGAGCTACCAAAGTAATTTTATCCACATCTAGCTATTTCTATCACAGTTTTATTTGAACTTTTAACCCTGTCGACATCCTCACCAACACTTGGTGTTGGCAGAATATAATTTTTGCCAGTTTCATAAGTCAAATACAGCTCTCATTGGTGTTTTCCTTTGTAGTTCTCTGATTCTTACTGAGAAAGAGATATACAATATCTTTTCCCCCCCAAAATCTGGGAGAGAAAGAGAACAGGTAAATATTGAATAATTTTGAGATAAGCAGATGAAGAACTGGCATTGATTACTCAGTGAAATGATCATGGAACATCTGCATTCTTTTTTTTTTTTTTTTTGAGTTGGAGTCTCACTCTGTCTCCCAGACTGGAGTGCAGTGGCCGCTCCCGGCCACGGCAGCCTCGACCTGCTGGGCTCCAGCGATCCTGCCGCCTCAGCCTTTCAAGTAGCGGGAACTACAGGGGCGTGCTACCCCGGCTAGTTTTTTGATTTATTGTAGAGATGAGGTCTCTCCACTTACCCGGGTGGGTTTCAAACCCGCAGGCTCAGGCAATCCACTCACCCCGGCAGAGAGACATTTTATCTACTTCATGGGAGAACAAAAGCTTTTCAGTACACGAAGCCCAGATAGTACAATGACTAATATCACACACTTGAGTTTGTTGCCACTACTGTCTTAAAACAGAAAGTATTTCTGGTCCTAGAGATGAAGGGCAAATTCAATACACCAATTTTAACTGAAAGTCAATTTGCATCATCCACAGCTCAGCTAAAAAAAAACAAAATCATCTTAGATAGAAAAGATCTCATCATAATCAATGGCCAGATAATAATCAGGCCTTCAAAAATAGAGTATTTTATTGCCAAAAAACAAATGCTATCCAAAATCATAGCAAGAAGTGCTCAAGGAAACCTTTAAAAATAAAACATTAGCTGGGCTCGGTGGCTCAGCCTGTAATCCCGCGTCTTTGGGAGGCTGAGGTGAGTGGATTGCCTGAGCCCACGGGTTCGAGACCCGCCTGGGCAGCGAGACCTCATCTCTACAATAAATTTTAAAAAATCAGCCGGGCGTGGTAGCGCATCCCTGTAATTCCGGCTACTCGGAAGGCTGAGGCGGAAGGATCGCTGGAGCCCAGCAGGTGAGGCTGCGGTGGCTGGAAGCGACCACTGGGCGACAGAGTGAGACTCCAACTCAAAAAAAAAAAAAAAAAACAACTAAAAAAAAAATAAAACATTAACTCTAGCACTTCTTGACATTTAAGGCCAAAATAATTTTCCTCTATGGTGTTACACTCATTCATTGGGGGTGTGTTTGGCTGCTTAAACACTAGACTATTTGTCAATATCTATAAATAGTTATTCATTAATGAGTCTTCAGATAATTATGTGTAATTCTATATCATTTCCCTTTTCATTACCCTATATGCCATGTAGCAGGAAAATAGCATGTTTTCAAATTCCATGGAGATGTCTGGAATCATTACAACATGGAATCATGAATCTGCTATTTTACTTTTATAGATTACAACAATTAAATATTAATTCACAATGATGATCCCTAAGAAACTTTAATTAGATTAGGTTGACCCATCTCTTGGATTGTTAATTACTGCAACATTAACTAGATTTGAATATGAATGCAGCATGTACGAGACAAGACAAGTTGATTTTTAGAATGTATAGCACAATCATATAATTTTGAGGTCCTAGTGGGATTTGATTTAAAAAACAGTAACATGGGATTGAATCTCCCTGAACTTTTATCTTGGGTTTACTGTTTCTATTTTTTCATTTGGGGATCATATAGTTCTATTGACAAACAATTAAATTCCATTGACAACTTTGTTTTATTTTTAATTTCTTGTCCTATGATTTCTTTCAAAGAGTAGGATTTTGCTTCCATTTTTAATTTTTGTGTACTTTATGTGATTTTTGCTTCAGGAACAGTTTTACTCTCTCTTTTAAAAAATAATACATTTGGTCCGTGCCCCTTCCTCTCTGTCCCCATCTTTTCTACCGAGGTCTCTCCTCACTCTCCATCTGGCTCTTTGCGTTCCTCCTCTTACCCCTGGCACCCTTTTCATCCCACCTCTGGCCCTGGGACATTTTTCTCTCAGGCGCTGGGATAGCCTTGTCTTGAGGGCCTCCCCATTTTGGCTCGGGAAGGTAGGGTGAGCAGGGGTGGAGGCCTCTGCCGCCATACGGACAATCCGAATGTTGCATGGCACCTGCCTGAGACCCTGGCCTCTACTCCATTTCCTCTCCTGGCACCCAGAACCAAGCCACCCTGAGCAAGTCCTGGAGATTCTGCCCATTCATGAGTAAGGTAGCATACCCAGGCAGTGTGAGAGTGACCCAAGAAGGGGCTGCAGTCGGCTTGGGGCAGGTGCGGGGGACACTACAGGAGCCTCTTCTCCACAATTGTGGCCCAGTCACCACCCGGACCCTGCCAGGCCCAGTGTCTCACGGTCCCCACCCGCTGCCTGCTCATGCTGGCAGCATTCCTTTAAAAAAAAAAAAGAAGAGAGGGGAAAAAAAAATAATAATACATTTCACTTTTTCAAGCAGTTTTCAGTGTACAGAAAAATTGAATAGAAACTGCAGATAATTTCCATATATTCTCTCTCTCCTGCCAAGTTGTCTTTGAAAGTGGCTGTGCCATTTTTCATTCTTGCCAGCAATGAGTGAGCATTCCTGTTGCTCTACATTCATACCAGCACTTGATAATATCAGTCTTTTGGATTTTAGCAGTCTAATAGGTGTGTAATTGTACCTCAATGTTGTTTTCATTCATAATTACCTAATTGTATATGATGTTGAATATCTTTTCATATCCTTAGTTGTCATCTCAATATCTTCTTTGATAAAGTGTCTGTTCAGATTTTTAGCCTATCTGTAAATTGAATTGCTGGCTATATTGTTGAGTTTTAATAGTTCTTTGTATATACTAAATTTAAGTTCTGCATCTGGTATAAGTTTTGCAAATGTTTTTTCCAAGGTTATGGCTTGTCTTCATTCTCTTGACAGTGTGTTTCACAGAGCAGAAATGTTTAATTCTAATTAAGTTCTAACATATCATTTTTCTTCTTTTACGGATATTGCTTTTGGTGGTGTTGGTATTCCTGTGTAAACCCAGGTCTCCTAGATTTTATCATGTTTGCTTCAATTACTTTATAGTTCTAAATTTTGAGTGCAGATCTACAACACGTTTTGATTTAAATTTTTTGAAAGGTAAAAGGTCATGCTTAGATTCTTCTTCTTCTTCTTTTTTTTTGCATGTGGATGCCAATTTTTTTCAGAACAACTTATTGAAAAGACTGTCTTTTCTCCACAGAATTACCTTTACTTTTTTGTCAAAGCTCAGTTGATTTATTTGTCTGGATCCATTTCTGGGCTCCATTCTATTTCATTGACCTATTTATCTAATCTTTTGTCAATACTGTACTGCCTTGATTACTCTAGCTTTAAAGTAAGTCTTTAAGTTGAGTAGTGTCAGTTCTCTAGTTTTCTTCTTCTTCTTAAATATGATGTTGGCTATTGTAAATATTTTGTCTTCCATGTCAACTTAGGATCAATTTGTTGCAAACCACAAAAGAACTTACTGTTATTTTAATTAAGTACTCTTTTAAAAAAATGTTTTATTTTCTAGTCCTTGTGGTTCAGTTGTCTTCTTCTTTTACTTCTACTGGTGTAAGTTCCAAACTTTTTTCTCTTTTCTTTTCTTGCTCCATTGAAACGAGAAATAAACACATACATATATACACATCCTTTCCTAAGGTATTTACAACTCATTTTGAAAGGACTTGAATTTTTCAGAGTTCTACTAGTGTGTTTTGAAAGTTCCTTTTTACCTTGTTCAAGCAGACTATGAGAGTTTTTCAGGCATGCTTCATTTGTTCTAAACAGCTGAGGAATTTGTAAACTTGACAGGAGCCAGAAGTAGCTGTAAGTAAATGTGAGAATATATTAATAAATGTCCTTTATATGTTGTCTTGCCAGGTCATTATTGTTAAAAACTTTCATACATAGATTTTTTTCCACCTATCTTGTACCTATATCTCTAAATATGGAGCATGACCATAAGTCTCATATATACAGCTACACGTGGAAGTTTTAAGTTCCTACAGGCATTGTTGACACTGTGGGATGCCTTTTTCAAAGAGTTCCCTGCTTGCCTGCATAATGAGATTCAGACAGAACTGTAGTCAGTAAAATATTCATCAAGAAAGTATTTTAATTTGAAACTATGGGACTTATATTGGGCCTGATATCATAGGCACATTCACAAATCTTTTAGGCTGTGTGTGATGGCAAAACCAAACACGTCCTTTAAATATAAAATTCTTCTTGAGTCAGTACCTGCCCAAGCTCTGTCCGTGTGTGTGTATATGTGTGTGCACGTGCGCGCATGCTTGCACACGTATATGTGCATAAATCCACGTGGGCACTCTTTGTTCAGCTCCTAGCTCCTGAGAGCTTCTCACCTCCTGTTTTAATGTGAGGCCACCGTGAAAATATGGTTGTCTACAAACCAGAAATTAGGTCCTCTCTAGACACTGGATCTTCTAGCAGCTCCTTCATCTTGAACTTCCTTCCCAGCCTCTGGGATCATAAGAAAGAAAATTTTATTGTGTATAAGCTACTCAATCTATGGCATTCTGTTATAGCAAACCAAACGAACTAAGTACCTCATTTTATTTATTAATTTTTAAAAAGAGTTAATTATTTATTAATTTTAAGAAGATTACTTAATAAAAATATTTATTTATTTTAAAAGAGTTTATGTGCTAAATTCCAGGCACTGTGCTAGGAGCTAGAGGTACAAATGGGGCAGCACAGTCTGCCGGGGACCAGCTCCAGCCAGATTCAGGGTACCCCCAAAGGTGGAGATGGCGTCGGCGATTGGGGGGAAGAAGAAAGAGAGAAAGAGAGAGAGAAAGAAAGAGACTGGACTCCAGTTTAGTGCAGAAGCGATGTGTGTTATTGGGAATTACAACGGGTCTTTTATACACAAAGTCAGATGTGGGAGGGGTGTCCCCCACCCACCAGAAACCTTAATCTATGAAAACTTAATCAATGATTGCCTTTAAACCCTTTTCATATGATAATCTTAAAATCCCATAACAAAGGATTAAACCTAATTTGTGACTGACATATTCTATAAACCTTTTTCATCCTAAGATGATTGATTTATGCCAAGTTAAACAATTCTATAGAAGCTTAAGTATTTACTTTACAAACGAAAGTGACCCATCCCAGAATGTTTGGAATGTGGCCCAGTCCAAAGTTCACAGTGGGCTGGCTACCTGCAAGTAACCCAGCCGCATTCTTTCAACAAAATGGCTGTCTTCTAAAACTATATTCTATAATTTACATCTTCAATAAATCCTAAGATCATGACCCAGAAACCTGTGACCAATACTAAGGCTCTTAGATGTGACACGAGTTTGAATTATAAGTTGTGTGAAAGCCAAAACTGCAGTTTGTGGAAGAATGGGAGCAATGAGCTTCTAAAGTTAGCTAGTGTTCATCCCGGTCTCAGAGTTTTTATGTTTTGAGCTCACTGGAGCTTAATCTGGTTAGTGCTGAGTAGAAAGGGGGAGGAGATGGGGTCAATAGCTCCCGAACGCATCCTAGTGGTCTCGGGGTCACTGGCCCTTCCTGATCCCTAATGCTCAGTGGGCCTCCGTGGCTGGCTCCCAACAACAGTCCTTGCTTTGAAGAGACTCAAAGAATAGTAGAGAAAACCAATATTTTCCCAGCATTGGTGAAATAGTAAAGTGTATAAACCTCTTCATTCATGCATGAGATATTCATTCATTCATATATGACTAACAAGAAAGACAAGGTCTCTGCCCTTCAAGTCTCGTTTATAAGGGCATTAATCCCACTTGCATGACCTAATGGCCTCCCAAGAGCTCCACCCACAAATCTCATTATTTTGGGGGTTGGGTTTCAACACGTTAATTTTGGGGAAGAGTAATACTCAGTATATAGCATGGATAGGTGGCCTAAAAGGGAAATTCACTTATCTCTAACTGCTTAAAAACTGAAAGCCTAAAAACTACTAAAAATTCACATGTACACCTGTGTGTGTCCATCTTGCTTCATTGATGGTCACTGCAGATGAAACACTGGAAAAGTTCTCTTTTAAATTTCTTATTTTATGATGCTGAAGTAAGAAAAATAGAGGTAGAAAGTTACTGTAGACACAGGGGAGGTCAATGGAGGAGTAAAACGGAGGATCAACAAGAAGATGCCTTAATTAAATTAAGGTACGAATATTTAAATCATGCCATAGTAAAGCTATTTTTAGGACGTTTTCATTAAAACGGATGTGATTCTGGAAATGGGGCCAAAGAATGGGGAGCCCAGAAGAGTTACTGGGCACTGAACTGAAATAAACCTTAATAAGGCTATTCGGGCATGACATGAGATGAGCAGCAATATCTGATAATACCACCTAGTGGAACACTTTCAAAAAAATTATTTCAAGGTGATTTTTAAATGCCCAGTATTCTGCAAATATCTTCAATATGGCCAGGCTTGGTGGCTCAGTCTGTAATCTCAGCACTTTGGTAGGCCAAGCGAGTGGAATGACTGAGACCGCGAGTTCGAGATCGACCCAGGCAACTTCGTGAGACCTCGTCTATACAATAAATCAAAAATTAGTCAGGCATGGTAGCGCGCACCTGTGGTTCCAGCTACTTGGAAGGCTGAGGCGGAAGGATCGCCAGAGCCCAGCAGGTCGAGGCTGCGGTGGCCGGGAGCGGCCACTGCACTCCAGTCTGGGCGACACAGTGAGACTCCAACTCAAAAAAAAAAAAATCTTCAATATTTTGCTGAATTTCATCATAGAACTCTGAAAACCACTGTTAACTTGACTAAACCATTATTAGTCAGATGACAAATTCTCTTCTTTCTAATAGCCATAGCAACAAGAGTAATCCTAAATTTCCACTAACTGGAATCTTGGCATTACAGAGGAACTCTTGTTTCCTGAGCTAAACCATCAGCTAGGATGATGTTGGTACACCCATTTCAAAACAAACAAAATGAGTTCTGAGAACATTTGAAGAGATGTATCTTAAAATATAAAGCATGGTATTGCCAATAAGCCGATATCTAATGTGACTGCTATTTCCATTTTTAGCGGAAGAGACCTTTTTAAAGATTCGTTGTATAAAGCGTTTTTCCTTTGTACATTTTTTGTTGAATCTAATTGGAAATAAGTATTTCTTGGGGATATGAGTGAGCCATGTGGCACTGAGCATGCCTTTGTAACCAGTTATTGTCTCCACCATGACTATTATCACATTTAATTCTTTCTATTATTGTTCAAATGGTGATTTTTCTCTTATCATTGCTCTATGCATTATATTATTGGCAGTATCACCATTTCAAGATGGCATTTTCTCTATCTACAGAGATCATTTATGTTAGCTTCGATATTCATTTCTTAAGTAGTGTAGAGAATGTTGATATAGTATTCCATTATTAATACTTTAAATTTCTGTACTATGAATATTATTGGTCACCATCATTTGTTGAATCCATTCAGCTCTATTGTTCAATATGAACAAATACATAATGTCATCTGCCTTTAATCTTCCCAATTATAATACTATAAAAGGATGATTACACTATGAAATGATACAAATTAATGTTTTTCTACTTATATAAGTAAGAAAAGCTTTATCTTAATTAAAATCAGACATTTTAATATCTGCTAATAATACTTTTGTTCCCAATTTTGAATGGATTCTGTGAAATCAGTATAATATGCACTTAACTGCTTCACTTACCGTGTCTAGCTATCGGTTTCTATATCTTTCCGAAGTCTGCTCACTAAGCATAAAGTACTGAAATTCTAATATAATAGAAATTATAGCCATAGAATTTTGGGATTTGAATATAAGAACATATGAGGTTTCAATATTTAATACAGCTGAATCTTTTCATTTTATGCCTGATGGCAACACCCATATTTCTTCAATTTCCTCTTAACTATTTCCTGTATATTTCCTATTTTCTGTGTTTTTCACTTAAAATTTGTTCCTTGCTTAGACTTTGAATATGTATCTTTTCTTGAAAAATCTATAATTTACTTTAGTTTAGAAACTTGTTTATTGAATTACAGAAATTATATTTTCGCTCACCTTGTTAATATATTTTCTTATGTGCTGTATTTTATATTATTATTTTTGCTTCTGAATGGTTTGTCCAAATCCTTCAATAGACTGTGGCAATATCTCTTAGCAGCCAGCCAGCATTTCACATCCTTTTCCAGCTAGAAAATTACCTATGAAAAACTGAAATGCTTGAGATAAATCTCTGCAATAGTAGATATTTCATTTCAAAGTCCAAGCAGCTCAACATTCTACAGAAACAGTGATGAAACTCTTCAGCTGTAGAAACCCAAGGCAAATTTCTTGACCTTTTAAAAGTGTAGTCACTGTCATTGCTTTTGGTAAAAAAGTTCCTGAAAGTAGAAAATAACTTTTACTCTTTATGTGCAAAGTTTATTGAAACAAAAAGTAATTTTTCTTTACTTGAAGGTATTTCTGTACATTTGAGTGACCTTATTTGGCTGATATACAGTCCTTCAAAGTTACGGTTTGATTCTGTGAATTCAAGGTAGGGACTGCATGCTGAATGATTCAGGCAGAGACAGAGGCAGTTCCTGAGTGGAAACAAGTGTTATGAGTAATGGGTTACAATATAGTTGCTTGACTCTTACTCACAGTGTGGTCCTCAGATCACATGCATCGGCATGTCCTGGGAGTTTGTTAGAAATGCTGAATTTCAAGCCCTACACCAGACCTGCTGAATCAGAATTTATGCTTTATCAAGATCTTTGGGTTATCTGTATGCATAGAATTTTGAGAAGCACTGGTTTAATCAACTTTTTGATTCAAAAGATGAACATTCAGGCAAATTAAATGGTGGATTTTGTGTAGGGTTAAACAAGCAATTTAAAAAGAAAATGAAAGCCACAATTTGTTAGTGAAATCAAATCAGTTTACGTAGCTGAGCTCATTTGTGGGAGCAAATAGGAAATTTTGATCTTGCGTAGGAAGAATTCTCAGAAACAAGTTCAATTTAAAAAGGCGCTTTTTGGTCTGCCCAATGTCAAGACATCTAGATGAAAAAGAAAGAATTCTTGCAAGTCATGCACGGGTACCCAAATCTAGATACTGTTTTTGCCCTTCAAGAACATCTTGGTAATTTGATTTTGTAATAATAAATTTTTGCTGGGCTTGGTGGCTCAGCCTGTAATCCCATCACTTTGGGAGGCCAAGGCGAATGGATTGCCTGAGCCCGGGTTCAAGACCAGCCCGGGCAACTTGGCGAAACCTTGTCTCTACAATAAATAAAAAATTAGCTGGGCGTGGTAGCGCGCCCCTGTAGTTCTGGCTACTTGGAAGGCTGAGGCGGAAGAATTGCTGGGACCCAGCAGATCAGTGTTGGGGTGGCCGTGAGTGTACCACTGCACTCCAGCATGGACAAGAGTGAGACTCCAACACAACAACAACAATGACAAAAGAAATAATAAATTTTAATCGAGATTGTTGTCCTTCAATTGATACAGCTTAAATTAAGCCCATAGCTCTCTTGCAGAAATTTCCAGAGGACACAGACTTTACATATCTACGGGCATGAAGAAAAAAATGGGGCTGCTTTCCTTTGTGGTTGTAGTTTCCCTTTGCTTCTGTAGTTGACCTGTGAGCATGGGATCCAGGAGTCAAGCTGTTGAATAATGGATCTTCGTGATGGTGCTTTCTGATATAGCACTTTAACTGAAGCATATTTAGCCTTTTTCACCAATGCATGATTTCCAGATGTATTTGAAAGTTGCTCCTAGAGAAAAGAGACATTGATTTTACCTAATTTTTTTAAACCAGAGGGAAGAATGAATTTTGATCCTAGTTACATAATTGAAGGTACCTAGTGCATCGGTTCCTAAGCAGATAAAAAGCAATAGTTTCTGAATCAATCACTATATTGTCCATTTATTGCAACCATTATTTTATCACGAAGTTACTGGAGTCATTTGTGTATCCTTCTGGCTCCAGTGAAACATTGTAGAATTAAAGGTGACTTCTTGATAGTAAAGAATTATCTGCATTTTATTAATCGAATTTTGTTATTATCTTGATACAACCCTGGCTTGTAAAACAGGAGAACTGTGTTACACGCAGTTATTGAAACTTTCGTGAAACTAAGTGAATCCTGATTCAAATTTTGTCTAACTGATATTTTTATTAGCCTGTTTTTGTCAAAGACAATGATCACTATAAATTAGCCATTCTTTACTGATAATATATTTCTTCAACTTGGATTTAGCTTTAATTTTGAAAAAAAAAGAAATTAGAAATTGTGAACTCTACAGTCCAACTCATTTTGCATACAAGCCAAGTTATAAAATAATTGTGTAAATATTATAATTATGATAATATAACAATATTAATGTTAATATTATGACTGTGATGCTCTCAAAATAATTAAAAGATTCATCAATAGTCTTTCTGGAAAAAAAATTTCTTTTCTAACAATTTTAAGAGTGATAGTGTCACATATATATGTGACATTAGAATCTTTTCTCAGGCAACCCCTTCAGGTCCCCTCCCACGGAGGGAGCTTTTCTGTCCTCTCAATAAATCCTGCTTTCTCAAAAAAAAAAAAAGAAGAATCCTTTCTCTATTTGTTTTTCTCTAAAATGGGTATATTTCTTACTTGTTCTTTTAGAGTTAATGTTGAAGGAGAACGTAGTTTCATAACTTTCTGTACAGTCATTCAAAATCTATCAGGCAGGGTACTAGACTATGAAAGAGAAAGCTTTCTAGATATACATTCTGCTCAGCTTCTCCTTAGACTGCATTTAGGTTTCGCCTTTGGAAGCTGGACTTCAACATAAGAGCATAAGAATCACAAGATTGGATAAGAGTAGATCAGACTTATTGCCCTTATTCAGTCAAGCATTCTAAGGTATGGCCACCATGAGACGTTGTGTCTAGAAGGTGAGTTTGACTGCATGGGCATGTCCTGTAAGACCAAGGAAAAAGATCCTAAAATCATTCATTGTCTTCTTCTAACATCATGAACTTGTCATCTTGTGAGTTTATCTTAAATCTTTGCTTTTCTCATTTTTAAACTCTCTAATGCTAGTTCACCTTGGACTATGGAGCTATATCCCAAATAATTATCTTAAAAAACTTTCCTCACTAACAATTGAAGTGATTTCCTCTTTGTTCTAGTATTCAAGGATTTGATGAACTAGTCATACCTCTCCCTAGTTTTTCCTTTCACAAATATTAAGAAGGTAAAAAATAACTTCACTCTGTCATTACCGTTCTAACTATAGTTCTAAACTTTCAAATTTGTCTGTATAGATATCCCCCTCCACTCCTTCTCCAGACAAAGTCAATTCTATTTTATTTATTACAAACAGATCTATTCAGTTTTTGTTGGTGATCAGAAATAAGGGAGAGTATTTAGAGGTAAATAGACATCATGGTTAATTTAGATAAATCAGGATTATGTCTACTAAACTTTATAAGCTAGCATTGTTTGAGTGTTCCAACATGTCTGAAGTTCTCTTTTAGTTTAATGATGCTTTCATATGTACATAAAATAATAACTTCATACTACCATTTCTACAATTAGGTATCTCCGACTTTACTGCATGGTAATAATCTATAAGTTATTGATATTAAAAATAACATTTGCTAAAGGCTAAACTATTCTTTCTGATCATTCTTCTATCAATTTAAAAGGATTTTTCAGATTCTTTTATGTGAAATTCTAACAGCACATTTAGACCAAAAAGGTTTTAATAGTTCATACCATGGCATTGTTCATGTCTTGCATAAAATGTGAAAGTGAAAGTTATTTTTAAAAAAATTATTGTGGATAAAGTTAATGTATTAATGAACTTTGTGATCTTGTGTGACTTCAGAATTATATACACTCCATAATTTTAAACATCTAATTCCAAGACTAGACATGCCTGTCCTAAGGTGATGATTAGATTAGAAGATCGATATTATTCTGGCTATTCTCAAGTAGTCTCTCTGTTATTGTCTTACACCATTGTTTGTTTGTTATTTTAACATATAAATCCACCATATTTTTATGTTGGAAAAACTTATTTAGGTGCCTATTTTTGGTTATATTTGATGAAGAATAATTTGTTATATTGTATTATTTGTACTGGTTCATTAACCTTCCCAAAACTCACTGAAATGTATTAGTCATTGTTATTGTAGTTCCTTCACAAAGAATTAATTCATCAGTTTCCCTCCTGGAAGAATTAATAGGTATAGGTAAGCTTGGAGCTTTTCCCCTAGATGTTCTCCACCACATTAGTTACAATATATTTAAAATAGAACTGGTTTTGGATCTGAATCTCTGAGCAATTCCATTGTTTACATTTGTCTTGTAAAGATATGACCCTTTCTGCCCTACACATGCTATTTTATTCTTTGTGTTTCCTTTCCTCTTGGGAGGTAGATTTGGGTGAGTATAGGGGGTATGTCTTACTTTGTATTTTCCATAGTACTTAACTAATCACATCATAAATATTCATCGAATGGAATGCCAATTTTCTATAACAGTGAAACAGTTTGCTCCTATTTCCAATCCTATGGTGATTTAATTAAAATATAATAGCCTTGATAGAAAACTTTCTCTAAGACATTTTGGAAGTTTAAACAAGCTACATTCTCAGTGTCTGTTTTACCACATAAATATGTATCACCTCAAAGAAGTCTATTCAACTAGTCAGGCATGATTTATGCTTAAGGGAACCAAATAGATTATGTTAGTGAAAGCGTTCGGTGATTCTGCCCTTTATTTGGTATATATACAATTCATACCTGCCAATCTTTATCAGAGTTGGGCACTGAGAAGCCCATCATGGGACACCTATCTTTAAAGCATTTACAATTGCAAGATATTCAGAATGTATGTGCTACTGATTGCAATGTGCATTGGGCACACATTCTTTCCTTTAAAAGGCATACAAACGTAATAGCCAAAAGGTTTCCAGAAAAGGTGAACACAATCCAAATGTCCATCACCGATGAATGATAAACAAATGATGTATATACACACAGTGGAATATTAACCATAAAAAGGAATGACTTTCTGACACATGCTACAACACAGATGAATCCAGAAAACATGTTCAGCGAAATAACTCAGACACAACAAGACAAATATTATGTGATTCCACTTATATGAAACATCCACGGTAGGCAAATTCACAGTGATAAAAGTACAGGAAAGGATGCCAGGGTCTTGCGGGAAGGGGAAAGTAGAATTATTGCTTAATGGTTACAGAGTGATACATCTTTGGAAATAAATAGTGGTGATGGTTGCATACATTGTGACTATAATTATTTCTGCCGAACTGTATATTTAAAGCAGTCAAAATGGAAAATACATTATATATTTTATATATCTATCTTATATACATATATATCTCTTATGACAATTTTATATATATCTTATGACAATTTTAATAAATTAATAATTGAATATATTCAAGACTATGATTGCACACTTTTCATGTAAGAATTGTATGGTATATGAGGTATACCTCAATGAAGCAGTTTAAAAGCAAAGTCATTTGAAGGTTGGGGAATGGAAGCATATGACTCTTTAGTACTCTTGTTACCTTTTCGTTAAAAGAAAAGATGGAAATAATAATATAAAATAAAAATTAAAGTTTCTATTATATTTTAATACTATAAAATGAAAACAGAACCTATAGAGTCTGGGCAAATTCTGGGAAATGTGTGGAAATCAACATATGGATAATGATCTATAATGTCCAATCAACATGCATGCAATTAAAAACATTCAAAAGAAGTTTTCTATTGGAAAGACTTGTTGAATACATTCTGTCTAACTCTCTATCTTGGTGGAGCAGTTCATATTTCCAGAATGCCTTTAGGTGTCTGTGATGGATCATTCCCTCCAGTCCCACTCCTCTTCTAGGAACTTTGCAAACTGCAAGGATTGCTTTGTGATCTGAAGGGCCCCCGGGTAGTCTGTGAGCTGTGTGGCTTTGCCAAGATTGCTAGCCTGCCAAATCAAGCTGCCAAAAGACTAGCCGGGGCTTCCTCATCTGATGAAAGTACAGAAAAAGGCCATGTGCTTGGCGGACTTGCCCAATTCCCTCTGCTTCGTTGAGAAAATAAATCTCTGAAGAAGTCCAAGAGAGAGCTACCATCTGGTCAGACTCCTGGCTTTCTCAATATGGCTCCCAACACCTGCCGCCAAGTGTCAGGAGGGGTTCCTGTGTTGGACAGAAGCAAGCGTCGGTGTTCAGTGCCAACATGCTAAAGTCAGATGGGAGCCTGATGAGGTGGGAATCGTCAGACCGGTTTCAATCTGCAGTCTCGTCACTGCCACTGGCACACTCACAGAAGGGTCAACATTTCAGCAATAAAAGTTGGAGCAGTTTTATAGCTGGCCCTGTCGTTGCTGTCTGTTAATTTCTTGAAGAATCTACAACACATTCAACTAAAAATCTACCAAGTAATGACAACACTGTGCATCCTCTTAGATGACTCAACGACAACACCACTGGAAAAAGCTGCAGAGCTGTTTTTATAGTTCAGACACTTTCTCTGCAGCTAATTTGGACTGCTTCCTGCACACTCAGACCTTAAATTCTAAAAGCCAAACCAATGTTTCTTTGCATTCAGGGTTGTTCATGCTACAGAAGTGCACATCTTATAAGAAACTTTTCTTTTACAGCAAATGATGATGTGACTTGTGTACTTTTTGCATTGTTAGACCAGCTTTGGTGATCTGCTTGGTTTAAATATGATTCATGTTTATTTATTGACTTTTGGCTTTAACATCTGAAGTCAGTAGTAATGCATAACATCAAAATATTGAACTATATTAATATTTCAGATTTTTTTTGTGTGTATCAGAGTCTCACTCTGTTGCCCAGGGTGAAGTGCAGTGACAGGCTCATGGCCACCGCAGTTTCGACCTGCTGGGCTCAAGTGATCCTTCTTCCTCAGTCTTCCAAGTAGCTGGAACTTCAGGCACATGCCACCACATTCAGCGGACTTTTTGATTTATTGTAGAGATGAGCTCTCTCCAAGTTCTCCAGGCTAGTCTCAAATCCCTGGGCTCAGGAAATCCTCTCACCTCCACCTCCTAAAGTGCTGGGATTACAGGTGTAAGCCATTATGCCTGACTAATATTGCAGATTTTTAATAAAGATTAGAAGTCCCGGAAGGAATATGCACATTTTGAACCAAAAAGACCATATCAATTTTGGGGGACTCCATAAAAAAATTGAACATTTTTATTATTGTTTTTTAAGCTTATAAGCAAAGTCAGTACATGAATATTTTTCTTTTATAAGTCTCCCTTTTATAAGTTCTCCAGGGAAGCAAAATATCTATATGCAGTTGTCCACCAAACAAAATTCTTCAGCACTGCATTCCACAAACCAAAAGTCAGGATCACATCCATCCATGACAGGTTTCTCTGAGTTGGACTGTGCTGTTGTCACTTCGAACCCAACACAGTCAATTTTGTTCAGGTTTCTCTCCTGCTCTTTTAACATGTGCCTAGTGTTCTTTACCTCTCTTCGAAATTTGGGGGTCCCCAAGACACTTTACCTTCTTTATCTAGATGAACATCAGGTCTTTTTGGTCTCATTCTTGTCTCTTCCTTCCCAAAGTTCTTAAAAGTTGCTTTTACTGCATCTGCCAAAAAAGTTTTTAAAGGAAAGGAAAGGGAAGAAAGAAGGAAGGAGAAAAGGAGGAAGAGAGAGAGAGTGGGGGAAAGAAGGAGGAACGAAGGAAGGAAGGAAGAAAGGAAGGAAGGAAGGAAGGAAGGAAGGAAGGAAGGAAGGAAGGAAGGAAGGAGGGAAGGAAGAGAAAGGAAGAAAGGAAGGAAGAAAGAGAGAAAGAAAGGAAGGAAGGAAGAAAGAAAGAAGAAAAAGAAAAAAGGAAGGAAAGAAAGTTATCTATTGCCCTTGATATTCTAAAGAATAAAATTGAAAATGTGAACTTGTCCCTCAAGTCCGTTATGCACACACCCCTTCACTTGGATTCCTACCATTTCTCCTTCCATGAAGACCAAGAAAACACCCTCTCTACTTGCATAAGTTGTTCTATTCCTCTGGCTATCATATTTTTTTTTCCTAATAAGACCTTGCTTGGCCATTTCACACCACTCTCCTAAGTTCTTGTAGACTTTATAGAAAATATAGCTTTTTTTGGAGTTTATAATACAATTTGATTATTTTTTATTTTATTCTGATATTGTCTATATTTGTACTTATATGTCTTGCATACTCAGCTAGATTTTAAATTTCCTGGGATGATGTCTAAATCTTGACCTCTTCAATGGCTAGAGGAGTGCTCTGCTGCATTTATACATATTGATCAACTTTTTATTAGAACTGTGATTTACTCACTGGTTATTGTGTTAGGCATGAGCATTCTGTGACTGAATAAGGAAGTTTTTCCCTTCTTGAAATTATAGTTTATTGAGAAAAAAAGGAATGGATTGTGAAAACTGGAGGATGTGTAATTAATGGAGTGCTGTGCTACACACGTTTATGTTACCAAGTGATTGTCTTAGTACATTTGTGCTGCTATAACAAAATACCTGAGACTGGGCAATGTATAAACAATAGAATTTATTACTCACAGTTCTAGAAGCTGGGAAGTTCAAGATCAAGGAGTCTCCAGGTTTGATGTCTGTTGAAGGTCCATTTCTCATAAATGGCACCATCTAGGTGTCCTCACATGGTAGAAGAGATGGAAATGGCAAAACGGGACAAATACTATGTCCTCACGTGACAGAAGAGCTTAAAGAGTCAAAGCTGATTCCCTCCAGTTCTTTAATAAGACACTAATTGATTCATGAGGGCAGAGTTCTTATGACTTAATCACTTCCCCAAAGTCCCAATCTCTTAATACCAACACAATGACAGATTGTGTTTCATATGAATTTTGGTAGGAACACATATTGAAACCACAGACATATCCTAGTCAGGATAATCCAGGAAAGTTTTAGAAGGAAATGATATTTACACTGAGACCTGAAAGGTGAACAGTAAGAGGTTAATAACTGGCAATGTTTCTCCAGTAATAATTTAAAAAGCCCTACAGAAGTAATTAACTTTACTCAAGAGTTTGAGAAAGGCTCAGAGGGGGATTTTAAGAGTGAACCAATTTAGTTATGGCAGCTTCAACATAGGTGAAGGACAGTTAGCAAAAGAAATTGTACTTTATTTGACTTCCAGCTTTTCTAAAATCTTTCTTAAGAAGAAGGCCAATGGTGTTTTTGTCATTTTTTTTTTTAGTAAAAGAAAAAGTGTTCTCTACACTGAAATAAGCAGCTTCAATTCAGGCTAGAATTGAAAACAAAATTTGGATCCTGAGTGAAATAGACAAAGAAACAAGAATAGAAGCAATGAGATAAGGAACTTAAAGGAGGCTAATCCAGGAGCCAGAAAAGGAGAAATCAGAGAAATCAGAAAAGGAGAAATCAGAGTCGACAGACAAAAGTATAGAAGAATCCCATGGCTGAGCTCACAGTTGGGACAGTGGGGAACAGGTTGGCCTATGAGGTAGATAATTGACCTACTGGTAGTGACAAGGCAGTGTGGATACTTCTTGAAATGATCTGCTTTAAAAATCAGCTCATATCAGAGTTTAACAACATTCCAGTTGCTTTTGTAGCCTTTTTACTTTAAGTGTTTGTAATGTCAAAGTGTTTGTGAAGGTTACACAAATTAATCAACATAAAAGCTGTAAGAACTTAATGTCTCCAAGGATAAGAGGAACCTTTTTTACTTATCTTCCTTTGTGTACTACAGTGAAGAAATTTTTATTTTTTTAGAGTATATTAAAGAGCAATAATTAAAGTATGACCTCAAATAACATCAGTGTGTACAAATAAATTATTTACTAAAATTATGTGAAGATTCATAAAGACATACATAAGGGGAAGAAAATGCATTTACAGGCTCTTTCTCTATAGCTGTGTGAGAAACCACTGGAGTTCATGCATTCTTGGTATTTATGGTATTTCTCTTGCATAGAGAAATAAGGAGAGAGCCTAGGAGCAGACACTAAATACAGGATGAAATGATGTCATTTCCCCAATAACCAGTTTACCTCTTACAAAATTTTGTGCGTGATTAAATAGACTTGAGGGAAACAAAGTTAGTAACTGCAGACAGATCACCAAGGCTCTTCTACCTGTCTGTCTGTCTATCGGTCTGTCTGTCTATCTATCTGTGAGATTGTAGGTAGCTGTATACAGATAGACTTGAAAGGTAAGACTTCTAGGACTCACTGAGAAGCACATCAGGGAATGTTGCCATTTCCTCTTATCTTTTGAGCTGGCTATAAGGCAATGCTTTTCAAAAGGAATTTAAGAATGAGTCAGGCTCAGTGGCTGATGCCTGTAAACTCAGCACTTTGGGAGACTGAAGTAGAAGGATTGCTTGAGCCCAGGAGTTCAAGACCTGTCTGGGCAACATAGCAAAACCTTGTCTCTACAAAACATCAAAAAATTAGCCAGGTATGGTGATGCATGCCTGTGGTCCCAACTACTCAGGATGCTGAGGTGGACAGATCTCCTGAGCCTAGGAGGTCGAGGCTGCTGTGAGTCATACTTTGACCCCGATGACAGAGTGAGACCCCGACTCAAACAAAAAACAACAAAAAAAGAATGGTAGAATCCTGTTTTCAAATGAGATGTATATCAAACATATAAAAACAGATGAATTCGAGATGCTGTGTTTGAAGCTGGTGATTAATGCCAACATTTGTCTCTTTCCTCAGCTAGTCTCCAGGTTGGTGTTGCTGCTCCTAGGGTTCCCTCCTAGCAAACATGGTCTTTCCCGAGGCCCTAAACTTATATCAGTCTGTATCTTTCTGGAAGCCAGAACATATTGCCAACCTTGGAGTATCATGCACATGGTCTAAGGTGAACTAACAATATGAAAGGAAACAGTGTCTCAGAGGGGCAAAACTGGAATAGTGGTCCTACCAAAACTCTGCATCAAAATGAGTCAAGAGAATTGAAGCTTAGCAGAAAGTAGACAGTGGAAAATGGGACCTGGTATAACTTCAGTTGCCAGCAGACACGTTTTTGAACCTGGACATTTAGTTCTTTGTTCCTGTCATAATTTTCCCAGACATAAGGATCTGCCCATAGAGCTTAATGTTAACATATAAGATATATTTGAATTTAAAATTGGGCATTACAGCAAGATTTAGCCAATAACTATGAAGAATCCTACATGAAAAAAAGAAGATATAAAACTTTCATGTGTTAGGAATTTATTTTTAATGAAGAGCATTTTCTGTCTACTTGAATAAAGTAATGTAAATCAGATGATCATAAATAATGAGTGTTGATATTTGAAACATGCAAGTGTAAACTCAGACTACTAGCGTAGGTGCTATCTTTTCATTATGCAAAACAAACATAATAATTGCAGAGTGTTGCAATATGGAAAAAAATCACTACTATTTATTTTTGTATCTGTCATCTTAATTAATTTGGAAATAGAGCTAAAAGCTGACAGTATTTTACTAATTAATTTTTTTTCTAACTGCTCTACATGGCAGATGCTCATGACTTCCTCCATATGAGCTAGAATTTTAGGACAAAAAAGAAGAGTATGATTCTTTATTATTACTGTTTTGGTATTCATCATAAGCCCAGGTCCAGCACTGGGCTTGGTGTGGGGGATGTTGCATTCTCTTCCCTCCACCCAGTGCCTGTCCACTGCAGTTTGGTGTGGATTAGATACTGTTATAGGAACTTTTATCTTAACTGGTTCATGATTCCTCAAAGTTCCACTAAAAGGACCTGAGACGTTGGGGAATCCTTGGGGACCCAGCCTGTCAACATTTCAAATATTACAACCTGGCTTATCTGCTCTCTGGAAGGTCTTTTGATCTTAGCAATCAGCTGCCCCTTCAGCCTCAGCTCCACAATAAACATCTGTAGACTAGACCTAGACCAACCCATTCAAACTGACCTGGATCCAAGACCGACCAAGCCACAACCTGAAGCCTCGTGGAATCTACCCTGGATCAACAGAACCACAGTCAACCTTCAGACCAACAAGCATAGGGATCAACGTATGGTACTACACACCACTTTGTTTTGGGGTGGTTGGCTACCCAGCATTATTGTGGCAATAACCAATCAATACAGAACTTGAACCCATCCTGCTCCATTTCTTCCTTCAAAGCAGGTCTGAAGTACAGAGTATTCAATCAAAAAGTACTTTGATTCAAACAAGCAGAAAAATTGGTTGCAGTTACAACACTGAGGAGCACTTCTATCATCCTGATGGTTGTACTTAAAGCTAAAAAGGAATTCATCAGAAGCCTTTCGGGCTTTGTTGCTCGTAAAATATAGTCTTGAGATTTTCACAGAAAATCAATAGATGAAGCAACTAACTAAAGCCATACTTACGATAAGATGCAAGTCTAACTCCTTATGGTGATCACAGATTGCATATTTTGTGTCTCTGTAGAGGGAGAGGTTAATCCCATGTCCTGGCAGGATTTTCATCTATATAATAACATCCTGACTATGTTCTGTCTGGGTCATTATTCTTCCTGTACAGTCCATAGAAAACATATAGATTTCACTGCCACACAAAGTCATTTCAATGATGAAATGAGAAATTGCAGACAATGTGTTATGGATTTAAAGGAAAAAAGAAAGGCAGAAATCCTAGGTTTATGCCACATCTCCACTGTTTTCTATGTTTGTGGCCTTGAGCTGGGCACTCAGTCTCTCTATTCTTTGTGCTCGCGTGTACAGGACAAGCGTGACACCTACTCCAGCTACATTACAGTGCTGGTGTGAAAATTCCAAGGGATAATGCTGTAAAGCTGCAAAGAGCTATACATCTGCTACTATGGGGAACAGATGTGGGGAAGTAATGCATCATAACATTGAAGAACCTGACTTTGAAGCCATGTGGACCTGGGTTCTTACTCCAACTCTGCCATTTACAAGATGTGTGATCTTGAACAAGTTACTTCATCACCCTGAACCCCAGACAGCCCTGGAGACACTGGGTAACAGTGCCCACCCATGAACTGTGAGTAACACATGAAATGAGGAATATAAAGTATTTAGCATAGTGCCTGGCACAGAGCAAGGGATCAAAAAATATGATAGATGGTTTTATTATCATGCACTGCTTCAGCACATGTTGATTCAGTGGCAAAGGGTACAGGTGTTGAATCTCTGCTGTCACCCTGGTGCAAACCAGAGAGAAAATCCAGAAATCCGCTGATCTCTTTGGCCTTTGTCTGCAGAGTTGCTGAAGTCTTATGCTCTTTTCCCACCCTTCTGCTACTGATGATGGATGCTGTTTTCCAGACAAGAGTTTTTACTAGTTGCCTTTCTTCTCTGTTTCCTCCACCAGTTAGAATCTCCAGTGGCTCACTCTACATGCCAACATCTGGATGAGACTGATTCCAGGAAGATCAGCCTTGCCTCTCCCCAGATGACTGTCCTCAAATCTAACCCTGCATAATTCATTACCCCATAATTTGGTATCTTAGGATGTGGCAGCTGGGATGTGCTAGGATATAGCTATAGTTGGTTCATATGAAGGGAAAAAATCACCAGCTGTGTACGCTTGTTTTTAAATATAAGAGTAAAAAAAAATTATTGATTGGTATATGAAAATAGAGGAGGCGCATACTTCATAGATATGGGAAATTAGAGGGAGGTCATGGTTTTCCCCATTCTCTATCAGTAGTAAACATTACAAGGAGGGCTAGGGAATTCAGAAATTCATTTGCAAATTCTAGCCACTTCTTAGCTAATGTGTTCACTTTATAAAGGGGCTAGTATTCCATTAGATGTCAGATTATGTAAATGTAATTAGAATATTTAAAAAACATTTAGTTTCATCTCAACTAGACACAATTCTATTTTCCTTTAAGAAAATTTCAAAAAATGAAGACAGTTTGGAAGAAGGATCTAAAGTTAAATACAATCCTTCCTCCTCCAAATGATGAGTATTTTCATTTGATGTATTTTAATTTATTTTAATTATTTTTTAATTGACAAAAACTATATATGGAGGGACTCACAAAAAACAAAGTTTATTCATAGAAATTTGTGTGTTCTTGCATGATTAAACTTCACTCAACTTCAAAGTACTCTCTGTTTGATGCCATACACCTATCGAGATGCTTTTTCTACTGCTTAAAACAGTTTTTAAACTTGTCAATTTTGGTGTACTTTAATTCATCTGCCATTTTTTGCTTCACCTTTTCCACATCAGCAAAAAGTTTCCCTTTGAGAACTTTTTTTCATTCAGGGAAACAACAACAACAAAAAGTCGCTCGGGGCAAGATCAGATGAATAGGAAAGGTAGGGCATCGGGATCTTACCATTTTGGGTCCAAACTGCTGAATACTCTGCGCGGTATGGGCAGGTGCCTTGTCATGGTAGAGGACCCTGTCACCTCTTTGCCACAACTTGGGATGACATTTCCTCCTCAGATGGTGACACAACCTTCTAAAATTTTCTAGATCAAAACTTTGGTTGATTATTTGATCCGGAGGAACAAATTCCATGTACTAGAAGGGGCCCGCCCTCCAGAAGATAATTCCAGCTTTTTTGGGGGAGCGGAGTCCTCTCTCATATGTATGGTATACATATTATGATATATATACACATTATGGAATGGCTAAATAAACTTATTACTATCTACATTACCTCACATGATGATCATTTTTTGTTTGTGGTGTGAGTACTCCTAAAATCTTCTCTCTTAGGAATTTTCAGATATACAATATACTGTTTTTAATTATAGTCACCATGTCATACAATGGATCTCTTACTTCTGTCTAACTGAAACTTTGTATCCTTTGATCAACATTTCCCCAGTCTTGCTGCCCACACAGCTCCTGATAACCACCATTCTCTGCTTCTGTGATTTCAACTAGATTCCACGTGTACGTGAGATCATGTGGTATTCCTCTTTTTGTGCCTGCCTTATTTCACTTAGCATAATGTCTTCCAGTTTATTCATAATATCACAGATGGCAGTATCTCTCTCTTTTTTTTAAGTCTGAAGAGTATTCCATGGTGTGTATAAACTACATTGTCTTTATCCATTCATAAGTAGATGAGCACTTTGGTTAGTTCCAAATCTTTGTTATTGTGAATAGTGCTGCAATGAACAGAGGAGTGCAGATATCTCTTTGACATACTGATTTCATTTCCTTTGGAAAGACACCCAGTAGTGGGATTGCTGAATCATATGGTAGTTCTATTTTTAATTTTTGGAGGCACCTCTATACTGTTTTTCATAATGACTGCACTAATTTCCAGTTGTTTTTCTGTGGACATTTTTAACTAGATCATTTCCAAATGTGTTTTTGTACTCACAATGAAGGCTGGCATTCAATAAAGATAGGGGAATCTCACAAAGTTACCATCTTTGGCTTTGGGATTTTCCAAACCCACAAAAACTGGGCTGGCTTTTCAAGACATCTAGAAGGATTGCTTAAGGCACAATGCTGACAAACACTTGCTGTCTTAAAAATGTGTGTCCAAGCCTCAACTATTTAGCTGAAAATTTAAGAGGCCAAGTTTTAGCAAATTGAATTGTAGTGTTATTCTCAGTTCTACTAAACAGAGAGTAATAAATTGCAATCGACAATGGCAGAGACACCTTATTTGGATTTGTTTTTCTGAGTGTCTTCCATTGAGGTTTACAAAATCCACATGAAATCTGAAAAGGCTACAATTTCCTGTCTATTACGCTCCAAATGGAAAAATAACAAATACAGTGAAAAACAGCAACCTAGTTGACAGACTAATATATATTAATCCCACCGCCATGGTTGAGAGATGGAAAATTATTATTGAATAAGACTCTTTCATCAAACCAAATATTTCCTAATGTTCCAAAGTACATATCTGGCATTGCTTCTACTCTACACATCTGATTCTCTCTTTGAACTCTGATATTAATCTGAAGGCTGCATGCAGCTGCGCAGTTCTAAGATAATTAGTTCTTTCTATTATACATTACCACTGATAGGGGAGACATCAAAAACATTCAGAACTTGGATTTGCATAAACTCTGGGCAGTTAGGAGACTTTTCCAAAATTCAAATCAATCTTCTGGAAAAATCTGTACAGTTTCATTTCCTTTCTGGAATCTTTTATATTTTACCACTCTTTAAATATTTTCTCTTTAGCCCATTCCTCTGCATTTTTATACTTAATTGTTGGCAGGATTTCATGACCCTCCTTGGAATATTTCAGAGACAACCAACCTGAAGGAGGTGACCCCAGCCCTGATAGTTATGTCAGCAAAGACTTGAGCTAGCCTTTATACAGTATTAAACATAGAGGATTTTGATGGCATTTCCTCCAGAGCTTCAGGAATTTGGAAACACCTAGTAAAAAGTGTTTTTACAGTTCTCTCTACATAAGACATGCAACTCACCATACCCATGGATGCTGATGATCCTTTATGTCATGTATTATAATTTTCTCCTCCAGCAGGGCAGCCATCCATAGAGAGGGTTTCAGGGCCTTTCAAAGAAAAAAGATTCTAGATTGTTCTTGCCTTAGGTCCAATGCTTTGTGACCACTGAGGGAGAGAGGAGGCCAAGAAGGAGGTGAAGTGAAATCCTGACATCAGAGTGGGCACGAGCTGAACTGAGGATGAATAAGTCATTCAAGGATGAAAGAATATTTTAAGCAAATTGCAGTGTTTCCTTTCAATAAATACAGCCAGCTTGGACTTATGCAGGAATACCACCCAGGCTGCCATCATTTCTAAAACTCAGTTTCATGAACATAGTTTGGAAAAGAAATTTCTACTTGTCGACAGTATTCTTATTTGATTTATACTTGGTGAAAAGATATATCATATCTTGGTTATTCATCTTCCAGAAGGTTGGCCTTTTGTTGAAAAATAAACACATGAATGGTAAAACGTATGACTGTGCTGTGTAAGGACAATTCTCAGGCATGCTGATGGTTTAGAGCTACTATTGCTATTTTCTGCATATTGTCCTTATTAGGAAAATAGTATATTCTACTCAGATCGTTGCTGTCATGACTGTCAAACTTTCAGGTTGTTGTTATTTTTGTTTTGTTTAGAATGTCACAGTATCTAAATAGTTCTCTACTTTAACAAAACCAAATATCATAATCTGGCCAAAATCCTTCCTATAATTTTAAGCCATGAGGAAAGTATGTTGTTTTTATTTGTTCTATTACATGCTTCATTTGGTTAAGCTGGCGGGAAGCCTGAGGAGAGGCATATGCATGTCCTGTGATCACTGTTTACTTGTTCTTTTCTTTGATTTCTGTCTGTCTCCATGCTGGTCTGTTCTTTCCCTTGCCTTTCTGGACACTCTTCCTCTGTGCACGTTGTCAGCTACTCTACTATCTGACACCTGAGTGTTGGAATTCCTCAGGAATTATTCTTGAGGCTTCTTTTCTTTAGTCTATACTCTCTTTGGGAATAACAGCATTCATTTTCGCAGCTATCAGATTTATTCCTTAAGTCCAGAGCTCTCTTTTGGGAGTACAGAATCATATCTAAATGCATGTTTCAAATTTCAACTTGTCTGTCTCAAACTCAATATGTTGAATTGAACTCTAACCTTCAAACCAGCTTCTCCATCTGTAGTGGATTAAAGAAGCCCCAATTTATTTGACACTACTTCTAACCTCTCCCCTTGATTCTGGGCAAGGTTGATCAGAGTGATGGCCTAGCCTTTAGGAGGCCAGCAGCTCCAAATTCTATCTCTTGAAGGGCTTGCCATTATCTAGAACCAAAATTTTATACCTGGAAGTAAGATGATACCATAACCAAACACCAAAAACGTAGTAACAGCTTTGGGACTAGGTGGCAGGTAGAAGTTGAAAGTGTCTTAAGGAGACAGTTGATGAGGACTTAAAGTTGAAGAACAGTAAGGAAAATGCTGGAGAAGACAACCTATATTACACCGCAATGAAAAATGTAGTGAAACTGTCACCTGCAGAATATAGAAAGGAGAAAACATCTCTAAAGAACTTATGGATCTGGCTAAGGAGATTTCCAGGTAAAGTGTCAGAAGGATGATCTAGTTTCTTTTATTTGTATATAATAAAATAAAAAGTTAGTTAGAGAGAGAAAAATAAGAGTAAAAAACAAACAAGCAAAAACCAGTGCAGCTTTTAATGTCAGTTGAGAGGAAATATAAAGGAGCCAGGGCTTGCTGGGTTCAAAATAAACTCTTTACCACTGTCATTCTTACCCAGGAAAAAAAATTCAATGTAAGAAATGACTCTAGGGAAAAATACCAAATCCAGGCCTCTATCAGTAAACTATGATATCAGTACAAAAATTTTAAGTGTATGGCTTTAAGAATCTTTGTTAAGATTTCAGAAAGATTTAAGGGCATAAACTAGTAGGCCCTCTTAGAATCAAAAGGCCCTCTTAAGAATTATAGATACTTTAAGTTAAACAACAGGACTTTTTGTTGTTTAACTTAACAGGGTCTGTCTTGGAAAGAAGTGTGACTTCTGTGGCATGGAATTGATTATAAATTTATAAATAAGAAACTCACACATGTTTCTAAGAAATTATATTAACTAGGAATAAAATAGTCAGTCAGTACGAAATAAAAGAGGTGCTTGAAACTTTCTCCTCCTCCCACAAAAATCTCTAGGAAGAAAGCAGACTCAGAAAAGTACTCAGCTGTTGTATGGTCATTTCCTATTGAAGAAGAAGTATGACTCAGAGGACAGAACTAAGGACTTGGAGGCAGAGCCAATAGTTCCACAGGATGGTTCCCAGGGTGTAGGAATTTTCCTAATCCAAGAAACTGCAGTATGCTGGTGAGAGCGGTAAACTTGCAAAGGACCAGTGACTGCTTTGTGACAGGTCTGCCTCTTTTGAACAGGACTATTACAATTATCCCATGTATAGTTCACTGTTGTATGCTGGTTTTATAGAAGCCACTGGCCTTCAGATTGACAGAAACAACATCCAACTAGTCTCATCCCCACCTGAACTTGATTTAAATAACAATGAGATCACAAACTTTTAGCCAATGCCATAATGTGATTAGATTTTGGGGGTCCTGGAAAAGTGATGAGTATTTTTCACATGGAAGCAGTGTAAATCACTTGTAACCAGACAAATATACATGTGGGTATATAAATGGATGGATATATTCATCTATGATGAAATAAATGATATCCACAAATTCTTTGACTAGTGTCCCATTGCATCTGAGTAGGCTTGACAATTATAATGTGGCAAAAGTAATCTTATACAAATTTCTAGATCAATACTTTAAAAGGCTGGAAGCTTTTACTTTCTATTTCTAGAAATATTAAATTTTGCAGTCTAGCTGCCATTTTTAAAGGAAGACTAGGCCACATGGAGAGGACTACATGAAGAAACTGTGATCATTGGCCAATAAGCTAGTTTGCTCCAGCTGACAGGCAGAAGCACTTTGACAGTCACATAATGGAGCCACCATGGAAGAGGATGAAGGTGTTCCCAAATAAACTAGTTTGACTGCTTCCCTAGTGCTCTATTAAAGGCAAGAGGCAGAAACTGAGAGACAGGGGTTTATTTCGGCAACCAGGTTACAGAAAGATGGTTGGTATCATTACCAAAATCCTACTCAAAGGCAGTACCACTTACTCAGAATTTATATTCCTTAGCCCCTCACCCACCCCTGAGGCTAAATTAACAAAGGCCTGACTCAAGATCTCCTAATCCTCCTTCACCCATCCCCCAGGGTGAATTAACAAGGCCTACAGGCAGTTTCAGCATGACCCAAGCTCTCCTAATCATACTGACATTTGCTTGTACATAACCACTAAAATTTTAGAGTAATTTTTTGGAATTTAAAGCCACATGAACTTTCAATGCTATAGTTTCTTAAGAGAATGTGGAGATGGAAAGTTACGACAATCAAAGAAGCTACCTTGGTACATTTAGATAAACAACTTTGCATCAAACATGAGAAATGTAAGAAACCCCCATTCCCGGAGCCTTGGCCTATAACATTTTCTACTGTCAGTCGTACTCATTAATTCTATCTAATCCTTTCTGACTGGATATTTGAACAACCTCTTCTCTCTTGTATCATGTACAGTTTGGTCCATAAGCTCAGAGGTTTTAATCACACAGGATATACAACATTTAAACAATACACAAAACAGTAATCCATGTATTGAAAGTTATTATTAATTTACAGAAAAGTAACTTCTTAAGCCAGAGTGGATCTACAGAAACAAGCTAGAAAAATAATACAAAGTTGCAAAAGAGACCCCATCTCAAAAGGGAGTCTCATGGTCCAGGGTCTGCTGTAACCAAGTGGCTTGCTCTCTAATTTTCTCAATGCTGGTTCCCATTTGTGCAGATGTGTTAATATAGGAACAGCAAGAAAAACTAATAGTCATACAAACTTAAAGATTTTGTGGTTTCATTTGCAATAATTACAGATTTTAATTAAATTTCTTAGCATATGTTGGTGGGCCACAACTCTCCACCATGGTAACAAGGAAAGAAAAAAACAATAAAATATCCATCTACATCTGGGATTCCTCCAGGGAGTTCTTGATGGTATTGAGTGAACAATTTTAGGGTGCTGGTCCAATGTACAGTTTCTGGAGTATTGTGGATGGATACTGAAGTGACCATCAGAACAACTAAGCATTGTCCCTGATCCTCTTTGTTCCACAGTTTAGGGCCCACGGAACACTGTCCCTCCTGTATATATACAAAAAACCTTAGCCTTCTGGGGCATAGTATATTATATTCTTTGAGCAGTTGATCTGTAAGACAGCCTTCAGCATCCAGACAGGGGTAGGAGTCATTCACCAAATATCATCCAGTTTCTTTAGTTCATCCTTCTTTACCTGTTATGTGATGCTATGTCAGAGCAGGGTTGGCAAACAAACTTTAGACTACAGGGTAATAAAATGCTTTTTAGCAAGTCCTTATCAGGCAATGACTTCCCAAGCCTTTTAGTTAGGAATTTGAGTAAGAGAAAAAAGTCAAGCTTAGTCTTCAATTCCTTCTAGTGACCAAACATTATTCCTTAGAATGCCTGTGTGGGCCAATAAACAGCAAGAGGTCCCAGGTCTCTAGGAAGGCTCACACCTAGGGCTTTCTATTCCATTTACCTGCTGAGGTACCATGTAGCTAGGAGGCATATTCCAAGAATTGTCCATTTTGTGACAATAGTGTCCACATCAGTGATGTTGGCTCATGGAGGAAGAACATGATTTGATTTTATAACCAATTGTTTAAGGGCAAGAGTGAGTCAGGCCTAGAGTTTAGTCTGAAAAAACATCCTGGATCAGTTTTATTTACAAGCAATCATGATCTAGTTCCCTGATTTTGTTGTTTTTCTTTTCCTATATACATGGCATTGCATTTGTAAGAGACATGTAATGGCAACATCATGACAAGTATAAAGATGAGAATTACTTTAGAGTTCATGAGGACCTGCCTGGTCTGATGTCCTTGGATGATGCTAGACTTAATTGTTGCTCTGGAAACTGGCTTGACCTAAGGTGTTTTCTTAAATCCCAAGTGGGTGTCAGTGGGTTCGTTTGGAAGTCCAGGTGTGGTCAGAAATGTGACCAGACACTTGCCTTACGTATGAGATGTGACTCCAACTCCCTTTAGTTTTGCAGCACAAGAGTTGGTTAAAAGTACCTAGTAAGGTTCTATCTTGGTTGTAGATTGCTTCTTAAAAGGGATTAAGCAAAACAATAATTGTGAATGACAAAAGTTAAGATAGCCATTGTCATGCTAACATTTTAAACAAGTCAAATATATCTCCCTTGGACTTCAGGAAACTGAATATTTAAAAAGAAACTTGAGAAGGCAAGAAAGACAATTTAGAAACTTAAATTTTGATATTGAACAGTTTATCAAATATCAAAAGTTCTAAAAGCATAATATCATAACATAGACTTATAGGTAAAATAGTCATTCATTTAGCCAAAATGATAATTCAAAAAAATTTCCAAAGCAAAAATCTATACTGTTTGATAGAGACATTCTTAAACAGTAAGAACTAAAAAGATGGCATAAGGGTAAACTGAATCTGTCTTTCTCCCCGTATATAAATTATTTTTCAGCTTACTTAAAAAGTAAATAAAAATCCTTTGTTATCTGCTGAAATTACAAGTGAACCTTATTTGAATGAGAAAAGTCAAATTTCATCTTTTCGTTCATGTAACATTAACATCAAAGCAAATTTTAATAAAACTTTATAAGCAAATCTATATAATTTTAATGTCTGATCATAAGGTAAAATTTTTATAAACTTATTATAACTTTGCAATTTTCTATTAGAGAACAGACCAATACCCCAAGAAAATCCTATAATTCAGACACAGTGGTTTAGATGTTGGCCTTGCATTAGTGTGCTGTTTAATTTGCAGACAACGCTAAGCTAATTTTATTTCTCAAAAATTAGTCCTTACAATCTCACATGCCCCACTTCTTCTGTAATAGTCCTTGGGCCCAGAGAGATTGCAATTTTTTTTTTTTAATTTTTGGCCCTGTGTCTTGTAAAGGCAGTTAATTTTATTTGTCACCTTCCTTCAGACTCTCCTGAGTCTGAAGATAAGGCCCTGCTTGGTAGGATTTAGCCAGAGTCATTTTCTTTTCCAGTCTCAGGAGCCAAAGCCCTGTAACTTAACAGCACAAGGATTAGTTAACAGAACATTTAATAAAAAGATAAGAGGCTTAGAATTAAAATAGAATCATGGGTTAATGTAAAAATAATAGTTGTTCATTTAACCAAGGTGATAAACATGAAAAGCAATACCAAAAGTTACATGGTTTTTAAAACTTGGATCTTTTAAAGCTCAGTTTTCCTAACAAAATGAAAACTTAATAAAGGAAGTGTTCAAACATTTTCTTTATCTATACAACAGGCTTGATCACCCTGCAGGTTGTAATGCAGATAGACATACCAGTGCAAGTCCAGACTTTCAGTTCACGTTTAATATAATAATCACTGTAAAAGTCTATCAAGTTCCCTGTTGAAGACAAATACTCAAACCCATACCTTAGTTCATCAAAGATGTAGAAATGGCAATCAGCCATCTTTCAATTCATGGTTTATCATAATAATAATCACTGTAAAAGTCTATCTCTTTTCCTGTCAAAGGCAAGATGTGTGTTCAGAAAAACACCCACCACTTAGCCCATCAAAGATGGGGAGATGGTGATCTCTCAGGAGCAGATACCTACAGTCCACTCTTTAGCATAATACTCATTGTGTAGGTACATGAAGTTTTTTTCCTGTCAAAAGCAAATGTGGGGTATTTCTTTCAAGACATAGATGCCTCTCAGGCATTTTCTCTCTCTCTCTCTCTCTCTCTCTCTCTCTCTCTCTTCTCTCTCTCTCTCTCTCTCTCTCTCTCTCTTCTCTCTCTCTCTCTCTCTCTCTCTCTCTCTCTCTCTCTCTCTCTCTCTCTCTCTCACGTGCGCTCACTCTTGCTGTCACTTCTGCTATTAAACTCTATTTTAAAACTATACTGGCACTCCATGAAACGTTCTTCTGTGATTGGACCAAAGAACCTATGGAGTGTCACACCACACCCCACCTGGCAACATTAGGAACAACATAAGAAGTTTATTGATTACATTTAAAAGTTTAAACATATTAAGAAAGGGCAAGAGTACAGTACAAAGTCATACTGGAAGAAAACATTGCTTTTCTAGACCTTCAAGATAAAACATTTCAGCATCAGGTCACAACGGTTAAAACTGGAGGGAGAACACAAAGTTACAGGATCTGACAAAAAGTTGAAGGAGATAGTCACTATCTCAAGAGAAAAAAATGCTGAAAGCAGTGAGACACAATAAAAGTTGAACTTCTGAAAACACAAATCTAAAAAGTCCCCCCAAATAAACAGGCTATAGAACCAAAAATCAAGACTTCTTGCAAACTTACCAAGAGCAAATTAATACTCCCAAGAAAACCCATCCCAACATAGGGAAACAAAATGCAGAAACAACTATTACAATTTCCTTTCTATCACAACCAACTTAATTACATACAAAAATGTCCCTTCATGAATTCCATCACAACTTACATAAACCACTTACAACATACATTGACTTTCTGTTCTACCCCGTACTTCCTTCCTTCCCAACGTTCAGTCATTTTTCTCTAGGACAAAAAGTTACTATATAAAGTTATTTCTCATATAAAATTGTTCTTTTTTTCTTTATAACCAAAAATACATCTTTATGCCAATAACTTCCTTCATAGCTCTCTGTCCTGCTTACTGGTCCCTTTTAGCTTTCTTTCCTAAATCTATAACTTGACTTAACCTTTAAATAACTTCCAAATTAGACAATTTCTTTTTTGCCAAACTGTTACAAAAATCTTTTTTTTCCTTTGTCATAGGTGAGTATCCAAATTGCTTCTAATCAGACAGTATCTGTCCCAAAGCACTGTCAAATGGAATAGACTTGCTATTTCCCATAATAAAACAAAATACAAAGACAACACAGACATGTACAAACAGTGAAACCAAAGGATATCCCAAAAGTGCAAATGAGTTACAACCACTTTCCCTAGCACCTAGAAGTGGCTATTAAAAACCCAAAAGACAAGAGGTTAAACTCCCAGCATAAGATCCAGTCTGACTTACCCATGAGCATGACTGCTCCCAAAGACAAAACAGACAAGTACAAACTGTGAAACCAAAAGATATCCCCCTAATGCAAATGAGTTACATCACCTTCCCTGGTGCCTGTAAATGGCTATAAAAAACCCAAATAAGAAGGAGTTAAACTCTTGGTTTATGATCTGTTCTGATTTACACACAAGTGCATTCACTTCCAACCTCCATTTTCTTGCCAGTTAATTGCAGAGGGTCATTGGTTATGGCCAACAGAGATATCTCAGAGAGTCCCTGAAGCAAAAAGGACTCTGGCAGCTGCAGGGAATTTCCAAGGGACAACCCCACTGAAACCAGGCAGCTGCAAGCAGTCAAGTCCTGCCAAAGTCACCAAATTTGTTAAACTAGTCCAGCTGCTTCTCTCATGGTCCATCAAAGATGAAAGGCAGAAACTGCAAGAAAAGGAAGTTTATTCTGCAACCAGGTTACAGGGAGATGGTTGGTATCAAACCCACTCAAAGGCTGAACCAAAGGAAATGATCGTTATTGTCTTAAATCACTAAATGTGGAGGTGTTTTGTTATGGAGCAATAGAATACTGAAACAACATCACAATTATTGGTGTCGTGATCAACCCTATTTCTCAAGACACTAGATAGAATTCTTGACATTATCCCTTTTCTTACTGCCTAATTTATTTTGCTCCTTCAATGCTTCTTGGTTTTCCCTAAGATGCGTCCACCTACTTGTAATAATCTATTCCCTTAGTAAGCAGGACCCACGTTGTTTTCTGCTATCTGGAAACCCAAATAAATATCCACATTTATATTCGTTTATGGTTTATGAGAATTTTTTGTAACATACATTCCAAAAGTAGAATAATTGGGTTGTCAGGTACACGGATATTAACAAATCATTTTCCACAATTGTTGCATCGGTGAATTTCCCCATATATTACATAGTAATCTATGAGTATTCTTTTCCCCCAATAACTTTTCTAATATTTGTTATTACTCCAATTTTGGAAATAAAATGGATAAAAAGTGATAGTCTGATGTTTTAATTTTTCATTTTTCTAATTTTTTTTTTTTTTTTTTTTTTTTAGTTGGAGTCTCACTCTGTCGCCCAGACTGGAGTGCAGTGGCCGCTCCCGGCCACCGCAGCCTCGACCTGCTGGGCTCCGGCGATCCTTCCGCCTCAGCCTTCCAAGTAGCCGGAATTACAGGCCCGCGCTACCATGCCCAGCTGTTTTTTTTTGATTTATTGTAGAGATGAGGTCTCGCTGCCCATGCGGGTCTTGAACCCGTGGGCTCAGGCAATCCACTCACCTCAGCCTCCCAAAGGCGCGGGATTACAGGCTGAGCCACCGAGCCCGGCTTCATTTTTCTAATTATAGTGCTAACTGATAAACTGTTTAACTTTTTGATTAGTGCTGGTTCAAATTGTTTGAACATTTCTTCTCTTAGATTTTTCTACAAAACTATTAATTGTCAGACATTTTATATGTACTCCAGCTACTATTCTTGCACTGATTTTAGAAATAAAAATATCTTCAGTCATCATTTGCCTGCATGCTAATTTTATCTACCCATTCTTTGAACAAATAGAAACCCTTAATATGATACAGTCAAATTAATCAATATTTTGCCTTTTGATTTTTTAAATGTTTTTAGAAGATCTCTGCTTTTAGGTTACAGAAATTTCTATATTTCCCCCTATTAGCTTTATGGTTTCATGGCTTCACTGCTCATATATATATATATATATATATATATATATACACATTCTGCTTAGTTTTTTTCCCCTCTGTGAGATGCCAGTTCTCCCATCACTATTTACTAAACAATCCAGTCTTTCCTCATTTGATTTTAAAGCAATCTACCTATAGTTCAGAGGTTTTTGAATTTCTCAGTCTTGTTCCACTGGTATATTAGAATGCTTTTTTCCAGCTCCATCACGTTTTGATTATCATGTCTTTGTAGTATCTGCTCTTGTTTGCTAGAGCATGTTCCCTTCCTTTGATATTCTTTTTCAAATTTGACTTAGCTATGAAAGGGTCTAGTTTTGAGAGTTTTTTGTTTTTATTGTTGTTGCTGCTAATCTACTTTATTTGGTCCTCTATAAGCACTTATATCTATAATTCTGGGAATTTCTGTATTTGTCTCCTAAAATTATTTTTGCTTTTCTATTATTTTTCTCTGTTATATGGACATTTCTATCTCTCTTTGCTACATATCAACTTTTATATTATATTTTTCTTGGCTTTATGCCTTCTAAAAGAACTCTGAGAGAGTTTTCCTATCTAAGTTTTCTACTCTAATTCTTTTGTTATGAATTCCTTCTGCTGGGTTTTTTTATTTCAACTCTTTTATTTTCACATCAATATTTTTGCTTGATTTAACATCAGTATTTTTACTTGATGCTTTTTATTTTCATATTTACTTTTATAGATTTAAGGGGTACAAGTGCAGGTTTCTTATATTGCATATATTGTGTCCTAGTGAAGTCCTTGCTTTTAGGGTATCCAGTGCCCGAATAGTGAACATTATGTCCAATAGGTAATTTTTTATTTCTGCCTAATGTGATCAGAATCTGCCTTTATTTTTTAGAGGGTATTTATTTATTATGCTTATTTTAAATGCTTCTCTGTTTCATTGATTCTTCTCCACCTGATATAGATAGCATGATTATTACCTTTCTTTGATACAAATTGTAGGTTTCACATAGATCATAGAGCTAGATTTTAGGTAGATGATCTTGGCTATATTGTTGTTTTTGTCTCTAGTGTCATATTCCTAAAAGGTTCCCTACAGCTTCACTGGGGAGAAGGACCGTAATGCAGGCCTTAACTTGCTCCCTTCCTGGCACAAAAAGAGTGGTGTTGTATGCCAGCATGGAGAGCTGGAAACATGCTCTCCATCCAATCCAGCTCTCTTCTCTGTGTAGGAATCTTCTGGCCCTAGAAAGTGGAGGGATTGAACTGAGTAGAGGAAATTTCCAGTGGCTGGCCAGTCTGGTCCCTTGATGCAGCAGGGATTGGCGGTTGTGGCTGCCATTGCTTTTTTTCTTCCTTGCTAGATGACAGAGTAGGTAAGGATGCATGCAGGAAACTCTGAGAAAAGAAAAGGATACAGCTCCACATCTTCTCCTCAACCTGACCCTTGAACCATGCTGCCCTCTTCTTACTGCGTTTGGGTTGCCATTTCCTTTCCGTGACAGGTTACCATATCCTGATGCTCTGATGATTTCAAATAATCTAAAAATCATTTTCAGATACAAATACATGTTCCTTATTTATGTGGCACTCGCAGGGATGGGATCCTCTAGGACTTGTTGGCTTGCTGTCTTCTTGTGAGTAAGCAGCTTATTTATTTTGCTTGTGATTGATTTATAAAATGTTATTTTTATATTGTAAATATCAGTTCATTTTAACATATACAAATATCTTTCCTTAGCCTCTTTTTGAACACCTTTTATTATGCTATTATTTTAAATTTTGATGTAGTCAAATGTTTCAATCTTTACTTTTATGTGTTAAATTTTGAGGGGTTTGTCTAATAAATCCTTTTAAAATTATCTTTTTTTAAAATTATGTTCTGAAAGCTTCTCCACATTGAGATTGATAACCCATATGGAATTTCTGTGCAGTGCATGGTATGGAAAACAGCTAGTTCTGTGTTTTTCCATGCGGAAAATCAGTGGTCCCAACATGATTTGTTACCGAGTCTACTCTTTCCCCATGGATTTCTAATATCACTTGAATCATATGCTCATACCTCTAGCTAATTCTCACATATAGTTAGTGCTATTTGGGGAGCTAGTACATTTCATTGATCTAACATCTATGTATCCTTTTGCCAAAACTACATTTAAAAATTACTACAGCTCTGTGAGTTTTGGTATCTAGTAGGAAAAATCATCCATCCTTATTGCTCTGTTTTGATTAGTCAGCTATTCTTGACTTTTTATTCTGCCATATGAAATTTTAAATCATTGTGCTACTTCTCTCTAGGTAGTATTTGAATTAGTCTTGCATTAGATCCAAGACCAACATGTAAGATTTGTGAACACTCCAAACTATCATCACAATTATAAGATATAGGAAACAGATAATATTCATGACAGAACAAAACTAGATACTAGAAATGACCTAGTAAGATGTGTGTAAGCCGGGCTTGGTGGCTCAGCCTGTAATCCCGTGCCTTTGGGAGGCTGAGGTGAGTGGACTGCCTGAGCCCGCAGGTTCGAGACCCGCCTAGGCAACTTGGCGAGGCCTCATCTCTACAATAAATCAAAAGTTAGCTGGGCATGGTAGTGCGCGCCTATAGTTCCAGCTACTTGGAAGGCTGAGGTGGAAGGATCACCGGAGCCCAGCAGGTCGAGGCTGTGGTGGCCGGGAGCGGCCGCTGCACTCCAGTCTGGGCAACAGAGTGAGACTCCAACTCAAAAAAAAAAAAAAAAAGATGTTTGTAAAACTTAATGAAAAATATTATAAAATGTTATTAAAACATAAAAATGGTCCGAACAAGCATTGAGACAGCATATTCATAAATAAGAAGACTTAATATTCAGTTCTACAAAAATGAATCAATAAATTGAGTTCAATTCTATTGAGACTAAAAAAAACCTTAGTTGTCTAATTATATACATTAAAGATGAGATTATTTTAACTCATCTCAGTGCAATGCCAGGAATTTAGCCTATTACCTTATCTTCGCTTCCTTCCTATTTTCTAACCTCACTGACACCGTAACATCTTTAAAACTATTTATCTTCTTTGGTTATTACCAGACCACTCTCTCCTTTGGATTCTGTTATTCTAAATATTCTTTCTCTGATATTCTTGGTTTCTGTTCTTTGCGTGTTAAGTTTTCGTCCTTTTTTCTCTTCTATTTCAATTGCACACACTTCTACAGTTCCAATAACCTTTTCTGTGGTGATGACTCACACACCTCTGCCTTCATCTCAGGCGGTTCCCTTGAACTAGAGGCTCACATGTCCAATTGCCGACAAGGCACGTTCATTTATATACCCACCAGTGACTTAAAATGCAACATATTCCATACTGAATTCATTTCTTTGCTTGAAAATCTGTTCTGCTTATATTTTTAATGAATGTTATTGCTTTCTACACACATTTTTAAAGCAAAGGGAAAAGTCAGCACATTATACTTGAATTTTAAAAGTTGCTTCTGGGTAGTTTTGCCCATGAGGATTCTTTCCCACTATAAGTTTTATTTGCACTCTTTCACAACTTCATGTCAAGTAATTTTCATATTATTCTAATTTGTCTTTGTGACTTTGAGCCAAAGAGAAAACCCCATTGATATTCTTAATAAGAGCACAAGGTATACATGTTCCCAATAAGTTCACAGGGAATATATGAATAACATTTTGTTGGCAACGGATGAACAAACACTTTATGCTGTAATAGTCTGTCAGAAACATGAGAGCAATTAGGTTTATAAGAGTCAACATTGTAGTATAAAGCTACTTATTCAAGTATCAGAAAACCTATAGTTATGCAAGGTTGAAGCATCTTGTTTTGTTACAATTACGTAAAAGGTTGATAGCTGTTAGTAAATGACTTCATTATTTGTCCTTCCATTTATTTCTTCCACGTATGTCCACTCTTCCTGTTGCAGTGTCAAAGCTGTCCTGTCACCTAACAGAAAGGTGGCTGTAGACACTTCACTGGCACACCTTCAACTCTATGCTCAAGCCACCTGCCCGCCTTGGAGACAGAGTGAATTAGGATATAGATGAAATTGACATCTTTACTTAGGAAAAAAATAAGCAGAGAAAGCTAACTGCAGAAACAACAATGAAGATTGACAATTAGGATAATCCTTTTCTCCATCTTAAAACCCTCCTAAAAAGGTCTTCCATTCGCAACTTATTTCTAGTCTTTCAGTTCTTAAAATTGAATATAATCCAGGGCCATATTCACCACCAGCTTTTTTTCTTATTAGTAGCCAATAGGCACTTTTGTTTTGTCTGTACAACTCTAGACAACAAACCAGAAAACTTTAAGACTATGCTTTATAATAGAAAGAATCAAATTCAAGCACAGAACAGGTGCATAACTTTGGGCAAATAACCTCTCTGAGTTTCAGTTTCCTCATTTGTAAATAAACAATGTTGTGCTTGCAAAGATGTGGTAACCATTACGTGAGTTCACGTATCTTAAATGCTGAACACTTTCACTGAAGTACAATAAGCCCTCCAGATGCGCTAGCTCAGTTAAGAGAGACCAAACCCAGCAGGAACACACCATGCTGCATATAAAAGCGGCAGCAGTTCCACATTTGCAAACTTCATCCTTGCCAGAGAGCTGAGTCATCCTTCCAGCACCCAGTGCTCTTCTGTCCTAAACTGGGCTTAGCTTACATGGCCTTCTTGTCTCCAACAGATCATTGGTTTTCTTGGTTCAACTGATGACCTCCCTTCTCTTTGCGTGGTTGACTCCCTGTTATTTGATTTCTTTCCTAAACAGCACCCACTTTAAATCCAAGTGAATATTGCCCAATTCCAGTATTGAACCAACTCCCTGTAAACGTCTGATGTTGATAAAAATAAAAACGTATTCATTACTTTGAGGAACTGCTTGGAATAGCACTGAGAGCATCATGTGACTCTTGAAAATGGAGGTGCCTACTGTAGAGTTTCTAAATGATACAAGAGTTTTCTTTATGATAAGTGTCTTGGCTACTCAGAATTTGCATTTGCAACATTTCAATGATATTAATCTAACAATACAATATTTTCTAACAGCTTTGATGCTGGATGCCTCTAAGAGATTAAAATCAATCTGATAAAGTAAGAGAGCTTGGTTTGAATAAAAATGAAGGCATCTGTAACTTACCCTATAAATAGCCTGTGCTGATAGATGTAAGCTCATCAAAAAATTTGGGTGGGGGTAGAGAAAAACAACCTTGTTTGAGCCCACACACTCCTATTCTAACCTCTTATTTCTCTGCTCCCTTATTCAGCTTAACTCCAAGACAGAATTGTCTATGCTCACTCTATCCACCGCCCTGTTCCTCCCCATCTCTCAAATGTCCTTCAGTCAGCCTCATGTTGTAGAACTTTATCAAACCGTTCTCTTCTCAAGTTCCCTAATGACCTCCGTGTTGCCAAAACCAAAGGTGTTTATCATATTTAATCTGGTGTTTATCATATTGAGTCTTTCACTTCCTCCTTTCCCCCAAACACCAACCTTACTTGGCTTCTTTGTGAGCATTCTCTCCTGCCTCTTCTCTAACTTTCCTGGCTGCAAGACAGTAGTCTTCTTTTCTGATTTCTCCTTCTTTCCACTACCTCTAAACATCAGCATTTAGATGTTCTGTCCTGTTCTTCCTCATTTCTCCATTTGTTACCTCTTTCCAGAAATCTCATTCAGTCTCATGTCTTTAACAGATATCCATGTGCTGGCAATACCCAAATTTTAATCTCCAGTGCAAAACGCTTTCCTAGACACTACACTGATTTGTCTTACTGTTTATTTGATACCTCTACATGGTTGTCTAAGAGACATCAAAAAACTTAAACATTCTCCAAATCGAACTCCCAGACTTCTTCATCTCTTCCTTTCAAATGTGGTTTTTCGAAGCCTTCTTCATCTCATTAAATGACAGTTTTACTATTCCAGCTGATCAAATCAGCAATCTTGGAGGAATCCTTGATGGTCTTTCTCATTTTACTTCCAATTCATCAACCTTGTTTGGGCCTACACACTCCTATTCCAACCTCCTATTTCTCTGCTCCCTTTTACAGCTAACTTCCAGAATAGAGCTGTCTATACACACTCTATCCACCACCCCGTTTCTCACCCTCTCTCAAATATTCTATGTCTGTCTACAAAATTAATTTGGAATTAGAACAGTAGTCACCATCAGTACTATCACTGTGGTCTAAGCCATCAATATCTCTTGCCATGTTTAATGTAATAACCTCCCAGTTGGTCTATCTACTTCTGCCTTATCCTCCCATTGTCTGTTCTTGTAGCAGAGAAATCAATTCTTTTTAACATGAAGGCCAAATCATTTCAATCATCTACCCACTTCTTATGCCACTTCTTATGCCACTCTGAGTTAAAGCCAAGTTTCTTACAAGGGCCTAATGTCCTTCCATGGTGGCCTATGCTTCCTCTCTGACTTCATTTGTCTCTACTCTCCCCTTCACTCTCACCATTTGGTCAAAATGGCATCACTGCTGTTCTTCAAATAAATCAAGCATATTTCTCCCTCAGAACCTTTGCACTTCATTTGTCTTCTTGGACTATTTCTTTCTCAGATTGTTATCATGGCTCCCTTGCTCAGTCATTCAGATTTCAGCTTAGATATCACCTTATCAATAATACCTTCACATGTTATGCAAAACAGAACAGCAGTCAGCCTATTCTGAGATCTCTGGCTCCTTTTCCTGTTTAATGTTACTTTTTAAACACTTATTTCCTGCCGTAATTTCTCTTTGTTGTTCCTCCTTGTCTAGAATAAAAGTTCTATGAGAATATAGGCTTTGATTTTGTTCAGTGTGATATCCTTAGTTCCAAGAATGGTATCTGACTTGTAGTAGGTGTCCAAAAAATATTTACTGAATAAATAAATGAGGAGACGAGGAATGAAAATAGACCTAGGCATGACTCAGAGAGATTCATTTGGTTAAGCCATCAGAAGTCATTCCAGAATATTTGATGCCAGAGGAAAAACTATTAATTTAATTAAGGAGAACATTTTAAGAGATTAAACAGAAAAATGGAACATATTATTAAAAATTACATGTGAAACAAATAAGCAATATTAACCCATTTTCCTTTTTCTGATCAGAAATGGGAAGGAAGGTGGGTAGGAAAGAGGCTGCTAGTTGTTCACATCCTGAAGAATGATAGGTGACAGCAAGGAAGGAGAGAGAAGTCCTTGCCATTTGTCATCTTCAGTGGAACTCCTAATCTAATGACAGAGACATGGTTTGATGATAGCAGTTGTCTTAGTTCATTTTGTGCTGCTATATCAGAATAGCACAATCTGGGTGATTTTTAAAGAACAGAAATTTATTTCTCACAGTTCTGGAGGCTGGAAAGTCCAACATCAAGGCCCTGATACCTGATGACGAGGGCTGTTCTCTACTTCTAAAATTGTACACATGTTTCCTCTGAAAAAGAAGAATGCTGTGAATTCACATAGCAGCAGCCAAAAGGGCAAAAGAGGGCAAATTTACTCCATCAAGCCCTTTTATAAAGCCACTTAATTCCCTTCATGAGGTGGAGCCCACATGACTCTATAACCTCCCAGATGCCATCACATCTCAATATTTGTGCCTCGGGAACCAATTTTCAATTTAAATTTTGGAGGGAATTAAAACAGTAAAACCATAGCATTCTGCCTATCTCTCCCTCAAATCCATGTACTTCTTTTATGCAAAATACATCCATTCTATCCCAATGGTTCCAAAAGTCTTAACTTGTTTCAAGATCAATTCAAAAGTCTAAAATCCAGAGTCTCATCTAAATCAGATGTTGGTGAGACTCAAGAAATGATTTATCCTGAGACAAATTTCCCTGTGCATCTGTGAAATCAAACAAGGTAGGTACATCCAAAATACAATGCTGGAACAAACTTAGGATAGACATTTCTATTCCAAATGGGATAACTAAGTAGAAGAGAATAACAGGCCCCAAGTAAGTCCTGAACCCAACACAGCAATCAACATTAAGATGTAAAGTTGGAGAATAAACATCTTGGACTCCATACCCTACCCCCTAGACATACCGGAGAGATGATTAAGGCCCCAAGGCCTTGGCTCTGGTGGGCACAGTCCACACTTTAGCTCTCATGCATTGAAGTTGCGTGCCTGTGGCTTTCCCAGGCTGGTGCTGCATGCTGGTGGCTCTAAAAATCTGGGGTCTTGGGGAGAGTTCTGCTCCTATGGTTCCACTAGGCATTGCCCTAGTGGAAATTCTCTGTGGCATTCCCCATTCCGCAGTTTTGCATAGCATTGTCCTGGTGAGGTTCTCTGCAGTGGCTCCACTCCTGTGGCAGATTGCTGCCTGGGTCCCAAGGCATTTGGTAACACTGTGAAATCTAGGTGGAAGAAATAATGTCTTCACAGTTCTTGCACACTACATACCTGCAGAATAAGGACCAAACGGATGCCACCAAATTTTGCAGCTTGTGCTCCCAAGAGCGATGGATCAAGATGCACCTGGACCCATTTAAGTCACAGCTGTGGTAGCTAAGGATAGCGTCACCACAATACAGAGACATGAGAAGGCCCTCAGCAGTGAGTCCCAAGATCACAAGGGCACCCTGAGCCCCTCTGGTATCCTGGAAACTGTATGCCCTCAAGGCCCTGGTACTCTGGGGCTGTGATAGGAGGGGCACCCTCAAATATCTCTTAAATGCCTTTGGGGTCATTCTTCCACTGTCTTGATAAATAATACATGGTTTCCTTCTACCCATAAATTTCCTTATCAAACAGTCACTTGCCAGCACTATTGGTAATCTCTCTAAAAGTGCTTTTAAATTTTTACACGGCTGGATTGAAAATTTCCCAAATTTTTACATTCCACTTCCCTTTTAATAATAAATTGCCTTTAAATTATTTCTCTTCTCATGTTTTACTGTAAGCAGTTAAGAGAAGTCACACAGAAACCTGATTATTTTACTGCTTAGAGATTTCACCTGTCAAAATTCCTAGTTCTTTACTGTTTAGTTTTGCCTTCTACAGGAACCTTGGACAAAGACACAATTCAGCCAAGTTCTTTGCTACTCTGTAGCAAGGATGACTTTTCCTACAGTTTCCAATACCTTATTTATCATTTCTGTCTGAGACCTCATCGGAATGGTCTTTATAGTCCCTACTTCTACCATCATTCTCTTCATGACCTCTTAAAAGATCTCAAATGAGAATGAAACTATTCCTTCAGCTCCCCTCCTCTTCTGGGCTCTGACTAAAATAGCTCTTAATGCTCCATTCATGGCAGTACAGGTTTTCCCAGCATTTACATCAAAACTGTTCCAGCCTCTACCCACTGACCAGTTTCAAAACCACTTTCACATTTTTAGATATTTATTATAGCGACACTCCCCTTTTCAGACGAATTGGTGTTTTAGTTTGGGTTCTCCAGAGAGTCAGAACCATTATGATAAACAGAGAGATAAACACATAAGAAGAGATATATTAGGAGAATTGGCTCACTCAATTATGGAGGCTGAGAAGTCCCTCAATAGGCCATCTATAAGCTGGTGGATGAGGGAAGCTGGTAGCATAGCTTGGTCCAAATTCAAAGGTCTCAGAACCATTGTTCATTCCAAGTTCAAAAGTCTTAGAACTAATAAAGCAAATGATGAAACTCCCAGTTCCAGTCTGAAGGTCCAAGAATCCTGGGAGCTGCTGGTGCAAGTTCCAGAGTTCAAAGATGAGATAACTTTGAGTTCAGACATCCAAGGGCAGGAAAAACAGAGTGTCCCAGCTCTGAAAGAGACTGATTTCATCTTTCCTCTGCCTTTTTGTTCCATCTGGGTCCCCAGCTGATTGGATGGTGACCACCCACATCGAAAGTGGATCTTTCCTACTCAGTCACCGAGGCATATGCCAATCTCCTTTAGAAACACCCTCCCAGACACATCTGGGTAGCCCAATCATTGCAATCAAATGCCAAACCACCTGGGTTTCCCTTTTAGCAGAGAAGAGATGAGCTCAGTACCTACTGAAGCATGAAGATAAATAATCCTTAATCAGTTAACTGGGTATCCCTTACTCCAGCCAAGTTAACACCCAAATGAACCATCAAAATCATGTTTTAGAAATGTGATTTACCATTTTTCCTCTTGTTGCTTTGGTAGTACCCTAGGAGATAGCAAAAGGAAAATCTACTGCAATAGAATTCAATGACCCCTGCAATTTTTCTTATGGAAGTTAGCACATTAGGTGCTGAATAACTTGGTCAGAAAGGGCACAGTGGCTCACATCTGTAATTCCAGCACTTAGAGAGGCCAAGGTGGGAGGATCAGTTGAGATCAGGAGTTTGAGATCAGTTGGGCACCATAGTAAGACTTTCTGTTTCTACAGAAAAATTGGGGAAAAAAGCTTGTTCAGCAAAGTATGACAGAAACAAGGGGGCAAGTTCAATACACCTTTGTATCTGGCAATATCAAATAATAAATTGGGAAAGAGAGAATCTCTTTAAATTTTATGATTCTGTTTTAGAAAGGGAATGGCAGTAGTGAACAAGAGTGGAAAATAGAATTTGTGCTTCATTTTGAATAGCCAGTAGTATCAGTAGAAAATATTTTCAAGAATAAGTGGTTAGACTGACAGTAGCAATAAGATGTGAGTCAGAGTGGGGGGCAGTCATTACTGCACTTCACAAGTAGTAGAAGTTAATTCAGACTTTATCTTCCCGGGGGCTCTGAGAAGCACTCAAGTGCTTCTCAGGTTAATTATTATGCGGAGTATGTGGCTTTACTTTGTTATCTCTTGGGCCACCAACTTCACCCTAGACAAAAAGCCTGTCATCTCTGAGGAGATTTGGGAGCAAACCCCAAAGGCAACATAAATGACAACCATCAGCTGTTCATGCACAAAGCCCCATTTCTCCAAACGTCCTTGGAAGTCTGTGCTCCCAGGTGGCTTATCAAGCATGACAGTGACATCGCCGTGCTGCTATCACTGTAGCTTTCTAGGATGGGTAGAGTTTTATCACAGACTCATGTCGTTGCAAAAAAAAAAAAAAATAGAAAGAAAGATTTAGAAGAGAGAATCCTGAAAAATAAAATGCTCCAGAATGACATTAATTCAATCAGAAGCTTTTAAGACAGGAATGGAAATCAATGGAATACAGCCAACAAAACAAAAAAAAAGAGACGGTGTTATTCAGCTGATGAATTAAACGATTGTGCCTCCCATGCTGTTATGTTGGCAAGAGTAGAGTAAGTTCTTAATGAGTAATTTTAAGTATCCTTGAAGTGCATATATCCAAAGGAAAATACTTGAAAATGTATTATCTTCAGAAGAAGCAATTGAGCCTAAGTGGCTTCTGCTAAAATTATCTGCAAGTTAATGACTTGCTTCAGGTACACACACACACACACACACACACACACACACACACACACACACACACACATACACACACACACACACACACACACACCCCAGAGCCCTTGTATTATGTGAGATTCCTCGGGCTTCAAAGATCAGATATATATTAGGCTATCTCAGATGATGAGGACCTAATGAAGGCTACTTAGTTTAAAAATGGAACAAGATATCAAAAATTAAACTTGATCTCTTTCTACAGAAACTGGCTTCCTTAGGGATCAAAGTTAGAAGTCTTTGACCCCTGTCTATCCTTAACCGATATTGTTAATCACACATTTCCATCACATTTCCTCATATTGTCAGGATTTCTTAAGAAATCTTCTTGGCTCCAGTCTTATACATTTTGATCCATCATGTGTTACTCTACCAGATTAATACTTCTAAAGTGCTATTTTGATTATTAATTCACAAAGTTTCTGAGTGCTTATTATGTGCAATTCTTGATCTTGACACTGAAGATACAATAACAAACAAGACAAACTTCCTGTATTCAAGAGACTCCCGTGTAAAGGGTAAGAGAAATGTGCCAACAATACTTACAATAAAATATACCATAAAAGAAGTAAGTATAGATACTATAAAGTTGTTTGAGTCTATGCTAAGATATATAAGCACCTTCTTTTATTTAATTTTAAACAAAGCTATGAAGGTAATTACCATACTAAAATAACACACTATTTTGATATTATACAGACTAGGAAACTAAATCTCAAAGATCTTTGATAGCAAGCATGGTGAAAAACTAGACTGTGAACCTGTCTCTTTAATAATAAAGTATAGGACTACAACCACAATGCTTTACTATTTCTCACTCATAAAGTGCTCATCTGTCCTCCTAAAGATTATAACCTTTAGTGGGAGAACCAGGATTCCAAGTTTGTTATGCAGATCACATTTGTTTCTGGCACTGATTTTGGAATTCTGAAGATGTTACTTAGGTGAAGTGATGTAGAGACAATCCTCCTTCCTTGAAGTCCCTGCACTGTGTGCACGCATTTGTGAAGAGAGAAAATCTTTCCGGCTGATGCATCAGACTTGTGTGCCTATATTTATAAATTTAGATTCTGATCCACTCATTTATGGAAATGAAGTGTGGTGTTTATGATAGAATCGGGAAGAAAGAGGTGTGACTTTTATTTCTCTTGACAAACATCAGAGTTGTGAAATTTTCAAACCCCTACAATTCATGCACATAAGTAACAAGCTATATAACTGATCTTCAGGAGAAATAAAGCTTAGTGGTGTGTGTGTGTGTGTGTGTGTGTGTGTGTGTGTGTGTATGAGTTAAATTGAGAGGCTAAAAATAATTTCCACTGGTTTCTGACAAATAGTGACACATATCACCACCTCTGACAGGCATACTGACTGCTGGATACAATAACAACATTTAAAATACAATAACAACATTTAAAACCTAAGCCAAATAGAAAGAAAGGGAAGCCTCCAGAAACCAGAAACAAAGAAGGAACTTAGAGGCAGAATTGTGAAATTGAACTGATACAGACAGAGACAGACTAGGTGTGGTGGTGGGTGGGGGAGTATAAATGTGAAATTAAACTGTTACAGGGATATAATGTGGGGGTGGGGGTGGGGGTGGGGGTGGGGTATGTCAGCACTGGGGCAAGTGCTGGATGTAATGGCCACCAGACAAAGTCTTGGTAGTCATGGGTTCATATAAAATAATGAGTAGAAACAGAAACCCTTATGTCAAGCCAGGACTGTCCTAAGGACACCCTTTTAGTGAAAACAGACTAGGGAACTCTGCTCATTTCCATCTCTGTTTGTCTTTAGCCTGGGCTCTCGATGGGAGGGTTTGAGGAAGGAGCAAGTCTCTCAGGAGAAATCAAAACCCGAAGCCACATACAGGTGTAAGGTGCAGATTTACAAATGCACGTTTTTGTAGAAGCCCTGAGTCAAGAAATAACTATTCAAAAGAATGAAATAAGCCCGAGTAAAACACCATGACAAAAGAGCAGACTAATAGCAAAAAAATTATGACATTTAGAGAAGTGAAAAACAATTGTCATTGAAATTATGACACTATTTCTTTAGCTTTTTTGAGGTGTAATTGACAAAAAAAATATGAGGAGAAACCCCCAAAACCCAGAATTATCTTTTGGAGTGTGGACGCCTTGTATTACACTCGAAGCTTGTTCCTCTAGATCAGTCAACCAAAGTTTGTATCTGGAATTTTTGAGAAGGTTGTGTCACAATTTGCAGAAGAAATATCATGAGTTGTGGCAAACAGGTGATTGTGGCAAACAGGTGATTGGTTCTGTCACTATAACAACATAACTGCCCATAACTCACTGAGTGTTCAGCAGTTTTTGACCAAAAACAGCATGACCCCGTGTTCCACTCTCCCGATTCATCCTATCTTCCCCCAGCCACTTCTTTTTTGTTTCTTTGATTAAAAAGTCCTCAAAGGGAAACATTTTGCCGATGTGAAAGAGGTGAACCAAAAAATGGCAGAAGGACTAAAGTGCTTCATAATTGATATGTTCAAAAACTGTTTTGAGAAGTGGAAAAAGCACTCTGCATTAAACACAGAGTACTTTAAAGATGATTGAAATTTAAACATGTAAGAATAAATACACAATTTTTAATAACTAAGTTTTGGGATTTTGGGGGGGTTCCCCCTTATTTATATTTAAGGTATATACTGTAATTATATATATACACATACATATAGTATAATGAATACCTCCATCAAGTTAATTAACATATCTATCACATCACATTGTTATCAGTGTGTGTGTGTGTATTAACACAAGATCTTCTCTCTCAACAAATTTCAAATATACAATGCAGTATTATTAACTAGAGTCACTATGCTGTAAATTATATTCCCAGAACTTATTCAGCTTGTAACTAAAAGTTTATACCTTTGACCAACTATACTCAATTTATTCTGATTTCAGTGACCAACCCAATTAGGTTTACCCTGGGCTTTCCTAGTTTTATTTAATGTCCTGTGTTCTGGAAAGCCCCTCAGTTCAGGAGTAACTGCTACACTTGGTCACATTATACTAAGATGCTCATATATTTGGCATTTTAACTTTTCAGAAGTTGTAATACTTCATACAATCTCAGGTGAGTCACAAAAGCTTCTGGTCAGGCAACATCTTGACATGTCACTGCATATGTTTGGTTAAAGCTGGCCACAGATACATATATATTTGCCACCCAAAATATCTTTTATAAGATTACACTATGATTTGATATTGAAACAAAAAGTTGTATATCTAAAAAATGTGTAAATATATAGTAAAGAAAATAGCCCTCATTGAAAGAATGACTGCAATTCCTTTTCTCCCCAGAAGTAAATAAGTGATTTGCAAAGAGCGATTTTGTGCAGAAAAACTAATTTTCATTAAAGAAGACATGTTTGGTTAGAAAAGTCTGATAATTAGTAAGATAAGCAACTCACTGAAAATGGGATAAAAATGATAATAAACCCAAGGGTAACAAAATAAAAGGGAGAATAATAATAGGAGACAAAAATAAAGGGGAAAAAAAGGCAAAAGTTAATTCTTTAGAAAAAATAAAAATAACTCCAGATGAAACATGAAAAAGGCTTACCTCATTTTATTGTGTTTCACGTTTGACTTTCAAGTCTTCTTATTTAAGATGTAAGCTGCTATAGATGGTGATTTCTCTGATGGAACTGGGTAAAGTAAATTGAAAAGCTGGAAAGGATCCACCATTTTAAACGCCATTAAGAACATTCATGATTCATTGGAGGAGGTCAAAATATCAACATTAACAGAAGTTTGGAAGAAGTGGATCCCAATCCTCACAGATAATTGTGGGCTTCAAGATTTCAGTGGAGAAGGTAACTGCAGACGAGGTGGGAATAGCAGGAGAATTAAAGTTAGAAGTGAAGCCTGAAGAAGTTACTTGATTGCTGCACTCTCATAATAAAACTTGGACAGGGAAGGAGCTGCTTATGTATGCAAAAGGAAAGTGGTTCCCTGAAATGAAATCTACTCCTAATGAAGATGCAGTGAACATTGCTGAAATGACATCAAAGGTTAAGAAAATCACATAAACTTAGTTGATAAATATTTAGCAGTGACAGGATTTGAGAGGATTGACTACAGTTGTGAAAGAAATTCTAAATGTGGACAAAATGCTATCAAACAGCATTGCATTTTGCAGAGAAAGCTTTCATGAAAGGAACAGTCAATAGAGGTGGCAAATTTCATTATTGTCTTATTTTAAGAAATTGCCACAGCCACCACAGCCTTCAGCAACCACCACCCTGATCAGTCAGCAGCCGTCAACATCGAATCAAGCCCCTCCACAAGAAAATGATGCTGTTTGTTGAAGGCTCAGATGATTGTTAGCATTTTTAGCAATAACGTATTTTTTAATTAAGGTATGTACATTGTTTAGACTAAATGCTATTGCATACTTAATAAACTACAGACTAGTATAAACGACTTTTATATATGCACCAGGAAACCAAAAACTTGGCATGACTCACTTTATTGAGATATTTTCCTGATTGTGGTGGTCTGAAATTGAATTCGCAATATCTCCAAGGTGTGCCTGTATTTAAAAGGAAGGAAACACAAATGTCTAAAAACATGTGAAAAGATGATCAACTGTATTACTCGGGAAAATGAAACTAAAATGACAATAAGATACTATTGCACGTGAACCAGATTGGTAAAATAAAATAGCATTAAAATACCAACTGTGATGGTTGTAAGTTCAACCCCAAATGTCTTATACACTGCTGGTGGGAGTGTAACTAGTTATAACTACTCTGAAAACTATTTAGTATCATCAATTAAAAAAGATAATTAGCATAAAATGTTCAAGGAGGACATGGAAATATTACAATGTTGTATAAACTTAAAACTTTAAAATATAAAAAAATTAGCCGGGCTCGGTGGCTCAGCCTGTAATCTCGTGCCTTTGGGGGGCTGAGGTGAGTGGATTGCCTGAGCCTGCGGGTTCGAAACCCGCCTGGGCAGCGAGACCTCATCGCTACAATAAATCAAAAACTCAGCCGGGCATGGTAGCGTGCACCTGTAATTCTGGCTACTCGGAAGGCTAAGGCGGAAGGATCTCCGGAGCCCAGCAGGTCGAGGCTGCGGTGGCCGGGAGTGGCCACTGCACTCCAGACTGGGCGACAGAGTGAGACTTCAACTCAAAATAAAATAAAAGATAAAATAAAATATAAAAAAATTAAAAGTCAGCAATGGATTACTTATATATAGTAATCTTATGTAGTAAAATAGTAGCCATAAAAATTAATGAACTACAACCATCTTCTGCAACAACCTTGGATGAATCTCCAATATGTAACACTGAGCAAGTGGAACAAGTCACCAAAGAATGCAACAGTTTGATTATATTTTTACAAATGATAATAAGGGGAAACAATACAAACAAATTTTCCCTAGAAATCTAAGTTGTTTTTTAAAGAGGGGATTCCAGAGGGGAGGCAAGATGGCAAGGGAAACAGGGGGGAGCGTGAAAGTCTCTTCAAGGGCAAGTGTCCATAAAAGCAGTCTGTGTGAGTGGGTGAATGCCGTTGGGTGAGTGCAAGTTTATCTGAGAAGAGACTCTGTCTGGGTAGCTGCAACCCACCACTGCTCTGAGATTGGAGCCCTGGTGTACAGGATTGTCAGTCATTCTTGGGGTCTTCCAGGAGGAGGTAGCAGAGGTCAGCTGCTCTCAGCACCTGTCACCTGGCCCACGCAGTGGGCAGTGGGCCAGGCACAGGCAGAGGGAAATGTGTAGAAAGTGTGGCAGGGAATCTGGAGCTGGGCACCCCCGCAGGGAGGCGACACCAACTGTTGCCATTTTCTGTGTCCGTGAGAGACAGAGACCTACACTGGCTCCCAGGCTCTGTTCAACCTCCAACCTGGGACCCAGAGGTGGTTGGCACACACCCTTGGGATTGACCATCACTGACACAGAGAGGAAACTTCAGAAGCAGTTACAGAGAGGTGGACGCCATAACCCCACGCTGGACCAGGCACAGATACATCAGATCTGAGTGGGTGGAGGACTTGGCCAGGGCAGCAGCAGCAGTAGTGGATGAGTTGGGTGAGTTGGGATCTGATTCACCTTTCTCTCACAGCAGTCCATGGAGCTAAGAGTCATCAGATGAGTGAGAACGTATGGTACTCTGTTCTTTGTTTCTGTGATAGATCACTGAGTATGAGAGACTCTAAATCCAGACAAGTTGCTGCGAAGTTCATATGTTTGTCCTCCTTTAAGGCTGCATAATATTTCATACACAAATGATGTGTATGCCATTTATACTAAGTCCTATAACAGGAACATAAATCAACAGTGATAAAAATGTAGTGTGCCTCTGGGGAGGGGGTCAGTGACTAATTTGCAAGAAGCATTAGGTAATCTCTGGGATGATGTAGATATCAATACCCTGATTGCAGTATGGGTTGCCAAAACACATCATATTGTAACCATAATCTTTGGTTTTAATGTATGTAAATTATATCTCGATTTCAAAAATAAGAGAAGTTGGGGGGGGACAAATAAGCTATCTGATGGGTCTGCACTGAAAGTGGAGGGGAGGGACTGGAGATCAGCGCTGGCTCCCTACCACAGTGGAAGCCAGAAACAGTGGTGGTGCTTGGGAAAGAAACCTGAAGTTCCAAAAATAGCCACAAAGGGAGTTATTTTTTCTTTTTCTTTCTCTGTTTTTGTTTATGTTTTAGTGCTTGCTTTGTTTTTGTTATCTTTTTGGTATCTTTTAGTTTTTCTGTTTGCATGTGGGTATTTTTGAGGGTGAGTGCATCATTGGGTTTTTGCTTATTTGCATGTTTATTTGTTTTTGCTTTCCCTTGTGTTTTTTAATTGTTTCTTTGTTTATTTATTAGTTGGTATGCCTGTCTGTCATCCTTCTCCTTCTCCTCCTTTATCTTCCTTTAATCTTCTTTCTTCCTTTTTCTGTTCCTCCCCTTTTACTTATCTCATTTTACTCTTAGGAGGCATGCGTATGCCTCTGCTGCATGGACAGATTATAAGGTGGTGAGAAGTGGGTTCAGGGGGCCCACACACCTCTCAGTGGAGACTGTGATCTGCAGATAGCTTCTGAAAAAATAGCTCCCCATCACACCTTAATCAAATCTCAAAACTGCAAAAAAGCACAACTCCCAATTCCCAAGCTGGTTTAAAATTGAACAAATCCAGAGGATCTACATATGGTAGAATAGGGGATTGAGCAAACAGAAGTGAAAGCTACCCCCCATTACTGAGCAATGGAATTAAAGAAGGAGGGGAAACAAGGAGGAAAACCATCACAAATGAAGAAGAATCAAAGGAAGAATTCAGGCCCCATACAGACTCCTGGGAAGGCAGCACCTGAGAGTACAGACTTCAGAACTCAAACAATGAAAAGCCCCCAGAATGACTGGTCCCAAACCACAAATACAGAGATCAAGATATTAATAGAGGGAATGAGTAGTAATGAGGAGAGACAAGAGGAAAGAATGAAGGAGTTGATGATGACAATAAAGGTGATGATGGCAATAAAGAATACAGTAAACAAAACAAATAACAAGCTGACAAACATGAAAATCAGAACTAACCAAGCAGAAGACTCTCAGAACTTGAGGACCAAAATATGGAACAAGCCCATACTGTTAAAAACATAGAAAATAAGCTTAAAATGATGGAACAATGCCTCCAAGAGATGAGCATTTATATCAAGAGGCCAAACTTAAGGTTAATTGGCATTTCTGAGGCAGACAGAGAAGCAGAGAATATCCTGGAACAAACATTCCATGAAATTATCCAAGAAAACTTCCCTCATCTCATCAGAGACACGACTATTCAAATACAAGAAATTCTGAGAACTCCTGCAAGACATCAAATGAGAAGACCAACTCCTAGATACATAGTAATCTGCTTAGATAAAATAGGTATAAAAGAAAAATCCTAAGGCAGCAAGAAAGAAAGGTCAAAGTACTTATCAGGAAAGACCAATTAGAAGAGAAGCAGACTTATCTACAGAAACCCTACAGGCTAGAAGAGACTGGAGTCTAATCTTCAAAGTTATCAAAGGTAAACCATTCCAACTAAGAATATTCTACCCAGTTAAGCTAACCTTCCTCAGTGATGAAAAATAAAAATCTTTCCCAGACAATCAATCAGTGTGAATGTACACTACCTCCAAACCAACTCTATAGGTAACATTTTAGAAAGTTTTAAACACAGAAGAAGAAAAAGAATGACCACGATCTTTCCAAGAATACAGAAAAAAGATTGAAAACACACACTTATATCAACGCAAATATGAAAAGAAAACCAACAAACAAAAAGACAAACAAAAACAACAACAAACCCTGTAAGAACTTCATGACAGGGATAAACTCTCACATCTCAATAATTAGCCTGAATGTGAATGGATTCAATGCACCACTGAAAATTCATGGAATGGCAAAATGGATAAAAAGAAATGATGCAACAATATGCTTGCTGTCTTTAGAAGACTCATCTCACCAGAACGGACACTCAAAGATTGAAAGTAAGAAGATGGAAATCAATTTTTCAGGTGAATGGAACACAAAAGAAAGTAGGAGTTGCAATCTTAATATCAGACAAAATATCCTTTAAGTTATTGAAAATTAAAAAAGACATGGAAGATCACTGCATAATTATAAAAGGTTCAATCCATCAACAAGAAATAGCCATCCTAAACGTATATGCAAACTTTATAAAGTAGTCTCTAGGTAAAGTAAAAAAACAAAAACAAAACTTTGGCTCAAACATTATCCTAGCTGAGGACTTAAATATCCCACTACCAACCATAGATAGAGCATCAAGGCAAAAAGTCAACAAGGAGATACCAAACCTCAACTTGATGCTTGACCAAATGGACTTAGTAGATACCTACAGAACACTCCACCCATCAACTATGGAATGTGCATTCTACTCATCACCACATGGAATGTACACCAAGATCATCCACATTCTTGGACATAAGTCAAGCATAAACAAATTCCATAAGATCAAAACACTGCCATGTACCTTCTCAGACCACAGTGGAATAAAAATAAATAACTCCAACAAAGCTACCCAGAAACCCACAAAGACGTGAACACTACGTAGCATGATGCTGAACAACTCCAGGGTCAAAGCAAAAATTAAAATATTTCTGGAAACAAATTAAAATAAAGACACATATTACCAAAACTCCTGGCATATCATGAAAGCAGTGCTGAGAGGGAAATTCATTTCTTTATGAACACACATCAAGAAAATGGAAAGATCACAAGTTAACAGCCTAACAAATCACCTAAGGGAGCTGGAAAGACAAGACCACCAAACCCTAACTTCAGCAGAAGAATCCAGATCACCAAAGTAAAAGCCCAAATACAGGACATAGAAGACAAAAATACCATAGAAAATATCAACAAAGCAAAAAGCTGTTTCTTTGAAAGGATAAACAATATTGATGGACTCCCAGCCATAATGAACAAGAAAAAGAGAGAAAAAGTCCAAATGAACACAATAAGAAATGCAAAAGATCAAATCACAATGGACCCTGAAGAAATACAAAAAATTGTCAGAGATCACCAGTATGGAAACAATTCTGAAAATCTAAATGAAATGGAGAATTTTATGACATCATACAACCTCCCAAGGTTGAAACAAGAAGAAATTTAGACATTAAGTAGACCAATGACAACCCAGGAAATAGACTCAATCATAAGAAAACTACCCACAAAAAAAAGTCCTGGACCCAGGCAGCTTTCCATCACGTTCTACAAAACAAACAAGGAAGAGCTGATACCAATTCTATTGAAAGTATTCCAAACAATCAAGAAAGACAGAACTCTCTTCAAATCATTTTATGAAGCTAACATCACACTGATACTCAAACCAGGTAAAGATCCAACAAAGAAAGAGAGCTACACATCAATATCCCTGATGAACACAGTTGTAAAAATCCTCAACAAGATTCTAGCAAATCGGATCCAACAACATATCTCAAAAATCATCCATCATGACCAAGTAGGCTTCATCCCTGGGACTCAGGGCCGATTGAACATCTATAAGACCATTAATGTATTTAAATACATCAACAGATGGAAAAAATAGATTATACCTGATTATATCATTAGATACAGAAAAAGTTTTTGATAAAATCCAATATTGCTTCTTGATTAAAAACCCTAGAATACCTAGGCATAGAAGGAACATACCTCAAAATAGTAGAAGCCATCTATAATAAACCCATAGCCAACATATTACTAGTTGACAAAAATTGGAAGCATTTCCCCTGAAAACGGTAACAAGATAAGGCTGCCCACTTTCACACCTGTTGTTCAACATTGTGTTGGAAGTCCTAGCTAGAGCAATCAGACAATAGAAGGAAATCAGGGGTATCCAAGTATGGAAAAGAAAGTCAAGCTATCCCTCCTTGCTGACAGTATGAATCTATACCTCAAAAATACAGTAGAATCTGTCAAAAAAATTCCTTGCACTGATAAAGGACTTTGGCAAAGTCTTCGGATACAAAATCAATGTGCAAAAGAGCGTAGCATTCTTTTTTTTTTTTTTTGAGTTGGAGTCTCACTCTGTCGCCCAGACTGGAGTGCAGTGGCCGCTCCCCGCCACCACAGCCTCGACCTGCTGGGCTCCGGCAATCCTTCTGCCTCAGCCTTCCGAGTAGCCGGAATTACAGGTACACGCTACCATGCCCGGCTGATTTTTTAAATTTATTGTAGAGATGAGGTCTCGCCAAGTTGCCCAGGCAATCCACTCACCTCAGCCTCCCAAAGCGCGGGATTACAGGCTGAGCCACTGAACCCGGCTTGCATCGCATTCTTATATCCCAGCAACAAACAGGCAGAGAACCAAATAAAAACACAACCCCCTTCACAATAGCTACAAAACACAAAACAAAACAAAACAAAACTGAAATACTTCAGCATCTTCCTAACCAGAGAAGTGAAAGACCTTTACAACAAAACTACAAAACACTGCTCAAAGAAGTCAAAGATGTCACAAACAAATGGAAAAATATTTCATGCTCATGGATTGGAGGAATCAACATTGTTAAGATGTCCCTCCTACCCAAGGCAATCTACAGATTTAATGCAATACCTGTTACCAGCAGCATTCTTCCCAGACCTGGAAACAACAATATAGAAATTCATATGGAATCATAAAAGACCACAGATAGCAAAAACAATCGTCAGCAAAAGAAAGAAAGCAGGAGGTATCACACTTCCAGACTGTAAACTTTATTATAAGTCTACAATAATCAAAACAGCCGGATATTGGTACAACAATAGGTATACACACCAATAAAATAAGATAGAAATTCCTGAAGCAAAACCTCAAATTCTCAACCAACTCATCTTTGACAAAGCCTCCACTAACAATCACTGGGGAGAGGAGAACCTATTCAGTGAATGGTACTGGGAAAACTGGCTGACCAAATGGAGAAGATTAAACCAAGACCCCTACCTAGAGTTGACAAAAGTCAACTCTAAATGGATCAAAGACCTAAATGTAAAACCTCAAACTGTAAGAACGTTAGAAAATGCAGGAGACACTCAATGGAAATTGGAACTGGCAACCAGTTACTGATCAAAATCCCAAGTGACCATGCCATAAGAAATAAGATAGACAAGTGGGACTTCATGAAACTGAAAATCTTCTGCAAAGCCAAAAAAACTATCAAGAGAGCAGGGAGATAGCCCACAGACTGGAAGAAACTATTTGTCAACTGTATATCTGACAAAGACCTAACATCTAGGATCTATAAGGAACAGAATTCTACTGAAAAAAAGAAAAACAAGCAGCCCTATTAAAAAGTGAGCAAAAGATATGAATAGCTACTTCTCTAAAGAAGACATATGAGCAGCCAACAGATATATGAAAAAATGCTCAGCCTCACTAATCATCAAAGAAATTCAAATTAAAACTGCATTGAGATACCACCTAACTCGAGACATGATGTCCATCATCAATAACTTAAAAAACAACAGATGCTGGAGAGGATACGGGGAAATGGGAACACTTCTACACTTTTTGTGGGAGTGTAAACTAGTACAACCTCTGTGGAAAGCAGTGTGGTGATACCTAAAAGATCAAAAAATTGACCTCCTATGCAACCCAACAACCACCCTTCTGGGAATATATGCAGAGGAACTCAAGTCATTCTTCAAAAACGTTACCTGTGCTTGCATGTTTATTGTAGCACTATTCACAATAGCAAAAACTTGGAACCAACCGTGCTACCCATTGGAAGTTTACTGGATTGAAAAATGTGGTACATATACATGTTAGAATATTATGCAGCCATAAAGAAGGACAAAATTATGAACTTTGTAGCAACTTAGATGTATTTAGGGTCTGTAATGCTCAGTGATCTATCACAGAAACAAAGAACTGAGTACCACATGTTCTCAATCATAACTGGACCTTGAACAATTATCATAATACTCTAAGAAAGAAATTGGCAGTAGTGGGAAATTGTCAGGGGAGGGATTGGGAGGGGGACACACTACATCAATAAGGGAACCTGATCTTAAACCAGGTGAGGTGGGGACAAAGTGTGGCCCAAACTTTACCTGTACAATGACCATTTGTGTATCTAACCCTGAAATTTACCTCACACCTTTAAATAAAAAATTTTTTAAAAAGAGTAGCTTCTTCTATATATATTTGTATATAGAAGAGTTGAGATGAGAGAGCACTATACACTGGTAATGTTCTTCAGATATTGGTTTATGGGTATATGGGTTTTTTTTAAGTTACTTATGCCATTTAGATAGATAACACATTCCCTTTATAATGTGCCATGCTTTTCAGAATGTATGATACATTATGATACATGTGTACACATGTAGTGTTCTTTACAAATACATGATACATTTTTTATATACAACCTAAATATAAAACTTAAATCTATAAAATTTTTGGAATTAAACGTAGTAGAAAATTTATAACTTTGAATTAGGAAAAGAATTCTTAGACATAACACCAGAAGCATGATCCATTAACATAAAAATATTGACAAATTGAATTTCATAAAAAATAAAAATTTCAGTTCTTTAAAATGCAATGTGAAGAATAAGAAAGGACAAGTCACATTTTAGAGAAAATATTTTTGAAAGTATATATCTGATAAAGGACTTATATTCATGATACATAAAACCTCTCGAAGTTCAAGGGTAAAAAATTAACCCAACTAAAAAATAGACAATAGATTGGAACACACACATTTCTCTAAAGAAGCTAGACAGATGGTTTTAAAAGCACAGGAAAAGATACTCAACATCATTATTCATCAGAGAAATGCAAATATAATCCCTTATGAGATATTACTCAAGTCTATGAAAATAGCTACATTAAAAATGTTGAAATATACAAAGTACTGGCAAGAATGTGGAAAAACTGGAAATTTCATACACTGCTGGTCAAAATGTCAACTCGTATAACCCAGGCACTTTGGAAAGCAATCGTACAATTTCTTTAAAAATGAAATATATGCCTAAGGCATAATTGGGCCCTTTTCACTCCTAGATATAAACTCAAGAGAAATGACACCATGTGTCCATAGAAAATTTGTACGCAAATTTTTCAGCATTATTAGCAATAGCCCCAAGCTGTAAATAATCCAACTGTCCATCAACAGGTTTATGAATTAAAAAAAGTTGCATGTCCACCTAATGGAGTGTCACTCTGCAATAAAAAGAAATAAACGGTTCACTGTTGCAACAACATAAATGAATGTAAAAAACTTATGCTGAATGGAAAAGACCAGAGAAAAAAGGAAGACATACTGCAAAATTCCATGAATATAAAACTCTAGGAAATATAAACTAATGTATAGTGACTGAAAGTACATAATTAATTGGTTGCTTGGAATTGGGGATTGGAAGTGATCATTTCATAGTGTCAAAACATCAACTTTTACACATTAAATATGTGCAATTCAATTTATGTTAATTATACCTCAATAAAGCTGTTAAATATTATGATATGAAACTTAGGTTAGAACTATACTTGATTCTTCAATGTGTGTATTAGAGAAGAAAACAATTAAAATTAATGAACTAATTTAACTTGAAAAGTAGAACAAAATAAAGTAAATACAAAGAGAGTAGAAGGAAGAAAGTAATAGGTAATAACAAAATTTCATGAGACCTGAAATAAAGAAATATAGACATCTTCAACACAGTCAATATTTTGGCTTTGAAAAAGTTGGTAGATAATATCCAGACAGATTAATAAAGATTATTAAGGTAATAATAATAAGGGAGAGAAATGAACAATAAAAGTAGTATAAAATTTTTTAAATTTACAAAAGATTGTTATAACTAATTTTATGCCAAGAGATTTGAAAAGTAGGTCTATAACTATTTATAAAACTTGAATCAGTGGTCAAAATATACCCACAAGATATCACCTGGCTCAAATGGTTTTTTATGCTATGGTAATTTTTAATTTCTAAATTTGACAAAAAAGGATATGAGACAGAAAATTTATAGTATAATTTTGCATAAGTAGAGTTTTAAAAAAATTAAAATTAACGTGGCCAATTGCATCCAAATTGTCCAAATAAAAAGTTCAACATAAATATATAGATTTCAGTTTAGAAATACTAGAGTGTTAATAGAAATTGTTTCAATTACAATAAACACATGAAAATGAAAAAATCTAAGTGAAACTCAAGGGAATGTAAATTTATCCAACAAGTATATATTAGTTCACACTATTTTAATGAGCAAAAATTAAAACATCTCAAAAGATCAAATATTACAGAAGATATGGAAACATGATAATTCTTCTATACTGATTGGGGACTGGGGAGGGTGTGGGTGGAAGGAGAGAGAACAACTAATTGAGAAAACAATTCTGCATTAAACAGCACCTTCATAGATGTTTATACCTTTTGTCCAGGAATTCTTTTTCTATGTCTATTTCCTAAGAGACCCTTCTTATACATGTGTAAGAGATATGACCAAGTGTGTCTGTATTTCTCTAGATCCCAATATATTTTGGAATACCAGTCTATTAAAGGAAAGTACCACATTAACATTTTACAAAGCACAGTTTTTGTGATTTTATAATTCCAAAGAAATCACTTCAAATATTCAATATTAATATATAATTATAATTAAAACAAAAAGTCCATGAAGTCAACTAGGAATAAATTGGAAACTTTCTGTTTTACCTATTAAAAGGTATTTGACAAAAAATTGTAGTATACACCATATTTAGTAGTTAAATACTAGAAGCTCTTTAAAGCTAAGCCAAAAATAAGACAAGTTTGCTTGCTGTCATCATTTCTATTTATTTTTCAAAGTCTCAGCTAATACAATGTATCAAGTGGGGGGGTGGGGAGAGAGAGAAAGAACAGAAGACAATTTTTATTTTGCTAAAAATAGAGTTCAGAACATACAGTCAATATGAAATTATCAAAAACTCCACTTTAATAAATACAACAGAAAAATATTCAATGCAAAACAGTGAAAACAACACTCAGGCTATAGATATAATTGTAACAAAAAAGTACTATAACTAGAACAGAGATAAAAATACTTAGACAAATAATGATTTTAAAATATTCATTGCTTCTAATTTTAAAAAATATCATTTTATTCACGGGTCAATTATTTTCTTCCAGGATCGTAAACAATTTATTCTAAAATTTATACAAAATAATAAATAATGGCTAATACCCAAGACATTTTGAATAATAAGGCCAGAGGATGAGCCCTATAGGAAATTAAGTCTTAATTGTAACCCATGGTAATTAAAGATTCTGACATTGACAACAAATGAAAGATACAGAATTGTGTCTTAAAATAGAACCTCAAGTATATGGAAACTTGGCATATGAATGATGTTGTATTAAAAATCAGTATAATATGATGGACCTATTACAAAATAGTTTTAGCACAACTGGTTACCCATATTACAAAAATTTAAAAACACATCCATAACTCACAACAAGAAATCCAAGGACATACCAAATGAAGTTTAAGTACTTAAAAGAGTTAAGTGAGGAAAGCAATTTTTTAAGATTTACAAAATAACATGGAAGACTTATGTTTATACACACACACACACACACACACACACACACACACACACACACGAGGGACTCCTCAAAAATGGAATTTAAAAAAATTGTATATTTATTCTTACATGTTTAAATTTCAGTCACCTTCAAAGTACTCTTAGTTTGATGCAATACACCTATCAAAACACTGTTTCTACTACTCATAACAGTTTTTGAACGTGTCGATTTTGATGCCTTTTAGTGCTTCTGCAAAACATTTTTCTTTGAGGACATTTTCATTCAGGGAAATTTTTAAAAGTTGCTCTAGGATGAGACTGAGTGAATAAGGAGGGTGAGGCAGAGGCGTCACACTGTTTTGGTCAAAAACTGCTGAGCACTCAGTGCAGTATGGACAGGTGTGTTTGTAAATCACCCTTCATGAAGTGGTCAAACACATTGGAAGAATCTCCAAATATAAATTCACTGAAGTCGAGCACAGTCTTTTGCAACAACATTAGCTGGTACACTAATGCAGATGGATTCCTAGAACTATCATCCAGGTGGTTAAGACTGTACTGTATGGGGCCCAATTTCTGAATTTTTTTTTTTTAGTACTCCTTAATTTCTCTCTTTCTATATATAACAACAAACTCTTATGTTTTATTTATACACACACATACACACAGGACCTCAGTGTGTGTGTGTGTGTGTGTGTGTGTGTGTGTGTGTGTGTGTGCGCGCGCGCGCGCGCATGCGCACATGTGTATATCTATTGGACATTGGTTTAGGTAGAGATTTCTAAACACATACACATACACAGAGAGAGAGGCCCCATAAAGGAAAAAACTGGTAAAATTTTAAGTATCTGTGTACTACAAGACGCCTAACAAAATCTTAGAAATCACGATAACATTTGCAATACATGTAACCAATTACAGCATAGTCATCTGGTAATGACCAAAGATTGGATTAGTTCTCAAATGCCACAGTATAAATATGTTACCTGAGAGTGATTGTCCTGCCAGGGGCAACATTTCTTGGTTCTCCTTGCAGCAGGAAGTCATCATGTAATTAGTTCTTGCCAGTGAAATGTCAATGGAAGTGAAGCATGTAAGTTCCAGGTTGAAATGGTTTGGAAGTGGGTCAGTCTTTCCATCACCTTTCTCTCCCCACTCACTAACCAAATGGAAGGAAGTTCTAGAAGGTAGAGTCAAAGGATAGAAAGCAAATGATGGGTTTTCCTGACTGCATGAAGCAGAGCTCTGCCTCCCAACCTTACTTCCCCACTGAGATACTTGAGCTTTATTCTGCTTTAAATAGTTTAATTCAGATTATTTTCCTAAAGCTTTTTGAAATGCCCATCCAACACTAATAAGAAAAGAGCTGAAATTTCAGAATAAGATAGTTCTAGATTGTTAGATTTAAGCAATATTTCAACAAATACTTTGACAATTTTCATTATCCAAACAAAACATAGGACTAAAAATGATTAAAAAAAGAATAGCCTAATAGCAAATGTGCATAGTCTATGTGCTGACAAAGGGCAGAGGAGAAAAATTTAAATGGAAGCAACTATGTTTGCCTGCACCATAATTAAGAAATTGAGAATTTTTTCAAGAAGTTACAATTTTATAAATATCAGATTGGGAAAGTTTAAAATTATGAATACTAAGTGAGGATCAGATTGTAGGTAATTGGGAATTCTTACACAGTGATGAAAGAATGTAACATTATTAAATTATTGTCAAGAGCAAATTAGAAATACTGAGTAAAACAGAAAATACTTGTGACCCTAGGTCCCAGTCATACCATTTTTGGCATATGTCAGAGAAAGGCCCTCACAACTAAGAGTGAGAACTTATTCACTCCTGAACAGCAACAATTTTATAGACCTACCAGGTCTCACCTCCAACACTGGGGCTCAAATTTCAGTCTGTGATTTAGAGGAGACAAATAATCAAACTACATCAATACCCAGATAAATTACAATTAAATATTCCTAGAATTAAATATTATGCCTATTACTATCAGCATTTGTCTGAAGATCTAATCAGAGCACATTTAAAATAGTCCCAATTGACTTCAATACCCCACTTACAACCCTAGACAGGTCATTAGGATAAAAAATCAGCAATGAGATCTGGAACCTTAATGTGACTCTTGACCAAATGGACTTAATTGATACCTACAGAACACTCCATCCAAAGACCACAGAATATACATTCTACTCATCACTGCACGGAACGTACTCTAAGATCGACCAAATACTTGGCCAAAAATCAAGAATAAGCAAATTTAAAAGGACCGAAATTTTATCATGCACCTTCTCGGACCACAGTGGAATAAAAATAAACATTAACACCAACAAGTTACCCCAAAAACCCACAAAGACATGGACACTAAACAGCACAATGTTAAACAATTCCTGGGTCAACAATGAAATAAAAAAAGAGATTAAAAGATACCTGGAAACAAATGAACATTAAGAAACATCTTACCCAAATCTCTGGAACACCATGAAAGCTGTAGTAAGAGGGAAATTTATATCCCTACAAACACACATGAAGAAAATGAATGATCATAAATTAACAGCCTAACAAGCCACCTAAGAAAGCTGGAAAAACAAGACCACCAAAACCCTAATTTCAGCAGAAAAATCCAGATCACCACAATAAAAGCCCAAATCCAGGACATAGAAGACAAAAAGATAATACAAAAAAATCAATGAAACAAAAAGCTGGTTCTTTGAAAGAATAAAGAAGATCGATGGTCCCCTAGCTAGACTGACCAAGAAAAAGAGAGAAAAAGCCCAAATAAACACAATCAGAAACACAAAGATGAAGTCACATCTGACCCTGAAGAAATACAAAAGATCATTAGAGACTACTATGTACACTTGTATGGAAACAAACTTGAAAACCTTTTGGAAATGGAGGACTTTCTGTCATCACACAACCTGCCTAGGTTGAAACAAGAAGAAATTGAGACCCTAAATAGACCAATAACAATTAAGGAAATTGACTACATAATAAGAAAACTACCTACAAAAAAAAGCCGTGGACCAGATGGCTTTCCAACAGAATTCCACAAGACATTTAAGGAGGAGCTGATACCAATCCTACTGAAGGTATTTCAGGCAATTGAGAAAGATGGAACTCTTACCAAATCATTTTGCGAAGCTAACATCACATTGATACCCAAGCCAGGTAAAGGCCCAACAAAGAAAGAGAACTACAGGTCAATATCTTTGATGAACATAGACACTAAAATTCTCAACAAGATATTAGCAAACCAAATTCAACAACACATCTCAAAAATCATCCTTCATGACCAAGTAGGCTTCATCCCTGGGATGCAAAACTGGCTCACCATTCGTAAAACCATAAATGTAATTAAATACATCAACAGATATCAAAACAAAAACCACATGATTATATCATTAGATGCAGAAAAAGTTTTTGATAAAATCCAGCACCCCTTCTTGATAAAAACCCTCGAACATCTAGGCATATGGGGAACATGCCTCAAAATAGTAAAAGCCATCTATGAGAAACCCACAGCCAGCATACACCTAAACAGACAAAAATTGGAACCATTTCCCCTGAAAACTGGAACAAGACAAAGATGCCCACTCTCACACCTCCTGTTCAATATAGTATTGGAAGTCCTGGCTAGAGCAATCAGAGAAGGGAAGGCAATCAGGGGTATCCAAACATGAAAAGAGGAAGTCAAGTTATCTCTCCTTGCAGATGACATGATTGTGTACCTTGAAAACACAAGAGAATCTGTCAAAAACCTCCTTACACTGATAAAGGACTTTGGCAAAGTCTCAGGATATAAAATAAATGTGTAAAAGACAATTGCATTTCTTTACACCAATAATAAGCAAACAGAAACCCAAATAAAAAGCACAATTCCATTCACAATAGCCACAAAAAAATGAAATACCTTGGCATCTTCCTAACCAGAAACGTGAAAGACCTTTACAATGAAAACTACAAAATACTGCTCAAAGAAATCAAAGATGACACAAACAAGTGGAAAAATATCACATGCTCATGGATTGGAAGAATCAACATTGTGAAGATGTCCTTCTTACCTAAGGCAATCTACAAATTCAATGTAATACCTATCAAATTACCAGCAACATTCTTCTCAGACCTAGAAAAAACAACACAGGAATTCATATGGAAACACAAACGACCAAGAATAGCCAGAACAATCTTCAGCAAAAAAAAAAAAAAAAAAAAAAAAAGCACATGGTATCACATTACCAGACTTCCAACTTTACTATAAAGCTACAATAATCAAAACAGATTCGTACTGGTACAGCAACAGGCATGTAGAACAATGGAATAGAATTGAGATTCCAGAAGCAAAACCTCAATTTCTCAACCAACTCATCATCGACAAAGTCTCCAACACCTACCACTGGGGAGAAGAGAACCTATTCAGTAAATGCTGCTGGGAAAACTGGCTGACCACATGCAGAAGATTGAAACAAGACCCCTATCTATCCCCATACACAAAAATCAACTCTAAATGGATTAGAGACCTAAATGTAAAACCTCAAACCATAAGAACCTTAGAAAATACAGGACATACCCTTATGGAAGTTGGAACTGGCATCCAATTCCTGAAGAAAACCCGAAACCCACAGGCCATAAGAGATAAGATAGACAAGTGGACCTCATTAAACTGACAAGCTTCTACAAAGCCAAAGAAACTAACAAGAGAGCAGGGAGACAGCCCACATACTGGGAAAAAGTATTTGCCAACTCCAGGTCCGACAAAGGCTTAACATCTTGGATCTACAAGGAACTCAAAGGTGCTGAAAATAAAAAAACAAACAACCCCATTATAAAGTGGGCAAAAGATAGGAACAGACACTTCTCAAAGGAAGTCATCGAGCAGCCAATAGACACATGAAAAAATGTTCAACCTCACTAATCATCAGGGAGATGCAAATCAAAACCACACGGAGATACCACCTAACTCCAGTCAGAATGGCAATTATCAATAACTCAAAAAATAACACTTGCTGGAGGGGGTGTATCGAAAAGGGAACACTCCTACACTGTTGGTGGGAGTGTAAACTAGTGCAACCCCTGTGGAAAACAGTGCAGCGATTCCCAAAAGCTCTAAATATCGACCTCCTATATGATCCCGCAATCCCCCTACTGGGAATATACTCTGAAGAACTCAAATCACTCTATGAAAAAGATACCTGCACACATGTGTTTATTGCAGCATTGTTCACAATAGGAAGAACCTGGAAACAACCATGCTGTCCATCAAAAAAGGACTGGATTTAAAAAAATGTGGTACATACACACGATGCAATACTACGCAGCCATAAAAAAGAACAAAATCATGAATTTCGCAGCAACCTGGATGGAACTAGAGTTTATAATACTGAGTGACCTTTCACAGAAACAAATATCTGAGTATCACATGTTCTCACTCATATAGCGAACCTTGAACATCCATCGTAATACTATAAGAAAAGGACTGACAGTGGTGGGAAACTGGGGGGAGAGGGGAAGGGAGGTGGGATTAACGGTAGTAATATCTGTCTGGGGACATGGAAACACCCCTTATCAACAAGGGTGCCTGAATGAAGCATATTTGTATACCTAACCCTTAACTGTACCCCACAATATCAAAATAAAAAATATTGATATATATTAAAAAAAGAAATATTGTGAGCATAAGACAAAAAACAATTGTATAGAAAGTTAATTGTGCCAATATAATTTTTAAATAATTTTTTAAAAGTAAAAAACACAGAAATCTAAAACAAAACAAAACAAAACAAAATAGTCCCAGTCACATAGTAACCTTTGTTCTTCCTGATTGCCTGTAAAAATAATAGCATCAATATTTACTGAATATCTACAATGTTGTAGACATTATATTATCATATTATATATGCCTTAAACAAATATACTGTAAGGGATTTATTACAGATGAACAAACTGAAACTTGGAAAGGTTAAACTTCAATTTCTAGCACACAATTGTTCAATGTGGAAAACAATGCGGTCTGATGCAGAGACTAAATTTGTGGTCTTCTATGTTTGATAAACATCAATTTTCTGGAGAGTTTTTAACTGGTACCAATTTCTGAGATACAGATTTCCATGCAGGATAATTTTTTTAGACAGTTACCAGGAACCACTCTGTAAGGAGGTGAAGGAAGCAGGATTGGGCAGAGGGAGAGCATGAGCTGTGAGACCTTTGTAATGGGAGCCTCTGCCATCTCCAAAGAAAGTGGGATCTTGGAAGACACTTCAGAGTTATCCCCAGTGGAGATAAGAAGCCTTGTATTCTTACATCAGCTGATTTTAGGAAGCAGACTACTCCAGGGAAGGCAGTTTCCTTCTGAGGTGGGCAGTTGTTGAAAAGAAACTCAGCTATGAGCTGTTTTTAATTAACATTCTAAGCAGTTGGAAGAATGAGCACCTGGGTCCTGAAGTGTTGACCTGTGTGGCACTTCACAATATTGGTATTTCTTTAAGTCCTAGGATGATTGAAAACTAGTTGAATAATTGTCATTTGTATCAACCAGGGACCCAGAGAACCACGTCTACTGCTTTAAGAGAACTGAACTGAATTACTGGCCACAGAACAGAATGACCTTACTTTTCTACCTAGTATGTTACAGTTTTACAAAGACATCTTCACTTTCAGTATTGCATTTGAGATTCAGAATAGCCTTCCAAGGTGTTCCAGTTTTACAGGGCAGGACACTGAGGCTCAAATACTTTAGTGCCCAAGTCATATACACGGAAGGTTCTTGACTGTCTCTATGATCAGTTCTTAGTTTATCTGCCTCCCAATCTTTGTGTGTTTCAGCCTCATGACTGAAATGCCAGGGTGGTAATAAGCTTCCCTCTATCTCTAACTTTTGACAACCTTTTTAACCATAGAAAGTACAAGCCCAGCACATCTGATGATTTTTAAACGTTGGAGAAAACACGGAAAGCGTGTATCACTGCATAAATGGCTGCTTTGTACGTCACCTTTAATAAGGAAGGCTATTAAATTATGCATTTTAGCATAAAATAAACCTATTAGTCTTAACAACTACTGCGTCTTACTTACCCACATGTTATATTAAAATCAGATGAAATGTCATATGAATATATCTAAGGAAAGTTTTTATGCTTAGTTTCTCAAGATAAAGTGTAATAGGCCACTTTAAAACAGTACACTATGCCAGTAAGGAAGAATATAGAAAAAAGACATAACCCAAGCAATCTCATCACTTTTGTTTTTTTCTACCCATCTACATTTTCCCTAAAATGTGAAGAATCTGCATTGAGTTAGCACTGAGAATGTTCAGGAAATAATGTCGCTTTATTGGGAGAACCACAAACAAATTCAATGTTAAAGAGATTTTGTAGATAGATTCAGTACGTATTGGGCTTTCATTTCATAAAGATGGAAAATAGCTATACCTGAATTCCTTACCGAATTGTCATGTTATTTCTTTATCTCAAAAGCAGTAATATTAGCCAAACTACAATCTTACAGGAGGAAATTCTGAAATACAGCTCTGCTTTCTGAGTTTGGTCATAAGGCATGGCTAGTATATGGAAGTTTTTTTTTACTTGGCAAAACTCAAGCAGACACTTTACTTATAGCAGTTGTGTGTTTGCTTTGGAAATTTGGGGAAAATTCAGAAATAAAATCGGCAGTCTGTTAATAGAAGAGGTCACTTGATTCTGTGGGAAAGACCATGATGGTTGTATGACTGTTGTATGAGGAGACTGTTGTATGAGGAGAGATCACAGAAGGAACTCTCTGGAAAAGGACACAGTTGCTTACACAGGTAATATAGTTTGAAGGAATTTTAGTTGCCAACATCTCCAGCCCTGATTGCACCTGGAAGCTAAGAAGAGGGGTTTTCAGTCTTCGACAAGGCTGGTAGGAAGAAAATATTATGAAGTAAAGTTCAGGAAAAAAGGAGGAGAGATAAAGATTCCTAGAAGCTTCTCATTTATTTTCTCAGAGGTCATCAGAAACTATTTACTGGGAATCTCCACAGTAAGAGCTCAGAAAATTTTGAGTCTCTGTGACTGTCTGCTTTCTTATAAAAATCAGTTATGAAAATCTTAAAATGCAGAGCCAAGAGGAAGGAAGTGGGAATGTGTGAAGAACAGACTTTACTCCTCAGTAGACCACAGAGCAGTGAAGGCTGATAAGAAAGGGGAAAGTAAGCGCTAAATATTAAAGAAGGCGTGACTCTCTGCAGTAGGAGAACAGGAGGAGAAGCTGAGTTCTTGAGAGACTACTCTTACAAGAAAGGAAAGCTGAGTGTTAGTCTGGGACTGAGAAGAGTTCTTGGCATTGAGCAGTAAGAAAATCCTATGTGCTGATCAGTAACTCCCAAATCACTATCTCTAGCCTTGTCTGTTTCTTTTTTCTTTCCATCTCACCTCCAAGCTAGACTTATTCCCGTTTATGACTCACTGGGCTCTCCCATTCAGTGAATTGAAATGAACCCATCTCCTGATTCACATAGTCCTGATAGTGGCATCAACATTGGCCTTTCTCTTCCTGCATTTACTATTCTCATTTGTGTCTCACCATTGCTTTTTACTTGAATTATTGAAGCAATACTTTTCCACTGTACTTTTATGTAATTTCCCTACTTAAAATGTTTTGAATTCTACTTCATTTTCAACCTAGCAATTCGTGCATGCTTGGATGGTAACCCCAAGTCTGTACCAACTGGGTCTTCCTATCAATGTCTAACTCCAGTCAAGCTGGCCCGTACCCCCTTCATAAAGGATGACCACCACATCCCATTCAATTCCTTTTCTTGTGTATCCTCTTTTCTGGAAAATCATTCCATCTCGGTCTGTCCAAATGCATCCACTCTCCAAAGCATATCAAATATTTTATACCCTAGGGTACATTTTTGAATCCCTCCTTTTAACCTCATAAAACTTCAAAACATTAAAATAATGATTTATTAATAGTCAAAAGACAACACCTCTTTATAGCTCCAAAAAATTGCAGATCCACGATTGAAGACAATTGCTTTTCCAAGACTGTAGTACCGAGGAGGCTGGATCGAAAATCATAATGCTTTCAGTGCAGGCAAGTGTAAGGTTCTGACGGCTAATTTTCCCAGGCTAGAGTGAGGCCTGATTAAATATTGCACGTCACAACAAAGAAGTTCTCTTATGACAGAGATGTCTCTCTCCCTGTCAGTGTGTCTCTCTACTCTAAACAGAAGCACAGTCTAAGCTGAGGTATCAGCAAAAAATATACTATGACTGTTTCTCTGTATTTCTCTACTTCACATAAACTTTTTATTTCTCCTCCAACTTCTAAATAAAATCCCCTAAGCTACAAATAAATGGAAACAGATAAAAGGTCCTGGTGTAGGGAGGTGCTACAGGTGCACAAATAATGTATAGGCCCCACCTCGCTATTCCAAACAAACAGGTAGCACTAAGTTATGTTAGTGAAATCAGTTACTTCCCTCTCTGCCCTTAAAGTGATTTATATTACCTTAGTACAAAGCATATACAAATTTTAACAAAGAGTTCCTAAACCATCCCTTTGCCTTAGGGTACTGAGGCCCAGCAGTGTTCCACGAGTATGGGTTTTGCTGTGGAACAAACCTTCTGAAGGTGATTTCTCTTCAGTGTTGTGACATGTGACCTGGAACCTTGATGAGATAACTGGCTAGGCCTGATCTAAAAGTCGAACCTACCCCCAAAGATATAACCCACAGTGAGTCTGCATGAAAAAACATGCTGAATGCAAGATTAAGAGTACACTGTTCTGATATTAGGAAGTTTTAGGCAGCATTGGTAATTGACTAAGTATTCATGTGTCTGTTTGTTCTCCTATGCTAGGTACATTTTTTTTTCTCCCAAGCAATACTTGGCAATATTTTATAAAAGAAGTACCATAGGAAGCTTCAGTCTTTAATTTCTACAAGAGAACAATAGTAATATTCCCATAGGCAGCACAGGGAGACAGTTGTAGTAACTCTGCTGTTACTTATCAAATTCACATAAACACCAAAGAAGCATTTTTCAAACATTAGTGCATGTCAGAATAACCTGGAAAGTGGTTTCAAAATGCATACTCCTAAACCAGATTCCCAGATAACTTAATATTTCTAATTTATGAAGGACCATTAATTAGCATTTTAATAACCATCCCAGGTTGTCCTCATGAAGGTGCTATTTAGACTCCTCTTAGAGCAAATAGCTCTAAAGAACTATGTGAAGCACTGATACCAATCGTATTTTAAGAAAATAATCAATTGCTCCATAGAGTAATAGTGTACCCCATAGCAAGATAATTAAGGCAAAGTCAGGTAGTAGTGAAAAGAATACTAACTATTTAAAACCTTTGATCATCAGGTATTGATAATGGATGTGAATATACTCTCAATGTACCTTGTAAGGGACTATATACATAAATGAATTTTTTAAAAAGATGAACAAATTGGATTTCACTATTTATTGGACACTTCAAATTTAAGGAACTGAATTTCTTTTCAAGAATGTTGATATTAAGGAAGAATTTCATATTTCATATTTTGAAATCTTTTAAATACTTAATTTTCTATTATGGATTTTAAGAAATGCAGCTTTTCACACCTTTTGTGGATGAGAATATTATGTCTTTTTCTTTACCAAGCAAAAGAGGATAGGACAAACACCTTTTGAATGCCTCTTAGTAAATTCTTAGAGAAACCAAGTGACGTGGTTATTAATTAATATTTAATTTTTTATATCCTGCTTTGTTTCAAATAACACTTAAAGCAAGATAAAAGTAGTCATATTCTAACTTCAGAGATGGGAGAAAGTGAAATTCAGAAATATTTAGATATTTGTCTATAATTCATGTCCTTTCCCAGTTTTATTCAGGGCTAAAACTAATTTTGTAAGGGGAAAACTTGAATCTCTGGGAGAAAAGGCAGTTAATAGGACTATGAAATAAATAGGGGTAAGCGTCAGCCTTTACCACCGGTCCCCTCAGAAATATTAGTGTTAGATTTGAGGTTGATATTTTCACACTTGTTCTCAGTCTGAAAGTAATTTTTTGATTTTGTTTTTCTGGAACATATCATTGGAAGCAATGCATGAATGAAAAATAATTTGTTGGTTTTTTTTTTTTTTCATTTTAACCCCAATTTAAAGCTGTTGTTTTTTTTTTTAACTTGAATACCTTGAAGGCCCAAGTTTAACAGCTGAAATTTTCCATGTGTCCAGTTTTACTTAGGAAGAAACCGTTAGCATATATATGATGAAAAAACTAAATACCATGGTTAATAAACAAATTTTTTAAAAAGGCCTTTGACTAGGAACAACATGAAATCTTGTGTTGCAGAATCATTGATTGGCATGTAGCTATGATTTCTATCTAATATTTCTTTGTAGAATTAGATGATTCCTTGCAAGATAATTACATTTTCTTTATTTGCCTTTTCCTTGAATATGTTTATGATTTCATCATAATTAATTTATTTTCAATAGTTGATTTGTGATTTTTAACATTCAGCTACAAAGAATTGCTTTTCTCCTCTTGTCTTTTCTCTTTATTTGCTGTGTTCTTCATTCTTGAAGTACCCTACTTCGTAGTCAGCTTTAAAAAAAAACTGTAAAATACTCTTTGTAAAAAGTTTTGATTGAAGTATTAATTACTATATAAAAGTTGACAGCAATTACAATAGTTTTCTAGTTGAAAACAGTTGGAAAAATTGTAAAATGTCCAAATATAAGAGAAAGGTTTGATATACCCGTGATGAAACACTTGGAAGAATTTAAAAGATGTATTACAATTACTAGTGCTATAGAAAAAGAACCCCAATATATTATTACATGGAAAAGGAGTAAATAAATTTCAATTTTTATTGTGAAATATATAAAGCATATGGAAAACAACAAATAAAATACATTGAACAAGTCTATCAAATCTAAACTTAATCCTCCCCTACTTTTTTTTTAACACAAAAGATTTCAAATATGGCTGAGGATCTCAGTACTGTCTTGAATCCATGCTATTCATGAAATCCCCAGAAAACCACTGATAGGAGTTCAGTAGTTTATCATTCTCATCCATAATTTTTTTATTTATGAATACACTTTTGTACATGTAGGCATTGCATAGAATGTTGGTGCAGCATTTCAAACTTTACGTAAATTTGACACATCTGTATATCCTGACATTTTCCTCTTTCCCCTGCCTGAACTTATTTATTTATTTTTTAAATTTAAGCCATGCCAACAATTACAGATTTGATTTATTTACTTTGTTATATCATGTTGCATTAGGTGACTGTGCCATAATTTACTCATTGGTTTCTCCTATGATGGACATGTAGGTTGTTTCTATTTTTTCCCAAGTATATACAATGCTGCTGAATCTCTTTGGATGTCAGTTTCTTCAAGACATGCACCTATAAGTGGGATTCCTGGATCATTGAGCAAGAGCATCTGCAACAATTAGATTATTCAAAATGAATTCCAAAGCATTTGCATAAATTTACACATCTCATCAGGTAGCGGGGTTCCCATTTCTCCAAATTTTTGTTAACATTAATTTTGACAAACTTTTGCATTCTTTCTCAAAAGACAAATATGATGCAGTAGTCTACTACTTTAACTTGAGTTTTCCTGTTGGAATCTTTCACAGGCATATTGGCCATACTGGTTCCCTTTCCATCAATTGCTTATTTTCTTTGTCCTTTTCTATTGGCATATCTTGTTCTTATTGGGTTATATTAATTCTTGATATATTCCAAAAGTTAATTCTTTGTTGATTTAATTTATAGAAAAAGTTTCTCAATTTTGTTTTTCTTCTTCAAAATTGTGTTAATTATTCTTGATAGATGATAGATAACCTTTCTATATAAATTTTAGAAGCAGGTTTTCAGTTTGATAAAAACTATGTTGATTGGGATTACATAAAAGTTATAACATGATTTGGGCAAAACTGACACCTTTCTTATATCATGTTTTTCAAGCCATGTGCAGATTACATTTTCACACTTATTTGGAGTTTTTATGTTTTTCAAAAATATTTTATACACACCCCAACAAATATTTTGCATATTTCTGGTTAGGTTCATGTCTAAGAAACCTATTTTTTAAATTTTTTGTGAATGTGATTTTTTTTCTTAGTGCAATTTTTTTTTACAATGTATTATTTTTATTTGGGAGATTTGGGGGAGACACCTTGGTTAGTGAAGAAATCAATTAAGTAACTACAAATGCAGGACCCAATAATGTTAGAATAGTAATACGCAAAAGAACTAGAATCATTTTCTTAAGAGGACTAGACTTGTGGAAAAAAAACTTTAATTGCTGTTACAAGAAACATCTGTATAAAGTAGAATTTGGTTTCAATAACATTATTAGAGAATATACTTTAAAAGTGAAATTGACTGGGTGTAAATTCTGATAGCAATTTAATAGAACAGTCCCAAATGGCTAAGTTGAAGCCAAAACCTAGTGAAGACAAAAGCCTTGTCTGTGGGGAATTTGGGATGATACCCAGAGAAATATTCCCCTGAGCATAAATCAGATTGAAATGTTTGCACAAGTGTCGGAAAGTTTCACATCATAAAATATTTCTTCAACATGCACTTCAATTTCACAGAGAGAGTGGAATGGAATACTGAAACACAGAAGACAGCATTTATGAAAGATATCTAACTCTTTGATCTAATAATGCATACAATTCAAAATGATTACACTACCATTACATCTAGGGCTTTGTGCAACTACAAGACGGTGGTTATGGAAAGTATGGTTTCCCGTGCCAGTATCTAGAAAGCATCCATCACCTTCTATGTTTGTTCTCTTTTGTTTGTTTTTTCTTCATTTTTTCTTAATTCTGTTGTTGTTGCTACTGCTTAGCAAAACTTATAAAAATAAAATTGTAATCATTGAACATAGCACCCTGACAATCAGGATGTTTAAATCGTTCAATCTTCTGCAGTGAAGAAAGCATGGTGCGACATTTAGAACTCTGATTAGCAAACAAGGTGGTCACAAATTTTCCTGGCTTGAAGACTTCAACAACTATCCTGATTGAGTCATCATGGGAGGTCTGACATGAATGTTTCTCAAAGCTAACATAAGAAAAGTCTGGTTCTGGAGAGATGTGAGTAGTCCAATAAGTTCCATTCATTTCATTCCATTCATCAAATAGCCACAAGAATTGAACAGTAAGGCATTGATGACAGAACCTAGTATCAGATCGTGAATTCCACTCTCAATGTAACACTGTCTGCAGTGACACCATCTTTCCTGCAGAGCTGTCTATAAGTGCTGGGTCAAGTTCACTCATCAGAATGTCTAGGGTTTGATCTGGCTAGCTGATTATTCCAGAGTATCTAGGTACTGACAGTCAGAATTATTATACCCCATAATATGCTGCTTCATTTGAGAAAATTGCATTAAGAAACTCTTTTTCTTCCTAAAAATTCTGGTGTGGTACCCGTGGCATGAAGAAACCTTTATGAAGTTCTTACAAGAACAGAAGAAGCTTTGAATTTAGTCAAACTCATTGTCATTCTAGCAAGTTTCGAAAGGGAAATCAGTGCTTTCAGCAAGAGAGTGGTATTACATATGCAAAATGAGATGTCTCTTGGAGATGAACATGCTATTGTCATTGAGTACATAAGCTTTCTACTTGGCAGTTTGTCACACTTAAGAATGAACACTATACGTCTTTCAAAGAGTATATCCTACTCGGATCTTGTAATGGTGTGAAAATCCCCGGATGCTTTGGAGAAGCAAACCTGTAGCAGCTTCCTGGTCCCTTTGAAAAAACTTGCAGCTTCCATCATTGTGAGACCAGTAAACAACCAACAATCATGGAAAATCAAATAAATTCACCCTCTTTTCCTGCCACTGCTGCCATGGTTGTGATTGTTCCAGTTGTCTTACTAAATTCAAGTTCTTTTTTTTTCCTTTGCTATAACTTTATATTAATTATTTTTTAAAAGGGCTAATAAATTTTTTTCCGGATTTGTGTGTGTGTATGTTTGTAAATGAAAGTTGAACCTTCTATTTGTTGGAAATAGAAGTAGATACAGTTCAGTCTCTCGCAGCCCATTGTATCCCATCAGAGAGAGTAGAGGGTCAGCTAATGCCAGTGGCCATGCTGCGTAAACCCAAAATTTCTAATTGTATGTTGCTACTGGATGGAATGTTATGATTTTTTATATAGGCTTTGTATCTAGCAACCTTACTATACTCTCTTACTTCTAGTAATTTGCAGAATCTTTTGGATGTCTACATCAGTGGTCCTCAAAACATGGTCCCTGGATTAACAGCATCAGCATGGCCTGAGAAACTGTTAGAAATGCAAATGACATGCTCACCCTGGCACACTGGAACAGAAACTGCAGATGTGCTTAGATTAAGTACCTTGAGAAGAGGAGTTTATCCTGGATTATTCTTGTGGGTTCAATGTAATCACATAAGTTTTTTTAAATCAGAGAAGATTTCCAGGCTATAGTTAGAGGGAGATGTGACTGTAAAGGATGGTCAGAAATATGTTCAAGGTTATAGTTGGACAAGGAAACAAATTCTCCCCTAAAGCCTCCAGAAAGAAATGTACCCTACAGAGACACCTTGATTTTAGTTCATGGTGATCAATGTCAGAATTCCAGCCTACAGAACAGTAGATACATTTGTGTTGTGTTAAAACATTAAATTTGTGGTAATTTACCACAGCAGCAATAGAAAAATACAGCTTACATTTAGTAAAATTCATCCTTTTTACTTGTTTTCACAGTTTGACAAATGCATGCAGTTAGGTCATCGCTACTACAGTCAAGATGTAGAAGATTTTCATTATTCCAAATCATTTCTTCATGCCAATTTGCAGTTAATCTTGTTCCAACCAGGCCCTGGCAATCCCTGACCTGCTTTTTATTACTAGTTTTGCCTTTTCCAGAATGTCATATAAATGATATTCAAGACTGTGTAGACTTTTGTGACTGGCTTTTTTTTAGCATAATCTTTTTTGATATCCATTTATGTCATTGCATGTTATTCACGCCTTTTCATGGTATGAGCAGGATTTCATTGTATGAACGAACCACAGTTTTTCTTATCTATTCAACAATTGATAGACATTTGAGTGTTTCCAGTATAGGGTATTGTTTTTAAAGGATTTCGACTTTATTTAGTTATGGTGAGGCCAACAGATACAGAGAAGACTACCATTGGGAAAGGTGGTTTATTATTCACAGTTCCCAAGAGGAGGGATTACCCCTTGGCATACAGGACCACACAGGGAAGAACCAGGGTCAGTCAAGAGGCAGAAAGAGAGAGGAGAGAGCCTAGGCACAAGACTTTATTGTGGTCTTTATAGAAAGGAATAAGAGAGGCAGGCTAAACAGCTCAGTGGGCTTACTTAGAATTGGCTAGTTTGAAAAATTTCAGCAGGCTCTAGGCTATAGAAGTGGTTCCTCTTTGACTTAGTACCTGGCCCTTGATAGATTCAGGGCAAGAAGATAATGCCCTAATACTTGAGGATCCTGATTGATTCAGTGCAGGATGATAGTGCCCTAGACTTGAGAATTCTGATAAAAGGAGGCAGTTGGGAGAATGGATTCAATTGGTGGGTTTGCAAATCATTGACATGCTCCAAGGAAAGTTGTTTGCTATCTCTAGAATTAGTTATCCCTGGGAGGAGCAGTTCCTCTCTAAGTCCACAGGTCCAAAGATGTCAAAGCATCATAAAATATAGAAAATTTAAAAACATGTTTAATACAGGTATTATTAATAAAGGTGCTATAAACATATGCTTATAGCTCTTTTGTAGAGTTTTTTTTTACTTTTTTGGGTTTTTATTTTTCTTTTGGGTTCCCTTTTAGTAAAAAAAATTTTTCCTTTTTTGGGGCCTTTTTTTTTTGGAGTCATTGATAAAGAACTATTTTTTAATTGTGTTGCCCTAATTTTTTAAATTTTGGTAAACTTTCTTTACCCATAAGCAAAAATGTTGTTTTTTTCATTCACTCCAAAAAACCTTTTTAAGATCCTTTGGTTTATTTTAAATTTGAGTTTCTTTATATTCGGGTATACATCCTTTGGTTTTAAATTTTGTTTCCTTAAAATTAATGTTGGTAAACATCTTTACATAAGCTTGTGTTGTATCTTTTTCACTTAATGTCTCTTCAAACATTTTACCTATTTTTTAATTGTATCATTTGGTTTATTATTAAATTATAAAGAGTACTTCATATATTCTGGATATGCATCCTTTATAAGACATGCATTGCAAATATTTTAGTTTACTTAAATTATCAATGAATGTTGAGTTTAATTAAATGCTTTATCTTTGGAAAGTATATGTTACTGTGACTGATTATATTAAATTTTTTTCTAATTTTTGAGCTGACTATAAATTTCTGGAATAAATGTCAATTAATAGTACTATTTTAATATTGTCTTATGTTTATTCATTAATATGTTCCCTCAAATTTTTACACTATTTATAGATAATATTTATCTGTAATTATCTTTTTTATGCTTGACCTTGTACATTCTTTATATCAATGATATGAATTGGTTAATTTATCTCTATATTGATATTCTGAAATAAGTTGTACAAGAGTAGCCACTTCTCACACAAACATATCAAGGTATAAGTCAGTTCCTGATATTATATTATTACTTAAATTCTGCAGAGTTAACTCCAGGAATGTTAATTCTTTTTCCAATCTGGGTTGGGTGCACCCTTGGTCTTCTGAACAGTTTTCTTCAACATTGTCCTGGAATTTTCTTTTCTTTTTTTCTGTATTGGATACTCTGTTTGTAGGAGCTCATCTTTCTCTCTATTCTTCTTTTTATTTTCTCATTTTGGTGGAACATATCTTCCAAAAATCTAACTGACGATCCATGGATAATCCACTGTTTTTGAGAACTTGCATGTCTGAAAATGCCTAGCTACACTTACACTTGACTTATTATTATTTGACTGAAGTTAGAATTCTAGGTTATAAAACATTTTGTACTCATTTTGAAGGTAACTTTCTATTCTCTTCTGTCTTCCAAGAAAGTTGATGTCACTCTGATCCCTTCATTATGTGACCTAGCCCATCCTTCTACTTCTCTTCTTATCCCTACAAATTCCTGAATTATCACAATGATGATTTTAATATCTCTGTCCATTTGTTAAGTACAACGTGTTATCTCATTTTTTATTAAAATCTTAAGAACATTTTAACTGAAAGGCTAGGAGTCACCTTTTGGATTCCTTTCTACATACTAAGGCAAAAATCCTGCCAACACTAATGTCTTCACCAAGTGAAGAAATCCACCAGACACAGGACACTAGTTAAATTAGACCCATTTGTCAAATAGATGGAATTCTACTCACATTTACTCCATTTATCAAATGAGACAACTCTTACATGTGGTTTTGCTCCCTACTTTCATTTACTTTATGACAAAGAAAAAAATCAATGACTTGGGCAGAATGCCAGGAAACAAAAGTGTTCAATATAGATTTCAATATACCAAACTATAAAAGTTTTTAAAGCCAAATAATTGAATAAAAAATTGGAAACTATTGATGGCATAGTGATAGGGCCTAAAGGCTTATACAGAAGTTTTAAGTTATCTCATAGAATTTTGTTGACATGAAATTTATGATTGTGAACCCAGTTTGTTTTATCAATTAATCTTAACTAGAATAAGGGTGTCAAGACATGAAAATACCTGATCCAATAATTATTTCAAGCAGATTACAAATCATAATGCCCAAAGAAGCTAAAACTACAAACCTACCCAGAAATACCTATGCTTGTTCCCCACACACAAGTCATATGAAATCTCTTCCCTTCTACTCTCACTCTGTTCAGGAAGGCTGACTTATTCAAATTCAAGATTGTTTACTCTCAAGGTTTTGAGTGGTTATGTCCATTAAGAAGTGCTGGAAGGAGATCAGATGGCAGGAGGTGAAAGAACGATTGACTTATGTATTCCTCTCCCTCACCATCTCACTATTGCTTACTTCCTGCCTATCTGGGAGGAAGTCCTCTACAATATAGCCCATGACTTCTCTTACAACTCTTCCCAGATTCAAATAACACAGCTCCTTTCCCTTGCTCCTTCTGGCCGGAGGGTGTTAATGACTTTCTGCTCTTGTTAGACCTTGGTGTAGCACCATTCCTTTCACACATATAGAGTTCTCTGGTTAAATTTCATTCACTTAACCCTTTTGAGTCTGCCAACTCTTCCTCCAGGGACTCTGATGGATACAGCCCACTCACCAGCCCTATCTCCCACTACTTTCTCAGATGTGTACTTTACTCTAGCCATGAAGAACTACCCAAAGATACCCCAAAGCCTCCAAACTTTAAGTACACCATTTCTTTTCAGTTCTATTCTGTCTGTATCTTGTTTGTCATTTAAAGCTCCCTTCAAAGTTCACCTTCAATGGAGAACCTTGAATGACCCCTGGTTGTGTTTTAAAAGTATAAAGATTATGGATTTTTGCATAGATCTTGTCTTGTCATTGCCTTTTTAAATTGTTAAGAATTTTTAAACTTACTTTACTAGTCCCCTGCCTGCATTGGATGGAAATCTTCAGAGCAAATGTTCTATCTAGATCATCACGTCTCTAGCATTTAAGAAGAGTCTGTCACTACAGAGCAATGATTGGAGAGAGCTTGTAAGTATTGAAACCAACTGGGAGATTACTGTGGTTGTTGAACACAGAAAGAAAATAAGATCTTAGTGAGTGTAAATCAAGAAGAAAGAGAAGGCAAGAGCTGTAAAAGTTAGCATGAATAATTTTATAGATTTGGGAACCAGTGGCAGACATTAGACTGTGCAGAGAGGGAAATGGTTTAGGAGGAAGAGGAAGTTAAAGGCATCTTCCAGAGACTCAGGTAGCGGGGTAGATGAAAGCTTTGGGGGCAAAGTGAGATTGGATACAAATATGAGTATTTTTTTGCACTTAGGGGTTGAAGCCAATAGATCAGCTGAAAATTCAGAGGGAAATTGCCCTGGTGTGAATTGTGTGAGAGCAAAGGATCTGGGCAAGGAGCCAGTGAAGTAGGAGCAGTGAAGAAAAGGAGGTGAGAAGAGAGAACATCCACTCCCTTTGAGTTGCTAAGATATGGACAGAGGGCTTTCCAGGACAAGAGGGTTAGGGACTTTTGTTAAATAAGGAGAGAGAAAAGGTCAGCAGGATTTGTGATTACGAACCCACTGGGTATCTTAGAGGCAAAAGTCTCAGACTGAGAGAGCTGAGGAAGGAACAGGGGAAGGAAATGGCAGGGGAAGGACATACAGTCCTTAGAAACTTTTGAGGAGATGATGAGGTGAGGAGGAATCAACATTCTGAAACCCATGGGGAAGAAAATGAGGACACTCTCCCTAGATTTATTTCAAATTGTTTCCCAGAGCGTGCAGGGAATGTCATGTTCAATCTTGTGTATGCATTTCAATTTGCAATTTGCTTCTATTGTTCTTTGGTTGACAAGAGGTCATTGGTAGCATATGTCTTCCAGGGCACGTATTAGTGTACATTTTAGTATTTTCATAACCACCTCCAGCCCCTTTAAGCTTGGCTTTATAGCATTCTGTCAGCCATTCTGCAGCTTATACTCCTAAGGTTTCAGAGTGTTCTCATCTTGTGATCATTTCAATGGAGTGGATTGCTAACTCCGTTCAGACATTCTTGCGTCCCTTTCCATGTCACTATTACTTTTTAGAAAAGGGGCTTTAGCAAAACCTCTAAGGCAAGACTTCACACTTGATAGTCCATTCAAATTTAAGCTTTTGAAATTAGGTTCTCCCTATAGGAAAATAGAAAATGTCCATGAAAGAAAGCATAATTAACAGGAAGAAAAACAGTTATATTTCCCGGTTCAATAAAGGGAAGAGGAAATGCTCATTTCTTCCTAAGAAAGCTTTTGACCAAATTAGGAACACTAAGATTTTTTTTTTCAGTGTTTGAGTAAGCCCCCAAGATTATTTATAAGACTGGATAATCATATGTTAGAATTCCCTGCAGAAAAAAAAAAGTTAGAAAAATTGGATGCAGATACTGCCGTGATGTTTTCTCAGAAACAGAAAGTGAACAGCATGTTAATGAGATGCAGGATAAAATAAACCCTGTGAGTAGACACTTGTGACAGACGCAAAGGTAGAAAATATGATGTGTGTTACTTCAGTTAGAGAAAGGAGAGAAAATGTGATTTTAAATTAGAAAAAAAAAAGAAACTTTGAGATTATAGTAACTGCTGAAATTGAAGAGTTTGGCACCTTGCAAAAGGTATATAGAAAAAAACAGACCCAACGGGGAACTGAAAGAAAAGATCTGGAGGTGTGTGGATTTTTTTCTTTTTTTCCATCTTTGTATTTGAAGATCGATTCTTCCTTGGGAGCTCAGAATTATTCGTATTCTTGCTGTGGTGATAACAATTTATATTGCACCTCAGCTTGTGCAATTCAAAGGACACAAGTACAGAAATTCTATTATGATAGTGTAGGACTTGGTGATAAAGATAAAATGAAGTGTACAACTTGTGTTGTTAATAAAGTAAGTAGATTTCTAAATCTTGGTAGAAATCATATTAAATTTTGAGCCTAGAGATGCAAATTTTAAAGTATAGTATTTTGATATTTGGATGTGAACATATAAATAATTACTACTACTTTGTATCCTTCGAAAACATAGAAATAGCAGAAAAGCTTGAAGGGTGGATTCTCTGCAGAATTTGAAAAACAGGAAACTGGATCTTTGCCTCCAAGTTATGTTGAAACAAATGCAGAGTAAGAGAGCAAATTGTAGTATTGAGAAAAAATATGTTTTAACATTCAAATATCTTTATTTGGTTTCTTCTTTCCTTTTAAAAGGTGTTTTCACCTGGAATTTCATATTCTAATTTTTTTATTCTAAATATTTCAGTTTTGCACACATTCTCTCCCAAACAGAAGAGACTAGGCTTATGTAACAGGAAACATTTTTTCAGGGGCTCTTATACTGCATTTCCTCTCAGAGGCTGGAGCTATCAGACATCATCACCTTTTGAACAGTAAAAGTCATGCTTATTGCTGCTAGGATATTTAAGAAGGGTTCATTGAAAATATGATATAGGCTTTCTAATTTAAATACATTCACCAGGGCTTTCCATTTGATGAAGGCTCATGTTGGACCAGGTTTGTCCATATGGGTCATGCTATTTTCTTTACCATAAGTACTTTAGCAAAAGCTTCTAAGCAAACCCTTAACAACTAAGGCAGCATTATCAACAAGGAGTGGATTTCCTTGTGGTGGTAGTAGGCATGAGTAGAGGTGATCTGCAAAGTAAATGTGTTCAGCTTCTGCCTTGAATCGTACATCTCTGAGAAGCTATAAAGAGGGAACCTAGCTTTCCCATGTAACTATCAAGAAGGCATGTTTTGCCCCCTCTGTGTTTTTCAAGAAAAACAAATTTCCCCAGATAGTCTTGATAACAATGGTAGAGATTATTACTTTGTTATTAGTATCCATATCTTTCCTCAATTTTTCTTTAGAGAACTATCTCACCGCCAGTCTAAGTCCATGCAATCTGAGGACTATTGATATCAACTTTGGTTGCAGGTATGGCATGTGACTCAAGCCTTGCTCATCAGAATACTTCATTCTTCCAGCCACAGTGACTGGTTAAGGGATCACCAAGAGCCCCAATCAAAACCAACACAATGATATTGATGGACAATTGCTGGGCCTGTTCAGTGAAAAATGTGCTACCTTTTTCTATGGGATTTGAAGGTGTGCGAATGCAAACCTAGAGCTGCTGGCAGCCACTTTGTTAGCATGAGAAGTGACTGACTGATCATGGCATCAACACATGGAAATCTGGTAGCAGAATAATTTGCCACGAAAAACTAAAAACTGAAACAATTTTCCGAATGAAGTAGTAATAATGTTAGTATGCTAACATGGATCTGCCGGTCTGGTTCTCATTTTCCCTGCCCCTTCTGTCTCTATTGAGAGCTTACTCTTCTTTTCCATACTTTATGCCTTCTGCTTACTCATGGCTTTTAATGGTTACTTTCTTTCTGTGTGTTTCTTGGCTTCCGTGCGTCTCTACTGTCTGAGTCCTGCTATGTGCTTTGCATATTCAGCATGATCAAGTAAGTGAGTCTGATTGGCTTACTGACTACTAGTACAGTGTTCCTGTTAGGAAAATCTGTACTTTTAATGTAATTGATATGCTATGATAGAAAATAAATATAATATGTAATAACATATATGTAGGACATATACTTTTAACATTATTTATTGAGCAGCTACTATTTACTGGGCTTTGTTCTATGCACATTGACCCATATGAACTCATTCAACTCTCATAAAAGTCCTGCCAGGAAAGAACTATTATTGTCTTCATGTTATAGATGAGGAAATTATAAAATTTAAATTTAAATAATTTTTCTGAGGTCACACAGCTAAAACAAATGCTCAGTATTCAAATCTGGCCCCAAAGCCTACATTGTTAATAAACTAATTTTATGAATTATAAATCAATAATTATTAATGAATTAATTTCCTCCACAACTGCCCTGGAGTACTTAAGCTGCTGACTTTTTTATTGCTCCATCTATATGCAAGGCTTTCTTTGTGTCAAGGGTCAATCCCTCAGCAGATCACCAAGGCCTAAAGTGTCATGGTGGCCAATATACAAGAAAGGACTTCTGTTTTCTTTGTTAAAAGAGGGTTGTGTTGTATGTTTATTGCAGCATTGTTCCCAATAGCCGTCCATCAAACAAGGACTGGATAAAAAAATGTGGTACATATACGTGTTGAAATATTACGCAGCCATAAAGAACAAAATCATGAACTTCACAGCAACCTGGATGGACTTAGAGTCTATAATACTGAGTGATCTTTCACAGAAACGAAGAACTGAGTATCACATATTCTCACTCATAAGCGGACCTTGAAAAATTATCGTAATACTATAAGAAAAGGATTGGCAGTAGCAGGAAACTGCCGGGAGGGGGATGGGAAAGTGGGATTGGCAGTGGGGAGAATCTGCCTGAGGAAGTGGGGAACACATCTCATCAACAAGGGTACCAGCATAATGAACATTTGTATACCTAACCGTGAATTGTACACCACATCTTTAAAATTAAAAAAATTAAAAGTTAAAAAAAAAAAGAGCATTGTGTGGTTAGGGCTCTTTCGCAGCATATGTAAGGAAAATATGTAGCTTCCTGCCACTGTTTCTTATTTCAGCAGCAATACACAGTTAAACAATGAGTAGCTCATACGGGGTTAGGAGCATATTGCATGCTGCTTCTGAATCCCTTCTCTGTCCTGTCACAGCCAGCCCACTCATACATATCCTTCTTTTTATTTTTACCAAGTAAATTTTCTTCATAATACTTATCACAATGCTTGCTTATAAATATTTACCTATGTGTTTATTTTTCCAGCGTTTATCTCTTCCATGACTGAAAGGGCAGAAAATATAACCTGTTTACCTCTGCTGGATCATCAGCAGGTCTGGTTCTCACATGAATAAATGAGCAAAGAAAAGAGAGAATGAGTCCCTTATCTGGATTCTTCCTTTAGAGTAAGGAAAGTCTAAAATAGAGATGAAAGTGGCAATGCCTAAGAACTAAAATAAATGTACTAGTCAGGGTTCTGTAAAGAAATAAAACCTATGAGATATAGAGAGAGTGTTACAGAGAAAGAGATTTATTATGAGGGGTTGGCACACATGATTATGGAGACTGAGCAGTCCCACAATCTGTCTGCAAGGTGTAGGCCCATGAAAGCCAGTGCTGTAATTCCAATACAAATCTGGACACATGACAACCAGGGGAGCTACTGGCATAAGCCCCAGTTCAAGGGCAAAAACTTGAGAACCGGGAGCACTAAAGACTGAGGGCACTAAAAAGATGGATGATCCAGCTCAAGTCAAGAGTATATTCTCTTTTCCTCTACGTTTGTGTTCTATTGGGGCCTGCAGCAGATTGAATGATGCCCACTCACACTGGTGAGGGGAATGGTATTTACTCAGTCTACTGATTCAAATGCTAATGTCTTCTGGAAATATTCACACACACACACACACACACACACACACACACACACACACACACACAGAAATAGTGTTTTACCAGCTATGTGGGCATCCCTTAGCCTAGTCAAGTTAACATAAAATGAACCATCACAATAAACAATTTAGGAAGACAAATAGGATATTAATAATGTGTATTGAATATGTGGGATAAATATTAATTGATTTATTAACAAGTGTTTCTAACTATCAACTACATGGGCAATAGAAAACACATTCAGTGACATTTCTTCCTAAAGTTCAAGTCAAGATGATTTTAGGACATGATATCTAGTCTGCTACTAGGCATGTTCCTGGACATTGGTAGAAAATGTTTTTTTTCCAAGTTCATGTGGGTGTTATTAATAATTAAATAGTATAAATATGTTGCATATGTAGAATTTGTGTGTGGGGGGTCTACAAGGAGGCATAGGTATAATGGTTGTTGAAGATACTAATATTAAAAAACACTAAGAATTGTACATATATGCACATTGCAATAATGTGGTCAAGATGAGTTTTTTTTATTATAAAGATGTGGGGTAAAATTCAAGGTAAGGTATACAAACATTGATTATGTAGGTACCCTTGTTGATGAAGTATGCCCCTCCCTCCCCTAGGAGTTTCCCTCAACTGCCAACCCCCTCTCCCGACAGTTTCCCACTACTGCCAATCACTTTCTTATAGTAGTATAATTGTTCAAGGTCTGCTTATGGGTGAGAACATATGGTACTCTCTTCTTTGTTTCTGTGACAGATCACTGAATATGATCAACTCTAAATTCATCCAAGTCCATATGTTTGTCCTTCTTTATGGTTGCATAATATTCCATTGTATATATGTACCACATTTTTTTATCCAGTCCAGCTTTGATGGGCAACATGGTTGGTTCCATGTTTTTGCTGTTGTGAATAGAGCTGAGTGGGACCTCATCAAACTAATGAGTTTCTGCAAAGCAAAAGAAACCATCAAGAGAGCAGGGAGCATCCCCCAGAATGGGAAAAAAAATATTTGCCAACTGTATGTCTGACAAAGGCCTAACATCTAGGATCTACAAGGAACTCAAATGTACCAAAAGGAAAAAACCAAACAGTCCCATTAAAAAGTGGGCAAAAGACATGAATAGATGCTTCTCAAAAGAAGATATACAGGTAGCTAACAGACACATGAAAATGTGCTCAGCCTCACTCATCATCAGAGAAATGCAAATCAAAACCACATTGAGATACCACCTAATCTTAGTAAGAATAACCATCATTAATGAAACAAACAGCAACAGATGCTGGCGAGGATGCGGAGAAAAAGGAATGCTTCTACACTGCTGGTGGGAATGCAAACTAGTGCAATCTCTATGGAAGACAGTGTGGTGGTACCTGAAAGAACTAGAAATTGACTTTCCATATGACCCAGCTATTCCCCTATTGGAAATACATCCGGAGGAACTCAAATCATTCTACAAAAAAGATACTTGCACATGTATATTTGTTGCAGCTCTATTCACAATGGCAAGATGAGTATGTTTAATCTGAATAGGCTGGGAATAGAAACTTGATTGTATATTTATGCATTATAGGTATGCATTATAGATTGCATTTTAGAAAGTATATTTTTCTCTGAGCATCTGAGAACATCCTGTTTGATACATTTAAAAAAATAAAATCAACCCATCTGCTATACTTGCCACACAAAAGAGAACATGTTCCGGACTGGATTGAATTTTACCAAAGTCATCGTACTGAATGATTTTGAACAATAACAGATATAAAATCAGCTACTTTATTCCATACAAAAAGGGTCATTCAAACTATTTTTTGGATGTGATGGTATCCTGATGGTGCAAAAGTGAAGAAAGATGCTTAGTTCCTGAAACTGGATCTTATTTTGTCTGGTGCATGTGCTGTCAGCATGGGCGGCCAAATGGAAACAAAACAGGCACACATCGCCAGTGTTTGAGAACTCTACAACATATTTCAGCATTAAGAGACAAACAAAGCAAACCCACCAGTGGTATTTGTTAAATGTCAGCAATTGGAAAGAACAACAAAGACAGATTTCAGTGAAATTCATAAAGTTCTGGATGTAGCAGTAGGATGCAATGGAGGTTTTTTTTTGTTCTTTGTTTTTTGTTTTTTTGAGTTGGAGTTTCAGTCTGTCGCTCAGGCTGGAGAGTAGTGGCATGCTCATAACCACCACAGCCTCGACCTGCTGGGCTCAGGTGATCCTTCCACCTCAGTCTTCCAAGTATCTAGAACTTACAGACATGGGCCACCATGCCCGGATAATTTTTAAAATTTATTATAGAGACGAGGTCTCACCAAGTTGCCCAGGCTGGTCTTGAACCCCTGGACTCAGGCAATCCTCTTGCCTCGGCCTCCCAAAGTGCTGGGATTACAGACTTGAGCCACCACGCCTGGACTGTGGAAAGAGATCTTTACCGAAAGAGCGAACATTTAGGTATGGCTCCTATGTCCTCCATTTACTAGGTGTATACAATGGTCAAAGCTTTGAAAGGAGAAAATTACAAGTAAAATTATGTGTTCATACTAATTTCCTGTTTCAGAATTATGTCTATCACTAGAGATAATAGCTACTGTATATTGTTATCCCTGTGATGCAAGTTAAACCCCATGGCAGATCATTTACAAAAGCAACTTATCCTAGCACAAAACTTTGGGTTTGCAATTCATGAATCCCTCAGGTGGAAGAGGATATGGGGCAGAAACAGCATGTTGAAGATGCTGAAGAAACTCTTGGGTTGGGATCTTTGAGTCTGAAAATCTGTGTTTGTATTTCTGGCTCCATCAGTGTCTCAGTCTGTTTTGTGCTGTTATAACAGAATACCACAGACTGGATAATTTATCTTTTTTTTTTTTTTTTTTTTAGTCAAAGTCTCACTCTGTCTCCCAAGCTGGAGTGCAATGGCACACACTCATGGCCACCACAGCCTCAACCTGCTGGGCTCAGGTGATCCTTCCACCTCAGTCTTCTAGTTGGCTTAACTACAGGCACATGCCACCACACCTGGCTAATTTTTTGATTTATTGTAGAGATGAGGTCTCACCACATTGCCCAGGCTAGTCTCGAACCTGTGAGCTCAGGCAATCCTCTTATCTCAGCCTCCCAAAGTACTGAGATTATAGGCTTGAGCCATTGTACCCAGCCTAGACTGGATAATTTATAATGAACAGAAATGTATTGACTCACAGTTCTATAGGTGAGAAGTCCAAGATCGAGGGGCTAGCATCCAGTAAGGGCCTTCTTGCTGCGTCATCACATGACAGAAGACAGAAGAGTAAGAGAGAAAGGAAACCTCACTTGTCCATCCACCAATCCCACCCATGAAGGAGGAGGCTTTATGACCCAATCATCTCTTAAAGGTCCCCCCTCAATACTGTTATAATGACAATTACATTTTAACATGAATTTTGAAGGGAACAAAAATAGTCAAATCATAGCATTTTACTCCTGGCCCTCCAAAACTCATGTATTTCCCACAGACAAAATATTTTAATTCCACCCCAATGAGCCAAAAGCCTTAACTGGTTCCAGCATCAATTCAAAAGTCCAAAGTCTCATATAAACATTCTATGAGTAAGACTCAAGGAACTATTCATCCCGAAGCAAATTGCTCTCCAACTGCGAGCCTGTGAAATCAAACAAGTAATGTGCTCTCAAAATACAACCATGGGACAGACAAAGGATAGACATTCCTATTACCAAAAGAGAGTTAAGGGGAAAAAATGGGGTAACTGGTCTCAAGTAAGAAACCTGACAGAACAAACAACATCAAATTTTAAGGCTCTAGGATAATCTTTCTTTACTTGACTCTCACTTTCTAGACACACTGGGGTAGAGGTTGGGCTACCAAAGCCTCAGACAGACCCACTTCTATGGCTTTGCAGGGCTCAGCCCACACACAGACTCTCACAGGTTGGAGTCATGCTTGCAGCTCTTCCAGGTTGGCATTGTACCTGGCAGTGCTACCGTTCCGTGATCTTGGGTGATAGCCTCACTCCTGTGGCTTCACTAGGCACAGCCCTATTGGGGACTTTCTGTGGCAGGTCTGTCCTGTAGCAGGTTTCTACTTGGGCCCTCAGGATGGGATTTCTGATATAACCTTTGAAACCTAAGCTCACCGTTCATGCACTTTGCCCCCTTGTGGAATTTGTATCACATAAATGTCACTAGGAATCGCTGTTTGTTCCTTCCGAAGCAGTAACCTGAGCAGCACCAGGACCCACTTGAGCAATGGTTGGAGTGGCCAAAAAGCATTGTACCATAATGGAAGGAGAAGACACTTGAGGTGGTTTAAGGCAGTGAATGCTGAGGTCCTATGGGTACCCTGGACCCCTCTCTGGAAACCTTGCCCTCAAGGTTCTTCTCTCGGCCTATAGTGGAAAAGGCAGCTTCAAAGATCTCAGAAATGTCTTTTGGGTCATTCTCTCATTGTCTTGATGAGCAGCAATTGGCTTCCTTCTATTCATACTATCCTTCTTATCTAAGGGCCGATTTGCTGCACCCTTGGTATTCTCTGCTAAGCAAGATTTTTTATTCTTTACATGGTTAGGCTGAGAATTTTCCAAATATTAATGTTCTGCTTCCATTTTAATGATAAATTTCATCTTTAACACATTTCTTTCTTCTCTCTTTATAATATGTGGTTAAAAGAAGCCACACAGCATCCTCAAGGATTTGCTGCTTAGATAATCCTTCTACTGGATATCCTAGTTCATTGCTCTTTGGGTCTGATTTGCATAAAAGTTTGAGGACACAATTCAGTCAAAATTTTTGCCAAATTTTTATAACATAGATGTCCTTCTTCCAATTCCCAGTAACTGTTTCTTCTTTCCATCTAAGATCTCATTAGAATTGCCTTTCCTGTCCATATTTCTATGACATTTTATTCATGACCACTTAAAAATACCTAAGAAATTTTCTACAGCTATTCTCTCCTTAACCTGCACTGGAATTGTCCTAATGCTTCATTCATGACAATGGAGACTTTTTCTAGCCTTCAGTTTAAAATTGATTCAATCTCTACCTATTACCTAATTCTAAAACTAACTCCACATTTTTAGGTATTTGTTATCTAAAAATTTACCCTACTTCTCTGGTACCAATTGTCTCTCTTGGTCTACTTTTTTTTGTTATAAGAAAGTATCACAGACTGAGTAATTAATAATGAACAGAAATGTATTAGCTCACAGTTCTGGAGGCTGGTAAGTCTGAGTTTGAGGGGGTTGGCATCTAGTAAGGACCTTCTTGTTATGTCATCTCATGGCAGAAGGCAGAAGGGTGAGAGAGAAAAGGAACTCAACTCACCATTTTATCATGGTAGTGATTTCACTCATGAGGGCAAAGCTCTCATAACCCATTCAACTTAAAAGTCCCCTTCTAAACACTGTTACAATGGCAACTAAATTTCAATATGAGTTTTGAAAGGCACAAACATTCAAACCATAGCAACTAGTTTTCAGATGGGTGATCTTGGGGAAGAAATTTAGACTCTTGAAAATTGTTGAGAGCCAGTCATGGAGGCCCACTGAGTGTTAGGGATCAGGAAGGGCCGTTGACCCCGAGACCACTAGGATGTGTTCGGGAGCTGTTGATCCCATTCTCTCCCTCCTTTTCCATTTGGCACTGCAACCAGAAAAGGCTCTTGCTGGCTCTAACAGAGGACTCTGAAACTGGAAGGAACACAGCTTAACTTGGGAGTTTTTCTGATTTTCCACGGTATATGGTTTTTGCTTTTAAACAATTTAAGTTCAACTTTGAGTCACATTGAAGAGCCTTAGTGGAGGTCACAGGTGCTCTTGAAATTTTAGAAACTTATAAATATAGGTTTATATATATATCAAAGTATGTATAAAGTAAAGGTGAGTCATAGTACTGATTCCTTGGGATTGTTGTTAGAATTCAGACAGAGCCTCCAAAGAGGCTGAAAAAGTGCCTGGTATACATTAACACACATGGTAAATGTTATTATTTCCCTCAATGAGACACTTGTGAAATCAATAGCATTATATGCACTTGATTAGCTGGCAACTTTTTTCCCTTAGTACATTCTGCTTTTTATTTTTTTATTTTTTTTATTTCTGAGGATTTTATATTTGTGATTGAAATGCACACTGGAGACCCCTTTAAAACGTAAAAAAAAAAAAAAACAACCTCCTTTGTTAAAATGGAATTCAGTGAACTTTCTTCAGTATATTTTCTAAAGAACATTTTAAAGCATATTTGAGGGGTTATGGTTGATATGGCCCTGGACTTCCTGTGGTCAAAGAAGTTTGGAAAATTCTAGGTTAAATTTTTTACTGAAGAACTTCTTAGAGATCTTAGTTATTTAACAAATACTTATCAATGGCCAGATACTGTTGTAAATACTTTATGAATATTAACATATTAATTCTATAAATAGAAGATATTATTATTCTCATCTTACCACTTAGAAAACAGAGAGGTTAAATACATAGTCCAAGATCTCACAGCTAAGAGAGCCATGATAATCGGACCCTGGTCTCTGCTTTTGACCAATAGACTACTCAACGCCTGGTTCTCTGATTCAGGAATTCCCTTTACTTATTTAACCACAGAATCCAGTGTTTTTGCAGAACATCCATAAGACTTGTTAAATTAAGTTTAGTCTAAAGCTGCCTCCTCACATATTTTAAGTTCAGTCTAAAGGTTTCTCCGTATGCAGTGAACTGCAACCAAACTGAATGAAAAAACAGACTGTCACCTACTCATATACTAATCACACAATTTCAATCAATCACAGGTAACCAACTGTTAAAACCAGGTTCAAATAAAGCAAACATTGAGTTGTAACAAATACAGCTGTTTCTGTACCCTTCTTTCATTTACTTTTTCATATACATTATCTGGTCATATGGCAAAATCCCAGGGTTGTTCTGAACCTATTCTGTTTCAGGGGGCTGCCTGATTCTCAAATTGTTCCTTGCTTAATTAAACACTGTTAAATTTAATTTGCCTTAAGTTTTTCTTTTAACAGATGGTGCCAGAAGTAGGATCTGAAATAGAGCTTCCAGTGACCAGGAACTTCCAAGAGCATTGACTGCCCATGCAAAGAGCCTGCTAGGCCCATTGTGTCTATTGCTCTTTTGCATCAACTGGGGATGGTGGGTAAGTTCTCTCTTGCATTCCAGATTCTCTCTTGAATTGAGTTTGAGCAATTTTTTTTTCCCCTCTAAACTGGGGTCAGAAGTTCCAACAAAAACTTGCCTGGGTTCAGGATCAGATTGGATCTGATCATTAACTGTACTGAATCCAGTGAAAATCTTGAAAGTCTGACGAGGTCAGAAGCCAACTAGTAGTAAGTGACAATACTTCAGTGGGTACAAACTCCAATTTTTGGAAATTCGCAGAAATTTTTTAGCTATTTTCCTCTTTGTTTCTTTTTCTTGTGTATATACATAAGGAAAAGTCATTAGCTAGGTTTATCAAGAGTATCTGGAGCCAAAACCAAGATTCATCATAAAAATGGGATCCTTACTCTCTGAAGAACTGAGTATTTCATCTTTCAGCTATACCTGCCTATACGTGTATCAGTAAATGCTCACAGAAATGATGATATCTTACTAATAGTTTAAAATTATATTTTAAATTAATTTATTTTAAAAGAATAATACTGCACTTTATGAAGTGCTTGTAAAAATGAGGTCTCCCAAATTAGGCTAACTTGGGGATGCCCACTGACATGCATAAGCTTCTCAAAAGATTTATAGTTTTTTTTATTGCCTTAAAAAAATGCCTTATACAAGACAAAAAGCTTAAGTGATTAATTGATAAGAAAGATTGAATCTGCTAATATTTTGTCTTAGTTATTATTCTACCCTAAAGGATAAAATAAAGCTGAATAAACTGTTTATAAAAGGTAGACCCCTGAGTAAAGCAGTTTTGCTTCCAATTTAGAGTTATCCAAGCTGATTCTACACATAGAGAAGGCTTTCTCTGCTGTATTCCTTAGGGAGATCTTCCCTGGACTCAATAATTTTAGGTAAGAAACAGAAGTAAAATTAGAAAGATTATCTCTTGAGCTAAATCAATCTCCAAAATACATCTTCCTGGTATTTAGTTGACTATTTTAGAACCGTTTTGTAAAATATATTTGCATCTATTTTTTTTTAATTCCAGTTTTAAGAATGTCTGCCTCTGTGCACCTTGAAGAGAGGGAAGACTCAGTTTCCAGGAACTCTTACCATTAGTTTGAATTTCTATAACAAGTCTTGCCTTTTTTTATGGTGTGTTTCCTGGCCATCTTGTCTTGATTAGGCCTTTACCTATACCTTTCTTTCTTGATTTGAGAAAATTCCAGTGCAATATTTAGGAATGAAGTCTCAGCTCTGTGTCTTTGAGATATAAATTTTCAACCCTGTTTCACCTAAGAGTCATCCAATTAGAAAGGCAGAATTAGAGCTTCCTGGCTAACAATTGCTGAGGATAATGGCACAGGAAATTCAAGATTAACAGTCTATATGCCGGAAATAAAAACTATTTAGAAGCTGGCAAATAAACTTCATAAAAGTCATTGATTTTCCTCTATCTTATGTCTATATTCCCATATGCATTTTGTGTATGTAATATTTCTGTGTGATCTAAGATGATATGTGGTAAATAAAAAGCTAGCTTTAAAATTGTTGGTAAAATAAAATAGGAATGTCTTTTGAATTGTCAGTGTTCAACATAATGCAGACATTTTGGCCTGGATGGCCTGGTCAGACAGGTTTATATTGCCACTAATACATGTTCTAAGGTCATACAACTGTTGCTTCTATAATATTTTTGATGCTTTTAAAATTTGTCTGTGATCTGATGTATTTGGTTTTGAGATTTTAGATTCTGGGGTCTATACAGGTGATCATGTTGTGTCCTGGGAACATATGTGTGGCCACAGCAACTGTGCCACCAGCTGCAAGGCATGACCATTCCAATATGGCCCCACCCTCCCTAGCCCAGCTTTGTCTCCTGGCCATGCTGGGAGGGGTTGAATCCTCCAGGTATTGTCATCATAGTTCTATTCTCTGTTCTGAGTTCCACACTTGATATAAAAATCAGTACCCAGATGAACCCTGAACTTTATAGCGGTCCCTGGTATCATGTAGATACTTGGGACCCAAGACAAGAAGGGAAGACATTAGAAAGGATACCTATGTCATAGTTTCAAAATTATATTTAGTAATTTTAAATCTGAAAATAATAAACAGTCATAAAATGTCTCAATCACTTCTAAGTAAGATAAACTATTGAAACAATTATTAAGCATAAGTCTAAATTTATATACTAAGTTTAAATTTATATACTTTAGCATATTATTTTATATGGTATAAAAAGGATAAACATATTTATACTGGCTAATTTATAAACCGAGGAAGCATTTCTTTCTTTAAAATTATAAAGTAATTTTCATCACAAATACTGATATAAAGCAGTTCAAAATTACTTACTTCCTTGGTCTCTCACTGGAAATTATGGTTACTAAGAGTTAAAATTAGAGTTAATATTTATAGTTAAGCCTACAAGCTACAAAAGAAACAAACTGTGAATAGAGCATACAACAAAAGTAAGAAATGTTTGTGGTGAAGAAGGTGATAGATATAAGGATGTGGTTTTTGGTGAAGGAAAAACAATTATGCCCAGTTTAGAGGCTATTTAAAGGTTGCTTCAAAATGAAGGAGAAATAATATAAATAAAACTAAATTGATATAAAAAGTTGGAAAAATAAAAAATTAGAAAAATAGTTGAAAGAGATTATAGAAGGCCTGTGGAAATACTACCCTGCATGGGCAAAAGCCAATTGGTATTTAATGGATTTGTTTTTAAGGTTTTATTCGCTTTAGTATTGTTCATACACTGATACAAAAGTAAAATTTCATTTTCTCTTTTGAACAATAATTTTGTGTAGTATTAATAAGAAGAGACAGTAAAAAGCTTTTGTTCACTTTTTGGATAAACTGCAAAAAAAAGTACAGAAGAGAGATAAATTTTGTCTCATGCTGTCTTTATTGGGTCTTTTGATTGTTTGGAAAACTGAATCTTCTCTCAAAGAGTAAATAATCTTGCTTTTTAAAAACTTTGGTTATCATGTTGGCTAAATAAATGAATCCTATTTTACAGTACACTGTGATCCCATTTTGATTAAGTGCTTAAAACCCTGGACATGTTTGACAGGCTTCCCAAAATCAAATTTCAAATTCCAAAATTATGTCTTCTTGACTTCAAACTAACTTTGGGTTGTTATAAAGAGCCCCTAAATCACCAAAAATAGAGATAATAGGCTTAATTAATATATTTAATTATATGAGGAATGTCAATAAGAAATGATGTTTAACCTTCTTTAAGTTATATTTTTATAGATATGTTGTTAGTATGTGTTTTAAGATTGTATGAAATTCCTAAAATTCTGATATGTCTTGGTATATGCTATTAGTCATAATTATGATTATTATATTAAATTATTGTAGGCCATAAAAATAACCAAATTTCCTTATCAATTGAGTCTTTAAACCATGACCATTTAAAGTCTTGTTCACAGCTAACTGCTTTAATTCTGATGCATTTTCTAACAACTTTTTACAAGTAAGTAAATCCAGAGTATTATGTCTTCAAGGAGATTCATGGAAATGATTAAAGGAATCCTGACAAGCACTCTTGAATACAGGTTTCTGATAACTTTAGGATCATATTATTTTAAATGAGTAAGTATTCCCAGATCTCTAACAAAGAGACGGACTGGTTTATAAAATTGCTAACCCAAGCAGGAAAAGAATTAATTGAATACCAAGGAAATGCTTTGCCAGATTTTTATGCTAAGTCAGCCAGTACCAAAACTGTTAAGATATGCAATTTGAATAACCTCCATGGTCCTAGTCAAATTACCTAAGTGAGCCCACATAATAAACAGTACTGTGCACTTGAATTGGAAAAAAAAAATAGGTATTTAAGAAAATACTGTGAGCTCCAGTGACTGGAGCTCTTCTTTGCTGGGTGTCCCAGTGACTGGCCCTCCTCTGTGATTGGTGCCTCAGTGACTGGCCCTCATCCAAAATGGATGCCCTAATGACTAGCATCCTCTATGTTGGTTGCCCCAGTGTCTGACCCTCCTCTGTGACAGGTTTTTCAGTGAATCCAAAGTTAAGAGTGGACTCAAAGGGAGCCTGAATAGTCACCTGTTCCTTTTTGAGTCCTTAAAGCTTATCTTATTAAAAAGTCTACACTCCATGGCTCAATTATGGAAGAGATAAAATGATCCAAATTAAATTACATGTATATACATATATAGGCAATATTAATTAATTAATTAATACTAATATTATACAACCTTATGTATCTTTCACTCCTAAACTCTGGTGTGATTAAATACTGCGAGACTTTAATGCGTTATGCCAGCATGTGTTTTCATCAGGTCAAGGAAGCTTTTCATAATCTATCAACTGAGGATAATCAACCCTCCTTTATGAACTAAGACCCATAAATTGTGTCTGAGGATTACATCAGAAAAAGTCCTTCCGTGATATCTACACTGCAGCATAACTCTGGGCCCTTAAAACTCTCACAACTGAGAAGAACTCCTACAGACCCTTGGAACTGTAAATCCTTTGAAAACCTTAAGGTAAAGCTAACTAGAGAAGTTTCTACCCAAAGCAGATGGCATCCTATACATGGATTATGAACAAAGACTTCTCTGCCATCATAAGACTTTTACTTATTTTCATTGTTACTTACCCTCTATGAACAATAGAACTGGAAAGGGGACCTTGTGTACATCCAGGAATGGGGTATAAATTTATTGGTGAAGGATTTTGCAGCCGGTCTTATACACAGGTCACCTTATGCCTTGAAGGATAAAAGATTAAGGTCCTATGTATGCTAGGAATTTTAACAGTGCCTTTGTTGCTCTGTAGTCAGAATCAAAACATTGATCCACTTTTGACTCATGTCTGCAATCCCAGCACTTTGGGAGGCTGGGGCCGGAGGATTGCTTGAGCCCAGGAGTTTGAGACCAATCTGGGCAACAGAGCAAGACCCTGTCTCTACAAAAACTCAAACGTGATGGCACGCACCTGTAGTCCCAGCTATTTGGGTGTCTGAGTGCAGGAGTTCAAGGCTGGAGTGATCCACGATTGTGCCACTGCACTCCAGCCTGGGTGACAGAGTGAGACCATGTCTCAGAAATAAAAAATAAAAAGTAAAACAATTGATCCACTAATAATGTACATCACAGGTTAAAGAGAATATTGTCAGAATGCCTTCACCCTTCTGCATGGGCATCATTCATTAAGGCCCATTTTTCACGATTTGTTGAAAATAAAAATGAGGCAATATTAGAAATGTATTCTTCACAATGGGCTTTATAGCAGAATCTACTGCAAATGCTATGGTTGTGCAAGACTTCTCTAAATCCTCTTGTTAAAGTTGTATCAGATAATGGAATTGCTCTCGATTACCTACTAGCCAAACAGAAGAATCCATACAGTTTCTGTTACTTCTTGCTGCACATGGATATAAAACATCAGGTATAATAGAGACTCCGTAGGAGGGAATTAACAAACAGACTGCTCAGTTAAAATAAGTATTCATTTGACTCATTCTTTGATCTGTTAGATTTTAGTTGATTTGATTCATGAATATCCTGGCTAAGGAGCATACACCAAACTCTTGGTGTTATCCTGATGGTCATGATGGTAGTCTCCCTGGTGTGCTGTGTTCTCTCAAAAGTTTTAAATGTTTGCATACGGCCATCCATAGAATATAAAGTGATCTCTTTTGACTGGAATGACAGAAATTCAAAGAAATGGTTATCACTGAGGATACTATAACCTACAAATGACATGTTAAGACCGGAAAAACAAAATGATGGCAAGTGGGGGTCATTTTAAAGCCCTAAGTTTTGGTCATACTCTCTTCTAGGTAAGAGCCTGACCAAAAGAGGGAAGTTATTAAACAAAGTTGTGGGAGTTCATTGTTCTGTACTGGCCTTGTGCCCTAGGCCCCAAAATATCAGACAAAACCAGAAACAAAGTCATTCACACTAAATGCTCATTAATCAAACCAAAACTTTAAGTAAACAGATCCCTTAGCAGACCATTTTTTTTCTCCTGAACACAGAAGATTCCAGCATTATAAGGAACACCCCTCTGCTCCAACCCTTACAAAAAAGCAACCTGTAGTAACCTCTTTTTTTGGGGGGGAGGGGTCCTTTTTCCTACCTTACAAAAGCCATTGCCCTGCTTTTTCCCAGTGGGATTTGAGACTGAATAAGTCTATTGACAATAGTGACAGAGTGAGACCAATGCCCGAAGCTCTGGTGGATCTTTCAAAATCAGGAAGTTGACCCCAAAATTGTTAATTTAACTTAATTTAAATTTAGTAAAAAACCAACCATCTTACGTATTTTAAGTTCTGTCTAAAACTTCCTTCATAAGTAGTGAACTGTAATCTAACCAAATGTGTAGATAGACTGCAACCTACCCTTGTACCAATCACAGGGTTTTGGTCAATCACAGAAAACCAACTGTTTAAATCATGATCATGTAAGGCAAATATAAAGCTGTAACCAATCCAGCTACTTCTGTACCTCAACTTTGCATTCTGTACATCGTTTTTATTTTTCTGTTCTTAGATAGTATCCAGTCATGTGGTAACCCTGGAGTCCCTCTGAACCTATTCCAATTCAAGTGACTGACTGATTTTGGTATTGCTTTTGCTCACTTAAACTCTGTTCAATTTAATTTGTCTAAAGTTGTTCTCTTAACAGATTCATTTTTGCCATAATTCACTAATTCATTGACCTCTAGGGAGGAAGAAAATTTTCATTTTTTGAATAGCTGCTATATGCAGGTCTTCTTTCCAACAGTGATCAGTAGTAAATATATAAGTAAAGTTTTAACCTGAAAGTAATTGACTGTGTGTGGATTTGATTAATAAAACCAATGATACATCATAGCCATGAAGCTAATCTCAACTTCTGGGTTTTCCTATTTACAGGACACAACTTATTTATGTAATCAGCCAGAATGAAATGGACTAGGTGTTGGGACCATAAACAACAATCTCAAATTAGATCACAAACTATTTCCAAAAGAGCCAAACCCATACTTGAGCTGAAGGTATTACTATATAGGTCTTTACAGTTTCCAGAGATAATCTATCTCCCCTGTTCAGTTCCCTCATATCACCTCAGGTTCCTTTCCTACTCAGTCTTCCTACTATGTGGCAAAACAATACTGATTGTTCTAGAAGCCACCTTCGTCTTTGTAAAGAGATCTTTGTACCTGTTATTTGGAAGTTTTCATTCACAGCATGACAAAGTAATATCAAAGACATAAATAAGCACACTATAGCCACCAGATTTTTCAGAAAGTTAAAGAAAAAGGCAATTGCAGTTTAAATTTAACAAAATGTTCTTTTATAGCTCTCTTGGCAGCTACAAAACATGAAGGCATTGGAACTACAGTGTTTGGTAGATTTAAGATAATCTAGGCTGAACATAGAGGCAGAAAAATGGGAAAATGATCAATACCTCTTGTCTTAGTTATTCCCCAAACCTAAGTGGCATCCTTTTTGAAACACATAAGTTATTTTTATAACTAATTTGTGTTTTCGGTCTTCTGTTTCATTAAATGTGGTTGCCAAGGATAATGAACAAATAAGTCTGCAAAACATTTTTAAATACATGGAGTAAATACTGTCTATATTTTGCTATGCATCATCATTTATTAATCTCTTTAAAACTAAAAATTCAGAAAGATTTTTGTTTATTCTGCCTTTATCTTTTTAAAATAAGGCATATTTTAAACATGGGATGAGTTGAACTAGAGTTTTTATCAACAATACCTGGTTGACCATATCAACTTTTAAGGTATTCCTACCAGAACAGTAAGAAACAACAACAAGGCCTGAAAATTAAAATAAATAACACAAAACAAAAAGATAAAGTGTTCTAGAATGTTCATTTTCCTCAAAATTTTTCTTTTTTTAAAGATATACTTTACAAAGCTAATGTGTTCACAATAAGAACAATTTTCTAGAAAGCTGTATAACTATAGGAAAATGTTATTATAAGAAAATAATTAGTGATATAGAACCACAGGCTTCTATATTTGAAACTAAACTTGGTGGTTTACACACTTAGTTAAAAGTGAACATCTTCCTCCTTTTCTTTGGAAACACAGGGCTATGCACAAAGTAATTTTTTCTGGCTATAGCTTATTAGGAGAGAGGTGAACATCTGACCAAATTAGTAATATATGTATGTTTTATTAATTTATCTTTTTTTCTTCTCACTGAACCTACTTTGCTTCTTCCCATTCAACAAATGTTTTGCTGTATGCTCATTAGCTCATATCACACATATGTCAGAGAAGAAAACTAAAGTTAGGAAGTAAAATACTTCCCTTTCCAACTTTTGTCTTCTAGAAGCCTGAGTACTTAGGGTCATTTTGGTAATTTTCACAGTGAGATAAAAAGGACAGAATTTCTGATTGTAGATAGCCAAAGAATCTTGGCTAGAAACACTAGGAAAGCTTTTCTACAAGCTACAAAGAGATTATTTGGCTGGGTAGTGGGTATGAGAGTGGGAGACCCAGAGCTTGCCAGAATCAAGAAGACCAGAGTCAAAGGTTGCATGTGACATTCAGGAAAAAAATGATCATCTCCAAGCATGCCAGTCTGGGGACCATAGGTCATCTGTCAACACCTAGCAGACCCAAGTGCATCAATAGAAAGACTATCAGGAGGGACACTGTTGAGCGCCCAGAGTTACAAGGTAGCTAAGTATGGTTTACAGAACAGTCCCCTCCTCTGCTTTCAGCCTTCACTTAAACAACCTTGACCATGGCCTCTGTCAGGAGGCACACTAAATATCCTCTCTGTCCTGTCAGAGCTAGTAGTAGTATCTCAAGAGTGGACAGTCCCTACTAGAAACAGAATGTTTTACAGTGCCGTAGTCCAGCATGTCATGTAGCCCCTGGAGTATAAAACCCATGGCAGGCTGATTTCTGGGGTCCCTCAGCTACCATGTGAATGAGGCATACACAGACCCAGGCAGTTTTCTTGGGGGACAAGCTTTCCATGAATCCTAGGCTTCTTCTGTCCTTTACTGCCTAACTGTAAGTAATTAACCCACTTTATGTAAATTACTGAGAGTGTTCTGTTCCACTGGACATAGGCAAGTTGGTGACCAGTGCACAGTGAACCTGCTTTATACCCCCACTGTCATACTTCTGAGAATTGAGTAAGAATAACCAGGGTACTGGAAAAATCATCTCGTAGGAAAAATATCAAGTTGTTTTTATAATTCTATCTTGAAATGTACATTCTAAAGTATTTTATGGGCATCACTGTCTTGGTGACTCAGTCTGAGGCTTTCAGGCTGAGAGCATTTCTAGCACCTGGAGCTACTAGGATTCCAGAAAGAAAGTATGATATTATAAAATGTATATGTGGTCTTCATTCTGGCCTCCAGGTTTATCTGAAATCCTTGGAGTTTTCAAAGTGATGTGTCTTTTTTGTATGATAATGATTGATTGATCATCAAGTGACTTCAGGATGGGGGCTGGTTACCAGAAAGACCAAGGCAAGAGTAGAGAGTTAAGACTTTCAGATCCACCCCCATAAAACTCCAAAAGCACAGGGTTCAGAAAGTTACCAGATGACTAAACACATGGAGGTTCCTGGAGGGTAGTTTGCCCTGGGAGGAGATGAAAGCTCTGTATCCCTGCCCCAATACCTTACCCTATGCGACTTATCTGTATCCTTTGTAATATCCTTTATAATAAACCAATAAACATGTGTTTCCCTAGGTGCTGTGGGTTGCTCTAGCAAATTAAGTGAAGTTGGGGAGGGGGTCATGGGATCTCTGATTTATAGTCAGTCAGAAGCACAGGTAGAGCAACCTGGGGCTTAATCCCATGGGACTGCACCTCCTTCAGATGTCAACTGAAGGAGGTGCAGTCCTGTGGGATTAAGCTCTGCACCTGTGGGATCTGAGGCTATCTCCAGGTAGGTAGTGTCGGAATTGAATCGGAGGACACCCAGCTGGTATGTGTTGCAGCACTGACTGCTTGCTGTTAGTAGGGAGAAATCCCCAAACATTTGGTCACAGAAGTCCTCTGTTTTGATTGTTGTGGTATGAGAGCAGAAGGAAAACAATTTGTTTTTTTTCCCCATAGAGGCAGGGTAGAAGAGTAAAGGAATGAATGATCTTCCATACATAAGCTATGCAAGCTGGTGGTAATTGCCCCAGCTGTCTTGCCCCACAGTGGGACAGCTCCAAGACATGTCCCACACGCACTCTTACTGAGTCCTCCATGGGTTTGAGCTCAGGGCAGCAACTTCTTTTTGTCTTGTACTTTCTTCCCTTCCCTGACTTCTTTCCCTACTTCCTCATGGTGTTTCCTAGGATTATCTCGAACATCAGCTTCTTGAACTTAATCCAGAGTTTGTCTTTCAGGGAACCCAAACTAGGATCATGGTCTATCCCATGTCACAGTCAGACATTTCTCTTGATCACTAGGCTACATGATCAAAAACTTTCCAGACCTTTTAAACCAGAAGACCTGAAGAGTTGACACAGGGTGCCAAACCTTTAGGTGATAAGTTGATAAGCCAGAAGAGAGAGCAAAGATTTGGCTTAGTTGTCTATGTTTGACATGGGCTTCAGAATTTCATGGAGAGAACATGTTATTTGAATAAATAATGTGATGCCTAGTTTGATGATGTGAGATTTAGACAGAAACACCTTTCCTTTTTCTCCCTGTAGAGTTGTCAGCATATTTCTTGTGACAAGCATCCCAGTTTGACTGTTATTTCAGTATTAGCTGGAAACAAGAAATGTAATATCAGGGATATTTTGCACATGACAAGACATTTATTCTTTCAACATATCCTTTTTTTTCCTGGCACCATGCTAAATTCTGTATAAAGCTGTGAACAAGACAGATTCAAACCTTGCCCTAATCGAGCTCAGAATCTGGTAGAAGGCAGATGTGAATGAATAATTGGAATTAAATGCAGTGATTGCTATGATGGAAGAAAAAAAAGATAGTAGGAACAGCTGAAGAAGCATATCTAACGTGTGGATTGGAGAAGTCTTCCCAGCTAAAATTGAGATCTGAAGGGGGACTAGGATTTAATCCAGCCAAAATAGCGGGTTAACACTAGGGGTGGATAAGAATGGCAGATGTAAATGATTTTAGGATAGGTGGGCCTTGCACAATCTGTAACCTACCACGATCTGTCCAATTCCCCACCACTAGCCTTGTTTTCCTCTGGACTTCAGCAAAAATGACCTTATTCTAGATCTTGGGATATGCGATACTTCTACCTGTCTCAGAGTCTTCCCACCTCTGAGTTTTCTGTCTGAAAACTCTTCCCAATACTCATCTTTTGGATCTGACTGCAAATGCCATTTTGTTGTTGAAGCAATCCCAACTTCCAGTTTAGGGTAGAATCCTCTGCTAAATTCTGCCTTAGAAAATTCTATTTTTTTCTTCAAAGCTCTTAACATAATTTTTTCCATAAATTTATGTATGCAATGATCTGTTTAATCGTTTGTTTCATAGCTGCCCCTGACATCTAGACTATAAGTTCCAGTAAGGCAGGGCCTGGTTCTGTTTTGGTTGTCATTTTATCCCCAGCATGTAGTTCAGTAATAGGCACATAGTATATACACAGGGAAATGATGAGAATCTGTTCTTCATGGTTGAATGTAAATGTGTGGTGGAGAGGTGACTGGCATTGGAAAATAAAGGGAAAAGCGACAAGGAATCTCACATTAACTTGGTGTTATGTAAATGCTGCTGCTATCATAAGAGAACCCACTGTACCACTTCTGACTTTTTTTGTTACAGGGCAGAGCGTGAGGACTGACAGAGCAGTCTTCCTCCATCTTCTTAAGAGTGGTACCATTGCATCAGGCAGAACTGTCGACAAATCAGCAGTAGTGATTTGTGATTTGGCTGGGTGAAGTAAATGTCACCGTCAGCTTATGGCTAGAAAACGTTCAGATTGAGTTCGGCTATAGAGGGGGTCCCAGTCAGTGTATCCAGGAACCCTGACAACAAGGGCTCTAGAAATCATCTCTGAATGATGGCAGATGTGGAAAACTAGGCCAATTCCAGAGTCTGAGCCTTTTAAAGCCAGATTTTAAAGTTCCACATCAAAGTGGATTTCCTCTGCTCTAGTTTAGAATAGGTAACTATCCAGGTAACAATCCAGGTTTCTGATAATGCTTTAAAAATAAGTAATTCTGAGATGAATGAAAACTTGTGCCCATGTCTACACCCACCAGCAGTGAAAAAGTGTGTCCATTTTCTCATACCCACACACAAACTTGGTATAAGCATTTCATTATTTATTGTTCTTCTACCTAATTGATAGGTAAGTCCTCTGACAGGTGTGTGTTGTTCATTTCTTTATGAAGTGAGGATCATTCTCTGATGAACTCTGTTTTCTTACTGCTTAGTGTATAACCAGCTCCACCATCTCCTACCAATGCTAACTGCTAAAGAACAGAGGGAGGCTCTCTAATAGAAAATGATGTTCGCTCGGGAATAGAGCATCATGATGGGAATTAGCGAACCATGGTAAACTATTTGCCTATTCAGGGAGGCAGAAGAAAACAAAGGGTTTTAAAGGAAAAAATGAGGAGGTAATTTTGTTTTGAAATAATTATCCTTGGCTACAAAGATTAATAACAAGGGTATGAGATAGGACACAAGTTGCTGGGCAGACATTCTTGCAGAAGTATTCTTTTTCTTTTTTTGAGTCAGGGTTTCCTTCTGTCTCAGCCTCCCAAGTGGCTGGGACTAGAGGTGCTTGCTACTAAGTCTGGCTAATTAAAAAAAACCAAATTGTAGAAATGAGGTTTCAATATGTTGCCTAGGCTAGCCGCAAACTCCTGGGCTCAAGTGAGTCCTCCCACCTTAGCTTCCACAAAGTGCTGGGACTATAGGCATGAATAACCACGGTCAGTCCCAAGAATTGCTTCTTAATCTTCATTTTTTTCATCTCATTGGCAGTTTACACACTTTCCTACCTCGTCCAGTGTCCATTGTGCTTGTTCTTCCTCTGTCCAATCTTAGCAATGGATACTCATAAAAGTTTTGTCTTGAATCCTCCTCTCTCTCGATGAACTTATTCATGTCAACATTCTATTATTGTTTATTTATACCGATGACTACTTAATCAGTATTGCCAATCTACATTTTTATTGTGAGTTTCAGACCCTGTGTTAGATTGCAAAAAGAGCATCCTTTACTTTCCCTGGTGTTCTCGCTTTTTTTTGCAAGGTGTGACTGCTTCATTCATCATATGGTAGAGTCTGTTTCTGCTTTCTGTGTATCTTGCCTGGCTTTGTGACTTGCTTTTGCCCACAAAATTTAGAAGTGATGGTGTATAATTTCCATGCCAGAACTAAAGATGCTTTTTGGGCTTAAAGCTGTTTCTTCAAATTCTACCACTACTATGACAACAAGCCTTGGCCATCCTGGAAGTTGAGAAATCATGGAACCACTGACTAAGCAGTTGACTTCAGGCGTACAAACAAACTTAGCCTGGCTAGATCAGAAAAACCATCCAGCTGTGTCCAGTCTTAATCACTAACCTGAAGAATCATAGAGCAAATAACAATCATTTCAAGTCATCAAGTTTTGTACTGACTTGTTACGCAGCAATAACTAACTGCTACAGATTTCTAAATACTTATAATAAGAGCTAACATTTAGTGCATTCTATTCCTGTTCTAAGCACTTTATATCTATTTCAGACTTAATCTTCATACTAATACTATGAGATACACGTTATTATTAACTGCAACCCTCATTTTCTAAATGAAGAAACTGAGGCACAAAGATAGTAAGCATCTTCCTGAAGTCACACAGCTTCAGGACGTGAACTCAAGCAATCTGTGCTCCTAACCACTGAACTAAGTTTCCTCAGGTACTATACTACCTCCTGTATACTAGTGTCACGAGCACTCAAATAAAATGAAACTTGGATGATTTTTCCCATATAAAAGCTTTTCATGGTTTCCCAGACATAAACAGAGTTTAAGTCGTTTGCCTTAGCTGTTATGTGAGCCCAATTTTGGATAACTCCGTTCCAGTCATGCTGAACTGCTTGCTGTATCCAGTCTACTCTGTGGCTGTCACAGTTCCACTTTGTTTTTTATCCTGCTCTTTCTCTGCTTGGAATGTTTTCTCCTTTTCTTTGCTGATATCCCTCAAGACACAGTGACTCCATTTCCTGTGAAGCTGTCCCTCTTACCTCCTCTTTAAACCTTGCCCCTGCCATTCTTGTTGCACATGCCTTCACTGACAGCCCTTGTCATGAGTGTATTTTATGTATGTGTGGTGTGCTTGCCTTCTCCTCCAGACCGTGAACTTATCTGGTACAGGAGCTACTCATGACTTAGGTTTTAATCTGATCTTCCCAAGTGCCTCCTCCCTTTCCAAGGAACTAGCAGAGTGTCTGAGCATCCTATGCCATCATCCAATGTATTGACGAATACATCAGAACACTAAGCACACTCAGTTTCATCTCATGGGCACTTCGGTAAAGGAACAAAGCTCTTTAAGAAATCTGTTTGAAAAATATGGGTTACAGAGTGAAGGGGGTAATAAACTGAACTCTGGTTTTCTTCAAGATACACTTTCCAAAAATGTGTTAAGTCCTTCCTCTTTTTGCATCACAACAAATCAACTCCACTGCCAGAATGAGAACATACATCAGGCAGTGCCAGGATCGCTAAAGCCACACTTATCTTTGTTGGTGGGTAGTTAGAATTATGAAGTTACAAGAAACTGATTTGAAAAAATGAGGAAACCAATGCTTTTAGAAACCAATTGTTTGTTTTCTTGTTACTTTTAGAATCTCCGTTTAGGAAAAATTAATGAACTCCAGGTTTCCACTATACTTCCACTGTAAGTCATGGAAGCTTCTTTAGGGAGATAGGAATTTTTAGGAGAGGTCATCAGAGGTAGGTGTGTGTGTGTGTGTGTGTGTGTGTGTGTGTGTGTGTGCTCCCACGTGAGCACGCACGCTTCCTTTAGTTCCTAAATGTACTAATATCGAATAAAGTATAGTTAAATTCATTAACCTTTTGAGCTGTTTTCTCTTAATGCCTATTTTATTAAAACAACATATGTAGACATTAGCACATAGAAAATATCCAATAAATAGTAATTATCACTTCTGTTCTATGAGAAAGATCATTATCTCATGTTCCTCAATGAATGAAGTATTATGAGGACTTTCACATGTTATTAAATATACTTGCATTTTTCTAGACCACAGTATCCACTTGGTATTAGGCTCAGAATTTATTGACTAATTTTTTATGTTCAAAATAGAATTTTTCTCTCCGTTATTTGCTAATACAAATAACCCTGCATAGAACATCTATGTACATGAGACTTTGTCTATGTTTCTGCCTATTTCTTCAGGGTTGACTTCAGGAGAGAAAATGGTGAATTTAGGTACATAGACTTTAAATAGAGATTTATTTTATATAATGTTAAATTACTTTCCAGAAAGTCCAATCTAGTAACTATACCAATACAGCATCAATTGGTACAGTCAATGCACTGCACTCTGGCAACGTGAAATGTCTATTTTTAAGTGACTTCCCAATCTTATACTTAAAGGATTATCTTACTATCATTTTTGATTGTTTATTTTGTTTTGAGTTGCTCAAGCTGGAGTACAGTGGCACGGTCCTGACTCATCACAGCCTCGATCTCCTGTACCTGAGACTACATGTGTACACCTCTACACCCAACTAATTTTTAAATTTTTTGTAAAGATGCAGTCTAATCATGTTGCCCAGACTGAATACTCCTGCCTCAGCCTCCCAAAGTGCTGGGATTACAGGTGTGAGCCACCGCACCTGACCTTATTGTCATTTTTAATATAAAGTGACTCTAAACATTTCTATCCATGAAACACTTCACTCAGTCACCTCCTGAACACCCTACTCCAATGCTTTTCTTTCTCTTCCATGGTGTCTTTCTCCTTGGCTCAACTTCTTCATGTTGAACTGTCCCAAGATGCAGTCATTAGGCCACATTTTTTAAAAATCTGCATTCACTTCTTAGATGATGTCATTGTATCCCATGGCTTTAAATACTATATTTATGTCAAACACTTTCCAATTTATATCTCTAGTCCAGACATTTTTCTTGAACTTCAGACTTATAAATTTATTTTCTGGTCAACAACTTCACTTAGATATCTTAAATTAAAAAAAAAGACATTTTAAATACAAAATGTTCTAAACTGAGCTTCTAACTTTTCCTTACTAACATGTTCATTTTATAGACTTGTCCATCTTAGTTTGTGGCAACTGCCTTTTTCCTGACCCAGCCCTACACCTTGAAGTTCCTGTGGAGTTCTCTTTGTCTCATATCTCATATCAAACCCACTAGCAAACCCCATTGGCTTTTCCTTCGCATATAGCCAGGATCTGACTAGTTCTCACCACCTTCACTGCATCATTGGAACGTATGTTTAAGTTTTTGCTTTACATTCTGTCTTGACCCAGTTTTGAGGCCCTCCTGGAGGCTGGTCTGGTCCCCATCTTGAATAGCCAATTAAGTCCATAGTCCAGCCACTTCCTTTACTAACCTCACAAAAGGACCACTCTATATTGGCCCTAACTGCTTCAGGGCCCGGTGCCTGACAACTAGGAATAGCCTCTGTGTTCTGGGAGCCCTCAAAAGTATTCCAATCAGCCAATCCACAGGGAGCCCAGGAACCTAGCTATTCTTGCCCCACTTGCCACACATAAACTACCCCCTCCAACTTTGGTTTGCTATTGCTTTGTCCTGGGATACAACCCCATGGGGCCCTGCCTAGCAACCTTCTCCCCTGGGGGAGTGGTCAGTGACAAAAGGTTCTGTCTTTCTCATAACATCACTGTGTTGTGTTCCACCACCGTGAGAATCTGTAAATTATACAGAACATCTGGAAGATTGCATCTTCCTCCTAACTGGTCTCCTGTTTCCACTGTGTCCCACCCAGAAACCAGAGTAATCCTTTCCAGTTAGAAGTCAGATCTCCTTCTCGACTGCTTTGATCTCTCCCCTGGTTTTCCATCACACTTGGGATCTCTTGGCCTTGTTTTCTCTCTGACCTCAATAGGACTCTCAGCCTAACACACTCTTCACCAGTCATGCTGACGTCCAAGCTGTTTGTTGAGCATGCTGGAATGTTCCCTCTGCATTGCCATTAGTACTTGCTGTTCCCTTTGTCTGAAATACTCTTAGGTCATTACTCAAATGTTACCTTTCCTGATCATCTATTTAAATAACAAATCAGCCGGGCTCGGTGGCTCAGCCTGTAATCCCGCGCCTTTGGGAGGCTGAGGTGAGTGGATTGCCTGAGCCCGCGAGTTCGAGACCCACCTGGGCAACTTGGTGAGACCTCATCTCTACAATAAATCAAAAATTAGCCAGGCGTGGTAGCGCACGCCTATAGTTCCAGCTACTTGGAAGGCTGAGGTGGAAGGATCGCCGGAGCCCAGCAGGTCGAGGCTGCGGTGGCCGGGAGCGGCCACTGCACTCCAGTCTGGGCAACAGAGTGAGGCTCCAACTCAAAAAAATAAAAATATAAATATAAATAACAAATCAGTTTCTGTGTAGCATTTATTTTCTAATTTACAATGTAGATAGATATTACTATTTGGTAACTGTTTCATTGTCTGTCTTTTCCCACTAGAAATTAAACACATAAGAACAAGGATTTTTTTTTTTCATGGTTTTGTTTCAAAGAAAGTCCAGCATAGTGACCAAGAGCAGAGACTTCAGGTTTGCATATGGTTTCTGCCTCTTCCTTGCTGGGTGACTGTAGGATAGTCACTTAAGCACTCAGTTCCTCCTGTCCTCTTCTGTAACATGGGGCTCATAAGAGCCCTTGCCTCAGAAAGATTATAATAGAATTAAATAACTTCAGACGGGATTGGGTGCATTCAGGGTGGTATGGCCATAGACAAGTAACTTCATATCTATAGAGTGCTCAGACCAGTGCTTGGCGCGAGAAAACAAGTACTTGTGAAATAAATACATCACTCAATTTCCAGCACGTGAAGTAGTATTTTCATTCTTGGAAGTTGAAATTCATTCTTGAAAGCAAATAAAAATCCAGTTCTTGAGTTAGAGGACTTGCTTACAAATGCATTCTGTTTGCCCTTCCCAGGTGAACTTACTATTCCACTACAAAGGGACATCTGCTTGGAGTTGTTTCCTGAGTGATGGGGGTCTCTGTGCAGATGCATTCTTTTAAAAAGTTTTATTTTATTTTATTTTTGTTGTAGAGACGAGGTCTCGCCCTGTTGACCAGCCAGGCTGGTCTCAAACCTGTGGACTCAGGCAATCCTCTCGTCTCAGCCTCCCACAGTGCTGGGATTACAGGCATGAGAGATGCATTCTTATCATTGCAAGCAGGAGCACATGTTGCAGGAGAAGTGAGTGGTGAAGTTCCCTGACTCATGCAGACTGTATGACACTGTAAGAAATATATATTTGGTTTTTATCCTGGTTCCTGGCACAGAACTCCTAAAGCCCTTGGAATTTCCTGAGTTATTGGAGTAACAGGCACATTTTGTTCCAATGAGGTGACTCTTGGTGGGCTCCTGGATAGCTTCAGGATAAGTCTGGTCACCAGAAGACCAAGGCATGATTAAGGCGTAGAACTTTTAGCTCCACCTCCCAACTTTCAGGGAGGGGTGAAAGGATGGAGATTGAGTCAACTACCAATGGCCAATGATTAATCATTCCTGGGTCATGAAGCCTTCATAAAAAACCCTGAACAATGGAATTCTGAGGGCTTCCAGGTTGACGAACACATGGAGGTACAAGGAGCGTAACTGGAGAGGTCGTGGACAGTCTGTGTCCTCATTCCATACCTTGTCCTATGCATCTCTTTCATTTGGCTGTTCTCAAGATATATCCTTTATAATAAATTGCTAACAGGTAAGTAAACTGTTTCTCTGACATCTGTGGGCTGTTCTAGCAAATGATTGAACCTGAGGAGTATGTCGTGGAGATTCCCAATTTATGGCTGGTCAGTTAGAAAGGTGAGCGGCCTGAGACGTGTTATTATTTGTGTCTCAAATGGGGGCAGTCTTGTGAACCTGAGCTCTTGACTTGCGGGGGGTCTGTGTTAACTTTGGGTGGTATCAGGATTGAATTGAATGGTAGGACACCCGACTGTTCAGAAAATTGAAGAATTGGTCGGTGTGGGGAAAGCCCACCACATATTTAGTTTCAGAAATATTCTGTGGGTAAAAAGCTTCAGAGGCTGGAATCTATGACTTATGCTATCAATGGAAAGTTTGTTTGCACAAACCTAAAACATTTTACATCTTAAGAATTTTCTTTTAAACAACTTTGAGATGTTGGAAATATTTTGCTCATTTTGCAAACAGATAAATTAGGTACAAAAGCATAAAAGTAGTTTTTAAAATAACAGAAACTTTCTTTGGTTATTCTGTAAAGTCATAAATAAATAACAAATGAACAAAGACAAAACAAGTACCTTTGCAAATTCTATAACCCACTATCTATTTTTAGTACAGACTTGATGGTATATAATTTTTCATCACTTTGTGGTCAGTTTTTCCCTTTTTATTTATTGGAATGGAAAAGGATGATACTGACATAAATGGTGGAAAGAAATGAAACTCAAAAGGAACATGAGTAACAAGACCGTAAAGGAAACAGTCTTTCTCCCATGCAATTTCTAGTTTAAATTGCTTATTTTGCAATCTGTTCATCCAGTTAATTGTTCCTCTCTGCTTTTCCCTTAAATTTATCTTCACAGGGACTAAGACAGCATTTTTGCTACCAAAATCACTGCGTCATTTATAGGCAACAATAATGATAGCAGAACTAACTGTTGTTGAGTGTTATGGTAGAACACTAAGTCAAATATTTTCGATCATTTATTTGTCATAATAATCCTATTAAGTGCTATTTTTAATACTCATTTTGTAAGATGAAGAATTTCAGGCTTTGCGATGTCAGTGGTGCAATGTCACAGACCTTGTTCCCTTAATTGTTACAGGGATAGATTTCAGATGACCTTATGTATTATTGGCAGAGAGAGGAAATTTGTCTCAGGATATCAATATATGAAACATGAGAGCAACTGCTCCCCAGTTGGCTCTTTATGATACGGGGTCTGGGTTTGATGCTTATGAGAGGGGCAAAACCAATGACCAATGGACCTTTCTTCCAGTTTTGGAGGAGCTGAATGTCTTGAAGCCTCTGAATGGGGACAGACAGGTCAGGTGTTTGTTGTGGTTTTATGTCAAGGAAATTAGACTGACTGCAGCAATCTGTCTGAAGTAAATGAACTTCCCTTCCAGTGCCTCAATAAAATTTCACATCAGGCCATAAAGCAGAGCAACAGGAAACCCGCATGGATTCCTTCCACTTTTCAGGCATACACACCCTCCACCTGGGTTTATTGTTTTGTATGTGACAGGGGAGACTCCTGTGAAATCAACGCCCTCATTTTCATTCTTCTCTCTGACAGAGATGCTCTTTTATTATTGGTCCTATTTCTGTTTAACCTTCTGGGATCTGGTCTTGTTCCAAAAACATACTCTTTCTCAAGAAGATGACTTTTGATTAAATTCCAAATGACACTGTTTTACCAAGAAAGTTTTGTTTCTTTGTGGTTTTTGTTGTTGCTGTTTTTTGTTTGTTGTGAGTCAGTATTTCTCTTTTTTGCAATGTGCTCTTGCTTGTTTAGTATCTTACTTCCAGGCATCCTGATGCAGATTTAAAACATTCTAGAAAGATGCAAGCTTCTATGGCATTTAGAATAATTTATGCAGCCCATTCTGGAGGCTTACAGCCAAACTCCAGCAGGAAAAATTTGCCTCACAGTTTATCAATACTCATGCCACAATGAATCCTTTTGGAAAGAAATCTAAATTGCAATTGTACAAAGAAATTCTGGGGAGCAAAAGAGCTTAACGTGATTCTGCAACCCCATAATGTTTGCAAAGTTTACCATAAAAAATGTCAGGGGACTACCTGGGAGAAGTTCAAAAGCTCTGAGTAAAGTTTGTAGCAGCCATTAGAATAATACACATTAAAAAGGGGTCAATTAACATTTATCTAGAGATGCTGGCATTTCTAAAGCATATTTACTTTGGGAGACCAAGTATATCTGTGAGTCTTCAAAGGGATAGCAGCTCACAGAAAATAATAGGTCCATCAGATGGAGGCTGGGGTTTCTGCATTCCTGAAGTTGTAAACTCTATGCAGCTTTCATTGGTTTTCTCTTTGTCACATATTTTAAATTTCTGAAAGCTCTAATGGCCCTACATTTTAATGTGGAGAAGCAGGTGTGTAGATAACATACCTACTGCCTGGCACAGGAAGATCAGAATTAGCTGAGGCAGTAGTTTTCTGTCTGCATTTATTTTTTTCTTTTAGAAACAGGGTCTGCTAGGACTACAGGTGAGCCACTAAGCCTGGCTAACTTTTTTTGTTTTTCGTAAAGACAGAGGTCTTGCTATGTTACCCAGGCATGTCATGAACTCCTGGCCTCAAACAATCTTCCCATCTCATTCCCCCAAAGTGCTAGGATTACAGGAGTGAGCCACCATACCCAGCCCTGCATGTCTATCTTTTCTCTATTTCTGCAATCTCATCTGCCCTTCCTGTATTCACACTGTGCCCAAGGGTAGTGGTGGGTGAAGGGACGGACCAAGAGCAGGAAGCCATTTTTTGTTCCTAGATCTTAACACCATGAGAAAGTAGAAACTGTGTCCTGGAGAAATGCATATCTAGGTAAAGATTCACCTTGATGACAGTCTTTCAAGAAACCCAGATCTCTCGCTGACCAGTATGGGTCCATTGTAAACTTAAAATAAACTCCTGAGGGTGATGAGACTGTGTGACTGGGTGCCTGGTGACCAGGACTCCCCTTTTAGGGTCTCTAAGACATCCACAAGTAGTCAACAAGGAAGTCATGGCAGTCATGTCTACCTGATCGCAACATCTCCAGGGGAAAGAATTTAAGTTGGGGGCTCGAGGGCTATGGGACCACACTTATCTTACCGTTCTGGCCCTTTCCCTGCCTATGGGAAGTGGTCTTTTTTCTTAAATAAATTTTTCTTCCTTCATCTTTTTGTGTGTTGCAAATCTTTGGATTACTTGGATCTCTCATTACCAGTGCGCATCTCCGGCATGCCAGTTCTGGCAGTGCTGCGCTCTCCACATCCTAACAGAGGACACGTATGAAAACTGCCTCTCTGTAAATGGGAGCCCTGAAGTATAACGAACCTCTTGGTTTCTGTTCTTCTATCAGCTTCTTACATCTCCCCAAGGCACAAGCCAGACTCCTCTATGGTATGAATGCACTTGAACAACCAGGCTTGATCTTTAAACACAGAACCAGGTCATGGGGACCAAATGGCCTCCTTTATGACAGATATCTCTATAGTTTCCCTGATGACTAAATCAGATGTTTATCTGCTTCCTTGAAGAGCTCTGAAACACTTTACTATACTTTCAAATTAGCTAGAAGTAGTGTGCATTCACCCTTTGAAATCTGCTTCCTGCAGATGGCTTAAAACCTTGAAGACTTTGTCTTTAGTTTCTGTTCATCTTCACATTCAGACTGCCACTGGAGCTGAAGGTGAGTCCTCTGGTCCCCAACTCAATGTGAAACCATTTGATCTTTCCAATTCCTTTCCTTCATTCAGATTTGCTGAGCTTCTAATGATGCTAGATACTCCTGAATGAGCATTTACTAAGTTATTAATTGTGATGCCAACCCAATGAATTAAGCATGAACACTAGTAGAAGAAATTGTTAGGTCATTTATTTTTGGGACCACATAAATTCAAACCTCTCTATACTGATCTCAAATCATTTAATTAATAATGAGTCTATGATGACCAGAAGGAAATTGATGAGATGTGTTGTTCTCTTCTTTTATCATTGTTATGGAGGAAAGTTAACCTCCAACTTAGACAGTGCTGACTGTCTGCATTGCTATCAGTTTTTACTTTTGTTATTTTTTTAGTCAGGGTCACATTCTGTCACACAGGCTGGAGTGCAGTAGCACAATCACAGCTTAGTATAGCCTTAACCTCCTGGATTCAGGAGATCCTTCTGCCTCAGCCTCCCAAATATCTCAGACTACAGGTGCGCACCACCATGCCTAGCTATTTATTTTTAGGTTTTGTAGAGACAAGGTTTCACTATGTTGCTCGGGCTGGTAGCAAACTCCTGGACTCAAGCAATCCTGCCTTGGCCTCCCAAAGTGCTAGAATTATAGGCATGAGCCACTATGCCCAGTCTTCTTTGGGTTTTTAGAAATGGGAATTCTGGCATAAGAGATGGGTAAACCTGGGTAGGTTAGGCTGATTTCACATGAGAATCTGTCTAATTGTATTGTACTGTAGTTTGGGAAAAAGATATATATACTTTGCTCGAAGGAGTGGCTGTGAGGGATGAGGAGCATTGCACATCTACTGATGGGCTTGGGATTTTTTTGTAGAGGATGACTAAGAATATATGGAGCCAAAGGTCAGAGAACTAAGGGATAGTTGTCTGAAGCAGCAGCCAGACTTGAGAGCAGTCATCTCCAGAATGACCTCTTCGCTTTCTGCCACGCAATGCATCCATTACTCTATTGACACGGGTGCAGTATTTCTAAAATAGTTGGGGATCTTCAAAACTTCCAGGACATCAATTGTTTAGAAGGTCAACTCTAAACTGAAGGGCCTAACTGAACTCAGAACTCTTCAACCTTCCTCTTCTTGTGTGCCTTCTTGGTCCCTTGGCCACAGTTGGTCATTTGCTCTAAGTCCACCTATTTCCTGGCAAACTTGGGCTGTGACCTGGTGAAGGCCTACTCACCTATCAAGACTAAGTTTAAACATCACTTGCTTTATGAGAGCTCCTGGCCTTTTCCATATGGCATTGACTATTTCCTCCTCTGTCAATTCACTGTATTGTGTAAGTATTTCTATCCTGGGACCTACATTTCTTGATTTGCTATATTATTCAAATTTTGTGTCCCCTCTATTACCTGTAGGCTACCTGCAAGCAAGGTCTTTACTTTTGTGTGTGTATAGGGTCCTTGTTCCAAACTGCATAGCACAGAATCGTCATTTAATAAATGTTTGTTAAATTAACTGAAGGGGAGAAATTCAGAACTGCATGTTAGAAGACACTGTTTCTGAAAACAGTGCTTTGGAAGAAAAAACCTTGTAAGGAGAAGATCTGGTCTCTAGGTTTATAAGAGATAAATCTATAGCTCATTTAAAAGATATGTGATAGTCAGCATTTTTTCTTCAACATATGATTCATTTTTATTTATAGTGATGTTATCTATCTATCTATATATCTATCAATCATTTATCAAGTTGAAGTCTCATTCTGTTGCCTAGGCTGGAGTGCAGTGGCATGCTCATGACTATTACAACCTCAACCTTCTTTGCCTTGCAAGTAGCTGGAACTAGAGGCACACACTACGCCCAATGAATTTTTTGATTTATTGTAGAGACAAGGTCTCGCAAAGTTGCCCAGGCTAGTTTCAAACCCCTGGACTCAGGCAATCCTCTCATCTGTGTTTCCCAAAGTGCTAGAATTACGGATGTAAGCCACTGTGCCGGCCTATACTGATTTATTTAAAGAAATAGCATGCATTAAGTGATTCTTTAAAAACTTTGCCCTCATGTTTTTCTATTCGGAGAAAGTTGCACGATTCACAACTTTAAATGATTAACACAGTTGCATGATTAATAATGTTTCCTTTGTGGCATCATAAAGAAAATTTGCACCATTTAAAATAGCACTTCTGAATTTACTCCATGATATCACAGTTAAATAAATATGGTCCAAAAGATCCATATAGAGTAAGACTTAAAAAAAAATCATAATTGAATTGCATACAGCCACTGCTCAGGGAATGCCAGTGACTGGATTTCCCATCAGCTTTGGGTACCGTGTGTGCTTCTTGGTCATGCGTTCAGGCCAGTGCATACTTGGTGTCGGTAAAAGGACGGGCCAAGAGTGGAGGATTAGGAAACAGAGGAGGAATATTCGGAATCAGAGACATCTCACTTCACACATTCCACATAAATTACCTGAGGTACACGTCCAAAAGTTCCTGAGAATTAGATACAATCATTTCTAGTTTGGGAAAAGGGAGATGCAGTCCTAGAGAACCTTCTGGAACTCATTTGGAAAATCAGAGGAGTTCATAAAGCCTAGTGACCTAGGCAAGCTGGTGTCAGCCCTCACAACAGGGCAGGATTAGAAGCAAAAGAATATTCTATGATGCCTTTAGCCTTATGGGTCTGGACTCTGCACACAGAATTTCCTCTACAAGGGGTAAAACGTCTTGAAAATTCGTGAAAGAAAGGGAACAAAAGTATATTGAAAGACAAGGTATTTAAGAAATTAAAACAAAATGCTCATTTATTGTTTTTAATATGTAGTCAAATATGACAGCAGTATTACACAAATAGCTCCCTTCTTCCCCTTCTAAAATCCCAAATTTGTTGACTCCAACTGTAAGTGAAAAACATGATTTAATTCTGAAAATAGCAATCAACAGCGAGAACACAGGTTACATTTGGTCCCCACCAGCTTCTATGCCTTTTAAGATGAATTATGTCACTGTGTCAGTCAATACATTGAATTTCTTAACAAATTATGACTAGGAAAAAAAATTAAGATTTCCCCCACATTGTAAGCAGAACCAGAATAATTGCAGAAAAACTTGGTTTAAGAAGCTGTGTAAAGAAAACATGAATGAATTATTGCAATCATAATATCTCCAGATAAAAGATAGATGTCAAATTAATGGGCTGTAAGAAAATACATTCAAACTTAGATAATGAATCTTATGGCGAAAATAATCAGGAAGCTTGCAGAAGAACGTAGCATCTGAATTACTGAATTTGAGCAAAGAGTTCCAGTGGAAGTCACAGTTCTTTTGCTCTCAGACACTATTAGTGCAAACTCAGATACAATTGATTTTACATTTGCAGGCTCAGGTACATTCAAAAAAGGTCACTGGGAAGTATGTGTATTTTATTTTAGCATGACAAAATGCAGTCTTGGAATGTCTCATTGACACGGCAGAGGAAATAGGAAGGATGCCCAGAGGAGTGGAATAAGTTCAAAATGTTCGGTTTTCCAAGCCCGGCTTTAATGAAGTTTTGGAAAACTAACCTTCACCTGGAAGACACGTCCTTGGTTTGGCACACAGGACTTTCGAGAACAGTGAGAAATGAACTGACCATGTGCAGTGCTCACCCACACAGTCTGTCCTTTTGTTTGAGGTTGACTGGGTTTACAGGGTCAGATTCCCCTCAGTGTTCTCTTTTAACAGCGCCCGGGTGAGCTTTGTGACGCTGACAAAGGGTCCAATTATGTCCACTTTGAAATGCATTACAAATATTCTGCATGCTGGTGCAACTGGCATAAAATATGGACAGTCTCCTCCCTCCCCTGAAGTGCCCAACTTCTCTTTTCACACTTCAACATTTTAAGTGACTACAAACAGAATTACCAGAAACAGTAGTAAATTCCTGGCATTTGAAGTTCCCATGATCCCAGCTGGCATGTAAAAAAGGCTGTCGCCTTTTTTCCCCTGAAAATAATGTACTTCCCAGACACTGCTCAAATACTTCAAATCAGGCAAATGAGAGATCTGTTTTGACCAATCAATGAAAAGACTCCCCGTTTTCTCCGCGAGGGCCCCCGACATGGAGTTATGGCATACACAAAGCGTTTGTGTCTAAACAGACTACACTGATTTCCCTAAGATGATTTTAGCATTTCTTTGCAAGTGAAGCTCTGATTTTGTTTAATGTTGTTTTCAGAGTAGCCTACTTGCTGCAAGACACTAAATTTGAGTTTTGATTTCCATGGTTTACATATGACAATTGGAGTATGTTTTCACTCACATCACCTTTCACATGGTTTCTGAAGCTTCACCACAGTGTCTAGACAATAGCATTTGAGTCTGGGTCTTGAAACAGTCACAGTTCCTAGAGATGGAGCTCTGGGTCCAGAGAGGAAAGTGCCCTCTCTTATGTTTTCTTCAGGAGAGTTATTTTTATTTTATTTTATTGCTTGTGTGTGATTGGCTGGCTTATGGTTTCTGGAAAATACGAAACCAAAGAACATGGTCATGCCTTTTAAGTCAGAGGAAGATAAATGGAAAGTTTCTTTTTGGTCATTCCATGATCATAAGTAACCCAATTCCCTAGAGTGAGGGCATCCATGATGTCAGGATGGGTGCCACAGAAGAGGTACAAGTTGGTGATGGCTCATTTAGACTAATGGGCACTTCCTTTGCTTTCTGTATGTCACATGTCTTTTAGCATTGATTGCAGAATCTGTGCTCCAGTGTCTGAATGTTGGAATGACCTAAATTTAAGCTGATCCTCACTGAATATTTATTCGCACATTGCTTTGAAGAAGTCGAAAACTGCTGATAGTACATTTAGATCTTTGTTGTTTTTTTCCCCCCAATAAGTCATCTCCACTCACCCACCTCTATGTTTATATCTCTCCCCACATAACAAACTCCTAAAATTAGTTTCATGCTATGTATTCGTTGGATAGGCACAGAAGGTTTACAGTTGTAAGATCAGTGATACTTTGGTCATAAATACATACTTTTGTATGCTAGGCAAAACAAAGACTGCTATTAAAAATCAAAACTCCAGTGGGATGAAGAGAAGTCACTGAGATTTTTAAATTAGAGTAAAAATGAATATAGTATTACTATCTGCCAAGTCAAAATTTTGTATGTTATTTCGTTAGGAAAGAATTTTTTTGAGTAAGTCCCAAATGTTAATAAGTCTTAGAAATTAGAAAAAGGTAAGTACCAATTTATGAATTGCATTTAATTTTTATATTAGCTTATAATAATAAGTTTTGAGTATTTTTCTCTTTTAGATATAATTTGGTCATTCATAATAAGTGTATTATTGAGAAGCCAATGATGATGTACTCCATAAACTTGTTATGAAAAATTGATTCCAGACATTATGTGATTTTACTTGAGTAATTATTATCTTTCTCTACAATAATTATTGTTAGAACAGTGGACATTGGATGGTTTAAAAGTTATGTCAGGCAATAAATAGGCAGATATATTACAGTACAATTTATGTTGAAGTTAGAAGATCAACATAATCAAAACCTTAAGAATGCCATGTTGTCTGATATGACAGCATGGAAAATTACAGACATGGTTGAGGGTCTCTTAAGATTGGAGTTTTCTGATTTCTCTGATTGTCTTATGAGAGCTCTTTCTGGGTATGCTTGTTAATATTCTATAGCCACAGACTTTGTAATCAAGGCTTCCACTTGTGTATTTATATTAGCAGTTTGTAGTAAATAATTATGAGTGCTTTCGAAATCTGGGTTGGTCTTTTAGAAAAAGAGAAAGCGAGGCCTGATATTTCAGTTGGTGGGAGTTGTTGATATGTCTGGGAATAGGTTGTCTTTATTTAACTTCACCAAGTTTCCCATTGATGAAGAATAAACACCAGTACAACTGATTGGATTCAAAGTCATCCCTAGGAAATCATTGACCCTACAGGAGAACTGACGTAAGGCACAGCAAATGAGTACAAACTTTGGCTTGACAGATTTAAACCTTCCAACTCTAAAATTTCCAATTTTCTATTAATTGAGACCATCAAAAAATTTTTTCCAACGTGGACAATAAGAAATCATTATCACCAGCACCGCTTTAAGCCCAGAGCTGACTAGGTAATGAAACAGAATATTCTGATAATACAAACAAGAGAATGTTAAAAAACTGAAAGCAGAAATAGAATGCTCATCCAGGCATGCTTAAAATTAGAGGTACCAAGCTTCAACTTCTATGCACATTTTGAGGCAAAGAATAAAAAACAAGTTGTGTGTGTAGATGTGTGAAATGGCCAAAAGAAAATTCTCTAACATGAGGTCTCTGAGATACTAAACTTGTATGACTTCATTTTCAAGTCCCTGTACAGAAAGCAAAGATCATAGCAGTAGCTATTACAGCAGTAAAATGCAATCACCAAACAACCCTATTTCTAGCTACAACAAAGTCCATTCCCAAGTTTCCATAGAAAAATTTATCTTTCGATCTTTTCTCAAATAAATTTGTGAAACTAAGAGATGGAGAAACAGATTAGGATAAGGGTGGATTGTGATTGACCTGTGTGTGGCTTTTGTAATTCCTTCTAATTCTAAGATTTGTTATGAGCACAAAACTATGTAGGATGAACATTAAATGATAAGAAAACTTTTCTTTTCAGTCCTGATACATTTTGCTCACTAGGTGATATAAGAGTATTAATGAGAGGAAATTAAGCCAGCCATTCCCTAACCCCCACTTCTGGGGATATTGGCAATGTCAGAAAACATCTAGTTGTCACAATGGGAGGTAACATGTGTGTGTGCCACTATCTAGTCAAAAGAAACCATGAAAGCTTCCACATACCCTACAATGTACCCCTACCCCCAAAGAGAATTATCAGACCTACGATGTCAATAGTTCCTAGGCTGAGAAAACCTGAGATGATCTAATAAATGACATAGCAACCACACATACTTAAAGTGCAAATGCTTCTTTGATAACTGGTGCTTCAGAATACCTTAAAACAGTAATATTAGTCATTCAAAAAGCCACAACAGAATATTGGTGCAAGAAAGTCCAACTGAAACCACTGCATCTGATTGGTGAGAACACAAGTGAATTGGAAAGTCTTGCTGGGTCAGGGACACCTTTGAATAACTTTTCTTCTCATAAATAAAATTAACAGATTCTATCCAACAGAGCAAACAACACAGACGTGCAATGATGTATGATATTTCAGAAACATTTTCAGGCAAATACTTGATAGTTTCTGATTTAAGTAGAAGAGAAAATTGGAGTTGGAAATTGATAGAATAATAGTGATCCTATCTGCTTGCAAAGTCTGGTTTGAGGATTGTATTGGATTGTAATTATCAGTTTACAAGCCCGAATTATTACTATTTGTGTTTGTCACTATAAACCGCAACACCTTGGTTCCAATAGGTGTTCAATAAATATTTAAGTGAACTGAGTGGCTAAATAAATGAAAAAATAAGAAGAATCAAAGTGCTCTGTAAAATGTAAAATGCTTTACAAACACAAGGTAATTGGAATATATAATAGTTAATATCACAGGCCTCACAATATTTGACCAAAAATCTTTTTAGGACAAAAATGTTCAGTTTAAAGAGAAAATAAAATTGTGATTATAAATGTGATAAGAAAACCTGCTGTGAAGATTATTCGTTTTCAAGTACATCGGGGAAGAAATGAAACAAAAGCAGGAAAATTTTAAATGGCAAGATAAATAGTACTGGTAACGTAGATGGCCACAGATAGGGACATGGGTGGGGAGAGGGGACATGCAAAACCAAATAAAGACCCTCCCAATACCTAGAATTTGGAGTCACTGCTTGTTATAATAACAGAAGCCTTTCAAAGTCAGCAACATGATGATGGTGAAGGAAGATTGATCCAATGTTCCACATTAAAGAACAGAGCAGTCAATACAGCAGACAAAGTTAGATTCCAGATGAACTGTGCTTTTGAAGCTGTTTAGTTTGCTTTCATTGGTGACAAAGGGGTGCAGGCAAAGCGAAAGGGGCAAACATCTTAAGTTTGAAACTTAGTTTTGACACTGAGAATATTAGTATATCACTTTTCTTTTCTGTAACATGAAGAAGTTGGATTAGATGACATTCCATGATTCTGGCATATGGATGTGGACACCAAAAGTGAGGATGAAGGTGATTAAGTAAAAGCAAAAGCAATGCTTTGGAAATCATAAAGCACATTGTAATAAAACACATGGAAAATGCCCGAAGGAATACAAAGCAAAAGAACTTCACAGGAGGAATAAACCATAACCAGAAGATCTAGTCTTCATTTTAAAAAATAATTTTATGTAGAGACGGAGTCTCACTTTGTTGTCCAGGTTGGTCTCAAATTTCTGGACTCAAGTGGTCTTCCAACCTTGGGTTCCTAAAGTACGGGGCTTACGGGCATGAGCAGCTGTGCCCAACCCAAGTAGTCTTATTTAAACATTAATGTCTTATCATGAAATTAAAAGTGTCTTGAACCAAGTCATGAACTCTAGAAAATTTTTTTCTCAAATGGGTAATAGACACTAAGAACAATATCAAATTTATACTCATCCATGAGGCTATAACATAAAAATTATTTGCCAAAAATGAATACATTGTAATAATCTGAGAATATATATTATCTGGATATTAGCCTAATTTAACATAATTTTATTCCTTTCATATAATCTGCATGTGCAAAATTTTACTTTTAATGCTAAGTTCCACATATGTTTAGATTTTAATATCACAGTCTTTTACATGTGTGTTAAGGGGATATAGTAAATATGAAATCATTTATGTTTGAGATGTTGACTTCCAAAGAGAAACCTCTCTTTGCTGGAAAGTATAAAATGGAAAACTGGAAGAGACTAGATAAACCAAGTGACTCTATCCAATAAAGAGCAGAGCCAGTTCTTTGCCTTGGGAGAGAAGTACAGGACGGGGCAGATGTTACATGGAGCAAATAGTAGAGGAACTATTGAGATGGACAAAAAGGAATTTAAGCAATTTTGCTGTGTGTTTTGAATGCATTATCCTTTGGCATTTTCTCAGGGGAGGTATTGAGTTGATTGTCTTTGAATGCTTTTTGGATTGATGAACTATCTTTCCTTTGAATGCAAATTGTGCTGGTAGTGGACCAATAGATGTGCTTTATATGGGTTTCGCTGACATAGGGTTTTAAAAGTCTGTCCATATGTACATTTAATTGGGCTGTATGATAGTCTTCCAAGGAAGACAATACAAAATATATCTTTATTTTCTAAAATTACAAACTGAAGTTCATAGAGTTTGAAGTGATTTTCCCAAGATCACTGTGAATTGGGTCTCAAAGTCCCATAAGCTGGTATTTTTTTATTTCTACATACCCTTTCTGAGATTAAAAAAACAACAACAACAAAACTTGGTTATTCCCAATAACTACCAAATCTTCTTTTCCTCCTCTTCCTTTTTCTTCAGGGACAAGGAATTCAAAGGCAACACCTCTACAATATTGTCTACAAGGATTTTCTTTAATGACATAATTGTTTCTTGTTGATAATATGGCAGGCACGAGACAGGTGTGGTTATCAAGCACTTGAAATGTGGCCATTGTGAATCAAGAGTTGAAGTTTTTATTTTATTTAATTTCAATTAATTTCAATTTCAAGAATGACATTTGGCTTGTGGATATAACATGGGACATCATAACCCCACAAGCTAAATGTAAGAGATTAGCAAATGTCCTTGGTATTTCAAACTAAAATAATGCTGGAGTTCAATTGTACTTTATCATGTATCTTTAGTTGTTTATGTGTTGACATATCTTGAAGTCCAAATCCTTCATACACAATCCACTATTGTGGTCAGTGTCATCTGGTTGGCTTAATATATTTTTCTTGACTTTCAGTATATTTACCTATCATTGAATACTGTTTTTACAAATAGTTAATATGACATAACTACATTTCTCTATAGCACCATTTATCTGATTTCTCCAGAATTTTGTGTCCCTTTATTCTTCCTAACTTGTTATTATTATTCCTTCTACTATGTTCATAGTATATTCAGTAATGTTCACATGAACCTCTTTAATACATCATATATGTAAAGTCCAAAGTATCAGTGTCCATTCTGAATTTCTAGAAGCTGTGTGCTTGCTCAAATGGGCATCAAGAACAAACCAGAAGCATAAAAGAGAATGAAAGTTTTATGAAAGAAAGGAATTCAGCCAACATTTCCTCTTACCACTGAATACTTCATATACCACAGACACCTCTTACCACCTTTAACTCTTAGGTCTGTTAAGTTTTCCCACACTTCCAAAAAAATTTTCCTTCCATACTACTTGGTGCTTTGGTTCATTGAACAGCTCAGAGAGTTTTATGACTTTTTTTTTTTTTTACAGAATTACCAATTCTTTTGAATTTGAAATGGAAGATGAACTCTGAAGGGTAAGAGTAACATTACTACTTAAGAATTGTATAAGGATATACATGCAAGATTTATACAACTGCCAATCAATTGCTATTGGAAGCCACACCTACCACAAAAGCTAGTGAAAGAAGCATCATCTTATCCTAAAAGGAAGCCGTCTATGTGTTCCTTATGTACTTGTAAGATACCAGTTGCACCAGTTACATTGGCAAGTCATTTGGTTATTGCTATCTGACCCAACCTACTCCACAAGAATAAGTTGTGGTATTTCATATAAACCAAACATACCTATTGCAGAGAGATTGTCATCACATCTTTCAAACACCTTGCTTTCAGTGCTTTTTTTTTTTTTTGCAGTTATTAACTAAGTGAATTAAGAAAATTACCACCCTCATCAGATACTTAAAATTGTAAAGCAAAATATACGGGATAGAATACAGCACTCATTCATGTCAGACAATCATAATGACAAAGTGTGATACTCTGTTAGTGGACTGAGGTCATCCAATGTAGACATTGTGCACAGATGCTAAGCTGCTATGAAAATGATATTTATGAGATATCTCTGCTTCTCAAGACCTGAATCTGCAAATGTTGAACATCGTACCTTTCAAAAACCAACAGTTTCTTGGCACAGAATGTATAAGTTTCATGGGCTGGGATGTGGATGAAATTCACATAGTATTTGAATTTAAACTTTAGACGCTCAGTATACATATGAACCACTTTCCTCCTCAAGGGATACCTCTCCTTTCTTTATTCTTGTAGAATTTTCAAAATCTGGATTGTGATTCTAGGGCAATTGGCAGCTCAGTCTAAAGAGATTTCTGCATTTGTTTTAATTAGTCAGGGAGGGAAGGGGTTGATATGAATAAAAAAGTGGATCAAATAGGCAGGAACATGATGGATACTGCAATTAATTGAACCACTTTTGCTCAGTGACATAAAAATATTCTAATATTAAGGATTATTTTACAACTTTATGGAAGTAATGCAGTGATGCATCTTGCATTTGTTTTGTCTTGATGACAAAATTCACTCTTAGAGTCACAAGAGCCTGCCTTGTGTTAGTTATAAACAAAAATATATTTATATATATATTTATGTAACTACTATGTGCTTTAAAGAAAATTACTGTATGATTCAGCAGGGTTCTTTCATTCTTTTATCGCCATGCTGACTTGAATGGCTTCTTAAGACAGGAATCGACAATGAAATGGGTCTTTAGTACTGAAATGGCATACAATTTTTTTTCTAAAAAAAGTATGTTTAAAATCCCTTATCATTTTTGTTTCAAAAATGATTAAGGAAGTCATTGTACTGTTTCCTTTTGTTTCCGTCAGCCAAGAGCAACTGTGGCTTCATGGGACTTCACAGTTGGAAAACGGAGGCAATGCTGCTTAAAACAAGTCAGATGTTTTATTCTGAGGCAGGAGGACAGAAAGTCTCATTTGCTACTCCCTCTTCCCTAATCCTTAGCTAAAAGTTTGGAAATTTTGTCACAGCTCCTAGGAAGGGCATTCATTACCAAGGAAGAGGCAGACACAGTTTGAACCTCCTGTACAGATAAAAGATTCATCATGTAAAGTAATGAACTTGTTGGTACAGATGGATCTAGACCAATCAGAAAAACAAAATCCTTGTGCCACACACCTCTCTTGAAACAATAGAAAATCTCTTATTTTGTCTGTGTTTTCGCTCCTGCCTGAGCTGTTTTTTCTAGCAATCTTGGAAACATTCGTCGTTGCTCTTTGAGTAAGAGAGTTCAGGCTGTGGAACACAGTTATCTTTGAGACATCAGAGAAGAACATTTGAACAAAAGGTATAGATCCCTCGTAAACTAAAGCTTTATTATTATTATTTGTCCTTAATCCCTTTGCAACCCTGCACCTAAGCCAAAAGCATTGCAATCTTGTCACACTTCAGGTAAGTCCACAGGAGATGTTCCGAGTGAACTATAGATGTCATTCCACTAGGGAATTTTATGTTCAGTGTAAATGGTATCTTGTATATGTTTTAGCTTTTCTTTTGCCCTTCTTGGGCTGGGCTTGTCCAGAAATCTCGTCTCCTTCAGGCTACAGCAGCTTAGGGCTCCTTTGTTTGTGTGTGTTTGTTTGTCTTAAAGGTATAGGCAAAATTTTAGTCTTAACACCTGTAAACCAGTACTGGTGCTGTTCTGTCCTAGAAATTTTAGCACTGCTCTGATACAATAAAACCTTCTTTCTCTCCAACTGGTTCAACTTCAGCATAAGCAGGATGTCCAGAACCTCTTCGAAACTTCATAGCAGGCCATCTGCTTGGACGTCTCTAAAACAGAAAATGCAAAAATAAAACAAATGTGCATCAGAGTAAGATCCTATTGTCTACAGAAAAATATATTTGCCAACTTCTGACTAAATTTAATAACACATTATCTCTTATTACTGCATTAAGTACTCCTTTTGTTAGGCCTCAAAGGCCTGTACTTGCATCTCTGTGATGGCACTATTTAAACTCCCTTTAGGGGATACTCTGTTAGTCACACCTGCCCCTAAAGGACTGAGAGCTTCTCAAAGGCAAGGTTCAATGCCTTGTGCGTATGTCTGAAAAGTGCCAAAATATAACTAGGCAAAAGTGAGCTGTAATAAAAAAGTCATCTTAATATTTAGCCACTGACACTCTCTTCTCTAGAAGTCAATACTAATATCACTTCATTTCGTTTATTAATTCCCTAAAAAACTTAGGTCAAAAAATTCTGCATAATTCCTAGAAGTGTGCTTCCAATTAGGTGCTAGGCTTTCTAGCAAATAAGCTAAAAAAAGAAATATCACTTAACATTTTTTATCACTTAACATCTTAAATTATTTATTCCGTTAAGCAGACTCATATATGACTTTTTGTGCTTGAAAAAAAAGATGTCATACCCTGAAAATGGAGCCCATCATCTGAGAGTGTGGACATTCTTGAGCCTATGAGTAACACTTAGCAGTAGACGCTAGTCCTAAAACACAGTTATTTGTACTGACAAAAAGAGAGCATTTCTCTCTAGCACTCTGTCCATCAAACAAACCTTCTGTGATTTACAAATGGACGTGCTGAAATGAATTATATAGTTACAACAGCAGAAGACACTAAAATGCATTTTATAGCCACAGTGACACTAGAAACTATTACTCCATTTATCAAAGTGCCTGCAATTTGGGGTAAATAAGACAATAAATATCAAAGGAAGTTTATTTCTATCCAAAGAATTTTAATGTGGAAAAAAGGTTAAACATCAGTGTACATATCCTGGCATTTGGTATCTTTCTAGATTTGCCAATTTGATGTCAATGTCAATGATTAATGACTGTGAAAGACATTTTTCTCATCAGGTAGGAATAAGTATTAGCTCTACATTCTAGAAAAATACCAAACAATTACATTCTGCTGACTGATAATATTATGTGCTGTCTCTATAACATTATATGATCAGAATGCCTTAATATATTTACTGATTAAGACTTATTACGTGAAACTGAATTATCTTTATTTTTCAAAAGAAGTTAAAATTAAAAGGAAGGTCACAGAGCAAAACATTGTGTCTATCGTGGGGCTGAAATAATCACCAATGGAAAGGTACTAAGTATCTTTAGGGAGGTGATACTTGTACCTTATAGTTATCACTGTTTGGAAGGAAAAGACCACATGTTGCAGTGCTCACTATTTTTAGCCCCCATTCTGGTTTCAGTGACTTCACAGCTTGGGCTTCTCCAAAGCCATGATGTCCCTGGTCAAGCAGCACCACTGAGATTTGGCTTGGAATCTCCACCTTTCCAAGGCCACCCGATCTGTGGGTTCAGCTGGCAATAAAGCCCTGTGACCTAGCAATACTTTACAAGAAATGATCTATAGCATTTAGACACACTGTGCTACACGTAACTTTTCATTAAAAAAGAGTGCAGATAATGAGCATATTGACGATGCTTGTGAATGTTACATTGTATCAAGCTCTTACATGCTTTGTATTAGGTAAGTCACAAACACAATCTCATTTAATATCCACAACTCAGTCATTTACATTTTTTTGCAAACATAGGAAGTTAGCAGATGGCAGAGCCAAGATATAAAGTAAAATAAAATCCATCTACTTTCAAAGTTAATTTTCTCCACTATGGAACTTACTTCTTAACATTGAGTGATTTGTGCATAACTCACCCAACATTTGGGAACATGGTTCTAGTTTTATTTCATTCTTAAAAATAAAACATTGCCAACCACTTCAGTATTCTGTTAATAAGTCAGAATTGCTAAGTCAATAATTCTGTCTTAGGTGAAATACTGCAGGATTATGGAAAATGTTCATCATGTACTTGGTGTGCTCAACACAGACGTCTTCAACATAGAAGTACAAACATGTTGGGAGTGAAACTTCCTCTGTTATGACAATAAAAACGTATTTTCTGAATTAATTATACACCATTAAGGAGGTTTTACTTTTATTTATTTTTTTTTCATCTTTTTTTAATTTTTAAGACGTGAGGTACAATTCAGGATTAGGTTTAAAAGTGGTTATCGTACAGGTAAAGTTTGGCCTCCCTTTGGTCCCCACTTTGCCTGGTTTGAGATCAGGTACGCTTATTGATTTTGTGCACCTCTCTCCCCACCCCCAGCAGTATCCCACTACTGCCAATCCCTTTCTAATAGTATTATGGTAAACATTCAGGGTCCACTTATGAGTGAGAACATGTGGTACTCTGTTTCTGTGACAAACCACTAAGCAAGATAGACTCTAAATCCATTCAAGTTGCTGTAAAGTCCATATGTTTGTCCTTCTTTGTGGTTGTATAATATTCCATTGTGTATATGTACCACATTTTTTTATCCAGTCAAGTTTTGATGGGCAGCACAGTTGGTTCCATGCTTTTGCTCTTGTGAATAGTGCTGCAATAAACGTGTGTGTAAGTACCTTTTTTATGGAATGATTTGAGTTCCTCTGGATATACAAGGATGTTTAAAAATTTTTTGTTACCCGTAGAAAAAACAGAAATAGCCCAGCAATATTTCAAATCACTAAAGAATCGACCACTCATATAATGTGGTTAAACTATCAGTGCATATCACTCATTTATTTCATTACTAGTGATGAACAAAATATAGGAGGTATAATCCAGCCACAAAATTACTCAAGACTGCTATTTTATTCAGGCAAAACTGAACATTTATATTTCCTCCTATCATTTTATAGATGAAAAGAAAGGGTGTTTTCCAAAACGATAATTTAAAATTTATAATGATTTTTAACACACATCAACTAACTGGGGCTTTAAAAATTTGGTCTTATTTTATATTACTTTACAATTTCTTGACAACTCAATCTTAGCCATACTAGTGCCAAATAAAGAGCAACAACTTCATCAAAACTCTGCTTTCTTTCTAGAATAGATTCACAATAAAATAGGCAATGGCATCCCATATCACAAAACAATTATGTGGTTGTGAATAAATCACTTGATTTCTCTGGGCCTTTGTATCGTCTTCTGTAAAATGATAGCTAAATTTGCCCTCTAAAATCCTAGGATCTTTATACTTCTTTGCCTGAGATAATTGACTTCAAAGTTGGGGAGAATATCTTAATTTTAAAAAATCCTCAGTGCTCTCCTGATCCCATCCCTCTTGCCTCCCTTTATTAACTTTTATAACTCCTAAACTTAAGTGAAATCTATATAAGTCAGTCCTAACTGAAATTGCTTTTCTACATCAATCTTTAGCTATTCAGAGATTTTTTTCTTACAAATGAAAATAATGAGGCAATTCTATGACTTCAGTTGGATGTTCAAATATTTAATTCTCACAGAAAAATCTTTAACATTGATGCTGTAATATGAGCTAGCTACCTAGTGAACTGGGAAAGGTTTGGGCAGAAGGGTCTAGAAACCTGGACATCATGTCTGGCCCTGCCATGAACAGGCAAGTGTGATTGAGCACAGTCTGGCATTTTAGAGAAGGGATATATTGTACTTTTTCTTGAGGCCTAGACATTTTAACATAGATGCTCCTTTTAGAATGGCTAATTCAAGTTGTTACAGAAACTCTTAGAGGCCACGGGGTCACTTGCGAACAGTGCAGGATGCATGCTGGAAATTGAAGAATTCAAACCAGACTGTAATGTTAATTCATTACAGAGATTCAGGATGTAATGCCTTAAAACATTACTGGTGTAATGCGTGGGTGATCTCTAATTTCATTTCTGAGAATTATTTATGTGATTAATCACATTCAGAAAAAAATGTTCACAGGGATGCGTTGACACTGGTGTGGGCTGTGCGGGCAGGAATTCTCCCTAATTACTCTTCAGTACTATTAACTGAATAGTCATCCAGATCTGTCTCAATGGTCCGTGGCAGGATAATTAGCTGAAAAATCCAAAAACAAACCTGGAGGGTACCCTCAGTTAGTAGTGTACACAAAGCTACAGCTGGAGACCTCTCTTCCAGTTCAGAGAGCAACACAGAGAGTGCTTTCTGTCTGGCTAGATGAGCCCTTAAAAGGAAGTTATAGGCAGTAGTGTAAAAGGAAAGGGACTGTTTTGAAATCTAAGGCCCAGATAGAAGACACCTGTGATACATAATGGCACTTGTCAAGTCGTTGATTGAAAATTTCTGGTATTTTGTGCTGCTTTCTTTAAAGAACTGTGAGGAGGTTCTAGGAGGCTGGTATCACTTCCCAGCACAGAACTTAGGCAAAGTCACTGCCTTTTTTGGTACTCACTTTCCTCATCTGGAAAATGAAATGAACTAGATTACTGTTTTTCAATTCTCCTTTCCTCCCTTCCTCCTTCCCTCCCTTTCTAATTTTTCAGCCACAGATCTTTTTCCTCTAATAAAATCTTAACTGGAAGCCCAAACAGAAGCACACAGAGTAGGTTTCTTTAATTGTGGTGGCCAGAGCTCTGCTCACATGTGCTCCAGAGCCTGGAGGGAGTCTATGAATTCTATATTTTCTTATACAATGTTTCTGGAAGCTATAGAACTAAATCTACACTTCTCAAATTTGACTGTGCACACAAATCAAAGGGATCTTGTTAAACTCTAGATTCTGGTTCAGCAGGTCTCAGGGAAGACTGGGTCTCTGCATATCTAACATGTTCCCAGGTGAGGCTGGCACTGCTGTTCCACACAACACACTTTGAAGAGCAAGGGCAATGATTTTCTAAGGTCTCTTCAAAAAGAAACATCCTCCAAAAGTGAGTAAAATAAAAAATACTGAACTTCAACCTTCCTGTGTCTCTGGCAGACCTTTGTGGGAATTGAAGCCTTATTCTTGCAGCCAGGTCAACCTTTCAATATTTAGCTTTGATAAAGTTTGACTGTCCAGGGGAAGGGTGTTTTTTCTTTTTTCTTTTACATACTTTAAGATACAAGTTATTCTCTATTTTCCTTATTTTGTGTGGAATTTTAAAAAAATTTTAGCAAGTAATATGGTTGGCTTGCCAGATTTAGCAAATAAAAATATTTAAGACAATAGCTAAATTTGAATTTCAGACAAGAAATACTTATACTAAAACAGGGGTCTTTTTATTTAAAATTCAAATGTATCTGTATTTTATTTGACAACTCCATCTATAGGGAAACACAGTGGCTTTGGACCCTGACCAGTGGAACTTGCAATCTAATTAAAATAAATGACTCCTGTTTGTGGCTGTGTCTCTTTGCTTCATGAATTGTAGGTTGGTTTTTTCCTTAAAAAGAGTAACTGAAATTGATTTGTCTGTCTTCTGGTGTGGTAGAGAATTCTAAGCAGGAGAATTGCAATTGTTTGTGTACAAAGCAAAGCCTGTGTGTTCTTTATACATTTTCTGCTCATCCCATTTTGTTTGTTCCTCACGGGGATACTGCCTTATTTTCCGGTAGCAGCTCTTCTCTAACTCATCCTTACTACTTGCCAATGGCATGCTGCCTTCATTCTAGGACCGCTCTATGAATGGTTCTGAAGAATTCGTTATAGACATAGTTGGTTCATATGCAAGATCAAAAAATTTTCCCGAAGGATAGATAGAACAGCTATTCACCTGTTGACAAAATACAAATCATAGTATGAGTGTGATTTTCCAAAAGCCAAACTGTCCAAAATACAAAAGCCCATGATTCTCCAACAGCTACTAAATTACGTACAAACTCTTTCATATAGAAAGAGATATCTTCCCATCATATATTTTGAACACCTAACATTATTTTCTTTCATTTTTGGTGGTGCTCAGAGCTGACTGAAAATAGAATCACTTGGAAAGATTAAAAACAAACAAACAATACTGATGTAGAGGCTCGCCTAAGCTGATCAATTTAATTTCTAGATGGTGCCCAGGCTGGTGTCATTTATAAGTCCTTCAGGCGAATGAGTGAACACAGTGAGGCTTGAGAACCAGCCACCCCAAACTCTTCTTCTCTCACTTCCCTGTCTATATCCCATCATTTCTCACTCTGGGCCTTTGCCTGTGGTATTCCTTCAGTATTTTCTCTTATCCAAACACTATCCACCTCACATTATTGCTAAGAAAACTTTCCAATCCCCACCTAGAGATTAGTCCCTTCTCATTCTCTTGTGTTGTTTCAGATATTTCCAGGTATTTTATCAATGTCTCTTGCCACATTTTAACACATATTGTGGTTATTTGTGTGGTTGTAAACATATAGACTATATATACATCACGCTCTATGTATATGTCCTTGAGGTATGTGTCACATCCTGCTCAAATCTGAAATAATCACAGCAGGGGATACTGAAGATACCTGGCACCTGAATGGATCTTTTTTGTAAGATCTGCCTCCTCCATATGACAACATTATTTTCAGTAATAATCATGAAAGGAAATGAATAATAATAATGGCCAGAAAAGAAATGCAGATAGAGAAATTTTTGTGTGTGTTTTGAACTTTATATAATCATGCCAGTAAAAAACATTAAAAATAAAAAAGTTCTATACCAAAAAGGAAAAAATAGACTGAATAAATGTATTTTTGAAAAAAAAGAGAAAATAAGACATAAATATTGCCAAATGAATAAACCCCACTAGGTTCAGAGGTTGACTGAAACTTGTAATAATGGAATTGAAGTACTTTAAGTTCTGTTTCTTCATCTTTACAACCACAGTGCTATTATTTTTTATTTTGAATTTACTGTTTTAAAACAGATATATAAAATACCATACAGGTTGAAGACACAATAGTGCCTGAAACAAACTCAAAGATTCCGAATCCCTCTGAACTTATTTTCTAAATGAATGCATGTAGCTGAGTTTGCTGTCAGGGGCCAAGTATGGAAACCAAGAGCTTTCTGAATTAACTTCCACTTAGAAAAAAATAAAAAATCTACTAAAGGATAAACACTAAAGTTGTGCAAAGGCGAAGTCACATATATAGTATGTCAGAAAACTCAACAGTAACAGAGCCCATTCTTTAGCACTTGGATCGGCATAAGTTTTTTTTTCGGGGTGGAATATTTTATCACCAACACAATTTAGAATTTCTGGCACATGGTGATAATAAAAATCCAACCTTATTTGAGGATTTCATTACAATGTTGCAATGTTAGCATTCTCTGCAGACAATGCACCTTCTTTCTTTTTTTTTTTTGAGATGGAATCTCACGCTGTCGCCCAGACTGGAGTGCAGTGGCTGCTCCCGGCCACCGCAGCCTCGACCTGCTGGGCTCCGGCGATCCTTCCCCCTCAGCCTTCCAAGTAGCTGGAACTATGGGCGTGTGCTACCATGCCCAGCTGATTTTTTGATTTATTGTAGAGACAAGGTCTCGCCAAGTTGCCCAGGCGGGTCTCGAACCCGCGGGCTCAGGCAATCCACTCACCTCAGCCTCTCAAAGCGCTGGGATTACAGGCTGAGCCACCGAGCCCGGCAATGCATCTTCTTTTTACCTGCACATAAAGCAGGTAGCTCTGATCTACCTCGGCTGGCAAAGTATTACACACAAGGAGGCTGACAATAAGGGTGAGTGTTGATTTGCATAGATCTTATTTTGCAGTTTTTGCCCCCACAAGGGGCATGCATCTAGACTTTTGGGTGACAAGTTGTCTTCTTGAGATGTTTCTCTTCTTTTAACTTCAGCCCATTATTAGTTACTTTGTTGTTCAAACCGAGAATGACTGTATGATAGTAACTATTAGTGCATTCATGTGGGAATAAATGTATTCAGACAGCCAATAAAATTACTATTTAGATACCTCTATATAAAACAGTACTAAACTTAAGGCATTTATACTATGTTTCAGGAAAATAATACATTTGCACATAAAAACTTGAACACATGCTAACCAATGAGATTTCAGAGTCAGTATAAAATCAAATATTCATTGAAAATACAGGACAATAAATACTATGAATTTTGAGGATTTATTCAGATTTGAGTCATCAGAAGTGATGCCATGGGCAGAAATGAAAATAAAAACAAAGGACTGAATGAAACCTGCCATCAGTATAGCCAGATGCAACTTGACATACTCATTTCAGGTCTTTAGAAGATGGCAGCCACTGGTTTTGTGTGCATTGCTTTTCCCTTGTCTACTTTATTCTCTTCAGCAGCTTTAACGACTTTAGTGTTCCTTATTTCAGTGTTTCTCCTGGATAATTTTGTGAACATCTTCTTCCATCCCTTCCATATTACTCATTCTACCTCAAAGTAGCCACCTCCAGGGCCTGGCCATCATATGTCACTGCATGGCACCGTACTGACTTTAAATCCTTTGGATTATGGAGAATTGCATTTCAGTAGTCTCTATAATTCACCCAGGCTCCACCTAACTTCCTGTCAGACAGGATTCTACAGAGGGCCTCTTCAATCAACTTACTCTTAGTTCTTTCATCTATCTGGCAATCAATTCTGGATAAATTCTCCCAATTTTCATCACAAATACTCATCTCCTATATTTTCTTATTCCAGATCCTAAGCATTCCCAAGTAGTGTGGACAAAGCCACACATTCAAGTTAACCAGCCCCAAGAGTCACACTCTAATTTCCATTAGGAAGGCAATGATTAGTTTACTCTTCTTATCTGGTTGTTTGGCTTTTAAAGTCTTTGTTTTCTATGTCTCCAGAGACATAACAAGCTGGAAAATATAGATGATCAGATGACTTATCATTCAAATTTTCAGATTGAATGAGGAAATTATTTATAATTATATTAACCATATTGACAAATAATATTAATATAATATAATAATAATTATCTTAATAGTTATATCAGACAGGCATAAACTCGATGGTCCTGGGCAAACCGGGATGTGTATTGTCCTTAATTATACCCCTCTGTAATGGTAGGAGAATCTGCCAGACTTGCACTACACAAATAAAATCTTTAGTTTTGACTGCTTTCCCATGATACAAGTTAAGAATATTCTACTCTTCTTCAGCATTAACCTTAGTTTATAATATAGTAATACTACTTTAGGGAATATCTCTTTCTTCTTTTTTTTGAGTTGGAGTCTCACTCTGTTGCCCAGACTGGAGTGCCATGGCTGCTGCCGGCCACCGCAGCCTCAACCTGCTGGGCTCCGGCGATCCTTCCACCTCAGCCTTCCAAGTAGCTGGAACTACAGGCGCGCGCTACCACGCCCGGCTAATTTTTGATTTTTTGTAGAGATGAGGTCTCGCCAAGTTGCCCAGGCGGGTCTCGAACCCGTGGGCTCAGGCAATCCACTCACCTCAGCCTCCCAAAGGCACGGGATTACAGGCTGAGCCACCGAGCCCGGCTATCTCTTTATTTCTAGAGCCACATTGCTACAAGTGGCTATTTTCTACTAAAATTGAGTCATAATTTGCTAGTAGACAGGCAATTTACTCTAAAAAAAAGTACTTTGCAGTGGATGTGAAAACAAGCCAGTTTACGGTTGCATAGTGACTGGGTTAAAAGACGAGATAATGCTGCTTTGGTCATAAATATCCTAGTAAAAGTCAAGTGTGAGTTAGAGCTGCTCCCTACAACAATAAGACTGGCCCTGTTCCTCAAGAAATTGTTCTTGTAAAGATACTTGGATCTGGAGTACCAATGTGTTTCTAAGGGACGTCAAAGAAAGCTGGCAAGTTGAGCTCTAATTAGTTGTGACCTTAGGCATGGTAAGGGGTGGGCTATTTTCTAGCGTAAAGTACCTCTGTGCTTTCACTTACATTTAATCACACAGTTAGGAAACAAACCAATAGAACAATTAATATCAAATCCAAGAGGGGACACTATTCATTTGAAGGTGTAGAAAGATGCCTATCAGTCAAACTAGGGCAAAACTAGACTTTCGCATGTGACCAGTATTTCAAGATATGTTTTTAACTTGTGTTCATTTCAATGGAATTAAAAGTTTTAGAGAAAGTTTAAAAGATATACAGCAAACTTTTTACCTATCTAAGACTCTACATTTAAAAAATGGGTATCCAACATGATGTATCTTTTAAAGTCTGAGGAACTTCATTTATTTGTCTTGCCATTTTGTATATATACCATCTCTTGTCAAATCAATTCATAGATTGAAATAAAAGATAATTATGACCCTGAGAAAGGAAACAAGATAGTATGAATATGACAGGAGAATAAATGTTAAAGAACATGTGATTTACAGCAGCGGGCCCCAACCTTTTTGGCATCAGGGACCGATTTTGTGGAAGACAATTTTTCCATGGACTTTGAGAGGAGGGCAAAAATGTACAGTCAAACCTCACTGCTGATGTCAACCTGCATTTATAGCCGCTTCCCAGCACTAGCATCATCGCCTCAGCTCCACCTCAGATCAGTGGTAATGCGAGTGATAGGGAGCAGCTCTAAATACAGATAAATACAGAAGAAGCTTTGCTCACTTGCTGGCCGCTCATCTCCTGCTGTGAGGCTCAGTTCCTAACAGGCCAGGGACTCCTCTGTTAAAAGATCAATTGTAGAGGTATGATAGATACATTTTGTAATTATATTTTGTACATTGTTATAACAGACCACACAGCAGTACCTAATCATTCCTTACTTAGGAACTATAGTGATGTTCATTACTGTCCTTTACAAAGATTCATGCAGTTTCCACAAAAGCTTCCTTAAGAGCTCATTGCATTCATCCTGTGATAAAGAACTGCTGATAACCATTGTAACAATATTGTGTGAGCCAGATTATAGCTCTGGAAGTAACTCTTTTTGGCAACATTTATAAAATGAAAAAAATAAAAATAAAAAAGCAAGATGTCAGAGATATACCAATTAAAGCCTACAAAAACAACTGTTTTTATTGTACAATCGATAGCATAATACTAAGAAGTTGATAATATAGTTTGTGAATTATTAAGATGGTTTGTTCTTTTTCCCTTTCTTTTATTTGGATAACTCACCCACAAGTGCTCAGGCAGAGAGTAGTGATGGGAAATACATGAATCTCTCCAATAAATCTTGGTATTTATTGGCTGAAACTGACTAATATTTAAAACAGTGTTTTAACACAGATGAAGGCTGCTTGGGAGTCACAAATTTGGATTCAAATTCTTGTTGGTCTATACAAAATGGTTGAGGAATTGACCAAAGTCACAAAGTCAGTCAGTAAAAAGTTGGAATTTATGCAAAGTCTGTCCTCTTGGCTCTGCATTTTTCCATTGCATTTTACTGGTTCCTGATTCTCCTTCTATCAAGCACTGAGGCTTTAGGCAAGTTACGTTCCTTTTTTTTTTTTTAATCTGAGTTCTTACGTTTAAAATGAGAATGTGGACATACACTAGTTTTCTACTTAGTATGAGCCTATACCCTTCAGTCAGCTTTAACAAATGAAAAATATACCATAATAATCTTTAAAAGGGCCAATATTTTCTCATCAATGACACTATTTTAAAATATATTGTGAATGACTCAACTAAAACAACTCCAATAAGATATGTTTTAAAATATAAGTGCATAGACTCCTGCAATACCAATGTTGCAATTTAAAGAGTTATCTTTTCAAGCATACAAATTTTCTTTTAGGAAAATGGACATTTATTTCTGTAAAGGGGAGACGTACAATGCCAAAAGCTGCGAATCGTTGAGCTTAATGTTTCCTTAAGTTTTCTACTACATTCAACTTTCTATCCTTTCATGATTCTGTTTATGGAAGTTCCACTTGGATTATTTTAGATGAGAGCATTTATTCAGCAACTATTTACTAAGCATTGTGCTTGTCCTTGAGGGTAAAAACTACGAATGAGACAGATAAGGTTGCTCCCTAGAGTTCTCAAATTGCTACTAAAATTCACCAAGAAGCAAAATAAAATGATGCTCACAATGAGGAAAGTCTTTGTGATTTAGTTTTAAGGCCAGTCCCTAGAAAAGAACTGATCAGTCACTTCTGCCTATTAACCACATCTCTGTCTACTCTAACAAATGGGAAAGAATTCCAAATCTCCTAATCGTTGGTTATTTACTTTTCCACTGAAACACCATAAAAACAAGTGTACATGAAATTTTCAATTGCACAAAATATATTCTGCTACATAGATTTTACCATTTGTGAGTAAAAATTTAAATCCCCAAACATAATTACTTAGTTTTTAAAAATATATCTTGTTTCCTCTTTTCTGTATGAATGTAATTTCCTATAAATAATAGTATCTTATATTATTTTCTGCATAGTTTTTCTCTGAATAGTTTCATTACTTTTACATTTGGATTAGTAGCTATAATTACATTTGTAATTTCAATTTTCCTTTGATTTGGCTTTGCTCAAAGTTCTCAGTGATTTTCATTCTACCTGGTTTCCTTTGCACATACCTCTTTTTCTAAACAAAAAGTGATTCTAATGTTGTTATGTAGTTTGCGAAAACATACCCAGTCCATTGATTTTCCCTGATATTTCATTACTCTAATGAATTTTTAATATGGCTTACATTTATTAGACGGTGGTTATGTTCTATATTAATAACTCTATTTTATCGATGGCTTAATCAAGTAGAAGTTCATTTCTTGCCCATATAATAGTCCCAGGCAAGTATTCCTTATAGACAGACAATTTTCTTGCATGCATAGATTGTGGCATCTCACACCTTGGTTTCTCCAGTCTCTAGGGACAGTGTAGCCAATTGGTGAGACAAGAGAGAAGGTGTGGAAAAGGTGCACCTAATTTTTAAAAGCCTTGACTTAAATGTCACATTTAGGACTTCCTGGTGGGGAAAGTAGTCACATGGCCATATCCAGATGCAAGAGAGTTTGAGAAAGGGAACCTTTACTTATGAAATTATTTATCAGTCACAACCCTTTACTATAGAATTAGGAGCCTGAATTGCGGTGTGTAAGTAGCATTCTCTGCTACAAATACCCATATCTTTTTAATTATAGATACAAATCATAAATGCATTACAAATATTTCCAAAACATTTTCTGCCAAATGAAGTAAGTTGAAACATGAGATGTGTGTTACTGCTATAACTACCCTCCAGTGCACAAAGGGCAATCATATGGAGAAAGTGTGTAGATGTATTTTGAGTGGTAGCAGATAATAGTCCAAGTCACCTAAGTCCAAAGTGATTGTTTGATGTGCCTGTGGTCATTTTGTTTATCTGAAGCTTATCTCTAAAATATTTTTCAAGAAGAGCTCATGGAAACAATATTGCCAGAGTTCCTACATGTTGATAATAGTCTAGGTGTGCCTTTTATACATGAAGGCCAGTTTGCTGGGTATGGATTATTGGGTTTCATTTTCTGTCTTACAATACTGTAACTTCATTTTCTTCTGGTATAAAAAGTTGCTCTTAGCCGGGCTCAGTGGCTCAGCCTGTAATCCCGCGCCTTTGGGAGGCTGAGGTGAGTGGATTGCCTGAGCCCGCGGGTTCGAGACCCGCCTGGGCAGCGAGACCTCATCTCTGCAATAAATCAAAAAATCAGCTGGGCGTGGTAGCGCACGCCTGTAATTCTGGCTACTCGGAAGGCTAAGGCAGAAGGATCGGCGGAGCCCAGCAGGTGGAGGCTGCGGTGGCCGGAAGCGGCCACTGCACTCCAGTCTGGGCGACAGAGTGAGACTCCAATTCAGAAAAAAAAAAAAGTTACTCTCAAACACTTGATGATTATCTAATTCATATATACTTATGTCAAGTGTTTTCTGTTCTAAATGCATTTTTTTTTCTTTTTGAAAAGTCTTCCAGTGATTTTACTAGAATGTCTTAATGTTCATTATTTTGGGTCAATAATCTTAGGTTTATAGTGTCCTCTTTCATTATTTAATTTCTTTAAGTTTTAGAAACTTTTTAAAAAGTATAGTTTGTGGTAATTATTTTTTCTCTTGCTTTGGTTTCCTTCTTTAGGGATTCCCATTGTTCATATGTTGGATCTTCTCTGCCAATCTTCAGTATTCATAATTTTCTCTCAAAGCTTATCTCTTTCTCTAATTCCTTTTAATTTTAAAAAATGTATTTCTTTTAGCTTTCTGTTTCTTTTAAGGCATTAAAAACTGTGTTTATTTGCTCTTCTATTATTCCAGTTTTTTATTCATTTCCAAAATAAGTTTTCTTTTTATTTCTAATTCTTAATATATCTCATTTTTTAGTTTCTCTAATGCTAACTTGTTCTTTCATGTTTTGCATCTTTCTTCATTATGTATAGTTAGTTTTGAAATAGTACCTTAGGGTTTTCATTAGATTGTTGTAAAGCAAATCTTTCTGATATGCTTTCATTATCTGTAGGGATATTATTCTGTTTTTTAGTTATCTTTACATGGGATTTCACCACCAAAATGTTCTTTACTCATTTTTATATGAATTTAATTTTTATGAACTTTTAAGAGGAGGGTTAGTTCAAGTAACATTTGTAACCTTGAAGTTTCTTCTGTTGTTCTATTGCATTGAAAAACTGTAAAGGTACTGGACCTTTATCTTATACCATACAAAAAATCAACTTACAATTAGTTAACAGTGTAAGCATAAGAACTGGAACCATAAAACTCGCCAAAGAAAACAGAGAAAAAAACTCCTTGGTGTTGAACTCGAAATGACTTTTTGGATATCACAACAAAATCTCAGGTAACAAAACCAAAAATAAACAAATAGAATAACATCAAACTAAAATGCCCTGCTCAGCAAAACAATCAATAACATGAAAAGGCAGTCTAGGATTGTGAGAAAATATTTGTAGATGATATATCTGATAAGGGGTTAATATCCAAAGCATATAAAGAACTCATATAGCTAAACAGTAAAAACAAAAACAACCAAAAAAACCCCACAAAAACCCAAACAAACAAAACAAATAAGCCAGTTTAAAAATAAACAAATTTCTCCAAAGAAATGAACATTTCTCCAAAGAAGGTATAAAAATGGCAAAATATATGAAAAATTGCTCAACATCACTAATCATCTAGGAAATGGAAATCAAACTACAATGAAAATCACCTCATATCTGTTAGAATGGCTATTATCAAAAAGATAAAACATAACCAAGTGTTGGCGAGAGTGTAAAGAAAAGGGAAACCTTACATACTGTTGGTGAAAACGTATATTGGTACAACCATTACAAACAATGGTATAGGGTTTTTCTCAAAATATTAAAAATAGAACTACCATATGGCCCAACAAGTTTTCTACTGGATATACATGCAAAAGAAATGAGATCAACACCTCATAGAGATATCTGCACACCAATGTTCACAGTAGCATTATTCACAATGGCCAAGACATGGAAACAGCTGAAGTGTCTGTACACAGATGAATGAGTAAACAAACTTTGGTGTATACACATAAGAAAATACCACTCAGCCTTTAAAAAAGGAGATACTGCCATTTGCAACAACATAGATGAACCCAGAGAACATTATGCTAAGTGAAGTAAGCCAGACAGAAAGAAAGAATGCTTGATATCTCTTATCAGTAGAATAAAAAAAATCAAATACATTTTAAAAAACAGAGATAGAGTTGAGAGAGGAGGTGGACAAAAGCAGGTCAACTTTTTCTTGCAATTATGTAGAATGAATAAGTCTAAAGATCTAATGTACAACATGATGACTATAACAATATTATATTGAACAGTATACTGATAATTTGTTAAGACAGATTTTAGGTACTCTTACACAAAAAAGATAACTACAGAATGTTATAGATAGAACAAATTGCTTGATTGTGGTAATCATTTCACTGTAAATATATGAGGGAAGACTCCTAAAATAGAATTTATTTATAAAATATTGTGTATTTATTCTTACACGTTTAAACTTTTGTCACCTTCAAAGTACTTTCCATTTGATGAAATTCACCTATCAAGACATTTTCCACTGCTCAAAACAGTTTCTGAATTCATCCTTTTGTATGCCTTTTAGTGCTTCTGCCTTTTTTGTTTTACCTCTTTTATATCGGCAAAATGTTTCCCTTTGAGGACTTTTTCCATGCGGGGAAACAAAAAAAAATGTCGTTAGGGTGAGATCGGGTGAATGGGAGGGTGGGGATACGGGTCATGCCTTTTTTGGTCAAAACTGCTGAAGACTGGAGGCAGTGTGGGCAGGTTGTTCATGTAAATCATCCATCATGAAATGGGCAAATGTGCTGAAAGAATTGCCAACAAAATTCACTGAAATTGAGTGTAATCTCTCATCAGCTGGTACTCCGAAGACAATGGGTTTCTAGAATACATACCTAGCAGGGGAAGCCTGTGCTACAAGGGACTCACCCTCCAAAAAATAATTCTGTTTCTTTTCTTTCTTTTTTTTTTTGGTGTGTGTTTGTGGGGGGTCCCTCTCACAAAACATCATATAGTACATTTTATAAAAGAGTGTCTGACACATCGTATGTCCTGAATAAATGATGGTTATCATTAAAAATATGATGGCATGCTTTCTGATATTTCCTGACTCTGTGCCTCTTCGCCACTTGTATAAGAACTTTCTTCTTCTTTTTTCATCTTTGTTGTCCCTGTGAGTAAAATATTTATTTCAGCTACAGAATTTTCTCCTAGTGGGGGCACTGTCATGCAAGATGGCACTGGCAAGTCAGTTTTAGGAATTCCTTGGACTATGCAGCTCTAGTCCCTTCAGAAATTCCGACAAAGAGCCCCTACACTCACCAGCATTGGTGCTAGTAAATGTCCTCACTTTCTGTTGCTGCTGTCACACTGGCCCATGGTGTTTTCCTGTCAATGCCTATTGGCTATTATATTGTTCATGTTCAGGCCTGTCAGACATCTTGTTTACAACATTTAGGTCTTGTAGCCATTGGTGGTTTGTTTTTATCTGATGTATTTAGGGATGATGGCTATATCTTGACCATACATTATCAGCTAGTTTTGTTGTAAATACCATCTATAGTTTTTTTTTAATATATATTTTTTATTATAAAGATGTGGGGTACAATTCAGGGTCAGGTATACAAACATTGGTTATGCAGGTACCTTTGTTGATGAGGTAGCCCCTCCCTCTCCTAGCAGTTTCCTCAACTGCCAATCCCACCCCCCCTCCCCTGACAGTTTCCCACTACTGCCAATCACTTCCTTATAGTATTATAATTGTTCAAGGTCTGCTTATGAGTGGCAAGTTTTTTGTTGTTTTTTTTAAATTTTGGTACCTAGTAGTTTTGCCTGTTTTTATGTAGATGCTTTGGGGGAGGGGAGAATGCTACTACCACTAACAATTTTCCAGAATTTTTCATCAGTACTTCCCTTTGACATTTCAAGGATTCTCTTTGCATTTACTGTTAAATCACATTCTTCATTTCTATACACTCTTTCACCAAATTGATGTTACTGAGACTATTTAAATATTTTATTATTGTACCTACCTTTGGTCAAAAAAGAAAAAAAATATACAGTTGTTATACTATGTGCTGCGATGAATGATTGAATGAATGAATGTGTGTGTGTGCGTGTGTGTGTTTTAACTTGAAGGTAAATAAGAGATAAATAATCATGGTGGAAAGCTAACTAAGTATTTGCGACTTCCTCTTAGCTCTTCTTGCTCAAGATTGGAAATTTCTACCCTTTCTGTGTCAAGGAAATGAATTTGCACATCTTGGATGTGACTCAACTGCATCATTTATGGGCTCATGAAAGTTTCAACTTGAATGAAGTCTGTGCATGTTATGGTTGAGAGAATGGGTGAGAAGAAAAAGCACTTTTTCTACTAGCAGTGATTATACAATAAAGATACTAATGATCACAGATTCTAATAAATAGGAATGGAAAAAATGCCAACTTAAATTTCAGAAAATTTAGGAAAGCAAATACTTAAAAATTCCCTAAGGCTACTTGGCAGAATGTGAGAGGAAGGGAAACAGAGTAGCAGAAGTGATTTTGAGTGACCAGAGCTTCCATGTTCAACCAAAACTCTCAGAGTAGTCAATCGTGGTGGAAAGAAAAAGATGGAAATAGAAAAACACAAAATGGCTTATTGTGTAAGCAGAAAATGCCAAATATGCTACTCCTACCTATTTGAAAAAAGCATAAATATTTAACCATCAATTCACCCTCCTTGTAAAATTCAATAAATTTGTGGAGAGGACTATGGGAGAAAGCAAAGAACAGCTCTTGTACCTCTGGCTCTGTGCTACTTTTTACCGTTCCAAGTAACTCCTTCTTGGAAAAGATTTGTTTAAGGCACTTTACGTTACCTGTTATATTAATGATTAGTTCCTTTGTTTTCATGCATATTTCTTACTAAAGGAAAACCTAAGACGTGCTTGCCCTACTAGGACCTGAGCATGAAATCTATGACATTATCCAATACTACCAACTTCTATAAAAGGGCATTTCCCTCAATTATTACCAGATAAATACTTATATTCTGGAGAGGAGAATTATAGTCTTCCTTGTTGTGTGTGTGTGTGTGTGTGTGTGTGTGTGTGTGTGTGTGTGTGTGTGTTTTCCTCTTTGGGTTACTCAAAAAATAAGATGTCTTCATAAGCTGTAAGCATGCACCAACACACCTTCTTGTTTACTTTGCAATTTTTCGATCTTTCTGAAGCATACAATACTGGTGGAAAAGGGAACCAGAATACTCTAGATTTACAGGGACAGATGAGCCTTAAATTCATTTTAGTTTAACCACTTATATAAAGTTTAAATACCTCCTATGGAGTCCTTAACAATGGGGTCTTCTTGTATGCTTAAGAAGTTCTGGTGATGAAAAGCTTGGTACTCAGGAAGCCTGTGCATCTCTGAGTACATTTGATTACTAGAAAGTCTTTACAATGAGTTCATATTTGCATCTTCACAGCTTCCTCCCAAAGATTCTTGTGTCTATTCTCAATCTATCTGGCACAAGTTGACTACCTCAACCTAAGTTTCAAGTCTTGAATGTTCATTATTACTCTAAATTGAACTAAGTTTCTCTACATGTATGGAGACTTACTTGTTTCTTTACGGGAATAGATCCCATTGCTTTTGATAAAATGCTATCCAGCTCTTCATAAAACATATGATGCATTTTAAAACTGACGTCTTATACAATAAATTAGGTATTTTGAGACTATTTTTGACTAAAATTCAATGTTCGTTACCAATTCTTACGCTACACCAAATTTTCTTCATATTAAACTTGCACATATTCAGGATTCAAGTCCAGCTACAAGCTACTGACCCACAATGAGATACGTCATAGTTAAAACCATTAAGAATTAAGAAATACTAAAATGTTTTTAAAAGCTCAAAAAGAAAAATAAGAAAAACACTAAAAAGTGATACAAATTCAAGCATAAACCAAGAAAAAATCTGATGTACTATTAAGGGAGAATTAGCTATTACTAGAACTTTAAGTTGCACTATGATTTCTGAATAATTATGACAAATTTGTTTTTTATAGAAGAAAACCCTGTGTCGAGGAAAACACAGTGTTCAAAAAATTTTTTGAATCATGAATGCTTTTCATCAATTCAAAATTTATACAGTTTATAGGAATTTTTGATTACCTCATTAATAAGAATACAAATATAGTCATTAGTTGCAATTAGAGAACGTAGACATAAAATGAATAATTCTGATTCTATATTCACTTACTGTGTGATGCAAGTGAAGTAATTTTGAATTAAATATTATTTTGTTTATATTAAGATAATTTTTATAGATGATCACCACAAGAAAATAGAGTAAATAATCTTAATTAATTTGCACTTTAAAATACTCGTGATGGTCACTTCTAATAGATTTACAAAAAGTATAATTACTACCACCATTTATAATAGATTTCTTTATATTTGTTCCCTAGACTCTTATTTTTCTGATCTCTAAAACTCAAATTAAAAATTTTTATTTCCTTATGATTGCAAATAATTCTAGTATTATTTATAAACCAGAGCATACCACAACTATCAGCTTATTTAGTTGCCCTGTATTTTGATCAGAAAAAAAAATTACACTATGTGAAACTGGTGGGGAAAATCTTATAATTGAATACATTCATAATTACTATGAAGCAGTAATTATTGTAAAATTAAAGTTTCTATTGTCTATCTCCACAATAGAAAGGCTTAAATATTTATTTTAAGGAAGAACAATTACCAAAGTTTCAAGGAAGAAATTACTCAACAGTTGGCACTGTCAGTTGAGTAATCTTCTCTTCCAGAGGTAATAGAAGAAGAAAAGGATTAGAATACCTAAAACATATATCATGTACTTAAAATGATGCACTTAAGATAACTCAGGTTTACAAATGCCCAAGTGAACTGTAGCTTTGCTGATTTTCATTTATTTAATCATTTGATTCTTCTGTTTAGAGAACATCTATCATCTATTTTCATGGTCTCATGAAACAATTGGATAAGGAATGGTAATTAAGAAGGAATTAGAGCAGAGAGCTCAGTGAAGTATAAGGTATTTTATTAACCATTTAAAATAATTCTTCCCAATGAAGGGAAGAAAATATTCTGTTATATCAGAAACACTATTTCTAATTAGAAGTTTAAATGAAAATATGCTACCCAAAAGAGTAAATTAAAGATGACATCTATAAAATAAATCTTATTTTGGTGATATATATAAGGCAATCCCATGAACTTGAAATGATGTCTCAAAATCATTCAGTTATGTACATAAATGAAATTCTAGCATCTTGAACAGAAAATGCAGGAAGAAAATCATAGACATACAGACAGTGTCTTTTTCTTTTCTTTTTTTTTTTTGAGTTGGAGTCTTACTCTTCACCCAGACTGGAGCCTCAACCTGCTGGGCTCCGGCGATCCTTCCGCCTCAACCTTCCAAGTAGCAGGAATTACAGGCATGCGCTACCACCCCCAGCTGATTTTTTTTTATTTATTGTAGAGATGAGGTCTCACCAAGTTGCCCAGGCGGGTCTCGAACCCGCGGGCTCAGGCAATCCACTTACCTCAGCCTCCCAAGGTGCGGGATTACAGGCTGAGCCACCAAGCCCGGCTAGCAGTATCTTTTTCAAAGTGACACGACTGCACCTATTTTTTCCTATATTTTGTTACATGTCTGAAAAACTGTCATCTAATAATACAACTTCATTAATGAGAGAGTCAAACCATGTCAGTTAGGTTTTAACTAATCTTTTCTTATTTGCAGCATTTCATCAAAAGTGAATACCATCTCCTTTCCAGCCCAAGAAATAAAAATTAGAAGCATGCATTTTATTTCTATGAATTTTTTTCCCTAGAGTTTAAAACTGAAAAAAGGTTAAGAAATAGCTTATGGACAAAATTCTGTTATTAAAAACACATGACTTCAAAATTTAAAAAAAGTATTTGTGGTTGTATGAAACGATTATTTACTCTATAGGTTAGTCAACGGATCATGTCTTCCTGACTCCCAAGTACGATTCATCTAGCAGCTGCAAAGCAAGATGCCAAACTTTTAGCAAACACTTTTTTCTCCCCAGCAGCAGCCTTTGAATCCTTGCCTGGCTCCTTCCTCTGGCTTCTTTCCTGGTGGCACTATTGATTGCCAGGAAAAATTGAGGGTCACAGCTGCCTGTGTTTCTTTAATCATATTCTCCATGGGTCTTTGTTATCCGCAAATATTTCTTGGGATGGGGTATCCCCCTGAGTGGCAAACCACTCAAAAGACTCTCGTTGTGATCTGCTATAGCTGTACAGACTGCAGGGCCAAGAAGAGGAATTCTTAGTGGAAGTCTTGGCTCTGTAACTATCGGTCATAGGATTCGAGTAAATTGTTTCACCGTGCGGAGTCTCTATTTCTATGTTGGACTTGACTCCAGCAAAGGGGTAGAAAGTATACTGCCCGCTTAGGTTCCAGGAACAGACATTTTTGATGGTTTGATTTTATCTGGATTTTATAGAATCTAGAACAATATAACTGGAGCTGGATAGCTACAGAGAGTTGACTCACCTTTTGGAATATTAATACTGGATGAAGATTGTGTGGAATCATTTTTTATATCAAATAATGTCTGTATTATAGGACATAATGTAATAGTCAGATAAGTTTTTAAGATAAAACATTAACCCTCAAGGAAATGTATTTGTAGTAGATGCTTGGGTAATGAATCTATTTTGAAAAAGTTACAGAATCTCTAGGTTCCACACATGCTGAGGTTACTTTTTGCTTGACATCCTATGATTCTGCTAATAGAAAATACTGGGCACTTCCATTGAAGTCAGATACTTTGCTTCCCCCAAGATGGTAAGAATTTTTTTTTCATGTTTCTAGATATCATAGAGATTCTTTTTTTTTAATCATTATTTTTTATTAAGGTTTTGTGGGGTACAGTTAAGGGCTAGGTGTACAATTACATTTCATTCAGGCACCCTGTTGATAAGAGGTGTTTCCCCATCCCCAGACAGATATTTGCTACTGTTAATCCCATCCCCCTCAATGGTAAGAATTTTAAAGCATGATATGAACAAAGACTGGTATTTAAACAGTTATGTTCAGGTTTTATTGTGAAAGCCATCTTGTATCTTCTAATTCTAGCATAACTTAAGAATGGTGACAGTTTTTTCCTTCAGGAAAATGAACTGGTTTGGAGAGAAGTCTTTTTTATTTACTTATTTATTTATTTTTTACAAATATATATCCTCAGCACATTGGAGAAAGAGCACCTTATTCAACATATGGTATTAGGAAAACAGGCTAACCATATGCAGAAGAAACTGGACCCCTACCTATTACCATCTTTAAAAAAAAATAACCAAAAAAGGATCAAGGACTTAAATATTAAGCCCTCAAACTATAAAAACATTAGAAGAAAATCTTGAAAATACTCTCCTGGATATCAGCCTAGGCAATGAATTCATGACCAAGTCCTCAAAAGCAAATGCAGCAAAAACTAAACTTGGCAGATAGGGCCTTATCAAGCTAAAAAGCTTCTGCACAGCAAATGAAACCAACAAGAGGGTAAAGGGACAATCCACAGTGTGGGAGAAAATATTTGCAAACTACGCATCCTACAAAGGCTTAATATCCAGAATCTATACAGAACTCAAATGAATCAACAGGGAAAAAACAACCCCATTACAAAATGGGCAAATGACATGAACCAACGCTTCTCAAAGGAAAATATACAAGTGACTAAAAAACGTGAAAAAATGCTCAACATCATTAATCACTGGAGAAAGCAAACCAAAATCACAGTGAGATGCCATCTGACACCTGTCAGAGTGATTTTTATTGAAAAGTCCAAAAACAACAAATGTTGGCAGGGAAAAGGGAATCCTCCTTCACTGTTGGTGGGCATGTAAGACAGTGCAACCCTTGTGGAAAGCAGGTTGTAGACTTCTCAAAGAACTAAAAAATATATTTACCACTCAACCCAGCAATCCCACTTCCTGGTATATAGCCAAAGGAACATACATAATTCTACCAAAAAGACACCTGCACTTGTAAGTTTATTGCAGCACTATTCACAATGGTGAAAACATGGAGCCAACCTATGTGCCCATCAGTGGTGGACTGAATGAAGAAAATGTGACTCATATACACTGTGGAATAATATGCAGCAAAACTTACTACTACCAAATTGCAAATTCAGACACAAAGATCATAATACCCTCTTACATCTCTGGCTATTCAATAACTAACGTCTTGCTGCTCAAAACAAAAAAAAAAGTATCACATTATTCAACATTTTATGAAGACTGACTCTTACAAAACTAAACGTTCTACATGAAATTTGTGTCTAACATAAAATATCTTCATCATCTGTCCTCACCCCTGGAATGTAAGCTTCATGAGGGCAAGGATGACCTTGTCCATTTTGTTGACTATTATACCTTGGGGACCTGGCACATAACAGAAGAACAACAAATATAATGTAAATGTATAAGAGAATGGTCAACGTAATAGTTGACTTTGGCAGCCTCAAATTTCAAATCTCCTCCTTCTCCCCTTGCTGAAAATCAGTTGGTTTCCTTTTTTCACAAAATATAAAGAGAATCAACCTTTCTTTCTAATTCTCTTTTCTTTGCCAGTTTTTTCTCTGAACCAGCATCATCCAATGGAAATATCGTGTGAGCCGCATACATATGATTTTAAAAGTGTCTAGTAGCCACTTAAAAAGAATCAGTGAAATCAATTTTAATGAATATTATTTAACTCCACACACCCAAACTATTATCATTTTAACATATAATTATATAAAAGTTATTAATGAGCTATTTTACATTCTTTTTTTGCACTCAAACTTCACAATCCAGTGTGTTTTGCACATATTTCATTCCAGATTGGGCACATTTCAAGTGTTCAATATTCTTATATTGATAGCTCAGATTTTTTTTTTTTTTCATTTTGGGCTAGTTCTATATTTTGGTCTTCAAGCTCTGGATAGCTCAGATTTTTACCTTACGTTTTCTCCAATCCTCAGAGTAAAAATTGTAACCTCTAGTTAAAGGCACACTTCATTGCCATTATATAATATGCAATATGCCATATTATGTTTTCTATAATTTTGCTTTCTTCCTTTTCATTTTAAGGAAATCCTTTAAACTGATTCCTTTCTTTCTGAGGATGTTTCAAATTGTGCTTCACAGCATCAGCAGCAGGATCAGGCACTCTTAGTTTTTATTTGTCTATTTATAAAACAACAATTCTAATATTTCATTTCCAGAATCTATTTTCCAAGGGCTTGATCACCTTTATCATTAGGTTCTCACTGATTTGTCTTCATTTTTACATGTGTAGAACAATCCAACCTGCATGCGAATGTCATTAATATGTAAAGAAAAAGCAAGGACAGTGTTCAACGTTAATTTTTTTTTAGCAAGATGGTTAATCTAAATTATTTTGTTATAGTCCAAATAGAAGCCTTTCACGGGAATGTTGATTTCATATGATCTCACTTTATAACAATATTTTCTTGCCCACCATTTAGATTGCATTTTATGTATTTTATTTAAAAATCTTGAATAGTGACACATGAAGAATAGAATTCGTCAGTGCAAAACTTCGTCTTCTTTATCTAAACTAATGCTATAATGAAATTTATTACTAGTCACGAAATCTATGCCTAGAAATGTTCATCAATCATCAAATTTAATGTAGAACACGTTGACTCTTTCAAAAAGATCCTAGTTTTACCAAAATCTATTTAAAAATTAAGAAACACACCTTTGAATATTTGTTCTCTGTCATTTTGTTTCAAGGTAATAAATTTTACTTTTAAAAGGTTTCAAAGTATGTATAGATATTCTTGTGTAATGTGATAGATTTTGGACAAAATCAGATATCCTTTAGAAAATTATGTAAAAAGCTAGACAGATAAATACAAAATACAAGCTTTCCAGTAAAAAGTCAGAGAAAATGCTCAGTCTCAGATCTGTGAAGAGGAGGGAGAAATATAGGGGCCAAGTTAGTAAAAATCGACTATTCTACCTGATTGAATAGAGGTCGGACGCTTTAGGAGAATGGAATTCTTGTACCTGATCCAGTATAAAAATACTTGGGATGTAAACAGTTAACTCACTTGCTGTTTAGTTACACAGTTTATGGGGTGATGATTTACTTTATTGTCCCATTTCTTTCCTGCAAACAAGAAATCTGAACGCTAATGCCATGTAAACATTTTAGATGACAAAGAGTGTTTGTGTCCACACAATGTATAATAACTGGTATATATTTTCTGCAAGAACAAAACACACGGATAACAGCCACTGTCATTGTCATCACTAAAAAATAAGCATTAATAATAACAGCTGCATGAATGGTTGTAATGATTTTGGCAACATCTACTAAGCTCTTTTAAACTGCTTATTTCTTTCTTTTGATTCCACTTTTGGGACTCTGTTCTAAGGACATAAAATATGTCCTCGCATATATACCACCCTACATTTCTACACACAGCATATGAAAGGCAGCACAGCCTAGTGGCTAAGGGTATGGTCTCTGGAGTTGGAAGAGCTGGGTTCAAATCCTGACACTACTACTGACCAAATGCATGATGTTGAGCAAGTTACTTAAGTCCTGTGCTTCAGCTTCCTCATCTAAGAGATGCAGATAATCTTACTAACTTATAGGCCCTTCATGAGGATTAAATGAGGCAATGCAGGCACATCACTTCCACTAGTGAATTTAATAAATGTTAGCTGTTACTATTAATATATTCATAATGGGACTAATTAAAATAGGAAAAATAGGAAGAGTCTCAATGCTCCACAACAAGAGACTGGTTGCAAGAACTCTGATGTATCTATTCAATACGGAGTCATTACATTTCAGCACACTGTTTCATACATGCTCTTTAGCACAGGAACAAACTCATACAGGTGTTGAGCGCACTCTGGATTTCACTGCGAAATAAACAAGACACCACGTGACTCATAGTTTAATATCACTGAAGTTGAAACGTATTTTCCAGTCATGGGTATGTTACAGTTTAATTGATATTGGTAGAGGGTGATGCATCTTACACTTTGATGTAGTCTGTGGTAGACAGAATAATGGCTTCCCAAAGACGTCCTTGTCCTAATTTCCAAAACCTGTCAATGTTACCTCACGTGGCAAAAGGAACTCTGCAGATGTGATTAAGTTTAGGACTTTGAGATGGAGTGATTATCCTGGATTATGCAGAGGGGCCCAATGGAGTCATAAGGTGACTTACGAGAAAGAGGTAGACAGGACGGTCAAGGTTAGTCATAGGAGATGTGATGATGGAAACAGAGGTTGGAATGATGTGAGAAGGCACCATGAACCAAAGAATGCATGCAGCCTCTAGAAGCTAGAATGGCAAGGAAACAACTCTCTGAAGCCTCCAGAAGGAACCAGCCCTGCAGATACCATGACTTCAGCCCAGTGAGAATAAGAATGATTTTGGACTTCTGACCTCCAGAACTGTAAGATAAGTGTGTTTTTGTTTTAAACAACTATGTTTGTGGCAATTCGTTATAGCAGCAATAGAAAACTAACACACAGTCTTTATCTTAGTGAAATAAGGTTCTTTTTGATTTCTAAGCACACTAGGCCTTCAGTGTTTTCTGAATTACCACATTACCGCTTGAAAGAATAAGAGGCAATAAACACAAAGCTATTGAATGACTGTTGAATGGACTAGTATACAAATATTAAAATGTTTACAAAAACCTTATAATAAAATAGAAAAATGTTACTTAAAAAAATAATTTCAATTTGCATTACAATGAAATTACAATTGCGTTGAATGGGCACACATCAAATTATGAATATAAGAATTTCAGAAGAAAATAAATTAAAATATTAATAGTGATTGTTTCTGCATGCTGAGACTATAAATGACTTTCTTTTGCTTCCTGTTACATTTCTGCATTGTCTTGATTTTCTATAATGAATGCTATTATTTTCATGATGGAAAGCAGCGCATAAATTTCATCTAAAAAGTAGACAGCAATATGAACATAAGAAGCAATATAAATAATATTGTTATATTCAATGCTTTCATTTATGTACCAACAATTTAAACTTAATTAATAATCCAATATCTTCAAATTCATAGGTCAAGCATGTCAGAAACTTAGTGGTCATCACAGATCTGCTTTTTGATTTTGCAATACTTGCAAAGCTTTAATAATAGTAAAGTTATGATTATCATCTTCCAAAAATTATCCACTGACCAGCCACTGTGAGCTGCATGACCACGGCAGGGTGTCAGAGAGGTAGTGATTTCAGCAGACACTGGCAATTGACTCAATGGGAAGGAAAAAGGCAAAGAGGAGAAAGGCTGGAAACCTGCTGAATGCTTCTGCTACACTTCAGTGTGAAAAGATAAAAGAGTTATTCCTAGAACTAAAGCTCTCTGACCTTGGATAAGTGCTCCGTCCCTCTGGGTCTCAGTCTCTTCCTTTGCGAGGGTATAGGACTAAATTACCTCTAAGGCACCTTTCAGCTTTAATATTCTATAAATATGTGTGTGTGTATACACATGAAAACACACCCCACACACATGTGGGCATACAGGCTCTGGTCATAAAACCATGAAACTGAATCAAAACAGCAAATGCAAAAAAAAATTTGTATTATTTTGCACTCTTAATTTGTAGCGTACAAAGCTTGCTGTGAGCTAGCTTTAACTGGTCCTTCATACTGTGCAATTTGCTGCTAATACCATCACCAACAGATATTTCACAATACCTTCTTTCTCACTGTCAGAAAATAAACTGCACAGCGTATGAAAACGCTTGAATACGTGAGAGGTTACCGCGGCAGCAGCCTGAGGGTTGGCTCTTCCCTGAGGCTTTTCAGCCTGTCACTCTTCAGCTTTTTGAGGAATGCATTCATAACTTTGGGAAAGTCGTCTACTTTCTTCCAAGAAAATCAAGCACATTAACAAAACTTAATAGTAGCATTCCAACTATTGCAAAAGCCTTATAAATGTTCAATTACTATGATATTAAACAAGGATGTCATTTCTGGAATAGACTTGTATGAAATTTCACTGGAAGTCTGAAATGTCTTTTTTCCAGGTAATAATGATAGAATACCTATTTTTTTTTAATGTAAATTATTTAACCCAAATCTTAAGGCACCTACAAGTCTTGTAGGGTGGAATAAATCATTCATGTATTGAACTCTAATGCAAAACAGAAAGGCAAATGCCAGAGAAAGACATGAGTGTCTTACTACAGATAGAGTTTCAGAGGAGAAAGAGTTTATGCCCAGCTGCCCAGACAGGAAGATGATCTAGGGAAGCTTACAGGGTTTATGGCATTGAAGGTCGAATTCCTGAATTCAAGAACCAAGGTGAGAGTGGGGGACTTTCTTGGTGGAAAAAATAGAATAAGCAATGTCTTTGTGGCAGGGAGAAATTGAGGTGTCTATGGAGAAGTGCAAAGAGTGAAATTGGGCAGTACTGCCAACTCCAGATTTGACAGCAATGGAAATAAAGACTAAAATGACATATAAGATTGCCAAGGCCTTGAGTGCCCACAGAAAAAGAAGGAGACTGCACTATATTCTACAGAGAGTTTTCAAGCCATTGAAGGCGTTTAAGCAATTACTTAATTGATTTGCATTCACTCCTCCTTATTAGAAGGGACAAAGGTAATTTTAACTCTGCAGTTTAAAAGGAATCATGATTTCCCACTCAACAGGTGAACAAAATTCCCAACAGTCTTTCTGTGCATCATACAATCAATCAGAATCAAACTCTTACATAAAGGAAAGAAGCTTTCCTTTCTTCCTCTAGTATTTCTGGTATTATTTGGTATAGGTAGAGGAGTGACCTCTTTTGATGTTAGAGTGAAAGCTGCCCTTACAGGAGCCTAGAAACCCAGACTTCTGGGGGACTTGGTCATACTGACTATATTGACTGGTCTTCAGACTCCCCAGTTTCAACCTTCTAGAACCCAGGACTTGGCTCTGTCCCTAAGTACTGGTCCCAGTCCTCCCATCTGTTAACTCCTGGACATAAGGCATTCAAACTACGTCCTGTATGTGAAGACACAGCACCAATTCAGCATAATGCTCTTAGTGAGTGCATGTATATGGGTGTGTGCATTTCTACAAAAATTTACAAGTATGCACACATTATGCAAAATGCTAACAGCATCACATTATCTAATTTTTACATCTTTCATGTTGTAGCGAGAGCCGTATGTTTCTTCTAAATAATTTGTGAGCATTTTGAGAGCAGACCCATCATATTGCATCATGTGTACAACCAATACTCAATTAGTATCAACTGAGCAATTGCTTTAAACTAAATCTTTAGCCCCCTGGAGACACAGTATTTCTTCCTAGGATCTGGAGAATGGCTGGTTAACACATTTAGTACAAAAGAACCAAAAAGTATGTTTCCTATTTTCCTTTAGATCTGAAAAGGCAAGGTAGTTTATTTCCTTAAAAGCTCATGAGATAAGGTAACTGAACTCATCATCTGAAAGCAATCTATCAGTATATATCTGCATGAGTGAGTGTGTGTGTGCATGTGTGTACAATCAGTCAGTTCTTGAAACTGGAAAATGAAGAAACCATGTGCTAAGTATTAAATATAGGTGGTGTTAGCAATTGAATACAGTTCATTAACTGGCGTGGTTGTCAGGTGTCATACTTGACACTTACCTCAATGAAGAAGATGCTGGCTGCTGATGTTGGATGGTGATACATATAGACTGTCACAAGGATGGCTGCAGCTATAATAAGGACCAGGATGAGAATCCCAATGATGAGGCCAGCGTGGAGGGTCCCCCCTTTCTTCTCGGCTGCACTGTCATCTGTAGAAGCTGAGAGAACGTACCAGTGGTCAGGACTTTCATGTGTGTACCCTTAAGTTCGCATTTTCATTTGAGGACATATTTGTGTTTTAATCAAATACTATTGGATCTGTACTTCCTGTACAATTTTTATTTTCCATAGCGCCAATTTTAGAGGCTAGGTGCTTTTCATATGGGAAGTGAAAAATCCATTGTATTCATGAGGAAAAAAACATTTACAGCTATGTTTTAATTTCCAGATCAAAAAGCAGAATTAACATCCTTTATTCTCAAAGTACTGAGAAAATCTGACTCTAATGACCTGTACGATAAATTTAACTTTGATTTTTCTCATTAAACCAACAAAGTTACCTACAGAAAAGCGAATTCTTTTTTAAAAAACTCCTCTCTCATTTTCTTTCAGAAATTTTAAATTGAAAGTATCAGACATCATTTGGTGAGCTACACAAGCATTTCCAGAAAGTCTGTACATAAACTCTAAGCATAATTTTCAAAAAATCTGTTTTAAACAGAAATGCTCTTTAAACGTGTAACAGATGGATGCTAAATGACCCTCAAATAGTGTTATCACTACCTACAGGGAACACCACAGCATATGAAATGATTTCACTATACTGCAGACCAATATTGCTTCCTTCTGCTTTTACTGAGAAGCTTTCCACTGTAATATATATTTTCAGAGTTAGGAGAGGGAGGAATTAAATTTCTAAAGTCATAACTACCCAACCCAAAGTCAATCAACCAAATACAAGTAATCTCTAAAGTCTTCTCTTGTTCTAAAATTTCATAGTCTTTGATGATTACTCAGGCATTTAGACATCTCCCTAAATTACGTGCAGCAGGTAATTGTAACTAAATGCATAATATGATTGGTATTTTTGAATCATTAAATAATTCTTTAAGACTCACAGGCATTCCAGAACAGTGGTTTCCAATCTTTTCACGACAATTTACCTTTTTGTTACTTTTACCCATTACCTCTATGTTTTAAACATTTTAAATCTATTATACCCCATTTAATAAGCACTGATATGCTTTTATTTTAAATTTTTGTTAATAAAAACCAAATATGACTGCCTACCAGAATGTGTGGTCCATGTGAAAGAACAGAATTCCAGATAAAGCGGAGAAACATGACCTCTAAATATACTTGCTACCCAGCCTTTACATCTTTGTTGCTATTGTTTATTATTTGCTTAAGAACCACTCTTGGTGTTGAGTAATCCTTCTCCAAATCTAATAAAGTTCAAAATCTTAAAGGTTTCTTTTACATAACAGAAATTCACTAGTGAAAGTATAAAATTTAAAGTGTAATTAATTACATAAAAATTCATTTACATGTGTCAGGCATATCTATTTTGCTTGGCAAGTATCAATTCAACAACCCTAAGAGGTAAACACAATTATTATTTCCATTTTATAGTTGAGGAAATTGAGGCAAAAGGAAATTAAGAAATGTGCTAAAGTTGCAATGCTATTATGATAAAACTGATAGATAAAAAATTTAATATCCTATTTGGTTAAGTTAGTTATTTGCAGTTTATTCATTACCTTCAACTGTAATTAATTTAACAAAATCTTTGATAATTATTTTTACAAACTCATATATGTAAGCCTCTATATGTGCAAATATCATTTTATAAATTGAATCCTTATAAATTTAAGGAGTCGGGTGTTCTCTGAGAATTGCTAAATGTAACATTTTTCTTTTGGTGATAACCTAAGAAATTAACATAAACATATTCTGAATCATCTGGAAAAAGTATAGAAATAGGTTCAGCTTCTGAATTTTGAACTACTAATCACTCTGGGTTCAGCTTCTGAATTCTGAACTACTGATCAATACTTCCTCAATTAACACAATAAGTAAGTACTGTTATTTTCTCTTGTTTCATGTTCTCAGTTCTTCTTGCAAAGAATTCCAAAAAGAAACTGGTAATTCCAAATAAAGAAAAATCAATTTAAAAGACAAAGAATTAACACTGAGCCTCCAAGAAAGCAGAGGTTACAGCTTGTTACTTTTTTGAAACTTGGTCTTGGGTCAGTGTCTGCCATCATAGACACTTTCATCCAAGTTTGGTGGAAAAGAAGGAGGAAAAGAGAGGAAGAAAAAAGAAAGAAAAATAAAAACTGTTGAAAACAGGTTACAGCTAATGAAATGACCACATCTCCAATAAAAATCAAATGAGGCTCTAATAAATGACTTCATTTGCTTAGTCTTCAGTTACCTTATCTCCACAGTATGGCTAAGAACAGTAATTATCCCAAGGAGTTGCTGTGAGCATTCAACATTTATATTTATGAAGTGTTTAAGTGGCTAACTGACTTGTCATTAATACTAAGCTATTATATTATCATCATATTTTTATATGAGGCAGATTGAGGGAAATTATACTGTTAGATTCATGACACCATATAAATTATGTTTTCACTGTTAACATTTGTTGTTTTTAACGTTTGGCCTTAAAAAAAAAAGTTTGGCCTTGTTCTTAAGTGTGCTTGTATTATTGCATCTTGTGGACTTGGCTTTTTTCTTATATTTACAAGAGTATGACACATTGCTTTCATGGGAAAATTGGATTAATGTAAAATGTGGTTTTGGGGAAAATGTAGCAAAAATATCGACTTAAGTCAAAAAGGAAGTCTTAAATGTTTCATCAAATCCCATGTGTCATTTCTTCCTTCCCTCCTCCTTCCTTTCCTCTCTCCTCCTTCCATTCCTCTCTCCATCTGTCTCTTTCTCCCTGTCTTTTATCCTTCCTTTTCCATCCATCATTTATCCACTGATCGATCATTCATCCATCCATCTACCCATCCACCCAGTGTCTGATTCTATTTCTGAGGTTTATAGTCCTTTATACAACAGCACAATCAGTTTCAGTCTCACTTCTTTTGTGTGTGCAAGATGGGAGAGGAAAGGGCAGGGTGATTTTGAGGTCATCTCAGGTTGCCACTTCCCAAGCGGGCCAGAGGACCAGAACCTAGCGGAGGCAGCAGTCAAGAGGCAGTCCTTTTCCAGGAAGGAGGAAAAGAGTAAAGGATGTGTTTTATTTCACGAGAGCATTTTTCAGAGCTAAAATTATCTTTAACTTGCAGGACAATCTTTGGAATATAAAATCATAACCAGATTTGCACCTTGAGTATGGTAAGCTTCATTTCCTTTATTTATGCATAAACATTATTCTCATAATGATGACTTATAATTCTAATAATGATTTAGTTATATTATCCCCCTTTTGAATTCTTCCTTTACATTTCTGTTTCAGATGCTAAGACTGGTTATAACCATGGTTATATCTAATGTAATTTGTACAGTGTCTAGTTTGTTACTAGCCAAATAACCACTTTATAACATTTTTGGATGATGATTATTCTAATAAAATAAACAACTTTCAAGAATTTTTAATATTAACCAGTGGACAAGATAATTATTTAGTGTCATATGACTAGATGTGTTGTAACCAGAGCAATCTATTTAGGAGAAACAAAGCAAATCTCATTCCAATATATTACAAGGTTTCCTGTGTCACATGCCAGTGACTATTTTAAAATGCTTCAGTGATCATCTGAATGAAGTGACCAAAATTGCACACACAGTATTGGAGAATGCATTTTTCATATTATTTAACTCTTTCTTTCTTTCTTTCTTTCTTTCTTTCTCTCTCTCTCTCTCTCTCTCTCTCTCTCTCTTTCTTTTTTTTCTTTTTCCTACTGCAATAATTCTACAATTTCCTACACAGTACAAGCATCTCTAGTTGAGTTGCTTTATATGGGCTTTAGGTGACCACATATTAACAGGTATTATGATGGCATATTAAAAGTTGTTAAGTCTGAAATTGAAGCAAACACTCTATTGATGTTCTTTGACTTTAAAGTCTTTCCGTATTTTGTTTCCAGTTAACATTACTGCTTGATCAAATGATATATGTTTTGCATCTTTATGGAAATCTGCGGACAGAATAAGAGGCTCCTCTTTGTTAAAAATAATGAGCATAGGGCAACCTCCTCGGGTCCCCTCCTACTGTAGGAGCTTTTCTGTCCTCCTAATAAATCCTGTTTTCTCACTTAAAAAAATAAAAATAAAAATAAAAATAATGAGCACCTTGGCTGAATGTGGTGACTCGAGCCTGTAATCCCACCACTTTGGGAGGCCAAGGTGAGAGGATTGCTTAAGCCCAAGGTTTAAAACCAGCCTGGGCAACTTGGTGAGACCTCATCTCTACAATAAATCAAAACATTTGCCAGGCATGGTGCACATGCCTGTAGTTTCAGTTACTTGGAAGGCTGAGGTGGAAGGATCGCCTGAGCCCAGCAGGTTGAGGCTGCAGTGGCTGTGAGCATGCCACTGTACTCCAGCCTGGGTGACAGAGTGGAACTCCAACTCAAAAAAAAAAAAAAAAAAAAGATGAGCACCTCAAATGCAAAACTGAAATTTAAAAAGTGTAATCAAAAGCTTAGTAATTCCCATAATTGAAATTTAGTTCATTCATCTCGAGGGAATACTGATCAAATAAGTGGGTTTCATTCCTTCAGAAAAGACAGTAAACTAGATGTCAACCTGTTAGATGTTAACTGATTGTTCTTTTAAATTGACAGATAGAAGTGGGTCAAAGAAAACTTTGAATTGCTTAAGATACAAGCTTCTTATGAAGCTCATAAGAGTCTTTTAGGGGCTAGGGGAATTTTCCAAAAAGCTAAGAAGGAATCTAGTCTTGAGACACCAACTCTTAATCTACTCATAGAAATATCTTGGGCTCTTTCATTCTTGTCTGAAAGCAAACAAAACCAAACAAGCATCTCATACACACAGTAAAACACCCAGGAGTATTCAAATCTTTAGGGATTCTTTTTTTCCTTACTTGTGTGTTAAAATAATCATTAATGATAAAGTGTTATAGTATGTCATAAAATGAAATCTCCAAGTTCAAAAAGGTATTGAATTATATTTGAAAAGTCACCAAAATGTGAGTATTTTTTTGCACTCTGTTTAAGACATGTTTTAAAATATAAATGAAGCACAGAAAATCAATAGTATCAAAGATAACATACTCTCATCTGATCCACTGAGTGACCTGTGTAGTGTGCATGGTTTTTTTTTTTTAACACTTTATAAAATGCAGATCAATATTTAGACACAGAGAAGACTGCAAGAACTGTCAAATCTATCAAAGCAATCTACTATTTTGGAGTAAGTTTTAGCTTCCAGAATAGCAGGCAACAGATTAAAAAAAAAAAAAAGCATGAAGCATATTCAAGAAAATATTCAAGATCTCATGTAAATATGATTAACTTGCTGCAACCCATAAAAAGTTTATGACTAAATATATTAATAGGAGGAAAGGAAAAGAATTAAGGAGGCAGAAAAAAAGGAAGAAAATTTAATATATTGTTTCTTCAAAGTGTAGCATTAACTTTAAAAATCTATGTCTCCTTGTTCCAAAATGTTCTTTTTTTTTCCTCCTCAAACTTTACATTCATGTGTCATTGAGATTCTGTATTTAGAAGTATAATTCTCCAATATGGTAAAACATTTTACTATATTGCTAAAATGATCTCTACCTACTATTAAATCTTGCCAATAATTAAAGTCCAAGAATAAAGCAAAATTAAAACAGAAATATTCTTTGTCTGAAATTTTATTCACTTTAGAACTAACCCTTCTCCCGCCCTTAAAATGAAACACTACAGCCCATAAATTCCATAATATATTAATATCCTTTGGGAGACTGAGAGGCATAGGGGTTGCACAAAGCCATGCACAAATTTGCTCAAAAGTCATAAATCTTATAGAGACAATGCCAAAATGTTCTCTTTTAAGGCTTCAGAATGAAGTTAAACTATAAATGCTTACAATGTTAGTGATCAACATTTGGATTAAAAATACACACACAGACACAACCTTCCTTGTGGAATATTATCTAACCCATTTATAAGCTGAAGTATGCAATGGAAGAAACTCAAGTGATAAAAATTTTAACTAAATTGACTTTCCTTTGGAAGTTTCCCTTGCAACTGATCTCATTGTGTAGTTCATATTCTTTCTCTCTTAGCTCTCTTGCGTTCTGTGTACACAGCCATGACCTTGATTCATTCAGAGTTTCTTCTGGCGTGTTGTGTCTTTTCTAATTTTGCATCTCTTAGTTCTTTCATTTTCTTAATCGTGGCGCTACTATTTTTTGGACGCTGACCAGTCTGACAGTATTATTCTGGTATTAGGGTGCCTTGAAACTATTTTTCAAGGTGAAAAGATATTAAGATGGATGAGTAAAACACACGTAATTGCGTTATGTATGTTGAGAACCATATCCAGAAGGAGTAGCTTTTCTTCTGCAGTCTTGCTACAACAGGGAAGCTGTGAAATTTCACTCAGGGAAACACACACAACTTTCTGGACTAAAAATGCTTAGAGTACCATTCTCCTTCTTGTTTAACTACGATCTATTACCTTTTGTTGTAGAAAAATAAAGCTAAATAAAATATCTATGAAATCATATTAAAAGAAATTTGTTTGATTTCATCAAAATGAGGGATTTGGACAGCAGCCACCAAATCATAGCCTGATTCTAACCTTCTTCAGTGACTGGTGTTTTTATATACATGTATGTGTAAACATCTAAAAGAGTGGTTCTATAGTCTTTATTTATATCTAGCATAAGACCTAATAAATCTTTGTAATAACCCATTATCATTTTCCATTTCTTATTTCTATATGTGCTACTAGTCATGAGAATTGACCTATCCCTCTAATATTTTTAGCAATCAAGATCATTTTAAGATCTAACTTTACATTTTTCCCATCACCTGCTTTCTATACCAAATTATATTTTTTCTATTTAGAAATTATGTGTCTCTACTTTTACAGAATAATTCACAGAAAAGAAATTTTAGTACTCAAACTTTTCAGCTAAATGTGAAACCAAAGGGTTTCATGGAATGGTTTCTGTTTAAATTCCACACCAAGTCCTTGCATGGTTAAGACATTAGGGGTTTTAACTAGAGAAACAATTTAGTTGACTTTTCCTTACAAGTATATTCATAGTGACTACAGAATAACACAAATAGGTTGATAAAGTACTGTCAAAGTCAAGGGGTCCAGAACAGTGATTCTTCATGTCATCTAATTCATTCATTTCAAAACAAAGTCATTTCTGTTAAAACATCATTTATAACCTAGGGTTATCATAATGAATGCTTACTACCTTATCAAATCTATCAGGTTTTCTGAACATAGAATATCTTCCTATAAGTGTGGAAAAAGACAGATGTGTCCAAACCACTTAGCTAATATGGAATCTTTGGGGCTTTCAAGATTAGCATCATGATTTCACATTTCTGGTCCTAAAGAACAAGCATCTCTCTAGTCCTGTCTTCTCTCCTGTAAAATGGGCTAGTAATACTTACCTCAAGGTGGTTGCGAACATCGGAAATTATGCTTACAATGCTTGGCACTGTGTCTAAACTATATTAAGTGCTCAATGGAATGGCTGTACTAATTTATTAATATGACATACTAATTGTAATTCTATTGATTACTGTTTTACTATATTGATTCTATTAGCATTATTATTTTTATTATTTTCTTTCCTTTTTTTTCTTTTTTGAGTCAGGGTCTCACTCTGTCACTGAGGTTAGAGTGAGGTGGCATGATCACAGCTCACTGCAGCCTTGTCCTCCTGGGCTCAGGTGCTCCTTCTGCCTCAGCCTCCCAAGTAGGTGAGACTACAGCCATGCACCACCACACCTGGCTAATTAAAAAAAAAATTTTTTTTGTAGAAACAAAGTCTTGTTATGATGCCTAGGCTGATTTCAGACTCCTACGCTCAAGCAATCCTCCTGCCTCAGCCTTCTAAAGTGTTGGGATTACAGGTGTGAGCCAGCACGTCTGGCCTAGCATTCATACTATTATTAGTGCTATTATTCAGTTGATTACTACCTTCGTTGTTCTCAATCATGGCTGTACTATCTATACAATATGAGGCCTTTTTGAAATTATTCATGGAAAGAGGGAATTCATTCTCTTACTGAGGCGTAAGAGTGTGCTGGGTGGAAGCAGGGGCATTTCAGGGAATAGTTTTCAAGCGGAAAGGTCAAGATTGGTCTCACATGCAATTGCACTGCCTATCCATCCGTAGGGAAACATTCTGTCCCACACAGGGATGTGGAATAGAGAATCTGTAGCCATTATTTGATAAACAAAAGCCTAGCTGCTGAGGCCTCATAAGCTATCTAAATAAAATCAACCCTTCAGTGGCAATCTGTAAGTACCTTTAGAAAACTGTAGAATATGAAATCAATCTCAAGTTCCTGGGTGTATGAGTTTCTGCATAAAATTAATAAAAACTTTGGATCTCCTAAGAAAACATGAATTAATTTAGTTGTTGGAGATACTCATTTAGCCTGTGTCTCAGGATTAAAATCTTAGACACTAAAGTTCTTAACAACCATACAATCCTTTCGTTATTTGCTGTGGTTCGATGTGTACTACGACTCCCCAAGAAGGTCGATGAGCAGGAATGTATTTCAGAAAGACAGAACCAGAAGCTGGAGAAAAAAATATAACCTCAAAAGAAACAAACAAACATACAATAAACCAACAAACACAACTGGGTAGACTCTTCAGCTTCACTGTAGTTTGTATTACCAGAAGTAACAAATTTTGTGCCACATATATCAAAGGTAGAAAGGAAAAAATGAAACCACTGGGAACCCCTTGTGCTGGTATTTACATTTCGATGCTTAGTACTAATTCTGGCAAAATGGGGCTCACATTGTGCCTCTAACAGGGACAGAATAAGTTGGCTTGCTTGGGAGGAAGGGTATTATAAAATTGTATGGATCACATTGACTGCCTCTTAGGTTCCGGAAACCAAGTCTCCCGGAACATAAAGCTCCCTGCGTTAAACTTGGGAGAAAATCTAGGTAGTCTATGGCATGAGCACTAGTCCTGACCTGACCTCTTCCACCAAATCAGCTTTGCTAAAAGGCATATTACACTTCCACTTGTTGTACAGTCGCAAAGGCTTTGGTCTCAAAGTGTTGGGGAATGAGATTAGAGAAGCAGTCAAGTTCCTTTAAACATTTTGCTGGCTGGATGCAGTGGCTCATGACTGTAATCCCAGTGCTTTGTGAGGCTGACTAGGGAGGATCACTTGAGGCCAGTTGTTCAAGACCAGCCTGGGCAACATAGCCAGACCCTTGTTCTCTTAAAAAAAAATAGCAAGACATAGTGGGGCATGCCTGTAGTATCAGCTACTCAGGAGGGTGAGGTAGGAGGATTGTTTGAGTCCTGAAGTTCGAGGCTGCAGTGAGCTATGATTGTACCATTGACTGTACTCCAGTCTGGGTGACAGAATGAGACCCTGTCTCTAAAAAACTAAAAGTAAAAAAGAAAAAAATTCTCTATGATTTGGCAAAGTTGGCACCGCTGTGTTTTTTTGAAATAGTGGATGGCTTTAATAGAAGAATAGCAGACACATGGTTGCACAGTCAACCGGACATTGGAAGCAGCCTTCCTGGCAGGACAGCAAGGTAATGGAGAGCACAGGGCACGCCCTGAAACCAGAGGGCTTGGTGCTATATAGCCCAGCTACATTCCTTATAAACCATGTGACCCTGGACAATTTACTTAAATTCCTATGCTTCTGATACTTTAAGTGTAAAATGGGATTACCATAGTACTTTCTTCTTAGGGTGCCGTAAAGATTAAATGAGTTACACATGCAAAGCCCTCAGAAGACTGCCTGGTATATAGTTAATAGCCCAATAACTGCTAGATAATTTTATCATTATTACCAACTACATGCAAAGGTTCTATGAATAATTTAAAGCAAAAGATGAATCAAATAATCAGAAATGTTAAATTTTTTTGTCTACTAATTAGAGAAGCTGGTTCGCTGAAGATATGCTTTATTTTATTTATTTATTTATTTTGCTCTAGTTGAGAATTTCAAGAAACCTGAAAGAATTTATTCATGAGGACTTAAAACAAACAAGCAAAAAACTATCTCTAGTTTATGAAGACACATCAAAATGCTTCTCCTTTTGTTCTGCTTTTTTGTTTTACCGAGGTAAAATTTACATCCTTGAAATGCATGACTCTTAAGCGTATAATTTAACAAATTTTGATAACTGTCTATTCCAAGTAACCACCACTCAAACAAGATTATGTAACACTTCTATTTTCCTAGAAATTTCCCTTGTCCTCACAGTCAATCCTAACACCATCCCTGTCTTGAGTAACCACTGCGCTGATTTCCATTAGTGTAGATTAGTTCGATTTTACTTGAATTTCTTATGAGTTAAATCATACGACGTGTACTCTGACATGTCTGACATCTACTTACCAAGGTTTTTAAGATGTGTCATTGCATGTATCAGGGGCTCAGTTTTTTGTCCCCTGAATACTAGTTCATTGTATAAATATACTCAATTTGCTTATTCTCTTATTAGTGAACATCTGGATTATTTTCAGTTATTGACATTATGAATACAGTTCCTATGCATATTCTTGTACAAGTTACTTTTTGTAGATATGTTTTCTTTTGGATAAATACATACAAGTGGAATTGTTAGCACAAAAGGCCAGATTTTTTTTTATAAAGATATGGGGTATAATTCAGGGTTAGGTATACAAATGTTGATTATGCAGGTGCCATTGTTGATGAGGTGTGCCCCTCCCTCCCTTAGCAGTTTCCCTCAACTGTCAATTCCACTCCCTCTCCCATGATAGTTTTCCACTACTGCCATTTCCTTTCTCATATTATTATAATTGTTCAGGGTCCGCTTATGAGTGAGAACATATGGTGCTCTGTTCTTTATTTCTGTGATAGATCACTGAGTATGATGGACTCTAAATCCATCCAAGTCGCTGCGAAATCCATATGTTCATCCTTCTTTATGGCTACATAATATTCCACTGTGTATATGTACCACATTTTAATTCATTCTAGCTTCAATGGGCAGCATGTTTGGTTCCATATTTTTGCTACTGTGAATAGAGCTACAATAAACATATGTATACAGGTATCTTTTTTTGAGAATGATCTGAGTTCCTCTGGGTATATTCCCAATAGGGGAATATGGAAGGTCAGTTTCTAGTTCTTTCAGATATTGCCACACTGTCTTCCAAAGAGGTTGTATTAGTTTGCATTCCCACCAGCAGTGTAGAAGCGTTCCTTTTTCTCCACATCCTCGCCAGCATCTGTTGTTGTTTGTTTTATTAATGATGGCCATTCTTACTGGGATTAGGTGGTGTCTCAATGTGGTTTTGATTTGCATTTCTCTGATGATGAATGAGGCTCAGCACTTTTTCATGTGTCTGTTGGCTGCCTGTATATCTTCTTTTGAGAAGCGTCTATTCATGTCTTTTGCCCACTTTTTAATGGGGCTGTTTGTTTTTTTCCTTTCAGTGCATTTGAATTCCTTGTAGATCCTAGATGTTAAGCCTTTGCCGGATATACAGTTGGCAACTATTTTTTCCCATTCTGTGGGCTGTCTCCCTGCTCTCTTGATGGTTTCTTTTAAGGCCAGAATTTTTAAGAAACTGTCAAAGGGTTTTCTGAAGTGGTTGTACAATATTACACTCCAATCAGCAATGCATAAGAGTTTAAGTAGACCCTATCCATATCAGTATTTCTGTTGTTTCATCAGTATTAGCTTTGTGTCTCCAGTGCACCAAATCCTCACCAACATTGGCATTGGGTAGTCTTTAGCAGTCCTCATGGGTGTGAAATCATATCCCCTTCAGGTTTTGTTTGTCTCTTTATCAGTTTTTGAATGTTCTTTACATTTTCTGGATATGCGTCTTTTGTAATAGATGTATAGCAGAAATATTTTCCCCTATATGTGACCTGCCTTTTCATTTTCCCAACAGGTTTTTTAATAAGCACAAGTTTCTAATTCTGATATTTATCATTTTTTTAAGTCCTCATAGACTATATTAAATTTTCAAACAACTAACCTATGACTATGTAAATATTCTCCACTGTTTGTCTATTTATTTTTCTATTATCCTTATTATTTTCTTTTTCTTTTCTATTTTTTAAATTTTTCTATGTAGTAGCAGCTTCAGTGAATTATAATTAATATACAAAAACTGCACATATTTCATATGTGTAATTTGATGACTTGAGACATATGCAAATACCTGTAATACCACCACCACAATCAAGGTAATAGACATATCCAATACCTATCAGAGCTTCCTGGTGTTCCCTTGATTTTTTTTTTTTTGTTTCATTTTGATTTTCTTTTTTGTGATAAGAATGTATAACATAAGATCTGCCCTCCTGACAAATTTGAAAGTGCTAAATATCATATTGCTAACCATGGTCACATGAGGAGATGTTGGTCACCATATAAAAAGTTTTGATTATGCTAGGTGAGTAATTTCTAGAGATTTATTGTACAATATAGTTTCTTCTTTTTAAATTAATATTTGTTTTAATTGACAAATCATAATTGTATACATTTAATTATTTGGGGGTTTAATTGTCTCATCTTTTTAAATTGGAGGCATGGGTCATTGACTTTAAACCCTTTTCTAATATAAGCATCAAGAACAATAAACTTCCTTCTAAATACTTTTTAGCAGAATTCTATAAATTTTGATATGTTGTGTCCATTATCCTTTTTTTTCAGTTAAGAAAGGTAAACGTATTAGAGAAGATACATTGTGAAGGGCACAACAGCTAGGACAGCAGCAAGAGTGTCTGCTGTCTGCTGTCTCCTCCATTATCATTTGATCAAAATATTTTTGTAATTTTCCTTTGATTTCTTCTTTGACTCATATATTATTTAGAAGTTTTGTTTACTTTTCAGATATTTGGGGCTTTGGAGATAATATATTTTTTTCTCCCAATTTCATTAAATATAATTGACAGGTAAAAATTGTATATATTTGCAGTATATTTTGCTGTATGTTTTCACTGTGAAATGATCAAATCAATCTAATCAACATATGTATTCACCTCACCTATTTATCTTTCTGGTGTGGAGTGAACATTTAAGACCTACTTTCTTTTCAACAGATACCAGCTTGTTACTGTTCCTCAACTTATTCTTTTGTAATCAAAGAATATAGTCTATAACACATCAATCTTGAAATTTACAATGTTTTTATGGCTCATTGTATGGTCTATCTTGGTGACCATTTCATGTGCACTTGGAAAAAAAAAACTATATTCCACAGTCATTGGGAACAGTGCTCTGTCAATATCAAATATGTCAAGGTGGTTGCCAGCATAGTTCAAATCGATGTTTTCCCTAATTTTTTGTCTAATATTAAGAAATTGTAATGACTTTGTGATGAATTGGCCCTTGTTTCCATTTTGTACTTTCCTCTTTACCTTTGTTAATATGTCTTGTCTTTAATTCTACTTAGTTTGATATTATATAGCCAATATAATATCCAGCTTTTCTACAATATTTGCAGTGTATATATTGTTCTTTAAGTATACTTTGAAGCATTTTATATCTTTGTCTTTATTTTCATGTATACTTATCACACACATTATATAGTTGGATCTTGCCTTCTTAAAAGTTATTCTGACAATCTATACTTTTAGTAGGAGTGCTTATTTTACTTACTTTAATAGAATTATTGGTATGGTTGGATTTAGTCTACCTTTTTGCTGTTTGTTTTCTTTCTATTCATCTGTTTTGTAGTTCATTGGTCCTTCTCTCCTGTCTTCTTTAGGTTAAACAAATATTTCTTAGAATTCAATTTAAATTCCCGCAGTATGTTTTTAGCTCTCTATATTTGAATTTTTTAAAATTTAGTAGAATCCTGAGTATAAAGTTAACATGTGTTAAAATCACTGTGGTTGAAACTTTACCCAACAAGTTGTTAATTTATTACCATAACTGAAATAATGACATTTGGTCACAGTAACTTTCAACACTGTTAAGAATTAGTGTTAAATAATTAACTCCTGTCCTTACTACTCAAGATAGATTTATAATCTTGCCCAGTGTTATTTGAGCAAAATTAGTCTGAATGGAAACAACAAGTCATTGAAAACCTAGCTGTTGAAAAAGATTAAACTAAACTTACCAACTAATGGATTAAACTACTCTCTTTAAAGCATTATGCCACTTAAAAAAAATAGTGTCTCTTTTCTTCCCGTCAACATCATCTCACATCGTTGCCTTTTCTTTCCTTAGATGTGTCAGCATATTACATGAACAATATGCACTGGTAATTCAAGCACACCTGAATAGAATTTATTATTCAAGGGGGAGTCACCAAGGTCAGCAGGCTCCAAGTACACACTGGCAGGTTTTTTGTACCTCAGTGGGAGGTTCCCTTTCCCACTCTCCTCGAAATGTTAGATGGGTTCGCTCAACTCCTAGACACCATATTCCGACCTCTCTCCTCTCACTCTCATCATATTACTTTGCATCCTACTATACTGAGAAAATAGCAATTTCAGATGAAACCTCTTTACTCCTCCCTCTTATCTTCCTCCCCTCCGCCGTGCAGATGGCCACACACATGCTTGCGGAGAGATCACTGCACTCTCAGTCATCTTTGAACTCTTTTTCTTCTTTATGAGTTATTTCTCCTCAGCACCTAAAGCAGATAAATGTGCTCCTAAAATAACACAACATCAACATCAAAAATCTCTATTTCCTTTTTCACCAAGCTTCTTGAAAAAGTACTATCCTTGTGAACTTCAATTTTTGTATTGCTCACAGACATCTCAGATTCTGTCCAGGTCAAGGTCAATGAGTGTCTTTGTATCACCTAATATAATGGTCACTTTCTTGCGTGTATGGTTTTTTTTAACTTCTGTGCAGCCTTGACACCGTTGGCTACTTCTTTCTTGAAATTTTCTTCTCCTCTGTTTTCTGTGATGTCAAACTTTTCTGGTCTTCCTGTTTCTGTGGTATGTTTCAGTTTTCTCACAAAATCTCAAATGTCGTAACCTTCTTTAGTCTTTTGCTCTTTTCATTTTTATCTAATACTATCCTTCCATGACCTAATTTGCTCCTGTAACTTCAACTATCATTTACATGCTGCTAATACCAAAATCTATATTCTGTGTTCATATTTCTCAAGTGAATTTTAGGCTTCTATAGAAAAATGCCTACTGGACATCTTCATTTGGATGTCCCAGAAGCCTTCAAAGTCAACATACTCAAATTAAGTTCACTGCCTCTGCCTACAACCAGTTCCTCTTCCTGTATTCCATGTTCATTGGCTCCATCATCCACCCAGATACTTAAGCCCAAGTCCTGGGAGTCACCTTCATCACTTCCTTATCACATAAATCACACATCAAATCAGTATTAGTGATGTAGTTTCTACTTCAGCCTGTAATCCCGCGCCTTTGGGAGGCTGAGGTGAGTAGATTGCCTGAGCCCGCGAGTTCAAGACCCGCCTGGGCAACTTGGCGAGACCTCATCTCTACAATAAGTCAAAAATCAGCCGGGCGTGGTAGCGCGCGCCTGTAATTCCGGTTACTCGGAAGGCTGAGGCGGAAGGATCACCGGAGCCCGGCAGGTCGAGGCTGCGGTGGCCAGGAGCGGCCACTGCACTCCAGTCTGGGTGAAAGAGTGAGACTCCAACTCAAAAAAAAAAAATTTCTCATGCCCATTCTTTACCTTTATTTCCATTATCAATCATCACTTTATTTTTAGCTCCTCCGAAGTCCTTCTGTAAATTAGTAGAATAACCAAACTAGTTTTCTTGGCCTCAGTCTTAACTCCTATCACATCCCTACAGTATTTGAAGAGTGACCTACTCCACATGTAAAACATGTCATGACACTCCCCTATCTAAATGGTGTCCATGGCTCCCAAAGTCTTCAAGGTAAAGTTCAAGTTCCCTTGTCTGGATAAAAGGCAATAAATGACGAAGCCCCTACTTATCTCTCAGCCTCAGCTGTAACTGTTACATGTGTAACTTTATCTTAGGCAAATAAAATGAGGCAACTCTTTATGATTACTCAAATAGATCTTAATGTTTCATGCTTTTTAATCTCTGTGTATGTTGATTTCTCTGCTGAAAATTATTTCTCTTTCTCTTTTCTACATAAATCCTTCCCATACTTCAAAACATGGATCAAGCATCACCTCTTCTGGGAAGCTTTCCCATAATTCCAGTTTTGTTTAAATGCCGCCCCCCTTTCTGCCCTCCCTTAGTTTTTCCTGAATTTATCTTTGCACTTTTCACACCACAGTTAAATACTGATTTGTCTTCCCGTCAGATATGCCATCCCATTAGATGCTTGCTTCTGTGGGGCAGGCACCAAGCCTTGTTTATTTTTGTATCTCCACCACCTACCAACAGGTCTGCTAAACAAAAGCTGAAGAAATGTTTCTTGAATAAATCAAATCAAGTCACATCAAATCAGCAACAAAATTAATCTACCATTTTAGTAACATACATATTATTTTAGTAGTATAAGACCATCAACCATAATCACTAGATACTTCGCACTTTTAATAACTTTATACATGTTTATAATGTATAACTTTATACATGTTTAATACATGTTTATACATGTATTTAACACACTGAGAAGGGGCATAAGAAATATTGGGGAACACAAAAAACACCTCCCAGGAGTCCTTCATAATCTCAGATTTAAAAATCTGATAGTATAAAGAAGTTTCTTTCCTCTGACTGAAGATTTCCAATGCTAGGTTTCTGAGAGGAACAGAACAGATAAAATTAGACAGATGAGCAGAGAAAGGACAGTAGGTATCCATCAGAGGGATGTGGTATAACATTTTGCCGATGGCAAATGGACTTCCATTTAGAGCTACTTCTTGGAAACCATGTGTGTGCATTTTCTAAGAGAAGTTCTGCTATATCATTCTAGTCTGTGTTCTATCAGCAGCACAAACTCTATATCTAAAATTCTATCTACAAATCAACATAACGGAGAAAAAGTATATCATTTTGTTCTGTGTTCTATCAGCAGCATAAACTCAACAAATTATATCAACAAATCGGTCTACAGGGGAAAAAAGTATATTTCATCATGGATTTTCTTTTTGTTTTCTTTTACCATGCTGGATAACAATTTTTAAAATCATTAGGTTGAGCAATAAAATTGCAAATTTTATAAGTCAACATTGTTTGTTTTGTTTTTAATCGGCAATTTCATTGGGCTCAACAAAATATATAAAATGTAACTATCTTTACTAAAGCAAATAAATTTGACAACAGGTATAAGAGATACAATGTTTGGGAGTTCCTTGCCTATGAGGTGTAAGATGCATTCTCTCCATGTAGATAGAAGTGATTTCTTGTTGCCATCAATTAAAATTCGTTTCAGGGGAGCCATCAGATACAGGTGAGGACCAATGGGTGGATTCAGAGTAAGACGTATTTCTTATTTTGGGGACTCTGACAAAAAGAAATCAAGAATTTATTCAACCCTTGACACTCAAAGTGTAGTCTGTGGACTGATGCCAAGTGCATTATCAGAGAGCTTGTTAAAAATGCCATGGAAAGACTTGGACATCATTCTAGAACTAATATATATGACTATGCATTTTAACAAGACATCCCACTGTCAATGATTCCAATGCTCCTTAAAATATATGAAGCATTGAATCAGACCATTTGTTCTCAAATTAACTTTACATCGGAATCACTTGGGGATTTAAAAAATATTAATTATCCTGTGCTAGCCCTAAAGGTTAATTGGTATGTGAAAAATCTGAGTGCAAGAATTTTTCATAAGCAGAAATAATAAAATTACATAGAATAACTAGGTGATTTCAATGTACAAAAAAATGTTGAGAACCATGAATATAGATAAAAGTTTAGGAGAGAAATCTTTAATTCTTGGGAAATCTTGAAATAACATTCTAAAGTATAAGACATTTTCACTATTATAGTACATATATACTTAGAATAGAGTTAGTACTTTCATGAAAGTTACCAAACAAAGCAAAAGAGAAAACTAAATGTCAAGATATTTTATGGTTTTAGAAAAAGAAAGTGATAGCTATTCAATAGCTTGTCAAAAGAAAATAACAGTTTCCCTTTGCTTATAAGTCTATGATCTATACAAAAGAAGCAGATGAAAAAAAACAGCAAAGAAAGATAAGAAAAAATAGTGGAAGATATGTTACTTTGATGATTTATGTATGAAAGTCAAAAAATAATTTGACTGAATGATAAATGAAACACTAGACACTTGATCTATCACTACAGACTCGTAATAAAATATAACCTCAGAAGTATTCCAGTGAAAAAGTCAGAATAATGATCTAACATTTTATCTTTGGATAAAAGTCTTAAGATATGCTCAGAAATGGGAAGCTTAACACAATAGAAATAGACTTCAGACCAGTCATTCCATAGGAGTTCATGCAAAGAATATCTGTATTAGCTCTTTGAAATCAATTACTTTGCAGATTTGCACCTCTGAATTAACTTGATCATGTTCTGAAAACTGCTGAATGCAGCAATTTTGGCATCTCCCTGATGAAGACACAACTTTATGACCCAAGAATGCAGCCTTTCAGAGTCCAGATTTTGTAAAATTCCTAGCAATGAGAAGAAATGACAAAAACTGGCTTATATTGCCTGCATTATACATCATGGTTGTCCAGAATTCTGATACTTTAAATATTACAAATAATAGAAATTGGTGTTTAAATAGCTTTAAAAGTTTAACTCTATCAAAGAGAAAAACCTTTAAAGGAATCAAGAGAGAACAGAGATTTTGGTGTTTTGATAAATCTCAGTCAATAAATTTTGAATAATAAAATCAAGTCAGGATTTTAGAGCTTAAAATAACTTTAACATCTGCAGTGTAGTAGAGTGGCATATTTCAATTTGCTATATTGAGTTTAATTTGGTAGAAGACTTTACTTCTCAATTAAAAACGCTCTCCATTGATTCAACTCTCAAACTTCTCAGCCCTAGGTATAACTTTACCCAGTGTGCATCTTGAAGACATTTACATTTCTAATTAGGAAGTGAATGCATTTGGAAGCAATCTAATCAAATGTCAAAGAAGACTTTTAATAGTTGTACCTTTTAAAATATATAACTGGGTCATTCGTTAAAAATGTAACTCTTCTAATCAGCTATGTCTAGGATTTGAAAACCCAAAGATGTGATTTTCAGTGCATATAACCATTACCCACAGAAATAAATATATTTGAAGAATACATTCTAGGTACCCCTTACAGGTGAATTAAACCTGGATTTCTAAAGAAACCAAATAAGGCTGAAAGAACCTTAAATTCAATTTTGAACATAAACTACAGGGTTGCCTTGTAATTTGGAGACCACATGCCGCTGACTCTGACAATACTGAATTACACAAGAGAATTAATGCATTGCAATTTTCATAGAAAGTATAAAATGGAAACGAATGCATAATTACAAAGAAAAGGAAATTGCATTTCCAAACACTTATAAGTATAATCAGTTGTTACAGAAAATATAAAATAATATAGCAGGCGTAAGCAAAATAGTTTATCATGGCATTTGTCACGGGAAATTTGATTGTAAGAGACCTATTCTGTAAGGGAGAAGCAATACTGTGACATTGTTAAGGACTTAAAATCTGCATCAAGGCTAAATAGATTCACATCCAGCTCTGTCACATATTAGCTGGGTAACCTAACCTTTTTGTACCTGTTTCCTCATTTATAAGATGGAAATAATAATAGGATCCACTTGGGGGGTGCTGTGTGAATTAAACGAGTATGTATGTATATATATATATAATACACACATATATACACATGCATGTATGTATGTAGTATATATATAATATATTTGTATGTAGTGTATATGTACATATGTATATATACATTTATATGTATTTTATATATATACTACAACATATATGTGTGCGTATATGTGTGTGTGTGTGTGTGTATTCAGAATGGTGCCTGGGACATAGGAAACACTCAATAAATATTCTTCCTTTATCCTCCTTTTCTACCACTTTTTCTTCCTCCTTCTCCTTTTCTTTCTCCTCTTGCTCTTTTTCTGTTTTTCACAAAGACAAGAGTCAGATATGCTATTTGATAGGAATTATGTCACTCTAAAGTTAGTATTATAGACATGCAACCAGCAATATTTCAATTGAAGACAAAATGCTGTCTATCCATATGATTTTCTGAGTGTTTTGATTCAGTCATTTACAACGGGCAGTCAAGGCTTTTCTTACTAAGGGAGCCTACCCTTAAACGTTATCATCCCCCTTTGTTTTGATTTTTTTCGTGGTATTTTCTCCCAATTATTTAGAGAGCTTAGAATTTCCATTCAATCCTGAAGGCTAATAAAACTTTTCCAATCAAACAACTAGTCTGAAACTTTAAGAGGCTCTGCCTAGACCTAATCTAAATGTATCAGGAAACACACTGCACAATTGAAGATTCATCAAGAGTGACTTAGCAGATTGTAACTCAGTCTGGGTCCTCTGAATGAGAAACCCTGTTGCGTGACTTAGGTGTCCAGCTGCTCAGAAGTAGTTTATGCTTTCATGTTAAAGATGAAGGAAAAATCTCCTGGAAAGTGAATGTATAATCATGTCAGCTGTGGACTCCACTAAGAAAATCAACTACTTTCACCCAAGGAAATGTCCCAGAAAAACTCAGAGCTGAGGCAACCTAATATCTAAAAAAGACAATGTAAAGAAAGGCAAAGTAATTTGCTTTTAGAGTCATACTGTTCATTTTGACAAAAGTCATCCTATTTCCAAAAAATTACAGACCTCTAAATTAAAATGCTTTAAAAAAAAGCCAATTAATCACCAAAAAAGTAACTATGCGAGATGATAGACAAGTTAATCTGCTTTATTATTATAACCATGTTAGTCTCTATTTATATAATAGCATGTTGTAAACCTCAAATATGCACAATAAAACTTATTTTTAAAAAGAACCAGCCAATTAAATCAATAATTAAATCAAAATAACAAATGTACTAAATTTCTTTGTAACAATACAGAGAAATTTACCAATTTTTATCAGATTGCATGTTTTTAAAAAATCCTCAAAAATATTGGAAAACACTTAAATTAGGCATAGTTTTTATAGTGCCTCAATCTTGCAAAATTTTTAAACTGGAGGAGAAAGACAGTTCTGAATTCTGTTCTTAACATGCTTGATTTACTAATGAAGTTAGATTTAAATTGGCATTCCTTCCTGCATCTCCACATTCCATAAAATAAAAAACAATGATAGTACACCAACTTAAGGATGCAATAAAAAGTAATGTGTGATTTCCCTTAAGTACACTTTTAAAGAAACATTTATCTCAATACTGGTCAGGTTGGTCTTTTCTAACTTCACTTGAATGTTATTAGGAAAAGTGCTTTATAAAAACAATCCTGGGCATGAAAAGAGTTTAAAGTCTTACTGTGAGGTTTTGAAATTATGATGAACACTTGCTGCATATAAATTATCCAAATATCACCTGAAATTACAACAGTTGAGTATCTAGTATACTAAAAATCTGACAGTTAGATTGTGGGGTTTACTTGAGTTCTTAGCATCATATGGTAATTCTAAGGCTCTGTTTTAAGAACATTTTCAAAGTTTTATGATTCTTTGAGGCTTTAAACAAAACTAAGGACTTTCTTTGAGAAAATTGGTAATATTCTATAAAACTCTGTATCAAAGTATATTCCACAAAACATTAAGTCCACAAGATGCTACTCGTAAAAAGGTTTTATGACCAGTGGAGAAATGCCAATATGATATGTGTACTATCTCGAAGATTCTTTATAACGCAGGTTGTCTGAAAGCAACGGATTTGTCTATCCCTTGTTCATTACTATAGCCCCACGTCTGCAACAATGCTTTGCAATTAGCAATCATTCAGCAGGAACAAATGAATGACAAATAAATGAACATTAAAAGATTTGGGCAGATCTCCATCAAGGAAATTTCTTTAATTTTCTTTTACCCAGAATATCTCCCATCTATTTGATCACAGGAACCTTTATTATTATTTTATTTTTAGCACTACAGAATAATTTAGGCAAGCAGGAAAGAAAAAAGGAAAAAAAAGAAAACACAGAGAAAAATATAACAAAACACGCATAACCACCACCTGTATTAAAAATTAAATGTAACAAATAAAACATAAGCATTTGGGGAAGCTCTTCTCCATTCCATCCACCTCAGACCCCACCTCCTCCCTCAAAATGAGGTAACTCCAACATAAGGACTTATGTTCACATGATACCTACTAATATCCTGCTCTGGGAAATTCCAACATCCTTTTAAATGTTAAGATTTTACTTTTAGTTAGTATTTTTTACAAGTGGTCATTTGTAAAGCTATTCATTTACTGCATTAATATAATAATGAATAAAGTATTAATGAAATAAAACACTACAGTACAGATACAAGACAATGGATAACTGATTTAATAATGATATTTAAGAAAAGGCTGAGCCACTTCTCTTTCAGATAGACTGATATAAAATCAGACATACATAGATATAAGCAATAACATAAGGAATCATAGAAGTTTAGGTTACTTAACCTGGACTGAGTGATTTAGAAACTAATCTCTACAATTATAGAGAAAAACATCCCTAACAATGTATTTACTGAACTTTTACTTACTCAAGAAATCATCTGGGGCTTCAAAAGCAAAACCGTGCCTAGATCATTGTCACAATGTGTTCCTATTTACATAATAAATGATGTCAAAAGAGGACACCCTCTTCTTGAGCTAAATAAACAAATACTAATGAAAATCTCTTTTATCAAGATCCAGCATACTCTGAAGACAAGCACCTATGAGCTAACCTAGTTTAACCGGAAAGCGACTCTTTAAAAAAATAGAGTTAATATATTTCAGTATTATTTCAGTAAAACTTTTTTCTTCAAATTTTCAAGTACCATTATCAATATTCTTCAATTGTCTTAGAAAACCTTTAAGTATGTTACTAGTAAGAAATTCTTTTGAATATTTAATTTTTGCTCTTTGCTTTGTAGAGCAGATAAAAAGACCTAGCACAATGTATCTTCACACTTGCTGCTCTATTTCTTAAGTTTATATATAGAGGGTGTTGATTATGAACACAATACATGTAGCTGCATAGATAACCATGCATACAATCACAACAAGGACTAGAACAACCAAGTATAACAAGGTGTGTGGATGAATTTTCTACTTTATCATTGGTAACTTGTTTCACATAATTTTATAGACAAATAAAATGATTAGAATTTCGTTTCGTTTTTAAGTCAACCAACTGAATTCAATCCCAAGTTAAATGCCAACAGGAAATAAAATATAACCGGACTCTATACTTAGAAACCTGTAAGTCCTTTCTCATATATATATATATGTACTTTTTTATTTTAAAGATGTGGGGTACAATTCAGGGTTAGGTATACAAATGTTCATTATGCAGGTACCCTTGTTGATGAGGTGCCTTTCTCATATTAAAATAAATAAAATGAATTAGTTTATAAAAGAAAATTCCTACCTCCATTATCTTTTAGATGTAGTGCTATCTTGGTATCATCTGGAAGAGAAATTCAAAGTTATTATAACAGAACAAGATTTTAAAGGAGCATAAATCTCATGACCATTAATTGTGTACTAACTGCCTTAACAGGAACATGACTAGATTTTGATAATTTATTGAGGTAATTTCTAGTGCTAAGAGTAAGTCCTAGCTTTATATGATGTAGTACTAAAATTTCCTACAGGCTATAAGACCAAGACTTCAGTAAAGTCTTACATGATCCTTAAGTTCTGTGAGAAAAACGATTATAATTATAACTTAAAATATATCTATTTTTAATTTTTTGAAATAATGTATTGTACTTAGATTCTATAGTTATGACTTTATTTACTCATCAAAAAAATCAAAGCCAAGAAAATTCCAAATTAGTTGGAATCGTCAGGATTTGTTAATATTTACAAATCTAACTCCAAAAGTTACATGCTTATTCATTACTAGCAAATATGACCAAAATCATATATGAAGAGATCCTATACTGAATGACAAAATGTTCATAAGGATGTGGCTTTTTTATTTTGGATGGTCATATTTCATCCTAAAGGGTAGGGCTTAAATTACAAAAATATTTTCACAGGCTTTAATAGAACAATCCAAAATAGTATGAATTAAAATACAACATTACTTTTAAAAGCAATAAAATTCATTTAACAGCTGCCTTCCACCTAACTTTATTCCAGTTAACTTTATAGTATTCAATTAAGTTCCAATTAAAAGTAAAAGTTCCAAGTTTAGCCTCTTATTCAGATGAAAGCAAAGCTTACAACAATATAAAGGTAAGACCATTTCCCCTCTCAAAGCTAACTCTTGACTAACTAGTATCATATTTCTTCCTACTCCTTCCTAGTGGTACTATTCAGAATAGAAAGTTATTAAATGTTGGTAATACACTTTCTTCCCACCTTGAGTCGTGCTTATGTATTAACGCTCTCTAGTGCTTTTGCTTTTGGTAGAAGAAGAAATATTTTTCAAGGACAATTTCTATGACATATACAGTGTCCTTGTGCAGGTTATAGACCAACATATTTTATTAACTGCATCCAGGAAAATATTAGAATTGTATCTGAGTAAAATTATCTATTGTTCAGAATCCAAAATCAATGACATTTTATATGCATTTTGCCTTTCTCTCCTGTGCCTGCAATATTGAATTTGGTTATTACAAAACTTAGCCACGTGAAAGAAGTCTGTATTTCTTTTCTAAGGAGAAGGGAACAAGAAACCATAATCAATGGAAAAGTTGCATCTTAATAAAAGAAACAGTCCATTAAAATAATCTCAGCACATATTTTTAGTACATAATAATTATCTTTTTTCCCCTTTAGAAATCCAGTTTAGCCGGGCTCGGTGGCTCAACCTGTAATCCCGCGCCTTTGGGAGGCTGAGGTGAGTGGATTGCCTGAGCCCGCGGGTTCGAGACCCGCCTGGGCAGCGAGACCTCATCTCTACAATAAATCAAAAAATCAGCCGGGCGTGGTAGCGCATGCCTGTAATTCCGGCTACTCGGAAGGCGGAGGCGGAAGGATCGCCGGAGCCCAGCAGGCGAGGCTGCTGTGGCCGGAAGCGGCCACTGCACTCCAGTCTGGGCGACAGAGTGAGACTCCAACTCAAAAAAAAAAAAAAAAAAGAAATCCAGTTTGTCCAAAAATAACTTTCCCCCTGGAGAGTAGGATCTAATCCACTACATGCTAACACAGTGAATTTTCCCTCCTGCAGGAAAAAAGCGAAATATCTCTCAGGCACCTTCTGTGGGGAGGCTGGTGGGCAGCTGGGATGTCGCAGCTCTTCTGGTGGTCGTCAAGACCCTGAATTGTGTGGTAGTCGCTCTTATGGTTGTGGTGGTTTGAGATGTTTCCACTGGTTCTGTGTTCTCACACATCTTCTCTTTTGACTGGTAGGAGAAACAAAAAGGAAACTAACTGAATATTCATATATATATATGTAAATTACATCAAAGAAGTTGGACAGTAAATCACAAAATCTCTCAAATCAAAACAAGGAATAAATTACGTTTGTATAAGACTGTATTTCCAGATTTTACTCCTTATAAAGTTTGTAAAATAGGAGAGAGAAATAATGGATTTAACAAAGCATTTCCATCCTTAGACACTTGGAGTTCATTTATTGCTATTAAACATTCATATCACTGTTAGCTTGCCCTGCACTTTCTAATGATTTATTTATGAAAGACACACTGTCAAAAGAAAAAGTTCATACTAGAAGAAAGACTTGTGCATAAAGATAAGGTTTAAAACCTGGCTATGTAGGCAAAGAAAGAGTGTATTCTTTTCATATCAAACTGAAAATGTTAAATCCTAAACATTCACTAATTGCCCCATATTACTTTGTTGTTTCAAAACTAATCTGTCACAGGTTGAATGAATATTTAAAAATTTGTTTGATTTGATGAAATATTCAAAACCACACAAGCAAAGATTTTTAAAAACTCATGTAATCACGTAGTCTGTCTTCTCCCTAGCAGAGCTAAATTGAAAACACCAGAAAAAAGAACATTCTGAATTTTCTATTTGTAGCTTATGAAACTAAATCCCATGACCTTCATTAGTAATAATCTCCAACATCCAAACTTTTATAGTTTAGAATTTTGTGTTTCAATTCACTTTTTTGTGATTCAAAAGACTCCTTCTCTCTGGTAGACCTTGAGTAGAAAATAAGTGTTCTGCACACGGCTGGTACTCATTACATATTTGAAAATTATTATTAAATAAATTATTTTCTTAAATGTTCACTTAAAGTAGTGAAATGCTATAAACCTTTTCACTGGTTAATGAAGATTTCCTGAGACAGCCCCCTTTTCATTAATTGGAGATGATACACATTATTTTTTACTTCAAGTCCAAGCAGACTAGGGGCCCATTTAACTTCCCAAATTTCAGTTCCTGCATCTTCTCAGTCCCAATGATCTAATAATCTCCTTTAAGACTGTACTTCAGCTAGTCACTCTCACACTCTAGACTGTATCTATGGTTCAAAATAGTTTTGGTCTGAAGTAATAAACTCATCCTATTTCGGTCTATCTGTGTACCTGTGAGCTCCAATTCCTATCCTTTGACTACTTAGAAAACCCAACACAATGGATTTTTTTTCTTTACTTTCCTTTTTTCCACCACTACAACCTCTGTTTTCAATAGCTTTAAGCATCTTCTATTGTTTTTCCACCTTTTCAGAAAATCCCCAGTGTCATACAGTGAAAAAAATCTGTTTTCCCTGCCTTCTCTAAAGCCAGGTTCAGATCCTGGAATCTCCACTAACTTCTCTCAGCATCCTCAGCTGAGCCATCCATGCTGCTTGGCAATAATGGTCTCTTTGCTAATCATCTCTTCCATTATCCTCAGTATCAGTTCCAAATACTCTCCACTCTACTTAAAATTACAGACCCAGAATGATTCTATCCATTTCACCCCATGAGCTAATAAAAGAGATATCATCAGCAAGAGCTATTTAAATTTCTTTACAAATTAGCATTCTGACTTGACCCTGTGCTGATGTAGTCTTCTTTTCTTCTGTGACAATGGATGGGGATCATTCTTAGTAGGCGGCTCAACTCAGCCTACTTTCTCAGGTGTTGCGAATTTGCTCATCTGATCATGTGCTTTTGCTTCAATATCTTCCATCTCTTAACTCCTTGTTGACTTATTAACATAAGCACTTAATTTATTCAAACAAGTCCAATCTCATTTTGCAAACTCATACTTCCCTTTTCTCCCCAATGTACTAATCATACCTCTGGAGAGATTGGTCTACCCTGGTCTTCTCAGATTCTCAGCTTCCACAATTAGGACTATCTTGTTCTTTACATAATACAATCTAGTTGAAATATCTCATACCTGTGTTTCTAAATATCCCCTCAGTTACTAAATTGTCCATGGTATACTATTGATAACTCATTAGCATTTGGCACAGATCCACTCTCTTATCTTTGTTTCTGTGACGCTCTCCCCAGTGTTATGATAACTCTCTAACAACTCTTTATTTTCTTTTATTTGTGTCTATTTCTTAAATGTTGGTGGTTCTTATGGACTTTTCTTGATCTATCATTTCACCCTATGCATTCTCATCCGCAATCTCTACCACACCTATGACTTCAATGAACATATTTATGTTGTTTATTTGTAAATCCATATCTTTAGTCCGTATTTCTTTTTTGATTTTCAGGCCCAAATAGTCATCTACTGAATGGTATGTGCATGTGAATTTCACAAACATCTCAAACTCAAGTCTAGAATGGAATTTGCCATATTGTCTCTTGTGTTTCTATTCTCAATGAACTGAACTATCAAACATCCTATTGTTTAAGGTTAAATCTCAAACTCATTTTGCTTACAGCAGTAAAGGCAGGCTAAGATGCTAAATGCCCCTTCCAATACAAAACAAGCAGATTCCAGATCAAACATGAATTTTATAACATTACTAGAATTTGCAGAAAGTAAAGGAAATCTCCAATGGTGACTTTTCATTGTCTCTCCCCCCTCATCCCCACCAAAAAATAAAATAAAAGACAGCAAAAGTTGTATGCTATAAAAAGCATAGAAAAAGCTCATTTAAGCAAAGTAAAAAGGCAGGATTTGTCCGGAGGGGGACATAATTGATACTACTTCAAGAAGACCAAGTTTGCACCAGCAGTAGATGAGGGAGAGACACCCACATCTCTCTTCCTCACATTAAGGCAGGTACCTATGGTATTCCTATAACCCTAAGGGTTTTGACATCAAACGTTCTTTGGTGCAAAGCATCACCTATTTAGGTCATGAGGATTACTATAGAATAAGATCAGACAAATATGAACTTTTAATTAAGCAATAAAAAAAAGCAGTCTGACAAAAAGTCAGCAAAAACAATAAACAACATATTTAGATTTCCAGACTTTAGATATTGGGATCATTCATATGGAATATATAAAAATCATATATGGAATATTTAAATAAATAACAGGCAAAATTTTTACATGAATTGTTTGTGTAAGACTTGGCGATTTAATAAAGTGTCACATTAGAATATTAGAAATAAAATATATTTTAGGTAGTGATTTTAGATTTTAGTAATTAGTAAATTTTAGTAATTTTAGATTAAATAAAGATTAAATGAGATGAATGAAGAATTATTAAACTGGCAAATGTATCTGAAGAAATTCCTTGGAATACAGCACAGAGAAATAAGAAAACAGATGATATAAAAGAGAGACAATCTTCATAACACCCAGAAGGCAAAAATAGAGATAAAGACAAAGTATGGTCAAACAGCACATTTATCAAACTTGACAACCAACCAACTAGAAAACCCACATTTTTCTTGAGCACACAGACCTTTTGTACAAATTTCCCATGTACTACTTCCTGAAAAATTTCCAACCAATTTAAATAATCAATATCATAGAATATCTCCTTGGACAGCAATTCATCTAGTCAATAATTTTAAAAGATAAATTTTAAAAGTCCTCACAATTTGATATTCAATATAATTCTAATAAAAAATGTTATATGATTTATTGAATGACTGATTACAGATCTTGACAAGGTGAGTCTATAATTTATAAGGACAAAAGTCCTAAAATAGTCAAAGCACTATTCTAGCAAAGAAGAAAAAATAAGGAGAATTGTCCTATGGATGTAAGATTTCTTAAAAAACAATAGTAATTAATGCAGTGTGACATTTGTCCAGGTAATGTCAAACAGTTTTTGAATAGGAAAACTCAGAACCTATATATGGAAGAGGTGACTTTGCAAGATATTGCCAAAATAAAGAATTATTCAATAAACTCTGCTTTGGCTTTCCATAAGGGAAAAAATAACTCACAAATTGAATTCCAATCTTATGTAATAACAAAAAAGCAATTCCAAATGGAATAAAGACTTTAAGACAAAAGACAAAGCTTTAAAACATTTAGAAAAAAGATTATGAAAATAACTTTATACAATTTAATAGGAAAAGTTTTTTAAACAAGATACACATGCACATAAAACTAATCATAAAATAAAAGATTGATAAATTGTATACATTAAATTGAGAATGAGTGTTGCTATGACAATAGAAATCAAAATTTGGGAGAAGATAGATAGATACATACCATCTATATACATATATACATATATTTTCATAGTAACACTTTGTATATATGTGTGTGTGTGTGCATACACACATGTATATGTGTATACACATATATATTGACAAATTAGGTAGAGCAATAAATATTGCTAGGGCAATAAAGCAACAAAAATAAACAAAATATGCAGGGAATAGAAGAAGCAACAGTCTCTCTATTTATAAATACTATGATTGTCTAAACAGAGAATCACCAAGTACTTAATAGATATATTTTTTTAATTAGTAAGAGAGTTTTGTTAGGTAGTTGTATATAAAATCTATTATGTCTGTTACATGCAATCAACAGAGAAAAAGTATTGAGAATAAAAACAAAAAGATAAATATCCAATATAAAATGGAGAAAATGACATGACCTGCCATGTTACAGAAGAGGAAAGACAGAAGAAGAAACACAGAAGCCATAAAGCATGTGAATATCTATTCAATTTCATTAATGTTTACAGAAATGTAAATTAAGTTTACAACAAGAACCATTTTATACCCACTATATTTGCAGAAATGAAGAAATTGGACAACGCCAATGTTGTCAGGCACATGAAATAATGGGAATTCCATCAGTGTGCCAGCACTGTAGTGTACATTGATAAGCTGGAAACAATCTGGCCTTATTTTGCAAAGTTGAACCTAACTCACACTCAGCAATTCCAATTTTAGAAATATTAGAGAAACTTTTGTACATTTGATTCAGGAGACATGCATACAGAACTCTGCAAATAGTCTCCATAAACAAAATACTGAGTGGGGAAAATATAACCATAAGAATGTAACCTCTAGGAAGGCAGGGTTTGGTGTTTTTTGTTTGTCTTCATTTAAAAAAAATTTGGTACTGAATCCCAGTACCAATCAAATAAACAAACAAAACAAAGCAAAATACCCAGGACATCGTGAGCACACAACAAATATTTGTTGAGTAAATGAATGGTATTCTATAAACCATAGAATGCATACCTATGAAAATGAATAAATCACCACCACAGCAGCCAACAGGAATAAAGGTGAAAAATGAAATCTTCAGTGATAAACCCAAAATTCAGAAAATGGTACTTTTATTTATTTTGAACAGGGAGAGGCAGAGATGTGATGGAGCAGAAGAAAACAGCCAGTTGCATAATCGCGATAATTCCAGCTTTTAAATTGCATAGTGTGATCATGAGTTTTCAATTTCTTATTGTGCTTCAGAATTATATTAATGCTATAAAAATGCTAAAAATATTTTTTAAAGAATATTAAAAAGAAGAAACATTTAAAAACACTTAAATAGTTTTCGCTTGCATTCAAACCAACAACCTACTGATTTTTCTCCACCAACCATCATTGCCTGGTCCCCACTATCGGGCCACTGATTAAGTCCACATCTCCAATAACTCTGGCCCAAGTCATTGCTACAACCCAGTATTGGCCATTTGCTTTACCATTCATTATTCACCCAAAGCCAGGGTGAGCCTTCTAAAAAGCCATTTGGATATTATCCCTTTGACTGAAACCCTTCAGATAGAGTTTCCTTGCCTCTAGGGTAAAGTCCAAATTCCTTCAACTTGCCATTTAGGGACCTGTTTACCTCACCAGTCTCATCTCTTCTCTTCTTTACTTCAGTTACCCTTCACACTTCTCCTTAAATATCACCTCCTCAAACAAACCTTCTTTTATCCTTCTTAACAATATCATGCACTGTAGTTATTCTGTCTTTGCCCATGTTATTCTCTGAGTGCAGTCCATCTACCCTGCTGGACACAGTGGTCTAATGACCAGCCTGAACATACTTCTGACACGTTTACATTACCAGTACTTAGAACATGCTGGACAATTCTCCAGGTTGCCTATGGAATACAACACCTTGAGATAAGAGGGAATTGGATGGAACATCCTTGGCTCTGTTCTAACCCCCCTTGGAAACATCTGATGTCTTTAAACACTAACCCGGCAGCTCACATCACCCTGGGGTATAAAACTCAGGCTGGGCTGCTTTCTGACGTCCCTCAACTGCAGTGAAAATGGTGTACAGGCAGATGGGACTCTATCCACCCTGGACAGTTTCCTGAGCACTGGGGGATCAGCCACAATGAATCCTAGGCTTCTGCGGTCCTTTGCTGCCCATCTGTAAGTAATAAATTTTGTGTATGGATGCTCTATCACACCAGACTCAGACAAGTTGGCAACCAATGTTCAGAGAATCTGCTTCACAAGCACACATAGTAGGTGTTCATATTAGGATGTATACTTACTGAATACATTTATCTCACAATATCAGGAAGAATATTAAACTCTAGTTTTAGGCAAGGAAAACAGACAGAAGTTGGTGAGCTTGTTTACTTACCTGTAAAAATAAAATAAAATAGAATTGCTCACCATAAAATTAATAGTGTTAATAATTTAATTACAGAATAAAAAGCTAACACTGCTTATTACAGAATAAAAATATAACAATGTATATTACAGAATGCACTAGATTCTGAGCTCCTTGAGAGGAGGGATGATTTTTCAGCTTTGTACTTTTAGTGGTTAGCACAAGCCTCAGAATACGGAGAATTCTCCACAATTGTACATAGGAAGGCTTACAATATGATGAATTTTTCTCTCCCTCCTATGATTCATAATGAGCCTACACTGAAGCTAGAAAATTAAAATGTCTGAAATATATCTTCAATCTTCGCACATATACAGATATTCATTTTCCACATATTTTATTGAGGTAACTGTGATTACATAAAAGAAACAATCATCTGAAAACACAACTATGGTTCTATCAATACACAGTTTTTGGAATTGTGTTATTAGGCAAGTGGAGTGAGATAAATGAAATAGTATATATCATTGTAGCTCCCCAAATGAATGACAAAAAGGTGATTAAAGCTGCACTGACAATACTATATTTGAAGTTCACAAATGTTCTTAAGAATGTATATCTCGAGATTTTTATGACACATCCTCCTAAAAATGAATTTTGAGACAGCCCTCCTATTGCTTTTTAAAATAAAATTTTGGCATGATTTGCTTTATTACATACAAAAACATGTGTAGTTGTTAATAATTTTATTTTTCAAAATTCATGCCCTAAACTTAATGAAGGGAGAATAAGTACTTTTCTTCATAAAACTTATAGGACACTTTTATATGATCCTGAAATGACAGTGTAAATGCAATTCTCTGCAAAACGTTAAACAGGTTGAAATTGCTTCTGCAACTGTATACACCTGCGTGAATCACTTCACTGCATCCGTGCCTTTACCTTTATCATGTTTCCTTCAGGTTTAATGTCATACCATTTCTGTAGGTCAGCTACGTTAAACCATTTCTCATATACTATAGCACATCAATTTGCTGTTATCAGTCTTTTCTTCCCTGCCTCATAGCCCTGGTCTTGTTATTTGAGCTACAAAGAGGAACAATGGCTTCCTAGATCTTAGAAAAGTAGCAAGTTTTTAAGAGAACTGCCCTTTGCTCCTACAGATTAAGATCCTGGCTCTACTATTTCCCAGTTTCTCATCTAGCTCTCCAAGTACCCATACTCCATCCTTCCTGACCATCTCCCCTCACCTCTTTTTCTTCTCTTCTGAGGGTAATAACAGTGCCTGCCTCATAGAATGGATATGAGAATAAATTGAGGTAATACATACAAAATTAAAGCCAATGTCTGACACATATTAGGAGTTCAATAACTGCTGGCTATTTTTTGTAAGATTAGACACCATTTTCATGAAGTTGTAGTGACTATATATAAGACAGTTCAATTCCAGGAATTCTGTCATACCTCTTCAGGGCATCCACTGTCCACCCAGTCCTGCCGATGGCGATCAAATCCACTGGAACATCTTCAAAGACGACCATATGACAGTTCAGAAAAGAAAGTATAGGGTGCAGAATGGGGGACACAAATTTAAAGGAAAAGATTGGTGAGTAGTTAATTCTTACATTTCCAGTTTAGCACAACATAAGCATTCTTCTATAGAACTGGTAAATGAAGAAAAAATGACACATCTAGAATGTTACTAAGTTATCACTCACTTTATAGGTTTTCACACTATTAGATTACACATGACAAGAAATCATTCTGCTAAGGCAGGTTACACTGAAGAGAACACCTAGATTCCTGCACGAAGGTGAAACCCATCATTATTCCATGAAGTCGATTTTCCTTTTTCCCATATTTTTTTCTCATCAATAAAACATATGAACACAGACAAAAATTTTGCAGGCATCATTTTTCAAGATTTCAGATTTATTCATTTATTTGTTTAAGACCCACCATCACACCAACTCTTTCTCTATTGTGCAGTAAAGTGTTTAAACAGTTTCGGGGGGGTCTCAAACCCTGTGCATTCCAAGGAAAAACTGGCCCTTGACTGGCTCCTGAGAGATTGCCCGCACACCCCTGGAATATCCTGCCTAGTAAAAGTGTGTATCTTAGTCGTGTATTGTGCAGATAATTTATGCTGACAAGTCCATTTCTTGTGAAATCTGATTTTATTCATCTGGTACCCTGGGCTCTGATGTATCAGTTTGATGTCTGGGGGGAGGTAAAGACTTGGGGATAAGGTTAGTCACAGGAATGTTCCATCCCTATGTGACAGAACATCCATAAAAACCCTGAATGCCAAGACTTGGGTGAGCTTCCTTGGTTAACAATACATGCTGTGTGTTGTCATACATTGTTGCTCGGATAATTAAGTGCTATTGGTATAATTCTTCTGGCAGAGGACAACTGAAAGTTGTTCCTGATGTCTCCTGAAATTCTACTAGGGGAAACCCCATCCAAAAAACTGGAATTATCTTTTGGAGGGTAGGCCCTTACGATACAGGCTTCCCTTGCTAGGTAAATGATCTAGGAACCCACTGGCACCAGTGTACCATCTAGCATTCTTGTGAGAGACTGTGTTCCCAGTTTCAGTAAATTTTTTCTTGGAATTCTTACACAGTGTTTGCCCATTTCATGAGGGGTGATTTACAAGCACACCTGCCCACACTGAGCTGAGGGTTTCAACAGTTTTTGACCAAAAACAGCATGGCTTTCATGTCTCACCCTCCCTATTCACCCAGTTTTGCCCTGAGCAACGTATTTTGCTTCCCTGGATGAAAAAATTCCTCAAAGGGAATCGTTTTGCCAATGTAGAATAGGTAAAACAAAAAATGGCAGAAGTACTAAAAGGCATCAAAATTGACAAGCTCAAAAACTTTTGAGCAGTGGAAAAACCATCTCAGTAGCTATATTGCATCAAATGGAGAGATTTGGCAGGTGACTGAAATTTAAACATGTAAGAATAAATACACAATTTTGTATATATAAATTCCAGGTTTTTTAGGGGGTCTCCCTCAACATGTGACTCATATTTGCAGTTGTAATTCCCTTTTCCTGTGGTAGCCTTGATTGTAACAGCTTTTCTGAGTCCTTCCAGCGAATCATTGATTCTAAGTGGGTTCTTGGGGACACCCGGCAATACTATGACTAGGTAATGTCTGAAAGGTCTAATTTAGCAAGCACCAGGTTAATAAGATTCTGTTCACTCATACTCTCCTCCTTGCCTGGGGTATTTTCCATCTTCCCTTACTATTCTCATATAGCCAATCATTTTTCAAAATTCAGAAATTACTACCCAAAGCACAATCTGATAAAGTTTCATTACAGTGGCCCCCCTTTTTCCGTTCAGTTATCTAGGGTCAAATGCCATCTGAAAATAGGTGAGTACAACAGAATAAGATATTTTGAGAGAGAAAGAGAAGTCGTATTCATATAACTTTTATTACAATATACTGTTATAATTGCTATGTTTTATCACTAGTTATTTTTTAAATTTAAGTATTATTTTATTTTAAAGATGTGGAGTACTATTCAGGGTTAGGTACATAAGTGGTCATTGTGCAGGTAAAAACGCTTGGGTACCCTTATTGATGTTAAGTGCCCCCTCCCCCCTGGTAGTGTCCCATTACTGCCAATCTATTTCTTTCTTTCTTTTTTTTTTTTTGAGTTGGAGTCTCAGTCTGTCGCCCAGACTGGAGTGCAGTGGCCACTCCCGGCCACCACAGCCTCGACCTGCTGGGCTCCAGCGATCCTTCCACCTCAGCCTTCCAAGTAGCTGGAACCAATCCATTTCTTATAATATTATGATAAATGTTTGAGGTCTGCTTAAGAGTGGGTACATGTAGTACTCAGATCTCTGTCTCTGTGATAAATCACTAAGTATTATAGTTCTAAACCCATCTGAGTTGCTGCGAAGTCCATCATCTTGTTTTTCTTTATGGCTGTGTAATATCCCATCGTGTATATGTGTCTAGTTATTGTTGTTAATCTCTTATGGTTCCTAATTTATAAGTTAAACTTTATCATAGGTATGTAGGTATGTATGTATGCATAGGAAAAAAATAGTGTATATAGGGTTTGGTAATATCCTGGGTTTCAGGTATCCACTGAGAGACTTAGAATATATCCCTTTTGAATACTGTAATCACATCTTACTTTATATTTTTTCCTTTATATAAAATCTCATGTGTTTATGTCTTACCAAACTTAGCTGTGAAAATTGTAAAGTGAGGGTCTTAAATTGATCACTTTTATCTTATGAGAGATTAAAAATATTTTTGCCAATCTATTAAAATCAAGGATATGCATTGTCCTTGAATTTTAATATGTACCCATATATCTATATATGATATATAACAATTTATATTAATATGCAAATCTAAATTGATATTTATATATATTTCCAAATATATGAATGCTGTTCAACTTCTGTCTTATATTTTCTTGCTGTGCTTACAATGTTACTTTGCAACCTTTTGGGTTTTTTTCTTGTTTTGTAATGAGTCCACATGATGGCTTTTTCTAAGAATTCTTGCCAGGGATTATGTACCATGGCATGAACAAGCATAATTTAATTCAAGTGGAATGTGAAAACAACTCTCCTCTCAACAAAAAGACCATATCTATCACTCTCTCTGGACATGATCCATTGAAGTTCAGCTATTTTATGCCTACCATCTGTGTTGAACAAGTTTAAGCGTGGAAAAAACATCAGTGTGTGATTTGGCATCCTAAGTTTGAGAATCCCCAGTTGGTCAAGACTGTCTCTGGTTATCCAATGAGCTTCTGATGTGTGACATCTATTTAATTCCAGATGAGTTAGATGACTGTTCCTTCTTATTTTTTTCCTTTCAAATTTGTTTAAACACTGAAGAATGTACTGACACTCTCTTTTGGAAGATGGAGATATATCCAATTTTCTATAAAAAAAATATTTTTGGGTGCCATCTGACCATAAGTAATTCAATGGAACAAATAATTTTGAAAAGGCAGTTTTTTCACTTACTCTATTCCAGATGTATCCAGAGTTAGCGGGATATAATAACTTTTACTTTATTTTACAACAGTAAAAACATCTTAAATTTGCATGTCAACTGAAATTTTATCTTAGAATAATTAGTCCTTTAAATTGTTAAATTAATCCCAGGGAAAAGTGCAGAAACACTCAGTTCACTTGATTTATTCAATAATCCTCCAATTATGTTGTGTAAAATTTGGTTCTACTGAAAATATAAATCAATTAACTAATTCATTTATTTATTTATTCATGATCAATTTTCTATTATTTGAAGTTTACTAAGGGCTAGAGTGGAAAGGACTGAGAATGGCAAAACAAGTAAGATATGATTTGATAAGTTCACACTTTTTGTAGCTTACAAAGTCTTAAGAAATGAATAAAACTGAACCCTGCTTTATTAGCATTTTTTAATAGCCCAGCCATCTAAATGACTTGCAAAATTATTTTAAAAAGAGTGTATGCTGTATACATAATTTTTATAAAGCTACCTTCATATTATCTAGAATTCTAAATAAACTAGGAATTGCTCTGGAGAACACCTTCCTGTCTCCACTGAGCTGCTGCGTTGCTTTCTTAAAAAAATAATGAAATGACATTAACTATGTGATTTTAAAATATTTTTTAAAAGTGACTCATAAAGAGGTTTTCTTACATTGAAATCACCTAAGAAGCCTGTCAAAATGCAAATTCGTAGGTCTCACTGAGTAAGATTCTCTGGCAATTGAGAGCCAGCAATATCTATTGTAAACAAACACCCTAAAAGGACTCTTACCACGCAGAAACTTGAAAACCACTGACTTCCTGTAGAATATGAGCAGGCCTCTAACCCACTCCTCCAGCTCATTTCATTCTCCTGCTCATGCTCATGCTTCTTTTGCTCCAAGAATAGCAAATTGCTTGCCCTCCCCTGAAGGTGCTATGCTCTTTCGCGACTCTGCCTTTGAACATACTATTAAATATGGCCAGAATGTCTGATTATTAAGCCCTGTTCAACTCAAGCTCAATTTTTTGAAGAAACAACTTTGTTTCTTTCCACCTAGCAGTCAGTAACCCTTCCTTAGAGTCACCCCCTTCCCAATACCAAGTGCGAGTGTCTGTTATTCCACCACAGTGGGTTGCTTTCCAGCTTAGTTTACAAGACTTCAGGGAGAACATGATTAAAAAGTGAGGTTCTGAAGTCCAACGGCTTGAGTTAGAATAAAACAGGTGTGTGATCTCAAATAAGGTCCTTTTATTTACTTAGAAGTAATTTTATTGCATGCTGACAAATTCTAACTGCATATATTTATGGGTTGCAATGTGGCATTATGACATAAGTATGCAATGTGGAATGATTAAATCAAGCTAAGTAACATATCCATCACCTCAGATATTGATTATTTTTTTGTAGTGAGAGCATTGGAAATTGACTCTGTCATCATTTTAAACATGCAATATGTTATTAACTGTAAACATCATGCTAGATCTCAAAAAACCTATTCCACCTAACTTTTTTTACCCTTAGGTTACTTTCCCTTTCTAAACCTGTTTCCTCATCTGTAAAATGAGGTGTGTGTGGGGCCCTATGCAACGATTAAAAGTAAAATGTTTCTCCGGTACATAGTAAAGGTTCAATAGATGTTAGCTGTTTTTAACACCTAGATATCAAAGTTGACAACTGTAGAAAAATGAACAGATGAAATTTTCACTTCAAAGACAGGATTTAGAAAATGTTTAGGAATCAATTCTATGTAGCATATTAATATGAAATGTGTCATAATATAATATCCTTTATCAACACATTTGGAATTAGTATCAGAATATTATGAGAGAAAATCTAAGTTGCTCTCACATATGAGTCAAACTTATATTCAATATTTACAAGAAGACAGGGATTATGTGATTTTATAAATATTTCTCAAAAAAATAATTTTGACAAAATCTAAACTCCTGACTATAATAAGTTTCAAATGTTCTTATGTCCAAGTGATCATCTTTTCACCACTACCTAATTTCAAAACAAATTGATAGAGAACTATACTGTTCTTAAAATTAATTGTAATAATCCCCATACAGTTTCAATGGTGTGTTGATTTCGAAGCTCCCAGGTAACATGTTAAGTGAAACCCATTAAATAAGGAAGTCTAGAAAACAAACAATATTTTCCTAGCTTGCAACATTCATCAAATCAAGAGATAAAAGCATAAATATCCTCATATCTATAACTGAAGTCAGTTTTGTAGAAAGAAATAGACTTACTTTGGAAGGGTGATATATTCAGATAAAGAAAATAAACATTAAAATATACACATAAGTCATACATAAAGATTAAAAATGAAGTGGATGTCTTACGAGCAATGGAACATGTTTCATCTACAAAGAGAATTTAGGAAAGAAACTTCACAGAATCTTAAGATCCCATTGGAAATTAGTTTCTAGATCAGGGTTAGCAAACATTTTCTGTAAAGGACCAGATAGTATATATTTTGGGATTTTCAGGCTACATTGTTTCTGCCCCAACTAATCATCATTGTAGCTTGAAAACAGACACAGACAAATGTGTAAACTGATGGGTGTAACTGTATTCCAATAAAATTTGATTTACAAAACCAGGAAGTGGGTCATGTTTTTGACCCACTTACTGTAGTTTACTGAACTTTGTTCTAGACTACTATGTACAAATAAATATCTGTAAAATTCTAAAGTTTTTAGGACAAATAACTTACTTAAGTATCTGATGACTTACATGATCCCTGCAGCCTCAGGTTTTATTTATCAGGATATGCTTATCTTAATGGAAAAAACAATTGTACATTTAGTAAATTTTCTTGTCACATAATGTAAATGTGTAAAATACGATCCATCAGTATCAAAGAAATGGAACGATGCTTTGAAAAGAAGAAGTATTTTAGATGGGATGATAGAAGTGATTATAACTAATAATATATTTCATGATGAGATAAAATAGGTAATGGAACTATAAGATGTGCTAAAATCATTTTCCTTTGAAATACTGATAAAAATGTAATCAGAAAACTAGCCATAAAATTTAAAATGTTGGCTGTATTCAATATTATTTCTTTATTTAATTTTCAATTAAAAAATAGTAAAGAGTGCCCTTATGTGACATATTTGTTCCTAATTGGCTTCAGGCATGAGATAAACAATTTTACTTCTAAATATATTTCTCCTAAAAGCAACTACCTTGAGTTTAATATTTTTCAGAATTTTCATGCCTGAATCACCCATTACATACAGCTATAGGAATGACAGATGAATCTACCAGTAACCTATTGCAGAGACAGTACTGTAGCACAAATTATAAAATTTTACATTATTATAATATGCAAGAAGGTAGAATATGTTTTCTTTGAATAAAAATCTCTTGACACTACTTGTATTTTGCTGCTAGTACATATTGAAACATGCTAAGGCAATTTTAAATGATGCAAGTTTAACTGTGTATTGACTTAAACAATTCTTCTTTACAGAGCATCCTAGCTTCTATATGTTCACAAGTGTAAGCTCCTTACTTGAACATTGCACTTGTTAATTTAAAAAAACCCTGCAATGGCAAAAATAATTAAATCTGAATTCCTCAGTGACTTTCTGTTTTGTGCTGTTTCACCTGCATCAGATGAATGTGAATGCATTCGCAATATAAAGTAGATTTCAGAAATCTTCAATTTTATAAAAAATAAATTACTCCAATATAGAGTCCTTCAACCTTTTTAGAAACAAACTATAGTAAGATTATATCTAACATCAAGTGTTTAGGCATTTACCTATATATCTTGTGCATGTATGGAAGCTAAATTCTTGTTACAATGTTTACTTTTATTCTTGTTCTTTTTTCTAAAGAGTCATATGTACCACAGATAAATTTTCTATTTAATTTTTAAAAATGCTGGTTGCAACACACTGGGTAATTGACACCATGACACCATGACCCACCTGAATTATAAACCTCAATTTGAAAAATACTCTCCAATAAAGTTTAAAATTTAAAATATATTTATACTTTAAATAGAGTGGACTGGATTTAAAAATAACCATCTTAATATAAATTTATAAAAATCTTACAAATTAAAGTAGGGGCATCCCAATGCTAAGATATTGTTAGTTTTGTTTTCACCACAGTATTTTTTTAAATGTATATTTACTTATATCCACATATTAATCAAACTGGAAACATACAATAGCGTGATTTTCCCAGGTTAACATTATGGCCTGGGCATTTTCCCATGTCCTTAAATATCTTTTGAGAGGAATTTTTAAAAAACTGATACATAATAATTGTGTGTATTCATGGGGGTGCACAGTCATGCTTTGATACTTATAATGGATACTGATCAGTAACTAGCACATTCATTATTTCAAACATTCATCATTTCTTTGTGTTGGGAACATCCAATATCTTCCTTCTAACTATTAAAAACTATGTAATATATAATTGTTAACTATAGTCATCCCACAGATTCATAGAACACTAGAACATCTATCTAGCTGTAATTTTGTATCCTTTAACAAATCTTTCCGTATCTCTGGTTTCCCCTATTTTTCCCAGCCTCCAGTATCCTCTGTTCTATTTTTTACTTTTATAAGATCAACTTTTTCTTTTTTTAGTCTCCATATGAGAGTGAGAGCATGTGCCATTAAACTTCCTGTTCCTGTCTTATTTCCGAAACTTAACGTAATGACCTTCAGTTCCATCTATGCTGCCACAAATGAAAGGATCTCATTATTTTGTTGTGGCTGAATAGCATTCCATTGTATGTATATACCACCTTTTCTTTATCCTTTCATCTGTAGTTGTACACCTAGATTAATTTCATATCTTTTCTACTGCAAGTGCAGTATATCTGTAAATGCAGCTATCTCTTCAATGCACTGATTTTCTTTCCTTTAGATAAATGCCTAGTACTGGAATTGCTAGATCAATGATCATGGAGCATTGCTTGCTCTATTTGTAGTTTTCTGAGGAATGTGCATAGTGTTATCTATAGTAGCTAAACTAGTTTACATTGCCAACAATAGTGTATAAGAGATCCCTTTTCTCACATCCCCATCAGAATATATTTTTTGTCTTTTTGTTAATAACTGAGGTGAAGTGTTATCTCGTTGCTAGAAAATTTTGACTTGCATTACCTTGATGATTAGTAACGCTGAGCTTTTTAAAAAATATATTTCTTGGGCATTTGTATGTCTGCTTTTGAGGGCTGTCTGGGTCATTTGCGCACTTTTTAATTGGAATGTTTGTTTATTTTCTATTGAGATATTTGAGCTCCTAGTATATTCTGGATATTAATCTGTCAGATGAACAGTTGGAAAAATTTTCTCCCATTTTGTAGGTTGTCTTTTTACCTTGTTGATTGATTGTCTTGCTCTGTAGAAGGATTTTGGTTTAATGCAATTCCAATTTGCTTATTTTTGCTGAGAGGTGATTTTTAATGACAGTGTTAACATTTATTATATGGATTTATAGAAAATAGTCAACCAACATATAAGAATTCCCATGTCATTTTAATCCTTATAAAATACATATAAATAATTATTTTGATATTATATTAAAATGATAGATCATGCTTTAATTAGCATTTTTCTATTACTAGTAAGGTTGAATTTTTTAAAATGCTTATTAACTATTTGTATTTCTATATTTTTGAATTTTATACTCATTTATTTCCCCATTTTATTTGATTGGGTTTTTCCCTTCTTTATGATTTCTGTAAAATAAGAGCATTAAATATCTGTTAATATGTCATCTGTCTGTAATTTGCTCTTTTTAAAATTTTCTTTTGAGTTGGGGGGGCGGGTCTCACTTTGTTGCCCAGACTGGAGTGTAGTGGCATGATCACAGCTCACTGCAGTCTCCTCATCCTGGGCTCAGGTGATTCCTCTTCCTCAGCCTCCCGAGTATCTGGGACTACAGGCACATTCCACTATGCCTGGCTAATTTTTTTTAATTTTTCATAGAGATGTAGCCTTGCTATGTTGCTTAGGCTGATCTCAAATTCCTGGGCTCAAGTAAGTCTCTGCCTCAGCTTTCCAAGCATGAGACACTGAGACCAACTTATAATTTGCTTTTTAGTTCTAAATTTTTATACACACACACACACACACACACACACACACACACACACACATACATATATATACACAGAGGGTGGCCAAAAACCCCACATTTTTAAGAAAGGAAAAAACTGTATTAAAATTGTAATACTTAGTATATAACAATAACAAAAGATGAATATAAGTCACATTTGACTTCTGCAATTACAAGAGGTGTTCATAGTGGCTACTATCAGCTTCCAGACACTCCTGATTATGGTGAACATCTCTTAAAATGTGTATACATTCTTTTGGCAACCCCGGTATAGATATATCACATAACAATAGTTTGTATTTTTAGGTAGTGACATTTTCAACTTCTTCTTTTCGGGTTTCTTTTATTGCTTTTTGTTTGAAAGCTTTCTTTTTATTTTGGCATTAAATAATTGCCAGATTCTCCTAGCTAGTTCATTAATTTCATTCTTTAGTTTATTTCTCTAAATGCTTTTCATTTATTTTGGTACATGGTGGGAAGAAAGCACCAAATTTGAAAATACTTTTTTTGTAGTAAGGTATGTTTATTTATTTGAGATGTAATGCACATACCATATGGTTCATCCTACAATTCAGTGGTTTTTAGTATATTCTTACACTTGTACAATCATCACTACTATTAATTTCAGAACATTTTCATCACTCTAAAAAAGAAATCTGTACTCATTAGCAGTCATTCTCTGCTAATCTTTTCCCCAACCACCTGGAAGCCAGTGATTAATTTTCTATTGTTATGGATTTGTCTATTGTGGATATTTCATTGAAATGGAATAATATAATATGTGGCTTTTTGTGACTGGCTTCTTTTATTTATCATACTGTTTTCGGGGTTCATCCATGGTGCAACATGCATGAGTGCTTCATTCTTTTTTATGGCTAAATAACATACTATTGTATGTAGATGCCACAATTGGTATGGATATACCACAGTTTGATTCCAGCACCATTTGTTGAAAAGACTATCCTTCCTCTATTGAACTGTCTTGGCACCTTTGTTGAAAATCAGTTAACCATAAGTGTAAGGAATTATTTTTTGACTCTCAATTTGTTCCAGCGATTCATATAGATAACTTTCTGCCAATACTACATTGTCTTTGTTACTGTGGCTTTGTAGTAAGTTTTTAATACATGTAAACTTACATTTAAGTTTGATTTGCTAATATTTTGTTGAGAACTTTTGCATCTATGTTCGTGAAATGTATTGATAGTTTCTTTTTCTGTACTGTCTTTGTTGGGCTTTGGTATCTGGGTAATGCTGGTTCCAAAATGAGTTGGCAAGTTTTTTCTTGTCTTTTGTCTTCTAGAAGAGAACTTGTAGAATTGGGTTTGGAGATTTCTTTTGTAGAAAGCTTTTTTTTAAAAAAACCTACAAATTCTATTTCCTTAATAGTTATAGGATTATTCTGGTTACCTATTTCAGCTTGGGTGAGTTTTGGCAATGTGCAGTTTTTGAGGACCGGTCAGTTTTATCTAGATTATGTATCTAGAATAGAATTATTCATAGTATTTCCATAGTATTTATTTTAATGTTCATGGGTTCTGTGGTGGTGTCCTCCCATATTTCATTAGTGATATTGGTCATGTATGCCTTCTCTGTCTTTTCCTCTCTCTATCTTGCTAGAAACTTATCGATTTTATTAATCTTTTCAGAGAATCAGCTTTTGGTTTCATTGACTTGTCTCTTAGTGAATTTTAGTTTCAATCCATTATGGTCAGTAAACATACTTTGCATAATTATAATTCTTTTGTATTTGTTAATATTTGTTTTATGGCCCAAGATATGGTCTTTCTTGGTGAAAATACATATTTTTAAAAAATATAGATGACTAAGGTTCCCAGAATCATCTGTTGAATAATACCTAGCAGTTTAAGTTTTCCGTCACTGGGTTTATTTTTAATTACTTCCTTCAGTAGTCTGACTCATTTATTCTTCTCTATGATTTTTATAATCACATTCTAACACTCCAAATTATAATTCTATTGTGAATTTAACAAAATCAATGTGGAAATAATTGATATCTTACTACATTCTAGCTTTCCATCCATCAAAATGTTTACTCGTTAGTCTAAGTCCCTTATTAAACATTTATTCTTTTTATTACATAAGTTCTACATGTTATTAAGTTTGTTAGTAACTATTTTTGCTATTGCTAAGAAGCTTTTATCACTGTATTTTCAAAATGGTTACTTCCAATATATAAAGCTATTGATTTCTGTGTAGTAACTGGTCCCACTATTTACAAATAATAGCTTTTGTTTCTTCTTTCCAATAGTCACATCTGTTATTTATGTTCTTTTCTTTATGCATTATCTAGAATTATGTTACATAATAATGGTGATTACATTCTTACCTTCTTCCTTATTAATAGTAATGTTTCTGGGGCTTCTGTGTTCAGTATAATTTTAATGTTGTGAAATCATATATATTATTACATTTAATAAGTATCTTTTTATCACTTTTTATCTCAGCCTAACTTTTTCATTTAGTAAAAATGGTTGAATTTTATAAAATATTTTTTATCTATCAAGGTGACCAAATGATCTTCAGAACCAGTGCTACTAACTGCATTAATAGATTTCTTTAAATTAAACTATATTCGTATTTATGAAATAGATTTATTGACTATGTTTTATTACTTTAACTCTTGATGGATTGAATTTTTAAACATTGAGGCTTTAAAATTCTATAATCATAAATAGTACAGAATACTCATGAATAATCTACTGTTAATGCTTTCCTTTGGAGATTAGAAACATGGCAAAATGGTCATTTATTACTTCTAATCAACATTGTACTGTATCAGTTTGAAGAAAACTCAGAACCCAAGTGAGGTTTTGGGACAATAGTCAAATTATTAATTGCTTCCTGACTTGTGTCTTTGTTATATGGATGCAAAGCAAAATGATAAATTAACTCATAGCTGAATTATGTGGCAACAAACAGGGCAATCACTTGAGAATACAGGACTATCGAACATATCAGGCCCATTAAAAACCCATTAGAGATACAAAATATTTTTTGGGATGTTGGTAAGTTAAAAAGTGAATGATTTCACTAATCTAAAGTCAACTATAACCCAAAGCAGCAGTTTCCAACCTTTTTGGCATCAGGGACCGATTTTGTGAAAGACAATTTTTCCACAAATGCAGAGAGGTAGGGGTGTGAATGCGCAGTCAAACCTCACTGCTAATGTTAATCTGTATTTGCAGACACTCCCCAGTGCTAGCATCAATGCCTGAGCTCCACCTCAGATCATCAGGCATCATAAGGAGCAGGCAACCTAGATCCCGTGCATGTGTGGTTCACAATAGGGTTTGCACTCCTATGAGAATCTAAAGCTGCTGCTGATCTGACAGAGGGAAGAGCTCAGGCGGTAATGTGAGCTATGGGGAGCAGCTGTAAATACAGATGAAGCTCACTTAACTGCCCCTCACCTCTTACTGTGCGGCCTGGTTCCTAACAGACCCTGTTCCGAACAGGCTGGGTTCCTACTGGACCATGGCCTAGCAGTTGGGGACCCGAAGGGTATCTTAGCGTTAAATGTTCAGAGTTAAATGAGTAAATGTTTTGAGTAGGCAGAAATGATGGTTACTGAACAGTTAAAGATTGCAGGCCTACCTTTTTTCAAAATATTCAGATTATTTATATTCTAACAAATGAAACCAGACATTGCTGGTCAAAGAAGAGTCTGTCAGTATAGTCAACTCAAGAAACATCGGGCTCTAGGATTTCCAGAGGAAGGTATTTGCTGGAGCTTAGATGAAACTGACACACAAACAACAAAGACAATGTTTTCATGGATATCTTCTTTCTTTCTATTTCTTCTTTCTTTCTTTCTATTTCTTCCCTTGCCTTTCTATAAGTGCTTTCCAAATCATTTCTTTTTAATTTCTAACATACTTTAGTTGCTTGCCTTCTGTTGTATTGAAGTCCCCTATCCCATTCTATCCTTTTTTTTGAGTTGGAGTCTCACTCTCTCGCCCAGACTGGAGTGCAGTGGCCGCTCCCGGCCACCGCAGCCTCGACCTGCTGGGCTCCGGTGATCCTTCCGCCTCAGCCTTCCAAGTAACCGGAATTACAGGCACGCGCTACCACGCCTGGCTGATTTTTTTATTTATTGTAGAGATGAGGTCTCGCTGCCCAGGCGGGTCTCAAACCCGCAGGCTCAGGCAATCCACTCACCTCAGCCTCCCAAAGGTGCGGGATTACAGGCTGAGCCCGGCTAAAATGAATCTTTTTGAGCATTGAGCAAATATGATTTATAAAGTGAGTATTCCATTTTAAAATATTGCATTTTTCCTCTTAACTAAATGTGTAACTTCTGGAGTCCTGTGTCTAGGCCAGCAAATGAGCATATCCTGAAGAACATGGGAGCACAGCACACTATCACATTAGGAAGGAGGGTCCGATTGCACCACACCTGACTCCCTTTCCAAGTTCAGGCACTTAGAGCAGTGCAGCCTCTAATAGAATTAATAACTATCGAGTTGATTAATAATTTTCAACATTTACTGGGGTACTTCCAAAAACAACAAAAACAAAATTGCCTCATGAAATATGGCTATAAAGAGAAGAAGAAAGGGAGTGCAGGTTATTGACACAGTTTGAGCATGAAATAGTTGACATGAACTGAGTTCAATAACTGTTAGTCATACAATCCTCACCTCAACTTGGCACTATTTCTCAAAATTATTCCATTTGATCATTGCGAAAACTTAACACTGTATTATTTAGTAGAAAGAGAATAAACTTTAGAATTGCATGCATAAAACTGGGGCCAGTATTTGGTTCTTCCATTTCTTGTGACCCATGGTAAGTTAATATTGGAGATGACGAGGTGGGACCTATGACAAGTTGTTAATAGAAATTCAGTTTCTGTAAGACGGAGACTGTAGAATCAATCTTTGCTGGGTTTGGGTGAGGATTAAATGAGATAAGGTAGAAGAAGAACTCTTGTGGTATTTAACATAGTAGGAACACCTAACACAGGTCAAAAAGTGTTTATTAAAAAAAAAAGGAACTGCAGTCTGATCTTTCAAATTTACACAATGTATGTAATGTCCTTCAAGTATTGATCCAGGAACTCAGCCTCTTTAGCCACAAAAGTCAGGGTTATAAAACAGAGAGGAAAAATTCTTTTTGATGAGTGAACACTTTCAGAATCTAAAATTGGTTTGCCAGCATCTAACTTTGCTATCTTGGTAGAACTGGAGTGAGAGTTGAGTCTTCAGGGAAAGAAAGAAAAAAACAATTCTTCCTCCAGGCAATGAGCCATTTAAGCTAACATTTGGTAACAAATACAACTACTTGGAAGTTTCAGGATTCCATTTTTGACATGCTTTCTCAAAAATACTTGACTTCATACCAAACATTATACTTGAATAGCACCTTCAAATGCATAAAAAGGAAGAGAAAAGAGCTGTTAACTTTTACTTTGTTGGTGGCTCAGAAAAAGGAATGTAAATTCTTGGGTGTTTAGGTGTCCTGTGCCTCTGTAAAATGCTATCTTGCCACCAATAAATTTGTATTCAGTGGCACTCAGTTTAATGAATGGCTCCTGGTCTTTCCAAGCTGTCTGTCTTCCTTAGAATATCAACTCTGCATGAATCAACTCACCACTCTTCTGTCAAGACAGTGAAGTTGGACTGTAGTGAGGAACTAGAAATTCTTTTAGTTGAGGCAATTGTCTGTCAAAGAAAAGTCTTGAACCTAATATATTATTTTAGTATAAATAAGCCCCAGAATTTTATTTGGAATGTTGAGATTTACAGAGAAACGAATAAAGACAATATTTCCAGTTTTTCAGAGAACCACAGTATAAACTCTACTCTGGTTTGAACCATAAACATTTAGAAAAGAACAATAAGGACCACTACCATTGCCATCTCTTCAAGGAGAGTAACCAAGATACTGTCCAAGACAAATTAATCTCTCTCTTTCCTTCTCCCTCTCTCTCCTCTCTCTCGTTGTTTAAGAGACAAGTCATCCCTAATCACAACTGATTTGACTCCTTGGAAGTTATTTGCAGAAAGAATGACTAGGTGGATTAGAAGGTTGGTATTTTTTAACTAGGGAAACACACATAAATCACTGATTTTTAAGCTCCGAGGTTCAGTTTTGCAGAGACCTTCAGTGGCTGCTATAGTAGATGAGGAGGAGAGGAAAGGACTTGGCTGAAGCCCTGACCACAAACTGCACCCAAGGCAATCTGACCTTATCTGATATTTGTTGTTTCATTTTTCAAAACTGTTTCTCCTGCCTAAGGAAAAAAAAAATTGAGAACCATTTTGTGAAATCATTTGTGCCCCTCATCTCGTTAATTATTCTAGGCTTTTTATCGTTATATTTTACAATGCAATTAAATCTTTCAGATGAGTACTATGAACTCATTTAAAATATGATAACATAATATTCATAGGACTCTACAAGAAGAAAAGTAACTTTTTCACTCTGTATGTCTCTAGAAGACACAAGGCAAGGCAATATAATGTCAGATAATAGTAACTGAGTGAATTCTATAATGACCAAGCAGAACTCCATTCTTAAAAGACATTTGCTTCAGTGATTTATTAATAATGGATTTCTGTATCTTTCTAAAACAAAATTTTTTGTGAGGTAACTTTTCTAAGCTCCCGGTAAAATTAGAATACCTTTTTGCACCTATGCAGTAGTCTGTATTAGTTTCCATTAATCACTCAAACTTGGAAATGGCCATTGCTCCATTTCATCAATTTATTTTTATCAAAGAACATTATGTGTCTGTATTCATATCTAGTGTTACTGATAAATTCAGTTTTATCTTCTAAACTCTTAGTATTGACACACGTATGTCATTTATATACACTATATATATATATATATATATATGTGGCTGAGTTCAATTTGCCTCTTGAAGTCTAAGTCCATACCAATGCTTAAAAAATGAGATGCATAATTTTAACAGCGATTTTAGTATAAAGAATGCTTTGTTTTTTGGTTTTTTTTTTTTACATTTTTGCTATGCTCTTTTTAGTATAAATTTGTGAGCCCACTAGGAAGAGTCAGTTTCTAAAACTGCAGCAGGCTTGGGTCCTTATGTAGCTTGCCAAGAAAGCATTGGTGAATCTATTCCATTTTAAGGCATGATTCTGGTCATAAAACAGTGTTCTTCCATATTTCCTTGCTTTTTCAACATCAGATTTGTCAGGCATACAAAATATCAAATTACTAAATGCTAATTCCATTAGAGTGTTGTGCAGCTCATGTGTATCAATGTTCTATGTCTTATTAAAGACAGCAAAAAAAAAAAAAAGAATTTTAAGAATTCGGGTGTGAAGCAATTTTCTGCTTCATAAAATACAGTTAATGTCACCTTATGTTAACAGAAGCATTCTTGGGTATGTAGTTTTTCTTAAGATTTGCTTTTAATGAAACTGACTTAGTATTTCAGAGCACACACCCTTAACCTTAGTAGAAAAATATAGCAAAAGCTATATAAGCATGTATAGAATACACGCATAGACCTGAATCTCCATGCTCCTTCCTCTCACAATAGACATCAATTCAGCATCTTCAAGATCCTTATTATTATTCACTTGCAAATGCTATAGTATCAGTTTGACTCAGTCTTTCAGTCTCTGCCTGCTGCTTCCTTTAAGAAATACTCATTAAAAGTGTTTATTGACCAGTTGCGGTGGCTCAAGTCTGTAACTCCAGCACTTTGGGAGACCGAGGCAAGTGGATTGACTGAATCCAGGGGTTTGAGATCAGCCTGGGCAACTTAGTGAGACCTCGTCTCTAAATATATCAAAAATTAGGGTGGGGTATGGTGGCTGAAGCCTGTAATCCCAGAACTTGGGGAGGCCGAGGTGAAGGGATTGCCTGAGTCAGTGGGTTGGAGAACAGCTTGGGTAATTTGGCAGAACCGCATCTCTACACTAAATAAATAAAATAAATTAGCTGGATGTGGTAGTAGTTACGGTTACTTGGAAGGCTGAGGTGGAAGGATCCTCGGAGCCCAGCAGGTCGAGGCTGGGGAGGCCGTAAGCATGCCACTGCACTCTAGCCTAGGTGACTGAATAAGACTCCAACTCAAAAAAAAAAAAAAGGTGTTTATTTACTTCAGTATCAATGTTAACTTCATGAACCCCCTTAAATTCACAGTCAATGTTTTCTTCCAACTAATTTATTGTGAATACATATTTTACTTGTTTCTAAATTAATCAACACATTTGTGACATATCCTTCATTTATTTGGCAATCTTCTCCTGTAAAGGGACAGATAGTAAATATTCTAGGCTTGTGAGCCATATGGTCTCAGTCACAGAAATTCCATTATGGAGAATAATTGCACTATTCTAGAAACTGTATCTAGTTCTGCCTTCACTGCAATACCAAATACAGTGAAAACATATTCAGTACCGGAGAGTGGAGGACAATCAGAATACCAGAATGGTGACAGGTAGAGAGACCCTATAATTTGTGGGACAAACCATGCCACGTTCGAGAGGGAAGGAAGGCAGAAGCTGAATGGGATACTGGTTCAAGAAGGCTGAGGCACATGGTGTTAAGGGCATGAATCTGATTCTCACACTTCACAGACAACACTGGCTTCTTTACAGATTCTGCGTTCAATTTCAAAGCATTTTTAATTAAGTTTTCTTGTGTACTCACCTACCATGTACACATTCTTGTTCACTTTATTTTACTTTATTATTTTTTGTTGTTGTTGAGTTGGAGTCTCACTCGGTCGCCCAGACTGGAGTGCAGTGGCCTCTCCCAGCCACCGCAGCCTCGACCTGCTGGGCTCCGGCGATCCTTCCACCTCAGCCTTCCGAGTAGCCAGAATTACAGGCATGCGCTACCATGCCCGGCTGATTTTTTGATTTATTGTAGAGATGAGGTCTCGCTGCCCAGCCGGGTCTTGAACCCACGAGCTCAGGCAATCCACTTACCTCAGCCTCCCAAAGGCGCGGGATTACAGGCTGAGCCACCGAGCCTGGCTCACTTTATTTTAGATAATCTACATTTATGCTTGCATACTAAAATTGTAAATGTCTGAAGATTTTCAGCTTATTCTTCTAAACTGTAGCATCAAAGATTATTCTTTATTTTTATAGACCATATGCCTTGGTCTATGAGGGTGATGCACGGGTAAATTTATGCTTCATCTTCTGACCAACAAGTAGAAAATATTGCAGAATAAAGTGACCTGGAAGTAATTCCCCCACACAAAATAACACATTTCTCATACACCATTTTTACTACATGCCATTTTAATTAATTATTCACAATTTTTTTTCCACGACAACTCTTTATGTGCTATTTTTAAACTTTGCCCAATCCATGGTTTACAATTTTATAAGATCTCTATCTTGTCAATTATACACTTTGCAAGAACATAACCTCAAGTATATCCAAAGGCAATTTTATATTTGTCTTTCATAACAAGCCATTGAAATAAGTTTTGAATGAAGGTTAGCATAAATAAGCTAATAAAATCTTTCTAGCAGGCCAGGAAGAAGGCTTCCTCTTTTCTAATGGACATCTACTGCTTGGAATTGCTTATCTAGTCTGTGCACATACTTGGTAAGGCTACATGTGCCAGCATTTTAAAAAAATCTCTCCAACTGTTCATTCAGCCTACAAAATATATATATATATATATTACATCCTGACTTCAGGCAGGTGTAGTAACTCATGCCTGCAATCTCAGCACTTTGGGAGGCCAAGGCAGAAGGGTCGCTTGAAGTCAGGAGTTCAAAACTAGCCTGAACAGCATAGTAAAACCCCATCTCTACAATTTTTTTCAATTAGTTGGGTATGGTGGGATGCCTACAGTCCCAGGTATTCAGGAGGCTGAGGGAGGAGGATCTCTTGAGCTCAGAAGTTTGAGGTTGCGATGAACTATTATCACATCAATGCACTCCAGCCTAGGTGACAGAGAGATTCTGTCTCTAAAAAACAATAAAAAATTGACTCCACCAATTTCTAGTTTTGTGACCTTGGGTAAGCTTTTCAACTTTGCTAATTCTCATGTATTTAATTATAAGATGAGGATCTTAACACTTAACTCTTTATGTGACTGCAGAGTCTGAATGAGATAAACGAATAATAGACTTTAGGGGCAGTAAAGGTTTTCATGGGATGCCGGGCACACATCAAATACAAAAAAAAAAATGATAGGTTATGTACATTTTATAAACATCTTCATGTAGAAGGCATTCCTGCCCTTAAAACAACCGCCATGTCCTTTTCTTCAAATATCTTGTGATTTAACACCCAGTAGGAAATCTGGACAATGATAAAATAAATATACGTGTCAGCGGAGTGCAGAGGAAGGACTGATTAACTCTGGGTAATACAGATGTCTTCTCTGATGGTCATAAGATGATGATGATGATGATGATGATGATTTGAGTTGGAGTGCAGTGACTGCTCCTGGCCACCGCAGCCCCGACCTGATGGGCTCCGTCGATCCTTCGCCTCTGCCTTCCAAGTAGCTGGAACTACAGGCGCATGCTACCACGCCCCACTAGTTTTTGATTAAATGTAGAGACGAGGCCTTGCCAAGTTGCCCGGGCGGGTCTCGAACCCGCGGACTCAGACAATCCACTCACCTTGGCCTCCCAGAGCGCTGGGATTACAGGCTAAGCCACCGAGCCCGGCAAGATATTATTTCAAGAGTATAAAATCTATGTACTTTTAGGAGAAACTATCATTAGAAATGGTTGCAAGCAAAGTCGTGATTCATGAAAAGAACAACTCTCCCTTGACTATAAATTGACATTAAAGAAAAAGTTCAAGAGTTGAGGTGAAAGAAAAAGTGGCTTTCCAGGAAGGAGAAACAAAATGAGTCTCATTAATCAAGAATCTGACAATTGCTTTCTATATCCCAGAAAAGGAAAATTTGAATGTCAATCTTTGGTCAACCAATACATCTTATTTTTAGCCTGAATTACCTCTTTTTTGTTTTCCCTAATAATGTATGAGGGAGGACCCTCAAAAAACATAATTATATTTTGGAGGGTGGGCCCCTTGTGGTACACTCGGAATTATTCCTCTGTATCATACAGTCAACCAAAGTTTTTAACTGGAAGTTTTGAGAAAGTTGCAGCACGATTTATGGAAGAAACATCCCAAGTTCTGGCAAACATGTGACTGGTTCTTCCACCATGATGACACACCTGCTCACACCACACTGCGTGTTCAGCAATTTTTTTTATCAAAAACAGCATGAACCCAGTGACCCACGCTCTATATTCACTCAGTCTTGCCTTCAGTGACTTTGTTCCCCTGCATGAAAAAAATCCTCAAAGGGAAACATTTTGCTTATATTGAAGAGGTAAAACAAAAAATGGCAGAAGCACTAAAAAGGCATCCAAGGTGATGAGTTCAAAAACTGTTTTGAGCAGTGGAAAAACTGTCTTGGCCATTGTATTGCATCAAATGTAGATTACTTTGAAGTTGGCTGAAGTTTAAACATGTAAGAAAAAAATACACAATTTTTTATGAATAAATCCTCTTTTTGGGGGGTGCTGTCTCATATAAAAGCTTGGTCAGGTTGCCTTAGAAGTCTATAAAAAGACACATCTGGATTTCTTGCACTTTTCCATGAATGACAGAATTCCTGGCACATAATTTCCTTAAAAACTCTAAGCAAGCCTTTTTAATGAGTAAGACTGTATCTCTGACTCAGGACTGGACAGAAAATAAAGTCTTTACCATTTAGAAAATGTCATAAAAATCTTAAGTAATATATTCCTGTTAAGATATATAGAATAGTCATAATTTAACTTTGGGGGATAGATCTTAATGAAGGTGAAAAATTATAAACTATCCCAATAATATTTGTACAATTTTCTTATGTAAATATTGAAAGAACTGACTTGAATATGAACATGTTATATTTTAAATGTATTTCTATATTCTAACATTATATTACCAGTAAAACAAATAATTAATTTGCAAACTACTTTTAGTAAATGTTCTCATTTACAATAGTATCAGCCTTTTCAATAGAAGACTATTAATCTAAGTTTCTCTCAATATTCAACACTCAATTTTTTTAACAGATGCCAACTGTGAATTTTGCTTTTTTGTTTTTAAATTGTTATTTTGTTGCCCTCTAAGGATCATATTTTTTCTATAATAATTTATCACCTACTGCTTTTAAAGTGAACAACTGTAATTTCATTCTTGAGCAATTAACTTTTAATTATTTCCAAGGGAATTCATTTTATTAGTGCAAGCATGTTAAAGGAATGGACTCTATAATTTAGTAATAAAATCCTTCATTTTTAGATGCATTTTAGATATAGGTTTGTTAGAATGAATCTGTTGAAGTCTAGTTTTTGAAACTGTAGCCATATTAAATGCAGCCACCACAGTTGGTTAACACACCAACACAACTTTAAAACCACTTGGATCATCTTGAAAAAGCAGTTATAAACATATGTGATGCTAAGTAATTTTACAGATTTTGTCTCTAGTTTGCCAAGTGGTGATCAGATGGAAAGCAAACACAGCATTTACTGACTGGAAAATCAAAGACAACTTAAAAGAATGCCTTGATATTTCAGGTGGGACTTCATTACTAGGACACTTGGCTCAAGCGCCTATTTCTTTAGTTTGGAAAATAGACAACTGGTGTCTATTCTTTATCCACATCCCTCATTGAAGACTGGCAGAGGGCCTAAAGACTAAAAGAAAACAGAGACTAAAATACAAAATCAATGAATAATAGGTAGGTAGGTAGGTAGGTAGATAGGTAGGTAGACAGAAAGACAGACAGACAGACAGGCAGATATAAACATACATAATTCATTTTACATACCATTTTATGAAAGAAAAAAACAACTTGCATGTAATCTAATATTTAGTAAATAAAATACTGTCTTTCTAGAGGAAAGAGATAAAGCTTATACATTCAGCACTGATCATTTTCTGCTTCTGAAAAATTAGCATTTGAATTTTTCTGATGAGTACCTAATTTGTCCTAATATGCCTTTACACACACACACACACACACACACACACACACACACACACACACACACATATTCTTACTTTCTCTATAAATGTTGTTTCTTTGTTGATTGTTTGATCATAGGCAATATGTGCATGTGTTAAAAATTCAAATCTTGCAAAAGGGATTAGGATGCATTCTCTCTTTGTGCCCATTTCCATTTCATGGCCGTTTTCCCAAAGGAAACCCTGATATAAGTACCATGTATCTTTTCAAAAATCTTCTCTATATCAGAATATACTTCAGAACGCTTTCTGGGAATGGATAAAATAGCATCATATCTCACTATATTGTTATAATTAATTCACACAAAAGTGACAAGCACTTTTGTTAAAGTAGATTTGGAAGGCTTAAAAGGAGGAAAAAACTTTAACTTTGTGTTCTTAAAATACAATTTTGTTTATGTTTCACTTTAGGACAAGATATTTAATAGAAATGCTCAGATTCTTTACTAAAATTTGAAATGACTGATTACAAAGGATCTTGTACTGAAATAAACTCAAAATGCAATCCACTTCTTATAGGTATTGCAAGTTAAAAACAAGCATCTTGATTTGTGGTATTTCTAGAAGGATCTTAATATCTTTAGAACACAGAATTACCACCTTGATGGCAATAATCCAACAAAAACTTAGAAATGAAAAGATGTTCCAACAATTTTAGCTAGCTAAGAACATTCTAAAGTTTTCAGATGCATTTATTATATATACTATGTTTTTCTAGAAGCTTCTTGCTTTCTTTTATCAAGTTCTATTCCATTAACTCAATATATTTCAACAACAAATATCTTTATGTATAGCATTTTATATAATATTTATCAATTTCAAAATAAGAATAAGTTTTTCCACACACTTTTGGCAAAGTCATCGCAGAATCACAGGACTCTTAGCTCAGATATACGAGATAACTGTACACATCTTATTCTTCCCAGATCCCCTCAGGATTCTCCAAACAGGTTTATTAAAGAGTTGAATCTGTGGGATCCACTTTGGACCTACTTAATATAAATCCTTGGTGAACTTTAGAGAAATGTGCATCTTCACAAAATCCCATGGCAATTCTTAACTCTATTAATATTAATATTATGTTAAATAAAATAAGCTAGGCATAGAAAGATAAATACTGCATGTTCTCACTCATATGTAGAAGCTAAAAAAAGATGATTTCATACAAGTAGAGTTACTAAAGTCAGAGAATGATTGCGGGAGGGGGATAGCCAAAAGTTGATTAATGGAAACAAAAGTACAACTAGATAGGAGGAATAAGTTTCAGTGTTCTATAGCACTACAGGGTGACTATAATTAACAACAATTAATTGTACATTTTCAAATAGCTGGAAGAGCAAATTTTAAATGTTCTCATCACAAAGAAATGATAAATGTTAGAGGCGACAGATATGTTAATTACCCTGATTTTATCATTACAAATTGTATACATGTATCAAACTATCACACTGTACCTCATAAAATGTACAATTATTATGTGTCAATTAAAATAATAATCAAAAAAAAACTAGAGAAAAATTTAAGAACTACTGAAATTGGGTCCATTCAGATTTAAGAGATAAGAGTCAGATATATCTAGTGACAAAGGTATTTTACATTTCAAAATATAGTGTAAATACCTTTTATTGCTTTGTCCAGGATTAATTTGCTTATTATTGACTGTGCATCATTCAGACATTTCAGTTGAATTCACCTCAGACCATAACACATGGTCTCCTTTCCAGTGGTAATCTTGGGATTTTTTATTCTTTTCAATAACTCAGGAATACTTCCTCAATTGGGGATTGCTCCTAAACATAGGATAGCTAAACAACTAAATACTCCCTGACACAGAAAGCTCAATACACTTAATAAATAATACACTAAAGAGAAAGAATCTCATTTTGTTTAGTCTTGGGCTAATGTGGTCACTCAGTGGCAGACCCACGGGCAATTTCTCCACTGTTGCTGACTATGAAAGCCTTATTTCTCTCTAATTCCCTCAATCAGATATGACAGCAATTTTCTCTCTTCGTGTCTGGGATGACTAGGCAGCATGGAAATAAAGCATCCCACTTATTTTTTTTTTTTTTTTATTAAATAACTTTGTTGGATATGAGAATTCAAGGACATACTTCCTATCAAAGACAAAAAAATTGATTTTGTTAGGGTTATAGAGTCACATTTTATATTTTAAGCCTGGCATTCAATTTACATAATGAAAATAGTAACATTTTGGGCCATCAAAATATACTAATCAGAAATCTGATAAGCAAACAGAGGTGATATCAACTTAAAAGCAAGTCAGCATGTTGGAACCTGGATCAATAAAATTTTGTGAAACTCTTAAACTCGTAGAGTTGTAAATGTTCACCTGAAATTAGGTGCCTTTGCAAACAGAACCTTACCCTAACCAATCCTTTAAAATAAGCCCGAGGTTGTAATTAATTTTGGATCAAGGCTTCTGGATTTCCTAAATGGTTTCTATTTGATTATGAGGTATGCATTTCCCAGCTAATCACCAAAGTCAACGAGTTTGCTTGTTTTAAAGAATTGTGAAAATCTATAGTCCATAAGTAGTTTCAAATTTGAACTTAGGCCACAATGTCAAAAGTGTTATAGACTATATTTTGTCTCCAGGATATAAAAGGTAGCTTTGAACAGGAACAATTATAGTGACTCTAACTACAGTACTGATTTATTTTAATTTGCAAATTTTACTCTTGGCCATATACTCCAGTGGTATCTGGCTTGTCATTCAACAATTGTGGCATCCCGATTCTCTTAAAATCTTGGACTGAATTAAGCCTTATAGTTAAATTAGACCAACAGAATGCTTTACACACCACCAAAGGATGACAGGAGAGTAGTTCCTTGCTTGTCTGTTAGACTCTAGGTGAATAAATAGGCAAGAATGATACAGAGTCAAAATATGCTTGGAATTCCCTCAGTAGTACATTCCTCAGGAGCCTGGCACATTGTCTTTTAATAAGCCTACTTTTTCCTCCAGTGTCAGCATGGACTGTGAGGTCTTTGGCTGACCTTCAGTAAGCTGTTGGCTTTTAGAACCATATGGTATAAAAAATACCCAGTATTTCTTTAAGCACTAGAGTTCCTCAGTGCTACAAATGTGTCCCACTTAAAGGGGCACACAGAAACAAAACCAAAGGAGAGAGGCTTATTCATGTCTTCCTGGCACTCTTATTCAGAAGCATAAGATTGGTGATTGGGAAAGGTTGTCTTGGTTGAACTATTTGCTTTTTAACATTTGTATCGCATTTTTAATTTAATTTTATTTTAGGTTCAAGGGGTACATGTGCAGAATTGTTACATAGGTATATTGTGTGAGGGCGAGGTTAAGGCTTCTACTGAGCCCATCATCTCAGTGGTGAGCATGGTACCCAACAGGCAGTTTTTTAACCCTTGCCCATCTCCCTCTCTCTCTACTTTGGGAGTCCCCAGTGTCTGTTGTTCCCATACTCTGTCTGTGTATACCCAGTGTTTAGTCCCCACATTTAAGTGAGAACATGCAGTTTTCAGTTTTCTCTTTCTGTGTGAATTTACTTAGAATAATGGCCTCCAACAGCATCCACGTTGCTGGAAAGGACATGATCTAGGTGCTTATCCATGGTGGATTGGATAAAGAAAATATGGCATGGAAGATTATGCAGCCATGAAAAAGAATGGTTGCACTATTTAAGTTTGTTCTCTGCATCTCTCTCTCTCTTCCCAAAATTAGGTAGTTTAATCTCTGGAAGCTAAATGAACATGATATGAGTACATTTTATTTGCAAAAATTAGTTGTGCCTAACTAAGAAAGATTTCTTTTACCCTTAATTAATTTTGATTGATAATACACTTTCAGATCGTTAATGGATTAGCCAGTATTTCTGTCTTGATACATTTTCAAAATTTTTGAAAAATATTATGAGGTACTTGCTATTTCTCTTTTCATTACTGCAAAATAATTCACTTCATTTAATGGAAAATAACTACAGTGCCAGTATACACTCAGGGAAATGCAATAGAAATAATAAGGTCAAAAAAAAAATTACAGAGGCAGTATTACAAGACATCTTTTGTTCATCATCTCATATTTCTTTTCAAATAAATATCTTGTATTACTAGTCTGTAAATAAATACCTTTACCATTTATAAGTGTGTACCTATTCTTTTCATTCTTTTAATGGATAGAATTACGGGATAAATTTATTCTCAGGTTTTTATCTGGATCAATCTTATAACTTTAACTGGATCTAAGAAAATGTAAGGTTAAAAAATGTTTTAAAGTAAGGGACCGAGAGACAAATACCAATAGATTAGGCAAGTGTTCGACATACTTCCTTGTGAATGCTGCCATTTTATGCCATGCATCAGCTTAGTGTTTCCTATAGTAATTTGGGTGACCCTGACAAAGCCAATGGATAGTAATAGCCAAAATGGGCAATTAGAATTCCCAGAAAAGTAGAAATTTCTGGCTTCAATTATCATGTCTAACCACATTTAGGATATCTATATTAGTCCAGGTACTGTGTCAGGTATTGTGTAAGCCTCTAAAATGAGTTAAGACTGTGTTTCTACTCCTCAAAGGAACTTACATTCTCTTATTTCACCTTTGCTGTTCCTCCTGTCTTCAACTCCAGCTGGCAAAAATTTTAATTATATAATAGATCCCATAAAGAATAGTAAAACTCATTCTCATACTTGACCCTGCTCCCCACACTTTCCCCAGCTACAAATATTGTTGCCAGTCCCTCAAGTATCTGTTTAGAGGTATTGTCTATAGAAACATATATGTATGTGAATACACTTTTAAAGTAATTTTATGAAATGGAAAATTAGCATCAAGCCTCCTCATGCCATGCCACGAGGCTAGTTCCTGAAACCTCTTAGGTTATTTTCAATGAAACTCTCCCCAAAGCTGATCTCATTGAGCCTCGTGAATTTAAACACTACCTGAATGATGGTGACTCTCCGGTCTGAACCTCTTGCCATAACCCCTTCCTAGAATCTCTGGCTTATGCATCCCTGAACGTCTCCACTTGAAGTCTAATAGGCATGTCAGACTCAACTTGTCCCTGACCAAACTCGACTTCTCCTCACTCCAGTCTCCGTTTCTTGTTCCATCTTATCCATCTCAAAACGCAGGTACCACCATCCACCAAGCGACTAAAGGAAAAATCTCCGAAGTATCTCTGATCCTTATCTTTCCCTCCACCTTCACATTTAACCCATTAGTAAAGAATTTGGCACCTTGCATTCATCCATCTCTCCCGATCCCCATAGTTAAAATCCTCGTTCAAGCTACTGTCATCAACCTCCTATAGATTACTGCACATGCTAACTCCTGTTCTCCTCCTTTCCATTTTGCCCCTCCACAGACAAAAACCCTATACTCCTTGAAACACCCAGAGTTCCACTTAAAAAATAATAAAACGACAGTGCTTCTCTGCATAGGTTGTAGAATCTAAAGGCTTTCCATCATCCTGAGAATAAAACCTTCCCTGGCTTACAAAGTCGTCTGTGTCCCGGTGCTGGGCTACATTTCTGAGCACATTTGATGCCCTTCACATTCCATGCCCAACTCTGAATGCTCCCAATTCATTTGGGCTTCTTTCCTTTCCTCATTAGATCAAGCTTGAACCCACCGTAGAGCCATTGCACTGGGCATTTCCTTTGAACTTTTCTTTGCTTTTGCTTTGGTGTCTCTGACTCCCCATCATTTAGATCTCAGTCAAACTGTCACCTCTTCTGAAAAGCCATTCCTGGCCACGCAGTCCAGAGCAACCACTGGCTCTTTCAAATTCAGCCGACCACTCACCACCATCTGACTTCTTTTGTTTAATTATTAACTCATCTATTTTCTGGCTTACTAAATTAAACTCCAAGCTTCAGGAAAGCTGTGGCTTTGATTAATACTTGATTATTGTTCTAACTACCTTAGTGTTTGTTTAGATCATTGCCTAATTTGTGTGTCAAAAGTATTCAATACTTTGTTAAGTAAATGAATGGATGAATGAATATTTTAAGAGCAAAAACATATCTTCATTTTAAAAACTAAACTTCTGTATGATGATGGCTGATCGAAGCAAGGTGTCTTCAGAGAGGTAAGGTTGATTTAAAAAAACATCAGCAAGTAAATTTCTATTAGTCTTTTCAGTTTTGCAATATTTTCCCTTACAGTGCCCTGCTTATTTCTTTTACTGTAACACCCATCACTATTAACTCTATTTTCTATATATCTATTTGCTTAAAATTTATCTCTCCATACAAAAAGATGTAAGCTCTAGTAGGGAAGTGATTTTGTCTCTCTCTTTTCACCACTAAATGCACAATCTGACTTGAACAGACACTCAAACATTTTTGTCAAATGAGTGAGTTCATAAGATATAGTTGAAAGTGATGGATTTAGTTCCTCTCAATTGCAGTGAGGAAACAAAAGCACTTAGAAGAAATAAACCACGTATTTTATGTAAACACTTTTGATTATGGATGTCGTTATATGTTCCTCTAACTCAAATTCTCTTAGACCTCAGGCAAGTCATTAAGAATATTTTGCCTTAGATTTCACTCCTTGAAAAATGGGAATTAAAAGAAATAAACAAACCAATTAAAATTATCTTATCTTTTTAGAGTAAGCTCAACTTGAGAGTTCAGTAATTACCACCAACTGATTATCATTCAGGAATAAATGAGCACAAAGAAGAAAGTGAAAACGAAGGAAGAAAAAAGTCTGAGGGGCAATTTTTGCTCTGCTAAGGATAAGACTTGCTTTGTTGAATTTGTTCATAAAGGCTCTAAAGTCTGGGGAAATGCTTCTGGGCAACAAAGCAAAGTTTTGAAGCTTACGGGTCTAAGGAGAAATTAATAAAATGCAGTGGGGAAATTAAGTTGAACAAAAGTGCATTGAGGCATAGTTAAACCAATTAATTAAACAGGTTTTGATATGTATATAACTGGGTTGCTGAAGAATTAAAAGTAAATCCAGGATTTTTAATAAGTATTTGGTATTCAAGAAAACACCAAACAGTTACATGAAGATAACTGGTAGTTTTTTTAGTAGTGTTCTGTGATGAATTTCTTCCTCATTTATATGCCTTACCACCTTTCTTTTTTTTATTATTAATCTTAAAGAAGTTATGCTTTCAATAATATGAAAAATCTTAGGCTTTCCTTGATTCTCCTCTACATTCTTCTTATGTCAATGTCAGAACCATGGTATTTCTTGCAGTATCAACTAAGAAAAGATTTGTTTTTCAAGAATATGTTTACAATTTTTTAGAAAGCAATGAAGATTTGCTTAATATACCTGCTTTTTAAGCAAGCATTTGCTTGTTTAATACACTTGCAACCTGGCAGGTGTGAGGCAGAGCAGGTGAGATAGCAAGACCAAAAGCCTAGAGTCACACAGATAGAGGTTCAATCCCACTTATCACTTGAGAGCTATGAGATCCCACAGGAGTAACTTAGCTTCTATTAATCTGTTTCCCCCACTGTGAAAATGTTAAGTGTAACATTTGAAAATTCCTTGGCATGATTTCTGGCAGAGAAACTCTCAATATAATGGAAGCATAAACAGGTAGAAGATGATTCCAAATTGTGGATATGTTTGTTGTTGTTGTTGTTTTTGAGTTGGAGTCTCACTCTGTTGCCCAGACTAGAGTGCAGTGGCCGCTCCCGGCCACTGCAGTCTCTACCCACTGGGCTCCAGCGATCCTTCTGCCTTAGCCTTCCGAGTAGCTGGAATTACAGGCACGCGCTACCATGCCTGACTGATTTTTTGATTTATTGTAGAGATGAGGTCTTGCCAAGTTGCCCAGGCGGGTCTTGAACCCACAGGCTCAGGCAATCCACTCATCTCAGCCTCCCAAAGCGCGGGATTACAGGCTGAGCCACCAAGCCCAGCTTGTGGATATGCTTTGAATGCTAAAATTGCTTGTTAGGAACTTTAAATATATATTCCCATCACAAAATATATATACTTAAAAAAATAAAATGGCTAATGGCAGGCAGATGTATAGATGAATCTTCAAAAACTTCACTGACCATAATATTTTCTCTGTCAATAATTATACTAATCATACTAAATTTAGAGTGGTCAATTTGTCTGGGTTTTCCCAGGACTTTCCTGGCTTTCATACTGACAGTCCCTCATCTTGGGAAACTCTTCAGTCCCAGGCAAACCTAATTAAGATTCCTTCATTTGGAACCTAATCATTATTCATCTGCTCATCCATTTTTTTTCCTGCAGTACCAGATACATTCTTAGGCTCTGAAGATATAAAGACAAATTGGATATGGTTTTTGCTTTTAATAAGCCTAGAACCTAGCAAAGAAGACGGACAAATGAATTGTCTGCAAGCCCTACACTAAATGCTAATGATAGCAGTTTGCCCAGGATGCAGAGAAACATGGGGCATAGGTACTTTACACAGACTCCGATGAGATAACCACTAAACTGCATCTTGAAGTAGGTACGCAACCCAAACCAAGGCCTTCTGCTTAATTCTTTTGGACATTTTCCATTTCTGAGCTCAGTATTACTTATTACATATTAAAATGCTGTCTCTTTCGATTCTCTTATGTCGTTATCTAAACAGATTTTGAATAACTTCTGATCTGCATATAATCTTTATGGAATCTTTGCAAAACATAAATATAAATAACCATAAACCTTTGATTTTTATAGCAGTTCCTCCCACTCTGAATATATAACTAAGTCGAAATCGCCTTTTAAAAATGCAAACTGCATGCCTGCTTTTTTATTATTTGGAACTCATTTCACAAAGGAAATTACTGGAAGAACAAGTTAAATTGGAAACAAAACAAAGGTTATCATATGTAATATTGTTTTAGACACACGACTGCAGTGTTTGCCCTAACGTTAGCAAGTTAAAATGTGTCCGAAAGCTTGTTATCAAAATATTGGCCTTCTATTTTTCATTCCTCAATAACTTTTAAAGTATTCCTGGAACACGCCTTTATCATTACAGCAAATGCTGCAGCAAGAAGAAGATAAGACACAGACTGGTTATACAACCGAAACTGCTAGTGTAACATTCACTAACAGCATGAATACTCGCTTTTCCACCTGAGGGAAGAAGCAGATTTTTCATAGACTTTGAAGGTGAATCAGGGACTTATTTCCAGACAGACTGTAAATTTCACTGGGAACAGGGACCACATCGATTTTGTTCACTGTTGTGTTCCCAGTGCCTGGGACATAATTGATAAGCCAAATGGTGGAGTGTATAATACAACAGATTTACAAGTCTTCAACTTGATTTCTAACAAATAATCATTCCATCTCTGGAAAATCCTCTTTGCTACTTAAGAAAATCAGTAAACTTCTTCGACATCAGCAAATTACGCGGGCTAAATTTCAAAGTCAGTTAGTTATAACGTGAGGCCCAAACTGCATGCTCTATTTATGTAGACGTCAGAAAGTGTCAGCCTTAGATTACATCCCTAATCTTGGCTAATAACCTTTGAGAGGTTGCACAGGAATTTACTAAGAATGTTAATGTAATTCTCATAAACCACCCTTGCTATGAAGAGGATATCTCATGCCATACTTTCTGTAGAATATAGGCCAAAATCATCAACTTATAGACCCATCAACTACAATCATCATATACCTTGTCTCATAGACAATTAGAAATATATGTCAGATTATGATATTATAGATTACCAAGGTTCTTAGCAATTGTGAGCACTCAGACAAAGGAAAATATTAAAATTCCTATTTCTGAGGTTTTTTTTTACTGTTTGGTCATGATATAAACATAGTTTTTGTACACACATATAGTTGTTAATACATATATAATCCGGTTGACATCCATTTATAACATTCAATGAGAGAGCAGTAGTCTTCTGTAAATTGGTTTTATGATTTTTTTTACCTTTGAAGTTTACTACACCAACTGCAGTTGAATCCGATCTGAGAAGAGACACAGGAACCACAACCATTAAACTGGAGGCAAGCTAAGAAACAGAAGAGAATAGATTCATCAGGACGAATTGGCAGTTTTCAGGAGTGGGGTGGGGTGAGGGAAATGTTCAACCAAAATAAAAATCACCATCTGTCCCCATATTCTCTCAGGATCAAAATACCCACGAATGCCAAACACAATTATGATAATTATATAATTAACACAATTATTATAATTATAATTATTGAACAAATCCTCAAACTTGCAAATCATTTTTTCCATCTATGTTCACATATTAACTTACTAGGTAATGGGGTCATCTCCACAGCTGAAATGTTGGTAATTTTTGACATTTGTAGCTCTACTCGGTGGTATTCATAAATTGTTCTTCTTCGAACATCTAGCAAAACAAAAATGGGGAAAAATCAGCTTTCAACATTCCTCCACCAATAAGACAATAGCACTTTAATAATGAATGTAGAATTATATATGTTTCATCTCATGCAATTTTAAAGTTAAGCCTTAACCTGTGAGGAGATTGAAAAACAAATTAAAAACTAAAAATCATATCTATATGTAATCAATCTACAAAGAGAGTTAAATTTTTATTGAATTTATTATACCCAGTGATAATCTCTTCTAGGACAGAACAGGGCGTGATAGTCCAGAAGAGTTGCCTTTTCATAAATGTGTTCAGAAAAAGTAAGATTACTAGAAATCTAAGAGGTGTCAGAAGGACATCAGACTTTACTTATATCTATGAATATCTCTGATTTTCTCTACTTCTATTATTCTCCAAGAGATTCTACTCCAAAAGAAGTGGAGAGAAAGATAAAACACTTTGAGGGCTAGAAGTAGATTTAAGACATCACTGAAAATGTTTTCAGTGTTGTCAGATTTGAAAACATTGTTTAAAAACCCTAATACAATTAATTTCTTTATTGGCATAACTGAAAGAAGCATATGAACTCTTCAAAGAATAAACTCATCAAAAATTAGATAAAATGTTGGCTTTACTGTATTTAGTAAGGTTTCATGAGGTGTATAATAATTATGTCTGCACTCCAGTCTGGGCGACAGAATGAGACTCCAACTCAAAAAAAAAAAAAAATATAAGGCAGATAAAAAGTTACTCATCATCTATCTTTGTATAAATGAGTTCCTATATCTTTCTTTCCCATGTATTTTGCTAAACAATTTAATTCTGGGAATAAGTTAATAATGGCCTTTCCACGAAATCACTAGAATAAATGTAGATGGCGTTTCTTGAGTCTTCATACCAAAGTTTTCACAGTATCCACATTTTTTAGTGCTTAAAACATTGGTATTATTTTCATTTAATATTATACTTTGAAAATTTCAACTATCAACAATGATTATGAAGCTTCTAAGAGATAATTATTGATCCTGCATATGGAGTAATATGCTCATTCTATTATCTGCTCAGAGACCTCCAACTATTGGGAGGAGATGGATTTAACAAAACCAACGTTAATGAGATTAATTTTTGTTTGATAATCTGCCAATTAATGACAGCAGAGATACCCCTGTTAGAAACAAATCACTAGGAATTTATTTACTGGTTGCCCTGCCAATGCTAGAAGCTTTCATTTGATTCCAGAAATGTATTTAGCAAATTTATCTTCTTCAAAAAATAAGCCATAATAATGTTGAGTAAACATTCAATCTCAGTGATAGTGATACAATTTTAATTCTTCTCTGAAAATTTACAAAACCAAAGTCAACTACAATTCTCACTCATTAGGAGCTTTTAAAGATTAAAAAATAAACAAATCTGAGCAGATTAACAAATAGAGAAATTATAGTTCAGTGATCAAAATCATAAGATGATGTGATTCAAAGTGCAAATACTGAATTGCATGTTTTAGAAAGCCTGATCAATATCAGCAGGAGGGATAGAGTGATCATATGGAAACACCAAAGATCCTCATCGATCAATATCCATTTTAGAGGAAATGAACACAGACTGAGTACCCTGAGGAGTGATTAGCCATGATCTAGTTTATTTGCCTGTTTTGAAAGCTAACATTCACACAGAGAGTAGATCAGGAATTTTCTAAATTGCCCTATTCTTATATTTGTATAAATATTTTAATATTTTGTCTGAATTTTCAAGCAAATGATTTGCTAATATTTCCTTATTGATGTGTTGCCAATGTTTAATGACTCGCCCCAAATAATTATACCTCATTTCTTTTCCAGTTCAAATTGAGCCTGACACTAGCACTGTTTATTGAGTACGCTTTAACATAAATAGCCTATATTGCACAACTACAAGGTTCATTTCCAGCATGAATACTCAAGAAAAGAGACCCTTGAGATAAAAATGACACTATTACAGCAGTTATAAGTTTCTCACACAATAATCCAATACATTAGCAGAATTAGCTAGTTGCAGCTGTTAAGTAAACCACCTACAAATAAAAAATGCATTAGCCACAATCATTTTTTTAAAAATTCCTCTGTAGTTCTAATTCAAGCAAATAATAATGTCACTAGGCATTCGATAAAACAAAAACTTTTGGTGACCATGAAGTGCTAAGTAAACCTGTTAGGTTTTCCTTTCATCATTCCCTCACTGATTTTGAAGTTTCGAGACACTTCTAAAACCTAAATGATCAGGTTTCTTAAGTTACTTGAATGTGCATAAAGGAAATAAAAAACTGGATCTAAGACATTCTCACTTTTCTCTTCCTCCTATGTATATTTTACTAATGGCTTAAACAATCTGTGTTTCCTGACTTCCTTCAGTAATCACTTTACCCTGGACTTCAAATGTTACCAACATATAGAAATGATAAATACTCAAGGTGATGGACGCCCCAAATACCCTGACTTGATCATTAAGCATTCTATGCATATAAAAATACTCACATGTATCTCATAAATATGTACAATATTATGTATCAATAAAATAAATGAAAAGAGAACCAGAACCAGTAGTGGAACAGTGAATGGACCATGTTGTGCCACACTGAGCCAGTACTAGACGTGGGCTGCAGGCCTGTGACCAATGGCATGACTCTATTGGCCCACAGTTGTTTTTTCTGAATATGGTGTTTCCCAGGGGGACACACCTTTCTGCTACTGAGACTTATGGGAAGATTGTGTAATATACATTTGTCATATCATTAAATCAATCTCTCTCTCTCTCTCTCTCTCTCTCTCTCTCTCTCTCTCTCTCTCCTGAGAGAAAGGGGATTGTGATTTTATTAAATAAAATTGGGTGTGTTGGGGTTCAGAAGACAATATCCAAAATGAAAGCCTCAGAAGCAAAACTTTTTCTCTGACCTTTCTCTGCCCTCCAGTCTCTCAGTTCCATTCTCCCCCGACTAGTCAAAGAAACTAGAATCCCTTTTCCCCAAAGTGGATCATAGAAACCTGAACCCCTTTTCCCCAAAGCCATCCATAATACCAAATACTATCAGTCTAACTTTCTCTATGCCTTTCTGTGCAAAAACTGACCAGAAGAAATTATCTGATCTACCTTGTTTGATTGCAAGTAACAAGACCCCCATTCCAGAGAAATGCCCCATACGCAAAAATAAAAAAAAATCCATGCTCAGAGAAGCCAAGAAAAATCTAGATAGACAGTCCTTGTTTCCCCACTGTCTATCAGCATTTGATTGCACGCTTTTTGTCCTATCATATTTCTACATAGCTATCCATACTGTTGAATCTAAGTGGCAAAAATGGATAATGACCCCTTGGATCTTTGGTTCTTCATTCTGAAGGCTCCCATGTATACACATTAGATAAGTTTGTTGCCTTTTCTCTAGTTAATCTGACTTTTGTCAGCTGATTTTTCAGGAAACTATTAAGGGGCCAAAGGGAACTTCCAGTTCAGAAATACAGTAAAATTTTTTAAATTTTAAAATCAAGTAATCAAAAAGAAACATTAAGTGTTAAATCATTTAGATGTTTGGCACTCCTGTGAAGAAAAAAAATCTTAAATTTTCTTCTTTTCCTTTTCCTTCCTTCTTTCCTTTCTTCTTTCTTTCTTTCTTTTTTTTTTTGATACATCATTTCAAGAAACATGACTTCCTATAGCAAAATTCAACTGGAAAAAATGGCATGCAGGCATGTCTATAAATGGAGGCAACCAGTATTAGTTAAAAAATAGAGATAGCCTTTGTGTTGTAGGAAAGTGTAAGTAAAACTAAAAATACACAATATGTAATAGGGGAAAAGTAAGAAATAATTAAGGTAAGGGAAATTACAAATTTGAAGGCAAGTAGGAAAAAGTAGAAAAACTAATATCTGAGGTCATAATTTAAAACAAAAGGCAGATAAAACTGCAAAGAAAAAACCAGTCTAGATTATCTTTGAGAACTGTTTTGGCTACTGTCCAATGCCTTCCATAATAAGGCAACTGCAGAACGTGGTTTGCAAATATAAACTTCTGATTCACTATTTTGAATAAAATAGTAACACATTAAGTTTGCTTTTTTCTTTTTTTAGATTATAAAATCTTGTCCCAATAGGAAGTCAATAAATATGTTGAATGAATAAATGTTTAGCTACCTTTTTTTTTTTTGTACAACAGCACAGTGACATCTTTGCACTTTTAACAATGTATCAAAGTTCTTCCCATGACTTTTAGGATTTTATATTAGAAATAAAAAAATTAAGCTTTATTAAATAAACTGAGACACAAGTTTACATTGGCCAAAATTCACTTTATCAGAGAGTGCTGTACAGGATGAAATGTTAATGAATGAATACATAAAATGAAATAGAGAACTTAACCATAAGTCCCTGAAGGAACACTTTTTTGTTCACAGAATCTCTAAAAAAAAAAAAAGCTCAGATATGTTATAATTGATTAATTAGTGATTTCTAATATCCAGAAACATCTTAGATTTTTATTTCTGTTTAAAAATCCAGTCAGGGTCAAACAAAAAGGGTACTTGCAAAATGTATGTACTCAAACAATAAAATATCATTTTGCATAATGCTTTCTTTCTGTCTTGAAAGTGTTTCATGAAAAGTTACTTTATGAAAAAAATGCCATGATTTCTATTTATTTCTCCTTTTGTTGAAACTTTGGTGAGCTAGTGCATACTTGAGAACCAAAGCACCTAATGCAATTGTGCTGTAAAGAGAAGTGATTTTATCTTCTGTAAAATGAATAATTTTGAAGGGTTTTCTATTTTGAGGAAAGTGAAGGTAAGGGCATACGATTTACTGCAGATTTGTAGAATGTTGAGTCCTTAAATGAGTAAAAAGACCCCAATCCCTTTGAAAATAAGAAATGAAGCTCATTTCCTCTGAAATGAAATAACTTGAACTGTGTTCTGTAAAACATTATAAAAGAAAAAATATCTTCAAAGTTTTTCAAGGTTACCTATTTTTTCCATAGTTTTGACTACATATTTTTTGACCACATATTTTTAATTTTAATTGTTAAGTAATTACAATGAAAGTGTCCTGCCACCAAATCAAAATTAAAATTTGTTTTTCATTGAAAGTTCTGGCTAGAGCAATCAGAAAAGAGAAGGCAATCAGGGGTGTCCAAATAGGAAAAGAGGAAGTCAAACTATCTCTCTTTGCAGATGACATAATTGTGTACCTTGAAAACCCAAGAGAATCTGTCAAAAGCCTCCTTGCACTGATAATGGACTTTGGCAAAGTCTCAGGGTATAAAATAAATGTGCAAAAGACAATTACATTTCTTTACACCAATAATAAACAAACAGAAACCCAAATAAAAAGTACAATCTTGTTCACAATAGCCACACACACAAAAAAGAAATACCTTGGCATCTTCCTAACCAGAAACGTGAAAGACCTTTACAGTGAAAACTACAAAATATTGCTCAAAGAAATCAGTGATGACACAAACAAGTGGAAAAATATTCCCTGCTTATGGATTGGAAGAATCAACATTGTGAAGATGTCCATCTTACCTAAGGCAATCTACAGATTTAATGTAATACCCATCAAATGACCAGCAACATTCTTCTCAGATCTAGAAAAAACAATACAGGAATTCATATGGAAACACAAACGACCAAGAATAGCCAGAACAATCCTCAGCAAAAAAAAACCAACAAAAAACAAAGTCAGGTGGCATCATAATACCAGACTTTAAACTTTACTATAAAGCTACAATAATCAAAATAGCTTAGTATTGGTACAAGAACAGGTATATAGACCAATGGAATAGAATTAAGATTCCAGAAGCAAAACCCCAATTTCTCAACCAATTCATCTTCGACAAAGCCTCCACTACCCACCACTGGGGAGAGGAGAACCTATTCAGTAAATGCTGCTGGGAAAACTGGCTGACCACATGCAGAAGATTCAAACAAGACGCTATCTATCCCCATACACAAAAATTAACTCCAAATGGATCAGAGACATAAATGTAAAACTTCAAACCATAAGAACTTTAGAAAATGCAGGACTCACCCTTATGGAAGTTGGAACTGGCATCCAATTCCTGAGCAAAACCCGAAACGCACAGGCCATAAGAGATAAGATAGACAAGTGGGACCTCATTAAACTGACAAGCTTCTGCAAAGCCAAAGAAACCATCAAGAGAGCAGGGAGACAGCCCACAGACTGGGAAAAAGTGTTTGCCAACTCCAGGTCTGACAAAGGCCTAAATCTAGGATCTACAAGGAACTCAAACGTGCTGAAAGGAAAAAAACAAACAACTCCATTATAAAGTGAGCAAAAGATATGAACAGATACTTCTCAAAAGAAGACATATAAGCGGCCAACAGATACATGAAGAAATGTTCAACCTCACTAGTCATTAAGGAGATGCAAATTAAAACTGCACTGAGATACCACCTAATTCCTGTCAGAATGGCCATTATTGATAACAAAAAATAACAGATGCTGGAGAGGATGTGCTGAAAAGGGAACACTTCTATACTGTTGGTGGGAGTGTAAACTAGTGCAGCCTCTGTGAAAATCAGTGTGGCAATTCCTAAAAGCTCTAAAGGTTGACCTTCCATATGACCCCACAATCCCCCTACAGGGAATATGCCCTGAACTCAAATCACTCTATAAAAAAGATACCTGCACATGTATGTTGATCGCAGTGTTGCTCACAGCAGCAAGATCATGGAACCAACTATGCTGTCCATCAAAAGAGGACTGGATTAAAAAAATGTGGTACATATACACATGGAATATTACGCAGCCATAAAAAAGAATAAAATCATGAATTTTGCAGCAACCTGGATGGAATTGTAGTTTATAATACTGAGTGATCTCTCACAGAAACAAAGATCTGAGTATCACATGTTCTCACTAATAAGTGGACCTTGAACAACTATCGTAAAGGATTGACAGTGGCGGGAAACTATGGGGGGAGCAGGGAGGAGAAGGGAGGTGGGATTAACGGTAGTCAATATCTGTCTGAGGACGGGGGGGCACACTTCATCAACAAGGGTACCTACACAAAGCATATTTGTATACCTAACCCTTAACTGTACCCCACAATTTAAAAATAAATAGTATGTTAAAAAAATTGTTTCTCATGAGGGAGTATTATAGTGGTTACAGTTGAAAATGTATTATTTAATAAATATTTATTTATAAATAAATAAATGTATATTTGAAATGTATTATTTAATCATATCTAATATTCTAAAGTCTTATAAAATCAAGGAAGAAATATAAGCAATGATTATGTAAATATACTTGACATTCACTAGTTTGTTTTTTTTGAGTTGGAGTCTCACTGTCACCCAGATTGGAGTGCAGTGACTGCTCCCGGCCACCGCAGCCTCGACCTGCTGGGCTCCGGTGATCCTTCCGTCTCGGCCTTCCGAGTAGCTGGAACTACAGGCGCATGCTACTACGCCCAGCTAATTTTTTTTGATTTATTGTAGAGATGAGGTCTCACTGCCCAGGCGGGTCTCGAACCCGTGGGCTCAGGCAATTCACTCACCTCAGCTTCCCAAAGGCGCAGGATTACAGGCTGAGCCACCGAGCCTGGCTTGACATTCAATCGTTTATTTAAATATGTGGATAGCATCTATGGTTGCCCTGTCCAATATGATAGCAATCAGTCACATGCAGCTCATAAACTTAAAATTAATTAATTAAGTCCAATTAAAAATTCAATTCCTTGGGCTCACAAGCTACACTGCAATATCAAGTTGCCTGTGGCATAAAATTATGCTTGATGGTTCAGATTCAGAACATTTCCATCAGCACAGCATGTTCCATCAGAAGGCTTACTGTTCTATGCTATTTTTTCTTTGAGAATTAAAGCTAAAGACATTTTGCATATTTAAGAAGCAAAACTCTGCTTTTGTTTGTGAAGGTTATCCTATTCTCTCTCTAAACATAATTTTAGTCAAGTTCTTTGGAAAATTGCTGCCTGGCCTGTAAACTTATGAAGAGACCATGTATGGCAAAATACATACATACAAATGTTTCTCAAAGAGTTCAATGGCCCTCTAAGTGTTTCCAAAATATATCTGCTTTACAAGTTAATTGTCAGTTTTATTTCTGAAAATGCTTTATGTTCCTTACTGAGCTGTGAATAATAATAACCATCAATGCAAAGGAGCTTCGTAGCACAAACAATGTCAATAAATTTAAAACAGCAAATGCTAATAAGAAGAGGCATGATGTAAAGAAAGTACTACATAATGTACTACTGAGGAGAAGACTACAGTCAAATATTTTAAGTGAATCAGAAATAGTCGTTATCAAAACTTTTCATATCTGTATTAGAATCTTTTAAGTTGGGTCAGCTGCTTTCTAGATAAGTTTCTAGTGCAAGAATTCTGCGTGTGTGTTTAAGTAACTTTCTCTTTACTAAAATGACACAGCCTTAAGTTTTTCAAATTAAAGAGCCAAATGGCATGATTAGATTTTCTGTGTTTCTCGCTGGAAACGTCATGCTCATTAAGCTCAGAAGGTGGAGATACGGTGAAGCATGATGGGGAAGGTCAGCACCCCAGAGATTAAGGTTGAAATTCAAAATGTTAAACTGGAGGAGACAGAATCGAACAAGTGCGAGTGGTACTAGTGAGAACTGTGCATTTACCCAGGAAGACCTCTGCACACCGTGCAAAAGGATTTGGAGAAACATAAACCAAGGCTGAGAAAGAATTACTTGACGGAGGTATTTAAAAAGAAATTATGGAAATTACTAGTGACCCATTAATATATGCCAATATTACAACTTTCTGATAATCACAAGGCAATTGAAATAACAATGAACATGAACTACAATGTTCTGCTTATCAAATTTTCAAAGTTTAAACATCAAGAATAGTGTCTGAAAGCATCTAGGAAAGTAGGATATCTAATATAACTCTGGTGGGGGTGTGAATTTGCACAACTTTTAGAAGAGCAATTTTTTCAAAATACATTAAAAACGATGAACATTCAACACCTACAATCATTTTTTTAAGAATCAGATATGTTAAAAATTTAAAAACAAGGATGTGTTCAGTACTGTTGTACTGATAATTAATGTAAAACGCAATCTACATGACTCACCACTGAAGAGACAACTTACATAAATCACAAAACAAAGAAATCTGTTGTAGCCATTAATCACATTTTAGATAGATTTGCAACAGTGTAGAAAAATGTGCTGTATATATGAAGGGGAAAAGAGGTGGCAAAAATACACAATGCCAATTTTCTTAACATGTGTGTATGTTTGCATGTGTACATACTATAAATGAAGTCGGATACAAGTCATTGATTGTTATCTCTCTGTAGTAGATTTAACTGGTGTCTTAAATGTCCTTTGGGTTTCCTGTTATTTTATAAATTACTCTGAATTACAATGCTCTGTGTGTTTCTAATCATATTTATACACTCAGATATCTGAAATGAATAGCCAAAGTCAATCAATGTATGTAGACCTGTTTTTCATGTCTATACCTGCCGAGATTGAATCGCTGATCTTTGTGGTTCTTTCTGTTTCTAAAGTTTCACAAATACATTTTATGAAAAACAGAAAGTGATTCAGAAACAGAAGTATACACAGGCATGCACAAGTCTTATGAAGAGATAAAAACATAACACAAATTTATAATCAGAAAGAATTAGCGTTCCAGAGGACTTTGTCAAATGTTTCTTAGTGGAAATCCTCTGTGGTTCCATGCTGATGGGCAGCTGGGCTGGGCACTGCCTGACATCTGAGTCAGTATCATTGTCTTTTAAAGTGATGGTGTTGATGATGATGATAAAAATAATAGCTGTAAGTAGAAGTGTAGTGCTTACCCTGTGCCAGGTACTGCATGCTATACACACATTGCATTTTACGTACCAAAACAATCATTTTGTATATAAAGGAAAGGCTTAATTTCACCATAGACTTTTTTCTTTTCTTTCTTTCTATCTTTCTTTCTTTCTCTCTCTTTCTTTTTGTTGGAGCAAAGGAATTTCACTCGTAACCTCAGAACTATTTATCAATTTACTAACAATGTCTGAATTCCCTTTGATATTTAAACTAACAGATCACCTGATATTTTTGAAAGAAAAAAGTTGCTTTGATTAATTATGCTTAAAAGTTACATCAAAATCATTTACTATTTGGAGGTCTTTTAAAACCTGAAGAACAAGTGCTTGGTGTTGTCAATTTTATGAGCAAAAAATGGGAAGAAATTTTAATACTAAATAAATTAAATCTGCCTTACAGCTTTTTTAATGCTGTATCAAACCTTCACCAAATCTGATAAGAATGGTATAGCAATGGTGGTACCACTGGGGAAAATTATTCTCAAGGCTGTAGCTTGCATTTCTATGTTCCCGTGGCTAGATTAAGCCAAAGGTTTATATAACCTACTTAACCAAAATGATAAAAGGAACAGAAAATTGATCTTATGAGAACAAGGTCCTATGTAATGTAACTTGGAATACAGAAGAAATGAAATCACCCATTATTTAGGATAATAATCAGCTGTTCCCTAAATTCACAGAGGAAAAAGGGGGGGTAACAAAGATAAGGGATTTAAATTCCCTACAAAGACAACTCCTAATAGTTAAGAGTGTTAAATTTGGGAACAGAATTTTTTTGAAAAAGATTTAAATATTTATCTAAATTCTGACTGCATGAGTAGTAACATACAGATCTCTAGGAATCATCTTATTTCTCAGGAAAAAAAAATACTAGTGTGACTTTCATTATGCTACTTGGGTTATCCTAATCTCTAGCATAAGTATATATGCACTTTTTTTGGTTTTTGCTGAGATTACAATGCAACTATACTTCTCTTATATAGAATAAACTCATGTAACATATACTGTTATACTTTGTAACATGGGAAGAGATTTTTAAAGGATTAAGAGTTTCTGTTCTCCAAAATATTTTTAAAAGAACACATCAATTCCAATTTTCTTGCTCAAATATGGTCCCATCTAATGGCAGTGATGGGAATTAGAGACCCAGATCTTTCATTCCTTCTTGCTAATCTTCTCAGGATGGGATAGTAAGGTTCAACAGGAAATATGGCTGCCATTCTAGGATGCAGCCTGCCTCAGAACATTTTTTAGAATGCTGAGTACCAAACTTTAGACACAGTCTGGTCTCTAAATTCATATGAATTTTGCCAATTTATTCAAAATGAGATTTATATTTGAATTTGGAAGACAGCTCCCCCTAAATCACAAGTTATCCCTTTACAGTATAACAAGAGGTATAAAATTGCATTTTGAGACTCTGCTATCTCAAGTACAATTTTATCACGGGCAATATGCCAACAAAATATTCACATATTAAAATGCATTTATTTAAAAAATTATTTTGTACTTTGGTGGGTCTTTTTCTCTAAACAATAATATAGCAGAACAGCAGTATGGACGAAAAGGCCCTCTGAGTAAGATGCAAATATAATTCTTTCGGAGATGAAAAGAATCAACAAATAAACGAAAAAGAGTGTTTCCTTTTACTTGTGCAATAATTGACTCAAGTCACGCTTGATTTAACACCTCTGAAAGAAAGAATGTGAGAACACTCCTCCTTAAACAGAAGCCAACTTTGGTTCTCCCAGGGCTCAGCCTCTTATTTAAGAGCTCTGTCAGGATGCTTTTATGTTGCCTACACATACTAATATATCCTTGCTTTGTTCAGAGAACAATTTAGTTTCTCGAAAATCTGCCTTGATTTAACAATTCCCTTGAATATTGCCTCCCAGGCTTGTTAGCTGAAATTCTCAGCTAACAAGGAGGGAGAAACCCCACAGAGGGTACGAGTTCTTCACCAAGCAGAACTGTCATGTATGAATGCCATTCTAAAGTAAAGTTGTAAGATACCCTTATAATGTTTCAAGCCAATCCATTGCTCTAAAAAGTATAGTTTCCACTCCATTTACTTTCTATATTTGAGAGATGACATAATTAAGTAGAATCACCTCGAGTCATGACCAAACAGCATATGCATGTGATAAATTGTCTACCACTATGAGGAAATAAAAGAAGGAAAAGAACTTTGAACAAAAGGGAAATAAATGATCTAATCTTGTTATAGCTTATTATCACCCCCTGCTTTAAATAAGCATATCTAGCTCACAAATACTCCTGATACTAGCTAACACACTGAAGTCTCCCTTAGGACAGTTCATAAAGTACAGGAGCTTTAAAAACCAGAAGCTTCCAAAGGAGGGCTACTTACGTGGGTGGTCAGAACTCTTGCAAAACGTAGTTAACATTTTGAATTTTTAATACCATGAGCAGTTGCCCAAAGTAACACTTTAGACATTTTACTTCTACAAAATGTGAACAAAGCTAGAGAAGTGAATATAACTCAAACAAAGAAAATATATGTCTTCTCTGGTAGGTATAGCTCCACTCACATTTTATTGACCTAAATTTATACTTTTTCCTTCATCTTCCTTTAGACTCTTAAACAGTTTTGCACAAACTTTTTTTTTAAATTTTTTTGAGTTAGAGTCTCACTCTGTCGCCCAGACTGGAGTGCAGTGGCCGCTCCTGGCCACCGCAGCCTCGACCTGCTGGGCTCCGGTCATCCTTCTGCCTCAGCCTTCCAAGTAGCTGGAATTACAGGCACGCTACCACGCCCAGCTGATTTTTTTATTTATTGTAGAGACGAGGTCTCGCCAAGTTGCCCAGGTGGGTCTCGAACCCGTGGGCTCAGGCAATCCACTCAGCCTCCCAAAGGCATGGGATTACAGTTTGAGCCATGGATCCCGGCTTACACAAACATTTTAAACATAAAAATAGTGCAGAGTTGTTTTTTCGCTCAACAGACTTAAACAAACATAGAAAGTCATAGGCCCATCAAGAAAATAAACTGTCCGTGTTTTAAGTTTTTATTATGAATAACAGATCTATATCTGCTCAACCAAGCAAACTGTCCCAAAGAGTCCAAAACTGAACATTCTTGGTTTGGCTATTTAATTTCTCTTTACCTAAGTTACTGGTTCAAGAGTAAAGAAGACAGCCCAATAGGTGTTATAAACCAAACAAAAGAATTAAAAAGCAGTAATTAGTTAATTGATTAGCTAAGTTACTTTATTTATTTTTTTCAGTTACAACTGCCTGAGTTCGATCTCCTTTAAATTCATCCCCAGAGGAGGTACACACTTTGCCATTACCCTTTTTCTACATACTGGGAATTTGCTGGATCCTGTGGACAACGACAAATGCATCAGACAGTCCCACTTTCACCGGATGATTGGTCGAGCTTATCTGTGTGACCAAGACAGGGATCTGGAAAAGAAAAAACAAATTACTATGCCTTACATCTGAATTTCATGCATGAGTGTGGAGGAGAGAGATCCTCTTGTTTAACAGGTAAAACAATGTTAAGGAAATGAAAGACAAAGGGAGAGCAGGAAATGTTGGAGAAGAAAAGTATACAATCCCCCAAAATAACATCATTTTGGTACTGTTCAGTGAATTAAAGAGACGAGAGCATTCCTAATCCCACAGTTGGCTACTAGACACTGAAATAAATAGATTCCCAGAGAATTTAATTGATGCTGGAAACTTTTGCAAACTTATCACACAGATAGACACACCATGAATGTTTTTAGTGCTAGCTTTAATTTCAAGAATAGACCTTCTCTCATTCCTTCTTTATAAAAAAACTTTATTATATATGTATTTTCATAAAGTTTAAAAAAACTTTGTTTTTTTAAACAAAGTTTGTCTTTATTGATACACAACCTAGAGAAAAACAAATAAATGCAGTGCTAAATATATATTCAATAATATCATTGATTAATATCTAGTTACATTTTGCAATCATTAATGAACTTGAACTTCACCATTCTAGTTGAAATTCCAATGGAAAACTTCTAAGCTCTTATGAGTCATTTCAAGGTCACAGATCCTAAATCTGAATCTCAATGAAACCAAGATATGAATATGACATTTCTAATAATAAGTTAAAAAAATTAGGACACAGTGAGGACATAAGAAAAATGATTCAACAGTTACATGAAATGAACTCTTGAAGCCTTCTTTTCTAGATTTAGAAGAATTAATTGAAGATATGATTACTCTCTTAATTATCAATTTTACAGAAATAAAAATGAGAATGAAACCATCTTCAATAAAAACCATGACGAGAGAGAAAAAAGCGAGGATAAATGCACCAAAAACACTTTAGATAGAATAAGCAGATTTTAGGCCATCTGTGGGTAATTCATTAAGTAACAATTAGATCAGATTTTGCTGTATAAACTGTAACAAACATCATAGAATATGAAAGAAAGGAAATAAGTCAAAGAGAAGATATAATAAAGGCTTTCTCACTTATTTTTGACCATAACATCATGAAACTGTAAAATGGCTATTTTACTGAAATGGACATATTAAAAAGAAATTTTACTGGTTTTTGAATTTGTGGAATTACCTTGAAACAAGAACATGGAAGATAACATTTTCCTCCCTTTACATAATTTTAGTCTTCTTTAAAACAATGTTACAGTGTTTGCAAATTTTATATTAGTATGCCCAACTCTTAACCAATGTAAAGAAGTATTCTGATATTTGGATGACAGAAACACACAAAACAAGCAAAACAAAACAGATTTCTGTTCCTGACAGCTCATTTACAAAATGAAAGTTGGATATACTTTATTTAGTGGTTTACTAAGCCAAATTCAGAATCGATTTGTGAAATCCCCTTTCTTAATGGATATTGTGCTATTACCCAGTCTTATTCTCCATGTTGAAGAGTGTTATTAGAAATATAATTGGTATTTAAGAAAGACTAAAGAAGAAAAGACAGAAGGATGGAAAAGCATAGGAAAATATCTCCATTCAAGTCAGTTTTGTCTAGTCTAATAAGACACCATGTATATATAACTTTTCAGCAGTATTATTAAAGAATGCCTGCTTAGAAGCAAGTATGAAAGCTTGTTACTGTCTTTTATCACTTGCTCTCATTCTCCAACATTTATAAGTTCAGTTTTCCTCTGGAAGTTGCAAAATGCTCTACCAGATAATTCTGTGGTAATTAATTGCATTTCTTTTCTCCCCATACTTGCAGCAAAACTTGAGTTCATATTGCTATCAATGGGAAAATCCTAATATGTTGTTATGAACACTGCATGTTTACTCCAGAGTTTGTTTTCTAGGTCAAGTGTCTTGGTTCCTGTACCCTCCCAGAAGCATTTTTTTCTCTTCAGATCACACTTGCCACCTATACTATCTCTTAGAAGATGATATCTAGCCATCCTTCATTTTCATTTTTTGTCTCCTCTCCTCTCCTCCTCTTTCCTTTCCCCTTCCTTCCTTCCTTCCTTCCTTCCTTCCAGTTGGAGTCTCACTCTGTCGCCCAGGCTGGAGTACAGTGGCATGCTCGCGGCCACTGCAGCCTCAACCTGCTGGGGTCAGGCCATCCTTCTGCCTCAACCTTCCAAGTAACTGGAGCTACAGGCATGGGCCACTACACTCGGCTAATTTTTCTTAATTTATTGTAGAGATGTGATCTCGCCAAGTTGCCCAGGCTGGTCTTGAACCTGTGGGCTCAGGCAATCCTCTCACTTCAGCCTCCCAAAGTGCTGGTATTATAGGCATGAGCCACTGCGCCCGTCCTCTTTCCTTCTTTTTAATCCTTTATGTTTGTCTATATGCCTAAACCCTCTCCTCCAGTGCTTTTTATTGGTGGTGGGTTGATTTTACTAATGGTTTCAATCAATGGCCTCCTTGTGCCCAGACCCTCTGCAGTCAAACTCCACTGTGACTCCAGGCTGGGCAATAGGGCAAGAGAGGAGGACAGCAGCAAGCTTGAAGCAAAAAAGGGGCTTGAAAAAGTATTTATGTCCAGGCACAGTGGTTTAGCCTGTAATACCAGCACTTTGGGAGGCCGAGGCAAGAGGACTACCTGAGCCCGGGGAATCGAGACCAGCCTGGGCAACTTGGTGAGACCTTGTCTCTACCATAAATCACAAAAAGCTAGCCGGGCGTGGTGGCGTGTGTCTGTGGTTCCAGTTACTTGGAAGGCTGAGGCAGAAGGATCCTTGGAAGGATCGCCTAAGCCCAGCAGGTCAAGGCTGCGGTAGCCACTGCACTCCAGCCTAGGCAACAAGAGTGAGACTCTAACTCGGGAAAAAAAAAATGAAAAAGAAAAAGTACTTACTATTTCCTTTCTTGGACCCCTGCTACAGTCAAGAAAATGTACCCTGCTGGTCTGCTAAAGATATATGAAAGACATACTGAGGCTTTTTTTTTTCCCCCAGCAAAAGATAGCTTTGACCAGCCAGCCCTCAACAAGTACACTAGATGACAGCTGACACATGAATGGGCTTAGCTGAGATCAGCAGGGCCCAACCCAGATCAGTAGAACCACAACACTGATCCACAGGTATCTCGTGAGACATAAGAAAGGGAATTTTTTAAAGCATTATATTTCGTGGTAGTTTTACACAGCAATAGCAACTGATGTATTTTCTGTTAAAGATCGAATAGCCAATAAACTTCTATGAATGTTTTTTCATCAAAATGAAATAGCATTCCTCATCCTAGTTTTCTGGGAATCAAATAAATGTCTAATTTTAGGTACAATTAAACTTGAAAGATTGGAATGATCCAGTGGGAACTTTTTTCCTGCATTTTTAAAATTCTTTTATACCACTTTAGTCTCTAGTGTATGTTTTGGACTGTACATGTTAGAAACTAAGACCAATGTATATAAGTTATCTAGAGATAGATTCATTTAACATAAGGAAAATCCAGACAAAATCAAATGGGTAGCCTCATGGTAGGCAGAGTTTTCTATCACTGAAAATTATGCAATAGTAAATTAACCAATTGTCAAGAAAGATCTTCGTAGATGACCTTTAAGGATCCTTTGAATTCTCAAATTATTTCTTTTTATTGAATGATTCTCACTTTTCCAAGCTTCAGCGAGTAAATTGTTAAAAATGTTCCAAGCAAAACTTACAAGGGTGAATACTCTATATAGGAGAGCAGAAGTTGGCAGAAATCATCACTGCATCAAGAGTTACATTTTGACTTGCTGCCAGTTTTTAAAATTTACATATTCATGGGACAGTGACTTCTAGTACTGTATTTGACAAACCACTACTACTATAAATATCTCTACTATGAATCTTAATGTAATTTGGGAGCATAGAGTAGAAAATAAATTTCTAAGAATCACGTTTACTACATGTAAATTATTTCCCCCCAAAGGTATATACATTGTCCTTGCTCTTTGATAAGATGAGATAGAAAGAAACCACTGTTTCATCCATCAGATATTAACTGAACATATTCTCTGTATTGTTGTAAGCTCTGGAATTACAGCAGAGACCAAAACAAAGATCCTATTCTCAGACTGCCTACATTCTGGATGGTGGAGGCAGACATAAATATTAGTGAAGATTGTAATCCTGCGCTATGGGAGGCTGAGGTGAGTGGATTGCCTGAGCCCGCGGGTTCGAGACCCGCCTGGGCAACTTGGCGAGAACTCATCTCTACAATAAATCAAAAAATCAGCGGGGCATGGTAGCGCATGCCTGTAATTCCGGCTACTTGGAAGGCTGAGGCGGAAGGATCGCTGGAGCCCAGCAGGTCGAGGCTGCAGTGGCCGGGAGTGGCCACTGCACTCCAGTCTGGGCGACAGAGTGAGACTCCAACTCAAAAAAAAAAAAAAAAAAATATATATATATATAGAAAGAGAGAGAGTATACTAGACAGTAGTTAGTGCTGAGGAGAAACCTAAAACAAAGTAAAGAGATGGAGAGCAATGGGGTTCTGTCTCAGAGAGGAGAGTCACAGAAGTTATCTCTGACAAGATGACATTTTAGCAGAAACATGAAGGAAATAAGGGAGCCTGCCATGTGGATATTTGGGGAACAGCTCTGAGTAGAGGGACTAGTGAATGCAGAGGGCTTTCATGAATTGCTTTTGGTGTGTTTTAGGAGTTAAAAGTTTATCTCTGTGGCTGGAGCAGAAGTAGAAAATGAGAGTGTTAACGGTGATGGGAGGTGACAAGGGCAGATCACAGGAAGTGAATATTACTCGTAAGATATGGAAGTGACACTGGATTTTTTTCCGGTAGGTGCAGAAAAATTTGGGAGGCTTTGAGGGAAGGACACTCCTTTACATTTGAAAAAGATCACACTGTCTGATGTATGATCAAAACTGTAGGGAGCCAAGGGAGACAGTGAAACTAGTTAAGAGGGTATCATAGTTTTAAGAAGTAAAAGAAGGTGTCATGGATGACACCAGAGTAGTGGAGGTGATGAAAGTGACAAAGGATAAATTCCAGATGAATTGTTTAAGCACTGCTATGGAGACACCCCACCAAGTTAATGACGGTGAGGGAAGAAAGGAGAGTAAAGGATGCCATTGAGGTTTTTGGTCGCAGCAGCAGGAGTGGTGTCCTCAAGAGGAATGCCAAGTTGTACAGCTCTGGAGTCTCATTCACATGACACTCAATAAAGATGGCATTTACTTTTTTCCTTTTTTTTTGAGTTGGAGTCTCACTCTGTTGCCCAGACTGGATGGCAGTGGCCGCTCGCGGCCATTGCAGCCTCGACCTGCTGGGCTCCGGTGATCCTTCCGCCTCAGCCTTCCAAGCAGCTGGAACTACAGGTTTGCGCTACCGTGCCCAGCTAATTTTTGATTTATTGTAGAGATGAGCTCTTGCCAAGTTGCCCAGGTGGGACTCAAACCCACAGGCTCAGGCAATCCACTCACCTTAGCCTCCCAAAGCGCAGATTACAGGCTGAGCCACCGAGCCCGGCTAAAGATGGCATTTTCTATATGCGCAGGGAACAACTTGTACAACTCAAAAGAGAAGTCCTGAAACATACAGAGATGGAGGAGACCAGGAGAGGAAGCACTGGAGAAGGGTGATCACTTTATGCCAATACTACTGGCTTCAAATGCTTTTCTTTAAAATTTTATAGAGTTCATGAGTAAGAGCCCAGCATTTCTAAGACTACAGGGTAGTGTCCTAATTAATATTAAAATGAAAATGTACAAGGAGTTTTCAATTCCCTTCATTTTCCTAGAAGCTACCTGAGCATTTTATCATATTATTACATACCAAGTTTTGGAAAAACTGCTTTTGCCAATGGAGCTAAATACCTAATATCGCCAAAGATTAATGAGAAAAAGATGGTTTTCTACGGAAACATGTTGGCGTCTCCCTATCTGATAACATTCTACCTTTATTACTCCACTTTCTTGAACTTTAATCGTTTTACCTTAAAATATCAAAAGCAGCCAAGTAATCAGGCTACGCGAGTCCTCTGTGAGCGAGTGAGGCCAGTATGCAAGGTTCCATGTCAGTATAAAATTAGAGACCATTAAGATGAATCAGGACTAGTGTACTATTAGAAACCACATTCCACATCACTCTTTGACTGATGTTAACAAAGCAATTGTTACATGTATGCTTGTATACAAACTATTTAGAAATAAAGCCAGTAATAGGCAAAATTAGCACAAGAATGAACGTCATACTGTTAAATCACCTATTGTAAAGAGAACTCTGTATTTATGAGCATATAAAGTACCCAAGTCAGTGAATTCATGGCCAAAAAAAGATATCAAAGCACCAAAAGTCTAAAAACTCTGAGGATGGGAAGTTATTTTTTATCCTTTCTGCAAATCTGTGTTCATCCTCAAAATGTCTCCTGAATCAGCCAAGTTGTGGATATCAGGAAGGCATTTTGAAAAAATAAAAACTCTAAACTACAGAAGTTTTTTTTTTTAAAGAAAAGTAGCTTCATTATTTTCAAGTGTCTATAATAGTTGCCTTTTTTATGATTAAAGCAAAACTAAATTTTAACTGGGCCTCTGAATGATTTGTATTAAATCATACATTTCTGAGAATTGGTTTTACAATTACATTCTTTCCACAAGATAGAGAGAAAAAGAGCATTCATGCCAGTTAAAATATGCTTTCATTTTAGACTCTACAAGCATTTAGACTCACACATTCCTATTTTTAATGATACTTTAAAATTTGCTCCATTTTACGAGAGTCAGATAGGTTTTTATTTGGTATACATTCTTCTCTAACTGATATATTGAAGCCAATTAAGCATAGAAACAGAAAGAGGTTGCAATAACTAGACAGAATCAAGGCAGGAAAAGATATTAGGAATAAGCAAAAGTCGAGCAAAAGAAAGTTCAGAGAGCAAAACTGCTCTCCACTTCGGTAACCTGTATTCTGTAGCACAAAGGGCCCCACACAATCCGTAAAACGTGAGCTTTTATGTCTATCTTTAAACCAGGGAGATAACACCATGCTGCTTAAGTTAAAGGTAATGGAATTTTATTTTCTTCTCTGTTCTGCCCTGAAAGCTTTGCCAAAACATTCATTTGTTTCTATTACGGGCTCAGCTATCTATCTAATAGGCGCACAGTATCTCAGCAAGGGCTTGATTGTAGAGTTTGTGTTCCAAAGTGGAAATCGTATGCCTATCAGAGCTTAACTGCTAAAGAATTACTCCAAACTCATTTTTGTTCACTTGCTAATCAGCAATATGGTGTCTAATAGCTTAATGTTAAAAACAACAACAAAACTGCACAACAAATGCCAATATCTTACCCATTCTAATGTGTGTTCTACCCTTAACTTCCTACCTCCTCTTGCTTAAATGTCTCATCTGGCTTCTGTGTTGCTCGGTAGGGGATCTAATTTTAAAAGTCATGTCCTTTTTTTTTTTGAGTTGGAGTCTCACTCTGTCGCCCAGACTGGAGTGCAGTGGCCACTCCTGGCCACCGCAGCCTCGACCTGCTGGGCTCCCACGATCCTTCCGCCTCAGCCTTCCAAGTAGCCGGAATTACAGGCATCCGCTACCACGCCCCGCTGATTTTTTGATTTATTGTAGAGATGAGGTCCTCGCTGCCCAGGCGGGTCTCGAACCCGCGGGCTCAGGCAATTCACTCACCTCAGCCTCCCAAAGGCGTGGGATTACAGGCTGAGCCACCGAGCCTGGCTCGTTTTTTTATTATTATGAAAACAACAGCTTGCAGTGTCAGCTATTTGGGAGGCTGAGGTGGGAGAATTGCTTGAGGCCAGGAGTTTGAGGTTGTAATCAGCTATGATCAAACCACTGCACTCAAACCTGGACAATAGAGCGAGACCATCTCTAAAAAATTGAAAACAAAAAACAAAAAACAAAACACAAAGTCCAAAATATTAATGCTGAGTTGCCTGTAAACTACATTTAAATAGAGGGGCTTTCAGTTAAATTTGGCAATGGAAAAACACAATTGCTTTCCTGAATATTATTATTTGCACAGTTATTCTAATTCCTTTTTAGTGTACAGTTCCTGAACTCTCCATGAGCCAGCAACACACCTGACAGCATGAACGCAAAGGTGAGCCACAGTCAAAATCAATTCCTAACACGCCTCTTGCCCCATCTCTACCATACTCTGTAGAAAACCTGGAAGGAGACAAATTACAGCATGAAGTTGATATGTGAAGTCCACCCCTGCTTTAAAAGAAAGGTTTCAAACTTCCTCTCTACATAAGCTGTGGTGAGAAAGAAGAGATTGGTGAAGGAGAAATTGGAGGGAGCATACGTAGTCTGAGTAAATTTTACAACCAATTTTTGCCATATGTAAATGCAAGCCAAGTGAGTCTAGGACTTTCTGATTCACCAAGAAAAAAAGTCAGATGTATATTTTAATTTGAAATCTTTTCATATTTACATGTTGGCAGCCTATCCATTTTATAAACATATACACACAGTGTAAAAACATGCACAACAAGTGTGCCCGCTGATTTAAAGACTGCTCCCCACTGAATTGACAAATAAGCTTTTACACTTTATACAAAAGAAGACAATGAAGCAGGTGCCCATCTGAAGAAGGCTGAGCAATTGGGCAGATAGTCAAGATTGGGGGCGAGGGGCAGTAATTAAAGGATCTTGCCTACACCTGGTTTAGGAATAAAGCATCACACAAAAGAAAAGAAATTAACAAGAGTGGACAGGTCTACACTCTGGGTTTGGAGGAGATTCAGTGACTGTATCAGGCCTTCACCCTCAGGCACAAAGGTGATTTTTGGTCATGAAACAGCAGGGCAGAGAGACCGGCTATGTCCCATGATAAGAAAGGTCAACCAACATATAAAATATACCTCTCAATGTCATATCTGGAATTAAAGGCATTGAGTCTTGGAAAGAGAAAGTGAATAAAAAGTGCCCAGAAAGGTCACACAAATTGCCCAGGGACACTAAAACCAGTCAATGGCAGAGTCAACACTAGAACAGGTTTTCTATTTCTAAAATTATTTCCTCTAAGACATTGATTCTGCTACCAGACTACTTTGTTTATATATTTATTTTGACTCACAGCATTTCTTAGTGGAACATTCTGAAGGGAGAATAATTTAATTTATCGTTTTCTTACACTGGGGAAAGTAAACAAAAAATGAAAATGTCAGAAACTTCTATATGTGAGATAACAAAAAAAAAATACATCCACAAATGCAAATAAATTAGATCCTAAATAAAACCTAGATAAAATTCGAACACTTTATGCATTTAAAATATAGAGACGTGGCTATGATATAAAATCATCTGTCTCTACATTTTCCTAAGAATTATTTCTTGAGAGTTTTTAATCGGCATTTTATTCCATCTGGGTTTTCTCAACCTTGTATTAGATAGATATGTGCATATATAAATATTTTCTACTCACACATGTATGAAATTTCTTGTATGTATGAATATATACATATATATGTATTATATTCACATATGCCAAACATTCTCACACATATAGTAGTAGCCATAGAAGGCAAATAACTTCATATCTTTCTAACTGGTAGTAGTCTCACTGTGGAGTTTTTTTGGCCTTCTCTGACTTTCTTGAATTATCTTTATTTCATAAATTCTACAAGTTCAACAAATGTCCTACTTTTAATACTTTCAGGCTGCTGACCATGAATAAAGGGTCATTACAGTTTAAATAAGAGAAATAATCTTCAAAAAAATTCAAAAAGTGCATTAAGGGCCCCATTGAAACCCAGAACTATTTGGCAATGGTGATTTATTAGCTATGCATTCTTCCACAGAAGCAATAAATGCTACACCAAGGAACATTAGGTTTAAATATTTAAATCATAGACTAGATTTAAAAAGTGATTTTACTTAATAAACAGTAAAATTCCCCTATACTGACCTCCCCAAAAATTGCTGCTGAAGGAGATAGTAATGTATTCAGCCAAGAAAATGGATAGAACAGGCTGACTCTCAGGCAGGGCCTGCATTCTCTATGATTTTCTTCTGTTGCCACATAGTAGAATTTGATGACTTTTTAAAAAATTTGCATTGACCTAATCTAATGATCACCCTTATTCCTCACATGACTTATGAAAAAAAATCCAAATTCCAATAGGCCCCCAAATATCATATTCTTCTGTATCTTGTATCATGAATAATGACAAATTCCAGATCTATAAGGAGAAAAGAGATGAAACAAGTCCGAGAAAGTACAAATTTAAAACGTGATACTATGCTAGGATAGACAGCATTAAGGACTGTAAGGAATCTGATTTTACATCTCTAATGTTTTTGGAATAAAATTTTTTTTTGAGAATACATAGTTTCCTTGTTACATTATTAACAGACCAGAAATTTCAGGATCGCATCTGTTATAGTCAAACAATCATTACAATCCAAGGGAGACTTTTAAATAATATGAAGAATCTAGGCTATAGGGTCACAGGGAGTTAATAACAGAACAAAAGTGGAAATTTGATTTTCCAACTTCCATGTAGCTAAGAAAGAATCCATTTTTTAGCCTATCTCCTTGCATAATAAGTTCTTTTCATAAAAAAAATAGATTAATGAGATAAATTCTGTGGAAAGGCAAACCTTTCCTACCTATGCTCTCAAGTGACTGAGTTACAGTATGATAATAATCAGCCAGGAAAGACTGTTGAATATATCAAAGTGAGTGGACCAATTCAGTCATGTATTGAAAAGGAAGTTTATAAGAAGTCAGTCTCATACAGTGACTAGACCTATGGGTTTTAGAATAATATTCCCTTAAAAAAATCTTTGTTCCATTGTTTTGGAAAAGTTACTTTACCTCTCTGGGTTTCAGGTTTCTTTTCTGTAAATGACGAAAGTAGCTATCATTGGTTTTGGTTTGCATCATATGAAATTTATTTTAAGCCGTTAAGGGAGTGTCTGGTACATATGAAGAGTTCAATAATTGCTAAATTTGATCAAATTTGGAGGTTATTATTAAAAGTGAATGGGAAAGTCATTTCCTGTTATGGTAGACAAACTTGTGTAAGACCATTTCTATTATTTAGATCAAGTAGGAAAGATGGATAAAATATGAAAAGCATCTGTTGAAGGCATCAGGTGATATCAAAGAACAAGGTCTTAAAAAGCCAAACTCGCCGGGCTCGGTGGCTCAGCCTGTAATCCCGCGCCTTTGGGAGGCTGAGGTGAGTGGATTGCCTGAGCCCGCGGGTTCGAGACCCGCCTGGGCAGCGAGACCTCATCTCTACTAAATAAATCAAAAAATCAGCCGGGCATGGAGCGCACGCCTGTAGTTCTGGCTACTCGGAAGGCTGAGGCTGAAGGATCGCTGGGGCCCAGCAGGTCGAGGCTGCGGTGGCCGGGAGCGGCCACTGCACTCCAGTCTGGACGACAGAGTGAGACTCTCACTCAAAAAAAAAAAAAAAAAAAAGAAAAACTAGACTCTAAGAGTAAGACTAATCATAAATATTCTGGTCTGTAAAAGGACTGATGTTCACCTTTGAATAAACCTAGATGTACAGCATTAAAGTAATCTGTCCTGTTTTAATTACCAAAGTAAACCCTCTCAGAGGAAGAAAATATCAAAGTATTACAACCTAAAAGTACTTTGATATTTTTAAACAATGTCCAGCATTTTAGAAAAAATTACCTATCATGTAAGGAGACATGACCAGTGAATGAAAAGCTAGAGAAGATAAAAAGAAAACAGATGATAGAAATTGACCCATAGGCGATAAAGACATTGGAGTTATTAACCACAAAGCTTAAAAGAATTGCTATAGGCTGGGCTTGGTGGCTCAGCCTGTAAACCCAGCACTTTGAGAGGCCGAGATGAGTGGATTGCCTGAGCCCGTGGGTTTGAGAGCCATCTGGACCACTTGGTGAGACCTCGTCTCTACAATAAATTAAAAAATAAAAATAAAAATAAATTAGCTGGGCGAGGTAGCGCACAGTTACTTGGAAAGCTGAGGCTGAAGGATCACTGGAGCCCAGCAGGTTGATGCTGTGGTGGCCGAGAGCATGCCACTGCTCTCCAGTCTGGACAACAGAGTGAGACTCCAACTCAAAAAAATAAAAATAAAAGAACTGTTATAAATACGGTCAAGGAAATAGATGACAAGATGCTTAATTTCATGAGACAGATCTATGTAAAAGAAATAAATGGATATCCTAAAACTGAAAAATGCATTTAAGTGAACAGTTGATAATTTGAGATAATTTATTAAACATATTTTTTCTTCTTGTACTTTGCCTTCTAAATAAGCTATATATTTGAAGCTAATTAAAATAAGAGCTGTGTAACAATAAGAGTCTATAACTTGAAACAGAATTTCAAAGCTTTTGTTGAATAATACAGAGCTATAACCCCAGGAAAAATACCTTAATTATTTAAAGAAATCTGTGCCTCCACTATTCTTCTCATCAACATGATTATGGAAAACAACTGAACCTAAACCAGGCAAAGTGAGGACCAATGAAAAGCCCAAACCTCACCTTGTATGATGACCACTTATGTACCTAACCCTGAATTTTACCCCACATCTTTAAAATTTTAAAAAAATTAAACAGAAAAAAAAAAGAAAACTGAACCTTGGTGAAGAAAGATTAAATACTATGAGTAAATCTATATCCATTCTTATTTTAAGCATCAGTGGTACACCTCTATTTCAATCTCATTAAGTATAAATGTATTTTCTTTTTAAAATTTTAATATTTTACTTGACCAAATACATTAAAATGTTTATATTTTCTTCAGCTAGTTTGCACTGTGAAAACTTATACTGTTGGTGAAATAATTATATTTGGAGCCTGAAAGTATTGAAGGTCATGTGATTGGTTAGTATGGGCAGTTGACACACTTCAAGTTTCTAAGAAAAGCATCATTAAGTACTGAGATAAATCATATAAGTGTATTGAAAATAAAATTTGCTTCAATAAATTTACTCAATCCATTACTAATTTTAATCTACGATCTAATTAAAATTATAATTCACAATTATAATTTTATATAAACCCTGAATCTGCAGGGTTTATATAAATCAGAATTTTTCTTCTCACTCGCATAAACATAATAAAATAAAACAAACACTGGTATTAACTTGTTAGAAGCAACATATTACAGTAAGAATTACACTTACTTCCTTATCTGTACTTTTGGTTCTGTAAATTTGGCCAAGATGAGAACTCAAAAAAATATATACATATATATATAATATTCCTTATATTATATGTTCTTACAATTTGGTTAGCTATAAAAATTAAGTAGAATACCCCTCCAAACTACCCCTGAAATTATGTGATATGATGAGGTATATTGAAAAAAGATTATTATACAGAAAATATTAATGAATGTTTATTAAAAACGTAAGTGAGACAAAGATTTGTGAATTGTTATACATAATCTCCATAGAGGGAATAAAAGATTGAGGTGTCTTATGGTCATCAAATCAGAGTGTTTAGTCTCAGATTTGTTTTTAACTAGCTCTGTGACCTGAAGTATGTCTTTTAATTTCTCTGACTCAGCTTGCTCAGCTCTAAAACAAAGACAATCATGTATAATCTATTTCCATAATTAAGCCGTGAACATTTATTGAACACCTTCTATGTGCTAGTGCCTTTGTAAAATGCTTAGAATATTAAGAATACAGGACACCGCTGAAGATTTGAACACTGTAATGTAGGTGAAAGCATTTTGTAAAGGATAATACATTATGTAAACCACTATCTTATGCTATCGTGTGATTAGAAATATTTTTCTAGAAATGCCAGGAGCTTCTAGCTCTCACCCCAAATGCAAGAAGACCTTTGATTATGACAAATTTTACAAATACAAATTAAAGTGTATAACAATTATCAAAAAGAAAAAAAAGAGGTATACTAGGAAAAATGAAACTGCTTTCCAACCAGAATGGAGAAAGCATAGCAAGGCAAATAATAAAGTTAAAATGACTTTCAATTCCGAGTGCAGAGGTAAGATAGAATAATAGTCTGAGAATTTCCAGAAAGCATTAACATTGCCTATCAGCTTAAGAGTCCCCATGACAAAATGGGAAAACCATAACGGAACGTTTTTCTTTGATTAAAATGAAGAAAAGAAAAGCATTTTAAAAATGCCAACCCAAGACAAAGAGAGAATAGACAGAATCAAGCGTTACTCTGCAACGTGAGACACTCTTTGAGAACAGCATAAAGAAAGATGACAATTTTGATAATAAAGACTAGCAAGAGAGACCACAATAGGAACACAAACCTCTATTTTAACAAAGTCTATAGTTGGTGAGAACTTAGCCTCTAGACTTACTGACCCTGCATCTTGCCAGAAACTTTACCACTGTTGGTTGAAACTTTTGAAAACTAACATTGCAAAACATCTTCTGCAGTTCCAGCAATACACTAGATTACAATGAAAACTAGACATGAATGAGACCTTTGAGAAATATCCTCTCGCTTCCAGGGAGTGTGGTATAGGAATATGGTGGGCAATGATTTAAAAAAAAACCAAAAAAAACATAGCTTGGAATAAGAAAACACAGAGCAGGACACATCTTATATCCTATTTACATGATTGCACTGAGAAAATAAAAAGTTCCACACAGAAAAGCTTTTAAAGGAATAAAAACATCTAACATGGTTATGTGATTTTTAAAAGTTGGTTCATTTCATTGAAATTTAAATATGCCTCACTTTATGGATAGAAAGTTTTCAGAAGATCTGACCAAAGTAAATCCTTTCTTTATTATCAACATCCCTTTTATAATCCAGGTTTCATTTCTCAAGGAAAAAATAATCCCTTGGTTGAAAAGAAGATACTAAATCTGTATAACCATAAATACCCATTAACCCATGGGTTAATAATGCCCATTATTAATTCACGTTGTCAAGATTTCTCTCATAATTAGAGATTATCTAAAATATTACATCTGTACTTCTTGGAACTTTATTCCTATATTCTTTGTCTAATAGATCTTAATTACATTGTCAGAAAAGTTTGAAATCAAGCATGCTATTATTCTAGTCTAAACATTTTGTAAATTTAAGGCTACTATTTAGTAAATTTTCATTCTTTACTTTGTCAATTTGTTAAAATGAAACAAACCATACATTTACATTCCCTTGTTAGTTCTGTCACTTAGTCTTTAATTAATCTTTCCTATCCAGTTTCAATAAACATTAGTCAAAGGGATTGTAGGGTCAGCTGTCCTGGGACTCTCTCAATATTTGGGTCATTAAGCCATACAAGTTTTCATGTCTGCTGATGCTTTTGAAATAGATGTAAAAATGTCACAGAAATGGACAAGGCAAAAAATAAAGAAAAATATCAATGTAAACATCCAAATTTAGATGAGAAAACCTTCCATAATGAAAGTATTTTTTTTCTTAGAGACATTTCACTATAATACTACTAGAATATAATTACAGAAAATTTTTATGAGATTCATGAGTCTTAATTAATGCCAGACATCAAAATGCAAAACAAAGTAATACCCAAAGAATTAACAATGTATCCAAAACATTAAGACAAACCAAAACATTTTTTTATTAAGCAATAGGCACCATGAGGCAAGAAAATGATGTAAGGTTCATGAATGTAAATATTCCTTTTTTCACACTTAGAGGGTAGGTAGCAGTCAAATTCAAGGGGGAGAGAAATACCAATACATCACTTACTTCTTTGTATCCGAAGATGATGCGTCCATCCATGAGGAGTGTTGCCTGAAACGTGAAGCTTCCCAGGTTGTAATTATCCTGGAGATGGACATGGTCCCACTGAACAACAAGAGCTGTGCCTATACATGACATGAAAAAAGAAGAAACACATTGAGATAAACTCACCAATCAATCCTGGTAGGAGCCTTCACGAAACAACAACAACAACAAAAATTAATCTGGCCTTCAAATCTAGTAGTTACACAATTTCAATTGTATGTGGTTAATTGGAATTCTGTCACTGAAATAGTATTTGAGTTTTTTTTTTTTTTTAAAGGATTGAGTATTCTCTAAATATTTTGTAAAATCTAACCTCATACTGAGGTTAATATTGAGCCAACCCAGCATGGGGGAATTTTGCCTTAGGAATTTCATTAATGTTAATGGGTACTGTCTGCTTAAATTTCCATGAGCCACTTTCAAAATGTAGCCCAAGTGGATTGAATGAACTTCAAATACGATTGACAAATGCTGAAAGAGAAAAACATATTTTAAAAGGTAGAACCACTTATAAAAGTCCTGAAAATGTATTTTCCATACTTAGAATTATACTCTTCCACACCAAAGAAGTTTCTTTAACACTAATGGGAATTTTCTTCTTCAGGCCACAATGCCTGCATTTGTCTCTGTTGTATTTCTTCCAGGAGGCTCTAAGTAGCTTAAAGGACCCTGGGCTAAGATTTCTGACACCCCCTTGAAGTACACTGGGATGAAAACTTCAGTGCTACATAATATATTCTGAGGACTCACTCTGACAGTGTTTACTATTAAACAACATGAAATTAAAAATTGAACAATCATTTAATAGTCACAAATGAGAATTCATATTTTTGTTTTAACTGACATTGTGCATTCTCTATTCTTTTGGGAAAAAAAATGAACAGCGAAATCTTTGTTTGGCTCTAAATATTAGATTTTGTGTTTTGTTAAAAAATATCTTGTTGCCAAAAAAAAAAAAGTGTATTGAAAAGGAAACTCACAGAACTAAAAGAGCAGAACTTATCTCCTGGTAGTAAATATCTGATTTTTTTTTTTTAAATAACAAGTGTATGACAAAATTAATTTCAGCAACTGTTTGGTGCCATTCATAATATCTCTTGAGCTAGGTGACAACTTTTATTTTACTTCATAGTTTTTAATATCTGATTGTAAATCCTTAAAGGATGTTAAAGTCTGAAAATATATTTATTTGAGGTAAAACTTTAGAATTAAAAAAAATTTTTTTTGAACTTGATTGTAGCCAGGGGATACAACCAACACATATCACCATCATGGGCAAAGACCACCCCAGGTCTCTTCTTTTCAAGGGCATCCTAGCTTCTTTTTCCTTCACACATACAGCCTTCAACTCTAGTCTCTCCCGTAGTCTCTATTTTTATCAGACCTTGGTGGTGCAGTGAAATCAATGAATTAGAAGGCAGAAGACTGAAACTTGCATCCTTCTTCTGTAAAACCTTCTGTGTGAACTTGGTCACAGTTAGCCTGCAGGAATCTGTTTCCTCTCCTATAACATGAGTGCTACAATTCTTACCTTCAAGGAAATTCTGCATTAAATATATATGAAAATATAGTTACCTATATTAGCCACAACTATAGTTACCTATGGTTACCTCAAACTCCTTGTGAAAAAGGCAGGTTTACATAAATTAATCCAATGTTTTCAGTGCAAATTCAATGAAGATATCCCTAATACATTATTTGTAGCAAGTTTTTGAAAATAACACTATGTTTGGACATGCTGAGCTTTAAATTGATTATAGCATAGCTCTCTCAACATTTATTTATTTAAATTTTCTAACCTGCTACTGTCTTCCCTAGCAAAGTTTGCTTTCAAAAATGCTGAGTTTCTAGTCCTTAAGCCTTCTAGCAGTGATCCCAACCAAAGTTGAAAATATTTTAGCAAGTGTCTATGGTATAAAAATGATTTTGTGAAGAACCTTACAGTATTTAAAAGTGTTTCATTCACTCAATAAAACACAAGCAATTACTCTGCTTTTATTATCATATTCTTCAATATTACATTCCTATGTAATGAGTCATATTACACAAGGATATTTCAGTAGGTAAAAAATACATACATTCTTGACTGTTAATACATTTAGAGTTCTCAAAATTAAAAACTCATCTTACATATGTAATTATTCTTTATTCATTCACTGAATGATTATTGAGGCCCTACTGCCTATTAAGTATCTGTGCAGAGTACAAGAGATAAATGATTTCTTATAAATAGTCAAGTCTTTGTTTTCAAGGACCATACAGTTCAGTTGCAGTGGTATATACTAATTTTTTAAAAGTATTAAAATACAAGTAAAGTTCAGATTTTAAGCGCTACCTAGGAACAAGGTACATGAAAGGATATACGAAGAGACTTACTTTAAATGTTTTATGACTTTAATACTAATAATGTAAAAACTAGGTCATTATAATCCTGTGCTCATGGATAAATGTCCCTAAAATCACCTAGTAAGTGATAGAGCTTCGAAAATAGTTAACTTTCATTAAATCATTTCTTATTTACTTAAGGTAGATTGCTAAGATAATTTTACATGGGAGACCATAGAAAAAGTTTTAGATAAGTTTCTGACTGTAGTTTTGCCTAAAGAATACTGTATTTTCAATCTACTTATACATCCTTGAGTGTTAGCACCTCATTAGTCTAAAAAAGTGAGATAAAATATAGTTCTTAAAATAGCATAAAGAAATAATTACTATGGCTAACATTTAGAGTTACTTAATGCTGGATTACACTTTGGAGTGATTCAAACTGTTATTTCCCAAAGTGAATATGTAACTATATTTAGTTTTCTTCTTTGCTATTTAGACCAGTCAAACAGCTTCATCACACTGGTCAGGAGATGGATTTAAGCAAAATGATTCTATTTCTCCAAGGCTACTGCCACCATCAAGTCTATGCCACCTACTGGTAAATTTCTTTTTGACCATCAGAAATAAGCCAAGAGTAGAAATAACTTTGCTCATTTCAATGCTTCTGTTACTTCCAGATCTGAAATTCATATTTGAACAAATAAATACTATTTCTGAATTATGAAGAGACAGAAAATTCTACATTAAATTAATATCTCCAATACAAACTTTTTGTTAACTATAGCTTATTTTCTCTACAAAAGTTACAGCTTTCAATAAGATGTAGAAATGAAAGATCATTTACGTCATTGAGACCTTAAATGTCTTACTTGCATTTTGGTAGCATTCAATGATATAGTCTAGATTTCTCTCTATTTTGTATGTCCCAAAAAGAAATGTCAGGAATAGGCTGCTATAGTTTCACTTGGTAAATTTAACAAACTCAAATAAGAAAAATTTCATTTTCTTTTTTTTTTTTTTTTTTGAGTCGGAGTCTCACTCTGTCGCCCAGACTGGAGTGCAGTGGCCGCTCCCGGCCACCGCAGCCTCGACCTGCTGGGCTCCGGCGATCCTTCCACCTCAGCCTTCCAAGTAGCTGGAACTACAGGTTCACGCTACCACGCCCGGCTAATTTTTGATTTATTGTAAAGATGAGGTCTCGCCAAGTTGCCCAGGCAGGTCTCGAACCCGCGGGCTCAGGCAATTCACTCACCTCGGCCTCCCAAGGCATGGGATTACAGGTTGAGCCACCGAGCCTGGCCCAAATTTCATTTTCTTAAATGTATTTTAACCACTCACTACCTTATACATTTTAAAGGTATGTTCATCTTATTGATACATGTAGTTAATAAGTTTTGGAAATTTAATGTCACTATATCATGCCCCTTAACCTCTACTGGAAGTCCAGAACTAACAAAATTATTCTTATATAGATATTTTCTAATTTAAAAATTAAAAAATCTTCTTACTGAGGATAGCATGAAATAAATGTATTTGCTTTGCCTGAGGTATTGTCTACAAAGCTAATTTTTATAGTGTATAGTAGCTATTGATAAACATTTGTTGAATGAATGATTGACATTTGATGATGTACTTTACATGTCTTAGCAATTAACATTTGCCATCCTGTAGCATTTGCATCAAGCAATTTACAAATTCAGTCTACCAAATGTTAACAAATTGTTCACATGAATCTGATGTATGATGTTTAAAAATATTCATTTACAAAAAAATAGATGAATCAATACATACCATTGTCAAAGTATCTGACTGTTGAATTTCTGGATACACTGGGGTCAAAATTTGCCATCAGAGGTGCTATGTACTGTGTGGCTGTTAACATTCGATGCACAACTTCTCCAGTGTATATAAAGCCTAGAATTAGAAAAATAAGATATATATAAAGAAAAAAGCCCAGATAAAATTATAATTAAAATACCTTCAACTCAATGACTGTCATCTTTTGAAAATAAAATATCATGGCAGCTAAAAAATAAGTAATTAATGTCTTAGTGTCTGATTAATAATACTCGGTTTGGATTAAGTAACAAATTCCCATGTGATTTGGTCAAACCTTGCAGACTGGTAATTTAGACATCTATGACACATACGATTTTTATTGTGAGAAGATTGACTATTATCTAAAAGAGACTATTAAGCTGAAACATGTTAACACAGTACTGTACGTAACTCAAATATTCAATTTGCCATGTCTAATCCCTTGTTATAACAACACTAGCTTAACATGCAAGTCCTTTTAATGAATGAATTCATATTCATGATATTTATTTAAATTTTCTTAAACTACAATCTCCATGTAGGACATTTTAGAAACCATACATGCTAAAATGCAGAAAATATTTTGATCCTTTTGTTTTGAAAGTTGAAAGGGGGCAAGACAACCCTAGCAAATCTTTTACAATTTTCAGATTGCTCAAACCTTTATAATACTAGCACTCTATCAAGAAGATAAAGACCATACATTTGCAGATAACATGGTAAAGCATTGACAATGCACAAATGCCTCCTTATTTAGGGAGTTATCAATGCCAGCCTATTCTAGCAGTTGGATAATGAGAGGGAATTTACTATGGAGGACTTAGGCTTTGAATTAACTTTCAATAGCCCCTGTGTTACAAGTCTAACCCACGTTCAATTATTCATACTAGGTTTATTTACTTTGTGGATTATCCATGACAAATTGTTAATCCTATACTGGCTTCGTGCCTTTGAGGTCTTTAGCTGCCCAAAAGCAAAATCAGCTCTGGAAATGTGGACTAATTTTAATATTAATCCAAGAAATATACAACTAAGAATAAATAAGCAAATGCACACAAATATTACTTTGCATTTCATTTGTGACAGTGCATGTTTGGGTTATTGTTAGTTAACTAGATATCTGAGGCTGCTATAGGTCATTTTTCTATTTTCACAAAAATTAATAAAATAGAACAGGAAAGATTAAAAAAATAAGACTTAAAAATTGTATGACATTTAAAAACCTCAAAAAGCATTAAACTTTCTTATTTGACAGTCTGAATAAAGATTTGATTTGGCATATTTTGGTCCTCATTGTTTCAGATTCTAAACTGTGATGTCTAGGTAAGTTATTACAGAACTAAATCTGTAGTTGTTTACTTAGAAATTAATTTATCTCTTTTTGGCAATGTCTTCTTCATTTGGCCAACTTTTAATTTCTCATTAAAGGCATAAACAAACTCTGGCTATTCATCTCAAAAATATATTTTTAAAAAATCTTCAACATATATTTTGTATCATTGTTACTTCTTTCTTCTCATTTGCTGAGCACTTAAAAATAAATCCCTGACAGCTTAAGCAGAATTTTATTTGTCATTACAAATAGCTCAAGTTCACTTAAAGATATTACAGTGCTATTATCAATGTTTTTATTATATTCTCTCTAGATTTTTCAGTCATACTTTTACTGTTCAAAGTGCTATATAACATATTTAAAATTATAAACGTCAAGGTTCACTATTCTTCAGGGTCTCTGACTTATTTTTTCTCTTGTCTTCACCAGTATACATTTATAGTCCCATTTTAAAAGGATACAGCAGTTCCACAGATGCAATCTTTAAAAAAAGGGTTTGAATTATACTCTGAAAGTGTTCTTTCAGAGAAAGTAGCTTCAGGTAGATATTTCTCTACTTTATATTCTCCATGTACTAATAGAAGAAATTGCTTAACTTGGAGTACAGAAAGCAGCAATTCAAGGCAAGAAGATAATTTTAAATCAATACAAAAATCCATCCGCCAAACAACTGTAAAAAAAGCAGCAGCAATTCTTAGAAACACATTGTTGCAAAATGCAGGATCATTGATGGTTTCAGGCAGGTAATTCTCACTGATAGTATTTAGAATAAATAAGATATATATACTTGTCCCTCAATGTTTCTAGATTTGTCAAGAAGTTACTCTGCTATCTATTATCCAGTTTTCAGATCATAAGAACCATTAACTGTTGCTTCTTTTGGCCAGCAAAAGTTTTCCAGACATACAATTACCCAAATTTCAAATTGTTCCCAAAGAACAATGGAAGAATGTGTTAATATTTGAAAACTATCGTTATAGTTTTCAATTGTTCTATTATTGTAACATTAATACAATTGTAATTACTATGGGTATTACAATACCCTCAACTACAATTGACAAGAAAAAACTACTACAATTACATATCTGGCTCTACTATTCATACCACAACCACCAAGATTAATATGAAAAATAACCCCAAGATGATAGACCCCATTACTCTGCAAAATGAATTCAATTTAGCTAATTCAGGAAATATTTTTTTGTTTTTCTTGGCCATATTGAAAATTAATTCACATCAATATTTCAGGTAAGTTCTTAATGACCAGGAAGTAGAATGTTTGACTGTAGTGAGGGGATTTAGTTAGTTCTCTTTAAATTTCTATATTAAAAAATATCATTTCAGGAGAGGTTTATAACTGAGTGAGGAGAAGCTTTACAAGCTTGCCGAGAGGAGGGAAATGTAATTAGGTGTTAAATAAGAACCAGTTATGCGAATTCACGCAACAAAACTTTTCCAAAACTTCAAAGGCACTCATAGCTATCAATGCCATATTTAGACATTTCCTTCTTCTTTTTTGTTTTTTGGCTATGCTGAGTATACCCCGTTCTGTAGAAAAAATATTTCATTGTTCTGGTCCTTCACATTTTGGGGTAATTTAAGCAATATATTTAAACTATTTTTCTTTGTAGTTATTTGAAGGAGTAATCATAAAATATTTTCTTTGCTCACTATGTGCTTCTACTATAAATAGCAGTTATCTGTCTAGTTATGAGATTTGTGGAACAATGATTATTATCCAGATAATTTGGGACTTAGAAAGATACCGTGTTTTAAAAGAATCAAATAAGAGAAATGGAGACACTCAGTTTTTTGAATCTCAAGTAATAGTTAAGACATTGCCCTTCCCTTTTGCTTTAACCACTTATAAGCCTAGAGGCAGATTCTGAGTTCAGTTGTAATCAACAGCTTTGCTTTTGTGCCTTGAAAAATCTCCTGAGCTGCTTTCTGTAGGTGGTCTATAATCATCTGAAAAACCTAGTTTTAAATCTGTAAACTTCATCACGTCATTTGGGAGTCTATCATTGTAGATTTTGTCATGGATAAATCCCACTCAATCGTTACAGATCTATTAACCACAATTATGTATTTACTAACCAAAATATTGCTGCAATAATTGTGAAATGAACCAGTACCTATTAAGGCCTTTAGAAATTACATTTTTTGCATGTATTCTTCTTTTATATCAATACAATAACATTAAAAGAAAGAATGGTGGTGTTATTACTACCAGTTCCCTTTATTAAATGAAGTATTTAATAAGGCTGGGTAGTTTGCCCAAAATCACATGGTCAGAATAGGTCTTGTGATTCTAAATTATGGGGTCTTCACAATCTATTTTATGATGTGTCTAGCCTTATGTCAGGTACTGGGAAAGACAGAAAATTAGATGATATTTCTTCTACTTCTCGTGAGGTCATTTCCAAGACAACCACTCTGCAGAAATTCTGACAATCCTCATAAGCAAGTTAAAAGTGCCACAGGATAATACTTCCCAGAACTATACAGTAAGCCCTCAGTTAACATTGTTTATAGGCTGTTGGAAACTGCAACTTTAATAGAGTGAAAAATTTTACCACAGGCTAATTGATATAAACAAGAGTTAAGTTCTTATGGCATATTTCTGATCACCAAAACATCACCTGCTTGTAAATAAAGAGCAAATACTTCCAATATTAAGCACTGAATCAAAACTGAGCTATGCATACATTAAGAAACCTTGGTTAAAAAAAAACAATTAAGAAAATTCTTTACGCAATTATTCCAGTTCAGGGTCATGGGCATCTAGTGCCTCTCCCAATCCTCTTCTGAGGGCACAAGGAAGGCACCAACTCTGGCCAGGATGCCATTCCATCATGGAGTGCATTCGTCCACAGACCCACACTCACTCACACTTGAGTCACGTAGACACACCAATAAACCTGATGTGCACATCTTTGGGAACCAAGAGTACACAGACAAAACATACGCAGACTTGGGGAGAAACATGCCGACTCAACAGACACAGAATCTCTCATCATGGAACAATGTTGAACAAAATGACTTTTTTCCAAGACCTGCTATGCTCTCCCTCACTGGGTTTTATACTCAGGGACTTTGAGGAAGAAAAGGCCTGTTCTTCTATGTGAAAATTCCAGCACCTATGCCTTAGAGTGGAGTTGTCATCTCAAATCCTGCTACTTTCTTTTTTTGTTGTTGTTTTTTGCTTTTTGTTTTGTTTTGTTTTGTTTTGTTTTTTGAGTTGGAATCTCACTCTGTTGCCCAGGCTGGAGTGCAGTGGCCGCTTCCGGCCACCGCAGCCTCGACCTGCTGGGCTCCGGCGATCCTTTTGCCTCCGTCTTCCAAGTAGCTGGAACTACAGGTATGCACCACCACGCCTGGATAATTTTTTTGATTTTTATTGTAGAGATGAGGTCTCACCAAGTTGCCCAGGTGGGTCTCGAACCCGCGGGCTCAGGCAATCCACTCACCTCAGCCTCCCAAGGCACGGGATTACAGGCTGAGCCACCGAGCCCGGCTGCTACTTTCATTGTATTGTAGAAACCTCTGTTCTTCTAAGTGAAAGTTTTTATAAGTAGGTATAAATTATACTCTATTGCAATTCACCAAACGAGATTTAAATTGGTGGGAATGACACACGATTAGAGAATTTATTTCCTGGTAAAATCAAATTATTTCTTAGTGCTGGGACTAAATTACTACATTACTCAATGTACCTCAGTGTCCTAATCTGTTAAATGGGAGTGTAATGGAATCAATACCATTTGGTTGTTGTGATGGCTAAAGAAGAATTTTTGAAATTTGCCGAAAACCAACCAATCACTTAAGTTCCCACTAACTTTTACTCATTGAGGCCTTTTCTGTCAAATATATACTAGGTGCTTGTGGACTTAAAATAGGATGCTTATATAATTTAAAAATCATGTTTCAGACTTAAATGGATGTTATGTATTAATCTGCATTATTCCTGTGTGGATTAAGGCGCTTCATGAATCTGACTGCAAGACAACAGATAACAAAAGCATGAATGTTCAAAATTCCTGGTTTAATATATTTTTCCTTGCATTCTAATGGAATAAATGCCTTGTAAAAATATTAACCTCCTATTGATGGCAAATGGTTGTTTTGTTTAATTGGAAGTGTCTAAGTAATAAAGGAAGCATGAAGAGGCTATAATTGCCTGTGAAACACTGTAAAACTTTAAGGTTTAAGGTACTAAATAAAATATTCTACTTCATCATTTTTTAGTTGATAGTTTGGACCCCAGAGGAGAGGTGGGAGCTGATGAGTATACATGTAAGGCATTGAACATCTGTATTAAATTCTGCCTTTACAGTATAAATGGCAATGCTATAGGTCATCTTTGTCATATTTGCTATGTCATGTATACTGTTATTTCTACACATCAACCATATAGATATGAAATTTACTGCCTTTTGTCCACGAGGATTTGGAGAACAGCTTCTTCATTCCTGGTCTCTTATTAACCTCATGTATGATATTTTCTACTTTTTTCACAAAGAATAGAGTTATTTAACTGGATGTAGTTTGTGGTTATCGTTTGTCAGTTGCTCAGTGTTGGTGGTGGATAACTTGCCTGAAACAAACAAATGATGTCTGAACATAACTCAACTTGTGTTTCACACAAATTTTATTTTTTAAGTCATGATACATTTTTATGTGCTATATACTGACTTTTAAATGACATATACTTGTTTACCATTGAGTGAGCCCTTTAAACAAAACCAAATGTGGCAGCGATTGCTAATTTGAAAATAAAAAGTTGTGGTAAGTTATCTGGTAATGTAATTGTCTGCCAGCTGCAACTTTACAATGACAAGTTCCATGTGTCAGGCATCCTCTGAACATAATTACTGCTAGTAGACCACACAGTTCATTGTGAGGTTATTGGTTTGTATATGCAAGGTAGAGAATTAGTACAAAATTGAAGAAGAAATAGAATTCCGAAATTCATGTGAGCGTACTAACTGCTGGTTCCTAGAAAGAAACCCATAACATTGTCAATCACCAAATACTTTCCCTTTACAATTCCAACCAGCTATCAAGTTAACTATATCAGTAAGTTTTATGACAAAATATATCCATTGGTTCCTGGGAAAAAATCTATAATATTACCAATCACCAAATATTTTCCCTTTATGTTTCCGACCAGCTGTGAAGGTGTCAACTATATTTTATATACTAAATTATATATATATATATATATATATATGCATATGTACCTGTTAAGGTATATCACAAACCATAGATTCTTTCATTACATAGGATTAAGGCACCATTGTGGATTAAAAACCACAACAAAGCCATGCCCGGGGGGTGGGGGAAAGCAACAAGAGACAATTTGGTTATCAGCGACAAATTATGTTCACAAAATTACCAATAGACATTTTATGTTGACCATATAAAGTGCCTCTTCACAACCTCAGAAAGAAAGAACAGGAGCTAAAGTGTGTAGCTGAAGCAGGAAGAGAGACCAAAATATAAAACAAAAACCAAAAAAACAAAAACCTGAAAACCTTCTTTCTCCGTTTTCATTTTAAACATACATTCTCCCTCTTGTACCTCAAATAGATCCATGTAACCTCTTCTTAGTTAACACTTGTTAATTGTTCTTAGTGGTCACTGTCAACAGATCTCCTCTCCACCTCCTCAAATGCTTCTGATTATCTAGGAAGTCCAGATACGGGTTCATTCACACTACTGATTGTTGAATGGCATGTCCTAGAGTTTTTCAGTGCATAAACTAAATGGCTTTTCATGGAAGCACTAAACTAGTCTTTTTTATTTTGCAAATCAAATTTATTTCCTGTCTCCAGGAAGATGCAAGTGATATTTAAAAAGCTTTAATCCTATAGGGAGAGTGATGTCAGCAACATGGTGAAATAGAATTTCCAGCACTTGCCTACTCAGAAATATCATTTGAACATCCATATTTTAAAAAATATATTTTCAAAAGGACTAAAAAATCCAGATGAGAGATTAAGCGCCTAGGTAGAGCACAGAAATAAGACACACTGAGGAGGAAAGAAAGGACAATTTCCCATTGCCCATGTCACCCCTCTCTCCAGCCTGTGCAACTTGTCAGAAAAAGAGAGGATTTTCATGAGAAAGAGAGTAAAGTGAGCACCCAGCTTTGATGCAGACCCCAACACCAGAACTGCCTCAGTAAACCCTAGTGTCAAATTTCTCCCTACATATCCAAGCTCCATGCTAGTCCAGGTAACCTCAGACTCCAAGCCCATACCAACACCAGGCTGGCCATTGCAGATCCCAGTTCCAGATCAGCTCCATGATTCCAGGCTTCAGACTGGGCCCTGCCATTCCAAGATCCAGGCAGGCCCAGGCACCAGTTTGACCTTTGTGTTCCCAGGCTCCAGACTGTATGTCATGGTCTTAGACTCCAGGATGACCCAGCATCAATTGGTTCCCATGACCAAGGCTTAAGTTCAGCTCCTGTAGACCCAATCCCCAGGCTCATTCCAGTGAAACCTGGTGCCAGATTAGCCCACAGACACAGGGTCAGGCCAACATACATGATCCCAGACTCCATGCCTACCTACATGGGCCAAAAATTCAGGGACCACCTAGTGAACCTAGGCTCCAGGCCAGCATCTACAAACTCAGGATAGTGTGCAAGTTAATGTGGATCCAGGCACTAGGCCCACTCACCTACTGACCTAGCCAGTAGATTCACTTCCACAGCCAGCCTTCTCACTCTGCCAGAAATTGCTTAGTATTTTTACACAGGATGAATGGCTAAGGGCATTTCATGCCAAAATAAGGCTATAAAGACTGGAAGAAGCGTCTACTTCTTCAACTGCACAGACACCAATTCTTCAATAAGGATAACAAATAATCAGGAAAACATGATAACACAAAAGTAACCAAATAAAGCACTCAGAACACAAAGAATTGGAGACACATGAATTACCTGACAAATAATACAGAATAATAAAGAAGCTCAGCGAACTATATGAGAACACAAATACATAACTGATGTCACAAAAAATAAAGTAAAAGTTAACAAAATGAGAAGTTCGCCAAAGAAATAGTAACCATTAAAAATAACCAAACAGAAATTCTGGAGCTGAAGAACATGGTGACTGAACTGAAAAATTCCATAGGCATTTCAACAGCCGACAAAATGAAACAGAATAAAAAATATATATAGTGAGCTTAAATACAGATAATTTAAACTTATCCAATAAGAGGAATAAAAATAAAAAAATTAAAAAGAGTGAAGAAAAACAAGATTTATGAGACACCATCAGGCAAGCCAATATGCATATTATGGGATTCCTAGAAGAAGCAGAGAAACTAAAAAATGACTTCATTTAAAGAAATTATAACAGAAAAATTCACAACTCTAGAGAGAGACATGAATAGCCAGATATATAAAGCCCCAAATTCCAAATAGATTAAACATAAAGAGATTATCACTAAGACGCATTATTGTCAATTTCTCAAAGTTGAAGACAAAAAGAATTTTGAGAGGAGTAAGAGATAAGCTACTCATCACATATAAGGGAATGTCCATAAAACTCAGCAAATTTTTCAGCAGAAACCTTGTGGGATAAAAGTAGAAGAATATGTTAAGAATGCTGGGGGTTGGGGGTGGGGCGGGAAATCACTGCCAGCTAAGAATATTATAACTGGTGAAGCTGGTCTTTACAGATGAAGAAGAGATAAAGATTTCCCCCAAACAAAAGCTGAAGAAATTCATCACTGTTAGATCTATCTTGCAATAATGCTAAAGTGAGTTCTTTAAATTGAACTAAAACAATGTGAACTAACAACATAAAAACACAAAAAAATAATCTCACTATAAAGGACAGGATGTAGTCAAATTCAGCTATGTTTGTGCACTTTTTTTTCTATTTTGATTCAAGGGATACATGTGCAGGTTAGTTATATGGGAATATTGTGCGATGGTGAGGCTTGGGCTTCTATTGAGCCAGTTACTCAGGTAGCGGACATGGTGCCCAGGGGGTAGTTTTCAGTCCTTACCCTCCTCCCCAACCCCTTGGAGTGTCCCATGTCTGTTATTCACACCATTGTGCCCATGTTTATATAGTGTTTAGCTTCTACTTACTAGGGAGAACATACGATAGTCAGTATTCTATTTCTGTGATAATTCACACAGAATGATGGTCTCTAGCTGCATCCATGTTGTTACAAAGGACGTGATTTTCTTCTTTATTGTGGCTACCTAATATTCCATGGTGTGCATGTATTACATTTTTCTTATCCATTTCACCATTAATGGGTACCTAGGTTGGTCCCATATTTTTGCTATTGTAGATACTGCTGTGACACACATGTGCCTGCAGGTTTCTTCTTGGTATAGGTTTATGCCCCTTTGAATACATACACAGTAGTGGAATTGCTGGGTCAAGCAGTAAGTCTATTTTTGGTTCCTTGAGATATTTCCAAACTGCTTTTCATGGGGGTTTAACTAGCGTGCATTTGCACTGACAGTAAAGGTATGGGAATGCAAGCTAGTTAAGCATCTCTGCTAGGACCTGTTGTTATGTTTTTTGACTTTTTAATAAAAGCTCTGCTGACTGGAGGGATATTGAATCTCATTGTTATTAAGATTTGCATTTATCTGATGATTAGTGCTATGAACTTTTTAAAATATGTTTGTTGGCTGTATGTCTTCCTTTGAGAAGTGTCTCTTCATGTCCTTTGTCCACTTTTTAATGGGGTTATTCGTGTTTCTCCTGTTGATTTGTTTAAGTTCTTTGTAGATTCTGAAGATTAGACCTTTGTTGGATGCATAGTTTGCAGACTTTTTTTTTTTATCAGTCTGCTGTCTGTTGACTCAGTTGATGGTTTCTTTTCCTATACAGAAGCTCTTCCATTTGATTAGGTCTCACTTGTCAATTTTGTCTTTTGTTGCCTTAATGCTTTTAAGGTGTTGGTCATGAATTCATGCCCAAGATGATGCCCAGGAGAGTGTTTCCTATGCTTCCTTCTAGAATTTTTAGTTTGAGGTCTTATTTATCAGTCATTAATCAATCTTGAGTTAACATTTGTATATGATGAGAGGAAGGAGCCCAGCTTCACTCTTCTGCATATGTTTTGTCAATTTCCCTAGCACCATTTGCCAACTAGGGTGTCCAGATTTCAAGGTGGTAATGTGATGCCTCCAGCTTTGTTCCTTTTGCTTAGGATTGCTTTGGCTGTGGGCTCTATTTTGCTTCTATATGAATTTAAGTATTGTTTGTTTTCCAGAGTAGTGAAAAATGAGGCTGGCAATTTGACTGGGATTGTGTTGAATCTATAGATTGCCTTGGGTAGTATGGACATCTTGACAATAATGATTCTTCTGATCCATGAGCATGGATTGTTTTCCATTTGTTTTTGTCATCTATGATTTCTTTCTGTGCTATTTCATAATTCTCAATGTAGAGATCTTTCATGTCTTTAATTAGATGGATTCCAAGATATGTTTTTTTGTGTGACTATTGTAAATGGGATTGTGTTCCTGTTTTGGTTGTTGTTTTAAATGGTGTGGATGTATATAAATGCCACTGACTTTTGAATGTTGATTTTGTATCCTGAGAGACTTTACTGAAGTTGCTTATGAGAGCTAGGAGTCTTTTGGTGGGCTTTTTAGGGTTCACTAGAAATATATAATCATATCATCTGTGAAGAGAGATAATTTAACTTCCTCTTTACATATTTGGATGCCTCTTATCCACTTCTCTCACCTGATTGCACTGACTAGAACTTCCAGCACAATGTTGAATAAGAGGGGTGAGAGTGAGCTTTCAGCTTCTGCCCATTAAGTATGATATTGGCTGTGAGTTTGTCATAGGTGGCTCTGATTATTTTGAGGAATGTTTCTTTGATGCCTGGGTGGTTGAGTGTTTCTGTCATGAAGGGATGTTGGATTTTATCAAAAGCTTTTTCTGTATCTATTGAGATGATCATGTGGTCCTTGTTTTTACTTCTGTGTATGTGGTGAATACATTTATTAATTTGTATATGCTGAACCAGCCTTGCATCCTGGGAATAAATCACAGCTGATTGTGATGGATTTTTTAAAATGTATTTATTGGATGCAGTCTGCAAGGATTTTGTTGAGAATTTTTGCATCAATTTAATCAGTGAAAATGGCTTGTAGTTTCCTTTTTTAGTTGTGTTTTTACCATTTTTTGTTATCAGGATGAAGTTGGCTTCATAAAATGAGTTTAAGAGGAGCCCTTTCTTTTAGTTGTTTGGAATAGTTTTAGGAGTTCTGGTACCAGCTCATCCTTGTACTTTTTTCTGGTAGAATTCAGCTGTGAAGTAATCAGATCCTGGACTCTTTCTGTTGGATCAGTTTTGGTTTTTTTTGTTGCTGTTTGTTTGTTTGTTTGTTTGTTTTACTGATTCAATTTCATGGCTCATTATTAGTCTCTTCAGGGTTTCAATATCTTTCTTTTTCAATTTGGGAGGTTGTGGGATTCCAGGAATTTATCCATTTCCACTAGATTTTCTAATTTGCTCACACAGAGATGTTTACTGTAATCTCTGATGATCTTTTGTATTTCTTCTGGGTTAGTTGTAATGTCATCGTTTACATTTCTGAGTGTATTTATTTGGATTTTCTCTCTCCTTTTTTTTGTTAGTCGGTCCAGGGGTCTGTTAATCTTGATTACACATTCAAAGAACTAGTTTTTGACTCATTTATCTTTTGGCTTTTTTTTTTGTCTCAATTGCATTTATTTCTGCTCTGATTTTAATTATTTCTTTTCCTCTGCTAGCTATAATTATAGTTTATTCTTTTCTTTTAGTTTCTGTAGGTGATGGTCAAATTGAGATCATCCTGATTTCCTGATTAAGGCTTGCAGTGCAATAAATTTTCCTCTTTACACTAATTTGGCAGTGTCCCAGAAGTTTGGGTATGTTGTGTCTTCATTTTCAATTGCTTCAAATAATGTTTTTATTTTTGTCTTGATTTTCTTGTTTACTCAAAGATCATTCAGAAGCAAGTTGTTTAATTTCCATGAATTTGTGTGCTTTTGAGGATTACAATTGGTGTTGACTTCTATTTTTATTCTGCTGTGGTCAGAAGATGAATGGTATGACTTCAATCTGTTGGCATTTATTCAATGTTGATTTACGACCAAGAATGTGATCGGTCTTGAAGTATGATCCAGGTGAAGAAGAGAAGAATGTATATTCTGTAGATAATAGGCTAAGCATTCTCTATATGTCTATTAATGGTAATTGGTCAAACATCACGTAAGTCCAGTATTTCTTGGTCAGTTTTCTATCTTGATTATCTGTCCAGATCTGCTAATGGGGTGTTGAGGTCTCCCACTGTTGGGGTATATCTGTCTATGTAGTTCTTCAGGTTGAGTGGCAGTTTATAAATTAGGGTGCTTCTATGGATGCATATATATTTAAAATAGATCATACCTGTCGAATTGAGTCCTTCATCATTATGTAGTGCTCTTCACTGTTCTTTTTTACTTATATTGGCTTAAGGTCTGTTTTATCTGAAAAAAGGACAGTGACCCCCTGCTCTTTTATGTTTTCCAAATGCATGGTAGGTCTTGTCTATCCCTTTACTTTTAGTCTGTGGCATTAGAAGTGAGATGTATCCCTTGGAGGCAGCAAAATGATGGGTCTTGTTTTTTAATCTAGTTTGCTAAACTGTGTCATTCAAGTCAAGGCATCAATGCTGTTAATGTTCAGGGTTAGAATAGGTATGTGAATATTTGTTCCTGTTAAAGTGTTGTGGAGGTGTTGCTCCAGTGGTCTTAGTTTTGTGGGTAATCCATATGGTCTGTAAGCTGTGGATTTACCTGTACTTTCTTGGTGGCTAATGTCTTTCTTTTGTTTCTGTCAATAGAACTCACTTAAGCAACTCTTGTAAGGTTGATCTTGAAGCAATGAATTCCCTTAGTGCTTGCTTGTCTGTTAAGCATGCAATTTCACCTTCATTTATGAAGCTTGGTTTGTCAGCGTAGGAGATTCTTGGCTGGCATTTCTTTACTTTAAGAATATTATAAATGGTCTCCCATTCTCTTCTAGCTTATAAGGTTTCTGCTGAGAGGTCTGTCATTATTCTTCTCATAGGTCTCTCTTGGTAGGTGTTCTTACCTTTTTCTTTAGCTGTTCTTAATATTTTTTCTTTTGTGCTTATCTTTGATAATCTAATGATGATGTGTCTTAAAGCTCGTCATCTCACATGGCATCTTGCAGTGGTTCTCTGGATGTCTTATATATATATGCTGACATCTCTAGCCAGCTAGGGGATGTTTTCATGGATTAAGTCTGCAACCTCTGTTTCTAGAGTGCTCCCATTTTCTCCATCTCTTTCAGGAATCCCAAATAAATGTAGATTTGGTCTCTTTGCATAATTTCATACCTCTCAAAGGCTTTGTTCACTCTTTGATATTCTTTCTTCTTTATTTTTATCTGCCTAGGTTGCATCTAGGGATTGGTCTTCAAGCTCTGAAATTCTTTCCTTTGCTCAGTCAATTCTGTTGTTAGAGTTTGCTGATGTGTTTTGATATTCTTGAAGCCAGTTCTTCATTTCCAGAGCTCAATTTTGAAGTTTTTTCCCCAAAAAATGTCTATTTCATCTTTCTGTTCTTGAACTGGTTTTGTTGTTGTTATTGTTGTTGTTGTTGTCATTGTTGTTTTTGTTTGTTTGTTTTGGTTTGGTTTGGTTTTGCCCTCTGTTATTTGGGAGTCCACTTTCTTGCATCTTGATGAGTTTCTTTGCCATCCATATTGTGACTTCTGTCATTATGGACATTTTGTTCTGTAATTGATCCATTACTTAGGGGTTGGTACAATCATGTGGGGTGGTGTAACATTCTGGTTGTGTTGTGATACTTTTTTTGCTACCTCTGCCCATCTTAGGTTTTTTTTTTTCTTTTTACCTTCCCTTTAGGTGCTGTAGTTCAGGCTGAAGGCCCGTAGATGATGTGAGAGGACCTTCTAGTGGGTCTAGCAGCTGGCCCACCTAATGATAGAGCCTGTGCTAGCTAGCTTCTGCTGCCTGTAAGTACCCTGCATGCTGGTGGGCCATGGTTGGGGAGATCACCCCAGACAGGAGGGTCTGCTGGGTGTCCTGATTGCGATCCTCTGACACCTATTTCAGCAATGAGAGTGGAAAGAACTGCCTCCAATACATGGACAACATGCCTAATGGTTTAAACCCTTTCAGTGACACATTGCCTGTTTTAAGTCACTGGTATCTGACCTCCTCCAAAGGCAGGGCATGGAAGATCTAAGGGTGGGTAGCCAGTGATCAGAATGTAGTTAAATCAGCCAGGATGAGAGTGAAGGGTGCCCTGTCTCCTTGCTGCTTCTGTTTATTGTTTAGTGGGCCCAGGGTGGGGATGCCCTTAATTTTTCTGCCATGCTGTTTCCTCCCTAGTCCAGGAACACTGGTGGGAGGGACTGGTAAGTGCCTGTGCCTCAGCAAAGAGGTCTTGGCCCTCCCTCTATGTCTCAACAGCAGCAACTGGTGGTGTTATTGTTTGTAGGGATCAGTGGCCTAAAGGATTCCACATGGGCTTGGGTCATGCCTCAGTGCCAGTGGGTCATAGAGGCTTTCCTTTGACCACAGCAGGTATGTTTGGGGCTCAAGGTTTTGTCCCTTGACTTACTGCTTCTCCACATTAGGAAGCTTTCTCTTGACATTGTAACCAGGTTCCTGTGGCAGGCTACCTGGTTACACTTCTCTGCCTCCAGTGGGACCAGTCAGTTCCCTGCCAAGTCCTAAGAGTAAGTTTCTCCACATCCTGCTTTGAGTATAGCAACTTGCTTCCTATTTGTGGTTCCTCTGTGGGATAGGTGCACACCAGCTGCTATTAGTCAGCCATCCAGCTCTACCCTTTAACTGGTGATTGTGATGAATTGTTATAGGCTGAATGCTGGACTAGCAAAAAGTGAGAAACTCCTGTGGACCCCAATCATAAAAGGGCCCTCATACTTTTTCAGTTATTTCTCTCTAGGAACCACACCAGGTTCTTTCCATAATCACTCTTAATTCTAGTATAAAAGTTAAAAGACAAGAGTATTGAAACTATATATAGCTACAACAATTTATTAATGAATACACAATATAAATAATAAAACCTGTAGCCTGGCACAGTGATTCATGTCTGTAAGCCCAGCACATTGGGAGGCAAAGCTGGGAGAGTCAACTGAGCCCAGGAGTTCGAGAACAGCATGGGTAACATAATGAGACCTAGTCTCTACAAAATAAAAAAATTAGCAGGACATAGTAGCACTCAACTGTAGTCCTAGCTACCCAGAAAGCTGAGACAGAAGGATTGCCTGAACCCAGAAAGCTGAGGCTGCAATAAACTGTGATCATGCCACTGCACTCCAACTAGGGAGATAAATGAGACTCCGTCTCAAAAATTTAAAAAAAAAAATGGACATCAGTTATATCAAATGTTGGAGAAGGAGAATTTAAAGTGGTTTTTGTGTGCAGTGTAAGTTAAATTGTTATCAGTTTAAAATAGACTGTTATGACTTTAAGATGTTTTATGTAAGCCTAATGGTAACTAAAACACACACACACACACACATACACACACACACACACACACTATGATAGTATTTACATAAAAGATAAAGAGAAAGGTATCAACATATACCACTACAAAACATCATCAAATCAAAAAAAGAGACAGGAAGAGAGAAAGGAAAAAACAATACAAAGTATCTAGAAAACAATTAACAAAATGGCAATAGTAACTCTTACCTATCAATAATAACTGTAATTGTATAATGACATTCTCCAATCAAACAACATATGAAGACTGAATGATTTTTTAAAAAAAATTCCTTCTATCTGCTGCCTATATGAGACTCATATTAGCTTTAAAGCCAATCATAGGCTGAAAGAATAAGATATTCCATACAAATGTAGCCAAAAAGGAGCAGGAGTGGTTATATTTACTTAAATCAAGTTTAAGTCAAAAACTGTCACAAGACACAAAGATGGTCATTGTATAATGGTAAAGGAGTCAATTCATCAAAAGGGCATGCAATTGTAAATATTTACACTCTCATCTCTTATCACCAATCATCAAAATATGTAAAACAAATATTAACAGAACTGAAGGGGAAAATTGAAATCAATACAATAATAGTAGGATACTTCAATACCCAACTTTCAATAATAGGTGGATTATCTAGACAGAAAATCAAAAAGTAAATAAAGAACTCGAACAAGACCATAGAAAAATGGACCTGACAGATACATATGAACAATATATTTAACAATAGCACACTACACATTCTTTTCATGTATATATCGAACATTTTCCAGGACAGATCAGACGTTAGACTCTTACCTGGAAAATTTAACAGATTTATGAATATCAAAATAATACCAGGTATCTTTTTGTGACCATAATGCTATGAAATAAAAAACAACAATAAAAGGAAAATTGGAAAATTCACAAATAAATGAAAATTAAACAATACACTCCTGAACAACCAATGGTTCAAAGATGAAATCAAAAGAAAAATCAACAAATATTTTGAGACAAATGAAAATGCAAACACAACTTTCCAAAATTTGTGGATGCAGCAAAAGCAGTTTTAAGAGGGAGGTTTATAGCAATAAAAGTCTACATGAAGAAAACAAAAATCTCAAAAAGCAAGCTTACATTATATCTCAAGAAAGAAAAAACAATAGACATTAAGAAAAGGAAGAAAATAATAAAAGTTAGAAGAGAAATAAAGAAAATAGAGAGCAAACATTATAAAAGAACAATAAAACTAAGAGTTGTTCTTCCAAAATTATAAACAATATATAGTAACTTTTTGCTAGACTACAAAAAAGAGAGAAGGCACACATAAATACAATTATTAATGAGAAATATTGCAACTGATACCGCAAAAATACTAAGGATGATAAGAGAATACTATGAACAATTATATACTGACAAATTAGATAAACTAGGTGTGAATTCATTTTTGAAAACATACAAACTACCAAGACTGAACAGACTGGAATAAAAATCTAAACAAAATAGAAATCCTTAATTAAACAGACTAGAATAGCAAATATAATAGGAAATTTGAACAAACCAATAACATGTAAGGAGATTGAAATAGAAATAAAAAGCCTCCAAATAAGGAAAAGTCTAGGACTGGTGGCTTTACTGGTGAAGTCTACCAAATATTTAAAGAAGAGTTAACACCAATCATACTAAAACTCTTCCAAAAAAATTGAAGGAGTGGAAACACTTGCAAACTTTTTTTTTGAAGTTGGGGTCTCCCTCTGTCACTGAGACTGGAGGGCAGTGGCAAGATCATGGCTCATTGCAGACGACCTTCTGGACTCAGGTGATTCTTCCACCTCAGCCTCCGAGTAGCTGGCCTATAGGTGTAGGCTATCATATCTAGCTAATTTTTTATTTTATTTATTATTATTATTTGTACAGACAAGGTCTTGCTATGTTGCCCAGCATGTCTCAAACTTCTGGACTCAAGCTCTTCTCTCACCTTAGCCTCTCAAAGTGCAGAATTACATGCATGAGCCACTATGCCCAGCCACAAACTTTTTTACAAGGTCAGCAGTATCCAGATACTGAACCCAGACAAGGATAGTGCAATAAAAAAAAACTAACTACGGGTTAATATCCCTGATGGACATAGATGCAAATATTTTCAACAAAATACTAGCAGTTCAATTCAACATCACATTAAAAGATTCATACATCATGATCAAGTGAGATTTACCTTTGGGATGCAAGGATGGTTCCACAAACATACTCGAATCAAAAAATGTGATATGCCACATTAACAGAGTGAAGGATAGAAATTGTATGAATACCTTGATAACCACTAAAAAAAAGCATTTGACAAAATTTAACATTCTTTCATGATTAAAAAAACTCTCTCAATAAATTAAATATAGGTAGAATGTACTTTAACATAATAAAGGATATGTATGTCAAGTCAACACCTAAAACCATACTCAACAGTAAAAACCTAAAAGTAAAAGATTAGTATCAAGATAAAGTGCATCTTATCACTGGGAAATCCTAGCCAGAACAATTAGTCGAGAGAAAAAAGATAAAAGTCAATTAAATCAGAAAGGAAGAAATAAAATTATCTTTGTAGACTGATATAGTCTCATATATAGAAAACCTTAACAACTCCACCAAAAGCCTGTTAGACCTAATAAGCAATTTTGGTAAAGGTAAAAGATACAAAATTAATATGCAAAATCAGTTGTGTTTCTATACACTAATATCTACATATCAAAAAAATTTGAGAAAACAATTCACATTCAATAGCATTAATAAATAAGATATTCAGGAATAAATTCCACCAAGGAGGCAAAATATATGTGTATTAAAACTATAAAGCATTAATCAAATAAAATCTAAAAGACATAAATAAAGGAAACAATATTACATGTTCATGTATTGAAAAATCAAAAATTTTAAATGTCCATACTACACTAAAGCAAGCTAGAGATTCAGTGCAACTCCTATGAAAATTCCAAAGGCAATTAGATAAAAATAGACTCCCAAACCCTAAAAATTCATATAAAATCACAGAAGATATACAATAGTAAAAGCAATCTTGGGCTAGAAGATCAAACCTAGAGGTATCACACTACCTGATTTCAAAATCTACTACAAAGCTACAGTAATCAAAACAGCATAATACTTGAATAAAAGCAGAATCACAGATCAATGAAAGAAAATATAAAGCACAGAAATAAGCACACAGATACATGCTCAATTGATTTTTGACAAGGAGAGCAAAGGTGGCAAAAGAGTCTCTTCATTAAATAGTGTTAGAGGAGAACTGTGTATCCACATGCAGAAAAATCAAGTTAGACCCCTATCTCACCACACACACACACACACACACACACACACACACACACACAATTCAAAGAAGATGAAAGACATAAATGTAACACCAGGAAGTATAAAACTACTAAAAGATAACATAGGAGAAAAGTTTTTTCACACTTATTTGGGGATTACACTTTAGATATGACCCGAAAAGCCTAGGCAATAAAAGCAAAGACAGACAGATGTTATTGCATCAAATTAAAAAGCTTATTTTGCACAGCAAAGGAAACACTCAACAGAATAAAGAGACAACCTATGGAATGGGAGAAAATATTTGTAAATCATACATCTTCATATCATATGTCCAAAATATATAAAGAACTCAAACAACTCAATAGTAAGAGAACAAAGAACCTAATTAGAAAATGGGCAGAGCACCTGAACAGACATTTCTCAAAAGAAGACATACAAATGGCCAAGAAATACATGAAAAACCTTACTAATAATTAGTGAAGTGTAAATTAAAATGACAAGAAAATATTACCTCATACCTGTTAGGATGGCTGTTATAAAAAAGACAAGAGGTAAGTGTTGGCAACCATGCAGAGAAATGGAAACTCTTGTATAGGTTGGTGGAAATATACATTAGTACAGTCATTACAGAAATGAAATGAAGATTCCCCCCAAATTAAAAGTAAAATGGTCAAATAACCCAGCAACTTCACTTTGAGATATATATCCAAAGGAGTTGAAAATCAATATATTAAAAAGATATCTGCACTGTTAGAGCATTTCAATATTATTAACAATAGCCAAGATATAGGATCAGTAAGTGTCCATCAATGGATGAATGGATAAAGAAAATGTGGTACATGTGGATACACACAATGGAATACTAGTCATCCTTAAGAAAGAAGAAAATTCTGCATTTGCAACATTTATAAACCTGAGGAAAAATATGCTAAGTGAAATAAGCCAAGCACAGAAAGGAAAATATTGCAGGATCTCATTTACTTGAAGAATCTTAGTCAAACTCCTCAAAGCAGAGTAGAATGAGGGTTGGAGGGGCTGGAGATGGAGGAAATGGGGACATGTTTGTTAAAGGGTGTAAAGTTTCAGTTAAGCAGATGACCAGTTTCTGGAGATCTCATATACAGCATGAAGAATTACCGCTAATAATACTGTATTGTGTATTTGAAATTTGTTAAGATAATAGATGTTAAATGTTCTCATAAAGAAAGTAAAAAGATTCCTAAAATGATGTGGGGAGAGTTCCATCTCTCTCAATTGCCTGGAATACCTTTAGAGGATTGGTATCAGCTCTTCTTTGAATGTCTTGTAGAATTCTGCTGGAAAGCCATTAGGTCCAGGGCTTTTTTTTTTTTGTAGGTAGTTTTCTTATTACGTAGTCAATTTCCTTGATTGTGATTGGTCTATTTAGGGTCTCTATATCTTCTTGTTTCAACCTAGGCAGGTTGTGTGATGACAGAAAGTTCTCCATTTCCTTAAGGTTTTCAAGTTTGTTTCCATACAAATGTACATAGTAGTCTCTAATGATCTTTTATATTTCTTCAGGATCAGATGTGACTTCATCTTTTGTGTTTCTGATTGTGTTTATTTGGGCCTTTTCTCATTTTTTCTTTGTCACTTTAGCTAGGGGACCATCGATCTTGTTTATCCTTTCGAAGAACCAGCTTTTTGTTTCATTGATTTTTTGTATTATCTTTTTGTCTTCTATGTCCTGGATTTGGACTTTTATTTTGGTGATCTGGAATCTTCTGTTGAAATTAGGTTTTTGTGGTCTTGCTTTTCCAGCTTCCTTAGGTGGCTTGTTAGGCTGTTAATTTGTGATCCTTCCATTTTCTTCATGTGCATTTGTAGAGATATAAGTTCCCCTCTTACTGCAGCTTTCATGGCATCCCAGAGATTTTGGTAAGATGTTTCCTCATTTTCATTTGTTTCCAGCTATCTTTTAGTCTCTGTTTTGATATCATCATTGACCCAGGAGTTGTTTAGCATCATGCTGTTTAGTGTCCATGTCTTTGAGGGTTTTGGGGGGACCTTGTTGGTGTTAATGTTTATTTTTATTCCACTGTGGTCCGAGAAGGTGCATGGTAAAATTTCGGTCCTTTTAAATTTGCTTATGTTTGATTTATGGTCAAGAATGTGGTCGATCTTAGAGTACGTTCCATGCGGTGATGAGTAGAAGGTGTATTCTGTGATCTTTGAATGGAGGGTTCTGTAGGTATCAATTAAGTCCATTTGATCAAGAGTCACATTGAGGTTTCGGATCTCGTTACTGATTTTTTTGTCCTGAAGCTAACGTCACATTGATACCCAAGCCAGGTAATGACGCAAAAAAGAAGGAGAACTACAGGCCAATATCTTTGATAACATAGATGCTAAAATTCCCAACAAGATCCTAGCAATCCAGATTCAACAACACATTTCAAAAATCAACCATCATGACCAAGTAGGCTTCATCCCTGGGATGAAGGCTGGTTCAACATTCGTAAAACAATAAATGTAATTAAATACATCAACAGATGTCAAAACAAAAACCACATGATTATATCATTAGATGCAGAAAAAGCTTTTGATAAAATTCAGTACCCCTTCTTGATAAAAACCCTCGAACATCTAGGCGTATGGGGAACATACCTCAAAATAGTAAAAGTCATCTACGAGAAACCCACAGTCAGCATATTCCTAAACAGACAAAAATTGGAACCATTTCCCCTGAAAACTGGAACAAGACAAGGATGCCCACTCTCACCCCTCCTGTTCAATATAGTATTGGAAGTCCTGGCTAGAGCAATCAGAGAAGAGAAGGCAATCAGGGGTATCCAAGTAGGAGAAGAAGAAGTCAAGTAATCTCTCTTTGCAGATGACATGATTGTGTACCTTGAAAATCCAAGCGAATCTGTCAAAAACCTCCTTACACTGATAAAGGACTTTGGCAAAGTCTCAGGATATAAAATAAACGTGCAAAAGACAATCACATTTCTTTACACCAATAATAAACAAACAGAAACCCAAATAAAACCCACAATTCCATTCACAATAGCCACAAAAAATTAAAATACCTTGGCATCTTCCTAAGAAGAAACGTGAAAAACCTTTACAATGAAAACTACAAAACACTGCTCAAAGAAATCAAAGATGACACAAACAAGTGGAAAAATATCCCATGCTCATGGATTGGAAAAATCAATATTGTGAAGATGTCCATCCTACCTAAGGCAATCTATAGATTTAATGCAATATCCATCAAATTACCAGCAACATTCTTCTCAGACCTAGAAATAACAACACAGGAATTCATATGGAAACACAAACGACCAAGAATAGCCAGAACAATCCTCAGCAAAAAAAACAAAGCAGGTGGTATCACATTACCAGACTTCAAACTTTACTATAAAGCTACAATGATCAAAACAGCTTGGTATTGGTACAGGAACAGGCATATAGACCAATGGAATAGAATTGAGATTCCAGAAGTAAAACCTCAATTTCTCAACCAACTCATCTTCGACAAAGCCTCCACCACCTACCACTGGGGAGAGAAGAACCTATTCAGTAAATAGTGCTGGGAAAACTGGCTGACCACATGCAGAAGATTGAAACAGGAACCCTATCTATCCCCATACACAAAAATTAACTCTAAATGGATCAGAGACATAAATGTAAAACCTCAAATCATAAGAACCTTAGAAAATGAAGGACATACCCTCATGGAAATTGGAACTGGCATCCAATTCCTGAACAAAATTTGAAACCCACAGGCCATAAGGGATAAGATAGACAAGTGGGACCTCATTAAACTGACAAGCTCCTGCAAAGCCAAAGAAACCATCAAGAGAGCAGGAAGACCACCTACAGACTGGGAAAAAGTATTTGCCAACTCCAGGTCTGACAAAGGCTTAATATCCTGGATCTACAAGGAACCCAAACGTGCTGAAAAGAAAAAAACAAACAACCCTATTATAAACTGAGCAAAAGATATGAACAGACACTTCTCAAAGGAAGACATCTGAGCAGCCAACAGACACATGAAGAAATGTTCACCCTCACTAATCATCAGGGAGATGCAAATCAAAACCATACTGAGATACCACCTAACTCCAGTCAGAATGGCAATTATCAATAACTCAAAAAATAACAGTTGCTGGAGAGGGTGTGGTGAAAAGGGAACACTTCTATACTGTTGGTGGGAGTGCAAACTAGTGCAACCTCTGTGGAAAACAGTATGGTGATTCCTAAAAGCTCTAAATATTGACCTCACATATGATCCCACAATCCCCCTACTGGGAATATACCCTGAAGAACTCAAATCACTCTATGAAAAAGATACCTGCACACATATGTTTATCGCAGCATTGTTCACATAGCAAGAACCTTGAAGCAACCATGCTGTCCATCAAAAGAGGACTGGATTAAAAAAATATGTTACATATACACAATGGAATACTACGCAGTCATAAAAAAGAACAAAATCCTGAATTTCGCAGCACCCTGGATGGAACTAGAGTCTATAATACTGAGTGACCTCTCACAGAAACAAAGATCTGAGCATCACATGTTCTCACTCATATAGTGGACCTTGAACATCCAACGTAATACTATAAGAAAATGACTGACAGTGGTGGGAAACTATGGGGGGGAGGGGAAGGAAGACGGGATTAATGGTAGTAAATATCTGTCTGGGGATGGGGAGACACCTCTTATCAACAAGGGTGCCTGAACGAAGCATATTTGTATACCTAACCCTTAACTGTACCCACAATATCATAATAAAATATATTGATAAAAAATAAGTAAAAAGATAACTATGTAAAGTGATGGATGTATTATTTAGGTTTATAGTGGTAGTTATTTCGCAGGGTACACATGTATCAAAACACCATTTTGAACATCTTAAATATATACAAATTATATTTGCCAATTATACTCAATAAGGCTGGGGGGAAAAGTAAATCTCTTAAGAAAACAAAAAAGTCTTACTTCTACATGGAGAATAAGAAAGGGGCTGCTTTGAATTCTTCACATTTCTAGGCTGAGGACAGAAATCTTGTGAAATGTAGGACTTGTCTGTTGCAGCCAAGTTACAGCTGAACCCACAGGACCTGAGGTCTACTTGGTCTTTGGATATGCTGTCCTACATTTGTAAAGCCTCCTTCTTGAAGCCATCTAGTACCTTTGACCAAACTTGCTGTGGGTTTCCTTTCTGGAAGACAACTATTTAGCTTCCTGATCCAGAATATTAGCTACTTTAATAATTATAACTGTTAACCTCATTTGGGATACTACCTAGGATAGCTCTGTTTTATCAGCTGGGCCTCTATTCAGGCTCTGTCTTGCTCAAGAGGAAAGCTCATGCACTGTTCCAATGTCCCCACATACTATTACAAACAAAGATGGCTTTCTCTTCTTTTTTTGCCCTTTGTTCTTTCTTTCCTTTTCCTTCCTTTCTTCCTCCCTCTCCCTCTCCCTCTGTTCTGCCTCTCCCTCTTGCTCGATCAGATGCAATCTCACTATGTGTTGCCTAGGTTGGACTCCCAACTCCTGGGCTCAAGGGATACTCCTTACTCAGCCTCTCAATTAGCTTAAATTAAGGTGGAATGTCTTATGCTGGATTGTCTCTTTCTTTTTGAAGGAGTATCATTTGAAATCCATTTTTAAAATGTCCAGAGACAGCCCTGGAAAGAAGATGCCCAAATGTAACAAAGGGCTGCCTTTAAATAGGACCCTGTTTTTCTGCATCATCAAAACTTATTGTACCTATTGAATATTCCATAATATTACCTACCTTACTTTAAAAATCAGGTAAATTTAAAGTAAAAATATTACATACATAGCAGGAGAATATCCCTTTTAGTAATACTGCCCAGGATTATAGTCTACCCAGCTTCTAATTTACAAGCCACATTTTATTCTATATTTTTGAAATAACTACACTTTCCCAACTCCCATTCTTCTAGAAATATTTTTGTTTTCCATGATTATGTAGCCATTTCTAGGAGAGGATGGAGATCTCATCTCTATATTATACCAGAATCCATCCAAGTCAGGTCATGTAATGGCCCAAATGTGCAGACAATCTCTTCATTGTCCTTCCCTTTTTTCAGTGCAAGAAGAAATGCCATTCATCCACACCAGAAAACAGCACACAGGGTGTGAAAGAACTCTGCTACCTCAAAGACAACCATCTGCGTTGGACCACCAGTCTCTGCTCCTTTTTTTTATTCCTTACTAAATAACTAAAATAGTCCAAGTATTTTCTTGGATGATTTGGGTTACAATTGTCTTAGCACTTACCTAAGAGATCACTAAAGCTAGAGTGTCATAAATATATATTTACTGTAAAATATGGATGTGTGTGTAATTATACACAAATGTGCATACATATACATATAAACAGTGTATGTGTAATAGTTTGTGTATATGTAGAGAACATGGAAATACATAACATACATATGTAATATATGTTATACATATGTAATATATATGAGAAATATATAGACATTTCTCATATATATATATAGTGTGTGTATACGTGTGTGTGTGTGTGTGTGTGTGTGTGTGTGTGTGTGTGTGTGTATTTATGCATTTCTCTCCATAAGGATGCAAAGTGTAATGGAAAGGCTCACATTTGAGTTCTCCTTGATCTCTTACAAGCTGTATGATCTCATTCATCACTTAACTTTCATCAAGTTGTAATTTCTTCTGTAAAATTAGGCTAAGGCCATGTGCAGTGGCTCAGCCTGTAATCCCAGCGCTTTGGAAATCTGAGGCAAGAGAATTGCCTGAGCCTGGGTGTTTGAGACCAGCCTGGGCAACTTGGTGACACCTTGTCTCTACAGTAAATCACAAAAACTAGCTGAACATGGTGGCATGCATCTGTAGTTCCAGTTACTTAGAAGACTGAGGTGGAAGGAGTGCCTAAGCCCAGCAAGTGAAGGCTGCAGTGGCTGTGACAAGACTGCAGCCTGGGTCACAAGAGTGAGACTTCAACTAAAAAAAAATGGGTTAAAATTAATCTGCTTAACAACACTGTTGTGTGCATTGATAAGTTAAATTTTAAAAAGAGACAGTACAAATGCAGCTGCAATTCCCCCCTTCAACACAAATATATACATCATCTGTCCTGTTGTCTGACATTCTTTGATAACTAGACCTCTCTGCAGCCACATTGATTCCTCTCTTCATCTATTCTTGATCTTTGCAGTCCAGTGACCAGGCTCAAATCTTTGTGATATTTCCACCCTTGTTGAGACATATGCTCTTTTGCAATCTCAGAGTTGTAATCATGACTACTTTTTCTTAGATGTTTTACTAGTCTGGTCCCCTAAGGTGATGGTATACAATCTCTCTATTTACCCTCATCTAAGACTACAAACAGGTTGGATTTTTTTTTTCTCAAGCCTTCAATCAGTTTACATCACTTCAAACACATCAACCAGTTGTGTTTGCTTGGCTAGGACCAGGATCAAAGGATTTGTTTTCATCTTCCCTAAGTGTTTCCTGTGACTTTGGGGATATGAGACAATTATTGAATTAGATCTATATCTCTATAACATTCTCTTAGATTCCCACTGGGAGATGCCAGTACCACTCCCCTAACACCTGTCTCCAAAATATCCGTGGATATTAGGAAATAGGTGTATGAGTGGAGGGTTGAGTGTCCTGATGTCTGGTGGTAGGTGCACCACTGGATTCAGTTGGGAGAGACAGCTGTTCATTGTTCTGTATTTCTGAAAGAACTGTCCTATCCAGTGCGATAGTTACCAACAGTAGAAGGACCGCAAGTTGTTGTTGGCTACAGCTGTAGACCCTTACCACACTCTCATAACCAAATCTAACTCTAAACCAAACCTAATTACTACATCAGAAACACATCTCCCTCTCCTTTCAACTCACCACAGTGTCTCTTACACATTCATTATTGGGTGGTTTTCTCTTGTCCTCAAATACTCTCCTGGCTGCTTCTACCCTCAGGTTCATGGTTTTCTCATGAGTATTTTCATTATTGACATATACTCCTAAATAATATTTCCCAGGAGATTCATTTACCTTCAGGCAATGTTCAATTCTCAGTGAGTTTCTATAAGAAAAGATATATAAAGGTGTGTGTGTGTGTGTGTGTGTGTGTGTCTATGTGTGTATACACATACACACACGCACACACACACACAATCATATTATATATATTCATATGTGCCTATGTACACAGAGACACAAACGCACACACACATATATGAGATGTTAAGAAATGCTCGCCGTAATTAGAAGTATCTGAACACTGATGGTAACTACTTTGAGCATCTCTTGTAATTGCACAAGTCAAACATGATTTGTATTCATCTTGAGTATTGTGATTTAATATATTTTTTCCTTTCTTTTTATTTATTTATGTATGTATTTATTTTGAGTTGGAGTCTCACTCTGTCATCCAGGCTGGAATGCAGTGGCACGCTCATGGCCACTGCAGCCTCAACCTGCTGGGCTCAGGCTATCCTTCTACTTCAGCCTTCCAAGTAGCTGGAACTACAGGCATACGCCACCGCACCCAACTAATTTCTTGATTATTGTAGAGATGAGGTCTCGTCAAGTCGCCCAGTCTGGTCTTGAACCCGTGGGCTCAGGCAATCCTCTCACCTTGGCATCCCAAAGTGCTGGCATTATAGGTGTGAGCCACCATGTCTTAAAATGTATATGCATTTTTTGTTCCCTGTGTGTGTGTGCGTGTGCGTGTATGTGTGTAGAGAGAGAGCAGAGACTGAGACAGAGAGAGAGTGAGAGCATCATAAAGTACACTGATATCATAAATTAATACAAAACACATACTGAGTATCTTAAAATCTGAAACACAATAAAATCCGGGAAGTATACAGTTTATTTCCTCTAAAAGCATTTCAGTCACATTTTTCTTTTTCACTTTGCTGACCTAGATGCACAGATCCATCAATATCTTGGTTAATACTACCTTGACTGAGCTTTTTAAAAATGCATTTACTTTTACAGACATAATGTAGTCTTCGTAAAATTTATCAGGTCTATTTTAGGAAGTACCTCAATTACTTAGAGCAAGGAGAGACTGAAAGAAGCCCTCAGTCCTTCTTTCTATAGCCTCACTTTATATTTCTATTCCTATTCCCTCTGCCATGCTAAATGAAAAATAAACAAAAACCGACTTTATTCAGAGTTATCTCCTCCTACTGACGACTTAGGGCATGGTTTATTAGAATATACATTCTTCCAGCATGGTTACTGTATAAGATTTCTTGTATTCATTTGGAATATGGTCACTGAGGTTGAAAATAGTAGAATTTGGTTAGCATTACCATTCATCTCACTAATTAGAAAAAAATTCAAATGCTAGAGTTACTGCTTCCTGTAATGCTACCACAGAGAACTGACTGGATATATTTATTTTGACTATTTATTTTGATTAGGAATCATTGCAAGGACAATTTAAAGTTAAATAATTTAACTTTAAAATTCTTAAATACGTATTCACACACTTCAAAATATTTTGTAATGTTTAGTCAATTTCTATTCGTTTATATATATATAAAACTCTGTTAATAATTTAAATGATATAAAAATAAGTCAAAATATAGGCACAGAATTTGTGATTATGCATATATGACTAAGTAGACAATGAACACTTGTATGTCAGTTTGCTTACCATTCATACTAAAAATATATATAATAAAGCACAACAATATAATCTTTGAGATGCATTGTTTTCATTCTATCAAAAGCAGACCACCATCATACATTTTTGTTTGTTACATTCTTTCATTTCTTCATAGCTTTATGCTATATAGTTGCATTCCTAAAGATGATTAACTTGGCTTATGTTTAGACTGTAAAATGTCTGAATCATACTGTAAACATTATTCTGAAAGTTTATCTTTTTTTTTTGAGTGGGAGTTTAACTCTTTTACCCAGGCTGGAGTGCAATGGCACACTCATGGGCACTCCAACCTTGATCTGTGGGTTCAGGTAATCCTTCTGCCTCAGTTTTCTAATATATATATACTTTATTACAAAGATAAGGTCTCACCAAGTTACCCGTATGGTCAGGAACCCCTGGGTTCAGGCAATCCTCTTTCTTCTGCCTCCCAAAGTGCTGGGATTACAAGCATGAGCCACCATACACAGCCTGAAATTTTACATTTTTGTATAAATCTGCTTTCTTAAAGAGAATCATCCTTGCTGTGCATGTAACTGTGTTCCATTCATTGTTCACTGCTGTATCATATTGCTTATATAAATCAGTCACAATGAATTTATTAGACTCTTGATGATTTTGTAATATTCAGAGTTTTTGAATTTTTGTGTTTTTTTTTTTTACTATTTAATTGTGCTATCATAAAAATTTTTTGCACATTCCCTGGTGCCAAATCTCTAAGATCTGTCTAAAGTCCACACCTAGAAGTTGTATGTGTAGATCACAGGCCATGCACAAGCACAGCTTCAACAGATAAGGTTGAATTGTTTTCCTAAACAGTTATACTGACTGACACATGTACCATCACTAACTACCTATTCATATGATGTAATAGCCCCACTAAAATTTTTTATTGTCAGACATTTACTTGTTGCTAATCTCACAGCTGTGAAATTATAACTCATGTGGCCTTTGTTTATGTTTCTCTGAGGTTCAGCAATCAAAATTAAGATTTTTTTTCAGACACTTATTTTCCATTGAAATGTCCACTTCTATGAAATGACTAAAAAAGTCTTAGCCTTTTCTTTTCAATTTATAGGTATGGTTCTTTAGTTTTAAAAAAGAATCTGGATATTATTCTTTTGTCACTTGCATGGTTTGTGCTTTCCATGCACTCTTAAAATATTTCCCTACTCTGATGTGTTAAAGATATTTTTCCCTACATGGATATTATAAATTGTTCTCTAAAAGATTTTAAAAATGTGACTTATTACATTTAAGTTTTTCTTCTACCTGAAATTATTATTATTATTTTTTTTTTTTTGAGTTGGAGTCTCACTCTGTCGCCCAGACTGGAGTGCAGTGGCCGCTCCCAGCCACCGCAGCCTCGACCTGCTAGGCTCCGGCGATCCTTCCGCCTCAGCCTTCCGAGTAGCCGGAATTACAGGCGCGTGCTACCACGCCCAGCTGATTTTTTTATTTATTGTAGAGATGAGGTCTCGCTGCCCCAGGCGGGTCTTGAACCCACGGGCTGAGGTAATCCACTCACCTCAGCCTCCCAAAGGCGCGGGATTACAGGCTGAGCCACCGAGCCCGGCTCTGAAATTATTTTTATAGGTTATTAGTATAGATCAATTTGATGATTTTTTGCTGTAGGGATAGCAAATATCACAGACTCAATTTTGGGGGTGATATTCCACTATATTCTCACTGACCTGCAATACATAAGTCTAATTGTCATAGCTATATGGTATTCTTCCAGGAATCTGGATTCTGATGCACTGGTCAATTTGTTTATCCTCGTGTGAATATCTCAGTGTCTCATTACTGTGCCTTTATACCTGATGAGTCAATAGCCCTCCCCCCATCTTTTCCTTTAAGAATGTGTGAAAATTGGTATTCCTTTGCTCTTCCATCTAAACTTTCTCAAGATGTGCACACACACAACACAAAAATAAAATAATCATGTTATGCTTTAACTGACATTGCATTGAAGTTATGAGTCCATTTGGGAGGAATTCACTCCCTTTGATTTTGAATCTCCCATCCCATGAACATGGTATTTATATTTATTTGGTATTCTTAGAAATCTTTCAATATTTTTTAATGATATTTCCCAAAATGTCCTTTACATCATTTGTAGATTTATTTATTCTTTTTGAAGCTCTGCTTATTGAAAATTTTATGTTCAATATATTTTCTACCTGCTTGCTCATTCATTAACACAGATGACTTTATATATTGATTTTATATTCTGCAAACTTGTTCAACTGCTGAAAAAATTCTATTAGTTTTTTCTATTTTTAAGGGCTTTAATAATGTTGACAATTATATCATTTAAAAATGAGGATATTTTTTTCTTTACAATTTTTATATCTTTTTGTTTCTTTTCTCATCGGTGTACACATTGTGTATTGTTTTACTGCAGAAACAATAAACTCTTCTTTAAAAATTAATATCTTAATAATAATAAATCAAAATTGGTAGAATTTACCTACAATTACATAATAAGAAAAATACAAGTTAGCAATCTAACTAAAACTATCACAATATGCTATAAGATTGAATAAAATATTTTGTAAAACGCTTAGAAGGAGTGTCATTGCTTATGAATAACAATTTTTTATCCTTTCTATTTCTTCTTAGTTCTAGAGAATCCATACACACATTAAAGAGAGAGAGGTACACTTCTCTCAAGCCACCAATTCATAGTTAACCAAATACCTTACTATTCTTGCTATTTCATAGAGACATCATTTTTTTTTCATTTCCTTCTCAACATATTTACTTCGATTAAGCCTTAACATCTGATTATCCAACAAAAGAAAAGCACTAGGAAATGGTCTTCACAAAAGCGGTTCACTGACTTCTCAATTTACTGTGCCTTTGACCAACCAGAACAATGCTTACTGAGCACTGACAAAAATGGGTATGTCATAAAGACAGGAGGCAATAGAACCACAACTCTGGGACAAGGGGAGAATGAAAGAATAATAATGCTCAACTCCCTCTATGGCTAACTGGTACAACCAGAAGAAAAGGACCTGTCAAGTGCAGCTAAAATATTTTAGTACCTTCTAGTGGAAAAATGAAAAAAAAATTCTTTTTTTTCCTCTCAGTACTTTTACATTTACATCTACCGTAAAGGCTCAAGGGGCAAAGCTATCATCTCCTTAGGTTGAAAAGAGACCCATCTTAAAGGAGACGGCAGGAAGTCAAGGAAGCTCTTTTGCAATTGATAACCTGGTTTCCTAATATGTAGCTTTTGTGGAGGAGCAGCATGAATCCACATCTCAAATCTACTTTTGTGTAACTGGTTCAGACCAATCAGAACTAAATAAATTTTTTTAAATTTCCTTTTCTATCTGCTAAGCAAAGAATTAAAAGGTTCATCATGCTGGGAGGAATTCTTTCCATGGACATTCATCTGCAGCTCCCTTTGAATGTATGAGTAGAGCAGTCAGGGCCGCAGGTAGGAGTTGGCCTGGATAACCTGACTGGCCATGATGGTGCACCTTGTTGAGGTCCCCAAAGTAGAGACGTTACAGTGGCTACAAGTAGGATTTGACCTGGATAACTTGAGCTGGCTATGATCATGCACCTTGTCAAGGTCCACAAAGCTCAATGAATCCAGGGCAAACCTACATTACGGAGACACTAGTGCTAAAATAATACTCTTTAAAATTTTTTAAATAAAAGTTGATAACATATTAACCTTCCTACAAGTTTGGGGTGTGGGAAGTATGGGGAAGACATAGACAAAATGTTCAGTGTCCAGGCTTCAACATTTCCTCTTTCTCACATTGCAATTGTCAGAAGCCCTACCTGGATACATATGACCATTAGCTCTCTTCCTCCTATTTAAACCTTCTCTCAGGAAAAATCAAACAGGTTATGATGTACTAAGGTGTGAGGGATATATATTCACCATGTGATCCCTTCTCAGGAGTATTTTCACAATATTGAGGAAGATGACCCTCCTTAAGTTAAATAAATAGTTCTCTACTGTTGTCACTAACAAGGGGATGGAATCACCCCAATGTGTGGCTACTCATTGCTGGCCATAAATATAGAGTCAACTGAGAACCCTACTAAGCCTGAACCATCTCACAAAAGGTGTCTCTCAAGTTGCCTTTACCATCCTCTGTAAGCTTTACAATGCTGGAGGTTTCTAATGACTTGACACCCCAACACAGGCCCTTTGCATGTGCAGGTCACAAGTGATGGAGTGACACACTGACCCTCTTAGTTATGGCAACATGACTACCATCCAATGACTTTATAAAAACTACAAAGCCCTGATGTCATCAGCATATAGCCACTTAGGAAACACCTACATTTGAGGAGAAAATGATCAAAGAGAAATATATTATGGACTTGTTTTGTGTCCTTATTGGTTAGATAAGCTTGCTTTAAAAATAAGTGTGTGGGGCAACCCTTCTGGGTCCCCTCCCACTTTGGGAGCTTTTCTGTCCTCTCAATAAATCCTGCTTTCAAAAATACATAAATAAATAAATGTGTGAATTTATTCATATTCATATTCACTGCTGTGCTTGCAACAGTGTCTGGTACAGAAGTCAAAAATTAGATTTTGAATGAGAATTGCAGAATTTCCAAACACAGCAGTTTGCCATATCAAGCTCTCCCAGGTCTGGTCACTGCTGGCTCTTCAGTCTTACGTGCCACATCCCTCCTCCTGTATCCTCAGCTGCAGCTACTTAAGGTTCTCTGCAGGTGCCAAGGGTTTTATGCATTTTCACAGGCTGCTATTCTTGTGCTTCTGTGCCCTGAAAAATCCTATTCATCTTTCAAGCTTCTTCTCTTCTGAAAGCCTTCTTTCATCATCCTCAAGCCCAGAAGATCTGATTACAACCTTTGGTGTCCTATCCCTAGGCTCATCCAGAATTCTGTGACAGGTCTTAGGACACTGAGTTAAGATTGTTTATTCTCATATCCATCCCCAGGCCCGTTCCCCTCTCTTATCACCTCATTCAGACCCTAAAGGTCAGGAACCACAACTTTTTCATGTTTGTGTTTCACCAGAGCGTTTGACATCTATTTATGTATTTATTTGACATTGATCACTTAGCGTTATTGTGATTAATTATTGATCACTTAGTATGTTTGAGGTATTGTGTTAGGCATTAGGGCTAGGATATGGAAAAAGACATTCTCTGGATTTCATAGATAATGGTGTGTGGTGAGGTCAGACAGCAAAAATCAGGGATCAGATGGTGGAGGGTTATGACATCCCTATGACAAAGGTTTGGGAATTTTTTCAAAGGCGATAGGAAAATATCAAAGCATTTAAGCAAAAATGTAACATGACCAGAAGAGAATTCTGATAAACACTATATTCAGAAGAGTGTCTACTTCCAAAGAAGAGTGGAAAATAAACAGAGACAGGTATAAGGCAAGATTCAACTGTGTCTAGGTTTTTTATTTGTTCCTTTCAAGTTAGGCAATGGGCACCTAAGTGTTTTCTTTTTTATCTATATGTTTGTGCAGCTGAAATAGTTCAAAATTTAAACATAACAATAAGTTCACGGAGGAAAAGTACAGACAATGAGTAAGAAGAATTCATAGTTGAAACAGAGAAAATAGTTCAGTCTTTCCCTGGAACCTGTGGAAGGATGAAATGGGCTTAAACTAGCAGGGAGTGGACAGAAATGGACACACCAAGGGTTTTCCAGATGTACAACCAATGTCCTGATGGTTTATTGGGTTTAGGGTGAGAGAGCTGTGGAACGAGATGAATGGAAGATGATAGTGCTGGTTAGTAACATGGTGGAGAAAAAGCTAAATTTAAGTTGGGAGGCTATTTTCGGAGTAAAAGCATGTAAACAAGCAACCCAATTTCTGTAACTCATAGGCAACTTTAGGGAGTTCAGTAAATAGGGTCGTAAGGTGATTTTTCATCACTGGAAGTCTCCCTCTTGAGTTAGTTGTCTGCACTAAGCTCTTGCCCTTTGAAGTGAGAGCTTTGAGGATGTGGCAAAAGAGTCAGAGTCCTTTGATGGATAATTACCCTTTCAAGGTCGACAGAGTAAAGGGATTACCTGCTAAAATAACCATGAAACTAAATGTATATCTCTGTACCTGATCAGGTGAGCACACATTAATACACATTGGTAACTAAGAAATTATTCCAAATGTCAATTATTTCATTTTGATTTATTTTCTGCAGTCTAAAGGACACCTTAAGCAAAGAGCCTAGTCCATTTGTCAAAGCATTTTTGTAATTGTCTACAATATCAGTATTTCACAAGTTCTAGATAAAGAGGTACAGCAAATATACTCCACGGTAAAGATTTTCTTTCCAACTTTCATGCAGTCCTTTCTTTGGGATAAACTAAGGCAACATAAGTATCAGCATCATGTTACATAAAAACAAAGCAAAACAATTACTGTACTTAAAAGTCTGTAAAGCAGAACTCTATGAATCTCATGAATCCACTCTGATAGAAATCTATTCTGAGAGTTCTCAACCTAATACAGATGAACAAATAAGAGAGTCTAACAAAAGTAAAAAGGTCGCTGAAGATGCCCATGGGATATTGTCCCACTGAAGTAGGGACAATGAAGAGGAGAACTCAGAGTTGCTCAGGGAATGATTTCTTTTTCAGGAAAAGAATAATCAAGTCTGTACAATGAAGAGAAAAAGACATTTGAAATCAAAAGTACAGAGGGAATGCTAAGAGGAAAGTAGAATCTTTTAGTTTTCATAAGCGAACAATTTAAACTCCGTAACTGAAAGTCTTTGTGAGTGTCAGACACAATTTCACTGTTGTTTTAGTCCGTTCAGGCTGTCACAACTAAATACCATAGACTGGGTGGCTTAAACAAATTTATTTTCTCACAGTTCTGGAGACTGTAAGTGACATCAGTGTGCCAGATGGTCAGGTTCTGAGGAGGGCTCTCTTTTTGGATTGCAGACAGTCACCTTCTCATTATGTCCTCACGTAATATGTGCACATGGAGAGACAGCATTCTAGTGTCTCTTCTTAAAAGGCATTAATACTTTTATGAGTCCTTCACCCAATAACATCATCTAACCCTAATTACCTCTCCAAAACCCCATCTCCAAGTATTGTCACATTGGGGGTTAGGGGGCTCAACATACAAACTTAGGGAGACTCAAACATTCAGTTCGTAACAAATGTTAATCAAAATGTTGCAAAGGAGTGTTAGAAAATATTTGAAGGTATACGCTAGGATCTGTGAACTCTCTGGATCCCAGATGCTTCTTAGAATACTTGTCCTTTGAGAGAATTAACTTTCATATGAAAAAGGGTAACCATGAGATTGTCACCCTGGGGTTTCATGCAAAGTTTACAAAAAATATTTGACCATTCTTAACCAGTTTTAAAATGAAATAAACATGTCTTTCCTACAATGATTACAGTATGATTCCTTTTACAATGTTTATTGAGAAAACAAACATTTCACTTTGACATTTTTGTTTTAGCTTTTGAACTAAACTAAACCAAATGTTAGTTTATAAATGTGTATATTTTCCTTAGCGAGCACCTATGGTTAAATGAAAATATATTTTATACGAATCTCAAGATAATTATTTTCAGAAATCCAAAATGGAATAAAAGATGTGTACTTATCTTTCAAATTATAAAATATTGTAACATTAGTTGCTGGTGTATATAAAAGAAATGCTTCAGTTTTTGAAGTAAATAGAGTCATGAATTTATTTTTTTAAGTGGAACGAGGAATTGCTATCAAGGTTAAGATAAATAAGCACATGTGAAAGTCCTGGAAATGAGACAAGGCACTTCAGAATGTATTCTACTGTGAGTAGTTAGGGTTACAAGTCTGTCACCCACACTAAACTGAAAGTTTCCCCAGAGCGGAGGATGCATCTGTCACTGTAACACCATCTGCCTAGTGTTCTGTGTAGCACATCAAGGTTCTTCATAAATGTTGGCTGCTTTCTAATGTTTAACAAAGCAGGGGAGAAAGCAAAGAAACTATTTCAGTCTAGTTTGGTAGAATTATATGGATACCCTGGTGGGAGAGGGACCAAAGACAGGGAGGCCAGTTAGGAGTCAGAGGTGACTGAAATAATCCATGTGTGAGGGGACAAGAAACCTGACTGTTGGCAGAGAAAAGGAATGGAAGAGATGGGTCAAACAGAGCCTATGAAACAGGAGCAACGGTGACCAAAAAGGAAAACAAAGTTACAAACAAAGGAATAAAGAAATTCTAAAAAGTGGATCCTGCAAAACCGGGAGAAAAATAAAAAGATGAATGAAGGAGGGAGGAAGATCTGGGAGAGGAAATGGTGATTCCCCAAACCTAAAATGATCGGGGGGTTAGCAGCCTGGGGGACAGTGTGGAGGCACAAGGGGCTGGTAATGACAGTGGTCAGTGTACAGGGCCAGGCCAGGGGCAGGATGCTAAGGAAGCCAGAGGAAGCCAGAAAAGGAGGTAATAAGCCATGAAAGATGACGTCAGAGACAACAAAGGATGTGCTTTTCAAAACTGAGGATCTACAATATAAATGCTGCTACCCAGAGATAAATAAATAAGGAGAACATTTCTGAAAAGGCCGTTCCCTGTTATTGCTTGTGAAAAAGATTGCAGGATAGAGGACAAATTTATGTTGAAAGGTGATAACACAGCACCAACCGGTACTTTCTGTCATGTACCGCTCTCCCTGATCCAACACCAATTCATTTATCCTATCTTCTTCCCAGGGCAGGCAACATCAGGCTTTCTATCCTTCATTGTTTTGCAGTCTCTTTCTGTATGCTCTCCACTTTGATTTCCCTTTCTGGAGAGCACCTTCTTGCATAAATATACCTGTCAAAAATCCCACCTCCTCTCTAGCTTTGTTGTCTTTCTGCATAATCCCATGCTTACCAGGCAGGTGTCTTGCATTTCTGTGAACTTTCATGTCAGTTTTCCACTTTCATCTAGCACTTGGAATATTTTTGGTGTTTATGTATATATACTGTGTGTGTGTTCTCTTGTTTCTTATGCTAGACACATGCCTCCTTAGAGCCAAAGGATCAGACTCGGCTTTTATTCCATCTCCATGGGAGCTTGGAAATGATAGCTGTGATCCACACATTTCATTTATTCCTGTGGCAGTTTGGGAGCCTACTTGATGCCAGATGCCGTTTTGGGAGCTGTATCCAGTAGTGAGAAGTTCAGGAGGATCCTGCCCTCTGGAGGGTTACTTTCTATCTTTTGGAATTGCATTGACTAGTTAGGGGTCTTTCCAATTCTAAAGATTTATTGATATAGGAATCATTTTTAAATTATAGTAGTATTTTAAAAACAGATTTAACTATTCTCCATCAAGATGATCTTGTAATTATTTTATGTTTGAAAGAAGATATTAGAAAGACAACTTTCAAATAGAAAACCACTGGCTACAGAGAAGATAAACCTACAGGCAAGAAGATTTTTTTCTCAGATGAATTAATCAAATTGATCTAGTTCTTTGGAGCTAAGCTTATGAACATGGGGGCATAATGCCCTAGAAGAAGAAAGATGCTGGTATAAAGACTTTTAAATATTTTCAGTGTATCACTGGAAATATAACTTAGTATATCAGCTTAAGAGAGAAGATGCTTTTTCACTCAAGGAGTAACAAAGTATCGAATATGCTCAACTTACTGATTTGTATGGACACATTTCAAATCTACATGACAATAATTCCCAATGGAGGCAGCAGTATGGGACTTTATAAAAACAATGCCTCATAAAAAATGTTGACATACTGTGTCATTGAGATGGTCCCTAATTCTCAATAGCTATTGCTAATTGCAGTTTGGAAATAGAAGGATAAACACATCTTAACATTAAGATTAAATTGTATAAGAAAATGTTTGGGAAAATGTAATAGTCCATTTCACAAAGACAAAAAAGAAATACTGTAGCCTCTCTGGGTTATGGGTTAGCATTTTAAGCAATAATGACTGGGATCCCTCCTCGTTAATTTTACTAGTCAATTTATTGTCCCAGAATTAGATAAGATCCAAAGTTTTATTTTTCTTCTAGAAAAATAAACAAGACATGTTCTGATCTGATCTTTGCAGTCTTTATTTTATATATAAACACAAGAAATCCTCAATCCGTACAACTTTCTCTTGATTGTGTTATAAAATATTTTAAACCCTTAGCAAAACCCTATTTTTAATCTCAACTTTGTATCTATCACAAAGTTAATAGTCATTGAATATTTCTTTAAAAACTCAGAATAAGTCGGGCTCGGTGGCTCAGCCTGTAATCCCACGCCTTTGGGAGGCTGAGGTGAGTGGATTGCCTGAGCCCGCGGGTTCGAGACCCGCCCGGGCAGCAAGACCTCATCTCTACAATAAATAAAAAAAAAAGCCAGGCGTGGTAGCGCGCGCCTGTAGTTCCGGCTACTCGGGAGGCTGAGGCGGGAGAATCGCCGGAGCCCAGCGGGTCGAGGCTGCGGTGGCCGGGAGCGGCCGCTGCACTCCAGTCTGGGCAATGGAGTGAGACTCCGACTCAAAAAAAAAAAACAAAAAAAAAAAACTCAGAATAAGGCATATACTTGAAAGGTTTTAAAGGTGAAATGATAAGATGATTGGGGATGAATGGTAATTTGGGAAAATATCAAATGACATAACCTTAGCTTTAAAAAAAGAGAGTATGATGAGAATATTTCCTATTTTAATATTGGGAATAATTTATACCCATTCCTTTTCAAGTGCTGATGAACTGATATGAGTCATTTCATACCATTATATGATTTACGTGACCTCCCATGCACGGATGTTCTTAATTGTCACCAACATCCTTCTCCTCTTCCCCACGTAGGTATACCTATCTACTGTGCACAGGGCATTGGGAAAAGAATGGAGGAGCACAGGATTTCTATAATATCTATTCTCTGTCCCTTGTTTTTTTTCCACTAATGCTTTATTACCTTACCTTAGCACAACATTTCCTAAAAATTGTAAGATGCCTTAGAGTTTTTAATCAAATGCAAATTTCCAAGAAGAAAGTTGGTGTGTGGTAATCCTTAAGCTTATTTGAGCAGGGATCCAATATTTTGTTAATTGCTGCTTATCTCTAAGTCCTTCAGAACACAATTTAAGAAACACCATTAGAGAGAAAGGAGGAAGGCAGAAAGATCCAGAAACAGTCATGGCTAATGTGGCCTTGTTGTACTGATTAATTTTTCACTCAGCGGTTACTGGAAGATGAAGTTTTTCTTCAGTGAACTTTAAAGAATGTATAGAAGTTGGAGGAAGATATATAGGCAAAGAATAGGAAACCAAAAAGTATAATAGGGAGAATAGCAGAGTAATTAATTTGTATCTGAAATCATTTATGAAACCTAGTGCAAAGATTAATCTAAAAGAATTATTAAAGATAATTTCCATAGCATACTCTTCTATGTTGATTTGTTAAATTTTCCTTCTTTTGTCCATACAACCTTGTGAAATTGTTTTGTTTCAGATAAATATATACATTCTTACTCCTAAAATGTAAATATCTTGAAATGACGTGCATTTTGAGAATATACACCCAAACAGCCAGAATATACTCCAACCTGAATGCATTGCAATACTCAAAATACTCCAAGTAGAATAAATTCTTTACTACATTGGCATTTGCACATTAGGAAGATTTGCAAAAGACACCTAGACACTAAATAACCAGAGATATTAGGTATACTGATCAATGCCATACTATAAAGGAAATATACAGTATGCAGTGTATGAGTATATAGTATATAGCATGCAGCATATAGCACATAGTAAGTTATATATTATAGTGTATAAATAATATATTTAGTATATAGTATGTTACATATGCCATACATACAGCATGTGGTTTAGAGTATGTACCATATTGTATATTATACTATACAGCAAATAGTAAAAGTATATATTTAATATATAGCATACAGCATATAACATACAATATATAAAATATAGGATACAGTATACAGCAGCTAGATGAGTACCCAAAACGCCGAGTTGAATAATTGTTGGGAGTTAATTGAGAAAAGGACAAGGAGACGGGGAACTGTTCTAACCATAGAAAACAGATTGTGAATGGAACTGAGATGACAAGGAATGTGGTTCTTTTGAGAAACAGAAAGATCAACATGGCTGGGTCATAAAAAATTATAAAGATAAGAGTAATTCGAAATAAAGCTTCCAACTTGTGTCTCCACATCTATCCTACCAAAACATACTCTTCCACCCCCTCTGACACACACAATCCCATTTCTCCATTGCCAGTTAGAGGTTTGGTGAAGAAGGGCAAGGAAGAGTCATCTGTCTCTAAGGACTACTTTGAAGGACATCACGGTGCAAATGCTAGCATTGTGGTCACAGGCTGGGAGATCCCTCTTGTGGTGTGACGTGTCAGGAACGCTATATTTCAAAGATCAATCCTTGAAGGAAGGATTCCACCAGTTAGGCCCCTTCCAAGTCTCCATGACTCTTACAATAGAGGCCAAAATCCAAACACAGCCCAGAATAACCTGCATGATCTGACCCTGACATGGGTCTTACACACTGTCAACTGGTAAGGTCTCACTGACTTCTGCCTCTGCCATGGAAGAAAATCAACAAGCTTCATGGCAGCAGTGACGCTGCCCACTTGAAGACTTTCTATTTTCTTCTAATTCGACCTGACTCATATTATCTATGTGGCCTGATTCCAAGTTTCTGTGTAAGTAGAGTCTCCAAATGACAAATTATATAAAATGTAAAACTGAAAGACATTCTCCTGCTACTGTGGATGTGAATCTGGTCAACATTGTTATTAGCAGTCCAATTTCTTAGCATAGCTTTATGACTCTTTGAAGGCAGGAATTATGCTTTTTCTCTGCATCTCTGATGTTTAGTCTAGTGTCTGACACAAAATTAGCACTCAATAGGTACTTGTGAAATTAGAATAAGTGCATGTTTTAAAGCATGTAAGGCCAACACCATGTTTTTGATAACCACATTTCTTCAAGGTTTTATTTGATTGTACAATTTAATCTCCAATTTTGAAATGAGTGAGTCAATCTGTGGAGATTAAATAATGCCCCAAGCCACATCACTAAAAAGCAGGTCAGGGATTTAAACTGAATCTGACTCAACACAGTGATCTCACAAGGCAACAGGCCCTTTATGAGAGCCCAACACCATAGCGACAGCCGAGTCAACCAGACAGAAAAAGTATGAGTCAGGATACCTGGCTGTTCAACACCTTGCCAGTGACCATACATTTCCCTGGCTTGTTCAGGGTTGCTGGAAAGAGACAGGGGCACATCTTTCTTCTTGATAATCCACTTTGTGAATTCTCAGCCAACTGGTTTTTCCCACCACTCTCCCCTCCCTTTGAGATGCATGGAGAACACATGAACTAAATTGCACAACATATTCTGAGGTGAAATAAGAACAAATAGTTGCTTTTCAATGCATATTTCATGGTTTCTTGCCATTAATGTGAATACTTATCAAAATAATCATTAGAGGTTGGCAGTGTTACAATTACTTTTAAATCATTTTACCTGAGACTTGAATATATGTATTTTTATGAAAATGATATTAAACAATGAGGTTATATCTTCAGGTCAGTCCAAAGACAAGATGTTGATTTATATGGCACAAATGTTTGTGGCAGCGTAATGCTTCTGGGAGAGAATGAAATATCAGTAGTAACAAAATAAGTATTATTTCTCTATATGCCAATAAAAGGAAGTCATAGTAAAACATAATGTTCCCCTCATTCCCTAAGACCAGGCAGCTGGATGGCTGATGGTGTCCCTAGAGTCTGGAATCCAGAGGGTCTGGAAGCTCTAATATTAGTGAGAAGATTGGCGAGACTGCAGAAAGTAAGAGAGGTGACTGTTGAAAATACATCCTGTTCTCCTTTCCATTAATTATATTTCCTCTCTCCATTTTTCATTGCTACCTATGTGACCCTGATTTATTTACCTCCTCAAACCTCAGTTTCCTCCTATGATTATTGGAGATAGAACAGCTACACAGTCAGTTTGCATAAGGATTGGAGATAATACACCTAAAGTCCCAAATATAATGACTGTCAATTAGGCATTCCGTGAATGGTGACTATCACAGCTGTTATCACTGCTACTACTATTACAATGACAACTGCTGTTTTCACTGCCACTCTTACCACCACTATTCGTTTCACTATTGGCTAGTTGAATAAATGGCCAACTCTAGGGGATACAGCTTTTCTTCCCACCACAGCCTTCCAGCACTCTCTTTTGGGTTTCTCCTTCTTTCTTCTTGATGACATCTCAGGAACATTCTATATTATTTCAGATATTAATGAGTAGCATCAACTTTTAGGTATTAAGCAAAGACTTAAATTAACATTTCTACCTCACAGTTTACAGTTAATTCAATTTTACAAGTTTAGATCAGACCTAGGGCTCAAAGGCCTGTAGTAATGGTGGTCTGTTCTTTGACTGCAGTCCCTTTTCTTTTGACACAAAAACCTAAGTTATATTTCTTTCCTATTACTCACACATCAGTGGAATATATTAAGGAGTACTGTGGGTAGGATGATAAAGAATGATAGTGAGACAAATTTGAGACTAGTTGACTGCTCTCTGTCACCTCCTCCTCAGTCACCCTCTTCAGGTTCTGTTCCCCAGGAATACAGCTCATGCCCTCAACAAAAATGGAGATGCATTCAGAAGAAGGTAAGAAATAGATGTGTCTAACAATGGCCAGGTTGGGAACACATGGTCTTCAAAGAGAAAGCAGATTTTGATACAAAAAAAAAACAAAAGCAAAACAGAAGGTGAGAGAAACCCTTATGCCCACAAAGATTCATATATAAGACATCTGTGTAAACTGATACATTAAAACCAACAAATACCTACATGGGATCTAGTTCCTCATAGGAAAGAGTTGCAAATTTCATTAGAAAGACAACATATTCATACAGATGATAAAAATTACCCAAATGTACTTCATTACAGAAAACACTGAGTTATTCAAATCAAAATAATTTAATCAATAGATGTACGATGACATTTATGTGGAATAACAATATATAGTATAGATTGTGGATTTGGGAACATGGCAGACAGAGATCTTCTGAAATATGAAAATAAAAGATGAGATCAGAGTTACATCCTGGGACACATTTATGTCCACAGAATAGTAGAAGATGCAGTCATGCAGTCACTGAAATTAGACAGGCAAGGATCTCTTAGAGGGATTGGTAAACAAACCAAGATATTGTTCTTTAATAGACTCCAAGAGAAGAGAATGATTCTCGAGGAGGAGATGATTAGCAGAAGCTAATACCTCAAAGAGGTCAAGGAGAAGGAAGGTTGGTCAACAGTCATTTGCTCGTTAAGACGTTGGGCACTGCCGGGCTCGGTGGCTTAGCCTGTAATCCCAGAGCTTTGGGAGGTTGAGGTGAGTGGATTGCCTGAGCCTGTGGGTTCGAGACCTGCCTGGGCAACTTGGCAAGACCTCATCTCTACAATAAATAAAAAAATTAGCCGGGCGTAGTAGCGCGCGCCCATAGTTCCAGCTACTTGGAAGGCTGAGGCGGAAGGATCGCTGGAGCCCAGCAGGTCAAGGCTGTGGTGGCTGGGAACGGCCACTGCACTCCAGTTTGGGTGACAGAGTGAGACTCCAACTCAAAAAAAAACCAGATGTTGGGCACTGACTTTAGTGGTTGAATTTTGGTAATAATAACCTTGGAAGTGGAGCAAATTAAATTTTTTTTGTGAGAAGCATGAGTCAAAGGCATCTTCATAGAAGAAAACAAGAAATAGCACAGTAACTAAATAAGGAAATTAAGTGAAACAAGTTTTGAGGTTTGGAACATGAAGATTTGAGATATAAAGTACACAAAAGCTGAAGAGAGGAAACAGGAAATGTCAAGAGGCAGAGAGAAAGGATGAGTCCTGACAGTATGTTCCTCAGGGGTCTCTGCCTAAAGAATAAAATAATTGATAATGGTTGAAAAGAGTTTGCTTTATTTAAATTCATAATTCAATTTTTCCTTTCCAGACTCATAATTAATGCAGACTTTCTGATACCGTCTTAGCTAAACGGAAGTGAGAGCTATCCACATGCTTTGGAAGCACATGGATGAATAGATCAACATTACCCATCCTCACCCACTATTTTAAAAAGTCACTGTGCCCTAAACCAGATGCCATTAATACAATATCTGTATCACAACTTTTCCTTTTCACTTATTTCACCACTCTGAGCAGAAAATTTAAAAAACAAATGAATCACAACTGAAGGCCAATAAATAACTTGTAATCTTAATGGGAACAAATTCAAACTGAATTACTAAACTAGCAAGGAAGACATACAATATAATATGGCGGTTGTCATTTAGTTGCCAACACAATTCACAATTTGCTGAAGAATTTCTGTTTTTCTTTTTTCTTGGGTGGACAGAATTAGGACTGCTAATACATAGCATGCCATTTTCATCTCAGTGGAGATGAGTGCCCAGCAAAAAATATGTTCTGGAAGCTTACAGTTTTTAGATCACCAGACTGAACTGAGAATCAAAAGGTAAAGTGCACCAAATTATTGGCAAAATTATTTAACTAACAAAATGACTCTCCTCCTCTTCCTTTCTGTCACCTGTATTGCTAGGCTGTTAACAATTACTCTGCAGGCCAAGGCAATTTCCCCTTAAATTACATACTAGGGGGAGAGGAGAAACGCAACAGGAATGCCATGTCCTGAGCAACCAATTTACAGTCAACTATGAATTAATTTAAGTGTCTTCTGAATTACACAATATGTCTGTGCTTGGCTGATAACTCCACAATGTTTATTGTACTTCCTACTTTACCTCGGAGAAAAAAAAATCATGTATATTACATCACTTCCATGTTATGGATTTTCTGTTATGTTGCTATGGAAACCTACCATTTCCTTTCACTATCTCTCTTTCTCCCCTCCCCCCATCTCTCTCTCTCTCTCTCTCATATAGAAAACAAAAATGGAATTACACGTTGATAAACATTTTATTACAAATTCCTCCATGCAAACTAAGCATTTGGTAACTTGCTCCAGTGAGGAGGAACAGTACCAGATTCTCTCTATGTGAATCACTGATTTAACCAGACACCATTCCACACTTTCCTCCTCTGCAACTTTTGGTTTTCCATGATTGGAAATATTTCCATGCATAGTCAGCATTTGCTAGAATGAGATTCTCTTACTCATTTTGCCCTTATTGTGTATTTATTTCCTGTGACAAGAAAGAAACACTTTTCATTCTCTTTAAGCCACAGGCCAGATTTCTCTTAGAGATTTTGTTAGACTCATGGCTTCAATTAGTTCATTTTTTGAATAGGTGATATGCAAAATATTTTCTTTTTCTTTTGCATCACTGTTTTGTGTTGGATTTTGTTTTTAGGTTCATTATATGGCACCTATGAAGTGTTAATTCTTGCAAAAAATATTTTGAATAAAAGAAACATTTCACTTTAGAATGTATTATTAAAACAAAAATAGTAACACGAATGATAATATACCAATCAAATGTAATTAAGAGAATAACCCTAGGAACGTAATCACTCCCTCTGCCAATCTTAACTCTCAGAAATTTCCTGTAAGATCTCTTCAAGTGGAGGATGAAGTACTATGAAAACTCTATCATTTTCTTCTGGCTCAAACAATGTGGCACTTGTTTTTCTTGTTCTGCTATTCATGGACTATTATTTTATATGTTCTTGACAAACAGAGAAACACTACACAATAATAATAATATGAAAAACAAACCTTGAAACATTCTGTTGAGGCACAGTGAGAAATGGACGTAAATAAGAGTACTTAAAATATTCAATTTTTAATTTTTAAACAAATGTTCAGTGAAAGAGTTTTTAATTATGATTTATCAAAATGAAAGACCACCAGGCAGATATAAGCTTTGCATATTAATATTTAATGACATGACAATGTGGTCAAAACATAATTAGACCAAAAAGAGAAAGTTCTAAAATAGTATGAACTACAAGATATCTATTGAATGGCTAGAAGAACATACTAGAAAATGTTAACAGTGATTATTTATGAGTATTGGTGTTAATAGTGATTTTTTTTCTTCTTCTTTATGCTCTTCAATGTTTTCCAAATACTTTAGAATGTATTGATTAGGTAGGAATGCTTTTGGCTGCATTAATAGAAAGCCCAACAGTGGCTTAAATAAATAGAGTTTGTGCTTATTATTATGGTAATGTTTATTATTATTTATGTATACATTTTTACATATCAAAAAGTCTGAAATGAGTAGTTATTGGTATTGTTTCAGTAGCTTAATAATAATTTTCTTTTTTAAATTTTCCCATTCTTAGCTTAGCCTCTTTTTCCCTTATAGATTTTTAGTCTCGTGATCAAAAAAATCATTACCTTAGTAACAAGGATCATGTCTATTTTCATGGTGGAAAATGGGTCCTGGGATAGTGTTGGTCACAATTATTCCATTTAGTGCCTTTGCCAGAACTCCTTTCTGAGGACCAACTCCCAAAGAGGTTTATTTCTTATACGTCATTTGTCAGAACTGAATAAAGGGTCATCCGTAACTGCACAGTTCATAGATGTAGATTCCCATAATTGATTTAGACTCACCATAAACCATTGCCTAAATATTATGGAAGCAATGCCACCCTGGACAAAATCAGCAAGAAAGGAAATGGGAATGTATTCTGCAGAGTGTGACAGGCAAGAGTATGTCTCAGCCCCCCACCCCCACCTCTCTACCCCCAACAACAGATACCGATGTCTTAATTTCTGGAATCTGTGAATATTACTTTAAATGGTAAAAAAAAAAAAAAAAATTTTTTTTGAAGGTGCGATTAGGTTTAGGATTTTAATTTGGGAAAATGATCCTGGATTATCTTGGCAGGCCCTAAATGCAATTACATGTATCCTTATAAGAGGTAGCACTGCGAGATTACATACACACATACAGACACACATAAGAGATTGATATGAAGACAGAGCAAGAAAAAATTAGAAGATACTTGCCTTGAAGACTGGAGTGATGCAGTCAGTCACAAGTCAAGGTATTCTAGCTAGAACGGTCAAGGAGTACATCCCCTTCTAGCGTCTGCAAAGGGAAAGCAGCCCTGCCAACACAGATTTTGGTTCAGTGATACTCATTTTGGATTTCTGGCCTCCAGAATTATGAGAGAATAAATTTCTGGCATTTTCTTTTCTTTTCTTTTTTTTAAATCAAGGTCTCATTTTCTTGTCCAGGCTACATGTAGTGCAGTGGCACCATCACAGCCTTCCATCTCAGCTTCCTGAGTAGCTGGGACTATAGGTGTGTGCCACCATGCCTGGCTACTTTTTTATATTTTTACATTATCTGTAGAGATGAGGTCTCGCTATATTGCGTAGACTGGTCTCAAACACGTGGGCTCAAGCAATCCTCTTGTCTTGGCCTCCCAAGGTGCTGGGATCAGAGGCATGAGCATTCATGCTGGGTCAAATTTTGTTACTTTAAGTCAGCCAGTTTGTGGTGATTTGTTACAGCAGCAAAAGTAAACTAACACTGAAAGGAAACTAACACATTATATCAACCACATAGTCAGTCAGTCTCTCTCTCTCTACACACACACACACACACACACACACACACACACACACACACACACACACAGCTTTAAAAGTAATATGATATTATATAAATATCACCTTGTAATATAACACTTTTAGAAAAATGTTATTTTTAAAATTAAGTAATTTATAAAACAAATAAATAATTCCTTCCATGTTTCCATGTCAAGAGAATAATATATTTTCAGCAAGGCCTTGCCTCAAATTGAACACATATTTACATGATTCACAAGCATCTACAACCAATTTCCACTTACTTCTGTAGAAACTGCCCAAGTGTTTTCCAATGTAGATTTGCCCATACGGTATGAATCACTGGTACTTAGCTGGTCTTTGATTCAGCATTTTTTTCTATTCAGTTATAACCTTAAAATTGAGAATATGTATATATATATGTACACACACCCACAGAGACACACAACTAGATGCATGCTAGGAGCAGATGTTGTAATGGAGGCAAATTGTTAAGGAATAAATGAAAGAAATGGGGGGAAAGACCCTGCTCTCAATTTTCCTACAGAAACAAGATTAAAATAGTAATAATATTTCTAATCTGCCATGGAAAATAAATGAATGCTGACAGAATATTGGTTTTCACTTCAAAGTCGGTTATTAAACTTTTTCTTTTTTCCCTGAAGAACTCAACATGGCATGGGCTATTTTCAGACGATGAGCTCCCTTTCATCAAAGTCAGCACTGGCTGTGAAGACCACCTGCTCCAAGTAATTACCTTAAGCAACTCTCAGGGTCTCCTGATTCAAATGACCTATTTCTTGGTGAAATAAGACATCTCTTAACTTTGGCTGTGTGAAATATGCTCTCAGCTCCAAATTACTTATTCACAGGAGACAAAACACTCCTAGATCAATTCAAAGTACTGATCTCTCTCAGTGGGCCCATCAGGACTCTATTCCCAAGACACAACAAGAAAACAATCTGCAGATTATCCAATAGAAAAGACTAGATAGATCTGAAAACAAGCCAAATGGAAAACTGCAAAAATCCTTCTTCTGAAATTCTGATTCATATAAGCCAAAAGGGAATGTATTTTGCTTATTTCATGTATGAAACAAACAATCAGACCCTAATTTTAGGAGAGTGTGTTGTATGTCCAATACTTGTAATGATTGCATATTCACCAATTAACCTGTTTTGTCTGACTCCTGTTGGTAGCACACACACCCCAAAATTTTCTTGGACTTTCAAGTTTCATGATTTTTTTTTAAGTATTTCAGTAATCAAACATACAAAACAATGACTTAACTTTACAGACTAATATAATGCATATAGAATGTAAGCTTGGAATTTTCATGGCCAAAAGATTTTTCTCGCTCGATTTCCATCCGCATCTGGGACAGTTGGTCCCTCCCTTTTTCTTGAGACTATCTCTTCCTGGACAATCTGGGCACTGCTCCTCCTTCCCCTTCCCCTGTCCTCTGGCTCTTGGTTATCTCCATTTACTCTTCTGCTGCTGTCTGTCTAGATACTCACGGCTCCCTATTTCCTTTCTTTTTATCACCCTCCCCACCTCCTTCTTCCTTCATTCTTCCTTCCCTTTCCTTCTCTGCTTTGTTTCTTTCTCTTTTTTTAAAATCCCAATCTCCCTTATAATCTTATTTCCTTCCAGGGTGAGGCTATTATTTATAAGATGATAATTAGTAAAAAAAAAAAAAAAAGAAAGAAAGAAAAGAAAAGAAAATTCCAAAGGAGGGGGACACACTTCATCAATAAAGGTACCTGATCTCAAACCAGGTGAAGCAGGGACCAAAGTGAAGTCCAAATTTTACCTGTAAAATGACCATTTGCATACCTAACCCTGAATTGTACCCCACATTTTAAAAATAAAAATTAAAAATAAATAAATAATTAAATATAAATTTAAGCAAAAAAAATTTATACAACTGTTTTTTTTAGTTCTACTTTTTTTTTGAAAGCGGGAGGTGTGCTCAAATCCTCTAATCAAAACTGAATGTGCACGGAGAAATCTGTTACCCACAAGTAAGATACTAATTAGAAAACAGAGTGGAAAGACCTCTGCAGTGTCACACAGTGCCCTACTTTTAATGCAACTTTGATTTTTTTCTAAATCAGCATTTCAGAAGTATTCTGGGTAGGACTCATTCTGCAAGATGGTTTTCTAGAAAAAAGAGTTCTATGGCCAATTTAATATGTGAACAACTGTAGACCGAGACTCCCTTGTGAATTTAAGAAAACATTAACATTGTTTTAGAGGAGATAAATTTATTTGCATTTAACCAAACATTATACAAACTTATTTCACCCTGCAACCTTTTATATAAGTCATCTAATCTTCAGGAACTTTCTTTTGGCCATTGCAGTCGTCTCTCAACTATTCTCTGCCTTAAGCAGTATAGTGCTCCAATCCACTCTAAACTACCACCAGAATTATCCATCTAAAACTTCATCACACCTCATCTCTCCTATGCCTAAAATAATCTAGTGGCACCTGATGATGTGCCAGATAGCATCTGAACGCTTCAGGAGAACACAGGATTTTTAGTAATTCTGTCTTAAGTTTACTTTTTTTTACAACTTTTGCCATGGACACCTCACTCTACTCTTCCTCAGTGCACCCAATACACTAGTATCAGCAAATTATGTGAAATCTTGAAAATACCCACTTACATCTGAGTTTTTCCCCCTCCTACTTCTGATATGCTTCTACATATTTTTTAATAGTTCCTATATGTGCTCCTTTAAAAAAATTTTCTTGATCATATTCCCATTTATCCAAATGACTTAGTTTTCCTTGCCTTGTTTTTCATTATCACTTTGGAAATATCTTTAGAAACAAACAAGTCCCCTGACTCTACTGCATCTAGTAAGCTGTGAGCTTACTGATCTGTGCTGTCTAATATTGCAGTATTAACTACAATGTGACTTTTGAGCACATGAAATGTGTCTAGTTGAACTGAGATATTCTTTAAGTATAAAAGACACATTGATTTAGAAGATTGGGGAGAAAATAATGATGTTCTAATACAAAATAATATATCTTTTTATATATATTAGGTATTTCATCATTATATATCATAATATTATTAATGATATATATGGCATAACCATAGATCATCAATAATTTTAAATATTGATTATATGTTGAAATTATATTTTAGATGTATTTGTTTAAATAAAATATATTCATAAATTAATTTTGCCTGTTTCTTTCTGGTGTTATACAACTACCAGAAACTTTTAAATTACATATGTAATCACATCTGTGGACCACATCATATTTCCACTGAACAGTGCTGCTCTAGAAGACTTGCACTCTCTCTTGTAATTACAGCACCTAGCTGTCACTTGTGATCGATACTCGCCCAGTGTTTCTTGAATAAATGAATCAATAAATTAGCAGCAGTGTTTTTACATTGTCTTCTAAAATAAAATTCTTGCAGTCAGTTAGCATAACATGAGTTTCTGAGGAGAAAAAATCTTCCTAATGAGTAATCTCAGTATTTGGTGGCTCTGAATAATGTCAACAGCAGCCAGAGTGACAACACTCCTTTCTTAGATAGAAAAGGGAAGGTTCAAGATCATATTGACCTTTATATATAAACCATGTTCCATGAACTATTCTAGGTTAGGATGCACAGAAACCACATCACAACCTCCATAACTTTCTATGAAATAAATGCTACTGGACTTTGATGAGGACAGAAAAAAAAACCCTCAGATGTAAGGCAGTCCAAGTCCTTTATCACTTCCAGTCATAAGATTTCTACATGAATCACTTTGAGAGCACAGTTCTTAACAGAAATGCAGCAGAAATGCTGGCCTAAGATTGGATAGAAAAAAAAAAAAAACCCACATGCGTTTTTGACTTAACTGAAACTCTCTGTGTGACCTTAGGTGAGTCACTTACTGTCTGTTTCTTTGAATGTTCTAGAGTTTAAAAAAATAATAATTCTGAAAACTTCTGTATATAGTAATTGAATAATCTAATGCTGCTGCTGCTGATTTCAGATATTTTAAATCATATTAAAACTGCTTTGATCAGCACACACGATTCCTTTTCTTCAGCTAAAAATCCAAATGGTGACTTCATCTACAGAGGAAGACTTCATCTACAAAAGATTTAAGAGATGGCAGAATATTTTGTAAATTATTTGCTCTGTTCCTCGGTTTCCTTCATTTACTTTAAATTTTTGCTAAATCCATTTATACTGTTTTCAGTTAATTTGGAAAGCAAGAAGAGTAAGTGAAACCATGGTTTCACCTGCATTTAAAAGCAAAGGTTTGTTTTGTTTTGTTTTATTTTAAACTTTTTTTTTTCTTGTAGGTCTTAGAGATTTGGTTTTGTGGTAACATACTTGTATGCTTTCTCTGAAAAAACAACCACAACAAAAAACCCATTAATGCTGGCTTATTTCCTTTACTGAACGACAAACGTAACTTGGGAGAGTATAAGTATGTAGCCAAAGACTGCCACCACCATAATTATAAGTATCATGGCTGAGGGAACGGAAACTCATTTGCAGCTTAGCAAGGCTGAAATTCAAATATTCCAATGGCTGGCCCATTAGAAAAAAAGATATATACTTATAAAATTAACATAGGCTAACATCCAATATTATGATTAATATTCTCCTGATATTCCCATACATTCTCCTAAGTTAAAGTCTAATATAAAGAATGGGAGAGTGATATAATTTGGATGGTTGGTTTCTCTAAATCTCATATTGAAATGTGATCATGGGAGTGGATCCCTCATTAATAGCTTGGTGCCTTTCTCACCATGAGTAAGTTAGTTCTACCAGCTCATGGGTGAGTTGGTTGTTTAACAGATCCTGACACCACCTACTCCCTCTGTTGCTCTGGCTCTCACTAGCTCTCCTTAGCCTTCCACAACTCTGAAAAGCTTCCCGAGACTTCATCAGCAGCTGAGCAGATGCCAGGACCATCCAGAACTGTGAGCCAAAATAAGCCTTTTTTTCTTTATAAATTACCCAGTCTCAAGTATTTCTTTACAGCAATACAAAACAGACTAAGACAGTGAGGGAGAAAGAAACCAAAATAAATATTATGGCTATGGCAATTTCTGTTACACACAAAGTTGTATCAAGGGCGACTGGCATCCTACCAACTACTTGTTTTATCCCTAGATGTATGTCCGTAATATAGCTATAATCTCAGGTTTATACATTATAAGGATAGAAGAGGTGATAACATGGACATTGTATTAGTTTCTTGTGGCTGCTGTAATAAATGTAATACACTTGGTGGCTTAAACAACATACATTTATTCTTTCACAATTCTAAGGGCCAGAAGTTCTAAATATGTATCACTAGATTGAAATCAAGGTATGAGAAAGGCTACACTCTTGCTGAAGGCTCTAGGGGAGAATTTGTCCCTTGTCTCTCTTTTCCGTCTTCTGTTGGTTAAAAGCAATGCCCTTCAATTACATATATTATTTCATAGATACGTTACAGAACTAAAACATGAAAAAGCATATCTATAGAAAATCACTTGTTAAATTGTGCATGAGTTCAAATCCCCAGGATATAAGAGATGTTACAAAGAATTTTCACTTAAGTAATATTTGTCTAAGATTTTGGCTGGAATTATAACATTAATTCATGTATTTATTGAGCAAATATTGACTACCTTTCCTTACCATGACAGGCACTTGCCTAGGTGCTGGGCTAGCCATGTCCTCAAGGAGCTTGGAAGTAAAATAGGGGACGGCAGCATTGAGGAATACATGTTCTACAAGACGAGTAGAGGACAAGATACAAGCTGACATAGTGGGGGAAACACTAAACTAATTCTTGGGAGCCAAGGATGGCTTCTGTGAAGAAGTTCATCAAGCTGAGACCCTAGGATTATCAGGAATAATCCAAGTAAGGAAGCTGAGGAGAAGAGGGAGCACTCCCACACTTAAAGGCTAATAATCTAATTCTTTAGCATTTAAAAAGATCTACATTGAATGTAAGCTAGCTCAACCTCTGCAGAAAGCAGTGTGGCATTTTCTCAAAGAACTAAAAATTGATCTACCATATGACCCAGCAATCCCAGTTCTGGGAATATACCCAGAGGAACACAAGTTGTTCTACCAAGAAAACACCTGCACACATATGTTAATTGCAGCACTATTCATAATAGCAAAAACATGGAACCAACCCAGATGCCCATCCAAAGTGCACTGGATTTTTGAAATGTGGAACAAATACATGACGGAATACTATGCCATCATAAAGAACAAAACCATGTCCTTTGCAGCAATATGGATGCAGCTGGAGACCATTATGCTAAGTGAACTAAGTGAACAGAAATAAAAACTGAATACCACATGTTCTCATTTATAAGTTGACCCTAAGTACTGGGCAAGTGAGCACAAAGGTGTGAATAACTGATATTGGGCACTATTAGTGGGAAGAGGGAGGGAAAGGATAATGGGCACACAACCACCCATGGGGTACTATGTCCCTTACCAGGGGAAAAGAGGGTTTGTGAGAAGTCCAAACCGCACCTGCATGCAATTTACTTCTGTAGCAAATACTCACATGTACCCCATGATTCTAAAATAAAAAATAAATGAACCTAAAATTTTTAAATTGAAAAATGAAAATAGAATGCATTACTCTATAAAAACAAAAAATAATAAAAAGGCCCAAGGTAAGAGGAAGAATATTACTGGAACCTGGACATATTTTTTAAATGGCTGAAAGTGCATAATGGCTGTTTAGATAAGAAATAAAGCTGAAGAAATGAACAGCCTCATCTTCATGAAATTCCATACTTAAAATGTGTATACATTTTTTGGGCATCCCTGTATATATCTGGATTCCCAGAGAGTTCTAGGACGAATATATCTATATAGTGATGTGTTAAATCACGGGGAAGCTGGTAGTGATCAAGTTCACAAAGCTACATTTATCTCGTGTGCAACTTAACAAAATGATGTGTTATCTATTACATCAGGATGCTGTGCCTTAAATTTTATTTATTAGACATTTGACTGAACAGTCTAGGAGAGATACCTTGATATTAGAACTGTGCAAATGGGATACCATATTGATGATACTATTATTATTGTTTAAAGGCAAGCTTTTTTTCAATTACTATTAACACATGGTGAACATTTACCTTTCAGGGTATATTTTGTGGAGAATTATTTTCTGGGGCTTTCAATAAGATAGCTAAGTAATGATAGTTTACATCAAAACATATTGTTTTCAATGTACAACTTGTGTACAATATTTATAGAATATTTGCATGTAGTATGCACAGAGAAAATCTTCAACTTCAGAATTTCAGGATCTTTGTCTAATTTTTTCCTACCTTACTAATGGATAACTCTACTTTTTTTAATTGCATCTTAATGATTACATTTACACAAAATAAGAAAAGGCAAATCAGTGAGAAGAATCCATATAAGTAGCAAAATAGGTTAAATACAAGCACAATAGTGTCCACGAGGCATGGAAGAACTGTACAGTTCCTCTCCCTCCATATTTTCCTTTCCATTTAATTCATTCACTGCACTCACCACTAGAGCCACCTCTTGCTTGAATTTTGTGGCTTCCTAACCCTCTGTTGTCATTTCAGTTGATGCTAGTGAACCTAAGAGTAATGTCAGTTCTGCTTTTTGCTTTATTTGCTCTGAGAGATAACTGCTGTTTGTTGATTCTGGTGGTAATTGTACTTGAACTTTAAAAAATAACCTGGTATCTCAACCTGGGCATTTTTCTCTGTTTACTATTTCACTCTCCTGTCATCTTCCAAAAAAGTGACATTGGGTTGGTATGTGAACAACCATTGAACCACCATGAACATCTGTGGGCTCTGTGCACCCAGTACTTAGGACAGCTGGTTTACCAAATGGGGAAGGTTATACTTCATTTGTGGTGAGGCCAGCCACCCTGACACTCAGCGATGCCCTGGCAATGCTACTAAACAACACCGTGACATTCCAGAACGTCTAAGTCAAGGCAGCTATGGGCTTTCCCTATTGTTCACCCCAATTACAAAAAGGTCTTGGGGGGAAAAAATGAAAATAGAACCAATATCCATTTTATCCTTACCAAGTCTAGAAGGACCTGTGCTAAAATAAAGGTGGGACTATCATTAAATACATCAGAGTGCTATTTATTCTGTTTCTTATATCAGTTAATTATTGTTCTCTCTTAGGCTCCGTTTACCCATAATAACTGCCATATAGTAAAAGTTCTGTCAATTCATTATCATCTCTTTCAATTCCCTCCTTTGCAGTCTTTCACCTTGGTCCGATTTAGGCACCATTGTTTTTTAAACAGACTAAGAAAATGAGGATTGGAACCTTGCTTTCCATTCATCTTTCACAATATACAAAAAAAGAAAATTTCTTTCCCTGAGTTTTCAATGACTCCAGGTCACTGGTTATTAAATAACATTAGTTCAAACTTCTCCTAACACCAAGGTCTTTTATGTAATGTCCTCTCTTAGTAAATCTCTCCATGAATGTTAGGTACAAGTCACTAAACTACTCACCACTATCCAAACATGTGTGCAATCTACTCATATTTCTACTTCCTCTGCCTACAATTCTCTTCCCTGGCTTCTCAGCCTACCAATAGCCTACTACCAAGCCAAGCTTCAAGTCAAATGTTACTTCTTCCATAAATACACTTATGATTCATACAGTAGAAATCAATTTTTTGTCTTATCAGCTTCCAAAATCTTTGCTAATATCTCCATAATATGTTTTATATACACATATATACACACATATATGTATATACGTATATGCTTTTTAAAATTTAATAGCAGACCTTTGAATTTTACTAATTTAACCTTCCCTATTTTGATTATTTGTGAGTTGTTCTGAGGGCCCATGACATGTGTTTTTTATGGTTTTGCTAAAGTGCATATTCAATCATCCACTGTGGAAAGAACATGCTAGAATGTTTCAGAGCTAGTTGTGAACCAGTTAATATCCCATCATCCCAGAAACTATGTGCTCTGGATAAGGTCAAATGCAATTATGGAGAAAAATTGTATGCAGCAACACATTGCTGAATTGTCAAGTAGACATATTCCTCAGCAAATCTAAAAAGTAGCAAGAAGCTAATTTTTATTGAGTGTTTTACATTTGCTAAGGACTGCTCGATGCACTTTAGGCATATCATAATATTTAATTCTCATAACAATTTTTAATATAGAAGCTATTAATATAACCACTTTGATAAGAAAACAAAAGAAAAGGCACAGTGTTGTTAATAGCAGAGCCAGGATTTGAACCAAGGCCATATTAGTCCATAGCTTGCGTCTTTATTTTATTTATTTATTTATTTATTTATTTATTTGAGTTGGAGTCTCACTCTGTCGCCCAGACTGGAGTGCAGTGGCCGCTCCCAACCACCGCAGCCTCAACCTGCTGGGCTCCGGCGAACCTTCTGCCTCAGCCTTCTAAGTAGCTGGAACTACAGGCGCACGCTACGAGGTCTCACCAAGTTGCCCAGGCGGGTCTCGAGCCCACAGGCTCAGACAATCCACTCACCTCGGCCTCCCAAAGCGCTTGGATTACAGGCTGAGCCACCGAACCCGGCCTAGCTTGAGCCTTTAACCAATACACACTGCTGCCCACAAGGTGGCAAACATGAAGAGTTTAGCACAGGTGTTGCTTACAATCTATCTTTACCTTTCTTGGAGATAGACATCATACCTTTCAGTTTGTTTCACCAATACTGGCCCAGCATTATTTCTTGTAAACAGCAGACTCTGTTACTCTAACAATAGGCTTAACAACTACTAATAGATAGTAGTTACCCCAGAGTAATGGCTGTTACCTAAAATGGTAAACCTCAATAATTCTTTCCAACCCAGAAAAATAGCTTATTCACTCATAATTCTGCTTTCTTCTTAAACGCCAAGCTACAAATTCTATTTGCCTTGGAGATCTTCACTAAAAATAATTTAATACATACGGGAAACATTTAGCCTCTTCATCGCAGCTATTTAAAATAAGCATTGGCACAGAAATTGCAGCATTAGGAGACATCCTTACTCTACACATTAGGGACCACTTGTCAGAAACAGAGTTAAAGTAGACTTGAAACATCTCCAGGCCGCTTTGCTCTCTAGTGCTCTGAAGTATTTGAATGTTAACTCTTTGACCCATGACTGTTTAGCTAATTTTGATTTTATGTAAAAGAGAAATAATGATTACAGAGCCTGTTCTAGAAGAATTTGTATTTTCCATTTCTTTCATTCCATACAGGCTAAATGCACTTCATTAGCCTTCAAGCTAAGGCATGAAGAGGGTGGTGTTATCAAATGTCATAACCAATGTGCCCTTGATTAAAACCCTGGGAAGGGTCACACATATGCCAGAAGTAGTAGGGAAATCATTAATAAAAAAAACTCTAATGAAATAAACATGGAACATGAAAACCAAAGTCCAATACCAGAAATGCAGCTAGTAAATGTAACCTACTTATTTTTCCTTTAAAACAAACTGTAAATACATTGCTCCTGGTTTTAAATTATCTACTTCATTAGGTTGAGAAATTGCATTTTCATTGCTAGCAAGTGGTTTTTCATCAGGGACTGTGTGTCCAACTGCTTAAAAGTCAAGGCTTAAATACTTAAACTGCCATCTATTGGAGGAAGAAAAATTACATAAGGTTAGAAGCTTCTAGTGGCTGTAAGACCACTCAGGGTTTTGCATACATATCTCGACAAATATCTCACTGGACAACATCAGTGTTTATTGACTGGAAGCTATTCTCTGTGGAAGGCAAATGAAATGAAAATGATGGATTATGCTTTACTACATGGAAATGGACAACTTGGCAAACTTTTTAAAATTACTCAGCAAGCCAACCACTTTTAGTATTAATAAATTATCTTAAATATTCTCTGAGTTACAGGTAGATGCTCAATGTCCCTGAGCTGAGCAGCTCACATGAAGAGCTTCTCTTCAAGCCAGAGCATGGTGGTTAGGGTGGCATCTGCAAACCAATTGCCTTCCCAAATAAAATTCTGGGGTCTCTGCTGGCCTGTTGTGGCCCTGCCTAGCTTTGCCACAAAGCAAAGCAGGTTTGACTCCCATAGAAAAGATGAGCCACACATTTAAACTAACAATCTAAAATAGATATAAATGTCATAAAACCAAGACCTTCGTAATGATATTTTTGACATTTTTCTTTTTCTTTTTGCCATTCCAAAACTAAAGGCTCACGAGGAGTTCCTTCTAATTATGAATTTATTCTTTAAAATTTAGAAGAAATTTCTTATGTGTTCTTTTGCCTTACCCTTAATGTCTAACAAGCTTTGTATGAAGGGCTCTCATCTTAGAAAAGACATTGCTTTTAATACAAGCCATGTATAAGTGACACAGTAGTTATTCAGATTGGCATTTACATCACTTCACTGAAGGTAATTGTTCGGGTATGCTACAGGCTTGATTTTTCAAGAAACTATTACAAATGTTCACATCAAGAAGGAGTAATTTTAATGAGGTAATTGTGACAGATGCTGTCTCCTTGAATTCTGCTCTTGAAAGAATAAAAAAAATCACCCTTCTCTTCTACGCTCCTCCTTGAGATCTTACCCAAATGACATATTGTGAATTCGAAGAGGCCACCCCAAAATTTTGCATCTGGACCAAGCTGAGAGAAGCCTATATACCTATGCTTAGCACTGGGGGAAATGCCGGAAGCAAAATAAAATAAAACAAACAAACAAAATATGCAAAATGCTCTAACTTCCTAAAGAAAACAACAAAACAAAAAAGAAGCAGGTGAGTAAACATTGAAGTTTAAAACACAGATTTGGGAAAAGTTAATAAACGATGACAGACACTAGCTATCTCTAAATACCGTCAGACCACTAACAAATGAAAACAAGGATGTATCCCCAGTGAAAAACTTAGGATGATAGTCACAAAACAGAAGTGACATTGAGCCTTGTAAGAACAATCTCTTGCTTTTCAGTCTAAGTCAGGCAAACTATTACAAGCAAGTAATTAGATCCTCTAATAAGGGATGAGTGGTGGCCTTTTTCTGGTTTTTAGGCAACTGTAGATGAATGCATGCCTAAAGCCTCTAACTGCTTTCTTTACAGTGCAAATAGAAAGATTTTAATAAGTGCATGTTTTACTAAAGAGGCCTCACTGACCAGATGTTTCATAAAGGCACTCTGTTTCCTCAAGTGTGTTTTGTTTCCTCAGGCATGCACGATAAACATGAGAATCACCTGGGGAGTTGCGGAAAATGACATTCCTGGGTCCAGGTGCTAGAATGTCTTAATCGAGTAGGAATTGGGGGGAGGGGGCGGGGCTCAGAAATAGAGGTAGCGCTATTGAGACTTTCAGCCCTAGACCCATATCACTTTCCCATGTCTCCCCACATCAACTTACAATAATTAATTAAAAGTACAAATCTTGTATACATTTTGAAGTTGGAAACATTAGAAAACTTTGCGATTTTTACTTAAATGAAACAGAATCTTGGAGGAAAATTGTGCATACTATGCAAACTCAACTTAAAGACCATTGACTAGGTTCATCCCTCCTGCGCCCTCATCCAAGTAGGTTGCTGACCCACTCTCCCTCCCCATGGAAATTCTAGAGCGGCCCCTGCAAGGAAGGAACAGATATCCACGTTTTAAAGAAGCACTCCAGGCCATTCTGAGGCAGAGTCTGCTATGCATTCTAACATTTTATCAGTTCTGCGGCAACCACCTGCTAAGCATGAAGTGTCGAAAACAGAGTTGCAGTTTAGTCTATGAAAATAAGATTAAAAAAAAAATTAAATTGAATTGAAACACTTTTTTTAAGCTCATAGAAAAGAGCCTGGTAATAACAGTGCCAAGCTGCTTGGAGAGATGCTGTGGAATCAACCATTGTAAAAAAACAACCCAGCATCTCTGGAGGAAAAAAGAAATACATGCCTTCGTCCTTGACCTGAAAGTTGTGCCATCTACATATAAAAAAGGCAAAATATATATTTTTTATTTTTATTAATCAATATTTTTTATTATGGTTTTGTGGGATACAGTTAAGGGTTAGGTGTACAATTACGTTTCATTCAGCACCCTGTTGATAAGAGGTGTTTCCCCGTCCCCAGACAGATATTTGCTACTGTTAATCCCATCTCCCCCAAAATATTTATTATATAAAAAAATACACTGAAAGAAAGATGCCTCTTGGACAATATTTTTTAAAGATACAGATTTCTTAATAGGGATATTTTTTTGCAGACCCAGAGCTCATATCATTTCTTACCACTGTCTTCCTGAGCACCTGCAGCAGCTGATCCTGAAATCCTTTATTCTACACATTTTTACCATTTGGAATGGAAGGAATTATGGCTGTCCCATCAGTCCCGTCTTTCCTTCTGTCCAATGATGCATCTACTGAGGGCAACCAGTAGTTATCTGTTGTCCTACACAGCTGTCTTTTTAGAGGACACTCATGGTCTGGAAGCCAACCCTTCCTGTCTGAACTAGACCTTGGCCCTATGCCTTTACTGGGAAGCCGCTGTCCACTCACCTTCCTCAAGGAGGCTTGGGTTATTCAGAATGACTCTCTGCTGTGGCTTCATAAAGGTCTTACTGTGCTTTCTCCCACCACCCTGCTATAAGGTCAGTCCTGAAATGCAGCCAGACATGCAGAGGTTGGCTCCCGCTCCTGACAGCCCAGCTCAAGGACAGGGTGCTAAGAGTCAGGACACTGCCCGGAACATACATATCACTTTGGTCCAGAAGATCTCTACTTCCAGAATTTGACTCCTGCTCAGTTTACAGTCAAAAGACTAAACCCTATGGACATCTTAATTTTAACATGTCCAACACCACTGTAAGAAGTGCTCCATTAGTCTTGGCTCTACCCATTTCTAATCCACTTCATTGTTCTCATTGGCACACTCTGGAGCCCCTATATTCCTTGCTGCCAAGTCTGCAAGACTTATGATGACGTTTAGAAACCACTTGCATTTTCCTATTTCTCCTTAGTCTCGGAATTTGTTTTTAGTTTCTAAGTATTACATTGTTGATAACAACATAACGATATGTGTTGATTAATTAAATAGGGGCCTCTACTATTCCTAAGGTGTGTATTACATTTAAACCAAGAATCACAAATATCTTCTTTCTGCCCATCTTTTCCACATTTAGTAACTTGATTTTAATTCAGTTTTATCCAGAGGAACCTTAGATATATTAAACTAGAGTTGTGGGTCTTATGTTTTAGGAGAGTGTTCATAAGCCCTTCAAAAACAATTTACATGCTTTCTCTTAATAAAATAGGCAATTTCATAAACAATTTTTACTGCTTAAAACTCTAAAACATCATAAAATTTGAAATAAAATTAATTATGAAAAAAGATTTATACTTTATACTCTTGAAAATTGGTCATTTTGTTTGAGAGATACATATTACAGATTATATTAAAGAAAAACATATTGCAGAAATTATTTCTATCAACCCATATCAATGATAATTTTAAATATTAATGATGTTTGAAGGTAATACACACACACAGTGATAATTTGAAATGAACAAGTGATTGTGAAAATTGCATCTTTCTTAACTCTGATCACATCCACCAATTCTCTCTGGAGGTTACCACTGTTAATAGTTTTTTGTATATCTCTTCAGATATTTTTTTATATTCACTTGGAAGCATTATATGTTTATTCCAAATTATTTCAGAGACAGCTTATGCATGTATAGATACAGCTGTCAGTATATATGTGTGTATATGTGTGTGTATGTGTGTGTATACATATACACACACACATATGTATGCAACATTGTGATGCTCCTTGCTTTTTTCACCAAGTACACATAAATCTATCTCATATTGTTTAAATGCCATGTGGTAATCTATTCTGTGGGTTCACAATCATTTATTTAACCTCCTCACGACCTGAACTTCCTTATTGATGGACACTCAGGTGGACTTCCATCTTCAGTGATGGATATCCTTATACACACTGTTTATGCATGTGTGAACACATCTGTAGGACACAGTTTTAGAGGCAGAAATTGCAGTGTCAGTTATACATTTTGTGTTTTAGTGGATAATAATGAATTGTCATCAGCAATGCTTGAGAGTATCTCTTACTTCATACCCTGAGGAAAATATCAAGCTATAATATTTGTTTTTTTAAAACAAAATCTTGTCAAATCCCATGAGTGAAAACAGCCTCTTTTAATAGTTTTAATTTGTATTCCACTTATTAGGAGTGAGATTACATACCATTTCAAATGTTTAACAGTCATTAGTATTTCTTTTTATTTTAACAAACTTTTAATTTTAGAATAGGTTTAGTGATATAGAAAGTTGAAAAGATAAGACATATACCTATCCATATACCTGGTTTCACATGCTACTAATATCCTATATCAGTATGGTATCTTTTCAAAATTAATGAAACATTATTGATGTATAATTATTAGCTAGATGATTAATTGAACATATTCAGATCTCTCTCATTTTTGCAAAATATTCTTTTTATTTTTTTTACCTGGATCCCATCCAGGATGCCACATATTACATTTACTCCTCATGTCTTCTTAGCTGTGACAGTTTCTCAGACTTGCCTTTTTTCTGATAACCTGACAGTTTTGAGAAGTATTAGTCGAGTATTTTATAGTGAGGTATGGCTTTCTCTGGCTTTTTTCTGATTTTTTTTCTTTGCCATTCTTTCAGTTTGAAAATAAGATGCCTAGGTGTATGGATTTGTTGTTGTAGTTGTTTGGGGATGTTTTTTCTTGGCTGGTGTTGTCTGAGCTTCCCAGTTTGATGTCTGTCACTTTGGGGAAGTTCTTAGCCATGATTAAATATTTCTTTTGTTCTGTTATTTTCCTTCTCTTCTGATATCTAAATTATGTGTAGGTTACATCTTTCTTTATTTTCCTACAGTTCTTGGATTGTTCTGTGCTTGTTTGTTTTCCATTCTTTCTTCTCCTCTTTGCATTTCAATTTTGGCAGTTTCTCAATCTTCAGTAGACCTGTATCTTTGACTGTGATTCTCACGAGGGCTTCTCTAGTGAAAACTAGTTTGTTTTTTCCCCTATGCCCTCC